>OV725078.1:177576316-180249643 GCA_928085145.1 Nezara viridula | reverse complement strand
TGCCAAACTACTATTATATATCACCAAAATTCAATCCTCATAAAAAATATTATTTTTTAATAAAAATAATCATACACATATTTATTTTTCTTTATTAAAATATAGGTTATACGACCATCAGAGAAAAGATGGAAGCTAAAAGAATCATTCTGGAAGAGATTGAGAAAAACGCCTGAAGTGTTATGGACATTTGAAAAGAATATCTGAAGGCGGACTACCCAATGAAGTCCACTTATGGAAAACTAGGGGAAAGAAGAAGAAGAGGAAGACCTGGAATAATGAAGTGAAGGAATCCATCATAGGTCTTGGTCAACGGGAACAATGGAACTTAGATATTACATTACGGAAAGAAGCCATCCAAGCACTCTAGGTTAAAGAAACCTACAATTAGTGGAAACTCCGAAAAAATATATATATATACATAGGTTAATGATTAATGTAATCTTAACATCTAAAGAAAAATTGTATTAGTCAAATTGATTTATTTCCAAAAAAAATTTAACTGGTTTTATTTTTAAAAGCAAGGGTTGAAGCTTTTATTCCATTTTAACAGTTTCTATGATACATTTTAGGAAAAAATGTTCATAAATAAAAGTCCTAAGGAACTTCTTTGTAATAAAATTCTAGGTTTATGACAACATTTTAAATTTGATTTAGTTAAAATCTATAAAAAATATTACGTTAAATGAGTAGTTAACAGTAATCGAGATCATATTAGAGTTATAATTTATATTAAACGGAGTACTTGAATTTAATGTGTCGTTAGATTGAATAGCTAAGAATAAAAGTTATGTTTAATAGACTTGCAAAATCGCCAGAACTTTTAAATACATTTTTTTATAGAGACGGATGATTGGGTTCAAATAAAATAATCAGTCAAAATAAAAAAAAACAAGTAAAAATAAATAATTATTTATTTATTTTTATATTTTTTTATTTTTATATGACCGAAGTTCTATATTTTGAAGTTATGTATATTTCGATAGATTTTACAATATCTCGATTTTCTATTTATATCAATTATTTCCTTACATAACTTCATTTTCCTTTTCTCTGTTTTACATTTTATTCTAAAATTACCATTTTTCATTTCTAATGTTACCTTATTTTGATTATGTTTATTTCGTTAATCCGTACTTTGTTGCCGTTATTATTTATTACTTAGTTCTCTGTTACTGTTATTATTATATCTACTTTATTTTACTTTAAATTTATTCTACCTACATTTTTCAGACTATACCTTTCACCTTTTTAATTTTAATTCTTTATTTTTCAATGTTTATAGTTTCTCACACCTGTTGTTATCTTTTCTTAGTCCTAATGAAGTCCTGAACTTCGGGCCGAAACGTCGGCAAATATAAAAATAAATATAATTATTTATTTTTACTATTTTTTTTTTTATTTTGACTTATCGCCAAAACCATCCTTCTCATCAATTATTCACTTGAGTCAACCATCAAACTACAATTACAATTTTTTTTTTTAAAATAAAAAGTTCTGTGTAAGTTTTCCTCGAAAAGCTTCAAGGCAATTTCTACTAATGTACAAGTAGGTAGATGCGCAAGCACTTAGTATTATTCGCACAGTTTATTCTTATTAGTTAAAAATGGCAAATGAATCCGCTTATTGTAGAGGTGTTGAATATGGATAGATATTCTTAAATACATTACAGAGGTACTATACCGTAGAAAAACGAAGTTATGAATATAAATATTTTCTACCGAATTAGTAATGTTCGTTTAGTTGTTTTTCCAACCTTGGTAAAAAGGAAAGCACTAGGCAGCAAAGCGGAATAATGACTCGACGGTTCAACCTTAATGCAGCGCATTCCGTCTTAAATTGGGATTGGGCGGTTTAGCTTCTGTAGTCCAGGATAGAATACCGCCAGTTCCAACAGCTTTCTGGGTAGGATCCAAATGAAGGAAATCACTCACTTAAAAAATTATCTTTTTTAAAAGGTTTTATTGAGTAATATTACATGTTACTACAATCATGGAGTCAGTAATAATAACAAAAAAGTTCATTCTTATCATATTCGCAGAAAAAAAAATTAATAGAATAATAGCTGAACAGTAATGTATATAAACATAAAAGTTAAATTAAGCAAAATAACATCTGAAATACTGGCGTATATAAAATACATAGTATCATCTAGGGGAATACCAAACAAGGCTTGTTGGTATGAAGGAAAAACAAGACTCCATGAGATATCACCGTTTCTCTTTCGACCGTGTTGCTGGAGTTAAAATCCAGTGAGGGCGCTACAACCAGACATACGCACATACCTCGAATGTAGAATTTGGCCAGCGCCATCTTCTATATAACATCAATATATATATATATATATATATATATATATATATATATATATATAATATATATATATATATATATATATATATATATATATATATATATATATAAGTAATAAAGTGTCCCAAAATTAACCCAAGATTTAAATTTAATACAAAACATGGCTCTTTCATCTTGTGTTTCCTCATTCTTTGTCAATTTAACAGCTGATAATTTAGGGTTAATAAAAATGAAAGTTATACGAGCGAACAGTGTGTTCTTTCATTGTTAAACAAGATTTTGAAAAAGATTAAATTCTTACGACCACATTCGAAAACTTCGTAAAAAATAAGGTCGGAATACAAACTTCATCATTTGTAAAGAGAGTGGTTGAAAAAGTCAAGCATATTGGATCCATTGGTCATGTTAAACACACTGGTCGTCCAAAAACAAGCCGCTAAAATGTCAATATCGAAACAAGACAAGTGGCCTAAAGACTTTCATTATTTTTAAAATACTGGTCAACATCACGGTGCCAAGGTCACCATTTGATCCAGTGTGGTTGACTTTCTCAACCACTCTCTTCACAGTTGATGAAGTTAAATCACTATTCCAACCTAATTTTTTACGAAGTTTTCAATCTATGGTGGCAAGAATTTAATTTTTTAAAACATATTTTTTAACAATGAAAACACATTGTTCCCTCGTATAAGACTCAATTTTTATTAACCCTAAACTATCAGTTGTTTAATTTAGACAAATAAAAAGGAAACAAAAGAATAAAGAACTGGGACACCCATACATATTTGCAAAAGGTCTCGGGGCAACTGCCGTTTTAACCTTGGATGAGAACAGTAAGATGGGTGGAGGAAGATAAATAGTGGTCATGGGTTCGGGGTATGAGTATTATTCTAGTGATGTTTGAAGGTTTTGTCTTGTATAATAAGGTTTAGAACGATTTGAACATTAAGGTCATGAAACGGGACAGTTGGCTTTCCAAAGTTTGACATATTGCTCGATTCTCTTGATAAAAAAATTTGAGACTTCCAGGAATGCCAATACCTATGAAATGGAGAAGAACGCTCTGTTTGTGCTTGTTATATGGTGGTCTATTTCGGATTGTCAGCCATTCATTGACGTTATTGTGGAACCGCCTTTCAAAAATCCTCTTATAGTCATTATAATTCAAATTATTATTGAAGTTGGCCAAGTTGAAACTTCAACTTTTTTACTCTTTCCGCCACTTACAGCATTCATTATCTGCACCAGGGTCACATTTGAGCCACCTTGTTGTGAGTCTGATTAGGCCCTTCTTGGTTTAAATATTTATTTTTGATTATTTTTTTATTTATTTAAGTGTTTTTCTTCATAAATTGAAGTTTCCCTCAGCCAAACCCCTCTCTCAGTTGGTTCATACACTCTTCATGTCCAACGCTTCCTCCTCCGTCAGATTTGTTTTTAAATTATTTTATTTTTAAATTACAGTACTTTCCTCTCGCTGTCTAATGTTCATATATTAGTCCAAAAAATTAAATATAAACCAATTGACAATACTATGGCTATCACTTACCGATTTCAGGGAATTTTCTCTTATTTTTTTCTCTCTACATAATTATAAATGTAATAAATTTCTTATTTAAAGCCACACCATACATGTATTGCACCAAGGTTCAGTGATGACGGGGGTATATTTTCGATTGTTAGTCATTCATTGAGTTTATTTTGGAACAGCGGTTCAAAAACTCTCTAACAGTCATTATAATTCCAATAATAAAAAGTCTCTTGTGAGGCGATTCTCGAAAGGTCCAATTAATTAACCGCCTATAATAACATAACATTCGTTTACTGAACACTTAAATTGAAAATTGATTTCGACAGTTGCGTGGGTATTGCGAGAACTTGTTTACAACCCAATGCAAACAGAATCATAATGCTAACACACGTTTGAAATATTGTTTATTTGTAATAAATCCCATACAATTTAAACAAATAAAAATCGGATTAGAACATATACAACTTTTTTTTAATATTATATTTTATACATTTTACTTCAACCCATATCTGGAGTACGGTTGCTCCCAACTCATCCGTTATTTGAATAAACCTGTACCATTACAACCCATGAAGGGTCTGGGGTTCAGTACTATTTAGGGAAAGCACTGTTTCTTGGTCAACGGTTGTGCAAGGAAGTGATTCGACCGAGATCACGCTCAACCGCCAGGTTTTCCCCCTTAATTAATTATTTAATTAAGGGTACCCACTTTATAGAGGCTGGGTGTGCCCCAGGAGGGTCTCCCGAACCAGGGTCGCCCCAGGGCCAATGAAACAGATTAATACATTTTCTGCCATGAGCCGGGGTTCGAACCTGGGACCTTTACATTGGAAGCTTAGTGCCCTAGGTATTTGAATAACATATGATAAATTAAATACTAAGAAAATAAATTTAGTCAAATATATAAAAATGCTTTTACGTATATAATTATACATAATCACATATATATTAAAATCCATAAATAAAAAATAGAATATAATACAAAACTATAATGTAAGAGTAAAACGAGTTTAAATTTCAATATCAATGGAAGGAGCTAAGGGAAGGTGGTAAATGAATCCTAACCCCTAGGAAAGCCGATTGGGAAGGTTTTCACTACACAGGTGGCAAAGATTAGGGAATTAGAGGAGAGGGTGGCCAATTAGTTCCATATCCCACTCAATACATCCGCTCCGGGGGCCAACTTCTATTCGCTCTCATAATCCACTACAGTGTATAAATTGAAAGCTTTGTACCCAAATAGGAACCGCTAGACAAATGAGTGGTTTTATAAAGTACAACCGACTACAAATTTTCTTGATTCCACGTGTGCTTTGATACATGATTTTATTATTGCAATGAGATTTCTTTTTCTGTCTCTATTTCATCATAATCCATTTTATCAAATTATTAACATCCGTCAAGAACATAGAATGGGTTCATCTTATCGTAACCTACAGTTTTACATTTTCGGAAATAGGGCGAATCTAGAGATTGACAAACTTTTAACCCTAGAACGACACACTTAAAAAGTAAACTCATTCTGACGCTCTTGGGTGTGGTACATCCCAAACTTGAAATTATAATAAAATTTAATTGCCATGCTCTGGTAGATTCAAATACTTTTTCAGAAATAAGCTAAAAAACCAGAAAAAAAAAATAAATTCAAGGTAACCCAAGAGAATATATTTCATATGCTAACAAAGTAAAAAGTTAACATTTTCATCAATAAAAAATTAAAAAATGATCAATATATTTCTATTGAAAATACATTAAGTGAATATCAATTAAATATATATATTTGGAATGTACAATATATACATAATAAAGGAAAAAATATGTTTTTACTTAAAAAGATAATAAAATCTATAGTGGGTGCCATTTATTAGACCAATCACTCACAATCCAAGTAGACAATTCTATTTCACCTCAAATTGAAATGATTTTTTTTTTATCATGCTAATTATGGACTGGCACGTTTTGATTGCTCGTTTCCTTTAAATGAATGGCAAATTTTTTAATCTCCCTGTCTCAGCTATGAAGTATGTTCAATTTTCCAAAGCTCAAATACGTAAATCAATCCTCAAACTATAATTCATATCAACAAAAGGCTTAATCATTTAGATTTGTTAGTATTATATGAAATGATTGAGTTAATACATACAACTATAATACCTAGCAATGTTTTCAATATTAAATTTTGCCCTGATGTTTAAGCGTGTTGTAGGAATTAATCCTTTGAAACCGTCTCATTAGTATTAAACAACGCGTGGAACGTGTTTTAAAAATTTAAAAGACTAGTCTACCTAGAATGCTAATGACCATTTCGATTTTATATGAATACGACGGACTCTCTTCTTCCTTTAGTGCAAACATTTATAAACTTTGGCCGAATCCTTAAAAAGAATTTCATAGTAGGACTGTATAAAAGTACCCGCCTTTAAAAGACTTTCCTCTACACCCCCTTAGGACCTGTTTCACAATTCTCTCTCTACATGAATTGCAGATTATAAAAACTCAATTCAAAAACCAGCCTCTGTTGAAGGTGCTAACTTGACAAAGTATGACCTCTAAGTATGGGGCTTAATTGCTTTTTGCAGTTTGGAAATGTGAATAGTAAATGATACGGTGCCACATTATGAACCTGTTAGATCACAGTAGTTCATTTTCAAATTTGATAACAAACGCTAGATAATTTTACTATCTATTATTAGTATACATGATTTATATATGTAAGTTTTAGGAATGGTTATGGGTAAGAAATTCCAAAACAAGGTAGCTTGCATGATAAACGATTTTTAGAGCGATACAGTTGTATGAGAAGGAATTTACAAACTAATGGGATGAAATATCGTGTTAAAAGAGTGGACAGAGGAGAATGGAATGAACAGATTGAGGATTAAGAAAGCTTTTGGTTCAAAACGATCGGAAAAGATAAATAACTAGGAAAAATTGCAGTCGAAAAATAAGAAAAAGATAGTGAGTGAGTCAACTGTAAACCAAAGATCCTACTCTTTTGCACCAATCTCGTTAAATTAAAAGAATATTTTCCAGTGGGAAAAGCTAATCGCAAAATAAGCACATTGTTACTTAAATATAGTCATAACTTTATCAATTTTATATGATAAACAGATAACAATTTATCGTCTATATGAATAAACATGTTTCACTAATATCGCTTAAACTTAGAATGTATTAGGGATAAGAAGAATAGACAATGTTAAAAATCTTGTACTGCTGTACCTTTAGGTAAAAATGATGTTCTATGTATATGAAATCAAATTATCTAGACTATAATTATCCAGGTTGTGTGACAAAAGATTAGTAGCTAAAATTGCAACCTCATAACCTCATAGAACCTCATAAAGTCGAGAATAATCCCTCCTCTCAAAGCTAGACTAAAGCGCATTCTACTTGGGTTTAGCAAACATTATTTCCTTCTCGGAAATTCTTGCCACTTTTCCTGTGTGAGATAAAATCTCTGGCTTCCTTTTCCTTACTTTTATTCTACCAACTTTCTAAAAAAATATGTTTTTCCTCCAGGTACTTATTTTATGTACATAAAGAACATTTTATACAGTCCAATAAATAGTTTAAATATTATCAATTTAGTATTATAAAACAGTTGCACAGGATGTTTTAATTTATGTATTTATTTAATGAAAAATGTCTATTGTATTTGTTTTATATTAAATTGTATTTAATTCTAGATGTATACACTTTAGTTTTTTGTTATTGTTATATTCTAATTTTAAGCATTTTAATATTGTGTATAAGAAAGGTAGATAAAGAGAGAGAAGGGAGAGAAAGGGAAATTAAATGTTAAAAAAAAAGAAAACAAAACATGAACAATGAAAGGGGAAAAAATGTATATATATATATATATATATATATATATATATATATATATATATATATATATATATTTATTATACTCATATATACTAACCACTTCTATATATTTATATAGAAGTTTTATTTATTGTCCTACAGATTAATTAGTATGCTGTGTGTATATAAACCCAATATAATATGTCAGCAAATTTTTATATTTTATATGAAAATAAAATGTTTCTCTCTCTTCATCATATTACCGTCTTGTAAAATAATACAATTTACTATTTATATACGGCAGAAGTAGAAAAATTCGCACCGTAGTGAGTGAACGCTCAAAATGGTATTTTTTATATATATATCTAAATCCAATTGAAAGCTATCGATGGCCTATATCCTGGGTGTCTGTGGCTCTAATGTCCTCTCTCCATTGGCTTCCAGTCTCAGTCACTCCCTGAGGAGAGCCAACTGAAGGAGGAGCTATGGGATTTCTTGGAATCTTACTTTGCCTTCCACTTGTAGAGGAAAAATTTTGGTTCCAAGTCATTTGGAATGTAAATATTTTACTATTTTATTAGAGAAATTGGTCATTATAAGTACACTAATAAATAAATTTATTTTCTTTTTGCCTACGTTTCGGCCTAAGTTTCAGTCCTTCATCAAGGCTAAGCATGCCGAGAAAAATATTTAGATAGATATTTTTAAAAATAATTAGGCTAGTTAAGTTTTTATTTATTTTCTATACCATATTATTTATGTATGACAAAAAAAAAAAAAATAATAAAGCAGATAATAATTTTCACTTAGGATAATTTTCTATCCTGAACTAGGGTTCCTGGCTATTTTCGCCTTTAATCCCTAAAAAGACAAATACAGAACATATAAATAAATACATGTATAAATAAACTCATTAATTAATCTTTGGCCATAATAAAATTAATGAAAACTACCATGATAGTTCAAGAGAAGAGTTATACCAATTCTTTACATTTAGTAACTAAAATTGTCAAGGCTTACTAACTCTTTTGTCTCAATTTTTATTGACAAAAATAAGAGTGAAAGACCTAGCCCGGTTTTTGACACACTAACGGTTACAGATGTTAAATTTAATTACATACCTATTCTAGTCCAATTATTATTATATATACCTATTTTATTTTTGTTTTAAGTTCTGTGGTCTTTTTTCTAAGCTGTAATGAAGACCTCAAACTTTGGCCGAAACGTCGGCACAAAGAAAATGATTTTTTTGTGTGTGTTTGTGTTTGTACTTCTAATGACTGCAATCTCCCACCAAGTTCCCTTATATGTATATTTTTTAATAAATGATTTTTTAAAATTAATTACTTGACTTATAAGAGATCCAGTGACTGCATTTTACAAACTAAATGATTTAATATTAAAGATTATTGAATGGATAACATGGTTTTCTTCGTCACCTCTCTTCTATTGTGAAAACCTTTCCGTATTGAATAGAACATTCTTCCAGCAGCTCTCAGTCTTTGCGACACCTCTCCATCGATAGATATAGCCAATTCCATCGATCCATGCTCCTAGATATTTGAAATCCTGTATCAGCTCCAAGATCTGACCTTTCAACCTAAATATTTCTCATCGCTCGGTGGGGCCGTCTTCCTATTCTCATTTTTTTTTTCTCGAATAATATCCATTTTGATGCCGGACAGCTCTTCTTGTATGGTATTTACATTGATTTGTAGATCTCGGTCATCCGAAGCTAATATGACAACAAAGCGAATATGAAATCGGCAAAAGCAAGGATTATTTAGAAAGTAGGCATTAAGTTCCTATGCCCAAGTTGAAAACAGTCTGGGTTAAACGCTCCTCAGCACCTGATCCAGAACCAATATGAAGAGTAGAAGACTTAGGACCCTTAAGTCCCCTAAGTAATAAGAATTAGGAGATAGCACCCCTGGCGTATTTTCTGTCTTGTCTTTTGATAGAGAGTCCTATTAGCCAAGACCGTTAGTTAAATTGCCTTTCAGACATAGCTCGCACAATATCTTCTTTTTCGACTCCGTCAAATGCCTTTTTAAGATCCACGAAGCAGACAGAAAGCTCTTTCCCTTTTAAGATGGAGTTATCTATGACCTGCCTCAAAGTTAAAATCCAGTGTACTCCTCGAGTTTCTGAATCCATACTGCTACTCTCCGATCTGCCACTCGACCACTCTTCATATCCTTGATTCTAGGATTCTCGAGTAAAAATTGCTTAGCACACTCAGCAGAGATATTCCTCAGCAGGGGTGCACAGAAGGGGGTTTCATGGAGCTGTAAGTTTAGCCATTAAAATTTTCGAGGGGAGCACATTTTGGATTTTTGAAAGGGGCACATTTCAACAGAGTTGAATTTTCAGGATGAAAATTTTTAACGAGGGGAAAGGGAAATACATGGACGAGACCACAACAAGTGTAACTGTATATAATGTACATTTTTGTATAAATCGTCTTTCACTTATACTGTTTTCAACAACACGAAACTAATGAAATTTCCTGGAAAGGGGGATGAGAGATTTGCGCCATCGAACTTGGGGGGAATGGGCACCCCTTTACCTCAATGATTATTGCAATCTCTATTGTCTCCTTTTTTGTATATAGGTACAACCGCAGGGATATCTCAGTCTTTCTGAATTCTTTTCTTATGCCATATCAGGTTTAACAGATGTAGAATCATTTCTTCTCATTAGCTGCCCATAGAACGCATCATTTCGGGTGTTTTTCTCAAGCCTTCAACGCATCATTTTCTCAAGCCATGCAAACATGCCAAACTTTATCTTTGAGATTGCATCCAGCAGTTCTTCCTCGCTGATGAAGTCGTCTTCTTCAGAATACTCCACCCCCTAATTGTGGGCCTCATCCAGTCTAATGTTTCTCCCTATCAGGATTTCCTGGAAATACTCTCTCCATCTTTCCATTATATCTTATTCCTGCCATAAAATTCTTCCATCTTTATTCTTAATTCTTTTGAAGGGATTCAGCCTTTCGTTCCTCATTCTTTTTATAACTTTGCAAAAGATCTTATGGTTTTAAGCACAACTCTAAGGTAAAACCTCGACGTACCGCCGGTAGAATGCACTCTTCAGGAGAATAAATTAAGGTTTTTAGGACACCTGCTTAGGATGAGTATGGAGGGAACAGCCTAGATAATATACGTAGAACGAGTGGAGGGAAAAATACCAAGAGTAAGACCACGGATCATCTGGGAGAAAGGCGTGTTGGAAGCATTCAGGAAGCAAGGGCTGGACTGGTACAGGAGAGGGACAGGCAATATAAATTGGTCCCAAGCTCTGTAGAGGGCATCTCCTTACTGCTAAGCGGTGGAGAGGGAGTGAAGTATGATTATGTTAATACTTCAATAATTATGACAATATATAAAAGAAGATAATGGTGTAGCTACGAGCAGAGTTTCTAGTTGGGTGAAAAAGTTCCCTTTTTAGGGAAATTCCAAAGTTAGGAGGGAGGGAAAGGGGAAACAATTTTTATCTATTTTTTTTTTGTTTATTTTAATGAAATTTACAACTGTATTACATGATACAAAATACAACAAGTAAAGGAGACATTAGTGACATGACATGTACAACATGAAGAGAAACTACCCGTTGTTAGAACTCAAATTTTATCTATTAAAGCCTTAATTGAGTTTAATCCATTTTTTAAATAATATGGGCGAAACAGACATGAAACTAGGTGCTATATATAATATTTCGTATTATTTTGTATATATGTTTTTGGGCGGAAGAGATTTTTTAGTTCGATCTCAGAGAACAAAGGAAAAATCTAACAGGGAAATGAAAAAAAAGTATGGTGGGAACGATGGTTAGAAGTAAGACCCGAGAAGAAATCTTTGAACTTTTACCTCCATCTCTTTGAGGCGCAGGAAGAATTCCATATGAGAATATTTTTTGCAATGCTTAATGTAGTAACTACACCAGCAGCAAAACCGATAATTAAGGAATTTATTATGAGTTCAATCTTTCAACTCAAATATTTTTTTGGATGCAATGTGAACTTTGGATAAGGTTTATTTCCAAATTTCTAATTTTGGCCATGCGACACTGCTACGGTGCCTCATAACACGAGAAGATCACAAGTTAATCAAGTCCTGTAACTGGATATCCTACTTACGCAATTTTATTTCTGAGACATTTCTCCACACAATAATATATCTGCCAAGTTATTATCTCTTCATTTTTATATTACATAATTGCTGTTACTTTGAGTACTTCTCCTACACGAATAAGAGAAATCTCATACATGTTTCTAGGAATGAAAATATAAAAATAATCTAAATAATAATAATCGAAAAATATCGAACGAGGGCCCTTTGACCTTTGGTATCCTATTCCCTACATATTAGCATTACATGAAAGACCGTAAAACTACTTAAATCTAACGAAAATAAAAATGGTAACTCTATTCATATGCATAATCGTTCATATTCATGTATATCAAATCCCCTGTGCATAAAATAATAGAAAATCATACTGAGGAAGTTGAAAACCGCAAACTAGCCTATCGACACAAAAATTATTATATATCTGTAAACCATAAAAATACGGAGAAAAAAGTCTATAAAGCAGAATAAACTGCTCTCACCACCCATATAAGAAAAACAAAACATGTATTCAAATTTATTTAATCCAAGATAACCCATTACAAAAGAGTGGATATCAAAGGTAATATTAAAGAAAGGATTATAGAAAAAATTAAAAATCATGTTATAAATAAAAAAGTAAAAAGTAGATGTTCAAAATTTGAATGTACACTATTAAAATTTCAAAAACTTAGGTTGATAACACTAAATCTGAAAAAACACAATGCAACTGATTATTGTGAAAATCATATTACCGGAATAATGTTAGAATATGACAAATTTGTATAAAAATACATTAAAATGTATTTCAATGTGTGCATACACAATTTAAAAACGTTTGTGCCTACACAGATGAATTAAAACTTCATAAGCACAGATACTCCTATACTGTCCTCCGTTTTGGCCTGGGCCCTTTGTTATTAACTGCGCGTATATTATTAAAAATAAATAATAATAAACACTTATATAACACAGTGGTTTTATGTTGTTTTTCCAAATATTCCAACGATTGTTCGATGAATCCCTTTTGCGAGGCTTATTTTAGGCGTGTTATCTTTATTTCCATCGTTGGATTCTATTTCCAATGAATGTCTCAGTAGTTAACAAGAGACTACGTGAGAGGACGAAAAATCAGGCAGATAGATAAAATTTAAAAAAAGTGCTGCAGAGCTGCTTGCAGCAAACTGGAAAGCAATATCCCCAGGAGAAGGCTGGTTCAGGCAGAGAAAGATCTACAAGGTTAGTAAGCCACTTCTTCTAAAAAAAAAAAAAAAATAATAAAAAAAAAAAAAAATAAGAAAGGATCAATCAATAGATATGTACTTTGCACAAAACCGTTAAATAGACATACGAGATATCAGTACTGTTGTAGAGTAGTGCTGAGACCGAAGTGTTTTGAAGGGAGATGAGGATACTCTTTTATAATATGGTATCTAAACTCCGGATCAATCATTAATTTTTGTAATTAAATCAATGTTGCTCGTTGAATTATCCATATTTCATTAATCAAATTTAATTCCTAATCAAAGAGAATTCAAACCCCCCCAAAAAAAAACCACATGGAAGTTCCCTCTCCCACAAAAGTTCCATACATTACTACTTAAAGTCCAATAAAGATGCCAATTGGGCATTCATAGAAAGAAAAAAAACATCCAAATATAAACAAATTATATGGTACAACGGTTAGTAAATATAAGCATAAGAAATGATAAAAAAAAAAAAAATACAGAAAAAGATATAAGACAGTTGCAACCTAATAAAATCACAACTGTTCCATAAAACACTGGAGAGTTTTATGATACCATCAGTAATAAAAATAAGAAAATATAACTAGATCATAGGCCTCAATGGTAATAACATATCCCGACTGTTTTACAACTTCTAAACATCTGCTTAGTACGAAGTTAGCACTGAATTACTATGTTCTAGAAAAGTAGTTCCAGAGGAGTTGTATTCTAGACTTTACGATCCTTTGAATAAAACAATTTAATGATCGAACATCACTCATATGAGGAGACTGAGGAATACATCATCATTTTATTGTTCGAAGTTTTATTTGGGTGATTTATCATCCATGATGATTGATTTTTAAAGTAAACCCCAAACATCCTTCTCTTCAATTATTCAATTATATAGTTAAAATTACGGGTATCAATCTATGAAAGCGTTCCATTCTAAAAAATCAAACTTGAAATATTTCATAAATGGTTATCAATAAATTTGCTTGTTATTATTTATGATATTTTCCTGCCCTTTGGAAACTATCAATTGTCAAAATGATACACAATCCCAAAAAGGCACCCGAATACTCACCCGCTCACCGTATTATTTCATATATATTATCATAGATCATGTTATTATCATGGACAAAATCCTTAAAAACATAATCTTAAAATGCCAGCCCACATCTTAAGTTCTAATCACATAATCCATGATCACTAATTGGGATTTCACACAATCCGTTCCACTATCCAGCAATGCTCTAGTGTGATAGACGTAGCTTCCGTTGCATTGGAGTCCTCTCAACGCTTAAGAGGCAGTTGATAGAGTCTGGCATCCGGGACTGCTAAACAAACTCCGTAATCTCCAATCGCCAACATACTTTCTCAGTATCCGTTCCTACCTCACTGATAGACCTCACTGATTAAAATGATGTCTGTTCATCCATTTTTGCCCAGTCTGCGGGCATTCTTAGTAGTGTCCCTGATCCTCATCCTCTACGCAGTTTATACATTTGACATTCAAAGCCATCCTGACACTCTGCATCACGTACGCTGATGACACATGTTTTCTATCTGTTAGTAATGATCTTTTAATTGCATCCCAAACCCTCCAATCGCATACCACAAATCTTGAAAAATGTTGTCAAAACTGAAGAATAAAAATAAATTCCAACAAATCCATTCAAATCACCTTTATTCTCCTTCTTAAACCGACGGCTTCTTGTCCTTTATTATCTGTCATTAATATTCCACTTGTAACTGTTGAACAAATCTGCTACCTAGGATTCCAACGTCTTATTTGGAATCCACATACAAGACTGAAATGATAAAAACTGTTCAATGTTTCCGGTTACTCCAGCACTTACTAAACAAATGCTCTAAACTTTCAAGTAATTACAAAAGGCTCATTTATATCACTTTAATAAGTCCTATATGGGCATACGTAGTTGGTCTTAGGGGCTCCACCAAATCATCGAATTCCTATCGTATCCAAACCTTACAGTCCAAAAGCTTTCGTAAAATCCTTAATTTTCCATATTTTGTCAATAAAAACAAAACCATTTATAAAGACCTTAATATTTCATATGTCGCTGATTTGGCTCGAGGTAGATATATATCTGTTAAGCATAAACTTCAGTCTCACCCGAATCCATATACTCTTCCTTGATTCCTGATAATCCTCCTAGGCGTCTGAAAATAAGGCGGCCTCGAGATCTTCTTACTTGGAACCATTTAGGAATTCCTACTATTGAGTAATATCTCAAAAAGTCTGTTCATATCACTATTCCTGATTTTTTTCATATTTACTGGTTGTATTTATTTAATATTGTTGTGATTCAATAAATAATTTCTAAAAAATAAACTTATTTGTTGATTAGAAAAGGAGCTATTTATCACATTTCCACTTCTGTTGTTTTTGGTTTTATGTCTCTTTTTTTTTTTAATTATGCCAGAATTTCGCTAGGGCGCTATTTTAAAGGTCTCTAAACCTCTCTCATATAAAATATTATTCATTTCGTAGGTTAAATAATCATATTTCCTTAAACTAATCAATTGGACAAAACCATACATTGGTAGCACTTAAATGGCTGTTCCTTAGCAAATAGGTCACGAAACAGTTTTATTTCCTTAACCTCGGATTGTTATTAAGGATTGTAGAGGAAATGGGGTTATGGGCGTTTGGATTTGTGAGAGCTTGTGTTGTTTATGAGTCAAAACAAATGTGTCGGGGCCGTGTCAGCAATAAAAGGAAAATTGGGACATTGTGGATGATTTGCATTAGGGGTGAATCAAGTATTTACTAGGTTCAAGGATTTATATGGTTATGGAGTCTTTTTTTTCTCTATTTTTCAAAGCCGTTCTTTTACGGTTTCCAGTAATTTTTTTTGTCTTAGATACGATTAAGAAAGAAGAGAAAACTCATAATTTTATCAGAGTTATAAATAGATGATCATTTGAGGAAGAAAGTGCGTTATTCGTATGGACTGATGGTTTAAAAATAATTTTATTTCAACCTATTTTTTTTAATATTCAGAGCAGGTATACCAGTTTCTAGCCATTTTAAGATTATCTGTCAGTTTCCATTATACTACCACTCTTAGGATTTAAACGGGAGAATTTAGCTACTCCGTTTTTAACCTTGAAGAACGGGGTCAAAACTGGAGGATTAATTTCAATAAATCCCAACAAATCACCTTTACCCTTCGTCGTAAACCTATTAGTCCGTGGGCCAGACCCCCTTACCGTGCACCACCCCCCCCCCTCCCCCACATCCCTATAAATTGCATATCGTTGTGTTCCTTGTGACAATTTATTAAAAAAAAGCCAATGTTCCCACAAAAAAAAGTGAACGAACTGCCCCAAAATGGCGTCCAAACATGGCGGATTGACGACTTTGATTTTAGTTAGTTTTTTTGTTACTGAGAATCAGCATTTGGCTTAATTTCATCATAGTTGGTCTTTTATTAAAGCTGGATAATCAGAGAATAATAAAACATGAAAATATATTAAAAACTAATTTGTTTAGGCATTAAAAAAAATCGGTTAATTCAATTTATTTTACAAAAAAATTTCAAGTTGAAAATCAAGCGTCGTATGTAATTAAACAGTCAACAATAATGCAAAACGTGCTGAAATAAAACATCTGGAGAATACATTTCTCTTTCTAAAACACTGATTACTTTTTAAAATATTTGAAGTAGTTCCGTAGAAAATGTACTTAAGCGGCAGAAAAGCGCTACTGCCGTAGGCGCCTTCAGGCCTCTACCACACCACTCAGTACTCATAAATGGCTTAGTTATAGTGCTATAATAACGTTTTTGTTATATTATATTGATTGTATTAACGAACGAATATTAATACAATAATTTAATTGTCAATTTTTTTTTTCAAATTTATTATTTTTTTTTATTTATTATTATTATTTTTTTTTAATTTAACATCCTTTATTCTATACGGAGGTCGCTTAAGAAGGGCTCTATTATAAAAATTATATAATCATAATAATAAAACTTAATTCAAAAATAATTTGCGGAATATCTTGAATTTTTTATTTAATATTTGCAATTTAACATTTTGTTTTATATATTTACTGATTCTTAGAGGTAATTTAAATTGTATATACTTCCCCGGAAATGAGTCATATTAATATCTGTTTTATAAACTAAAATAATATATACCTAATCTGAACTACTTTTAATGAATTAATGAATAGGTGATGGATTGTTTAGTAAAATTCATATATCGCTATTAAAAAAAATAATTTTTATTCCCTTTATTTTTTTCGAAAGTTGGACCATATCACAAAAAATAGGAAATTTTAAGATTAAATGCATTTTTCTCTCTGCACAAAAGAAATATGGAAAGGGCGAAGCTATAAGTTCTTCTAGGTAACTAGAACTGATTGTTAGTATTGCTCTCAAAATGAGGGAAAAGTCGAAATTGAACCCAAACATTGGAAAAATACATTAAGTGAACGACAAAAGTAGTGCCAAAATTTCGGAAAAGAAAACAAGGATCAGTATCCGTTATATGGCTAAACGAATATGTAGTAGACAGATGAACAGAATATTTCAAGATGCTGCTAAAAGAGGGTCAAAATGCTTGATGAGTTTGGATGATATTAAGCAGGTTTATTATGGTGAAGACCATTTCATCAGCAAGAAAGATTTGTTCTAAGCAAGTGGCAAGCAGGTTTGGAGTCCTTAATGTTCAATATGTTTCCGATTTGGCCCAATCCAGATACCTATCGTTCCATAATAAACTTCATAACTATCCGAATCCTCTCGTTTCTAACCTTGCTTCCTCTTCGATTCGTGATAACCCTCCTAAGCGTCTGAAAAGAAGATGCCTCGTGATCTCCTTATATAGACGTATTAGTAGAGTGCTACCTGTGGGTAGTTTCTCTGCAAGCGTTTTCAAGTAATTATATTCTTATTTACACATTTACTTGATGTATTTATATTGTAATACAGTTGTAAATATCTTGAATAAATAGTTTTAAAAAAATATATTAAAAAAAAACCTTGTCAAGTGAATTTTTTCGCTTGCAGTGAGCAATTGGTTGGAACAAATCGCAGTATGAATACAATAAGTCCGTTCTAAATATTTTTTTTGTTCAACGTTAAGTGTCTGGTGGTGACGAACTAATTTTTTTTTATTTTTTTATTATTTAGAAATATAACAATCTGTCACGTGGACAATAATTATAGTGACATACAATATAACACATTCATACCATATATACAGAAAATGTAAAATTAACAAAAGTAAAAAGTAATAAAAAACTATGTACAATAAAAAAATACAACAACCTAAAGATAAATTAAATTAAAAACATAAAAACACAGCCATACTTATATACGATATATACAACCCGAAGCCAGGCTTCCCCCTTCAACCATAGAAGGAAAAACGTGACTTCAAGAGATCCCTGCGCTACTCTCTCAACCGCGTCACTGCTGCTAAAGCCAGTGGAGCGAACTAATTTAAAAATACTAAAAAAAATTGCTTAATGTTAGTTAATAGTGCGTGGTGTTAATGTATTGATGCATTCATATATATATTAATAATGCATCCTTCGTCGATCACCACAAAGTAGAGTACGATTCAGTAAGGTTATTAAACTGTTTCAAAAAGTTACATTTTAAAAATCGGTACAACCGCTAGTGGAAAAAAGCAGTATATAGCTTTTAGCGGATACCCCAAACATATAACCCCTCGTGTGGCCTCACCAAAGTAAGTTAATATCATTTTGTATGTTAATCTGAACTGTTGCTGTTTCTTATAATCCATAATTCAAAGCAAAAAACTTGTTTATAGTAAAATATACTATATTATATCAATATAAACATATTATGTTCTCGTTTTTTTTTTTCAATTTAGGTTTCTGACAAAGCAATACCGTTCTGATCAAAATGTGGTATCAGGGTTGAAAAACTTTTCAAAGTCAAAAGCTAGAGGGTTCTGTAAAGCAACTAGTACAATGATGGAGACATTGGAGATGGGAATTATATATGTATTACTGGTTCCTGGTGAAGGACTCCAATTGAGGTAGCTGATCAGCATTCAGAAGACGCCCGCGCAGGCCCGCCTCGTACGCTACATAAACCCCACAGTATTGTGACATATTATATCTATTGTGAACGATATATTTTTTCCATATCTTATTGCTGCATTCTATTTTCTTATCAGAGATAAAAGAGACGATTTTTTTCTCATTTCTAAATGGAGTCTGATACTTTATTGAATTGGATTGTGTCATTTCAATCTCATTTTATTTTTATGGTATATATGATATATACATATATAGGTATATTTAAAAAAATATATTCCTTTTATATAATTATTTCTAATTAATTTTATGATGTATCTGATAAATACATTTTGTTTATGCGAAACGATACAAAATAAAACTCGCTCGTTGTCAACAATTTTAATGATGGTCTAATTTATGTTACTTTTCAATATTTATTTAACAATGAAAATTCGACATCTCTCTCTAAAATAAAAAGTAATAATAATAATAAGTTTCAGTTTCCTTGGTTTTTCTCAAAGCAATGTATTTTTGTATGTACAAAAAACCCAAACAAATTTCGGTTGAGATTGGTGATACACTGACCGTGGCATGAGTAATTCAAGAAACAAAATTTATTTTTCAGAGAATGTATGGTTAAAAATAAAAATAAAATTTTTCCATGGCCTATCAGAGGATTTTTCGGCAATCCTGTTCAATCTACAACCATAACGGTCATCACTTGACAGCTAATTAGAAAGTGTGCTAAAAATTTCGCAAGTTATTATTGTTATTTTTTTTTATTGAGTAATATAACATTCTGCCTATTTGACAACAGTTAAAGTGATGTAAAACCACATTCACACTACTTAAACATAAAAATATAAAATAAACATATGCAAAATGGCAGATAAGAAATAATCAAAAAGTAAATTCAATAAATAAAAATTAAATAACTTAAATATAAATAAATTTTAATAAAAGAACACTTCCACACCTATATACACTTTTTACAAGCAGGCGAGGGAACTCTGTCAGACTAGTCCCTCCAACGGTGGAGGGAATAGCAGGATTTCCTAAATCCCACTTTAGCCACATACACTCATGTCATGACAGGAGAATCTGGCCATTGCCAGAACTCCAATGTATACAAACTATAAAAGGTCGCAGGGCCACCACCATTTTAACCTTCTTGGAGGTTTATAAGGATGGGTGTTGCTGGATGGGGATTGTGCAAGGGGATTCGGATGATAGATAAGGTTCTGATAAAATTTTTAGAAGTTTTCTGGGATAAGGTCTAGGAAAAATGGGATATTAAGGTCATGGTGTAGAGTTTTGTTAGCTGCATAGAATGGAGCATCACCTATTACTTGAAGGATTTTGGACTGTAAGGATTGGATGTGTTTGATGTTAGATAATTTTGCTCCCCTTGTGGAAGGACATTTTAATGAGGCGTAAGGTTCTGGTGACATTTGGAGAATTTTCCTGGGATAGGGTCTTGGGGAAATGGGATATGTTCTTATAAATAAACGATACTTCTCTTTGATCATTGACGTCAGAGCTGCTCGAGGGCCCAATTGCGACTCTGATCATTATCAAGTGAAGATTAAATTCAGAGAACGCTTAGTTAATGTAAAATTAAGCACGTTGTACATACGGAAAGTATGGGACTTGAAATATTCAAATACCCTGAGATATGTTATGTTATGATTAGAGACCGAATTTCCATGTTATTGCACATTTTATTCGTTTCAGTATCTGTAGAATAACATATTTCAATTTTATTCTGCACGAAATTGCATGTTTTGCCGTTTTTGGCTTGAATTGCACGATTTTGATTTTTGTTGCATTAAATTGCACATTTTTGTACATTTTATGCTAAATTAAGTGATTTATAAATATATATATCTGTCTGTGTAAATATTTACTTTTGTATTGTACTATCTTGTCCATATTAAATTTATGATTTAAGAAAGAAATATATGAAGAAGGAAAATATCTCTATGACTGGTAAAGATTCGAATTTAAAGTTACAAAAGGACGAAATAAACACTAGTGCAGATAGACTATTCGTGGAACAGAACTTGCTTAAAATAATTCATTAATAAAACTGCTTTACTTGTTTTGATTGGAATTCTCACTCTATCTTGTAGTCCTTGAGTATTCCTTCCGGATTTGAAGTGAATCGTAGAGCAAGATGAATTCGGCATCAATAATATCCGATTTGACATTTATAAAATCATATTTGACAAATTTTCCGCAAACGTTACTTCTAATAGAATCTCACAGGTTTGTTTTCTTTTTTTTCTCTTTCTTGTTTCAGCATTCACAGTTTCTTTCCTCCTTCCTTTCATTCCTTTTCTCTGTTTTAACTCTTTATTATATTATACGTTGTCTGTACATCTTGATAGACTTTACAATATCTCAATTTTCTATCTAACTATTCTATTTGCAATATCTTAATTTTACTATTTATATTCATTTCTTATATAACTTCATATTCCTTTTTTCTCTTTTACACTTTATTCTAAGATTCCCATTTTGATACTTATGTTACCTTTTTTGATTATGTTTACTTCATCATTCCACACTTTGTAATTGTTATTATTATTTATCTCTTTGTTCTTACTCTTGTCATTATTCTAAAAACTTCATTTTACGTTATTTTTTTTTAACTACACTACTTATGTTTCCCACACCTTGTTATCTGGTTCTTTTCTTAGACCTGATGAAGGCCTGAACTTCAGTTCGAAACGTCGGAAAATGTCAAAATAAATATTATCATTTATTTTTTCTTCTTATTTCAATGATCACTCCAACCATTCTTCTCTTCATTATGATATTAAATAAATGATAATTTAGACGAACAGAAAAATTGGCATATAACCGTTTAGGGTTAATAATGGATACAGTTTTGCTTTAAAACTGTCAAAAGCAACCATCCTAATGCCGACTTAAAAAAAAAAGTTATGCGATTTCGTTGTAATAATGATCTATTTTTTTTTTTCTTTATTTTCTTAATATGAGATGTAATATAGCAAATACTAACAAATATGATGACAAATTTGAAACAGATATCGAAGTCTGACTAATATTAAATTACGACCCCTAAATATAGGGGTATCAGTCTCAGGAGATATGCGGGTCCCTCGCAGATAACCGCCCATAACTCTGGCCGCATGACGTGGGGTATTGAACGAATTATGTATACCGCTATGATTAAAATATGTTTCATACGAACAGTGAGTGAAGGACTTCTGAATTTTTAATTTTCGAGGATATTGACTCCTAACAAATACCATGACCACAGAGCATTTTCACAGATTAAAATTGGTTGATAAAATAATACTTTCACTATTATTTGTTTATAGGTCACTCTAATAAGTAACACTCATAGTTCTTGATTATTATTTACTAATGAACATTTCGGGGAATCTCCGTCCATCTCTTCAGCATATAATATGCCCCAAAATTGGGTAAGCAACAGGTAAAAAATAATTAAAGTCAATGATTGAGATCAAGTACAATATAAGCCAAATAATATTGAAATGGTTGTAGACGAGGTAAATTACAGGCACATTTAAAATCAGAACAGCAATAGTAATAAAATTAAATTATTAAATACAATAACAAAACATAGTAAAAAATATAATAAGAGTAATAAAACGTACATCCTTTCTTTTATATTGTAAAAATTTAAAAAAAAATCCAAATATTATAGAACATAATTTAAAATACATTATATTCTGTTATATATTTTTTTTATAAAATAAAAAAATGTACCATTGGCCATACTTATTACTAACTTGTGGCTTGCACGATTTTGGGGCATATTATATGCTGAAGTGGGGAGCAGAGGTTCCCCGAAACTTTCATTTATAACTAAAAATCATGAACTAAATGTGATTATTTATTAGATTGACCTATAGGCAAATAATAACGAATAAATAATTTAGTAAAAAGGTCAATACTGAAAAATGATATAATGATATTGAAATAATCTGCCTTTATTGCAATACGTTCGACATTTTGGGGAGTTTGCTGTTGGTCGAGAGCACTATTCTGGACTCCCTCGGGATCATTCATCACCACATATATAGTAATTAGTGGTTAATTATGGATATTTATTATCATTTATTTATTTATTCAATTTTAAATAATTTAACTAATCATATCTATTTATCTGTGTTCAAAGGATCATGTTACTTGCTGTGTGCGCGTCCTAATTTGGGAAGTTTGGCATTCGAATATCGAGGAATCTGGTCCGGGGTGGTGGTCATAAATAGGCTAAATAGTATACGCAAAATTTAACACTCGATTTTCTTAGAGGATTTTTTTCCCCGACAAATAACTAAAGCATTCATAACATCTCAAGATTTTTTTTTTAAATTCAACGTTAGTACTGTTGAAAATCGTTGGAAAGCTGAATTACTGCTCTTCCAACCCACATCGATAATATATTTATATTTTTATATTTCATTCGTTCTTAAACTAGAAATTAAGAAAATTTCTCAATCATTTTATTCTATATCTTAAGTTCTAATTTGTTAGCGGAGGTCTGTTTTACACTATTTTCGTAGCATATTTTTTTCCTATTATTTTTTTTTATTTTAATGAAATTTAAAACTGTATTACATGAAAAATACAACAAGTAAATGTGACATTGGTAACATGACATGTACAACATGAAAGGTAACCACCCATTGGTAGAACTTAAATTAAAATTCTATATTAGAAGGTCCCGAGGCCATCTTCTTTTCAGACTCCTCGGAGGGTTATCAGGGATCGAGGAGGAAGCAAGGTTTGAAACGAGACGGTTCCGATGGTTCTGCTGTTTCTAATGGAAGGATAGGTATCTGGATTGGGCCAAATCGGAAACATATGGAACATTAAGGTCTTTATGAATGATTTTATTTGTGACAAAGTAAGGAGCGTTGAGGAATTTACGAAGTATTTTGGATTGTAAGGATTGGATACGAGAGGAATTCGATTGTTTAGTGGAGCCCCAAAGCTCAGTTCCGAAAGTCCAAATAGGTCTTATTATTGTCAAATAAATGAGTCATTTGTAATAGATTGAATGCTTAGAGCGTTTGTCTAGAAAATACTGCAGTAGTCGAAAACTTCGGGCGGTTTCTAGTCGTTTCAGTCTGGTATGGGGGTCGTAGCATATGAAGCCCTAAATCTCCAATATTTTTTTTTTTGGATTGTTAGAGCCGTTCAAAAGTTATCACAATTTATGTGGTTGTCGATAAAATTCCTAGCCTGAGCGAAAATTTCATGCAGGAAATTTTAATTTTTCGATTGCTATAAAAAATCGAATTCAATAGTTTTTCGAGAGGCGAAAACTTAGTTTCTTCCTAAAGAAATATATAATCTTGATATCAGACCGGTTTTTAATAAATAATATATTTGGCAGATAGCTACAATATAGCAATATGGGAGTCAATATGTTTTTAGGAAGAAACAAACTTGATATTCGTTTTTCGCACCACGAATAAACCTCAAATAAAAATTTGTAAAATTAAAATGTTTTCTTTGGCTAGACCTTCAGAAATTTTGTCGTCAACTATAATAATTTTGTAAAACTAAAATAAACTACAGAAATAAATAACTTTATAAAGTTAATTTATATTTCAAACATTTTGAAAAACTTTTACATCTGACAATAAATATGAATTTAGGATTTACTCACTGCTTACTCTCAAGTTTAAGAGTTTTCATAAGAAACGATCGTTTCACATAAATCATTTCTCATGATATTCTTAGCAACTGTCGGAAAAGTTTTTCCGAGGCAAGATCCATTCCACTTTGACTTAAGGCTAGTAGAATGATTGATTACAGTGATTTGGCTGTGTTATCTACTCCTTACCTTTTTCAGTATTGGATTTAAGTTCTGACTATCAAATTAAAAAAAAATAATCCCATTAAAAACCATATTACTGAAGTAATGTGGAAAAAAATCTATATCATTAATAAAATTTAATGATTCACTTGTATCCAGAAAACCCAATCCCGCAAAAATAACAGATAACGAATTACCAGATATATCAAGATATCCATAAAAATTAATATAGGATCCTAGTTTTTATGTTATCTGCTATTTAACAGGATTGGGTTTCCGGAAAAAAGTGAATTATTAGACTTTATTAATAGGTTTTTTTTTTTAATTTATGATATTTACAACTATATTTTTTTTTATTGAGAAATAATACATTTTGCCACATTTAAGGGCACTGAGTACTAAAGCTGAGTGAGGCCACAACTATATTAATTTAAATACATCAAGTAAATGTTTACAGAGGAATATAATGACATGAAAACGCTTGCTGAGAAACTACTCATTGGTATTACTCTTATTGTTAACGCCGGAATCTACAGATTTTGTTTTCCTTTCTTTTTTCTTTCATTTATTTTTTTCTCACCGTTTTACCCCTTTTTAAATGTTAATGAAGAAATTATTTATTTTTGTAAAAGCTAAGATATAATTGTTGCAGAAATGTATATAAGTTTATAGCATTTATATATTTAGCTTCATTTGCGATGTATTACCGTGTTTGTATTTACACACCAGCCGCCAGTAATGCCGTCACAATCCAGCTCATGTAGAAATGCCATATTGACCGTCAAAGAAAAATCGCTCAATATGCCTCGTTCCACCACTGTTCTCCATAGTGCAACAGCTCTGAATACTCACCCTGAGAGCTATATATCACCTACTTCTCCATCCGGAAGACGCTTCATCCCACACCGCGATGTTTTGAGGGACAGTTCGTCCAAAATGCATCGGGTTCCATTCGTTACGACGCCAGCGGCGGAAAGCTGTTCGTTAGATGGCCACCCTCTCATCGGCCATAGTCCACAGTTTGACCTTAAGTCGTTAAAATCATTTGGTGATCCCCTTGGTTTTGGTCAGGGTGGGCGACAGGTTACGTAACCAATTCTCGAATGATCATCTCCTCACCGGTCATATATCACAATATGGCCTGAATTCGTACCGATCATTTAATTCGATTTGAGTTCCCGTCAGTTTGGTCAGGGTCGGCGGCTGGTTATGTTGCGTTCGACACTAACCGGTAAAATCTCGTGTCTTTAATTCTTTCGTGAGCCACTTTCACCTGATCTTTCCTCACGCTGTTGCACTAATTGTTCCGAACAGATATTCTCGTATGCATCCTCACCCGCGTTTTAGTCAATAGTTCGTCACTTGCGAGCAGTTGGCGACAGAATTGTCTGGTTTGGAAGATGTTCTCTCCACCACACCTTTCCACCTCACCTCTCCATCCGATATACTTCGATCCTGCGGATTAACGAGTTCACTCCGTGGCACTGTCTGTACGCAGCACCTCTTGTTCCTTTCCCTCTTATCTCCTATCTCAACCTCCTAAATGAGATCTCTAAAAATTTTATGAAATTTCGGTGGTCGGTGTGTTAACGCCGGAATCTACGGATTTTGTTTTGTTTTCTTTTTTATTTCATTTTTTTCTCACCATTTTACCCCTTTTTATATTTTAATGAAGAAATTGTTTACTTATTTATTTTTTTATTTTTGTAAAAGCTAAGAAATAATTGTTCCTGAAATGTATTTAAGTTTATAGTATTTATATATTTAGCTTCATTTGCGATGTATTATCGCGTTAGTATATATATATATATATATACCAGCCAGGCATTAATGCTGGGTCTTAGGGATTAAGACACAAATACTGCGATTAGAGCGCCGGTAAATCAGTCAGGAGCGAGCTTTCATAGACGCAGGGTCTATATATTTGGTCATCAGAACCCGCCTCTCTTGCCCCAACACTTATATATGTCTACATAAGAAGATCATGAGGCCATCTTCTTTCAGACGCCTCGGAGGGTTATAAGGATTCGAAGAGGAAGCAAGGTAAGAAACATTTTTTTTTTCTTGTCCTCCCCTTCCTCGCCTTTAAGGCTATACGGGGGTTTTACCGGGCCAGGGAGTGTGGGCGGGGATTTAAAAACTCCTCCGGGCACCGGGACGCGAACTCGTGACTATTTTTTGTATCTTAAGTCTTATGTATCAGGTTGCCGGGCAACGGCGGTGCAGTTCACACGCGTTAGCCCATTCGGCCACCCCGGCACTCGGATGGCCGATTCGGATGGTTCTGAAGTTTATTATGGAAGGATAGGTATCTGGATTGGGCCAAATCGGAAACATATGGTACATTAACTCTAGAACGACACACCGGGTTGTGTCACACCCCATAACATTTTCAATATTAATTTACTTTTATATAAGTAGCTCTTTGGTCAAGTTTTTTCATCATAATAAACATTATACATAGCCCGGCTAATTACAGTCATTAGCACACCATTGCTGTGCTTATATCATTATTGGGAGTTATCGAAAGTCATTATGGGGTATCCCACACTTCAGTGTGTTGTTTACGTGACTCTCCTAACACCCCAGTGTACTGCCTATGCAACTGTTCTATGGATTTCGCATCCCAATGTTTTCTTAGTTATTTTGAAACTTTGGACTATTCAGGTATGGATTTATAATTTTATATTTATTAATTAGTGTTATTTTCAATTCAGACGGTAATCTACTGAAACTATTTTTTTAGTATGGTAACTACCAAAAAAATGTATTCTTCTCCTGAAGCATGGGTTAGAAGATGAAGAAAAGATGCATGGAGCATAGCTGTACAAGTAAAAAAGTTTTTCATCATTGAAAAATCGTCACCTCATGAAAAAGATAAATACCAACACTTGTCACCTGGGTGTTCTTTATTTTTGGTTAATTTAGAAACAAAACAAAACAAGTGTTTCAACTGTTACTAATGTAAATAGGAAGATAAATTGACGATAGGAATTAAAGCGGAATAATTAAAAAAAAGAGAATTAATTGTGTTCCGCCAGCTGTCCATTTGAGCTGTAATGGAGAGAAGGAAAAACGTGACAAATTTCTTGTCAGCCAAGCGCTTGAGGTGTATAATTCATTCCTCCAATTTAGTTCGACCATACCTTTAAATTTTCAGATCATTTAATTTTTTTTTTTTAATTTCTCGAAGTTAGGATAGCATTATTGTGCAAAGGAATCCTGCTTCGAAATAAATGTTAACTTACACAATATAATGTAAGCCAATTTTTAATTTTATAATAAAATACCCAATCGTGGGTAATTTACTACTTAGAATTAAAACTTCTTCTGTATAATTCCAATACTGATTTGATTAAAACTGGCGAATGAGGATCGCCCTGTTTCAAACATGAACGAACCTCAAATGTCTTGGAATAACAACTTCCGATTAAAACTTTTCCTTAACAATAATTCATTATAATTTTTAATTCTCAATTCGTAATCCATTACTTAGGAACATTGTGACAAGATATACTTTAGTTGACTTTTAATTGAACGAAACCCTTTTCCAATTTTAAATAATTTATTAATTATGTGTGCTCTCTCGTCGAATTTTGGGCTCTTGATCCATCATCATTATTATTTATTTATTTAAATTCTAATTAAAATTAAGGAGTGTGTCTTAAGGTCAGTTTAATAACAATCAAAATTAGTTATTTATTGAACGTTTCGGAGAAATTGTGTCACCCTGTTCAATATTTTACTCACCCGAAAAATTGGGTCACAATAATGTAATAAGTATGGTACAATGGATAATGAATAAAAAAAAACAATCAGCGATCAAAAATGTGTGTTTTATTATTACAATTAACTAATAAACTTATAATAATAATAAAAAGGCTTAGCGAACCCGAACCCGAAGGGTCGAGGCTTAGCGAACCCGAAGGTTCGATGCCGACACCACCAATCGCTTATTACACACCTCCCTCCAACGTTCTCCGTCCAAACCCAGTCCCTTCAGATCGACTTTAATGCAATCTTCCCACCTTCGCTTCGGTCTACCCCTCGGACTCTTACCATTTGGCACAGCAAATATTAATCTTTTAGGAATTCTCTCATTACTAAGCCCAACAACTTTACAAGCCCATTTGATTCGCCGCGATGAAATTATCTTAATTATATTACTTGGATACAGTTCACGCAATTCGGCGTTGTGTAACCGTCTGAACTCTCCGGTTAACTCATCCTTCTTCGGTCCGAATATTCTACGCAATACTTTATTTTCAAAAACCTTAAGACGCTGTTTATCCCCTAATGTAAGCGGCCAAGTTTCGCACCCATAAAGAACTGTAGGCAAGATAATTGTTTTATAGATTCTAATTTTTAAGTTTCGGGACAAGAGGCGCGAACTAAGTAGTTTTGTCACAGAAAAATAACAAGCATTTCCCGCCTTCAGTCTAACCTTAATTTCTTCTTCAATTTCGGTTTTTCTAGTTATCGTAGAACCTAGATACCTAAACTTCTCTACCTGTTCAAACATATTACCATCTATATCGATATCATAGTAGTATCGCCATTTTTGCAGCTAACCATATATTTTGTTTTATCCACGTTTATTTCGAGTCCTAGTTCTTTACCGGCTTTCATTAACGTTGTCGTATTTAGTTTTATAGTTTCAAGGTCTTCGCTTAACAGTACCAGATCATCCGCATAGCCCAGCACGGATGTTGTCCCGCCCAGATCCAACCCTTTCTCGGTACGCATTATCTCCCTAATGGCATGTTCTAATGCCAAATTGAACAGGACAGGCGAAAGGGAATCCCCCTGTTTTAAACCCGAACGAACCTCAAATTTTTTGGACAAATTATTACCGATTCTAACTTTATTGAGTGTCTCCGTCAAGCACATCCTGACTAGATTTACTAATTTTTTAGGAATCCCCTGCTCGATTTAAATATTATACAGTTTCTGGCGGTCAATAGAATCTTAAGCCTTTTTAAAATCAATATACAGCTGGTGAACAATACCGTTGTACTCCAATTTTTTCTCTAATATTTGCTGTAAAGAAAATATTTGATCAATAGTCGAACGATTCCGTCTAAATCCGCATTGGTAGTCTCCGATAATTTCCTCTGAGTATTCCGTGATTCGCCTGGTTAAGATTAAAGTAAATATTTTATAACATACCGGAAGGAGTGAAATTCCTCGATAGTTATTACAATCCGTCCTCGCGCCCTTTTTGTGAATCGGAATAAGAATAGATTCTTTCCATTCTTCAGGTAATTTCTCATTCACCCAGATCTTTTTCACCAACCGATGTATTTTAGAAACTCCAGCTTCCCCGCATGCCTTAATTAGTTCAGTAGGAATATTGTCAGTTCTCGCTGCTTTATAAGATTTTAATTTTCCGATAGCTAATTCAACTTCCTCTTTCCTTCTATTAACGGTTCAGCACTCTGATACTCAGAAGAAGGACACAGATCATAATTTCCCGTATTTAAAATATTGTCAAAGTGGTCCTTAAATTTATTCAATATGTCAACCGGATCGGTCAGAATATTGTTATTATCATCCCTAATTCCAGATGTTACGGACCCTACACATTTACGTGATCTGTTTATACCTTTGTACATGTCTCTTACGTTATTTTCGATTCTATTAGTTTCTATTTCAATTATTTTATTTTTAAGATACTCCTTTTTTTTATTTTTGAGCAATTTTGTCGTTTCGTTCTTTGAGGTTCGGAAGTATTCCAGATTGTCTTCGCTAGGATTATTGAGAGCTTTTAATTTAGCGGCTTTTCGTTTTTTGCACATGTTTAAGCAATCTTCATCAAACCACGGTTTGTTATTCTTAGTTTCCTTTTTTCCTAGACACGAGTTACCGACCGCTTTAATATTATCCCTGATCTCTACCCATAGCTAGTCAATATCCTCGTGGTCCTCGTCAGGAAGCTCTAAAGCTTCAAACCTATTCTTAACATCTAGCTCGAATTGGGTTCTAATTGATGGATTTTTTAATTTGTCTAAATTAAAATTCTCAAAATCGAAACGGTTTTCTTTTCTCTTTTTTATATAAATAAGTTTTTGTAGAAGTTTTGCGATTACCAATTCATGATCCGACACACATTCTGCTCCGCGATAAGACCGTACATTAATTATACTGCTTTGCCAGCTATGTTGTATCAAGACATGATCGATTTGATTTCGTGTTTGCGAATCCGGTGATGTCCAAGTATATTTATGAATATCCTTATGTTTGAACGTTGTACTTTTAATTATCAGGTTTTTCGAGATGGCAAAGTTTATCAGACGGATCCCATTATCATTACTATATTCGTGCAAACTTTCTTTACCAATCGACGGAATATAAACTTCTTCCCTTCCTACCTTTGCGTTCGCGTCACCTATAATTATTTTCATGTAGTTTCGAGGTAGTTTATCATAAACCCCTTCGAGTTTATCGTAAAATTCAATTTTGACTTCATCGTCACTGTCTTCGGTCGGACAATGTATGTTTATTAATGCGATTTTAAACCAACGTCCCTGAAATGTAGCTACCGAAATTCTATCACTAAAAAATTGTACGTCCCTCAAAGCGGATAGTAATCTGCCCCTAATTAGAAACCCGGTACCCAAACAATGGTTCTCGCTTCCTCCGTACCAAATAGTGTACTTTCCTTCCCTCATCGAGCCCTCCCCTGGCCAGCGAACCTCTTTCAGAGCCACGACATCCAAATTGTACCCATTCACCTCATTCGCGACTGATTTTAGCCCCCCTGCTGTGTTTAAACTCCTTACGTTCCACGTACCAATATTTAAATCCCTATATTTCAACTTGCGCCATGAATCCCCTAAAGCAGTCCCCACCCGGAGACCCGAACGGGGGACTAGTTTACTTCCGGATAATGAGCGTTTTACCTTAGGGAGATCCATGACTATTTGTGGTGTTTGGTGAACTAGAGATATGTGAATAGGGCGTTCAATCCTACGTCACATCCTCCAGCAAGTCTGGTGGGCCCCTAACTCCAGCAAGTCTGGAGGGCCCCTCTCATTGTTGGTCAGCGAGTCCATCGGACTTAGCCGGGAGGAACTTCCAAGGGATTTCCACCGACCATCCCCACATCCGCCACCCGTGGGACGCTCCCCATATGCGGTAATGAGCCCGCGCGAGGCTCCTTATTAACAAATAAAAAATAAAACAGAAGACAAAAGAAAACAACTCAATCATAATTATATACCTTATTTACAACCAACCAGGAGAATTCCGAACCAAGGTTGCACCCCTTTCTTTCTGTGGAGGAAAAAGTGAGGCTCTAGGAGATCCCAGTGCTTCTCTATTAACCTCGTCACTCGAATAGTAGTAAGCCAGTATAGATATGAAATCCTATTTATTTAACTGAGCTGATTCGCTCATTGTGGTGAATCGATTCTTATGAACGATTCTTCGAATGATTATTTTCATATTATTTTTCTCCTTAAATTAAAACAGAACGGTTCATTGAAAAAAAAAACAATAAAAAATATTCTCAAACCTTATGGTTATTCAGGCAAAAACATTTTTATTTCTTTTAACTAATTGAAACTTAAAAGTCCTGGTTTACATGTAAACAAATATAAGTTTTTGATCTTATATGTAGGAAGGAACTTTAAATAGGACAAGAAAAGTTTTTTTTTTAATTTTACATTTTACATTTTGGGCTGTGTATATAAATTGTAAATGAAATGAAAAGTAATTTTATTATGCTGGGATTGTTGTTCGGAACAAACTATAAACACAAAACATATAAAACATGACAGTGTAGCCATACATTAAATTAAATATTTAGAAAATAGTAGGTAATTAAAAATAAAAGAACAAGAGAGAAAAGAAAATGTATACGTATATAAATAAACCAAACAGAGAAAAAAAAATGTGAAATGATCATGACAAGATGATTACTCATCGGAAGAGAAAAATTCCGAGAGTTAGCAAAAGAACCCAGCAAACAGAGACCAGTGAAGAGAGCGTTCAATCAGCTTCATCGAGAATTGACTTGAACGTCATTCTCACTTCTTCAATTCTCAAGAATTGAAAATTGACCGATTTCGTGATTCTTTCGTGTGAATCACTTGGGAATACGATTAATTTCTGAGGAATCAACTCTTTGATTCGATTCTCGATTCACCTGTCCATTTCTGAACGCCAGTAGAGATTTAGCGAGGATATTATTTATTTATTCAATAATAACTGTGATTCGAAATAATTCAATTTAACAAAAAAAAGACCCCAATAAAGCAATTTTTTCTTAAAAAATAAATTAAAATAATACCAATTATTAATTAATCTCAGGTTCTTGACGAATAATGATTACAAATTTATTTACTTTATAGATAAAGTAAGATGGATCTACCGGTAGCATACTCTTAGTGGAATTCTCAACACCTAAAATTTCTGTTTCCTCGACCGATTTCATTATTATTAAACTCTTGAAGAAGAGAGAAATTATTTTGGAGATGAATTTTCACCGGTTAAACTGCGGTAAGTAGTTTAATAATTTGGTAGTGATTAGGCAGGGCACAGGCGTATACTGTTACTCGGAGCTTGAAAATAATGGAGTCTGTAATTACTTTTATAAACAACCCCAAGTTCTGAGTGCCTAACAATATACAGAGTTTTTAACCATAAGGAAGAGAGTTGTAGGAAATTGTTTCAAAATTAGAAATAACATGGTTAGTTATCATGTAATCTGATATGGGAAATATCTATCAGTCAGTCTATAAGGAAAATAGAACTCGAAATCCCTCGAAAGGATTTTAATTAAACTTTTAGAGTAAGGATATTTGAGGCTTCAGGAATCAATGGGCGTAATCCTTTACTCCATGAAAACTTTCATTCAGAAAAAAATAAATTAAAAAAACTAGCAGACCGGTATGGAGAAAAAGGTTTTTTTAAAATGTATTTATTAAAATTTACAACTGTATTGAATGACAAATACAACAAGTAAATCTGAAAACAGTAACATGACTTGTACAACATTAAGAGAAACTACTCATTGGTAGCACTCCAATTATACTTCTATATTAGGAGGTCCCGAGGTCATCTTCTTTTCAGACGCCTCGGAGGGTTATCAGGAATAGAAGAGGAAGCAGGATTAGAAACAAGAGGGTTCGGATCGTTCAGAAGTTTATTATGGAAAAACATGTATCTGGAACGAGCTAAATCGGAAACATACGGTACATTAAGGTCGTTATGGATGATTTTATTTGTGACAAAGTATGGTGCATTGCGGCTTTTGGATTATAAGGATTGGATACGAGAAAAATTTGATGGTTTAGTAGAGCCCCAAAGCTGGATACCGTAAGTCCAGATAGTTCTTATTATAGTAATATATATGAGTGTTTTGTAAATAATTGGAAGTTAAGAGTGCTTCTCTAGTAAGTGCTGTAGTAGTCAGAAAGGTCGAGCAGTTTCTAGTCGTTTCAGTCTGGTATGAGGAATCCAAGTGAGTCGTTAGTCCAGGTGGAGTCCTAGGTAACGAATTTCTTCAACTGGGATAAGTGAAGTATTGTTATAGGATACTGTAGGACAGGAAATCATAGGTTTACGACGAAGAGTAAAGGTAATTTGATGAGATTTATTGGAATTTATTTTAATCCTTCAGTTTTGACACCATTCTTCAAGACTTGTGTTATGTGATTGAAGGGTCTGGGACTCAATTGATGGGTCATTATTAACTGATAGGATACACGTGTCATCAGCATAGATGGTGATGACAGTGTTGGGATGGGTTGAGATGTCAGCTGTATAAACTGTGTAAAGGATAGTAGCAAGGATACTGTCTTGAGGAACGCCAAACTGAGAAATAAGAGATGAATAAGCATGGTTGTGATTTCCTTTGAAATATCTGTTAGAAAGGTAGGAACGGATAATTAAGGAAGCATTTAGGTGGTAGGAACTTACGGATTTTATACATCAGTCCTGGGTTGAAAAAAAGTAAATAAAAATACGGAAATGTGTGTCGTCAAAATAAATGTCCATTTATTTTTTTTATAAACAATGTAACAGTAATTACTTTATTTTAGATTCATTGTGCCTTCAATTTAACTACTAAAATATGGATTCAAAATAAATAAAATCAGTTGATTATAAAAGAGAAGAAGTCTTTTTTTTTTTTAATTGAAATTCTTTAATAGTCGTAAATTATAAATGTATTGTTATATATTTATAAATACATTTACATTGATTTTATGGTGGGTTTTAATGAAGTAGTGAAATTATTGTGAAGTACACGATTGTACAACAAATTCGTAGGTTTTTTAATTTGCAATCACTCGTGTAAAAATAAGTTAATGAAATGATTTCCGAGAATGTCTCAATTCGCAAGTAAAAAGTTAGATATTTCATTACTGTTAATACCGTAACATAAATAGATAAAAATACATATCTGTTCATGTATTTCAAATCATTTTCTATATTCAAATTTTTTTTTTATTAGAATTAGTTTACAATAATTGTCTTTTACAGGATCACAGACTATGATAAAATTAATGAAAGTTTAATCCTACAAATAATTAATATATTTCGAATTATAAATAGATAATATAATTAAACAAATCAAGGTTTTTTTTTATGATATAGAAGCTATAGTTGACCAACAATTATGCGAGGATTGGAATTCATTAATGAAACAAAGAGTAATGTATAGGTACTGTTTTAACGAGTGCATACGTTTCAGCCTAAGCTGTAGGCTTTCATTATTATTAAGGAAAAATAGAGATCAGGAAGTCACCTGGGTGGAAGTTTCACTCCAGGCGTCAAGGAGTGGCATCTTGTAACAATAATAAAAAATTAAAAAAGTGTAATATAGTGAAAACGCCCCAATTCCAAGAGTTTTCGTAAATAAAATAGTTGTATGTTACGATGATATGAATCTATTTACGAAGTTTCAGGCGGATGTTAATAATTCGGTAAAAAGGGATCTGTACCACGGACTATAATTTTTTAATACTTATAATCTCTAAAAATCTAAAATAATCTCAAATTGAGGTTGTAGAATGCTACAATAAAGACAGTTCTGATATATGACTTCCAAACTGGAACACTAACCAGTACCCTAGAAAGAAGTAATGAAAGACTTAGAAGAAAAATCCTCCGCAAGATAAGGAAGGATCTGCGATCAGAATATTAACGTATGGGGAAGAAGGACCGATAAAGAAGTGCTTACAGAAACTAGTCAATCATTATCTCATGATGAGGCAAGGAGGTTAAGGAGGTCGGGGCACGTGACCTATACACTAAATGATTGCCTCAATAGTAGACCAGGGATCACAGAAAACAGATGTATAGATCGAAGCAATGAAGATGCAATAGAGCTGCATGTAGATAACTGAGAATAAATAACCCTAGATAAGTAGAGATGGAGAAAGCTGGTCAAGGCGGTAAAAGATCTTTATGGTCAGTAATGCCAATAGAAAATTAAACTTATAAAGCTGCGAACAGTCACGTGAAGAGCCGGATTTTCACTGGAATATTTTAGCAAAAGAAGAGAGAAATCATACTTTTGAAAGATAGAGGATACTCTGGAACGATATCTCAACATGAATATCCCTAAAACATGGCCAGGTAGATTATCACATGGTTGCTTCGGAGCCTACCTCGCCCGCTTCAAAATAGCGGACAAATCATCGTGCCCAACTTGTGATTCCTTGGATGAAACAGTGGAACATTCGTTCTTCTGTAGTTCAGGTTTTGTTCTAAAAGGAAGAGCTGGACAAGATATCAGGAATAAAATCATCCTCGAAAACTTAGTAGCTTTGACGATGACTAGGCAGGACAATTGGAGTTTAGCAGCCGACTATACAGCGTGAATCAGCAGAAGGCTCAGAACACAGGAGCGAGGAAGGAGAGGCCAGGCAATGGCTTAGCTTCAATAAGATGTCCAAAGAAGAAGCAGGCTTATAGCTCTTCTCTTCCCCACGAAGTACTGCTTGACAGCGATTCCGTAGAGTGGTAAAGAAGAATTGCTAGTTGTTTCTTTTTAGTGAGTAGGAATCTCACACTGCTATGTGATCTTTTGTGTTTCAATTCGTCTTAAGAAAGATTTTCCCCTATCCAGAAAAAAAATCACATATATATATATACAGAACTTGTTACTTTTAAAAATATTAAAGTTATATCTTAGATGTTATCTCTGCTATAAATTAAGATGGTGATTTATTTTACTTTTTATAAAACTGAATGCAGGTGTAATGTTTTTTTTTTTCCTATTTAGAAAACACTTGTGTGTATCACATAGCAATTAGCATTAGTATAATTAAACTATACGTTTTGAAGGACCGGAGCTAATAATGCGAAATATTTTCGCGTGAAGCAGACCAACACTTTGACTACCTTTTAGCGTGAAAATAAATGTTTAAAAGCCCTCGCACGTAAGTTGTCATGTCCAATTGCGCGACCATGTTACCGGCATTCAGAAAGGAATTTCGTTTATCACGTTATACTTGTCGGTTAAAGTGTATTTTAGGCACAAACATGTTTACAATTTTATTGCTTCCTATTATTTATAATTCATGTTTACAACAGAATTCATTTATTAACTTTTTTTTTTCTCGAATGATGATCTATAATTCTATTAAATATAATATTATTTTTAATAGAATTATGGGCGTGTTTCCAAAATAAAAAATTAGAAACCATATCGGGTAAGAGAATATAGCATAATAAGCAGTTTCTAATGATAGATATACGTTTATTAAAGGCTACGTAAGTTTAGGAAGACTCTTTGTTTTGTTTTTTTCTAACCTAAAATTTTAATTTATCATTTTTGTATTTATATTTTTACTCTTTGCTTTATAATTTATTTTTTTCACTGAAGTAAAAGTCATTAAATACTCTTAAAAAATAAATAATTAAAAAATAACGTAATTGACGATTGCGTGGGAAAGTTGTACCGACCGGCAACTTACTCTATTGTGATTGTGATAGCTATTCTTGTTGATCTAGCCTGGTTACACGTGATGCTTTCCCATAGTCATGTTAGCTTTTCAAATGGTTTTCTATCTATCAATGTTCAAGTACCCCAGTATTTACCACATTCATTAAAATATCTCATACTTTTTTCACCTATATAATATACTTATTATGAGAAGGAGTTGATCGGGGGGTGGGGTCAAATAAATACTTGTAATAGTGTAATATATCCAATAGCAACCACAATAATAAGCCAGTTTCAACAAGAGTTATTAGATATAGTTGTTGACATATAACAAAGAGGATAAACAGTCCACCTTAGGGATTAATTCATCAGACAAGAAGTTTATCATAGTAACATAAAAAGAAAAAGAAAAACCGAAAGGACTTATTTTACTTATATATGTACTCAATATGTCATCTGATGAATGTTTTTATTTCAATATAAAGGTTTGAAAATGGGCATACAACATCGAAGAGTCAACTAATAAGTATATTGATGGTTGACCGTGATATAATATTAGGAGGAGTTGATCGGGAGCGGGGGGGGGGGGGGGCTAGTTTTATCATCGTGAACTTCGGTATGGCTCTGTCGGCTGTATGTCTGATGGTTGTCGTGAAGAATTCCAGGTAGTTGTCAATATCATTTCTTGAGCGGAGAACAGGGACAGTAGACATCTCTTGAACGACCTGTGCCTTATATAGTTCCCAATCGGCTTCAGCGTACTTATATTTTGTAGGTGGTGGTGCTGGAGCTTCGCCGTCAATCAGGTAAAGAACAGGTCTATGATCGGATGTTATAAAATCCAGAGCAATACAGTCGATAAAACGGTGTGGCTGTCTGGTGAGCAGGAGATCAACAGTTGAGGTAAAAGCTGGATTAGCCCTGTGTCTGAATGCGTGGGTATTTGGATGGACCACGGTATAAGGGGTCTTCAGTATTAGTTTCCCAGCTTTTGTTATTTTATTGTTGTTCCATAAAGTGTGTCGGGCGTTTAGGTCACCTATTATCCAATGATTGGTCCTCTTATCACACTCCTGTAAAATCTGGGAAAATTCGATTAAGGAACCCATAGGCCTCCTGTAAATCCCTGTGATGATGGTAGGCTTACCCAAGAGAACCTGCACTGTGTTTTTATGTATTCTGGGGTCCTTAATATCTATTGGTGGTGGGAGTTCCTTCCATATGATTCCGTGGCGTATAGCTATTAGGACTCCTCCTACGTTCTTCGTTTTTTGATCTCCTATTAGATCGTAACCTGGTAGCCGTATGCGCTGGAAATTTATTCTAGTATCTGTCAGGACTACTACGGTGGGCTGGGTCTGTGCTATCAACTCATATATCTCCGTTATCTTGGGCATCAGTCCATCTGTGTTGAAATTTAGTACTGTCAGTGGTGTGTTCATTTTCTCATCATTTCCGCGAATAAGTTAAGGAGTTTGTTTGTAGAGTCTGTCAATGATTTTATGCTCGCCATGATGTTTTCTACCCATGGAGGGATGACATCTTGGCGAGCTATGTTTGCGTATGTAGGTTCGTTTGATTGTTGGGTTCGGCGGGAAGAGGGGTGAGTCCGGTCTGTTGTTGGTTGGCTTGTTGATGGATTGGGTGGTGGGTTAGGATTCTTCATCGGTCGCTGATGTTCCTGCGTTGTTTGTTTAGTCCTAGTTGATGCTACGGTGGGCTTCTTCAGTTCAATTCTTTCCCTTAGTTGTTGAAGCTTTTCCTGGAACACTTGCCGCACCTTGCATCCAGAGAACGATGCAACATGTTCCTCACTGCAGTTAGCGCACTTAACTGGTGTTGTCGTCCTGGGGCAGTGTTCAATGAGGTGAGGGCCGGCACAACGGACACAAACCACTGTTCTTCCACAATGATTTTTCGTGTGACCGAACTGCTGACATCTGTGACATTGGACGATGCCTCTTCGTCCATTATAAGGCTTAGCGGTAAAACGTTTTCTGTTGATGTGTTGTATCGCTAATAAGTATTTGATGTTAATATCGATGCTTGTTGTTATCAAGAAAATAGGAATATCCGTCTTCCTTCCATCCTTGTCACTCTTCCGTAGTCGGCGGACGTCAAGCACTCCCTTTAGTTGCTGGTGCAGACATAACTTGACCTCATCTATACTGTAGTCTACATCCAGACCATAGATCACAAACTTCTGGACAGGCGTTCTATTTTCCGTTGCGTAAGTATAAAATTGGCTTCCTGCTCGGCCTAGATACTCTTTAATGCCAGAATGGACCTCCAAGGTTCTTGGAAAGATCTTAACTCCATCCTTGATTTTTTGGATTTCAAAAGAGTGGAAACCAGCGGCCTTTAGGTCCTCGACTGCTTGTGCCGTGCCTGAAACGCCACTGACCACTGGGGGAGGAGGATTTTTTCTTTTCACGTCTTTGTTTTGAGCTGCCGGAGCACTCTTAGTATTCTCGGGTGCACTTTCACTTTTTTCATCAACACTACTACTTAAAATCGAGAAAGTATTTGTCGTACTTACGGAAAAGTTAGGTGTTGAATTCGCAACCCGACACACTTTCTTTGGTAATGTCCAATCACTGTTCGTATTCTTCAGCTTCCCAACGGCCCCCGGTGAAGATCCTGGTACCGGAAGGGAGCTTGTTGAACGCTCAATTTCTTCCAGATCCATCTTGTCAGGGCGATGCTGCCCGTACCCCAATAGGGTTAGCTGTCAAGGTTTTATCCCAAGAGATAAGTATGGGCCTTGACAGCTTACAGGCGCTTACCTAAACAAGTTGCAGGAGCAATCTTAATGACTGAATATCCAAGATTGCTAAAGAGCGGAGAGAGAAATGAAATGATCACAGTTAAACACAGTCTAGTTCACAAGCCACTCTTTTCCTGAAGCTACCCTTAAGATGCTTTGCTATTTAGCCTTTCTTCTATCCATCTCAGTGGGTTTTATTATCATTTTTTGGGTGGGGCAAGAATTGTTCCCATTGGTTCAATTTTTGTAGCAGAAAGGATGACCACACCCCCAGCGATATGTTGAACACACCCCTTTTAGCGGGTACACGACCGTTTCTTCCTATGCTTAAAAGTTAAAAGCTTTTTGATCCTCTTTAAACATAAGACTGGTCCTTTGGTGTTTTTGGCCGACATGTGTCGTCAAGTACTTCTATTGCTAGTGGGTGTGCTAAGAATATTCTCAAGAGTGCTAAAAGGTTAACTCAGGGGGTTATCAGGTATCCCGACCACTATCTAAGTAACCACTTACAAAAGGTTGGGTCGGGGGTTTCAGGTACCCGCCCAGGTGTTAGAAATTATTTTTAAATATTATTAATTACCATTAGGCTAAGTTCAATACATAGCAGGTAACTTGCAATAAATTATTGAGCCTTGGATTGGGACCTTTTGCCCCACCCTCCCTATTCACCAGACCAGGCTTCAAGTTACTACCACTTATTCCGGTCTCTGCAGAACTTCATGAGTGGAAAGAAATTCCAAAAGGAAGAGGACATCAAAAACCACTTGGATCAATTTTTTAACAAAAACTCCAGACATTCTATTAACATGGATGGCATTACGCAAGTAGTAGGAAGATGAGAAAAAGCCATATTAAATAATGGTCAATATATTGTAGATTAAAATAAATGTATATAATACAGTCAAGAGTTTTATTTCACCTTGAAAAACCAAAAGGACTAATTTGCCAACCCAATATTTAATAATCCCAACTTTTTTAGAATTACCTTAATATCGCTATTCACAATTTTTATTCCACATATTTTTGTTAATTTCAACTTCTAAAATAAACAATAAAGTTACACTGCAAAGATTTATCAGCAACCCTTAAGAAAACAAATCTAGGATAATGAAGAATATGACATTATAAGTTTAAACGCAAAATCTTTATTTAATGATATCCCAATGAAGAATATGAAAGTATAGATTTGAAACCACAATTATTGTTTTGTAAAATCTCCATATATGAATATATAAAAATCCTTAATGAAAATTGGAAAAAAATAAAAAGACTATATACCTACTAAAAATTAAAATATGTTTCTAGAAGGAATAAATTTATTCATCAAACATAATTATTTTAAATATAACAACTATTTCAAACAGTTATATGTATTAAAAATGGATGATTTTGTGAATTAATATAAAAGCAAACTATCTTAACAAGATAAGCATTTTTTTTGCAAACAATAAAGAAATAATCTTTTTAGACTTTTAATCTAGTCTTTTAAAATTTTTTTTTAAACCTTATTTAAAATCAAGAAGAAATAAATATATTTGAGACTATTGTTATTATCTGCTTAAGAATTCAAATTACTGTCATAAATCTTTTTCTATATTTAATAAATACAATAATAACAGTATCGTCTTTTCCAGACATCCCTTTGTTTTATATTATTGTAGATAAAATATTAAAAAATTAATGTAGTTCGTAATTTTTTCAACAAAAAACTGTTTGTAATAAAATTTCCTTATTGGTAAAGTTTAAAACCATGAAAAGTTTATTTTCTATTTGCTTCAGAATAGCGCTTCTTATTAAGTCCCGGGAGACTACGTCTGTATGTTATCACTCCACAAGCTGCTAGAGTAAGCCAGTTGAAAACTAATTTGCATATTCATAATTTCATATCGTTTCTTGTGATAATTGAATTTAAATTTATAGCGTTTTGAATCCCACTTCTCGCCATTTTCTGGATGTTGAGAAAGCTAACTCAAAAGTTTTGTTGATTCTATTTGTGGTGCGAACTTCTGAAATTTATTAAATTTGAATCGTATCTGAATAAGTTTTGATTCAATTTGCAATTGTATTTCATATTACCTTATGTGTGTATACATAGTGTTGTGAAAAAGCTTTAGTAATTTAAGGGGATTTGGTAGGTTCACTCAATAAATACGTCAGTGACAATTGATGTATACAACTTAATTTTTTGAGAAAAAAAAATAAAAAAGCTTTAAGTAATAAAGTTTAAACTAAAATACAAAATAAAAATAGCGTTATACGAAAATGAGAAATGTAGCTGGAGAAAAATTAATTATAAAATAAAGAGAAAAAAAAAAAGGTAAAGTTTTATAAAGGAAAAATACAAAAATAAAATTATGCTTGCCAAATAACAAAAATTTAAAATAGTTGCAAATCCAGCACAGATAATATAATACAGTGGGGGCCCAAGGAGAAAATTCTTATGCCGTTCGGTAAAAATTGCACATTTTTCACGTTAGAGACAAAACTAATTTTTTCTATCATTAGACTATCTCTTTTTTAAAACAACTCACTCTATATTTTGTATCGAGCCTAGACGATTGATTTCCAAAGATGTTGGAAGAAGTAAAACTGGCTACAGCACTGATTACTGAAGGCGTCATGACGTCACAAGAGGATTGTAGTAACAGTAAAAATCAAGTTTTTATAAAAATTATAAACGTTTCAATTTAAAGTGTTTTTATCTTCTTAATTATAAACTGATTTAATCTCATAGACATTGTAAATGTAATATATACTTAAATAAGCATTATTTTCAATTGAGAACAAGCCAAAATACCAATCCGTTGTGTTAACCTTGTTTTATCCTCTCAATAATGCTATCTTATTGTTTAAATTTTACTACTTTCTTATCAACTTCAGTCTTAACTCTTAATTATTAATGTCAAGATCCGTTGTATAAGCTCTAGAAAGCTATGTGTTGAAATTCTACACTTTTTGCGGTAATTTAATTTAACACTCCATATTTCATAATTCCGTTTTGCTTTCTGCATAGTCTTACTTTAATTTCATAAAATGACTAAATATCATGTTTTCTACAGACATAAAATTACAATTTTGGATCAAAGAGGACTTAAACCAAGGAAATTCAAAAAGAAATTGAAGAAGCTCTATTTCTGAAAATCATCATGCCATCAAAATTTAAAAAAAAAATACAAACAAAATGGAGACATGAAACGTTCAGCCAGTTATAAAATGAAAAAATGAATAATATGGACAAAGTTTAACTTAATAAAGTCCTTAATAAAGTTTATACAGCTGATATCCCAACCGATCCTAACACTGTCATCACCACCTATGCCGATGACACATGTATCCTATCAGTAAATAATGATCCATCAATTGCATCCCAAACTCTTCAAGCACACATCACAAACCTTGAACAATAGTGTAAAAACTATAGGATTAAAATAAATTCCAATAAATCTCATCAAATCACCTTCACCCTTCGTCGTATACCTATGACTTCCTGCACTACAGTATCCGTTAATAACGCCTCAATTATCCCTGTAGGACAAATCCGATACCTAGGACTCAACGTGGCAAACGTCTCACGCGGAATCCTCATACAAGACTGAAACGACAAGAAACTGCACGACGTTTAAGCTTACTCCAACACTAACTATACAAACGCTCTAAACTTCCAATTAGTTACGAAAGACTTATATACCTGGCTATAATAAGACCTATTTGGGTTCACGGAGTTGAGCTCCACTAAACCATCAAATTCCTCTCGTATCCAATCCTTACAGTCGAAAATCCTCAAAGCTCCTTACTTTGTCACAAATAAAATAATCCATAAAGATCTTAACCATAGGAGACACTCTTAAATGCCATTTTCGTGTTGTTTGGCATTGAAAACATAAGGCTACTAAATATCCAAGTTAATCCAAACGGAAGTTAATCCAACATAATTTATAAATTCTAGGCCCATGATAACGAAACCCCGTCTTTCGTACCACTGTGAACCAGTATAGGTTATTTTTTTTATCTAAATGAGTGATATTGTACTGAGTAATAATTCTGTTACAATACAGGACATTGGTGATAGTGAGATAATAATAAAAAGATCTCATTTACAACATACATATATGCAAAGAATATAAATAAATTAAAGCAAAAGAAAAAAAAACAATCCTTTAAAATAATAATAATAAAATTAACTAAAATGAAATTATAGCTCAAAAAGAGGCATAAAGTAATCTGGATATGAATGAAAAAATCCGAACCATAAAGTCTTCATCACAAACATACAGGAGAACAGTTAATGTTTATGACCTGTCGATGTTCCCCAATTTCCGCATAATTAGGACATTGCCAGCTTGACTGTTTGTACGAGCCTCTTTGTTTTATGGTTTTCAGTTTTCCATTCATACCCTAATTACTTTATGTTTCTTTTTGAGTTATGTGTTTATTTGTAGTAATATTGCTTGTAGAGTAGTATTTATTAATTTGTTATTTTATTTTATTATTTTTAAATTTAACTATCACCTTTTTATGTTATATTTTTGAGTTTTTTGGTACGGGTATTTTTTTTCTCTCATCTCTTCTAATCAGCGGTTTAATATAACCTTCCTCTACTGCGTTTGTGCAACCTTCCGTTTCCTTCAGTATGTATTTGGTCGGCTTTTTCTTTTTGTTATATATATATATATATATATATATATATATATATATATATATATATATATATATATATATATATATATATAATCTTGTTACTTTCACTTACCTATATATGAAATACATAGTAAGAGACAGTATTGCGATCGCGAAAATTTTAGTATCTGAGTAGTAAATGGAAATACATGTTTTGAGGTCTCCTGAGTCCCGCAAACCTGGATCTGTGTGTGAAGTCATATGAAAGTGAAATTGCATATTCATGGTTTGTATATACCTCAGATATTACAGCAACTTTTTCGTCAAAATTGGCTAACCGGACGTCGCACTTATATAATAAATGTTACACATTTTTACGATTTTCTTAAAAACGGCTCCATCGATTTTGATCAAACTCAGTATATCAGTGTATTATTGAATTGTTTTTAATATCAGCTAGGTCTTATTCACATTGATGTGACTTTACAGGGTTTAAATGCTCAAAGTTCACATATGCATTCCTCTAAAGTATCTTGAATTTGGTTTATTAGTGTCTCGTTGTTAGGAATTATGGAAAAAGGTTAAATATAACTTTTAAAAGAATTTGATAATTGAATAAAGAAGAAAGAAAGAAAAATGCTTCTGCAACACGAATGAAAATGAATCTCGGGAAATAATAGTCAGAAGGTATAAGTATAAGTATATCGTTAGATAGCGACTAATTTTAGAAAAAAAAATCGAATTAATAAAGTTGTAGAAGGTAACGGAGTGTAAGGAATAAAATATAAATGATTATTTCTGATATTAACATTCTTTAACGTATATCACATGTTTCCAAGGAAATTAAATGACATTTTCTTACTAAATGTAAGCTTCTAAAAAGTTTGAAAAAAATATATTTAAAATCCACCGAATCAAGACAATGACATTGTTTAAAATACTATCTCATTGTACTTGGGTGAAAGAAGAAGTGAAATATCAAAATTTTTCATGGACGTACAAAGCATATGTTATAACCTTAAATACATTTACAGTAGTTTAGTAGTTCTAGATCTTATATTATATTTAATTAATTAGGGATCAACGTCTATTTATTCCAAAAATCTTCATTTAATCTTTTAGAATATTAAATTAGTAAAAAATTTCATGAGTTTTCTATTTTGTGATATCACAACATTATCCATTTAAAATTAGTGTGAGAATATTTGACCTATCTGTGGCAGGCAATAAAAATCTCGTAATATCATTTTAGTAATCTTTACAATGAGAAAATAACAGTTTAATAACTAATAGTCGCACAGTCCATAATCATTTATAGGTTGAATATACAGTTATACTTTCAAATATCTCTAGGCATATATACATAGCTCAGAGAATGGAGTTGTATGGTTTATAAAACAGATGGAGTTGGGGGTTTTGTTGGTTAGATTGTATGTAAATAACAAGTATACTAACTTTGATAAAATTATATTGATACAAAATAATATATCACATCAAGATCAAATCAAATCACATCAAGATTCCTAGATAACAATACATCTTAGGTTACATAGCACATAGTGTTGCCAGTCACCTGCACAGTAATGAGATTTTTGTTGACTACCGATGATATAATTAATAGGGCTTTTGTTATTTTTATGATGTTAATGATTTGTTAGCTGTAAGCTTTAAGATGTAGCTCCATTAAAAATGCACTTACAACATTTTATAATAGCCCAACATGATCAAAAAATAATTTGTAATCAAGTTAGAGCGGTAAGTGAAAGTTCAGTGTAGCACGCACCAGATTTTTTTGTCCTCATGATGCCTGAATTGGGGAGACCTTGGAGGCTTAAATGTTCATCCATATTGTAGAGACTCTTGGTTGGGATTTGGAAATGAAATAAAATATCAACAGTTTGTATCAGCAAGTATCACTCTTTTATGATGTGACCAATTAAAAAATTCAGTGAATAGCTACTAAGCACCCTCTTAGAAAGGAACTGATTAGCTGAAGTCAATAAACTTAGAGGATGGGATGTTGAAAGGAAACAAAGGAAAGTATACGACAATTGCCATCCAAGCCAACCCTCGAGGGTTAAAGGTTTCAGGGAATTCATCAAAATGTTTTTTCACAAAATGATTAAATCTAAGCCCCCATGTATCAAAGGTTTTTCCAACTCTTTTCATTTACAAAAGAAATACACTTCATCATACAACCATTTAGTTATTGCTATAAAATTAAAAATAAATATAAAATTAAGTCCTCTTTCAATGTTTATAAACACATTTTTTTTTTTTTTTTAGAAATAACAATGCGTCAAAGAGCGGTCGGTATATTTGTGAATTGAAATTGACTCCGCCGCCCCTGTTCATAATATCTCTCTCTAAAGTGATAAACTTGCTACTTGCCGAGTTTATGGGTTAGCTATCTTAGCTTCCTTCCCTCCTGAATTATTAATAAGTAAAGTTGATAGGCTCTTGTGACTACATTGTACAACATATCAAAACTTGGGCTTAATTTATAACTGTAAATATATCACTCCATGGACGTTTTCATGGAGGGTCGTGCATCATTAGATGTTATTGGAATCATCACACATATAGTGGTGGGAAAAAGTCTTCGAATTTTTTATAAAAATTATTAATTTTCAATTAAAAAATGGTTTAATCATCTCAATTGTAAATCGCTTTAACCTTGTAGATACTTTAGACTTAATACTAGTGTTGCCCAAAATCAGTTTTGGTCTTGCAATTTGTGAGACCAAGACAAAGGCCGCCTAACTGTTGCAAGACCAAGACCAGGACTGGTAAAAAAAATCAACTTTTTTAATAAAAATTAAATCAAAAAAGTTACTAATACTTGACAATCTTAGTTACTGTGTGTTAATAATTGATATAACTATTATACTTTTGTATTCAATCTTCTAATTTTTCATTCGGGCTTAGTCAGGTTTCTCCTGTCTAAAAAAATACAGTAATATCTCTATAGTAATAAGCTAATAAGTAACTGCAAGACTGTTGTGAGAGTCTTGCGCAAGACAAAGACCATGACCAAGACTAAGTTTGCAAGACCAAGACTCGTCTCGGTCTCGCATTTGGGCAACACTACTCAATACATATTTAATTTTTTTTCAATTAAGAACAAGCCAAGATACCAATCCGTTGAGTTGACCTTTTTTATCCTCTCAATAATGATACCTTATTGTTTAAATTTTACTACTTTTTTTATCAAATTCAGTCTTTACTCTTTATTATTAATGTCAAGAACTGTTGTATAAACTCTAGGAAGTTATCTGCGAACACCGTTCTAATATTAAAATTCTTCACCTTTTTTCCAGTAATTTTTTTTTTTTATTTATTTATTAGACATATAATATTCTGTCACAGGGACAATAATTATATTGATAAATGAACACATTCACACCGTATATACAAAAAAAGAAATAAAATTAACAAAAGTAAAAAAATAACTAAATAAAAATAAATAAAAACTATATACAATAAAAAAATAAAATAACCTAAATATAAGTAAATTAAAAACATAAAAATACAGTCATACCTATATACAATATATACAATCAGGCGGGGAACCCAAATCCCTGCGCTACTCTCTCAACCGCCTCATTGGTGCTAAAGCCGGTGGAGTTTGAGCGAGAGCGCTTTAGCCACATACACTCATGTCTTGAGTGGAGAATCTGGCCATTGCCAGTAATTTAAGTTAACATTCCATATTTCACAATTTCTGTTTGCTTTCTATTTAACTTTATTGTTACGTCCGGATATGGCGGATCGGAACGAGCATGATTTTTCCTTTCCTACCTATACTAGGTAAGGAAAGTATTGCGGTCGTGTCAAATTTCCGACATGCGGTTTTCGACGGATCTATACGTTTCAGAGCCCCCTGAACCCGAAAACACATTTTCAGCCATTGGTCTGCTATATCGGGAACTAGTTGACTGATTTTGTTGCTTCTTTATTTTATTTTGTGGGTTTTTGACTACTGATCCTTATGACACAAATTGAGTGGGACTGCGCAATAAATGAAAAACGTATTTTTCTGTAGACTGTAGCGCTAAAACGGCTCTAACGATTTTGATGAAATTCCCATAATTTTTTAACTCATGTTATTAATTTAATTTTTGTACATGTACTAAATTCTCGAGAAAATTCAGGAAAAAAAGTTATAAGGAAAAGAAAAATATTTGGTGCCTAACTCACTAGTATGTATTCTACAGTAAAATTTATATGAAAACTTTCGAAATATAATAAACAAAACAAAATCATCGGAATCGAACCAGTATTAGCGATGATAAATCGTATTATATTTTCTACACATATTTTAATTTATTAGTTTCCTACCTATAATAGGTAATGAAATTATAGCAATCTGGTCAAACTTTCGATTTGCGGTTGGTCAATGAAAAACAATGGTTTTTTTTTTGTTTTGTTTTTTTAAAGGTAATGAAATTCCCTACAGAACAATACCAAATCGGTATTTCGGACAACTATTAACGAAGTTGCAGCTATTCGATTTCGTATGGAAGATTACGGGTTCATATTAGGGTCTCAGGAAGGGGTAAATGAGAGAGAAAAAAGAAAAGTAAGAAAATCTGTTGCCCGCATCACATTAGTTTCACTTTTTTCCCGAGTTTTAACAGAAAGTATTGTTTGACAATATGGGGCTAAGGTAAAAAAGTTGTTGATTAGCAATATTAGAGGGTGTTGAATATTTTTACGCTGGGCAACTACAAACTGTTTTAAATTGCTTCAGTTTATCTAAGAATCGTACTCAAATCTTTTCTTTGATGAATTTTCGGGAAAATAAATCTAACTCAATTTTTGTTGTTGTTTCTTAATGGATATATTTAAAGATAAAAAACGTTTCTGAAATAAGTAGGAAAATCTTGCGAGTGGACACGCCAGATTTTCTTTTTATGTTCTTGAATAATTCTGTAAATTAAAATATAATAACAACTGCATACATATATTTATTAAATGGTAATTTTATTTCATTCACTCGTACCTAGAGTTGTGTTTCAATTTGGACAAACAGGCTATATCACGTTCTATACCATAAATCTGATTGGCAACAGCATGACACTGAATCCGAACTCTAAAATGAATCAATGTTGGAGGAAACAGATATTTTAGCATGCCATGAAATGTCGATCATTCCTCAAGAGATACCTAAAATGATTGATAGGACATTTCCGGGGCTGTTTCATTTGCGTCAAAATGGATAGCCAATATTAAATATTAATTGAGAAACGATTTAGAAAAAAAAAAATTAAAAAACGTCGGAAAATTAAAATTACAAAAAATATTTCTTTACTCATACATGACGAATTTATATCAGTCTGCAAAATGGATCTGGAAATCTAGAGAAAGGATTCCCCTTAAAATTTTGAAATAATGATTTTAGACCTCCATCAGTGTAAAATCGTCCATAATAATCCTTTTATTTCACCCAAGAAAATTTCTTCTTTGCTAAAAAAATCGAGGTACACTAAAAAAACAAAAAAATAATTGTAACCGAAATGAAGACCACGTTAATTTATCCCAATCATATATCTAATCTTTTTTATTTTTTTATTATTTTAATGGAATATACAACTGTATTACATAGAAAATACAATAAGTAAATGTGAAATTGGTAACATGACATGTACAACATGAAGAGAAACTACCCATTGGTAGAACTCCAATTAAAGTTCTATATTAGAAGAACCAGAGGCCATCTTCTTTTCAGACGCGGGGTTATCAGGGATCGAGGAGGAAGCAAGGTTTGAAACGATACACAATACTAATGTGCTTCAGGCAACCTGATATTAGGTAACATGTTGTATCTAATCTTAAAAAAAAATATTTATTTTATTAAACAATTCGCCATTGCAGCTGTTTTACTTTAGTTTTATTTATTTATTTACATATCTTATGATTTAACCTATAAAAATGTACATGTTTTATGTTCATTAAATGTTACCTTAATACGCCTAATTTCGCAAGATGGTGGGTGAAATAAATTCACCCATTGCAGAGTTAATGCAATGAGAAAAAAAAACATGCATTAATTTTTTCATTGTCAATTTTGTGTCCCCTAGTTTTATTACATAATTTTTTAGTGAAAATGAAGGGACAATAAAATGAACTTTTGACCTTTATGAATTCAATGAGACTATTATTATTGCAGTAGTGAATTATTTTCTGTTTTGAATTTATAATATCATAAGTTATAACTATTACAATTATAAATATAATATATCATTTTGTAGTAATAATTAAACAAATGTATTCTATTTATTAATATTACCGTGTTCTCAGTAAGATAGAAAAGTCGTTGTGAAATACACGATTGTGCTCTTGTATTATTTTAATCTTTGTTAACTAATTAAATGAAAACCTAATTAAACTCTCGTTTAAGAGAAATAACAACTGTTAATAAGAAAAAAAATAGTATATATTCAAGTTATGTGAAGGCTTTCCTACTCAATATCTGGAAATAACAATCGATTTATAAAATATTAACGAGATGTTATCAGAAAAACAAATTTGTGGAAAGTATACTTTTATATACACATTTAAAAAATGTTATATAGAACTGCGCAATATCAATTTAAAAAATTAGTTAAGGAACGGTTAATTTTTCGCAAGATGGATGAGGGAAATGAAAGTAAAGGAATTATTTCATGAATGAATAAATAAGCCGAAAAGAGGAAAACACCGCTAAATGCGAAGCACTCCATAAATAGTAAGTTATTAATAACGATGGAAAGTCCAAGAAACATTTTAAAAGATTTAATTTTTATGAGGAGTTTTCCGAAAGTTTTTCTTACAGTATGAAATGAAAATTTAATATCTAAACAGCATTTATCGATTATATTAATTTTTGAAGATTGTTATGTATCCCTTCGCTTCAATATTTTTTATAATTTTGAAGCGCTTTTATATTTATCGTCATTGAAATCGATTCGATAAATGCCTGATTCCTGAGTTTTTTCGAATATCTAAATATCTAATTGGACAAAATCATAGAACTTCAAGTGGAGGCGATGACTGAGTAGCTACTATATCATGGAAGAAGACAATCCTATCATGCCATATATTGTTATGTGTCTGGCTATCCACTTTTATATGTATTTGTATTTCTATCGGTACCAGAAAGGATCGATCTATTTACAAATATTATAATTATATATTTAATACGGAATAGAAAAGGTTAGATACAACAGACTCCTCTGCTGTGATATACTAGATTGAACTAATAGTTATTGTCAGATATCGATTCAATGGGTATCGTGTTACCGATTTACTTATAATAATAATAATAATAATAAGGCTTAGCGAACCCGAAGGTTCGATGCCGACACCACCAATCGCTTATTACACACCTCCCTCCACCGTTCGCCGTCCAACCCCAGTCCCTTCAGATCGGCTTTAATGCAATCTTCCCACCTTCGCTTCGGTCTACCCCTCGGACGCTTACCATTCGGCACAGCAAATATTAACCTTTTAGGAATTCTCTCGTTACTAAGCTCAACAACTTTACAAGCCCATTTGATTCGCCGCGACGAAATTACATCAATTATATTACCCGGATACAGCTCACGCAATTCGGCGTTGTGTAACCGTCTGAACTCTCCGGTTAACTCATCCTTCTTCGGTCCGAATATTCTACGCAATACTTTATTTTCAAAAACCTTAAGACGCTGCTCATCCCTTAATGTAAGCGGCCAAGTTTCGCATCCATAGAGAACTGTAGGCAACATAATTGTTTTATAGATTCTAATTTTTAAGTTTCGGGACAAGAGGCGCGAACTAAGTAGTTTTGTCACAGAAAAATAACAAGCATTCCCCGCCTTCAGTCTAACCTTAATCTCTTCTTCAATTTCGTTTTTTCTAGTTATCGTAGAACCTAGATACCTAAATTTATCTACCTGTTCAAACATATTACCATCTATATCGATATCACCAGTAGTATCGCCATTTTTGCAGCTAACCATATATTTTGTTTTATCCACGTTTATTTCGAGTCCTAGTTCTTTACCGGCTTTCATTAACGTTGTCGTATTTAGTTTTATAGTTTCAACGTCTTCGCTTAACAGTACCAGATCATCAGCATAGCCCAGCACGGATGTTGTCCCACCCAGATCCAACCCTTTCTCGGTTCGCATTACCTCCCTAATGGCATGTTCTAATGCCAAATTGAACAGGACAGGCGAAAGAGAATCCCCTGTTTTAAGCCCGAACGAACCTCAAATTTTTCGGACAAATTATTACCGATTCTAACTTTATTGAGTGTCTCCGTCAAGCACATCCTGACTAGATTTACTAGTTTTTTAGGAATCCCCTGCTCGATTAGAATATTATACAGTTTCTGGCGGTCAATAGAATCGTAAGCCTTTTTAAAATCTATATACAGCTGGTGAACAATACCGTTATACTCTAATTTTTTCTCTAATATTTGCCGTAAAGAAAATATTTGATCAATTGTCGAACGATTCCGTCTAAATCCGCATTGGTAGTCTCCGATAATTTCCTCGGCGTATTCCGTGATTCGACTGGTTAAGATTGAAGTGAATATTTTATAACATACCGGAAGGAGTGAAATTCCTCGATAGTTATTACAATCCGTCCTCGGACCCTTTTTGTGAATCGGAATAAGAATAGATTCTTTCCATTCTTCAGGTAATTTCTCGTTCACCCAGATCTTTTTAACCAACCGATGTATTTTAGAAACTCCAGCTTCCCCGCATGCCTTAATTAGTTCTGTTGGAATATTATCGGTTCCCGCTGCTTTATAAGATTTTAATTTTCCGATAGCTACTTCAACTTCCTCCTTACTTGGTCCTTCTATTAACGGTTCAGCACTCTGGTACTCAGAAGGAGGACACAGATCATAATTTCCCGTATTTAAAATATTGTCAAAGTGGTCCTTAAACTTATTCAATATGTCAACCGGATCGGTCAGAATATTGTTATTATCATCCCTAATTCCAGACGTTACGGGCCCTACACATTTACGTGATCTGTTTATACCTTTGTACATGTCTCTTATGTTATTTTCGATTCTATTAGTTTCTATTTCTATTATTTTATTTTTAAGATACTCCTTTTTTTTATTTTTGAGCAATTTGGTCATTTCGTTCTTTGAGATTCGGAAGTATTCCAAATTGTCTTCGCTAGGATTATTTAGAGCTTTTAATTTAGCGGCTTTTCTTTTTTCACACATGTTTAAGCAATCTTCATCAAACCACGGTTTGTTATTCTTATTTTCCTTTTTTCCTAGACACGAGTTACCGACCGCTTTAATATTATCCCTGATCTCTATCCATAACTTGTCAATATCCTCGTGGTCCTCGTCAGGAAGCTCTAAAGCTTCAAACCTATTCTTAACATCTAGCTCGAATTGGTTTCTAATTGATGGATTTTTTAATTTTTCCAAATTAAAATTCTCAAAATCGAAACGGTTTTCTTTTCTCTTTTTTATATTAAGTTTTTGTCGAAGTTTCGCGATTATTAATTCATGATCCGACCCACATTCTGCTCCGCGATAACACCGTACATTAATTATACTGCTTTGCCAGCTATGTTGTATCAAGACATGATCGATTTGATTTCGTGTTTGCGAATCCGGTGATGTCCAAGTATATTTATGAATATCCTTGTGTTTAAACGTCGTACTTTTAATTATCAGGTTTTTCGAGATGGCAAAGTTTATCAGACGGATCCCATTATCATTACTATATTCGTGCAAACTTTCTTTACCAATCGTCGGAATATAAACTTCTTCCCTTCCTACCTTTGCGTTTGCGTCACCTACAATTATTTTCATGTAGTTTCGCGGTAGTTTATCATAAACCCATTCGAGTTTATCGTAAAATTCACTTTTGACTTCATCGTCACTGTCTTCGGTCGGACAATGTATGTTTATTAATGCGATTTTAAACCAACGTCCCTGAAATGTAGCTACCGAGATTCTATCACTAAAGAATTGTACGTCCCTCAAAGCGGATAGTAATCTACTCCTAATTAGAAACCCGGTACCCAAACAATGATTCCCGCTTCCTCCGTACCAAATAGTGTACTTTCCTTCCCTCATCGAGCCCTCCCCTGGCCAGCGAACCTCTTGCAGAGCCACGACATCCAAATTGTACCCATTTACCTCATTCGCGACCGATTTTAGGCCCCCTGCTGTGTTTAAACTCCTTACGTTCCACGTACCAATATTTAAATCCCTATATTTCAACTTGCGGCATGAATCCCCTAAAGCAGTCCCCACCCGGAGACCCGAACGGGGGACTAGTTTACCTCCGGATAATGAGCGTTTTACCTTAGGGAGATCCATGACTTTTTGTGGTGTCATGGATCTCCCTCGCGCGGGCTCATTACCGCGTATGGGGAGCGTCCCACGGGTGGCGGATGTGGGGATGGTCGGTGGAAATTCCTTGGAAGTTCCTCCCGGCTAAGTCCGATGGACTCGCTGACCAACAATGAGAGGGGCCCTCCAGACTTGCTGGAGGGAGGGGACCTCCAGACTTGCTGGAGGTAGGGGCCCACCAGACTTGCTGGAGGGTGTGACGTAGGATTGAACGCCCTACTCACATATCTTTAGTTCACCAAACACCACAAAACACTACCGATTTACTTATCGAATCAAAATTGTGGCATGCAGAAAAAAAAGCCTACAAATCAAATTTTAATCTAATAAAGTTCTATTTGCATTTTATTATTTTCTTTAAATGCATTCGGGATATTGCATTGAGGATGCTGATGTGGAAATGACTAATCACTCCACTACGTCATAGATTGCCGATACAAATTTATTTAAGTAGATTTTGAATGACAATTATGATTAAAATTTGTGTGGAAACATAATGGAACGTCTGCTACTTTATTCTGAAATCTAGCGCAGCTGTCATTTCTATGTATGTATCTTCTTGAAAGCTTCCTACGTCTTTGTGGCCATCCAGTTCTTCTTGCTGAGCACCTCTTCCAAGTCTTCTTACAACCTCACCATTTTCCAAAGACGTCCCTCAATAGATTACTTTGTTCCATGCAAAAATATCTTCATCTAGTTTTTTCCCCACTTCTTTTCTATGCTTTCTTATTGATCGAATATTTGTTCCAGGGTGTGACTACCCCATTCTATTTCTTTCAAAGAATTTGAAATTCCTACATTTTCCAACTTTGTGTAAGGCGATCACAGCAGTTAGGTTTACTTTATCACCCCACTCCATGTTAACTGAGCGAAAAAAGAAAAATACAAACTAATTAGGATTATTGTCCTGACATGTATATAAAATAACCAGATAGATGTAAGGATTATCTAAATAATACCCAAGGATGTAAACAAAGTTCAACTTTTGTAACAGTATTTATGGCAGAACTAGGTATTTTAATAACCACGGAAGAATTTCAAATCCTTCGGATGAAATAGAAGGGAATAGACACGCCATAGAATTATTCGATCAATAAGAAAGCATAGAAAAGAAGTGGGGAAAAAATAGACGAAGCAATTTTTGCATTGAACAAAGTAATCTATCGAGGAACACATCAATAAATTCTTCCGAAGAATTTGAAATTTTTCCGTGGTTATTAAAATAGTTCCGGCTTTTATCTTATGAAAAAGGCAATGTTCTATTCTGTGTTGGCAATATTTAAATTTGCCTGCATTAAAATAACTCTATTTATTTGCAGCTATAGGAATCTAGTTCAGTTCAGACATGAGGTCCCTCGATACATTTTAATATGCAAGGAGATTCTGAAGCTCTGTTCACACCATTTTATTTCGAGAGTTGTTAATAAAGTTCATTTGGTTGTGAAGTCGATTTTTCAATCGTTTCCAGTTTGTTGGTGTACTTAAATTTAAAAGTGATTTTTGACATTTCCAATGGAGTAATTTAAAAGTGATTTTTCCTACCTGACGAGTACTGAAGACGTAAATCGCCAAAAATCACAATTAGCCACAAGTTTTAAGAATAGCCTTTAATTATATATCATTAAAATGAGATCATGAACTCATGAAAATTTAAATTTAAGTTCAATAATATATAAAAAATGTATATTAATAAATAAATATAATGAGTAGGCAGACATATAACGACTGCGCTGGCAAAGTGGGAGGAGAAAGTCCGCGTCATTTTAACAACTTCCTACAGATTTTTTTTTTCTTTTTTGTATCTAACTGATGTCGCAACTTTAATTTACAAGTAAGCAGTACTGAACTGTTGGAAAGTTTACACAATAACTCAAACGAAAAAACTTTTGAAGTCTCTAGATCTGTGACTTTTTAATTCTTTAATTTATCCTTATTTTATGTCAGAACTTTTTAGATTTGCTTGGTCTGGGTTTTACATTGGAAGGGTTCTTGAAGATATTATTAACCTTCGGAAATTATTATTTAGTACCATATTCAGACTATAAAAAAAACTTCAATTAATGTAAATGACATTGTTATCATTAAAAATTGTCGTAATTTTTTTATATATTTTCCTTTAAATTAAAAAATAAAATCTGGTGCTCACATCACACGACTTTCATTTACCACCCTGCTCTTTGCAGAAATGAGTATTTTAAGACAAAGGAGAAGTGAAAGTAAAAACTATTGACGCTATATTTATTTACAATTCATTGTGAATATTTTTTTTTTTGTTCAAATATACTTATAAATAGAAATTTTAATTTTTATATCACTGTATTCTATACAATTAAATATTAAATAATACCAACGATAGCATTTATGAAAACCGCATATGTATATGAACATAATATTGTCGGAGTCCGTATTGTATTTCTCCTTTAGGTAATTATCAAATTCTTTCATATCTTATATTTAACTATTTTTTATAACTAAGTATAAAACCCGGAGAGCTTAGGTTGTAGTCCTGTGTAATTATAATCTCAAAAAGTTTAAATTCTATCATAGAAGCTAAACAGTTTGATGGGGGGTGTGGTGGTGGGGGGGTGTGGGGGGGGGGGTGGTGGATGGTGGTGTTGTAGGGTGGGGGGGGGGGGTGGGGGTTGTTGGTGGGGGGTGGGGGGGGTGGTGGGGTTAGTTTTTTGGGTAGGTGATGTGTTGTGGTTATTGTTGGTTGGGGGGGGGTGGGGGTAGGGGGGGGTGTGTGTTGTTGGGGTGGGGGTGGGGTGGGTTGGGGGGGGGGGGGTGGGGTGGTTGGTGGTGGGTGGGGTGTTGTGGGTTTGGGGGTTGTTGGTTGGTTGTGTGTGGTGGTGTGGGGGGGAGTGTGGGGGGTGGGGGTGTGGGTTGTGTGGTGGGGTGTGTGTGGGGTGGGGGGGGGGGGGGTGGGTGGGGGTGGGGGGTGGGTGGGGGTGGGTTGGGGGGGTGGGGTGGGTGTGGGTGTGGGGTGGTGGGGGGGTGTGGGGTGTGGGGGGGGGTGGGTGGGTGGTGGGTGTGGGGGGTGGGGTTGGTGTGGGGTGGGGGGTGGTGGGGGTGGGGGGGGGTGTGGGGGGGTGGGGGGGGTGGGGTGGTGGTGGGGTGGGGGGTGGGGGGTGGGGGGGGTGGGGGGGGGGTGGGGTGTGGGGGGGTGGGGTGGGGTGGGGGGTGGGGGGGGTTGGGTGTGGGGTTGGGGGTGGGGTTGGGGGGGGTGGGGTTGGGGGGGGGGGGTGGGTGGGGGGGGGTGTGGGTGTTGTGGTGTGGTGTGGGGGGGGGTGTGTGGGTGGTGTGGGTTTGGTGGTGGGGGGGGTGTGGGTTGGGTGGTGTGGTGGGGTTGGTGGGGTGTTGTTGATTGTGTAGGGTGTATTTGTATTATGTGTATAAGGAGAGTTTAATTTGTAGTGGATTTATTGAATAAATATTATCTATAATAGTACAGGAGTACAACGGAAACTTTCATTTAATAAATTTGTTTGCTATTCATGGTTTTTGGAATGCTAAATTTCCGAAAATCTACGAAAAGTATCAACGAAATATAACATATTTTGTCAAAAAGGTAAATGTTTACTTTTTAAACTCACGGTGAAATTATTTTCTGGAAAAATAGTTAATAATTAAAAGTCTACAGACCAATTCTGCTTTTTTAATAATTATTTTTATCATCATACCAATACCGAGCTAGAATTGAACCTGTCTATAATCGTAGAAATTGTATTAGTAGATATTAACAAATTAAATTTCCAATAGTTAAATAAATTCCAATAAATCTCATTAAATCATCTTTACGCTTCTTCGTAGACCTATGACGTCCTGTCCTATAGTATCCTTTAATGATACCACACTTATTTCTGTTGAACGATCTGATCCGACGGATTGATTGTAAATTACGAAAGTGTATGTTGTTCTGTGTAGACAGAACCTTGTTTGCCGTTCCAGAGCCGCTGCTTTCAAAAATGGCCGCTGATTTAAAGATAATTAGGCCAATAATTTGAGGATCGAAAAGGAAAACCCATTGCGAAAAATGTGAGAAATTTGTTTAACTTTTATATATGGGTTTAGACATGTAAAAAACAAAATTGCTAAAGCGGGCCACCAAAGAAAACATTTTAGGCCAAAAAGTCAGGTTTTTTCGATATTTTTTTTCACCTATAACTCCTAAATGATGCATCAAAGCGAAAAATGTAATCTTCAATAAATTAAGAAACGTTAAATTGTGCGTAGAACGAGTACATAAACTTTATAATTTGGTTACGTGGTAAGGTATAGAACCACGGTCAACCAACGATGATTTTTATTAAATTTGTCAAGAACTGCAACAAATTACTATAAATGGCCTTACAACTTGGAAATGAGTTCCTTAAGAGGAAAAACTCATAGAATTAAAGTTGTACAGCATCAAATTTTGCGTCCTGTGAGCACCAACTAATTTAATTAGGTCACTAACTGCGTACAAAAGCGGTAATCTCCCTAAGGCTAGAAATTGAAAATGAAGGTAAACGTTATTTTCAATACTTCGAAAGTATTGGTGTCTATTCTATTATTTTTGTTTAGAGACTACTAAATGCAGTAAAAGCCTCTTTTCCTCCTTTCAGCAGCGGAGGAATTTGATAAACGATGAGTCGAAAGATACCGAATTTCATAAAGGAATAACGAATCCTGATTTGAGATAAATAATTGGCCAACAATAAAAATATTAGTGCTCAGCGGACGCAAAATTTGACGCTCTATAACTTTGATTATTTGAATCTTTCCTATTATTGAACTCATTTCCAAGTTACAGGACCATTTATAGTAATTTCTCTCAGTTTTTGACAAATATGTAAAATTCAGCGTTGGTTGACCGCGGATTTATACCTTACCACGAAACCAAAATATAAAGTTTATGTACTCGTTTGACGTACAATTTAACGTTCTTTAATTTATTAAACATCTTATTTTTTGCTTTGATGCATCATTTAGGAATTATAGGTAAAAAAACAAAACAAACACACTTTCGTAATTTACAATCAAACCTTCGCCTGCGATCAGGTCGATTTTTGGGCCCTGGCACCAGGGCTGAATACTAGAACCCCACTTGGACAAACGTTTTGGAAGCCTCATACCATACGTTTCCGACTACTTCAGCACTTACCAGACAAACACTCTAAGCTTCCAATTAATAACAAAACACTCATGACTATAACGCCTATTTGGACTGACGGAGTTCAGTTTTTAGGATTCACTAAGTAATCGAATTCCATGTCATCATATTCATTTTTTCACAGTTACTAGATGAATTTTTATATTAATATATACACAACGGCGCAACAACTCGTCGCCTTAAGTTTTTTTTTTTTTTTTTTTAATTTTTATATTAATACAGTTGTAAATATCCTGATTATAAAAACAAAAAGATTTCATTTTTAGACCTCTGTAAACATTAGTTAATGTTTAGCATGAGCGTTGCGGCCTCTCCGTGTGAAATGTTAAGGCCTCCCTGGGGACGATTTATTCTCGGTCAGCTGCAGTGAAGAGGCCCCGCACCGATGATGAAGGCGCTACTTTATCAAACCACTACCCTGCATCATAATCCTTGGATTTAGTAAATTTACTCTTAATGCAATTTAAATTTGAATTATTTATTGGATATATAGTGTTTAAAATTTACTTTTTAAAATATTTGTTCGCCATAGAGGACTGACAAGCAATTGGCATACAACTGCTTTACAAAAATGAGAATCATTTATTCGACAAGTTGCACTATCCAAGAAGAAGTTCCTCTTGGGGCTAATTATTTTATTAATCATATTTTCATCTTATATGTTCAACGTTTCAGAGCTTTGCCAAATCTTCAGGAGAACATTCTATTTCCTAATGTTGTATTCCTAAGAATGTTATGTTATGTTATGTCATCCATAATTTGTTTATTTTGTATTTTTTCTTTAACTTTTTACTTATATTTTTTTGTTACACTTACTTTATACAGTCATATAGGATACTACATTACATAGGAACATTTTTTTTTTTAAATAATTGATAATACAATCTGCCGCATTGAAGAGCAATAAATATTAATTCTACACATGCTCATTCATATCATATATAAACATTTAATAGGGAAATAAATAAGAAAAAGTAAAAACAAAATTAAAATAAATAAGTAAAACAAAAATAAAATAATATAGTAATACATAACTGAAATTAACTACACCAATAAGTAAAAATAAAGTAAACATTCATTCCTATGTACAACTACAAGTTGTCTTCATCTTATATCAATGATAATATAATTCCAACTTCCAATTCCAGTTCACAAGGGGCTTTAACCCTTTCGGCAGTCCCCTCGGACATTCATACGGCAAATCCTATCTTCCACGTTAACCATCCTAAAGTAAAATAAAAGGGTCCAACGGCACTTCTAAGAGGATCCTGATAAGAGGTGTGCTCCAGACAGGGAGGATAATGGTTAGTGTGCCTGTATCATGGCTGAGAATTGGCTATTTCTTATTTAAAGGGCCAGATAGGGACCTCGGGGATTTACTGTGTCGCCAACCCTTTCCAAAACAACATTTCTTAGCCCAAATACCAAATCCAATCTAACCCTCAGCCTCTTTTCTCCCCCCTCCCCCACCCCTCTCCAACCCGATCTGCTCCGAGGGGGATGTATTTATCTCCTTCAAGCCATTAGATTCGCAAACACATTAAAAGCTAGATATTTTCCTTTTCATTATTTTTCAATAACTGTTCCAAGGGAAATCGTTTACGGTTTGGGGTTTTCTCTAGGTTGTAAAGGGAGGTTTTAAAATATCTATAACCTACAAAAAACAAAAAAAAAAAAAAAAAAAAAATGAGAAAAATACATTATTCAAAGTAGTGCTAATTGTGATATATCGATAATACCAATAAGTGATTTAGTTGTATTAATTTAACACTGTTATCTTTTACGACGAATGAAGATTAGTGATTACTAATATTTTAGTTCTGTGTTTTAATATTCAAATATCTAACACTAACCAACTATAAAGGGTTACTTAGTACACAGCGTACTTATCGATCCCCCCTAATAGACATAACATTAGCACGTTCATTATTTTCTTATTTTTGTCTTCCTATTCATACCACTAATCATACAGCATCACCATATTACACTAGATTAGCATTATATTGCAATACACACATGTGTGAGAAAATTTAACTTAAGAAATTCACCCATAAAATAATTCAATTACTAACATTACTAGATTGAAACGAATACATGGCAACCAACTTCGATTTATGTGTATGAACACAAATTTGCGATCAGAGAGCATAATATCAGAGCGTATAAGAATAAAAAAATTAAAATTAAATATATTAATATTCAATAAATAAAATTTCTTCCTCCATCATCACTCTACGGTATAATTTATATAAATCATATGATACAATTTAACTTCCCAATTTTAATATTCAATTGACAAAAATATAGAGTTTTTTTCAAATGTAAACTAATTTTATAAATAAATTTTTAAATAAGTTTTCATAAAAAGATTATTCATGTTAGCTTTTGGAATTAAGAATATACAATAAAATTTATTCTGGGACTAAGCTTTGTATACATAGTCGTTCCTCTAACTCTACTTGAACATTTCGTCAACAAGGATTACTTCTATGAAACTCAATGAAAAATGACTGCTTTCAATCAATTTCGTTGCTAAAACGCTTCTATAAAAAAATAACGTTATTGTAAATTAAAAGTGACATTACCTACTTTACTTACTCGATACTTTAACGCTTTTTCCCGTCAATGCTTAAGAGATGGAGAAACATCAAAGTGGATTAAACAAGTATTTTATAAAAGTATTCTTTTTTCGGCGGATCTTTCAAGTAGAGTTAGTGGAACGACGATGCAAACTACCTTAAATCCCTTAGGAATGAAACAAATCTACATATAAATATAATACAATACTAGCAAAAACAACATTAAAAAGTTAATATATTTGAGCAGTAAAAATTGTATTCTTAAGTTAAAATGTCAATATTAGAGACCGTCTGTTTGGAATGTAAGAAGTAAACAGAAAAGAAGGTTTTTGAAGCAGGATAGGGAAGAAACTTGGTGTATACTAGACGATAGGCAGTTCCAGAATGATATGGATCTAACAAGATAGCTAAGCCCAATAACTTTATTCCTGTGTTGCGATGTTGAGTAGTGTTGCCCAAAATCAGTCTTGCTCTTGCACTTTGCATGATGCCTAACTGTTGCAAGACCAAGACCAGGACTGGTAAAAAAAAAATCGATTTTTTAAATAAAAATGATGGAAAATAATTAATACTCGACAATCTTAGATACCATATGTTAATAATTGATATAAACAATATACTTTTGCACTTAACTCCTCTACTTTTTCATTCGTGCTTAGTTAGGTTTCTCCTATCTACAAAATTACATTTCTATAGTAATAAGCTAATAAATAACTGCAAGAGTGTTGCGAGACTCTTGCGCAAGAACGAGACCATGACTAAACTGAGTTTGCAAGACCAAGAATCGTCTCGGTCTCGCATTTGGACAACACTAATGTTGAGATAATATTGATATCAATATTTTCCCCGATATCGTATCGTAGCAAAGAATTTGATATTATGGTAATATTGAAAGAAAAATTCTTATATAGTATTCGATAAATATATGTGTTATATTTTATTTATTTTTTTCCGTCCACGTTATAAATTGAAATAAATTTTAAATTTAAAGAACGTAAAACAAGCGTATCCAATATGTTAAAATACAACCCCTTAAATATTTTCAAATATTGTAAAGTGGAGTTACGATAATATCAAAGGAAACAGAACATATCGGTGGCTTATTGCAAAAAGTCACTTTGTAATAATGCTCTTGTGAATTTTGATCTTAGTTATTACGACAAAAATCCGTTTATATATCAAATGCAATTACAAATAGCCCACAATCTTTTGATTTGACAAATGGAAAATCCATCAAATTTCTTAATGATTTTAAGTTATGTAAAGTCGTATAGATAATAACTTTTGGCAATAAACCGATCATATATTTGTTAAGTTTCTCAAAACTTTATTTTGGTATAGATATAATTCGATATTTTTGTACGATATAATACTGATGATATCTATATCGAAGACTGCTATCGGTGTCTATAGGGAATATCGGAACTTGCCCGACATCGCAATCCTAGTTCTGTGGGAAGGGATTCAGAGGAAAACGCAAGTTCTTGTTTTCAGTAGGTTGACCGAGGGTTCTTATTGCAGCAATTCTCCATAAAGGCACGACACATGAGACTGCCTCGGTGTACACAAGACAAATCGATTTGATATGAAAAATATAATTTTAAGGAAAAAAACACTATATAAATGACAGAACATAAACTACTCCAATCGAAGGTTTATAAATTTTTAGCCACTTAAATGGAATTATTAAAGCCTAGTAGGAAATGCTGGCAATAAAATGACGCCTTCTTTAAAACTGCTACACTATTATTGATATTTATTACCCAGACTCGACCGTAATTGTTCCCCATAAGTTTTTTATAGCCTCCCAACCAGTGCATTAACTTCCTTTAATATCCTTGCATTATTTTATTACTTTTCCATCATGATCGTTAACCGAACTGTTTTTACGGCGGCTAGAAGTTATGAAATCGTGTGGTTGCAATCAAACCTGCAATTAATACTTCCATTAAACAAGAAAAATATATGTGCTTCTTTCGAAAATAATATCTAAGGTTCTAGATTCTAAGATAGTTTATAACTCATAAGATGCTGTCAGTAATTCGAAAGTCATCTGTTTTTGTTTTTTTTTAAATTAAAGAAACAAACTCATTAAAAATAAATCAAAAATATATATCGACAAAATGTGTTTTTCGATGAGAACTGTTTGACTAATTTTAGTGCGAAAAACTTACCCGTTAATCGAATTTTCTGTCAGAATCCTTATATTAGCCACCGTTCTGCAGATACTTATACCCAGTATTGAATACAAAAAATTAAGTTAATGGAAGTTACACAACCATTTTTTATGTTTTAAAAGTGCTTTAGCATTTGTGAAATACTTTTAAATACTCACACTTTGGTGACGCATCTATACTTATCAAATTTAATAATTTATTTGTATTTCCATGATTGATCCTCAATTACGTTTGTCACCTCACTTCTTTCAAAACATCATCCAATAGAGGCAAACCACGATTTTTGGATGGATTAAATAATGGTATCTACCTTTGCTTTGAGACTCTCAGCCCTATAAATCCTGCCATTCATGAGTAATTGTTTTACTTAGTATAAGGAAATTGTCTGTATTTTGGAATTTAAGATTAATTGTTGTTGCTTTGGTACTATTTCGAGCTGTTTGATCTGCACTTTCATTTCCGTGTATGCCCACATTTTCTAATAACCACTGTAATGAAAATTGATTGCATGATGTGGCAATTAAGTAAAGAATTTTATACAGAATGGAATTTGTAATTGAGGTCAGGTGTGGACTAAAAATTCATAATTTTAGTGCTGTACGTCTTTATTTGGTTTAAGCATTTTCTTTAATTGTTCAAATATGTTACAATAACCCTTTATTAGTGGTATATGATTGGAAGATCCTAAAGTCTGGAATCAGTCAAAGTTTATAACCTTAAAAGATCATCGGGACAAGAAAAGGCAGTCCAGAAATATCACTTCTCATTTCAGCACCCTATTGAATCTAAAAAATATAGTACTTCATTCTATTACAGTTCTACATGTACCTTTGAGTCTTATGGTGCCTAAATTTACATAACGTTTACTAGTTATTTATAGGTATTTTAGAAAATTATTGCTTAGTTTTCGGATTAATTTTACTATTTCCCCATGATTTGAGATTTAATTATTTCAAATAACATCCGTGTTTCACAATCGCTCAAACAAATGTATCAAAGAGGGAATATAAAGAACTAAAAAGAGGTTGTGAACAGGTAGTCTGTCAAATAACTGTACAACATTATTAGCCGTGAACTTATAAACATTTGCGTTGATAAATAAAGCCAAAAAAACTTGATTGTAACAAAAAATTAATATCATAAGCAAGCGTTCGAAAAGCAATTTAAATTTCAATTTAACCACATATGGAAAATTCGACTTAAGATACTGCGATACAAGAAAATGGTTGATAAAAACAAATTTGCCTTGAGTCCTGTTTACACTACCCCTCGTTAAACATAATCCAGTTTCTAAGGGTTTTGCGCCTTTGTTTTTACAACCTTCCTTGTTTTACGAAGAGCCACTACCCCGCCGTATTCCTTCCCGTTAGCTTGTCAAGAAGAACATGAATGCTCGACCAGCGCTAAACCCTTTCAGAGTCCTAGTTAAAACTTTTAGCCTATCCAAGTTAATTAAGAGAAGTTGTCGGGGGTTACTTAAGCTCAGTTTTTCTTTATAAGGTTAGTGAAAATCCTTCATTTTGATCTTCGTTGTTTCAAATAGTTTTTTTTTTTTTTAGTTTTTATTCGATAAACTGAATCTAACATTCAGTGCTCAATGTTTTTAAGCAGAGATCACGTATCCCTAGATATATCGTTATGATGAATGAAAATGAAATCCGCCATAACATGTAGTTTTTGTTACAATAAGTACTTAAGTGATCTGTGTGATTAAAATGATACAAATATGTTTTGCAAAGGAACCACCCATCGATTGGCTATTTATATTCGTGTATGAATTTTTTGTAGAAGCTAACCCTAGTTTAAATACTCTAGTTTTTTTGCAGGCCACATGTCTATCCTACTGACGTAGAGTACGGTTCTCAGTTGTTCTCCATGCCCTACCAGTCAATTTGGCCTATAAAAAATTCCACTGAATAAGCCCGCCAGGTTGGCCTGTCAAAAGAAACCAAACGGCTACGCAAGGCATCATATCTCTAGATCCATAGGAACTAGATACTAGTCATGCCCCTCCCAAGTATGTTTGCATGATTTTATGTGTGTTGGTGACTAAATATATTATAATAGTATGATAATATAATACGATATATCCTAATGATATATTATTTTTACATTTTAACCTGTAGAACATTACTTATAATATCCTATAATTTTTCCAGGCCCCTGGAGCTCCTTTTCCTCCTCTAACTACGCATAAGTAGGAGCCCTGTGTGTATAGCTTCCTAATCACAGTTCCGTGTTAAAATATCATAGGGTCTTCTACTTTTCAAATACAATGTGTATAGGAACCTGTACCTTAAATATTTAAGAATGATATTTCACAAATACAAAAGATCTTATTTTGCTTCCTCAACAGATAAAAGCAGAAAAGAAATATATTTAAAATAATTTTTTTCAGGTATTCATTTGATATTTACAATCTAGCAAAATAACTATGATTCTATTTTATGGGATGCATACTTCTCTCGGTCCAACATAGGACTATTATTTTATCCAAATTCGCGAGTTGAGATAAAAGAAGTCATAAGAGAAATTTCAAAAACATCGATGTTTGGCCATCTAATTTGTAATACCCATTTTTTAAATATAATTATGAACGTAAAATAACGAGCACAATAAAGCAATACTAAATTATATTGATTAATCTTAACTTTATTTTATTGTTTTACCTGCTCATTTTACTTTATTGGTCATTTTCATTTTATCATGACTTTTTTGTTTTATTTATTTATTTAATAGATTTTAGTTGTATTAATTTATTAAATATATTTTAATTTTGCTTATTTATTTAATGTATTTATTTTTTTGTAGAAACGTTATTAAATACTAAATGTAGATTCATGAAACATGTAGTAAATAAACAACCTCACAGGGTCATTCTGAGAAGAAAACGAAAAACCAACTTTCGATTTTCTTGCTCCTTTTTTTAGGTTTCGATGATGAAATTAGAGAAAACCAACGAGATAATAAATATATATATTTTCTGGCATTACAGACTATGTAAATCTTTTGGTTTTATCAAAGAGAAAATATTGCAGTTGAAGAAAATTTGTCTAGTTTCTTATTCTGTATATGACCATTACAGAAAGAAATTAAATAGTTTTTTAGGTTCCCTGTGAAAGGAACCTGAGAAACCCTGTGGGAAGAACTATGCCAGATTAGCCTCTAAGGGATTGGCAATGGAGCCACGGATGGCCTGCCACTGTACGATGGAGCCCATGGTTCATAGCAACAGGAAGTTGGGGAACCCCCTTCATGTTATCTGTGCTCCCACATGTAAAATACGTCTGCAAGAAGGCCACATCGCGCGGCTAAGCATCTACACGACCTATATCGCCAAATTAAAAAACAGAATGACAAGTTTTTTAATTTAGTTTAAAAGAAAATTAAAGAAAACATTTGGGGTTTTTAAAAAAAACAACACAAAAATTAAAATTTCAATTTTTCTATATGAAAAAGGACCATAGCTGTATGAAATTTTGGAGTTGCAAATGATGTGTGGAATTAGCACCTGGCCATTGGCCTGCTTATACTCTCGTATAAAGATTGCCATTTGTATTTTCTCACTAGAACTGTAGAATGTTTACCTAAAATCAATGAAAGGTGTACTGGTGTACAAAGTTGCTAGAGTACGGTAATACTATTAGATCGCTACTTTGGCAGTCTCAACTCCCCAGTACCTTCACTAACTCCTTGTGGGAAGTTAGATTCCTTTTTACTTAAAAGGGTTAAAACCAACAAGTTAATGAGTTACAAAATAGCTGACAACAAAAGCAATAGAAAGATTTTATTATTTTATAATTTATACAATAGAATACCAATACAATCCGGGAATGAACAACTTTAATGATCGTGTTACATGATCAATTACGTGAATTTTTTTTTATTTTAATGATTAAACCCTAACCCTAGCGAATTGGATGGAGTAAAGTACTAAAGTATTACAACCTAGTTCACATGTATCATTCTGGTACACCCAGTTGAAATGGCTTTACCCTACTTCCCGAGGACAATTCCTCCTTGGTGTTTTCCTTTTCCAACTCCTCAGAACCAAAAACCCTCCCTACATCCTGGAACTCCTTACTCTAGGTTCCTCTAGCCCCTCTCTTAATACCAGATCTCAACCAATAAATTTATATATCACTTCCCATAAAACTACTTCCTTCAGCAAATCCTTCGTCATTCGTGCTATCTCTTTTTGGAATTTTCCATACGTCAATTTCTTCAAACAACTCCAGTTCCACCGACTACTCCACATTCAAACTTCCGCAAACATGTAAAATTACTTGCATCTATGTATTGTTTAATTTCAATATACTGAAAAATTGCAATAAGAATTAGCAGTTAATTAGTTTGAATTTTTTATTATTCCAAGCCAACTAATACCCATAAATTTGTAACTCTGTTATTATTGTTGGGGGGCTGTAGTCCCAGAATAAAATTATTTTTTCATTTCATTTCACCTAAACGATAATGTTACTGTCATGCTAAAAAGTATTTAGACCACACAACTTCCAAAAAATTTAATTTACAATTAGTTGCCTAACTGAGAATAATATGTTTTTTTGCGAATTTGCTCTCAAGATTTGTAATTAAATATTTTTTTTTTTAGAATGTGTCACCTTATTTTTTTTTCAATGAGTAAAGGAGTTTTGATTGAAAAAAAAATTGTTTAAGAGCAAATATTGGATTCTACGGTTTACAAAATAGTACATGATGTTTTCCGCAAGATTTCAACCGAAAATTTCACCTTCAAGGTTTAACAGAGACTATATTTCAATAGAAAACATTAAATGAGAAGACTACAGGCCCATATAGGTCAAATCAGCAACATTTGGAACATTAACGCTATTAATTTTATAAGTATATTTTATTTGTCAAGCGTTTGTCAAGTGAGTGTTGAGGTAGCCGGAAATGTCAAGCTGTTTCTTGTCGTTTCAGTCTTGTATGAGAGTTCCAAGTCAGACATTTGTCCAAATTCTAGGAAGTGGATCTGTTCAACAGGTGTAAGTACAGTATTATTAAACGACACTATAGGAAAGAAAGTCATAGGTTGACGATAAAGGGTAAGTAAAGGTGATTTGATGGAATTTGCAGAAATATATTTAGTCCTCCAATTCGACGCCATTCTTCAAGGTTTACGATATGTAAAAAATAGTGAATTTGAATCATAATAGAAATAATCAAGTGATCCGAAAGAGATCACCACCAGTAAATAAATCACTTTGTTAGCAAGAATTTCAAGGCTGCAACTTAAATTGTGACTAAGGGTAGAGGAACATTAGTCCGGATAACAATAATCGATGGACGGAAGGTTTACATTACTCTAGCATTAGGGCTCCGTGTCCTTATTAGCCAAGCACGGTGGTGCACTTGCAATCTACAAACTGATCTCTCACATTAGGCTAAAGGGTAATGATAATTTTCAGGCTAAACTGTACACCAGTTTTTTGTTGTTTTTTATTTGGAAAAAAAATGTTCTGGTAATAAAAATTTCAATTTAGTTTAAAATATAGAATAAAATAGAAAAATCCACTTTATTCTGGAACAAAGTCCCTTTAGAATAAAAATGGTGAACAGATAAAGATTAATTCTGGCCCATAACACCCGTCTATTAAATTAAATGAATATATTACAACATATATAAACATGGGTTCGTTATCAAATATATAATTTTAAAAAAACAGACAAGCAATAATGTAAAACATATTTTCTACTAAAAAAAAAATAAATAAATAAAATAAATTGTAAAAACTTGTCATATAATACATAATTAGCCAGCATCTGATGGATTTGTGAAGAGCAATCGGAATAGGAGGGATTCAAGTGTGGATAAGGAAGGTGCATGGCAGAGTTCCCCTTTAGATATGAGATACCCTTCAGATGTTATCGGCCTATTACAATAAAAAATAAAATAAAATATAATAGTAATAATAATAATAATAACAACAACAGTGGCAGGCACGATGGGATTAAAATTACCTCTTGAAGTGCTGAAAGAGGCTCAACACTCAGTTCTCTTAGACACAGCATGCATTGTTCGAAAATCTTTAAACATCTAAAAAAAAAATAGATATTAATATGAAGGTGGCTAGACTTCTGGTCTCCCGCCTCAGAAACTTACCACGCAAAGCGAGAATAAAGAATGGGAATAATAATAATATTAAACAAAAAATGAACTATATTTTTAATCTTAAAATGACGGTTTTTTGGTGGGGTTTTCTGTTGCCATTACAGACCATGTAGATCTTTTGCCAGCTTAACAAGCCTGCTCCATCTTTGCCTGGATTGGGATATTTCATTCCAGTTATCTGCACACAGATCCATTGAATCTTTGTTTATTATATCTATCCATCTGCTTTTTGCCCTTCCACGTGGTCTTTTGCCTTCTATTGAGACATTCATTGTTACGTAGGGGCTTCCAGATGGATTGCTACGAGCTACATGCCCCGCCCATCTTAACCTCCGTCCGATTTTCCGAGGCTTCGTTTTTGTTTTATGATATGGTGTCTTTTTAAGGGACGTTATTGGCACTATGTCCAACCTCCAACCTGGAGGACCAGGACTTATGGTGTAATACACAAAGGACGTTACCGTCCCCGAAGTAATTGGATAGCACTTACAATTTTTAGTTTTTTTTTTATCTTTTTGTTCCTGCTAACGGGACTTGAACTCATGACTTTTCGGTTTCGATATAAATCAAATCAAAAAGCCTCTACACGATGAGTGTATTTTTGCGGCTCCCACACAAGAGGTTATTTATAAAATATAATTAATTTCGAAGTCACTATTAATACATTAGTGGGAAAAGTAAAATGAAAATACAAGAGCTCCAATATGGATTTTTTTAGAAATTTCCAGAACAAAACCATGAAGATATTAAATATATAACTGATATAAATAATTTAGACATAAATTCAGATCAGATACAACACATTTCACATCATATTTTATTTTATATAAATATCTGTTATGCCTTTTATGTACTTTTTTGTTGTTTTATTTTTTTTTAGTCCAGCGATATTTTTTTTTATCGTTTATCACCTACGATTGGGTGTTTACGTTTTGATAGAAATATGTAATCAAATAAATACAATTCTGAGAAAGATTAGATAGAATTTCATGACGTCACACCAAAAGATAAAAATTATTATGATGTAGAGATGGTTGACCGTAGATATGATATGAGAAGGAGTTAATCGGGGGGTGCGGTCTAATTAATACTAAATTAAACAAGTACCAGACAACTTCTTCTTATTTTATATCTACTTAAATTCATTTATTTTATTTTCACCATGTTTTGTATCTTTTGTAACCCTGATGAAGACCTGCAAAGAGGGTCGAAACGTCGGCAAAAATTAAATAATACTATTTGTTTAATTTAGCATTAATTTGACAGCACCCTCCGATCAACTCCTTCTCATAAAAATTATTAATGCGGTTGAAAAAATTAGTTCATCTTTGTTGTTTATGATAAATTCCCTTAGGCTATTAAAGTGCGTTAAGCTATTTCTAATCAGTAATTATATTATACTAAATATTTCGGTTGATAGAAGTTAATTGTTTGCAATTAAGCACAATAGAGTTAATTTAGTTGCTTTAAAATTCTACTTAATTATTTCATAAGTCCTAAGGGAGATGCTTATTTATATAAGATATATGAATAAAATTAAATAACAGTTAACTCTCCCAAAAAAAAATTTCTTTATTTTTATGACGTTTCGGGAACACTTTATTATCCCATCTTCAGACCATACCTCATCATTCTATATTGTCATAATTTGCTAGGAGTGTTCAGTGATCCCGAAACGTCATAAAAATAAGGAAATTTTTTTTTAGGAAAGTAAACTGTAACTTAACTATATTCAACTACTTAATTAGTTTTAACAATAAACCGACGATAGAGATACTTCTAACGAAATAGATTTCTTAAAATAAAGACTTTGAATAAACAAGGAATAATGTATATTTGGCACGTGTAATAGCATGAATGAAAGAATGAAGTGAATTTTATTTTCCACATTTAAAAAGAAATAAAAATTGTAAAAGAGAAATAAATTTACAAAAAAGCTATGGGAGATACATCAGCTTGATTAACAGATTAAATAATAATTGCATTTGGTTTATAGCTTTTGGTTTATATAGGAAATGACAATATAAATATAAATATTAAAAAAAACTATAATATAATATAAAAATCAATAAAAAAACAAAAACAAAACTAAACATCAGTGTTCTAAATTTATGAGTAATCATATTTAATCATTGAAGCCCTTTTAACATAATTGTATAGTAAATTATAGTGTAATAGCATGATAGATATATTGGTGGTTAAAAACTGAATTCAGCTGAAACTTAATCAAAATGTTTAAATCATTGATTTTTTTATGTTGGATAAATATGATTTACGAAAGAATTTTATGATGAGTTAAAGGAGAAATATTTTTCTGGTAGAAAAAAAAATCAGAAATGAAAATAGTACTAAATATAAACAATAAAGAAAATAGCTATATATTCTCAATTATGGTGTGAATGTGCTCTCCGAGATCTATTAAAAATGTAATTAATTGAAACAGATTATAATATTTCTCAATAAAAATGTTAAAATATATATATTTTTCTCTCAAAATAGGTAGGAAGTGAAGTTGTGAGTTATTTTAATTATTATTTAGAAATTTGAATTACTCATTTAATCAATATAAAAGAAAAATCTTAAACCACAGAAATCATTAATTAACAGGTAATTAAAGAAACATATTGGATACATGGATCTTTTTAATCATTAATGAATACATTTATAATAACAGTCAACAAAATGAACTGAATGAAATCAGATATGAATGACATCTTACTACCGAAGTGACTGATCTTAGAGGCTGGTAGTGAACTTGGAGGCCAGTCATATATATATTTGACACGACAATGGACTGAAATAAATGAGTTCGGCTTAAGCCGATACATATCTAAGTGGGCCAAGAACAGTTATGGTTGGATACTATCTCATAATATCCCATTGCGTAATAGGGTAATTTGTATCTGAACTGTGACCGTTTGTAATGCTAACAAAATATATTGCACCATAAATTTTATTTTTTTTATAACAAATTCGAATGTTATAGTACGAACAGGAATGTTGGACGTTGGACATGATTGACGATCTGAAATCCTGCATTAAGACTATGAAATATTTTTTGCTATGTGGGAGGAAGAATGAAACAATGTAATAGTTAAAAAAGTAAAATAAACTGATCAACCAACAGGGCGATTTTTAATAATACCATGATAGAGGAAGCGAACATACTGAATAAAAAATTCTGAATAAAAACATGTTGCACGGCATATTTTAAAAGTATTTCTAAGGAGCAAAATGCACCATTAAGCTGGAACGTTTAACCTCCCTGAAGTATTAGACCTTAAAAATAAAGTGTTCAAGATATTTTTATTCAACATCTATTAACTTATACGTTATGGATTTCTCCCTATAAATTTTTTTTATTCATCTTCGAACTTTTTAATTTTTTTTTTTTTTGGTTCAATAAATTCAAGAAATGGACATATTAATGCATTTTCATAGCAGAATGTTTTGGTTTCTACAAAAACTTGTGTCTATATCACACAACTCTAATTGTCTCATACATTTTTTTCTTAGTTTTTTTACCAGTAAAGTTTCTTCGAACAAGAGATAAAAACATATTTTTGGGTGTTGGAGGAAATGGATTGAAACAAAAAAAAAAATATTATAATCATATTTTTTTTTTCATTTTCAATTCCCTTATCCAATAACAGTAATTTAATATGATCAAATCCAATAGCGAAAAATAAATAAATCTGATACTTGTTTCCATCTTAATCGTTGTATTTGCAACTTCTTTTCGAATCTTGACAGGTTTTATTTGATATCTACACAACCTAGGAGTAACCTTTGACCAGAACGTTTCCTGGAATAACCATATTTCCCAGATTACACGGAAATCCATAACTATCCTTAAACAACTCCTTGATTTCCCCGATTTGATTCCTCTAAAAACTAGACAGCTCCTTGTAACCTATCTTGTTTTCTCCCATTTCCAGTGCGGTTGTTTGGTGTACGTAAGGCTGTCTGCCAGGCTGGAGTCGAGACTCTCGAGATTCATGAATTGCTTCATAAGATACATCTTTGGGATTCCCGTGGTTTTCATGTATGCTGCTGATACACCAAGTTTAATTGGCTTTATCCCACTTCCCTACGGCAATTCCTACTTAGTATTTTCCTTCTCCAAGTCCTCAGAACCAAAAACCTCGCTACATTTTAGAATTTCTTACACTACGTTCCTCTATTCACTCTCTCAATGCCAGATCTCAATCTATTGCTATGTTCCTGGCCTCGCGTTTCTACGGCGAGTAAGGGGTTCCAGGAACCGCATTTATTTGTATTTATATGTATTTATATCGGTCCCAGAAGGGAACCGATCAACTTAAAATATATTAATGATGTATTTAAATGTTAGATACCACAGACCCCCTACTGTAGTATCCTAGATTGAACCATATACTCTTTATTGGATTTCCTTTCTAAAGGTATCATGTTTATAAATGTACTATTTGTTTCTATTACTAATTGGTGACATGCAAGGTAGAATGTAAAAGTACTACGTTGGTTTACTAACTATTATATTTACAAGCTTAAATAAAACCAAAAACATCTATATACAAAATAATAAGTAAACCTATATACATAATGAATAGTTAAGAATCATACTGGAGGAGAATGCTTGATGTTTGATTAGAGTTACTTATGTTCTATTGATTATATTAATTAATGATGTATGGTTGCCAACACAAATTTACATTAGTATAACTAAATGCTTGTTACCACTTAGCTGGTCCTTCATAGTGTTTCTTGGTGTTTCTAGCCGTCATATCTGGATTCCCTGTCTCTGCTCTCCTTCAGCGTCTAGTCCGTCCATCTGCTCTCTCCGGCTGTCTTCGTCTTCCTCCCTCGACTCCCCCGCTTGAAGTCCCAAGAGCAAGTCCTCTCTCCTCTCAGTTCCAAAAAGAAGTGTCCCCGTCCAAGTTCTATATTTTCCACCTTTTTTCATCCCCCTCTCTTTTGGTAGTCCTTTTTCCTGATTGGTTGAATATTCTCAGCCTAAGAGATGACTACGCCCTCTCCCCAGGCCAAGGTAAAGCAGCAGGTACAGACTTAGGTATTTCTGGTGGAAGGTGTGAAAAGGTCTTTTGGGATCCTTTTTAAACACTTAGTTGTCGGTCTTTGTCGGTGGTCCTTAAGGGTTTTTATTACCACTTACAAAAGGTTGTCCTAATGGGTTACCCTCAGTCAGGTACCGCCAGATGTGGCCACTTATTTTTATTTATACATTTAAAATAATTATTTCACCGGCGGTCTTTACAATACATAGCACTATAGATTTATATATTCCTCCCTATAAAACTACTTACTTCAACAAATCCTTCGTCATTCGTGCTACCTCCTTTTGGAACACTTTATCTACCTTCATACGTCAATCCTCGTCCACAAATTCCTTCAGAAACCTGTTACTCCACCATCTACTTCATATTCAAACTTTTGCAAATATGTTAAGTCTACTTGCCTTACTACAGATTACAATTCAATAAACTGTGCAATTGTAATTAACAGGTTATAAAGCATCTTTTTGTGTACTTTAAGCAAGACTAATGTTCCTAATTATGGAACTTTATTATTATACTTAGGGAACTTTAGTCCCAGAATAAAATTATTTTTTCATTTGATTTACTAAAGATTAAAGTTTTATCGTAAATTCTTTATTCTGGGATACGTCTCTTTAGAATAACATCATTAACAGTAATGTTTTGAATAATTTAAGTCAAATAAATAAATATAAAAAAATTAAAAAATTATAAAAGCTGGAATTATCATAAATTATAATGAAGGGAAATTAACGTCGTAAAACCAAAATAGATATACTTCATGTTTCAACAAATTATTATTATTTTTTTTCCCAGGGACTCATTCTCATTATAATCATGAGAACCTCGGTATTTGGGTGCAATCAGACAACTGGGCAACTCACACAAACCGAACTAAGAAAGGACACTGCCGCATTGCTCTAAAAGGTCTGTTATGATAAAAATAAGCATAAAGATAGGTGTAATTTTTCTTTAAAGAAATATGAATGTTAGAAAAATAATTTCAAAGATTAAAAAATATTAAATTCAAAAGGTTTATATTTTTTTTCTTTGTATATTTTTTACTGAATCGTGCTTATAATTTAAACAACTTTTGGGTCAAAACTAAGTACCGTTTCATTTAAAACATGTAAAGTTTTTTTTCTAGTGTAGTTAGTTATAAACTTCAAATTAAAAGAAAAATTCATCGACATGGAAATAAAAAACAATGTTTCTTATTAAAATATATTCCTATCTATCTGCAATGCCGTCTTTTAACCACAACATTGGCTACAGAAAAAAACATACTATAAAATTCTAAGCCCTAGAATCTTAAGGAATGGATTTGGTGGATTAAGTTCAACACCAGCAAATCCCAGAAAATTACCCGTGCTCTTCCTTGAGAAGCTACCTCGTTTCTGCAATACTCTTAAATTTATCACTCCTCTTAGTAGATCAAATCTGTTATCCAGGAATCATGATTTACAAGAAACCTACAGGTATCACACGAAAATGAATAAATTTCATTGGGTTTTATGCAACGCTTGCTGTCTTACGAGATCCAATTTTCCCGAGTGTTGACAAATATTTTCGCTTTAACTTAAGAGGGTTTTAACGAAACAGGATCCAATACAATTCAAAGAGACCCATTTCTACCTTTATTGTCAAGCTTTTTCCATCTTTACCACCGCCATGGAGTAGTCTGGGACAAGTAGATTTGACTATTAAAAGTTTTCCCCACAACTTTTCAAATAGTTGTTCTTGGATTTTCTTCAAGGGAAGTTTTCAGTTGGACGCCATCAACAAAGGAAGTTCTTCCAGGACTTTCGCTGTCAACAATACTCAAATCTCCTTCAAAAAAGTTTTTGTACCGCCAATGAACGGATCAATTGCCCTCACAAGACTTCAATACCATTTAATGTTTGCAGTTACCACACAATATTTAACTAATTAAAATTGCTATGAACAATGATTTACAAGTGGAATTAAAAGATTTTAAAGTCAAAAACTTTTCTAAATTAAATACTTTTTAAACTTTTTTTCATGTTTATTTATTAAAATTTACAACTGTATTAACCAAAAATACAAGTAAGTGTTAGTTAATAAAATCTGTATCCAATGGGTAGCACTAAGAGGTATTTTCTTTACAAGTCTGTCCACATCATTTTATTAACTGACATTTATTTGTTCTATTTTTGGTTAATACAGTTTTACTAGCAATACAGATTTTGTTTAGTCCATGTATCAGTATTCTAATGCAGGTTTTTTAACATTCTATCTGAAACATTGTGAATTTACAACTTGGTGACACAAAATTATAGCAGACTCGTTTCCTTCAATGGTTACTGATAAATGTTAGTTTGTTCAAAATGGCGTGAGGGGGAAAGATGACGAATTGTACATCTTGTCCTCGGAGGAAGGCAACGATGCGCTAAGGTACCAGTCCTGCAAGTACCTCTACTGGGCCCATTCTGAGTGTTCCAGTTGGGACCAGAGTGGCGTCAGTCATAGGGACTATAAATATGACTTCATAGCGTTTAATTAATTTTACTTATTGTATATTTGAATAACAGTTTGGGGTTTCTTTCATAGTTTTATATTTCTTGTTTAGTTAAATGTTATATGACAAAAAAGACATGTTTTTGGAAAAACTCTTGTCCCATCGCTTTGAAGAAGAAAGAGGTAATCAAAAGAACCCATCGTATTAGGTAAGACATTGAAGTAGATAAAAATTTCAGTTCTTAAATTTATTAACAGTGAACAGGAAAAATTACAAAACTTAACCTCGTCATCTTACTCCGCGTTCCCCACCCTAATAAATTGCTACGTTTTGGGATGTTGAAATTTTATTCGGGATGCCACAGGATAATTATTGATGATAATTACCCAGAAATGTTTAATACAAATTAATAATAAAAGATTAGTATCTATAATATATTTGATCCATGATTAATTCGTTGGATTACTTTTCTCAAAGGCTGGTTTGTGTTTATTATGCTTTCTAATTACCAACATTACCTGTGATCATCATGATATAAATAGGTGACAGAATTAAAATAACTTTTTACTAAAAAACTAAATTTATTTCTATGTTTAATAAAGAATTATATACATATGACATATAAATCTCAATGTGCAAATACTATATAGAATAAACTAAATAAAAAGATTCAAAGAATTTAATAATTAACTTTGTGTTCAGATGGACTGTTTTGAGAATTATTGCCATAAAATATTATAACAACAGGATTAGGAATTTCATCTTAGCTATTGTGGCATATGAAGTTGTGTGGTTAGTAGATTTCATCGCTGTATCTGCTAATCTGAGGTCATCTCGTCAAGCCCAGGTCCAAAAAGTGCCGGGAGGCCTATCTTCCTAGTCTATGTAGGGCCAAGGCTTCAGTCCCCAAGCCGGAAGAAAACATAAGACCTATATTTAAGGCCGAAAATCAACATCAGACCTCTTTTCTTATTTCTCGGAAGATTTTACAGAAATATTCAGGGTGGGGCAAGGATGGTTTTCATTGGTTCTTAACTTCACCCTATTACTTCACAATAACTGGTAACATCCTAAAAGGAACCAGTTACTTATCCCGTAACTAGTTTTTACCCTAAGGAACGGCCTAGGCCCATCGGTCCTTAACTACCTGCTTTCTCCTCCTTGACGTTGTGTTTGATGTCTGAAGTCGGTTTTATTCAACCTTGCCTTCCGCAGCCCATATTAAGTTTTTAAAACTTATTTGCAATGTTCAATACATAGCAAAATATGTATTTTTTTTAAATGTGCTCCTAAAAGTTATAATAATTTATTATTTATCTCAAATGTATCATTTTAATCCAAAATGATATTATTCGAAAGTGTCGTTTTGTTTATTCATATTTAAAATTTTATGACGTTGGAAATCAGAACTCAGCTACGTTTGAATTAAATTACATATAAATTTATTTAGAATTCACATGAATCCTGAATCAGATGCGAAATACATTAAAATAAATGGTATATATTCACAGCCACTCCTCGTTGACATGTTTAACAAACATAAGTTAATTAATTAACGTGGGCAGTATTTACCTTCTCCATCTCGCAAACAAATGAAAATTGAACTATATGAGAAAGCTGAGAGTGTTTTGTAAATCAATGAGCTTTGAATGGCATAGTTCCGGTCAAATACAAAAAAAATAAATAAAAAAAAAGTCATTCTTCCATTTTATAGATTTAATTTGTAAAAAAAGTGTAAAGTATGAACTTTTTTTTCACGAATCACTTCAAGATAATATTAACATATTTTTTTTCATAGATATTTCTCTCCAACACTTTCACTTTTCCATCCTTTCATTTAACTAAGGGCCTTCCTTTCCTTCTTCTATACTCTGCCTCCCAATCCATAATTATCTTTGGTATTCTATCTCACTTATTCTTCTCACATCGATATACCATCAGAATCTCCTTTCTTTCATCAACTCTAGAATATTTTGTTTTACTTCAAAATTTTCCCTTACTTTATTTTTTTTTGTTTAATCATGAAATCTACAACTTTATAAAATAAATACACATACAGTAAATGTGGAACAAAGAAATACAATAACATGAAAAGAGTTCTAGAGAATCTACCCGTTGTTAACACTTTAATTAAGTATCTGATTAATTAATTAATAAAATAAGGAGATCACGAGACTATCTTCTTTACAGACGCCTTTCAAGGACCAAAGAGGAAGCAGGGTTAAAAACTAGAGGATTGGGATGGTTCTGAATTTTTTTATGGAAAGATATGTATCTAGATTGGGCCAAATCGGAAACATATGTAACTTTAAGATCGTTATGGATGATTTTATTTGTGAAAGAGTAAGGAGCATTTAGGACTTTATATATTTTTTTATGTATAGTATGTAGGATTTTAGATTGTAAGCATTGGATATGAGAAGAATTCGAAGGCTGATTGGAGCCCCAAAGCTCAAATCCAAATGTCCAAATAGGCCTTAATATAGCCATGTATATGAGTCTTTTTAGTTAATTGGAAGTTTAGAGCGTTTGTCTACTAATTGCAGAATTAGTCGGAAACGTATTAGCGGTTTCTTGTCTTTTTAGTCTGCTATGGGGATTCTAAGTTAGACGTTTCTCCAGGTGCAGTTCTAGGTAGGGGATTTGTTCATAAGGGAATAACGGAGTAGTGTCAAAGAATTCTTTAGGGCAGGAAGGTATAGGTTTACGGAGAAGGGTAAAGGTGATTTTGTGAGATTTATTGGAATTGGTTTTGATTTGCCAGTTTTTACACCATTATTCAAGATTTATGATGTGTGATTGGAGAGTTTGGTGCAATTGGTGGGTCCTTATTAATTGATAGGAAACATGTGTAATCGGCATAGGTTATGATGACAGTGTTGTGTTGGGTTGGTATGTCAGCTGTATAGACTGTGAATAGAATAGGACCTAAGATACAGCCTTGAGGAACATCAGTAGACTGGTAAAAACGGGATTAATAGGAATGGTTGTAATTTATTTTATAAATATTTATCAATGTTTACCCTTTCCATCTTGGATATCATAGCTGCTCTCGAGATTCCAAAAAGAAAGGCAAAACGTCCTTCATAGAGATCAGTCTAAATAGTGGCACCTGAATGTGATTGAATCGAAACCCTGAAGATGAGGGAAATAAACTCCTAATCACGAAAATAAACAGAAAATACTCGAATTCGACCTCTCTCAATGCATTCACTATTTAACTTGACGCTAAATGATTTCCTCCTCTTCTGTGATTTCATTTTTATTTATAATGAAACTAAATATGGTTGAATTTGAATGGTCGAGTATTTTCTTTTTATTTGAGTTCATTTCGTCCCATCTACTCAAGAGGAGGGGCTCTACTCCATATTGTGAAAGGTAACCTCATTGCAGTTCGTTATGTTCAAGAAATTAGAGAGGAGTACATTCCTCAAACTAGGGCCATAATTGGCCCAGATTTCCATTTTTTTTTTTTATCACGACAATACACAATCTCATCGGAAAAAATGATCATCAATGCCTTGAAAATCTGGACATTTCATTTCTCCCCCTTCCCCTGTCTCCACGTCTCAAATCCATTGAGCATATTTGGGATGCACTGCAAAGAAGGCTTGTTGACCAACTTTCGCAGCTTCTTGACCTTCAGCAACTGAGAGCAGTAATGCCATGTTTATGGTATGGATTTCCGTGTGAAATCAGTGATAACATTATAAAAATTATGCTCAGTAGTTGCTGAGAGTTAGTGCGTAACGGAGGATATTACACAAATTATTAAATTTCATAAATCGTTTACGATTCACAATCATAAAAACAAGATCATATAAACCTTTAATATTATTATTATTTCAAAACACCTTTAATAAAATTTCCTGAGGTCAAATATCATCTTATTTGTATTAATTTTCAATGTATTTTTTAATAATAAAAAAAATTCTGGAGAAAATAAATTATTCATACCTAATAATATCTCTATCCATTTTTTAGCAGATTAGTATAAAGTAATTAAAACTGAGACTGCTTTATTTTCTTTATTATACATTTATTTATTATTTCAAAATGAATTTCATAAAGTAATTTAAAACTTCTAGTTGAAATAACGTTGCGAACTGTTGTGATCTGAATCAATATACAATTTATTAAATATACCTCTACTATTATCGATCATAGACAAGATGGCCTAGACAAGATCTATTAGAACTAGTGAAATTCAATCTACTCGTTAAAGAAACTATAAATAGTTCAACTTTTTTCGTGTTCTTAGATGGTCATATTAAATATAATTATTCTTCCAATAAATAATTTTTTGTCAACATGCCTCCATCTAACCAATTCGTATTTAGATAAAATATTATTATTAAAATGTAAAAATATTATTACCGCCTATAGATTGTATATGTTTCCTTTTAGTTCGGATTGTTAAAATTGAATTAAGTTTTATTTAGATTAAACGACATGTCACAAAAATATAATACAACTATATAATTATAAAAAATATTAATGTCGATTGTTTAAAATTGTAATTTTCCGAATTCGTGATAGGTAAATTTTTTTCTTTAGTTTGTTACTATATAAAAAAAAAACAAAAAAAAACAAATAATCTGATAAATAATGAGAAAACGAAAAAAAAATGAATTAAATAAAAATAACGATAGCCATTCAAAGTTCAAGAGAAGTGCTTCGGGTGATTGCTAGCGATACACGTAATTGAATCAAAATGTTTACAATTGTCTGAAGCGACCGAGTGAATCCATACATTATTCAAAAGCGTTGTTTGAGTCGTTTTAGGATTCACTATTAGTACTCATATTTCTGCCTAGCATATGCCATTTCACAAAAAAATATAGATAAACTAGCTCTGAATAAAAAAATAGGTTTTTTTGCTCCCATGGTGATCTGCTTTTAAAGTATTATTGATTCAACAATGATGAAACCGGTGAGCCATGACCAGTGAAGTACCTAAAACATTTGGTGCCTGGGGAGGATTTATTTTTGAGATAATCTAAAAGACCTAATATTCTTATGTGGAGTCCCCTCAAAAAATAGGCCCACTAAAATATTTCAAATTCCAAAGTATAGTCTCATTATTTTTATCTATTTCTATCACAACGTTAATTGTTTTTAAATAAGCTACTCTATCGCTATTATTAGTGTTCATCGGTAGTACTCTAGTAATATGTCTACATAAGGAATAATAGACCATTCAGACGCCTCGGAGGGTTATCAGGAATTGAGAAAGCAAGATTAGAAACAAGAGGATTCAGATGGTTATGAAGTTTATTATGGAAGGATCGGTATCTGGATTGGGCCAAATTGGAAACATATGGAACATTAAGATCTTTATGGATTATTTTATTTGTAACAAAGTAAGGAGCATTGAGGGTTTTACGAAGGATTTTGGGTTGTTAGGATTGGATACGAAAGGAATTTGATGGTTTAGTGGAGCCCCATAACCCAACTCCGTAAGCCCAAATAGGGCTTATTATAGTCTTGTATATAAGCCTTTTGTAATTAATTGGAAGTTTAGAGCGTTTCTCCAGTCAGTGTTGGAGTAAGCAGAAACGTCGAGCAGTTTCTTGTCGTTTCAGTCTTGTATGAGGATTCCAAGTGAGATATTTGTCCAGATGGAGTCCTAGTTGGATTTGTTCTACAGGAATAAGTTGGGTGTTATTACAGGAAACTGTAGGTTAACTTAATATAAATATAATACAAAACCTTCCAAGAAACCAATCAACTAAGTAAATAGTATATATTCTTGGCTGACGAATTATTATATTTTATTTTAGTTAAGATACATCGATAAGACTTACTGAATAAAACTATGAAAATAAAATTAACAAAGAAAAATTAATTATTTTGAAATGTTGTTAATTTTTAGCTGTGAAGTCATCATTTAATTTTCAAACTTGTGGTACATCTTGTTTCAATATTGAACTCATTCTAGGTAAATATTTTTTCAAGAAAAGGTAAAGTTGATAATCGTTTTATGTACCACACCTCAAACAACACTTAAATACTAATTTTTAAAGCAACCGAACAATTGTTTTCACAAAATTTTTGCCTGTTGTGAATCCATCCACTGACCCATACGATAATATTTAGGGATTTAAGTCCTCTTGACAGCCCAAAATAGTACAAATCCCAATTACGTCAACAAATTACAACCCAAGATATAAATGTAAACATTGGTGAAGGGTTTCTTTATTTCTACTTTATAAAAAAATATAGTCTGAAAGGTATTGATGAAAGTTGAAAGAACAGTGATTCCGCTTTCCAATAGTTGTCTTAACGTTCAATTTGGATAAAGAGTTATGAGTGTTTTTTAGATCACAAGAAAAAAAAATTCTCCAAGAAAATCAAGTAATGAAGTTTTAATATATATTTTTTTTTTTTACTTCGATAATAATTCATATTCAAAAGTTTTAAATTACACTAAAACCGAATATAACTTAAATTTACATAACAAAAATTTACTTAGACTACTTCGTCTTTTCGTTCTTGCAATTTATGGTGCATTGTAACTCATTTATAATGTTATCCGCTTATTTTTCTTCTAATTCTGATAAAATAAAGAAATAAGTTGGTAAATAAATAATGAACTAGGAATCCGGGTAAAGCAAAGGAAAAAAGAATATATATTTTTTCAAACATGTATATATTTTTTCTCTCTGTTGAAGCCCATTGGAACGTACACCGAAGTATATTTCTAATATTTTTCGATGTAGAATCACAAAAAAAAAATTGGTTGAAATCGGTGACCCACTGACAGTGGCATCCTCTTGTGAGTATAACGGGGAAACAATATTATATTGTCAATATTGCATTCAAATTTTAACCTTTATATTTTCCAACCAATATCCTAAATTGAACGTTTCGCTCGTCCAACTGTGAGGCAGTGTAAATAGATAACACATTGCGTGATTGAAAAAAATGATAATTTATACTTTTGTTTTTCAAATGTGTAATTTTTAACTCAAATTTTTTCCCTACGTATCATACCGTATTTCAGGGCAGTATTTCAAATAGAATATTTTAAAACACACAAAGAAATATATCTTTTGAATTTTAATAAGTAAAATATAAAATACATTATTTGTATTTCGCATTTTAAGAAGTAAAATATAAATACATTGTTTGTAGAAGTTGATTCTGTTAAATTTATAATACAATTACCTCAAGCCATAAATTATATTAGCTATAAAAAAATATATATAAACACTTCCAAGGTAGACAAGGATATTTTGTGAAATAAACAAGTAAATGTCGAACGTCAGATATTTAGATGGAAAAAATATTATTAATCAATAATATTTTAGATACTTTTCAGCAAAGGAAAAGGAATGATTCTAATCATATAATACCTTAGGGAATATTTGAAATGCAATTATTATAGAAAGAATCACTTTTATTGTAGATTGTTCAGAAATAATATTTTATATATTATTAAATAATATATTTTTTCCAAATACTTTTTTATTCAAAAATATTACAATCTGTATCATAGGCCATTATAATAGTGTTCAGAGATCACATTCACACTTTATGTACAATAAATAAAAATAAATTATAGAGAAAAATAATATAGAAATAATATCAATTAATTTATTTTCAATTAATTATTTTATAAGTATATCCACCTCCTTCTAATCTCCTAACTCCTTTCCTCTCTATAATGAAGTTGTATTTTTTTAAAGGAATCAGTTGTATAGCACTGATTCGTGAGAAGTATGTATTTTGTAGTTGTATTTAGTTTTTAGAGAAAGGAGATGGTCCGGGGTGGCGGTCATAAATAGACTAAAATAGTGGCAAAACTATTTTATTTCAAGCAAACGTTTCGACCAGACTTCGCAGATCTTCTTCAGGGCTGGTCAATCGAAGAAGCCCAGCTAAGTCTGGTCGAAACGTTGGCTTGAAATAGTTTTGCCACTATTTTAGTATTTTTAGTATATTCACTATTTGACCGCCACGCCGGACCATTTCCTTCCTCTAAAATACAACGGTCAACTATTCAATATTTAGTTTTTTTTGTAATTAAATACTGTTTCTGATAATTAATATTTATTTGAATAGTAGCTAAAAATAAAAATATTTTTAAAAAATCACAATACTTAGTAATTTAAATACTGTCTGCTACATATATACCTTAATACTTTTTTTTTGTTCCAAATAAAGCAAAAAAATAAAAATATAATGTCCATATTTAATATTTATATTTAATTGCTTAACCTTTATATTCGCATAGGCCCAGAGAATATATGTCCATGGAAGTGTATTAAATGGCAGCTTTCCAAAACTAAAAGGTCGGGATCCTGGAGATCTCTAAATCACTTGGGTAAGTTATGGTTCTGACAAGTCTTAAAGCAGATAAATCTTGTCGAAGATATATCTTTTTATATTTTTTTTTTGCCATTCTTTTAACGATCGGAAAATATAATAAACACTTAACGGTAAAGATCCGATTATAAATCAATGTATTATAAAATAAAATTTCATTTAGTTACACCAACCATAGTGTACACCAACCATTTAAAGTGGATTCATATTAGCTACTCATTTATTATTACTATGATACATTATTTATTTTATGTCGTAATCAAACTTTGATAATATTACACAAATTATTAATGCGATGATTTATAGAGTAGGTAGGACACTTTTTAAATTTTAAAATCCATTAACATAACAGTAATACGTAAAAATTAAGAAATGTATTAGAATTATTCTAATTCAATATATTAGAATTATTATAAAAGTTATTTTAAAACTGAATAAAAATTCAGTACGGATAGTTATAGTTTGTCTTATTTAATATTTAATAAACCACTCTCTCTCAAAACTCCACTGGCTTTAGCACCAGTGACGCGGTTGAGAGAGTAGCGCAGGGATCTCTTGAAGTTCTGATTTTCCTTCTATAGGTGGGGGAGAAGTCTGGCCTGGGGTTCCCCGCTTGATTGTATATATTGTATATAGGTATGATTGTTTTTAATTTACTTATGTTTAGGTTATTTTATTTTTTATTGTACGTAGTTTCTGATTATTATTTTACTTTTGTTAATTTTATATTTTCTGTATATACGGTGTGAATGTGTTCATATATCACTATAATTATTGTCCACGTGACAGATTATTATATTCCCAAATAAATAATAAATAATTAAAAATATGTAATAGTCCGGGAGCCCGTGGTAAAAAAGGTGTCATATTTCATACTAAGCTTTATCCTTATAAATTGATCATATCCACAGGCCTAATGAGAAAAATGTACGTCTGCTAGCATACAGCCACTGGAATACAAAATGGCAGCCTACATAAAGACCCTACATAGGTTGTTAGCTTATATAGAGAGAGGGTTTATAAATATGTAAAACTACCAATCCTTTCAATTTATAGTATTTACAGTCTTAAGACATGAAATAATAATCATTTACCCCATACTCGTGGATTTCTAGTTGAAAATTTAATTTACGATTCAAAAGCTTTAATTTTTCGGTTTTTCGCTTATATCAACGAAATTATGAGTTCTATCTTTCATTTTTCTAGAATAATGCGATATGTGAAATTAAAGCTGACAGAATTTTCAATGGAAACGGTTATATAAATATTTTCGTTATATTCTATAGTTTCCGTGATATCCGTCCTCGTAATCATTAATTTCGAAAAAAAATGTTTATTATTATTTGACTCACTAACTCTCTATTTTTTCATTTAACGAAAAAGTCATGAAGAAGAAAGTTGTTTAATATTAAATTTTCTTAAATAACACATATCTTGCTATATCATCTTCAATCGTTCAAAGGCTAGAGGCTATAACTTAAGGATAAAACTCGGAAACTAAACAGAACAACTTACTTTTCGCAATTTTCGATATTACACAGCTCTTCTGTATATGAGACAGTATAAATACTATGTAAGCCAATGTACATGTACGTTGTCTTACATACAGATTAAGAGTTGTGTAACATCTATTCTATATAGTTTATGAGTTTATAATCAAGTTATAATTACTCTAGCGTTTGAATACTTGAAGATGAGATAGTAAGGTAATACTTATCCATAAAGAAAATTTAATATTAAACAACTTTCTTCCTCATGACTTTTTTGTTAAATAAAAAGATAAAGAGTTAACGAGTCAAATGATGATAAAAATGCGATTTCATAAATTAATTTTCAACTTTATTCTCAGATTAACTTTTTTTTTGTGCAAAGTTCTCGTTTTCTGTAACTATTACAGTTTAAAAAAAAAAAGTTTTTAAAACACAAGTTAGTAGTTTCTCATACCTATTATTATATGGTCTTTTATTAGCCCTGATAAAGGCCTGAATTTTGGGTCGAAACTTCGGCAAAAATAAAAATAAATATCATTTATTTATTTTTACTTCGTTTTGTTTTTTACTGACACACCAACCAAGTTCTCTTTAATTATCACTACAGTCAACCATAAATCCACAATGTATTTTAAATAAATTAAATGTTAAAATTGTCGTCATGTCAATTACATATGTGTTACATACCATACTAAATATTTTCATTTCTTATTTTTTTGCGCATAACAATAATAAATGACATGAATATCAACCATTTTTTATTTACATTAAAAATAAAATATTGTTATAGACTAAATAAAATATAACATAGACATATTTAAAAATAGTTTCTTTCTTTTTCATCTATGTTAAAATAAATCCTTTTGAAATATAACCATCGAATGGAAATTTCTTATATCATTTTTCAAATAAAGTATACGTTTATTATTATTCTGTATATATATGTTTTTTTACGCATTACAATTATAAATGACATGAATATCCAGAATTTGTTATTTACCATCCCCAATATTTCATTATTCGGAATAGTCTTGGTAACGTTAGTTTGGATAAACGGGGTCCTAATGTATTTTGAGTATATTTCAAGGAGCCAATGAAGGCCTATTGTGTTTTGAAGTAAACTTATTTAGAATCAGAATTACAAGTAAACGAGCAAACTATGGAAAAGAAAATGAATAAATGGCCTGCCATTAACTGTAAATGTCAAAGTGTGAGTGGACGAAGTGGTTATTTGCATTGGGGTAAAAGTGGCGGAGCCGAGGAGGGAGAGAAAAGCCCTGAGCCCTGAATAAATCCATTGGAAATGAATGGCCCTAATCTTGGCAGGTTAAGACCTAAGAGATGGCACTTTGATAATAAAAAGTTTTCGCTTGTTAACAAACTTTCCATCCCCCCCTCTACTCCCCACTCCACCTATCGGCCCTCATCATTTTCCATTTTAGCCCCCCCACCCCTCTTTTCCCCGGTCTGTCGGGATTTGTAGGCAATCTGTTATTCCAACGGTTAGCTTTTACTCGGATCTGCTTCCAAAAACCATTTGTCCAGCTATGGTGGTATAGGCTTTAACGACCTATTTGTTAAAACTGTTAAAATGGTATTCCCAGTATAGTATCAATACTATTGAAAAAATTGTATTTAAAAACAAAAGCCTTATGGTATTATTTGAAGATTTCAATCTAAGTAAATAAGATCAAATAGATTCATTATATAATTCAAAAACAGTTCACCATGGACATAAAGAAAAAAGGAAGATAACATTGGAACTATCGAGAAGTGCTATATTTAAGTAGATAATACCGCAACATTTTTATTTATTTATTTATTTGTTGAGTATTACAACAATATGTCACATGGACACTAGTTATAGTGAGGTAGGATAACATTCACACTATATGTACAAAAAATATAAAATAAATGGAAGCAAAATAATAATAAATAATAATCAAAGTATATACAATAAATAAAATAAAATAACCTAAAAATAAGAAAATTAAAACCAAGCATAAAACACAGGCATATACAATCAGGAGAGGGAACTCCATGAGAACCCTGCGCTACTCTCTCAACCGCCTCACTGGTCTAAAGCCAGTGGAGATTGATCGAGAGCACTTTAGCCATATACACTCATGTTTTGAGAGGAGAATCTGGCCATTGCCAGAACTCTAATATATACAATATACAAAAGGTAACGAGGCCACTGCCGTTTGAACCTTCTTGGAGGAATATAGGGATGGGTGTTGCTTGATAGGGATTGTTCAAGCGGATTTGGATTGTACGTAAGGTTCTGGTGAAATTTGGAGAATTTTTCTGGGATAAGGCCTAGGACAAATGGGATGTTGAGGTCATGATGTAGGGTTTTGTTGGTTACATAGAAAGGAGCATCGACTATTGCTCGAAGGACTTTTGACTTGAAGGATTGGATGCGCTTGATGCTAGAAAATTTTGCTGTTACCAACAGTTCTGGTCCGTAAGTCCAAATAGGTTTCAGTATTGTCTTGTAGATCAGTAACTTGTTTATAATGGAAAGTTTAGATTTTCTATTTACTAGCCGGTATAGTACCACAACAAAAATACAAAAACTCCGCATATGATAGAACTACCGGAACGGCAATAAAACTTTGATTTAATGTTTAGTGTTGGGTTTCATGTTACTTTTTATTAACCAGATTGTTGTTTTTGAGAAATTCAATTATTTATTCCATGGTCTTGATGTTATCTCCCTGGATCGTTAAGAGTTTTTTTTTCTATTTTTAAATTATGAAAATATTATTTAGTTAGAGGGCAATCTTCTAAAATATGGCTGATGGCTAGCTGAATGTTGAATGTAGCACATTTTTGGAGTGCATCTTTTTTTATAAAAAATCCATGAGTTAGACCAATTGTGATGACTTTAATAATTTTCAAGTTATTGTGTTTCTCAAACCTGGTTCCCCGTCAACTTAGCTTTATGTTTTAAATACGGCTTCTTTATTTTGTTAGTATAATATCGAACTGTACTAAATGCGCAACATTCTACATAAAGTTACAGTTATATTATAAAAATGTAGATACATTCACACATAAGATTATGAATGTATTCAATTTTTCAAGAAATCACCATATGGTTTTGACCCTGTTTTCGTGACGAAATCTTGATAAATCCATTCCTCATAACAACAGACGAGAACGGTTTAAAATAAAAATGGTTAGAAAGCTAGATGGGAGTTGTACAATTTGTAAATTACAAAAAAAAACGAAAACTTTACTATGTTCTATTGTTGACTCGGTTGACATCCTCCATACAAACAGAACGAATATATTTTTTTTTATATATGGTATCTTCAAGGAATATATAAGCCCTTATACTTTCAATTTTCGTGTTCTACTTCCAAGGACCTTTCGAGCTGATTAGCTCATTCTCAAGTCATCTACAAATAACAATTAACAAACATAATTTACAGCAATGATCGCTTATTATCTAGTCATCTAAAGTGAGAACTTACCAAAAAAAAATTGTATCTACTAAAATTGATTTCTATATTATGATTCAATTGAACAACTATTTGTAGTACACCAAACACCAAAAATAACCATATTTCTTGCCTACATTTTCTTTAAATTTTTGCGCATTGATGCTTGTCATTCTACAATAAAAATTTGTGTATGCGATTATTTCAGAACTTATAAGATTTCTATTTTATTTTATTTAAAATGAATGCTCACCCAGAAAACATGGTAACTACCTCCTCCCTCTGTTGTTTAACTTTGCCTGCACATTTGAGCTCTTTAGGGATGTATGTCCCTGTAGGAATTAACTGAATAAGTGAATGGGATATAGCTCTGTTGATGGTTATTATTTTCCAATGCCCTGTCTAATTAAAAATTTAACTCATTTAATATACGGGCATAATATTGGTATAATAAAAAAAATTTAATGAAGTTCTGAAATAATCGCTTACACATTTTTTTATTGTAGAATGACAAGCATCAATAAATACGCAAACAATTAAGGAATGTGGAGAAGAGGAGTATGATTATTTTTGGCATTTGTTGTACTACAAATCATTGTTCAATGAAATTATAATATAGAAATACATTTTAGTAAAAAACATTTTTTTGGTAAGTTCTCACTTTTTATATGACTAGATAATGAGCGATCATTGTTGTAAATTATTTATGGTAATTGTTATTTGTAGATGACTAAATAATGAGCTAATCAGCTCGAAAAGTCGTTAGAAGTAGAATAAAAAAAATGATAGTATAAGACTTATATATTCCTTGAAGACACCATATATAAGAACATTGATTGCCCTTGAAAAGTACTAATGTAGTAGCTGAATATATATTTTTTTTTCTCAGGGTTCTCTGATATATCTGAATTCAGAAATGATAAAAGTTCCAAAACCACTTTTTAATTAATGATTAGCGTTCTCTCTCAATTTTAGGTAAGTCGATGAGAAAGCAAAATAATATTAATAATTCCATTTTCAATTAATTTTGTTTTGGTTTTATTTTAGCAATTTTAAATAATAATCGCATTAAAACTTTCCTCTGTTTTATTATAGCTATAATATTTGTATTATTCAATTGGAAAATCCAACATGCCAAAATTTATATTCCTTTTCAGCTATCCAAAAAGTAAGATGGAGTTCTATCAATGGGTAGTTTCTCTTCATGTTGTACATGTCATGTTACTTATTTCATACTTACTAGTTGTATTTATCATTTAATACAGTTGTAAATTTCAATAATAAAAAAAAAGTTAAAAGAGGATAAATATTAAAATTTCTTCTGAAAAAAGTCTCTTTTCCCTCATAAATGTGCTAATGGTGATTCCCATCAAAGACCTCCCTTGGGAAGAGGAAAACCAGCGTCGAGATTTGTGATGTTTAGCAGTTCGCACACACAGCAGAAGAAACCCAGTCCAAATGACGTGATATACAACATAATATAAGACCTGTACACCAATCAAATAAATTTAAGAGGGTTGGAATAAAATATTTTATTACTGCGGTTAAACGTAACATGAAACTGGAGAACTTATTTCTTTTCTTGGATTTATAATTGTTTGGGCAGAGTTCCAAAGAGATTTTTAACGGAACCGCTATTGAAATTTTTCATTTCAAGAATACTGGAATAATAAAAGAAAAATGAAAAGATTTGTTCTGTTGTTACAAATTTATCCATTCAGCTATAATTTATTAATCATTTTACCGACATTGTATTCTTCATTGCATCAAAAAATTCAAAGTTGATTTTTTATTTCGAATGACATTACATTCTAGTACATCAATTAAGTTTGAGAATAATCTAACGTCTACTTTTTTTTTTTTTTCAATCCTTAAATTCGAAATTTAATAACTCTTCAATCTTTGTAACAAATAAAGTATTACTTAATCCAACTTTATAAATATTAGGGTAGGTATAATCTTTATTAGGACTAAAAAAAGTATTTATTTCTTTAAATTATTCAAACACTATTTTCGTTACAGAACATGAATCTTAGTAATTTAGATATCTAGTAGCTAGTGTTGCCCAAATGCGAGACAAACACGACACATCATTCTCTATTGAAAAACCAAATATCTGCTACTTAATCAATTCTAAAATCTCGAACTTCTTCTTCAAAAGCTCTGAGTAAGAGGATAATTCTACCGAGTTATGAATACCACAATTGAGCGACTGTTTTAAGTCATTTACGTACCTAGTAAAGAAAACGAGGAAAATCCTTCTCTACTTTTCTTACCTTCCATTTTGAACTCAGTCAAAGAACAAGAAAACAAAATACTCAATAGATCGAGGTAGGGCCACCACTAATGTTGCGGTAAGGGGTCAATCTATTAATGACCGTTATATTTGATCCCGAGGTTCAAATAAAATAAATATGAGTACTCTGATTGAAATAAAATTCACTTTTATTCCAACACAAAACTTACAGTGATTTTAGAACTTTTTAAAGTTTTGACTCAATTTACAACAAAAATAGTTTTTCACATCTGAATATTTTAGCAATACAATAATAATTTAAATATTTATAATGTAAACATCAGTTTTGACTGATTTCCTAACACGCTGGTCTATTTATCGTGTAAACGAGGAATTTGAACTTGTATATCTCGTGGAAACGATTTCTCGGCACACAAACACACACATGCATATATGCGAAACATCAAATCAACAAAATCAAAATGGAAAATAAAATAATTACATGGCTTGTATCGAATGTCTTAATGCATTTCGAACCGTCCGCATTTCAACAAACTGAACATGCAACAATTGTAAACAAATTGGATGTGTACTGTAAGTTTAGATGTTTAATATGATTGTGTTTACTTTGTAAGTACACCTCTGGTTCTGTGTGAATATTAGAGTCTTCACTAAATATTAGAGCTATGTGAAACTCCCTCATACCATATTTACAATACTGCAATAAAAAAAAAAAAAAAGAATGTATTAAAAACGAAACAAGTAGAACTTGAAATATCATTATTTAGAATATAAAATTCATAAAAACACATCCACACTTAAAAATTATATCTTTCTATTTGATTATTTCCCAGATTAGATTAATATCCTGATTCCCTGAAGATTAGATCGGTCAAAAAACAAGTTCAGTATGAATTAAAAAAAGAAAGTTAAGAGTATTTTACAAACGAGTTGTTGAATCGAAACCTTGAGCACAAGTGTGAAGAGCCGATTGTTGCAGCAAAGGGTGAAGAGTGGTTGAAGAGCTGCCATTTCTTTTAAACAAGAAAGAGAACCATACAAGCCTTTTTCTTTTGCTTTTTTTTTTTTCTCCAGATTTTAGCCGAGTAATCAACTTTTATTCCACAGGTTCTTATGGTAGGGCTTCCATTCTCCCTTTCCTTCGAGGATAAAGTGCGAACTCTTAGCAGACAAAGACAAGAGTAATATTGTAACAATAAGAGTAATATTGTAAAAAATGTTTAAAAATGTAAATAAAGTAATTATCATTTCAATAATTACCAGCACTTGGAATGGATAATTTTGTAATACATAATGAAATAACAAAAAATAATTTTATTCTGAGACTCAAGTCACCAAACAATAATAACTAAGAGTTGTAAAATTATGCCCATTAGTCTGGCAATTTCAATTTTAATTATACATTACTCAGAAACAAATAAATTTTAAATGGTTAACATATATACAAAGAATACAAAAATAATTTAATTAAATGACACTTGTCAATTTATTGTTAATGAGCGATTGTAATTACAGAATCCAATAATTCTTACATGGATGTGGAATTTTGAATATGAAGTAGATGGTGGAACAGAAGCTGCTTGTAGGAATTTGTGGAAAAGTATTGACGTATCGAGAGATAGGTAAAATGTTCCTATCTTCATGAAGGAAGTCGTTTTATGGTAAAGGACAATAGGTTGAGATCTGATATTAAGAGTGTGGATGAAGCAACTTAGAGTAAAGAGTTCTTGGATGTAGGTAATATTTTTGGTTCTAAAGACTTGGAAAAGGAAACCATCTAGAACATAGGCGGATCTAAGGGGAGGAGACTTTCGAGCTGAAGCCCCCCTCCTCCCAAATGCTAAAATATAACTATGTTTTATAGAAAAAAATATTAAAAACTATCTCTTAACGTATTAATGCTCGTTTAACTATATTTAATAGGACTTTAAGAATCACTTGAACACCATGTCATATAGGTAGTTAGTTTCTTTTTTTCTTTTTTCTTTCAAATTAATTATCTTTATATATATGAAAAAAAAAATTTCGGGCTGGAGCCCTCCCCCCCAAAAAAAATTAAATCCTGGATCCGCTACTGATCTAGAAGAAATTGCCGTCGGTAAGTAAGATAGAGCCACGTCAACTCAGAGATGGGCAAATGATACTCGAGTGCCGAGTACCAAGTATTTTACTCAAATTGAATCACTATTGAGAATTGAATCACTTCTACAACTAATTATTTGATATCAACTGAAGTATCAATTCAATTCTTTGGTACTCAAATAAGGTCAGTATTTGAGTAAAATACTTGGTACTCAGTACTCAGAGTATCATTTGCCCATCTCTGATTCAACTCAGTGTACAAACAGAAAACATAAGAACACTTGGGGATCCTTAAGATGGATCTTATAAACCAAATCATGAGTGTCTTCAATCTCATCTCCAGCCTTGCAGGCAGTTACATTCAGATACATTAAAAACACCACCAAGTAACCGAAGTGGAAAGGGGGGAGGGGCGAGGGAGGTTACAAGGACCACATGACGAAATGTTAGGAGTGTATTTTAAGTGTTTGTTTTTGTATACACAGTTACTGGTCATATTCGTGTAGTTTTATAAAGATTCTTGGGACGAAATTCAACAAAAAAAGAAAGAGAAATACTTTAATTAAAGTACTGCTGACCTAATACTTAGGGTTGATTAATACACAGCATGGAAGAGACCTGGAACGGTTGTCGCAGTCGCTATATTAGCGAAACTATAAAGAATAGCCGTTAGGTTTAACCGGAAAAAATTGGAAGCGCGTATGTTTGGAAATTTTTCGCCATCAGGCTATCAGAATAAATACTAGTTTAAATTTAATATACAACACATATTTGGGTGAGACTAATATAACCTTAGATATTTACCACAAATAAAATATTTGATTTACAAGATTACAACGCACACTGAGCGACCAATATATGCTTAAAAATATGAAAAATAATAAGTCAGAAATAAAACGGAATAACTATTGAGATTTTATAGAAAATAAATAGTCTTCCCCTACTCCTTTAAGAATAGCCCAGTCACCGAATAGAAATGATAAGTATAAAATGTCGGTGACACATGATAAGGTAATTTTAACTTATTTGATTCATTTAATAATAAATAATTGAGTAATAATAATGTTATAAAATAATTAAAGGTGGACATGACAAAAATAAAAATGTTTATTATGAGTAGACGCATGCAATTAGCATAAGTGAAAAGGAAATGTACATGATTGCTATGTAGGTATATAAAAAGAATCTCTATATATTGAAGTATGTAATGTTTTACATATGATTGTAAATTGTAAAAAAGTTTTTAGACTTGAAAATGGCTCAACGAGCCGAAACGTCGTAATTAGATGTGTAGTCATTAAGTTAACAAAATTTTGAAAATTGGTGTAAAATGTCTGATAATAAATAAACTTGAAACATCGAGATTTTATTTACATTTCAGTTTTAAATGTCTTTCTTGCATTCTTTTTACTTTTTAAAAAAGGAAAAAAACCTTTTACCTCTTATGATAAAGGTAAACTATTCGAAATTATATGCCATGTCAAATATATTTTCATATTTTCTTAGAATTTATTTCCGGAGCGACCACATTCCAGACAGTATTAATATTATAATTCACATTATATTACCTTTAACTTATGTTAGTAATTTTGAGAATCCACCAACCAGTCTTGTATTAAAAACCAAGAGGAGAGATATGGGTTGTTTAATATCCTCCGTCATATTGAATATCGTGAACTTTTAAAAATTTAATTACAAAACTCTTCAAGCTTTCTGTACACATCTCTTCATAGTTCATTACCATCGGCCATCTGGGACTTCGAAATTCTAATTGTACAGTGCGGAGGTTTCAAACTTTTACTATACGAACCTATTTTAATTTTAAAAGGTTATTATTATTTGACAAGTAAATACTTGGTAATAGTAATTACACTCGGTCGCGAATAGATTCCATAAGTTTTATGATCAAAGGTTCATTTTTTCTTTCTCTTTTTTTTAAATCCGGCATAGGTCTCATTGAGACTAATGTGTATGTGTGACTATTGTGATAGAACAAGCCAATGGCCTTTGTGAATTTTTACATAATATTTAAATCAATCAATTAGCTTCAAACATATTATATGATAGGGAGTTTCTTCCGCCATACTGCAGGATTTCCAAATCGGCGGGTCAGCTAACCCCAGATTGAACAGGTTTATTCAGCAGAAAGTGACCAGTCAGTATTCAGTCTTGTCACGCTCTTAAGAGTACTTACTCCTTTCCATGACTAGAAGGAGAGGGTCCTTCCAGAAACAGCTTGGAAGCTGCCTGTTGCCACTCACAAATTTATATAAAGACAAAAAATGTCTCGCTTCCATATGGCGTTTTAAAGCTTAAAAGCAATAGGCTTTCAGTAATTCAACTGAGAAAGTGGTGATTACGAAGAGTAATATCGTTTTAGTGATTTGTCAACAATTTTATTACTGAAGTTTATCTCATTATTATTTTCATCGTCATTTAGTATTTATTTTTATTTCACTCTTTCCTAGATCTGGAATAATATCCAAATCCCGGAAAAATATTCAAGGGAATATATACGGACAAATGAAATTTACTTAAAAAATATCTTACTGCGCACGTATCGACTTGAATAACCTGAAAGCCATGAATAACATGTATCCAGACCATCCAGGGATACACTGCATTCTAAATCTAATAAAAATGCTTCATGGAGTTGGAACAACGGCACATTTTATCTTGTCGCCTGGCCATATAGGCGTTAAAGGAAACGAAATGGCTGATAGAGCAGCAAAAGAAGCTCTTACCCTTCCAGGCCGCGATAATGCTTTTTTGACACCGTCTGAACTTGCACGACCTCTAAGAGAAATCATATCCCAAGAATGGCCAAGACGGTGAGACAATAGCGCAATTAGCAAATTAAAGACAATAAAGGAAAAGGTGCAACCGTGGATCAGCTCCAAACGCAGCAGTCGAAGAGAAGAAGTCGTTCTCACACGGCTGAGGATCGGACATAGCAGACTGACACACTTCCACCATATAACAAATGTAACAAATCTTATCCCCAGATATCAAAAGTCATTAACCATAAAACATGTTTTGGAAAAGTGCCCTTTTCACACCACAAAGTTAAAAGATATATCAGCATCCCTGGGAAATCAAGAAGAAATTATTACCAAAGTTATGAAGTTCCTAGACAATGAAGGAATTAAAAAAAAATATATGACAAGTTTATAACTAATGATCCTTTGCAGATTTATTTATTTTTTTTTTTTAATATTAAAAGTTCATTTGTTTATTAATTTCAATACATTTATTGCTATTTCTTTAAAGTTTATTTATTTATCTATTCTATCTTATTATCTATAAGTGTCTATTATTATCTTCATTTATTTATTTTATTCTATTTATATTTTTATTTATTTTTATTTTATTTATTATTTTGTACCAACCATCTATGTTTTGTGCCTAGACATCGAAACAAACAAACAAACAGACTGCCATTTTGAGGTGATTTTATTATTGTTTCTTTTTGCTTCACTCACTCAGATACCTGTAATATATCAGAGATGGGAAAATGGTACTCTGAGTACTAAGTTCCAAGTATTCTACTCAAATAGTGACCTATTTAGGTTACCAAAGAATTTAATTACTATTTCAGTTTACGTCAAACGATTAACTGAAGTAGTAATTGAATTTCCAACAGTGATTCAATTTGAGTAAAATAATTGTGCTAAGGGATTAGGATGATGGATGGATGGAAGTTTTTGATGGAAGTTTGAGAATAAGGATGGAATTAGGTCAAAGACAAATGGAATGTTGTGATAATGATGTAGGGTTTTATTTGTGACGTAGTATGTTTGATGGACTTTTGATTGAAAGGATTGGATGCGTTTGATGTTCGAAGATTGAATTGTCCCCCACAATTCGAGTCTATAGGTCCAGATGGGTTTTAGTGTGGTCTTGTATATTAGTAGTTTGTTTTCAATAGAAATGTGTGAGTTTCTGTTCAGACGTCTATATAGCTGGATGGCCAAATCGTCGGTTAAGTTCTTGTCTTTTAAGTCTGATAAGAGGATTCCATGTCAGCCTCTTGCCTAGGAGAAAGCGCAACACGATGATATTACTAAGGGTGTTACTTTTACTTTATTTAAATAGTACGGTGTAATATTAATTAATTATTGCTTATCATCATATTTTTATTTTTTATTTTTATTAATTATACATATTTATTTATCTTTTATTTTGTATGTATTCATTATATAAATGAACACTTCTAGCTTTAAAACATTTTATTATTATTAAATAAACTTCTACATAAAATATAAAAATATGTTTTTAAATAACTATTAATCTTCACACAAAATTAAAAAAATAAACTACCAACTTTTTAAATTAATTAATCATGTTCTATTAAAATCATTTATTAGAATCGGATAGTTATATTCGAATCGCATTCAACCGGTAATTCAACTCAAAGCCTATTCCTCAACATTTTTTCTAACTTTATGAGTTTAGTTTGGACCACTTCATGATCTCTCTAAGGGGCCATAATAAAACCTACTACAAAGGTTCGCCTCGAAGTTTGAACTTTTATACGCAGTGCGCTATAGCCCTAGTGAATGATGTTGCAATTGTCCTCATCCGAGTTCTTAACAAACTCGGGAGCTCCTCAGGGATATGTGCTCCTTCAAAAGGAGTTTAAAGGAGTTGTATTTCATTTATATAGCTCCATGATTGTCAGCTTGTAAAATGTGTCCCCTAAAATCAGCAGTTGACCAATACTTTACCGATGAATTGAATAAATAATTATACTCATTCATCACCCATCATATGTTTCAACGAAAAATCCTATGTGAGAAAATAAAAACTATGAATTATACAAACAATTATTTTTAAAAAACTAACATCAACTTGTTTCTGCAAAACAATTTAAACTTGAACTATATCCCAAATGTACTGTCACTATTATCATAAAAAAATTTTAAAATGCCGTTTGTAACTGTATTGATGTTATAGTAAAGGTATTGAGATTTTAATCTAGAGGTTCTAGAAATGAAGCCTGTTTGCCATACCAATAAACTTCTTTATTGTTCTGAGAAGGAGTTAGTTGAGGGTGCGGTCAAATAAATAAAAAAATTAAAAAATATAAATAATTTTAATTTTTGCCGACGTTTCGACCCACTTTGCAGGTCGTCTTCAGGGCTACAAAAGATACAAACATGTTGAAAAAATAAAAATAAAATAAAAAATAAATATAAGTATATATAAATTACGAAGAAGTTGTCAGATACAGAAATAAAAGATAAAGAAAATAAATACATGATAAGAAAATAGATAAAAGAAAATAAATACATGAATGTTAACGAATAAATGAATGTTAACGAATAAATAGATTGAAAATTGAATAACTATTGTTACAGTAAAGTTAAAATATGGATAAGATAACATAATACTAAGATATCAGTGGATAACAAGCAAGTGGAGGTTACCTTTAATTGTAAATAAACAGATAACGGGTCTAAAGGTTAAGAAGTGAAGAAATTGAAAGATTAATAGGGTAACATTAGTGTAATATTGTTGGGATGGATTATTAAGTATAAATAACTCTATAAGAAAACAATAATTTTAAAAGAATACTTTAAAATGTAAGAATAAATGTAAAAACAAGGTTATGATGATAAAGAAACAAAAAACAGGTTGTACTATATATAGATGACAATTGACATTTAGTTTTTTGAAAGAGGTAATGGAATGGTAGAGATCTTCATATGAATGAAGATAATAATAGGGTGTATAGTTGAAGGATAGGTGTGTTAAGAAAAGAATCACAATAAAAGTAAAAACATACCGTAATTTGTGGTACTGCGGGAGGCAGTTGAAACACTGGCAGTGTCAAGAAACTCTAGTTAGCAGTGTCAAAAAAAAATTTCGAGTAAAAATAAACGCATATATATATATATATATATATATACATATATATAATATATATATATATTATATAAAAAAAAAAAAAAAAAAAAAAAAAAAAAAAAAAAAAAAAAAAAATATATATATACACATATATATATATATAAATAAATAAATTAATAAAAAGAATAAATAAAAATATATATATATATATATATACATATATATATGAAAGGAAAAGAAGTAAAAGAAAGTATAAATGGAAGTGAGAAGATTAGATAGAGGTTTATGATCGAGACTTTTTTAAAATGTTGATGATTTGGGAGTAGGCGAGTGATAGATTTTGCTTGTCGGTTTTTAAGTTAAGTGGTTTGTAGTCTAATTGAATGAAAACACTTTCCGTAAGTAGTCTTTTGTCGTGGTTAGGTACTGTGGCAAGAATGGAGGTATTGTCAAAGTCAAATGTGTGGTTTGAGGATAAGGCGTGTTCAGAGAGTTTAGACGCGGTAGAGTTCTTAGAAGTAATTGAGTATTTGTGTTGTTTGATGCGGTCTTTAAGTTGGTTTTTGGTTTCTCCAATATAGGCAGAGTTACAATTGGTGGTAGAGCAAGCAATGCGGTATACGACATTAGAGCGGTGTTGCGGAGGGATGGGGTCTTTTAGGGTGGAGTAAATATTGGCAAGTTTGTTGTAGTTTTTAAAAGCAACTCGCAGGTTGGGAATAGAGGATCGTAAAGATTTTTGAATTCTATCTGAAAGTAAAGGGATGTATGGTAGAGATCTATATAAAGGAATGGGGGGCTGATTTTGAGAACTAGAGAAAGGGATGGAGGATGAGGGGCGGGTTTTGTAGTCAGTAATAAGTTTTTTAATGGTGTTGGAGGGGAAGTTATTAGACAATAGTATCCGTTGTATGCGTCTAGTGTTTGTTTCATGTAGGCAAGGGTCAGATAGAGAAAAACATCGGTGAATGAGGTTTTTGGCAACGTTAAGTTTTTCATTCTTTATTGTTCGTTCATTCTTGTATACTGACATATAACATTATTTGTCACAAACGTTTTTGTCCTTTATTGTGACAGACTGTAATATTTCTCTATTGTATAAAAAACTTTTTAGTGACCGTGTCATATTTTATTTTACATATACAAAACGGGATGGACCGTAACGAAGACACCACACTCCTTATTCCCAGAATTATTTCTTTCTTATTATGGTTACAAATTGGCAATACGAATAATTATAATTATATAATATTAATAATTGGCAATAAGGTGCAATGCATAATATAGATTTTTAAAGAAATTAAAAATTTATCCGAACTGTGGTTTCGTTGTGTTTATATTATTTTTATGAAAAATAATACAATATGAACTACAAAATACATGAAAATTACATTTACAATTTGAGCAGCTAGTAGTACAATTCAATGAACTCTTGTATAATTTGCAAAATGAGGGTTGGTCCGCCGTTATGCGGACAGAGGGTAACCCCCGAGTAACTCAATAAAGAAAAAAAAAAAAAAAAAAAAATATATATATATATATATATATATATATATATATAATATATATATATATATATATATATATATATATATATATTATATATATATATATATATATATATACCAGCACATCGACAATAAAACACAAATTCCATAAATATCACCATTAATGAATTAGACTTATTTGTCTCAAAAATTAAACAATATATTTTTTTTTAATTTGAAACTTTATATTTAAAAATCCAAAATTCTTTTTCAACAGTAAAAAATAAAAAACGCTGCAAATCATTTCACAATGGTTTATTATTTCCAAACAATTATAGATTTAATAAAATACTGCCTTCCTTGTGACAAAGAAAAATAAATAAAAGGTTATTCCAATTATTGGACTAAACAATTTATTTTTATCATTAGTAATATGCTAAAAAAAATAGGGTTACTTGAGTAACCCATTCAAAAATCAAAAACCAAAACAAAGTATTTAACCTCTTCAGTAGAACAGATCTTTGCTCCTAATTGTCCGATCTTAATGATTTAAAAAAAAAAATTTCGTATACTTTTAAATAACCATTTATTACAATATCAACAAAACAGTGCATACTTTTTGAGCCATTTGGAATCTAATTTTACCATCCCTCGTAACTTTTTTTCCAGCTTCTTTTCGTTGAATTATGTTATGTAGGTAAATTTAAAGGGCATCGGGAAGAATACTTCAGCTAAGTTTCAAACGCAACGCATTTTTTTCGGTCCCCATCTTGAAAGGAATAGGCGAATAGAAATGTCGATGAAGGAGGATCATCCTCGGTTGACATCTAATTTTAAATCCAAATTTGAAAAAAATCGGTCCAATAGTTTCGGATAAAATGCGCAGACGGAGGAAGGATTAACAATTTTTTATCCATTTTTCAAATTCTACTTATCCTAAAAAGGTAAAATCTCAAATTTTGAGAGGGGGCTAAGATTTTGAATCTTTTATTCGATCACAAACAATGGTTCATTATTCAAAATGACGAACCAAAACGTAATGTCACGCAATAACAAATTGGTCTAAATCCTGATATACATTTAAATGGATCTCGTTGAATAAAGGATAAAAGTGAAAATATTATACTGGACTGAACCCTGCCCTAAATATCCCTACAAGCGCAGAAGGTTATTAGCCTTAGTTAATTCCTCAACTAACAATCTGTAAATTAAGGATTATTCTCAGCTATTTACGGGGTTAATTAATTTCACCAACTTAGGAAGTATAATACTCTTAAGGGGAAGCTAAATGTATTCGCCGAGATATAAAGTAATCCTAATCTGTTGAGCACTGTAATTTTAATGTGACTACATTTTTTACTGAGCTTAAGCTAATCTTTATATTAAAGAAGAAAAATCTTTAAAAAAATATATTATTATTAAACCTATGGATACCAGATGAAAGAGACAAAGATATATTGGACATTTATTTCCGTGGAAAGAAATCGTAACAAACAGTTTGTTAGTTGCGACAGTATAATCTAAACTGAAATTTTTTCCATTTCAAATCGAACGTGGAACGACTTAGTTTGAAAAAATGTTTTAATTATTTTTTTCTAATAAAAGTTAACTAAGATTTGTTTGTTTTTTAACTTGAATTATTAAGAATCTAATAGAAAGCACTTTTTTAAATATTCATAAAATGTATATTAAAATATGAGAATCTGTCAGTCGAACCATGCTACCTGATAACATGACGGCGGATATAAAGAATATTAGGACAGTAACACGAAGATCGAAACGAGAAATATATTGCCAAAAATGTGGGAAAAGTGTTTAGTTTTCACACTTGTTTATATATATCATGAGTGATAAATATACATGACGCAGTCATTATAAAATATTTTTATTAGTGCCGACGTTTCAACCCAATCATGTGGGTCCTCATCAGGGCTGAAAATTTTTAAAATAAAATCAGAGATATAATATTATACGACCGATATTGGTTAATAATAAACTACAGTGATTGATGGATGGTACATGAATCTCAACTAATATTACAATACACAATATTAAAAATGAAATATGTAAAAAGTTATACAAACTAAAAATAATGTATAAAACAATCCATTTATAAATGTGTCAGTACTTGAAAACCTTCAGTGCTCGAACCACGGTTAGTAAGAGAAAATATTACATTTTTTTATAAATGGATTATTTATACATTATTTTTAGTTTGTATAACTTTTTATATATTTTATTTTTAATATTGTATATTGTAATATTAGTTAAGATTCATGTACCATCAATCATTATGGTTTATTATTTACCATCATCAGTCGTATAATATTATATTTAAAAATTTTCAGCCCTAATGATGGACCACATGTTTGGGTTGAACCGTCGGCACTAATAGAAAATTTTTTATAATTAGTGCGTCCTGAATATTTATCAGCCATGATATGTAGAAGAGTCGACTAGCTTCCTTCAATTATATACATATGGGTTTAAACATGTAAAAAACTAAATTGCTTACGCAGACCACCAAGGTATTAGTAACTCAGAAACTAAAAATTGGACCTGCATACTGTAAGCGAGGGAAACTTTCAGCATTTAAAAATTGAATCTTGACGCCGAGTTAGAGAGGAAACAAGAGAAAAATATAGAACAAAAAACCAAATTATAACGAATTTCATACCAAATATTGTTATATTAAATAAGACAAATCATACTGAAATAATGAGAACTATGATCAAAACATATTTCAGTTATCATAAGCCTATTGTTTCATTTTTAGAGTATGATACAAACGATCAGTCAGAGCAAAATATACCAGAGTAATTTATACGCACTTCGTGAATATTGCAAAAAATAGTTTATACACAGTTATCACTGTTTATTATAATTGTGTAATTACTTGCTGAATATATAACAACAAAAATATATTGTTACTCGAATAGAAAATTACAATTGCATATGCGTATAGGAATAAATTCGATGAAATCGACACCGGATTATTTTTAAACTATCTATGAAATCTGACCCGTTCAATCTTATGCAAAGAAGACATTGAGTAATGTTGTGAAATAATTTTTAGTAGCACACTTGGCAGATCAGAAATAAACTGCTTTATATTTTCAATATTTTTGTTGTTCCTTTTTGTTATCTAATTTGTATGTAATATTCATAATCTTCTCACTTAAATGTTATTCCTGTTGAAGTTCCTTTGTCTCCTTCCAGTCTTTATCATTCTTCTTTTTATCTTTATTCCAACTATGTCAGGATCCCCTGTGAATATCTAGTCAGTTGTTAGTGCTTTCAACACCCAGGATATTGACAAGTTGTGACACCTACACTTGACTTTAATCTGATTATGGACTACATGTAACAAGCATGATTAAATAAAATGGCTTACTTGCCGAAACGTGAAAGTGAACTAAATGTGGAGAAGTAATAAAAAAACACAGCCTTATTTTATATTATTGAAATAATTCACCTAAACCAAATAACACACATAAATATATACCTAAAGTGCTCTCGACCAACCTCCGCTGGCTTTAGTTCCAGTGACGCGGTTGGGAGAGTAGCGCAGGGTTCTCCTGGAGTTCCCTCGCCTGATTGTATATAGGTATGCATGTGTTTTTTTTTTTTGCTTAGTTTTAATTTTCTTATTTTTTAGGTTATTTTATTTTATTATCTATTGTATATACTTTTGATTATTATTTTGTTCTATTTGTTTTATTTTTTTGTACATATAGTGTGAATGTCATCCTACCTCACTATAACCAATGTCCAAGAGACAGATTGTTATAATACTCAATAAAGAAATAAAGAAAAAAAAAATATATATATATATACATATATTTGGGGGGACTAGAAGGCTGAGGCTCAATAATTAATCAAAGTTAAGCAGCGTCGGGTTACTCCTTCAAAGAGGAAAAGAAGCTGCCCGGTATTAAACTGGATATGTCAAGGATCTGTCTTCTGGAGGCATCGCACACCGACTGGACGTAGGAGTGCTAACCCTCCTACTATATGTACATTAATCGGAAATGTGATTTGCCAGAATGTCAATAGCCCCCCATAGGTTTGGTCATTGATGGTCCGACTCAAAGAGATATTGGATTACGTGCGTCTGCTAACTCTGAGCAGCCATAATCCTTGGATCTAGACCGCTATGTCACAGCCCTTTGACTTCAATATCGAACAATGTGTTTGAAATAAAGGATAGATGGTTAACATTGAATGGAATTCTTAGATTTTTAATTAATATATTAGCAACCAATAAATATGTATATATTGCTTAAAATAAAATGAAAAATTTCAGTTTACTAACACCTGTCAAAAAAGGGAAGAGAGCGAACTAGAACCTCAACAATATAAAAAACCTTTTTACATTCTTGATTTGTTTACTATTTGTTCCTCTTATCATTCGTTCAACAGAAAATCCCGACAACAAAACTGTTAGTCCTGGAGCCCTTGGCAAAGAAAGGTGTCATCTTTCATACTAAGATTTGTCCTTATAAATTGACCATATCCACAAGCCTGATTGAAAAAATGCACGTCTGTATACATATAGCCGATAGAATAAAAAATGGCGGCCATGTGAAGATAAATAGAGACCCTACATAGGTCGTAAGCGTTTATATAGCGAGGGCTTATAGATATATTAAGCTACCAGTTTATATTATTTACAGTGTTAAGGCATGAAATAATATTCAGTTACCCCATATCCGTGAATTTTAAGTCGAAAAATTGAATTTACGATCCAAAAAGTTTACTTTTCTCGTTTTTTCGTTTATATCAGTGAAACTATATACGTTCCATCTATAATAATGTTATATGTTAAATTAAAGCTGAAAAAATTTACAATAGGAATTATTATATAAGTTTTTTCGCTTTATAGAATATTAGTTTCTGTGATATCCGTTCTAGTAATTCACTAATTTCGAGAAAAAAAAAATTTGCATCGCATTTTTATCATTTTTTCACTCTTTATCTTTTCATTTTACGAAAAAGTCATGAGGAAGAACATTGTTTAATATTAAATTTTGTTACTTAAGAATATATATTTCTTTACTATCTTCAACCATTCAACGGCTAGAGGAATTATGATTAAATAACGAAATTATACAGAATAACTTACTTTTCGCAATTTTCGTTATTACACGCCTCTTAACCTGTACCTATATGAACATTATGCAAGCCAATGTATGTTCTCTTATATAAAGATTAAGAGCTGTGTAATATCGAAAATTGCCAAAAGTAAGTTTTTCTGTATAGTTCCGGAGTTTAATTATTAAGTTGTAATTGTCCTAGCCTATTTATGGTTCAAGATAAGATAGTAAAGTGATATATATTCTTAAATAAAATTTAATATTAAACAACTTTCTTCCACGTGATATTTTCGTAAAATAAAAGAGTTAGCGAGTCAAATAAAGAAAAAAATGGGGTGCAAACATTTGTTTTCGAAATTAGAGAATTCCGAGGATGGATGTCACGGAAACTACAGAATTTAGCGAAGAAACTAATATAATCATTTCTATTTCAAAAATTTTTCAGCTAAAATTTCAAATATGGCATAGATAGAACGTATAGCGTATAAACTTTTTGAATAGTAAATTCAATTTTTCGATTTGAAATCCACAGGTATGTGGTAACTGACTATTATTTCATGTCTTAATGTAAATACTATAAATTCAAAGGGTTGGTAGATTTATATATCCATAGGCTCTCTCTGTATATCTTCACAAGGCCGCCATTTTGCATTCCAGCGGCTTTATGCTGGCAGACGTGCATTTATCTCATCAGGCCTGTGGATATGGACAATTTATAAAGACAAAGCTTAGTATGACAGATGACACCCTTTTTGCCACGGACTCTATTTATTTCTTCTCATAGAACTTTTTTCTTTAAAAATTTTTTGTTATACGTGCTGCCTTGTTTTGGAATTTCTTACCTAACTCCTCTTCTTCGACCTCATTTAAATACCATTTATTTAACCAGTAATAAATCTTCTTAATAAATGTAGGAATACAATTTTCGTATTTTAGAGCTGTCATCCTCATTTTACTGTTATCTAAGAGATAACTATATATTATTTATATTGCTTTTCTGTACAAATATATGAATACTCTCATATATATGTATCTTCAATTTCACATGTTTACTTGTGATTTGTTTGTTTTATTTTTAGTGTTAGATAGTAGAGTGCTACCATTGGGTAGTTACTCAGCAAGTGTATTCATGTCATTATATCAATTATGTCCAAATTTACTTGATGTATTTATGTAATACAGTTGTAAATGTCATAAAGAAATAAAAAATAAAAAAGTGTTAGATAACTATGTAACTTAATTATTTCTTCATTCTTCTAATGCCGAACAAATATTACTTTTCTGTTCATTATAATTATTTTTAGAGGACTAAATGTTCCAGAATGAAATTTACTTTTCTATCTTTCTTCTTTCATGTGCTGTTTCATAAAGCATCATTCTTTACAAATAGGGCAATAAAACATCCGATACATACAATCTATTATAGGTAAATATCTTGACTAACTTTTCCAGTATTTTCAGTAAATGGTGTTCAGCATCAGTGAAATTGGACCCTATTTGATTTTTGTTATTAGATTTGCAAGTAGAGAAGCTGAAGTAAGCAGTTTGGGAGGTAAGTCTGTTACTAACAAGTCACAAGTAGTCAACAGCCTGGAGGAAACTCTTAACGCCGCTACTAACCCAACAGTCATTAAACGCAACCTAATTTACAATAATTTTGTTTGCAATATCCACTATTTAGTTTCTCATCAGGTTAAATTATTAAGGAAATATTGCTATATATTGATGGTTTGTCATGACGAAGGAGGTGATCCTATCAAGCATAATACATAAAATAATTATTTACCCAATGTCAAACATAATAGATATCGGCATTTAGCAAATAGTTTCTACAATTTTAGATGTTATTGTAGACCGCTGAACGAACCAATTGTCTCTTATTTTAAGAAAATTACATAATAACACAGACCGAGAAATGTTTTACTAATGTTTCCCAACTTATTAACATCCAAATTTTATATTTACGAAAATTCTGGGAAATGAGGTGTTTGCAATCAAGATATCGGTGAACTCTGTCTAATTAATGAGGTAATACAAACACCTACATGTTCGTGGATAATTAGATCACAAAATCGAGAAAACAAAATCTGGTGTGTCCTCACATTTCCTACCTATTTCAGAAAAGTTTTTATATCTTTAAATATGTCCATTAAAAAACAAAAACAAAAAATGAATTAGGTTTATTTTCCTGAAAATTGATCAAAGAAAATTACGATTTCTTAGATAAAATAAAGCAATGTAAACCGGCTTGTGGAAGATCAGCGTAAAAAATACAATACACTCAATACCAACATTTTTAATCAAAAACGTTTTTATCTTAGCCCAATTTTGTCAAACAATAATTTTTGCTAAAAGTCGAGAGAAAACCTGTGTGATGCCGGCAACAGATTTTCTTACTTTTCTTTTTTTTTTTCTCATTCACCCGTATTCTTACATGCGAAATTGAATAGTTATAACTTCGTTAATAGTTGTCCGAAACGAGCGATTTTCATATGGTTTTATAGGGAATTTCATTACCTTTTAAAAAAAACAGGTATGTATTTAGTACACGTACAAAAATTGAAAGGACATTGCTTAGAAAATTATAGGAAAGTTTCATCAAAATCGTTCGAGCTGTTTTAGCGCTACAGTCTAGAGAAAAATATGTTTTTCATTTAGTGCGCAGCCGACATTGCGCATTTAGCACCCAATTCGTATCACAGGCATCAGCAAAACCCTACAAAATTAAAAAAGAAGAAGCAACAAAATCGGTCCACTAGGTCTCATTATAATCATGGCACAGACAGACAGACCAAAGGCTGAAAATGCATTTTTCGGACTCAAGGGGCTCTGAAACGTATAGATCTGTCGAAAACCTCATGTTGGCAATTTGATCCGATCGCAACACTTAAGATTAGCTAGCATATGTAGGAAAGTAAAAAGGGAATACACAAAAATATTGGGCAGTTTGATATGACCCCCATCCCCAAAATATCAATACAACAAGGCCACATTTTTTCTCGATTCTGCTTTCAAATTATTTTAGGATTCAGTTGAAAAGCTAATGTGTTTTCAGTACTTCATTAGATTAATTAATTTAACGAAAAAATGCCCCATTTTTTTAGAATTTTCGTTGATAAAAAACAACGATAAGATGAATGTTAATAATTTTATAAAAAGGGATCTGTAATGCGGACTGAATCCCTCTGAGCTTATTCATACTATCTTTTGGTCGAGGAAAGAGAATATGTTACTGAAATTTTTTGGACAGTTCACAATTTTCCACGGGAAATAATACAAGTCTTACGTCCCAAGTTCTTGTGCAAAGCCATTATCAATGTACTTTCAGAGTCTTAATGCAACCTAGATCATATGTTTCGAGCAGTTCTTAGTCAATGTCTTATGTTGCGAAGATATTCATGCACCATCAACTGTTGCGAGTACGTAAGAATAACAACCTAACCTATCGATGCACCACACCTATGAATGCTCCCCAAGCTGCTGTTTCTTCCCTCTCCCCCCTCCATGATAAGCGATCAATGTGAGCATCTTTAAAAAAATCACGAATTCAATTCCAACTAAGTTTCCTTTTTTGCCCTTAGTCTTACTTAATCTGTGGATTTTTCCTCTCAAGTATCTGAAAGCTTCTTCTTACTGCTCCACAGTTCTAACAAAGTCCTTTATCAATCACAGCTCGATTTTTAAGGAAGAGAGAAGGTTGTTAGGATCAAGCAAAAGCTCATTTTTTTCACCAAGCTTATAGCTTCTTGCTGGCCATTCATTTTTTATTTAATGTCACTTGGTTTTATTTAGGTATGTTTATTTAGATACTTTAAAGCAATGTACTATCTCCAGCTGTTGAATATTAAATAATTGTTGATATGGAATGTACAGTACTAGGACAGCATGATCACATCAAGTCGCCCTAATCGTAGAGAGGAAGTCGCCGTGACCAGGTTAAGAATAGGACACACGAACCTAACCCATGTACATCTCATCAATAAGCAGCCACCACCAAATTGTCAGCACTGCAACAGCGTTCTCACAGTCAATCATATTTTCCAGGAATGCACTTATTATACTTCAAGCCTCAATCAATTGTCTCTAAAACCGGATATATCAGCAGTATTAAGCAACAACGAATCAAACATAAAAACAGTGATAAAATTTCTTAATATCCATAGTCTATTAAATAAAATATAAAAATAAATATAATTTTTATTTCATTGTTCTTTCTTTTATTATATTTATTTTAATATATTTCATTTTTTATATGTTTTTAAATATATTTTTCATTTATTACTCTATATATTATTAATCTCCTCTAAAGAGTTTACAAATATAACCGACTCAAAGGCGTTGATGACCCTAGGGTTTTAAGCCTTAAATCCTAAATAAATAAACAACTGGGGCAGCATTTTCTTTTTTTTTTTTCTTTATAAGAACTCAATTGATGGTGTACGGCATTCTGGGTCGGTTATAACAAATATCTAAACCTGATTGGTTTTTTTTATATATCTGCATCTATATCCCAAACTAACACATAATCTTCTTTTTTCCCCTTTAGATTTCTTAAGATAGAGAAAGATAATGCACAGTATATATCTAAATCCACATACTTAAACCTACAACCTACAACCAGGGAAGGCATATTATTCTTACCCATTCACATAGACTAACATAGCAAGAAGTATTTAAAAATAGTATAAAATATTATTTTAAAATAGCGGGAAATTTGTTCAAATAGCCCACTATTCTTCTGCACAAACTTCATAGATTATAATGTTCAACTCTCTTCCTGAATTCGTGGTATGTGATACATACATCTGCTATCAAATAGCCAAGTATTGCAGAGATTATTTCTTATTATTCCCCGATTCTGGATTATACATTATGGGATCGTAATATTCTATTTGATAGTACAATAATGGATTATGATAGTAACTTAATACCATATGGTATTCCTGGAATCCTTAATCGTTCTTGAGACAGCTTCTGATCGATAATATTTATATTTGCCTTCAAAAGGAGTCGTAATCCCACTACAACAAGGTTTCCTATTTCATATCCTTACCAGAATCCTATCGGCCTGACTAACTCTTGTTCAAAACCATTCATATACCTGCATAATGGCCGCTCACTGCCACTTCAGTTATAGGCCCTTATAGCTAGTGCTGTGGGGGGTTTCGAACTACTTAGAGTTGACCCTTATGCCCCTACCTACTAATGATGGAAGCTACTCCAGTAGTAGCTTACACATATTAAATTATCTATAACCGTTCCAAACTATGTGGAGGCTTATGAAATTACCATCAATGTACACTACGCGAAACCTTTGAATAGAATTGATTTTATAAATAAAAACTCTATATGAATAGTTATTGAAAAAAAAAATAGGCAGTTTTAAAAAAGAAAGGTAGATTTAAAACGAAATTTTATCACTACCATTGTTTTAAGAAACATATTGATAACATGTTGGTTATAATTATTTCTCTGCCTACTCTTTACACCCATCACTACCAAAATATTATTAACCTTGCATCTATCATGAATATCACAAGTAGTATATTTCTTATTATAGATGGACAATATTTTTATTGACTTAAATATATAATGTAGGTTATTATTTTTTTGAACACGTAAATTCTTAATCTAAATTCCAAACTCAAGCTTTGTAACTTACCTGATCGAAAATATTGGAACACTCTTATCGAAGTGAATTTGTAACTCTGGTAAGTTAGGCTAAACTGGTCATAGCACTGTTAATAACCCGAATTATGGATTTTCATTAAAAAAAATGTCAATGGTTTACAAATTAGTAGAAAATATTAATTATATTTTACTATTCATCCTCATAAAAAAATGGCATTAAAATATTGAGACCTATGATATTCATAAAGATATTAAAAAATATACGTTTCACATTTTGTTGTTGATCCGAAAATATTAATAATCGTTAAAAAAATAATCTAACGACCGATATTCCATAGATATTAAACGGGTTTTTAATTCCAATAACACCCATCTTTATCGAAGTATTTCTAGCTGTTTGCCCGAATCAGAAAATTACCTAAAATTCAATGTCACTAAAGGATAAATAAGAACAGTAAGCTACGAGTCTGGAGTAGTAACTACTTCTAGTTTCATTCGTAATAGTTTTAAACACAGCTGGAAAATTCTTTTTTAGAAATTTTTATAAAACAATACCTACAAGCCTATATCGATACTAACCAAGATGATTTGTCGTTTGACTTTCTCATTTGAGTTTTTTACGATATATAAAGTAGTGTAAATATAATCAAGGTCACTTCTATAAATTTCTTCTATTTATTTTAAATTAACGTTTACCTAGGAGACTACCAATGCAGATTTAGACGGAATCGTTCGACTATTGATCAAATATTTTCTTTACGGCAAATATTAGAGAAAAAATTGGAGTATAACGGTATTGTTCACCAGCTGTATATAGATTTTAAAAAGGCTTACGATTCTATTGACCGCCAGAAACTGTATAATATTCTAATCGAGCAGGGGATTCCAAAAAAACTAGTAAATCTAGTCAGGATGTGCTTGACGGAGACACTCAATAAAGTTAGAATCGGTAATAATTTGTCCGAAAAATTTGAGGTTCGTTCGGGCTTAAAACAGGGGGATTCTCTTTCGCCTGTCCTGTTCAATTTGGCATTAGAACATGCCATTAGGGAGGTAATGCGAACCGAGAAAGGGTTGGATCTGGGAGGGACAACATCCGTGCTGGGCTATGCTGATGATCTGGTTCTGTTAAGCGAAGACGTTGAAACTATAAAACTAAATACGACAACGTTAATGAAAGCCGGTAAAGAACTAGGACTCGAAATAAACGTGGATAATAAATGGTTAGCTGCAAAAATGGCGATACTACTGGTGATATCGATATAGATGGTAATATGTTTGAACAGGTAGATAAATTTAGGTATATAGGTTCTACGATAACTAGAAAGAACGAAATTGAAGAGGAGATTAAGGTTAGACTGAAGGCGGGAAATGGTTGTTATTTTTCTGTGACAAAACTACTTAGCTCGCGCCTCTTGTCCCGGAACTTAAAAATTAGAATCTATAAAACAATTATCTTGCCTACAGTACTTTATGGATGCGAAACTTGGCCGCTTACATTAAGGGATGAGCAGCGTCTTAAGGTTTTTGAAAATAAAGTATTGCGTAGAATATTCGAACCGAAGAAGGATGAGTTAACCGGAGAGTTCAGACGGTTACACAACGCCGAATTGCGTGAGCTGTATCCGGGTAATATAATTGAGGTAATTTCATCGCGGCGAATCAAATGGACTTGTAAAGTTGTTGGGCTTAGTACTGAGAGAATTCCTAAAAGGTTAATATTTGCTGTGCCGAATGGTAAGCGTCCGAGGGGTAGACCGAAGCGAAGGTGGGAAGATTGCATTAAAGCTGATCTGAAGGAACTGGGTTTGGACGGCGAACGGTGGAGGGAGGTGTGTAACAAGCGATTGGTGGTGTCGGCATCGAACCTTCGGGTTCGCTAAGCCTTATTATTATTATTATTATATAACTTTTACCTATTGTTACAAAATTATACCAATAGTATTTGTACCTTGATATAATCTTTAATTGTATATACGATTTAATATTCACATGGTTTGAAAAAGGTTAATAATCAAAACTGACACCAATTGTAACACCAGAAGTGCATTTTGATATAATCTAAGTTCTTTTACCTATATCTTATATGCCTTCGATTTTGTTCATTACTTTATATTTATTGATTTGTTATTTTTTAAATTTAATTTAATAAGTTTTGTGTTATTATATTTTAGAAATACATCATTTTTTTCTTCTTCTATTAATCCTGCTAACCAGCTGATCAATATAACCTTCCTTAGCTGTGTTTATAGAACCTTCTTTTACCTTCAGTATGTATCTGGATGGCTTCGTGAGATGCCAATAGCAAGTTTTTTTTTCCTTTTTGTTTTTTCTTTCTGCATATATGTAATCTTATTTTTTCTTTCCTGATGATGCTTGAATTGGACAAACGTTGGCAGATTGACTATTTACCTGTATATTAGAGGCTTATGACTTTATATTTTGAATTTTTCTATTTATAACATAAACACTTTATTTTTATTTTCTAGATATATACTTTTTTCTACTTCTATTTATCTTATATCATAAGTACGTAATTTTAGTGATTTAAGGCGTTCATTTATCTATTACTTATCTATCTAAATCTCTCCCATTTCATATAGCAAGAGCCATATAATATATCAATTTATTTTCGGTGCACAATAGATTGAATAGCTTTTCTTTTCGGAAAAAAATCCTAAACTTTATATTGTAGAATAGAATGTTCTTAATGCAAACAAGAATAGATAACTAAATGTAACTGAATTAAATATGAATATGAATTATTTACACACTACATTTTAAAACATATTTATGATTATTATTTACTTTTCGAACGTCTATAAACAAAGCATAGGATGTGAAAATGCCATTAGGCAGTGCTTTCTTGCACTGTAATTTAACTAATCTAACTTAAGTTTAATTTGTACCTACATAGGACTTGGCGGTGGTCAAATGTATGGATTAAATTTTTCAACAGGTTTAACTTTAAAAATACGAATAAAATATGTTGCAGGAATTTTCAAAAAACTTTCTTTTATAAATAGTATGAAGGTACTAAAAATTGTGTAATGATAGGTTTGAAATTCAGTTGGAAATATCAGATGTAGGTAAAAATTACACTCATCGTGACCAGAAAGTTAACATGAATGAAATGAAAATATATTTTATTATTCTGGTACTGTTGTCCCTTTAGAATAAATTATAAGTACAGATTGCATGTCTGTGTGGTCGTAAATAAATTATATATTTACAATACGAATTTATTAAAAATAAGAATAAAGAAAAAGAGAGAGAGAGAGAAACACACACACACACACACATATATATATATATATATATATATATATATATATATATATATATATATATATATATATATATATATATATATATATATATAAGAAACTAAAATACCCTAAATAAATTGAGGTAGTCTCTGGGGATACTTAGATAGTTCGTAAGGTATATTTCGTAATCAGTCGGATTGAGAAAAGAATGGGTGTTTAAATAGGAGAGGTTTGAAAGAGGAAACTGGTTGTGCGTATCGAATATCAGCAGGGATGGAATTCCAGAGGGAGGCGGCTTGAATTGCAAAGGATTTGTCAAACGCAGCAGTTCGGTGAGGAGGAGGATAGCGGTCGGAAGTACGAGATCTAGTGGGACGGGGTTGGATGGATTATTTGAATTGTAAGCTGTGAAAAATATAGGAGGGTCAATGAGTTTTAATGATCTGGTACAGTAAGATGGCTAGGAAGTACTGACGGCGATTGGATGGATAGAGCCATTTCAACTCGGTATAATACTTTTTTTTTTTTATTGTAAGACATGAAGTGTATATGTCTTGTCTTCGATATAGATTTGTCACGTTGTGTTCAGGAAAAAAGATCTGATTTAATACACATCAGCTGATGGTAAGTGTAATGTAAAACTTGAAAGAAATAAGCAAGACGTAGAGACTAAATAAATAGTAGGGAGATATTGAAAATTGTGTAGTGATAGGTTCAAACGCCTGGCTTCTAAAGAGATGAAAAACTTTGTAAAAATTACCTTTGTCGTGATGTGAAAGATAATTTCTTGAGGTGTAGTCAGGTCATTGATATGGGAATTTCGCGTTACGTCGAGGAGAAAAAATGATATTCCTGATTTAATATTTATCCGATGAAATCAACATTAATGCAAACATTGAAGGAAATACGCAGACTTAGAGACGCTGATTTCGATGTGGTTCTGTAAGGTGAAGAAAAGTAACTGTTGAAAGTTTATATCCATTAAATAAATGTAAAGGTATGGAGTTTTTTTAATTGTAAATTTACGCACATCTGCATTTTTCGCCTCATTATTTCATAATTATAAAATTCAATGGAATAAAATTGCAATCATAGTCAATGTTTCGTCAACTTTGGTAACAACAGTTCTTAATTCATACAATGTTATTATTTAGAAAACTTCCTATGGTAACTTTAAGATATATTGTTTCTTTTGTTATTCGTATTATTTTTTTTACTTTTTCATTAAAATAAATATTTATTCAAGTTTCAGTATTGAAAAAAAACTTTTATTGTTAAAATTTTATGTAATTTATATATATATATATATATATATATATATATATATATATATATATATATATATATAAATGATCCAATAATTTGTAACAAGTTTTATTTGAATCAAAATATAGGTAGTTGTTTTTAAAATAATAAAAGTGGAATTACTACAAAAAATAAAAATAAAATAAGCAATAAAATAGTTTTATAGCATAGTCGGAGCCTACCGGAGCTTTTACGACCACTTCTAACTCCCGAAGGAATAAAAGGAAACAACCTGGGAAAATACCGAATGGAATTTATAATAATTTAAGAGCCATTTTAAAGGTGTCTTGATGCCAGGGTTGTGTTCCGCAAGTCAATATACATTTTTATTACTGTTTAATAAACACTACATAGATACTACCTAATTTAATATAAATTAAAATCTAAACACAATGCATGTCGATTATTTCCATTTTAGAGGTATATTTCCCATATTTCTACAAAAAAAAAATTTCTGTTTTAACAATGATTTTATTTACGATTCATTTTTGTATTCTATATTGTATATGAGATAATTTTTTGGTGCATTCTAGCCTATTTGATCTTAAATATACATCACGGAAATCACCCAAGTTTCTTTAGAATGTGAAGGCTTTTTAATCAATGAAAAACCTTGGCTGACGTCTTCAACGTTTCTAGTACCTTACATTATTTCTTATCTTCATTTTTATATGACAATTTCTGTTTTAAATTATATGCCTTCGTACTTTTAATCATCTGTTTTCTTATTCCTTACATATTTTCAAATACCATCACTTTTAAATACTTATAACTTATTATATTTTTTACATATATGCATATTATTTACATCTTTCCAAATATTATCATTTTCATAATTTGATTACCTTAAAATTCTGTAGTTTAATAGTCATTTTTAATTTTCTTATGTAGGCCTTACTGACCTTGTTGATCTTAGGCCGCCTTTGCCAGCCTTCTCCACCTCAGCCTGTATTTGGCCATTTCTTTCCAGTTATTTGCATGCAGCTCTATTGCATCCTTATTGATTCGATATCCATCAGGACTTTGACATTCCACGTGGTTCCGTAATTTCTATTAAGAAATTCATTATTATTTAGAGGATTCCTGTTAGGTTGCTCCGAGCTATTTGACCCGTAATATAATTATTTTATTGAATATTTAATAATCGACCGTTGCATTATGAAGGAAGGAGATGGCCCGGGGTGGCGGTCATAAATAGGCTAAATAGTGGCAAAACTATTAAAAACCAACGTTTCGACCCGACTTTACAGGTCTTCTTCAGGGCTAGAACGGACAAGATACAAAAAGATATATAGAATTGTGGAAGCTACATAATATTAAGACAAAAAATTATAAACAATGTGAATAAGCTTATTAAAATTATAAACAGTAAGTACATTAAAATATATACAGTGTAAGCTAAGTAACAAGATCCTAACTGAAGTAAATAGATGGTAACAATTGTTGTAGTGTAATATATAATATATGCAAACGTGAATATACTTCTACAGATCTACAGGAGATATTGAAAGAAAATGAAAAAGGATATAATATGAAATAACAGAAATAAAGAAATGTGGAGAAAGAAAAGAAAAAAGAAAACAAAAAAAATTTTTTTTTTTGTTTTCCATTACCCAAATAGGTCAGCGAATTTCCCCAATACTTAACCTTTCCCTAATTTTCCAGTTCTAAGTAAAACTCCTAGTTGAAAACACCTGTAAGTCTATATTTTTATTCTTCCAATTTTATGTACTTATATATTTATTTTTTGGTTTTATTTTTTCTTTTCTTTCTCCACATTCCTTTATGTCTGTTATTTCATATTATATCATTTTTCATTTTCTTTCAATATCTCCTGTAGATCTGTAGAAGTATATTCACATTTGCATATATTATATATTACATTATAACAATTGTTATCATCTATTTACTTCAGTTAGGATCTTGTTACTTAGCTTACTTTGTTTATATTTTAATGTACTTACTGTTTATAAGTTTAATAAGCTTATTCACATTGTTTATAATTTTTTGTCTTAATATTATGTAACTTCTACAATTCTCTATATCTTTTTGTATCTTGTCCGTTCTAGCCCTGAAGAAGACCTGCAAAGTCGATTCGAAACGTTGGCTTTTAATAAAATAGTTTTGCCACTATTTAGCCTATTTATGACCTTCACCCTGGACCATCTCCTTCCTTTTTAATTTTTTTTATATATTAAAAAATATTAAGAAGTACAAAAGTGTATTCATATCCAAAAATCATAATCATCTTTTAAAAAGTAAACTAAAGTACTAGTCCTTAAGATGAAAAAGAAAATAAAACCATACATTTTGTATCATAATTTATGTTAAAGGACTAAATACTCACCAGTACAAATCAATATCCCTTTATGTAACTTAATAAATCCTTGATCTTGATACATCATATTTACTGTCATAATTCAAGTAAAATATTATTTTTTCTATATGGTGTGTGTAAGAGAGAGAGGGGGGAGAGTGAGAGACACACCTGGTGTGCGAAAGTTGATAAAATAAATATAACAAATGGTCTCGACCATAAAGAAATTTTTAATAAATTATTGGAGCAGGTGTTCCGATATTTTATTAGTACAAAAATGCTCTATCAAACTTGGAATCCATGCTGTCGCTTCGCATTTAAAATGGGTCAGAAGTTTAAATCATCACGCACCGCCAAAGTTTATAGGAAAATTAAATAAAATATCCTCCTACATGTGATCATAATTATAGTGTAAACTTAGTCGTTTTGGCGCTGATCAAAGCAACATAGTCAGTTTAAGTAATACGCTGTTAAATGAAAAAAAAATATGAAGGGATTTAGCTCACCAAAATCATATTGAATTCGTTTTATGGAGCGGTGACCCATTTAAATAACGACACAACGTAAGCCTTATCAGAGAAAATTGATTGTGAAATATTCCAAGTATATTTCAAAATAAACAGTTACAAAATAAAGTTTTTTTACACCACTTATATAGTAAGGGAAGTTATTGATCGAACTCCTGTTGAACTATTTCAATGGAAATTTTAATATAACTAGTATTAAAGAACATTTAATTTTTCATCGATATGAGTTTAATGAAAATAGTTTGAACAGTTTTCGAGAACATTGTAAAAATGTGTAAAATCGTTCATGAGCTTCTGTTTCTATAAATAACAGTCTAGCTTAAAAATAAAAAGTCGTATGACACTTAAATAGCTCATTTAAGGCAGTTTTCGACCACCCACGTTACGTCACGTTTTTGTTTAAATTGACTAGAAATGGTACTACCATCTATTTAACAAGACTTTACAATTGTCTCAGAAACGGCTCGGACGGTTTATACTAAACTGCTTTCATCGATGTAAAATGAAATATTCTTTAATATCAATCAGGTATTAACAACATGGAAATCTTCTGGCATGGCTTGAATACCGAATAACTTAAATTTTCAAAATGTATTCCTCTTGTGTGCCTTAAATTATTTTTAAGGCTATTATTATTATCTTTTAAACAATTAAAATTACCTATTTCTTTACAGTAAAACATAACTAATAAATGTGAATTATAAAATAATTTGATAATTAACTAAGATTAACTTACTAGTATTAAACACATTAAAGAAATTATATACATTAATTTGTGCTACATCTTTAGTTCTGAGGGTGGTTCTTCGAATACATTTGCTCTTTTGTCAGTAAATAAGTCTCATCGAATTAAAACTTCCACTTACCTATATATGAAATATATAGTAAGAGACAGTATTGCGATTGAGAAAATTTTCGAATCTGAGTTACATATTTTGGAAATAGATATTTTGAGGTCTCCTGAGTCCAAATACCCAAGTTCCGCTAAATGATGTGTGTGTGTTTCTGAGTGTGTCACAGGTTATGTCACTAGCTCAGAAACGAAAATTCGTATAAAATTGAAATTGCATATTTGAGGTTTGTAAATACCTGAGATTTTATAACAAATTTTTCGTCAAGATCGGCTAACCGCAAGTGGTACTTTATATTATCGATGAAACACATTTTTACTATATTGCCGAAAACGGCTTAAACGATTTTGTTTAAATTCATTATATCAGTGTGAAATTAAGCATTTGTAATAATATTATTTAAATAGGTTCTATTCTCATTAATGTTCTTTAACAGGGATTAAATGACTAATTTTCAATGTTGGCTTCCTCTAAAGTACCTTTAATTTTTTTTTATTTGAAACAATTAACCATTTTACATTGATCTCTAATATAAAAAATAGTTGAATATAAAATATGAAAGAATTTGATAATTAATTAAATCGCCTGAGCTCGCCCGAAGATTAGAATAGGCTTCCATAGTAACATGAGCTTAATATAATACGGACTCCGACAATATTATGTACGTATACATATACGGTTTTCCTAAATGTTTTCGTTGGTATTATTTAATACTTAATTGTATAGATTACATCGGCATAAATATTAAAATTTGTATACATAAGGATATTTAAACAAATAACAATATCCACAATGAAATATGAATCGATACAGCGTTTATAATTTTTACTTTCACTTTCCCTTTGTCTGAATATATTTATTTCTGCTAAGAAGAGGCTGGTAAGTGGAAGTGTGATGCGCTCACCGCACCAGTTTCTATAAAGTCTATTAGTTAATTATTCATAAAAAACTAAGACATTTCGCCAGAGTAATACCACCAGTAGTGTTGCCCAAATGCGAGACCGAGACGAGTCTTGGTCTTGCTAATTCAGTCTTGGTCTAGGTCTTGGTCTTGCACAATACTCTCGTAACAGCCTTGTAGTTACCTATTAGCTTACACTAGACAGATATTACTGTAATTTTTTTGATATGAGAAACTTAACTAAGACTGAATGAAAAATTAGAAGAGTTAAATGCAAAAGTATATTGGTTACACCAATTCTTTAAATATAGTAACTAAAGTGGTCAAGTATTAGTAACTATTTTGCCTCAATTTTTATTTTTAAAAATTGATTTTTTCTTCGATTTTTGTCTTGGTCTTGCAACAGATAGGCGGTGTTGGTCTTGGTCTTGCAAAGTGCAAGACCAAGAGCGATTTTGGGCAACACAAAGCACCAGTAATAGACACTCGGTCAATAAGTTTTTATTTGATTAAAAAAACGCAAAATAAATTCTGTACAGTTTTAGACTAAGAAATGGGAGACTGCAGATGGATGAATCATAATTTCAAATTTATGTTCGAAAGAAAAGCGATAAGAAAACTTCCCTGAAAGAAACAGTAAGCCTTGCTCCATTCATTGTGGCATGGTATCACTTCAACTTCAGGCATCATTCTTCTATGTGTTTAATAGAGCATATGAAGTTTTGTATTTGTTAATGAGTTGAAAACTGTCTATTACTAGAATAATGTCTGTTACTGCTACACTTACTATCTTAAGAAATGGGAGAAATATTTTCGCAAATTTAAAATCTATTTTGATATACCAAAATTAATGATACACCATTGCAAAGCTAAAAATTTTAGGAAAATAAATATTTAACATATAAGATCATGAAATATAAGCCAGAAGGACATATATAATAACTAAAATCTGATTAATTTTAATTGTAGTTAATAATGTCAACTTTTAGATTATTGAATGGGAAATAAACGTTTAGTTAAGTAAAAGTAATAATTGAAATGAAAGAAAAAAAAAGGTATGAAATGAAATGAAAAATAATTTTATTCTGGAACCTTAGAATAATCGTTGAGTTAAAAAAAAATCAATTTGTAATTGAATAATTATAAAAATAAAAGTAACGATAGATGTTCGAATAAGTATTTGTAGGAAAAGATGAAACCTTTTTACAATTAAATTAAAAAAACCTGTACCACTACAACCCATGAAGGGTCTTAGGTTCAGTAATATCTAGGGAATGTATTGTTTCAAAGCCAACGATTGTGCAAGAAGGAGATCGGGCCAGGATCACGCTCAACTGTCAGGTTTTCTTCCTTAATTAATTATTTAATTAAGGGTGCCCACTTTTTAGAAGCTGGGTGTGCCCCAGGAAGATCTCCGTACCATAGGGTCGCCCCACAGCCAATGAAACAGAATAAATAATTTTTGTCACATGTTCGAACCTTGGGCCTTCAGCATTGGAAGCTTAGTGCCCTACTACTGAACTACCCCGGTCCTTTATAATTAAATAAAAACTAAAATAAATATTAATTTAACAGTTACGTAATTTTTACATTTTCTTTTATAAAGAATATTTATAAAAGCTTAACAATGTAAACAAATGATTATCTAACATAAGGTCATAGAGCGACTAAAGGTAATGTTTGACTAAAAGAAAGCTACGAAAAAGAAAAATTAGTTAAATTAATAATAATAATGGCTCTTAAATATGCAATTTAAACTTCAATGGAGAAGAATTTATTTAAGATTTTTCCTCAAACCGTGTTATCAGAATACACGGTATTCGAATGACTATGATTTGTATTTACTCAAATTCATACGAAGAAAACATAATATATGTTCAATATATATACAGATTGAAATAAATATTTTATCTCTTGGGAGACCGTAAAATGGAAGGAAACCGGTGAAACTTGTTTTTCCACGATATGAAAACTTTTACTATTCAATCAACTCTGCCGCGGAAAAGGGTAAGGAATATCCGTTTGGAAAATGTACTTTTCACTGTTCGACATAAGATTGACGGCTTGCTTATTCTTTGACTCTTCTCTCTGTTCCTCCTGTATTTTGACTGGCATCCCCTTTGCTACTCACGTTAGCTATTGGATGAACGGTTTTCTTACCTTTATCATTTAAGCCCATCGGCATAATCTCATCCAGTTTAGCAGTCAATTGAAATAGTTTTCCTCAATGGATATTATTTACAAATAGTAAATGATTTCGAGGAATTTATTCTAAAATAAATTATCAATATTTGCGATTTTCGCCTTTCATCCGATTATTCACATTTTATATTATGATATTCCGCCCCGAAATACATAAAGTAATCGCCTTTTTATTAATAACAAAAACTTTTATTAAAAAATAGAATAGAATAGAACAGAACATTCTTTTTTCTGGGACTAGGTCACTTAAGAATAACAATATTGTTCATAACAATTAACAATAAATCTGTCCAGATGACACATTACAATAAAGAATACCTAAAATAAGTATATACATATCTTTGAGGATATATTAAGGAAAGGAGATGGGTACAAGGGTTACAATATTACAATATTGGTGAAAAAAACAAAAACATACAAATGGCTAAATGAAATTAGAAAGAAACGCTAAACAAGTTGTATTGGCAAACCATTTTAGTGATAAAATATGAAAATAAAAATAACTAGAGTAAATAAATGATTTATGTCTGTTGCTTAGGAATTTTAAGTGAAAACACATAAAGATATTGTGGAAAACAAGACAAGTATTGTGATCTAAAGAAATACAATCTTATGAATAGAAAAAGTAGAAGTTAAGAAAAACAAAAAAAAATGATACCTACCCACAATGCATTGTGAAAGGTGATAAAAATTCTGTTTCATACTCAAAACAGAAGAAAAAAAATGTATAAAGAAAATTAAAACCTTCTTACGTAATATATACTTAGCCAGCGTCCGATTGAATTGTGAAGAGGAATTGGATTAAGAGTGTTTAAATGTGGATAAAGATGGTGCATGGCGGATAGACAACTAAGGTATGTTTAAATGAGGCAGATCTGTGGAAAGTGTTGTAAAGGTTAGAAGGACGTGATTTAGTGAAGAGGGTGTGGATTGAAGATTTCAATTGTAGGAGATTATATGCGCAGGACGGATAAATTAGTTTGTCCATTTTCAAATATATAATTTTCACACAGTTATAAAAAATATGTATACTTCATAAAAAAACTAGTGAATTTACGCATTATAAAAAAGAATTCGAATGCAATACAGGAAGATCACACAGTGAGATTTAGATGCATGAATAAGTATCTGTAGGAAAAGATGGAACACTTTTATAATTAAATAAATACTAATTTAACAGTTACCTCATTTTTACATTTTCTTTTATATATAATATGAGATATTTTCTTATTAAGTACATAATTTTACATAAAAGATATTATCAAAGATTTATGGTTGGGCTAAATCCAAACATACTCACTATCATGCCCCGAACATCCATATAATTCCCCTCGAAGGCTTAAACGGCAATGGCCTCGAGACCTTTTGTAAATATATATTTGTTTATTTATTTAAGAAGATTACTCTTTTTTACTTTTTTTTCTTCAGTTATTTATATTATTGTCCCTACTATTTTTATATATTGTATGAATGGCCAGTTTCATTCTTTATACTTGCATTAAGATTGTATTATCATTAAATGAACTAAACACAAATAAATAAATAAATAAATAAAAAATTCAAACTGAAATATTAAAGACATCATCTAATACGTGAATAGGACGGAGACTTTCATCGAAAAGAAAATTATACAAAGAGACAATAATATAATCGTAAATCCAACATCTTAAATGGCTAAGTGTATCTTAAAGATTGTTTATACTAATGCCTACTACTCTTTCATCACTCAAACAAAATTATTCTATCAAAGAATTTCAATGTGAACAAAATTTGGCATTCAAGAGTAGTATAAATGGTAATTATTTTTCCTTTGGCACTGAATTACATTGGTTCACATATCGATTTTTTTTTTGTAAAAATACAATTGGAACAAAATTTTTAAAAATATCAGATAAAGTCCACCTCATGTGCTGTCATAGAGGTGAATCTAGATTACAGAAGGTTTATAAAAGCCACATCGTAAGGAGGGCTGAAATGCAAAAGAGGGGTTAGGTGCTATCCCTCCCCATTGGCTCAGGGAGAATGTGTTGGAGCAGCTGGATCACATAGCTCCTTTAGTTTCTTCACTGTCTGTCGTGAAACATGAGCTCTGGCATTGTCGTGTTAGAGTATAGCTCCTTTTCAATAAACCAATGCAAATTGAAGAAATTTAGTTTTGGACAAGTTTTTGTTGCATTATGTCAATATCTCTGCATTACGATGATTTTATTTTATTCATTTACAATTAAATTATTACGTATAGTTACGTTAAGCAATATTCACGCTTTTCTCGTGACATATTTGTATTTATTATTATTAATTATATATATATATATATATATATATGTATATAAAGTATACACACACTCACACACAACGGCGCAATAACACGTCACCGAGTCCGGGCCCTATTCTGTGCAGCAGTCCTCCAGTCCCGCACGCCTAGAAGAGTCCTTAAATCCTCAGTCATATCATCCATCCACCTCATGTTTGTTTGGATGTCTAGGCGCAGAAACATCCAGGTCAACAGCGCCCGATCAACAAAATAACATTACTTTTATACTGTTTGGATGGTTAGTCCAAAAACTAAGAATAAAAAAACACACCTCTGAGATGTGGGGATAAGATCTTTTGTTATGAGATGGAGGTGTGTCAGTCTAGTATGTCCGATCCTCAGCCGCCTGAGGACGACCTCTTATCTACGACTGCAGCGTCTGGAGCTGGTCCACGGTTGCACCTCTTTCTTTATTGTCTTCAATTTGCTAGGTGCGCTGTTGTCCCACCGTCTTTGCCATTCTTGGGATATGGTTTCTCTTAGAGGTCGTGCCAGTTCAGACAGTGATGCAAGTTCAGACGGTGTCAGAAAAGCTTTACCGCGGCCTGGAAGCGTAAGAGCTTCTTTTGCTGCTCTATCAGCCATTTCATTTCCTTTTATTCCTATATGGCCAGGCGACCAGATGAAACGTGATGTTGTTCCAACTTCATGAAGCATTTTTGTAAGATTTGAAATGCAATGTATCCCTGGATGGTCGGGATACATGTTATACATGGCTTTCAGAGTACTTAGGGAATCCGATACCACAACCACATTTGCAACTGGCTTCTTCCTGACGTATCGGAGACTCATTGCTACAGCGTTAATCTCTGCTGTGTAAATACTACAAAGGTGGTGTAATTTATATTTGTAGGTAGTATCAGGGGTGACAAAGGCTGATGCAGTAGATGTATCTGATTTGGATCCGTCGGTGCATTAATATGTGCAGAGATGTTCAGATATTGTGGAACTTTTCTTTATAATCCGCAGGTAATGTACTACTTTTGGTGAATTGGGTGAGTTGGAAATTTAATTTTGGTTATATATATATATATATATATATATATATATATATATATATATATTTTTTTTTTTTTTTTTTTTTTTTTTTTTCTTGTGCGATGCTGTTATTCTAAAGACACTTTGTCCCATAGTAAATTTATTTTCTATCTAACTACGATGTGGATGTGTTGGTTTCACCACTGGATAAAAAATAAGGAATGAAGTATTCCACCCCATTGAAACAAATATTTTTGTTCCATTTTTTATCAAACCACCAGCGAATGGTCCGCACGGTTAAGAGACATTAAAATATTTCTAGGAATTTGATGCGGTGCGCTCTTCTCCCAATTTATCTTGCAATTCTAGTACTAATACTTAATTGGCTTAACTAATTAGTATTATTTACTAATACTTACTTAAGTTTGTTAGGTTTTATTATTATCAAATTAATAAAAACGCCAACATCATTGCAGCATAAATTAGTTTTAAATAAATTATTAAATTTCAAGAAATTTACTTTGATTATAAATAAAATCCCACGATAATTATTATAAAATACTATACTGCGATGATATATATTGCGATATATATTTTTAGTGTGGCAATATAAAAATAAATGTTATGAATTATCATTTCTATTTAAATTCCAATTAGGTTCCATGGAAAAAATTATTTTTTATTCAATAAAAGTATAAACTATTAATTAAAATAAATTATTAGACATTAGTTTTCCTTCTCTTTAAATTATGTTTTACCGCTTTACATTTTAAAATGTTATTGCTTTTTTTTTTTTAGATGCGGCATATAGTGCATAAATAGGAATATTAAGTGGCTAAAAAGTTATTTAAAACCCAGAATGTACTGTGCATAATACAGTACATCAGACTGTAGTCAGTAATTAAGAAAACAGCACATGTTTGCGAGGTCTAAAATAGCCAATTTGGCGAACCGTATATAATAAAATGTATAAAAATTATATTTTAACTACCAAAATATTAAGGAATAGATCTTAAAAGTAGGATTCACCTTTATTATTATTGGTTTTGTTTTTTAGGAGGTCAAAGAGACATTTTTTTTTTTTTTTGATGGCATGATATGCATTGACTCGATGTAATTAAAACTAATATAAAAGGAACTGTTAATTATTATAATTTAAAAAAATATGAGGAAAATCTTAGTTATTTTTATGAAAAAAGTTGTTAATATATATATATATATATATATATATATATATATATATATATATATATATATGAGAATTAATTCAAGAATATCAAATCATAACTTGTTAAACAAACATATTGTTAGAAAAATGTTAACTATAGTATTAACTTCCCTTTTATAACTTGGATCCCTAGTCCAGCCCGAAATTTTGAAGTTGAAAAAAAAATTACGAAGCGCAGACTAACTGAAAAACACAAGTGTACGCAGCGTGTATTAAAGAATAGTTCGTTTTCTAAATAAAAGGTACATTGCTATAAAATTTCAAACGTGCTATAAACTTTTAGATTCAAGACTTGGAATTTGTGCCGACAAAACCCGTTTACACGGTTATGTTTCTTGACTAAAGTGAGTTTATCCAAGAAAATGGTCGAGTAAGTTAACCCCGTTTTGGTAAATTTTAACAAAACTTAGTAATAGATGGTAAACAAAGAAATCAGCAACCACGTAAATAATCTATAAAATTCTTTTAGTAACGATGATATTCGTTTTGCAGCTTGCTTGGTGAAGACTCAAACAGCAACTCCATTTTCCATTCAATACAGCCCTAACATCAAATCCCTTCCTTCCTGCATTTGTCATCTCTTTCTTCTTATTCCTTCCACTCAAAGTCATCACAATCGGCATCGTTATTTCAATCATCTGGTTTGTGGTCTCTTCTTTCTATTGCTTGGACCTCCATCTACTTCTTTTGTCTAGCGAAGATTTCCATTCAAGGCAACTAATCCATATTCACTTTGTTCTCCTCCATCCGCTGGTACAAGTGTCCAGAAACACTATTGGCATTCAATAGTTTTTTAGCTATAAAGTAAAATTTATTTTCTGCAAAGAGAAACTTGATTTTAAAAATATTTAATCAAGGTTGATGCATTTTTAGGGCAGAAATGACACTTTCTGATTTTTTAGGAATGAGATTATTAATAATTCAACCAACTATATAAATTTCTTTATGTTTATCATAGTTACATAACCAGAATTGTTACATAATATTTATGATTAATTTCTATTTCTATTTCAACTAATAAATTTTATCCTAGTATCATTGAATGTTATATCCATTATAGATATGATTTATTTTTTAAATAATATACATGCTCGTGTGGAGTTTTTTTCTTATTTTTTTCTAGTAACCGTCATTACAAATCAGTATACAATAAAACCCTCTGAAATGGGATGTACCATCATTTTTTGTATGATATGGTACAGATGATTGGGTCTTGAAAGAAACTAAGTGGACTGTATTTAAATGAACTATAATTATATTTAAACAGTATATAGAGATGGGGGTTTGGCGTATAAATGTTCTACAATCGTTTACTTGATGTGGCTGGATGCTGACTGAGGTGCGGTGGTCGGCCGGCTGCAACACTTCCTCACCTCCATGGGTCCGGTAAGTCTCAGTGTTCTACTCCATGCCTCTTCCCATGGTAGAACAGCATGAAAGGTAGTCTTGAAGAGGCTAGAGTATTCGTCTACTTCTGTGTTTCAGTCGCCCATTTTTTCTCTCTTACTAGTAAGTTTTAGTGCAGACTGCGCCACCGTCGCTGCAGTGTTACCTACTGCTGGCCTTTTACATGTACCCCATGAAGGGGGGGAGGGAGTAACATCAATTTAGGGTGATCAACCCTAAACACCCTTCATAATGACCTTCATATCCCATTTGTTCTAGACCTTATCCCAGACAAAGTTCACCAGAACCTCACTCATCATCCAAATCCTGTAGTACAATCCCTATCTAGCTCCAGCCATCCCTACGATCCTTCCCGGAGGTTAAAACGGTATTGGCCCCGCAACCTTCCGTAAATATTTATATATTGGAGTTCTGTCATTGGCCGGATTAAAGACCTATATATAGTTTAAAAATAATTCATATTGTAATTGTTGATGTACTTAGTACAGATTACACTCAGAAATAAATATGGATATAAGAAAAATAAAAATTATTTTTCCATATGAGAGGACTACAGCACGAAACTATTATTACCCAGTAATTGTATTTAAACATGTGATAAAGAATATTGTAATATTTACATAAATGATGGATAAGTATTCTTCTTTATTTATAAAATATTTATTTTCTCTCAAATTTACTAGTCAAAATACAAATATTTGCTAATGTATTCACTTCTATAAATATGATTACGGTTGTATTTAAAGGTGCGGTAAGGAATATAGTAATATTCACATGAAAGTATATATAAATTTTCTCAACTACTTAGCACATATTAATAACATTAATAAAATAGACGATAAAATAGATGTAATAAAGAATATTAAGGAAGGAGATGGTCCGGGGTGGCGGTCATAAATACACTTAATAGTGGCATAACTATTTTATTAAAAGCCAAGGTTTCGATCTCGCTTTGCAGGTCTTTTCAGGGAGGTGTGTTCAGCAAGGAGTTTCACTTAGAACTGGGAGTTAACGAGTTAGGTTATAAATATATAACCTATAAATAGATATTGCATAGATAGATATATAGTATAAATAGATAAATAGATATTGCATAGATAGATATATAGTATAAATAGATAAATAGATATTGCATAGATAGATATATATTATAAATAGATAAATAGATATTGCAGGTTATAAACTAGTGACGGTGTTACTTTATGTATGTGGTTAGCAACTAACACTAATGTAATATGAAACAAAGCCATCATATTATGTCAAATCAGTTATTTAAATAAAACAGTGTAATATGGTTTCACTTTCCATGAAATTGCAATGTAAATAATAAATTTACTTGAGTAATTGCGCTTACTATAGATATTCAAATACATCGACGTAATACAAAATCACTTTAAATTTAATTCGTAACCAATTAAATTAATTACATTAGTAACAATTAATGTAGGCAATCCTTGATTTGCATAAAATAAATATAAATATCATATTTTCAATAGTCAAGGTAACATTAGTTATAATTATTTACAAATGTAATTGCGCATATAATAAATTTACTCCGAAATTCCATTAGTTAATTATAACAAATATTTTTTTTATGAAAATTATCAATTTATTTTATTAAACTAATTATCTTTTTACGGTGCCCGATAGAAACGGCGCGACTAACATATTGCAAAACTTGGCCAAAGTCAAATTTTATATTTTTAAAACTAAAATTTACTAAAATTTACTAAACTAAAATTACAGATAAAGAAAGATATGTAAAAAATAGTTACCCTCCCATCTTCATATATGTTATGAATGTACACATAGAGCAATAATACCTGAAGCACTTGATTGCTGCATATTATATCAATATTATTTCACGAAAGAAAGAAAATATCTAATTTGTGAGAATTCTTCAAGTATATTCAACAATATTTAATCCTAATTTTACATTGTTGTTAGAATCTCATTTAGCTGTTATTAAAAATGTTACCAATCATTGAAAATCCCCCAAATGCAGCGAAGAGAAAACGAAAAGAAAGACAATTTGTAATAATTGTTTTGCTTTTTTCAATTAACTTTCACATGTTATTTAATTCCTTAGATGCCTTATCCATGTATTCATCAGGTTTACGACATTTGTATGTGTGATATAACGCAAGTTAAACCGCTGGACACATTTAGTGAATAAACAGGATGAATAAAATACCGAAAACACTGGCGTGGTTCAATCTGCAAGTAAAGTTAAAATTAAACCCAATCAGTATATGTCCGTGTTCCACGCTACTTAACAATCTCATTATTTTGAGTGATATGCTCGTACAAACGAATACAAGGGCTATTGAAACCCAGCCAACTTTAACAAATGTGCAGTTAAAATGGCTCATTATCATCGTTTCCTTTTTTTTTCACTCTCTCTCTCTCTCTCTCTCTTTTTTATAGTAAGATAAGACTCGAGGAGGTCGCATTTTTATCGTTTCTGAAGACGTACAACTTCCTTAAATGTTCCTTCCACCCGCATCAAGTATTTTGGTTGAGTTCAAGTGGCTATAAATCGGTCCAATCTTGATTCTCGAAAGGATTTTTGGGCATTTGGGTGTCTTTCATACGATAATAAGACATCACTCATTGATAAAAAAATGAAGATGTATCAATGAGAAAGAGGTCAGGGTGCGTTTATGAAAGAACCACACCATAAGGTTATTTAATTCTTTAAAATATGGATAGATATTTTGGCTTGAAGTGTAGTCTTCATCTGGATTAGGTAAAATAAGATACCAAAATGATAAACAAAATTTAAAAAATGCTTCATAAATAAAGTAGGATTAATACATTTAAAAATATAGGAAATTTATAAGAAAATAAAATTACAAAAAATACAATAAATAATTGTTTTTCTTTTTGTATCCATTTTTATAATCTTTGAAATATTTTAATCCTTAATATTTGACTGAAATATTTGATGGCCCACAGTTAGGTACGAAACGCCGCACAGTGGGTTGTCCCAGGTAATTTACCAGGGAAAAAGACAAAATTTCGATACTAAATAGAAAAATAAAAATTAATCGAAATGAAATAATACCGTGGATAAACACGATTGTATACAACGAGAGACTCTAGCAGTGCCAATACTTAATAATAAAAATATTTTTTAGATTCTCAAAGTAAGCAGCTGACATATTTAAATACTTTTCCCATTATCTTCTTTAGTTTATTATCAATTTCTTTCATAGCTCATATTTATCCATTTCATATCACTACTAACATTGAGAGAACTGTTTTAATAAACGAAATTAAAGGTACTTTATAGGTAGGTAAGTTGAAAGTTCAGTATTTAAGCCCCGTCACTCTATGTCTAAATATACTTAACTAATACATAAAACCATTCAGTTTTACATAGAAAAGAGGAGTTCAATCGTAATAGTTAAAGCCATTTTAGAAAAAATCGTAAAAATATGAGAAATCGATAATATGAAATACCATTTTTAGTTTGTCGTTATTTTAGAAAAAGTTACGATAACATCCTAGGAATATACTTCCCTAAATAGGTAGTTCCAGTTTTTAAAGATTTTCCGTTTTTGAGCTAGGTTATTCTCATAAATACATACACTCACATATTACATAGTTGTGAGACTTGGTTATTAGGATTCAAGGGATCATGAAATATGTATTTCCATTGGGCAATTTGGATTCGAAATTTTTCACAATCACGATAATTTCCCTTGTTATCATATTTCATGTATGATGTATGTGTGAGTGTTTATATATATATATATTCTTCCCTCTAATTCAAGGTCTTGGGATATAGTTACAATAATCTATAATTGCTTACATTACCATTTTTCTTTTCTTTTTTTTTTAGTTATTATTTATGAAATTTAAAACTTTGCGATTAATATACATTTAGAAAATGTGATACAGAGAAATTTATGACATGACAAGGCTTGTAGAGAATCTACCCATTGGTAGCACTCTAATAAAGTTTCTAAATTAGGAGATCACCAGACCATTTCCTTTTCAGACGCTTAGAAGGGTTATCAGGGATCTAGGAGGAAGAAAGGTTAGAAATGAGATGATTAGGATGGTTCTGAAGTTTATTATGGAAGGATAGGTATCTGGATTGGACCTAATCGGAAACATATGGAACATTCAGGTCATATTGATTATTTGATTTGTTACAAAGTAAATAGCATTAAGGATTTTACGAAGGATTTGTAATTGTAATGATTGGTTACGAGATGGTTTAGCGGAGCCCCAAAGCTTAACTCCGTAATTCCAAATAGGTATTATTATGGTTACATTACCATTTTAAGAATTCATTCAAAGCTCTCAAATAACAGATATAAATAATTTATTTCCTTCACTGACTGCTGATCGATCAGCTGACGTGAAAGATTGTGTTTCCACCTCGGCTACCAGAATTTACTTGTTTTTCAGAGAAATATCTTTGATTTCCACTCAATATTTTCATTAATATACCTTCAAGCTGTGTATATACCTGTTTTATAGCTTTTTTTTAAGTTATTATTTTATGTTATATATCTTTTGGCAAGGTGTAATGCTAATTAGTATGGAAAATATAGTTATTCTTAAGGGACTTGGTCCCCGAATAAAGTTGATATTTCCTTTCAATTCTATGATTAAGTGAAAATAAAAATATGACATTAAAGCATGTTTTCATCTTAAATGAGTCCAACGCAATTAACTCAAATTAAATAGTTGAATACTAATAAAGATATCCATATATAATTTTTTCTGGATCATTTAATGTTACTTATAATGAATTATTAAAAAAACATAAATATGTTAAGACACAAAAAAATATTGGTATCATTACCAGAATGGGCGATTTTTAGGACAGATTTTACTCTAAGGGAGGATTGGAGTTAGATCCAAGAGACATCCCACCGGTGCAATCAACCTAATGACTGGATCAGGCTTGTATCTCATTTATCAGCAATTTTGTTCAAGTAATTACTACCCACCAAACCAATCCGATCGCTATTGAATTCCAAATGTGACTGAGGCAACCACTAAACTTAGGAGCTACAGAGAAAAATATTGCCACAAAATTGATATATATTTATCAATATACCTCAAACCTTGAAAAATAACATTTTCTTACATTAATAATTTAAACTATAATTTTTCAACAAAAACTATATAAATAGGAAAAGACAAAACATTTCACTACCTTTTTCTCGTCTGTTTCTCAAAAGATTTTATTCCTTGTTTTCTATGTACTAACTATTGAAGAGCTTTAGCATTATAGATATGCAAATGAACTCCAGAGTAACAGTGTATAGAAAAAAAAATTGTAAATGTTAGTTTGTTCAAAACCACTAAACTTCCGAAAGTTCTTCACCAACTGCTTTGAAGTTATTATACAAAGTCGCAATTAAATTCAGGAGTGTATTTATATACATTCCATTACCATCTGGCCTTTCGTTTCGAAATGGTGGCCGAAAAATTCGAGTCGCCATAAACTATAGGGCCCAAACTGCTGTAATGATAATAATTATACTTAATTATTCTCCTTTAATTCATGTATACAGCATATTCCCTGAAAAGAGGCTGAAAAAAAGTAAGAAACGATTCCGAATTTTATTCGTGAGTAACTCAAAAAGTAGACAATGTTTGGTTCATTAGACCTATGAGTATTTGAAAGCCTGAATTCCCTAAAAAAATAAAAAAAACAATCTGGCGCACGCATCACACGCCTTTCACTTACCACCCTCTTCTTATCAGAAATAATTATTTTTAGACAAAGGGGGAGTGAAAGTAAAAATTATTTAAGCTATATTTATTTACAATTCATTGTGGGTATTTTAGTTTGTTGAAATATCCTTATATATACAAATTTTGATTTTTATATCGCTGTTTTCTATACAATTAAATATTTAATATTACCAACAATAGCATTTATGAAAACCGCATATGTATATGAACATAATTTTGTTGGAGTCCGTATTATATGAAGCTCATGTTACGTATGAAGCCTGTTGTAATCTTTCGGGAAAGCTCGTATTCCTTTTATTCCTCTATTACAACTATTATCCATTGTGATATCTCATTTCTTCTTTAGTTAATTATCAAATTCTTTCGTAGTTTTTATTTAATTATCTATTATACCAAAGATTAATGTGAAGTGGTTAATTATTTTTTAAAAAAATAAAATAAAGGTACTTTAGGAAAAGCCAATACTGAAAATTAGCTATTTAAGCCCTGATAGAGAACATCAATGAGAATAAAACCTACATTATATTAAAAACTGCTTAATAATACACTGATATCCTGAGTTTAATCAAAATCGTTAGAGCCGTTTTTGAGAAAATCGTAAAAATGTGTTGAATCGATTATATAAAGTACCATTTCCGGTTTGTCGATTTTGACGAAAATATTGCTGTAATATCGAAACCTTAAATTCGCAATTTTTTTCACTTTCATACGACTTTTCGTTTTTGAGGTAGACTGATACTTAGATAGTTCTCTTAGGTATATTTCGTAATCTGTCGGATTGAGAAAGCAGTAGGTGTTTAAAGACGAGAGGTTTGAGGTAAGTCAAATTTATTAAGGTAAGTGAAAGTAAAAATCATCGAAATCGAAAACAATCATGTAGATATTTTTATTTATTCTTTGTATTTTTTCATTTTTTTTTTTTTTTTTTTAGAGCTGTATTATGAGAAATTTATATTTCGCATATTGCTGTAGTACGAGTACAATATCGAAACGAAACAATTTGAACCGATGGAGGGAGCCAATTGGGTTAAACATTTTTTAAAAATAAAAGTAGCGATAGATTCAGTATTTTATTTGCTAATAACTCAAAAAGTACACGGATAGTATTACATTGTTTTTTATTGTAAGTACATATAGAAGCGTATGTACGAATATACACGGTGCCCCGTAAGTAGAGGGAAATATTTAAAAGGCTGATGGTAAGGTTTACAAAAAAAGTTCATATAAGCAAATTCCCGTTTCTCAACAGAAAAGTAAAAAATTCAAGATTTGTGATTTTTTAAGTGATTCACTCTTCTTTTAGACAGAAAGCGATAACTATAAACATATTTAATTGAAGTAATTTACAATTGCTTCACAATAAACTAGATAAAATTTACTTTAAACGAAAGTAGAGTTTGGCATTGAGACCATTTAAAGATCACTTTTGAGCTGCTGAACTCGGCTAAGTTTCATTTTAAAAAGAATTATAAATTATTTGTTATTTTTTTTCTCATCATCAAACTATGCTACAGAAACACCACATTTAGAACAACTTCGTTTAATTTTTTAAGTATTAATATATACCAATTTTCGTTTAATAAGCTTTAAGTATATATTAATTACGTCGAGGTTTATTAGAGGAAAACTTGAGATTCGTCTTTATTATCTTCTTCATATCTTATAACATGATGTACATATTTGATTTTTTTTTCAATACTTTTGAAATTAACAGAGTTTGTTCCTTATCCTCCCCTTAAATATACCTTTATTTTTATTGAGAGTTTATATTGAATTCAGAACATTTTTATTCATAAATGAGAAATCATGATGTGGCTAAAATAAAAATAAATGAATTTTTACATATATAGTTAAATATTGGAGGATTAATTACGACAGGAATAAAATAAATATGAATCAAATGCTGTTATAATATTATTCCATTATACATAAGTTTGTGTACCAACTCGACGAATTCGAAAGTTATAATACTTTTCTGAAGAAAGCGAATTACGAAGAGTAAAGAAAGCTTAGGATGTTATTGCCAATTAAAAAGAACCGGAGAAGAAAAGCCCCTTAATTCTGGAGAAAAAGAAATAAAACGATTGAAGAAACGTAGAATTGATTGTCTAGATAATCTTTCCTTGGCGAACATATGTCGAATTGCTTTGTGGGAAAAGGAAATCCTCGAAACGGAAGCAACAAATCAAAACCAATTCATACAAATATATATATATATATATATATATATATATATATATATATATATATATATATATATCCTTGAAGGAAGTTAGTCGACTGTTCTACATATCATGGGTGATAAATATTCAGGACACAGTCTTTTTTAATTTTTTTTATTTTTGCCAACATTTCAACCCAAACATGTGGGTCATCTTATGGTTCAACCACGCCCTGAAGATGACACCAAACTTTGTGTTAAAACTTTGGCAAAAATAAAAAAAATTAAAAAAGAATGCGTCCTGAATATTTATCACCCATGATATATATATATATATATATATATATATATATATATATATATATATATTTACAAAATTTGTTCAATCGACCTTTGAGTATTATATTTTAACATAATTATTGGTAACTAAGTCACTTAATAATTATTCAATAAACTACTAAATGTCCATTGCTCCTGCTGTGTGTTCGACGTTTCGACGTTTCAGCACCGTCCACTAGCACAGAGCTACTTAATAGTAGTATTCCTCAGTATTACTTTATTTATTTATGTTTCTTTATATACGGTAGGAATGTGCTCTCTTAACTCGATTATAAGTGTTCTTAACTGAGACCGATTGTAATATTTCTCAATAAAACGTTTTAAAAAAAAGTATTTTATTAATTTCTCATGAGTACCACAGTGTTTTTTAAATCAAATGTTATACTCTATAGTTTAATACTTGAAGATCTTGATTCTGTTAACAATTAAAGTCTCTCTAATTATTTAAATATTTATTTATTACCACATTTCCATCTCTATAATCAGGGGTGCCCAGAAGGGGATTTGATGGCGCAAGTCGCGCAGTCAAAATTTTTGAGGGGAGCAAATTTCGACGTGGTTATTAATTTTTGGATTAAGGGACAAGGGGAAAACATAAAACAGACAGCAGCAAGTGTAATTGTATATAACCTTGCTACGAGTTATCTAATTTACCTTAGTTTTCTCTGATTTTAAGAAAAGGTGTGCGATAAAATATCTTGGGAGGAGGGGGGCAGGTAGGTTCTTGCGCCATCAACCTTGGGGGGTTGGCACCCTTGTCTATAATTACAACAAAATTGTCAACTTAACAATTCATAATGGGACATACTTGTTTAATATTTGTCATGCAACTATTATCATTTCATGCCGTATCTTTATCTCTTATCTTTCTATTTTGAACCATAATGACAATAAATATCAATAATTAGGGTTACTGTAATTGGTTGTTACAGGTAATTCTGATCTTCATAAAATAAAAACAGTCTAACATTACATAATACAAATATTCGTATAATTTCCAAATTAAGAGTTATTTGCTATATATATATACATATATTACAAAATAATTGGTTTCCCTCAACAATTAAATATTATATTGTGAAATAATTATTATTTCACTATGTATATATATAATTAGATCTATAAGAGAATTATGTAATATTAACTGGAAATTGAATTCTAAAATTCATGAACGTCACGCAGTAAGTAAAATTTAAACAAACATTTTATTCATGTATGAATAGAAACCAAAAAATTTCTCTAGATACGAAATTCCCACTCGCCTTCTACGTTTTAGGAAGCAGACAGCAGATGTATTTCTTGTCAGTGATAAAACCATAAACGGTGAAACCATGTAACATAACATCTACTACTGTTTGTCCAGTTTTGTTTAAATTTTTATACATTGAACCTAGAAAACCTTGTATCTATATTATATCAAAGTCCATCTATTTTTTTTTCCTACGCATGCTTATTTTTCTTAACACAGCGATATTTGAAAAACAGTTTGTCCGATTGGGCCCGAATTTAAAAGAAGTTTCGAGAATTATTTAACAATGGTTCAGCATTAATGTGCCCATATCCCATCTGCTATAGTTTGCTTATGTATATGCATTTTTTTTTACCTATATAACTGATTACCAGTGTTGCTCAAAATCGGTCTTGGTCTTGCACTTTGCAAGACTAAGACCACGACTAGTATAAAAAATAGATTTTAAAAAATAAAAATTAGGGCAAAATAGTTACTAATTCTTGACAATTTTAGATACTATATGTAAAAATTTGATATAACCAATTTTCTTTTGCGTTTAACTCTTCTAATTTTTCATTCGGGCTTACTTAGGTTTCCCCTACCTAAAAAAACACAGTAGTATATCTATAGTACTAAGCTAATAGGTAGCTCCAAGACCGTTGCGAGACTCTTGCGCAAGACCAAGACCTGGACCAAGACTGAGTTTGCAAGACCAAGACTCGTATCGGTCTCGCATTTGGGCAACACTATTGATTACAAATCATGAATATCCTTTATAATTGATAAATGGGATGGTTCTAGAAAACATTTTAGTAGTTTAATAGTTTTAGAAGTTTTATTTTTCACAATATTTTTTTATTAAATAACCAATTGATAAATTTATTTTTAAAATGGATATTTTCAATTTCCACTTACGGCACAACGCTACCGCCCAGGCAGGTCCTAACTTCTATCGAATTTCGAATTATTTCGCTTTACTTTCACAACCTTTTGAAGATTGACAGGACATAATGAAGCTGTAGGGTTATTGAATAAGGGATTGGCCGTGGGGAGAGTGAAGTCAAAGCAAAACTGAACTAATCAGATGAAAAGGCTTTCAAGGCAGGTAAATTTTATTTACCTAATTAGGAGATAGCGTCTGATCATCTTAAAATATTTTTCGAAAACCTCTGAAAATTACAAAATGAAATACGGTGAAGTACCATAGTAGAATTTCCCTTAGCTGGAATCTCTGCACTGTCAAATACGTTTAAAAACAAACAAAAATAATAATTTATTCCATTAACCTCAATGAAAAACTGAAACGAACCATAAGAATACAGGTCGTCATTAAGGTATTTATATTTACATATGTATAATCACCTTTGTCATTTTTAAAATTAAGATTAGGAACCAAAGGACATGAAACTATATTAAGAATCAACATTTTACAAATTAAAACAAATAAAAAAAAAGTTATTTAATTTAAATCTTAAGGTTAACTGATTTAGATTGTCAATACATAATCCAATTCCAAGTTAGCCTTAAACCGCATTGTTTCCAATTTATAGTAAAAAGTAAATCAAATCAATGGTGAGCCCTAAACGCTATGTTTACAATTTATAATAAAAAGAACTGTTACTCTCATGCGTGAAAATGAAACATCGCACTGAAAAATAAATGAATGAATGAAACGTTGACTAAAAGAATAAAACAAACTACTTAAAACAAATATTTTGATGTAAATTTTTTATTTTATTATAAATAAATGCACAATTATTTACACGTTTCTTTATATTTTTTTATCTATAAACCTTGTATACCTATCTCAAATCCATCCATTTATACCTACCTCAACCTAGTCACTCTCTCAAATCCATTTTTCCCCTCTCTACATCACCCCAGCCAATATTAATCCGGATATGGGAAAGCGTGCTGTTTAAACATATTTACATATATACAAATTATAGGGTAACTAGCATTATATTTATATGAATATTTTTTTTTATTTATTCACGAAATTTACAACTGTATAAATTAAAAATACATAAAGTAAATGTGCACACGGTAATAATACAATCACAACAAAACGCTTGTTGCGAAACTACCCATTGGTAGCACTCTAATAATATATTTACATAAATAGATCACGAGTCCATCTTCTTTTCAGTTCAGTGGATCCACAAAGCTCAATTCCGTAAATCCAGATTGGCCTTATTATAATCATGTATATGAGTCTTTTGTAATATATAGAAAGTTTAGAGCGTTTGTCTAGTAAGTGATAGAGTAGTCGAAAATGTCGAGCAGTTTATTGTCGTTTCAGTCTTGTATGAGGATTCCAAGTGAGTCGTTTCTCCAGATGGAATCCAAGGTATCGTATTTGTTCAACGGGGATAAGTGGGGAATTGTTAAAGGATATTGTAGGAAGTCATAGGTTTCGTCAAAGAGTGAAGGTAATTTGATATGATTTATTTTAATTCTCCAGTTTTGGCACCATTCTTCCAAGTATTATTATTTGGTAGTATAAGATTGATTAATATTATCAATAATACGGTCATATTAATATTTGTGGATTAAGTGACTGTCGTATTATCATTTATTATTTATTTTTCAATTTGATATCTTGCTATCCAGAGAAGCTTTTGGTGTCCAGTACTATATCCACTCTATAGAATTTAAATATAACATTGTCACAATTACAATTTATATTTATAACGTAATTTTATAATTGGCATATGTATATCAATATATTAATATCAAAGTTTTATTTTTCTTAAGAACAAGGTTTATCAAAACAAATCATTTATTTGTTTTTGGCGTTAGCCACCATCACTAGCGGATCCAGGATTTAATTTTGGGAGGGGCTTCAGCCCGAAAGCTTTTTTTTTCATATATATATATATATATATATATATATATATATATATATACACACATATATAACGATAATTAATTTGAAAAAACATAAATTATATTATTACCTATATGAAATGGGTTTTAAGTGGTTCTTGAAGTCCTATTAAATGTAATTACACGAACAAGAACACTTTAAGATATAGCTTTTAATATTTTTTCTGTAAAATATGGTTATATTTTACCATTTCGAGGGGGAGGGGGAGGGAGCTTCAGCCCTGCTCCCCTCCCTCCCCCCCCCCGTAGATCCCCCTGTGGCCACCATACGAATAGAGTTGGCCTCAAATATCCGATGAAATATCTGGGAAACTTTAATCAATATATATATATATATATATATATTCTTTTTTTTCGATTAATTGTGGAATTCCAAGAAGAGCACTTAAACACAAGGAACAACAAAGATATCGAAAGCTTTCAGAAAATTTAGTAACTGGGATAACCATTTCCTTTCTTTCGTCGCCTATTGCACAATGGGAACGGGCAAAGTGCCTAAAAAGCGATTGATACCACAACGGCCATACTCGGCATGTAACTTGAGTAGAAATACTTGGCCAATTCAACTTTTAGAGGAATTGCCTCAGCTGGCGGTTCGCAAGTTTTTATTTGAAAACTCAGTTACAGTAATTCGTCCGATGAACCCTTTGCCAGTCCTGCTTCAAGTCTGTAAACAAGACCAAGTCTCCTTCAGATTTCTCCTCGCTCTGGGGCCACCTTTTCTCCAAGTCTTTGTGTATTTACCTCTATACTACATAATTCTGTATTAAAATTGTATTTAAATAATACAGAAAAAAAAGTATTAGTATCATAATATAATCATTTTCGCAGATTTTGTCATAGCATACAGCCAGAAGTAATAGTTACTTTTCCATAAGGAATCAATTTAACTGATCATATACGCTATTCTTTACACACAAACATACATTACTGCTACTTTTTTTTATGGATTTAACATTTCTATATTGATTAGTATTACATTTTGTTACAAATAAGGACATTAATAATAATGATAAAGGAGTTCATTCACACCGTATGCATAATAAATTAAACGGAACAGAAGCAGAATAATAATACTCAATATATAAATTTTAAAAAAAAATTAAACTAATCAAAATATCAACTTAAACACAGGCATAATTGTGTACAATAACTACTTCTAAAGATTAATATTATTGACACAAAGTTTAAATTTATACCTTGTTTATTGAATAAGTAACGTATTGTAACGATCACAACCATGGATATAAATAACAAGTGGCAACTGCCGTGGGTATAAAATATGATATGGTTCTTTTTAGTCCTTTCTTTCCCGAAAATAATGGACTTGTACTGTAAAAAAAACCTGTTCCATGACAACCCATGAAGGGTCTTGGGTTGGGTACTTTGCAAGGAATTACTGATTTAATGCCAACAGTTGTGCATGGAGGTGATCTGGGTGGTATCACGCTCTACGTCTAGGTTTCCCATCATAATTAAACAAATAATTATGAGTACCCAATTTATAGAGGCTGAGTGTGCCCCTAGGAGGTTGTCCCGGTACCGGCGTCGATCCACGGCTAACGAAATATAATAAATAACCTACCTTCAGCCGAGTTCGAACAAGGATCCTTGAGCTTTGAAAGTCAGTGCCTTTATTGAACGTCATAGGAGAGAAGAGGGGGTGCATTCTACATCTGTTTTTGAACTCCTGGAATACGGCGATTTTTTATATATATTGTATTTTTTTTTTTTATTGAGAAAAAAATACATTTTGCCTCAATCAAGGGCATTTAGTATTTGAGATATAAGAAACTCATTCGTACTATACAATTACAGAAATTATAACAAAAATTAGGAAAGAAACCTTAGTAAAACAGATGAAATAAAATACGATATAGCACAAATAAAAATAAATGAGAAAAATAAATAAATACAACATTCATGCTTATTTACAATATTTATTGTATTTAATTATTTTAAATATTCTATGGTATTCTAATATTTTCTTCTGAATTTACCGTGGTTATCGGCAATAAACTCATATTTGTTTCGATAAATCTTGATCTCAAAAAAAGATATTAGTTTACATGTAAATTATTGTTATTGTCATAATGTAATGTTATGTTTCAATTCTATAGAGACGATTATGATGCATGACACAAAAAGCTTCTCCGGAAACGAAGACGTAAAATTAAAAATAAATAAATAATTAATAAATGAGAATACGACAGTCTCTTAATCCATAAATATAAATATTACCATGTAATTAGTAATATTATTCACTCTTATACCACCTAATAATAATATTTTTATTTTTAATTCGACAATTTTCGAGAAAAAAAAAACTAAATAAGAAATAAAACAAATTACTTGTTTGATTTCCCAATTGACTAATTTTTTATGAAATATATTCATATAAATACAATGTTAGTTACCATTTAAACAAATAAAGTAGTAATAATGCAAATAATACTTCTCATGATAATAATAATAATGGAAAGATACATAATTATATGTCTAGTCACAATAACAGATGATATATATTTTAATTATAGTATATTCATATCAAAGTCCTTCGAACTATAGTCGATGCCCCATTCTATGTAACCAACAAAACCCTACACCATGACCTTAATATCCCATTTGTCCTAGACCTTATTCCGGAAACTTTTCCAAATTTCATTAAAACTTTACAAATCATCCAAATCCACTTGCACAATCCCTATCTAGCTCTGCCCATCCCTACAATCCTCCTCGAAGGTTGAAGCGGCAGTGGCCCAGAGACCTGTTGTAAGCTCATACTGTAGTTGTGGCAATGGCCAGATTCTCCATTCAAGCCATATATATTTGATTATAGCGCTTCTGCTCAGTCTTCACTGGTCCTTAATACCAGTGATGCGGCTGAGTGAGAGGAGCTGGGATCTCCTAGAGTCCTGTCTTTCCTTCCACGAGAGGGGGAAAAGGCTTGACTCAGAGATCTCGAGTGAATGAATTTTTTAAATATTGTATAAAAGCACGTGTGTATTTAAGTAGTTATTTTGATTAGTTTAGTTTCATTTAGTTTATATATATTTACTTTTAGTATTATTATTTGGTTGTTTATTTATCTTTATTTATTGTACATAGTGTGAATTAGTTACTCTTCTGTCGCTATTACTATTGTCCTTTGATGTGACAGATTGGAATATATCTCAATAAAGAATTTACATGAAAAAAAAAACGAAGTTACCCTATAATGTGTATGTATGAAAATATGTAGACTGTCATATCGTATAACATATGTATAAATACACCTTTATAATTGGATTACATCTGAAAAATTGGAAATATTAATCAATCTAATACTTCTTATTAATAATATTTTTATTTTTAATGCGACATTTTGCAAACCATGTATTTAAAATCAAATCTTCAATTTCTGTATTCCAAGGAAGTAGAGAGGCAGATATTGATAGGCAGGACTTAATCATGTATAACACGATAAAATAATATAAGCATATATTACTTTTTTTTATAAATTAATAATTCATTAAATATCTTTCTAAAAAATAGATATTTTAGGGAGTCCATTGTCACGTAAACAGGCAGGATGGAAGCAAAGCAATTGATAAAGTAGTTGGAGGGAAGGGAAGGGGCGATCGGTTGAGGGGATGAAATAGTTCGCTATCTTTTCGGCAATAAAAAATTTATGAGACGCTATAACAAACAACGGATAAGTCCCATGCGATTGTGCCCCCTCTTCCAGATCCGGAAACGACTCCCAAGAAGGCCCAGGGGAAAATTGCTTATGGGAAATTTTGAATCAGACACCAGCATCCACATATTCGTTCTAAATGTGGAGCAATCGTTTGATTAACGAAAAACAAAGAATGAGAATATAAAATAAACAATTTTTTTTCTGTCTTTCGGAATAAAGTTAGCTTTTAAATATTATATATTTCTTCAGAAGCCATCTTCATATCATACAAAAAGTGGGCCAAGTGTTGTCTATATTTATTCATTATATTTTTGAATGATTTATTTTCTTTATTCTTTCTGAAAAATATTATATAGAGAGAAATGTTGTATTTTCAATTTGTGTGGCCCGATTTCATTACTTTGATTTATACAAACCGCTTATCAATCTGTGGTAATATATGTTTAATACGTTTTTATACTTGCATATGATTATTTTACTATATCTGATTGGTATAGTTTTTTCACATCAGGTTGTGAGAACGATGATTTGAAAGTTCTTGTAACGTTCATTTTTGCCATGTTTGAAAAGTTCTGCATGCGAGCCAACAATTGAATAAAAAAAATGTTTAAAAAACCTGTACCATTACAACCCATGAAGGTCTACGGTTGTGCAAAGAGGTGACTTGACAAAGTTCACGCTCATCTGCCAGGTTTTTCCCCTTAATCAATTATTTTAATTATGATTACCCACTTTATAGAGGCTACATGTGCCCCAGGAGGGTCTACCTACCCAGGGTCACCCTAGGGCCAATGAAACAGAATAAATAATTTTTCTGCTATGAGTCGGGATTCGAACCTGGGTTCTGTAGCATTGGAAGCTCAGTACCCAACTACTGAGTTACCCCACTCCCAGTTGAATAAATTTATTATTTTATAAAAAAAAAAAAGTCGATTATCGTAGCCGTTTTCGTTAGTTTCAATTCAGTAGGCATCACTCGTCGTAAATTATTGAGCGAATTTTCATGAAACCTATATAAGAAATAAGCGCCAAAAATTCACAAACTAATAAATATATGTTATATTATTTATAAAGAAGGACCAATAATGAACTGCTAAACGAAACTGGTCAGTCAATAAGTTATGATATGAAGGCAAGAAAGTTAAGATGGGCGGGGCATGAAACTCGAAGCAATCCATCAGGACGCCTTTACACAACAATGAATGCCAGAGTAGTAGGAAAGACACAACGTGGGAGGCCAAAAACCCGATTGATAGATAGGATAAACAAAGATACGGCTGAGCTTCATGCAGCAAACTGGAAAGCAGTAGCCGGATAAAGTTAGGCAGAGGTGGAGAAGGCTGGTTCAGGCGGCCAAGTCTGTAGAGATTATAGAAAAAAAAATAATATATATATATATATATATATATATATATATATATAATATATATATATATATATATATATATATATATATATATATATATATACATGAAATCAGATGTAGACAATAAAATTTGCCGCTATAGATAAGGTTCCCCAACGGGAAGTATGTATGTAACGGCAAATTTTATTGTCTACATCTGATTTCAATAATTTTACAGTATTAATGAATTTTACAATAAAGAAGTTCTCTATAAAGGAGGCGGCCAGACATAAACAGACAAGTTTACATTACATTATTTTTCATGCAAGTAACCAATGGTTCATACAATAAAATCTCAAGTTTCCTGCTGTTTGATTTCGAAATATATCTTAATACTTAAAATGTATACTGTAAAATGTATACTAATTCGTTAGTCATTTAATTGTTCAAAATTTTTTTTTGCAATAAAATTGTCTAATAACCCATTTCTTCCACTGTAGCGTATGGGATCAACGAAGTCTCGAAACGTCTCTAAAATATAATTCTATATTTACTTATTGAACCTCAAGACTCTTAGAGGAAAAATATATATAAAGGAAAAGTCAATTGAAATCCAATACTTTGTACACAGATATTACTAACTTTTACCTTGGGCGGTTAGCAGAGGGACAGTAGAGGTGTTTTATCTGCCGTGTTTTGACATGGTGAAGCTGTTAGCGGCCCAGCCCACAGCAAGCAAACAATGTTATGGATGATTCGTGTTCATTGATTTTGTTGAGATCTAATGCATCTAGTTTGTCAGCTAGCAAGGGTCGTGTTGTACTTGGACCCAGTGTGTCAATACAATGCCTGGTTTTGATTAAGGTAAATATATCCTCTATACCAGATTTAGATTATCATATCCCTCCCAATTCCAGGTATACCCCTTCAAAATTAGGTTTGATGACTGATATGCTTTTGAGTAACACGTATTATATATCAGATCAGGGCAGTATTTAAAATAAAATATAATCCCCAAAAATGAATAGGGATATTTCTATTTTATGCTTATTATATTCATTTCAATTAAAATAACCTATTTTTTTTTTGTTCGTTAGAAATTCTCTTATTTGTTGGTTAACATAAAAAGTAAACAACAAATATTGTTTATTTTTAATAAATTATTAACTAAAATATAGTCAACATGAAGAATATTCATTGTGTAAACCAACAGTTGTTTTCGAGTTCTAAATTCTTCTAAATTTTATTCCAGTAATATTCTGGTGAACGAAGGAAAGACATCTTACTGAACCAGAAGATCGCAATATTACCGTGACAAATGAGCGGTCAAGAGCACCAGAAAGTGGATAAACCCGATATAGTTGACGTCTCCCATATATTGGTCTACCGCTTCAACCAGATTCAGAAAAACCGGAAGTACCAATAGGAAGGAGACCTGTTATTGGATCTCAGGGCATTACAACTAGTGTTGCTCAAATGCGAGACCGAGACGAGTCTTGGTATTGCAAACTCAGCCTTGGTCTAGGTCTTGGTCCTGCGCAAGAGTCTCGCAACAGTCTTGCAGTTACTTAATACAGATATTACTGTAATTTTTTAGATAGAAGAAACCTAACTAAGCTTAAATGAAAAATTATAGGAGTTAAATGCAAATGTATATTGGTTACACCAATTCTTTACATATATTAACTAAAATTGTCAAGTACTAGTAACTTTATGCCTCTTTTTTTTTTTTTCAAAAAATGTATTTTTTACCAGTCTTGATCTTGGTCTTGCTCTTGCAACAGTTAGGCGGTCTTTTGGGCGACACTAATTACAACATCAAGGGATGACAGAAATATCGTTATTACGGCAAGAAGAAATCGTTCATATAGTGCTCGACAGCCTAAATGAATTGTTTAATATTCTGCCAATGCTTATATAAACTCAAACTATTCGTAATTGTTTGTGGTGAGTTGGTCTCTTAACTTATACCTCTTTAAGACGACCTGTAGCAACAGTGCGTCACCGGAAACGTCGCAGATTATGGTGCAACGAGCGCCTTGTTAAGGATACACGTTGGAATATTGTAATGGCTACAAACGAGTCCTGTTTTTGTATCTATAGGGATAGTAGGCGGCAAAGAGTCTTCCAAGAATAGGAAATGAGTACACTATCACAGTTTGTACTTTCTTAAAAGCAATCTGGAGGTGGGAGTGTGAAGGTATGGTCTACTCCAAGTTATTAAAGGTAAGGTAATCTCATTACAGCTTCCTTGGTTCAAGAAATTATAAAGGAGTACATTCTTCAAACCAAGACCATATTTCCATTTTTTTGGCGACAATATGTGATCTCATGGGGAAAATGTTGTTAATCAATGTCTAGCAAATCTAGGAATTTCAGATCTGCCCCTTCTCGGATTGTCTCCATATCCATATTCTTAACCTTCAACGAATGAGAGCAGTATTACGTAGTTGTAGTGGTACATATTTTTTTATATACCATAAGCTTGATATAATATGACAAAATTATATTCATATACATATGCGGTTTTCATAAATGCTATCGTTGGTATTATTTAATATTTAATTGTATAGAATACAGGGATGTGAAAATTAAATTTTGTATATATCAGAGCATTTAAACAAACAAAAATACCCACTATGAATTGTAAATAAATATAGCGTCAATAATTGTTACTATAATTTTCTCTTTGTTCGTTTCTGATAAAAAGAGGGTGATAAGTGAATGTCGTGATGAGCGCACCAGATTTTTTTAAAATTCGTTTATTTGAGCTCTATGTATGATTTATTGCAATTTTGCAGGGTATATTAAATATTTAATTATTTAGTGTATTTTAAATTCTGGATGTGTAGTTTTTTAAAGGTTTTTATATGTATAAGATATTATATTATAAGTCCGTTTGTCAATATTAGTTAATGATTTAAATTTGTTATTAATGTTGTTTACGGACTGTAATAAATAACATTTTCTGACTTTTAGATCAGTTTATTTTCTGTTATATTACTTAGTGAGCTATATATACATATATACTGTCTATCGTGCGGTAAAAAAACATCAACAATTCAAAATAGAAAAAAAAAACAGTCTAGTACTATCTAATGATGATTATTCTTTTAATTTAAAATATATCGCTAGTATCCTGTGAAAACGATTTAACAATTTAACAAATTGGTTATTTCGATTTTTTATCATTTTAAATTTCATAAATCTATTTAATTTAAATAAATCAAGAAGAATTTAAAGAAGTTAATTTAAATAAGTAGTTACCAATGTGAAAAAAAATTAATATTTTAACAGTCCCATTTTAGATTATACGACAAAATAGTTGTAAGAACAACACATATTTTTATGATATAAATAAATGGAGATTTTGTCAACTCGTAAATAGCTGAGTAGAATTTCTGAATGATGGAGAGTGAAGACGCGGAATTCCGAGTATGCCAACCACCAACTTGTGGGAAGGATATACATTTCAAGTGCTAACCTGTTGAATCTCGGTATCATATCATGTCAGCGCCGCCGTAAACCTCAAAATGTTTTCCTTTTTTCCTCCACTATACAAACTTTTGTTGATAAATTTTATCAACATAACTTGTTTGATTATTAACAAATTAGTTCAATTTACTTTAACCTATCAATTAACCATGATTGATCCAAACAACTACAAATCCACAAATTAAAATTAAAATCATTATTAGATACTTTTATTTATAAAAATACGCCTATTCGTCAAATATACAATATCATTAAACTTTTTTTAAGCATTGAAGACCTTAAGTGTTATCAATTTTTTTTTAAAATAGCGTAAACAAATAAAAATTTAAACGTTAATTCTAACGTTTGTTCAAAACCGCTAATCTCCAAACGCTCTACACCGATTGCTATGAAATTTTGATACAACTTTGGAATCAAATTCAGGAGTGCTTTTATATTCATTTCATAACTACCAGGCCTTACGTCTTGAAATAACAGCCGAAAAACGTGCGTCGATATTGACTATAGCACCAAAACTGCTGTAACGGTTTTAATGAAACTTGGCTAAAGTATTCTCTTTGAAGCCCTTTTAATTACATACTTCCTCGAAAAGATGCTGAAAAAAAAGGTAACGATTTATTAAGTATTTTATTTGCAAATAACTCAAAACGTACACAAATGTTAATGAACTGTTTTGTGTTGTAAGTACATATAAAAATCTATGTTCTCAAATAATACGAGTGTAGATGAAAAATATTAGAAACATGTAAATTCATATATTTTCTCAAATTTTCAATAATGATTATGGCCGAATTTCGACCACTTGGCGAACACTAATATTGTATAAAACGAATAGTCAAAAGAAAAGTAAATTCTGAATAGAAGGATGGTTGTGGTGATTAGTCAAAATAAAAATATCAAAAATAAATAATATTTATTTTTACATTTGCCGACGTTTCGGCCCGAAGTTCAGGCCTTCATCAGGGCAAAAAAAATAACCAGATAACAATAGGTATGAATAAATATAAACATTGAATAATAAAGAATTAAAATTAAAAAAGGTGAAAGGTATAGACTAAAAAATGTAGTTATAAAAAACTTAAAGTAAAAGGAAGTAGATAGAGTAAACATCAAAGTAAAATAAAGTAGGTAGGATAATAACAGTAACAGAGAACTAAGAAATAAATAATAATAACAGTAACAAACCACGGTAAAATGAAGTAAACATAAAACATAAAATCAAAATAAGGTAACATAAGAAATAAAAAATGGTAATCTTAGAATAAATGTAAAACAAAGAAAAGGAATATGAAGTTGTATAAGGAAATAATAGATATAAATAGAAGATTAAGATATTGTGAAATCTATCAAAAATACTGACTACGTATAAGAGAATAAAAAGTTTAAAAAATGTAAAAAAGATGAATGGGAAAATGTATCAATATATAAAAAATAGAGACGGAGATATGGAAAATTGAGTGACGGGAAGGAGCAAAAAAAAGAGGAGAAAACTATGATACGAAAAATAAACAACCTGTTAAATCCGACAAGCGTGGACAGACAGAGGTATAATAGCTTCGGGCCGAAACGTCGGCAAATGTAAAAAAATAAATATTATTATTTATTTTTGCCTTACAGTCAACTATCAACCCACAAAAGTAAATTTTGTTATGGGACAATTAGTCTCTAATTTGTCATTGGCGTCGATTTGTCTTGACTAGCGCAGAGGGCATGGGCTATAATATAGTGTGAAAATTATCTTAGTGAACACTCTTATAACTCCCATCAAAGTTTATATAATATAATAGTATTAAGGTTTTGCTGCATACGGAACGCGCTCTATAAAGGACACGGACGGGCTTGAGAAATCTATTTTGGTTGTTATATTCATAACGGAAAGAAGGGAATCAGTGAAGTATATGCAGTCCATGGTACAGACCCATTTTTATTAAATTATTGACACCCGCCTGGAACTTTGTAAATAGCTTCATCTCATCGTAACCTACAAATATTTTATTTACAAAAATTCTCAGAATTCTCATTACATGCCTACAATAATGAAGTTGTTTATCTTTGTGTATTTGTTAATACAATTATGTATGGCTTTAAATTATTTTACGCTCGTACAGCACCATAAACATACAGACAATACAACATATTGGTGGGGAAGACTGGAACCAGGACATCAAACCTATACCTCCCCTCTCCTCTCTCTTGAGATATTTTATTGCTCATCTTTTCTCAAAAACAGATGAAAGGAAAATATAATTATAAAATCGTAAGATCATAAACAATTACACTTGCTGCTGTCTGTTCTATGTTTTCCCCTTGCCCCTTATTCTAGAACTTTTTATTTCGAAAATTCATGACCCCGTTGAAATGTGCCTCCCTCAAAAATTCAAAAACCCATCAAAATATGCCCCCCTCAAAAATATTGATGGCGCAACTTGCGCCATAAAACCTCCCTGGACACTCCTGAATGTGACCATTTCAAACATTTGCGGGTAGGCGTCCCCACAGTCCCAATAGGGATCGACGCCTATAATAATAGTTATTTATAAATCCATAAGATGTGTGAAGAAAAGATATTTTAATGCAAGTGATGGTATGAATTCATCTACCAAAAATTGTGCAATAAGAACGAGCAAAAACTCCAATAAGAGAATAATAATATCGTTAGGATATAATTCGAATTCAAAAACAGAGTATTTATGGAGGTATGTTAAGGGGTTCCTCTAACACCTCTTAAACGTACAGGCAAAAATTAATAATTTTATGAAACTCAATAAAAGGACTCATTTTAGTCTATCTGATTGCAAAGTCAATTTTATGTTTCTTCTACTTAAACATTAACGGAAAAAACGTTAAATTATAGATTGAGTATAGAGTAATTTTTATTTATAAAAAGGTTTTGGGTGAAATATTGCATAATGAGCACATTCACACCATATTAAAAGAAAACATCAATAAATAACTTAGGCAATAGCAATATAATATATACAAATAAGAACAAAATAAAATAGCATAAAGAGAATAATATATAATAATAAATTAAAAATAAACATAAAATGTACTTAAAAAGTAAAATACATATCTTAGACAATCGAGTAAGTAAAGGAGATAACGGAACTCTACTCGGAATTTACTATACCTTTATATTTTATAGGACATCTCTGTTATCAAATTGGCTGAAAGAAGTCCTTTATCATCGAGGTCCATAAAAATATTCCTTTTCGACGGGATATTCAAGTGGAATTAAAAGATCAACTATGCATACCAACCTATGTCTCTTATATACCTGGAAACATTTGATCAGCCAATGTTTCACCAATTCAGGCTTTATCAAGAGACAAACAGAATGATGACAGCTGAATGAAGACTGACATTTGCTAAGAACTGACTTACTATGTAGTGTTTGTTATGTTAGGGATCTTCCAGTTTTATTTTAAAAAAAATTAATTTCCATGTTCCATGATATCCATGTCCGAACTGTCATTAGAGTCCATTAAACAAAATTTGATCAAGAAGGCTGGTGCATTAGTTTTGGAAAAAACAAGATCGGTTACGTAAGGAGCAGGAACACCCACACGAGCATCTTGAAGTAATTGAGGACAGGGAGTAATGGTGCTTGGAAGAAAGGGAAGGCCAAGGCGATGCCGTAAGGGTTTGTGAGTTTCCATTAACCCAAAAAATGATTGATGACATGACGGATAAAGGGCAAGAAGTTGGGATGTTGTCAACAGACCTGAAGAAAACTTTGACATCTTAAAAATTTTAAAATCATGATTTATCGATATTTTAATGCCTTAAGAAAGGCATAAAAAAGGAAGGACCAACGAAATTTCAACTCAACTTAGCCTCAACATATAATTTCAATCATTTTTCGATGGCAATCAACCTGAAGGTTGCTGTATTGAAAAGACGCTATTTACGTATATATGTTCGTCACGAATACATTTTAATTGGTAAATTAATTAAAAACGTTATATTGATCGATTGATGATAACTTTATCTTAATTTATTTTTTAAATTTAAAAATGTAATCATAGGGAAAAATTATAAGGTCTTCAGCGAAAATGGTATAGTAGAAATGATAATTGGGTATAAAATAAAATATAATAACATGGCGTAAATATGATCTACAATAGAATTCAAGCGATAAAGAAACGTACATAGGATTGAGATTGCACTTTTTATCTTATACAATAAAAAATCTTTTCCGCACATCAAACTTTCACTTACCGCTCTACTAAAAATAGAAATTATTTTCAGGCATCATTAGGTTATTACAAAGTTTTTTAAGTGCATTTTTAAGGAGCTAAACCTTAAGCCTTACAGCTAACCTGAAACAACTCATTAAGGCCATTAAAATTACACAAACCCTATTTATTATATCTACGGTAGGTACTAAAAACCTCGTAACTCAATCTGTTTATAATTATGTATTACTCAATCACTGAATCGTATCTCATTATCATTTTTTGTAAACCATATACTCCAGTCTCTGTGATATATATGCCTACAGAGATTTGAAAGTACGTTTTTATATTTAACCTATAAATCATTATGGATTGCAATACTATTAGTTATAAACTCTTATTTTTTATATTATTAATATATTTTATAAAAGCTATATTTTCTCATAGTGAAGTTTCCTAAAATGGAGTTACGAGATCATCATTTCCCATCATCCCTAGATCAAAAGTTGTCTCACTAGTTGTTAGTGGGTAATGTTGTGATTTCACAAAAGAAAAAAATCATCAAATTATTCTCTAATTTAATTTTCTAAAATGTTACATTATGAAATTCAACTTTTCAATATACCGACGACATATATCAAATTATTTAAATATAATATCGGATCTAAAGCTATTAAACTACATTAACTATATTTAAGGTTATAAACACATGTTTTACGCATCCATGAAATATTTTTATATTTCATTTCTTCTTTCACAGAAATACAATATAATAGTTTTTAAACAATGTCATTGCCTTGATTCGGTGGATTTTATATATATTTTTTCAAACTTAAAAATAATTTTAAAAGTTTACATTTAGTTGGAAAATCTCATTTCCTTTTGAAATATAATTATAGAAATTTTTTTTCCACTCTCTATTACCATCTACGAATTGGTATATTTTTCCTAAAATTCTCAGTTTTCCACCGATATATTATACGTATACCACCTGATTATTATTTCCGAAAATGCATTTTCGACAGAAATTGACATTTTTCCTTTTTTCACCATTAGTCAAATATAAAATTCTTTCATGGTCAATATCAAGCCTTTTTTTATTACTAATAGCAATTAGAGATAGTTAATTATTTAAAATTAACCAAATTAATGGTACTATAGAGAAAGAAATTAAAAAAAATAGGCATTTAATTCCTGTTAATCGTCATCAATTAGCATAAGACCTAAATGATATTAAAGACCATTTAATTGTATAACGATATACCGAGATGTAACAATGATATACCGAGTTTAAACAAAGTCGTTATAGCCGTTTTTGCCATGGCACTTTCGGTTAGCCGATTTAAAGGGACTGTAACATCCAAGGCATATACTTATCTTAAATATCAGTTTTGAACGTTTTTGAGCTACACTGATAACTCACACATAGGCTATTTTGCGTGACTTGGTTATTTTGACTCAGGGTACCTCAAGTAGTGTACTTCCGTTGAAAACTCGGATTCAAAATGTCCATCATCTCAATACTTTCGCTTACTATATATTGCATATATAGGTAATTAAAAGTAAAAATAGGTGCACGTTTAGCTAAAAACTTGAAATAACAGTAGGTCAGAGCTGTTGTGGAGAATGGACGTATGGCCTGAGTCCACCTAAGCGTGATGTGCGTGTATACGGCTGCCATCGTGTTTGGTATGTGAGTGTTAAACACTGCTCATATGGGAACTATAAATGCCGTCGGGTATCTTGAAGACACCTTTCAAGAATATGTGATACCACTTGTACCATTCATGTGGATAATAAGTGTTATTCGACGTTAATGCGAGACTTTACGAATCTCAAGTAACGTCTGAATACCTTTAAAAATCTAGAATTAAGGTGCCCCGTTTCCAGAAACAATTTCAACCTATAGTATTCTACTTGATTGTTCTAAAAATATTTTTGGTGATTATTTCAAATATTGCAATACTTTACACACAAACACATAATTTGGTATTGATGTTTGTGAAATTATAATTTATTTTGTATTTCAAATATTTTTTATGAAATTAATTACATGAATTGTTGTTGTTCGTCGTTATAATTAAATTCTTTATAACAAAATATTAAAATTGTATAACCTATCAGATCCTTAAATATGTTAAAAGTAAATAAGATAAGAAGAAATTCAAATGACATCACCTTTTTTTTAATTTCTGTTCTAGTTTACACTTCTACCACCACAATCGTGCATCGCATAACGAATATATTAAAAGTATATTGCGGTTTATTTGTTTTCACATATTATGCTTTTTGTTTACTCTAATATTTATATTTATTTTTCATAAATTTAATGTGTATGTGATATACCTCTGAATTAGTGCTAAAAGGTCTTCCTGGATTAATCTTTTCTTATTAACTAATCAAAAATGCGATGAAACGGTGTGGCACTCGCCGAGATGAAAGCTCCTTTTGATCTGCTAAGGGCGGGTCCCTACCAGCGCATCATGTTCTCCAGGGGGTACCCCGATACGGTATAGGATCGATTATAGGAAAACTTTGTATACATTAGAAAAAATTGAATAGGAAAACCTTCAAAAATAAAATAGTTTATGAATGAAATATTTAATTAATTTGTTCAATAATCCCCGTATTAAAATATTTATAAAATTAACCAAAAATGACCATATAAATAACCTAAAAAAATTATGGCTAATTATAATTAGCAGTTAATATCAATGTATTCTCCCCCCCCCCTCACTCTCGACTAACTTTTGAAATAACGATCCACATTTGATTAACGATCTGCCCGAAAAATACAATGCTCTAAGTTGCAACATGTGTCTAAAAATAGGTTTATCCCACTTTAATTTTTTTTTCTTTAAGAATATTTTGTTTCTAGAATTTGCTAATGTAGATTCAAGCAATAAATACCATACAAATAATTTCTTATTTCTCATTTCGGATAAATCATAATTATTGTAGTAATAACGTACTATCTCAGATACTTTTATTCTTTTATTAAATTAAGTGTTAGTTAATTTATAAAAATAAACCATTTTTTGCATAGAATTTTTAAAAACATGTTTTGGCTAATATTCAAATATCATTAAATATTCGTTAATTAAATATTCGTCAGTTAAGTTTTCATCTGCTACACTTTTATATTTTAATTTAGTATTAGTCTATGACTTATTAGTCATTCTATATAAAATTTCGTAAATTCCTTGATTGATTTTTTAAACAAAGTATTACTTTATATATAATTAAAGTATATATTTAAAATGTAATTTAAATTTTTAAGTTAATTTTTGTATATACCCCCATACCAGACTGAAACGACTAGAAACCGCCCGACTTTTTCGACTACTGCAGCACTTACTAGACAAACGCTCTAAGCTATCAATCAATTACAAACGACTCATATATATGACAATAATAAGACCTATTTGGACTTACGGAATTGAGCTTTGGGGCTCCACTAAACCATCGAATTCCTCTCGTATCCAATCCTTACAATCCAAAATCCTTCGTAAAATCCTCAACGCTCCTTACTTTGTCACAAATAAAATCATTCATAAAGACCTTAATGTTTCATACATTTCCTATTTGGCCCAATCCAGATACCTATCCTTCCATAACAAACTGCAGAACCATCCGAATCCTCTTGTTTCAAACCTTGCTTCCTCCTCGATCCCTGATAACCCTCCGAGGCGTCTGAAAAGAAGATGGCCTCGGGACCTTCTAATATAGAACTTTAATTTGAGTTCTACCAATGGGTAGTTTCTCTTCATGTTGTACATGTCATGTTACCAATGTCACATATACTTGTTGTATTTTCCATGTAATACAGTTGTAAATTTCAATAAAAATAAAAAAAGTTTTTATATAAATTATGTATCTTTAATTTCAAACATTATTTTTATAATTGTAGAATCTATCTCATATATTGACTTTTTTTAAAATAAATGTATATAGCTATATTTATTAATGCTAGTATATAGTTCTATTTATCTATTTATTATTGTTTTTTATGTAGTGTAGAGCCAAATTCGCATTTTTTGGGTGAAATTCTAATATAAGTCACAAAACTTTTTAGGAAGAGGTTATATTTAAAACGACATTTTCTTGTCTAATTAGAAACTCATTTAACCCCTTAAACTTCAATATAACTTATTCACTCTTCTCTCCCCTCTCCCATTTATTTTAAATGTTTTTCTCGATAAAAAATAAATGAAACAACGCTAAATTTTACTCGGTCACACAATTATGGTAAAACTCAGACTATCGTTATTATTATATAATTTATATAATAATGATTACCATGGCCGTTTGAATAAGGTTCATGAATTAAACAATAGCTACCAGTTTAACAGCTACTAAAACTTGATTGGCACTCTAAACATTAAAATGCTATTTTAGGCTATCCTAAAACTCCTATTAAATATTTTATTTTCAACTTGGGCTATGAATCCTCTGAGGAATTCAGCTATGAATTAAAAAAAAGTGTATTGCGCCCAAGTTTTGGCCTAAAGAAGGAATTGGGACGCTTAAAAAACCAATTACATGAGCAGTCGATAAGTATAATTTAACTGATTATTTCACGGCAAATGAAATTATCTGCGCTAAATGGATGGGCAAGCAATATTAAGGCCTCTTATGCTCTAGTCCAAAACGGATATTGATAATTTAATTTAATATAAGTTTAATAATATTGTTTTAAGTATGAATATCAAGTAATTGCCTCGTTCAAATAAAAAAAAAAGTAAAGTAGGCAAAGGAAATTGACATTTATATTTCTGTCATTAAATAATAAGGGCTTCTTTCTGGAATGAACTTAAAAATATTATTTTTATCACAAAATATGAAATTTATGGTTACCAAATTTATTTTTTTGTCGATTTCAAATTTTTATAGGTCGAATTTTACACCTTTGCACTTTTAAAAACCATGAAAATAAAATTTATCGTATTTATAAATTTGTTTACTTCAACTGAACCTATATTTTAAGAGTCAAGAAAAATCTTTTTCTTTTTTTATTATAATGAAATTTACAACTGTATTACATGAAAAATACAACAAGTAAATGTGACATTGGTAACATGACTAAACTACCCATTGGTAGAACTCAAATTAAAGTTCTATATTAGAAGGTTCCGAGGCCATCTTCTTTTCAGAAGCCTCGGAGGGTTATCAGGGATCGAGGAGGAAGCAAGGTTTGAAACGAGAGGGTTCGGATGGTTCTGCAGTTTGTTATGGAAGGATAGGTATCTGGATTGGGCCAAATCGGAAACATATAGAACATTAAGGTCTTTATGGATGATTTTATTTGTGACAAAGTAAGGAGTGTTGAGGATTTTACGAAGGATTTCGGATTGTAAGGATTGGATACGAGAGGAATTCGATGGTTTAGTGGAGCCCCATAGCTCAAATCCGTAATTCCAAATATGTCTTATTATTGTCAAATATATGAGTCGTTTTTAATTGATTGAAAGCTTAGAGCGTTTGTCTAGTAAGTGTTGCAGTAGTCGAAAACGTCTGGCGGTTTCTAGTCGTTTCAGTCTGGTACGGGGGTTCCAAGTGAGTTGTTTGTCCAGGTGGAGTCCTAGGTATCGGATTTGTTCGACAGGGATAAGAGGGCTATTGTTGAAGGATACTTTAGGACAAAGAAAAATCTAAAATCCATGAAGGAAGCTAGTTGATAAATATTCAGAAAGCAGTCATTGTAAAACTAGGACTTCTCCTCCTATATAGAAAGGACAGTTCAGAAATGTACAAGTTGAGCTAATGGTGAAAAAGTTGAGCAAATATTTTTAACTTTAATATTTCATGTATTTAAGTTGTTACTTTGATTATTTAAAATGTATTTTTATGGGTATATATTTATTTATTTTAGTATTACTATTTTGTTGTTGTTTTATTTTGATTTATTGTACTTAAAGTGGAAATGATCTACTCTATCATTATTACTATTGTACTTAATTGTGACAAAATGTAATATTATTCAATAAAGAAATGTTTTAAAAAAAATTTTAGGTGGTGGTATTATTTTTCAAATGAATGACCTGCAATTTTTATGATTGTTATTTATCAGGATGTAGAGAAAACGGGAATATAACCCCGAAACATCTAAATTTTTTTAATTCGTAAATTGGTGGCCACAGTTTACATAAAAAAGGTTTTTATTGTATTTTCTTTTTGCCTATGTTTCGACTTCTTCAGCCATTTTCAAGAATGTGTAAAAAAAAAAAGTATATATATACAGGTTATCTCACTTCTTAATGACTAAACTCTGGGTAGGGGGAAGGGAGTTATTTTACAGAATGTTTCCCACAAAAAAGTTCTTTTGATGCATGGGCCTTTTACTAACTGAAAACCAGTTAAGAAAAATTAAGTCTTTCTTAAGGTAGTCACGGTTTTTATTGAATAAGAAGGAATTCCTCAAAAATTATTTAAGATTATTAAATTCTAAGCACATCATCATAAAGTAGACAACAGTAATGTCAATGATAAAATGGACTTTAAATTTAATAAGATCAATGATAAAAAGGACTTTAAATTTACTAAGGTCAATGACAAAAGGGACTTTCAGAATGTCTAATAAATAGAAATAGAACATAACTTTATTCTGGGACAAAGTCGCTTTAGAATAACAAAATAAAGCATAATTAAAAGACTATATCTGGCCAAAATAAAACAATTATAATACGGCCGCTACACTGCTCCAGTACTGTACTTATAAACGAGCAGCATATCTCTGTTGGGCAGCCGTATTAGACCTCCTCAATGTTCCTTTTATCATTGATCTTAATAAATTTAATCTCTGATTTCTCAAAAAAAAAATTGTCTAATTTGTTATGGTTTACTTAGAAGTTAATTATCTTGTACAAGTTTTGTGTAATTCCTTCTTATTCATTAAAAATAGTAACCACTTCATGAAAAACAGAAAATTGGTCTTAATTAGCTTTCCTTTCGGAATTGTACTATGCATCAAATGATCTTTTTGTTAAAAAGTTTGTCAGGAATGACCCCCAGAGTTTAGCATGTAAGAACTGTTACACTCTGTATATAAATGAATGCCCGTTTCTATAGATTATTTCACTTTAATCGTGTCGTTTGTAGTGGATGAATTGGCCTAGGTTCCCTTAGTGCCGAAGTAAATGAAAACTTTATTTTTGAGTTTTGAAGCGAATTTTGAAATTCTTATGTCAAAAGTTCACGCTATTTCCGCTCCATCAGTAATGAACGTACAATCGAGAAGATCTACGATATACAACAGATTTTGTCAAAAAGTTGGAGGTTTACTTTTTAACTTCCTTTCAAATGTTGTCTGCTTTACAATGACGTACTTAAAATTTAATAATCTTGAACAGTTTTTGAGAAATTTCTTCTGATTAAATAAAAACCTGCCCACCTTAAGAAAAACACAAATTTGTAAAAACTCCTTTTCCGTTCGGGATTGGTCTATGCACCAAATTATTTTTTTTCAGGAGTGATAGCCCACATCAAGAGCAGCAAAAAAGTTCCGATAAGTAATGGGCCAATTTTCAACAGAAAAGTAGGATATCCAAGTCCAAGTGTTGTTTTTTTTAAAGTAATTCCTGTTTTTTGTTGAATAGGAAACAATAACTAAACAAATATTTAATTTAAGCAATTAACAATTGTTTCACTTCAAACTAGACAAAATTTACTTCAAATGAAAGCAGAGTTTTACGTTGTTAAAACCATTTAAAGGGAACTTTTGAGCAGCTAAACTAAGCTAAGTACTTATTTTATAAAAATCGTAAATTATACACGATATTTTCATCATCATCCAACTATACTACAGATACTCCAATTTTAAAACGAATTCCTAGTTTAATAATATTTTATTGTATGATAATCCAGTTGACGTTTATTTGGGAAACATTTGAGATTCATCTCAAGCTGTGTAAAAAAATATGTATTTTTTAACCTGCCACCTAAAAGTACCCGTGTTTTCAGTTAATTTTTCTATGATTTAGAATGTATTATAGCAAACATAATTGCCTAAATACACTTTTTATTTGAATAAAAATTTTTCAGGTAAAGTGGTTATGAAACTGATTTTTTTTCACCCAGTAATGCATGAATTAATTCGTATTTATAAGTGACAAACTAAATCTTCCTTATCGTAATATTCACTTTTCATGAAAATAATTGAAGCAATCAGCAAATTTCTGTATTGAAAATGTAATTTTTTAAATTAGAAACACTTAATTTGTAACTTATAAATACATATAAATTCCTATAATAGAGATCTGAATGAAAAGTACAGTTTCATAACCACTTTAGATGAAATATATTTAAAAAATCATTACTTTTAATATTTTTAATGAATAAAAAGTGTATTTAGGCAATTATGTTTATTATTATACATCCCAGATAACGGAAACAGAAGAAATACATAATCAGGTGACAGGATGAAAAATTCATAATTTTTTTTACACAAAATGAGATGAATCTCAAGTGGTTCCCAAATAAACCTCAAATGAATTAATGTGGACTAAAATCTTATTAGATAAAAAATTTATGTATGTATATATAGTTCTTTTTTTTTTCATTACACTAATCCTGAGATTTTATTTTTATTTCTGTTAGTGTTTGCACATTATTATATAAATCACAATAATTTCTTTTTTACATCAAAATAATAAGTAATTTTTGAGAAGATCTTATGTTTATTTAATTTTTGTTTCTGTTTATTTTTTAGCGGTTACATAATATATTTTAAATAATGTATATAATGTTAGAATTTTAATTTCAATTTTTTCTTTTTAATTTTAATTTAATGTTAGAAGTTATTTTTTGGCCAGATTTGTATTTGTTTTATATTAATTCATCATTGTTATTCTAAGGAGACTTAGTCGCAGAATAAAGTTCAATTTTATATTCTACAATATCGTTATACACTGCTGGGTCAATATTTAAAAACGATTGGTCAAGTTTTCAAGAAAATGTTTTGTTTATTTTATTTTGCAACTGTCGCCACACAAAAAATCGAGCGAAGAAAATATCTGAAAAGAGAAAAATTATCGTTTTTCTTTCCAGGGAAAACACAACTCTATTCAAATTGAGCAGGCTGATTGGCGTATACATTGAACCCTCGGAATACAGAAAAACCGAGGAGTGAAGCATCCAAACCACTTATGTGACATTTTGTCCACATTTCACCCCAAGTCAGTTGTTTTTATCTTCTCCTCAAAGCTGACAGCTACTTGACTTTGAGCACTTGTAGAACTCGTTTGACAAGTGGTCTGGTCTGTAAGCTCTTCCCTTATTCCGTTTATCTTTTTCAATACAATTGTTCATAACGAATTAACTATATAGACATTATAATATAAATTCAAAAAAAATCGTAATGTTTTGAAAATTACAATGTTTTAATTATAACACAGGACACAAAAGCCGTTTATGGAAATATTTCAATGCATAAAATAACAACTGAAAAATCAAATTCATTTTAGAACGTGGCAGTGGCGGAATCACGGGAAGGAAAAAGGGGGGAATTTTCACTCCCAAAATAACGAAGGTAAAAAAAAACCTTTATTTAAAATATACTACTCATGAATAAATTATTATTCATTAGGTAGGGGAGTGATCGATTAATTACAATTTCTCCCACTGACGAGGTAATATTTCTCCCAATCTCTGTGGTCACCCTGATAATTACCACCCATTCAAAAAAATAAAAAGTAACTTTGGATCCACTATTGAACTATGGAAGTTGCTTTTGGATAACTTTTTTATTTTTATTGAATAGTAAATAATACAATCTGCCAAATTGAAGGACAATAAGTATTAAGGCTACTAGTATTCATTCTTACCATATTTATATAATAAGGAAATTAACATGAATAATTAAAAAAATAAAAATATATGAATAAATAAAATAAAATAACATGATAATACATAAGTAAAATAAAGTAAATCTTCATAAAACTTTCATACCTATGTACAATATTTACATTCCTCCAGGAAACTCTAAGGTAAGATTCGTCCTCTAAATGTGAAAGGCAAAGCAAGACTCCAGTGTCTTTCTTCCAGCCGTGTCACTGGTATCGGAAGCCAGTGGAGACTAAAGGAGACCACTAAAGCCACAGGGGCCACTGCCGTTTAGGTTTTTAAAGTTTCTTTACAGTAGAAAGATGAGATAGTATGCTTAGTAGTCTATATAGCTGACCATATTCTCAGTTAAGCTCTTATCTATTAAGTCTGGTATGTTATTTCCAAGTTAGTCATTCAGATAAACATTTAACTTTACTTCTAAAATATAAATATAGCTGAATCAGAGTTGGTTGGGGTGAGCGGTCACAAGTAAAAAAGTAAAAATAAATAAATAATATTTACTTTTATCTTTTCCAACGTTTCGGCTAGTGTTGCCTAAAAATGGTCTTGGTCCTGCGGTCTTGGTCTCGGTCTTGCACATTTGCAAGACCAAGACCAAGACCAAGACCGCTTTGATTTTCGCAAGACCAAGACCAAGACTGGCCTGCACAAGTCTTGCAGTCTCGCAGTTAAATAAAACTGAGATTTGTGCTTTATTGAGTATTTGGTTTCCATTTAACTATAAAGTAAGTTGTTATAACACTGAAATCTATTGTACTGATTATTATAATGTGATGTTAATACGGTGTTTCAACATTTTCACCTTACATTAAATCTAGACAGTTTTTTTTTTCTTCTTGAATCGTGAATTTGAGCTCATACCTCCAAAACTTGAACATATTCCAATATTGGAGTGAGATAAGATGACAAAAAGAAATTGGTTTTGGTGTATGAAAATGAGAGCGAAATAGTTTAAAGGACAAAGTTAGTTTCTACATGTGAAGGCTAGGAAAATGCAATTTATTTTTGTATTCGGCTCTTCTTTTCTATCATCGGGGTTTAATTAGATTTCCCCATCAGAAAAATGACTGTAATATCACTAGTATATAATGATAACATAACTGACCACCAAAAAACCACCTAAGCCACTATTGATGATAATATACTCATAATTGGTAATTGGTTGACTGTCGTGGATAATGAAGAGAAGAATAGTTGGGGTGGTCATTCAAAAAGGAAGGCAAAAATAAATATTAACATTTATTTTTGCCTTCCTTTTTGACTGACCACCCCAACTATTCTTCTCTTCATTATGATGATAATATTGCATCAGTTACGACATATCAAAAGATTATATGGGATTCCTCACAGGTACACCTCCTCTATCTTTTGAATTATATAAACATATGTATTTATGTTTTAAAAAATGGTAGTCTACACAGCAAAGTTGAAATTTATCATCCTTGATCGAGCATAGTAACAGTTTTTGCGCCAGCCAATATTATGACCAGAGCCCGATTTTTATGCAGTAAAAAAAGTTAAACAATGCCAAATAAATATGAAATTAGTTAAAGCACTATATTCTAGAAACTCTAGAAGTTTGCTCCTAGAAGACTAAAAAAGTCAAATTCAGGATTCTTAAGAAAAAAAATTCCTCTTAAACACAGATCAGACATAATAAGTAATAATTAAAAACACAACGTAAGATATTTATTAACCCTTTAACGACGGTGGACTCGCATATGGGTCGAGAGCCTGTCGGGCTCTTCTCTTGAAATTGTGATGTGCTCAGTGATGCAACTCTATTTTCAAATTATCTCGCGACCATTCTATGAGACATAATTTTTTGTTCGGATACTATGGGAGTTTTTTGGATGACCTCAGCAGCTAACTCTTGCGACCCATACCTGGCAGGCTCTCATCTCCTTTATGTCTGTATTTATATCTTCAACAGATCTATATTATCTTGAGTAGACATTTAAAATGCAAAATCCAATAAGATCTTCTTTGATCTATTTTGCAATTTGGCACTAAAATAGATCTTTTTGCGATTTTGCTCTAAAACAAATCTTCTCCTTTACGACAGATTGCAATGTTTTTCAATAAACAAGTTAAAATAAAAAAACAAATCTATTTTGAAATTTGGCAAAAAAAGATCTATTCTTGTGTCTTCCTTGAGTTAATTATAAAACCAATTTACGCTAAACTAAATATCTAATTATATAAATTTAACGAAGGTATCAGCATCGAACCGTTTGGTTCGCTAAGTCTTTTATTTTTATTATTATTATCATCAGTTTAAAGAAGAAAAATCAAAATTCTCTTGAAGTAGCTAGATATTCGTCAAGAAAACATTAGTAAGTAATAAATATCCTAGACGAAAAAACAAAACATTTGTGTATTGAGCCAGGGGAAGTGGTTAAATCCCTACTTTGATTCCAAGAAAGATTTCCTGATTACGGACAGCGTTTCATTTGATTATCTTATTTATTACTTTATAGTTTGCAATAATACATAACGTGGTCAATTCTCTTTGTTTACATTTTAAAATAAAGGAATAAGGTTTCTACTAATTATTAAATCTCCGACAACGTATGTTATATTATATCCCCATCGGTCGCTGTTGATTTATTTCATAATTTTCGGACAAATTATATCCTTATATTATATATCCTTCTTATTATAAATATATAATTATAAGTCTTATAGGTGATAAATATTCAGGAAGCAGTCATTAGAAATTTGTTTTATTTGTGCCGACGATTCAACCTAAAGATTTAGGTCATCATTAGGGCGTGGTTCGAGCACTGGAGGCTATCAAGTACTCCAGAGTACTTGATGATTGACCCACATGTTTGGGTTGAAACGTCGGCACAAATAAAAATATTTTATGACTGCGTCCTGACTATTTATCACCCATGATATGTAGAACAGTCGACTAGCTTCCTTCAATAATTCTGTAAGTCTTATAATTATATATTTCAGAAATATAAAAATATTTTTATTTTTCTGATAAAATGACAAATAATATTATTTGAATATTTAATTTTATGCTAATATTTTCAATTTGTTTTTCATTCGAATAAATTTATTTATTTATTCCACATTTGTTGGATTTGTGTTGGATTCCTGTTCGTAGGATTTGTTTTTTGTTAGTTGCTTTTCAGCTATGTGAAAAGAAGTCAAAGTGAGCCTGGGAAATTAGTATTTTCACAACACACACACACGCACACAATCATAACTATAACTTTTGTTAAATAAAAATATGTCACTATTTAAAAACTGATTTATTTACTATCAATAGTACCGACCGATAGACGTTACCATCTGGTCGGACCAAATTGTTATTATTGTTTAAATAAACTCTAAACACTAAATGTGTGTTCTATTTTTTATTTCAATAAATGCTAAGATTGTATTTAATGTCTTTATACCACAACCCTTACATTCCATCTAAGGTGAGGGTCTATCACTATCTATCTTGACAATGTCTTTAAAGTATATATATTCAAGTAAATTTGGTTGAACTTAGCTATGTCTAGGTCAAAAGATAGGCTCCAATGTATCTATTGTTTTGTGTCGTTCTAAGACATAAATTAACGTGTTTAAAAAATAACAATATGTTAATAGATAATTGCAAGACCAGCAAGGCTTGCGAGACTCATGCTGCAAGTTCAAGAGCAAGACCAAGGCTGAGTGTGCAAGACCAAGACCAAGACCAGGTGTGAATACTGCAAGACCAAGACCAAGACTAGCCAAGTCTTGCATTTGGGCAACACTAGTTTCGGCCGAAAGTTCAGATCTTCATCAGGGCTGATCTCACGAGGTTAAGGTTTCCGTAAGATCATAAATATAGTTATTAAATAATATCAGCATAATGAACCTTTTCGACGAAACAGACTTAAATATTTTTTAAAATGTGTAAATGTGAATTTCTACAATGACATGGACAGACATGTAGAGAAACTAACCGTTGGTAGCGCACCAATATAGTTTTATTTTATTATAGTTCTATATTAGAAGGTTTCGAGGCCATCTTCCTTTCAGACGCTTAGCAGGATTGTCAGGAATCGGAGAGGTGAGGAACTACTGGTTTGGATGGGTCTGAAGTTAATTATGGAAGGATAGATATCTGGATTAGGCTAAATTGGCAGCAAATGGGACATTATTGCCATTAGGGATAGTTTTATTTAAGTAAGAATCATTAGACATTTTACGAGGATTTTGGATTGCCAGGATTAATCAGGTAACGAGAGGAATTTGCTGGTTTAGTGGAGCCTCAAAGCTCAACTCTATAAGTCCAAAAGTCTTAATATTGTTAAGTAAATGAGTATTTTATATTTAAAAGAAGGTTTAGAGCGTTTGCCCAATAAGTGTTGGAGGACTGAAGCGTTTAGCTATTTTTTGCCGTTTCAGTTTTGTATGATATCATATAAAATATTAAATTTAAAGAAAATTATAACCCAGAGATGAATAGCTGAAACTTAACAGCTGGATGATTTGATTAAAATTATTATCTAAATATGTTTTTGTATTTTCTTAACATATCATTAACTATCATTTTATATTTCAGTTGGCTTCAAATACGTTACAGATCTCTAGCCACATGAATCAGCCTTCCCCACCATTTCCTTTCTTCCTACTCCGTTTGCTAAAATCAGATTTGAAACATCGTTATTGATTCAATCTATCCATCTGGTTTTTGGTCTCCTATGTCCCTTGTTAACTCTTGTTGTGTAGAGGCTTCCTGTTAGGATCAACGGACCTTAAGCCTGGACGTGATTCAATGCCTCATTTGAGAAAAATAGTTCCTATAATAATTTCCATTCTCTGATCCCTCTGTCTGACCAAGACAAGTTCTCATGTTAAATAGGATGCAATAACTAAAAACTGTGTAATTTAGGTAATCAACAACTGCGGCGTAGTATTATTTTTATTTTAATATCTTCCTACTAAAGTAAAGATTTCCAACATTCAGGAAAACTTCCTTATGTGATAAGATTTTTCATGATTTCAATATCTCTGAAAGAGAAAGAATGCTTTTTGTACGTTGATATGCTTCTGACCGTTTGTAATTTATTGACGTAATTTAGCGTAGAGTCGAGTTGTTTGAATCTGTCTAATCGTAAGAACGATTATCTTAACGTAGATCAATTTTCTGAGGTGGATATTTCGGCTTACTATCATAAACTTTGTTTTATCTTCATTATTATGATGATCGATTTGCTTTTCTTCTCTTATCAGAATGTTAACGAGTCTCTAAATGATTGCTTTCAAGTACAGCTTTATCGCCTGCATATTCTAGGATTTTATGATCCATTCCGATATACACCTCCCTTGCCTTTTTCACATGAGGTTTTTTTATTACATTTTCCAAGGATAAGTTGAAAAACAACGTGAGAAAATATATCTCACAAACCAGTTCAAACATTAAAGAATTTTAATATTTCTTGATTCAAGACTCCTTAATAATTTTCCACGTCTAAATCAATCTCACCAATCTGCATCCAGCTCTGTAATGACCTTACAAAGACAATAACTACATAATTAAAATCATTTATAATAGTTGTTATTTAAATTATTATAATAATGTTCGTTTATTTTTGTTATCTATTTGTACGATAGTTCGATTATTCTTTATGCCTAGCAAATACTGGCAACCATGAAGTAACCCCTCTAAGAAAAAGAGATAATTGTTGATTACGATATATATTGTGATTTTATTTTTGTTATCTTTTTTTATGATTTTATCACTCAAGACTATATGTTTATGCTTTTAATGTGGCTATGTTCTTATTTTTGTTTTTATATAAAGTATTATGTATATATATATATATATATATATATATATATATATATATATATATATATATATATATATATTACCTGTGCTTCAATATTCGTAAAGATTTAAATGATTGATTAAACGAAGTAGAAAATCAAGTTATTAAATTTTTTGACAGTGATTTAATGTGGATTCAGGGTCGCGTTTGAAGTTGAAACCTTGCGGCATCTATTACTTGGACGCGCTGACATCCCTTCAAGTCCTGATACCTTCCTAGCAACATTTGCTGATGATACTGCCATCCTATCCTCTCACTCGGATCCTCTAATAGCGTCTCAGAACCTGCAAAGACACCTTTCCTTCATTGAGCAGTGGTGCAACAACTGGCGCATCAAAATTAATGAATCAAAATGCAAGCATGTAACTTTCACTCTACGACGCAGATCCTGTCTGCCAATCCTTTTTAATTCAATTCCTCTTCCCTACTCAGACACAGTCCGATACCTTGGCTTCCTTTTGGACAAAAGACTGACTTGGAACCCACATACTAGACTTAAAAAGACAAGAGCTTAACCGACGATTTGGTCAGCTATATAGACTACTAAACAGAACATCTCATCTCTCAACAGAAAACAAATTATTAATCTACAAGACCATACTGAAACCTATCTGGACCTACGGACTTGAACTGTGGGGGACAACTAAATCATCGAATATCAAACGCATCCAATCCTTCCAGTCCAAAGTCCTTCGAACAATAGTCAATGCTCCATATTATGTCACGAACAAGACCCTACACCATGACCTTAACATCCCATATGTCCATGACATCATCCCATCCAGATTCTCCAACTTTTACTAGAACCTCATTCATCATCCCAATCCTCTAGCGCAATCCCTATCCAGCTCCGAACATCCATACCATCCCCCGCGAAGGTTGAAACGGCAGTGGTCTCGAGATCTTTTGTAAATATGCCTTTCGAGTCCTGGCAATGGCCAGCTTCTCCACTCATGTCCTGAGCGTCTGTGGCTCTAGTGCCCTCTTTCAGTCTCCGTTGGCTTCTAATACTAGTGATGCGGCTGGAAAAGTGGCGCTGGGATCTTCCGGAGTCTTGCTTTGCCTTCCACGTGTGGGGGAAAAAGCCTGGCTCGGATATTCTTGGGCGAATGTATATATTGTATATAGGTATGATTGTGTTTAGAAGTTTTTATTTTATTTTATTTGTTTATTTTATTTTTTTATTTTTATTTAACTTCTTCACCAGTATTATTCATTTACTTCTTATAAATATAAGATATATACAAATAATAAAGAAATAAATATAAATATATTTATTTCTTCATTATTTGTATATATTGTATGAATGAGAACTTTTAGCCCTAATGCTTATAGCCCTCCAGCAGTGGCTGATTGTATTATTATTCATTAAACAGATTAAAAAAAAAAAAAAAAATTACTTGGACTAGATGCTAAGCTAAGTGTTGCTATAACAGCTTTTTTTTTTTTATGAGTTTTGTATGAATAAATATTACTCATATAATAACAAGTTGTCATGATAACAAAGAAAAATTGTAGTGGCACAATATTTTAAATTTTAATCTCACATTCGTATAAGTCGAAAGAACATACACGCATATAAGTAACTATAGGTTTAATAACATTTTATTATATCTTCTTTCCTTCCGTACAACGAAGATTAGTATTTATAAGACTCGGATCCGTCCGGTACTAACCTATGGCTCAGAGTGTTGGGCGCTAATAATAATAGCATAAGAATCCCTTATTCGATTTGGACGATGTTTCTTGCGAAAAATAGTTGGTTCTAAAAGTAATTATGGTGTTTGGAAAGTACGAACCAACCTCGAATCAGTCGCCTCTGGTTCCCCATATTGCAAGGATGACACCAGATAAGACACCTCGAATGATCCTCGATAAAAAAATCTATGCCACCTGAAGAAAGATTGGAAAGATCCCGATGGATAGATTGTGTGTCAGCAAATGCGAGGCTCATCCTGGGTCTTCACTGTAACTTTGCAGCAGCCAAAAGAGATAACTGGCGGACCAGATAGTGAGAGGCCCTGATTCTGCAAGCGTAGCGCCAGGAAAGAAGATATAATAACATTTTATTATAACTACCTATAGTTACTTATATGCGTGTATGTTCTTTCGACTTATACGAATGTGAGATTAAAATTTAAAATATTGTGCCACTACTATTTTTCTTTGTTATCATGACAACTTGTTATTATATGAGTAATATTTACTCATAATAAGAAGATAACTATAATTTTTAAATGCTTGAGAAAACCGAAGTTGCATTTATTGGCGGCCAAGAGTCTTCTTTGAACCTTCTGAGTTATAATCCACCTGAGAGTCTTGGTAAACGAACTCACTTGAATGTCTTATTTCCAATCTCTATCTGGTGGGGATTTCGGATGAGTTTTTGGGAGCATATATTCGTTTAGTTTTTTTTTCATTCACCAATCCAGCTGCAGCATCTCTGAAACCCAAGAAATTCCTTGATCTGCCAATAATATACACATCATGCTGGAAAAATATCAGCACATCGATCGCAAAAGCCAGAGTTATTTTATATTTATTAAATACCGTGCCTTCCAACTGTACTGATTTTCTCAGTGCATATTTTAGAGCAAAGTTAAATTTTATTACTTGGAATATTCGATTTTCCGTTGAAAATACTAATTCATTTTTTGTCTTATTTGTTAATGTATGAATATGATTGTGTTTGTAATATGTTCGCATTAGTAATAGTTAGTTGTTAATGAATTGAGTATATTGTAGTTATACTTTTATTATTGTTATATTATGTTTTGCTTCTGCCTCTATAGTCGCTACATCCAACGTTTTTATTTATGCTTTTTTTCAGAAAAGAATTCTAACATACAAACTGCGATTGTCATTAATTAAACATATAATTTTTATAATATACACACCTCTCTTGTTTTCCCCCACTTCCACTATGGCTGTATGGTGTACGGTGAACTCTCAGGAGATCTACTGAACTGCGCATTACGTTTTGTTTTCGGAATCTCAAGAGATACGCATATTACCCAGTATTGAGTTGAAATGGCTCTATCCATCCTATCGCCGTACTCGAAGTACTGACGTACTTCCTAGCTACCTTTCTGTACCAGATCATTAGAACTCATCGACCCTCCTATATTTTCCATAGCTTACAATTTAAATACTCCATCCAATCCCGTCCTACTAGATCTCGCACTTCCGACCTCTATCCACCTCCTCACCGAACTGCTGCTTATGACAAATCATATGCAATTCAAGCCGCCTCACTCTGGAATTCCACCCCTGCTGATATTCGACAAGCACAATCAGTTTCCTCTTTCAAACCCCTCCTCATTAAACACCTACTCCTTTCTCAATCCGCCTGATCACGACATATACCTAAAAGAGCTATCTAAGTACCCCCAAAAAATATTTCTGTTACTTTAGTTTTCTCCATTTTCATTATGTACGCTTTATGTATGATTATTATGTATGTATATTTACGCTTTTTATGTCTTTTCTCTCTTTCTGTCTGTATTTTTGCTTTTAAATAACAATATTGTAAACATCTACTCTATTTGACCACTTACACATGAATTTAGCATTTATAATTTGTTCTAAAGGAACAACAGTCCCAGAATAATAAAATATATTTTCATTTCATTTCATTTGTGAATTATGAGCTAAAAACAGACTAAAAAAACCTGTACCACTACAACCCATGAAGGGTCTGGGGTTCAGTACTATTTAGGGAAAGCACTGTTTCAAGGTCAAGGGTTGTGAAAGGAGGTGATCTGACCGAGATCACGCTCAACCGCCAGGTTTTCCCCCTTAATTAATTACTTAATTGAGGGTACCCACTTTATAGAGGCTGGGTGTGCCCCAGGAGGGACTCCTGACCCAAGGTCGCCCCACGGCCAATGAAACAGATAAATAAATTTTCTGCCATGAGCCGGGGTTCTAACTCGGGACCCTTGTATTGGAAGCTGAGTGCCCTACCACTGAGCTACCCCGCTCCTAAAGACAGACTAGAATTGTATTATTATAAAATACCGAAAACTAATAATTGTTTCACATTATCTGGTTGAAATCATAATACAGAAAACCAAAACATTATTTCCTAAAATTGTTTACTCAACAAACACTCACATTTCCATATTAATAACCTAATATATTTAAAATTTACTATAATTTATATTGGATGTTTTACCGCACTAAAGCTCATAAAATTTACTATTCCTGAAATTAATTTTGGAAAGTTGTATCACTGGAAATAGTATTTTAATATTCAGTCGTAGATGGTGCTCTAATGACAAATGTTTGACGATATAGCGAGTCCCACCCTTATGTGGTTTTCAGATTCTCGTCAGTTTAGTTCGGCTCACAGGATTCGGGACTGGTGACAAAGCTACATAAGTTAACAAGGCTGTTAATTGGGATAACATACCTAAAACTTGAATGTTAATTAAGACGAAAGTTTGGAAACACGGTTGATATGCGGTAAGCGTCACCTCTATTTCTTGCATAAGATGCCGAGAATCGTCTTCGATGAATAATATAATTTAATAGGCATATGATTTTTTTTTCACCGTTTTCTCCAGTACTGTTGTATTTTTTATTCTATTAATTACAAAACTTATCTCGGAAATTAAGATCTCAAATAGAATGTCATTAACAATTATACATGTGAGACAATCAAAAAAGAAAACCATCGCCTACTTGAAAAATCTACATTCCTTTTATAGAAAATTGTTCAAGAAATACAAAATGTTTGCAATGAAGCTATCATTGATAATTTTTATGTATCTTAAATAAATAAATTAAACATTAAACTAGGAGGGATTTTGTTTAAATAAAAAAATCAGATGTATAGAAAATACCTGACACACATATTTTAGTAAAGTTTAGTTAAGACTTCTTATTTGACATTGAGGGAAATATTTTAGCAACAAAACACTGTTAAATACGGCTTATTTGATTCGACACCTGAACTCATCGTCCTAGCGATAACTTGTAATCAATATATGGAACTGAATCAGGTTAATATTCCCTGACTTGAAACAATGACATGATCACAACCCGCTTGTCGGTTCAATACACAAGGATTTCAAACGGCCATCACGTCACAGTATGCTTCGAAGATTTATAATATAAAGTAGGAATTCTAACTTGTATCAGATCATAAAACAATTCTCTGTTGGCATTTAAACTTTTTTTCATCTTTCAAGTTTTAAAGGTGCGTTGTGAATTCTAATAATGATAACCCCTCCAAAATCAAAAACAGAATACTGTCAGTGAGCTGCTTGTTGGGATCGCAAAGTCTACTGAGAGGCAACACCCTATTCAGAACAACTAAGCTTTTGCTCAAACAAAACACTTATTAGTCCAGTCCTTTCTTATGGCTCTGAGACGAGGACATAGTACAAGAAGCAAAGTTTATCAATATTTGAAAGTAGGATTTTTGAGTAATTTAAGTTAAAGACCACTTGAGGCGGGGACCTATGTTTTATACAATGTCATTCCTATTCCAATGTTTACGCACTGCATGTGTGGTGAAGGAGAATGAATATGTGTCAAGAATGTATGACTTAAAGAACCTACGAAGGAAGATACATTTACAAAGATGACATGACAATGCTGAATGTGTGGCACAAGAAAGCCGAAGAATACAACTAGGACGAATGCTGAAAATGTTGATGGACTGTTGATCAACTCAATAAAAAAAAATAATTGCTATTGATTCTCGGAGATATTTCTCTGAAGTGTTTACAACTTATTTACTAGCGAATCCCACTCCTTCATACCCCTCCTTTTGGAGTTTTAAATATTTAACCAAACTAGTGCTTTGCAATACATCTTTTGTTGAGTACGAGAGATTTTACTAAGGAGGATCACAAGTGAATTAAAGAAATTATTTGGACATTGATTTTTTTCAAATCTACGTATTTTTTCACATGAATTTTTATTATATACAGTTCCTATTATTTTCAATTTTTTTTAGCTTTAATTAACATAAATTTCAAACCAGTCACAATCGGTTTATAAATATCCTATATTTTACCTTTACCATTTCAATATTTCACTTTCCTACTGCTAAAAAATGAATGATTTAACCCAGTTTATTAATATTACCGTAAGTCTAAACTAGTTTTGGTCATGGTAGACAGTGTTACGTCTGTTAGTGAAACAATTTTATTTTTCAATGTGCATTTATAGAGTTAGTTTTGTTGCCTTTAATTAAATATGGTTGAGAGAGTAGTGCAGGGATCTCTTGGAGTCCTGCTTTTCCTTCTATAGTTGGAGTGAGAAGTCTGGCTTGGGATTCCCTGCCTAATTGTATATATTGTATATAGGTATAACTGTGTTTTTAAATTTACTTACTTTAGTTTAGTTTTTTATTGTACATGTTTTTTTATTATTATTTTACTTTTGTTAATTTTATATTTTCTATATATATTTGGTGTGAATGTGTTCATATATCACTATAATTATTGTCCACGTGACAGATTATTATATTTATAAATAAATAAATAAATAAAATTAAAATTAAATATGGCAAACATGAATGAAATAAAAATTTGCATATCTGCGAAATCTACTGCGATTTTGTATGGATTTCTAATATGGCTAGTTTTCAAACTTTTAACTAACTTCACTAACTTTAACTAAGGTGTCACTAAAATGACTTACCTATTTCTTAGTCCAATATAGTGTTCAACAATTCCCCTTTATTCTAATAGCAATTTTACGACATTGTCTAAGAAGAAATAGAATGATATTTCATATTAACAGAAATATGTTAAATAGGAAAACGGCATTGTGAATAATAGTTGATTATCTTAATATAAGTATTTATGTACTAAGGAATGTAAGAAATGAGATCTGATAATGGAAGTTGCGCTCTAAAAACGTCCTAGGATTTGTATAGCAAAGAACGATTAAATTATCTAAGAGAACAAGTCTAGAATGAATATCTACAAACGTTTTTAATATTTTTTTATGATCACGGTAAACCCCAGGCCAGATAAGTATTTATAAAAGTATAGTGTTTTTTGCTTAGTTTTAATTTTCTTATTTTTAGGTGATTTTATTTTATTTATTGTATATACTTTTTTATTATTATTTTTCTTATATTTATTTTATATTTTTTGCAAATATAGTGTGAATGTTATCCTACCTGACTATAACTAATGTCTAAGTCACTGTTGTAATACTCGATAAATAAATAAATAAAAAAAAATATATATATATATATACTTTATAATCATATTCATCCCAATGAGTTAACGTTTGTTCACTACATAATACAAAATAAAAATTCGTTAACAAATATCTCTTAACGAGCTTACTCTATTGTATTAAATATTAATGAGGCAAATGAAGCGGTTATAATAACTTTAACCGTAAAATGGGATTATACTAAGGACTGCAAAGTTGCTACTAACTTCAGTAAGTCGAAATTATTGTCACTACTCATTTAAGCTAATCTGCGCCCTTTATATTTCGAGTGCCCTCGGCGAAAAGTTTCGGAAAGCTTCGAATACAAAAACCTTAATTAATGACCTATATTTTTCCTTCATTTCAGGTTTATAAATTTATTAAGATGAAGAAATATTGAGATTCAAAACAAATAGATATACATATATGAAGATTTTTGTGATCAACACTTAGTAACAGCAAGAATACAATGGTTTCTGTATTCAGTTACAAATACCTACTTTTGGTTCATACTATCTTACAAATTAAACTAAAAGCTGCTAAAAGTAAAATGGGGAGCTTGATAATTTGCATTAGAAGAGCTTTTTTTTAATTAAGATGTGATATCTGTTTAACCAGGTCTAAGGACTTAAGTCTGTTTGTCCTGGAGCAAGCCTTTCTCGTTTCTAGGTCATGTACATAGATAGCGTCCAGGTTTATATATATATTATTCTTGAATTATTACTAATTCTTGAATATGGAATGTTTATAAATTTCGCATTTCATATTTCAAACTAGATAACAATAAATAAATCAGAATTATGCCAATATAAGATATATCGACCGACTTACAAGGAGCATATTATCGTCCCTTATCCTCCTATAAAAACAATTATCAAATGAATGAGTGATAATTCTGTATTTTGTAATATTAACAATTACATCAAAAACATTTTCACATAAATAAAAATCAATAATAAACAATTACAAAATATAGAAATAAATAAGGAAGGAAATGGTCCGGGCTGGTGGTCATAAATAGACTAAATAGTGGCAAAACTATTTATTAAAAGCCAACGCTACGACCCCACTTTGCAGGCCTTCTTTACTTTGTATTCATTTTACTTTTTAACCGTTATGCCTCAACATTATCTAATATTTAAATGTAATTTTCTTACATATGTACCACTAAGTGCAATTATAATTATTCATATTTGCTTCATCTCTATACTTCTAAATTATTTCTGCAATGTACGGTCTCTTATTTTTATATTTATATTGAACTTCTATGTACGTCTTTCATTTTTGTTTTTATTCTCATTGTACTCCTATCTATAATTTCTTAATTCTATTTTATATGTATGTATATGTATATATTTATATTTTTTATTGCATAGATATAGTATTTTCCCTTGTATCCATCCATATCTTCAAATTTTAGATACTGTAATTTTCCAGTTTTTTTTTTTTACTTTTACTACTTACTCCCTCACCATTTCCCAACCAGGTCAACAAATTTCCCTAATACTTACCATGGTTTTCCAGTTCTAAGTGGAAGATGTAACTTTCACAATTCTCTATATCTTTTTGTATCTTGTCCGTTCTAGCCTTGATGAAGACCTGCAAAGTCGGGTAGAAACGTTGGCTTTTAAACTATTTTTTACCACTATTTATGACCGCCGCCTCGGACCATTTCCTTCCTTAATAATACAACGGTCAACTATTAAGTATTCAATAGAGACAATTGAGAGAAATGTTCTTTTTTTATAAAAAAAATATATAAATTAAATAAACAAAAGGTGATATAAAAAAACAAAGGCAACTGTAGAACAGAATAAATAAAAACTATTGACTTTGAAAATATTAAACTCAAAAACAAAACTAAGTAAATACATAATTAATGTAATTTAAAAAATATTATCATTATGCTATGCCTTACTATTACATATTAAAAAAAAAAAGTGTACTATATAATATATCAATACGCAACAATACATGCCTTAATCAGCATAGAGCTTACATTCTTAGTCGAAGATTACAGAATAGTGGTAATAATATCAGTAAAATTGAGCTATTCTCGGATTATGGTCATTATTATGTTCCGAAATTAAAGCTGCATTTTTTTTTTAATTTTCCTTTTAGCTGTGAGTACCAATTAAAAAACATGTTTCAATTACTGTATAGTTCCTTTAATCTATTGTAGAAAATCCGTGGAATTTGGTCTTTTTAAGTAGAGTTATCCACCATTTGTCATTCCATAGTTGTTATTCCAGCTTCTAAACGTACAATGTAATTCGGTGTATATTTGAACCATTTGAAAATTTGTTTAACATATTTAGTGTTACATAAAATAAATCTTGATCTTGCACTTTGCAAGACCAAGACTAAGACCGCCTCAAAAAAATCGATTTTTTAAATAAAAATTAAGGCAAAATAGTTACTAATGCTCGACAATTTTGGTTACAATTTGTAAAGAATTGGTATGGCCAATATACTTTTGCATTTAAGTCTTATAATTTTTCATTCAGGCTTAGTTAGGTTCCCCCTATCTAAAAAAAATACAGTAATATCTCCATAGTACTAAGCTAATAGGTAACTGCAAGACCGTTGCGAGGCTCGCGCAAGACCAAGACCTAGACCAAAACTGAGCTTGCAAGACCAAGACTCGTCTCGGTCTCGCATTTAGGCAACACTAAACATATTCCATATCAATTGTTTTTAAATTACGACAATATTTTTTATATAGCTTATGTTTTGGGTTTTAATTTTTCAGATTCAATTCCTTGTACTTCAGAACCAACCCTCCGATAAACATTCTGATAACCCTCCGAGGCGTCTGAAAAAAAGATCTTTAAGATTTTCTATTGTAAATATATATATTTCTTTTTTTAGATTGCTACCAGTGGGTAGTTTCTTAACAAGTGTTTTTATGTTATTATTTTCTGTTATTACATTTACTGAATGTATTTTTTTTAATACAGTTGTAAATATCATAAACAACTAAAAAGAAAAAAAGAAAAAAACTTCTAAAATGTTCAGGGTTGTTGCTATAGCGATTTTTGTTTTTTTAATTACAGTATATGTAGTTTGAAGAAATCTCCTAGTTGATCCCAATTGTATTCCTAAATAAGAGTAATTGTTTACTATATAAATTGGGTTTCATTCATTTGAAAACGGTTGATTGCTTTTGTTCTTCCACCACCTTCATGGAACGGTACTATTTTCGTTTTTTCTGTGCTGAGAACTAGAAAGTTTAATTCCATAGCGATGGAAGTTATTACGATCTTATTGAAACTGTATTTTATTAATAGTTGATTAATCATTATTAAATTGGAGCTATATTCATCTGCCCCCCCCAAAAAAAAAAAAAAAAATTAAAATTAAATAAAACTGGTACAAAACCATTTAGGACACATATTTTAAACCTTCACACAAAAAACAATATATATAACTTAATTTTTATAAATTATTACTGTAACGGAGAATTAATATAAAGCAATACATTTTAAAGCAGACTCATGCGATATTAATAGTTCATATACAAAGCTTCTAAACAAGATTAAAAAAAATTTATTTTATAACTTGAAAATTTTTTCTTTCATTTACATTTACCTGTTTGTATTGTGTTAGTGAGCAATGATAATGTTAATTGATATTCTTGTGATTCTGTGGATATTGTTCAAAAAAAGAGAAATATTTGTAGCCTAAAAATGTATTTTTTATTTTTTATGTAAATTTATGTAATGTAGGTTAGTGAAAATATAACAATCTGTCTCAAAGGACATTTATAATAGTGTTCAGAGACCACATTCACACTCTATTTTTGTAAACTAAAGATTTTATTTTCCATTGTTTAAATTTATTTTGTTGTGTAATATAATATTTTTTATAAGAAAATGACAACGGCAATCACTATCTTACTTATACGAGTAAATAAGGACTTTAATAAGAAACATGAATTGAACAAAAACAGTTAACGAATAATTTTCAAGTTAAAGCATGAATATGTTTTAGACTATTGAATATTTAATAGTTGACCGTTGCATTATAAAGGAAGGAGATGGTCCGTGGTGGCGGTCATAAATAGGCTAAATAGTGGTAAAACTATTTTATTGAAAGCCGACGTTTCGACCTGACTTTGCAGGTCTTCATCAGGGAGGTGTGTTCATCTAGGAGTTTCACTTAAAACTGGCTCACTTCACTTGAGTTCTAAGTGAAACTCCTAGATGAACACACCTCCCTGATGAAGACCTGCAAAGTCGGGTCGAAACGTCGGCTTTCAATAAAATAGTTTTACCACTATTTAGCCTATTTATGACCGCAACCCCGGACCATCTCCTTCCATTATGTTTTAGACTAGTTTGATGATAAAGTATGATGTCTTTAAAAATGGTCAGAATGAAAAGGGAAGAAACTTTAATGTATTGAATATAATGTAATTTGGTTAATTTTGTATTTAGTGGTGGAGGGGTGTTCATACTATATTGTTCCTATTCATTATTACCTAATTAATTATTAAATAATATATATAAAAGTTGGTAACTTAATAAACCGTGAAAATTGTAATTAATTTAATCTTCCCAATATTTTATGATAATACAATATTTTTTTTATTATTTTATGAAATTCGATAATCAGGTTAACTTTTTTTTAACAGGGATAATGAATTACAATTCATTATACCTTAATTGTAAAAATAAAAAAATAAAACATTTAAGGAATGTAGCAGAAGAATGCGGGTCTTAACAACGGGTTGCGGAACCGTTGGGGAAACCACGATAAAGTGTGAAGTTAATGTTGGCATGAATAGGGGAGTCAGTTTAGGGAAGACGACAGTCCCTGGCAACCGAGGAGACATATTGAGATGTTTCTCTCCTATCTCCTCCGGAATGTTCTTTATTCCGCGCTATTTCAGTGCCAACAGATAACATTGGAGCAGAAATGGGAAACCTTGATTTTTTAAAACTGATAAGCACGGATTCAGAGCCTCATTTATTTTTAAAAAGACATTTGAGCCATATTATACAAATTTATTATGCACCATAATTCTACCTTTGATGAATTATAAATAAATTCAGAAGGTGATAAATATTCAGGACGCAGTCATTATAAAGTTTTTATCAATGCCGACGTTTCGACCAAAACTTGTGGTTCAACATCATGGCGTGTTTCGAGCACTGAAGGTATTCAAGCTAAGTTTTGTTTAAATGAAAATTAAAAATTATTCTGTTTTTTTTTTAATCGTTATTCAACTATAATACACATACCCCACTCTAAGAAAACCTTCCAAGTTTAATAAACTAAGAAAATAAAGAAAATAAACTTTTAATTAAAGTAACTATATACTTTTTGATTATTATTTAGTTGTTATTTTGCTTTTGTTTATTTCATGTTTTCTGTATATATGGTATAAATGTTTTCTTATCTCACTATAATCATTGTCCGTGTGACAGATTGTTATATTTCTGAATAAATAAATAAAAGAAAAATTAAGTAAGGCAAACTAAAAACATCAAAGTAAACTAAAAATATTCTTTAAATGAAATTAGAGTTTGTTATTGTTAAAACCACGTAAAGTGGTCTTATGAGTAGCTAAACTCTTTTTAAATAAAATATTTAATTATTCGCGTTTTTAAATCGTTTTTTAATCGTTCCAACTATACTACAGATACCCCACTTTTAGAAAAAAAACTTGCACGTTTAATAATATAAATATTAATAAAAGTAAATATTAATTAAGTTGAGGTTTATTATGGAAAAAGTTGATATTCACCTGAAGTTGTTTTAAAAAAACCAAGTGATTTTATATCCTGTCACCTAAAAGTACCCGTGTTTTCAGTAAAATGACTACAATAAATCATAGCCAGCTTTAATTTATAGTTTTTTTTCATGACCTAGGATGTGTTATAATTATCATAATTGCATAAATACACTTTCTATTTATATAAAAAAATGATATAAATAATAACTTTTCAAATACTTTTCTTGTAAAGTGATTATGGTAATATGTTTCTTAATCCAGATGTCTGTTGCAGAAATTACATCCTTTTTACTTTTAAATCCTTTATGTATATATCAAAGGTTGATAAATATTTAGGATGTAATTATTATAAAGTTGTTATTAGATCCGATGTTCACTTGAATACCTTCGAGTGCTCGAAACACGCCCTCATGATGACCCAAAGGTTTTTATTGAAACGTGTCGGCACTAATAAAAACTTTTTAATGACTACGTCCTGAATATTTATCACCCATAATACTACGTTTACGTAATATTGCTAGGTATCTGGATATCTGCTTTTCTGAGGCGGGTATGAGGTTTTTTTTCAATATTTATTAATATTCAATATATATATATATATATATTATATATATTATATATATATATATATATATATATATATATATGTATACATTAACTTGTGATAACACTGTTATAGCAGTGGTGAAACCTGCAGGTTATTGAAATGTGAGACTTAGTTTTTTGGCTCACAAACTTATGTACATAAATAAAGGAGTATTAAAATATTGGAGTTTTATAATTCATTAACAAATAATACAACATAACGTATGTGTTATATTTTCCCTTATTGAAAATACAATTATAAGACTTTCTCACCGTTGTATTTCTATTTAGTCCATGCAGAAAAATTGAAAAGATAATTATTAGAACAATAACGGAAAGTTTCATCAAAATCGTTAAAGCCGTTTTCGCGCTACAATCTGTAGAAAAACATGTTTTTCATTTATTGCGCAGCAGCTATTGCCCATGAAGCACGCAATTTGAGTCACAGGCATCAGTAGTCAACACCCTACAAAATAAAAAAAAAAGCAGCAAAATCGGCTCAGCAGTTCCCGAGAAAATCTAGGCACAGGCAGACAGACCAATGGCTTACAATGTGTTTTTCGAAATCAGGGGACTCTGAAACGTATAGATTCTTCGAAAACCGCATATCGGTAATTTGACCCGCTCGCAATACTTTCCTTACCTAGTATAGGTAGGAAATTAAAAAAAAAAAATATATATATATATATATATATATATATATATATATATATATATATATATATATATATATATATAGGACTTCGAAAGAAAAATGGTCGTTAAGGAGGAATGGATGGGAAGGGGGATATTAACCTTGTATTCCATGCGGTTGGACAAGCCCCATAAACTATAATAAGTTATATGATAAATATATCAATTATTTTTGTATATAATTTATAGCAAATAAGCATTGATGTGATATAGGTGTTTTTAAATATAATTATAGGTTTGTTAATTGGTAATTGGTTGACTGTCGTGGATAATGAAGAGAAGAATAGTTGGGGTGGTCAGTCAAAAAGGAAGGCAAAAATAAATAATATTTATTTTTTACATATGCCGACGTTTCGACCTGAAGTTCAGGCCTTCATCAGGGCTAAGAAAATAACCAAATAACAAGGTATGAGAAACATAAGTAGTGATGGTAATGGTAATAATAAAAAATAAAAAAAAATTAGAAAAATAAAATAGATAAATATAAAGTAAAATGAAATTGTTAGAATAATGACTAAGAACTAAGAGATAAATAATAAAAACCGTTACATTCCACACAATCATCACAATCATTCCACACTTTGTAACGGTTTTTATTATTTATCTCTTAGTTATTAGTCATTATTCTAACAATTTCATTTTACTTTATATTTATCTATTTTATTTTTCTAATTTTTATTATTTTTTTTTACCATCTACTTATGTTCCTCATACCTTGTTATCTGGTTATTTTCTTAGCCCTGATGAAGGCCTGAACTTCAGGTCGAAACGTCGTCATATGTAAAAAATAAATATTATCATTTATTTTTGCCTTCCTTTTTGACTGACCACCCCAACTATTCTTCTCTTAATTATAAGTTTGCTTAATGTTTGGAGATACATCATAATTTCGATTTTACGTTTGATGATGAACCAAATATACGCCGACGTTAAGAAATGGTATGATGTGGTGAGCTTCCTTTCTCAATAAAACAACATATTCTATGAAGTATCGCAATACGACACTTAGATCTTGGCGGTGTGTGCTAAATGAAATTATCTTTCTCAATCCGTAAACTAGATGACCGCTTGGTTAGCAATGTAACTCATCGAAAAACGCTGGATCATCTGTCCTGAGGGCTAGGTGTTTTTATATTTGGCTCTTTAGTGGACTAGGGAGACTACAGGTCCATGGGGTCGCTGAATGGGCCCCGGGGAGTTCCTAATCACCGAGGGGGGGAGGAGGAGTGGTGAAAGGGCGGCTCTCATTTCGACCACCCGCAGGGGGATCCTGGCCAAGTATTATAGGGCGCCTCTCAAGGAGCAGCGCTTAGTCCTTTGTCACTTTGATATTCATCTCCTGAAAGCGGCGGAATAAAGTGTCCGCTCCTGATCACTTGGAGCTCCGTCATCCGTGTTCCTTGTCCGGTCGGACTTTTCAGTTAAATCTTTACGCAGCTAGGTCCCTTCATACCCTTCAACAATACCCAACCTCAACACAGCATTCAACATACCATTGTGTTTTAAAGTTCAGAAGGGTGTTATTGCGGACTCCTGGTGAATAGATATGCTTTAATCAGCATAGTTTTACAATATTTATATTGGAAGTTGCGAAACAGAGTAAAATGTTGGATTTCTTGAAAACATTTATTTTATTTCATGTTATGTAAATCCTGATCTAATATTATGCCTTCCAATCTTACCGTTATTGAAAAGGTTTCAATTAATATTTTAGAGTTGCTCCTGTAAAACTGTCAAAATATATACTATTCTCCTAAAAAAAAACTGCTAATGTGTTTGATAATTTAAGATATGTACCTTTGTTGTAATTAGTTTTTTTGTTTTTTTTTATGAGTGATAAATATTCAAGACTCAGTCATTATAAAGATTTTATTAGTACCGATGTTTCAACCCAAACATGTGGGTCATCAAGGCGTAGTTCGTGCAATGAAGGTATTGAAGTACTGAAATGTGAGTACTACAATACCTTCGCTGCTCGAACCACCCTGGTGATGACCCACATGTTTGGGTTCAAACATCGGCACTAATAAAAACTTTATAATGACTGCGTCCTGAATATTTATCAACCATGATATGTAGAACAGTCGACTAACTTCCTTCATTAATTTATTTTTGTTTAAAATTATACTAACTTGATTTAATACAGAGCGTCGTTCTGTCCTTATATTTTATCATTGTATCATAAATCAGGTTGCCGGGCAACGGCGGTGCTGTGCACACACGTTAGCCCGTTCGGCCACCCCGCCCACACCCTCCAGGTATCCGTCAGGGGTTGATAAAAAGAACCACAACCAGTAAGTACTGCAGAGACTACTTGAAAAAACTTCTTCTATGAATGAAATGTGTCCCTCGCTGTAATTATTAAAACTTTTAATACATTTGATTAAAATTACCAATAGTTGGATTAACACATGCTAAATTTAGAGCGTTGAAGGTTGGTAGTTAAGAGACTCTTGAATTTATATTTAAAAAACCGTTTTTATCCAATGTCTTAGGCTCGTAAAGCAATTAACGCCGTTATGTTATTTTATTCTATTTTTTTGTCTTCAATACATCCGGTCACCTATATTTATTTTCACACAGATACAAATTAAAATCCTTTAGCTATTCATCCTAAAGCGGCTACATCCTGACAATGATATCCTCCTATAATATTTCATTAATCGTTGCAGAACAGATTAGAACGTCTCCTGGATCATAGCTCAGCAATAAGTTTTTCAATTATTTTCAAGTTTATTTATTATCAGCCAATTTTACACCAATTTTAAAATTTTGTCAACTTAATGACATCACATCTAATTACGACATTTAGCTCGTTGAGCCATTTTCAAGTCTGAATACCATTCATGTACCTTTCCTTTTCACTTTTGCGAATTGCATGCGTCCACTCATAACGATTTTTTTTATTTTTGTCATGTCCACCATATCATTTGTCACCGACATGTCATCATTCTCATTTCTATTCAGTCACTGAGTCATTAAATAGAAATGAGAATGATGACATGTCAGTGACACATAATAAGCTGGACATGACAAAAATAAAAAAAATTATTATTTTTTATTATGAGTGGACGCATGCAATTCGCATAAATGAAAAGGACAGGTACATGATTGGTATTTAGGCTTGAAAATGGCTCAACGAGCTAAATGTCGTAATTAGATGTGATGTCATTAAGTTGACAAAATTGGTGTAAAATTGGCTGATAATAAATAAACTTGAAAATAAATAGTATGCACCGAAGAAGAAGTTGAGAAATATTGTGAATATTTCAATTATTATTTTTAAAAAAAAAACATTATTTAAAATACCAAGTATTATGAGTGTGTTTCCTTAGTTTAGTGTAAATAGTGTATACAGCTATGGTTTTGTTTAAGGTGTTACATTACTTTACTTATTTTAAATCTTATTTTATTTATATTCATTGTATATAATAGATATATACTTTATACTTATACTTTAATTCTATTTACTTTATGAATTTAATATTATAATTTAGTCATTATTTTATTTTATTTATTTATATTTCCAGTGAATGAACACTATTTTCACAATAACTATTGTCCCTATTATGACATAATGTATGTTCCTGAATAAAATCGTCTCCACATTTGAAAAATAAAAGTATTTAAATTTTTCCTTATTTTGTGTGTTTTATTTATTTCCAAACATGAAAACAGGCAGATAAGTATGTAAAAACTTTAGTAATTAAACAATATTGAAATATATACAGAAATGGAAGATATATATGATGCCTTACGGTCTAGTTCACCAGGTCAGGTCACGCTAGACGTCACCCGGCATAAGACTACCTTGTTGAGTTTAGTTTCGTGACCTATTGTACCTAGAGGCTATATATACCTACACGTATAGAGGGTGTATATATGTATATATATATATATATATATATATATATATATATGTATATATATATACCATATATATATATATATATATATATATAACTATATATATATGTATATATATAGTTTTTTATATATATACATATATATATATATATATATATATATATAAAAAACTATGGATATTTCGAAAATATATTATGTTAGAGCTTATAATATTGATCTTAGCGTAAACTAATATATTCAGATTAGTCATATGTATGTATATATATATATATATATATATATATATATATATATATATATATATATATAAAGAAATAAAAGTTAATACTACGTACTGACGTCCACCGATCTATAAATTCCAAAACAACAACTCCATGTATCGAACTATCTCCAGATTCAATATTTCCAGTACCGAGGCCTATTTGACGTATAGAGCTTACATAAAAAGCAAAGATCAATAAGTCATTTAGGAGTTTCGAATCCAGAATTAATTGAAGTTTACAAAAAAAACAATATTTTCTATTTCAAAGCAAAGGAATCCTGAACTTTCAGTAACTAATTTATTTTTAACAGCCTACAGGAGTTTTTTTTCTCTGCATACAATGATATACACAAAATACAAGACATACTTCAAATCGGCATTTTTAAAAAACTTAACAGGATTTATTGGTTTTCTGTGGGTTACACTTAACAAAATTAGCTGGAATCCTTAAGCTGTGGTGGTCCATGCACCAGTTAAATTTAATAATTAAGGATAATTATTAGTGAGTTCAGTTAATTGTTTTCCTTTTTATCATGGTTGTTTCATTATTTTTTTTTTATTATGGTTTCATTGATAATGTAGATACGTAATAATTAAATAATAAATGTATTATTAGTATTTTTATTTACAGTTATGGTTTTTCTAATGGGTCGAATAAATGGACAGTTAAGATAAATTAGACTCTAAATGTGGGTGAAATGAAGTTATTTACACATGTTTGATTTGTAAAATATTGTACATCTTTAACAAATAAATACTATTCTATTGTGTGTGTATCTATATATATATATATATATATATATATATATTAACACAATTATTTTAATCGGTAATAAAGCCACTTAATTATTATTTAATAAACTACTAAATGTTCAATGATCCTGTTATTTATTCGACGTATATATATATATATATATATATATATATATATATATATATATATATATTTATATTTCTAATTAATACTGAATCATTGAACTTTGCCAAACTGTTTAAGCTCTCGACTTTATTCGACCTAATAACCTAGCTTAGCTTCAGCTTTAACGGATTCCTTAAATGTCAACAGCCTTACAACCCCAATCAGTTGTCAAGAAGAAATGTGACATTTATTTTGGGCCTTGAGGAGAAGACCAAGGTTTTCGACCCCATAAAAGAGTTTTCTTCAATGGGGATATCCACTCTGCAGATTAACTGGTAAGATAAGGGTTGTATACCAAATATAAATGGATATAGCGTTCATTTCACCAAATCGATTTTACGAGATCTCAGATTCATATTCGATAGTTAAACATCGTTAATTTCAATGTATATTACATTTATAATTTATTAATATTACTCATGAAATCCAATGTCACCAAACCCACACTATATCAATTTAATAAAAGGAATGCATGGGATGAGAAATATCTTCTCTCCACTAGAATGTACTACAACTATATTTTCTTATCTAGCGTATTAAATGGAGCAATGTTTAACCCCTCTAGTTAGTCACTTTTATTTTATTATTTATAAAATATAATAGAATAAACAATAACTTTATTCTGTTACGAATTCCATTAAGAATAACTAATGTACAGGAATGTGGTCAGAAGATCTGTTAAATTAACTAAATAAAAAAATAACAATATATACAGTATAAAAGAGATGAAACTATGCAAAAAAAAACTTAAAACCAGACCTTTAAATGAAATTTTACCTTTTATTTTTAAACAGTTTCCATATGAATCACATTTTATTTTTTTTTATTTTGCCGTAAAAAACTTTTCTCTTTCAACTTTTCGAGTAAAGGTTTTACTTTTTTATTTAAAAGTTCTGTTGGTTTTGCCTAAAGGTTTATATCGAAAATGGCTTTCATTCTTGGTTGCGCAAACAAACGACACTCTAGAATACAGTCATTCATTTAAGATACATTATAACACTAAGCTAATCCAAATTCCAGTTAATGTTTCATTTAACTTTTTTTATTAACAACTTAAATAAATAAAATTTTACCATCAACCTAATTTTTAGCAATTTCATTTAAATTTTTTTTTTCCTAAAAAGTTTCACAGAAACTGTTTAACTGTAATTTTTAAAAACGTTTGGTAAAATTTTCAATGCTTGCTTAAAAATAGGAAAAAATAATAGGAAAATTAAATTAAATTCCTGTAATCGATAAACACCAGATCACAACTTGATAAAAAAAATTACACCTGTTATTTAGATACATTTTTACACACACACACACACATATATATATATATATATATATATAATATATATATATATATATATATATATATATATATATATATAATTATGTATATGCCATATAGATAGAAAGAAAAAAACTTTATTCTGGGACGAGGTCACTTATGAATAACAGTTATGAACAAAAAAATAAAAACTACATCTGGCCGTACTATAATAATATTACATTCATCCTATATGGGGCTTAATGATTTATAAAACCTATTCCACTACAACCGGATCTTCGGGTATTGCTAATATAATAGGGTGTAATAGGTAATATAATAGTGCTGTTACTTAGTCCACGGTTGGACAAGGAGGTGATTTGCCTGAGATTACGCTCAAGCCCCAGGTTTTCCCCTTTAAATATTTATTTAATTAAGGGTACCCAACTTTACAGGGGCTAGGTGTACCCCCAGGAGTGTCTCCTGACCCCAGGGTCACCCCACGGCTAATGTAACAGAATAAAAATTTTGTCTGCCGTGAACCGGGATTCGAGCCAGGGACCTTGGACATTGCCTGTTAGAAGATAAGTGTAGGCACCACTGAGCTACCCCACTCCTTCTTAAAGATTTATATATTCCATAAATAATAATAGTTTTATTATTATTTTATTTTATCTTACCTAAAGTTACAATAACTTCATTTAAAAAAAAAATCTTTATTATGATGTATGTATTTTGTAATTTTATTAAATCATAATTAAATCGGCAATGCGATATAAAAATGGAAATTACACTTTTTATAACAAATAAATTAGACAACAAGATCCAATCAACAAATAGATTTATATCTTCAAATCGAACAATTAGCCATGAGTGGAGAATGCTTGCAGTACCCGCTCTTTTTTCTCATGTATAACTCCCTAGATTCGAATCCACGGTTTGACGTCCTTAGTATAAATGCACTCAACAGTATCCGAATCGTTTCATGGACGGATTGTAATTACAAACCTCGACACAGATCCGGAACTTAGACCTAGGTCCAAAAATTTCATATTTATTTATCGTAAATATGGTATGAATGAACTATTTTATCACTGTTCTTAATATCCTTTACTGTGACACAATGTAACATAACTCCGTTAAGAAAGTAAAATAAAATAAAAAAAGTAGAGGATATCATGTCATTCTAAAATGAGATAGAAATTTAGGTAATAAGATAAATTGAGTACAATAGTAATAGTAAATACAGGTAGTAAGATCAATTTTCTACTATGAAAAAACATGTTTTTATTTTTTTATTTCTTATTGATGATATTTACAACTGTATTACAAGTAAAAATACATTCAGTAAATGTGAGCAAAAGAATATAATAGCATGAAATCACTTGTTGAGAAACTACCCACTGGTAGCACTCTAAAAATGTATTTACAAAAGGAGATCTCGAGGCCATCCTCTTTTCAGACGCCTCGGAGGGTTGTCAGGGATCGAAGAGGAAGCAAGGTTAGAAACGAGAGGGTTAGGATGGTTCTGAAGTTTGTTATGGAAGGATAGGTATCTGGATTGGGCCAGATCAGAAACATAAGGAACATTAAGGTCGTTATGGATGATTTTGTTTGTGACAAAGTAAGGAGCTGTGAGGAGAAAAAACATTAAAATTCTTAAATGACTTTTGTTATTTCACCTCTTACGACAAAGTATATGTTTGTAAAATGTTTGAGCCATCAAATTACAAAAAGTAATAATTCATCAAATGCCGTCTCACCGCGTCCAAATAAGATTCGGTTTCTCTGAGAAATGATGAGAGAGAGATAGGAGGCAGGAAAGGAATACTTAATTACATCCAAATAGCAACGGTTAATCTAAACAGCGCAGTTTTAACTTTCTTAGGCTTGGGGAAATAAGGTAGAGAAAAAGCACCTATTAAAATAAAGGGAAAAAAAGATAGAACAAATTAATCAAGTTAATGTAGTTTAGAAAAGTATAGGTCTTACCTCTTCGAAGCAAAGCACGTAAAAGTAATTAGGGAATGAAGTATTACTGACCTGGAAAAAACGAAGAAAAACAGTTGTTAAATCATGAAATAAGAAAATATATTAGAGGTAGCTAAGAAATATTCATAGATAAGTTATTTATTTAGCATAATATCATTTACCAGATTTCAAATCTCGGCGTAACCTTAAATCAATACCAAAGTAACGTTTCCTAATTACATGTACGATGACAAGTGAAGCCGAAAAATATATTAATTAAATGAATTAACTGTATGAAAACGGATGGGAACCTTTTATTTTCGAAAACTGCTAATTAAAGATAACTTTAGCGAAGTTCGCTTTTAAAATGGAGATTGTCGAATGTTGAAAAGCAAAAACCTCGGCAATATTAAATCAGTTATATAAACGTTTTTAGAAAACCAACCTTTGTGAAGGAGTTAATAATTTTCCGATGGTCACAATCAAATGAAAAAGGCCCCATCTCACTTAGTCAAGAAATTCATTAAGTTATATATTTTTTTATTTACTTTATTCTTTCAGGCTGGTAGGTCATACTCAAAAGTTAAATTAAATTGATGAAGCCACAAATGAATATTTACTTAGAGAGAAATTGTCGCTATATTTATTTTATAAGATTTATAACTTGTGATAATATAACAGAAATATATTTTATCACATTCATAACAAATCATTCTTAATGAGAATATGTCCGAAATTTGTCTAGATGAATATAATACATATTCCATCATATTTATTATTTTTCTCGTCGATTTTTTGACCCACATTTATGTCATCATCAGCGATAAAAAAATAAACAAAGAGAAAAGAAGTGGCGTTAATGCCGTTACTTTTTTTTAACAAAGTTTTTTAAAAAGCTTTTACCTGCCCTAGATGGCATGTTAATTAACAATGTGTTATATTTAGCTCTTGTTTCCAAACAACAGCTTTTTAAGTTAAAAAAAATTCGATAATAACACAAGGTTAACTTCTTTCCGTATTAACCTAGAAAAATTGGCTGCAATTTTTAATAGTTCAGCTTTTAAATCGGAATACCTCAAACTATCGTATAATTTACCTTTTGTAAACAAACAAATATTATCTTATTAACATAAATATTATTTTTTTAAACCATCACCCTACATGTAACATAAAATATTAAAATATAAAATTTAAATTTCCACATGAGAAGCATTCAACTCAAACTCTCATTAAATTTGAAGGTTTTAAATATTCATTAAAATTTATACTTTTGCAAATATCTATTTTTTTTTTTTTTTTTGTTAGGTTCTAGTATGTTTTCTAAAAAAAATTAATTCTCTAAAATCATCGATTTTGGGTACCATGAAATTTCCTTTTATTTGATATCTCATTCATCAAAACCCTTTGCTTCTTAGAGCCGGAAAAGTGATCTGCACTACTGTATTATACATATAGTGCAGATTGAAATTTAAATAGGGACCGATTAGGAGCGAAATAAACCTCAAGGTCCGTTTTGAAACAAAAAAAGATTGGTTGGGGCTCGCTATGGAGAGAAACCATTGTGTATGATTCGGGAGGAAGGGGAGGGGGAGAAGTCATTAAAATTGTACTGTGAAAACTTATTTTTTTGTTTCTTCTTCTCATTTTTCTTATACAGCGCAACATCCCGCGTGGAGACAAGGCTTTCTGAAGCTGAAATCAAGTCATCCCTGTTCCGTGCTGCCGCCTTCCAGTTCCGGGACCCCAGGCACGGATCTAGCATCAGCAGCTACGCCATCCATCCATAGCAACCCTGGCCTTCCACTCCTTCTTTTGCCAAATATTTCTTCCATTAGTGTGTTTTTCGGGACCTGACACTCAGGTATTCTGATGACATCACCAGCCCATCTGAGGTGGCTTACTCTAAAGAAGGTCAGTACATCTGTATCCCCAAACAGTTCAGTTAATTCGGCATTAGTCCGTTGTCTCCAGATTCCACTTACGCATATTGCTCCCAAGATTCTCCTTAGGATCCGCCAATCAAATCTTAGCAGAGCCTTTTCCTGATTCCAGGTGATAGTTCAGATTTCCACTGTATAAGTAAGTTCCGGCCTTCCAATGTCCTGTGCAATGGGATATTATACTCTAGAAATTCCCGATTTTTCCATGATAGCACAATGTCATAGTTCAATGATAGTTCAATGTCATTTTGAGAATTACTTTGCTGTCCAACTTTTAGTCTACAATATGTTAAATAGATTTATTTTAAAGTTTCAATTAAATAAGGTGGTTAAAAAAGCGTTTGATGTATTACAATTTTTCCCCCTGTAAATTTCAGAAATTGTCTTGTATGGGTTTTACCGAAATATATATATTCTATAATTGTAATTGTGTGTATTGGTATATAATAGTATGGATATTGTTTATGCTGTGTGATATGAAAAGGAATTTGTATATATATATAAATATGTGATTACGTATAATTAAGTGCTATGTCCAAAAAAAAAAAGGATTGATGAGTATGCTGTGTATCGAGCAACCTTATATAGTAGGGCAGCACTGCTCTAAATAAAGTATTTCTCTCTCTATGAAACATTAGATTTATTGAAGGAAATGTTGGTCAGGGGGTGCGGTCAATCAATACTGCTCAAAAATTAATAGGAATATTTCTATTTGATACTTATTTTATTCGTTTTAATTAAAATAACTCTTTTATTTTGTTCATTAGGAATTCTTTTATTTGTTGTTAAACATAAAAAGTAAACAACAAGCGTTTTTTAATGTTAATAAATTATTAACCAAAAGATAATAAACATGAAGAATATTCATTTTGTAAACCAACAGTTGTTTTAGACTTTTCTCAATTTTAGTTCAGTAATATTTAATGAAAAAAATAAATCATATGGAACCAGAAGTTCATAATATTATCTTTAAAATGAGCGGTCAAGGGCTTGGCAATTAGGTATCGTCGATGCAGTTCGCGTCCCCCAGATTGTGTTCTTCCGAGGTTTAACCAGATTCAGAAAAACCTGAAGTATCAAGTAGGAAGTATCAGATTTATTAGAGTTGATCTCAGGAATTAATACTTATCTCAATTTTCAAAAAAAGGATTCAGGGAGCGGGGAGGGATGGGGAATGAGGAAAACGTTATTAAAATTGTGCTATACAAAATTTAACTTTTTGTTTAAAAAATCATTTCAATAATCTTATTTTTAATTTACATTCGAAAAAAAAGATTGAAATAAAAAAGCTTTTGATGATTTTTTTTTACTTCTAATGAAATAGAAGTATTCCATGAAAAAAAAAATCCTTGAAAAAGAAGGCGGAGTTTGATAAGCTTTTTTTATTTTAATGAAATTTACAACTGTATTACATGAAAAATACAACAAGTAAATGTGACATTGGTAACATGACATGTACTACATGAAGAGAAACTACCAATTGCTAGAATTCAAAATAAAGTTCTATATTAGAAGGTCTCGAGGCCATCTTCTTTTCAGACGCCTCGGAGGGTTCATCAGGGATCGAGGAGGAAGCAAGGTTTGAAACGAGGGGTTCGGATGGTTCTGCAGTTTGTTATGGAAGGATAGGTATCTGGATTGGGCCAAATCGGAAACATATGGAACATTAAGATCTTATGGATGATTTTATTAGTTACAAAGTAAGGAGCGTTGAGGATTTTACGAAGAATTTTGGATTGTAAGGATTGTATGAGAGAGGAATTCAATGGTTTAGTGGAGCCCTAAAGCTCAATTCCGTAAGTCCAAATAGGTCTTATTATTGTCATTTATATGAGTCGTTTGTAATTGATTAAAAGCTTTCAGTGTTTGTCAGGTAAGAGCTGCTAGTCGAAAAATTCGGGCGGTTTCTAGTCGTTTCAGTTTAGTATGGGAGTTCCAAGTGAAAGTTTTTTTTTTTTAAACTTATTTTAACATCAATATTCTTTTAATACTTACATTCGTTTGAAAAATAAAAAAAAAAATCTTTCATTGAATGTTTTTACATAGGAATCGATACTAATGAGGATTGCTAAAAAAGTCTATAAGAGTTCATTTAGGAAACAAGCTACTCCTATGTTAATTGACAATTGAAAAAATGTAATCAATATATATATGTTTTTGTATGATATATATTAACTGAACTGAATTTTCGGAAAATAGTGTTGACATTTGAAAAAGGCAACTTGCTCCCGAGAGGATTGGGTATGGTCACCCCCCCCCCCCCTTCTAGGCCTTGGGCAAGACGGAAATGAGACATCGCTGGTCGGACAGTTAGGGATCAAACAGGTACCTCGCCAGGTAACAAGGGTATCCAGCCCATCCTAATCCCTCCGATTGTCAAACGAACTCCGCCTCTCCAACGATAATTATTTAACTAACTTGTCCTCATTAGACTGTCCCGCTAAGCCTTGTCGCTTGGCTTTAGGGGCACGCTTGTCTTCCAAATCATTCCCGGCTCTGTCAGATATTTCTTCTATTAATGGTGGCCTCCCTCACTCTCTTCCTTTATAATTACCAAAGCGATCTTTAATTACTACTCAACCCCGTTAAAATACATGCAATACTTTATGAGAAAATAATTAGTGAAAAGAATTTATCAGGGTATGGGGTGGAATTTTTTAAGCCAAGCACTACAAAATATATGAGAAAATTATCCATCTCTAATATATCCAACTATAGAGAATTGGTGGGGTAATTTCGAATATATTCTGAGTATTGTGGCAAAAAATGTAGATTGGATGTCGGCTTTGTTTATGGGAATAATCTGTTATTTAATTTTTTAATATTAATATTTAAAAAAACAAAATGTAGTTATAGATTTTATGGTTGTTTTTTATGCGTTCTGTTGACAATTTTGGACCTTTTATTAATGTTAATAATTGGCACTATTTTAACTGCCTGATTTTTCACCAAATAAGATTTGTACGTTATCCTTAAGATTTTTGTAATGTTGATAATGTAGCATAAATACATATATTGTAAAATCATAAGGGTAATAATAATAATAATGTTTATAACTCAGAGTTAGGATCTATTTGTATGGGTTCACTAAAATAAAGTAAAGATTAAATAAATAAAAATAATTTTTGAAAACCTTGAACAATTTAAATATCGCTGTCATATCGAAAAGTGATATGTATCAAATATTTTTTAATTATTGTGACCCAAAGTTTTCTTGAAGTAGATGCGCGCAAGAAATTGACGTTATTGTGATGGGAACGTTCTATTACTTTCAGAAAATCAAAAGATCTACAAATAATCAGAATGAGAAAGAAAAAATTTGCTGATATTGTTTATGAAAGAACTTCAATTTCAAATGCTGAACTTCGATTTCAAGAACTTCAATTTCAAAGAACTTCGAGTTCAAATGCTGGAGAGAAAGACTGGCTCGAATGGCTTAGAAGGAAGAATTAAGTCAGATAACACGATTTTCAACAGAAATTGGCAATCTAGGAGTGTATACTTCTACCTTATGGGAAGTATAAAACAATCAGTTCAGCATCAAATATCGATCCACTAAAAAAAATATACAAAAATTCATTCTTGAAAAATTCCAAAAAAGGAAGTTAAATTAAAAAAAATTATAAATTAAATTTAAAAAAGAATAATAAATTTAAAAAAATGTGTTTTATGGTACTGCCGTAGGTGCCTTCAGGCCTCTACTACACCATTCAGTACTCGTAAATGGCCCTCCTTCTGTTTAGTGAAATTGCAAAAGATTTTTTAAGAAATCTAAAAGGTAAACGAGCTTTTCTGAAAGACTAGTCGATATTAGCACAAAGTGTCAAAGTCACACTATCGAAAGTGTGAGGGCACAAAGCAGATAGAGAGCTATTTTGTTTTTCTCGGTGGACTTCTCTATAACCTGCCTTAAAGTGAAGAAAGTCCCAATCAGCAACTTATGTTTGAATGTGCAACTTAAGCATCTCAATCTATATCGCTCTGGCAATCGACAATATTTATTATTCTAGCTTTTACGATTGTTGAGTAGACTTTCTTTGGTACAATAAACAGTAATGAATCTCGATCGGTATTATATTTCCTATTATCTCTTTTCCTGTAAAGGGACAAAACTACAGTCCTTTCATATAATTTTCTAATACCTTTGTAGCCTTTGTAACGCGCAGCACTTCGGGTTACTTCCTCCAGACCAGCTGACTAGCCAATTGTTTCAAACAAATCTTTCTTGCTGATTAAATAGTCTTCACCATAACAAACCTGCTTAATATCATCCAGATTGGTGCAGCATTTTGAGCTCCTTTTAGCAGCACCTTGAAATATTATGTTCATCTGTCTACTATATATTCGTTGAGCCATATAATGGATACTGATCCTTGTTTTCTTTTCCGAGATTTTGGCATTTCCTTTGTCGTTCGCTTGATGTATTTTTCGAATGTTTGCGTCAAATTTCGCGTTTTCCCTCATTTTGAGACCAAATGATAACAATCAGTTCCAGTTACCTACAAGAGCTTATAGCTTCGCTCTTTCCATCTTTCTTTGTGCAGAGAGAATAATGCATCTAATATTAAAATTTCCTACTTTTTATGATATGGTCCAACTTCCGAACAAAATAAAGGAAATGAAAATGATTTTTTAATAGTGATATATGAATTTTACTAAACAATCCATCACCTATTCATTATATGTAGTTCAGATTAGGTATATATTATTTTAGTTTATAAAACAGGTATTAATAGGACTCATTTTCGGGGAAGTATATACAATTTAAATTACCTCTAAGAATCAGTTAATATATAAAACAAAGTGTAAAATTGCAAACATTAAATAAAAAATTCAAGATGTTCAGCAAAGTATGTTTGAATTAACTTTTATTATTATAATTATATATTTTTTTATAATAAAGGCCTTCTTAAACTACCTCAGTATAGAATGACGGAAGTTAAATTTAAAAAAAAATAATAAATTAAATTTTTAAAAAATAATAAATTAAAATAACAACCACGTCAAGGTAAGGTGTCTTGCCTACGCAGAGGATCTCAAGTATCAAGGAAAGAATAGCCAAATTGGAAAAACTAACTTTTCCGGAAGATATACCAGGCAGATGAAGGAAGAAACGGAAAGACTTGGAATAACGGACCAGGACTGTCTGGACAGAGAGGGGTATGGTAAGAGACTAAAGGAGATCACGGTTCTTGTTAAGAAGAAAAGTTCGAGAAAGGGAGTCGCGTGGACGGAGGAGAGAAAGCGGCGGCACGCGGAGATAATGAGAGAGAAGTGGAAAGAAAGGAAAAACAAGAAAGAAGCCAAATGTCAAGATATTCGCGTTGTCTCTATGGCCGTTACGTGAAAAAAGATAAATAATAATAATAATAAGGCTTAGCGAACCCGAAGGTTCGATGCCGACACCACCAATCGCTTGTTACACACCTCCCTCCACCGTTCGCCGTCCAAACCCAGTCCCTTCAGATCGGCTTTAATGCAATCTTCCCACCTTCGCTTCGGTCTAAACCTCGGACGCTTACCATTCGGCACAGCAAATATTAACCTTTTAGGAATTCTCTCGTTACTAAGCCCAACAACTTTACAAGCCCATTTGATTCGCCGCGATGAAATTACATCAATTATATTACCCGGATACAGCTCACGCAATTCGGCGTTGTGTAGCCGTCTGAACTCTCCGGTTAACTCATCCTTCTTCGGTCCGAATATTCTACGCAATACTTTATTTTCAAAAACCTTAAGACGCTGCTCATCCCTTAATGTAAGCGGCCAAGTTTCGCATCCATAAAGAACTGTAGGCAAGATAATTGTTTTATAGATTCTAATTTTTAAGTTCCGGGACAAGAGGCGCGAACTAAGTAGTTTTGTCACAGAAAAATAACAAGCATTTCCCGCCTTCAGTCTAACCTTAATCTCTTCTTCAATTTCGTTTTTTCTAGTTATCGTTGAACCTAGATACCTAAATTTATCTACCTGTTCAAACATATTACCATCTATATCGATGTCACCAGTAGTATCGCCATTTTTGCAGCTAACCATATATTTTGTTTTATCCACGTTTATTTCGAGTCCTAGTTCTTTCCCGGCTTTCATTAACGTTGTCGTATTTAGTTTTATAGTTTCAACGTCTTCGCTTAACAGTACCAGATCATCAGCATAGCCCAGCACGGATGTTGTCCCGCCCAGATCCAACCCTTTCTCGGTTCGCATTACCTCCCTAATGGCATGTTCTAATGCCAAATTGAACAGGACAGGCGAAAGTGAATCCCCCTGTTTTAAGCCCGAACGAACCTCAAATTTTTCGGACAAATTATTACCGATTCTAACTTTATTGAGTGTCTCCGTCAAGCACATCCTGACTAGATTTACTAGTTTTTTTGGAATCCCCTGCTCGAATTAGAATATTATACAGTTTCTGGCGGTCAATAGAATCGTAAGCCTTTTTAAAATCTATATACAGCTGGTGAACAATACCGTTATACTCCAATTTTTTCTCTAATATTTGCCGTAAAGAAAATATTTGATCAATAGTCGAACGATTCCGTCTAAATCCGCATTGGTAGTCTCCGATAATTTCCTCGGCGTATTCCGTGATTCGACTGGTTAAGATTGAAGTGAATATTTTATAACATACCGGAAGGAGTGAAATTCCTCGATAGTTATTACAATCCGTCCTCGGACCCTTTTTGTGAATCGGAATAAGAATAGATTCTTTCCATTCTTCAGGTAATTTCTCGTTCACCCAGATCTTTTTAACCAACCGATGTATTTTAGAAACTCCAGCTTCCCCGCATGCCTTAATTAGTTCAGTAGGAATATTATCGATTCCCGCTGCTTTATATGATTTTAATTTTCCGATAGCTACTTCAACTTCCTCTTTACTTGGTCCTTCTATTAACGGTTCAGCACTCTGGTACTCAGAAGGAGGACACAGATCATAATTTCCCGTATTTAAAATATTGTCAAAGTGGTCCTTAAACTTATTCAATATGTCAACCGGATCGGTCAGAATATTGTTATTATCATCCCTAATTCCAGACGTTACGGGCCCTACATATTTACGTGATCTGTTTATACCTTTGTACATGTCTCTTACGTTATTTTCGATTCTATTAGTTTCTATTTCAATTATTTTATTTTTAAGATACTCCCTTTTTTTATTTTTGAGCAATTTTGTCGTTTCGTTCTTTGAGATTCGGAAGTATTCCAGATTGTCTTCGCTAGGATTATTTAGAGCTTTTAATTTAGCGGCTTTTCTTTTTTCGCACATGTTTAAGCAATCTTCCTCAAACCACGGTTTGTTATTCTTAGTTTCCTTTTTTCCTAGGCACGAGTTACCGACCGCTTTTATATTATCCCTGATCTCTACCCATAACTTGTCAATATCCTCGTGGTCCTCGTCAGGAAGCTCTAAAGCTTCAAACCTATTCTTAACATCTAGCTCGAATTGGGTTCTAATTGATGGATTTTTTAATTTTTCCAAATTAAAATTCTCAAAATCGAAACGGTTTTCTTTTCCCTTTTTTATATTAAGTTTTTGTCGAAGTTTGCGACTAATTCATGATCCGACCCACATTCTGCTCCGCGATAAGACCGTACATTGATTATACTGCTTTGCCAGCTGTGTTGTATCAAGACATGATCTATTTGATTTCGTGTTTGCGAATCCGGTGATGTCCAAGTATATTTATGAATATCCTTATGTTTAAACGTCGTACTTTTAATTATCAGGTTTTGAAAAAAGATAAATAAATAAATTAAAATTTTTAAAATTTTTTTTTGACAATTAAATTATTGTATTAATGTTTTTTGTTAATAAATCAATATAATGTAACAACAACGTTATTATAGCACTATAATTAAACAATCTATGAGCACTATGGGCACCTACGCCAGTGCCGCTTTTCTGCCGCTTAAGTGCATTTTCTACGAAACTGCTTCAAATATTTTAAAAAGTAATCAGTGTTTTAGAAAAAGAAATATATTCTCCAGATGTTTTATTTAGCACCTTTTTCGTTATTGTTGGCCGTTTAAATACAAACCAAGCTTGATTTTCAACTAGAAAATTTTTTTGTTAAAAACATTGACTTTACTGGTGTTTTTTATTACCTAAGCCAATTATTTTTAATATTTTTTCATGTTTTGTTATTCTCTCACTATCCAGATTTAATAAAAGACCAACTATGACGAAATTAAGCCAAATGCTGATTCTCAGTAACAAAAAAACTAACTAAAGTCAAAGTCGCCAATCCGCCATGTTTGGACGCCATTTTGGGGCAGTTCGTTCACTTTTTTTTGTGGAAACATTGGTTTTTTTTTAAATAAATAGTTACAAGGAACATAACGATATGCAATTTATTGGTATGTGGGGGTGGGAGAGTGCACGGTAGGGGGTCTGGCTCATAGTCTATTTTTTTAATGCTAGAAATACAACATATCGCACACATGTTTACTATCGGAATTCCATGACTTTGAACAAAAAGATAGGACTACGCTAAAATTAAAATTGTATAAATCAATTAATATAAAAAAAAATGATAATGAACATCTTCGTTTGAAGGTTAATTACAATATAAGTGATAGAGGATAGTCCCCGGGGAGCCTAGAATGGATGTTTTCGGCCAAAATCACAAGCTTCCCGACATCAATACATGGAAGCTTAGAGGAAGCTCCTTGTTCTTTTATTTACTTTTATATTCGTTCATTGACAGAAATTATAACCAAAATATGATTTATAATTCAGTTCACGCTGCTTTCTATACTTATTATTAGGAAGAAGTGAATATAAGCGAAAATTATGCCCATATGAACCATAAGAAATTAGAATTTTGGAGTTCGTTCGCCTCCGGACAAACTCGGCTACTTTCGGCATTTCAGGAAAAAGTATGATCGAAGTGTTCATGGACACCAGATAGGCACTTGTGAACTAGCACCAAGATACTTATTGAAATATATTACTTCTGAAGTAATTTAATTTAATGAATTTTAATTTTCTTTCTATTAACACAAAAAAACATTTTGAATACTTCACAAGTTTTATTCTTTTCAATCGTATGAAATATCTGAAGTACATTATAAATTACAAATCCTGTTTCATTAGAAAAAGAATCTATTAAATATAAAACGACATATAATTTCATTCAGTTATTTAAACAGATTGCTCACATAATAAACGGTTATAAATTAAAAATAATATAAAACTGCTATTGAGAATCAACATCATATAATAAGTTTTAAAATGAATAAAAACACACAAAAAACAAAAATGTCTATACATAATCAACACAGAATAAAATGTTATAACTCACAGCTGAAAAGTCTAATGTAACCTTTTTTCTTTAAGTTCACTATAATATTTTACACGGCGGTTCTTTAAAACATTCAGACTTCTTAACGATTTAAATAATTTAATAATTAAGAAACTGAATCTAAGGAATTATATCACTTTTATAACACTACTCACACATATAAAATAAAATAAACCGGTGCACACCGAACGGCGCCAAATCTAAACTAAATTAATATGGAGACCGATGAAGTACACTGGTGAGCAGTGGCAAATGCCTACTTGATGAGACGAATACTGCAATCTGATTGGCCGGGGGTTAGCGCCAATTCTGACCTAGACACAGTCAGTGAAATACTGCAAATATTCAAGTTGATACGATTTATAACGATGGCCAGTTTCATCAGTTTTATAGGTATTTTATTAAGTTAAGTTATTGATGTATTAACGCAATGCGTATAATTCTAAATTATAATAGAAATAGAAATTTGTAATTACATTTTTATATATATTGGCTAACATTAACTACATTACAGTTTTTAAAATAAAATATTCTAATGTCCCATGGAATTTAAAAATTATATTTAAATATTATATAAAGTTTATATCTCATAATTGGTTTAGGTATAATTAAATTTGACTTTTCCATATTTAATTGAAACTGTATGATCTATTTAGAATTTGTGATGAAAATAGGCAATATTAAAAATCAATAAAATGTATTTTACTTGGTTCTCTTATTTTGTATCTTTATCTGCAATGTTAAAGATTTCTGATGTAAATAGTTTGTTAAATATCATAATGTTTTAAAGAATATTTAAATCTTTAAGAAAGTGATATATAGCTATTTTTTAATACGATACGATTATTTAAAATTTGTTTTATATAACTATTGCCAGGTTTAAATATAATTTAAAATCAATTTAGAAAAGCACTTTTGTGGATGACTAACAAAGATCTACATACTAAACTCCACCTTCCAACAATTGTCCAACATAATAAGACCGTTTACCCACGATTTTATACAAATTTAAACGGACAATTAATTAGAGACTCGGCCACAGCTGAAATACCCCTGAATATGAGGAGACTAAAAAGGCGTTGGATGCGAGATCTCCTTTCTTAAGCAACCTAAGTAATTGAAACAAGTTAGGGAAGAGGGACTGCTGAGAACTATGCTTGAAATATTATTTTTTTTTATTTTTAGCACATTTGATGATTATTAACATAAAGTTGACAGGTGCAAATAAATGTTTAAAGCCAACAAAAAAGTTTGAAAATATAATTAAACTAATTTAAATATTTCCAATAAAATCAAATTTCTAATTGTTTTTATTAAAAATATTTTTATAACAAACAGTTGACGATAAGAATTTAGAACATTTTGATTTATAAAAGTTAATAATTTAAATTATCAAATTAAATTGAAGTTTTTTTTTTAAGTTTTTGAGTGAATGCAATAAGGGTTAATAGAGAAATTACTAATAAAAAAACTTAAACCTGTTACTTTTAATTGAACAAAAGCCGAAATAAAAACAAAAAATGATATTAATAAATGAGTATTTTTATACTTTATAAACGTATATTTTAATGAATATCACCTGTATCCAATTTATATTCATTAAATATTGTAATCAAAAACATTCAATACAGCAATATCCATTTAACATCACCTATATCTTAGCACAATAAAACACAAATTAAAAATTGCGAAATTTATTTTGTACCTCAAATAAGTGAATCAAACACATCCTTTTTGAAAATTTAAAAAACTAACATTGTTACACTTTCGAACTAACACTGTTGAAATATTTTAAAATAATAACAGAACTAGAGAAATGTTAACCGTACCAAAGCTAGTACAAGACTGGCTGGAATTATATTAGAGACGATAGCAGAGCCATATCAGAGGGTGTAAACATCGCAGGTAATTAGATTGCTGGTCTAGCGACTATGAGGATATTAGGTTAAGGGAACTGCATTTTGTTGTTCTTATTTTAAATTATTTGATCTGTATGTCCAGTAAGGAACTTTTTATCAATTATAAATACACTGAAGTAGTAAATATTAACAGGGACATTGATAAATATTTTATATAAATATAACCCACACATAGGTGCCAAGCTTTCCATTTTGATGAGGGAGGGGATGGTTATAAGAAAAAAAAAATTCTGTAGTTTATATTATGTGCACAAATTCAACAAAATTTTGAGAAACGAAAAAATATAATATTGGATATTTAAAAATAAATAAATAAATATATACATGTTTAGTTGTAGGATTTTGTTATTATTATTTGTTTTATATGCTTATGAATATACTTGAAAATTTCTGAACAAAACAATTGAATATATTACACTTTGTATAAATTAAACATGGAAGGTAGGGTATTAGTCTCCATAATATAGGTACATTTCTAGAACTTTTTCTACTAAAAATGAATTGTGTTAAAAACAGAAAAATGTTTTTGATTTCTTAGTTTGTACAACCTCCAAATAAAAATTAAACGTTTGCACAGTCTGACTAGTTACGAAAAAAATTCTCCATAAAACATATTTATACTTGTACTTATTAAATATATTTTTTTCCAAATTTACTGCAGAAAATTACAACAAAATCACGTGAAAATGGTGATGTCCATATGAAATGTCAATGAATCATAAAATCCAAGGATATATTTGTTGTTGTTTTTTTAAATTATTTGATCTGTATGTTAAGCTAGGAAAGTTTTATCAATTATAAATACACTGAAGTTGTAATAAAAGAGAATTACATTATTATCCCTGAATATAAATGAAAATTTAAATAATGGGAACATTTAGGGATTTAGGATTACGTATGCGTCTATGCTCTTCATCAACTCTATTATTTCAGGATTAATCCAGGGAGAAGCAGGATGTCTTAAGGTAAAGGTCTTTAGGGGTGCTTGTTGATTCAAGAATAGAAGAAGACTGCAGGAAAGACAATCCACCATTTTATAAATGGAAGAAAGAGAATAAATGGGATCTAAGGATTGGAATAAAGGAACGTAGGTAAAAAGGGAGATAAAGCAGGATCGAATCTAACTTGGGGAGGGTGATATGAAATGATATAGAGAAGGGATAAATAATCTGAGGAAATTGCTGCAAATAAATACTCTAAATGAGGAATGTAGGGGAAGGGAGACTAGAGGAGGATTGTTTCCCTCAGACTTTCATGAACGTAAAGACCAGCACCCCCACCTGTTCGGTCATTTCGATCAGTTCGATCATGACGAATGAGGAGATAGTTAGGAATGGATACAGAAGAGAAGGGAACATTTGATTGGAGCCAGGTTCCCAAAACGGTAATAATGCGATAACATTATTGAGAAAATAATCAAGGGATTCATCAAACTGGGCCAGAAGGGATTAAGAGTTGAATTTTCACGTAAGTAGGATATTAGTCATATAAGGATAAAGAAGGATGTACGTCATTGAAAGTTCGGGACGGAAAGGCAAAACCGTAATTATGTGAATGTAAGTTCCCAAGAAGAAGAAAATTCGTTGAAAATTAAAAATTAGTTACTGCTTACTTATAGACCTTAGCTAAGCCAGCTAATATTTTTATAATCAATTTTAGTTTAAATATTTTATTGACTCATGTAAATGTTATCAATTTTAATTTTTTTTACTTTAAATTATTGGGTAGGAGGGGAGGGGGATATTCTCGCCCTCTCCCCAACATGTTTATTAGGTGCTGTCGCAATTTTTATTGAGAATCCGGCCCGCGAAAGCTTCTATGGTAATATTTTAAAAAATATTTAAATTTATGAAATAGAAATCACTTAAACGCAAGCTTACTACAAACTTTATTGTATGGGTTATTTCTCTTACATAGACGTGTCACCTACAGAACAAGTTTTTCTGTTTTCATCACAAGCCATAGTCCGCGGGACATAAAGGTCTCAATGCGGCCGGCGGGCCAAAAAGATTGGTAACCCCTAACCTAAAGTATCAATATTTTGATTTGTACTTGGTTGTTCCGATACTTTTGCTTTGATATTAGTGTGGTATCGAAACTTCGTTGGTATCAGAAACTTCTAATAATCAGATTGTTAAAGAAAAAAAGTAATAATTAAATAGAAGGAGTACTGGAAAGTATTAATACTTTAGAACCGATATTTGATTTATAGATCAGTATTATAGTTACTTTAGGTTATTTTGTAACGATTCTCATTTTGTGTCCTTTTACGAACTGAATTATTAGTTTTTATTTAAATAACTTATTTTTTTATTTTAATATGAATAATAAATAATAAATAAGTAAGTACTCAGAGGTATGGTTTGCCATGCAAAATGTTATTTGATTTATACTCTAGAACCGGTACTTTCGTTGTAATATAGTGTGGTATTAATAACGTGTTATAATCGGAAACATTTAATAATTAGCTGTTTCATCAATTAATTATAAGTTATAATTCTAATTCGTCAACTATATAAATATCACCTGAATAAATTGAAGTGAATACTTAAAAGTTTCGATACTTTTGATTTGATATAAGGTATCGATACTTCTTTGGTATTGTTAAAGCTGCAGAAATTATCCAAATTTGTTATAAAAAATTAAATACTTAAATTAGCGATATATCGATATAAGTACTCAAAACTAAATTATTTATTTCTATCTTTTTAGAATAATGAATACTTAAATGAGTGATAAAATAAATAAGTACCAACAAATATCATATGTTTTGAACCCATATTTTGCTTTAACCTATAAATTAGCGATAAAGTGATTTCAGTACTCACAAGTACCGATAGTTCGATTCCGATATATGTATTAGTGGTATCTATACTTTCAATTTCCACTCCCACACCACTTATTCCCCCCCCCACCTCCTCCTCTTCAGTCTGACCTGTTCTTTAATAACGAAATGGAAGATGAAGGTTTCTAAATTCAGGTTAAATGAATCAATAAAGAGGCAAGCCAAAAAAAAAAAAAAAAAAAAAAATAGAACCCATAGCTAAACCTAACTTATTATTTTATTTAATATGTTTTAATTGTCTGTTGTTATGTATTTTTTATATTTTTCTTAAATTTACATCTCTTTATTCTGTCAAATAAATATTACAATATTTCGTTATTGTAATGGAATTGTAATGGTTTAATGATCCATTTTTGCGATTCAAAAATACTAATACGTAACAAGGACTCATTTTGTCTGGGTAACTAACTGATTTTCCAAGTTTCCTAAAAGGAATTCATAATCTATACCCAACATCTCAACATCCTAAAGCTCATAAATATTTAAACATGCTGGAAACTTAAGTAAAATCGGTGTATTTTGTTTGGGTACAAATATTATGCCAAGTAGGAATCGTTGGCAATGAGCTCGAGGATGTAACAGCCAAGAAGACCCTTTCAGGACGGGGCGCTGCCATTTTAGCTAGGTGTCCATGTGGAATGAGAGCCCACCAAGCAAATTAAGGGATATTAAAAAACAGTAAAGCTATGGTCAACATCAAATCGCTTTATCCGCATAGAAGTGGTTGTCACATCACATTAGCCAACAGCCACCATAGAAATGTCCGAACTGCAATAATACACTTACTGTTAACCACATCTTGCAAGAATGTTCTTTTTACATCTCAAATTTGACCAATATAATTAATAAACAAAAATAATATATTTTAAAGGTCAATAGTTAAATTTTTCAATAGCTATAATAATGCTGCTGGTGCAAAATGTCGACAACTTTTTTCTTCATACAATAGGTGGTAAACAGTCCTATGTTTTCAGATAAAAAAAAATGTTATATTTATATAACTAATATCTTTGTATACAGCGACAATAATACAATTAATTATGTATGAAGAGAGGAAACGTTTAAGTCAACAATTCATTACTTCAATGACAAAAAAAAATATAATAATTAAATAAATATGTGATTGTACTTTCGAGAATTTAGTCATAAAAAGACATTTATCATACTCCAATGTCTCTCATTGATTAAAATGTAGGCTTAACTACAATATGGCTATTAACTCCTAAACCTCTCATCCGAAAGATAATTTGTGAAATATAAATACCTTATTAGGGTGAGTGTAGCTTTCCAGAGATATATATTTTTTTTTTTAATGTCGAACTTTTGAAAAACTGTTATACAGATTGCACGGTATCAAAGAAATAGAACAATTTAATTTTCAAACCGTCACTCACTCAATTGTGTTATTTAATATTTATCTATGTATCCGCAAGATCTCTTGGTTATTTCAGACCAATCACGCCTATATTCGTATTGTAGTGTGTTGAATAAACATTGAAAACAAATATTTATTGCCTTTATCCACTTAAACTAATTAAATACGATAATGTCGGGTCATGGTTTTATACCCAGACACTAAAACTTAGTTTATACTTCTATAACTAGACACTTGAGCCCTCTTACCATTTTTCAATAGCTATAGTAAAGCTGCTAGCACAAAATGTTTTAAAAAAAATTTTCATATTATAGGTGATAACAGATATGTTTGATCGTATATGAATATGTAAGATACAATCAAATAAAGGCTTTTTATTGTTAGTCAAGAAGTAATTCTTCAGAACCACTCGTTTCTAACCTTGCTTCCTCTTCGACCCCTGATCAACCTCCGAGGCGTCTGAAGATAGCCTCGTGATCACCTAATTTAAAAATTGTATAAGATTGCTAATAAAAGGTAGTTTCTCCACAAGACTTTTTATGTCAGTATATTTCTCTTTATCATATTTACTAGATGTATTTTTATTCTAATACTGTTGTAAATTCCATGAATAAAATAAAAACAGAATCAAGAAGTCTTATTGTTTTTGTATCTTTTCGAGATGAAAAAATTCCGCATTTTTTTTTATTATTAGTTAATTAACCTTTTTGTTATTTAATGTTTATTTATATATCTGCGTTATTTCAGACCAATTACGCCTAGATCATATTCATATTGTTGTGTGTTTAATAAAATATTAAAGACAAACAATAATTGTGTGTTATCCTCCCCGTAATAGTTAAACAAGATCATTTCGGATCATGGTTTGGTACCTCCATATTCTAACTAAGTACTTGAGCTCTAAGATAATATTAATTTTCCTCTGTTTCTTCGATTTTTTAAAATAGTATTATTATGAAACAAAAAAAATAAATATTTTTTTCAACGGTAAACTGAATGCAAGAACTATGTTCTCAATCAGTCAAAATGTTTCAAAGCTGTTAAAACAAAACAAAAGTGCTTGCTAGAAGTATTTGGCTAAAATCATTAACAAGGCTAACAAATGGGTTATGCTTAATGAAAGCCTCGGCGTAAATAAATTGCCGCCACTTGGCCCTAAAGGGAAACATCAACAGAGGGATCTATCCAGGCCTTTGTATCCACTCCCTCCCTCCAGCTTCTGGAATAAAACTTGCTCCAGTAAAGAGGTCTCCTCCTTATCAGGTTGACTAATTGGGGTCCTACCACTTCAAAACCAGACTACTGCCACTCTACCAATCCCGAGCTTTAACCCCTTTTAGGCTAAAATTACAAATGAAGATTGTAACAAACTATTATTGTAGATGGGTTCTATTTGTCAATGGGACTCCAATTCATTTTTTATTGTAAACCGCAATGATTCAGCATTGGTTCCAGGAATCATTCCAGCACAATTGATTTCTTTTTTTATATATACATTTTCTCTTGACTACTTTAAAAGCTTAACTAATTAACTACGCAAAATTCAGCACTCTATATCATAAGTTTTGTGGTGAGGTTTGTGGATGTTTCTTGGTTGTAATGGGCGTCATATATCCCGACTGTAACTTTGTTTTTATCTTTTGATGCGTTTGTTTAAATTTTGTGATGACGTTCAAACTTTTTTAGATAATAATTCTAGTCGTTTTTATTTTATAACTGTTACTGGGTAGTGCGTTTTGGAAAAATCTGATTACCTTTGTGACTTTGAGATGGTGTGCACTGGGTGAGTGGTACTGAGAGAGGTGGCAAGTGAATTTTATTTTTTATTTCTACCTTACTGATAGATAATTTAAATGAAATAACAAATACGCCTATTTATCCCGCTTTTCCCATTCCGCTAGCGTTCCTCAAGATAGTATCCTAGGTCCTATCCTTTATACATTTATACAGCTGACATCCCAACCTATCTCAACACTGTCATCACCACGTATGCCGATGACACATGTATCCCATCAGTAAACAATGACCCAACAATTGCATCCCAAATGCTTCAATCACACATCATAAATCTTGAAGAATGTTGTCAAAACTGGAGAATTGAAATAAATCCCACCAAATTACATTTACCCTTCGTCGTAAACCAATGACTTCCTGTCCTACGGTTTCCTTTAACAATACTCCACTTATCTCTGTTGAGCAAATCCGCTACCTAGAACTCCATCTGGACAAACGTCTAACTTGGAATCCTCATACCAGAAACCGCTGAACGTTTCCGATTACTTCAGCACTTACTAGACAAACGCTCTAAACTTCCAATGAATTACAAAAGACCAATATACATCACTATAATAAGGCTTATTTGGGCTCCACTAAACCATCGAATTCCTCTCGTATTCAATCCTTACAATCCAAAATCCTTCGTTAAATCTTCATTGCTCGCTACTTTGTTACAAATAAAACCTACCTAATAAACTTCAGAATCATCACAACCTCCTCTTTTCTAACCTTGCTTCCTCTTCAATTCCTGATAACCCTCCGAGGCGTCTGAAAAGAAGATGGCCCCGTGATCTCCTAATGTGGACATATCATCAGAGTGCTACCATTGGGTAGTTACTCAACAAGTGTTTTCACGTCATTAAATCCATATGTTCAAATTTACTAAATGTATTTCTTTATTACAGTTGTAAATATCATTAAGAAATAATAAAATAAAAATTATTTGATTCAGGATATTTACAACTGTATTAATATAAAAATACAATTATTAAATGTGAACAAATAAATATGATGGAACAAAAAGACTCATTGAGAAACTAACCACTGGTAGCACTCTATGGCAAGTGAATTAAATAAGTATTATGTTTCGTGAGCTCATATTCCTACTTTTGGAATACAGAATGTTCCGTTCCGAATAGTTTGATGTAGAGGCGGTGAACTATTTGAAGCCACTATTAAAAGAAAGCTTTTTATCGATCAATCCCTTCTCAATTAAAGAGGCTTTTCGCCTGCTTCAACTTGTAGTGCATTTGAAGAGCGAATTGATTTTTTCCTCCTGTTTTCGTAGTTTTCTGATCTATCATCAGATGACGTCATGGATGAATGAAGGGTCGAGAATGGCTAGTCTATCAGCTCCAATTTATCACACTTATCCGGTCCAAGTCATTCAATTCCACGTATTTGCTAAGTCGTCAATATTCACCAGTCGACTAATCACGCACTGTTTCTGGAATTCATCAGGACTCCCTGTATATTACTGGAAACTCTAATTTTTATTATTCTATTGCCATCATCACTTATGTCTAAATATATAATAATTTCGTCATGTTAAGAATTCTAAGGATGTGACCTATACATAAATACTGTCGGTGTCACATTCTGTTTTACTGATCCCTAATTCATTCATTCGCTGATTCATAAGATTCAAATCGTACAATTTTATAGGTGAAGCGATATAATTAGAATTATTGTTATATAAATAATATGATTTTCAAAATTCAGTTTATCAGTGTGAAATTCTTCTATACATTAAATTTTCGCTTATATTGTACTATGACACAGAATCGATTAAACACGTATTTCTACCAATTTATCGGGATGAAATATTCACAGCATTTATTGCAAAAATGCATTTATTCAAAATTTCCAAAACTTTGCAATTGCGTCATTGTTCCAAAGGTTGAGTGAAATAATTTTGATCTTATAAATAAAGCAATCATATGAATCCGTACCTCTTATTATTACTAACACTCCATTTGAACAAAAAAAAATGTATTAGACGTGTTTCTTGACATAGATCATGCATTTGATAAGACATGAAGAAGGGTCATAGTCGACACATTGGTCCTTAGCTTTTATAAATATTTTTTTTATTAATAGAAATTTAAGGGTAAGAATTGGGGATATACTGTCTCCCCGGAGTTTGAACAAGAGAATGGGGTTACCGCAATTCTGCGTTTTATGTGAAACACTCTTTTGTTTTTGTTTTAGTCACGTTTTAATTGTAGTGAGGTAGCCGGATAAAGGGGTGCTACACGCTGACGACCATATAATTTATTCTGATGGGAAAAACGTAACAGACTTACAAGAGAACATATAATCTGCCCGAAACAACTTCAGCGATTAGCTTGCTAATCATGGCTTTAAAATAAAATTGAAATGGAAACAAAGATAGGTAGCTGTCTCTGGCAATCAATGAGGCAAAAATGAGGGAAGTTAAAAGTTATGTCTGTCCATGGAAATGTTCATTCCGAAATAGGAAAAGAGAATAAGTGGTTGTGACGCGGCTACGTATAGGCAAGACACGCCTGACCCACGGTTACTTGTCCGCGAGTCTCTAACTGACCCAGCCCTGAAGGTGTCCGCTAACTTTGAAGCATTTTCTAACAGAATGCAAAGCGAAGGAAACTGAAAGATCACTTATTGATATTCTACACAATATTTCTGTCAATATTGCACAATATACCGATGACTGACAAACCTATTGATTTCCAAAGACAGAAAGAGGTATATTCCAAAATATAAAATATAACTATTGACGCAATGCCATAATAACCCTAGTGGTTAATTATCGCCTTCATAAATTAGAAATAATAAAATAAAAAGCACTTATTGGTATTGTTTATTTGCTATGTATATTATAAGGTTTTAGTTTGCTTCTGATGTTACTTATTTCGTATTAATATTATTGACTACGGGTTTCGTTATTTATCAACAGCGGTGCATTTACTATTTTATTCCGAAACCATATAGTCCAGTTAAAGAATGCTCTAAAACGGGGTATAGGAGGAAATGGCGGGGGTACAATTTTTGACGATCTACAAAAAAATTAAAGCTCACAAAATTTTCATTACGATTGAATATATATATTTTCGCTATCTCGCTTGGTTTTCGAGATATCCGTCCTCAGGTATCGCTCAGGTGGAACAAACAAATTATTTCAGGTTTTTTTTTATTGTATTTAACTACCTAACTTTTGATTGCTTCATTTTACGATTAAATCATGCAGAAGAAAGTTTTTAATAATTAAATTTCCTTGAAAAATATATATTACTTTACTAGTTTATCTTTAACGGTTCAAAAGTTAGATCAGTTACATATACATACATACAATAACGTTGTTTTTTTATTGTCAAATTCTCGGAATCGACATATAAAGTTATAATTGATCTAACTTTTGAACCGTTGGAGATGAACTAGTAAAATAATATATATTCTTCAATATATATATATTCAATAATATATTCAAAATTTAATTATTAAAACCTTTCTTACTCATGACTTAATCGTAAAAAGAAGCAATCAAAAGTTAGCTAGTTAAGTATAGTAAAACAAATGAGGCAAAACTTTTTTTTTCAAAATTAGCCATAGTTGACGAAGGATATCTTGGAAACTAAGCGAGATGACGAAAAAAGGTATATAACAGTCATACTATAAATTTTATCAGCTTTAATTTTGTATAAAACGTCTTGGTCAATACGTTTTTTTCAATCTATGTCTTCGGGCATAGATTACAATTTTTTTTTAATATGAAATGTATAATTATCTTTAAAAAAAAATTATAAAAGGAGTGTATTTTTTTTTACTGTAATACTTTTGTAAGACATGATTTATTTAGCTTTCTTTTTCTATCTCATTTTATTTTAGAAGGGAATATTAGTACTATTCGGACCATTCCTTCTGTGTTATATATATATATACACACAGATATATATAATGTTTTAAATAAGAAAAGTACTTTTTGACAGCGGTTTATATAAATATTTTACGATTTAAATGGAAAATAAAAACTCTTACTTTATAACGAATACCGGTGAGATAATTTAGCATTTCAAGTAGGAGCCTATAAGACCAGTCTGTGAAAATACGAAATCAAGAAGTCAGATGAGTTAATTAATTAAACAGTAATTGGACAAAAGACAATCTGCAGCAAGAAACTTCCTTTCCTTTGTCACGTTGACAATAGCTCTACCCTCAATGGGAATCTGTTAAAGAATTAATTGTCCTAACTACAAAACCAGGAAACTACCCTACTTATGCATCCCCTGGTTACGATTGTGTACTTACGTTTTAGAAATTTTTTTTTAATGATATCAATTAAAATAATTTCACCAAATCGATGAAAAACTAAACTATGAATCCAAAACCTTGTATATTAAATTAAGAATATTTTGTTTCTGTTGGCACTACAGAAACCAGCCTTCTCCACCTCTGCCAATCTAGGGCTGTTTCTTTTCAGTTATCTGCATGCAGCTTTATTGCATCTTTGTTAATGCAATTTATACATCTGGTATTAGCTCTTCCACATGGACAAAATATTGTGACACTCATTATTGTGTAGTGGCTTCCTGATGGAGTGCTCATCTTAATCTCCTGGTCTCCATATCATATAAGAAAGTGAAAACATTATTACCAAAATAGTAGGATTTCCAATTAACATAAAAAAGTTTGTTTTTTTTTAATAATTTCTATATTAAATCATTTTTTCGTACTTATGAAACACTGATGCATCTATTCTACGAAGCAGCATTTAAAATTTATAAATTAAAAAAAATCAAATCTGATCAAAATCTTTAAAAGTCATTTAATAATTTCAATTAAAAGAAATAAAATTTTTGGTCATATTTGATAAAAATCATATCCTGATCATCATTTTTCAACAAACGTTTTACCATTAACAATAATAATTATTTTTTAGTAATAATGTTTTTAAGTAAGAAAGTTTTTTGGATTATCTTCATATATATTTTGAGTATGGAGTAGTAAGAGGAGAATATTGTTGTCCAATATTAATAAAATATGGATGATTTTATTTGGGACAAAGTAAGAAGCGTTGAGGATTTTACGAAGGATTTTGGATTGTAAGGATTGGATACGAGAGGAAATCGATGGTTTACTGGAGCCCCAAAGCTGAATTTCGTAAGTCCAAACAGGTCTTACTATTTTAATATATATGAGTCTTTCGTAATTGATTGAAAGCTTAGAGCGTTTGTCTAGTAAGTGCAGGAGTAGTCATTGGTTTGCAACGCAGGATAAAGGTAATTTGATGGGATTTATTAGAATTTATTTTAATTCTCCAGTTTTTACATCATTCTCCACTTTTGATATGTGATTGTAGAGTTTGAGATGCAGTTGATGGATCATTATTAACAGATAGGATACATGTATCATCAGCAAACGTGGTGATGACAGTATTGGGATGGGTTGGGATGTCAGCTGTATAAACCGTGTAAAAGATAAGACCCAGGATAATACCTTGGGGAACACCAGCAGACTGGGAAAAAAGGATGGATATGAATTGTTGTGATTATCTTTGAAGCATCTATCAGTAAAGTAGGAACGGATAATGAGGAAATATGTAGTTGGTAGGAATTAATGGAGTTTGTACATCAGCCCCAGGTACCAGAGTCTATCAAACGCCTGTTCAACGTCGAGAAAAACTCCCGTGCAATAAAAAATGAAGTAACTAAAAATTTCAAAAGGTATCCCGGTATGCGGATGCGAGGAAATTTATTGATTGTTTTTCATTCTGTAAGAATCATAACTAAAAATGAATCAACAGAAAAAAGAATATGTAGATCGACTCCATTAATCATGTTACAATTTACTTATTAAAATTAATCTCTGCTTTTGGAGTTAAGATTACGCCTATATTGGGAGCAAAATCCATTCTTCCGTAAGAGGACAGAACGCTATATATAGCTAAGTAGGAGGCGGGTACTCTTTGATGTGGCTTTCATTGAAGACAACGAGTGAACTCTCAGCTCGTTTGTTATCTCCCCGGAATTTGAAAGTTTGTATCTTTCCAACAAAATAACCTTCAGTTATCTCAAAGTCTAATCCAACTCGAGCCAGAATTAGGACTTTACATACTTCATGTTTTATATCCTATTTAAAGACCCTTTTATTTCATTTTCAATCGGTTAATATATGTTTAACTTCATATACATCCCTGATTTGTTAGTTGGAATATTTTTTTTTTGGCTTAGTGGTAACCCCACATAAGGGCCAATTTATTTGATTCACCTTTATGCATCATACATAAAATTGATATATATATATATATATATATATATATATATATATATATATATATATATATTGTACAACAGCAGTTTCTACAAAGAAGCTTTATTTTGTCTCTGGATAACATGGTGAAATAAAACAATAGTGGTTGTTATGTTTGCTCGTCATGGCAATAATAGTTTAAAATATATTTTTTACAGATAGTTCCTTTAGGTATGTAGTAAAGGGGCACAGTAATAAAATTTAAGTACTTGCTGTACTAGTAGATTGTTTCATTCAAAAAAAAAAAGAAAAAAAAATGGTACTTTATGATTTTCCTATATGAAATATATATATATATATATATATATATATATATATATATATATATATAGATAGATCTTTCATTTGTTTATTTAGAAATATTACATTCTGTCACATCAAGGACATTTATAATAGTGATCAGAGAAAGCACACTCACACTCTATTTACAATAAAAAAAAAATAAATAAATAAATAATACAGAAACTTAATAATAATAAATACAATAAAATAAAATAAAAATAAATACAATAAAATAAAATAAATGTATATAAACAAAAGAACTAACCTAATCATACACACTCGGGCTTGAGTGGAGGATCTGGCCATTGCCAAAACTCCAATAGATGCTTATTTACAAAAGGTCTCTGGGCCACTGCCGCTTCAACCTTCGAGGAGGATTGTAAGGATGGGTGGTGCTGGATAGAGATTGTGCAAGGGGATTTGGATGATAGGTAAGGTTTTGGTGAAATTTGGAGAATTTTTCTGGAATAAGGTCTAGGACAAATGGGATATTAAGGTCATGGTGTAGGATTTTGTTATTTACATAGAACGGAGCATCAACTATTGTTCGAAGGACTTTAGATTGAAAGGATTGAATACGTTTGATGTTAGAAGCTTTTGCTGTCCCCCACAGTTCAAGTCCGTATGTCCATATAGGTTTCAGTATTGTCTTGTAGATAAGTAATTTGTTTTCAATAGAAAGTTTGGATTTTCTGTTTAGTAGTCTGTATAGCTGGCCGTATCGTCGGTTGAGTTCTTGTCTTTTGAGTCTAGTATGTGGGTTCCACGTTAGTCTTCGGTCTAAATGAAAGCCAAGATACCGGACTGTGTCTGAGTAAGGAAGCTGGATGGAATTAAAGTGTACTGGTGGACAGGAACTGCGTCGGAGTGTAAAGGTGATATGTTGGCATTTAGATTCATTAACTTTAATGCGCCAGTTATTACACCAGTGCTCAATCAAGGTGAGGTGGTTTTGGAGATTTAAGGATGCTATGTTGGGATCAGAGTTGGATGATAAGATTGCGGTGTCGTCAGCGAATGTTGCAAGAAAAGTATCGGGATGAACAGGGATGTCAGCAGTAAAGAGGATGTAAAGCACGGGACCCAAGACGCTGCCTTGGGGAACACCGGCTTTAACGGAGTAGATATTGGAAAATTCTGTTCCACAGCGAACTCGGAAGGAGCGGTCAGAGAGGTAGGATCGGAGGACTAGGTACAAGGACTGAGGTAAATGGATTTTAAGCTTGAAGAGCAGTCCGGAGTGCCATACCCGGTCAAATGCCTGTGCAATGTCCAGAAATGCACCCGAACAGTATTCCTTGTTTTCTAGGGCTGAGGAAATATGATCAACAACTCGGAGTCCTTGTTGAACAGTGGAATGTTGGGAGCGAAAACCAAACTGATGGGAAGGAATATTTTGGGATTCTATAATGGGTAGGATTCGTTTCAAAAGGATCTTTTCAAAAATTTTTGAAAGGATTGGGAGTAGGCTAATTGGTCTATAGGATGTTGAGATATTGGGAGGTTTGCCTGGTTTTTGGAAAAGGATAATAGTGGAGTGTTTCCATAGCAGAGGAAAGTGGGTGGTGCGTAGGATACAGTTGTAGATATATGTAAGGAATATGACTGCTTTGGATGGAAGTTGTCGAAGGATTTGAGGGGTAAGGAGATCATGTCCAGGAGCTTTACGGGGGATTAATTTTTTTAATTGAAATTTCACTTCGGAAGGATGAATAGCTTTTGGGGGCAAGGAAAGTGGGATTGGTGATGTAAGGAATTCTTCTACTGTTACGGTGTGGGCAGGATGGGATTCCGGATGTGAAATAAATGTATTGGATAGGTGAATGGCGAACTCCTCAGCCTTATCTTCGTCAGATGCTGCCCAGGAGCCATCATCTCGTCGGAGGGGATGGGAAATGCGGTGAGGATTTAAGATTTTGGTAGTGGTTTTCCAAAGGGAATTGTCGCGAGAAGAAAGGGAGGATAGGTAGGAGTTGAAGGAATGTGATCTGAAGGTGGCTAATTCCAGTTTTAATTTTTTGCAGTAATAATTATAGGAGCAGCGGTCGGTAGGATGTCGGGTACGTTGCCACAATAATCTGGCACGGCGTTTGGTTTGGATTAGGTCAAGGAGGTGTTGGGGTAGAATGGTCTTTTTAGGAATTCTGGAGGAGTCTTTTGGGAAGGAAGCAGTCCAGGCGGCTTGTTGGATTGTGGTAGTAAAGGAATTTACGGCACTATCAAGGTCATCGGGAGTTTTGAGGGATATGTTAAGATCAATTTTATCGGAGATGATTTGGCGGAAAAGGTCCCAGTTAACTGGGCCCCTAATAAATGACGGTGGAGAAGGTTTGGGAACGGGTTCAAGTGAAACATTAAGGATTAGAGGACTATGGTCAGAGGAAAGTTCATTTAGACGTGTAATGGAACAATTGAGGGGACTTAAGCCGCTGTGGATAAAGAAATCAAGAAGATCAGGATTACGGTTGGGATCTGTAGGCCAGTAGGTAGGAGAGTTGGGGGAAAGGAGATGAAAATGTTGGGAATTGAGTGCAGACAGCAGGGTTCGGCCACGAGTATTCGTGGTTCTGGAACCCCATTGTTGATGTTTGGCATTTAGGTCTGCACCCAAGATGAAGTGATGTCCTAAGGAGTCGAGGAGAGAACGGAATTGGGCATTGGATATGGATCGGTTAGGAGGGCAATACGCTGATGCAAGGGTAACCGGAAAGGAAAAGGTTTTTATCACGATAGCGGTGGACTGTAGGAAATCATGTGTAGGTAACGGGAGTAGGTGATGGGAGAGGGATTGGTGTACAATGACAGCAGTACCGGCATGTGCTTTTCCGTCAGGGTGGTCAGTACGATATGTCAGGTATTGTGGTATTTTGAAGTGCTGTTTAGTGGTTAGTCGAGTTTCAGTAATTAGTGCCACGTCAATATTTTTGTCAAGTAATAATGTAGTTAGTTCGTTTGTGTGATTTCTAACACCATTCGCATTCCAAAGGAGAATGGATAAAGGTTTATTGGAAGTCATTTAAGGATTTTTCGCGGGAGGGATAAAATGTGATACAAGATTGGTGAGAAGAGATATCAAAGGAGTAACAAGGGATCTGAATTCGGAGAGGAAAGATGTAAGTAAACTGGTGAGATCTGTGGTATTTGAGGGAGGAGGAATGCGGGGAATTTGGTGTTGATAAAACTGTTGATTAGGTGAAGTTTGATTAGGATGTTGAGGGTGGGGTTGAGAATTTTGAGGTATGTGTTGTTGTTGCGGCAGGGTCTCACAATAAGTAACATCATTCTTACCTCCTAATAAGTGTGCAAAAGACACCGTTGGGTCAATTTTTTTTGAAGGTCCTCTTCTTGATGCGTTAGGTTCTCTTCTTGATGCCTCTGCTTCTTCTTGGGTCCGGGATTTTTGATATCTTGATTTAATATTCTTGTAGATCTGACAGCCTTTGTAGTTCGCTGGATGTCCTTCAAGGCACAATGCACAAACTGCAGGATCCCGTTTCGGTTTTGTGCACTCCCCGGATTTGTGCTGCTCTCCACATTTCACACAGCGCGGCAGATGATGGCAGTAAGTCCTGGTATGGCCATATGCCTGGCAATTGTGACACTGTACGATTTCCCTCTTAGGATATGGCTTCTCTACTATAACACTTGTGTAGTATATTCTTCTTATTTCGTATATTTTTTCGATCCCTTGATTTGGCTCCAAATCTACGAAAAATAAGGGTAGAGGAACTTTTACTCCTGGCTGTTCTTTACTCTCCTTCTGTACATTTGTAATCTGGCGCACTATGAAACCTGAAGTTTTCAATTCTTCTTCTATTGCTTCGGTTGGTGTTGAGGGGTGTAGATTTCTTATGACTACCCTCAAAGCTCGATCTTGCCGTAATTGGTACGTATGAAAATCCGCGTTGGTTTCCGTTAGATACTTCACAATTTTTCTGTAGGTTTCAGCTGTATCTGGTGATATCTTCGTGTCCTTTGTTCTGCTTAGACATGAATAGCTTCCAGAGCCTGTTATTTTGTTCAGTTGTGAGCATAGTAACTGAAAATTGCTTATGTTTTTAACGAATATGGGTGGAGGTCGGGGATCTCTTGGTATTGAAGCGGATTCCATCACTTCTTTATCATTCTGAAGCACCTGATAGGGGTTAGGGGTGAAAAACGGAGATTGTTCGGTTATCTCTTGTGAAGATGTACCTGGTTGATGCTGAAGTTCTTCAATTGTTGGTTTTGATGATGTTCCTGGCTGGGTTTCATTTTCTCTGGAGCTAATAGGCGTTACTGCAGGTGTTTGACGACATTGACGAGGCTTTTGTTTGACAGGCGAAGAACAAGGTGTTGAGCCTAACGGCCGAATTCTCTTGATAGAAGCTCTACTAGACATGGCCTGATTGTGAAATCGCATATAAGGGAAAAAAAAAATGAAAAAAAAAAATAAATAAAAAAAAATAAAAATAACCCTATAATTTATAACAAAAAATAAATATCAATTGTTATTATGTATTCTTGACTTGTTTTGAATAAATAATCTCAAAGATTTCACTGCAAAATAAGTAAATTCTGAGAGACGATGTAGAAACACGTCCTTTCGCATCAGCTGATCATATATATAGATAGATAGATAGATAGATAGATAGAAAGTAAACTTTATTCTGGGACAAGGTCCCTTATGAATAACAGATATGAACAAAAAAACAAAAACTACATCTGGCCAAAAATTACATTAATCAATATTGAAGAATATATACAGTACCTTCAGTGAAAGTTAAATTAAAACAAGTAAAAATAAAATAAAATTTTGAGAAAAAACGAAATAAAAAACACATTATTTAAATGAAAAAAATAAATTAAATAAATAAAATAAGCATGTGTTGATTTTGAAAATTAAGACTCAATAAATTTTATCAACCATTCACCTCAGTCAAAATCTGTTTCACAATATTTATTTTATTGTATAACGTCATTTTGGGATGTGAGAAGGAATTGGTAGAGATGATATTTGAATGAGGACAAGGAGGAGGCATGGCGGATTTCAGATAGCAAGGAATTCCAGAAGGCTGTGGATCGGGAAATAAAGGAATATTCAAACGTCTTAGTTCTATGGGAAGGGATATAAAGGTCGGAAACGCGGGATCTTATTTTCTGGGAGTGGACCACGGGTTTAAATTGTAGGAGACTGTAGATGTAAGAAGGGTGTCTGGTGTTGATTGTTTGGAATAGGAAAGATCCGAGGAAATATTGTCTGCGGAAAGAAGGGAAGAGCCACTTTAACTCGTCGTAAAGGTGGGACACATGAGATCGCCTTGATGTACCGAAGACAAATCTTAAGCACGTATTCATGAGTCGCTTCAATCTATCCTCGAGTACCATCGGGATGCCTCCGTACACCACACAGCCGTAGTCAAAGTGGGGGAAAATGAGAGAGGATACAAGGAGCTTGGATGGGTTGTGGGAGTAGGTGGCGGGAGCGATGAAATAACTTAAGGGTACCTATTGACTTACGGGAGATGAGGGCGATATGGGGTTTCCAGGAGAGGTTTTCGTCTATGGTGATTCCTAGGTTTTTAACGGATGAACTGAATGTGACAGAATGATCGTTGATGACTAAAGGAGGAAGGAAGGAGATGGATTTAAGAACAGGACTGGAACCTATAACAATGGCCTGAGTTTTCATCGCATTTAGATTTAAATTATTCAGACTTGCCCAGGCACTGATCCTATCTAGGCCTGAATATTGGCGAACGCGACTAGTAGCTCAGAAGGATGAAAGGAAAAATATATTTGGGTGTCATCAGCGTATAAATGATGTGAACAGTGGCAGATGGATTTGGAAAGATCATTTATATAGGAATTGAAAAGGAGAGGGGAAATGCTAGAACCCTGGGCCACTCCAGAGGACAGTGTAAGAAAGGAAGATAGGGGTTGGTTTGGAATGCTGACTGCTTGAGTTCTGTCGGATAGGAAAGACTGCAACCAGAGGATAGAGCTGTTGGAGAAGGATAGAGATTTTAATTTAGTATAGAGTATAGAGTGGTCTAAGGAGTCAAAAGCTTTGGAAAAGTCGAGAAGTATTAACACAGTTAACATTTTTTCGTCCATTGCAGTATGTAAGTCATTGGTAATTTTTAGTAGGGCGGATTGTGTGGAGAAGCCAGGTCGGAAACCAGATTGGAGAGGATCGATTAGTTTTGAGTTTTCAAGGAATTTAGAGATTTGGGATTGAGCTATTCTTTTCAGAGGTTTAGAAAGGTTAGAAAGAATGGAGATTGGGCGGTAGTCTTTAGGAGAGGTAGGATTGGGAATTTTGTTGATAGGTCTGACTAATGCTTTTTTCCAAGCAGTTGGAAAAACTGAGTTCTGGAGGGAAAAATTTTAGATGAAAAGGAGAACTGTAACGACTTCGGGAAGGCATAATTTTAACAGTTTGACTGGTTATCCCATTAAGTCCGATGGAGTTTGTGTGTGATTTCATTATAGAGGAAATAAGGTCGGTCGGTGAAATTATATATATATATATATATATATATATATATATTATAATAAGCAGAAATTCCACCCCAATAACTCGATTAGCATAGAAGGAAAATCTTTCTCAAGAGTAGAAACATTTATCAAGGCTCCACAATAACCCTAATGAACGACCAACGGCCGGAAATATATCTGCGTATAACAAGCGCAAATAGAACTTTCTTCTTTCGTTGGAAGTGAAATCCCGAAAAATCTCAGGAAATCTTAAAGAAAGAGTGTACAATGCTATGATGAAACCATTTCTAATATATGGCTGTGAGACATGGACACTAACTAGCCCCCTAGAGAAAAGTATTGAAAGATCTTAGAGAAAAATCCTTCGCATAACCGGCGTGACCTGGGATCAGAGTGTTAACACATGAAGAAGAAAGACCAATAAAGCGCTGCATACTGAAACCGGTCAATCAATATCTCATTATGTGAAAGGACGAAGGTTGAGATAGGCAGGGCATGTAGCTCGGAGCAATCCATCTGGAAGCCTCTACGTAACAATGAATGGCTCAATAGAAGGCAAAAGACCACGTGCAAGACCAAAAAAAAAACAGATTTATAGATCGAATCAACAAAGATGCAATAGAGCTGCTTGTAGATAACGCCAAAGAAACAGCCCAAGATGGGCAGATATAGAGTAGCCTTGCTAAGGTGAAAAAAGATCTACAAGGTGTGTTAATTCCCACAGAAAAAGAAAAAAATATTTTCCTATACTGTTCCTGTAATTATAATTGTTTATACATGCGCGTGTAGGTTTCAGTTCATTAGAGAATACATAGATTTTGTTTATCCGTGGTGCATTTATCAAGTATCCGTTTCTCAACTTAGTTTATTTAAGTTCATCCCCCGAGGTAACATGGTAATTTTCAACAATCGTAAGGACAATTATGTCACTGTTTTCCTTTTACTTAATTTAGTTATAATATCTCAATAGTCATTTCGTATTCTAATTTTTAATTATTTTAGCGATTATTAATTTATTATGTTTCTTTTTTCTTTAAAATTATTTTCTTTCTTTTTTTTACCTTAGGGCATAAATATAAGAAAAATAAATTAAAACAAATGAACTCGATTGAAATCCTTTTCTTGCTTACATAGTTTAATATTAAACTCTGCAATCCAGTGTTGTTCTTTTATTAAAGCTTGGAATCGGATGTATGAGCACATCCTTTCGTCCACATAACCTAAATATTCTGTCGCGCAATTTGAATCCTCAGATAAATCTACCATTTCCGTTATCTTCTTAAACACATGTCATGTTACCAATGTCACATTAATTGTTGTATTTTCCATGTAATACAGTTGTAATATAAATTCCATATAAATTTGATGAATTTTGTTTATGTTGGTTAGATTTTTAAACTTATTTATTATTATTTAAATTAAGAAAAATGTTAAGGTATAGCAAACCGAGAATCATTCTAGTGACACTTAAATCTGAGTGCATAAAAGTCAAATATATTTTTAAGTTTTATTACCTAATTGTACAGCCATAAATAACAAGATTACATACGATTGATGGCTATACACTACACGGCAGCCTCTGTCGCTATAAGTTATGGTGGAACTTGTATCATCAAAAGATGTTAATACACTAATTTAATCTTGGTTAGGATTAATCAGTAAAAGGAAATTGCAGTGTGATGAACGGTTCAAAGGATAGTTATAATAATGACTTATAAAAAATAATGTCAAATCAATTATAGAATAATTTAAATTTGATCTAATTTGAAATATTAAAATAAATTGAAAATAATTTAAATTGATTTATATACAATCATAATTTATGGTTGGGAAAGCGGTTCTCTACACCTTATATAGGATATAAATATTATTTTATTATAGAAATAGATATATAGTTGACTCTTAAAATTATGGGGATGGCAAATAATATAAAAACGGAGTCTTTACATGATTTACTAGACTTGCTGATGTTTCGACCTAATGTTATGTCAATGATCATCAGAGCAAAATTAAAAAGATAGAAAGTACTCATGAGATGACGGTAATATAAACATAACTGTTCGCCATGAAAAGCTACAATTTATATTTATATTTTTTATTTACATAATTTTAGTTTTTATATGATATTTTGATTCTTTTTGTTATAATTTTATCGTATAGTATTGCCTATTGTATTCCAATTATGTTTCATAATTTAATAAATTAATGTAACTCTCAATGATTCTTATCCCTGTTGATTTTTGCTTATTTCTTATTTACTTATAATAATCATTTAGTTGATTTAGTTTTACTTTGCATATACTTATTTATTTAATTTTTTCTTGGCGTGCTTTTGTGTTTACATTAACGTTATCTAATTTTCACTTTTCATCTTTTTATCATATTTATCTGATGTAATTTGTAGGCTTTTTATCTTGATGAGGAACCACATGCTTGATAATCCGCTTTACAGAAGACCCCATTTTATCAAATAATAAACATCCGTCTAAAATTTCGTGAATTTCTTCATCTTTTCACAACTTAAAACTTTTTTATTTACATAAATTATGAGCAAAGAGAAGTTTTCAATCTGGAGATCGGTAAACTTTGTCAATATAATGAATTACTAAAAACTAAAAACACTCATTTGCTTTCCTCTTGAATCGTAAAATAATTTACTAACAAAATCGAATAAAAAAAGTTGCTCTACAAAAATATTCGGAGTGACTTCTACACCAGCACGTCATAATAACGAGGTTATATAGACCAAACGGCCCAATATTTTTGTAAGCGACTTTTTTTTATTTATTTTGAGATCAAATTATGTTACGATTCAAGTGAAAAGCAAATGTATAGGGTATTCATGAGTATCTCATTGAATTAATTAATTTAATAAGAAAACGTCCCAGTTCTGAAAATTTTCAAATAGATCAAAAAACGTAGGTTACGATAAGATGAACCCATTCACGAAGTTTTCGGCGGATGTTAATAAATTGATAAAAATGGTTCTGTAAGGTGGACTAATCGGGAAGCTTAATATATCTTGTAAATACTGCATATTTGCCATCATCATTATTATATTATATTCATATTTTTACACTACGGTCGACAAAATGTTCAAGTCAAAATTTACGATCTGTGCTCCCTAAACTCAGAACAAAGAAAGGTAGGAGTCAAACGGTGTTAAAAATGTAAAATCATTTCAACTCAGGACTTCTTGCGTTAATATTTGAATGAGACGTTAGCACTGTTGGATAGTGACTTAACGAATCTCATAAATTAAACAATGGCGTCTAATCTGGTCTAAGTGCCACCGAATCATTACTAGCTTGATTTAACTTTTTAAAAATATATAACTGTTTCAATAGTTTATGTCGTGAATTCAAGTTCACCTTTCTTTGCTCGATTAATGAACTTCCATATATATATATATATATATATATATATATATATATATATATCATTATATATAATCTCTACCAATTCCTTCTCACATCCCGAAATGACGTACAATTAAATAAATATTATGAATCAAATTTTGATTGAGGTAAATGGTTGTTGAAACTGTTTGAGTTTTTATTTTAAAAAATCAACCCATAGTGCTTATAATATTTTGTTTTTTATATTACCTGATTTCTGTTTTTCTTTTCACTTAATATTTTTTTTTTTCAAAATGGTGTTGCTTTTTTATTTGTTAGAATATACTTTCATTGGAGATACTGTATATATTCTTTAATTTTGATTAATGTAATTTTTGACCAGATGTGGTTTTTATTTTTTGTTGATAATTGTTATTCATAAGGGACCTCGTCCCAGAATAAAGTTTTCTATTCTATTCTATTTTATAAAGTCCTTTCAAATTAATTTAATAATTTAAAATGTTAGTACTAAACTGAAATAATTAAAACTGCAATTACAGAGAACATGTTTGAGGCATTGATAAAGAATGCAAAGTTACCTAAATAAATTCTATGCAAATTTTAATTTGATCTTGTTTGTTTTTTTTACTTTAACTTTTCATCGATATCTTCAATAAATTTGATATCATATATGCACTGTCGGATCAAATAACTATTTTTGAAAAATTTAATTATTGAATATTAACACAATCTGCCACATTCAAGGGCAATAAGCGTTAGAGCTAAATAAGCGAGGCCACTGCCGTTTCAACTTCCGGGAAGGATTATAGAGATGGTTGGAGCTAGATACGGATTGAGCTAGAGGATTGGGATTGTGAATAAGCCTGTGGTGAAATTTCGTTAATCGGGATGGGATGATGTCAAGGACATGGTGTAGGGTCTTGTTTCTGACATAATATGGTGTGCTAACTATTGTTCGAAGTACTTTGGACTGGAAGGATTGAATACGTTTGATATTCGAAAATTTAGTTGTCCCCCTCAGTTCAATACCGTAGGTCCAGATAGATTTCATTAAAGTCTTGTAGATTAATAATTTATTTTTTATTGAAAGATTAGATATCCTGTTTAGCAATATGTATAAATGGGAAAATCGTCGGTTGTTCTTGTCTTTCAAATAACTATTAGAATCAGAATTGAATTTCCTTTCAGAAAATAAAGAGTTATTTTCACTTTCACTTAACTATATATAGCATATATAGTAAGGAAAAATATTACAAATATGATAATTTCAAATCCAATTTTTTAACGAAAAATTCGGTTTGAGGTCCTTTAAATAATTATGAAACGCAGAATGGCGTATATTTGAAATATGTAGCACAAAATGTTGTACGAAATTGAAATCATGTATTTAATATAGATATATGTCTGAGTTGTTACAACATTATTTTTTTCTTTATCGACTAGCCGGAATTGGCACGTACCACCGATTATACACATTCTTAACATTTTGAACGGGTTTAATGATTATATTAAATTCGTTATACCAGTGTAGAATTAAAGGAGCCTTAATATCAGATAGATATTAACGATGTTTAAGAAATATGACTGGGTTTAAATGTCGAATTATCAAAATTAGTTTCACTAAACTACCTTTAATTTTTTTTTTTTCGAAACGTCGGCATATGTAAAAATAAATATTATAATTTATTTTTACCTTCTTTTTTGACTGACCACCCCAACTATTCTTCTCTTCTTTAATTTCTTTTATTTGAAATAATAAACCATTTTTTCTATTGTGACTAATTATGAAAAATGTAATAATTTAATAATTACCTAAATGAGAAAGAGGATTTCAGGGAGGAATATAACGGTAAAGATTTCCAATTAAATAAGGCTGTGTTCCAAAAAGAATATAATCAAGGCATACATTTTGGGTATACATTTAAAGGTCAGAAAATGTCTACCATGTTTAAATAATTCAGAAGAAAGTGTACTTTTAAATAAGCAGCAAGAGCTGAGAGTAAAGTTCAATGATTCTTTTCCATTCTCAAACTCTTCCAATCCAATTAGAAGAATCTCATAAGCGTGGAATGTAAGGAAACCAGCTTCAGCTATCTTTGCATCACCGCTTTGGAGGGGATAGCGTGGAGCTAATGAGAATCAGTGCTGGCAGTCCAAATTAGCAGATAATGAAATTTCCCTGCGGTATTCGGTCTATTATTTATCATTACTCTTGCGAGATTAAGCCTCCATCCTCCCTCCCCCCTCTTTCACAATTGCAAAGTGATATCTAATGGAAAAGTTATCTTATTAGACAAAACAGTTGGCTAGATTGGAGGAATTAAAATTTAATTTCCGTTCCATTACTTTACAATGAAATTCGTTGTTTACACTTCCTTACGTACTGCTTTCTTCTAATTTATGGACCATTGACTTCAACACTCATTATGTTCTTGACGACATCTGATCCGGATTCTCAAACATTCACCAAAATCTTATTGAACATCCAAAACCTTCACCTCAAACCCTACCTAGCCCCAACCAACAATCCTTATAACCCTCCCTTATAAGTTAAAACGCCAGAGGTCCAGAGAACTTCTGCAAATAACTTATTTGAGTCTTTCAAGTTTAATCCTGAGCGTCTTTGTCCCCTTTGGTTTTGAATACTGCAGACGAGGCAGGGAGAGAAGCATTGGTATCTGCTGTAATACTTCTTTGCCTTCTAAATGAAGAGGATGAAGTTTGGTTTGGAGTTTCCAAGGAAAATGTAAATATTGGTTATTATATTGTGTTCAAGATAAATTACATAACTTTGATTATCATTATCTCTTGTTTACTTATTTAGGTAGTATAATAACGTGGGTGATTACCAGAAAGGAAGGGAAAACGTTAGTATCATTGGAGATGGACTTTAGGAGAAGCTGTTGTGCCATTTTTAGACTCCATCATGTTCCCAACAAAACAACACAGACATGTTTCTAACTATTGTTGGAGGCAAGAAAAAATAATCCTGTACTGTACTGAAACAAGAGAAATAAAATGGTACGGATATTTAGGGGAGACTGGGTTGTGACAATTTTCAGATAATGGTCCTCAATTTCGTACGTATACCAATTAGATAGAAGAAAGGTGTTGTTTATAGTATATTTTACACTTGACTACGTATAAATACTAAAATTTTGTCCGTAAGCACAATCTTATCTCATTGGAGCAAATTAGAAAAAGAAAAAAAAAGGAAATTGTCACATCCGACCCCACGCCAAGGAATGTTGTGGCCGTGCTTGGGATCGCTAGTGACAGGTTAAAAAAAATCAAAATGGTCTAAAATTACTTTTGTTAGATTATAGAACGATTTAATATCTTTAAACTAATAAGGCATAAGCAATTGTATAAGAATCAACTTTCGCTCTTCCTCGAGCGTTTTCTGGGTATCCAAAAGCAAAAATAAAAAATTGTATCACAACGTTACCCAACGTTCTACTTCACAATAACACAGTCGCCCCGACAATATAAAATTACCTACGTACAAATTAACTGATAATTAACAACAAATGTTTAACTTATAACAAGTAAAAACATTCATTTCTCTATCTGTACATATATAACAACAATTATTAGAAACATAATCACTTTGGTCTGTTAAAAAGTAATGAAGGTCCCTACTAGCCTCTCGCAGTGCTACATCCTACGCCCTGATGAAGACCTTCAAACTGGGTCGAAACGTCGGCAAAAATTAAATAATGCTATTTGTTTAATTTAGTACTTATTTGACCGCACCCTCCCCCCCTCACCGATCAACTCCTTCTCGTATTAATTATATTACATGATGATAAAATATATTGTAATTATAATTAATAACTTTAAGATATGTTTATAAAAATAAGAAAACACTTTTCATTTAATAATTTCAAACATTAAATACATTTGTATATAAATTGGATCTTACGTCCAAATTTATTATTTTTCTCCTTTTGAATGCTTTACCGGTTGCATGTTTTTTTTAATAATAATCTAGCCAAATCTCCAATGATGAAGATAATTTCACGTACGTAGATCCTATATAATGTTAAATTATATCCTACACTAAATTTGTTAAGATTTTCTTTTCCTTTTTTATTTTAATTTAGTATTGAGATACCTTCAATGGTATGTCACTCCTTTGTTATTTCGCAAGATATACTGCAGTATAACCAAGGATAGTGGAAGTGTGGCGGCGTTAAAAGAGGCTTATTGGTTTCTACAGCCAATTTAACGAACCATTAAATCAGAGAACCTTACTCAATTTACAGTTCTCTTAAATTTTCACTTATAATTTTAATTTCATCTTATTTCTCTGCCCTCTGATACAGTTGATAATTATTTCCTCAAATGTTATACAATTTAGATCGTAAAAATGGGCCTCCCAAAAAAGAAGTAAAATATTTTTTTTTCATTGCTTCATGTTTTTTTTTTCAAGAACTAAAAAAAAAAATGAAGTCCACGGTCGGCTTCTGCATATTATTGAAACGTAACATTAATGGGCTATTTCGTTTCAGGGGGGTTATATTCAAACAACAAACACATTTCATTGTTATATTAATATCGATTAAGCAATTCATGTATCAACAATTTTTTTCCTGTTACCAGGATTTCCGTCAAGATTTGTGGTTTCAATTTCTTTTTGATAGCATAATGGTCATAGAGGGTATACCACATCTGCTCATTCATTACTCACAATCATCCACTACTCTAATGAATTTAAAAATCGGGTGCGCTCATCACACGACTTTCACTTACCACCCTCTTCTTAGCAGAAATAAGTATTTTCAGGAAAAGGGGAAGTGAAAGAAAAAATTATTGATGCTATATTTATTTAAGTTTTAATGTGAGTACTTGCATTTGTTTAATTATCCTTATATTTATACAAATTTTAATATTTATATCGGTGTAGTATATACAAATAAATATCAAATAATAAAAACGATAGCATTTATGAAAACCGCATATGTATATGTATATAATACTGACGGACTCCGTACGATATTAAGCTCATGTTGCGTATGGAAGTCTGTCGGACGAGCTCGGGTGAGCTCGGGCGAGCACGTATTCCTTTGGTTTCTCATTTCAACTATTATCCGTTACGATCTATTATTTATCGTTTAGTTGATTATCAAATTCTTTCATATTTTATATTTTTTATATCAAAGATTAATATGAAATGAGTAATTATTAAAAAAAAAAAAAAATTAAAGGTACTTTAGAGGAAGACATAATGAACATAGAGCATTTAAGCCCTGTAAAGTGACATCAATGTGGATAAGACCTAGCTGATATAAGACCCCTTAATAATACACCGATATACCGAGTTTAATCAAAACCGTTAGAGCCGTTTTCGAGAAAATCGTAAGAATGTGTTCGATCGATGATTTAAAGTGCCACTTTCGGTTAGCCGATCTTGACGCAATAGTTGCTGTAACATCTCAGGTATACACAAACCTTAAATATGCAATTTCACTTTCAGACGACTCTTTGTTTTTGATCTAGACTGGTCACATACATACACAAAGAGACCATTTTGTGGGAATTGGTTATTTGGACTGAGGAGACCTCGAAACACTCAATTCAAGATCTCAATACTGGCCCTTACTAAATATTTCATATATCGGTAAGTGAAATTAATAATTTTACAGTATAATAATTTATAAATTGGAGAAGATAGATGGTTGACATTGTATAATATAACATATATGTTTATATATTTGTATCATTTTATTCCATTTATTTATTTATAGAAATATTTCCGATATAGAGGTCAACTTATCCTTATAAATTTAAATAGATAGCCAACTGATCACTGAAAAAGCGATTGTTTACAATTTGCTTTTACATAGTTGAGTAGTCTCAATATATACGCTCACTAAATTATTTAAATTAAAGCATACTAGACTATCGCGCTAAAGAGGAAGTTATTCTTAGGATAGAAAATCTTGACCTTTAAACTTATAAGTATTAAAAGGGTAACAAACCAGAGGAAACTAACAAACAGAAAATATCTTACTATAGAATGATGCTAAAAATAAGGGATTATATAACAAAAGTTTTCAAATATCTTTAATAAAATTTAATAATAATAAATTATTTTAATTTATGAAACCACTAAAAAAAGAAAATAATAATAACGTTGCGAGTACTTGATAATTATGTGCTTTCTTTGAACCCGTTATTGGATTTTTAGTTATATGAATTTTTTAACAACTCAATGAAGTAAGAAAAATCTAAAATTTAAGCTTCTTTAGAGTAGAAATGAAGAAACAATTTTTAGTTTAAATCTTGTTATTAATATTATTATTAATTTTTCCAATAGTCCTTAACGGGCCTGGGCCTCCGAAACAAGCTTCCGCCAGGCTTCTCTAACCACAGCTGTTCTCCTCCAACTTCTTACACCCATACGGCTAAGGCCATCTTCTACGTCGTGGATCCACTGCAGCCAGGGTCTTCCTCTAAGACGTGTTCCTCCTGGTCGGTTATATAGAAGTTTCTTTGACAGCTTATCTTCCTCCATCCTCTCTACATTTCAAAGCGCTCTGAGGCGGTGCCTTTTAACCGTGACTACAATGTTGTCACTATTATAAAGCTCATACAACTCATATTTTTTTCTGATTTTCCAGTGATCATCTTAATTTTGAATGAGTATATTTTTTAAGATTTTCGTTTGCCAAATTGTCAGCAACTTCTCACTTTCCTGTGTCAAAACCAATGTTTTACACCCCTAGGTAACGAACGACTAGCCTAATAATGGTTTTGTATACTGTTATTTAAGCGTCCCATGTCAGTTATTTTACTTTCAAATTTTTTCCAGAGCATAAAAAAACTTATTGCCTACTGTCATTCTGGTTTTTATTTACCCTTACATTTTGTTTTGGTCGGTCACTACCACTCCCAGGTATTTAAATTCTTTCCCAATTGAATAACGGTGCTGATTAATTTGTACGTTTTCATGAGTTGCTACATTATGTCTTCAGTACTTCAAGTATAGTTTTTTTTCTTTGTTTATCCTTAGGCCAAGTTTCTTGGCTGTCCTTTCAAATTCCTCCATCGATCCCGTTAGTGCTGACAATTAGTGTTGCCCAAAATGGGTTTTAATCTTGTAAGACTAAGACCAAGACAGGTAAAAAATAAATCGTTTTTGTGAATAAAAATTAAGGCAAAATTGTTAGTAATACTTGACTATTTTAGTTACTAATGTTTATGTAAATAATTGGTATTACCAGTATACTTTTACATTTAACTCTTCCAATTTTTCAATCGGGTTTTGTTAGGTTTCACCTATCTGAAAAAATACAGTGATATCTCTATAGTAATAGGCTAATAGGCAACTGAAAACTCACCGTTACGAGACTCTTGCGCAAGATCAAGACCAAGAATGAGTACACAATACCAAGACTCGTGTGAAATGGTCACATCATTTTTTTCTATCATCCAACTGTAGCAATAGTATATAGGAGAGAAACACTTTATTTTCATAAAATATAAAATATAAAGGATTGCTGCCCAATTATATTGGGTTGCTATATACACAGCATACTCTTCTATCCTTAGGACAATATATGAACTTATATATAAATATACATGCATATATATATGCGCTGTTTCTCAGTTTCCCTGCAGTAAGCGCAATGCAACTTCTTCCATTTTTTAAAAATAGGATATAGAACTGCCGTGTTTCATTCTTCTTCATTCTTTCATCATTTCCTGCAGCCTGATTATATATATGAGATCGTAGAGCTGTTTTATTAATTCTTCTCCGCCGCTCTTTAGCAGCTCAACTGGTATTTCGTCCACTCCCGGATATTAATTGTTCTTTATAGCCATCAGTATTTCCTCTCTTTCTTCCTTCTTTGACGATATTTCTTCTTCCTCACACATAGTACCTACATTTATTTGTAGTTCTTCTTCATTATTCGGTTCTATGTCTCTTTGGTTTAATACTTCTAACAAATATTCCGTACATCTGTTTAGTATATCTTTTCTCGATCCCAGCACCCCTGATAACTCATAACATAAGAGTAGTTTCTATTATCTTCATATCTTAACATCTTCCACTATCACTCTGCAACTGCATTTCTTCCATTTAATCATTGTGTGATTTTTCCATCAAAAATCTCTTTTATCCTCCCATCCTTCAGGTGATGTGTCCATAACGCTCTCTTGATTTCTCCTCTCATTTTCCACTCGTTCGCAATCCTGTGTTTATATTTAGCTCCTACTAAGAAATGAGAATTTCGTGATAATGATATGAAGTTTAGATTCACATTAATTCTATGTAATTGACAATATGTGATAGAAGACATTAACACTTATAAAAATTTACTATAAACCATGGTCTGATTACACACAGACAACCAGGAAACTTAAATTTTGAAATTTTTAATCCAACTACAACCGATCCGGTAGGCATTGTTTGAAACAGTTTGATGCCTTGTATCTCTTTTGTATTTCTTGTCCATTTTACGGTGGATAGAAAGTATCAGTCTTTCCAATATGTACCAGTAACGTACTCTTACCGAAAAATTAATATAAAGATCATAGTCTGTGTATTTTTTCTTTTTCTTTAGGTTCATTAGGGAGGTGAATTACGTAAATGCAGCGTCAGAAATAATGTTGGTCTAACGACACTCCCAGACAGCCCTGAGCCTAACTGGATGATATTATGCCAAGTAGAAAGTTTTTATGGGATCTACTAGAGTTGTGAGTTAGGTGAGAGAAGGGGTTATAAGTAACATGGGAAAAATAAAGGCGTTGGAAAAGTTTTCCGAGAGAAACATCTCACTACACTTTATGACGAAGGATTTGAGGTAAAGGAATATCAGATCCCAGAGAAGGAAAACGATTATTGTTAATAAGTTAATTGTGAAATTAAAATAAATGCAATATATTTCTTTAAAAATGTTTTTACTCCATTTTCTTCTAAAGTCACTTTAATGTTTTGTTTACAGCGCCAGATCAAGGATTTAGTTTTGGAGGGCTTCAGCCCGAAAGATTTTTTTTTTTAAATATATAACGGTAATTACTTAGAAATAAAAAGAAAGGAACTGACTACCAATATGAAATAGAGTTTAAGTGATTCTTTAAGTACTATTAACTGTAATTACACTTACAATAATACTTTTAGAGGTAATTATCATTTTTTTTTTTTTTTAAGACATGGTTATATTTTACCATTTGGGGGGGGGGGAGGAGAGGAGGCCTTCAGTCCGAAAGCCTCCCCCAGTCTCCCTCCCCGTAGATCCGCCCATGATTCACAGGTTTTTTAAAATTTTATTTTCGTTTCTAAAATTGTCATAATAAGGAATAACAAACCGAATATTGATTCCTAATTTTATCCAAAATATTGCACCTTAAGCATAAAAATGACGCCCCCAGTTACATAAATTTTAATTATTAAACACTTCATTACATGCACATTTAAAACAAAGACATATCAATTTTGAGATTTTTTTATAATATCGAAACATTTCATTAATTTCGAAATTTCTTCGAGATCAAGTACTGCGTGATTTAAAAAAAAAAATGTTTTCAAATTTTCTTATCGAGTGATTTTTCGGATTGTAACACAGTAAGATCTTAATTTAAAATAAATAATTTGTTACGATTTTTTTTTCATACCATCCTATTGAATCTAAATGGTTGATAAAAATTCAGGACGCAGTCTTTTTTAAAAGAAATTATAATTTTTTATATATATTTATATTATATTTTTTTATATAAAAAAATAACAAAACATTTTAAAAAAGACTGCGTCCTGAATATTTATCCCCCATGATATGTAGAATAGTCGAATAACTTCCTTCAAGTATTGAGTATAAAGGGACTTTTTGATACCTTTTCTAAACAACAGAAATTTTTAGGATTATTGATTTCTTTGGTTTTAAACGTTACACCTCGTTAATGTTAAACAAAATTTCTTACCAATTAAAATCATATGACTAACTCTACTTAAAGGTCAATAATTTAACATTTAAATATTAACCATTTTACTAATTGAAATAAAATCTACAAGAGAAACAATTTTTGAAGTATAGTCTTGTTAAGAAGAAAAAGCACACTCCTAAACAAGGAGGCTAGAATTTGATAAAATCAATATGGGACCACCTAGGCACCAATCAGCACAATTTTTGAGCATTTCATGAAAATTATAAAGCGTTAGTAAGTGATATACACGTCACATAGATTTACTACTGATGGAAGTTTTTGATTCTGAACACAATGTTTTTTAATCTTCGGTTGTGAGAAAGCAATAATGACAGTAGAAATGACTAAAAAAGGGTTGGGAATCAACATGTAATGCTTTTAACGAAACAAAATTCATTTTAACTTTAATAACTTCTTTTCTAAAATTTTTGTTTAGCATTCCTTACTCTGATTCGTCTTCGAGGACAGTCAAACATACTTTGTAAGTTGAAAATGTATGCAATGCAAAGCAGGCACCAAACTGAAAAGATAACACAATGAAGGCATATCTCAACAGTCGTGATGCGATATTCTGGACTCCTGTCCCTCGGTTGAACCAGGGATCACAAGATTAATTCCTTTTGGATGGAAATTGGAGCCGATACTGTTACCGGATGAACCCATTGTGGTAGCCATTAATTGTAGGGTAAGGGGCCCCCTGGGCCAGCGGGCCATACTTCTTCCAGTCCCTTACGGCGTTCTCAAGCGACACCGGAAGAAGCGACGAACAAATTCAAAAACATTATTTCTCGTTGCAATAAAAAAAAAAAAATCCTTGGAAAAAAAAATCTTTCCAGTGTGATGTTTTAATTTATAGGAACTCTTACATCGTGTCTTGGAACAATATACAACCTACTGATAATCAAGATAAATTTCTGTATTCTTTTTGGGATGAAATTGCTTGCTAAATAACAAAAAACAAGATTAAATTGTGCCGTTTTTTTTTCCTAAATACTGATTACAAATCCTAAGTACTATAATTAGAATAATAAAATAAACTTTATTCTGGAACTTAGTCCCATAAGAATAAAAGCATGTATAAAAATAAATTTAATTCAACATTGGCCAAAAACAGTCATAAAATAATAAAACCAATAAGTTAATTAATTAAGAAAAGTGAAGAAAGAGATAGAAACTTTGATTTAATACCTGTCTGCTGATAATTTACCCATTGTATATTTGAGATTTTTTGTAGCTCTTGAAAACTGCTATCACTCCTATACATTTTTCCTCTATTTACGGGACACCAATAATATATATTTTTTAAAAATAATTTCAAACATTTATTAAAACAAGATTTCGATAACCGAAATGCAAATACATGTATTAATTATTGTTTATTTTTAATTAGCCAATAATATTTAAACAAATGAAACCAGATTAGATATTTTTAATTTTTTTTTACAGTATTCAATCCATTCCTGGAGTTTGTGCCATTTATACTGGCTCTCCTTGTAGAGATCCAAACACGGAAATAGATACTTTGTAATTGTAGATTAATCAACATTGTTGTAAAATTATTTTTGTTCTTAATTTGTGAATAACTCCTACCTCTTTATTATATTAAAATTATATGTTGTTCATTTATTATTTGTGAAAAACGTTATACTCAATGAAATTTAATTAAAATAATTATTAAGCTGAAAAATGTGTTTCGCCTTTTCAAAACAACGACTTTCAATATATATATATTATTTTTATGTTATTACTCTTGGTATTTTAACTGTCACTCTTCGAAGACGAAGCAGAAAATGTTTAGAAGTCAATGGTGGTGTTTTCGAACTTTAATAAAATAATGTTTCGACAACCAAAATTATAATACATTTACGAAATATTGTATATGAAAATTTATTTATTTGTAATTAGCCATTACAAGACCTTAGTATTAGGTAAATATTTTTTATCTAATTTATTATTTTTGTTTGCAGGTATAAAAATAGATAAACAAAATAATTTTAGTGGGCGGATGATATAATTATCATCACCCCACGACCATGCTGGCAACTTGATGTAATCAATTTATGTTAATTATCCTGATTTGAGGGACTGCTTCTTCCAGGTTCCTGATTAGCCATTGCGACCCCCGAATGAATAACAGGACCCCGCCGGGACCAATGAGGAAATTTATTCATTCCTCCAGAAGGGAAGCAATTAAAGCAATTCTATTCAAATGTAAGGGGAGATCAGGGCCGAGGTAGCTGGATCAATCCTCTTCCTGAGGTTGAGCCATTGTTCAACCGCATTTCAGGAAATTGCAAATTTACACGACATACTCATTGCTTTCAGTTCGTTGACAAAACAGTTCGTGTCGAAAGCCAGTCGATCCCACAATGACCTATTAGAACGGAGGTGTTTAACTTTACTACCAGTTGAGATTGTGTTCGCGATCCGACTGGCTCATTTGGTCCTACAACAGTCATGCGGTGAACGCATACGTGACGCTCCACGTCCGTTTAAAAGAAACATAACCTAAAGGTTGCTGCTGTGGGATCAGTTCGAAAATTAATTAAGCCACTTATCTAAATTTATAAATAATAATATATATTATTTTTTTGTAATACCCTCAAAGTATTTTTAGTTTCATTTAATCAACGAAAAATTTATAACAGTTTTTCTTGACGAAAAATGAATTGATTAACTATTAAATTAGTTAACAAAAAAGATTAACTCCATTAAATTGTTGTCTTTGTCAATTCAATGTTTATTCAATACCAATTGATTTCACAATAAAGAGGAAGACTATACATGAGTTGGAGGGATGAAATTACCCTCAGAGTGGGAACAAATTGGATGAGAGAGAAATTTTCGGTTATGTTTCTTTTAAACGGACGTGGAGACGATGGACGGATGGACGGAGACGTGGATGGTTCAGTTCGAAATTTAATTAAGCCACTTATCTAAAAAATAATTATAATTTATTATTATTATACAGCTTTATTGACATTATTTTCATGACCAAATCCCATCCCCAATTGACAATACAAATGAGACGATGTAAAAGTAAGCACACAAACTTATTATTATAATTTTTGTCATTCAAATCAAGAACTGTATTAAATAAAATAAAACCAGTAAATTTGAACAGAGCAAGAATCATCGCATGAACAGACTTCACGAGATACTACCCAAAGGTAGCACTTCCTAAAATTTTCAAAGTATGAAGATATCGATGCCCTCTTCTTTTCAGATTCCTAACAGGATTATCATGAATCAAGGAGGAAGCAAGATCGGAATCAAGCGTGTTCGAATGAGTTTGGAGTTTATCATGAAAGGATAGGTATCTTGGGTCGGGCCAAATAACCTAAAAATGGAACGTTAAGGTATGGATGAATGATTTTATTTGTGATAAAGTATGGAACATCAAGGGATTTATGAAAGATTTTGGATTGAAATCGGTAATTAAAACATACAAGACAAAACAGAAAATATTAAATTTTAATATATCCTTTTTGAATTAAAGCATCATAATACCTTAATAAAGTAATAAAATAATTCTTTCAAACTTTAAAAAGACTAGAATTTTTTTTTTTACGTTTTCGAAACAACATTCTCTCTCCCTATCCTCTCTCATCCAATTTGTTCCCACTCTGAGGGTAATTTCATCCCTCCAACTCATGTATAGTCTTCCTCTTTATTGTGTAATCAATTAGTATAGAATAAACATTGAATTGACAAAGACAACAATTTAATGGAGTTAATATTTTTTGTTAACTAATTTAATAGTTAATCAATTCATTTTTCGTCAAGAAAAACTGTTATAAATTTTTCGTTGATTAAATGAAACTAAAAATACTTTGAGGGTATTACAAAAAAATAATATATATTATTATTTATAAATTATAATATATAATATATTTATTTTAAAATGTATCAAACAAAATGGGAGGAAAATGTTTTTACATAGAAACTTAAATTTAGAAACGTATAACTGAATATAAAATTACCTCTTATGATCCATGATTTCCTAGTTGGTGTAAGGTGATGTTGTACTACGTTTTCTGTTTATTCATTAATTTATCATGAATATTTCTAATATATAAATTTATTGAACAACATTTACAGAGTTTAAACCCAACAGATACATTTTTAACGATGAGTAACAAAATGTTTCCATTGGATGTGAGCCAGACAGTGGATTAAGCATCCCTCCATCAGTGTACCGAGCAAATGTTGGATAAACGCCAAGAACAGGAGTTGGATATGTGTGTGCATACATTTGTAGAACCGCATACATTGCTGAATTAACTTACAATACAAGATATTACTCATTGCTATCAATTTTTCAAATATTTCCAATAGCAAATATCATCGTTTGTATCAGTTTTAATCACAACCGATCCGATTTGATGTACTATAGGAATTAGTATGATTTTTTTTTTAAAACTATTTATTCGAGATATTTACAACTGTATTACAATATAAATACATCAAGTAAATGTGTACGCAGCAATATAATTTCATGAAAACACTTGTCGAGAAACTACCCACTGGTAGCACTGTAATAATATGTCTATATAAGGAGGTCACGAAGCCATCTTCTTTTCAGATTCCTCGGAGGGTTATCAGGAATCGAAGAGGAAGCAAGGTTAGAAACGAGAGGATTCGGATGGTTATGAAGTTTATTATGGAAGGATAGGTATCTGAATCAGGCCAAATCGGAAACATATGGAACATTAAGGTCTTTATAGATTATTTTATTTGTGACAATTTAAGGAGCATTGAGGATTTAACGAAGAATTTTGGATACGAGAGGAATTTAATGGTTTAGTGGAGCCACACAGCTCATCTGTGTCCAAATAGGTCTTATTCTAGTCATGAATTTTAGTCTTTTGTAATTAATTAGAAGTCTAGAGCGTTTGTCTATTAAGTGTTGGAGTAAGCGGAAACGTCGAGCAGTTTCTTGTCGTTTTAGTCTAGTATGAGGATTCCAAGTGAGACGTTTGCCCAGGTGGAGTCCTAAGTATCGGATTTGTTCGGCAGGGATAAGTGGGGTGTTATTAAAGGATACTGTAGGACAGGAAGTCATAGGTTTTCGACGAAGGGTTAGTTAGTTAAAGTTAATGATAATGAATCTACGAACGGAAATGGGTAAAAATAGAAGAGAGGTTGAGATGTATTGTACACGGTACCTCTTCGATCAACCTACTGCGCAAGTACTTGTAGCCATCTCACCCTCAAATAAGTTGAAGTTCCGACTTGAAGTACTTAATACGTATGGCTTTACGAACTCCAGAATTTATAAATTTCCCATGTCGTGCTTATCTCTGTAATTATTTGCGAGTTAATTATTATCTTTATTCTCTTATTCTGATACATAAGGTTCACTATATAAGGGTGGTGGTCTTTCGAGCTGATGCTCCCCTCATAATGGAAAATTTTTTTTTTCAATTGGTCCATATTTGTTACTGTGAGTGATCTACAGCTAGCAAATATCACCATATATTATGAAAAAAATATTAAAATCAATAAAAGTATTTTTGACGTGGAATTATATTTTTTGTATTTTATTTGTAATAGGGCTTCAAGAATTATTATAACAGTTAGTTCCTTTATTTTTCTTCCCAAGAAATTATCGTTACATATACTTTTTTTTGTGTACAATTAGAAATTTTAAGAAAAATCAAAATGGACTAAAATAGTCTGAATGTATAAAGACTTTGCTACGTACAGAAATATTTAAAGAAAATATTTATCAATGTTTTTAAAGCTTCTGTTATAAAATTAATTTTAACCAGCCCAATAATTGCTTATTCAAATTAATGTTAACAAAATACCATTTTCACAATGTACGTATATATTTCACATAAAAAATTCCAAATGTTTTCATGTCATTATTCTTGCTTTATGTTCCATTCCATCTTCAAAACTTTTTTTTGCAGAAAAGTATTCCATCGTCTTCTCTTCATATTGTATTGTGTTACAATATAAAAGTTGTATTAAAAACCATTCCGTTCAATATTCAACTTTCAATTATATAAATAAAACAGCTAGATGGATGTACCGGGGAATCCAGGGGAGGGGGGAGAGGGGTCATTCGTGCTGAAGCACCAAAAAAGAAAAATAATATTTTTTCATTGGTATATATTTGTTTCTGTGAATGATATGAGCTAAACTCTTCAACAATCCCAATATTAAATCTTTTGAAATCACAATACATATACCAGTACTAAATGTAAGCACGTGTCAAGAAAAATATATAAAAATTTATCTCTAAAAGCATTATTGTTTCTGTAATTACTGACTATTTTTTGTTTGCCTTTAAGGACCACTTAAACATCATTTCATATAAGTAGTATTTTTTCCATTTTCTTTCAGAATAAATACCGTTATATAGAAAAAAAAACCTACAGAATTAAAGTCTGGATGCTCTACTGACGAGCATATAATACTACACACTCAAATCCATTTATATATATATATATATATGTGTGTGTGTGTGTGTGTGTGTGTGTGTGTGTGTGTGTGTGTGTGTGTGTGTGTGTGTGTGTGTGTGTGTGTGTGTGTGTGTGTGTGTGTGTGTGTGTGTGTGTGTGTGTGTGTGTGTGTGAGTGAGTGAGTGTGTGTGTGAGTGTGTGTGTGTGTGTGTGTGTGTGTGTGTGTGTGAGCGAGTGTGTGTGTGTGTGTGTGTGTGTGTGTGTGTGTGTGTGTGTGTGTGTGTGTGTGTGTGTTTATAAAATACAAGCGAAAAGATATTTCAGTCTCTGGCTTGAGCCACAAAAGTGACTAGATATGTACAGGATACACTAACTACCTAATGTTAGTATTAGCATCTGCCTGTTAAAAATGTAAATTACTCGAGTACTAATATCATACAAGTACTAATATCTTTAAACCCGATGTTCACGAGAATCATAAATTATAAGCATCATTAGTTTGTATCATGCCTACAATATATAGCTTATGCTTTCCACTTAAATCATAACATCATTTGATCACGAAATCGAGAAAAAGGGTGGGCTACAAAAATATTAGTTCATTTCATAGGCACAACTTCATTATTTTGACATGTGGAGGTCACCCTATAAGACATAATTTTTTTTGTAGGTCATCTTATTATCGATTTTGTGGTCAGAATATGTTACGATCTAACGAAGTAGTTTTGCCCAAATGCGAGACCAAGACGAGTCTTGGTCTTGGTCTTGCGCAAGAGTCTCACAACAGTCTTGCAGTTACCTATTAACTTATTACTATAGAGATATTACAGTAATTTTTTAGATAGGAGAAACCTAACTAAGCCCGAATCAAAAAATAGAAGAGTTGAATGCAAAAGTATATTGGTTATACCAATTCTTTATATACAGTAACTAAAATTGTCAAGTGTTAGTAACTATTTTGCCTTAATTTTTGTTCGAAAAATCGAAAAGAAAAAAGAAATTTTACCAGTCTTGGTCTTGGTCTTGCAACAGTTAGGTGATTGTGGTCTTGGTCTAGCAAAGTGCAAAGTGCAAGACCATGACCAATTTTGGGCAACACTATTACGAAGTGGGAAGAAAATGGATGTGAAGGAGTTTTTAGCACATCATTAAATTAACAAAATTTACCGATCTCGAGATTAAATACGCATCTTTCCCTACAATTTTCATAAATAAAAATGTTTTGTACAAAAGAAGGTTTGTACATTGGACTAATATTAACATTCTCGCTTGATAAAAAAAATAATTATGTGATACAATCAAGATTATTATGAAGTTACTCAATTGAAAATAAAATAGGTCAATTCGTGGTGGCCTCTTAGAAAATAGCTCCTCTCCCCCCCTAGATAAGGGGGGGGAGCTATTTTACATCTTCGTTAGCTTAGATTGAACGAAGTCATTACCATGTAAGATTGTGAACAATTTATCAGACAGTTTTAACATTTTATCAAGAATTTGACAACAAGAATATGACAGCGGAGAAATGAGAACAATCTGTGAGAGGAAAGAAACACCTCCATCCACAAATATTTTTTTTTAAAATTTCGTAATGATATTTACAAATGTATTAAAGAAATGCATCCAGTAAATTTGTATAAATGGATATAATGACATGAAAACACTAGGAGATCACGGGGCTTTTCAGACGCCTCGCAGGGTTATCAGGAATTGAAGAGGAAGCAAGATTAGAAACGAGAGGTTTGAGGCAGTTCAGAAGTTTATTATGTAACAATTTGTATCTTAATTGAACCAAATCTGAAACATAAGGAACGTTAAAGTTATTATGGATGATTGTATTTGTAATAAAGTAAGGAGCATTCAGGATTTTACGAAGGATTTTGGATGTTAAGGATTGGATACGAGAGGAATTCGATGATTTAGTGGAGCCTCATAGCTCAACTCCGTAAGTCCAAATAGGCCTTAGTATAGTCATGACACATAAAATTGAACTGATAAAGGTTCAGGTATCACAAGCAGATCTACGGGGAGCGGTCTTTCGGACTGAAGCCCCAAAATGATAAAATATAACCATTTCTTAAGAAAAAAAAAATTAAAAATTACCTCTAAAAATATTATTGTTCGTGTAATTGCATTTAATAGTACTTAAACTCTATTTTATATAGGTTGCTAGTTTCTTTCTTTTTATTTCTAAGTAACTATCGTTATATATATATATATTTTTTTTTAAATTGTAGGCCCTTTCCTCTCTCCCCTCCCCTCAAAAAAACAACTAAATCCTGGATCCGCTAGTATCAAATATTAATATCTTTGTTTTATTTATTTTTTTTTTTTACTATATTAACTTGTTTATTGAAAAACATTACAATCTGTCTCAAAGGAAATTTATAACAGTGTTCAAAGATCATATTCACACTTTATGTACAATAAATAAAAATAAATTATACAGAAAAAGAATATATATACTTTTTATTATTTTTTTTTAAAAAATCTCTAATATGGTTAGTTTTCTGTATATATTGGAACTACTTTATTTGAAGTGCGTTTTTGAGCTACCCTAGTGGCTAGTAAACCTACCTTTAGAAAGAGAACATTAGTTTCAATTTAGTCCCTCATGAGTACACTCTCGGCAGAGCTTATTTCTGTGGTCGAGCTAAAGCGTTGTCAAGTATATTCTAGTGTATCTAAAAGTGCCCTAAAAATCATCACTAAAATTTTTTTCTATGATAGTGAGCTCGAAAAAAAGAAAGCAATTATTTGCTGAAAACTTAAAAAAAAATAATATTGCTGTTTTAGCTATTCATCTGTTTTTTTTTTTATTTATTGAGTATTATTTAATTTATTCCCTTGTATACACTCTTAAATTACTATTTATTTAAAAAAAAAAAACAAATATAAATTTAGTGAAATAGTCGAATTTTCACAATATTGATATAAGTATTTACACCCAAATATGCAAAATAACAATGCATCGATACGGAAAGATACTTGGACAAACTTTTTCATAAATTAATAAAATTACTTTTTAAATTTAATATATCATAAAAATATTATTTATAATGATGTAGAGATGGTTGACCGTTGATATAATATGAGAAGGAGTTGATCGGAGGGTGCGATCAAATTAATACTAAATTAAACAAGTTATTTGGCAAAAATTAAATAATTCTACTTTTTTAATTTAGTATTAATTTGACCGCACCCCCCGATCAACTCCTTCTCAAAATGTTATTTATATTATTATTATTTTTCTGTTGGCAAAATTTTCCTTAGTATCCATCGAAAACTTGGTGAAAAACTTCTGCTTATTTTAATCTAAAACTTTTTTTTTTAACTAAAAATTCCAGCAAAATTTAGAGTTTCCAATCTGGAGATTGGTAAACGTTGGCTGTTAAATCAGGTACTAAAGCAACATGGAAATCCACTTGCTTTCCATTTGATTCGTAAGACAATTTGATTACAAAATCGATAAAAAAAGTTGCCTACAAAAATAATGGACCTTTTAGCATGATCTCCACCCTAACATGTATATTTAACGAGGTTATATAGGCCAAATGGCCCAATGTTTGTGTAGGCTATGTTTTTCATCAATTTTGTGATCGTATTTCCGTATGATTCAAGTGGAAAGTAAATGGGTATTTATGAGATTTTAGTGCCTCATTGAATTACGTAATTCAATGGAAACAAAGAACCATTTCTGAGAATTTTATAAATAAAAAAAAATTGTTGGTGACGATAAGTTGAAACCATTTACAATGTCTTAGCTGGATGTTAATAATTTGATAAGAATGTGCCTGTACCGCGGATCAGTAATATTTCCGAATGCGTATTCCTCAAATACGGAATGGACCTAATCTGTAACAAATAATAATAATAATTATATATATATATATATATATATATATATATATTTTTTTTTTTTTTTTTTTTACAGCCTGTTCATACAAATCTTACAATCTGTAGGCCTCCCCTAATTGCAGGAGTATTATGGTCTAACTTCCGCAGGTCAGTCGTAGTGGGAAGTAGGGCCGGGATTCGATCCTATGATCTTTACTTTACTAACCACTCAGCTAAACCGGCCCCAATAATAATATCAATTTAACCTTTATTTTAATAATTGAGTTTGTTAAATATGCTAATTGGTGAATCATGTGTTGTATTGACAATTCTCGTAACTGACAGAATAAAAGGACAAGGCTATCCCTAGATAGCTAGGTTAAGCTATCTCTAATAGCTTAGAAACAGTTATCTAGAAGGTACCGACTGGACACAAGACCCATTATCAATGCTTAGAGGATAGTAACAGATTTCAGCAAAAGACCTCTTTCTCACAGACTTCATATCAATAATAAAGGATAAGGATATCAATTCTCAATAGTCAATAGGAATTCCCAGAACTCCTTCAACTCCTTACTATTCCTGCTTATATTACCTCCATGGTCCTCTAGACTAATTACTCTTGCAGTTACATTCTTGAAGTCACACTTTTGGCAGGTGACCTGGAGTGAACTCTTGTTGTCAAACCTTATATTTATAGTATTATTCTATATGTTAGGTGCCATTTGTAACAGATATTATGAATAAAAGTATTACTTATAAAGTCTTCACTGTCTCTGTTAGTTCACTCTCGATTGAACGACATTTTTTTTTAAACTTTTTTTTTGGAGTCATTGTAGTTACCCCAAGGGCGATACCGAGAGTAATGCTTTAAATTAAAAAAAAGAAGCGATAATTATAAATAAACATGGTTTTTGAGCTTCTGTCAGTCGTTTATCTTGTCAAGAGAATAATTAAGATTAAATAGTTTCAACAATAATAAAGAAAAAAGAAAAACTCGCTTCGGTCTTTGCAATATGAAACATCGTGGTCTGGGGTCGAACATAACTACATCTGCTCTGCTAGATGTGATGGCCTCAGTGGAATATTACTTAGATCGTTAGGAAGATATCATTTACTGGTCTAAAGATAGTCGTCAATGGTTAGGTATCTTATCATGGAAAGGTTTTGAATGATTACTTTTTTGTTCAAATCCATTTATGTGATTTTTATTTTTCATCTTTGTAACATTCTGGTCCAGTTCTTACGTACAAGGGAGGTTACAGTCAGTATGTCACCGATTTGAACAATTTTTTTTTGGGTGATATTACATCGAAAATTATTAGACAAATGTCCTTGCATCCATTCCAACGGGCCTTAGAAGCTTAATATAAAAAAATATAAATGTAATTCAAACAAAATTTATTTTTGCATAATTCTAAATCAATAGTATTTTTTTTTTAAATATGCCTTAGGTAACTTATTAGTAAACACTCATTTCAAATAGATTCGAAAAGGTACTATGAATCGATATTCGACCGCTAGTATTTTTAAAAACAAAACAACGGGAGCGTAAAAATAGGTTATCATATTGGAAAATTTAAAACAAAATGTTTAATTTGAAAAGGTTGAAATTAGTGTTGCCCAAATGCGAGACCGAGACGAGTCTTGGTCTTGCAAACTCGGTCTTGGTCATGGTCTTGGTCTTGCACAAGAGTCTCGCAACGGACTTGCAGTTACTTATTAGTTTATTTCTATAGAGATATAACTGTAATTTTTTAGATAGGAGAGACCTAACTAAGCCGGAATGAAAAATTAGAGGAGTTAAATGCAAAAGTATATTGGTTATACCAATTATTTACATAATGTAACTAATATTGTTAAGTATTAGTTACTATTTTGCCTTAATCTTTCTTCAAAAATCGATTTTCTTTTACTAGGTCTTGCAACAGTTTGGTGGTCTTGAAAAGTGCAGACCAAGACCGATTTTGGGCAATACTAGTTGAATTTGACTGGAAATAGTTTGAATTTGACTCGTAAAAGGCTGAATTTATTTTAAAAACAGTTAAAATTTGTTTGGAAACAATTTAATATTACATGGAAATATTATACTGAAAAATTCTGAAAAGCAACTGAATTTGATATGCGACCACGTAATCATGAAATGTATAGTATTTTTTCAAAGCTATGCCTTCGATAGTATATTAATTGGCTCTTATTCTGAAAAAAATTGAAAAATTAAAAGTTGAAGTTGAAATGAAAAAGGTTGAATTTGAAATGGAAAAGGTTAAATTTGACTTAGAAATGCTATATTAATCTATTTTTCCGAGTAAAGAATATAAATAATTTGTATTAGGTATTACAGATAATATTTTCCTGTTTTTTCACCAAGTCATTCAGAACTATAAATGACTTCCGTATCTCTTCTAATTATCATGTTATGTTTAATGAGCATAATAAAGCTGTTGTTTTTTTTTCCACGACGCAATAGCATTATTGCTTTTTTTATAGGCCTATAAATCCATAGTGTCAACAGTGGCACTATTTTTTTTTACGATGTTTATGGTTAAGTATAAATGGGGGGAGGGGGCGGAGTCAGAAGAAATAATTCCGCTTGGCAAAGAGCCCCTTTCGGTTGCCAACTCGACTCTGCTGTGCCATCTTGATTCCGGATTTGATAAACATTTTATATCAGTACATCTCAACATATCCTGTTATTAACGCATTCAGGGCGCTCATATTTCACGCTTGTAAATACATAAAAGAAACATTTCCAGCTGAATTTATTTTTAGCAATAGGCATTCACGAAACCTTATAGATCATACTGATATTAGATTTTTCGGAAATTAATACAGGTTTATGGTTCTAAAATAAATGAAGCGAAACTATTTTTACTAACTAAAATATACCCCAATACTCTCGATGCATTTCTCCTATCATGTTTGTAACTTTTTCATTCCCTCTCAATAGAATATTGAATCGATTATTATTATGTTGAGATGGTCAGCGATGGTCTTGCAGAACCTTAATGCCGTAAATAAATAAATAATGAATACAATAATATAATACAAACAATTGAATAATTATATATAAACAAATTAAGGCTGTAAAAATGATTTTTTCCGATTATCAGTGCTCTTCTAAATTTGGCACTGTTTTTTTTGTGAAAAACATTTAATTCTTCTTGGTGTTTTCATTATTTATTTAGTTTAGCGTGTTGATTCGCTTTTTCATGTTAATAAAATTTACCACACGGATACAATTTTAATTTAATTTTATTGCCTGCGTATTGCCTCATCCAGTTTCTAGACAGTCTAGAGAAAAAATGTAGCAGCGTATTAAATTACAGCAATGACGTTCTTAGATTAGAAATACCATTGTTTATCTTTATCAGTTCTCCAGTACCTAAAGTAGGAATACAGTATTTTTATTTCAATTTAATTATCATTTTGATGACGTTAGTAAAAATAAACAAGCAATTAAAATAATCATACTATATAAGTCTAATTCTATGATAAAATTTAGGGCTAAGTAAGGTATAGCATAAACTATCAGAAGTCAAAGTTAGCTGTAACTTAGAACAAACTTTGAAACAAAGTCAACAGTTTCGTTTATGTTTTTAATCTAAATAGTAGTTATCACCTTTTAAAAGCAAATGATAGTTCTTAAATAACTTATGTTAGCAGTCCAATGCTAGTCCAAAGAATGTATTAATTGCACACAGCTTTGTGTAATTATGATTGATTGTATAATTTGATTTTTTTTATAATTAGGTTTATGCAAAATTGTAAAGCGTGGTGGAATATCTTTATATGGTCAATTTCTTATGTTGAGGTGAGATGTACTATTTATGGTCCATATGTCTAGAATTGAGACAAAAATAGAGTGATTAAGTCTTTATTTTGAAACCCATTAGTAATTACCCAATAGTATTTAGTTCTATTTTTATTTAAAATGTTGATATAAATTATTAATTTATACAAACAGAGTTAATAAAAATGTTTAAACAAACAAGTTTTACTGAAAAGTAGTTCATATGATACAAAGAAAAACTGACCTTGGTCCATGTGATTAAAGGAGGACAAGGTCACTCATATTTTGGAATCATTTTCAGATTATCGGAAAACAGGATCATTAATTCGAGTTTTGGTTTCTTTTTCAAGAGCAGCTGTCGAATGTTTTTATATTGAAGGCAACTCCAACGAGCTTTTCATCCTACGAGATAAAAAATCCTTCTAAAGATACCTTTGCAAAATCAAACTGCTCAACGAAAACAGAAATATATTTAAAAAACTTAAGATAGTTTAACATAAATTAGTTCTGTATTTTTCATTATCACAGACATCTTACATACAAGCGTATGATTTCCCTGGGGAAAAAAAATGTCGACTTAATTCTATTATTTTACCAACCGCTAGAACTTCTTAAATGTGACGCGATACTCATAAATTATGTACAGCAAAAACTTGTGTTTTACACTTATTACTAACTTTTAATTACTCCCATATATAGCCATAAAAAGTTAAAAAAGACACAGAAACATGCATTTCGGTTTCTTCAAAACTTATGGATTCACGTTATTTTAGAATCTTGTGTCCTAAATAGTACTATAATTTTTCAGGAGAATTATAACGTCGAATAATAATAATTTATTTATTCTGGAACGAGTACCTTTAAAATAATATTTAAAAAAAACAGAAATGTGGGATTAGGGACCTCGGAGATAGATAAATAATAATTACAATGTAAATAAACAGTCATAATCAAAAAGTATCTGATACTTTCTGAATTTAATCGATTGATAAAGAATAAATAAAAACATAAGTAAAAATAATTAAGAATGGTCTAATAATTTATATACATATTTACAATTTTATGGGGACTGGATGGATAAAAATGATTAAACAGGTGGGATTTGAAGGTAGTGAGGGTATTGGAGGGACGGATGTAGGAAGGGATGGAGTTCCAGAGGGATGAGGATCAGATAATGAACGATCTGTCGAAAGCAACAGTTCGGTGGGCCCTTGTGTATAGATCTGCAGACCTAGAGCTGGTACTACGGGAATGAATCGAGGATTTGAGTTTAAGGAGTTCGAAGATGTATGAGGGACGGCGGGATTGGATGACCCGAAAGAGGAAGAATTCCAGGAAATACTTACGACCGTAGGAAGGATAAAGCCACTTCAACTCTTCATAAAAACGGGGAAACAGAGGTATCTCCTGGGATCCCCAAAATGAATCGTACAAAGCAATTCATCAAACGTTTTAATTTCGCGTCGAGATCCCCAGAGACGCCCCCATATACCGAACAGCAATAGTCGAAGGGGAGAAATATTAAAGGAGTCAGAAGGAGCCTACGGGTTTCAAATGGAAATAGGAGTAATAAAGTAATTACGGAGGTAATTAAGGTACTACATTTGTATGTATTTTTTTGTACCTTTTTACTAAAAATATTCACAAGTCTGAAAGGTTTATTATTTTTTTTTTTTTTTTTACAAACAAATGTAGTTTCTGAAATGATTTTTAAACAATCGTTTTAAGAAAAGTAATTCACCTACAGGTAATTAGTAGCTTCACATAGAATCGTCCATATGACTTTACTTAGATTCACAGACGGATCTACGGGGGGGGGGGGGGGAGGAGAGAGCTTTCGGGCTGAACCCCCCCTCCCCCCAAAATGATAAAATATAATCATGTTTTACAGAAAAAACTATCTCTTAAAGTATTCTTAGTCGTTTAATTACATTTTATAGGACTTCAAGAACCACTTAAACACTATTTAATATAGGTAGTTAATTTCTTTCTTTTTTTTCAAATTAATTATCGTTATATGTATATGAAAAAAAAAATCTTCCGGGCTGAAGCCTCCCACCAAAATTAAATCCTGGATCCGCTAGTGCTTAGATTGCAACAGGCTGTTTGTTAATATTGTTTACTTTTCCATGTTTAAACGTAATAAATAAAAATATTTGTTTAAAGTAGTTAACAATTTTGCATTAAAAGGCAAATTGAATAAATTGTAAAAAACTTTATTAATTTTTTTTTTCAGTACCTTGTTGGTCTCAAGCTTTAATTACTGCCTGAATACGAGACATACTTTTTATTAGAATTTGTATGCGATTTTGATGGATCGTATCCCATTCCTTTAACACTGCTGGGTGCGGTTCATCCAGAGTTTGTGGAAGAGTTTTCCGTCTTCAGATCCGTCTTGAAGTTGATCCCATAATCTTTCAATGGAATTTAGGTCTGGAGAGAAATCAGGCCAATCCTGGTGGCGAATTTCTTGATTTTGAAAGAATGCATTCACGAATCTAGCTTTGTCGTCCATAAAAACGAATCATTGGTTAATTGCTTCTGAATGGTCATAGTCTCATTTAGTTAACGCAACAAGATTTCTTCAAGAGCTCTAGGATATACCGCTCCATACTGTAATTGAGCCTCCTCTAAACAGGTAAACAGGCAAGGAAAGGATTGTCTCGCTTAACACACCTTTTGGTGGTAACTATTGCTCGGTTTGAATCGTGGTGCAGTACAAATTTAGGCTCATCAGAAAAATGCAATTATTTCAGGAACGATCAGAGTAATTCATACGTGAATTGAAGTTGTGGGGTGAGTTTTGGAAATTCCATAGACCTTTGCGGGTGCAGTCATGCTCTATCATCATTATTCTAACCGTGTGAAGGCTGATTTTTACATTGGAGGCAGAAAAAAAAATCATCAGCTAGCCTGCAACAAGAGTCGAAGCGGTTCCTTCGAGCCCAGACAGACAAATATCTGTCTTATTGGGCTGCTGTAGATCTATGATGTCCTTCACCATGTGCATACTCAAAGGAACCACTACCCTGGCAATGTTTCCAAGCGCGACTCACCAAATTATGGGGTTTGTAGTCTTGCTGCCACATTTCTCTGGTTATAATCTCCTTCAAAAGCAGCAACAGCTGTTACAAGCTCTACTGCTGTAAGACGTCGTACGGATATTCTTTAATACCCAGAAGAACTATTATAAAGGGTAATAAAAATACTAAAACTGGTTGATGAAAAACAATAGGTTTACAAGAAATAAAGTGAAATGGACACCAGCTGTATACGAACTAAACTTAGGATAATTATCATTTCATTTATGTTTGAGAGAGTTTATATCAAAGGAATCGTCCCATTGCGAGTGTTAACAATCAAATGGTGTAAAATTTAAAAGTATTGATTCCTCACAATTTTTTAAGAAGTTAATGCAATGATCCACTTCGGTCATTGAGGTGAAAATTAGTATAGTTAAAATATTATAATCGATAGTGTATTGAAAAAAAATTATTAAACTTGTATATTTAAATAGTACATAATATTGATTTTTAATTTAAGCATTTTTCTGACACAAATTTTAATTTAGACTGGTATAATTTATCGAATATTGACATTGAATTTGATTTTCTTGCTGGTAGGTTTAGTTTGGTTGTCACCATGTTTTTTCTCAACCCTGATGAAAGTCTGGAACTAAGGTGAAGTGGTCGACACAAAAAAACAAAAATGTATGATTTTTTTTTATAATATCAATTTCTACTTTGAAATATTATCATTGTTTTACTACAGTAATTGCTTCAGCTTTTTATCGTGTTTATTATATGAAACCATTGATTAATTCCAACTAATCATGTGATAAAAATAAAGTGTTATATGGATAATTACTGTCTCCATGGACACGAATTGTTTTGATAATTCGCTTCCTTCCATTAGTGTAGGTAGAATTTGAAAAACAAAAAATTTAACATTATGGATCACAAAAAAAAAGGATTTGATTTCTGAAAATCTTTATATGTATATCATGATTCTGAGTTTTTTTTTTTTTTATTCTTTTTATTTTTGTTTTTATTGCAACAGATTCTCATTTGTATGACTTCGTGTTTCTGATCGAACCGCATACTAAACTAGCCTGGGTGATATATAAACACAAAGAACTATCAAAGAGGAGCATCAATATGCAGAGAATAATAGAGAGGGGTAATGCGGTTTCAGAGAACTAGGGCATGTGGCCAACGAACGCGGGGCGATATTAGAAATAGCTGAATCAATAATTCATTATAAATCCAAGATATAAAAGGAACCGCGATGAATAGCTTTTGTCTGAAAGTCATTCAACGCGCTGGTAGTCCGTGAAGTTAATAGTTGCTAACATATTCATCAGAGCCACTCTTGTCGGGGCAAACATTATTAAGGTGAACCATCTCGGCAATTAGGTTGATGCCTTAAACTAATCACCCGTGGCCATGGACTACCCTTAGACCAATTTGTTTTACCTATTTAAAGTGAACTTTCTTGTTTGGATCCAGCTGTTAGCTATTCAATCCATCACTTAAATATAAATGACAGATAGCCATTTTATTTCATTACCCTGATAAGATTATGATTTTCTATCGGGCTTGTCACATTAATATACGCTAATTTATAAACTGAGTATCTTGAAATAGAGCAACACTCATAAGCTACTCAAATTAATTTGTTAACGTCCAACACTTACCAGAAAAACGCTTTGAGCTTCCAATTAATTACAAAAGACTCACATATATGACTATAATAAGGCCTATTTGAGCATATGGAGTTGAGCTTTGGGGCCTCACTAAACCCTCGTATTCCTCTCGTATCCAATCCTTTCAATCCAATATCCTTCAAAAAATCCTCAATGCACCTTTGCCACAAATAAAATCATTCATAAAGACCTAATGTTACATATTTTTTTTCCGATTTGGCCCAGTCCAGATACCTAATCTTTCATAATAAACATCAGAGCCATCCGAATCCTCTGGTTTCTAACCTTGCTCCTTGCTCTCCTCTTCGATCCCTGATAACCCTCCGAAGCGTCTGAAAAGACCGCCTCTTGATCTCCAAATGTAAATATATTTTTAGTATGCTACTAGTGGGTAGCTTTGCAAAAAGTGTTTTAAGTCATTATATTATTGTGTTCACATTTACTAAATGTATTTTTATTTTTAACACAGTTGTAAATATCAAGAAAAAAAAAAGTTTTTTTTGTGCAGTCATGTATTTCGCAATAATTTGGCCTATTTTCAGCAGAAAATTAGGAAGTCCAAGTTTTGTGGTTATTTTTAATTATTAAAAATAAGTATTTAACTAATGTAATTAACAATTGCTTCACTGTAAACTAGACAAAATTTACTTCGAATGGAAATTTTTAAGTTAAAGAATGGAGTTTGTCATTATTAAAACCATTTAAAGAGGACTTTTGAGAGGCTAAACTAAGCTAAGTTATGTTTTTAAAAATGTCATAAATTTTTTTTTATTTTTATTGATATCCCATGTACTAAAGATACTCCACTTTAAGGAAAACTTCCTCGTTTAATTATATTCATGTCCATATCAATTATGTTGAGTTTTACTAGGCAAACATTTAAAATTCACCTCATTTAAAAGTTGTGTAAAGAAATTTTTTGATAGATGAAGGTTTCTTGGACATCGGCTCTAACTTACTCGGAAATTACAGTATACTACTCAAATTTTGTCTGTATGTGTTTTTGAAGGTTTTTAATTTTAATTCAAGCCGTTAAGTCGATAATATGAATACATTAAAAGGTAAATAATAAAATATTAATTTTAATTTTATCTTAATAGTATTTTTTCAATTTAAAAGTTATTTGAGTACATATCAAATGTTACTGTTGTACCACTATAATCTTCTATTATAAATAATTATAAGTCAAATAAAATAATTTATTATCCATATATGTATATGTGTGTGTGTCTGTGAAATTTCATAAAAATTATTTCCAACTTTCTAATTCACTTTTAGAACGGAAACTTTTCGCTTCCTGTGAAATGGTACATTTAATCAGTTCCTAAACTTGATATGATGAAATCAGAATCGATTAACAGATTTTAAATATATCTCTGATATTATCAATCATTGACTAGATAGAACTTTAGGAACCAGAAAAGTTCAGTCTGTCAACTGATAAACTTACTCAATTTTGGTTTTTTGGCTATCAATAGTAAAATATTTTGTCTATGCAAATGTCTTGAAGTGATTAAGAGATTTTATTTTCAGTAAAAAATTGGAATTTTAAAGCTTAAAGCTTAAGTAAAATAAATTATTGTACTATATTAGTATAACTATTAATTATTATTAAAACACTTTATTCAGAAATATTACAATTTGTCACAGTTAAGGACACTTATAATAGAGTTCAGAGATTGCATTCATACCGTATATACAAAAATATAAATAAATAAAGTAATAACAAAAGAATAAGAAGAAAGAACAAAAGAGTAAAGAAAAAAAATAATATATATACACATAAGTAAATAAAAATAGAAATAAAAGTAAAACAAACACCTTATATAAAACATACATTATTTACAATTTGCCAGGTGATCTCCGAACCAATCCTGTCCCCTCCACATGTGGAGGGAAAAGGGAGGCCTAGGAGATCCCTACGCTTCTCCCTCAGCCACTTCACTGGTATTTTAAACCAGCGGAGGATGAGTAAGAGCGCTACAGCCACAGACACTCATGACTTGAGTGGAGAATCTGGCCATTGCTAGAACTCCAAAATATCCATATTTACAAAAGGTCTCGTGGCCACTGCCGCTTTAACCTACGAAGGGGATTGTAGGGATGGGTGGTGCTTGATAGGGATTGTACAACGGGATTTGGGTGATGAGAAAGGTTCTGGTGAAATTTGGAAAATTTGGCTGGGATAAGATCAAGAATAAATGGGATATTAAGGTCATGATGTAGGGTTTTATTGGTTACATAGAAGGGAGCATTGACTATTGTACGGAGGACTTTAGACTGAAAGGATTGAATGCGTTTGATGTTAGAAAATTTGGCTGTTCCCCATAGTTCTAGTCCGTAAGTCCAGATGGGTTTCAGTATTGTCTTGTAGATCAGTAATTTGTTTTCACCAGAAAGTTTAGATTTTCTATTCAGTAGTCTATATAGCTGGCCATATCGTCTGTTAAGTTCCTGTCTTTTAAGTCGAGTATGTGGATTCCATGTTAGTCGTCTGTCTAAGAGAAAGCCAAGATACCGGACTGTATCTGAGAAAGGAAGCTGGATGGAGTTAAAATAAACTGGTGGGCAGGTATTACGCCGAAGGGAACTATTAATATCTATAATTTTGAAATGTGATAAACAGTTCTTTCTTCATTTTAATTCTTTAAAATAAACATTCTTAGAACCAAATATTTGTTGACATTATTGCTCTAAATTATCAAGTTCCATTTATATCAGTTATTTTATGCTACAAAATAAGTGATTTGTGTAAAATAATTATTTCGTGCAATATGAGTATTGCAAGTATAAGTATTTCACGTAAAATAAATATTGTAAAAATATTCCCGGTAGATACCAATAGATTGTTCAAAATTCATGTCTTGCTGTTTGTAATGTAAACATTACATTCTTGCCAATTTCATAACGACGTATTATAATAAAATTTAAATTTATAAACATGAATGTTATATAATAATTAAAAATATTTTTTATTTTTTAAACAGATATTATGCTCATGATATGTTTATAATTTTGTCAGTATAGACAATTAAATGTCATTTGGTCAAAGACTGGGATGGTAACTCGAATAATCCTTAACTAAGAAAATTACCGTCGACAAATCACTATAAAACCTTTAAAGACTTACGGGATTGCGGTATGGAACATACTATACTACAAAAATATCCACCAAAGAATTACTTATAACATGAACCCATAAGCCTAAACTCTTGTTTCCACCACGAGCTCGTCCATTCCATCCCAACGACTTTTAAGGCGATGGCCAAGAGATTTTCTAATTAAATTCCTTCCAAGAAATATGCAGATATGGTTATTGCAAAACTTTACAGATTGTAAATTTCATGCCCGCCAACTTTAGATATTTGTTAAAAAAATAAATCATTTATTAATATAGAGAAGGATCGTTTTGGGTGATCAGTCAAAGCCCTGATAAAGGCCTGAACTTCGATATACAATATTTACAATTTGGCGAGAGAACTCCAAACCAGACTTGTCCCTCCAACTGTGGAGGGAAAAGTATATACAACTCCAGGGGTAGTAGTGTATTTATAGTAGGTTCACTATAAATACAGAGTTATTTATATTAAGAATTTATTGTATTAATTAAAACTAAAATCATTAAAATATTACAACTGACAAAACATCGAAATTGACAATCAAATAGTTCTAATAATTAATGGGAATAAACAATATGTTTATTATAGTTATATTTAAGGAGGGATTAGGATATGCTTTTGTCCGTAAAATTGGGTATGCTAAAGTTTGCACAAGTTTATGTAAAATAAATTATATTATACTAATATAAATATCGATATCTATGTACCTGTGTAATAATAATAATATTATTATTTATTTTTGCAATTTTTTATTTTGACTGATCACCCTAACCATCCTAAAATAAAATTATCCAGTACAGTCAACCATCAACCCACAATCATTTATTATTATTATTTATTTATTTTCTTATTCTTCTTCATTATTAAAACCAATGCAAAATAGTGAGAACTTAAATCATATATAAACACTTATAAAGTTGGTTTGTTTTTTTGTGCTAAAGACAAAATTTGGATAAACCTCTGCTGTCCGGCGAAAAAAAATAATGAGAGAAAATAAAGGAATTATTTTTCTTTTGAATATTTATTTTTTGTAGAAATTCGACATAAATACCCCGGATTAAGTCTCATTATCTAATCCAGTTTTGATACAGGCAATATCCATTAAAATATTAAATATGAAAAATTATTTTGTGATGCAATCGCTGTTAGGTTCGCTGTTAGAGTGGCGGATAGATTCTGAAGGAATTAATATCACGGAGGAAATATCCTTTTGATCGGGAAGATTGGGGTATTTGGAATTCCTAAGAGATGGCGGCCGTAGGATAAGGGTACTCACAGGTGTCTGTTAAGGATTAACAGCTTATCATCCCCGCAAGCGGCCGCCTACCACCTGCTGCTGGCCCTCTTCAGCCCTTCAGCACATCGCTAGCAATATTGGCTCAAGAAGTATCAGTCTGCGGCTTCCAACAAGAAATTGCAACCGAATTGAAAGCAACTTTACTGTACTGTGAAACATGACTGAAACGTTTCTTCCACATTACATATTCATTCACTTTATGCCAATGGTTTCAGTATTCTTGTAGAAGTTTCCTGTAATGTAATACTTTAATAAAATTCATCACGAACACAAATAGATCACACTACTTGATGTCCGGATCCCATTAACGTCTTAGGGGTAGAGGTCTTATTGGATTCATTATTAGTGACCGTTGTTGATGTTAGTTGGGGTTTCAAGGCGTAAAACCTCGAGGTCATCAGCAGCTGTATTTATTTTTTTTTTTTTCATCTCAACTAGATTTAAATTTCAACTTTTATATTTATTAAACAAATTTTTTATTTTTAGAAAATTTAATACTAACTGTACTGTGTCTTCTTCATTTTTAAGGATGTTTGAAATTGGGGGTGCGAGTCTGAAACTAGTTATACTCGGGATATAGAAAGAACATTCTTGAAAAATGTGGCTAACTGTGTGTACTATTTACAGTGTCGGCCTTATTATATTTATTGTATACAAGTATGACTGTGTTGTGGGCGGGGTGGCCGAATGGGCTAACGCGTTGTGCACAGCACCACCGTTGCCCGGTAACCTGATATATGAAAAAAAAAAAGGTATGACTGTGTGTTTATGTTTTTAATTTACTTATCTTTAGGTTATTTTATTGTACATACTTTTTGATAATTATTTAGCTATTATTTAAACTTTTGTTAATTTTATGTTTTCTGTATATATGGCTTGAATTTGTTAATACCTGACTATAATTATTGTCCACGTGACAGATTATTATATTTCTAAACAAATAAATAAAAATGATACTGTATACAAGTAGTATATAAATTACAATTAAATGATACCGCTTATGTGTAGTTTTTAAAACTTTCCAATTTTGTATTATTTGTATTCCATTTCAGAGGTTTACCATCTTAATGTATATTTATAAAACAGTACCTGGGGGCCGAGCTATCATAACTATTATAATTAATTAGTTATTATTATTTGTTTGTTTTGTATCAGGTACATGGATATCGATATCTATATTAGTATAATATAATTTATTTTACATAAATTTGTGCAAAATTTAGCATACCCAATTTTACGGACAAAAACGTATCCTAATCCCTCCTTAACGCTAATCATACCAAGACTTAATATATACCTATTTCTACCATAGCGGGTAAAATGATCCGACTTTATGTTTCATGCTTGAATGTACGAAATATGGATGTTAGGAAGGAAATAAAAATATAAATTAAATTTATTATGATTAAACAAAATAGTATGTTGAGCATTTCTATTACAAAAGCAAAAAATAAAAACTTTTAATTCATAGTTCTGCTATGTTCCTGGCCTCGCGTTTCTACGGCGAGTAAGTTGTTCCAGGAATAGCATTTATTTGTATTTATATGTATTTATATCGGTCCCAGAAGGGAACCGATCAACTTAAAATATATTAATGATGTATTTAAATGTTAGATACCACAGACCCTCTACTGTAGTATCCTAGATTGAACCATATACTCTTTATTGGATTTCCTTTCTAAAGGTATCATGTTTATAAATTTACTATTTGTTTCTATTACTAATTGGTGGCATGCAAGGTAGAATGTAAAAGTACTACGTTGGTTTACTAACTACTATATTTACAAGCTTAAATAAAACCAAAAACATCTATATACAAAATAATAACTAAACCTATATACATAATGAATAGTTAAGAATCATACTAGAGGAGAATGCTTGATTAGAGTTACTTATGTTCTATTGATTTTATTAATTAATGATTGATGGTTGCCAACACAAATTTACATTAGTATAACTAAATGCTTGTTACCACTTAGCTGGTCCTTCATAGTGTTTCTAGGTGTTTCTAGCCGTCATATCTGGATTCCCTGTCTCTGCTTTCCTTCAGCGTCTAGTCCGTCCATCTGCTCTCTTCGCTTCTCCTGATCCAGTCTCAGCCTGTGTCCCAGCTCTCCTCCGCCGAGTCCCAAGAGGAAGTCCTCTCAGCTGCGTCCCAAGAAGAAGTCTCCTCAGCTGCGTTCCAAGAAGAAGTGTCCTCAGCCGAGTCCCAAGAAGAAGTGTTCAGTCCCAATTCTCTATTTCCCACCTTTTTTCATCCCCCTCTCTTTTGGTAGTCTTTTTCCTGATTGGCTGAATATTCTCAGCCTAAGGGATGACCACGCCCTCTCCCCCAGGCCAAGGTAAAGCAGCAGGTACAGATTTCCATATCTCTGGTGGAAGGTGTGAAAAGGTCTTTCGGGATCCTTTTTAAACACTTAGTTGTCGGTCTTTGTCGGTGGTCCTTAAAGGTTTTTATTACCACTTACAAAAGGTTGGGCTTGTTGGTCGTTACCCTCAGTTAGGTACCGCCAGATGTGAACACTTATGATGTTGATTTATACATTTAAAATAATTATTTCACCGGCGGTCTTTACAATACATAGCAGTTCTTCGCAGTGGTGCTCTTCCAGGTGTGCCACCTACTTGCATTTGTTGCTAAACAGATCCATCATTCGCAACATTTTCTTCATTTATTTCTACTTCACTTTCTTCCGAACTTGTGAGTAATCTTATTCTTTTTCGGCCACTACATACATTCACAATATTTTCCTCTTCATCGTCATTATCTGCAGAATCAAACCCATTTTTATTTGCAACCGATATATCTTCATTTTCAGAAAATTCATCTTCACTAATTTCTGAAAACTCTTCGCCAATATTATTTATATCTTCTAAGAACTTGTACTGTCTTGTTTGCTTCGACATTTTTCTGGGTAAAAAATGATCTGTATTACTATAGCTATCAAAATAAAATATAAGCTTGGTATTTACCAAGACTTTCAATTTTTGCCACTTTTTCTTACACTAAAAAGCTATTTTCAATCTAAAATTTAATATTTTCTTGAAATTATTCTGAGCTATTTTCGTTGAACTACTTTACGCAACAGTCTTTGGAAGAATGTGCAACTTACTGACTACAAATATGACTAGATAATCTCATAAAACAAAAAAATTCTCTCCGGGTCAAATGACCTGTTGTGGTAGATATCGGTATACAACAAGGATTACTCAGAATAAACAAAACAAAACAAAACAAAAATATTTTTATAACTGTACATTAATTACTTAGAAAAAGTCATGAAGTCAAATGTGCAAACGCAATAAAATTATACGTGCATTTTCAATGGAAAAGTTCAAAATGGGTCATTTGACCCGTTATGGTATGTTTAGTGTTAAATATATCTTTAATAAACATATTATTTATTCTCATTAATTATTAGAACTTTGTGATTGCCAATTTCGATATTTTATCATTTATAATACTTTAATGATTTTACTTAGTTCTAATTACTACAATAAATTGATAATATAAGTAACTCTGTATTTATAGTGAACCTATTCAATGTGTAGTTAAGATTTTGAGTGATTAAATCATATTATTAAAATAAATAACCGGTGATCTTAAAATGCTAATCGGTAGCATAATAAAAGCAATGAAATGAAGTTTTTATATAAATATTTGAAAATTGGATATATAAACTGACTCTAAGTGAATTGTCAAATCGTTTAGTTATATCAATAATATATATATAAATATATATATATATATATATATATATATATATATATATATATATATATATATATATATATGTATATATATATATATATATATATATATATATATATATATATATATATATATATATATATATAATCTTATATTTATAGAATACAAGTATTGTATTTAAACTTTTATTAATACCTATATTCTACTTTATAACACCATAATTTTATTTGAACATAATAAGATAATTATAAAATATAGACATTAATATAACTATATATTTCAGTTGGTTCATTGATCAAATTTATAAATATATTTTTAAAAATTTCATTTCTTTTCTGATATTTTTGTTTCATTTAATCTTTTTTGTATTATCTAAACTTACTCTGCAAAATTTTAAGAATAAAGTGTATTTGTATTAATTAAAATGAATTCATTAATAAAAATCTTAATTACGCATTTATTGGATTGACTATATATACATAGTTAACTATAGAAACTTGTATTGAAAATTTATTACACTAATCAGATGTAAGTAAAATTATATAAATATTATAAATAATAAAAAATCAGTATTGATAATCACAGAGCGCCAATAATTTATGATAATTAACGATCTGGTCATTGGAGTTTTATTTCCATTCGGACACCTTCTCTTGAAGTGATTAAGAGATTTTATTTTTCTTAAAAATTTGATATGATAGTTGAGACCTAGTTTAGGTAAAACAGATTATTGTATTATGTTAATATAGCTATCAATATCTATAACACCAAATAAACAAATAATAAGAGTATAGCTTGATCCCAAAGTACTATTTGCTGATTTTTACTTTCAAGAGAGAATATTCACTAATTGTAACAATACTTCCAAAAAATATATAATTATCATATAAATATTATTTAATGTTATATATTACAAGTTAATGAAGCTATTGCAAGCCATTAGTAATTACAAGCCATCGAAACAAATGTTTACATAATAAGAACAAAGGCCATAAAAAAAGTAATAGTCTCCTAGATATTAATTTAAATATAGTATTACAAGGATTCGAATATGCATAAATAAGTACATATTTACAAAGCACATTTTAAATATTTCCAATTTTACTCAGAATAAAGTTAACATATAGAAATATATTAATTTAAATAAACAGTTTAAATACTTTTTAATTCAAGTTCACCGTATTTTAAAAACACGGCATACATCGTATTTTAAATAATGCATTTTAAAATAATATTTAAAATACATTTTGTCCGTTAAAATACTGTCTATAGGACATTTTCGCAAGTACGTTGTAAAATAAACCAATTTTTATTTAGAATAAATTTTATTTGATAAAAATTAATAAATTGGATGTTGCCTTAAATGTTTCAAATTATTATAAAATTTCCCTCCAAAACATAGGTCAATAGAGTGGGTTCTAATTGCCATTCTTTTGGGGTTCCTTCATTTAAATCGTATATATTCTTCCGAATCACTCAATTTAAAGTCATAATTATTGGTAATAATTTACTATTTCCTACTTTAAATTCTTGATATCTACCGATACTTTAACATAAGTTCTCTGTGAAATTAATAGGAATCAATTCCTAACATAAAGTAGTGCGGCCTATTTATATCCCTGTATTTCCAACTGGAAAAGTAATTGCTAAGGAGGGATTTTTTTTTATTACAAATTTTCCTGAATGGCACACGCGATTCATATCCAGATGAGTAGGTGTGAAATTACAAGGGACTTATGAATTAGTAACGGGAGGAGCCGTGCAGGTGAAGAGGTCACTGCGTTGGGAATGATAAATAAATAAAATGATGGAAGAAACAGGAGGTTGGAAGGAATGAAATTTCTTCGGGGGCGGAAGAGGCGGCAACAAGTCCCGCAAAGGTCGCACTGCGGCACCGGAGCAGACAGACCGGCATTATGGAGTCAACTGCAAATCTATCTTATCCGCTCTAGTCTTCAACGGTTCAGCTTTCTTTAGCCCCTTCTTTTTACTACTCCTCTTCCTCCTCGATCCCCGTCTAGGAGGGGTTGGTATAAAAATGGTTTTACGCAGGTGAATGATGCCGTCGAAACAAATTGTAAACATGATGGGAACATACAACAAAAAAAAAGCGGCTTACCCCGAAATAGTATATTTTTTTTCTTCATTTTAATACTTATGCACAAGAAACAAAAAAATTAAATTTTATAAATAATGCCACTGATATTTTTTCTATTGTGTACTTCCAAAAAAAACCACATATATTTAAGCTGCATTGAAATTCAAGTGATAAAAATCGCTTAAGAGTTGGGATTGCATTTTTTAAATAATAAAATGAATTATAATAAATAAATTTATTTTATATGATAATTATAATAATAAATATAACACATTTACCTAAAAACATAAAAGAGTGCGCCTTTAGGCTGTATTGTAGGTAGTGTTGCCCAAATGCGAGACCGAGACGAATCTTGGTCTTGCAAACTCAGTCTTGGTCATGGGTCTCGGTCTTGCGCAAGAGTCTCGCAAGAGTCTTGCAGTTACTTATTAGCTTATTACTATAGAGGTATTACTGTAATTTTTTAGATAGGAGAAACCTAACTAAGCCCGAATGAAAAATTAGAGGAGTTAAATGCAAAATTATTTATACCAATTATTAACATATAGTAACTAAGATTGCCAAGTATTAGTACCTCTATTTAGCCTTAATTTTTAATTAAAAAATCGCTTTTTTTTAGCATTCCTGGTCTTGGTCTTGCAACAGTTAGGCGACCTTGGTCTTAGTCTTGCAAAGTGCAATACCGAGACCGATTTCTGGCAACACTAATTGTAGAGATTTGGCGATAGACCTGAGCTCGCCGTGGTGTGACCTATATCGCTGCCAACGCGATTCTATCAAACAATTCTTACCACTATCTTTATAAACAGTAATTTATTAGAGAAAAACAAATTATTTAAATGTTGTTATTCAGAGACGGTATGGTGAGAGAAATACTGAAAGATACTCCATCAATGGAAATTTTAAAGCTGTCAACACGATCAAAAAAAAATTACATAAATTTAAGCGGCAATAGAATTCAAGTGATAATGAAGGTATAAGAGTTGAGATTGCATTTTTCAAGTAATAATAAAACTTTCATATTTAGCTAAAAAATTGAAATAACAATACGTCTTGAAATAAGTAGATCATATGTATTATGGGAGGAAGGAATTATTTGTTTTTCCTTGGTCGATTACAATATTCCATTTAACATAATAGACCAAAATATTTGTTCAAATTGCTTTTCGAGGGACTATTATTAAACGCTGACTGGAAAGGTAACGTTCAAAATTGCCTCGATCAAGGTATTTTCTAAATTATTAAAAATATAAAATGTACGAACAAAAAATTTCCTTTAAGAAATAACAAATTATATATCAGCCAGGAAAAAAAAGGGAAGAAGAATAGTAAATGCAGTATCTTTAAAGAGGAAGAAATAATTAAGTGTGCCAAAACTAATAGACTGCATCTTTGTTAATAATTGTACATCCAATTTTCACAATTTTTTTGTTTTGTGTTTTCTGAGTAATTTAGTAATCCCTCTAATTATCATGGGTAGAATACAGAAAAAAATGCATAATTTTGGAGTTATTTGCAAATAAATTATATTTTCCTTCATAACTTTTATTCCTTAAATTTCAGATGGGGGGGGGGGGGGGAGGGGGCCTATTTTTCTCACCTGAAGGTGAAGAAGATCTTTAAAATGAGGTTCAATCCTTGGGATTGCTGAAGAATTGACCAAGTTATGGCGTTGCGACAAAAAAAAAAAAAAACACCTTTTGGAAATAATATATAAGCTGATCTATGATTTTTCTAATTCTAACTCTACCTACCTAGCTCTGTTTTTAAGAAAAGGTGAGCAATAAAATATCTTGGGAATGGGAAGAATAGGCTCTTGCGCCATCAGCCTTGGGGAGATGGGCACCCCTGATTATATCTGTAAAAACAGATGTGATTATAGATGTAAAAACAATTAAATCTTATTCTTTTAGACATATAATTAACAGTAAAATCCAAGTGTTTTACAATGTGCATAGCTTCAATGAAGGATCCATGGAGCGTAAGCTAAAAAAAAAAGCATTTGTTTAAAAACCAATGAAAATTATGAGTTAGGAACGTTCTCCACTCAATTTTTATTTACATAATTTATTGGTGTAGACGAATATTGTTTTTTAATGTTGCGCATTGTTTTTGTTTATAATGCAATAATTTTGGTATTTTTATTGATTATTATCTTGGAGAAAATTTCCGAACTGCCACTTTTTTTATTCCAATGACGCTTCGGATGTTTAGCAAAAACTCTTGTGTCAAGAAGCATCCAATATTTAAATACGAACCTGAGCTCATATATTTGAAGATCTAAAATGGATGGTACAACGAAACTAAGCCTTTCTAATGGACATCGATACAGGACAATGACATGGTGCAGTAAGGAAAACAACATCCCATCAAAAAGTAGAAGCCTGACTGTTTCCGCAATACCAACACAATAGAACAAAATTCTTTTCTTCTATTCTTACAACCATGTTTCCGCAAGAGGGACAGAAAAACTTTTTTTCTTTCTCGAGAAATGTTATTGATATATTTGGAAGATACCTGAAAATAGTATTTCTGTTCAACGGAACACTAACCACTACTTAGAATACAAACTTATTCTTATTTGAAAGAAATATAAAAACTTGGTGAAATTTCAAATTCATGCATTTATTTCCTATATTTCAAATAAAAAATGAAATTTATATTTTTTTGTTTGTTCCAAGAAGTAAAATATAAAATAGATTCTTTGTAATTGTATTTTATTCTTAAAATACAAAATTCAAAAAAGTATTTGTTTTTTATTCCCAAGATACTTAAATACAAAAAATATAAAACCTAATATATTTGGTAACTTATTTTGTGTTATTACATAATAAATAACCAATAAGAGTAGATTCCCTATATTATATTATTTGCTGATCATCCACCAGAAAGTATTTTGTAATTAAAATACAAATTGCTTCCAGTATTCTGTATGAAAAAATGTTTACTTTTTATGTATATTTATTTCTGTTTTGAAATTCAACTATTGCGTTCGTAATCATTTCCTTATATTTATATATGAGGAACTTTCCCATAATTAGACAAATCAGAATATTAACATGCTGTTGGTTTCTTTCATGACCTTTGCTTTCTTTTTGATTGAAGTCATCGCTCATTGCGATCTCATATCCCCTTGAAGAGGGAACTAAAATAAAATTGCAAGGCTATTCAACTGTGTTAAGTTGCTAATTGACACTGCATACTTGTCATTACATTATAATGTACCTATAATATTCAAGAAAATAACGCGTAAAGGAGAAAATTAGTCAGGACTATCATCGTAAATACCGAATCAAAAAAAAAAATTCTTTTCTTATTTAGTCAATAGAATTTGTAAAGCAATATAGGTGGTAATGAAGGATTCCCAGCGTTTCTTAAATAATGGTTTCCCCACTTAATTTACAGTTGGTCCCTTTTAACACTCAGCTATTCCAAAAATTGCCTGTTAAAAGAGGGATGACCCCTTCTTCCGAAGCGGCCCCTTAACCGAAAATTCTCTCTCGCCTAATTCCCAATTCCTCTCTATAGTTTTCTGCAAGTACAGAGGGCATTATTTTTAGATGTTGTAACATGGTAACTCGTGGTTACGGTTATTTATGTAACAGGTGACTGTGAATAGTCACTTGTTTTCGTTCTCGCATAGCGTACTTATTTTGTGATGCCGTAATGCGATTGGGAATACCAAAGAAAATCAATCGAAAAGTCCCTTAGACTCTCCTTGAGAGGCTTTTTGTCGAATCGGTGGAGTATTAAATAAAAAATACTCCACTTATTTACAAAAGGGGAAAATTATAGTGATATATTTAATTATGTTTTAGTAGCGGGGATAATCTCGCATTTTGGACCTAGTCTACTAGAGATAAAATTTTATATTCTCACGTTCACGGTCATACCCTATCATCTAGACGTCGGAATAGAGAGATTGATGTCTAAATTGTTTTACAACACCGATAAATCGAGATATAATAGCCAATTATATTTGCTGCTAGACTGGACTTAGGTTTATTATTTTTATTTATATATCATCTTGTTTGTTATACTCACGTACATGCACCCGTGGAAGAGTAGCTCATTTTCGAATGAGCCCCCCGGAAAAAGGAAAAAACAATCGTCCATTTTTATCTAAAAAGGAAATGATTTCCAAGTACCTAGGTAGTTATAAAATATGTAGACTCTGCAGTTAGTATTTGAACTATAAAGTCAACATTTTTGTTTGAATTTAAATTTCCTTATTATAATAGAGTGACTTATTTATACTGTTTAAATAGCCAACGCCAACAAATTAAATCCGCCAAAACTGAAAATGTATCCCGCAGAAATTTTAATTGCTTGGGACTGGAGTTTTTTGATTAAGAAGTTGTAAGCTAAATGAATCCGGCTACAGAAGTTAAACAGAATCGCATTTTATACTGAAAATTATATTGCTGAAAGTTGTGCCAAGTTCTATGCCAGAAGTTCTATTCCGAAAGTTTTGCGAGGGAAAAGGATTCATAATACTCTCTAAAAGTTTTCAGTTTTATAAATTCGATATCAACGTACTATAGTGTTTCAAGTTTTACTTCAGGGCAACAGCCGGTCCTTTTATGGCCCGTGTTTCGCATGAAACAAAAGCCAGTATAACTGTTAGTAGAGCCTTACAATTGTAAGAATGATTCGGCATAGTAAAAGAAATAATTATGGTTTAAAATTTAAAGTTAGGTGGAATAGAGGGCACACTTTGTAGCTAAGCAATATAAGCACTTAACATCTAAATAACTGCAGTTATTTAAAATGATACGCATTGGAAAGCAAACCTTGTTATTATTTCCTTTCCTGGAATAACTATATTACCCAGATTACCCGAAAATCCATAACTGTCCTTAGTCCATAACTAAGATTCCGTGATTCTATTCCTCAAAATGCAGCTCCTTGTAACCTCCCTCGTTTCCCCACTTCGGTTGCTTGAGTATGGAGGGCTGTCTGAAAGACTGGAGGTGAAATTGAAGAGACTTATGAAGTGTTTTATAAGGTTCATCTTTGGAATTCCCAGGTGTTCTTATTTTCCCTATTGGTCCCCGATTTGAAGTGTCTCTATCCTACCTCCCGACGACAACTCCATCTTGGTGTTTTACTTTTTTAGGTCCTAAGAACCAAAAATTCTCCCTACAACAAAGAACTCCTCACTCTACGTTCCTCTATCCACTCTCTTAATACGAGATCTCAACCTATTGATTTATATATCTCTTCTCATAAAACTACATCCTTCAGCAAATCCTTTGTCATTCGTGCTACCTCCTTCTGGAATTCATTACCTATTACCATACAACAATCCTCATCCATAAATTGATTTAAACAACTCTTATTCCACCACCTACTTCGTTCTCACAATTCTGTACCTATGTAATACTTATTTTGGGAGCGGGTTAGCTCAGTGAGTGGGCACTGACTTCCAGAACTCAAAGTCGCAGGTTCAAATTCGGCTGATGACTACTAATTTGTCATCAGCCGTGGATCGACCCTGAGGCCAGGAGACATTCCTGGGGCACAGTACTTTCTCACATTGTATTGAACCAGAGACACTTCATGGGTTGTAGTGGTACGGTTTTTTTTTTATTTTTTTTTTTTATTAATACTTTTATTCTATAAATTATAGAATTCTATAATTACAAATAATTAATAAGTTCTATTTGATTTTTTTTCTTTATATACACGTAAACCATGATAGCGTTAATTTTTTACTGTATTGTTCAAGTATGATTGCATTAGCAATTAAAATTAAAATTCAAATGACAAGAACCTCTCCGTATTTTGTCTAATCAGACTAATTGGCCAATGTTTTGTACTACGTTATTATTATTCTTAGGGGACATTAGTCCCAGAATAAAATATTTTTTAAATTTCATTTCATTATTTGAGTCACTATATTATTTTCTAATATGTAATATTATTATAATTAAATCACATTCCCTTAAATATATATTTTTTCGTAAAACAGCATTTATTTCACATACCATCAACTTTTTTTTTTAAATTAATCAAAAATTAAAATTTTCATGATCATAACATAAATAAGCAACATAAATAGAGACCGGATTTTCGTGCATTTGTATTATTTTTTTTTCTTTGTAACTTGAAATTCAGCCAAACTACAGAAATTCGATTCATGATGAAGACATTATTTTGACACCCGTTTTATTTTGCTCGAAATTGCAAGTTTAGGGGTCACTATACGAATTTGTACATTTTAAGGATTGCCTGCTCGAAATTGTATTTTTGTTCGTTTTTAATTTTTTAAATAACAGTTTTATTTCCAAATCGATCAAAGTATTGAACAAACAAGTTATAAATTTTCTTTTACTCTCCCATTAAGTAGTAATAAGGATTAAGCTCTTTTTATTCAGGAAATTGTATTAAATATATATACTTAGTAGAGAATTTGGTAGAATATGGTATCTTAATAACAAAAATAAATGAAGTTTGTAAAATAAATGTTATTAAAGAATCGGAAAAAAATAAAAAAAAAAGGGGGGGAAGAAATTAATTTATAAACAATTTAAAACAGTGTTTTTAAAATATTTTATTGAGAAATAATACATTTTGCCACACAACAGGGCTTTAAGAACTAAATGAGACTCATTAATACATTAACGAAAACAAAACCAAAGAAACTGTGATAAGAACAGAACAAATGAAACTTGAAAAAAAAAACATTAAATACACATAGAAAATTCTTCAAAAAACATTCACACTTAATAAAATGTTAGTAGAATACAACCATGTTTTAAATTAAAAAAATATTTCCATTTAATATGGATGTTGCATTAAATATAAATAATTTCTAACTAGAGTAAGTGCAAAAACGGAATTTTCTCTTTTAAAACATGTAAGTAATTGACGATAGGAAATTTATAATGTACAAAACTCTGAACTTCCACAAAAAGAATTAATTTTATTGTTTCTAGGAATGTTAAAACAGTTTTTCGATTTTTTCTTATTTTAGAAACAGAAATAGAAATAGAAAATAACTTTATTCTGGGACAAAGTCCCTTTAGAATAACAAAATAGAACATAATTAAAATACTACATCTGGCCAAAATAAAACAATAATAAAAAAAGAGAAAGTAAAGAAAATATTAGTTAAACAAGCTATATACAAAAAAAATCTCTATACAAAACACTTAAAACTATGATAAAACACTTAGAACTATGTACAGTAGGAAAAATTATAATTATACACTTTTTAAAAATAACATAATAAAAAATACATTGAGTTCTTCTTTAAAATGAGCTGTTTATGCTAATAAAGGAAAAAAACTCTGACAATAAAATATTTTAATGATTTTTTTATAAATAAAAAGTATTAGTTTCTAGTTTTTTTTTTTTGTTTTTTTATGGAATATGTTAATAAAAAGTATCGAGTTTTTATCCTTTATTTTTTTGCATGTTTTGAGTTTTTTATTGCACATAAAATAAATGTTTACTGGTCTCTCAACATAAAATTAATTATCATAATTATTTAGTAGAAAAAAAAGAACGATTTCCGTATAATATACGTATGATACATTATAAGATTTGGAGAGAAACTAATGTTCCGAACACTGCAACAGTGGCGCAATGTGAAAAAATGAATACAACATAAATTAGCTTTCAAAGCAAGTTAAACGATGAACAGTTGTGACATCAGATTCTAAATATACAATAATGCAGATCCATTGCGTCACTATTAAAATTCTCAATGAGTATTACAATCTAAATTTAGACAAAAGAAGAAACTGAGAGAATAGTGTTAAGTGAATTGAGAAAATTGGCGTGAGAAGGAAAAGACGAAGAAAAATACTTTTTAACTGGGATGTTTTTAATATAGATCATGGTATATAAACAAGTAGGTATGTATCACATATCGGTATGTTTCAAACGTTTATCAATAAAAACTATTTCGAATATTAAACAAACAAAAAATATATTGCAGTTCATTTCAATAATTCTAGTCGCAGACTCAAGAAAGTTCCCACATCAGCTAAGATAAGACGTGAATAAATACTTTATTTGAAAAATGTTCATAACAAAATCATTGTTTTTTTATTATTATTTATGATATTTAGAACTGTACATTCAGATGTGATACAGATAAATACATGACATCTCTTGTAGGGAATCTACCCATCGGTAGCACTCTAATAAAGTTTCTAAATTAGTTGATCACGGGCCATCTTCTTTTCAGACGCCTAGAAGGGTTATCAGGGATCGAGGAGGAAGCAAGGTTAGAAACGAGAGGATTAGGATGGTTCTGAAGTTTATTATGGAAGGATATGTATCTGGATTGGGCCAAATTGGAAACATATGGAACATTCAGGTCATTATGGATTATTTTATTTGTTACAAAGTAAGGAGCATTAAGGATTTTACAAAGGATTTTCGATTGTAAAGATTGGATACGAGAGGAATTCGATTGCTTAGTGGAGCCCCAAAGCTCAACTCCGTAGTCCAAATAGGTCTTATTATGGTCATGTATATGAGTCTTTTGTAATTAATTGAAAGGTTAGAGTGTTTGTCTAGTAAGTGCTGAAGTAGTCTGAAACATCGAGCGGTTTCTTGTCGTTCCAGTCTGGTATGAGGATTCCAAGCTAGACGTTTGTCCAGGTGGAGTCTTAGGTACATTGTTAGTTTTAAATTATATATATTATATTTCTCATTGTCGGGAATTTTGAATTGAAAGTTTGATTCACTGACCAAGTTTCAATGAATATCACATATCATCGTGTAACGTCACGACTAGAACTTTTAACATAGTTATTACTGGAGACCGGATTTCCAAATTATTGCACATTCTATTAGCTTGCGTTTAAAAAGCCCGCAACCGAATATCTATCCGTTTCAGGATCTGTAGAATAACATATTTAAATTTTATTTTGGCTTAAATTGCACGTTTTTCCGTTTTTTTTTTGTTATCTCGAAAATAGTATGTTTTTGGGCTTAAAAACGCAGGATCCGATAGTTCCGGAGGAACTATCCAGGTCTTGCTGTGCGCATCAAAATCTTCAGGATCCAAGTTGTCCCGTATCGATCTACAGACCTACCACCGTTATTGAAGCCTAGCAAAATTTTTATATCGACTTTATTTATTTTAGGAAGAAAAACAAAAGTGGAGAATACGATTCGCTAACCCCCCGTGAAATTCTGAAATCCAACGGTACCCCATTGGTATTTGAGCATGACAGGAGCTTATATTTGGTACAAAACCGATTTCGAGCCTTACTGTAATAATATATGTACGGATATAATATATATGTATAAATATATACTTTTTTATTTTACTATCTTGCCCATGTTAACTTTATAATTTTAGAAAGAAAACTATGAGGAAGGTAATTATTCTGTGACTGTACCTGCAAATATTCTACTAAACACAAGAGAAGATTGATTATTCTGGGAATAGAACATGCCTGAAGTAAAAAAAAAAACTGATATCCTTGTTTTTACTTGAATTCTTACTCCTTCTTCAGTCTTTCAGATTCCGGCTTTGAAGTTAATCATGAATTTGGCATCAATAATTTTAACATTCATTTGATTTTATGAGATGATTTTATTTGACAAATTTTCCACAAACATTAACTCAGTTAGAATCTCGGAATTTGTCACTTAATGTACGAATTGAAATTATAGAAACTGTAGGAGAAAATCTTCAAAACAATCAATCGAGAAATAGGAAAGATCATGTCTAAATATAATTTACTCTGTAATAGAAAAAAAATACAGGTTACGCCCTTATAAAAAAATATAACAACTGCATTAACGGCCATGGCTTCGGACAGGATATGGATCCCCACTGTCCCGCTTGTGGTGTTCCGGAGACTGTTGAACATGTGGTCACGGTCTGCACTGCTGAATTAAGAGCTAGGTTAATGAGAACCACGGGAATTTACGTCCTCACTGAGGAGGAGTTTCCTCAGTTGGTGAGTGAAGAAAACTTCTTGCGGTTCAAAGAGTTTATAAATGGCTGGAAGACGGCGGTTCAACCTAGGTGCACGCAGAAGGAGAAGAGTACCAGTCCCAGGAAGACCTCCGGATTCGGGAAGCCAGGCCTAATTTGCTGAAGAATGAGGAAAAGTAGAAGAGCTAGCTGTGTGCACAGCTTAGAATTTTGTAAACCGATATTATGGCAGTAGTGTGTCATTATGCATTAATGCTTAAAATCACACTACTGCATACACCCGTGTTGCCCTGGTGGCATGGAAGGGTGTAAAACAAATAAAAAATAAAAAAACCTGCATTAACGGTATAAATGTTAATGTTGACAATTAACCAGCAGTGGTCGCTTGTTACAAAATGAGTCCCCTTACATCAGTTCACGCTGAGCGCTCTTTTTCTCAATTAAAAGACGTATTAAGGAATAGGAGAAACCATTTGTATATTTCAATTCGATTAAAAAATTAAATTTTCATTATAATATGGACAATTTATAATTATGTATGTACACATATATTATTTTTAATTAAAATTAAATATCTGAAATAAATTGTTCTGGTATATATAATATATACTTATCCCTCATACCTTTAATGTTTTTAAGTTCCTCTACATTGCTTCATTCTTTGTATGTGCCAGTCAATTAACCAATTTAATCTGGGCTACATCTCCCAAGAAACGTCCTGGCACCCTCGATATATTCGTTACTTCCCAAATACCTTCCTATCAATACACTATCAAATCCTTAAACGACCTTTCATCAGACCACTCTCCGGTTCTGCTTCTCATGCATTCAAATCCTATTCCTAAACCCTCTTCTACGTCGCTGATTACAGGACAAGTAAACTGGGACATCTTTCGACATTACCAAGAAAATGGTCGGGATTTAAATATTTCGTTAAAAACTAAAAAGCAGGTAGATTCAGCTATTAAAGAATTCACTGTACAAACAACCATTAATAACAACACGTCAGAGCCCAACATTAGAAATCACCGAAAAACCAATTTGCCTTATCATCTTAACATACTACTAACAGAAAAACGACGGGCAAACGTCAAGTGGCATAAAACCAGATATCCATCGGACAATATTCTTTACAATAAATTGACAAAAAAACTTAGTAATATATAAATCAGAAAATTCAAAATTTTTAGAACTTTACAGAAAACCTAACTACCAATGACAAATCATTGTGGATAATCATCAACAAAATAACTAACCTAAAAAATAACCTAACATTGAATTTCTGTCTCTTTGTGAGTTTTTTACTGATTTATGTTAAACACATCATTTCTTTTTTGTTATTAATCAATATGCAAAGATTTCTCACAAACATATCTTCATATTAAAATAGATATAATTTGATAAACCTAATTAACTATTTATTCAAATCATGACCAACATGCCCAAATCTATCTGTTTATATGTATGTTCATAAAAAAATATGAACGCGAAATTTAAACTATCACATTTACGAATATTACATTATAATACCTCTGTTAAATTTAACGTTCGTATTACTAAATATTGAATATCGTATAGAGTATCAAATGTTTTAATTAAACACATTTAAATAATAGCAGGGATTTGATTACGGGATGTTAGCTTGTAATTTAGGAAAACATTATTTAAAGTTTATTAGCATTATTTCAATAGGAGAATTAGGACGCGGGCTTCATTATAATGCTTCTCTTGTAGACTATTGAACATTAAGTCAGTTGGGGTTGGGGCTTATTACTTCAGGGTCACAACTTACAGCCAATAGGGAACTTATTTTTAATGATTTAATTATAGTGACCTCAGCTGATTCATGTATATTTTAACATAATTTTCAATCGAGATTTAAAATATTCTGATGACTAACAAAAGTTTCTTTTTACTTTCACTTATCTATAATAGGTTAGGGAAAGTATTTCGGTCATGAAAAATTCCAATCCGAGTTTTTAAAGGAAATACACGTTTTAACATCCCAAAAACCAAGTCTCGCAAAATCTCTTTAAGGTGTAAGTATGTGAACAGCCTACATCAAAAATGAAAATTCGCACAAAACTGAAATCTCGAAATTAAGGCAGGCGTAAGAATAAAGTGGCACACGACTTCTTAGAATATTCTACAAAATGGAACTTAAAAATTAACTTGATGAAATCGAAAGTGCATAGAACTTAAAGAGCAGAGAGCAATCCATCAGGAAACCTCAAATACAAGGGGAGACAATAATGAATGTCTCAATAGTAACAAGAGATCACCTGAAAGACCAAAAACCAAATGGCTTAAAAGAATCAACAAAGATGATGTTGAGCTGCATATAGATACCTAGAAAGTTATAGTCCAAGATAGGTAGAGATAGAAAAGGCTGGTTAAGACGGGAAAAGATCTACAACCTATATAAAGCCAACGGAAACATTTTTTTTTTTATTTATTATTTCTTAAGGATATTTAACTGTATTAAAGAAATACATTTAGTAAATTTGAACATATAGATATAATGACGTGAAAACACTTGTTGTGTAACTACCCAATGGTAGCACTCAATGATATGTCTACATTAGGAGATCACGGGCCATCTTTTTTTCAGACGCCTCGGAGGGTTATCAGGAATTGAAGAGAGGGTTGGGATGATTCTAAAGTTTATTATGGAAGGATAGGTATCTGGATTGGGCCAGATATGAAACACAAGAAACATTAAGGTCATTATGGATGGTTTTATTTGTAACAAAGTAGGGAGCATTGAGGATTTTGGATTGTAAGGATTGGATACGAAAGGAATTCAATGGTTTAGTGGAGCCCCATATCTCAACTCCGTAAGTCCAAATAAGCCTTATTATAGTCATGTATATGAGTCTTTCGTAATTAATTGGAAGTTTAGAGCGTTTGTCTAGTATGTGCTGAAGTAATCGGAAACGTCGATCGGTTTCTTGTCATTTCAGTCTGGTATGAAAAAAAATAAAAATACTATAATGATGTAGAGTTGGTTGACCGTTGATATGATATGAGAAGGAATTAGTCGAGGGTGCGGTCAAAAAAATAAAAAAATTAAAATATATAAATAATTTTAATTTTTGCCGACGTTTCGACCCACTTTGCAGGTCGTCTTCAGGGCTACAAAAGATACAAACATGTTGAAAAAATAAAAATAAAATAAAAAATAAATATAAGTATATATAAATTACGAAGAAGTTGTCAGATACAGAAATAAAAGATAAAGAAAATAAATACATGATAAGAAAATAGATAAAAGAAAATAAATACATGAATGTTAACGAATAAATTGATTGAAAATTGAATAACTATTGTTACAGTAAAGTTAAAATATGGATAAGATAACATAATAATAAGATATCAGTGGATAACAAGCAAGTGGAGGTTACCTTTAATTGTAAATAAACAGATAACGGGACCAAAGGTTAAGAAGTGAAGAAATTGAAAGATTAATAGGGTAACATTAGTGTAATATTGTTGGGATAGATTATTAAGTATAAATAACTCTATAAGAAAACAATAATTTTAAAATAATACTTTAAAATGTAAGAATAAATGTAAAAACAAGGTTATGATGATAAAGAAACAAAAAAAAAAAAAAAAAAACAGGTTGTACTATATATAGATGACAATTGACATTTAGTTTTTTGAAAGCGGTAATGGAATGGTAGGCTGTATGAAGATAATAATAAGGTGTATAGTTGAAGGATAGGTGTGTTAAGAAAGGAATCTCAATAAAAGTCAAAACATACCGTTGGATGTGGCACTGCGGGAGGCGGTTGAAACACTGGCAGTGTCAAAAACTCTAGTTAGCAGTGTCAAAAAAAATTCTAGTAAAAATAAACGCATACTATACGCATAATAAACGCAAATATATATAAAATATATATATATATATATATATAATATATTATATAAATATATATATAAATATATATATATAAATATATATAAATATATATAATATATAAATATATATATATATATATATCATAAATATATATAAATAAACAAATATATATAAATAAACAAATATATATAAATAAACGCATAATATATATAAAAGGAGAAGTAAAAGAAAGTATAATGGAAGTGAGAAGATTAAATAGAGGTTTATGATCGAGACTTTTTTAAAATGTTGATGATTTGGGAGTAGGCGAGTGATAGATTTTGCTTGTCGGTTTTTAAGTTAAGTGGTTTGTAGTCTAATTGAATGAAAACACTTTCCGTAAGTAGTCTTTTGTCGTGGTTAGGTACTGTGGCAAGAATGGAGGTATTGTCAAAGTCAAATGTGTGGTTTGAGGTTAAGGCGTGTTCAGAGAGTTTAGAAGCAGTAGAGTTCTTAGAAGTAATTGAGTATTTGTGTTGTTTGATGCGGTCTTTAAGTTGGTTTTTGGTTTCTCCAATATAGGCGGAGTTACAATTGGTGGTAGAGCAAGGAATGCGGTATACGATATTAGAGCGGTGTTGCGGAGGGATGGGGTCTTTTAGGTTGGAGTAAATATTGGCAAGTTTGTTATAGTTTTTAAAAGCAACTCGCAGGTTGGGAATAGAGGAACGTAAAGATTTTTGAATTCTATCCGAAAGTAAAGGGATGTATGGTAGAGATCTATATAAAGGAATGGGGGGCTGATTTTGAGAACTAGAGAAAGGGATGGAGGATGAGGGGCGGGTTTTGTAGTCAGTAATAAGTTTTTTAATGGTGTTGGAGGGGAAGTTATTAGACAATAGTATCCGTTGTATGCGTCTAGTGTTTGTTTCATGTAGGTAAGGGTCAGATAGAGAAAAACATCGGTGAATGAGGTTTTTGGCAACGTTAAGTTTTTGGTGAAAGGGGTGTTGAGAATAGTAGTTGAGTAATCTGCCAGAGTATGTTGGTTTTGTGTACCAGTCTGTGGATAAAGTATTGTTGGGATGTCTTTTAATGAGAAGATCGAGGAAAGGGAGGGAATAGTTATCTTCGTATTCAACTGTAAAAGAGAGGCGGGGATGATATGAGTTAAAGGCGGAAAGGATGTCAGGAATAGTATCTGGATTGACGATGAGAAGAAGGTCATCGACGTATTTTTTTATAAGAAATATGTCATTAGGAAACTGTGGGGCTATGGTGTTTAGGAGATCATTAAGAACAATGTTAGATAAGTCGGGTGCGAGAGGATTACCCATAGCTAATCCTGCAATTTGATTATAAAATTGTCCATGGAACTGGAGATAACCAGATTTGCAACAAAGTTGTAGGGATTCAATAAATGATGAACGGTTAAGGGAGGTATGAGACTCTAAGGATGACCAGTTATTTTCTACTATAAGAAGGGCTTTATCTATAGGGATGTTGGTGAAAAAATTAAAAAATTAAAATTAAAATTTTAAAGCTCTTGTTTACAGTATTTTCCATAATAAGGAACAAACATAAGGATAAATGAAATATTTCAACTAACATGAGTCTTAAGAGTGTTAAAAAAATATATTTTCGAAACGAATTATAGTTGAAGGTTATCTTGAATCATAATTGTTTGTTATGGGAGCCGACGTTTCGACCCAAAGTTGTGGGTCATCATCAGGGCTAAAATTAAATCAGCAATGTAAAAGAAGACGTTATTGTCTAGTACAAAGACGTAAGTAAAAAAATATTAAAAATAAATCAAAGGCAAATAAAGTAGTGATAGATAATAATAATGCAAATGATAATGGATAACACTACTCATGGTATGAATAATAATAGAAAAATACATAATTGTACGTCTTGTTCAAAAAACAGATGATATATATATATATATATATATATATATATATATATATATATATATATATGAGGAGAAGAATAGTTGGGATGATCAGTTAAATAAAAAGGCAAAATAAATGATAATGTTTATTTTATCATTTGCCGACGTTTCGACTTGAAGTTCAGGCCATCATCAGGGCTGACTGCTCTAAGGTAGAAGAAGCCCATGTGGCATTATCATTTATTTTGCCTTCTTATTTTACTGATCACCCCAACTATTCTGCTCCTCATTATTCACGACAGTCAACAATTTAACCACTATCATGATATATATTTATTTTATAGTATATTCATGTACAAAATAAATTTCATAAGAATATCGAAATAACAGAAAATTAATATAAAAGATTTATATGAACTGGAAAGCAACGGTGTGCGGCCGTTCATAAAATGATGAATCCAACTAGACTCTACATCACAGCTGGAATTGCACTACTACCTTACCTTCACTTCACAACCCTAAAATAACTGTGCTCCAATGGATTTATTGTTATCCAATTTCAGATAAAACATTTTTATCGCAACCATTATTTTTCTTCTTAACATCTTAAACTGAAAACTTGGCCCAATCTGTAAGGGTTGTTATTATAGGCTTTTGTCTAACAATTTTCAATCTAAGGAAGGATTCATAGTGTCTAGAAGAAAAAATAATTGATTCCCAAACATTAGAGACGAAATCATGTACCAAATTTAGCATTAAAAAAAAAAATCACTCATTAAGATATAAAATTTGGAATTAAATAATGAATTATATATCAATAATAAACTTTTAAAACCAATTCAAGCAGCAATACCATAATAAATTTTAAAAAAAGATGTTTTTAATACTTGAAATAGACACCATTGTAATTTTAAGTAGAGATAAAAAAATAATATAAGAAATTAATTCATTATTTCATGCACTTAGTAGTTCACTTAGACGTCCCCCTTAAATCACCCAGTGATTCAAAATGCATTGAAGAAACGAGGTAACGTCTGAACAAAGTTATTGAACAACACTGATTAAAGATATGAACGCTAATAATGCTGCCTCGACACAAAACAGTATTAAAAACCAAAATATATTGAATTTAAAGGAGCCAATGAAATTTAATGCACGCGGACAGGGGAACCTGGATGAGTGTTTTATGGTGCAAGTTGCGCCATCAACATTTTTGAGGGGGCATATATTAAAGAATTTTGAATTTTTGAAGGGGAAACATTTCCACTGGGTTTCGCATTTTCGAAATGAAAAGGTTTAGAAAAATGGATAAGGGGAAAACACGGAACACACCGCAGAAATTTTAATTCTGTATCAACTATTATTTTTCTAATTCTATTTTCTCTTGATCTGTTTTTAAGAAAAGTGAGCAATAAAATATCTTGGGAGGGAAGGGGGTAGGTTCTTGCGCCATTGACTTTAGGGAGATGGGCACTTCTGCACGAGTAAAATAAATTAATTGAACGTTCAAAATTAAAGAACAATAGACTTGCACATTCTTCGCCAAAACGTCAAAATATAGCCTACAATTCAGTCATTAATAAAATTTATGCGAATTGTATACATATTGTTAATCTATAACTGTCCTTAAACAACTCCTAAACCTCCCTGATTCCATTCATTAAAAGACCAGACAGCTGTTTGTAACATCTCTTGTCTTCTCCCTCTTGGACTACGGTTGCTTGGTGTACGGAGGGTTATCTATTAGGCTGAGATGAGATTGAAGAGACTTATGAATTGTTTCATAAGATTCTTCTTCATAGTTCCCAAGCGCTGCCATATTTCTTTCCGGTATACAGAGTTGAAGTGGCCCTATTCCACTTGCTCACGGCAATCCCTCCTTGCTGTTATCCTTTTAAAAGTACTTAAAATAAAAAAATAAAAAACCTCTCTACATCCTAGAACTCCTTACTCAACGTTCCGCTATCCACTCTTCAAATATTAGAACGCGACGTTATTGATCTATATATTCCTTCCTATAAAACATTTTCCTAGAGCAAATCTTTCGTCATATGACCTACCTCCTTTTGGTATTCTTAATCCATCTCTACACGTCAATTCTCGTCCACATTTATTTACTTAAGCAACAATTATTCCTCGAGCTACTTCATGTTTAAACTACCGTATCGATGTAAGCGCTATTTATTTCAGTTATATAATATTTACTTTAATAGGTAATTGGCTAGTGTTCTTTTGTGAATATCTTCCAGGTTAATTTCTATAAATTCTGAACATTGTTATTATTCTTAGAAGGCTTTATTCCCAGAATGTATTTATTTTTATCCATTTCAAATTTGAAAGATTGAATATGTAAGGTGTACAAATTGTTTATTAAATATTATAATATTTGTTTTTTTCTTTAATAAAATAAATAATTATGATGACATAATTAATCCTTTAACAGAGATTTATCGGTCAGCTAGTGTTTCCCAAGGCAATATGTATTTGCTATCCTGATATTGTTTATACAACTTACATCCAATCAACTTAATTATATCTAACATCAAAATATTTATAGTTTTAATCAATTAAATTTTAGAAAAGATAAAGAAATGTGTAATGTTGGTAATACTGGTATCCTTTAAGTGTGTATATCTTTTAATCTACCTTTTTCCAAGTTTATTTTAACCATTTTCGTAAAACAAATTTTAAGACAACGAACATACCAGACTTAAACGACAAATAACCGCTCGACGTTTCCGATTACTTCAGCACTTATTAGACAAACGCTCTAAAGTTGCAATTAATTACAAAAGACTCATATACATGACTATAATAAGGCCTATTTGGACTTACGGAGTTGAGCTATGGGACTCCACTAAACCATCGAATTCCTATTGTATCCAATCCTTACAATCCAAAATCCTTCGTAAACTCCTCTATGCTCCAAATCTACTTGTTACAAATAAAACCATCCATAATGACCTGAATGTTTCTTATGTTTCAGATCTGGCCCAATTCAGATACCTATCCTTCCATAATAAACTTCTGTCTGGCCTGAGACGCCCTGGTGTATACATCGGTGTAATTCGTTCATATAATAGACTCAGTTTACTTTAATTTAATTTTCAGTTTAGTTAAGTTCAGTTTTTTTTTTCTTCTCTTTTTTAAAAAAAACACTATTATTAATCACGCTATTAAGTGTCGGATCTTCACAATAATCGGAGTAAAGAAAACGCAGCGAGATTGATAGAGTTCTGGGAGCAACGAGCTGGCAGGCGTCTACTAATCCTAACAGCATTAGACCAGCATTAGACGTTGTTTACTACCGTCAACAGTCCTGGTATTTATTTATATTTTAATTGCGAAGTAATTCTCATTAATAAATTTAAAAAATGGTGCAGTGTAATATTTGCAACAACTCTATCGCACGCGAAGATAAGAACAATATACACTGCGTTAAGTGTAAAATAATTTTTCATGGTAGGTGCGTCAACCTTAATGATAAAGACACCGAAGCATTAAAAACAATTAAAAAAACATGGGTTTGCTCTAACTGCGAACAGGTGAAAAAACAAAATACCGAGCCGTCCCCCTCAGAAATACTTGCGGCAGTAAATCGTTTAGACGCTACCGTGAACGAAGATATAAAAAACATGAAAACAGCACTAGATAAATACGGAGAGCTCAGTTTTGAACTAAACGAAAGACTGACGAAGATTGAAAAACATCTGGAAGGTCAAGCTAAAAAGTTTGAGGAGATACTATTAGAAAACAAAGCACTCAAATCCCGAGTGGGCGAATTGGAGGTTCGCTTGAATAACGCAGAGCAAGGACTATTGAGTAGATCACTGGAGATCCGCGGTATACCGGAGCGACCGGGCGAAACGCCCGCAGCTTTGGTGACCAGTATAGGAGCAAGCTTGGGGATCAGGCTTAGTGTGGAGGACCTGGACAACGTACATCGCCGCAGAAGCCGAAAAGATGACTCGCGACCACCGCCTGTTATCGCACGCTTTGTCAGGCAATCAATTAGAGATGATCTAATTACGAAAAGGAAAGTGAAGAGGGATTTCTCCACGCGGGATATCGGTTGGCAGGAAAATGACTGCCACCGAATTTATCTGGGTGAAGAGATGACTCGCACAAATAGACACCTCTATTGGCTAGCTCGGCAGAAGAGAGCGGCGGGAAAAATCAAATATACGTGGTTTGCTTCCGGAAAGGTGCGGTGTCGAAAAGAGGACGGACATAGAGTCATCCTGATAGAACAGGCCTCGGATCTAGATGTATTTGACTGACTACCGAGAAGCCGTCAACCCTTTAGCCTCATTAAAATAGTCTTACTTCTTCTCTTAGTGCTATCTCTACACCGTCACTCATCAATCTATTTATTTTCAAGTACATTCTCTTTATTTATTTTTAATGTTAATATTACTTTTTCTTCACTTAGTTTCATGTACGATAATCGCTTTTCTGTACTTTCTACTCGTTTTGTCTTCTCGCTACCAAACACTGACTGTTTCTCTCCAAATCCACTGTATGTCTAGTTCCCTAATCACATGTCAAGTTAACTCTCAATCACTTTCTGCCCATTATGACGAATTCCTGCAATACTTTACCCAAAACTTTTATCATATCATAGCAATATCCGAAACCTGGCTCAAACCTTATATTCCATCATCTTCAGTCTCCTTGCCTAATTACATCCTGCTCCGTCATGACCGGGTAAACCGGACTGGCGGTGGAGTAGCCATGTTTGTCCACAATAGCCTAAAGACCCGAATCCTCGATTGCTCCCCATCTTCCGATCATCCTCATGTAGAATACCTCTTAGTAGAAATTCTCAGTAATATTTCTCCTATCCTTTACGCCGTGGTATATCGCCCTCCTCTCGTGCCATTTGACCCGTCCTTCGAATCAACTCTATTCAACTTCGTTCCCCTCTATCCCAGAATAATTATCTCCGGTGACCTCAATACCAATTTCCTCTCAAACTCCAATGACAAATCCTATTTAGAAAATCTGTTTTTCTCACTTCACCTATTCATCGTTCCTTTTTCCTCCACCCACCACACCTCCAGATCTGACACTTGGCTAGACTACTACATCATCGACTCAGCACAAAACCTCCTCTCCGCCTCTCAATTGCCAGTATCCTTTCTTTCATCTCATGATCTGATACAAATAACGTATAATATCCGCACTCCTCCAATCCATCCTCGAACTATCACTTTCCGCCAACTGGATACCCTTACTCGAGAAAAAATATTACCTGATCTAGTAACATTGGATTTGAATGAAATATATCATTGCTCCTCTGTCGACACCATGGTTGATATTCTCACCACCAATCTTCTCAATATACTTAATACCCACGCTCCTCTGAAAACCTCCACTTTCCGTCATCGTCCTGCTCCTTGGATGTGTCAGGAAATTAAGGATCTGCAGAAGAGACGCGACGCTGCACGCAGACGCTTCAGACGGACTAGGCTTGCAGATGATTATCAAATATTCAGAGTGCTTCGTAACACGACACAGACAAGGATCCGACAAGCGAAAGCGAACTACTTTCACGAAGCCCTTTCCTCAGCTCCTGATATCAAATCAAAATGGCTTCTACTTCGTAAGCTTTCCCTCTGTGAACCTTCTAGATCCCCTTCCTCAGTTTTCCCAATATCACCTGATGACCTAAACTCCCACTTTATATCGGTTTCCACCTCTTCTTTACCATCCCCTTCCGGCTTTTCTCCAGAGGTACCTTTTAACGACAATAATTTTTATTTTTCCGACATTTCTCCCACAGACCTTATTACCGTTATAATGAAATCCCGTTCCAATTCCGTAGGCCCAGATGGCATTCCTATCAAACTAATAAAATTATGTCTCCCTGAAATCCTCCCAGCACTCCTTTTCATCTACAATTTCTCCCTGCAGAATTCAATATTCCCGACCTCTTGGAAAAAAGCCATTGTCCTTCCTTTAAACAAAAAGCCTAATCCATCCTCTCCCGAAGATTTCCGCCCAATATCAATCCTTTCCAATCTTTCTAAACCCCTAGAAAAGTTAGTACAATCCCAAGTTTCCAACTACCTTGAACAATCCAACCAACTCGATCCTCTCCAATCTGGCTTCCGTCCTGGCTACTCTACACAATCTGCTCTGATTAAAATTACTAGTGATATCCAGACTGCAATAGATGACAAAAAACTAACCATACTTATACTGCTTGATTTCTCCAAAGCTTTCGATTCCATTATCCATTCCATCCTTTTCAACAAACTAAAATCATTATCCTTCTCCAATAGTTCCATCTCTTGGTTCCAGTCTTTCCTCTCACAACGAACCCAAGCAGTTTCCATACCTAATCAACCTCTATCTGCCTACCTTCCTTTATCCTCAGGAGTTGCACAGGGTTCAAGCATGTCTCCTCTTCTTTTCAATTCTTATATTAATGACCTAAATGATTCAATTATCCATTGTTCCCACCACCTTTATGCCGACGATTCTCAAATCTATTTATCCTTTTCTCCCGCTGAGTTATTGGTGGCATTTGCCAAAATTCAAGAAGATTTAGATCGAATTAGTGCCTGGGCCAACTTAAATGGATTAAGGCTAAATGCTGCCAAAACTCAGGCCATTCTCATTGGTTCCAAGCCCCTTCTTAGATCCCACACCAACTTTCCCTCACTCTATCTAAACAACCACCCCATCACCTTCTATCCCTTTGTTAAAAATTTAGGCTTTCTCATAGATCAAACCCTTTCCTGGAATCACCATATCTCTCATATATCCCGCCGTGCAATTTCTACCCTCAAACTATTCCATCACTTCCGCCATCTTCTACCCCAAAATACCCGTAGACTCATAGTTTCCTCTCTCATCTTTCCCCACTTTGACTACAGCTGTGTGGTGTACGATGGCCTCTCGGTGGAACTGCGTGATAGACTCAAAAGACTTATGAATTGCTTCGTAAGATTTGTAATTGGAACCCCGAGACGCTCCCGTGTCTCCCACCACTACACTGAGTTAGGGTGGCTCTTCCCCTCCTTAAGAAGACAATATTTCCTTGGCACTTTCCTTTATCAAATCATTACCGATCATCGTCCTTCTTATGCCTACAACCTTCTCCAATTTAAGTCCTCAATCCATTCTCTCACTACAAGATCCCGACCCTCTGACCTATACATCCCTTCTCATAGATCTGCCTCATTCCAAAATTCCTTTATAGCCCGCTCTGTCAACTTTTGGAATTCCCTCCCGATCAAAATTCGACATGCCCCTTCCCTGTATACATTCAAAAACCTCCTATTCCAATTCCTGTTCCAAAAACAGTCTGATACCAGCTAACTATTGATATTATATATGTATTGAGTAGCAATCATATAATCATAACACTTGGTAATAGATAGTACATGCATTTCCTACTATCGACGTAGGAATTTCAATACATACATTTTTTTTTATATATATTTTTTTTATTCAATTATAAGTAACTGTTTATTTTTATATATATATTCAAGTAAAGTTTTTTTTTTTTTTTTATGAAATGAACTCATTGTATCTCTTTTTCGTTCTTCATTTCTCAAAGTGTATGTTTATGTTGTTCAACCCTTAAATATAATTTTGTTCATAGTTCAAGTGATTCGTTCATAGTTTTAATTGTTTTGTTCATAATTTTAAATGCTCTGTGCATAGTTTTATCTGTTTGTATATAGCTTGTGCACCTAAGATTTTCTTTACTTTTTATTTTATTTTATCAATTTTATTTATTGTTTCAACGTTCAGGCCAGTAATATTCTATTATTTTGTACATTATTGTTATTCTGAAGGGACTTAGTCCCAGAATAAAGTTTTTTTTCTAAAAAAAAAAACTTCAGAATCATCCCAACCCTTTAACCTTGTTTTCTCTTGAATTCCTGATAACCCTCCAAGGCGTCTGAAAAGAAGATGGCATCGTGATCTATTGTAGATATATTATTAAAGTGCTACCATTGGGTAATTTCTGAACAAGTGTTTTCACGTCATTAAATCCATATTTTCAAATTTACTAAATGTATTTCTTTAATACAGTTGTAAATATCATTAAGAAAAAAAATAGACAATAAGGGAACTAATAACGTTGATCAATTCAAGCAATATTTTAACCGATATTAATACGTTAATATTAGAGTTATTGCGATCTGGTAGTGGCAGGAAAAATTCGAATTTTCGCATTCAAGAGATACTAATTGGTTTGATTTATTATTCCTACCTAGTTTTTTATATGCTCAATCCGTCTGTTTTACCCCGTACAACCATTTGAGAAAAAAAATTATATTTTTTGAACCACCGAAATTGACCATACCAAACCACATTGTTCTAACCTAACATCACAATCGATCCCTAGAAGAAGATGGCACACAATGGGGTTAGTTAGGATCTTTAAAAAATAAGCGTCATCGACCTCCAGGACGAGTTAGGTATTTTTCTAATAAAAATTCCTTTTAAAAACTACTCTAAAAATTTCAGCCACACTCGAGACCAATTGTGACTTCAATTCAATGTTTTGACTGAATTGATGGAGACAGTTCGGCATTGAACTGCTCGTTAATTACATTGTGCTACTTATTCAATATGGGGGCAACACCATGTGCATTTTCAGTGGCTTACAAAGAATGTAAGTGATGAGGCAGCAACCAAAAAAGAGCTCAAAACATTCATTGTTGTACCAAAAGTGGGTCAATTGAGCCAGGAATAGGTAGGTTATTCCAGTATATGTAGGCTACCATTTTCCATGTAATTATGGACGTAGTATTGCTTGGTATTATTCCTAGTATTATTAGTATTGGTATCATTAGTACCCTATCTCAACCGACAGACGTGACGAGAAATCGTGGTCACTTTAGTGCACTTTTAAAAATTGTATAGAATTTTTTGCGCGACAAAGAATTCTTGATACAGTTAGTTAAAAAAAAATACCATTGATTTTTTCAGGATTTTAAATGCGAAATTGGTCTATCAGGATATTTGTTAAAAAAACAAAAAAAAAACGGTGTTTTGCCCCAATGTGTGGCGTAGGGACTTTCTAAATGTATTCCTGTCATTAGAGTGCTACCAATGGATATTATCTATTCGTCACTGTTTTTTCGTATTAATCAAAACAGTTTTACGAAACAAACAGAGAATATTTTTTCATTCAGAGGTTGGCAATAAAAACATCCTTTAAATGTTAACAAATGTTGTATTTTTCACATCTTAATTATTATAATTAAGAATAATTAATTATTTCAATAATTATTTTTTTTACGTTTCGGGACCTTTTTCCTATCTTCAGAACACCACCCCTCGCTTCACTTATATCAATTTCTAAAATAAAACCCCCTATTATTCTATTATCCCTCAACTGTTGCTGCAACGTTTGCTAATAATGATTTTTTGACTATTATATTTCCCCATGTGTGCTTTTTTGTCTTATTTTATACATTTTATCAAAGGTGTTTGTTAATCAAAGCCACTACTTGATTAACAACTGGATATCTGTATAAACCACTAATGGTTTATCATTGTACTTAATACTTCATTATTTATTTTTCCCTTCAGTATGGGTATGTATTTTTTTTTTCGTAATTATTACATTTGTTAATTTTATTGTGTTTTCATTTTGTTGAGAATATAACAGTAATGTGTTCCCAGATGTTTTGTATCGGTTTTGTAATTTTCTATTATATTGTCAGTTTTTTGTTCTATGCCTATTATTAATGGCTTGTTGGATTTGAATTCGTGTTACAATTTCATACTATGGTGTGCTAAAGCTTATATTACTGTTTTCTATAATTTTGGAGTTTGGCATGTTTAATTATTTGTTGGATTTGAGTTTTTTTGATGTTTCACCTATGTAAATTTGTTGGCAATCATGGAAGTTTAATTTGTATATCACATTTATTTTTTGTCTTTTGTGTTGGTGATATACTTGCTTAACTTTTTCCTATTGTACTGTCCAAGTTTGATTTCTGGTAAGTCATAATTTTTTACAACGTTCTTAATTTTTATTATAAGTTGAGGTATTTGTGTCATTATTCTTTGTCATATTGATTTGAAGAATTGGGTAGTGAATTGTTGTGTGGGTTTTAATTATTGTAATAGTGTCTTGGGCCCAGTTCTCTACATCCTTTTTACCGCTGACATCCCTTCAAGTCCTGATACCTTCCTAGCAACATTTGCTGATGATACTGCCATCCTATCCTCCCACTCGGATCCTCTAATTGCGTCCCGGAACCTGCAAAGACACCTCTCCTTCATTGAGCAGTGGTGCAACAACTGGCGCATCAAAATTAATGAATCAAAATGTAAACATGTAACTTTTACTCTTCGACGCAGATCCTGTCCGCCAATCCTTTTTAATTCAAATCCTCTTCCCTACTCAGACACAGTCCGATACCTTGGCTTCCTTCTGGACAAAAGACTGACTTGGAACCCACATACGAGACTTAAAAGACAAGAGTTTAACCGACGATTTGGTCAGCTATATAGACTACTAAACAGAACATCTTATCTCTCAACAGAAAACAAATTATTAATCTACAAGACCATACTGAAACCTATCTGGACCTACGGACTTGAGCTGTGGGGGACAACTAAATCATCGAATATCAAACGCATCCAATCCTTCCAGTCTAAAGTCCTTCGAACAATAGTCAATGCTCCATATTATGTCACGAACAAGACCCTACACCATGACCTTAACATCCCATATGTCCATGACATCATCCCATCCAGATTCTCCAACTTTCACCAGAACCTCATACATCATCCCAATCCTCTAGCCCAATCCCTATCCAGCTCCGAGCATCCATACCATCCCCCTCGAAGGTTGAAACGGCAGTGGCCTCGAGATCTTTTGTAAATATGCCTTTGGAGTCCTGGCAATGGCCAGCTTCTCCACTCATGTCCTGAGCGTCTGTGGCTCTAGTGCCCTCTTTCAGTCTCCACTGGCTTCTAATACTAGTGATGCGGCTGGAAAAGTGGCGCTGGGATCTTCCGGAGTCTTGCTTTGCCTTCCACGTGTGGGGGAAAAAGCCTGGTTCGGAGATTCTTGGGCGAATGTATATATTGTATATAGTTATGATTGTGTTTAGAAGTTTTTATTTTATTTTATTTGTTTATTATTATTATTATTTTTTCTTTTCTTTTTATTTATCTTCTTCATCAGTATTATTTATTTACTTCTTATATTTATATTTATTTCTTTATTATTTGTATATATTGTATGAATGAGAACTTTCAGCCCTAATGCTTATAGCCCTCCAGCAGTGGCTGCATGTATTATTATTCAATAAATAGATTAAAAAAAAAAAAAAATTATTGTAATGTTTTCGTTCAGCGTTTCATGTGTTTCTTGTTTTGTTTTTTCATTTTGATCAAGAGATATGTTTTGTATACGAATGTACCATAATTTGATTATTAAATTTGTAGGATAGAAATTTTTAATTAAAATTTAATAGATTTCTCTTTTCATTCGGGGAATGAATGCTTTGTCAGTTGGTACTATTGCTTTGTGTATTATTTAGCTGTGTTGATAATTTGGTATCTTGTAATTTACTTGTGAACTGTAATTTAGAATGCTATTGCTGGATTTTTTATTTTTTTCGTCCATTTTATAAGTAACTGTCATTCGTTTAAAACTATTTCCTTATCTAAAAATCTGAGTTTATTATTTATTTTTCTATAGTAAATTTAATTATTTTATCGTATTGGTTAAAACATTCTGGTATTTTATCTTATGTGTCTTTCTTTATTATTAAAAAAAGTCTATGTATTTTTTTTATCATTAACGGATTTTACTTTATTTTTGTAAGTTGAGTTGTGATGAGTTTGTTTAAATCATATTTTTGTGTTAATAAAAATTTCTACAAAAACCATTGAAATGTACCTTAAAAAGTACAACGATATGCAATATAATTCTTCATAAAAAGTATGATAATATGCAACCAAACATGGGAAGAAGGTAATAAAAATAAAATGTTGAATTAAAAAATTACAAGAAAACAGTGATTTCACTATTCATTTTTTTAATGTTTAGGATTTTTACTTTATTTTAAAAGTTATTTTAACTTCTGATAGCGATTTTCATTATGTGGACCGCCAAGGGGGATATAGTTTTAGTTTATCCTAATTAAATGATAATTTTAATCGAAAAACATTTTTTCAAATGAAAACGTTGCTGTTTTAATATACAAATTAAATATTTAAAATTTTTTTTTTTTTTTAGAAAGCCTCAAACATCAGCATTTATCAACGAACCCCAAATGGCCTAAATTTCCCACTTATGGTTCCGAATTATTTAGTTTTAAGACAAAAAAGTCAAATCTTGTAATTTTAAGATCATTTTAATTGTATTTGTTGATGAGTCAAATTACAGACAATGATTTTGGATGTGCTCCCTACTAATAAGATTTTCCAAGAAGTACTTCCTTATCTAGTTCTCATTAAAAAATAAACGGTTCTCATTTTCCCCTGGCCTCCATTCATTACATGGAAATTTAACTAACAACCTTATTATACAACAATTTTATACTTTATTTTAGGTTTAAACATGATTTTAGCATTAAAAAAAACAACGTGATTTTAGGATTTGAAGTATAATTCGTAAAACCTAGAGAAATATAATTAAAAACTTGTCAAATATTAATTGACATACAAGAAAACGTGTTATCTTGATTATTAAAAAATTATTTACGCCTAAAATAAATTCAATTGATCGAAACATGCACAATACAGTCGACACTCGATAATTCGAAATCTTCAGCTGTTAACTTCCGTAAATTTAAAAAAATACTGTAGCTCTGTATGATAGCTCGATTACTAGAAATCCTTTTCGTAACAAGAGAGAGAGATAGCGTTCGAACTAAAACACTTCTCCTCTTTGTAATTCGAAATTTTCCTAGTAATAATTTTTACATAAGGCTATCAATTTATAAAATTTATGTAAGATCATATATATTTACAAAAATATTACAAAAACTCTTAACAGTTCGATTTTTTTTTCTTTACTCTTGATAATTCAAACTTCTTGAACTCGAAGCCTCAATAAGTCCCTTGGATTTCGGATTATTGAGAGTCGACTGTTAAAGCATTTGGAGCTTAAAAATCAATAGCATAAAATCAAATTTTGACTAAATACGCAACAATAAAATTTCCTAAAATATTTATAATGTCTTGATTCATAACGATTTCGACTAATATTTCTGGCAAAAAAAAAACAGGAAAAAAATATACATTTACGTAAAGATCTTAAGGCCTTACTTATACATAATACTGAATGTTTCCATACAGCTTAAAAAAATACTCCTTTAAATTTAAGGATTTATAAGTTACACCATAATTTTAGAACATTGAATTTTCAGTAATTAACTTGTTGTGTAGTTATTAAAATAACACGATTTAGAACTCGGTCACGACCTCGATTGTACAATTTGTATGACAGCTATTATATTATTTCAATGGCTGAGAAGAACGCTAATTGAAATTGGCCTTTGTTATTAATAATGGCATGATAATTAAATAATTGCAATTTAATCATACATTGGGAATAATCAATAATAATGATTTTGGCTATTACATAAAAAAAAAATCTACAATAATCAAATATGTATGATATTTCAGACCTGGGCAAAAATTATATCATTTATTATTTTAAAATACACTAATCGATAAACGTCGTAAAATATACAATACCACAAGTTTCGGATAACTATTTATATTTTCTACACAAATAGCTTATGTGTTATAAAATAGGTTCTTAAGGACTTCTTCATTGTTAATTTTGAATAACACAATATAACTGGATCAATATGGAATATCTATATGAAAGTGCACCTATTTTTTTTTTTTTTTTTAATTTTTTTTTTTTTTTTTAGCTCACCAGTTACGGACAGGTGGCCCAGTGATGGACGGGTTGGACTTTAAATAATAAACTTCTTGGTTGATTTAAAGGTTCCATTTTTTTCTAGATCGAACAAAAGTACTTTCTATTAACAACTATATGAACAAAGTTTTCAAAAGAAAATTTTAAAATGCCAATCATTGTTGTTTCTATAGTGCTCTTGAGATCAGTCTGTTTTATACCTTTCTACTAACAGTTTTGCTAAAAGTAAATTGAACATTTATGTTATCTTACCTGTATCGTTGTCTTTATAGTTAAATAAAGATTTTAGAATTTTTTTGGGGTATACTCATTACTGGTACCGACTCACTATTCATTACTAGAACAATTGAATTTCGGGATGTCCATCACTAGTGTAAAAGGTGTTTTTTTTTTAAATAGACATTATACCTGGGTAACTGTATATTTTTTTCAATTCTAAAGAGTTTCTAAATGTCCAACGGAGAAGTTTATAACTATAATAATTACGGTGGCATAAGACAAAAAAGACAAAAAAATTCCTTATCCTATGTCTATCACTGGTACGCTTACCATACTAAATGTTAATTTAGTCAATTGCAAGTGAGAATATAGCGTAGCCTAAAAGGCTTCATAAAAAAAATAATAAAATAATAATAAAAAAAAAAGTTGTAATATTATATTTTTTTTTTTATTAACGAAATTTACAACTGTAATTAATAATAATACAACAAGTAAATATGAACAAGTAATATGACATGTACAACATGAGGAGAAACTACCCATTGGTAGCACTCCAATTATATTTCTATATTAAAAGGTCCCGAGGTCATCTTCTTTTTAGACACCTCGGAGGGTTATCAGGAATAGAAGAGGAAGCAAGGTTGGAAACGAGAGGGTTCGGATGGTTCAGAAGTTTATTATGAAAGGACAGGTATCTGGATTGAGCTAAATCGGAAACATATGGTACATTTAAGGTCATTATGGATGATTTTATTTGTGACAAAGTAGGGAGCATTAAGTATTTTACGAAGGATTTTGGATTGTAGAGATTGGATACGAGAGGAATTTGATGGTTTAGTAGAGCCCCAAAGCTCGATCCCTTAAGTCCAAATAGGCCTTATTATAGTAATATATATGAGTCTTTTGTAAATAGTTGGCAGGTAATATTATATAGTTGGGAAATTAATTATATTTGTTGGAATTACTACTAACTTGTTATTGGTTACAAATTTGGTTTTCTTGGTTTTATTTATATAAAGACATGGGCATCTTTCAAAATATCAAACAGCGATACGGAAGTGATATTGCCAAAAATGTAAAAACATATTCAAAAAAGCTTTCGCTTTTGGAACATCAAAGGGTATTTCTTTTAAATTGTAGAAAACATAATCTGTTTCCATCACACATCCTAGATAGCAAGCACTAAGAATATTTATCACCTTATTCATAAAAGTTCGAAGTTCATAAAACCATTAGAGAATATCATATTCAGAACACAGAGCACAATTTAGAATTTTGAAATAAAAGAAATTTGTTCAACCATGGCACGTATTGGATAGAAAATAGATAACATTCTGGTAGAACTCTCTGACAAAATGGACGGAAAAATATATTATAAATTGATTTATGACCGAGAGAAGCCCTACAAAAGACAACGCATTGAAAAGAAGTTCAAATTAATAAAAAAGTTTGCGAAAATAAATAAAAGAACATTAGCGGATCAACTGCCAGAGGTACCAACCACTGCGTTCCTAAAACTTACAGAAAAAAAACATACAGTATATTTTAGCCTTAGGACCTAAATTTAATTATGAAGTAAACAATAAAAATATCTTGAAAAAAAAATATATATTTCATGACCTATTATCCGACTATAATTCATATCTTAAGTTATATATGTATTTGTATGCATGTTATGAATTAGGTTAGGAAAAGAAAGGAGAAAATGTAGGGAAAGAGAAAAATGTATAGAGTGAGAGAAGGAACAGAAAGGGATGTATAATGCTAATAAATGAATGAAAGAAATAGTAAAAATAAAATAAATAAATAAAAATATAGGGAAAAAAATTATGATAAAAAAAATATATATATATAGATAAAAACAAATAAAAAAAATTGTATATTATGCTCATACATGTTGTTAATACTATATAATTGTATAATAGTTTTGGAAAATTGTCTGTAGCGATTAATAAGTATGCTGTGTTTAAAGCAACCCAATGTAATTGGGCAGCACCCTTTTATGATAATAAAGTGATTCTCTCTATCTTTTGAAAAATTTTGGCAAATAAAGAATTTTTCTCCTTTCATCTGAAAAGTGAAGTTCTGACAGGGGAGCAATATTGGAGTTGAGGATCGGAACATATGTGCCCCCCTCCTCCTCCATCCCCCCTCTCAACTGAACCGACACTGGGATTTCCTCCAGAAGGAACCCCTCATAAAAGGAAAGCAAATTACCTCATTGAGAAATTGGTGCTATTTTATTGCCACCTAGACTTCGTGGCCACTTCGCTACCCCATAACTCCCACAATCTAACATCTTCCAGCCAATGAACAAGAGTGCCCAACAGGTCCTAATAACGTTTCTGATTTTATCTTATCGGCCGCGACTCCTGGGAACGAAAAAAAAAAATGTAACGTTAAACTTATTAAGTGCAGGACGGTCTATCCACATTTAAAAAATTAATCATGCGTGATTTATGAACGCTTGATTGTGTTGAGGTGCTAATCTCCTGATAAACTTGAGAAGTTTGGTTAGGGACATAATGAAGAGCATAATGTTATTTTTTTTTTTAATGAACTGCATTGATAACTATAGTATTTTTTTATAATAAGGTTGGTATGTATTACTTTTTATGGTGGTAAAAATGACTATTCATCGAACAAACAAACACACATTAAAAAATATAAAATATAATTTTCTACAAAAAAAGATACTCGATTTAGTTTCATGAGGATGAGTGCTAATTAAAAAATGAAAAATAACTTATGAATAATTTATGAAAAACCTTGCGGCACCCACAGGAGTTGGATTCTCTGAATCCCTTCCGTAACGTATAACGAAAACTTCATTTTACATTCAGTAAAACGTTTGTAAGTTTAGTAGAAGATGGAAAACAATTTAATCCTTAATGTTTAATAATATAGATGAATTAGTATTGAAATGTAATAAAAAAAAATAGTACTAATGATACCATCATAAAAAATAATTGTGATAATTTTATTGATTGTTACTATGACAAGGCTGAAAAAATTTAATTTTTCTGTATATCATATTTCTATATATGTATTGAATTGTTTTTAAAGTACCTTAGTAATTAAGATACGGAGGATCAACTTCACTTCAGAACCAATACTTTTATTTACTAGACAGAACTTTTGAGGGATAATTCGTTAAGCACGAGTAATTTGCCGATACTGACTTATGATATCGATGTTAGTACGCATACTTGAATCACTTGAAAAACATTGGCTCTCGGTGCAAACTCAAACCGGTGTTGGATCCGACTCCTTTATTTATCGGACGGAGCGAAAACGTCCTAACCCAATCAATCTCAACTGAAAATATTTACTTTAAAACATGAATCGAAATTTGTCTGCGGAATTTCGAGATTCATCTTGATAGACGGGAATTGCTGTTCCTTTTTCTGTATTCCTGAAGATAGCTCGTATGATTGGCCGATAGGTAAGCTGTAAATTTTATTTATTTATAAAATTTACAACTGTACAAATTAATATACATTCATCAAATGTGATACAAAGAAATATATGACGTGACAAGGCTTGTAGAGAATCTACCCATTGGCAGCACTCTAATAAAGTATCTATATTAGGAGATTACGAGTATATTTTCTTTTCAGACGCCTCGGAGGGTTATCAGGGATCGAGGAGGAAGCAAGGTTAGAAACGAGATTAGGATGGTTCTGAAGTTTATTTTGGAAGGATAGATATCTGGATTGGGCCAATTCGGAAACATATGGAACATTCAGTTCATTACGATTATTTTATTTGCTACAAAGTAAGAAGCATTGAGGATTTTACGAAGGATTTTGATTGTAAAGATTGGATACGAGAGGAATTCGATGGTTTAATGGAGCCCCAAAGTTAAACTCCGTAGGTCCCAATAGGTCTTATTATGGTCATGTATATGAGTCTTTTGTAATTAATTGAAAGGTTAGAGCGTTTGTCTAGTAAGTACTGAAGTAGTCGGAAACGTCGAGCGGTTCCTTGTCGTTTCAGTCTGGTATGAGGATTCCAAGTTAGACGTTTGTCCAGGTGGAGTCATAGGTATCGGATTTGCTCAACAGGGATAAGTGGAGTATTATTAAAGGATGCTGTAGAACAGGAAGTCATAGGTTTACCACGAAGGGTGAAGGTAATTTGATGGGATTTAATGGAATTTATTTTGATTCTCCAGTATTGACACCATTCTTCGAGATTGCGACGTGGGATTGAAGGGTTTGGGATATAATCGTTGGGTTGTTATGGACTGATAGGACACGTGTCATCGGTATCAGCTGTAAATAAAAAATGAGAATTCGTTGCTTTTATGAAATATTGAGTCATCACTAACTAATAATGTTGTTATAAATATATCAGTTAACTCTACCATCCATCATCGATGGTTACAGTAAATTTTTCATTGTCGTCATTTTAACATTTCCATCACGTAAACTCCAAAGTATTTTTTACTCCATGTTATTTTTGTTTCTTGTTTATTTAGAATTTATTGCCATTGTGGGAAATGGTTGGCCCATAATGGCAAGCTGCGGCCCCCACTGGAGCACTGGGGCCGCAGAGCGCTGAGGAGTGTCACAAATGGAACCGGATCCGGATCACGTAGCCACCATAAGTTAATTTCCCTTCCCTATCTCAATATGCCCAAAGTAAATTCAAATGGAGCCTCCAGTTGAATTACTACTTATTAAAGTGGAAAAAATAAAAAAAAAATATGGCAAAGAGAGATATATAGAGGGGAGGGGGAAGAGGGGTGGAGGATTAATGAATGGGAAACGGTCGCTGGGGGGCATAAAGTCTGTTTACCACCGGAGGAGTTTTATTTCACCTTACACCATTCCGATCTGATTTGATTTAGGGAAATAACAAATACTGCTCCCGGAATCTCCTGTTCAGGCTCTTTCTTATTTTATCAAACCTTCTCTTCCCTAACCTGATTTGCAACCTCACTGCTTTGAGATGAATTCTCAGAACTTGTATTGTGAACTTTCTTGTTATTCTCTTCGTCAGAATATACTAACAAACATATTTGGGAATTTGAGAAATGTTATTTATTAGGTTTTATGAATGGTTAACTGTGTAATAATTATATATATATATATATATATATATATATATATATATATATATATATATTTTTTTTTTTTTTAATTTATTTTTTTTCGATTTTGTTTTTCCTTTTTTTTCCATTTCACTTATATATATTTTTCCATCTTAACTATAATCACGCTTGAAAAGATTTTTTGTTTAACTGTTAGTATATTATTTTATGTTAGTTTATCAATTTAGCCTACTTTTTATATTTTAACATCTAAATCAATGCCTTTCTTTTATTACTCTTGTTGTCTTATATATATTGTATTATGTTAGTTTTTCATTAGTTAGTCTATTGTTTATAAATTGCGTAGTTATGTATATATAAAAACGTAGTTGATTATTTTTTTTTGTTGTTGTTTTTTTCTTCCATCACAATTTCAGACAAAAAAAATATTTTTCAAAATCCGGCACGGTTTTTCCAAAGGTGAGGTCAGATGAAATCAACAATCACATGAAAAACAAGTTAAACTTAAAACGATGATATTTTTATTAATTATTGCATAGATGAAATTGGATTGAATATTAACTCCATGATTCAACTAAAATCCCATGTTAGTTTTTTCTAAATACAAAAAATGTGCCAGGGCTGTGAATTATTTGTTTAATTCTTTTAATTTTGCCCTATTCATGCTCACTACTCATCGCCATTCCCTTTGAAATGTAAAGGAACAAATGAAGAAGTGGCACTAAATGCCCATTTCTCTATGTTACATCTTTTATCAACTTCTAATGAGGGTACATAACTCAAACTTCGCAGGTGGATTTAAACATGTCGGTTGGTCATATTTCGACTTCTGCAAATATTTGATTTTTTTTATTTATTCTTGTCTGTTAATTATTATTCCCGGAGTCTACGTAGAAAAAGACGAATAATTAACCCATTCTCAATCCCTTTGGAGAGATTCATAATAGTCTTATGTTTAGTCCATGTCTTATATTGGATAAAGTCCATGACTTTAGTTGATACATAAGTTTTTTAAAACTTTTTTATTGAGAAATATAACAATCAGTTAAAGACACTTATAATAAAGAGAGCACATTCACACCATACAAACAGAAAAATAAATAAATAAAGTAGTTACAAAATAATACATAGAAATAAGAAAAGAAGTGAAAAGAAAAAAAAATTATATATATATATATATATATATATATATATATACATAAGTAAATAAAAATAAAAATAAAAGTAAAATAAAATGTACTTAAAATAAAATAAACATCTTAGATACGAGAATATCTATATACACTATTAACAATCAGCCACAGAAATTCCGAACCAATATTGCTCCTCCAATCGTGGAAGGAAAAACGAGACTTAGGAGATCCCTGCGCTTCTCCCTCAACCACTTCACTGGTATTTAAAACCAGCGGAGGCTGACTAAGAGCGCTACAGCCAGAATTCCAATATATAAATATGATAAATAAGTTATGTTTTGAATATATATTTTAAAAGTATAGCGTTAACTTGATACCGAACTGTTTTTCATAAAAGTATTAGAAACAAATATACAGTTGAAAACCTGAATTCTACTGATCAAAATGTTTCATGTATTAATGATTCCGTTAAGTTTATTAAATTGCCTCGGATGATATCAACGATTACATAATTAAAATCAGATTATTTTTGGGTATGTACAGTGAAAATCGAAGTTCTTTTACAGTAAACCATTAGCCCACAAATTATGCGGGTACAATGAAGAGCACGTCGTGATTATTTATAATTAATTATTGAGATCGATTTTTCAGCTTTAGCCTATTCGGGGCTTTGTATTATGCAGAGATGGACAAATACTACTCTGAGTATCGAATACGAAGTATTTTACTGAAATTGAAACACTATTGAGAATTCAATCATTACTTCAGTTAATCGTTTGATATCAGCTGAAGTTGTAATTAAATTCCTTAGTAACAAAAAAAGGTCAGTATTTGAGTAAAAGCGCACAATAGCCGAAATAAGAGATTCTGTAAGGGTTGATAGTTTGTGGCGGGTTAAATACCGCCGAATGTTAAATACATCGCATTCGGTACCTAAACTATCTTAGACCTATCTTATCAAATAGATCAAAACTATCAGGTCCTGAATAGGATGAAACATGTATTTTCCACTTTTTTTTTTGCTAATAATTAATTATTTCATGGAGCTTAATCGAACCTTGCTTCATAACCCAATAGAGATAGCTATATTCTTTTACAAATTCCATACCAACATAAATTCATAAATTATAACTTCTCCACTTATTTTTTATGTATAATACATGAATGAATGAAGTGTTATGAACGGTTCTTAGGTCTTTATTTTTTTATTATTATTATTATTTTATTGCTTCAGGCAATGTGATAGTGAAAACTACAACCATCTTATTTAATTTAAAACAATGTATGGATAACAGCAAACAACAGAATAAACTATCCTCGGAGATGGGTCAGAAATCCGAAATGTCGACTAGGATATTATGAATAAAATAATTATTAACTTAAGAGGTTCTATTATAAAAACCTTAGACAAATTTTAATGTTTAGCCCGGTAGATTGAATACATTCCTCTCAGGAGTTGGTAAAGAGTTTAGTAGTAACGTTATGTCATTGGTTAGGGGGTTGATTGTAAGTACTGAATTAAATTTAAAAATTCGTCGTAAACTCCTCCTATAGTATTCTTTAATAACTCTCCGACGCCAATGACTTCACTTGGAGAAACGCCTAACTTGGAATCCTCGAACAAGACCGAAACGACACGAAACCGCTCGACGTTCCTGGTTAATTTAGCACCTACTAGACAAAAGCTCTAACATTTTAATTAACCACAACAGACTCATGAACACGAGTCGTAAGACCTATTTGGACGTACGGAGTTGAGCTTTGTGGCTCCACTAAGCCCTCAAATTCACCTCGTATCCAATCCTTATGATTCAAAATCCTTCGTAACATTTCCGATGATCGTTACTTTCTCACAAATAAAACCATCTATAATGACCACAATCCAATACCTATCTTTCTATAATTAACTTTAAAACTATCCGAACTCTCTTGTTTCTAACTTTGCTTCCTCTTCGATCATTAGAGTGCTTAGAATGGGTTGTTTCTCTACAAATCTTTCCGTGCCATTATATCTCTTCGTTCAGATTTACTGCTTGTATTTTTATTTTACTGTAGTAGTAAACTTCATGTATAAAAAAAAAAATCATATCAGAAAAATAAAATCTCGTATTTATATTCCATTTTATCAGCTGAATTCCAGGAAAGGCAACTTATACCATGGATGGGCAAAATCATACAATGATTGCACGATCTTAATCAGGTAATCAGGCAATCGTGTCCCGCTTTTGCTATATTGTATCAAGTATAAAATTGGTGTCGTCATTAAGTTTTATTTTCATTTTTGATCGTGTAATGATTGATTCAGATTTTGGCCATAACTGACTTACACATATTTATGGTTGATTTTATCCTTTAGCTTTGGCTTTCGGTTGATTCAAAATCCAAATTTCTGAAACACTTTAATGAGGATGATGAAAAACGTGTCCCTTACTCATTAAATTTGCCAATAAGTCAATTAGGTTCATTAGTAAGACGAGAGGAGAGGTATCGAGACTGCATGTTGACAATGTAATTGATGGAGCTTGGTGGAAGTGAAGGGCGAGAGAGGGTTTTAGCCCGCCTTGGGTTTACCCTAGCTACTAGCATTAAGCCCCTGAGTAAGTTACCGGACTTTTGGAGCCAAGTCCATCCCCTAATTCCCATCTGGGTACGAACCTTCTCCAAGGAAATGCGTTTCTTTTACAAAGATAGTGAAACCACAGTTATTTTTTAATGCATGTGTACAGCCTCTTATTCAAAACTGTTTTTTTTTTTTCATTAGAATTACAACAAATAGATTAAAATAAAAAATAAAAGTTGTTTAATACCATCTTTCGGTGTTCATTTCCAAAGTGATTTTTTGTCGACTTATAGTCAACGTAGGGTAAATGCACCGGTAGCTGAGTTTAAGGAAATTTCTTTGAACTTTTTACGTGTAAAAACGTAAATATTGATGCTATTTATTTTTTCATGGATTCATCTTATAGAATTTCTTACCTAACCAAGAAATATTGTAAATCCATAAACATTTATCTAAATTTTAAAAAATTGAGCTTCTTGCGTTTCCCAATTCAAATTTATCTATACATGATGGTAGCTGTCAAGAACCTGTTTTAAGCAATAGGAAAACCTATTTTTGCTTTATATTTAATCCAAATCATTAGACATTTTTTTAACGAGACAGTAGCGAATGGTCCTATTTTTAAAACACGTTATTAATGATGGTTGTTCCTGGGACACTAAGTGGACCGTGAGGGACTTTCCTAATTTGCCAGTTATTATTTCGGTTCCGATTTCCGGCAAGACAAAAGAAAAGCTGACAAAAATACAAGTAGAAAATATAGAAAACATATGAAATAGAAGTGTAGGAGGTCCTAAAGTTTTATTATTCCAATTTTTCGAGTAGAGTCTCAGCTTTTAGTGTTTTTACCCTATCCCAACTTTAAGCAAGTCGTGGTGCAGTTTATAACCAAGATTATAGTCATGTAAATTTGGAACCTTTTAAGAAGACATACCTTTTATCCAATAACAATTTACTTTGTGTGCTTACAAGTTTTGTGCTAGGAATTATAAAATGATTTTATATTTTGGAAACGATATTCGAAGGCGATGTAGTCAAACAATTCTAAACGATATAAAAAGTTTTTGTCACCAACTGTAATGTAGTGACTGATATTTTTTTTGATAATTTTACTGTTAAAAGTGTTTTTATTTATTTGTGTATCTTTTTGACTAAAATTCGTCAACAAACCGCTATCCTTGAATGAAGGAAGAAAGCTGTGTATGTGCTTCTTATACGGTGCTCTGTCTCTGACAATTGGTCATTTGTTGAGGTTATTATGGGACCGAAGTGATTCAATCTGTCTACGGTTTAGAACGATTTCCCATCCACAGAGATTGTGGTTGTTTTTCTTAATTTACATGCAGGCCGATTTTTTCTATTTCTCTTATTAGAGTCTTAGCTAGACCTTTCAGGGTCCTCTTTATTGCATATGACAACAGCTTTATCATTTGCATACTGTAGGATTTAATGATCCATTCCGAAGTACATTCTCACGCGAAATTGTACTAATAGCCCTCCCCAAGGCTAAGCTGAACAGCATCGGCGAGAGTCCATCTTTTTGAGTCAAACCTGTTGGATCTTCATAAGCTTCAGATATTTCTCCTTGTATCAGGCCTTGTCTTTAAGACAAAGACAATATTTTCCAATGACAGTTTCTGTCCCCTGTATCATTGGCTGCTTTGAAATTGGCTGCTTTGAAATGGCTGCAAAAATCGTGGACATTCAATCATATGTCTTAGGATGATGCGTTTTCCTTCATCTTCTATATTCTGATTGGTGGTAGCTTATTATATTCTTATCATACATCTTTCATTTACTCATAACTTGAAACATCATGATTTCAAGGTTAATTTTTTTAAGTTATAGTTTTACTTAAATCGATACTCTATTTCAAACTTCAAATTCATCTTCTGAAATTCAAGTAATTTAGTCGCAGCTAACGATAATTTTGAATTTTAAATTAGCTTTGCCAACAATAAATATACATGTAAATAATATATTTTTTTTAAATATTTTTTCCAATACTTTTGTTAACACTGCATACACTTGTAAAGTTTTTTTCTCACCGTTTTATCCCTTTTTAAATGTTGGTAATAAAATATTTATTTATTTATTTTTATTTTTTGAAAGGCCGAGGGACAATTGTCCCATTAATGTCTATTGTTTATATAGGTTTATTCGCGATGGATTATCGCATTTCTATACGCTCTAGCCCGGCAGTAATACTAAGTTTAGGTATTAAGACAACCAAAATACTGCGATGAAACTGCCGGGATGAGGTCTAGGGTCAGTCTGGAGCGAACTGCCGTTTGTGTTGCATTAACGTATTGGGCATTTACCCCCACCATTTCACCAGCTCCAGGCTCGTCTTACCTCACCTGCGCCAGCCTAGCGCCATTTTCTGATGACAGCTATTCGTTGCATCGGCAATCGTCGATCGAGATCGATAGGCCTATAGATTCGATACTTCCCCACCATCGACTGTTTGACATCGTAAAGGTGACCTCGTTGGAAGCAGAACCTCCGACTTGGCTTGTTTCTTTTTATTCTCCACCGTTACAAAAGACATTAAGTTACTTTAATTTTTTCCAGACTAAATTAGTTTTTCTACGCTTTTCTGGACGTTAAATTTTACTTTAGTTAATTTTTTTTTTAAATTTCTGATCTACAATTTTAGAAGTTTATTTCAGTTTTGTTTTATTAATAATTGTTATTTTGTTTTTATTTTCACTGAATATTATATTTTATATTTGGGATTTTATGTACTTTCGCACCATTGTTTCATTTTGTTTTATTTCTTTAACTTTTGTATATATATATATATATATATATATATATATATATATATATATATATATATATATATATATTATATATATATATCATTTTTATTTAATATTACTGTGTGAACATTAAGAAAGGGGAATTTTTTATTTTCCATCATTGATTTGATTAATATTTCCATTTTTTGTTATTTGAAATGCATGCGTTTTAAACCTTGTTTTACAGATCTCAGATTCACTATTTTTTTTCCCCCTTCTCTCCCACCATTTAATTTTACTCGAATTTTCCTCACCATTGAGGAAACTCACCGGGGAAAGATTTGTATTTTAATTTTGAAATACCCATGGCCTCAACAACTTTTTTGTTTGTGTCTTTTGTGCGATTATCTTCAGAGATTTTAAAAGGAAAAAACAAACAATAATGAACTCCATAAAGAAAAGTAAACATGTATGAATCAAGGTACTGTCCTTGCAAATACATGTTGAACAAGAATTGGCTATTCCGCAAAGGCAAATGGTTTGTTTGATCAGGATTGGGGAGGTGGGGGTACTAGTGATCAGATTAAGCTCCAGTTTGATGATGTTGAATGGATGGGGGTGAGTTGAGGTCAGGTCAGTTTTATTAACAGCCTTAAAATCGTTTAATCTCGTATATAACTGCTTTTTTAAATTAAAAATATATTAATCTCATCTTTTAAAAAAAACTACAATTACATTTAACACCTTTTTCATATTTAGTAGGAGTTATATATTCAGACACATTATACAGGACTTTTCAGGATTAGGTGGCCAAAATGCAAAAACGAACTAAGGACCTGAAAACAAGAAAAAAAATTCCTCTGAAGTTATTTCCGCAAACGCTTTGTTTAAGAGATATTCATACCTAAAGATTTTCATTGTTATGAATTATTTACGTTATATGAAATGAATAAAACCTATTTATTTGTTCTAACTTCTTTATTAATTAAATATAAACATTAACATTCATATTAAAAGTTGTTCAAAGTGAAGGTATGTCCGCAAACGCTTGTGAAACAATAACACCGTGCCGCACTGCCACTGCTGCTGTTGAAAAAAGATGCCGATCCTGTCTTAATGTTAAGGAAATCAATAACATTTAATGTTTACTTTTAATTAATAAAGTAGCTGAACAAATAAATAAGTTTTATCTACTTAATATAACGTAAATAATTCATAACAATGAAAATGTTTAGGTGTGAATATCTCTTAAACGAAGCGTTTGCGGACATACCTTCATAGGAATTTTTTCTTGTTTTGAAGTCCTTAATTCATATTTTCAGTTTGGCCACTTAATCCTGAAACACCCTGAATATATGTATATATACCCGCCCACAGCCATATATATACAGAGTATCCCGTGCGTAAAGGGAAATATTTATAGGAGTGTTACCAGACTTCAAGGGCTACAAACAACTATATATAAACAATCGGCCAATTTTCAGCAGAAAAGTATAAAATCCAAGTTTTGTGTTTTTTTAAGCAAGTGGTGTTTTTTTGTTGAACAGGAAGCGATAATTAAATAAATATTCAATTTAATTAATTAACAATTGCTTCACTGTAAACTAGATCAAATTTACTTTAAACAAAAATAGTATTATAATACACCCCAGATCATGAAAAACAAGAAACAAAAGATTTTCAATAATTAAATGTAGCTATTTTTGCTGAAAACGGGTACCTTTACGAGACAATAAGAAAAAATCACATACTTTTTTTAATTGAGATGAAACTCAAGTTTTGCCCCAATAAACATCAACTTAATTATTACGAATTTAAAGCTTATTAAACGAGGAAGATTTTCAAAAATTGAGGTACCGTAGTATAGTTAGATGACAATAAAAAAAATAATGGCGAATATGATTAACGGTTTTCTTGTAACAGAAAACAGAATAGTAACATGGTATTCAAATCGTCGTTTGTTGGCACAAAAGTCTATATGTTAACCACCATTAAAACGAAGCTATTATATGGAACTTGTATTGTTCTGAGCTGAAAATTTTTGCCAGCTGTTGAAGAAACAAAATGACGCCAATAATGCGGTTTGAATGTAAGTCCAGTGCTATCTGTTAACAAACAGTGCTATCTTCGGACAAATTTCGTTTTCATATTTACAGATCTGGTGTGTGTGTGTGTGTATTTATATATACAATATGTTTGTGTATAAAATGCCGGTTTAGTGAAAAATATAAATGATATAATTGGATTTAATCGATTAAAATATAGCATTCTCCAGATTTTGTTTTAGAGCTGAAGAAGTTTGGAAGAGCTTGGAAGAATTTTAAGTGAGACATTAATTTTTAAAGGCATGAAGTATCGCGTGACTCCTAACAACTTCCAGTTACTCTGAATTCTACTTTAACAGTGGAACTTCATTTGATCAAATCAGTTCCTTTGTTTGCTCCATTAGATAAGACACAATATTATAAATGTACGTCGGAAGTCAAGTCTATAAATTATATGTTGTTGAAATAATTTTTGGGCTGTTATTTTTCCACCATATATTTGTCATTCCACGATTACTATTTACATGGCAATGTTTCGGCAGTTACGAAATCTTCAAACTAATCTAAAATTATTTATTAAAAATTGCTATTTTACAATTTAAAATTTAATTAGTCGTGAACCTTCTTTTGACTTCTTGTCCTACAATAACCTTTAATAATAGCCCACTTATTGTTGTTTAATAATCTTCCTCCCCCCCCCTGTTGAGCATATCCAATACCTTGGTCTCCACTTCGACAAACGTCTAGCTTGGAATCCTCATACCAGACTGAAACGACCAGAAACCGCTCGACGTTTCCGACTACTCCAGCATTTACTAGACAAATGCTCTAAACTTTCATTTAATTACAAAAGACACATATGAATGACTACATTTGTACCTATTTGGACGATGTTGAGATCTGAGGCTCCACAAAGCAATCTAATTCCTCACGTATCCAATTCTTAAAAAATCCTTCGTAAAACCCACAATGCTCCTTACTTTATCACTAAATTTTTAATAAAATCATCCATAACGACCTTAATGTTCCTTATGTTTCTGATTTGGTCCAATCCAGAAACCTATCCTTCCATAATAAACTTCAGAACCATCCGAACCCTCTCGTTTCTAACCTTGCTTCCTCCTCGATCCCTGATAACCCTCCTAGGCGTCTGAAAAGAAGATGGCCTCGTGATCTCCTATTTTAGAAACTTTATTAGAGTGCTACCAATGGGTAGATTCTCTACAAGCCTTGTCATGTCATGTATTTATCTGTATCACATTTGCTGAATGTATATTAATTTTACATTTGTAAATTTCATTAAAAATAAAAAAAAAAACAATGATTTTGTTATGAACGTTTTTCAAATAAAGTATTTATTCACGTCTTATCTTAGCTGACTTGAGAACTTATGAATATTTTTTGTTTCGAAATAATTTTTATTGATAAAACGTTTCATACATTAAGATATGCGATATATTCCCACTTGTTTATATGCCATCATGATCTATATTAAAAAACATCCCAGTTAAAAAGTATTTTTCTCCGTCTTTTCCTTTCTCACGCAAATTTTCTCAATTCCCTTAACACTATTCTCTCATTTACATCTTTCTTCTAAATATAGATTGTAATACTTGCTTCTTATTCGACCCCAGATAACCCTCAAAGGCGTCTGAAAAGAAGATGGCCTCGAGATCTTCTATTGCAAATTTTTTTTTTTTTTTAGAATGCTACCAGTGGGTAGGTTCTCAACAAGTGTTTTCATGTTATCATTTTCTGTTATCACATCTACTGAATGTATTTTTTCTCAATAAAGTTATAAATATCATAAATAAATTTTAAAAAAATAATTAAATAGTGATGCTAATTATCAATTACATTTAGTAATAAATAATCAACTTTTTTTTATGTCCCATATGGGATTGAGTCAGTTATCAAATAACATGTTAATATAGTGCACATTTACAAGGTTTTACTAAATTAAAATTACATTTAAAATATATAAATGAAGAGGAAACAAATTAAACAGTTCTTTGACATTAACAACAAATATTGATTAAGTAATTTCGAATTCGGCTGATGTCAAGTTATTTTTTATCAGTCGTGGATAGACCTTGGGGTCGGGAGATTAACATCTTCTATAAAGTGGGTACTCTTAATTCAAAAATTGATCAAACTGGTGGTTGAGCGTGGTCCTGGCCCGATCATGTTCCAGCCCAACCGTTCGCCTTGAAACATTACTTCCTAAGACAGTATTGAACCGTTCATGGGTTGTAGTGCTACAGGTTTTCATTTTCTTTTTAATTATTAAATAATGCTAAATATAATCGATGATTAGCATTACTATTTAATTGAATTTTAAATTGTAAAATAGTAATTTGTAGTATGCCTGTTTAGATAGACTTGAAGATAGCGTAAAGGCCGAAAAGTTGTAAATACAAATCGTGTAATGAATTAACATATGGAAGAAAAATAACAGTAATTATTTGAAAAATAGTTTTCACATTAAACGTGATAAAATTACAAATTTGTCATCTTTAGATTTGATTTTGTAAAAATTTACTAGATTTATTGCTTTGATACGATTTTAAATATCATTAATAAATAAAATATAATAAAAATTTGTAATATTTATTATTACTTATAAATGAATGTTCTTGGTTGGTTGATTGTTCCAATGTTTGGGCGCAAAACATCCAGGCCAACACCGCCCAATCAACAAAACGATACTACTTTTAAACTATTCAACTATATATTATTATTTTTTGTGTTCAGATGAGGTTTATCTAATATTTTAAAATAATTACTAGCATTAAGTCCTTCAGTTAAATTAAATAATCGGTAGTTCTTAGTCTAATAGGGCCAGCGCCAGTATAATTGTTTGACGTGATAATTGAGATGCTGGAGAGCTATGAAGCTCGAGAAACCAATCATGATACTTGATCGACGGTAAAACATTATCTGGTTGGAAATTTTTTTAAATTAACATTTCCGTGATGGGCCCTCTGTTCACACTATTCTTTTTCTTCATGAAAATGTCGCCCACCAATTTTAGTTTTTGCAATTTTTATTCGAGTGACTAAATTAAATAAATACTACGTTTTTCACAAGCTCTCATTAATAACGTGAACTTTTTCTTTGAATTCTAATCTCCATTTCAATACCTAATTTCCAGTATACATTATTGAACTAAACTATTACAAATTGGATTAATGTTTTCAGTATATGAGCTTCTAACCACCCCAACCACCCCACCACTGTGCCTCCGTGACGTCATTCGTACCCGGACTTGTGCCCGTCAATCTCTAACCTTTATCGGCGATTTACTGTTGTCTGTAGCATATCGACAAGTTTTTAATATAATATTGAATCTTAAATACCCAAGAATTAATTGAACATAAATATTATATACATAGGATATACATAGTTATAACCCATACTGCTTCTAATTAATTTTAATTCTAATGATGTAGAGATGGTTGACCTTGATATAATATAATTTAAATTATATTATAATAATAACTCATAATTTTAATTCTAATTCAAAAATATATTAATCTATTTTAAATATCCTTTAAAAACTTAATAACATTAAACTTGGTGTTTTTGGCCTTTTGTGTAGAAATATGTTTCATTAGTTTTGGAAATAATAAAGTTTTTTGTTACTGTACGTATATATTTCTTTTTATTATTGAACTTCCTAATTATTTTTTAAATATTATAAACAGTAACCTATCTGATTCAAATGCGGCTATTCTCGCTGTGTCACGGACATAGATTCTGAAGTGGCAAAAGATCATAGGGAACTACTTCTTCAAGGAACAGAGGCATTCTTTCAAACGATACCATGTCAATGTGGTCTCCATGGAAACGAAATGGCCGATAAACTCGCCACGGAAAAGAAAATATCATATCATAGAGCCAAATAAGAAATAAATAAGGCAAGTGAGGCTCTACTGCTGGATTCCGTAAAGAGCTATATTGCGGGAATGTAATGGAGAAAATAGTTAAATGAACCTGAAGCTGTGGCAGAGTTCTGGTTGATAACAGGCCACGACTACCTTAGGAAGCACCTGAATAGGCAGAATCTCCAAATTGTAGCCTATGTAATTCGGGATCACATATGGACTCAGCGCATTTACGTGTATACTCGCGCTTGTTGAACATAAGAGATACCACGTCGTCCAAATCGGAATGGTACTGGACTGCAAGATCTATGATGGCGGAAGCCGATAAAGAGAGGCATAACTAAAAAAAAAAAAAAAAAGTAACCTATCCGCAACTCACATTGAATAAAAACACGGAGCCCCAAAACTAACAGATAACCAATAAATGTTCCCGCTGGTGTAAATAGGTTGGGAACCTCAAAAGTATAGAATAAAAAGATATACATGGTGTCCCGCAAGTAGAAAGGAATATTAAAAAGGTCGATAGTAGACATCAAGATCTACAAAAAAGTTCATGTAAACAATGTCCCAATTTCCAGTAGAAAAGGAAATTATAGGTTGTGTTTTTTTAAGCGAATCACGTTTTTCGTTGAATAGGAAGTGATGACTTAAAAAATATTTGAGATAAGTAATTAAATATTGCACCATAGTAAACTAGACAAAATTTACTTTAGACGAAAGTAGATTTTGTCATTGTTAAAACTATTTAAACAGGGCTATTGAGTCAACAACTTTCCATTTAAAATATAGTCATAAATTATTTGTGATATATTTTAACGCCCTTCAACTATAATACAGTTACGCCACTTTTAGAAAAACTTCCTCTTTTAATAAGCTTTAAGTCCATATTGTTTAATTTCAGGTTAATTAGGAAACATTTTGAGGTTCACTTCAAGTTTTGTAAAGATATTATATGATTTTATATATAGTCACCTTTAAGTACCCGTGTTTTTAGCAAAAATAAAATGTGTTTTAGGAAGTTATGGTTATTACAATACATTCCATGCAGCAGTGCTGTAAACACGGGTACTGAAAAGTGACTGGATAGAAAATCACAAAACTTGAGTTGAATCTCAAATTTATTCCTAATAAACCTAAACTAAATTAATATGGACCTAAAACTGATTAAAAGAGAAAGTTTTTCTAAAAGTGGTTTAACTGTATCGTAGTTTAAGGGTGCTAAAAATAAATTACAAATAATGTATGACTTTTTTTAAACAGAATTCAGCTGTGTTTGTCTACTCAATAGCACTCCCTCTTTAAATAGTTTTAACAATGACAAAATCTAAAGTTTAAAGTAAATTTTGTCTAGGTTACTGTGGAGCAATATTTAATTACTTAAATCAAATATTTTTTAAGTTATCGCTTCAACAAAAACGTGACTAACTTAAAACACAAATCTTAAATTTCCTATTTTTAGACTGGAAATTGAACAATTTTTTATATAAACTGTTTAGTACATTTTGATGTCTACTATCAACCTTCTAATTTCCATCTACTTGCATATTTCCATTTACCTGTATAGATATATACTCTATTCTCTGTTTATCAAGCCTGTCTGCGTCCCGTATAGAGAACGTCCGTTATGCAGAAGTAATCCACACTGTAAATTATTGAAATCTGATGGGGGTTATGACATTGGGGGTTGAAAGTCAGTTATAGGAAAGCGTCCTCAACGGGAGGTTTCACTGATTGTTGATTAGGCTACGACACATCCACTATTTAAACCACTGAAAGCTAATTCGGAATAAAAAAGTGAAATGAAAAGCTGGCAGAAAATATTAATCGATGACGGACAATTAATAATCACAATCAATTACCCTTTGTTGCCCATTATCTTTCTTTCTGATTAAGCCATAATCTGACGTGTCAGGATTCTTTTATTCGAGCTTACTGATTAATCATAGTGAATGAATACGTTTAACAAGTTGGAGTTAATTAGCCTCTCTCTGAAACTACAAAGAAGATGTAACCCTATCGATCCCTTGGGGTGGGGGGGATCTAAGGGTTTTGCTTTATTACTGTTCGTTGTGGCTTGGCTTCTCTTCTTTATCGTGTGTGGATTCCCAAAGGAACTCTAGTTCCTTTACCCTTTTCAACCGCGCCAAAGGTGCGTATATACAAAGAGAACTATCTCCAGTATGCGCATTTCTCTAGATTTAAAGAGAGAAAAAAATTTGTAACTGTAAATTGCATACAAAAACACTCCTCAGATACTTTCGAGTACTTATTTTAGGATAGAAATCTGGTCAGCAGAAGGATAGATAGAATCAACCAAGATGCAATAGAGCTGAGTGTAGATAAATGGAAAGAAATAGCCCAAGACAGGCAGAGATGGAGCAGTCTTGTTTAGGCGGCAAAATATCTCCATGATCTGTAATGCCAAAAAAAAAATTCAATAATTATTTATAATCGAAACGGAACGTACCCATGTACAATACGTTTTTTAAAACAACAATTTATTAAACACCAATAATATATTTAATGGTAAAACCAACAGACAAAGAAAACCAGCAACAGTTTTTTAAACCGCTACCAACCATCTTTTACTTGAAAGCATTTTACCTAATGAGAATGTATAGATTTTAAAACCGTTCAATTAATGATCTTCTGCAGTTAGAGCTGATTGAATCTGGGATTGTGCCATGTAGTGTTGTGTTGCAGATGTAGGTATCATGATTGATAAAGCTCTGATTCGTGTTAATGATTGTAACGTTGATGTAATGCCAGCGCTAACTACCTTCTTTGCGATTTCAAATTCAAATCCTTTTAGTTGATCAGATTCAGATGCCCAATAATAAATTTACTATTGATATTAAAATTTAAAAAAACATTCCCCTAAACATTTATTTAGCACTAGGTATAATTGGTGCTTACAATATGTTGTAGAGTCCCCTTCTCAGATCCAATAGCAACATTCCTCTCCTGTACCTAAATGACCAACCCATCACCTTCAACTCTTCAGTTAAAAACTTAGGTTTTTTCATAGATCAAACCCTCTCCTGGAATCACCACATTTCCCACATATCCCGACGTGCAATTTCCATCCTGAAACTTTCCCAACGCTTCCGCCATCTCCTACCCATGTCCACACGTAGACTCCTAGTATCCGCCCTCATTTTCCCTCACATTGACTACGGCTGCGTAGTGTGCGGTGGCCTCTCATCGGAACTTGGAGACAGACTGAAAAGAATCACGAATGGGTTAGTACGATTTGTCTATGGAATCCCGAGACGTTCTCATGTTTCCCACTACTACGCCGAGTTAGCGAGGCTCTTCCTAGAAGACAACATTTCCTAGGTACATTCCTTTACCAAATAATCTATAATCATCGTCGGTCCTACGCATTCAATCTCCTTCTATTCAAGTCATCTATCCACTACCTCTCCACAAGATCTCGTCCTTCTGACCTTTATACCCCTTTCCACAAATCGGCCTCATTTCAACACTCCTTTATTGTCCGCTCCACCACCTTTTGGAATTCCATCCCACTTAAAATCCGCCATGCACCATCCTTATCCACATTCCAATTCCTCCTTACAATTCAATCAGACGCTGGGTAGCCATTTATCATGTATAGTATATATGTATATAATCTCGTCTATATGTATATTCTTTTTCATTTTCACCGATCAATCTACATCTTAAGATTTAGATTATATAGGACTTGTATAATGTTTACAATACTATTATTGTATTATTTGAACATATTACAGTTCATATGTAAATCAGTTAAAGTAAATATTTATCCACTTTTTTATTATTATTTTTTCATTAATGCAATGGTATGACAACAAAAGTAAGTTGTCATTCATTCCAAATCTCACTTAAAATTCCATAGTTTATTGTTTTTAGTAACTATCTTGCAGTATTAGGACCTTATTGCTCATATTATGTCTTTAATATATCAGTATAGTTATGTAAATCCTTCTGTTATTGCTTATTTTTAGTTTTTTTTTATGTGCTTTTTTTATTGTAATATGAATTTTAGCCGGATGTTATGTTAATTTTTATGGACAATATTGTTATTCTCAAGGGACTTTGTCCTAGAATAAAGTTGATTCTTCTATTCTTCTATTCTTCTATTCTATTCTAAATATATTGATAGTAACTCTGGCAATAAAGATCAAATAAGAAAAATAATCTTTACTATTTGGTATTCATTCAAGGAAATATAATAACAATAATTAAGACAAACAAAGCTTTTGTTACTACATTTTTATATATTTTATCTTCAGCCTAATTTTGATTGACAGTATAATTTTTCATTCTCACTCGTTCAATAATATACATGTATAGATTATTAACTACAAGAATTAAAAATCATTAGCATATCGTCACTCTCCATACTAAGATTTTGTATGTCAGGTATTATTTTTACTGAAGGTATTATTTTTAGGTTTCGGTATTTAAGCCCTCTCAGAATATTTAAATAAGAATGAGATGTGAATTATATTAATGGCAATTCAATTTTATGTCAATATAACGATTTTAGCCAAAGTAGTTAGAGCTGTTTTGGAGAACATTGTAAAAATATGTAAAATTAGTAATATAAAGAAGACCTGGGTAAAATATGTTTTAAAATATAGTATTTAAAATACCATTTATTTTGTGTTTTTAAAACACAGTGTATTTTAATTACAAATTATTTAATATTTTTTTTAGAAAATGTATTTCAATTAGAAAACACTTTTTGATGGACAAACAGCCATCAGATACAATACAGGAAACCTACTCTATTAGGTAATTTAACTTAAAATAAAAAATAAATAAATTTTTGTATTTTAGCATTTTGGAAATACAAATACTTGTTTCGTCTTTTGAATTTTAATAAGAAAATACATTTACAGACAATCTATTTTATATTTCATTTTTAAAATACGAAATATAAAAAATGTATTTTTTTTTTGTATTTTAAAATACTGCCTAAGTCCGATATAAAGTTGCTCCGGTAAATCGATTTTTGTGAAAAGAATGCTGTAACGTGCCAGGTATACAAATAATTACATTAAAAACATAATTTCAATGTCGAACAACTTTTTTTTTCTGAGCTAGACTGTTCACAGGTTATTTTTCGATAGTACACACAGACCATTTTGCAAAACTTTGTTATATGGACTCTGAATCAAAAAAGGATTTCCGTTGAAATTTTGGAATCTTCATAAGTTTCTTAGTTATAAAAAAAATTATAAAGCTAGGAAGATTCGAATATTTTTACGATGGCAATTCCCATTTTTCCCTTATTATATATTTCCTAAATATGTAACGGCATGTAATACATATCTTATATAAAATAAATGAAAAATATAATAAGGATGATTTGCAAAGAGCAAGAAGAGCAGAATTTCAACCTGGTTACGCCCAGTTAGACCATAATCTATCTAATCATTATATAAAAAATAATGCAAGCCCAGGTTTTGTTAAAATAATTTTCTTAGCAAGGGGAGAACTTTTAGGTTTAAACTGTCAACGCTGGGGAGTCGATAGAATTTACACGTGCTCTCTATGTAATATGAATACCTCTGAAGACACCTACCATTTTCTTGCCGTTTGTCCGATCCTAGGAGATATAAGGATTTCAATATTTTCAAATATCACTATTTCACGAGAGCAAATGATAGAGCTCCTTAACGGTAAAAATTGGTATTCACTTTATAAATATACAGAAAAAGCCTTAGTTAGTTAGTCGAACAACTTAATTTTAATTGAACCCTGAATCTCGATATATAAATATGGAATTTATCACTTTATATATTACTTATTTTTTGGCTGTCATTTAAACAGTGTATCAAGTATGAATAGTATAAATAAAAACACTTAGTAATAGATTTGTTTTGTTTTTTGTTATTGTCAATAAGTAGTAGTTGGTATTATCTTTGAGTGATATATTTTCTCAATTTTGTTTGTATAATTATAATTATTTTGTAACGTATATGTAACTTGGAGCCGATGGACGGACAATAGTCCATGTCGTATATGTTTAAAAAAATATATACGTAAATTTAGAGATTAACAAGAAAAAAAAATTGTATTCATTTTTTTAATATTTGTAAGATCTTTGTTCTGTTACTCTGATTAATAATAAACATTCTATCTATCTATCTACATATATTATATATAATATAATAAGTAATATATAAAGTGATAAATTCCATATTTATATATCGAGATTCAGGGTTCAATTAAAATTAAGTTGTTCGACTAACTACTTCCTATACTTTAAGGCTTTTACTGTATATTTATAAAGTGAATGCCAATTTTTACCATTAAGGAGCTCTATCATTTCCTCTCGTGAAATAGTTATATTTGAAAATATTGAAATCCTTATATCTCCTAGGATCGAACAAACGGCAAGAAAATATATATATATATATATATATATATATATATATATATATATGGGTGTGTGTTTTGTTTTTGGTCATTATAATATCTTCCAAACGTTAAAACTTTGATTGAACCGAGCACACATTGTATATATAATGGATATTTAAATTGTCATTTTCAATTAACAACAAACAAATAAACCATTACCAATATAAACACAACGAGGACTTACAATCAGGAATATTCAAAAAGAAGTTGAAGGTTCTATTTCTGAAATTCATTATGTGATTAAATAGTTGTTAAAAACCAAGAGAACTGGAGGCTTGAAACGTTCAGACAGGTCTAAAAAACGCATTTCTATTGCTGAACATTTAAAATTATTGTGCTTTCACAATTGCTAACAACCTAGCAGAGAACGACATGAACTCAAGTTTCGTCTTCCTTGGTTAGAAGGAAACTCTTATCATCTAGCCTTAAAGATTGTTTCGCTTTATGAAAACCATTCTTTCCATCTCTAAAAAAAGTGAGCGGTTTATGTTTGCCAAAGAACACGAAAACTGGACATAGGAAGAATGGAACACATTTTTATTGAGAGATGGGTAAGAATTGGAAATGTTTGGTTCCGGAAGGATTCATTATGATAGAAAAGACTTTGAGTGCAATTTTCGTATGAACGTTTGCAACCAGCAGTAAAACACGGAGATGTCTTCTTAATGGTTTGAGGGCGTGTTTCTAGATCTGGAGTTGGAGACCTGTTCTGAATACAAACAAAATTGGATTCAAAACGGTACCGTATCATCCTTACATACCGTCTTGGACAGAATTTTATTTTTCAGCACGATAACGATAAAAAAATATGGTATTTTGCCTTCTTCTGAAATAAAAGTAACATTAAATAAAAAGAAATTTTGAAATATGCAATGTTTAATTAAATACAGAAAAAAAGAGTTAATTTCAATATTAGAACAATTTTCACTGATATTCTCAACTTTCTTGTGTTTATACAACGGCTCTTGACGGAAACAATAAAGGGCAAAGACTGAAGTGTATAACGAAGTAGTGAAATATGAAGAAAAGTAGTATTATTCAGGAGATATAAAAAACGTATCACAACGAATTGGTTCCTGAGTTTCTTATTAATTGAAAATAATGCTAATTTAAATATATATAGGGTTGGTAAATAAGTCCTTTTGGTTTTTCTGTTTATTTTTATGTCCCTATGATACACTTCTTATCTGTTGAATTAATCCCTAGGGTCGATTGTTTATCCTGTTTGTAATATGTCCACGACTATATCTGTTAACTCTTGTTGAAACTAGCTTAGTATTGTGTTGGCTAGTGCACTGTGAATGGAAGAAAATATCATTCATTATCGGGATATTTTGTTGTATTATTTGTAGTGTTTATGGGGGTGATGCCTTAACCGAACGCACCTGTAAAAATTGGTTTGAAAAATTCCATTTAGGGAATTTTGACATCAATGATGCTCAACGGTCTGGTCAACAGTATAAGGAGTTTTTGTTTATTTATTCCTTGTTTAGTCATTAAATAAAAAAACCATTCATACGGCGATACCATTTGATCATACCATTTGAAGAGCAATAAATCAGCTTTCCAACGGATATAGTAACATCGAATTTGGAGAACATCCTGAAGAGTTATGAATGATCGGAGGGGTGTTGTGTTCCACCAAGACAACGCTAGGCCACACACCTCATTGGCACTCACAATAAATTATTGAGATTGGAAGGGAGCTTTTGCCCAACCCTCCCTATTCACCAGACCTAGCTCCAATTGACTACATCTTATTCCAGTCTCTGAAGAACTCCATGAATAGGAAGAAATTCCAAAAGGAAGAGGACATCAAAAACCACTTGGATCAGTTTTTTAACAATAAATTCCAGACATTCTATGAACATGGCATTATGCAGTTAGTGGAAAGTTGGGAAAAAAGTCATATTGAATAATTGTCAATATATTGAAGATTAAAATAAATTTTATGTCTATAATACATTGAGTTTTATTTCACTCTGAAAAAACGAAAGGCCTTATTTGCCAACGCAATATTATATTTACCATGTCTGCAAGGTTAAACCATTTTACAATTTAGAATATAAAAACACTTTTAAGTAGAAACATTTATCATTTTTACAAAGACATGGTTTGTTGGAAGACTTTTTCGCACCATTTTACGTATTTCACGTGCTTGCTATTCTTACAATAATATTTTAACCAAAGGATTACATAAAACGTTTTAGAAACATTAAAATAGGAGCTCTAATGTTTGAAAAATGTTATAATGACCAAAAAACAAAACATCGCCCTAAAAAAATACTGTATATTCATTATACGACCATACTTATTTTGAATGGTATAACAAGATACCCAATCGCTTTTTTTCAATTAGTTTCACTACCTTTATGGACATTTGTTTTTACCGAATAGAAAGTTGAGGATCTGACTCCTGGTATGAGGCTCTTGAGGACCGGTTGCTTGTTTAAAAATAAAACAAAAAAACAGCGTAGCTCAGGAGTTTCAACTTCCTACGCACTGCCCTTAGAAGCTGTTATTACAAAAACACCTTGGAATATTTAAACCATCCATCTATTGTAAAACCAATCCTCATTATAGCAGCTGCTCTTATCACCATTATCGAACCAATGATTAGTAAGCATGTGATCGCCGCCATTAGGATCCCGAAGCGGTTTCCAGGGTCTTACTTGATATTGTACTGTGGAGAGAGGGATTGATGAATCAACTATGCATAAAATTCTTCAAGTAGGCAAGTATCGTTATAAATCATTTTTAGAAAAGGATCCATCCGTACAAGAATAGATGATTTTATTTTTATTTCTATTGTGTACACGGTGAGTATATGGTATGTGTGCAAGCATTATGATCCTTAGAAAATACACCTTTTAATTCAATTATTAACATCCGTCTAAAACGTCGTGAATGGCATTTTATTGTAACCATAAATTTTTTATCTAAGAAAATTCTCAGAAATGGAACGTGTTTTTATTAAATTAATTAGGCATTAAAAACTCGTAAATACCCATTTGCTTTCCACTAGAATTGTAAGATAATTTGATCATAAAAACAAGAATAAAGGTGGCATACAGAAATATTTGGACGTTAGGCGTGTCATCCACTCTCAACATGTCAAAATAATGTGGTTATATATACCAAACGGCCCGATATTTTTGTGGGCCTATTATTAAATTTTGTGATAAAATTATCTTATGATTCAAGTGGAAAGCAAATGGGTATTTATGCTTTTTTAATACCTAATTAAATAATTTAATTAAATTAATTTACTAAGAAAACACTCCATTTCTAAGAATTTTCGTAGATAAAAAATTTAAGATGCCATTCACGACTTTTAGGCGGATGTTAATAATTTGATTAAAATGGGTCTGTACCACGGACTACAATGCTTGTATGAATACCATATGTATTGTACACTCGCCGTGTATACAATAGAAATAAAAATCAAATAATCTATTCTAGTACTGACGGATCCTTTTCAAAAAATTATTTATAACAAGGATATTACAACGAGATTTGCCTACTTAAACAATTTTATTCACAAAATCGAAAAATAGGCCTAAAAAAAATATCGGCCCGTTTGGTATATATAGCCTCGTTATTTTGACATGTTGAGGGAGGAGGTCACTCCCAACTTCCCAATATTTCTGTAGGCCACTTTTATTCTCGATTTTGTGATCAAATTTGCTTACGATTCAAGTGGAAAGCAAATGGATGCTATGCTTTTTTAATACCTAATTTAATAGACCAATTTTCCGATCTACACATTGAAAACTCCCCCATTCCGAGAATTTTTGTAAATAAAAAAATATGTAGATTACGATGAGATGAAGCTATTCACGAAGTTTTGGGCGGATGTTAATAATTTGGCAAAAAAAGGGGTACGTACCAGGGAATATTGTAATAAAATGACGTATCCCACAACGAATGTGCGTTTTACGAGTTGTCAGTGACAAATATTAGTCAAGAATGTTTCATTTGTAGATTGGGATCCTTCGGTCTCCATGCTCATTGAGCAATAACGATGAAAATAACATCGTAATTCACTTTTACAAATTATTGTTACTTATTTTAAATATTATATAAACGATCCGACTAACTTAGTTTAAAAAAATAAAATAACTAATAGCATTAGGTATCCAAAACAAATTGAACAATATCTATCAATAGCGTATTCAGAATTTCATTTTGAGATCTTTTTTTATGTTTAAACAAGTTAATTCGGCATATATCAACGATAATGAGCTCCAAATCATTCGTCTCATAAATCGTTATTTAATTGTATTTTCTGGTGACCAAAAGAACGGGCAAAATAAATAGAATTTTAAATTATGCTCGTCTTCCCATGCTCATCATATTCGTAAAACTTGCAAACTCGGTATATGTAAGCACCTATAAAAGTTAGACATGAACTTAGAAGGGATACGTTGAGTACTCGCCAAGTATGTTCTTTAACAACACTCAAGTCAATCACCAAGTCACTAAGTGATATTCTATCAAGTTAGCCTAGTACCACTTTATCATGAATATCACATCCCATCCTACCTTGCCTTTATTGATGAATAAAGGCAACAGTGTAGTTTAGGAATTGCATTTATTTATTTTTTAAAGTTGATTAAGCCTTTAGTAATCCCAAATTTATGAGTAATACATATATATAGGAGTGGGATAGTTCAATAAGTCTAAGTGTAGGTATTCCCCAGGTTTCGGGTTCGAATACGACCGTGGCAGGTCAACAAATAAATATTTATAAACTTTAATAGCTGATTCTCGTGTATTTTTAGGTGCTGAATCCATACCTGGCCTCAGTCATGTTTATATCACCCATAGTTTTGTTTCCAATTTCAATTTTTCTTGATCACAATTTCTCCGTAATGTAGGGAAAACAATTATTAAGATATATATATATATATGAGATGTAAAGTTTTATTTACATGAGAAAAGATACATATATACACTTTTAGACATTATTTCTTAGTTCGAATTAGCTAATACTTCCTTCCCTTTTCTCCTTAATACTTCTGGTATAGATTTTCCTCCTGTGTTAAATTTCATCAGAATCTCAAGCAGAATATGCATCAATAATTATGTCTAGATTACACCATCAAAATTCTCTTTTGGTTTAGGAATAGGTACATCTAGACCATGATGGCCTTCTTGCCGAATGGTAGATGAAAGGTAAATATAACTTATTACTTTTTTAGATTTCGAGTTGTATCCAGTAACATCAACACTACAAAAGTAACAATCGTCACAATGGTTCCTTGGCTTTCTCCATATCATTGGGACATCAGATCTGACGGCTTGCTTTTTTTACCATTTCCTATGATCTTCAACATATCCTTAACATACCTTTTGCGGCGCACATGATTTGTCTTTATCACAGAATTGAACACCAAAATAAGAGAAATATGCTTTCTTCAAGAACTCAGTTATTTTCCTTTAATTTTTTTTTATCATATACTTATCACAAACATAACTCAAATCTATTTTAGTGCGAAATATAACTGCGACATTTTACAACCAGGTCGAGACATTGCACTGAATACAGGCTGTGTTAATGAAAGAAAATGAAGTTATAATGACTGTCAACAAGCATGAGCAGTGCTGCCAACACACTTGGACTGTTTTTGATGTATTAGATTACAAAAAAACCTATACTACCATAAAGGGTCTTGGATTCAATACTATTTGAGAATCGATGAGTGCAGAAACCACTTCAGTCACGAATTTCAAATTTTTGTGGGAAGAGAAAAAACGTTAAAACTCCTCCAAATTTTGGGTGGAGTGGTCGAACGGGCTAACGTGTGTGCACAGCATGGCCGTTGTCCGGCAACCTGATATATGAGACAATGGATTAAAAATAGTCACAAGTTCGAGTCCCGGTGGCGGGGGAGTCTTTTAAATCACTGCCCACATCCTCTAGCCCGGGAAAACCCCGTATAGTTTTAAAGGCGAGGAAGGGGAGGACCGAAAACAAAAAATCCTCCGAATTTTCAAATATTTAAACTTTTTTTCCCCTCTGTCATAACATGCATTTATGTTGCTGCCATGCAAAAATCACCTGATTTCGACATAAGTTAGGCTCAGTAAAATTTAAAATTTGATTCGGACTTGACATATTCGATGCTGTTTCTGCACTCAACTGTTTTTACAGACAGCTGAAAATTTGGAAAATGGTAACAATTTATTAAAAGTTTATATTTTTTAATTAACAATTTATTTTACAACAATTGTTATTAATTTTAATTTATTTTACAATTTAATTTATTTATATTAATTTTAATTTAATTTATTTTACAACAATTTTAAAAATTTATATTTTTTCATATTACTTCAAAAATGAAGTTACAGTAGTGCAAAGCCATCATAAAACAGGAATATAACAAAGTGAAACGCTCTTAAAGATCACTCTCGACGATTGTATCATTGTCACGTGCTTTGTTTGGCCAGGTAAATAGTTCATCATAAAAAACTTTGAAGTAATCATTTATATTTATATTCATAAGTACCATAAATATAAATGGTATTTGTATTTATATTTTTGAATACAAATATGCCCATCTCTGCTGGTCATGCGATCCAGCGGTGGGTGCAGAAACCACGCCAGTCACTGACTCATGTTATTTCTGCGCTCACGATAGAAAAAGACGTCATATTTATGGAACCACTCAACAGACTAACGTGGTTCTTCCACTCAACACGCATCTTGCCTTTCTAATCTTCTTTTCATCGAAAACGATTTTTCGCTTTTTTTGACAGAAATGGTTTCTGCACTCACCGATTCATTTAGGGAAAGTACTGTTTCAAGGCCAACTGTTGTGCGTGGAGGGGACCGGACCAGTATCACGCTTAACCGCCAGGTTTTCCTCCTTAATCAATTGTTTAATTAAGGGAATCCACTTTGTAGAGGCTTGGTGTGCGCCAAGAGGGTCTCCCTGCCCCAGGATCGCCCCACTGCCAATGAAACAGAATAAATAATTTTTGTGCCATGAGCCGGGATTCTAACCTGGAACCTTCAGCATTGGAAGCTAAGTGCCTTACCACTGAGATATCCCTCTCCTCCTATGTTTTATATAGATATATAAATCTTCATTACAACTATTTATTGTGAATTTAACTGTATCAGAAGTACTTATGGAATTTTAAGTAATATATAAAATGCAAGTCAATTTTGATAAACAACGTATTTATTAAATAAATTTGATTTATAAAGTGTAAACATTGTGGGTGATACAGTTTTTTATAGTTCCATATTCGAATTTCTTGCACTGAAAACCAAAAATATATTTTCATCCAAAAGGTTTCTTCGTCGTTGGCATGTTTAAGTATTTATTCTGTTACCGGTCCCTGGAGTCTGGGGTCGCTCCTGGGGCATACCTTCCTATACCATAAACCAGTCATTAGTATTTCATATTTACTGGATGTTTGTGATGATAATTTAAATAAAAAATATATGCACAACGAATAAAGTTATCAATTGTTGTATCAGGGATTAGTGTATTTGAATGATAAAGACAAAAAATTTAAACACTTTCTGCGGAAAGGATCAATACAGCCTTAAATTGAGCGATTTACGATGGATGGTTTGAGCGGTGGGCCGTCAGTAGGTCCTTGTGGCTTGGGGCAATCCTCCGGATCCTGCCCCGCCATTGTTACCTCCCCCCTCTCCCCCGCCCTGCAAATTCACTACCCGCTCATCCATCTGTTGATGACTGCTCCGATTCTCTACAACGGAGGCAAGAGAATTGCTACTGGAAAAAAAAAATTGAACTCATGTGAGCGAATAGTTGGCAAACTGACTTTCCTTGATTCGGCAAAGCAATTTGCTGAGATCTCGAAATATTAACAAAATTCAGGGTAATGATATTGTTATGGCCGCAGTTTAAAAGAAAATATCAATCTCCTATTAACACTGATTCTAGCATAAATTTCAATAGTATTTATGCCATTAATATTTCAATGCCTTCTAAACTGCTCAAAAATGAATAGGGATATTGTTAGTTATATGTAATTTATTTTCCCTATTTTTTTTTAATAATAAAATAGATTAAAAATTAATACTAATAAGATTGTATTTGACCTCTTTGAATTAGAAGAGATCGCTGTGACTAGGATAATATTATGATACACAAATTTAACTCGTGTACATCTCATCAGTAAACAGCCACCACCAAATTGTCAACACTGCAATCACTACCTTTTATATTTTCTAAGAATGTCCTTATTATACTTCAAGCCTGAATAGATTATCTCTAAAACCGAATATACCATTAGTATTAAGCAATGATGAATCAAACATAAAAACAGTAATAAATTTTCTTAAAATCCATATGCTATTAAATAAAATATAGAAATAAATAATTTTTTATTTTATTGTGCTTTGTTTTGTTTTTTATTTGTTTTTTATAATTTTAATATACTTCATTTTCTATATATTTTTAATTTTTTTTTCATTTATTTTTTATCTATCTATTTTTAATTGTTTATAATTCATTTTTTTTTCTCTTATAAAACGTTTATGAACTCAACAGTTAAAAAAAATAACTGACTTACAGGCGTTGATGACCCTAGGGTTTTATGTCTTAAAGCCTAAATAAACAAACAAACCTCTTTGAATTTTTAAAAAGGTGTTTTAAAAACATAATAAAATTAAAAATTTTTGTGATCCTGTTTTTATGATTGTGAATTGTAAGAATTTTGCAAAATTAAATAATTTTTGTAATATCCTCCGTTATGCAAAACTTTTCTTTACCTATTGGGCATACTATTTATAATGTTGTAACTGATTTCATAAGGAATTTCATACAATTAACATTGTAATACTGCTATCAGTAGTTGAAGATTAAGAAGTTGCAGATGTTGGTCATAAAGCCTTCAAAGTAGTGCATCCCACATGTGCTCAGTGGGATTGAGATTTGGAGACAATACGGGATGGGGCAGATGTAAAATGTCCAGATTTTCAATACATTGAAGAACAACTTTCCCCTATAAGGTCAATTATTATTTTAGTCAAGAAAACGGAAATATGGTCCAATTATGGCCCTGGTTTGAGGAATGTACTCCTCTATAATTTCTTGAAACTAACGAACTGCAATGAAATTGCCTTACCCTGCATAACTTGGAGCAGACCATACCATACTACACCCACCTCTAGACTGCATTTAAGAAAGAACAAACTGTGGTAGAATACACATCCCCTGTTCTCGGATGACTCTTCGGCGCCAACTATCACAACAGATACAGAAACGGGACTTGTCTGTATACAAAACAACATTCCAACCTGTATCCTTATCTAGGCGCTCTCTGCACCATAATCTGCGGAGTAGCCGGTGACGCACTGTTGCTGCAGGTCGTCTTAAAAGGGACATAAGATGTTAGACCACCTCCCCACAAACGATTAAGGATGGTTTAAGTTGATAAGGTCCTCGGCAGAACCTTAGATACTTCATTTAGGATTTTTTCTTGCAGTAATAACAATATTTCTGCCATCCCTTAATGTTGCAAAGCGCTGAGATCTAATAACAGGTTTTCTTTTGGTACTTCCGTTGTCTTTGAATCTGGCAAAAGCCCGGGAGACCACAATCTGGGAGATGCCAACTGCATCGGTGATATAAACTAGATGGTGTCCTTGACCGCTCATTCTCTAGATAACATTCCGATCTTCTGATTCAATATGGTGTCTTTCTATCGATAAGCAGAATATTATTGGATTAAAATTCAGAATAGTCTAAAACTGTTGGTTTACACAATGAGTTGACAATCATTTACTTATTTTTTTTTTTAAATAAGGAACACTCGTTGTCTACTTTTTTTGTTTACCAACAAATAATAAAATCCCTAAAAAACAAAAAAAACAAAAAATTAGGGTATTTTATTTAAAATGAATCAAATAGAAATATACCTATTAATTTTTTAGCAGTATATTTAGACCGGCCAATAGGCAAATGTTATTGACATTACTATTAACTATGTTTTTCTATAAGAGTATAATTTATTAATGTATTATTTATATTGGATATAATATAATACACTACATTTAAATTAATTTTAAAAATTTAATTAATTAGGCATAATTTGTTTTTAACGTCGCTTCGAGTTTTAAAGCCATTAATGACTACTCTCTTCTTAAATAAAATAAATCAGTTTTGTTGATTTTAAATATTTAAGCGTTGTTTCAATAACACTTCTTACTTTATATGACACTGCATCATCAATTTTGAGTAGTACCTTTTTTTTATGATATTTATTACAACCGGAAAAGGTGCCACATGTTTGACATGGTCTGCGCAGCCTTATTATTAGAATCCGCATTGTTGTTTGTAAAGCTTTAAGTCCATGGCTTGAATTTTTTTATGTAATTTGTCCACATATTTTGCATTTCCTTAATAACTATTGAGATAATCAGTCTCTCACAACTACTGATTGTATAATTTTTCTCATTTTCTTTAATTGCTGTCAAATTTTTGTTGAATTACATATGTATGTCCTTTTTGATTATTAGTTATTGTTTTCCCAATATTTTATTTTTTTTTTATTATATTAATGTATTAGAAAGAAGTATTGAAAGTTTTGAGCGAAACGATCTGGGATCAGAGAGCTCAAGGATGGAGGAGAAATGCCAATAAAGAATCGCTTACAGAAACTGATTTATCGGTACATTATGATATGAAGGCAACGAGGTTAAGATCAAAGTGGTCAATTTTAACAAAACGAATTCCTCAAAAGTGACCTCATGAGGCAAGTGACCGCGTGGAAAACCAAAAAGGAGATGGATGGATCGAACAACATGAGCATAGAGTTACATGCAGATGACTAGGAAGAAGTATCAATAAAGGCAGAGATTTGTAAGGCTGGTTAAAGCGGCAAAAGATCTACGAAGTGTGTAAAACCAACAGAGAAAAAATTCTCACTTCTTTCACATTGGTCTAATTTAATAAATAGATACTCCTAATTTACTGTTTTTTCTATATTATTTTTATTTAGACGTTTCGAAGATACTTTGGCCTCCTCATCACTATATAATTTGGTCCAATATTGGGTTACTCTTAGAGTAAGATTAGTCAATGATCGTGTTTGATTTCAATTTCATGAAATTATTTTTACTTGATATTTTTTCTTATTTAACATAGAAATCATTATTGAAGTTTGGTGCAGCTGTTACAGCTATCGTTAATAAAACACGAGTAATACTGTATCTCGTTAAAAGATTTTCAAAATTCATTTCTTAAGGATTTGGCTCAATATAAAAAGTAATAATTTAGCTCTCATGACTTTGTCTAAGAATAGATTACTCCAAAGTAAACACAGGGATGACACACCTCTTTATTTTGATTTAAATTGTAAGTTTTGGCATTTTTTTAAAAATAAAATCGTCCAAGTACTTAAACAAAATCTGGTGCGCGAATCACACGACTTTCACTTACCATTCTCTTCTCAGCATAAATAAGTATTTTCAGACAAAGGGGAAGTGAAATTAAAAATTATTGACGCTATATTTATTTGCAATTTATTGTGGATATTTTCATTTGTTTAAATACCCTTATATATAAATAATAATAATAATAATAAGGCTTAGCGAACCCGAATGCCGACACCACCAATCGCTTGTTACACACCTCCCTCCACCGTTGGCCGTCCAAACCCAGTCCCTTCAGATCGGCTTTAATGCAATCTTCCCACCTTCGCTTCGGTCTACCCCTCGGACGCTTACCATTCGGCACAGCAAATATTAACCTTTTAGGAATTCTCTCGTTACTAAGCCCAACAACTTTACAAGCCCATTTGATTCGCCGCGATGAAATTACCTCATATATATACAAATATATATATATTTATATATATACTCATATATATACAAATTTTAATTTTTATATCGCTGTAATCTATACAATTAAATATTAAATAATACCAAGGATAAAATTTATGAAAACCGCATATGTATGTGAACATAATATTGTCGGAGTCCGAATTATATGAAGCTCATGTTACGTATGGACTCCTGTTGAAATCTTTCGGGCGAGCTTGGGTGTACTTAGGCAAATTCATATTCTTTGATTCCTCTTTTACAACTACTATCCGTTACGATCTCCTATTTCTCCTTTAGTTAATTATCTAATTGTTTCATATTTTTTATTCAACTATTTCTTATATTACAGTTAATTATGAAATAGTTAATGATTTCAAAAAAAAAAAATAAATAAAGGTACTTTAGGGTAAGCCAATATTGAGAATTAGCCATTTAAGCCCTGACAGGGAACATCAATGAGAATAAAACCTACATTATATTAAAAACTACTTAATAATACACTGATATAGAATAGAATAGAATAGAATAGAAAAATCATCTTTATTCTGGGACTAGGTCCCTTTAGAATAACAGTATTGTTCATATATATTAACTACAAATCTGGTCAAAAGACTAATTACAATGAATAATGACAAAATACATGTAATACATTAAGTATTAATTAGGCTCTTAGGATAAATTAGCGAGGACAGTTGGGTAATAGGGGTTCAGTACTACAATATTGGAGCTAAAATAATTGCATAATAATCACTGAATGAAATTAGAAAGGAAAGTAAAATCTATTTTATAGGTAAAGCATTGTAGTGATGGAATATAAAAATTAAAAAAAATAATAATAACTGTTAATATGTAGGGAAAGAAATTGTAAAAACTAAAACAAAAAAATATATAAAAAAACAAAAAATGATATACATATGTTCCCTAAGATATTTAAGTGATTATGCGTAAAGATTAGGAGAAGAGAAAATAAAATAAAGTATATATATATACTACTATATATATATATATATATATATATATATATATATATATATATATATATATATATATATATACTACCGAGTTTAATCAAATTCGTTAGAGCCGATTTTGAGAACATAGTAAAAATATGTTAAATCGATTATATAAGGTACCACTTCCGGTATGCCGATTTTGAAGAAAATGTTGCTGTAACCTCGAAAGCTTATAAAAATCTTAAATATGCAATTTCATTTTTATACGACTTATAGCTAGACTGATAACATACACACACACAGACCATTTTGGTACACACGGTACTTGGTTATTTGGACTATGGAGACCTCAAAACATGTATTTCCATTGAAAACTCAGACTCGAAAATTTTCACGATCGCAATATTTACCCTTAATATATACTGCATATATAGGTAAATGAAAGTAAAAAGTACTTTTGCCGTCTCTCTCTCTCTCTCTCTCTCTCTCTCTCTCTCTATATATATATATATATATATATATATATTTGATAATATTCAAGGCGTGCAATAAGTCGGTTTAATGGAGATCTTCGTAACATAATGAATGAACTATAATTACAATTTGATACCTTAAACATTAACCCTATTTAAATAGTTATAATTATTAAGATAATCATTAAGAAAATCATGTTGAAATAAAATAAAACATCTAAAATTAGCACTTAGTTTAGTGGAATGAAAATCCAGTGGGGGTTCCCAGCATAGTCGCAGACTTGTGGGAGGAGTTGGTGGGGGGGGGGAGGGTAGAACGTTGGCCTAAAAATAAATTGTCGGGAGTTTTTATTTTTAACATAATCATCGTGAAACGAACAAATATAATATTGATTATTTAATATTTATTTCTTTATATGTTTGTATAGTTGTAAGGATTTTTATTTTTTATTTTGTTTTACTTATTATATATACTTGAACATATCTATAAGAAAATAAAATTGAATATATAACGTATTTGCTTAGATTAAACACAGGGAGGAGAAGAAATATCCTTCATAACATTGGGACATTTCTAGAACTTTTTCAGCTAAAAATGAATGATATTTCTGATTCCTTAGTGTGTACATCAAATGAAAATACAAAGAGTTTCACAGCCCGATTCGCCGCAGAACATGTAAATGTCACGTGAAAATTGAGGGATGATATAATCATAACATACTAGGATATGTTGAAATGCAGGGTGTCCCGTAAATAGGGAGGGGGGGGGGGTTAAACAAGTATGTAGTAATGGATCTCAAGAGCTATAAAAAAAGTTCATACAAACAATGGTCCGATTTTTTGCAAAATAGAAGAAAATTTAAGTTTTGTGTTTTTTATTTTTAAGTCATGGTGTTCGATGGATAGAAAGCAATATGTAAAACATGTTAAATATAATTAATTGACAATTAATTCACTGTAAACTAGACAAAATTTACTTCAAACGAAAGTGGAGTTGTCATTATTAAAACCATTTAAAGATAACTAATGAGGAATGAGGTATGTACAACTAAGGTATGTTGTGATAAAAAAAATAATCACGAATTATTTACGATTATTTTTTTATCACTATCCAACAATACTATAAACACCCCACTTTTAGAAAAACTTTCTTATTTAATAAGCTTTGAGTCCATATTAATTAAGTTGTGGTTTTATTACGAAATAAGTTGAGATTCATCTCAAATTGTGTAAAAAAGATGAGGTGTTTTGACATCCTGACACCTTAAAGGATCCGTGTTTTGAAAAAAAAAACACAAAACTTGAATTGCCTGCCACCCGTATTCTGCAGATAAATCGGGATATTTTTTAAATGGAGTTTTTGTAGCTCTAGTGGTCTAATATTACCTGTTTAAATAATTACGGGAAAGCCTATATGTTATTATCTTTGATTTTTTTTCTGTTGGTATTACAGACCATTGAGATCTTTTGCCGCCTTAACAAGCCTACTCTATCTCTGCCTGTCTTGGGCTGTTTCTTTCCCTTTATCTGCACGCAGCTCTATTGCATCTTTGTTGGTTCTATCTAGCCATCTGATTTTTTGCCTTCCATGTGGCCTTTTGCCTTCTATGCCTTGAGTCACATGCCCCGCCCATCTTAACATCCTTGCCTTCATATCATGGGATTTTGATTGACCAGTTTCTGTAAGCAATTCTATATTGGTATTTTTTCTCGATGTGTTAGTACTCCAAGATCGTTCCGATTATGATGTGGAGGAATTTCCTCTCAAATCTATCAACACTTTTTTCTAGGGTGCTGTTTAGTGTCCAGGTCTCACAACCACGTATTAGAACTCGCTTTATCATAGCATTGTACACCCTTAATTTGACATTTCTTGAGATTTTTTGGGATTTCAATACTTTTGAAAGGGAGAAGAAAGCTCTGTTTGCGCTAAATATACGCTGGTCTATTTCTGCACGTTGTTTCATTCATTGAGGTTATTGTGGAGCCGAAGTATTTGAATTTTTCTAATCTCGGGAATGATTTTCATTCCTGTTACTGGGGTGAAATTTTGGCTTATTGCTTTTATTTATATTATCTTTGAATATAAATGACAATTTAAATAAAAGTAATATTTAGCTATCAATAAAATCATTAGATATCTACTACTAGGCCCTACCGTAGCTTACCACAGTCGACTATCGTTAATCGATTTTAGTTTACACGTTTTATTCATTCATTTAGCTTATTTATTATTTATTTTATTTTTTTTACCTCAAATTATTGGGGGAGGGGGCGAAACGCTATTCTTGCCCTCAACATTCTTATTGCAGTCTGCGCCCATGGTTCTCTATGGTATTTCGTGAATTCACATTATAAAAATTCATAATATTATATTTATCAATAGCATAATTACAATAAAAATGAATTAAATTCAAGCTGATATCTGAATAAAATTTTATTTGGTTGATACATATTGGAACTGAATTAGGACTCAGGTTCGAATCCGGCTGATGGTAGATAATTTTTATTTTGTTTCATCAGCCGTGGATCGATCCTGGTGTCCTGAGACCCTCCTGGAGTACACCCAGCCCTTCTATAAAGTGGGTACTCATAATTAAATAATTGATTGAGAGGAAAACCCGAACGGTTGAGCGTGATCATTTGCAAATCACCTCCTTGTACAAACGTCGACCAAGAAACAGTACTTCCTCCACACAGTACTGAACAAAAGACCCTTTGTGGATTTTAGTGGTACAATTATTTTTTTAATATAAATATTGTGCCAAAAATGGAGACAAATTCACTTGAAGTATACCTAACTGTGCACGACTTTTTTGGTCCGACAAGTTTGTTTTATTAATCATGGTCATTTCTTTTCTTTATTAATCATAAAATATTGTACCAAAAATTCTCTTTTTTCAACAATTTAAGCATTGATAACTGTGCTACGACTTTAGTTTTTTTTCTTTTTATTATTTTTCTTTTATTTCTTAAGGGTGCTGTGAATTTTTTTTTTTTTTTTATCCAACAGCAAGAAACGTTTGAGAACGGCTAATCTACAAGTCTGTTCAACTTGAGCATTTGATTGGGAATATTTGAAGGCTCATATGACCGACCAGCAGCTAGTATAATATTTGTACAAAAACATATTGCAAGCATTTGTTTTTCAAGATAAATAGTTCACTTATCTGCTAATGTTATTGTAATTAAAAATTGATTCTATGATATTATAAAATGACTACTTCTTGATTTTTCATGGAGGGTAAAATTTTATCAAAACTTTAGCTAAAAAAATATATTATTTTTATGCTAAGCCAGTTTCATATAATAATTTCATTGAAACAATTTTAAAGTAATCAATTGTTTCGATCTATTCAGTTTATTGGTAGAAAATTAAATAATTAAACTTGGAGAATACAATTTACTAATTAATTAATAATAACAATTATTAATTTAGTAACTTATAATTATTAGCTTTGATCAGGACACCATTCCATACAATCTCTGACAAAGCTCCTCATATATTTATAGTTAATTTAATTTTTTTCTATTTATATAATCCTTTTATCAATTTTTTCACAGGGATTAAATCATTTCTAAAAAGTAATTTTCAATAGCCGTAAAATTTATTAAAACTATTGATTGTAAATAATTTCCTAATTATTTCGTATTTTTAACTTTTTTTTTGTCAATGGTTGATAATATTAATATGCCGAGACGTTACTAATACAAAGTAAAGAAATGACTGCTACTAATCAGTTAAAAATAATAGTTGTTATTTAAATAAATCAATAATTTGTGTCATATGTGTCATTCATCAACCTTTTCTTGTTTATTTCAAACCTGTCTTAAGCATTTTTATATGTTTTTCATTTTTCTTTGCAATGTCTTAGCTAATATTTTTTTTATTTTATTCAAACAAATTCCAAAGAAATACCTTACAAGTATCTTTTCTTTTAAGTATTTTAGCTATACCTATAAGCAGTATGTATATGTGTTCCTTAATTGTGATTTGTATACTTACATACCAATATATATGTATATTAATTAATTGTGATTTATATATTTACATAACAATATAAATATATATAATCTAAAAAAAGTACAAGTATAAAAATTACCAATTTTCGTTTGATCATACTTACCAAAAAACAGAGCTAGGGTAAATAATAAGGATTAATTTCATTTGGGTGTTTTTAAAAAGTTATACTTTGATGTATCTACATGTTGGATTATTTATAAAAATTAATGATATGAATAGTAACTCATTGCTAATTTAAAAAATATTAATAATGGATTACTAGACTGTGAAATAAAAGTGATCACGAAGCATTAAATTAATAATTATTTAAACATGCTTCTAGGCGTAAATATTTCTAACTACATGTCACTTGTTTAATGTAATACTGATTGTCAGATTGTCTACGTTATTTGTATACTGCAAATATAGTTTTTTATTGTTTGAGCATCACTGTCGGAATTGAAAAATTCCCTGAGTACTGGTGTCGTTGAAGTCGGAATCTCAATGACTCTTATTTTTTTTTTCATTTGATTCTTATTAGTTCCATTAATCAGTAGATTAATGTTAATGTTAAAAATATTAACATTAACAATGTATATATATACATATTTGTAAGCTGCTGTCATCACAAGCTTTTACTATATTTCAAAGTAAACAAGTATTTTAAGTATTTTAAAAAGGATTTTTTAATATATATTTTTTCATTTCACTATTTTTTGATTTGTTGTTTTTCATTCGTAAGCATTTTTATATACATTTTTACTTTTTTAGTTGTTTTTCTTATGTCATTTAATCGTAATGAATGACCTAATCAAGGAAAGAATTAAATTGATAAAATTTAATTCAGATAAATAAAAGGAAATCCATAACATTTTTTCTTTAATTTAGTGTAGTTATCATCTATGTTGCTGTCAATAGTTTTCATTTTACTTGTCAAGACATATATATATGAAATATTTCAATCATATTTCTTTTTTATCTTTCTTTCTTATTATCAATCGTATCCATAACAACGCTTGCAATGTTAATAGTTTTTTTTTTTATTAATTCATCTATGCCTACACGTGTTCTAGCATAGCCTCAATATACATATCTACCTACATAAATAAGCCTTGAATGCGACAGCAAAAATTTTTAAAAAATAAATAAAACTCGGACGAATTTAAATTAAATTAAAAATAAAAATATAAGTGCTATATAAGTTATAAAGTGCGTTTTGCGAAGTGTTGAGATTGGATACCTGATAAGGGTTGTTGTTCTCTGGAAGCAGGGGGTTGAATGCTGCCTAGCGGCTGGCGCCTGCGTTTCTACAAGGGGACCCCACCACAGCCACGCTAACGTCATCTCTGTCCCTCTGTCACCCTCTCATAAACAAAATAATTATTTAAATAAAAATATAATAAATAAATTGCACGACCATATTCTCTCAGTCATTGTATACAATGATAGTCCGTGCTACAAACCCCTTGTTATCGAATTATTAACATCCACCTTAAACTTCTTAAATTGCTTCATCTCATCGTATATTCATATTTTCTTAACATCTATATCTAAACATAATTAATAAAAGTTTCTATATAACAGTTTTATAAACCATTTACTTGAATAACAAATATTTACAAGGATTAAGATATATGGAACAAGATAGTATGTGTTACATTAATTCAAAGACTTTCTAACAACAAACGCATCCAATCCTTTCAGTCCAAATTCCTCGGAACAATAGTCTATGTTCAGTTCTGTGTAACCACCAAAGCGTCCTTGATCTTATCCCTGAATTTTTTTCCAAATTCCATCATAACCTTATAAATCATCCAAATCCCCTAGCACAATCCCTATCTAGTTCCACTCATCCCTACAATCCTCCTCGAAGGTTGAAGAGAGAGTGGCCCAGAGATGTTTTGTAGTATGTATCTTGGAGTTCTGGCAATGGCTAGATTCTCCCCTCAAGACATGAGTGCATGTGGCTAAAGCGATCTCGCTATAAATCCTCTAACTTTAGCACCAGTGACGCGGTTGAGAGAATAGCGCAGGGATCTCTTGGAGTCCTGCTTTTCATTCTATAGTTAGAGGGAGAAGCCTGGCTTGGGGTTCCCTGCCTGATTGTATATATTGTAACAGGAATTTTCTCAGGGGGGGAGAGAGGGCGCACCTCTGTACCACGTGCTTCCCCTAGCCGTACCCGTTCCCCCACCACTGCCCATCTCCCCCCACTCCTGAACTGAGTTTAGTCGCTCAAAAGTCCTCTTGAAATGGTTTTAACAAAAGCAAACTCTATTTTTATTTAAAGTAAAGTTTGTCTAGTTTACATTGAAGCTATCATTAATTACTTAAATTATATATCTTTTTGTTATCACTTCCATTTCCAAAAAAACCTGACTTTCATAAGAAATCACAAAGCTTCAATTCCCTACTTTCCTGCTAAAAATCGAACCATTGTTTATATAAACTATTTTGTATTTATTGAGTTTTGCTATCATTCCTTTAAATATTTCCCTCTACTTACGAGTCACCCTGTATATGGGTTCAGACATGTAAACAACTAAATTGCTAACACGGGTCACCAAGAGAAAACACTTTACATACGAAAATTCCAGATTTATCTGATTTTTTTTTTTTTTTATGTAATACTACTAAACAGTACATCAAAGCGAAAAACGTATTCTTTAATTAAAAAGCGTCAAACTGTGCGTTGAACGAATACCTAAACCTAATTTGATTAAGCGATATGGTCGATAACCACGGTCAATGAACGCTTTTTTTTACCGATATTCTCAGTTGATATTAAAGATTACTATAAATGGCCCTGCAGCTTGGAAATGAGCTCATTAAGAAAAAAAACACAGACTAATTTCTGATTCCGATCATAATCAGATTCCGATCAAATCGGAGGCCAAATAATTAGTAAAGCCTTTCATAAAAACGTTTCCAACAACAGCTATTTTAATAAAAGAATAACACTTTCTAATGAGAAATATACTAATTATTATCTTGACCAGTTTTATGAAGTTGGAGGTTCTTGAGGAGTGTAATGGTTCGAAGAGGAGTGTAAGCTGGTCAATGATGCGAAGAATGGAGCTTACATTAACATGTTAAATAAGCGCTTCACCAGAAGAGCCACGGAGGAATATAGAAATAAAAGAAGGCTGGAGAAGAAACTCCTCAGGAATAAGAAGAGAGCATGGGAGAGAAAGGAGCTGGAGAATATAGAGGCCCATTGGAGTGTAAAAGAAAGTATGAAATTTTTCTAGAAGGTCAATAGTGTACGTGCCGCTTTTAAGCCTAGGATACAAAAATGTAAGAAAGAAGATGGAACACTGCTTACCAATAAGCCGGATATACTGGATCGGTGGGCTAGGCACTTCCGTTTGTTATTAAATGAGGAAGCGGTTATAGAAGATATAGAGGCACGCGACATTGCTGGAGAGGATATGCCTAACAATCTTGGAGATATCGAGCCCCCGGACTTTGAGGAAATAATGGATGCAATCCTTCGCATAGAGGAGCTGCCTCCTCAGAGTCTCCTGACAGGCTCGTGGGCGACTTGCAGGCTCTAGCCGAGCGAATAGGCGTTTCCCGCCTGCGGCACGGGGAGCCACCTCACCAACCCTTGCTGTCACCTTCGCTTCCTCTTCCTAGGGTGCAGCCATCATTGGTAGATTCCACTATTTACCAGAGTAGGGGTCTCTGGCTAGTTCCAACCATCGGCAGGCTTTTATTGTACATAGTTTTTAATTATTATTTAGTTGATTATCATTCTACTTTTGTTATTTTTATATTTTCTTTTTCTAGTCACATCATTCAGGTTTGGTGCCATTTTCTCATAAGTTTTTTATATATATTAGGCCAAAGGTCACCAAATGTACACAGTTTTTACATCCTGTATTCTTTATTCGACGTTTTGGATTCAGGAGCCATTTTCAAGATCCTGCAAACATGCACCGCATCATAAAATTTCTAAAATCTATCATTACAATATGATTCGTCCTTTAGTCATTTTTTTATTTCATAGAATGTCGTTTTTTCACTTCTCTTTCGCAGACGATATTAAGAAAAATGTTGCTCCTCACTAAGGCATTCATGCCAGTCTTGTATGAATGCCTTAGTGAGGAGCTATAAAAAAATAAAAATAAAAAAAATTATTTTTTCTGTATATATGGTGTGAATTTGTTCATATATCATTATAATTATTGTCCACGTGGCAGATTATATTTCTAAATAAATAAAATTTAAAAAATCACAGACATTAAAACTTTTAATTTTCTAATAAAACAATTCTGATTAAAAGATACAACTATGCATTGTGCAATGTTCTGTAAGTTAACATTGAAACATTTTCCAGGATCACGAAAATTTATTAATTTATTATATTTATTATTACGGGCTGTTTCATAACAAATGACCATTTTTATTATGACATCCTGTTTTCTAAAACAGGTTTAAAGATTATAACAGGCAGTAAATAACACTTTACCTTTAGTTGGTATTTGTATTAGCCCTTATTCAATATTCACGTTAAAGTATACCTTGAAATACGACCATGTATAGGCGTGATTTTGATAATATATTCTTTTGTGAATTTAAACTCTGAAAAATTTTGGAATGTTGGCCATGCACGTTGGGATGAGCTTTGGGACCCTATGCATTCAGAGGCAGTGACCTATTCTGAAAGTTATGCGTTCCAATCCCACCTCAGTTGATATTTAATTTTTCGCATTCTCGTAACCGTTCATATCGATAGTTTATGAATGGACTCATATTCTAATCCTTTTTGTCTAGAGTTCAAACCCTCACATTTACATCCTACTTGAGTAAACATCCTGTTCCAATAAAATTGAGCAAATGATCATTTTTACTATGGAATGCTGTTTAGTAAAACAGTTTTAAAGATTATAACATGCAGTTAATAACACCGTACCTTTAGTTGATATTTTTATTAGCCCTTATTCAATATTCTTATTAAAGTATACCTTGAATGATAATACAATATCTCATAGTTCAAATTAAACTGTTAAAAATTTAAAGGAATTACGAATAAATGTTCTTTCGGATCCCCCTTATTCACAAACATTGGCTCCAACGGATTTTCATCATATTAAAAATTCGGACTGCTTAAATCATGGTAAAAATCTTGAAATGATTTGCTGATAAAAAAAAGAAGGTTTTGAATTTATATCTTCCTTAAACTCAAAATTTATCGGATTTCCAATTTTAAAAAACAGCCGAACTGTGCGAATACTCCACATAAACCTAATATCTGTATCACATTAAGGGCTCAGTAAAATTTTAATTAAATAATTTCTGATATGGAAAGGTTTAATACAAAGATTTAGTAAGCTATTATTTTATAAACATGATCTACAGACTGCCATGGTTTAACCCTTGTCTGTTTTATCAAACTTATAATTTAAATTTAATTTAAAAAAAGGAGATAATCGTGAATGTCAGAACCATCAAGGCATATCCCTACTCTGCATCCCCTACAAAGTTTATTCCAAGGTGCTCGAAAAGTGGCTGAGAAGCCTCATAGAACAAAAGATAGGGGAAGAACAATATGACTTCCGGCCTAACAGGAGTACACAAAATCTGATATTCACGATGAGACAAATATGCGAGAAGATTATGGAGAAGAGCAGAGAGGTCTTCGCTTGTTTTGTAGACCTAAATAAAGCATTCGACAGGGTGCAGAAAGCAGACATATCAAGAACATTGGAAGAATATGGCATTCATATAGGATTGAGAAAAGCCATCCTAAGTCTATATGAAACGCAGAAAAATGTTGTCAGGATGTGCAACCATACATCAAAAGAATTCTGAACAGTTCAAGGAATCAAACAGGGATGCAGCCTTAGCCCCCTCTTGTTTATACTAGTGCTGGACTCTGCCCTAAAACAATCAAAACAGAAGTGCCATACCACCTCGGATATAGGAACCTACAGCGCATCTAGTGTACAGTGCTTGCTTTTTCTGACGATATGGTGGTATTCGGAAATGACTGCCGTAATCTGCAGTTTAACCTCAAGATTCTTCAAGCTGATTTGAGGAATATAAACATGGAAATTAACATCTCCAAAACAAAATTTATGAGGATTGGGAGAAAAGGTGACAGAGGAGACCGGATCGTTCGGCTGGGTGGAATCCGCCTGGAGCAAGTAATGGATTTTCAATACCTCAACGAGTATGGATGGGTTGATGAAGACATAAAATAAAGAATTAAGACGGCAGGCCTCAAGTCAGGCTTCTTGGACAAGAAGGAAGTCTCAAAGGCCACTAAGAAGATTGTCTTCAAGAATACCTTCCTCCCTATATTAACATATGCAAGCGAGTCTTGGACCCTCACTTCCAAGCACAAAAGCCAAATCCAAGCTATGGAAATGCGATATTTAAGGAAAATAGAGGGGAAAACAAGAAGAGATCGCGTTAGGAATGTGACCATAAGAGCTAATCTGGACCTGAGGCCTGCAGAGGAAATAATCCAAGAAAACCAACTTAGGTGGTTTGGACATGTCTCGCGAATGGCTGAAAACAGAGTTGCCAAGGCTACCTACGAGGTCAAAGTAGAGGGAAGGCGGCCACAGGGGAGACCAAGAAAAAGATGGGAAGAAGGAATTAAAGTAGCTTTTGACAGGAGAGGAATGGGCTGGAGTATGAGAAGACAGCTGGCCCAGGATAGAGATTCTTGGATCAAGCTCTATAAGAAGGAACCTCACACTGCTCAGCGGTAACAAAGAGGACTGGATTAAGTAAGTAAGTAAGTATAATTTAAATATAGATAGATAGATAAATAGTTTATTTTATTTGTCTAAGGAAATTCCTGTACAAATAAATATAATGGTATATTTAACAATGTTAGATCTTGAGTCTAGTACTGCATTCAAACATAACATTAACAATGTCCACCGCATTAAGTACGACTAATATAATAACAGATTAGTAAACGATATATATATATCGATATATATATATATACATAACAATTAGTAAAACTTTTTTTTATATTTTTTTTTTAAATATTCGAGAGGTATAAGACAAATGACAATATAAATAAGAATTAATATATGTTATATGATTAACTTTACCACTTAACAGTTCAATGAACAGCCCTGTATGAAATAATACAGTTGGTTTATTTTTTTCGTAGTGTCTATTTTCAGTATCTCCTCCACACTAGCATCTTCTCTGGATTCAGTGATAAATGCCTTCAAGTACTTATTTCTCGGCTCGTTGAACTTGATACATTGGATCAGAAAATGAGTTACCGGGTCAGTTACAAGGCAGTTGCATGCACCACATACCTCACTGGATTTAATAGTCAAAGTAGCATCTTTTAAGTATATTTTCATAAAATCTTTATTTGCTACTCTGAGACGACTAACGGCTCTTAATTTGTTTAAATTCAGAGCCCTGAACTGAAGATAATCCTCTGGTCTGGTAACATTAAAGGAGCAGATTTTTCTATATCTTGGGTTTGATTTAGAGTTTAACACTCTGTCGATGTCCTTGGATGCGTGATGGTTTCTTATTTTTTCCATGATTTCATCTTTGAACCTCATCAGACCTTGAGAGAAAACACAAGAAAACAGCCCCTGACATCCAAGTTCCGCCACAATCATCTTTACTTGGGTAACCCAGTTATAAGTTGGATCAGGTTTTCCAATGGATGAGTCTAGAGCTCTAAGCCTATTAAAGCATTGTCTAGGTAGTCTTTCGTCACTCATTAAGCTTAGCTTTGTCCAATAGTTGATCACTTTTTTCAACACTTCAACACTTAATGGAGATCTCCCACTTTCAAGGCGAGCCACATAGTTCGGTGTATTTCTTGGCCAATGGAGCAATGATTTGATAAATCGAACTTGCGTCTTCTCCAAAACCTCCAGGTATCTCGTCCCCCAGATCTCTGCAGCATAGAGCAGTGTTGACGAGACCATCGAGTCAAAGAGGCTGGTTTTTGTCTCCCAAGAGTCGCTTTTTCCATTTATTAGGATTGCCATCACTTTGGTCGCTGCAACAGATGATCTATGTAAGAAATGCTCCGCGGCTCTCTCAAATTTTCCAGAAGAAGAAAAGAGTACACCCAGATATGTGTAGTTTCTGGTATACCCCAAACTTGTGTCTCGCCAAGCCAAAGTCTTAAGTTTCTTCATCCTTGGAGATTTATGGAACACCAACACCTTAGACTTAGATGCATTTAGTCCTATATGGCCTTGTTGAACAGTGGAATGTCTTGAGCGGAAACCAAACTGATGGGAGGGGATATTGTGGGTTTCGAGAATGGGTAGGATACGTTTGAGAAGGATTTTTTCAAAGATTTTCGAGAGGATCGGAAGTAAGCTTATTGGTCTATAGGATGAGGTATTATTAACAGGTTTACCTGGTTTATGGAAGAGGATAATAATGGGGTGTTTCCATATGAGAGGAAAGTGAGTTGTGCGGAGGGTACAGTCATACAGGTATGTGAGGAACATGATTGCTTTTTTGGAAAGTTGTCTAAGGATCTGGGAAGTAAGGAGATCGTGTCCAGGGGATTTTCTAGGTTTAAGGTTGTTTATATGGAATTTAACCTCAGAGGGGTTGACAGCTTTAGGAGGCAGGGAGAGAGCAATTGGAGAAGAGAGGAGTTCTTTAACTTCAGCAGTGTGGGTGGGATGGAGTTCGGTGAATGTTTTGGATAGATGATTGGCAAATTCTTCAGCTCTAGTCTCATCTGACGAAGCCCAGGTTCCAACATCTCGTCGGAGTGGGTGGGAAATAGATTGGTATTAAAGGATTTTTTTGGTCACTTTCCAGAGGGAGGAGAGTTATCATCAGTAGAGAGGGAAGAAAGGTAGGAATTGTAGGATTGGGATCTAAAGGTCGTCAGTTCTTTTTTAACCTGTTTGGCATAGTAATTATATAATTTCCGATCATCAGGATGCCTGGTTCTTTGGCCAGAGGGTCCTAGATTGGCGTTTGGATTTAATAAGGTCAGTAAGGTTTTGGGGCAAGGGATTCTTTTTGAGGGATTTTTTGGAGGGGAGTGGTGAGGATGCAGTCCAGACTGCTTGTTGGATCAAGGTGGTGAAGGAACTCACTGCATTATCCAGGTCTTGAGGGGTTTTTAGGGGTACTCTGAGGTCTATTGCATCTGTTATTGTTTGGCGGAAAAGGTTCCAGTTGACTGGGCCTCTGATGAATGAGGGAGGAGATAATTTGGAGATAGGCGATGCGGAAAGGGTTAGGTTCAGCGGACTATGGTCTGAGGAAAGGTCATCGAGCCGTGAAATTGACTAATTTAGCGGCCCTAGACCTTTGTGAATGAAGAGGTCAAGGAGGTCAGGATTACGGTTAGGATCTGTTGGCCAGTATGTAGGAGTATCAGGAGAAAGAATGTTGCTATTATGGGAATTAAGAGCAGACAGCAATGTTAGCCCGCGGGAATTCGTGGTTCTGGCTCCCCATTGCTGATGTTTGGCATTAAGGTCTGCATCTATAAGGAAATGGTGTTCTAGGGAATTAAGAAAGGAAATTAAGTTAGTTTCAGGTATTGGTTTTTTAGGTGGAGAGTATGCTGCGACAACTGTAACAGGAAAAAGTGAAGTTTGGATAGTTATTGCTGAGGTTTGTAGGAAATCGTGAACTGGTAGGGGATACAAATGATGGGAGAGGGATTGGTGGATGATGACAGCAGTGCCAGCATGTGCTGTTCCATCAGGGTGGTCAGTTCGATATATCTTGTAGCCAGGTATGTTGAACTGTCTTTTGTTAGTTAGTCGGGTCTCAGTTATTAGGCCTATGTCTATGTTATTGTCCTGTAGAAAAAAGGTTAGTTCGTTAATGTGATTTCGAACACCATTCGCATTCCAAAGGAGAATGGAGAGGGGTTTTATTGAGGACATTCAAGGAATTCTTGGCGGTGGAATAAGATTGGCTATGACGTTTGTAAGTAAGGTAATGAGCGAGGTGATGAGGGATTTGATTTCGGAGAGGAATGATGTAAGGAGGCTGGTAAGGTCATTGGAATTGTTAGGGGGAGGAATGTAGGATATTTGGTGAGGGCTGAACTTTTGGGCGTTATTATGTTCGGGTGGTGAACCATGAGGTAATGGCTGAGTTTACGGCAGGGCCTGAGGTTGAGAATGCTGTTCTAGTTCTCCTAACATTTGTGCATAAGAGACTTTGTTTGCAAATCTTGAGGGTTGCCTTGGTGGTCTGTGAGTCCTGTAAGTCTCTTCATGTCTAGGTGCTGTCTGTAATCTTGATTTTAAGATTTTATATGTCTGGCATCCTTTGTAGTTTGCAGGGTGATCTTTATGGCATAATGCGCATACCGCAGGAATTTCCTTGGACTTACTGCAATCTTCCGACTTATGTTGTTGCCCGCACTTCACGCATCGCGGTAAGCGGTGGCAATAGCTTTTAATATGGCCATATGATTGGCAATTATGACATTGGACTATTTCCCGTTTTGCATATGGTTTTTCGACAACTATACTAGTATAGTACAGGCGTCTTAATTTATAGATGTTATCAACCCCAGTGGTGCACTCTAGGTCTACAAAAAAAAGTGGTAGGGGTATTTTGTTGTTTGTACCTGGTTGCTCTTTGTTATCTTTACATACGTTGAAAATTTGGCGGACACTGAAACCCAGTTCTGTCAATTCTTCTTTGATTGCCTCAGGTGGAGTTGATGGGTGGAGGCCTCTTATTACTACTCTTAGTGCTCTCTCTTGGAATAACTGATATGTATGGAATTCCGCCTTTGTATCAGTCAAGTATTTTACTATTTTCTATATGATTCAGGGGAATCTGCCATTAACTTGGTGTCGTTGATTCGACTTTGACATGTGTATTTACCATTGTCAAGTAATTTATTTAAATGCTGGCAAAATAACGGAAATTTTTTTATATTTTTTATAAATATTGGAGGTGGTTTTGGCTCTCTGGGAGTTGATGGTATTTCCATTGTTTCTTCTGGAGTATTAGATAGTAGTTGGTATGGGTTAGGAGTAAAAAATGGTGATTCATCTGTTTCAATGTTTGTTTCGGTGGTCATAATTTCTGTTGAGGTACCAGATTGTGGTTCATTTGGTCTGTCAGGTGTAGATGGTGGTGTTTTTCTGTTAGAACGCCTAGGCTTTTGCTTTACTGGCGAATTGAGAGAACTATTATTGCCTAAGCTTCTCGATCTTTTGTTCTTACTAGACATTATCATATGATAATATCGCATTTCATGTCAACGACTATTGAAAAAGGTTTTTTTTTTTTTTTTTTTACGTAAAAATTACGCAGACCGATAGAGGGCCGAGTGATATGAACCAGCCACTTAAAAACCTCGACAGGTACTGAGAGTGCCGAGCTCTAAGTGGGAGGACTGCAGATAAGAATGGCCACTCTATCTAATTCTATGGTTGTTTACACTATTGTTCAAACTTAATAAACAAGCGGTTACTCACCGTGTTTATGGTTCTGTTCAAGAATTAACTATATAATTGTTAATTACACTGATTTTTCAACATAACAGTTCACAAATTCACTGATAATTAAGATACTTGTGAGAGTCGATGTAGCAGGTGGGTTGTTAGATACTAGCGCATGCGCAGAACTGAGAGTATTAAGTAAGGATATGCCTGTGTAGTTGTTCGGATCCTTTTTATCACCTTTCTTATACAGAAGACGCAAGTTAGATTCTGCCCACATTCCTGGAATTTGTTCAGAATTCAATACGTTATTAAATAAATTTAATATGTAGTGCTCCCAAGAGGGGTTGAGACATTTAACAACTTCATAAGTTATATTATCAGGTCCTGGAGATTTATGTTTTTTACAGGTACCTATGCTTTGTTGCAGTTCTTCCAATGATATATTGATATCCAAGAGTGGATGAGTTACGGAGAAAAAGTATGTTTCATGTATCGTTTTTTGGCCGTATAGATTCGTGTAATATTGAAACCAATCGTTCAGACTTATTTCGTTATTTTGATTATTAAATGGTCTCAACATATTCACCGTCTTCCAAAACTCTCCACTGAATTTTACAGTTCTCAAATTTGTAATTACTGATGCTCTAAACTCCATTTTTTTCCTTTTTATTAGTTTTCTATATTCATTTCGGGCTTGAAGGTAGTCTCTGATAAATCCTGTCAATAAACTGTTCTTTGCATTATTCTTTGCAACTTCTTGAGATTTCGTTTACCTCTCCTGCATTCCTGATCAAACCATTTGTGCTTAGGTTGCGAAGTGGTATTCGCGATCATCTTCCTCGTAAATATCAAAGCTGACCCCAACAAGTTCTCCTGCATTGCCTGTTTAAAGTTATCATACAGCTGGTTCACATCTTCAGAATAGAAATAAATTTTTTCAGAGTTGGTAATATTTTCACAAAATAGATTAATTTTGTCTTCATCCCACGGTGAATAGTTGGTAACTAAGTATTCTATTGGCGAAGCTATTCTGTTCATAGGAGGATTTTGTGCTCTAATGGTCTTCAAGGAGGTAATACAAGCCATGTGATCCAAAAGCCCTGATATGCTAACGACTTCAATGTCTATAAATCTGTCCAGACAATTTTCATTTATACATACCAGATCGATCACCGATCTTCCCTTGGTTGTAACGAAAGTATATTTTCCTGGTCTATCCGAAACACTACGGCCATTGCATATTATCATCCTCAAGGACTCCAGAGTTTCTACCAGAATTTTTCCTGGCCGGTTCACATGTTTGTGATATGATGATCTTTTTTTGTAAAGTCGTGAGCCCAACAAAAATTCTTTCTCAAAGTCATTTAATATAATTGTATAATTTAAATATCAGATTTTTGAAACCTTGGATTATCATAAATTTACTAAAACTTCTAAAAATTTTTTTAAATATTCGATGACGCCAAAAGGCAAAAGATAAAAGGCTCAAATTCTCAGGAACGACTAGTGAGATCTAGCAGGCTTTGTTACTTTATCAATGAAAAAAATCGTAACATCGAGTGAATTTTCAAAATGATAAACCTCATTAATAAAGATTTAAAAGTAAAAGCTAATTTAATTGAAGCACATTGACTAACATTCCAAAAAGTGTTCAATGCAAGACATATTTATAGAAATCAAAATAGAATTAATAATTTAATTAACTTATAATGTTAATAAAAGCAAATATAATGTTTTGAAATTAACTAAAATAATCACTAATTGATACATTACACAGGCGGACCTACTGGGGAGGGGGAGAAGGCTTTCGGACTGAAGCTCCCCTCCCCCCCAAAATGGTAAAATGTAACCATGTTTTATGGAAAGAAATGATCTCTTAAAGTATTATTGTTCGTGTAATTACAATTACTAAGACTTCAAGAATCAATTAAACACCATTTCATATAGGTAGTTAGTATCTTTCTTTTTTTTTTTTCCATAGCAATTATCGTTATGTATATGAAAAAAAAAGCATCCCCCCATACTGTACTGTACCTAGGAATGAAACGGCCAATTTCCAAAATATTAAATTCCCTATGAGCAGCAGAATCTTTCCAGTACAATAAGTACTAAATGTTTAGAACCCTATAAATCTGCACCAAATCGCCCGAATTCGATGTCTTTTTTTTTTTTTTTAAACGTATACTTAAAAAATTGAATATTTTGGGGTTAATCACTTAGTATGAATCCATCATAACTTTTCGACCTGCAACTTTAACATTAACCTTCATTTAAGTTATTCCAAGATTTGCTTTCAATTAATACCTTTTTCATCAAATCCAATCACTCCTGAGAGTCTAAAAAGTGATATATATTCAGAAATAATGTATAAGAAGATGGTTGCTAGTGTGGGAAATGTAACCAGAACAAAAATGTGACTGTTCTGAATAAAATACTTTTTATTTCATACACCTTTTTAATCAAGTAACCTTCATCGTAAAAAACTGTAGCTTCATGTGAAACAATTCTATATTGTAACAATATTTACCGAAAAGATCGCGACAGAGCGGGAAAGGGAGTCATGCTTGTTAGTCTAGACTAAAGTGGTGTTCGATGTCCTACACCACTTTATTCGTATCCCCGACTTGGTATTTACTGAAGCAAATGCAATTAACACTACAATAGACAATAGGTGAGTGTATTGCCATCAATCTATATCCCACCAGACAAAATAAATACAACAGATATTGCTAGATTATTCCGTTAAAATAAACGTGTATTGTTTTTGAAGATTTTAATCCAAAACATATCCAGTGAGATTGCCACAGACCCAAAGAAAGTGGTAAAACTACATTAAACTTTATAATTAGGCATCTAATACAACTACATAGCCCGTCTGAACCTACCCATATGCCTACTGAAAAAAATTATAAATCCAGCATATTAAATCTCAAAAAATAATTATTCCAATTCATTTCATTTTCGGCTCAAAATCCTTAGATTTCCCGAATCGGAGCCACATTAATTTTACCTCAAAATAAATAATATTTTGTTCAAAATTGCAGACTGTCACAAGATTCGGAAAACACATGATTCCCAAATATGCATTAATCTGTCAATAAATAATGAATCAGAAAATTATAATAACATTAGAAAATTAAACGAATGCTTCTAACAGGAGACCGATAGTATCTATTCCATATCCCTCCCAATTTTACCACATTATAATTTACCCTTCCACTCAAAAGTAATAATATAAACAAAAAATGAACCAATGAAAAAATAGCGACGCACCAAAATTAAAGCAATTTAAGTAATTTGTAAGAACGCTACAGCTGTATGAACGATAACTGCGCAGTAACATTATCCTCATGAAGGAATTCCGATAAAAATATCTGGAAAAATACATAAAGTATTCAGAAAACGAACAACGAAAATTTCTCCACTGAAGCAAACAAATAGTTTTTCTAACTTAAAAAAAGATAAGGCTGAACTTCTGCCTGCGCTTATTTACCACTTCAAACTTATGATCTAACAACCACGTTCTTAAAATATAAAAATTGGTTCCCGACTATTTTAAAGTAACAACAAATGACGTTCTATCTTTATCACCAAAGTAACAGGCAAAATCATGAGATAACTTGTGACAAAGAAAGCTCCAAGCGATAATGGTATTTCAACCATGGTTATGAGAAAACGTATGATTTGCTTAACAAAAATATAATAATAATAATAATAATAATAATAATAATAATAATAATAGGTTATATAAATATCTCGGAATGCAGCAACATCTTAAAATTGCAAGAAAAGATATGCAACAAGACCTTTTGACAATGTTCAAAATTAGATTGCGGAAAGTGCTCAAAACCCAGATAACCGGGAAACAAAAAATCAAGGCTATTAACACCTGGGCAATACCTGCTCTCGGTTATAGTTTCGGCATATTGCACTGGTCAAACACCAGCCTACAGGAGATCGACCGCCTTGTGCGAACAACTCTCACACAAGAACGGGCCCACCATCCAATATCATCCAAAGCTCGTCTGTATTTGCCTAGGAAAGAAGGAGGACGTGGTTTGCTAAATATCGAAGAAGCTTGCCGCAAGCAGGAAGCGGCCCTACGCCGATACTTTCTTACAAAAACAACTGAGGTTTACCTCGCAATCTCAAGATTAGATTATGGTCTAACCGCACTTAACCTGAGCAATCGTGAGGTCTCTACAATCGTGTCAGAAAACGAACGCTTGGCAGAATGGAAAAATAAATCTCTGCATGGAAGATTCTACAGCAAATTAAATGATAGCTCGATTGACAAGGAAATATCCATTGAATGGCTGAAAGCTGGAAAGATATTCTCCGAGACAGAAGGATTTCTGCTCGCCATCCAAGACCAAGTTATTGCTACTAGATCATATAGAAGGCATGTTCTTAAAGACGCAACAACTACGGATAAATGTCGATTATGCTCAGCGACGCTGGAATCAATCCAACATATCACAGGTGGGTGTGGAGTGTTGGCTGGCACCGAGTATCTCCAGAGGCATAACAATGTGGCTAGAATTTTTCATCAGGCTCTGGCGGTGAAGTTCAACTTGTTAGATGACAAAACTCCATATTATAAGTACCACCCAAATAAACTCCTCCAAAAAGGTAGTCTCAAGCTCTACTGGGATGAATCGATAATAACTGACCATACTGTGGGTCACAATAAACCAGACATCCTTCTGATAGACATGAGAGAGAAAAGAGCAGAGCTTATTGATGTCGGGATCCCCAATGATAATAATATAAGCTCCACTGTTGGAGAAAAACTGAGAAAATACCAGGAACTGGCAATCGAACTGAAGGAATTATATCATTTGGGGAACGTCACCACCACTCCAATTATAATATCTTCCAATGGATTAATACCAAAGACAACAGTGGCAGGCACGATGGGATTAAAATTACCTCTTGAAGTGCTGAAAGAGGCTCAACACTCAGTTCTCTTGGATACGGCGCGTATTGTTCGAAAGTTTTTAAATATCTAAAAAGTAATAGATATTAATCTGAAGTGGCTGGACTTCTGGTCACCCACCTCAGAAACTTACCTCGTAAAGCGAGAATAAAGAATGGAAATAATAATAAAAAGGCTTAGCGAACCCGAAGGTTCGATGCCGACACCACCAATCGCTTGTTACACACCTCCCTCCACCGTTCGCCGTCCAAACATAGTCCCTTCAGATCGGCTTTAATGCAATCTTCCCACCTTCGCTTCGGTCTACCCCTCGGACGCTTACCATTCGGCACAGCAAATATTAACCTTTTAGGAATTCTCTCGTTACTAAGTCCAACAACTTTACAAGCCCATTTGATTCGCCGCTATGAAATTATCTCAATTATATTACTGGGATACAGTTCAAGCAATTCGGCGTTGTGTAACCGTCTGAACTCTCCGGTTAACTTCTTCTTCTTCGGTCCGAATATTCTACGCAATACCTTATTTTCAAAAACCTTAAGACGCTGCTCATCCCTTAATGTAAGCGGCCAAGTTTCGCACCCATAAAGAACTGTAGGCAAGATAATTGTTTTATAGATTCTAATTTTTAAGTTTCGGGACAAAAGGCGCGAACTAAGTGGTTTTGTCACAGAAAAATAACAAGCATTTCCCGCCTTCAGTCTAACCTTAATTTCTTCTTCAATTCCGTTTTTTCTAGTTATCGTAGAACCTAGATACCTAAACTTATCTACCTGCTCAAACATATTACCATCTATATCGATATCACCAGTAGTATCGCCATTTTTGCAGCTAACCATATATTTTGTTTTATCCACGTTTATTTCGAGTTCTTGTTCTTTTCCGGCTTTCATCAACGTTGTCGTATTTATTTTTATAGTTTCAAGGTCTTCGCTTAACAGTACCAGATCATCAGCATAGCCCAGCACGGATGTTGTCCCACCCAGATCCAACCCTTTCTCGGTACGCATTACCTCCCTAATGGCATGTTCTAATACCAAATTGAACAGTACAGGCGAAAGGGAATCCCCCTTTTTTAAACCCGAACGAACCTCAAATTTTTCGGACAGATTATTACCGATTCTAACTTTATTGAGTGTCTCCGTCAAGCACATCCTGACTAGATTTACTAATTTTTTAGGAGTCCCCTGCTCGATTAGAATATTATACAGTTTCTGGCGGTCAATACAATCGTAAGCCTTTTTAAAATCTATATACAGCTGGTGAACAATACTGTTGTACTCCAATTTTTTCTCTAATATTTGCCGTAAAGAAAATATTTGATCAATAGTCGAACGATTCCGTCTAAATCCGCATTGGTAGTCTCCGATAATTTCCTCGGCGTATTCCGTGATTCGACTGGTTAAGATTAAAGTAAATATTTTATAACATACCGGAAGGAGTGAAATTCCTCGATAGTTATTACAATCTGTCCTCGGACCCTTTTTGTGAATAGGAATAAGAATAGATTCTTTCTATTTTTCAGGTAATTTCTCATTCACCCAGATATTTTTAACCAACCGATGTATTTTAGAAACTCCAGCTTCCCCGCATGCCTTAATTAGTTCAGTAGGAATATTGTCAGTTCTCGCTGCTTTATAAGATTTTAATTTTCCGATAGCTAATTCAACTTCCTCTTTACTCGGTCCTTCTATCAACGGTTCAGCACTCTGGTACTCAGAAGGAGGACACAGATCATAATTTCCCGTATTTAAAATATTGTCAAAGTGGTCCTTAAATTTATTCAATATGTCAACCGGATCGGTCAGAATATTGTTATTATCTTCCCTGATTCCAGACGTTAGGGGCCCTACACATTTACGTGATCTGTTTATACCTTTGTACATGTCTCTTACGTTATTTTCGATTTTATTAGTTTCTATTTCAATTATTTTATTTTTAAGATACTCCCTTTTTTTATTTTTGAGCAATTTTGTCGTTTCGTTCTTTGAGGTTCGGAAGTATTCCAGATTGTCTTCGCTAGGATTATTTAGAGCTTTTAATTTAGCGGCTTTTCGTTTTTCGCACATGTTTAAGCAATCTTCATCAAACCACGGTTTGTTATTCTTATTTTCCTTTTTTCCTAGACACGAGTTACCGACCGCTTTAATATTATCCCTGATCTCTACCCATAACTTGTCAATATCCTCGTGGTCCTCGTCAGGAAGCTCTAAAGCTTCAAACCTATTCTTAACATCTAGCTCGAATTGGGTTTTAATTGATGGATTTTTTAATTTGTCCAAATTAAAATTCTCAAAATCAAAACGGTTTTCTTTTCTCTTTTTTATATTAAGTTTTTGTCGAAGTTTCGCGATTACTAATTCATGATCCGACCCACATTCTGCTCCGCGATAAGACCGTACATTAATTATACTGCTTTGCCAGCTATGTTGTATCAAGACATGATCGATTTGATTTCGTGTTTGTGAATCCGGTGATGTCCAAGTATATTTATGAATATCCTTATGTTTAAACGTCGTACTTTTAATTATCAGGTTTTTCGAGATGGCAAAGTTTATCAGACGGATCCCATTATCATTACTATATTCGTGCAAACTTTCTTTACCAATCGTCGGAATATAAACTTCTTCCCTTCCTACCTTTGCTTTCGCGTCAACTACAATTATTTTCATGTAGTTTCGCGGTAGTTTATCATAAACCCATTCGAGTTTATCGTAAAATTCACTTTTGACTTCATCGTCACTGTCTTCGGTCGGACAATGTATGTTTATTAATGCGACTTTAAACCAACGTCCCTGAAATGTGGCTACCGAGATTCTATCACTAAAGAATTGTACGTCCCTCAAAGCGGATAGTAATCTACTCCTAATTAGAAACCCGGTACCCAAACAGTGATTCCCGCTTCCTCCGTACCAAATAGTGTACTTTCCTTCCCTCATTGAGCCCTCCCCTGGCCAGAGAACCTCTTGCAGAGCCACGATATCCAAATTGTACCCATTTACCTCATTCGCGACCGATTTTAGCCCCCCTGCTGTGTTTAAACTCCTTACGTTCCACGTACCAATATTTAAATCCCTATATTTCAACTTGCGCCATGAATCCCCTAAAGCAGTCCCCACCCGGAGACCCGAACGGGGGACTAGTTTACTTCCGGATAATGTGCATGATTATTTGTGGTGTTTGGTGAACTAAAGATATGTGAGTAGGGCGTTCAATCCTACGTCACTCCCTCTAGCAAGTCTGGTGGGCCCCTACCTCCAGCAAGTTTGGAGGTCCCCTCCCTTCAGCAAGTCTGGAGGGCCCCTCTCATTGTTGGTCAGCGAGTCCATCGGACTTAGCCGGGAGGAACTTCCAAGGAATTTCCACCGACCATCCCCACATCCGCCACCCGTGGGACGCTCCCCATACGCGGTAATGAGACCGCGCGAGGTAACAAAAATATATGATTTTATATATATATATATATATATATATATATATATAGAAAGTATTATATATATATATATATATATATATATATATATATATATATATATAAATATATATATATAGAAAGTATTATATATACTTTAGTATTATATATAACGGACTTGTTGCATCCCTCAGACCTGTGTTGCTGTCCGCACTTCCCACATAGGGAGATGGGTAAGGAGATTTGTAAGGAGGGAGATGGGCGGGGTGATGAGAGATTTGATTTCGGAGATAAACGATGTAAGGAGACTGGTAAGGTCATTGGAATTGTTAGGGGGAGGAATGTGGGAAATTTGGTGAGGGTTGGACTTTTGGGTATTCTTATGTTGGGGTGGTGGATCAAGAGGTTGTTGTTGAGTTTGCGGCGGGGCTTGAGGTTGAGTTGACTTTTTTATCTTTCCTAGCATTTCAGCATAGGACACTTCATTGTTCACACGTTTTGAGGGTTGCCTTGGTGGCCTGAGAGTCCTCTCTGAGTGCTGCCTATGTTCTTGATTTCAAGACTTTATAAGTTTGGCATTCCTTGTAGTTTGCTGGGTGGTTGAGATGGCACAGTGCGCACACTGCAGGTGTTTGCCTAGACTTGTTGCATCCCTCAGACCTGTGTTGCTGTCCGCACTTCCCACATCGAGGTAAGCGATGGCAGTAGCTTCTTGTATGGATTGACAATTATGGCATTGTACTATTTCCTTTTTGGTGTATGGTTTTTCAACCACTATACTGGTTTAGTAAAGACGATTAAGATTATAAATATTTTCGACCCCTGGAGAGTGCTCCAACTCCACAAAAAATAGTGGTAGTGCTATTTTGTTGTTTGTTTCTATTTACCAATTCTTTTCATATTAATTCATCATTATTCCATAACACAACAAAATATTTACTTATTAAACATAGTTAAATAAATTAATTGAAGAGAAGGATTAAATAAAAAAAGAAGCAAAAAAATCGGTTCAATAATTCCCTAGAAAATTTTGGCACAGACAGACAGACAGAACAATGGCTAAAAATGTGTTTTTCGAACTCAGGGGGTTCTGAAACGTATAGATCCGTCGAAAACCGCATATGGGAAATTTGGCCCGATCGCAATACTTTCCTTACCTAGTATAGGTAGCAAAGTAAAAAGCGATTGATATACATCAACTCTAAAACTTGCTTGATTGCCCTGTTTTTTTTTTAATGGAGGACTGAGGGATGGGTTGATCATTTTAGATAGTTTGTTGACTGGAGTACCTTGATCGAATCATCATCACGAAGTTGGCTGAGGTAAAGAATCTGAGAAAGGTCAGGAACTGGAGTCACCGGTGGACTTGAAGTGGCCTTGAGAAAATTAAAAAATAACAAGACTCATGTTCCTGATGGAATCCAAGTTAACTTGTTAAATAGAATAAAGACATTGCAAACAGGCAGTTTCTCTTGACTTTTGACCTTATACCCTGTCTTTCTTTCTTTCTTTCTCTCTCTCCCTCTCCCTCACCATCTCCCTCTCCCTCCCCCCTCCCTCATCACCACCCTTTCCCAATTCTCATGAACGAGTAGTCAGATCTAGCAGGCTGTGTTACTTTATCAATGAAAAAAATCGAATCATCGAGTGAATTTTCAAAATGATAAACTTCGTTAATAAAAAAATTGAAAGTAAAAGCTAATGTAATTAAAGCACATTGACTAAAATTCTAAAAAGTGTTCAACGGAAGACATATTTATAGAAATCAAAATAGAATTAATAATTTAATTAATTTGGCAAAATAGAATGTTTTAAAATTAACTTAAGTAATCACTAATTAATACATTACACACTGTGCCTAGAAAGGAAACAGTCAATTTCCAAAATATTAAATTTCCTATGAGCAGCAGAATCTTTCCAGTACAATAAGAACTGAATGTTTAGAACGCTATAACACTACACCAAATCGTCCGAATTCAAAGTTTTTTTTTTTTTTTTTTTTTCATTAAACTTTCAAATACTCATATAATTAACCTAAAATTGAGTACTTTTGGGATTATTCACTAAGTATGAATCCATCGCAACTTCGCACTATCACATGGTATGAAACCTTTTAACATTTATTAAATAATCTTTAACTTTTATTTAAATTATTCTACGTGAAATTTGCTTTCAATTAATACCTTATTCGTCAAATTAAATCACTCCTGAGAGTCATATGGTTGCTATATATGGGAAATTGCTAAATGTGGGAAATTTAACCAGAACAAAAACACACCATTGACCATCGAACACATCATGGAAAATTATCAGCGCATTTCACTAAAACTCCAGAGCTACCGTTAAACCTTGGAACAGGAAAACCAGAAGAACTTGATGCAATTTTTGAAGGATAGCAAACTGTATAAAATAATTTGAATTATGTAATTATGTAACAGGGACACGGTGCCTCTAGCCTCTGTTGTTGTACATGGCACCTTCAACTCTAATTAAATATATATATATATATATATATATATATATATATATATATATATATATATATATATATATATATATATATATACACTGACAGGCAAAAAATTGCACCCACTCGATTTTTCCATGTTTTCATCTAAAAATATTTCTGTAAAGTTGTATTTGTATATAATACATGGTATTTGTAGATAATACTTAGTATTTATGGAATTTTATAATCTTTTTTACCTTTAATAATCAAAATGTGATTGGGTAAGAAAGATTAGAAAAAAATATTGAAAAACGAACCATTATTATTCTAAAAGAAATTAATTACATCATCGTTTAGTACCGCGTGTTTCCTCCTCTTGCCTTCACTACTTCTTGAAGACGCCTCGGCATACTTTCCACCAGTCGGGAAATGTCCCTTTGCTGGAGGATAGCCCATTCCTCCCGAAGAACCCTTTCAAGGTCATGCCGTGTATCAGGAAGTGTTGCATGCGCTCTTATTCGTCTCCCGAGGTTATCCCATAAATGCTCAATGGGGTTCAAATCTGGAGAGCTTGCTGGCCATGCTAAAACCTCAATATTGTTCTGTTGAAGGAACATCTGCACTATGCGGGCGTCATGTGGGTGTGCATTATCGTGCATTAGAATAGAACGATCGCCGATTTCGTTGATGATAGGCAACACATGAGGTTCCAAAATCTCATCTACATAGCGAAGACCGTCAAAGACCCTCCACGAACAACAATCAATTCTGTGCGACGCTCTATTGAAATCCCAGCCCACACCATTGAGGAACCACGTTGGAAAGGTTGGCTCAGGGAAAAAATATAGGCTGCATATCTTTCGTTTCTTCTTCTCCGCACCCTTTCACGCCCGTCTGGAGATCGAAGAGAGAATCTTGACTCATCTGTAAAAAGTACAGCACTTCATTCGTCCATAGTCCAATGGCTATGTTCTCAAGCAAAAGCCATGTTACTCTGTGAGTTCTGGTCAACTCTGGTCCTCTTAGTGAACGAAAAGCCATTAATCTATACTCATTTAATCTTCTCCGAGCGGTACGTTCAGAAATTTGCACACCTCGAACTTCTTCGAGCTGATGAATCGCTTGAACAACGGTAAGGTGCCGGTTTCGTAAAACTCTCAAAGTCAAAAACCGGTCGTCCCGTGGTTCTGCTACCCTAGGCCGTCCAAAACCGGGCCTTCTATTGTAAAAAGTAGTTTCCCGAAAACGCTTGATGGTGTCTCCTTAAGTTTCATATGGAAACATTGGAATGTTTACTTTCTATGGAATCAAAATGTTTATTCAGTATCATTAGTTCAGTGCCGTTTCTTGCATCACATTTCTTAGTCTCCGGCTTTTAATTTTTTCAATATTAAGTTTAAAAATGCCTCTTAGTGCTGAGGATGTTGCGCTTGGTGTGGCACTTATTGATGATGGATGTTCCATTAGATATGCAGCTAATGCCATCTGAGTTCCATATGAAACTTTACGAGACGCCATCAGGCGTTTTCGGGAAACTACTTTTTACAATAGAAGGCCCGGTTCTGGACGGCCTAGGGTAGCAGAACCACGTGATGACCGGTTTTTCAATATTTTTTTTCTAATCTTTCTTACCCAATCACATTTTGATTATTAAAGGTAAAAAAGATTATAAAATTCCATAAATACTAAGTATTATCTACAAATACCATGTATTATATACAAATACAACTTTACAGAAATATTTTTAGATGAAAACATGGAAAAATCGAGTGGGTGCAATTTTTTGCCTGTCAGTGTGTATATATATATATATATATATATATATATATATATATATATATATATATATATATATATTTAATTATAGTTGAAGGTGCCATGTACAACAACAGAGGCTAGAGGCACCGTGTCCCTGTTACATAATTACATAATTCAAATTATTTTATACAGTTTGCTATCCTTCAAAAATTGCATCAAGTTCTTCTGGTTTTCCTGTTCCAAGGTTTAACGGTAGCTCTGGAGTTTTAGTGAAATGCGCTGATAATTTTCCATGATGTGTTCGATGGTCAATGGTGTGTTTTTGTTCTGGTTAAATTTCCCACATTTAGCAATTTCCCATATATAGCAACCATATGACTCTCAGGAGTGATTTAATTTGACGAATAAGGTATTAATTGAAAGCAAATTTCACGTAGAATAATTTAAATAAAAGTTAAAGATTATTTAATAAATGTTAAAAGGTTTCATACCATGTGATAGTGCGAAGTTGCGATGGATTCATACTTAGTGAATAATCCCAAAAGTACTCAATTTTAGGTTAATTATATGAGTATTTGAAAGTTTAATGAAAAAAAAAAAAAAAAAAACTTTGAATTCGGACGATTTGGTGTAGTGTTATAGCGTTCTAAACATTCAGTTCTTATTGTACTGGAAAGATTCTGCTGCTCATAGGAAATTTAATATTTTGGAAATTGACTGTGGAGCACTCTCTAGGGGTCGAAAATATTTATAATCTTAATCGTCTTTACTAAACCAGTATAGTGGTTGAAAAAACATACACCAAAAAGGAAATAGTACAATGCCATAATTGTCAATCCATACAAGAAGCTACTGCCATCGCTTACCTCGATGTGGGAAGTGCGGACAGCAACACAGGTCTGAGGGATGCAACAAGTCTAGGCAAATACCTGCAGTGTGCGCACTGTGCCATCTCAACCACCCAGCAAACTACAAGGAATGCCAAACTTATAAAGTCTTGAAATCAAGAACATAGGCAGCACTCAGAGAGGACTCTCAGGCCACCAAGGCAACCCTCAAAACGTGTGAACAATGAAGTGTCCTATGCTGAAATGCTAGGAAAGATAAAAAAGTCAACTCAACCTCAAGCCCCGCCGCAAACTCAAAAACAACCTCTTGATCCACCACCCCAACATAAGAATACCCAAAAGTCCAACCCTCACCAAATTTCCCACATTCCTCCCAGTAACAATTCCAATGACCTTACCAGTCTCCTTACATCGTTTATCTCCGAAATCAAATCTCTCATCACCCCGCCCATCTCCCTCCTTACAAATTTCATAGCTAATCTTATCCCACCGCCAAGAATTCCTTAAATTTCCTCAATAAAACCACTCTCCATTCTGCTTTGGAATGCGAATGGTGTTCGAAATCACATCAACGAACTAACCTTTTTTCTACAGGACAATAACATAGACATAGGCCTAATAACTGAGACCCGACTAACAAACAAAAGACATTTCAACATACCTGGCTACAAGATATATTGAACTGACCACCCTGATGGAACAGCACATGCTGGCACTGCTGTCATTACTCATCAGTCCCTCTCCCATCACTTGTATCCTTTACCAGTTCACAATTCCCTACAAACCTCAGCAATAACTATCCAAACTTCACTTTTTCCTCTTACAGTTGTCGCAGCATACTCTCCACCTAAAATAGCAATACCTGAACCTAACTTCATTTCCTTTCTTAATCCCCTAGGACACCACTTCCTTATAGGTGCAGACTTTAATGCCAAACACCAGCAATGGGGAGCCAGAACCACGAATTTTCGCTGGCGTACATTGCTGTCTGCACTTAATTCCCGCAATAACAACATCCATTCACCTAATACACCTACATACTGGCCAACGGATCCTAACCGTAATCCTGAATTCCTTGAATTTTTCATTCACAAAGGTCTAGGGCCGCTAATTTCTCAGTTTCACGGCTCGACGACCTTTCTTTAGACCATAGTCCGCTAAAATTGACCCTTTTCGCATCTCCTATCCCCAAATTACCTCCTCCCTCATTCATTAGAGGCCCAGTCAACTGGAACTTTTTCCGCCGAACGAAACCCCAAGACCTAGATAATGCCGTAAGTTCCTTCATCACCTATATCCGAAAAGCAGTCTGGACTGCAACCTCACCACTCCCCTCCAAAAAAAACCTTTAAAAGAATCCTTTGCCCCAAAACCTTACTGAACTTATTAAATCCAAACGCCAATCTAGGACCCTCTGGCAAAGAACCAGGCATCCTAATGATCGGAAATTGTACAATTATTATTCCAAACAGGTTAAAAAAGAACTGGGTTCCTTTAGATCTCAATCCTACAATTCCTACCTTTCTTCCCTCTCTACCGATGACAATTACCTCTGGAAAGTGACGAAAAAACCCTTGATTACCACTCTATTTTCCACCCCCTCCGATGCAATGATGAAACCTGGGCTTCGTCAAATGAGACTAGAGCTGAAGAATTTGCCAAACACCTATCCAACACAACAGGAACCTCCGATTCCTCTCTCCTTGCTTCCTAAAGCAGTAAACCCCTCTGAGGTCAAATTCCTTATAAGCAACCTAAAATCTCGGAAATCCCCTGGACACGATCTCCTTACTTCCCAGATCTTTAGAAAACTTCCCAAAAAAGCAATCATATTCCTTACAAACTTATACAACTGTATCCTCCGCACAACTTATTTTACACTGATGTGGAAACATTCCATAATCATCCTCTTCCCTAAACCAGGTAAAGCTGTTAATAATACCTCATCCTGTAGACCAATAAGCTTCCTCCCAAAACTCTTTGAAAAATCCTTCTCAAACGCATCCTACCCATACTCGAATCCCACAATATCCCTTCCCACCAGTTTGGATTCCGCTCAAGACATTCCACTGTTCAACAAGGCCTTCGTGTTGTTGACCATATATACTCTGCTCTTGAAAACAAGCAATGTTGCACTGGTGCCTTTCTGGACGTAAAGCAAGCTTTCGACCGAGTGTGGCACGATGGCTTACTTTTCAAGCTTAAAACCCACTTACCCCAATCCTTGGACTTATTCCTCAAATCCTACCTTTCAAATCGTTCCTATCAAGTCCGCTGCGGCACCGAATTATCCAATTATTGTCCAGTTGAGGCTGGTGTTCCACAAGGCAGTGTCTTGGGTCCAGTTTTCCACATCCTTTTCACAGCTAACATTCCAACCCATCCTAATACCCTTCTAGCAACATTTGCTGACGATACCACCATCCTATCTTCTCACCCTGACCCTGAAACAGCATCCCTAAACCTTCAGAGACACATCTCCATAATAGAGCAATGGTGCAACAATTGGCGCATCAAGATCAATGAATCCAAATGCAAGCATGTCACCTTTACCCTCCGACGCAGTTTCTGTCCACCTATCCTTTTCAACTGAGTACCTTTTCCCATCTCAGACACAGTTCGGTATCTTGGATTCCTTTTAGACAAAAGACTAGCATGGAACCCACATACCAGACTTAAAAGACAAGAACTTAACCGACGACTTGGCCAGTTATACAGACTACTTAACAGAAAATCTAACCTCTCAATTGAAAACAAACTATTAATATACAAGAGCATGTTGAAACCCATCTGGACCTACGGACTTGAACTGTGGGGGACAACTAAATTTTCGAACATCAAACGCATCCAATCCTTCCTGTCTAAAGTTCTCCGTATAACAGTCAATACCTGTACTGTCACTATTATGTTACGAACAAAACCTTACATCATGACCTTAACATCTCTTATGTCCTTAACGTTATTCCATCCCGATTTTCAAATTTTCATCGGAACCTAATCCATCACCCTAATCCCTTAGCACAATCCTTATCCAGTTCCAGTCATCCCTACAATCCTCCTCGAAGGTTGAAGCGACAGTGGTCTCGAGATCTTTAGTAAAGACGTCATTGGAGTCCAGGCGATGGCCAGCTTCTCCACTCAAGTCATGACCATATGTGGCTTTAGTGCCCTCTCTTAGTCCCTACTGGATTACCATCCTAGTGATACGGCTGAGAGAGAAGCGCTGGGATCTCTTGGGGAGTCTTGCCTTATCCTCCACACGTGGGGGAAAAGGCCCAACTCGGAGCTCCCTCGGCTGACTGTAAATATTGTAAATAAGTATGGATGTGTTTTTATTTATTTATTTTTTTATTTAATGTTGTCTCATGTTTGATTTATTCTGTTATTCCAAGTTTTATTTTATTTTACTTTGTTATAATCTTGTTTTCTTTTATTGTATATATGGTATGTTATGTTTGTGTTTCATTCATCCTAAATACTCAATGCCCTTAATTGAGGCAAAATGAATTTTTTTCTCAATAAAATAAAACTGTAGAACTTTTCAGTTTGCTCGATAGGTGCGGCACTAGGCATAAAGCTAGTAGTCGAAGACCTTGATTTTGTGGGAAGGAAGAGATCTAGAAGAGAGGATCCTCGGCCACCGCCAATCGTCGTGCGGTTTGTTCACCATACGGTACGTGATCCGCTTGCGTAAAGTCAAAAGAGACTTTTCCACAAGACATCTGGGCAGGGACAGCAACGAGAGGATTTATCTGGGCCAAGAAATGAGCCCACGTAATAAATACTTATATTGGCTAGCAAGGCAAAAAAAAGGGCGGGAGGTAAACTAAAGTACATCTGGTTTGCCGGAGGAAAAATAAAATATAGAAAAGAAGATGGTTCTCCTGTCAACATAATTAGCAAAAAAGAAGACCTAGAAGTATTGGAATGATATAGGTTTGATGGTTTCTCCGAATTCTTTTATTATGAATATCTTTTAACTTTATTTTATTTTTTACACCCGTTGTTTGCGTTTTCGCTTTTGTAATTTTTACTTGTTTAACTTACAGTTTTACTATTATTTTTGTAGGTAAATATTTTTATTTTATTTTGAATTAGACTCTACTATTATCTGCACTTATTCTTGTCAAAAACGTAGGATAGTTATTTTGGTCATATGAAACTTTATTCATCATGTTTTATCAAGTATATTAAAAAATGTGCCCCCTCAATTAATCATAACTCCGTTTCATCTCACTCCGCTATATGTTCCCTTCTTGATTCCTCCATGACCAATACCCTAAGGTCTTGCCACGTTCACTCCCAATCCCTTCCTGCACATTATGACGAGTTCCTTAATTATTTCCACCATTACTTTTACCATGTCATTATCATCTCTCAAACTTGGCTCAAACCTGATATTCCTTCACCATCCGTTTCCATTCCCTACTATAACCGCTTTCGCCATGATTGAATAGATCGAACTGGTGGAGGTGTAGGATTGTTTGTCCATGAGAGTCTGGGTGCCAAAGTCCTATTAAATTCTCTTTCATCCGACCTCCCACACATTGAATACCTGTTTATTCAAGTTTCCTCTAATACCTTCTCTTTACTCTTCGTCCTTATTTACCGCCCCCCTCGTGCCCGATTTGATCCCACCTTTGAATCCTCCCTCCTTCCATATATCCATCTCTTTAAAAATGTTATCATTGCAGGTGAACTCAACACCAACCTCCTCTTTGATTCCCCGGTCAGAACGTACCTTATTGACCTAGTTTTCTCTCTAGACCTATTTATTGTGCCCTTCCAAACCATTCATGATACTCAGTTCACCGATACCTAGCTAGACCTAATTATTATCAATTCTCCTCACAACGTGTTATCCTCCACCCAAACTCCTATTTCTTTCCTTTCATCCCACGATCTTATAGAAATCTCATACAATGTCTCTAATCCTACATTTATACCCAAAAAAATTTCCTGGAGAGATCTAAATTCCTTCAATAATGAAAATATTAGTCCTTTTCTCTATTCCCTATCCGTTTCCTTAGAACCCATTTTTCCCTATCCTCCGTCGATGACATGGTAGAATGTCTTAGAATGAATTGTAGAATGTATCCTCTAACCTCCTTGATTTCCTTAATCGTCATGCACCTCATAAAACCCGTATTTTTAGACGTTCTCCCGCACCCTGGATTAATTCAGAGATAAGAGAGCTTATGAGAAGAACAGAGGCTACCAGAAGACAGTATAGACGTACACAACTGCCTCAGTATTATTCCATCTTTAAATCCCTACGTAATCTTACACAAACATCCCTTCGCCGTGCCAAAGCCCAATACTTTAATAATATTTTATCCCAAGCACCTAACCCTAAATCCAAATGGACAATTCTGAAAAACCTCTCTGTCGTCAGCTCCACAACCTGCACCCAATATCCAGTAGATCCGAACGATCTAAATTCATTTTTCGCGTAACCATCTCCCTTCCGCATTTCCATCTGACCTCTCACCTTTTTCCACCACTGAAATCCCCTTTGATCCGGATAAGTTTTATTTCATTGATATTTCTCCCACAGACCTATTATCTGCCATCCTTAAATCCAAATCGAAAGATTATGGACCTGACCAAATACCCGTTAAAATCATTAAACTCTGACTTCCAGCCTTATTTCCCACTATTTCACACTACTGCACACATTTTCTCATTCCAAAATTTCATCTTCCCCGAAGCCTGGAAAAGAGACATTGTCCACCCGTTGAACAAAGTTCCTGTTCCTTCCTCAGCTTCCGACTTCAGACCCATTATCCAATCTATGCAAGCCACTGGAAAGAATAGTTGACTCTCAGTTTAACAACTTTCTTGAGCAAAACCGACTTCTCAATCCATTACAATCTGGTTTCCGTGCCCATTATTCTACCCAATCTGCCTTGCTAAAGATTGCCCAAGACCTACAATCATCCATAGATAAACAAAAAATTTCTATCCTAATCCTTTTCGACAGTCAAAAACCTAGGAGTTATCTTTGATCAGAACCTTTTCTGGAATAACGATATTTCCCAGATAACCCGAAAATACATAACTGTCCTTAAAAAGATTCCGTGGTTCTATTCCTCAAAAAACCAGACACCTCCTTGTAATCTCTCTCGTTTTCCTCCACTTCGACTACGGCTGCTTGGTGTATGGAGGGCTGTCTGAAAGACTGTAGGTGAAATTGAAGAGCCTTATGAACTGTTTAATAAGATTGGAACTTTGGAATTCCCAAGCGTTCTCATGTTTCCCACTGGTACGCCGAGTTGAAGTGGCTTTATCCTACTTCCCGACGACAATTCCTTCTTGGTGTTTTACTTTTCCAGATAATAATAATAGAAAATCCTCCCTATAGGGTTCCATTGTATTCCCTATGGAGTTCCATGATATATCATAAAACTTCTCACTCTACGTTCCTCTATCCACTCTCCTAATACCAGATCTCAAACTATTGATTTTATATCCTTTCTCATAAAACTACATCCTTCAGCTAATCCTTCGTCATTCGTGCTACCTCCTTCTGGAATTCTTTACCCATCACCATACGACAATCCTTAACTTTAAATTCCTTCAAACAACTCTTATTATACCACCTAATTCATTTTCAAACTTCCGTATCTATGTAATACTCATTGGATCCAGTAATTACAACTGCTCATTAACAATTAATCGAAAAGTTTCATTTGATTTGATTTCATTTATTTATTTAATTTTTCTTTGTATACATGTAAACTATATAAAACGCACTAGTGTTAAAGTGTTGACTATTGTTATTCAGGTATGACTGCGATAACAATTGAAATTAACATTTCTCTGACATGACTTCTTTGTATTCTGTCAAACCAGACTAATGAACCAATGGTTTGCACCATGTTATTATTATTCTTAGGGGACTTCAGTTCCAGAAGAAAATTATTTTTACATTATTTTCATTTCATTCGTTATATCGATTTTAAAATAGCTTACAATTTCATCCACCACCAAAAGCTGTATAATATTCTCATGGAGGAAGGGATTCCAAAAAGAAAACTATTAATTTTAGTTAGGATGAGTTTTTTTTTTTCTTCCATTCCTCGCCATTTATGCTCATCGGGGTTTTCCCGGGACAGGGTGTGAGGGCGGAGGATTAATGCGAGTTAGAAGCTCTCTCTTTCCCCCTGCACTCGTACTTATTTTATTTTCTATAACTTCCTTTATCGGGTTGCCGGGCAACGCGCGGTTCTGAGCTGAGCACATGCGTTAGTCCACTCGGCCACCCCACCCCCAAGTAAGGATGTGCTTAACGGAAACATTCAATAAAGTTAGAATCGGTAATCATTTATCCGAAGTTTGTGATTCGTTCGGGTTCAAAACAAGGTGATACCTTTCGCCTGTCCTCTCTATTTTAGCACTCGAACATGCCATTTGGGAGATAATTTGTACCGGTTGAATCTGGATAAAACAATATGAGTGCTTGGATATGCTGATGATTTGGTCCAGCTTAGCGAAGAAACCTAAACTATAAAACTTAATACGACAACGGTAATGAGAGGCCGGTAAAGAATTGGGGCTCGAAATAAATACGGATAGGACAAAATATATAGTTAGAAACAAAAACAGTGACAATTTCGGTGATATCGATATAGGAGGGAATGTTTGAACATGTGTTGTAGAAAATTAATTATCAAGGGTCTACGATAACTAGAAAAAACGAAATTAAGGAGGAGATTAAGATTAGGTTGGAGTCGGGGAATGCTTGTTATTTTTCTGTGATAAAACTACTTACCTTGCGCCTTCTGTACCGAAACTTAAAATTAGAATTTACAAAACCATTATCCTGCCCAGAGGTGCCCAGAAGATGGTTTCATAGCGCAAGTTGCGCTATCAAAATTTTTGACAGGGTTTGGAATTTCTCAGGGGGTCACATTTCAAAGGGGTTATGAATTTCGGAACAAAAAGTTTCAAACCAGAGGAAAAGATGAAAGCATAAAACAAACTACTGGAAGTGTAATGTGTATGAACTACGATTGTTAAAATGCTACTTTAGTTTGTTCTGTTTTTAAGAAGAGGAGAGCAATATAATATATTGGAGAGGAGGTTCATGCGCCATCGCCCTTGGGGGGGGGGGGCACTCCTGATTCCACAAACGGTTCTATATGGATCTGAAACGTGGCTGTTTACATTAAGGAATGAGCAACACCTTAAGGTTTTTGAAAATAAAGTATTGCATAGAATATTCGGACCGAAGAAGGATGACTCAACCGGAGGATTTATACGGTTACACAATGCCGAATTACGTGAACTGTATCAGGTTGTAATAATTGCAGTGATTAGATTGCAGCGAATAAAATGGGCATGTAAAATTGCAGCACTTAGTAACGAAAGAATTCTTAAAAAGTTAATATAAGTGGATAATAACGTGTGCTGATTTGAAAGCGTCTGAGGAGTAAACCAAAGGGAAGGTGGGAAGATTGCTTTAATGCTGATCTGATGGGGTTGGGTTTGGATGGTGACCAGTGGAAGGAGGTGTATAGACAGGGATTGGTAGTGTCGACATCAAAACTTCAGGTTAGCTAAGAATATTATTATTATTATTATTTTATTTTTATTTATTAATTCAGTCATATAACAACAGTAATATTAAATCTGTCAAACGGACAATAATCATAGTGAGGTAAGAATACATATGTTATAATCAATTAAATTATTTTGATTGATTGTTATGTATTGTTAGATACCGGTAGATGTCTTTAAACTTAAAAAAAAAAGAATGATCTGAGCTTAATAATTTTAAAAATACTTAATAATTATTCATACGTAGATTTTTCCATTGATTCATATTTGATCCTGTGGGTAATATAAGCTAAATACTTAAATAATCATAATAGCTACTTTATGTGAAATCATTTTTAACTATATAAAGTAAGGCTGTGTTTTTTTTACCAAATTTATTTTCCTTTTTCTTCTATATCCACTACGATGCATTTTCAAGCCATTTAGTTTAATGATGATCCTTATGTTCAAACCATAATTGGATTATAATCTCAGGTATAATCGGTCCTATTATGGGCTGAACACAAGCAGCATTATTAAACTAAATGGCATCTTAGCCGAAACGTTAAGTTGCCGATGTAGAAGAAAAACAAAAATAAATATGGTGAAAAAATAGAGCCTTATTTTATACAATATCTCATCATCATCAATGGCTCTACAACTCTTAAAGAGTCAAGGCCTCCCGCAATTTCAACCGCCAGTCCTCTCTAAGTAATGCTGCTGCCTTCCAGTCGTGGACACCAAGGATACTTCGGGCGTCGGCTTTCACTCCATCAGCCCATCTGAGTCTCGGTCTGCCTACCTGCCTTGTGGCGAAGATCCGCTCATCCATCAACTTCTTATACAATATCTCCTTTTTTTAAATTATAACGCCGATGCAGCTAGTAAATGTAAGCATGTTTTAAAAAGAAAAATAATTATCTCTAAAAGCATTATTGATCCTGTAATTATGTTTTTTTTTTTATTTATTTGTTCTATGCTTTGTTTGGTCAGAGCTCCACTTCACATAGTTAAGTATCTTAGTTCACAATGGATTGGCAGCTACAGTAAAAGATTCATTGGTTTCTAAAAAACATAATTAATCTGAACAAATAGTCCAATTTGTCACAAGTTACCATGTGGCCAACAATATAAAACAAATCAATAACTAGGTAAAAAGGAGAGAAACTTTATCTAGCAAACTAGTTCATTTATCTATTATTTATAATAAACACGGAACGAATCACTAAATTCAAGGTCAATTTTTTAATACTAAATTTTATCAATTTTTTTTTACCAAATCTTAAATTTTTACTTAAAAGTAATTTCTCACAAGTCAAGACCAGGAACACTTTTTTCCATTCTTCTGAACTCGTCGCCCAAATGAAGGCCTACATTCTAGGGCAAAATGTTGGCACACATTAAAAGAAAAAGTTAATTTACTGTGTTTTCTCTCTTGACCATGCACTCAACCTTATGAGCTCAAACTTATCCTTATGACTATTCAAATAATAATCTCAAAATTGTATTCTAGCTAAAGGAAAATTTTATTGGAAGGTAAAGAAAGAAAAAAAAAGTTCATCAGCACACTAATGATTCATTTTTTAATTTAATAAATACTTTCTTTTTTTTATTTTCATAATTTTTATGAATATATAATTTTTTTCGAAATTAATAATATTTAATTAATAGAAAATAAGATCCAATAAAATAATATAAACAATATGGTAACATTAGTTAAGTAAATCTGAAATAAGTATGAGACATATTGCAAGAAGAATGTTCTTCAGCAAATCAATAGCTTATCAAGTACAGTCAACAAATAAAACAATTTATATGAGATAAAAGTATTATATTCATAAAAGTTAAAAACATAATAGTAAGTAGGAATAAAAATCAATATTGAAGGTAATGAACTTTACATATATAAAATATATACAGAGTACTGACAGTAGCATAACTTGTATAATGCCCAAAATTATAGCTTTTGGACCAGATTAAGGGTTCAAAAACTGAATGATAATAAACAAGTTATCTATAAGAACAGAACAACTTATACTTGTAAGGTTCCTTACAATTTTTAAAACAAACATTTACATACATAAATGCAAATTTCTTATTCATAAAACATTAATTTGGCTTTCATTACATTTATAATAACCAATACAACAGTAAATTTTATAGAATAATTTGATGATATTGTACATATACACAAACATTATAATACTGATAAGATCTATGTGAAGTCAGGTGTTAATTAATTCTTGTTTGTTTGTTTTTCTTAAGTAAACAAGTATGAGTGAAATTAAACACTGAAATGTAACATTGTCTATTTTTGCAATAGCGAAAAAATAAATAAAAATCAGACTGTCGAGCCACTGGCACTAGACCCGCATGATAAACGCAGTTCTTTGAACACTAAACGAAGAATAGCCTGCAAAAAAAAAAAAAAAAAAAAATATATATATATAATAATAATAATACTTTATTTATTCTGGGACGAGTCCCTTTAGAATAATACAGAAAGACATAGATATGGGCTAAGGAGCCTTAGAGATATATTTATAAATATATACTTAAACATAACCACTTAATTGGGAATAAGGCCACTTATCAATTATTTAATAAAATACTAAATGTTCATTTTCTCTGTGTTTATTGACGTTTCGATCCCGGTATTTTTCTTTTTATAAGTTAACAATGGGATCCTCTTCAAAGTTTTAAAAATTGAGCTTCGATACCTCAGGCCAGGGACACACAGACAGTCTCAGCACCGTCCACCAGCACATATATTAAGCTACTCATGTATATATGTAAGTAGCTTAATATATGTGCTGGTGGACGGTGCTGAGACTGTCAGTGTGTCCCTGGCCTGAGGTATCAAAGCTCTATTTTTAAAACTTTGAAGAGGAACCCATTGTTAACTTATAAAAAGAAAAATACCGGGATCGAAACGTCAGTAAACACAGAGAAAATGAACATTTAGTAGTTTATTAAATAATTGATAAGTGACCTTATTCCAAATTAAATGGTTATGTTTAAATTTAATACTCAAAGGTCGATTAAAGAAAAGTTGTAAACATATATATATATACACATATATACATATATATATATATATATATATATATATATATATACATATATACATACATATATATTTATAAAAGTGTGTGTGTGTGTGTGTTTGTGTTCATTTTTAAATATTGTCAAGCTCTGCAAAATGAATGCCAATTCATGACCAAGACATAGAAAATGATATTAAAGGATTGTAAAATACATCATAAGTCCAGTGATAGGTAAGTCACCTAATGTACTTAAGGAACAATTTCGTGAGAAAAAACAATGAATACAATTATTATTATTTTTAAAATTTTGGACTGCAGTAGGAGATGATATTATGATAATTATTTGCGTACGCATATGCTACGAGTAGAGATCAGGAGGTACGGATTTCCTAAAGACCAATATATTTATTATTTACCTTATTTAATTGATATTATTAGAGTTTGGTCATTTGTTTTTATGTATTTGTTTGATCCTACTCCTCCATAAGTTGAGCAGATATGCCAAAGACTTACTTTACCGATATATCGGCCTCTTTCATATTAAATTTTATTTTCATTGCTAACAAATGTGTCAACCATTCGTAAAGCGATCAACATTAACATATATTTAAGCAAAGCCCGATATAATGGCCTTGCGGCCTTATTTTATTGAGATTGGTAGACTTTGAACTTTTTTCTGGTCCTCCACTTACTCTGGTTTGAGCAGATCCCGATATTCCAATGATCAAAATATATTGGGCTCACAACCTTATTTTATCAAAATTAGTAGTTTGATTTCTTTTTTGTCTACCACTACCAATTTTTTCTGTCATCCTCTTGAATCAATGCATCAACCTTACGACCTTATTTTCAAGAATAATTTTAATCAATAATTAAAAATATTTTCAAGTGAGAATTTCACATTAAGTGAGAAATAGTCAAGGGATCAACATAAACTTAAATGTGAGCAAAGACCGATATATCTGCCTTATAACCTTATTTTATAGAGATTGGCAGTTTGATCATTTAAAAAAAAATATTTTTGTCAAAGCTTATTTTTATTGCTAATAATTGTGTCAATAAATCATCAAGGGATCAAAATAAATGTAAATATGAGCAAAGGCCGATATATCGGCGTTATAACCTTATTTTATTGAAATTGGCAGAGTTGGATCAATTTTTTTATTTATTAATGTATTTTTTTGGTCCTTCTCCTCAACTAATTTGAGAAGATAACAATATTCCAAAGATTGGCATTCCAACCATATTTTATCAAGATTAATTGAGTTTGATTTCTTCTTTTTTATTTTATGTTTTTATTAGTGGTGACTACCACATTTTTCTCAAACCGGTATATTGGTGTATAGGATGGACCGAAAAACATTTTGAATAAGACAAGCACAGAATTTTAAAAGAGCTAACAAACTCTATTAAATTTGATAAAATTAAATCTTAAGGTCGATATATTATCAGTGTAAATAATATTCCACGTGAAACTCCAAGAGTTATGATAAAATAATGTCAAAAGGCCGATATGTCGGTCTATGGCATGGACTGAAAAATATTTGGTAGAAGACAAGCACAAAATAAAAATTATAGAAGGATATTTCATGTGTAACTGCACAAATCTTGAAGAAAAAGTGGAAAAAAAAGGCCAATATGGCCGATATACTGAAATATAGGTTTATCTATCTTTTATTGGTCGAAATTTGTTTATAGGCCGATGCGTAAATGGTCTATTTATTATTTTATTTAGCAATAATTTGGATATTCCATGTGAAACTTCACAAATCTTGACGAAAAAAAAGGCTGATATGGCTAATATATAGGCCATATCAGCCTTTGTAACCAGTATCAGCCAAAATTTCCATATCGGTCGATCCCTAGCTATGAGCACTTACCGTAGCCAACAAAAATATTCGTACACCATATGTTTTAGCCAAAAATCTATTTATTTTTGTTTTCAACATAAAATAACTATAGATAACAATTAGAAATTTTATTTAGCATTAATTGTACAAAAGAGTAAAATTTTATAATCCATATTCCATGAAAAATATCGAATTTTTCAAATAGGAAGTGCAAAAAAATATTCATACATTTAACTAATCCAAAGAAAATATAATAAATATCAACCTCAATTAATTTAAATATTTTGTAGGGTCCCCTTTCGTATTTATCACAGTATTGAGTCTCCTTGGCATCGGTTCCACGAGCCTCTTGATCTCTGGTCCAATTTCTTCACAAGCTTTTTTAAGATTGTTCATTAGGTCATTGTGAGAGTAATTCCAGCAGTGCCCATAAATTTCCAATTGGATTAACATACTGTGATTGTGAGGGTGTTTTAAGAATTTTTCGAATATTATACAGCAACCATTTGTTTGGTTTTATGGCTGTGCCATTGGGATCGCTGTCCTGCTGAAATATATATGTATTCTCCATTTCTAAATTTCTTACACTTTTATTTAAATTGCATCACACTACGTTAACATATTTGTCAGCATTCATAATCCCGTCAATATAGGCTAATTCACCAACTCCTTTGGCACTCTGACATCTCCAAACCATGACACTGTCCCAACATCCATTCTTCATTGCGGATTATGAATTTTGGGGTTCAAATGCCTTTCTTTTTTTTCCTTCAAACATATTTTTTCCGCCAGTTCCTAATAAACTATACTTGCGTTCATCCGATCATTTTCCCAAAACGTGTTGGGTTTATTTACTTGTTTTCGGGCAAACTCCAATCTTTTTTTTCTGTTTATTTAGTTTATAAAAGGTATTTTTCTTACTGCTCTACCTCTATAGCCAGCTTCATATAGCCGACTCCTCATAGTCTGGGGTATTACAGATTTCCCATAAGCTGACACGATGTGAGCCGAAACCTCTCGAGCACTTAATTTGGGATTTTTTGCCACATTAAGCACAATTTCATGTGATTCTTGCACTGTTAACAAGAGTTTTCTTTCTGGGTGGGATTTATAGTTCACTGATCCGGATTTTAATTTTTTTATAAAGAATTTCACTGTCGTATGAGCTAGTCTGAACTTTTTTCCAATATACCACAGACTTAAACTCTGTTGAAAATGTGTTACATTGTCATCTTTAAGATGAGAACTAAACTCATTGGACGTATGACTCATTGCTGAAGAAATATTTTTTAGTAATGAATTGAACCAGCAATTTCTTATGCAGTTTTATCCTTTAATCCTCTGGATTAACAGATTATAAATAGAACATTGAAACACTATTTTAATAACACAATTTATTAAATAATTAATATTTGCTCTAGTGTACGAATACTTTTTTTGTGTACAAATTATTAATGTATTAATGTTATAAATGTTGTATCAGATTTTAAATTTTAGCATTACATAAAATTAAAACAAAATGAAGTTTGTAATTGATATCTGCCGTTATTTCAAGTTGAAAAAATTATAGTGAATCATTTTGGCCAAAAAAAACGGGGTGTACGAATACTTTTTTGTCCACTGTAAGTAAAATATTCAATTCTTAAAATACCACACAAACATTTTCATTCAAACAGAAAAACAAATAAAACATCCATTAAACAAAAATGATCAACTTACAACTAATGCTAAGACATTCGATGCCATCAACATGTAAAAAACATTTTGCCAGCCATAGGTATAGACTACTCCGGCAAGTAATGGACCAACTGCAGCACCTGAATCAAAGAAAATTAAATAAATAAACATTAATTCATTGCCTACAAATGAAGAAAAGTCGGAGATTTTAAAAGGAAGAAACATAAATCAATGTTCAGAGGTCAACATTTAGAGAATTCAAATCAAAGAATATAAAAAAAAAATGTAAACCATAAAATGAGACAAGGAGTAAATATTTTGATAAATTTCCATTTTTATAAATATGAAATAACTTGGGTACTAAAACTATTCACGGTTATAGCACTTAAGAATTAGATCACCATTTACAAAATTGAACTTGGATTTAATATACTCTTATTTTTCTAAAGGCTTGCTCAATCATATTTCAGATAAACTGTATTTGTATAACAGATAATTGTATTGGCATTATGACACAATTCTTCCATCTTGATTTGGATTTTTCTATGGGTCTGGTTCTGCTTGAAGTACAATTGCAAATATACCTATGCAATTCTCAAGACATGGCCAATCTACTTTATCCTCTAAAACTTGTTGAAGCTGGAAATGCAAAAATCTCACAATACACGAAACAGCTCAACATTTCTGTGGAAATTCCCTATTCTATATTACATAATCAGCCATAGAATACATCTCAATCATCTCATATTTGTCAACTACTAAACAAGCTTTAGTAGTGTTTTAATTGAAGGCCTCCTTTAAACTTGTTAAGGAAAATTCCAGTGAAAGCAACGTTACAGGATAAGCTGGTAGTTAGCCATCCTGGTAATAATTGCATTGTTTGTAATATTGAATATGCTTTGAATGGTTAGAGCCCTGTTCTGATAACTATTTATGAAGTACAACATTCATCCAATGCTTCACCATTTAAAAGCAATGCCTACACAAGAAGAATCACATTATCTTCAGATCATCTGAACTTGGCATACAATGTTTTCCATTGAGCACTTAGCCTTAACACATTCCTAGGGATATCCAATTCATCAATTAATGAAGTAAAATACAAAAACATTTACAAACAGCTATAATTACCAAGTGATCCAGTCCCATCTATGATTGCTGTCACAGTGGCTAATGCTTTTGAATTGGTCGACAATGTTTTGTGAGTTCCTAAGTCAGCTGAAACTGCAGTCGTTATTAAAGCATATGGTCCATTTACAAAAAAACCTGCTAAAGCAAGCATGCCGATATTCAACCATAAATTAATAGAGCCAAAAAGGTTGTAGAGAAACAGCTGAAAAAATAAAGGTTGGTTAATTATTATATAAACTGATAAATAAGAATTTATTAATTAATATACATGTACTTATATGAGTATGTTTAAAATGATAAAGGATATAATTAAGTATTGCTTGCATTAATTTAACATGCTATAATTTCTATAAGTAACAAAAATCTTCAAAGTGATTCCACACTCAATTTGAAATAAAAAATATCTTATAAACATTAGATAAATTATCTTTTATTTTTATGTAAGTGAATTCTGTGATATTATTTGACTTCGATCTATGATATTGAACATCTTAATGACATTCATAACTGCATCTTTGAATAAGTTGCTTCAACTTCAATACCAAGCATCTTCAAGAAATCTAGAGTTGTGGGATTTAATCCTATAATAAGAAATATCCCAGGCAAACTTTAAGTATACATGGTAAGAGACAATAGCAATATATTTTGCTTACAAAGTTATCTCTTCAACAAAGTAAAGTTGATTTATGTAATTTGTTTGTTGATTCATGTTTAAATATGTATCCATAACAGTTTGGTGCTCAATTCTTAGTTGTATACAGTTTAATACAGTTCCTTTGAGTGCTCTAGGATTTACTGCTCTAAACAGATAGAAGGCTTACTCATTCTAATCAGCGCTGGGTAGGGTAGTGACACATGAAACATTTTTCTTTCTTTTTTTTCCTTTATACGCTTAGAAAACTGTTGAGGAAGACGATATGTTGATTGTTACACAAATATTTACTTTTTCATGAAGAAGATATGTCCAGCTTCATAAACACTGTTTATCAAGTAATTTATTACGGTCCTCCTCATCTGCTTTTCAGATGAGTGATAAAAATAAAAATAAAACTATTGTCCAGATGGGCATTCCCTATCCCCTAACTATTATGTCTTGTTTTTATAAACCGCTACTAATTTAATGAGCGCAGAATCCTCAAAATTGAGTATTGTTGGTATTCGAATATAATGCATTATTTTTCAGAGTTTTTTTCAATAGAATCTATTCCATTCCCTTTAAATGCAGAATGTATGAGTTTTATCGTACTATCTTTATGTTGGAATGAAAAATTTCGAGATGTATGGCCTGCCCCAAGGAAATATTCTTTAATACTTTTTGTTAGTTTCCTTTCGGTCTGCCCTATATAAACGGCAGACTGAGAGACTCAATCGAGTAAAACCCACTCTTACACATCAGAGTTGGCCATATTTCTCTCCTCATTTCCCCCATAATTGTATTTAAATATGTGATATAGAACATTGTTATGTTATATTCACATGAAAAATTATGGACAAATATTCTTCTTTATTTAAAAAAATATTTATATTTTTTTCAAATTTACAAGTCTAAATACATATATTTGCTATCGTATTCACTTCTGTAAATAAAAATATAATTGTATTTACAGGTGAAGTAAAGAATATTGTTATATTGATGTAAAAGTATGTATAAATATTTTTAATAAAAAATTAAATATTAATATGTATAAAATTCCTTAAATCAGCTATAACCAATTTACGTCTAGACCTTAAGTCCCATAACAACTTTCTTTCCTTTTCACCAACTTGAAGGATCCCATACTTTTACAATACCGATCTAAAGTAGTTTACCCGATACCTTGCTCTGCTCCTAATTGCAATAGCTCCTATATTGACGAAACCAAAAACCATCTCAAAACCCGCATTTCCCAACATAAAACATCCATAACTTCCCGGAACCCTTCCGCCTCCAAACTATCAGAAAAGGCTTAACCCTCAACCATTCATTTGATTTTGAAAAAACCTCTGTTCTTGCCACGGTCACTAACCATGAAAAAAGACTCATTTCCGAATCTATCCACATTCACATGGAACAGAATCCTGTTAATCATAAAGTAGACAAAAAGTGCATTTATTTAACATATAGACACATTTTAAATTAAGATTTAAACCAATTTTACATCCCCCACAAACACATAGGGGAATAAGAAAACATTAATTATAAATACAAAAAAAAAAAAAAATTAAAATAAGTTACCAAAGGAACTGCAAAAATTAACATTATAGTACAAGTCAAAGCACTCATTCCCGTGTAATCACTAACGGCTCCTGCAAATATGCCTCCTAAAATTCCACCCACATCAAAAATAGTAGATAGATCTGCACTGAGAGTTTCTGAATAGGAACCTAAAAAATAATAAATACATATATCAAATAACATTACTCTATTATTTAATAAAACATAATATTGATAGTGATTATATGACATTGTTCAAAACAAACAAATGTCTTTTTTTAATTTAATAGTTTTAAATATTTAATGAATGACTTCTTACCTGACAATTAAGTGAACTAAACCATACCCATGTCAGGTTTAATTTTTATATTAACACACACATTACATCCATGAATAACATATATATATATATATATATATATATATATATATTGTAATCTCAGTTATATAGAGTGCCCACACTCAGTGGAGAATGCGTAGGTTCAAAGGAAAACAAAATAATAACAGAAACAAAAATGATTAAATAAAATCTGTAAACCTTATTAATAATAATAGGTATAAAACAAAGAAAATACTGCAATGTATCTCTGGCAACACTCTTTACATTAAATATAAAAGGAGAAGGGTACATAGTAACACATAAATATAGTATTTATGGCTTCAATAAAAGAAAATCATCAGCTGATAGAATTATCCTGATACCGTGAACCAAATTGACCACATTTTGATAGATAATAGGCATATCAGTTCTCTCATAGATGTCCGAGTATATTGTGGCACAAATGTAGACTCCAACCACTATCTGAATATTGCTCATATTATAGAAAAAATCAACACCACAAGACCTAGAACCCTAATAAGAAAAAGATATAATCGGGATAAGCTGTTTGTTCGCACAGTAAGGATGATATTCATGAACACAATGGATCAAGTGTCTCCATGTCTGACTATGAAGATAATGATATAAATGAGCAATGAAGGAAGATACATCCAACAGTAACCGAGGTAGTGGAGAGAAGATATTAGGAGAAGAAGATAGGAAAGCGAAATCTCCATGGTTCGACGAAGAATGTTCACTTGCAACAACGGACAAAAATACTGCATATCAAGCACTAACAGCAAGACACATAGCGAAAGAATATAGAGAAAAGAGAAGCGGCTTCATTGAAGAAAGAAAAGATCCTGGGAAAGAAAGGAACTAGAGGCAGCCGAAATGCTTAAATCTATAGTGATATCAGAAGAGTCAATGCCTCAGTCAAAGCAGATAGCCCTTCAGGCCCACCCACTCAACATGAAAGGATCGCGATGGTAATATAATTGTTGAGAAAGCGGCTTGCAAGAATGTAAGGAAGGAACACTTTGCGAATATTTATGCAGAACGTCAGTCAAGAGGAGGAGGAAAATAACTACTATCTATTCCAACAGGATGGGGAAGTTAAACCACCAGATGATGAAGAGGTGATTGATGCTTTAGATAAGTTGAAACACCTCAAGGCTCCAGGGGCGGATAATATACCAGCTGACTTGCTCAAGTTTGGAGATGAGTGTCTGAAAATAGTACACAATCTCATCATGGACATCTGCAAAAAGAAAGATATGCCGTCGGAATGTAGGAAATCCTTAATATGTCCCATATTCAAAAAGGGAGACTCCTTTGACTGTAGGAATTATAGGGGCATAGCCTTCCTACCCTGTGCTTACAAAGTTTATTCAAGCATTCTGTTCAAGCATGGCTTCTTCCATTCGCAGAAAGAGCACTAGGCCCTTACCAAAGTGGGTTTAGAAAAGGAAAATCTACAATAGACCAACTATTTTGCCTCAGGATTATATTGAAAAAGAGACGTGAGTTCCATATAACAACTCACCATTTGTTTGTAGATTTCAAAGCGGCCTAAGATAGTTTGGATTGAAAGGGTCTCTACGAAGCGCTGAGACAGCTAAATGTTCCTGCAGGCCTGATAAGACTGATCAGAATGACCATGACAGACCTTGAATGCGTTGTACAAGTGCAAGGTATTGCTCTGAAATTTTAAATTAAGGAGTTCGCCAGGGCGATCCACTTGCATGTTTACTGTTTAACCGGCTCTAGAGAAGGCTATAAGAGATTTCGGGATTCAGACGACAGGAACAATTATAGACAGAACCGTGCAGCTCCTAGCATATGCTGACAACAACGATATAACTGGACGCTCAAAAAAGTCAGTTGAAGAGGCATTCCTCTCTCTTACGGAAGCAGCGAGATAACTTGGTCTAGTGGTCAACCATGATAAGACCAAGTATATGATCGCTGAACAGCACGTACCAATGACATCCTGGGGAAAAAGTGGGATATGGAAATTGTCCGTTTGAGTGGGTTTCTGAATTTACATACCTTGGCTCACATGTGATAATGCCTTTGAAGCAGAGATCGAAAGAAGGATATTAGCCATGAACAGACGTTACTTTGGATTGAGGCAACATCTATCAAGTAGGTTAATGACCAGAAAAACAAAACTTTCTCTGTACAAAACTCTGATTTGCCCAGTCCTTACCGATGGAGCAAAGACACGGACAATGGCAAAAGATACATATCAGAAGTACGCCACATTTAAACGAAAGATCCTCTGAAAAATATTTGGACTGGTGTTAGTTGGTGAAAAGTGGAGAGGAAGGACAAATGAAGAGGTGTACAACCTCTTTGGTGAGACTGACGTAGTTAGTCCTATCAAACGATATTGCCGAAGATGGGCTGAACATGTGGCCAGGATGGAGGAACAGGAAACTCCTATACTATAAGATTACTGACGGAGATAGTCCATGGCCGGAGGAGAGTTGACCGCCCCCGATTTCGATGGATTGGCTGTGTGGCTGAGGATGCCAGGAGTTTGGGAGTCCACAATTGGATGGCAGCAGTGCAGGACAGAAACTTCTGAAGGTTATTGATTGAGGAGGCCTGGACGCATCAACGTGTTGCAGCACCAACTACCTAACAGAGGGAGCTTAACAGCATTAGTAAACTGCCACCAGTCAATTCCAATCGTTATGGTGGGCAGTACCACCTAAATTTCATCTAAAGTTAACTATAAATGATTGAAACAATAATGTTTGAACCTATTAACTATAATAACACTACACACAAAAATTAATGCAAATTTTTAACGTGAACACTACTCAATAGGTTATCTCAACATTATTTTTAAAAAATAAATAAACCAATTAAAAAGTAGTGACCTTAATAAATAATGTTAAACATAGGTATTTTTTAACTTACTTGATGAATTGATATAAAATGGAAGCCAATATAGAAATGTGTAATTAACCAGCTTAGAGAAGAAAAGACACATGGAAAACTCGATTACTCCCTGGAATTTAAAAATGACAACTGACATATTAAAACAAAAAATTAAAAACATAACATTAAACTAAGTAGGTTTGAAATATATGATCTTTACAGTTAAATATTTGAAGTAAAATACTCTCATATAAATTCAAAACACCACCTAACTCAATTTTTGACTGAAATAAGTTAGGTAGTTATATGATTTAGCTTCATCACACTCAATCGAATGATACATATATATAGGTCAAATAAATGTTTAGAAGACTATATATAGATTAGAAAACACTATTTGACATACAAATTAAATAATAAATATATTATTTGCAACTTATTTATTTCCTAACCATAACTACAAGCATAATTAAAATAAAAAAGGGTGCTTTAATCACTGATGTCTTAAACGCAAGTGACAAAAGGCAGTCAGCAACTGCTCCTTACCAGTAAAGCAGTAACAAGAGTAAGAAAATGAAGTCACAAATAGACATACAGTGGGTCAAAAAAGTATTGGCACACTCAAATTTTTATGCAAATCTCAATAGGATTAAGATATTTTCCAGAAATAATATTTATATAATAAAGTAGTCTTTGAGTATTATATTTTAGAAGCAATGCATGTTCAGAATTCAAAATCTATGTTCAAAATAAAAATAAAGAGTAAATTTAGAGGGTCAAAAAAGTATTGGCATAGTTTTAAATGTTTACTATTAGCTCCAGTCAAAACAAATTACTCCTTTTTCTTTCAAGAGATTAGAAACAAGTATTGATGGTATAACAGTGACAACAATAAAAATCATTCTTTGTTGTATATTTGCCATGACAACATGGCTAAACCAGTCAATATTGTGTCAGTTTAAAAAAAAAACCATCATTAAATTTCATTATAATGGACTTAGCTACCGACAAATACCGAATAAATTAGAAATTGGTTCTAGTAGTGTTTAGAATATTGCACAAAAGTTTAGAAAGTTTTAAATAAATCCTAATAAGTATTAGAAATACACTTCATATATATAATTATTATGGAAGGTTCCAAAAGAAAAAAACCTTTTCTTACAGAGGTGAACTGCAAAAAAGGACCTGAGTTGGCCAAAACTTAAGTTAATAAAGACTTCAAATTCTGGGAAAAATGTTTAACTAATCAAATTTGGATTTTTCAAAATGAAACATGAAAAAAAAAGCCAATACTTTTTTGATCCACTGTATATCACATTTTTTTTAACAAAGTTGATAAAAACCACGTTTGTTTAATAGGTAGGTTTAATAGGTAGACTGTATAGTATAGGATAAAATTTATACTAAGAACGAAATCCAAAAATGGATTGAACGAGCATTGTAAAGGTATGTGGAAATATAGGCAGATTCCTGAATGACAATTAACAACTTCAATGTATAAATCTACTTTTCTAATTTATTGTATGTTTATATATGTATATTGTATATTAATTGCATATTTATATTTGTATATTGTATATATATTCTAATTTAATGTGTTTTATAAAAATATTTTTTAGATGAATATTCCGCAGAGCACCCAAAGCTCCTAAACACAAATATATGAGACAGTAAAAAGAAGGGTATTTTTTCTTATTTTCAACTGAATGCATCATTAAGGAGTTTTAAGGGAACAACAAAAAATTACTGTGGTGTAATAGATTTCATACCAGGTATTGTTGCATGTAAACATCCAAGTCTTGAGTTTTGTTCGGGGGTGGTAGGCACACCTACTACACACCTAGTTTAAATATTAGCGGATGTCAATTTCCCTATCAATCTATCAAGATTTTAAAGTAGATATGGATATACATTCTCTTAGGTTGGATAGAACTTCTCAATTTCTGTACTTTTTTTTAAACTAAAATATTTTTAGTTTTTAAAATATCAACAATTCATTTTCATAACAGATGATCACATATCATTTCAAATTAATTTATAATCAAGATACTTAAACTATATTAAATTTTTTTTCAGTATTTTGAACTCAAATTGTTACAAAACATTCACGGAATGTTTGTTACCAAACATTCAGTGAATGTTGCTGAAATTGTTACAAAATATTAACTGAGTAATTACAGCAAAGTTAAAAATCGATCATACCATCCACACCAAAAATCGTTATGTAACCTTTACACAGTAATTTGCAAGAATCATGAGTTAAAATTCTTTCAAAACACTCACGGGATTTCACCGAATAATTTAAGATATCAACTTAAAAATCAAGCCAGCTGGTCGCTCAAAAAGTCGTTACATATCTTTTAGGGGACCCCTGAAATACATGACCCTCGTAGCGTTTCGCTTATTAAACACTCACAGAACCACATCTAATAACATAATATATCTAAATTAAAAATATATTCAGCCGTTCACTCGGAAAACCGTTACATATCAATTAGCAAATCGATTAAACATATTTTATTTAATCACGATTCAGTATTTTTAGCTCAAATCATTTCAAAACACTCAAGGGATCTCATCAAATAATTTGAACCATCACACTTAAATCGACCCAGCTTTTTGCTCAAAAAAGCGTTATATAGCTTTTAGTGGATGACCTAAACACATAACCCTCGTTTCGCTTCACTAAGTTCGGTTAAAAGTATAAGTTAAACTTATACTTTTCTTTTATCTTACATGAAGTTTTTATTGAACTTGAACTTTTTCATTATGATAACTTTTTGATGAAGTTATTTTAAAACTTTTATCCAAATAACTTTTTTGATAAAAGTTCACTACAAACAATTATTTTGAAACTTATTCATAAAAGGTTTTTTGGAAAAAAAAAGTAATTTCAGAACTGCTAAAATTGAAAATTCCTCGTTGTTACCATTTTATCAAAAACATCAAAATAAACATTCATGTATGTGTAAACATTCACTCACTCATTTTCTATAATAACAACTTTTAAAATCCCAACCAAGAGCAAAAAAGTTGTATGTGAACCTTGAACTTTTTGAAGAACAATTTTTATCATACAGGTATAAGAATAACTTTTATTGTATGGAATTTTTCTTAATAAGTCCTTTACTAAATACTTTCAAAATTAAACTTATTTAAAAAAGTTTATGACTCTTTTGATCACTGCTTTTTAGACCCTGCCTCTAGATTTCGATCTGTTTTTAGAGAATTTTAAATAAAATTCATGGACATTGGTTGTAATTTTTAAAATTAGAGAATGTTTGGGTAACATAAGTGTTTGACTATTAATGATTTTGAGAATCTATATGCATCCATATATATTGATATTTTTGTCATGACAAGCCTTGACCTATGGGGCATAATGGAGGTCTTAATGTGCCTCACAGGCCAAAAAGTATGAGGAATCCTGATATAGAACATACTTTAGATCAAACAAAAGTTTCAATCATTGGATCAGTGTAACGGTCAAATCAATTTCAAATAAAGTTCATGGGGCATTTATAATAATTTTAAATTAAACATAAATCCTCCTTTATTCTTTGTTTTGAATTTATTAAGTAATCAAAAAATAAAAACAGAAATATTAGCAAATCGTTTTAAATCAGAACATGATTTAGGCAAGGAGATGATTTATCTCCTGCACTCTTCAATGTATTCCTAGATAAAACTATGAAAACCATCCAGTGAACAAAATAGCTCTAGTGTTTTTATAACAAAACTAAAGTAAGATTTTTGAAATTTGTAGAACTTTAGTACAAAACTAAAGCAATTTTTGTACAGAAACACAAAATAAAGTCTTAAGATCAAATGTTTGGCCAACGCAGATATACTTTATTGTTCTAACGGAAACTGAATAAGAAGCGATAAGTCAAATCAATGAACTTTAAGAGACAACTGAATAAAGAAGTTTAAGAATCTCTTTCTAAAAATCTGAAATGAAGATTAACAGCAGGAAACATCCAAAAACAATAGAAACAAAGTAAAGGAAAATTAGAATAATAGATTGAATTAATTATAATAGTAAATATAAAATAAATTAAATTATTTATAATAGTAAATATAAAATAAATTGAATCATTTATAATAGTAAATATAAAATAAATTGAACTAATTATTATTATTATAATTATATTGAAGATTTTTTTAATAAGTTTTAAAAATAACTTACAGGGATTTTGAGAGCTCCAATAATTCCAATAGCTTTTTCTTTATTGCTACCTGAATTAGAATTTATGCTTTTAGTATCTATTGGCTGAAATCAGAAAAGTGGTTCCTTTAAATACATTATGTAGAATAAAAAAATTGACATTAATAGTAGCTAAATAACAATAACTTTTCCGTTTCATTTAATATTTAAATAAATTTCAATGAAAAAATGTAAAATTCTTCTAGTGGTTCTGAAATTTAACTTAAATTAATAAAATTGGTTGCTAAATATAAAGATTTATACTGTATCTGGAAATAAGACAACTGTACAAAAATTGTATATATATATACATGAAATACACTTATTTATATAACAAATAATATATACGTATATATACTCATTTGTAAATGAAGTGAATCATTCAAAATAAGATGAAAAAAACATTTAATTCTTATTTAATGATATAATTTTTGGAAAGGTAATTTACTTTTACATGTTTCGAAGTATTAAGAAAATTTGCTATAATAAAACTGAATACTTAATAGTTCACCGTTGTATTATTAAGGAAGGAGATGGTCCGGGGTGGCGGTCATAAATAGACTAAATAGTGGCAAAACTTCAGTTCTAAGTGAAACTCCTTGCTGAACACACCTCCCTGAAGAAGACTGCAAAGTCGGCTTTTAATAAAATAGTTTTGCCAATATTTAGTCTATTTGTGACCGCCAACCCGAACCATCTCCTTCTTTAAAATAAAACTGGTTACATTGGTTTTTGGAGGTTTATAAATTAAATTAAGTAAATTTAAAATTTTTAAAAACTTTATATATTTTTTTGTTTTAGTATCTTATTGGTCCACCTTGAGCATTAATTACAACATGAAGAGGAAGAGACATACTTCTTATCAGCATTTTGATGCTATCTTGAGGAATCTTCTCCCATCTCTCTAATTTTATCCAGAGTTTGTGGAAAGGTATTCCATCCTGAAATCTCCCTTTGATAGATCCCATAAATGTTCAATGAGATTTAGTTCTAGAGAGCAAGTAGGTCTATCCAGGCGGGTACTTTCTTGATTTTGAAAGAATGTATTTACGAGTCTAGCTTTATGAGGTCATCCAAAAAAACGAATTCTGGATCAATTGTCAATTGCTTCTGCCATAGATTGCACTATTGGTGCTAAGACCATGTCCAAGCCTTCAGTTAGAGATGAAACGATTTCTTCAAGCTCTGGCAGTCAAATATCAGTCTGATTCTACTATTTTTGATGTCCTCAATCATCAGTATAATTAAAGGAACCAATACCCTGGTAACATATCCATGCGCGACTTACCATACTTTGTGAGATTTGTAGCCTTGCTGCCACATTTCTCTGGGTATCACCTCTTTCCAAAATAGCAACAGCTATTTCGAAATCTACTGCTGTAAGACATTGAGCAGACATTCTTTAATACCCAGAACTTTTAAAAAGGTTTAATAAAAAATATTAAAAACGGTTAGTTAAGAAAATAGGTTTACAAGCTATAAAGTAAAGCGAACACAACTGTAAACGAATTAAACTGAGGATAATCCCATACTTTTTTTATGTTTGAAAGAGTTAATTTCAAGGGATCTTAAGTTATTATTTGTATGTACATATTGTGTAAATGTATCATGTAGCCTTAATATTAATGCCCTTTAATGTGGCGAATGTATTAATATTCAATAAAGAAACAAAAAAAAAAATTTTCAAAGGAATTAGCCTATTGTGAGTGTAAACAATCCACAGTTGTCAAATTAGAAAAATACTGATTTCTCACAATTTTATAAGTAGTTAATGTAATGATCTACTTCATTTTCAAAATGAGTATATATATACAGAAATAATATATATGTAAATAAATGTATTACGTATATACAAGTAAATTTCTGGGACCTCTGTTGCTTAATATTATAAATTTCATTAATGATTTTGCTCAAAAAACTCAGTCAAACCCTATACTTATACATTTGAAAAGATTTAACTGAATTCTGAACAGAAATTTGATTTGTGTGATATGGATGAAATAACACAAGATTAATTGCTTACAGTATCAAAAACTTTGCAAATACATTTCTTCAATCATTTATTATCAGGAGGGAGAAGGGTAAATCAGTGAGTAAGGCAATGTGCTCCTATTCTTCTGGGATAGGTTCAATTCCTGCAGTAGCAGATGACTATTTATTCAGTTGCATCAGCTAGGAGATGCTCATAAAGGTACAGATTTATTTTTACACCATCAAGTGTAGTTAACTAGATAGTAAGTTTCAAAGGATTCTCAGGGTGTTACTTTTTTTAAATTGCATTAGACCATAACCTGACTACCTTCATGTTAAAGTGTCACCATTAAGCTATAAGTTCCAGTATAAATCATTTCCTTGAAATGTAAATTTTTTTTTCAAATATTAGAAAAAATTTTTAAAACTTACTTGTATTCGCCATAATTTATATGTTATTGGGTTGGTAAATAATTCTTTTCGGTTTTTCTGTTTATTTTTATGTCACAATGATGATGTTTATTTTTATGTAAACTTCTTATCTGATGAATTAATCTCTAAGGTGGATTTTTATCCTGTTTGTAATATGTCAACAAATATATCTGTTAACTCTTGTTGAAACTAGCTTAATATTGTGTTTACTATTGCACTATGATTATGGAAGAAAATATCATTCATTATCGGTACATTTTGTTGTATTATTTTAAAAAAGGTAAGCGTGTGCAGAAACTTATAGAAAAATTTGCAGTGTTTATGGGGATGATGCCTTAACCGAACGCACCTGTCAAAATTGGTTTGTCAAATTTCATTCAGGAAATTTTGAGATCAATGATGCTCAACGGTCGGGTCGCCCACATGAAATTGAAACGAGCAATGTTAAGGCCATTGTTGATCAAAATCCCACCCAATTAGTGCGAGACATTGCTATAGGCCTAAATGTGTTGCACACAAGCATAGAAAACCATTTCCACATGCTCGGCTATGTTTCCAGGCTTAATGTTTGGTTCCTTCACTCTCTAACCAAAGTCAACTTGGCAACACGCATTTCTGTTTGTGACTTACTACGGAAACAGCAACAAAACGACTCATTTTGGAAAAGATTGGTAACAGTAGATGATTTCGTAGAAAATCTTGGGGACAGCTCTTAGCAGTGAGGCTCCTAGAAGAATGTCAAAACAGGATTGCATCCAAAGGAGATAATGCTTCCCATATGGTAAGATTTCAAGGGTGTCATTTTCTATGAAATATTGCCATCAGAACAAACAATTGATTTAACTCTATACTGCTCACAATTAACAAAATCGGATCAATCAATTAAAAATAAACGCCCATAACTGGCAAATCGGAAGGATATTGTGTTCCACCAAGACAATGCTAGGCCCTACACCTCATTGGTCACTCGCAATAAATTATTGAACCTTGGATGGGAACTTTTACCCCACCCTCCCTATTCACCAGACCTAGCTCCAAGTGACTACCACTTATTCCGGTCTCTGCAGAACTTTTCAGTTTTTTAACAATAAACTCCAGACATTCTATGAACATGGCATTATGCAGTTAGTGGAAAAATGGAAAAAAGTCATATTAAATAATGGTCAATATATTGTAGATTAAAATAAATTTTATGTCTATAGTACATTGAGTTTCATTTCACTCTGAAAAACCGAAAGGATTTATTTGCCAAACCAATACTATACATCCCCAAATATAGGTCAATTTTTTCAATAAAATGGGGGATGGGTAGACCCCTATAACCACTTTAAAATTACACATAGAGATTTCTAAATTAAAAAAAAAATTAACCGCATTTTCTACATTAAGATTAAATGAGAAAACAATATGTCAATCAGATATTGCAAGAAATATGGTATTTAATAGTTAATGTTCATGGTTTTATGTAAAACAAAATAAAATAAAATGAATAAATCTAACTTCACACAAACAGTAGTGCTTCATTCTACGTCTAAGTCATGGGGAAGAAAGATTTTAATAATTAAATTTCCTTCAAGAATATATATATTATTCTACTAGTTTATTTTCAATGGTTCAAAAGTTAGATCAATAATAACTTTATATGTCAATTCTGAGAATTCGCTGAAAAATTAATTTTTATAATATCCGTTATTGAATGTAAATGTATGTATGTATATATATATATATATATATATATATATATATATATATATATATATATATATAGAGAGAGAGAGAGAGAGAGAGAGAGAGAGAGAGAGATTTATAAAGAGTTAGAGCAATATAATAATGTATATTATAAAAATTAATTTTTTCTGCCAATTCAATGAATTGACATATGAAGTTACAATTGATCTAACTTTTGAAACATTGAAGATAAACTAGTAAAATAATATATATTCTTTAAGCAACTGTAATTATCAAAAATGTTCTACCCTATGACTTAATCGTAGAATAAAGTAATCAAGAGTTAGCTAGTCAAATATAGTAAAAAAGATGTAAAAAATGTTTTTTCTACATTAGCGTAGTTGAGGAGTCTATATATCAGAAACTAAGCAAAATTGAGAAAAAAGATATATTATCAATCATATTGAAAATGTTATCAACTTTAATTTTGTATAGAATGTCTTTGTCGATGCAATGGATAGTTTTCCTGATATAAGCGAAAAACAGCAATAAACATGAGGCAAACATTTTTCTTTTTTTCAAAATTAGCCATGGTTGAGGACGGATATCTCGGAAACTAAATGCGGTAGCGAAAAAAAAAGAATTTATGATCAATCATATTTTAAATTTTATCAGCTTTAATTTTATAGAACATCTTTGTCGATGCAATGGATAGTTTTCCCTGCTATAAGCAAAAACCCGAAAAAAAAGTGGCCTTCTAGGCGCCCGCCCTCCTACACCTCTGGCTCACCACCTAGGAGTGGGGACTTTTAGTATGTTTACCTCATTAGTAGTCCAAAAAATGTCTTAAAGTCAAAAATTGTGTCCCCACCATTTCCTTTTATAACCAATCATTGACTGGACTGACCACACCTGGTAAAATTGAAAGGAAGAATGTTACTGATGGAATAGATTGAGCAATGTTTTTGTCGATATAAGCGATATAAATTTTACATTGCAAAAAGAAAGTGCTGAATAAAATGATCAAAGGTTTAGTGATGTTTTAATAATAAATTTAAAATAAAATAAAATGATCTATCAAATTAATGAAATCACAAAAAACTTCAAATTTTCAAAAATGAAAAATTGTTTGTCTGAATGTAAATACTACTCACTAGTAAATAAAATTTACACATAAAATAAAAGACAAACACTAAAATAAGATTACAACTGATTCATGCTTCAATCAAAGCTAAAAATTCAAATAATGATCAGAGGTCTACTACTACTTTCTAACTACTAAGAAATGTGATAATAAAATTCAAATAAACATTTAATAATCTCAAACATTAATTACTTTTAAGACTATGAATGTTACCTGTGACGGCAATAATTCAGTATCAGAATCTGCAGAGTCATCATGAGAAGTATCAAGAAATCCTGAATTATCCCTTGGCTAAACATCACAAAAGCAGGTTGAAGGAAACATTAACAACATACACAAGAAGAAAACATTGATAAGATATACTGAATAAATGAAAATATTCAACTCAAGCATATTTTAAATTATACATATAATTTAAATCTAATAATTTACAGGATAAGGTTTTTGGGAAAAATTAGTATAAACTTAGGCAAAAACAACTAAATAAGAGATTAGTTATTTAACACACATATAATACGACAATAACTATTAGCTAATAGATGTAAATACACATAAAGTAAAACAATACAAAAATGAAAGTTAATATTGTTTAGATAGTTAAACAAACATTCAGACAAGTAATCTAATTACTAAACATTAAGTAATTAAGTTTCTTTATATTATAATGATTATACCTGCAAACATCACTTCTAAATTAAAAAATAAGTAAAAGATTCAATTATTTCCATTTGAAAAAAAAAATAATCTCTTTACATCAAACCAGAGAATAGTTTACCTAATATGACATACTAGGTGTATTCCAAAACAAAGGTCCGATGATCAATGAAATTTCAGCCCTGTCTACTGACTTAATAAATTAAAAAATAAATTTCAACAGTTGAAGATCCTTTTTCCAGCAAAAATCTATTCATACCACACACTTCACAACTGGTGGAACTAATCATTGTCCCAGCCATTTTGATCTCTCACCAAATGGTAAATGACTACTACATCAAATCAACACTGCAGTAGTTTTGCTAAATGAAGAGTCGGTATACAGGGCTGCATGCATGATATATCATTCAGGCCTATCATCGGTTAAATATTGGTCATGCCACCTTAGTTTTGGAATACACCTCATACTTCTTTATTCAAGCACATATATTTATATATAACATAAAATGAAGTGACAATTGTACAGTTCTTAAGGTGATTTAAGATGCCTAAATATTACTGGAAGGATGAATTGCCATAATTATCTTGGTAAATGGAAAACTATTGACCCTTGCTTTCATCAATCAAAACTTAATTTACTACTAATAGTCTATGAATAATTATTTTTTTTTTCTATACAATAGTGATTCAATTGAGTACTAACTGTAGTACATCACTTGTTTAAGTATTTTATCATTCTTGAGGAATCTGTATCATTTGTCGCTTCAACAAATTATTGGTGCCCACTTTATTGCAGTAGTATAAGTTTTTAAATATTTCTTTTTATAGGACAATTTTTGTTAGAAATTCAATTTCTTTATTGTGAAAAACATCTTTAAATAATTTAAGTATCTTTTTAATGACAAAAATGCCTTTAAGTATTAAGAAAAGTTATTGTATTTATTAAATACTATTTAAAATAGCTGGGGGCACCTTCGTTGCTGTAATAGTCTGGTGATTTCAGTCATAAATCATAAGAGTAATTGAGATTTTCATATATACAAAGTATAATTCTACGTTTTTTTCAAAGTTGTTAGTTTTTGACATTCAGGAATTCTCTCTGAATTCCTAAATTTTTTTCTTTAGAAAAAAAGCTGTACCACTACAACCCATGAAGGATCTGGGGTTCAGTACTATTTAGGGAAAGCACTGTTTCTAGGTCAACGGTTGTGCAAGGAGGTGATTTGACCGAGATCACGCTCAACCGTCAGGTTTTCCCCCTTAATTAATTATTTAATTAAGGGTACCCACTTTATAGAGGCTGGGTGTGCCCCAGGAGGGACTTTCTGACCCAAGGTCGCCCCACGGCCAATGAAACCGATAAATAAATTTTCTGCCATGAGCCGGGGTTCGAACTCGGGACCTTTGCATTGGAAGCTCAGTGCCCTACCACTGAGCTACCCCGCTCCCATTTCTTTAGAAAAAAAAAATTATATATTCCTTCAATAATCTCTTAATGTTTGCGGATGCATCTCTTAATGTTTATGGATATAAAACCTTGAACCTCCTCTTCATCCATGTTATCAATACTGTTAGGAAATTTTTTTGAGATTCAAATCTTCAAGATCTATGATTAGTCATTTGAGAATAAATATATGAGGGAACCCATTTCTGGAGTAAGGTCTTATGAAAGAAAAAAGCAGGCCTAAGCAAAAGGAGTCAACAGAATTTGATAGCATATACAGAGAAGAATCTAAGTATCTATCCTCACAATGCCTGAAAATATCTTAAAATCAAATTAACTAGTTTTTCGGTCAAATTAACGAGCATATACCTGTCACATAGATTGGACTATAGAAAGAAATATAATTTCAAAACTTGCTAGTTTGATTTGACAAACTAACAGATTTTAACTGGTCTAATATAAACTCTATGAAAAACCAAGTTTAAAATTTTAATGTGCTATCATTTTTTTTTTTAAATGCAAATCGTCAATTTTCCCCTCATTTTATTGCTTGGTAGTACTGTAACTTTTAGAGATGGTTTAATTAAAAAAAATACTCTGGTTTTGTATAAAATATGTCTAAATACAGTTAAAATATTGTCACAGACAAAATGAGTAAAAATGAAAGTGACAAAGGTGGTGGTAACTGAAGTTACAACCTTTTAAAATTTAAAAAAAAAATCATTCGATCTTAATTTCAATTAGAGGCACCAATGACCTCATTTTAGCCAAAACTGATAGTTACAGGTATCAAACCAAGGTAGCAAATCTCAAAAAACTATATTAGTTCACTTCCCCTTCAATATGTTCACTGTATTTGATGAAAGTTATACTAATTCATTTGTACACTATTCTCCAAATTTCCTCCAACTTGGGGTCAAATTAAACTAGCTGATTTTGAAATAAGGACATATCATGGATAATACATTTAAACTTCAATAAGCTGGAGTATTTTTTAAATATAGTGAATGGAATTCGATGAAATTGATAACAGCCTACTTGATCATTTCTTTACCAATTCCTAACTTCCCTCCACATTTGGGCCAAATCGAATGTGCAGCTTTGAGCTATAGGTGAATTGAGAAAAATACATTTTGGCATATATAAGAGGAAGTAGAGGATGCAATTCGATAAAATTGATACGGCATCATTTTGTTATGAAAACACAACTTTCCTCCTTCAACTTTGAGCCAAATTCAACAAACCTTTTCTGAAATATAGGCATGTCTAAGAAAATAAATTAATGCTTTCTCAAGCGAAATTGTTGGACAGATTTTAATAAAATTGATATGAGACCATTTAGACACCAACTCATACAATTTCTGAAAATTCCACTGTAATAGGTGAAATGCCCGTCAAACAGATACAGAAAAAAAAAATGTGTTGCTTGATTTCTAAAACGTACAATACAAGCGAAAATGTTCAGGAATCTTTAAAGATGTAATAACCTTTTTTTAAGCTTATATGTTATGATCACATGCAATATGTATGTTTAAATGCAAATAAAATAAAAAATATGAGAAGGAGTTAGTCGAGGGTGCAGTCAAATAAATAAAAAAATTAAAATATATAAATTATTTTAAGGATAGGCCAAGTCTTCAGGGCTACAAAAGATACAAAACATGTTGAAAATAAAAAATAAATATAAGTATATATAAAATAGGAAGAAGTTGTCAGATACAGAAATAAAAGATGGTATCAGAGATATAGTGGGTGACAATATAGTTAAATGTTAAGAATTATATATGTAGAAGAAACAAATAAATGGAAAATAAGTAGGAATAAAAATAAAAATAAAAGAGAATATAGCATTGCTGTATTCTCCTTTGTTTTTATTTTTATTTTTATTTTTATTCCTACTTATTTTCCATTTATTTGTATCTTCTACATATATAATTCTTAATATTTAACTACATTGTCACCCAATATATCTCTGATAACATCTTTTATTTCTGTATCTGACAACTTCTTCCTATTTTATATATACTTATATTTATTTTTTATTTTCAACATGTTTTGTATCTTTTGTTGGGTGAATGAGAAATTACCTGAAGAATGGAAAGAATCTATTCTTATTCCGATTCACAAAAAGGGTCCAAGGACGGATTGTAATAACTATTGAGGAATTTCACTCCTTCCGGTATGTTATAAAATATTTACTTTAATCTTAACCAGTCGAATCACGGAATACGCCGAGGAAATTATCGGAGACTACCAATGCGGATTTAGACGGAATTGTTCGACTATTGATCAAATATTTTCTTTACGGCAAATATTAGAGAAAAAATTGGAGTACAACGGTATTGTTCACCAGCTGTATATAGATTTTAAAAAGGCTTACGATTCTATTGACCGCCAGAAACTGTATAATATTCTAATCGAGCAGGGGATTCCTAAAAAATTAGTAAATCTAGTCAGGATGTGCTTGACGGAGATACTCAATAAAGTTAGAATCGGTAATAATCTGTCCGAAAAATATGAGGTTCGTTCGGGTTTAAAACAGGGGGATTCCCTTTCGCCTGTCCTGTTCAATTTGGCATTAGAACATGCCATTAGGGAGGTAATGCGTACCGAGAAAGGGTTGGATCTGGGTGGGACAACATCCGTGCTGGGCTATGCGGATGATCTGGTACTGTTAAGCGAAGACGTTGAAACTATAAAACTAAATACGACAACGTTAATGAAAGCCGGTAAAGAACTAGGACTCGAAATAAACGTGGATAAAACAAAATATATGGTTAGCTGCAAAAATGGTGATACTACTGATGATATCAATATAGATGGTAATATGTTTGAGCAGGTAGATAAGTTTAGGTATCTAGGTTCTACGATAACTAGAAAAAACGAAATTGAAGAAGAAATTAAGGTTAGACTGAAGGCGGGAAATGCTTAATATTTTTCTGTGACAAAACTACTTAGTTCGCGCCTTTTGTTCCGAAACTTAAAAATTAGCTTGCCTACAGTTCTTTATGGGTGCGAAACTTGGCCGCTTACATTAAGGGATGAGCAGCGTCTTAAGGTTTTTGAAAATAAAGTATTGCGTAGAATATTCGGACCGAAGAAGGATGAGTTAACCGGAGAGTTCAGACGGTTACACAACGCCGAACTGCGTGAACTGTATCCGAGTAATATAATTGAGATAGACCGAAGCAAAGGTGGGAAGATTGCATTAAAGCCGATCTGAAGGGACTGGGTTTGGACGGCGAACGGTGGAGGGAGGTGTGTAACAAGCGATTGGTGGTGTCGGCATCGAACCTTCGGGTTCGCTAAGCCTTTTTATTATCATTATTATTATTTGTATCTTTTGTAGCCCTGAAGACGACCTGCAAAGTGGGTCGAAACGTCGGCAAAAATTAAAATAATTTATATATTTTAATTTTTTTATTTATTTGACCGCACCCTCAACTAACTCCTTCTTATATTATATCAACGGTCAACCATCTCTACATCAAAATAAAAAATATATTAGTCACTTATTACAAATAAATGACTGAAAATATGCATATTGAATTCAATGATAAACCCCATTTTCTATATTCCAGTGAAGTATGGCCATTAACCATTTAACAAATTTTAAGAGAAATTCTGGGAATGATAACAGAATTACAAAAATATATTCATTTTATTTTCTGCATTGTAGCTATTTGCTTATAAAAGGATATCCTTTTAAATTAAAAATTATAGTTTTTTTTTAACATTGAATAAATCCATATTAATTTAAAAAAAAAAAAAACAACTCTTGTTAATGCATCAGTTATTTTTTAACTTATTTTTAATATTTGTTTTAAATAAATCAATTAAAATAGTAGACTTAATTTTTTTTTACATCACATAAGTCATAACAGTGAATACTAGTCAGTTGCAGGAGTAAATAGTGGCATACAGGGAAGGCCAATTTAAATCAAACAATAGAAAGTAGCAAACGAAACAAAAGCAACCATAAAGCCAAGTAACATAACCCAACACCTCATACCTCAGAAAAAAATTGAAATTATGTCTATTATTTCATAACACAAATCCTAATAAAAAGATATTTTAAAAATTAATCATACCTGATTTTTTTAATAATTTAAGATTTTTTTTCCTTTTGATAAATCAGCCTATAAATAAATAAAATATGGCTTGAGGAACTTGAAGGCCGAATGCTGGTACTACTAAAGAAGACTAAGCTATAAATATTTTCAAACTAAACTCTTAAATAATTTTCTCAAACATATCAAGCTTTAATTTTTGATATTAGGGGGTTAAGATATATCTATGAAATATATTGTAAACCAAATACAACCATGGCATGAATATTTCATAAAACTTAAAAGTGTTACCCATTAGCAACTGAAGTAACAGAATTAAAAACCTATTTTTATCATATTTTTAAATCTTGTATCTTTAAATTTACTATCTATTATATTTGAATTACCCAAAAATTGTTTCATTCATTTACAAAACTAAATATTACACTTTACTTTAATTTGAGAGAGTTTATAACACAATTTTATGATAACTGTTACAGTATAGTATACAACAAAATAATATTTATTTCATCATGCATCTGCAGAAAAACAAACTAGATGATTAAAAAATCCAATTAATACCAATATTAATTACAATCAATTTTTTATTTATGATGTTTTGCAACGTTAATAAAAAAATTATACATACATTTGTTGAAGCATCACAATGACTTTCCTTCAGGAAAGTATCAGGTTTATCAAGGCCCACACTTTCAGGAGAATCAATAAGAAATAAAAAGTTAATAAAGCCCATTCCAGCTATCATTACACTAGGAATCATAAACGAGAATGCCCAATCTCTTTGTAGTAAACTACTAGCTACTAAGGCTCCAACAATATTACCTACAGATGTGTGTGAGTTCCACAGACCAAATATCAAACCTGAAAACATAATTAATCATCATACTTTAGGAAAAAGTTGTACTAAAATATATACATACAATGATTTAAGATGCTTTGAGAATATTAAAGATCATTAAGAGGATGTTAAATGGTTAGAGTATGACCTGAGTATGGATAAATCATGAAAAGACTGAATTATGGGAAGCCAAAAAGAACTAGGTATAGGAGAAAATCAAAGGTGTGCTGCTAAGAAGAATATCTGCAGATAGACAATTGAGCATGTCAAGGATGTAGCTCAACCTCTCCTTGAAAGAGATATATAATAATAATAAAAGGCTTATGGAACCTGAAGGTTCTATGCCGACACCACCAATCGCTGCTTATTATACACCTCGATCCACCATTCGCCATCCAAACCCAGTCCCTTCAGATCGGCTTTAACGCAATCTTCCCACCTTCATTTTGTTATACCCCCCGGACATTTTCCATTCAGTACAGCAAATATTAACGTTTTAGGAATTCTTTCATAACTAAGCCCAACAATTTTACATGCCCATTTGATTCACTGTGATGTAATTATCTCAATGATATTAACCAGATACGAGTTCATACAGTTTGGTGTTGTGTAACCGTCTGAACTCTCCGGTTAACTCATCCTTCTTCGGTCCGAATATTCTACGCAATATTTTATTTTCAAAAACCTAAAGATGTTGCTCATCCCTTTATGTAAGCAGCCACGTTTCGCATCCATAAAGAACTGTGGGTAAGATAATGGTTTTATGGATTCTAGTTTTTAAGTCCTGGGACAAGAGGCGCGAGCTAAGTAGTTTTGTCACAGAAAAATAACATGCATTTCCCACCTTCAGCCTAACCTTAATCTCCTCTTCAATTTCGTTTTTTCTTGTTATTGTAGGCCCTAGATACCTAAACTTCTCTACCTAATCAAACATATTACCTTCTATACCGATATCACCATTTTTGCAGCTAACCATATATTTTGTCTTATCCGTGTGTTTAGGTAACTTTCCAAATTTTAATCAAGGCAAGGCGAATAACTCTCATGAGTTCTTAATAGGCAACATTCAAATTTTATTGGGCAACATTCTGCTTTTATGCAGTGGACTGTATTTTAATGAATTGGTAGGTTATACTGATTGTGCAACAATAGCTTACCATCTTTATGCCAGCTTAAATCTATTGGTTACCTTGAGGGCGTTGGAATGGGGCCAAGAAACCAGCAGCTCTTGCGAATTCAGTGTTATCTTTTAGATCTTCTGATCTGGCCCCACCACTCGCCGTAACGTGGGAAATTCAACCCATTTTCGCACAAACACCGTGTTTATTTCGAGCCCTATTTCTTTACCACCATTCATTAACATTGTCGTATTTAGTTTTTGCTTCCACATACCTAAGCATGGGTGTTGTCCTACCCATATCCAACCATTTTTCAGTACGCATTACCTCCCTAATGGCATGTTCTAATGACATATTGAACAGAACAGGCGAAAGAGAATTACCCTGTTTTAAACCCGAACGAAACTCAAATTTTTTGGATAAATTACTACCAATTCTAACTTTATTGAGTGTTTCTGTCAAGCACATCCTGACTAGATTTACTAATTTTTTTGGAATCCCCTGCTCGATTAGAATATTATATAGTTTCTGGCAGTCAATAGTATTGTAAGCCTTTTTCAAATCGATATACAGCTGGTGAACAACACTGTTGTACTCTAATTATTTCTGCAATATTTGCCGTAAAGAAAATATTTGACCAATAGTTGAACAGATCCTTCTAAATCTGCATTGGTAGTCACCGATAATTTCCTCGGCGTATTCCATGATTCGACTAGTTAAGATTAAAGTGAATATTTTATAACATACCGGAAGGAATGAAATTCCTCAATAGTTATTACAATCCGTCCTCGGACCCTTTTTGTGAATCAGAATAAGAATAGATTCTTTCCATTCTTCAGGTAATTTCTCATTCTCCCAGATCTTTTTAACCAACAAATGTATTTTAGAAACTCCAGCTTCCCTGCATGCCTTAACTAGTTCACTAGGAATATTATCGGTTTCCGCTGTTTTATAAAATTTTAATTTTCCGATAGGTCACTTCAACTTCCTCTTTACTCGGTTCTTCTATCAACGGTTCAGCACTCTGGTACCCAGAAGGAGGACACAGATTATAATTTCCCATATTTAAAATATTGTCAAAATGGTTCTTAAACTTATTTAATATGTCTACTGGATTGGTCAGAATATTGTTATTTTCATCCCTAATTCCAGACAGGACAGGTCCTAACCATTTACGTGATCTGTTTATACTTTTGTACATGTCTATTTTCGATTCTATTAGTTTCTATTTATATTATATTATTTTTAAGATACTCTCTTTTTATTTTTGAATAATTTTGTCATTCCATTCTTTGAGGTTCGAAAGTATTCTATATTGTCTTTGCTAGGATTATTTAGAGCTTTTAATTTAGTGACTTTTCTTTATTTGCACATGTTTAAACAATCAACATCAAACCACAGTTTTTTATTTTTATTTTCCTTTTTTCCTAGACACGAGTTACCGACCGCTTTAATATTGTCCCTGATCTCTACCCATAACTTGTCAATATCCTCGCAGTTCTTATTAGAAGGTTCTAAAGCTTCAAACATATTCTAGCTCCAATTGAGTTCTAATTGATGGATTTTTTAATGATTCCAAATAAAAATTCTCGATAATGAAACGGTTTTCTTTTCTCTTTTTTATATTTAGTTTTTGTCGAAGTTTTGGAATTACTAATTCATGATCTGACCCACATTCTGCTCCACGACCTTACATTAATTATACTGCTTTGACAGCTATGTTGTATCAAGACATGATCGATTTGATTTTGTGTTTCCGAATCCGGTGATGTCTAGGTAAATTTATGAATATCCTTATGTTTAAACATAGTACTTTTAATTATCAGTTTTTTTGAGATGACAAAGTTTATCAGATGGAACCCATTATCATTACTATATTCATGCAAACTTTCTTTACCAATCGTCGGAACACAAACTTCTTGCTCCTCACCTTGCGTTTGCGTCACCTACAATTATTTTCATGGAGCTTCGTGGTGATTTATCATAAACCCATCTGAGTTTATCATCAAATTTACATTTGACTTTGGTCACTGTCTTCGGTTGGACAATGTATGTTTATTAATGCAATTTTAAACCAACATCCCTGAAATATAGCTGCCAAAATTCTATCACTAAAGAATTTGCATCCCTCACAGCGGATAGCAATCTATTCCAAATTAGAAACCCGGCACCTAAACAATGATTCCTGCTTCCTCTGTACCAAATAACTTTAATAAATTATTACTTTAATAAATTATTGTACTTTTCTTCTCTCATTGAGCACTCGCTTGGCCAGCGAACCTCTTGCAGAGCCACAATATCCAAATTGAACCCATTAACCTTATCCGTTACCGATTTTAACCCACCTGCTGAATTCAAACTCCTTACGTTCCATGTACCAATACTTAAATCCCCTACAGCAGTCCCCATACACAGACCGGAACAGGAGACTAGTTTACCTCCCAATAAAGAGCATTTTACCTTAAGGAGATCCATGACTATTTATGGTGTTTGGTGAACTAAAGATATACGGGTAGGGCCTACGTCACACCCTCCAGCAAGTCTAGAGGTCCCCTCTCATTGTTGGTCAGCGATCCTATCGGACTTAGTCGGGAGGAACTTCCAAGCAATTACCAGCGACCATCTCCACATCGCCACCAGTGGGATGTTCCCATAGTGCTAATGCAGTAATGAGCACCGCATGAGGTGAAAGAGTTAAGGTCTACAAAAAATTTACTACTGTTTCATTTTATAAAAAAAATAAATATTTTTTACTTTTAGCTCCAGGTAAACAAATTACAGACAAAAATAAAAATAAACATGAATAAATAACAAAAAGTGAATATAGATATATTTCAAGACTCTCACCTCTATTTCCTTTGCCATACCAATTTCCCATCACAGCTACAACACCTGGCCAACCAGTCGTTTGTACAATACCACCGAAAATCTAAAACATTATAATGCAAAGTTTCAATAAATAATTCAATATTCAATAAATCAGGACAATATGCTTAAATAGTTATATTATAAATAAATAAATTATTAATACTTTATTCTCAGCCACGAATAATTAGGAATAAGATTTATTTTAATGTACCATATTACTTTAAAGAACATTTTTTTTTTTTATTGATTTAATTTAGACATTAAATAAAATTCATTAAATTTGTTTTAAAATTGTTTATAGTACTTAAAGAATTCTCATAAAAATATATCCTTCAAAATAATGAAAAAGAAATAAAAAATTAATGTTTAAAAAATCTAATCCAGCACTGCCCTCCAATCCCTTCCACAGCTAAAAAAAAAAAAGGCAACAACTGTACTTCTGTACTTTCTTCTCTAATCTTTTTACAGTTACAGTTACCAAGGGATGTAAAGATCCAGTTCTCTGTTACTGATATACCTACTTTATTTTACTTTAATGTTCACTATATCTACTTTATTTTACTTTAAGTATATTTTAACTACATTTTTATTCTATCCCTTTCACCTTTTTAGTTTTAATTCTTTATTATTCAATGTTTATAGTTTCTTATACCTATTGTTATCGGGTTTTTTTTTCTAAGCCCTGAACTGAAGGTCTGAACTTTGGGACTAAACGTCAGCAAAAATAAAAATAAATATAATTATTTATTTTTACTATTTATTTTTCAACTGATCACAACTATTCTTCTCTTCAATTATTCACTACAGTCAACCATCAATCCACAATTAAATGTTTATTAATTGTTCATCACAAAAAAATTATTTATTATCATTAATCATTAATAAATCAATCAACCAGGACATCTTATGGAAGTTTCTAGAACGGTATGGGTTCTCAGAAAAATTATTAATCTTATAAAGAAGATGATATGGGTACAAATGGCAAATTATTCATGACAAAGTGCTATCAAACGCTATCAAGATAGTAACCAGAATGAAGCAGGGATACGTGATACCACCAACTTTATTCATCTTTGTTTTAATTGCATTATGAGAGCAATACTTAGAGGAAGAAAATGCAGATTTCAGAAGAAACTGAGGGAGAGATTTAAGGACCTCAACTTTGAGAACAATCTGTCTTTTAGATGAGAGATTCAGTGCAAGTTGGATGCTCTTAGCCAAATTGCAAGCCAGAGGCTTGGCCGAAATCCGCAAAGAGGGAATTAGGCTGGGTTAGTAAATCATGGAATGGATCAAGGAGGATTGCTCTCTGATAAAGATAAATGAAAAGCACTTTAGAATTTCCTATGATCCAATGGGAGTCAACGGAATCAACATTAATAAATCAATACCCCTTTTTCTTTCATTAAGTAAGTTTCTCTCCAATTTAACATTCCTTAAATAAATTAAAGAATACCCCTTTTTTAAAAAACTATGAGGTTAAAAAATATAAAGAAAATGAGGGACAGAAATTCACTTATTGAAACTAGGAATAGTAAACAATCATAGTAGCTTTTAGATTTTAAGCGATTTGCTGACCAATTTAATATAACCGTAAAATCACACGCTACTTTTAATTATAGTAAGGGAGTTATTAGATGCTTCGACTTAAATATTTAGGAAATAATTAAATTATTGAGGAGCCTAATGGAAAAATTATGGATATCCATAGAATAAAAATAAAAGGTAACAAAAAATTTACAAATTCATATATTGTAACTTTTCCGTCTCCGTTACCACCTGAAAACCTTAAAATTGGTTATCACAACATTAAAGTCCAAATATAAACTCCTAATCCGATTAGGTTCAGTAGATGTCTTATTTTCTCCCACCATACCCTAAAAGGCACAAACCCCAAAATTATCTGTTCTCAGTGTGGTAAACTTGATGGTGGACTTGTGAATGTCTTGAACTTGTGGTAGACTTGAATACCTTCAGTGCTCGATACATGGTTAGTAAGAATAAATATTAATTTCACATTTCTTATAAATTGCTTACATACATTATTTTTTAGTTTGTATAACTTACTATATATTTCATTTGCCTCTTTCATGTATCATAAATCACTATTTTTTCATTATTAACCATTATTTGTCTGATAATATTATATCTCTGATTGTACTAAACAATTTTTCAGTCCAATGATGACGATGACCACATGTTTGGGTTGAAACGTCGGCCCCAATAAAAACCTTTAAAATGACTTCATCCTGACTATTTATAACCCATGATATGTAGAAGAGTCGACTAAGTTCCTTCAATAATTCATAATTTAATGTTTAAGTTCCAAATTTTGTCAACGTATTTTTCATTTTGATTTTTTATATATTCTTTTAAATTATGTAACTGTGTTTTTTATTCAATAAATATATTTTAAAACTCATCTTATATCGTTTCATTTTAGTAAAATGAGAAATTTGTTGGTATTTATGAACAATAAATTGATTTAGCTAGGTCACAGATTCGTAGCGACCTTCTATGTGAATCTAAGATTAGAAACCTTAGGAGTGTTAAATCCATCATCTGAATTATCTTGCCTTAATGCTTGTAATTTTAATGGAAGGAATATTTTATTTTATTTCAATAAAAATAATATGTAAATTTAACTTATTTTCACAATCCTATTAGGGATATGATTTATATAATGTTGGATATAAGAAAATATTAGCGTCACTATCATATTATTACATCACATTGTTACATGTAGCTTTAGCATGGAACTAATTGTCAATTGATTCTTACAGATGGCTTGAAAATGGCAACAACAGCGGAAACATTGTCAATGTAATAAGAAAAATAAAAATAAAAAATGGTGGAACAAATATAACCTAAACATTTTATTATGATTCTAATTTCAACTTAAACTAAAATATACTGAAATATATTCATATTTTTCTTCATAGGGAGTCACCTTTAAGAATACATTTCATATTCATATTTATGAATACATTTCATATTCATGTTTATGAATGTATATCATATGCCTATTTACAAATACAAAAATGATTAACTTTGGTTTTAAGGGATCTATATCCTAGGTCTATACGTTCAACAACTTAACTGAAGAATTTAGCTTGACACTGAGAGAGTTCAGGGTGGCCAATAAGGCCACTAAGTATTTAAGGATTAATATCACCATGTAAATAAGGTAATAAATACACAACTAAGGAAAATCTTATAAAAATAATCAGATGTTTATTATAAACATAAAATCAATGTTAATTATTACCTGCACAGCAATGTAATACCACAAGGAATGTATATCAAATCTGTGAGCGACACCAAAGAGATAACCAGCAACTCCAGATGAAATCATACCTATAGCCAGGAAATACCTTAAGTTAACACGCTCAGCAACAAAGCCACTGCAACAAAATTTTTCAAATTTGCAATACTGCTAATTAAAAATGATTGTATTAAACACAAAAAAGAGTGGCCTTACCTTAAAAACATAGCACCAGCATATGAAAAAAGGAATGACGAATCAAGAACTCCCAGTAGAACTGATCCATCACTGCCATCTAAAAGAATAACAACATAATTACATCAAATATGTTTTTTAAATTAAATTTTCTTTAAATATAAATATAATTTATAGAAATAAATACGATTTTTGTTAATAAACAGAAAAAAAACGACTTAAAGGGTTTAAATATTTATTATCTCCACTCCATACTACTCAATTGCAAAACCGACAGAAGGCAATCTTATAGGATAAAATAAACAACCATCGAAAAAAAAATAGAAGTTTTTACCATTCAAGCAAGAAGAAATATCCATTAACAAATTTTGTTTCATAAAAAAAAATCTTGAATTACTCAAAGTGTAGGAAACATTTTTCATAGCTTTTCAGTGATGGCCAATTTCATACATTCAAAACCAATTTTGCAGGAAATTTTATTTCCCTATTTTTCCAAAAGAAAACTGCATTTAAAGGGCATAGAATTCTTGTTGAAACTTATGACAATCATGTATATCAGAAATAACATCAGAGAATGGTTTCAATGTTTTAAAAACTATGATTTTAATCTAGGAGATGACGACCGTCCAGGTATCCCAAAAAAGTTGATGATGATTTAGAGGCATTACTTCGTGAAGATCCATACCAATAGCTGACTCACAACCTGGCTGAGCAGCGCTTCCGTTCTTATACAAAACTAAAAAAATGGGTTGATAACTGGATTGCCACAAAAGACATTTCTTTTATTCAACATGGAATCCATACGTTATCTGAAAGTAGTGGCTAGTGATGGATAATACTTTGAATGAATTGCATTTGAACTTATTCACACACCCATATATATATATATATATATATATATATATATATATATATATATATATATATATATATATATATATATATATATATATATATATATATACATATATATATATATATACATATATACATATATATATATATATACATATATACATATATGTATATATACATATATACATATATATATATATGTATATATATATATACATATATATATATACATACCAAAAAAATTTTTGGTAGATTGTCAAACAAGTAACACAGTTTTGGTAGAAAACATAAATGTTTGAAGAAATAATTCATTTTTTCAATTATTAATGGTTACAATTATCAATAATTAGTACAATATATATAAAATTAAAAAAATAAGATAGTGAAAAATGAAATTCAAGGAAATAAATTTAAATAAAATAATCAAAAATGTTTACTTACAAAACGGGGCCCAATCACACCATGTGGTGTCATTAAGGTCTGTTCCAGTTGGCGGTACGAGCCCATCACATTTCCTTCCGAAGTAACTTTTAACAACACTCAATGGCTTTCTTGAAGCATGATAACATGCATAAGTTAAAAATGTCAAAATAAGAACACTTGTTCTGCATCTAGAACAATAAAATCAAAGTTTGCATTCATTTCTTCAAAAAATTCCTTTAATTAAAACATTTTAATGTATCTCATGAATAAATTACAGAAATGTTTAATATAATCAGTCTAAATTTCAGAATAACATATAATTAATGGATATTAAAAATGATCACAGTGATAACATTGTACTTGGAATTATTTTTTATAAAATAATTTTCTTAATAATCTTTAAAAAGACAAAAGCCCTACAGGAATGTAGGGCTGTAGTAAAACATCCCATGGACTTGGATTTACTAACTGATAAGCTTTTTATTGACCAGGTTTTTTTATTGAACCCATTTGTGGCACCATTTGTCAATGATGGGAAAATTGTCTCAAAACTTAAGAGACAACAAGCATAAATAAAAAAATATGAAGAAAATTGGAAGTTTTATTGCCTAAGATATGAAAAATTAATTATTATGTGTTTATTAATTATTAATGCATTTTAAATAACGAATACACTCTCATTAATATAGGAAAATAAGTAGTGACTTTTAATAGTCTATAGTATGCAAAAATTGAACATTAAAAATATTATAAAACATTGATAATTTTATTTATTAAATATTTAAAATTTAAAATATAAATTTAAAAAAAAATTGTATTTAGCTTATTCTTGTCTTTATTCTAATAGCTATTATTCAATATACTTTGAATATGCTATTCAAATGTAAAATTAGGCCTTTACAATATCAGTAGCAAAATACATAACTATTTTTGTAACAATAGCAAAAATAAAAATAACCACTGCCCTGGCCGAACACAGCACAACACTAAACCATAATTTTGATTTAAAGAATCTGAAAATATTAAATATAGAAAAAATATTAATAATAGAAAAACAACGGAAGCCTTATAGATAGATAGATAGATAGAAAAAAAACTTTATTCTGGGACTAAGTCCCTTCAGAATAACAATAATGTACAAAATAATAGAATATTACTGGCCTAAACGTTTGAAACATAAATAAAATAAAATAAAAAGTAAAGAAAACCTTAGGTGCACAAGCTATATACAATACAGATAAAACTATGTACAGAGCATTTAAAATTATGAACAAAACTATGAACGAATCACTTGAACTATAAACAAAACTATATATAAGGATTGAACAACATAAACATACACTTTGAGAAATGAAAAACGAAAAAGAGATAGAATGAGTTCATTTCATAAAAAAAAAAAAAAAAAATTTTACTTGAATATATATATAAAAATAAACAGTTAATTATAATTGAATAAAAAAAAATGTATGTATTGAAATTCCTACGTCGATAGTAGGAAATGCATGTACTATCTCTTACCAAGTATTATGATTATATGATTGCTACACAATACATATATAGTATTAATAGTTAGCTGGTATCTGACTGTTTTTGGAACAGGAATTGGAATAGGAGGTTTTTGAATGTGTATAGGGAAGGGGCATGTCGAATTTTGATCGGGAGGGAATTCCAAAAGTTGACAGAGCGGGCTATAAAGGAATTTTGGAATGAGGCAGATCTATGAGAAGGGATGTATAGGTCAGAGGGTCGAGATCTTGTAGTGAGGGAATGGATTGAGGACTTAAACTGGAGAAGGTTGTAGGCATAAGAAGGTTATACATAAGAAAACGTATAGAACAGACGAAAATAATTATAAAACAGACACAAAAATTTGAGTAACTATAAGCAGACATAATTCAAAAACTAAAATTATAAACCATAAATAGCAATCAATATCAAGTACAATAATACATACATTTTCATCAATAACGAAATGCATTATAAAAAGGAAATAAATAAATAGAAATAAAAACCAATAGAAGAAAACCAATAAAAATAAATATAGATGATAAAAAAATTAAGAGCAGCCCTTGATACAATCAGGGTAACAATGTAAGATTAGAATGTTCCTAAACAGAACAGAATTAAAAATTTCACACAACTTTCACTTATCACCCTCTTCTTAGCAGAAATAAGTATTTTCAGACAAAGCGAAGTGAAAGTAAAAATTATAGTCTCTATATTTATTTATATTTCATTGTGGGTATTTTTATTTATATAAGTACCCTCATATATACAAATTTTAATATTTATATCACTGTAATCTATAGCATATGCCAATGCCAATACCAACAACAGCATTTATAAAAACCACAGAGTATATTTCTATAATATTGTCAGCTTCCGTATTATATTAATCTTATGATACGTATGGAAGCTATTGGCAATTGACTCAACACCACCAAGAATACATGGACTAATCAAACTACATAAAAATAACAAACTGAGACCTATCATCAATAATATTGACAGACCAAATGAAGCACTCTCCAAATTTCTAAACCCAGTCTTAAATAAACTAAACAACAACTTTGACATAAAAAATTCAATGGAATTAAAAGAAATACTTAAAAATCTACAATTAAATAGAAATGAAACAGAAATAATTAGCTTAGATGCTGAATCTCTATTTACAAACATCCCAATCGATGAATGCATATAAATTTTAGACGAAAACTGGGAAAATATAAAAACAGAAACAAAAATTAAAGATAAACAAATTTGTCTAGAGGGAGTGGAGCTATGTACAAAATTTAACTATTTCAAATACAATGATCAATATTACAAGCAACTATGGCGGTGGCCATGGGTTCAAAATTATCCACCAATATTAGTGGAATATATCTAAATAAATTGATAGCTACACAAATGCCAAAATTAAAAAATGAACCAATCTTAATAAAAAAATACATAGATCATTTATTCTTAATAATTCAAAGAAACACTGCAACTGAAATATTGGACTGCTTTAACAAATACAATAAAAGAATAAATTTCACATTAGAAAAAACAATAGAAGATAAAATAAGATTCTTAGACATGGATATAATTTTAAAAGAGGGACAGCTACTAACAAAATGGACAAAGAAAGAACAAACAAGTAATAAAATACTCAATTTCACCTCCAACCACCCTAAACACCAAATAATTAACACAGCCCGAAACCTTATAAACAAAGCAATAACATTGGCTGACCAAATAATACTTCAAAAATAAAAACTGAAATATACAAAATAATAATAATAATAATAATAAGGCTTAGCGAACCCGAAGGTTCGATGCCGACACCACCAATCGCTTGTTACACACCTCCCTCCACCGTTCGCCGTCCAAACCCAGTCCCTTCAGATCGGCTTTAATGCAATCTTCCCACCTTCGCTTCGGTCTACCCCTCGGACGTTTACCATTCGGAACAGCAAATATTAACCTTTTAGGAATTCTCTCGTTACTAAGCCCAACAACTTTACAAGCCCATTTGATTCGCCGCGATGAAATTACCTCAATTATATTACCCGGATACATCTCACGCGAAATATACAAAATACTAAAAGAAAATTTCTACTCTATTAAACCAATAAATAAATTATGGTTCAACAGACCATACAATAAAATACACATAAAAAATGGGAACAAAAAACAAGAAATACCAAAAACACCAATAAATAATATCGGACAACATAAAAAGTCTAAACAACAACTTGTTACACAGTTTTTCAGGGAGACAGACATAACAAATGACAACATCCAAAACAATAACCCACAAAAAAACGAAATATACAATAAAAGAATTTTTAACAAAATGACATACATACCACAGCTTACAAAACAAATCAAAAAAGTATTCATAAACTATGACCTACCGGAGATTCAGTTTGGCATATACAATGACAAAAAATTGGGTAAATACTTGACAAACACAAAAGACATAATAGAAGCACTGGACAAGAAAAATGTTGTTTATAAGTTAGACTGCCAACATTGTCAACAAATATAAATATATGCGAAACATAAAAAAAAAATTAAAAACCAGAATATCAGAACATACGTCAATCTGCAAAAATAGTAAAAACATTAATATAACAGCCCTAGCAAACTATTCGCACATAATATCCAATATTAAAATTCAAAAAATAAAAACACAACAAAACAGCTGTAATAAGGAATAAGAGAACAGGTGCAAAGTACAGTAATGGAACTGGAGATAGCCAATGTTGGATGATGTAATAATGAACAAGAAATGAATGTGTAACATCAAACAAATATTAAATGGATAGAATAGAATAGAATAGAAAATAGAACTTTATTCTGGGACTAAGTTCCCTTAGAATAACAATGATGAATTAATACAAAATAAAATACCAATCTGGCCAAAAACTAACTTATAAAAATTCTAACATAATATACATTATTTAAAAAGTAGTATGTAACCACTAAGAAATAAACAAAAAAAAATATACATATATATAAATACACGCATATATACATACATACACACACATACAAATACATATACATACATAAATATATAAATGAACATACAATCTTCTCTAAATTTACTTATTATTATGAAAAAAAAAAAAGACAAAAAAGAAATTACATATCTATATATACATAACTGCACAATTTATAAACAATAGGCTATCTAATAGAAACATAATTTAATACAAAATGTAATAATATTTACAGTGATTCATACAATAATAAGCAAACACTAAGATAAAATAAAATCTCAGGAATAATTGTGGTATAAAGGAACTATATATACGTACTTACTCATATTGGTACACAGAGAGACAAAAAGTATAAAATATAAACATATATACATGAAAGAAAAAGCACAACCTGAGGTGAAGAGAAACACAAATAAATAGTAAAAATAATAGTCAAAAATCATTGCTGTTTTATATTAAAACTTAAACTGTAGGCATCACCATTTACTTATCACAAATTCAGTTCATAAAATGAAATTTATGGTTGTGAATCGTCTGTTTGGGATGTGAGGAGATATTGGAAAAGGAGGTATTTGAAGGTTGACAGTGAAGAGGCATGACGGATGTTATGTGGCAAAGAATTCCAGTAGGTGACGGAGCGGGCTAAGAAGGAACGTTCATAGGTTTTTGTCTTGTGTAATGGAATATAGAGGTCAGAATCACGGGATCTCGTTTTTATTGAGTGGACTAAAGGTTTCGGCTTGAGGAGGCAGTAGATATAGGAAGGGTGCTGGGAGTTGATCGTTTGATATAAGAAATTTCCAAGGAAGTATAGGCGGCGGGAAGAGGAGAAGAGCCACTTTGACTCGGAATATAGGTGGGACACATGAGACCATCTCGAAGTGCCTAAGACAAATCTTAAAAAACAGTTCATGATTCTCTTCAGTCTGTCCTCAAGCTCCAACGAGAGGCCACCATATCATACACAGCCATAGTCAAAGTAGGGGAAAATCAATGAGGAAACGAGGAGCTTGCAGATAGGTTGTGGGAGATGCTGACGAGAACGATGAAATAGTTTAAGTGTACCAATTGACCTTCTGGAGATATGAGCAATATGGGGTTTCCATGATAGGTTTTGATCAATGGTAATTCCTAAGTTTTTTACAGAGGGAGAGAAGGAGATTGGTTGGTCATTAATAATCAAGGGAGGAAGGGTGGAGATGGATCTAAGGAGGGAGTTAGAACCTATAAGAATTGCCTGAGGTTTTGATGCGTTTAAGTTTAAATTATTCAAGCTTGCCCAGGCACTGATCCTATCTAGGTCTTTCTGAATATTCATAAACGCTTTTAATAACTCAGTGGGCAAAAAAGGAAAGATAAATTTGGGAGTCATCAGCATATAGATGGTATGAACAATGGTGGATTGAACTAGGAAGGTCATTGATGTAAGAATTAAAAAGGATAGCAGAAATGCTTGAACCCTTGAATGAGACAAAGTGAGGAAAGAAGATAAGGGTTGATTCGGAATACTAACAGCTTGAGTCCTGTCAGAAAGGAAGGATTGGAACCATAGGATAGAACTATTGGAGAAGGATAGTGATTTTAATTTAGTGTAGAGGATAGAATGGTCTACGGAATCGAATGCTTTGGAGAAGTCCAGGAGTACCAATACAGTCAGTTTTCTTTCGTCAATTGCATTATGTATGTCGTTTGTGATTTTGACTAAAGCGGATTGAGTGGAGAAGCCTGGGCGAAAGCCAGATTCCATTCAGATCCAAAAAATGGATATGAAAATTATTAAATTTTTGATAACTGGTGCCACATGACAAAAGCAAGTTAGATAATTATACAATAGATGGAGTAGATTAATAATGTAAAAATAGTTCATTTCAAATGTGCATATTTTTAGGAAATATAGGAATACTCTGATGATGGGGAAATTGTCCCGAAATATAAGATATAACAGATGTAATTAAAAGGACTGAAGAAAAATGGAAGTATTTTTTGCCTTAACCTTGGTAAAAAATTATGGATGACATATAATACAATATTTAGGAATAATAAGAAATAGGTGATTAAGCTCAGGAGATTGAGCTATGCGGGACATGTTGCAAGGATGGGTGAAATAGAGATCCCAAAAAAAATTTCAATTGAAGTTCTGTATCCACACTTGGGACCAGAACTGACTGGAGAATGGCTGCACAAGATAGAGCCCAATGGCGGAGGATTATTGAGGAGGCCAAGAACCACCACGGGTTGTAGCCCCACATAAGTAAGTAAGTCTACATATTTCTATTCACCAACTACTGTCCAAACCCAACCCTGCCTGATCAGCCTTAATGCAAACCCCCATCTTCGCTTCGGTTAATCTCTCAGATGCTTATAGCACAATACCTATTAATTTTTTAGGATTTTTTTCATTAAGAAGTCCAACAATTGTACATGTTCATTTTATTTGCTGCAATGAAATCACCTCAATTATATTTACTGGGTACATTTCAAATAATTCAGTGTTATGTAGCCATCTAAATTTTCTTATTGATTTATCCCATCCTTCTTCAGTCCAAATATTCTATGCTATGCTTCATTTTTAAAAACCATAAAACGTTGCTCATCCCTTAATGTGAGCGGCCACTTTTCGCATCTATAAAGAAACAGCTTAAGAATAATAGTTTTATAAATTCTAACTTTTAAGTTTAGGACAGGAGGAGCGAGCTAAGTAGTTTTTCAACAGATATACAAAACAGAGAACTCTTTTGAATCTATATTTTCATCATCTTCACGTTTAGGTAGAGTGCAAATATACTGGGTTGTTCAGAAAATAATGCAGGATTTTGAGTTTTCTTTAAAATGCCCCTCTATATAACAAACTGTTTACATTTACTGGATTATTCATTTGTATGAATGTCAACACTTATTAATCCTCTTACAAACGATAAGGTTTGTTATCTTCTGTAGCATTTTCCTCCTTAAAAATAATTCAGTCATTACTAAAATGTCAACAAGTGATTTTTGTATCATGTCGTTTTTACGAATTTAAACTCGGCCAGATGGGTAGTAACATCAATCGAGTCAAGTCTGCTCTCAAGCAGCATTAATGAATGCACTGTTCCACAACAGCTCAAAAAAATTTCAGGAGGGAGACTTCAGCCTTGAAGACAAAGGTCATGGAAGTTCTTCCTCTCTTGATAACGATGTTCTGCGGGCTTTGGTGGAGAAAACCCAGAACAATTGTTCGAGAACTTGCAGGGAAACTTAACCTTAGCAAACCGACTGTTGATGACCACTTCAAGGTTCTTGGAAAGGTAAAAAAGCTTGAAAGATGAGTTCCACACATATTAAAGGACTGCCAAAAAATCCAGCATTATGAAGTTTGTGCTACATTTCTTTGCCAAAACAAAAACAACCCTTTTCTGTCCAGCATTGTTACTTGTGATGAAAATTCGATACTTTACGATAACAGTAACCGTTCTGGACAGTGGCTCAATAAAGAAGAAGCAGCATAACATTTTCCAAAGCCTCCAATTCATCAAGAAAAGGTGATGGTCACTGTTTTGTGGGCTTCAATTGGCAAAAATGAAGGGGCCATCTTTGGTCAATCAGAAGGGGCCCATTTTGTTGAATGACAAAGCCTGGCTACATGTCTCACATTTGACATCACAAAAACTGTTGGAGCTTGGATATGAAACTCTGCCATATCCGCCCTACTCAGCTACGGATTATTATTTTTTTTTATTGACACTCGGACCACTACTTAAGTGACAAAAAATTTAATGGACAACAGGCATCAGAAAATGTGTTTTTGGAGTTATTCAATTCTAAAGATGGGAAATTCTATTCCCAAAGAATAGAAAAGTTTTCAACACATTGGCAGAAATGTATTGATAGTAGTGGAGACTGTTTGATTAAATAAAACAGTTGTAAATCATTCTTTTTTCTTTTTAAGCCAAAGTCCTAAATTATTTTCTGGACGACTCAATATTTTGTCTTTTCTTCATTTATGAAAAGTCCTAATCGTGTTCCTGCATGTTCCAAGGCCAGAGATCTTCCAGTAAGGTTTAGGTCATCTGTGTATTTAAGAACCTATATTTTCTTCTTCATTAAGGTACAGGTCGTCTGAATATCTGAGGCTCTAATAGCTTTCTCCAGAGAGAGGTAAATTAGCAGAGAAGCAAGGCTATCCCAATGTTCGACCCCCCTTCCAGTGAAAAATCCTCTTGAGATCTTACATTACATTTAACTAATTAGGCATACATCGTCGATTTACTCCAAAAAAAATTTCCTTTAAAAAATCACATTATACACTTACAATTAGTGTGACGACTTTTGACCTATCGATGTTGTATTTAAAAGAAAGTAACTGTATTTTGGCAAATTTTCCAAGGATAAAAAATTGTAGTACAATTCTACTTATTCCAGTCTCTTAGCTCTATAGATTTATGTGATTCAAATAGTTTGATGCAGTTACAAGATTTTTATTGCCTGCAATCGATATAATAATTAGGTTTATGTTATTTTGATGGTCTTAATTAGTTTTTGTATTGATAGATATGACCGAATTCAAAAATATGTTGATTAAGGTTAAGCTGCATAAACTGTATTATCCCAATTTTGTCATACAAGACTTGCTTTTCTAAATAGAACAGTAAGTGAAAGTTGTGTAATGCGTGCACCAGATTTTTTTTTCTATATAATTGCATTTTTATGTATTCAAAGGTATGTTTTATTTTCTAATTTTTTTTACCAAAGTGTTTTTATTTAATAAAGATTTATTTTTTTGCATATAAAGTTTTTTATAGAACAAACCCACAGAATCCTTAAAAATCCACTCCAGTTTATCACAAATTTCGCATTTAATTTATCATAATCATTGGTCTGAGAATGGATGTTTATCAAAGTAATTTTAGACCAACAGCCATCAAATAAGGATATCAATATCCTACCATTAAAAAATTGGATGTCCCTAAATGTGAAAAGCATTTTATTCCTAAACAATAATAATCACTTCCTCCGTACCAAAAGTGTATTTACATAAGGCCTCCATTAAGGAGTCCTCCCCTGGTAAGTGAACCGTGAATAGTTAAGTCTTGTTCTCTTTGAAATACTCTCGACAGGATTTAAATAACAAATTTTCAAAATGGCTACTTTAGTACCTTTCATTTTGTTTATTTGAAATAATAAAACGTTTCTTACTGTTAGTAGGAAAAAAAGATGGATAAATATGAACTATGAAAGAATTTGATGGCAAACTAAAGGAGAAATATTTTCCCAGGTTAAAAACTAATTTCCGGGGGTAAGAGTAGAATTATAGATGAAGCAGGGCAGTTTAGATTTAATTGCGTTGACAGTTTTGTTTACTTGACGACTAAGATTAACAAGAATATTAGATGACATACACCAAGAGATTAAAAGAAAAATAAATGGTGCCAATAAATGCTACTATATCCTAAGGAAGCAATTCAAAACCAGGTTCCTGACAAAGAACACTTGTTTGACCAGTGGTAATGTATGGCTCAGAGATCACAACAATAATAAAGGCTGATAAAAAAAGCTCCTAGCTGGTATTCCAAAGGACAGAAGGAAAATAAATATATAGATAATATGGAACTGTAAAGAGACAATTATAAAAATAAATAATGTAAGGAGTAAGTATTGAGAGAATATACTAACAGATACATTTTTAAATGGAAATTCTTTAGATGTCATTGTTGAAACATTTGAAAACATGACAATCCTTTAGATGAAATTAGTCACAGTATTGAAAAACTATTAAAATCTGCTAGGATTTGAGAGTTAGATCACATTTAGCAGACATTGCAAAAAATAACAAATAAAAACTTTTATATTGTTATAATGGAGATATATCATTCTGTGTAGACGAACATAAATATAAAGTATTTACCCAGAAAATAAAATTAATTTTTATCTTATATAACATGCTAAGTTTGTACCCTATGTTACATATTATGAATTGGTTTCTGGAAGAGTAATCTTCATTATATTTAAAATTACAAAAATCAATTTAATTCATGTAAAAAAAATCCTTGAAATCCTACTACAGACCACGAAGGTCTATCTAATTAACATATATTTTTTTTAAGCATTCAGAAACAGGATCAGTATTGCTGAGCTTTTTTTATAATGAGAAATTAAAATTAAAAAAAAATGTCTAACTTATGATTAAGATGCAACCAATTAAATTTAAAAAAGCAATCCAACATGCACACAAAGAAAGAGAGTAGCCAAAATATGAGAATGAATTGCCTAGGGCGGGTTTATCGTGGCTGAATTAATTTGTCAATAACAATATCATTTTATGGCACATGTAAGATAATATTCATAAAACTATAAGTTAAATTTTGGATATGTAAAATATTAACACATTCTTATGCACGGTCAAAAAATAGCTTCATTGCACTTTGAAGGGTTAATATTGATTAAAATTAAGAAAACAAATAATAAATAAAATAACTATTAAATTAATGAAGCAATGCAAATTTGAAAGGTAATCAAGATTAGTCAAATTAAGGATAATATAACAGGGAATGTACTCATATGAGGAGTATACATTCACTGTAAAATTATTAAAACAACGAAAAATTACTATATTTTTTATTTCCCTCTTACTTGCTTCAAATAATACTTATAAGCATAATTAATAAAATAAATAACACAACTCAAAATTTATATAATAAATTATAGTAAACTGTTATTCATAACAAACACCAAATATATCGTAACAAAAATTACTTACATAAGATGTCGGTTGTACTCTCTTCCTGGACAACTATTGCTGAAAAACTGAATAAACTTAACTCCAACAGGTATTTCGAATAATACCATTTTTATAAACTAAAATTAATAATCGTAAAATAAAAGTTTCAAATTAATGTTTTTTTTCTATGGTGAACAAATGATAATATCAGAAGAAGCTTAACCATTTTTAGTTATAAAATAATGGTAAGACAATTTAAGAACACAGTCTGAGGTGCACTTGTCACAGTAATAAGAACGAAAGACATAAAAATATTTCCTTATATAATTGCTTTAAAAGCTAGATAAGATAATGGATTAGAAACATAAGATTACAAAAGAAGATAAGTTGATTAAAAATATGAGGAATATAATTAACGAATGATCAGAAACAAGTGTTCATAAAAACAAACAGTTATTAAAGATTTGACAAGTACATTTCCAATCCATCAATTTGAACTAGGAAGGTAACTGACTATTTGATTGGAAGTTCTAGAGCCAAGGCCATAGAAGATCAAAACACCTCAACAGAGTAGATGATATATAGAGCAAACGAGGTATGTTTAAATTTAACACAACATTAATAAACGTTCTCCTGTCTTTTATTTGTATTTATTTTACGATTTAAAAATAACAATAAAATAATATTGTTTTGATAATATTAAACGTTCTAACGCTAATCTTTAGAAATTAAATTATTGCTACAAAAAATGAGAAATCTTTTCTTTATTTACTAATGTTTTTAGCTTCTTTTGTTTTTAAAAGCATGATTTACTTATTAATCAATACATCCATCCGCTTTTAGCAGATTGAAACAGACCAACTCCATCCCTTTTCCATTCTTTCATACTTTCAAAATCTCAAATTGTTTAGTATTTCTTAGTCTCTCTATTTATGTGATTCAACAGATAATTACAATAACTTGGCATCTTTCAAGCATTTTCTCTCTTGTTCTGTATTTTTATTTGCATCCTACTTGTTCCTGATAAAAGACATTTACTATCGTCTTTACATCGCTTGGCGAACTCATCATACTTTTGGCCAACCCATCAAACTCTTGGCAACCCCAAAACGTTTTTTCTCTCCAAGAATAAAAGCTAATAACCTCCAGGGAATTGTTTTCTTTCCATTTTGAAATAAATTATTAATTCACTTCACAATCCTATCAATGATTCTCGAGTAGCTCTCAGATGTTGAAGATGTTCAGGAGAACTCTCATTGAGCATACCCACTTCAGATGCGTTAGAGTATTTCATCTTGTAGAATCGGAAGAATATAGAGAGTTAGAAAACAGTCGTTTTATAAATACAACAAATGGTTTCCATAACTTGAATATAATAATAATTATTCATAACAGTACCCAGCATGACCTTTTAACTCCATACTAATAACTAAAGGTTGTAAATGATTCACACTAGAACACGGGGATTTGCAAAAGAATCTGAGTAAAATCCCTATCGAACACCCGAAATGGAATGTTTGATATAAAGGTGTTAAACGATAAGGAACCAGTAAATGTAACTGACATCAAATTATAATTATGAATACTAACGTCTTTTAAGTTTTTCTCATATGACCAAATGAGTTGGTTTATTATTATTATTTTTTTTTGAAGTAATTATAGGCTACATTGTGATTTATTATCTACATAAGAACTAAAAAAGGCATTTGTCAATTTAATGTAGGCCATTATACCCTTTTTTTTTTTTTAACAGTACTCCTATGGATAATAAAAGGATTTAGCAATGATTATTTCCCTTGTGATATACTGCTAGTAATATTTTGGTGCTAGTAATGGGATGGAACATGGAACTGAAGGGTTGTGCCCGAATTAATTGGGTTATAAGTAGATATCCCGGATAATTTTACCTTCTTATCTCTATTTTGATAGACTAGTTGGCTACCTGACTACTTCTACAAGCTCAACTACGAGTCTCAAAGGTAAAGAGTAGTTTGTTATATATACATTTAAATAATGTTATTATGAACCAAAGGATATTTAAAGCAAAATATCGTGAATTGCCTGTTTTGATGGTAGATGAAGTTTTGGATTTCTTGGTAAATATGGCAAATTTTCAATAGCTGATTCCTAAAACTTCCACGTTTTTTTCCACTAATAGTAGAAATAAATAGTTTTTTAAATAATGGCATATTTTTAAATTGCGTTTGTTTTTAGATGAATTGTAATTCTTCTATCTAAATACACAGTTACCATTCCAGAAATTTTTGGTCCCAAAAACATCCACTTTGCTAACAGAATTTTATCAACCGTATTTTATTTTTCCTAAACATTAAAGATTGGAAACTTACTGTAATTTATGAGGAATTATTACTGTTGAGTATCATGTTAAAATTTAAGTGGGACCCCCTTGTCATGACCATATATATATATATATATATGTATATATTGAGGGCCTATCGGAGGAGAACCAAAAATTTGTGGGCATAAATGAATACAAAACGAGTATTTTGGAGGTCAAACGTACAAAGGTCACATAATCTATGATTCGTTCTCTCATTCTTCCCCTTACAACGAAACCGATGCCGAGTGTTCAGCTTTCACTATGACACCTATAATAAACTGTATGATAGAATTTGGCATTCCCAGGAAACTTGTCTGTCTTGTTAAAATGACCATGCATGATTTGAGGAATGTCATCAGAATCTCGAGCTAATTTCAGTCCTATATTTATAATCCCCTCAGGCTGTAGCGGCAACGAGATAGATACACGTACAACAGTACCACATAAATATCAAACAATTATCTTCGGGTTCCTCATAGTTGGTCTTCCAATCATTCTGCGGTGATAAAAGAGTACAAAATATAAGTAGAAATACAAATACAAAATATACATCGGATAAGTCCCCAAAATTTACGGAAATAAACGAATACAAAACAATGATCATCGGGACCTTCGGGAAAGGGGGAGAGTGAAGGGGAGGGGGGAAGGGGTGTAACCATTCTACATTGATTAAAAAAACAATTTATTTTTTAGGTACTAAAAAATATATAACAATCATTTTGGAGCCCTCTCTGTCGGCCCCTACTTCAGGGGCCCTCGGCGATCGCTGACTAGCCGATCTGATCAAACCGGGCATGGATGAACCGTACAAAACAATTAATGTTTTAGTTTTGCCTCAAGATCCCCATGGACGTCTCCAGCAATACTCGAAGCAGAGAAATATTAGGGAAGTGATCAGGAGTCTACGGGTTTCAAATGGAAATAGGTTGCGGACGTAATTATAACGTTTTATGATAAAATATCATGGGCGATATTGAATACATGTTCTTTCAAGAAAATGTTTTGATCAAAGATTATTCCAAGGTTTTTAATGCTGGGATAAAATTTGATTGGATTTTCATGCAGGAACAGGGTTGGAATATTAGGAACAATTTTAAGAAGGGGATTAGAGCCTGTGCATATTGCCTTCGTCTTCTTCTCATTAAACGTTAACTTGTTAGCTTCTGCCCTGTCAGAGATTCTAAGTCGTCTTGATGTTTTCTCTGGCTGGTAATAGGTAAGAAAGCGGGAAAGACTGGTATAATTGGAAATAATCTGCATAGATACGGTATTGGAAGGGATGGATCTGGAGGGGAAGATCATTAATGTTAATAGCAAACAGAGTTGGGGATATGGAGGAACCCTGAGGGACACCACAGGAGAGAGTGAGTGTTTTAGAAGGAGGTTGACCTGGGACAACTACATATAGGGATCGATCAGAGAACCAACGCAGGGAACTGGTAGATAGAGGAAGACTTGGTAGTTTAGTAAAGAGAATGTTAGAGTTCGTGATGGCCGAGAGTGTTGGAGCGTTGCCCGATGTAGCATACTCGTGCCTATCAACGACGTTACGAACCCAGCCTGGAAAGAGTTGACAATTATTTCATGGTGGACCCATGGAATGGGACTTGACCTTCCCACTCTGGTTAGAATAGATTGGGTTGTACCTCTAGAACATCCAATAAAATAAACCACAAATTCAATAAAAAAAATAAAGTAAGGAGGGAAATCTAAAAGGATAAGGGTAGTAAGTTTTTGGTGTCCGATGGAGTTTTGGAAGTCATGGGTTATTTTTAGGAGGGCAGATTGGAGTAGCCAGGTTGGGGAGGTTGATTAGGAAATTAAACTAGAACGTTGGAAAGTTGATTGGTGATGAGGCTTACCAATCTTTTTGAAAAGTTGGAAGAGAAATAAGATTGAAATCATGCAATATGGAAGAGTTTGAAGTTTTATTCAAAGACCAGACTAGGACAGTTTTCTAGGAAGATTGGAATATGAAGTTTTGCAATGAAAAGTTGTAGATAAGGTAATGTACGAGGATAAGGATGAGAAGACTAAATTGTATTAGTTGTACTAGTATATTATCTGAACCATATTCATTGGTGTGGGATTTTAGAATAAGTGGAAAGTAGTTGATCGTAGGACACATGGGAGGAAAAGAAGTCTTCCGGATTGAAATTTTGAATTATATTTACGACTCTTTTACTGAAAAGGCTTTCTTTGCGGAACTAAAACTAAAGTTCCCTATACACAGCCCTGTTTAGCAATTTATCGACAACTTGAGGTGAAATTGACTGGGAAGTAATACTTGGGGATGTAGATTTTGAGAGTAGTTTACCCTCGATGAATAACATCTCAGGCGAACTCTTCGCTGGGCTTGAAGGCTGAATACCTGGGCTTTAATAAAATCAATAAACCTAATCTATGCTCTGCTAGCAAAGGATTATCTTAGTTCACTGACAACCATTGCCGACGGGACATCTGAGGATATAATTGCTATAAATAAAGTTATAAGGATATAAAGCTCTTCATGAAGAAATATAGGAAAGTCCTCGAATAGTGGGTAATAATCTTTTACTCTGCCTATCAACAAAGTGATAAATACTAAAAATCATCAAGAAAATGATTAAATTTATCAAATTATTTTACAATATGTTAAAAATAGAACTTGAGGTTTTATTGATAATCCTCTTGGTATCATTTTCAATCCGAAAATTTCTTGATTCGCTTTAAAGCTATAGATAATAACACCTCTTTTCACCTTCTGAATTAGTTAACTCTTTTGAGGTCAAATTTGTATTACAAAAGCTAATTATTTGTAAATTTCCTATTCTTAGTGCTACTAGCGGATCCAAGATTTAATTTGGGGGGAGGGGGCTTCAGCCCGAAAGCTTTTTTTTCATAAAAATAACGATAGTTTGGAAAAAAAAGAAAGAAAGAAGCTATCTATATAAAAAGGTGTTTAAGTGATTCCTAAAGTCTTTTCAAATGTAATTATACGAACAATAATACTTTAAGAGATAAAAAATATGGTTATATTTTACCATTTTTTTGGGGAGGGGAGAGGGCTTTCAGACCAGCTGACTTGCCAATTGCTTCCAACAAATATTTCTTGCTGATAAAATGGTCTTCACCACAATAAACCTGCGTCGTCCCCTTAATATCATCTAAACTGCTGCACCATTTGACCCCCTTTAAGCAGCATCTTGAAATATTCTATTCATCTGTCTACTATATATTCGTTTAGCCATACAATGGATACTGATCCTTGTTTCCTTTTCCGAGATTTTGGTACTTACTTTCTCATTCACTTAATGTATTTTTCCAATTTTTGGGTTCAATTTCGCGTTTTCCCTCATTTTGAGACCAAATACTAACAATAAGTTCCGGTTATCTAGAAGAACTTATAGCTTCGCCCTTCCCATCTTTCTTTGTGCAGAAAAAATAATGTATTCAATATAAAAACTTTCTATTTTTTTATGATATGGTCCTACTTCTGAACAAAATAAAGGAAGTAAAATTAATATTTTAATTAGTGATCTATGAGTTTTACTAAACAATCCATCAACTGTTCATTATATGTAGTTCAGATTAGGTATATATTATTTTAGTTTATGAAACAAATATTAATATGACTCATTTCCGGGGAAGTATATACAATCTAAATTACCTCTAAAAATCAGTAAATATACAAAACAAAGTGTTAAAATGCAAACGTTAAATAAAAAGTTCAAGATATTAAGCAAAGTATTTTTGATTTAGGTTTTATTATTATAATTATATCATTTTTACAACCCTTCTTAAACGACCTCCTTATAGAATAAAGAAACGAAGAAAGAATTAAAAAATAAAATAATAAATTTTAAAAAAATGATCAATTTTTTTGGACAATTAAATTATTGCATTAATATTTTTTCGTTAATGAAATAATATAATGTACCAAATACGTTATTATAGCATTATAACTAAGCCATCTATGAGTATTGAATGGTGTGGTAGAGGCCTGTAGGCACCTACCCCACTACCGCTTTTCTGCCGCATAAGTGCATTTGCTACGGAACTGCTTTAAATATTTTAAAAAGGAATCATTGTTTTAGAAAGAGAATTATATTATCCAGAAGTTTTATTTTTGTACATTTAGCGTTATTGTTGGCCGTTTAATTACAAACGACGCTTGATTTTCAACTTGAAAATTTTTTTGTTAAAAATATTGAATTTACCGGGTTTTTTTATTCCCTCAGCCAGTTATGTTTGTAATATTGTTTTATTTTTTGTTATTCTCTGACTATTCAGCTTTAATAAAAGACCAACTATGACGAAATTAAGCCAACTGCTGATTCTTAGTGACCAACTAATAATGAAATTCATCAGTACGCCATGTTTGGACGCCATTTTTGGGCAGTGCGTTCACTTTTTTTGTTGGAACATTGGCTTTTTTAAAATAAATAGTTACAAGGAACACAACGATATGCAATTTATAGCGATATGGGTGAGGGGTAGGGGGAGGGAGTGCACGGTAGGGGGGTCTGACCAACCGTGTAGTACGTCTGTAAGAATAACACATCTCGCGGCCGAATATCTTCATGGTCTATATCACCTAACAAAAAAATGTGAAAACAAAAACCCTTTTCATCATTAGTAGATGAAAATTCCCGAATGACGACTCAAGATCTATAATCACGGAGACAATAGGTATCGTTCACAGAAAACAGCTAATGTGGTTTGATTATGTCAAAATAATCCAATCAGTAAATAAAATAAGATTTTATAAGAGCAGCAAAAAAACAAAATAAAAATAGATGGAAACAATCAAGCGGAAAACCTAGAACTATGTTGGACGAACTCGTAACAGACCTGGAAAGGAAGATAGATAACAACATCTATGTGAGGTCAAGTGCAGTGACGTCGCAAGAGGGGAGCGAGGAGAGGGCACCAACTCAGAAAGTTGGGATATTAGAGATTTAATAATCAATTGTAAACTGAGAAAATTGTGACAAAACACGTTTCTTGAAGGATTATTAAAATTTAAGTCAAGAAATTGATCTACGTTTATAAGGCATTCAGATATACCAGCGATGAGTAAAATTTTAAGGAAAAAATATCCATAATAGCCATTTATCAAAGATTATTTTTATACATGAAACACTTTATCTAAGCCTCATTCAATATATTTCTAACGATTCAGATCGATGTTAGTAATTAATATTTTGTATTTGGTTTAAACATACTCATGTTCAGGTAATAGATAATGGAAGATGAAACAAACAGCAGTTAAGGATTAGTCTCGCTTGGTTTTCTTTATTTGCAGCGATATGTTTCATCGATGAATCATGTTTACGTCACCAATGAGAATGCCGGGATTTCTTTGTTCGCGAGTTCCGTAATCTGTTCGATACAAGAAAGGAACTAGGGACAGATGTTAGCGTACCTTAGAAATTTTTACTAGTCGTTGCTTACCAATATCGGTTCCCTGTTCCAACTATTTATCTGCAACAATCATCATCCATTATTATTCAATTTTCCTGGTCAAAAGCTGTTTTTATTTTATATTTTTATTGAAACCTTGAGGTGAAGTCAACATAACAGCCCCCAAAATAATAATTCGCCAAAGCCATAACAGAAAGAGGGGCAATTATTTAATTTAAAGCTGGAATTTTAGTCTTTATTACATATTTTATTCTTTCAGAATGTTGAAATATTAAATATTTTTCAGAAATTTTATATATTTTAAATTTTATTGCTATTTAGGTTTTTAATATTTGTTTCAAGCTTATTTTAATTTTTTTCCCGTAAAATATAGGTATGTGTTGTCATCGTCCATATCACAAGACCTCGGGTCATTATTTCTCATAACTGCTTTATATTACGATTTTGAAATGTTCTTAGGAAACATCCAAAAAGTATTGATTATTTTACGTGAATATTATAAATTAGTTTGTAAATTATCTTTAATTGTCAATTTAAGAAATTTTTAAATTTACGGAATATTTATTTTAAATATTTAAATGAAACTATCGCATATTCTTTTATATAAAAATGTTATTTCCCTTTTATTAGTCTTTAGACATGTTCAGCCAATGTTTCGAAATCATTGTTTTTTTCAACCATCTTATCACTTCTGAGATAACTATAATTGATTAACATTTTTAAAAAAATAAATTTCTTCCAATTTATTTCGTTGAATTATAGATTTAAAGTTCCTTTCTTCATTTTTTTAAAATTAATTTTCCAGATATGATTTTCGACTACAACTTCAGATCTCATGATTTGGATCTAAGTTATGTTCAGTCGTTACAATTCATTATAGCTGGAAACAGTGGCGGCCTACAAATATTTATCAGGGTAATCATGATCTTGTGCTCAGTTTTGGTTGGTATAAAGGAAACCTAGAGCATCAGATAACATTTTTTTGGACATTTATAGGTGGAATTAAATAGACAAGTAATAAGTAGATGCACAGAGTCGAAAGTACAAGGAAACGGTCTTATTAGCCATTATTAGGTTTTTAACAATTTCTTGGGAAATCGTAATATTAATGTTTTTTTTTTTATTCTAGAATTGTTCGCATTAAAACCCAATAACTTACAATTATAATTCCTGACAAAAGCTGGCGATATCATTGGCAGAAAATTTCCTGCTAGTTATAATTATAAAAATTGTTTGGGTATAAAAATAAAGCTAACGTTTATTGTAATAAGAGTATTTAATGAATAAAAGCTATCATTACGGGTTTTTGGCTGGATATACTGAGATATGCTCCCTCCAGGAGATATTATTATTAAGGGCAAACTATTTAAAAAGCTTTATAGTCGTTATTATTATTTTTTTCTTTTTAAAGTAGTGTTGAAATGTAAAGGGCTTTAATGGAAGTCTCCGGTCAACCAAAAGAAAATAAAAATCTGGTTTGTTCACTCACATGACTTCCCTACCTATTTCAGGAATTTTTTTACATATGTCCATCAAGAAACCAAAAAAATTGAATTAAATTTATTTTTCTGAAAAATAATCAAATAAAAGATCGAGTACGATTTATTCGATAAACTAAAGCAATGTAAACCGGCTTAAGCTAGATTAGTGTAAAAATTTCAATACTTTTCGGTGTTTTTCGGATTCAGGGGGCTCTGAAACGTATAGATCCGTCGAAAACTAGACAGCAATACTTTTCTTACCTAGTATAGGTAGGAAAGTAATAAATTAAAACATGTGTAGAAAATAGAATAAGCTATATCATCGCCAATACTGCTTCGATTCATATATTTTTTTTTTGCTTTATTGGGAATTTAATTACCTTTCAAAAGTTTTATTATAAATTTTACCATATAATATATACTTAACGAATTAGGCTCCAAAACATTTTTCTTTTCCTTATAACTTTTTTCCAGAATTTTCTCGGGATTTATTTCACATACGAAAATTGAAAGGACAATTATTAGATCATTATAGCAAAGTTTAATCGTTATAGCCGTTTTCGCTCTACAGTCTACAGAAAAACATGTTTTTCATTTATTTCGCAGCAGCTATTGCGCATGGAGCATCCAATTTCTGTCACATGCATCAGGAGTCAAAACCCTAAAAAATAAAAAAAGAAGCAACAAAATATGTTATTTTATTCCCGAGAGAATCTTGGCACAGACATACCAATGGCTAAAAATATGTTTTTTTAGTTTGAGTTTTTCGGACTCAGGAGACTCTGAAACGTGTAGATCCGTTCAGTAATTTTCAGTATTGTCTCATTTAAATATTAATTGGTTTTTATTTTTTCTTTGTGACACTACTACATTCTGAGCTTTAAAAAACTATAATGAAAAAATAGATTTTGAAAAAATGGTAAATGAAAAAAATGAGGGAGAATAAACAATACAAAAATATGTTTTCTGTCAATTAAAAAAATAAATGGTATTGTGATTTATTTACATTTAAAAAGTATTCATTTTATATTGACAGTTTTTCTTGATATGGTGCACTTGCTATTTCTCCAAAATCAAAATTTTGATTTCGCTATAACTTGGACTATATTTTTTATAAAATGAAAATACCGTCATCGATTTATCAGTTCACAGAAAAAGATCAAACCGATTTTGGAAAAAAAAAAAAACAGACTAGAACCACATTGAAGATTACAGAAATGCTACTTATTCAAGATTCTATCATTTTTTGCTCACCTCATCAATAACTCCATAACCAAAAAAAAAGTAGTCATATTTATAATATACGTGTCTAGTTACATAAGCACCCGTAACATCTTAAATGCATTGGATTAACGCTGTGTACTCAAACATTTATGATGACCGTTATAAAACAGCTTTTATCTTTTAATCATTTCGTAACCAAGGGGTGCTTACTGAAAAACGCAGAATACATTCAAAGAATTGTGAAATGTTTCAGTGTAAAAAATAATAGAAATAATTTAAGGATTTTAAACAACCAGTTTGTTATATTTTTAAAAATCCATAGATTCCCAATTTGTCACACATTTTGTAAAAGCACTTTTAAGATCCCTCGCAAAAAAACTGGCAACTTAAAAACAACGACTATAAACAAATAAAGCATAAATGTTGAAATAACATTTTTATGATGAGTCAGTGTTCACTATTTTCTTTTGACTGATGTGATTTTTGTAAGGAAAGCGTTTAATAAAAACAGTTCTGTTCCTATGATATCCTCATGTTGAAATACAATTTTTTCAATAATAATAAACCTACCGAAAAAAATAAAACACAGAAAAAATCAGGAGTATAATCATCACCCACATATCACCACGCGCCCATCTCCAACTTCCTAAAATACCAAAAACAAATAAAAAGTATTTCACAATGACTGGTAAATGTATTATTAAATCAGTGTCTAGACCCGGAAAATTTTACCAAATTAAATAATTAATAATCTGAGTAAAGAGAGTTGTTATATTTGTAATGTTCTCCACATTCCTTATCGACAATCCCATTCATTTCACACTTTATTTATATTTTAAAAAAGTAGATTACAAGATAGACAGAATATTGTTTATTGTTAAACAAAATAAAATATACATCTTGCAAATTCAGTATTTGAAATAAAATTCGATTTTCATTGGTTTCATAGACTATTGCATGTCGGTCTGACCGTCGCCTATTATGATTAATAATGATTTTTTTTTTACTTTATTTGGTGCGGTGTCAGTTGTATCGACGGACAGATGTGAGGGAAATATCAACTAATATCGTTTATCAGATTTTCATGAAATTTATAGGAATTGTGCAGGTTGGTACCTAGATGGTTACATATAAATTCCATGAAATTCCATCCGATAGTTTGGCTTACGCATGAGCAAATGTACTTACGTAGTACTTATGTAGTAACTTACGTAGTAAATATGCCAATATTTCAGAAAAGGCTTCGTTCGATTTGGCAAAAATTTGGCAGGTAGGTGGGTACTTAAAAAAAAACAAAATAAAACTTTGCTGTACTCTGCTTTCTCTTAAATAAGCACAAACGTATTTCACACGATACGCTTATATCTCAAAAGGCGAACTTGCGATGTATCCCAAAGTTGGGGGTAATTTAAGGATTGATAAACGAGTAAGTACCAATTTCATCAAATTTTACCCACAACTATCAAAAAATACTTTCGAATCTAGAAATGTATTGTTTTTGATGCCCCTATAATTTAAAAAATAGCTCGTTCGATTGGACACAAAGCTCGAAGAAATGTGGAGATTAATGTAGAAATTAACTAGCATCAATTTCATTAAACTCCATTAATCAGTTAAAATTAATATGAAGAACTATTAAGAATATAATGGCTGTAAAATATAGAAGACATCGCTCATATGCACTCGCGGATCAAGGATTTAATTTTTTTTTTGGGAGGGCTTCTGCTCGAAAGATTTTCTTTTCATATATATATAACGATAGTTAATTTAAAAAAAAAAGAAAAAATATATTAAAAAAAAATAGTTAATTTGAAAATAAAAAAGAAAAAATTAACTATCTATTTGAAATGGAGTTTAAGTGGTTCTTGAAGTCCTATTAAATGTAACTACACGAGCAAGAATATTTTAAGAGATAGTTTTTAATATTCTTTTCGGTAAAACATGGTTATATTTTACCATTTTGGGGAGGGGTTTCAGACCGAAACCGTTCCCCCCGACGTAGATCCGCCTGTGCTCATATGGAAAGATAGGTTAAGTTAATAATATTTGTTTATGGGGTTATATAATTTTAGATTGTACTCAACAACTTAACTTAAACTGTATTGTTTTGTCGAATAAATATTACTGGCTTAACACCTACTGTCGTTGCTTAGATTTTATGTAATTTTCAGTGATTGGGAAGGTTGAAACTCTGATTTTCTAGAATAGATTTTACCCAATACCGAATTCCGTCCACTTTCGCTTAGGCGATCGTTTTTTCTTGACTAAAATGTATTTAAATAAATTATATTGTAAGATGGTAATATGCCCATGTATATATATATATATATATATATATATATATATATATGTAAACTAACAGTGGCGAGGGATGATAAAAATTCCCGACATGTAACATTTCTAATTCTCAGGCTATAATTCATGGCAAATGCCTCAAAATACAGGAAGTGGAGTTTGAAAGACTAAGGGCATCGAGAAAAAATTAGGCATGTCTTTAATTATGAAAAGACTCATAAAAAAAAACATCAAGTGATAAGAAATCGAGCACTGCAAAAGTGGTCCCACAGCAGCCAGCCATTCAACTACGTCCTAGCTGCTCTTGTCTCCCATTAAGGACCTTACAGTGGAAGTCAAGCAATTGAAATTCTCTATCGATACTAGGAGAGGTCAAAGAATGAAAGTATTTCACACACACACACACACACGCGCGCGCGCGCATGAAAAAATCTCAATCACATTTGAGAATTCCGAAAAATTAAAATATGGAACTCTACTGTATTTTTGATGAATTATTGAAGGAAGCTAGTCGACTGTTCTAGTATTAGTTAGAACAAATGAATAGGTTTTATTTATTTCATATAACGTAAATAATTCATTACAAAAATCTTTAGGCTTGAATATCCACTAAAAAAAGCGTTTGCGGACAAGCCTTCAGAGGAAATTTTAAGAGAGAAGCAATTAAAATTAATAATTCGCGAAATTTTGATGTAAATATCAAATAGTAAAAAGCATGTTTTGGCTTCACTTCGTTGCCGATGATAAGTTGGATATAACTTACTAGTTACAATTAAATACAAAATTTAAAAATAAATTAACAAAACCAAAGAAGGTAGGGAAAGATCTTACAAAATTAAGATTATAGTTATGACTGGTTTAAAAGAAATCTCTAAAGAAAAGTTTAGATGAAGTATTAAGTTGTTAGGAATTAGGTTAAGGACTGTTTTTCATCTTCATAACTGTCGTTTTTATCTTCGGAGAGATTGTTCATTGACAAGTCAAAATCTTGCAAGATTACTTTTGAAAAACCAAAAGCGATTACTTTCTTTAAAAAAAAAAAATAGTTGGACAAACGGTCTAAGGTTAAACTCAGTTATCAAATCTGGACGACAGTAAATCAATCATAGTTCTGTTATCACTGCTTCCATAAATGAATATTTTTTTAACAATCGAATTAAATTAATCGATTTGAAAGTAAGGTATAATGAATTTTTAAGTTTTTCTCTTAAATTATTTCTTAAATATAGTTAGATAACTGTTCAAAAAAATTTAAAGATTCTGAGAAAAGGCGGAGATCCGGATTAAATGCCCTTGTTCTTCAGCAAAAGCAGAAGATTGTCGACGTTGTCCTCCTCTCAGTTTGTTGTCACTGCTAGAAAATGTTTGACACTTTTGATCTCGGCCACTTGTTAACATTATTAGCTGAGGAGAACCAATGGATGGTGAAGGTATTTAAAAAGAAAAAAATTGAATGTCGGAAAAAATATTAAAATTCCATCACAAAAATTGCTCGTGTACCGCAAATCATTATATATTTTTTACGAAAGATATAATAAATGAAGTTGAATCAAACCAGAAATCATGAATATTTCTTTTTCTATTAAGCAACAACGTCGTCAGTATGAAACGGCGTAACAAAACTCAAATCCAAACTTTTTAGTAGACAAAATAAAAGTTTAAAAAATTCCTCATATTGAGATATACTTCATTTTAAATATTAAGCACTAGCAAGTGATATACAATCGACTAGAAACAATTAAAATTAGTAATATTCGTAATTTGTAATTAATTATAAAATCATAATAAAAAATTAATCAAAATGTTTTGGAAATACTTGGTTTCATATTGTTGCCGAAGATAAGTTTTATATTACATATAAATAAAATTATAAAATTTCTTAGTTAAAATAAAAACTAAAGACGAATGTAGGTAAAGATTCTAAAAAATTAAAATTAGATATGATAAATTAAAAAAAAAAAAATTAGGTGAAGTATCAAGTTGTTAGGAATCAAGTTAAGGACTAGTTTTTGTCTTCAAAATTTGTCTTTATCTCCAAAGAAATCGCTAACTGACTATGACATTGAAAAGTAAAAATATGTCAAAGTTACTTTTAAACACCGAAACAATAGTCACCCTTTAATTAAAAAAGAAAATTAGTATGCCCATCCGACCAACAAACTCAATTCTCAAATATGACAGTTCACAGTGTATAAGCCAGAGCATTGGGAATGCTGACTTCCATCTAACAGGTCCCGTCACCACAGCTCCCAGAAATCGCTTTTAACAACCAGTTAAAAAAAAACCTATTTTAAAGTAATTATTGTAAATGTAAGGTAAGTTTTCTATTTATATTCATTCTAACTTAAATAAAATTAACCTGGGCTATATTTCAAAATATTTAGAAATCGCCACAGAAATGCCGGATGAGGATTTTAAATATGTCGTAGATCACCGACAAAAGGAGCTATGGTTGGGCACATCTCAATATTTTTATTTATTAGAATAATATTTTTTGGATTAGTTTTATGAATCAAATAAAACTGTCAAAGTACGAAATAGAATAATCAATCAGCTCGCAAGAGACATGTATTGCATTCCGCCTCCGAGTTATATGAAACAACAAAGTTTAAAATAATATTAAAGAGAATTAATTAATAACAGAAATGAGTTCCAAATAAAATTAAATGAAAATAATAAAAATCAATTTCTCAAGAGCTCTCTCCTTGCCCGCTAATTTATCATAATTCATCTTTATACCTCACTCATCATGCACACATCACATCTATACGGTTATTTTATTTATTTATTATTTTTATATTTTATTTTATTTTCCATTTATTATTTGAAGATGAAGAGTAAGTATTTTTGTTTTGTTAAGTGACCTCTTACGTTTTTATTTATTCTTCAATTTAATATGCTCCGAAGATGTTTGATATAAAATTGCAACATCACTGAGCAGCACTTCTAAACAAAAATCGTTTTTAATAAATTTTAAGAAAACTAAGAAATAATTGAATATCTTTTAGATATAAGTGAAAAAGAGTGTAATGTTGAAAATTAATTGAGATTAGAAAAACACAAATGTAAAAAAAATTGTCAATGAATGTCAGCTATGGACCCATACGTCGACTATGGTGCATAACAAATCAACATTTATTTAAAAACGGTGCAAGTTATTTCTCAATATATATATATATATATATATATATATATATATATATATATATATATATATATATATATATATATATACACAGGGTGTTCCGTTATTAGACGGAAATTTAAATTATAATAGGTATAGGAGTTATAACAGACCTCAAGACCTAAAAAAAAATCATATAAGCAATGGGCCAGTTTTAAGCAGAAAAGTAGGAAATCCAAGTAATGTGTTTTTTTAGTACTTAAATGTAAGTAAGTAAAAGTTACTTCACTGTAAACTAGACAAAATTTACTTTAATTGTAAAGACAGTATTTCATTATTAAAACCGTTTAAAGAGGATATTTGGAGGGCTGAACTAAGCTAAGTTCTGTTTTTACAAAAATCATAAATTGTTGGCTATTTTTTTTATCATCATCCAACTATGCTACAGTTAGCCAAATTTTAGGAAAACAATCGCGTTTAATAAGGTTCAAGTTTATATTAATTAAATTGAGGTTTATTTGGCGAAAACTTTTGTAAAGAAATGAGGTGATTATCTACTCAGTCTCCTGAAAAAGCAGTTTTTTTCCAACAAAAAAGACTACAATTAACTCTTGCAAAGCTTTTATTTTTTGTTTTTTCAGAAACTGGGATGTATTGTAATAAAATTAATGGCCTAAATATATATTTTATTTGTAAAAATAATAAAATTTAAAATAACAAATTTTTAAGTAATTGCATGTAAGATAATTATGAAATTGTGTTTTTCATACAGACTTCTGTCATAGGAGTTGACCCGTATTTATAAGTGACAACCTTAACGTTTATAGCCCTTATATTATTTCTTTTTATCATTTTTAATAATTTTATTTTTATAAACAAAGTTATGTTTATTAGAATACATCCCATATCACAGTAAAACAAGAAATAAAAGCTTTGCGATAGTTAATTATAGCCATTTCTGCTGAAAACACGGGTACTTTTAGGTGATACGATAGAAAATCACATCTTTTCTTTACACAACTTTAGGTAAATCTCAAATTTTTTTCCTAATAACCTTCAATTTAATTAATATGAACTTAAAGAACGAAGACGTTTTTGTAAAAGTGGGGAAACTGTAGTATAGTTGGATGATAATAAAAAAAAGACAAATAATTTATGATTTTTATAAAAACAGAACTTAGCTTAGTTTAGCCACTTAAAAGTTCTTCTTAAAAAGCCACTCTATAAATAATTTTAAGAATGATAAACTCTATGTCCATTTAAAGAAAATTTTATCTTGTTTGCAATAAAGCAATTTTCAATAACTTAAATTAAATATTTCTTTAGTTGTTGCTTTCGATTTAAAAAAAAAAACACGACTTACTAAAAAAACACAAAACTTGGATTTACAACGAGTACTTTTCTGCTGAAAATCGGTTACATAGGACGGAGCATCAACTATTGTTCGAATGTCGAATGACTTTGGAATGAAAGGATTGGATGCGTTTGATGTTAGGAAATTTTGCTGTCCCCCACAGTTCCAGTCCGTGGGTCCAAGTTGGTTACAGGTTCGTCTTGTAGATCAGTAATTTGTGGTCAGTTGAAAGTTGAGATTTTCTATTCAGTGTTCTATATAGTTCTCTATACAGCTGCCCGTATCGTCGATTGAGTTCTTTCTTGTCTATTAAGTCTATTATGTCTAGTATGAGGGTTCCATGTTAGTTTTCGTCTAACAGAAAGCCAAGATACCAATAACTATACTATAACATCATTAAGAATCATTTTTGTTGATTTTGTTCTGTAATCTTATCAGCACTGGAATTGTATTTTTTTTTTTAAATTACGTAACGACTGTTACAACACAAGTTAAATTTTATCCCGACCAAGGTGTATCTCGCCATTTTTTTTTCCAATACTTCTTAAGTCACATTTAGCCCGGGGTGCACATCACCCTCCCCCCCCCAAGTTCGATGGCGCATGAACCTTCCCCCTCTCCTTCTAAAATATTTTATTCCTAGAAATATATAAAATTACACATTATAAAATTACTAGAGAGATATCAAACATCAAGAGCTTCAAAAACGTTCATATAAATAATGGTCCGATTTTCAGCAGAAAAATAGGAAATTTAAGTTAATGTTTTTGTTTATGTTTCATATTTAATTTACGTAATTAAAAATGTCTTCACTCTAAACTATATAAAATTAAATTCAAATGGAAATTGAGTTTCTTACTGTTAAAAACTTTTCAAAGAGAAAAAAAATCATAAATTATTCGCGATTTCTTTTTCATCCTCCTCCAATTATACTAAAGATACTCCACTTTTAGAAAAACTTCTTCGTTTGATAAGCTGTTGAGTTGAATTATAAAAAAATTTAGATTCACCTCAAGTTGTGTAAAAAAAAATTGTCATCTAAAAGCAGTCATGTTTTCATTAAAAATTAGTACAATAAATTATCACAAAGCTTTTATTTCTTGTTTTTTTCCATTGCCTAACTTGTACTGTAGTAATTGTCTAAATACATTATTTATTGAAAAACAAAATGTTAAAAATAAAGGTTTTTCAAATATTTTGCATTTAAATTAATCATAAAACTGTTTTGTTTTGTTTTTCATCCAGATATCTATTATAAGAATTGATCCGTATTTATAAGTGACGAAATAAATGTTCCTGATCCCAATATTTATGTTTTCATTAAAATTATTGAAGCAATCAGCAGGTTTACTTTGTATTAACCGTAAATATTAGGCCTTGAAACATTCATTTCGTCACTTATAAATACGGATCAATTTACAATAGTGATCTTAGTAAAAAAATTCACTAGAGTCATGATCACTTAAGTAATGAATAATCAAAATCATTATTTTTTACTTTTTTTTAATTAACAAAAAGTTTATTTTGTCAATTATATTTATTATAATACCTCCCAGGTCATAGAAAAAAAAAAAAAAGATTTGCAATAATTTATTGTAGTAATTTTTAATGAAAACCGGGGCATCTCGACTTTTTTTTTAGCAATACCTTCTGAGATGCCTGAGGCTGAAAAAACTGTGTGTGTAGTGGTAAAATTCTTCGACGGAGAAGAAATCAAAATCAAAACATTTTTTTGGGATCTGGTGTCTATTTTTTATAAAATATCAAAAGAGGAAAAAGAACGGGGAGCAACGGGAGAGCGACTGTATTCTTTACTAGTGGACAGCTTTCAGAAACATGATGTTCCATTAACAAACATGATAGGCTTCGGCTCTGATGGTGCCAGTGTGATGGTAGGGCGACACAACTCCGTTTCAAGCAGATTAAAAGAAGCTTGTCATGGCATCGTCACCATCAATTGCATTTCCACTCCTTGCACATTTGTGCAAACGAAGCTTGCAAATGCCTTCCACGACATGTAGAAGACCTTGCACGAAATATTTACACTTTTATAAATGATAGCTCCAAGAGAATAAGCCAATTTCAAAATTTTGTTGGGTTGAAAATACATAAAATGTTACACCCATCCCAGATGCGGTGGCTCTCTCTACGGGAGGTCGTCGACAGAATTGTGGAGCAGTGTAATGCTCTTAAACTTTTTTTCACAGACAGGTGGTTAACGGAAAGACTAATATCGACTCAAACGGTTTATCATTATTTATGTGATAAATTCACACAGTTATATTATTTTTTTTCTTCAATGTGTTCTTCCAAAAATAGTCGATTTGAACAAGTATTTTCAATCAAACAAAGTTTTGATTACTCGAATTGATGACAAAATAGAAGAAACATACACTAATTTATTATTATCATTTATGGACAGAAAATATGTCATTTCATGTCAAAATGTGGAAGACATTAATATCGAAAACGAACACAAGCGTTTACCCTTGGAACAAATTTATTTGGGAGTAAAGGTAATGGGAGGTATTAATAACGAAATGAGCACTGAAAAGTTAAAAGATTTACGAGGCAGGTGCCGTTTATTTTTAAAAACTTTTTGTTTTGAGAATAAAAAGAGATACAATTTTAATGAAAAACTTCTTAAAAGTATTTCTGTTTTTAATCCAGAGAAGAGTATTTCACATAAGCAACGAGAAACCACCCCTTGCCTTTGTTTGCCTCACCCCTGCAATGATAATGAATAACAGATTTTAGATGACGAGTGGAGGCAGGCGACTACCCTTACTTCAGCCCTTAGCTACTATTGAAAAAGAGGGGAGTATAGACCATTTTCGGGCTGAATTATTCAACAAAAAAATCCCTCATGGGGAAAAAGAATTTACTCGGCTTCCTCAATTAGTTATGAACATTTTGTCATTGCCTCATTCAAATGCTGAATGTGAACGTGTTTTTAGCAAAATAAATTTAATTAAAACGAAACAAAGAAATAGATTGAAAACAGCTACTGTGGGAGGTTTGGTTCAGGCATCAGAGTACATCAAAAGCCACGAAGACTGCATCAACTTTGCACCAACTAGTGAAATGCCGTGCTCTTATGGCTAATGCTAATTTCTAAATATCACAAGAACGGGATTTTTCAGGAACACTTGGTGTAGGACAGACTCAAGGAACCGATGAAGACATATTTTATGAGGACGAAACTATTTGCGGTTGGAGAAGAAAAGATTTTTGTTATATTGTTTTCAAATTATTTTTTTTTCTGTTGGACAATTGAAATAACAATTAACAGTAAATTAGTTTGTACTTTTATTATTATATCAGACTAAGACCCATAAATTTGTAACTCTGTTATTATTCTTAGGGGACAGTAGTCCCAGAATAAAATTATTTTTTTCATTTCATTTCAATAAACGCAAGTTACTTAAAAAATCTAGAAACTTAAATATCTTTTTTTTCTGCCGTCCAAAAATGCGACCATTGTTTATGTAAAGTTTTCTGTAGCTCTTGCGGTCTGCTACCACTCCTATAAATATTTTTCTTTACTCACGGAAGGCCCTGTATAGTCACTAATATTATTGTATATTATAACGAACTCTAGATTGATTAAGCATAATGAATATCTTTATACAAAAGTATATATATTTCCTTTATTTATTTATTTTTTGTTTTTTGTAACAACGACATTAGTAGAAATGTGATGACGTGAATGTTTGTCTTATTTGCAGTGTTTACGATGTTCTTTGCTTTATTTGTGAGAAAACAAAGGTCTATCTGTGTATAAATTGTTTTATTATGGCCTATTGAAAGCATTTTTTTTTATGTTATTTTTTAGCGCAAGAGATAAAATGATTACAGCCTGACAATACGATATTATCTTATCTAGTTTCTAATGGTCCGCCTGCAATATTGTTTTACAGATAAATATATTAGTCTAACAAACAGTCGTCGAGGAATGCTCTCAACAATCTTAATAAAAGAATAATCCGTGCTCTGAATTTCGAATTGACCAGATATTGTTTTTCGTTAGAGAAATAACGGCTGTTTTGATAATTTCATAAAAATAAATATAAATAAATAAAATTTATCTTTACCAATATTACATAATGCACAGTATATAGCTTATTTGTTTTCCAATTTAGACTTATTCCAAGGTATTCAAGTACTGTTTATAATATTTGAAGTGTTTATTTAAAAACTCAGCTCATACTATTTATAAGATATACTTCTGTATCTTTTAAAAAATATTTTTTACATGATAAAAGAACTAGCAATGATACTTATATTCAAGGGTTCTCTGACCCTTTAAAACTTGTATTTACATCCGTCATTTGAGAAATAGATAACTGTACTTCGTATCGGAAATATTATATAGCTGTGTTAAATGAAATATCCATTTTTTTTTTAATCTAAAATTAACTGACAATCAATTCTAATAAATGACCAAATGATTAACACAATTCTTCAGTTTTCTCTCTTAAAAAGTACAAATTTAATTTCTGAAATAAAATTCCCTTATTTTTAATAGTTTTTGAAATCTCTTTTTTATACCTATAAAAATCTCTTTGATCTATTCTAGGTACAAATATATTCCATATGATTGGATCGAAACTTCGGCTCAAAAAAACAAACTTAAATCAATGCTGTGTTTAAAAAAAGTTATTTTGTGTAATCTCCGATCGCATAGTTAATCCAGATTTACTATTCTGTTATTTCTGAAAAGTATATAAATTCCTAAAAGACATTTCGAATCACATCGCTATTTTGAAACATTTTCTTTATAGATAATAGTTTATCTATCAACCATGAAGATAACAATAATATCTCAAGTATTTTTAAATGTTATAAAAAAAAAAGTTTCAAGTTGAAATAAAAAATGGTAAACAATATTGGTATAATAGTGAAATAAAATTTATTAATTTTGAAAGTTTTGCATAATCAATCTTGTAATGAATAATCATATACCGAGATAGAAAATAGGAACATGTTTGCAACTAAAAATTAACGTTCATTTTATATAGCTAATAACTATAATAAAATTATTTATAATGTGGAGAAATTTATTAATATAATTATGTTTTGTTATTGAAATTTTTGTATATAACTAAACCTAATATATCTTAACAACTACTTAAACTTAAACTGTACTAGAAAAAAGAGAAACATTTTTTTTTTAATATAAAATTAACTGATCATCAATTCTAATAAATAACCCAATGGTTAACACCATTCTTCAATTTTTTCCTCTTAAAAAGTACAAATTTAGTTTCTCAAATAAACTTCTTTTTTTTAATTGTTTGTAATTCACGTTTGGTATATATTTTATTTTTGTTTCGTGTTTTTTTATATTTATTTTTTCTATCTTTGATCTATTTAAGCTCCGAACATATTTCATTTGTTTGGATCAAAACTTCGGCTCAATATAAAAACTTAAATTAATGTTGTGTCTAAAAAAAATTATTTTGTCTAATTCCACGATCGCATAGTTAATCCAGATTTACTATGCTGTTATAACTATACTATACTATGGATATAACTGTAATATCTCAAGTATTTTTAGATGTTATAAAAAAAAAGTTACAAGTTGAAATAAAAAATGGTAAACAATATTGGTATAATTGTGAAAAAAAATTTTATAAAATTTGAAAGTTTTGCATAATCAATCTTGCAATGAATAATCATATATCAAGTTAGAAAATAGGAACATGTTTGCAACTAAAAATTAATGTTCTTTTCATGGAACTAACTATAATAATCACTATAATAAAATTAGTATATACTGTGGACAACCTTATTAGTATAATCATGTTTTGTTAATGGAATTTCTGTATAGAAGTAAACCTAATAGATTTTAACAACTACTTAAATTTAAACTGTACTAGAAAAAGAGAAAAAAATATATCAATGAAACAATTTTTTTTTATATAAACTTAACTGGCCATCAATTCTAATAAATAATCTAATGGTCAACACAATTCTTCAATTTTTTCTCTTTAAAAAGTACAAATTTAATTTTTCAAATAAAATTCCTTTTTTTTTTTAATAGTTTATAATTCACGTTTGGTAAATATTTTATTTTCATTTCGTATTTTTTTATATTGCTTTTTTATATCTATCTTTGATTAATTAAAGCTCCGAACATATTCCACTTGTTTGGATCGAAACTTCGGCTCAAAATAAAAACTTAAAATAATGTTGTGTCTAAAAAAAATTAAATTGTCTAATTCTCCGATCGCATAGTTAATCCAGTTTTACTATGATGTTATTCCTGAAAAGTATATAAATTAGTAAAAGGCATTTCGAATCACATCGCTATTTTGAAACATTTTGCTTTATAGATAATAGTTTGTCTATAAACTATGGATAGAAATATAATATCTCAAGTATTTTTACATGTTATAAAGTTACAAGTTGAAATAAAAAATGGTAAACAATATTGGTATAATAGTGATATAAAATTTGAAAGTTTTGGATAATCAATCTTGTAATGAATAATCATATACCGAGTTAGAAAATATGAACATGTTTACAACTAAACATTAACGTTCTTCTCATGTAACTAATAACTATAATAAAATTATTTATAATGTGGACAAATTTATTATTATAATCATGTTTTGTTAATGGAATTTCTGTATAGAAGTAAACCTAATAGATCTTAACAACTAATTAAACTTTAACTGTACTAGAAAAAGAGAAAAAAATATATCAATGAAACAAAATCATGTACAAAATAGAATCACATAATGAAGAAGCAAAATTTTTCACATATCTACAATCAAGTATCAATACAATAATAATTTATAATTAAACGTATTTTGAAATAACGTAATTATACAAACTTTGAAAATAACAAGAGTAACTTTCAACTAAATTAGAAGTATAAAAATGATATTTAACATTAATAGTATGGTTAAACTGGAGAATTAGAAATTAAAGATTTGACCTGTATTATTTACCTAAAATTACTCATTTTTTTAAAGCAATAAGTCCTTCCCAACGCCAACAGTTATATTTTGTTTCTAGTAAACGTGTTTTGAAAATTAATAAGAATCAAAATCCGTCTTTTTCTAAGCCGTTTCTATAGAGAAACTTTAAATCTCTATAGAAACGGCTTAGAAAAATATACAAGTATTAGCATCAATGAAGCAATTTTTTCAGAATAGTTTATCATATATAAGTCTAATTAAAAATTTGAAACTACAGATGATTTTGGCATATAAACGCACAAAGTGTAAAGTTGTAAAGATGTAAAGTTGATATCTAAAAATCACTTGATTTATTAAGCTAACCGTTTTTTCCCATTCTCTAACAATATTGTCAGGATTAATATATTTTTTGGTATACGGGTTATTTAAGTATAGTTATTTGTTTTATCCAACAAAGAATTTAAAAAATACTTAAAATTTATACACTGGTTTATATATCACCAATTACAGTCAAGGTTAACGCTATGTATTTTTTTTTTTTCATTTTCTAAGGTAGCAGTTTGCCTACAATGTATGTCTCTAATATTTACTTATAAGTGATTGTATATGATTATAAACTAAATCAATTAAAAGGAAGATATGAAAATATAAGTAATTGTATAATATTTACACATACCGAATCACCAAAATCGTAAATTTCCCAACTGGCATAACAATTTTCTTGGACTCAATAACTCACTGGAAGAACTAAAGCCCAATACCGTTATATATTATTATTTCTAAACGCATTTTGAAAATTAATGAGAGTCCAAAGTTTAAAGTTTGTATGCAGGTACGTCTTCGAAACAAACAAGTATTGACATCAATGATGCAATGTTATCAAAATTGTTTATTACATATAAGTCTAATTGAAGCTGTAATTACAGATAGTTTTTGCATATATAGACACAAAATGATGTTAGTAATATGTAATTTTATAATATTTGTACATACCGAAACACTACAATCGGGAATGGCAAAAGTGGCATGACGAAGTACTTGGAAGCAACGACTGGCGAACGTACATCTGAAGAAGGAATGGCGAATACCAGAACGCCCAAGAACACACAAAGAGGGCTGACAAAGTAGTCCTTTCATCTTCAGTAATTAAGAAGGCATTAGTTCTGTAATGTTCCAACTTATAGTATTGCTATAGAAAATGATTATCAAGTTTAATATAATAAATCTGTCTATTTAAAAAAAAAACTGCCAAGTGAATTCAGTATAACTACCTCACCATTTTCACTGTTTACACGATGTATATTTCAGGCTATATAAACCATCATTTAATCATATAAACCATTAAATCTTATAGATATTATATAAACCAATATTTTATGATCTATAATTTTTCGTTAGAGAATAAAATCTTTGGGAGAAGTCATCCCTCGATATTCACGGGTTTGATACCATCGAGTTTTGATTCGCGGCTAATACAAAATATGTGGAAGAGTTCTACATTTACGAATTGTATATTTGACTGTTCGTGATTACAACAAAAATAGGAAATTAAACAATTCTCAGTACAGTAATATATTTGTCAAATATGTACATACTGAACAAGCATATAAGAGTTTCTGAAATATAGCCACATCTAAGGAAACACGTGGATAAGCAGAGTCCTTGGATGGACGTAATGTATTTGGGATCATCATAGCACTAATCCGTAAAATCGGTGAAAATTTCATAAAACAGTAGTAGGTGATATGCCTGTCACATCGATCTGTACACAGATGAACTTAGAGTCACCCAAATAAATTTGTTTTTTATGTCTAAAACGCTAGAGATATTCGATTCTTTAACCTCCCGCACGAATAAAAATCATCCCTGTTTTCGGTAGTCAGGAAACAAAAGATGTCTCCTAAACGCCGGTTCCTAGCATAGATAAAATATCTTCAATATTCAGAATAATGCAACATGTAAAAAATACATATTAGTTTTACAATTGTTAATTGTTTTAGTTCTTACATTTACATCTGATGTATTTCGCTCTTATCAAATTTTGACAATCCTTTAACATATTTACGAATCTAAAACCCAGTAAACTAAAAGTTTTACTTTCCAAGTTACATAGAATCAAGCATTTAAATTTAAAAAAAAAAAACACCTGTGCGTCCGTCGCCCAGCCTTACAGTGTTTTTTTTTTTTTTTTTAATTTATTACCAAAGTCACTGCTGAGGATGACACTCAGAATTTGACATTACCATCCAGCGTTTAAGTCTCCAACACACAGGGCGTTATCTGTCTTGGTTACGCAGACAAAGAGGTCACCGAACGCCGGGACGCGTATTTACAAACCCTATACCGGATTCAGACACCTCAGCTCTGCCCGCTGGGGAACCTCAGCCGTTTAAAATTACTATGATATATATATATATACACACACACTCACACACACACACACACACACACACACACTCACACACACACACACACACACACAAACACACACACACACACACATATTTGTGTATATTAACAAAATTACTAACTCTGTTTTTATTAATTTGTTACTTACAAAAAATACTGTCAAAAGGCAAGTGGAATAAGTGCTAAATATACATAATTTAAAACAATAATAAGAAAATAATAATGAGCACTTTTTATTAAAAATGTAGATATTAATTGACACTAATTGAAAAATGTTCTTCTTATAAAAAAAAAATATGGATGAGAATTGCCCTACAAACATATAAACAAAAAATTTAATTTTGTTTTAAATATTTTTTTTGCAGACAGACAATATTGTCAAAAAATCAAGTGAAATCAGTGAATAATTAAAAAAAAAATTATATGTTTATTTTAAATATCAATGATTATAAAAATAATATTTTTATTTACCAACGTACAAAAAGAACACAGAATTTGTCTTTGTTAAAACCATTCAGAGGTGACTTTTGAGAAAGCCAAACTACGCCAAGTTGCGTTTTTCATTGAATCATGGTTAATTTGAGATTTTTTTCAATCATCCTACAGATAGTCCACTCTTAAAAAAAACTTTCTTATTCAATAAGTTTTAATTGCATATCAATTTAGTTGAGGTTTGTAGTAGAATAGAGTTTCACCCTCGGGTTGTGTTAAACATTATGTGAATTTATATTTTGTCACCCAAAGTACCTGTATTTTCGGGAAATTTTAAAACCGAAAAATTATTTAATTTTAGTTTTTTTTTCCAAAACGATTAAATTAAAAGTCATTATTATTATTATCTTATTTATTTCTACAATTTTATATCATTGTTAGTTTTTAAAATTATTCGTACCTAGCACTTATTTCTCTTGCCTTTTGACAGTATTGTTTGTCAGTAAAAAATTATTAAAAACAAAATTAATAATTTTGTTTAAATTTATATAAATATATATATATATATATATATATATATATATATATATATATATATATATATATACAATTTTATATAACATTAATAAACAATAATAATTAATATATATATATATATATATATATATATATATATATATATTTACATATATTATTAATTTTAAACGACGACAGGTCGCGTTCTCTGGTCACGAGCTTTTATCATTCAAGACGATAATTGAAAAATATTTATTTAAATCATCATAAAAAAAAGCCAAGTATAGTTAGTATAGCTTTCTTAACAATTAAAATCAAATAGTTACCTATATTCCTTGGTCTATAATTTGGCTTTCCTCCACATTTGAGCTAAATCGAGAGAGCCATTTCTGAAATATGGGTATGTTTATGAACATACATTTAAGCTTAAATAGACGAAAGTATTGGACCGAATCTGATGAAATTGATACATTCTTGATCATTTTTTTTATCAATCCCTAACTTTCTTCCATATTTAGACGAAATCGAACGTACAGTTTTTGAGATACAGGCGTATCAAAGAAAATATGCTTGCGTTGAAGGGATTCGATGGGATTCGATACAAGTGATAAGCTGTAATGTCTTCAGCAATTCACAGCCTTTCACTTAAACTTAAATGGAACGAGCCGTTTATAAAATATAGGTAGGTCTGAAAAAATCTAATTGCGTAATCGAAAGTAGTGATTGGAAAGAATCCATGCGCCATAAGTTTTTTGCTATTTTCCAACTTTCCTCTAAATTTGAGCCAAATCGAGCGAGTCATATTCGTCAGCACATGAAATTCATAAAGAATCGTCTATGTATCAACCAGCATAATCTCTGAAAATTTCATGAAAATCGGATGAGTAGTCGGTGATATGCGTCACATGGATTTGAGGCAGACACGAAACCAAATTTGTTGCTTTACATTTGAAACATAAAACCCGAATTGAAATTATCGATTGCGGGAAAAAAATCTTTTTTAACGAATACAAAGCTCACTAGTTTTGGTAGTTAGGAAACAAAAAAATAAGTAAATAAAGGTTTGGTATGATGATTCCGAACGCATTTGAATTTTGTTTTTTTAATTGTCCGCGGTACAGACACCTCTTTATAAAATTATTTACAACCATTTAAAACTTTATAAAAAGCTTCTAAATATCTTTTCGTTACTTAAAAAATTTTTATCTACGAAAATTCTCGGAAATGAGACGTTTTCTGGAGGTCGGTAAACTTTGTCTACTAAATGAAGTGCTAAATACTTATGAACACTCACTTGCTTTCATTTTGAATCGTAAGATAATTTGATAACAAAATCGAGAAACATGGTGGCCTACAAAAATACTGGGCTGATTCACGCGACCTATTCACCTAACACGTCTGAATAACGAGATTAAACAGGCCTAACGGTCCAATATGTTTGTAGGCCATATTTTTTATCGATTTTGTAATCAACTTTTATTACGACTCAAGTGGAAAGCAAATGATGAGTTTTTACAGCTCATTAAGTTTATTAATTTAATTAGGAAAAAACCCCATTTGTGAGAATTTTCATAGTAAAAGTTGTAGTTTAAGAAAAGATAAAGCCATACACGAAGTTTTAGACGGATGTTAAAAATTTGATAAAAAGAGTCTTCACTGTGGACTATCATTTTATCACTTTAGATATAATAAACCAAAGTTTAAACATAAGAGGCTGGATTTTCCTGTAATCGTAAGTATTGCAAGATTTGTTGACATTTTAGCGTTTAATGAAACTGAAACGGAGGAAATTCTAGTGAATCTCAGGATCAGGTTTGAAACGAATGATCAAGACCAGGATCGGAAAGAAGAAATTTATAAGAAATGCATGAGACTTCTCAATTAAAGGGCTGTTCGAAGGTAGAGAACCGTCCCTCAAACTACAAGTGATTTCTTGCAGAAGCTCGATCTTGGAAGGGAGCAGGTGGAGACATTATTTTGGATTCGTTGGGAATTCTTCAACATCACATATACCAACCTTTACCTTCGCTTGTTCCTTTCTGTACACTGGTTTTTTAAAACACATTTACTTTGATCAAATGGTCCCAACAAACTCTTTTGTTCTAGTTTTAAATAGTGTTTATTGGACTGATGAGTATGCTCTGTGATTTAGCAGCTCGACAGCAGTCGTGCAATATTATTATTGTAGTTCTCTCTTTTCTAGCTTCAGACTCAGTCAAACCAAATATGAATAGTATGAATAGGTCACCCTAATGAGAATAGTTTTATATTACACGTTTAGAGATTAATTCACGGATTTGCACATGAGAGCGTTTTATGCACGAAATTGTATTTTTGTTAATTTTAAACGTAAAATTTGTTAAAATTTAAACGAGTTTTGAACTTAAAAACACAGTTTTATTTTTTTAAAACTGTCGATGAATTGGTTTTATACATTTTGTTAGTAGAAGAAGAACGAATGGATAAAAAACTTATTAGACTCATGAATGATTGATTGCGTTCTATACTTTTAGTCCACGGTAAAGGCCCTTTTTCGTCAATTTATTAATACTCGTGAAGAAATTCGTATTATCGTAACAATTTTTTTTATTTATGAAAATTCTTGAAAAAGGGGTGTATTTAATCTGAAGTTTGGCAAGCTTGAAAATCTAAGGAGGTACTAAAAACTCGTAAACACACATTTGCTTTACACTTGAATCGTAAGATCAAAACTTTTATCATAAAATCGAGAAAGAAAAAGATTATTGGACCTACAAAATTATTGGGCCCTTTGGGAGGACCTTCACTCACAAAATTTCAAAATAACGAGGCTATAGAGGCCAAAGGGCTCGGTATTTTTGTAGACCATTTTCCCATTTCTGAAGATTTTCGTAGACAAAAAAGTTGGAGGTTACCATAAAATAAAGCCATTTACGAGTGATAAAAAGGTGTCTGTACCGCGGACTATAACTTAAATAAATTGTTTTAGTTCTTATGTATTTCGCTCTTATCAATTCTTGGTAATCCTTTAACATCTTTACGAATAATTTTTTTTTGTTTTTTTATTTATTAATATTTACAAATGATATTTTGTTGTTGGCAATAAAAAACTTCCAAATATATAACAAATAGTTTATTTGCTATAATTCATCCTAAGTTGACGCTTCGGAAAATTATTTCGGTCTTTAGAACTTTATTGCCATCTCTCATAAGCAATAGTTTCTAACACGTGTGCATTTAACAAGCTATCCATTTTAACTGTAAAGGTTTTAAAACATTTTTGCTTCCTCACTACCGAAGGTAGGGAAGCATTGTATTCGTGCGAGAAATTAAAAAAAATTTTTTGCTCAGAATCGAAAATTTTCACTCGCGTTTTACGTTTCAGACATCAAGGATCAAATTTGGTTCGGTGTCTGTCTGTCTGTCTGTCTGTCTGTCTGTCTGTCTGTCTGTCTGTCTGTCAGTCTGTCTGTCTGTCTGTCTGTAGTCAAATCGATGTGACGGGCATATCACCTAGTACCGTTCATCCAATCTTCATGAAATTTTCAGGGATTATGCTGATCGGTGCCTAGATGGTCCCATATCAATTTTATCAAATTCCATCCAGCACTTCCGCTTACGCACGCGCAAACGTATATTTTTAGATATGCCAATATTTCAAAAAGGGCTCGTTCGATTTGGCTCAAAGTTAGATAAATGGTAGACTTTGGTGAAAAAATAATGTAGTGTCAATTTCATTGAATTGCGTCCAACACTTTCTCTTATATGTGCACTACTAGTCCGCCGTCCGCCGTCCGCGCATTTTTTCTGAAACAACTAGACCGATTTTTTTCGAATTTGGATATTAAATCAGAGGTCACCCGAGGATCATCCTCCTTCAACGACATTACTATTCGCCTTCTAGTTTCAAAATGGCGGCCGAAAAACCTGCGTGGCTATAGATTGTAGCGCCTAAACGAATGAACCGATTTTGATGAAACTTCGCTAAAGTCATTTTCTCTACGCCCTCTAAATTTATCTATACTACATACTTCAACGAAAAGAAGCTCAAAAAAAGTTACGAGGGATGGTAAAATTAAATTCCGAATAACTCAAGAAGTATACACATTTATGTCAATATTGTATATGGTTTTTTATAAGTTTACGGAATTTCTTAAAAAAAAAAAAAAATTCGTCAAAATCGGACAATTAGGAGCAAAGATATCATCTCTAGTTTTTTTTAGATGTGCTATTGCAAAAGGTTTATCTTTTTTTTTTATTTCTGAATGTGTTACTGAAGTAATGCTATTTTTTTTATCATATTACTAATGATTAAAAAAGATTTTAGTCCAATAATTAGAATCACCTTTTATTTATTTTTCTTTATAACTAGGAATTTAATGTTACTTTATCTTTCGTGCTGAAGCCCCTCCTCCAAAATTAAATCTTGATTCGGTAATGTATATACTATTATTAGATCATAAGTTCGTATGTAATAATTTTCAACTTTAATTCTATGTGTATTAAAGGTGATATTTTGTAGTCTGCAACTGATATAAGTAGTCTGCTACTATGGAAAATAGCAGATAAAAATAAAATATGAAATTATTCTAATAAAGCATAAAGAAATATTGAGTTTTTATGCACTCTTGTGAAACAAAAAATAAATTTGTACATAAGACCTTTTGTACTAACAGTATTGAAATTCATGTTCAGTATGCAATTGTTTTTATTTTTTTTTATTAAGCATAATCAAGTATGGAATCTTCAAATACGACACTCTTCTGTTGAATGTTGAAGGGTAACTGTAATCGTCTATTTCGATTCTGCTTCTCTCAGAGATTTAATTCTCATTCGAAAAATTGTATACCTTGTAATATACAACGGAAACGGTGAGGAAGCTATACTGACCTTACTTGGCAGACGTTTTTAATATGGTGATTGTCATTATCCGTATTGCTTTTGAATTCTTCTTTTATTCTTATTTTTTGTTAGGAAGTTGATATAAACCATTAATTGCTTATGAAAGATGGAAATTCAGTTCTGAAGATGGGAATAATTTTCCGAAAAAACTTGGAATGAATTATAGCAAATAAACTATTTGTTATATATTTGGAAGTTTTTTATTGCCAACAACAACAAAAATTAAATAGCTTCCTAACAAAAAAAAAAATAAGAATTTATACATTATGTTAATTATAAAGTATTAATTGAAACTTTTTTTTCATTGTAACATCTCTTTGTTAATATTTTTTTGTTGCACGTTCTGAGGTTTTTTTACGTTTCAAAGGTTTTCATTGCTCAAAAATCTCTCGGTATTAGCAATATCTTCCAGCTTCTTTTATATATATATATATATATATATATATATATATATATATATATATTTCAGCATTATCTAGTGAAAATATGCATAACTATTCAACAAATATGTAAATATGATCTATAAAATCACTTTTTACAAAGCATTGCGATGAAAAAATAAAAAAAATAAATTGATTGTTTTTATTTATTTATTTTTTCCGTTTACAGGATTATATGTATTTGAAATTTATTTTATTTTTACATTTCTCACTTTTTATATATGCATATTTTTCTCCCTCTCACTCTACATTTTTGTATATAGTTTACAATGCTATTTAATTGTTTAAATTACCATTGTATTCATTCAAAGCTGTTAAGTAACATATATAAATTTACTTAAGAAACAGATTTACTTACTTTTCTTTAGTTTTTTTTTTCTTTTCTTATTGTCACTAAAATCGTTTTCTCATAAAACTAATTTAATGTTCCTTTCCCATTTATTTATTTACTCATTTTTATTTTATTTTTCTTAACCATTGAAATTACAGTATTGTGATCCAATTACTCACATGCTTTCATTAATATATCTTTGAGCTATGTATATACCTGTTCTATTACTTATGTTTCAGCTATTATTTTTTGTATTAGACCTCTTTGACAGATATAATGCTAATTTGTATGAACAATATTGTTGTTTTTAAGGGACGTTGTCCCAGAATAAAGTTGATATTTAATAAAAAAAAATCTACACTAGGTATTTTACCTGCTTACCTCTCAGATCCTTAGACAACTCCCTCCTAAAGCTGTCATATTCCTTACATACATATACAATAGCATCCTACGAACCACCCACTTTCCTCTTTTGTGGAAACATTCCACTATTATCCTGTTTCCGAAACCAGGCAAACCTCCCAACACCTCAACGTCCTACAGACCAATTAGCCTTCTTCCTATTCTCTCAAAAATCTTTGAAAAGATCCTCCTAAAACGCATCCTACCCTTTATAGAATCCCAAACTCTTCCTTCCCATCAGTTCGGATTTCGTTCACAACACTCTACAGTCCAACGAGGACTCCGAGTGGTTGATCATATTTCCGCAGCATTGGAAAGCAAGCAATATTGCTCGGGTGCATTTCTGGACATAGCTCAAGCTTTCGACCGGGTATGGCACGCCGGGCTTCTTTCCAAGCTGAAAAACTATCTTCCTCAGTCCTTGTACCTTGTTCTCCGTTCCTACCTCTCAGATCGTACCTTCCGAGTTCGTTGCGGTACTGAATTTTCGCATTGCTATCCAATTGAGGCAGGTGTTTCTCAAGGTAGCGTATTGGGTCCCGTCCTTTACATCCTCTTTACCGCCGATATCCCTGTCCATCCCGATACCTTCCTGGCAACTTTTGCTGATGACACCGCTATTCTATCATCCGACTCAGATCCCAACATAGCATCCTTAAATCTCCAAAACCACCTCACCTTGATTGAGCACTGGTGTAATAACTGGCGCATTAAAGTTAATGAATCTAAATGCCAACACATTACCTTTACACTCCGACGCAGTTCCTGTCCACCAGTACACTTTAATTCCATCCAGCTTCCTTACTCAGACACAGTCCGGTATCTTGGCTTTCATTTAGACCGAAGACTGACGTGGAACCCACATACTAGACTCAAAAGACAAGAACTCAACCGACGATACGGCCAGCTATACAGACTACTAAACAGAAAATCCAAACTTTCTATTGAAAACAAATTACTTATCTACAAGACAATACTGAAACCTATATGGACATACGGACTTGAACTGTGGGGTACAGCAAAAGCTTCTAACATCAAACGTATTCAATCCTTTCAATCTAAAGTCCTTCGAACAATAGTTGATGCTCCGTTCTATGTAAATAACAAAATCCTACACCATGACCTTAATATCCCATTTGTCCTAGACCTTATTCCAGAAAAATTCTCCAAATTTCACCAGAACCTTACCTAACATCCAAATCCCCTTGCACAATCTCTATCCAGCACCACCCATCCTTACAATCCTCCTCGAAGGTTGAAGCGGCAGTGGCCCAGAGACCTTTTGTAAATAAGCATCTATTGGAGTTTTGGCAATGGCCAGATCCTCCACTCAAGCCCGAGTGTGTATGATTAGGTTAGTTCTTTTGTTTATATACATTCATTTTATTTTATTGTATTTATTTTTATTTTATTCATTGTATTTATTATTATTAAGTTTCTGTATTATTTTATTATTTTTTTTATTGTAAATAGAGTGTGAGTGTGCTTTCTCTGAACACTATTATAAATGTCCTTGATGTGACAGAATGTAATATTTCTAAATAAACAAATAAAAAGTTTTGATGTTTCAAAAAAAAAAAAAAAAAAAAAGATATTTTCTATTTTCGTTTCAAATCGTTTTTCATTTTATTATCATATTTTTAACTTCAATTTTAGGAGTGAATTTTATTTCAATTCAATTTATAAAGTTTATTTGAATATCTTAAAAAAATACAAGAATTATTTTTTTAAAAACTAGGTACGTTTTATCAATTTTATGGAATTTAAATTGACGATCAATTTATTTTGAAATGAGATATAACTAATCATTAAGATATAACTATAACCGTAAATAAGAAGTTATTATTCTTTGATTATTTGTTGGTTATTTCCACAGAATATCACACGACAGAATTCAGTTGTATGCTAGTTATTGCTTCTGGAAAACTGCTATCAGAGCTCAAAAATGTTCAGGGTATAAGATTAAACATATTATAAATTAATGCAATTGATGAATAGTGGTTCCTTAAAGTGTTAAATGTTGATGTGATATTACCTAATACCATTACATTACATTGCCTTGTTTATGAGGCGATAGCTAACATGAAAATAGGCTCGTTATGGCCACAATAAAACAATCTGTATAATTAACATTAAAGCTGTTTCGTATGATTATCTAACATACCATTGCCAAAATTAAGAAATATTTATGACAACGTTTTGAGGATCGTTGAAAAATAATAATTATAAAATATTCAATGAAATGCGTTTTTTTTTTTTATATAATTACTATTCACCAATAACTATTAATAGGGTGTCTACTCTTTAGAAGGGTACCATGAAGTAGTTATGCTTCTGTTAGCGGATGATATTGTGCTCCTCAGTAATTCGTGGCATGGTGCACAAAGAAACATCAATATACTGAGCGAATACTGTAAAAGCAAATCTTTGACCCTAAATCCATTTAAGTCTAAGGTGTTGGTGTTCCATAAATCTCCAAAGATGAAGAAACGTAAGACTTTAGCTTGGCGAGACACAAGTTTGGAGTATACTAGAAACTACACATATCTGGGTGTACCCTTCTGTTGCAGCGACCAAAGTGATGGCAATCCTAAGAAATGGAAAAAGCGACTCTTGGAAGACAAAAACCAGCCTCTTTGACTCGGTAGTCTTGTCAACACTGCTCTATGCTGCAAGATACCTGGAGGTTTTGGAGAGGACGCAAGTTCGATTTATCAAGTCATTGCTCCATTGGCCAGGAAATACATCGAACTATGTGGCTCGCCTTGAAAGTGGAAGATCTCCATTAAGTGTTGAAGTGCTGAAAAAAGTGATCAACTATTGGACAAAGCTAAGCTTAATGAGTGACGAAAGACTACCTAGACAATGCTTTAATAGGCTTAGAGCTCTAGATTCATCCATTGGAAAACCTGATCCAACTTATAACTGGGTTACCCAAGTAAAGATGATTGTGGCGCAACCAAGGTCCCAAGGTCTGATGAGGTTCAAAGATGAAATCATGGAAAAAATAAGAAACACGCATCACGCATCCAAGGACATCGACAGAGTGTTAAACTCTAAATCAAATGCAAGATATAGAAAAATCTGCTCCTTTAATGTTACCAGACCAGAGGATTATCTTTAGTTCAGGGCTCTGAATTTAAACAAATTAAGAGCCGTTAGTCGTCTCAAAGTAGCAAGTAAAGATTTTATGAAAATATACTTAAAAGATGCTACATTGACTATTAAATCTAGTGAGGTATGGGGTGCATGCAACTGCCTTGTAACTGATCCGGTAACTCATTTTCTGATCCAATGTATCAACGAATGTATCGTCCTCTTGTCCAATGTATCAATTCTGATTCAACAAACCAAGAAATAAGTACTTGAAGACATTTATCACTGAATCCAGAGAAGATGCTAGTGTGGAGGAGATATTGAAAATAGATACTATGAAAAAAATAAACCAACTGTATTATTTCATACAGGGCTGTTCATTGAACTGTTAAGTGGTAAAGTTAATCATATAACATATATTAGTGCTTATTTATATTGTCATTAGTCTTATACCCCTGGAATATTAAAAAAAAAATGTATTATTGAAAAAAAAAAGTTCTACTAATTGTTATGTATATATATATATATATATATATATATATATATATATATATATATATATATATCGTTTACTAATCTGTTATTATATTAGTCATACTTAATACTGTGGACATTGTTAATGTTATGTTTGAATGCAGTACTAGACTCAAGATCTAACATTGTTAATTATACCATTATATTTATTTGTACAGGAATTTTCTTAGATAAATAAAATAAACTATACTGCAGAACTATACTACTGTACTACTCCTTAGAAGGGTAATTTTAACCTTACACAATTTAGTTAAAGGACATGCTCTTTTGCACAAAATTGCGCATAAAGAACGAAGTCTGTCAATGCACGTTTCGATGTCTCACATTTTACGCATCAACTGGACAAAAGAACTAAGCGTTTGGCTACCCATTTTCAATAGCTAGGAAAGAATTCAATTTGATATTTATGTTGGTCATGTTAACCAGGTCTAGACCGTGTAACCATGGACCCTTCCAACCCTATAAGAATCACTTCTTGAATCAACTGTGGTTCTGATGGAATAATCTTGTGATTTTATTCAAAACCTCAATAATAATATAGCTAAATGAACCAGAAGATTGGACGGTGATAACATAACAATTTTTTCCTGTAAATTTACCCAAAAACCAAAAATAGAATGTTAGACCTTTCGAACGTTTGAATAATTTGAAGAGCTATTACTGACTGAATTTTAATACTTCCTAATATCTTCGACTAATCCTAAAACGTCTTTTGATATGCATTTTAATGTTATTTCAATGCAATATTTTATAATATAACAAATATAATTGATCTGCTTCCGGAAAAAATGGCGCAATTTGTATTCATTTTAAACATTACTTTTTTTTAAAACAGTAACTGAATAATTGAAGATTCCTGAGAGGGCCTGCTTGAGAAGAGAGAAAGGGCCATTTTCTGTGAAGCCTATGATGGGAAGTACAACAAATCTGTTTCAAGGGGTATTACTCAAGACATGATGGTCACCCAAGAGGAGGATCGTCAACCAAGAAGGCGGAAGGAAGGAGAATTTTTATTGTATCGTATTATTGTGGATGACTACAGCTGGGTCAGATTGATATCGTCCAACATAATCGTTTTATGTTTGGTTCGACCCCTCGTACGTTTATACAGGCATTGTTGGACGAACCATACCAGTAACTGAATCTCAGTACTTGCTGATATATCTTCTCTAACCCTAAAACGGTTTCTAGTATGTATTTTAATATTATGCCTGAGGATCGTCATCCAAGAAGACGGATGAAAGAAGAAGAAAAGTATAACCATGGTTGAATGGGCTTGATAACGTTGAGGTAATCTTAAGAGGTAATAGGCATCTGGAGGAGACGTAAAGGGGCATTTACTGTTATGCCAATGGTCGGAGGTTCCACAAATACGTTTCAATTGGTATTCAACTAGATAGTAAGAATAAGATGGCATAGTAATGTGAAAGAAATCGCAGTAGATAGCCAACCAATAAGGCGGGAGGAAGGAAATCACGAGGATGAACAGGATTGGGTTGGATTGATAACGTAGAGTTTGACGTTCGACAGGAAGGAGTACAGATATGGATAAAAGATGCAGCTTAAAATGTTATAGAGGCTATGGAAGCAACGTGTAAATAAACAGTTAAACAGATCAAAATATCCAATAGAATTGCTTCCTCACAGTCTAATCAAGATTAATGAATGGCTAAATGGCTCCTACCGGACTATTAGGTCTCGCATATTTAGACAAGACACAGAGGATTCCTGGAGAAACTATAGGCTTATGAGAAAAAATATTGACCCTCATTTAATTATTGACAAAAAAAACAAAATCTTTATTTTGTTTAAATAGTAAATTTTATGCGGCTATCGCTTGATGATATTTGATTGAAATGTTCGATGACAATAGTAGGATTTTTATTTATGTATGTTCTATTAAAGTTTTAAGGAAACAAGTGAGTAATAAACTTCAGGAGGCATTGAGTACTCGCCTGTTTTTACTATACAAATATTTTTCTGGTTTGAAGGTCAAATAAAAAGTATTAATAACTACTATATGGTAATTACTAGGTGGATATAAACTGCGCTGCACTTCGATAAATTCATGTAAATTCTTTTACTAGATGTTATTTTGCGTTTCAAAAACATTTTTCTGAAATTCTTTTTTATATAATTATTCTTATTTACACACACACTCATACATAGTGTCCCGTAAGTAGAGGGACATTTGTATAGGAGTGATAGCAGAACTGAAGAGCTATAAAAAATGTCATACAAACAATAGGCCAATTTTCAGCAGAAAAGTACTCGTTGTTTTTTTTTTTTTAAATAGAAAGCGATAGCTAAAGAAATATTTAATTTAAGTAATTAAAAATTGCTTTATTGTTAACTAGACAAAATTTAATTCAAATGAAAATTCAAATATACTACAGATACTCCACTATTAGAAAAATTTATTACTGATCGCTTCAATTATTTTCTTGAAAACCATAATATTAGAATCAGGAACATTAAGTTTGTAATTTAAAAATATGGGCCAATTCCTATAGTACAGATGTGGATGAAAAACGCTGCTTCATAAAAAATTTACCCGAAAACAAAATTGAAAAATCAGTATTTTTCATTTTTTTTTTTTAAATAAAAAGTGTATTTAGTCAAACATCCCACATCGTGAAAAAAACAAGAAATATAAGTTTTACAACATTTAATTTTAGTAATTTTTGCTGAAAACAGGGGTACTTTGCAAGATAAAAAATCACATTATCTTGTTCCACTACTTAATAGTCCGGGATCTACAGAAGATTTAACAACGTGATCAGCGGCAGGAGGTTTGAAAATTGAAAACAGTAGAGATGACAACCCTAATGCCGAAACCCCTCGAGTCAGACGGCTATCTGGAAGCGTTTGGCTGTGGTAGAATTTCAAAAATCGCAAAAACTGCCAAAAATTACGTGATTAGCGGCAGGCAAAAACCTAGTGGAAATAATTTCAGACAATTCAATAGATGACAGGTTTCAAAGAGTCAGACAAAATTTTGGAAGCTTTATACGAATCTGACAGCTTTAAAAATCTCAAAAGGTCCCAGAAATTACGAGGCCAGCAGCAGGCAAAAAACTAATTGGAATAGTTTCAGACCACTTTGGATGTAACACATTTAATAAAGTCAGACAAAAGTTTGGAAGCTTTATACGAATCTGATAGCTTTAAAAATCTCTAAAGGTCGCAGAAATTACGAGGCCAGCAGCAGAAAAAATCTGTTAGAATACTTTCGGAGCATAGTAATTTTATTATTGTTATTTTATAAAATCTGAATAATTTTTTTGGAAGCTTTTCACGAATCTAACATGCAAATTTGAAAAATTTACCAAAAAATATGCGATCAGCATCAGGCAAAAAAGGGTTGGAATAGTTATATACCACTTAATAGGTAACTAATTTGATAAAATCTGAATAAGTTTCGGAAACTTTTCACGAATTTGAGAATCAAATAGTTTCAGACTACATTTTTATGAATCTGATATAATAAAATCTAACCAATATTTAGAAACTTATCGAGATGGTAGCACTTATTACGTGCGGGGCAACATGACAAAAAATTGGAATCCATTGGTCCAAGAGTTATTCCTGCTACCTATTTCAATCTATCTATTAGGTTTATCAAAAAAATTGATCAATCTGATCAAAAAAGTTCAAACAATCCAAAACTGTTTAAAGGACAAACAAAAACAATGTTATTATTTAACCATTAACCATGTTTTGAGTTAAGACATTGTAATTTTTTCTTTACATTTCATAAAATACTAGTTATCTATTTATATATACGATTTCTCTCCGAGGCGTCTGAAAAGAAGATGGCCTCGAGATCTCCTTTTGTAAATACATTTTCAGAGTGCTACCAGTGAGTAGTTTCTCAACAAGTGGTTTCATGTTATTTTATTCTTTTGTTCACATTTACTGAATGTATTTTTATTTGTAATAAAGTTGTAAATATCCTCAATAATATATAGATCAGATTATATATAATATCTATAATATATAGATATAGATAACTATATCATATATATATATATATATATATATATATATATATATATATATATATATATATATATATATATATATATGATTTAGTTATCTATATCGATTCATAAGAAGCATCTAAAGAAATGAGTGTATACGCACGCAACCATGCCTGTAATTTAACATTTCATCATGTATTATATGGTGTATAAAATATTCAATAAAAAAAACAACAGAGATGACGTTTATATTAACAAAAACGACCTTAACACTTCTATCACATTTCCAATTTATTATAAATTCGTTTATAAAAATTACTAGAAGTAAGGTGAAAAAATCTAAGTTGTCCTCTTCATCTACGGAATTATGACCGTTTCTTGTTCAATGACACATTCAGTTTTTATTTCATCGAAGTTTTTTATTTCCACTGGTAATAGAAACCCATCAAACCAGAGTGGAGCCTGATCACTTTCACATATTATCCATCGACTACCTAAATAGAAAAAATTAATGAAAACTATATATTCAATACAATTTAATACACTAACACGTTAAATGTAATGCAAACTCTGTAAAAATTATTTAGATTTTATAAAATAATAATAATAAAATTACTGTGCTCCGAAAGTATTCTAACATATTTTTTCTGCTGCTGGCCTCGTAATTTCTGGGACCTTTTGAGATTTTTAAAGCTGTCAGATTCGTATAAAGCTTCCAAAATTTTGTCTGACTTTTTTAAATCTGTCATCTACAGAGTTGTCTGAAACTATTCCAATTGTTTTTTTGCTTGCTGTTGATGATTGATTTTTGGCAGTTTTTGCGATTTTTTGAAATTCTACCACAGCCAAACCCTTCCAGTTAGCAGTCTGATTCGAGGAGTTTTGGCATTAGGATTGTAATCTCTACTGTTTTCAATTTTCGAACCTTCTGCCGCTGATCACGTATTTAAATCTTCGGTAGATCCCGGACTATTAAATTGTGTAACAAGATAATGTGATTTTTTATCCTGCCAAGTAAAAGTACCCCTGTTTTCAGCAAAAATTAAATGTTGTAAAACTTTTATTTCTTGTTTTTTCACGATGTGTGATGTTCGTCTAAATACCCTTTTTATTTATAAAAAAAATTGAAAAATACTGATTTTTCAATTTTGTTTTCGGGTAAATTTTTTATGAAGCAATGTTTTTCATCCATATCTGTATTATAGGAATTGGCCCATATTTTTTTTTTTTTTTTTTTTTTTTATTAACGAAATTTACAACTGTAATTAATAATAAATACAACAAGTAAATATGCACAAGTAATATGACATGTACAACATGAGGAGAAACTAGTCATTGGTAGCACTCCAATAGTACTCCAAGCCCATATTTTTAAATTACAAACTTAATGTTCCTGATTCTAATATTATCGTTTTCAAGAAAATAATTGAAGCGATCAGCAGGTTTCTTTATTTTAAACACATATTTTAGGACTAGAAATGTTTATTTAATGTTCAACATTTAATTCAACTACAGCTGCGTGAGTGTAAAATAAAGTATTATATCACATTATTCATCGTCAGACAAATTTAAAAATTTATAAAACTTGATTAAAACCAAACTATGTAAAAAAATATTCAGGTACATATACCCTTTGTGATTTGAAATAAAAATAAAGGGGATTGCAACATTAAACTAAAGATTAACAGTGAATATCTATTTTCAAGTCGTACAATCGATGGTAAGGGAAAGCTAGTCAGTGAAAATGTTAATCTTTTGTTATTTAGTTAGAGAGATAAGGTTAAAGAAAAAAAGTAACGACCTTGCTGTTAATAATTATGAACGGGAGAGTAGCCTGAAACTTGTGCTGTAGATCTTATTATAAGAGCCTTTAAGGATCCTAATTGTGATCACATCCATTGTCCTTTTAGAGATGCCCAGCATTACCGCAACGATCGTTGGCACCTTTCCACCTTTCCACCACTTCCACCTTTCCAAAAATTATCGTACCAATCGCTTCAGTTTTTCCGGGATACCCACCTTTGCCATGGCCTGATACAACTTGCCTCAGTCTGCATTCTCATATGCTTGTCTTTAGTCTAAAGAGAGGTGGCCTGGATCAATATTTTCTTCATAGCAATTCTCCAGCAAGGACCTTATGCTTAAAAGATGGTCAATAGACACCTTCTGAACCCATACTGGTATTCCTCAACCTCTATCTCAGAGTATTAAAGTATCCTGCTCATTACAACGGAAACAACTTTGTATGCTGTGTTCAGCAACGCAATAAATAGACACCTCTATTGGCTTGCCCGACAAAAAAAGGCCGCAGGAAAAATAAAATACGTCTGGTTCGCGGCCGTAAATGTGAGGTGCCGAAAGAGGACGGCCATCAAGTGGTATTCATCGAACGAGCTCAGGATCTGGATGTTTTTGTCTGACTGGCTGAATTTCGTCTACTCTTCAGCATCAAGCAAAAAGTGGGCACACGTTGAAAATATCGAATTAAATATTATGTTATCTGGACTCTTTCTTTCTATCTATTGATTTTCAGTTCTGTATTTTTACCCAGAAGTTCTTCTCTTTAACTTACTTTTCTTTCTTTTACCTTAATTTATACCATATTTTATTTTTTGTATCGTATATATTCCAGTGTCTTCCTATCATATATCATATCCTATACCGATTGATCTCTCCTAAAACCAGTACATGTCTAGTGTCTTAATTGCCCTCATGTTAACTCCCAATCCCTTGTAGCCCATTACGATTAATTCCAACAATATTTCACTCAAAATTTTTACCATATCATAGCAATTTCTGAAACCTGGCTGAAGCCCTACATCGCGGCCTCCGCTGTCTCCCTGCCTAACTACACATTTATCCGCCATGACCGGGAAAGCCGGACTGGCGGCGGTGTAGCTATATATATAGCCACGAAAGCCTCAAGACCCGAATACTTGACTGTTCTCCTCCATCCGATCACCCGCAAACCGAATTCCTTATTCTTGAGATTTCCCATAATACCTCTCCTTTCCTATATACCGTAATATATCGCCCTCCTCAAGTTCCCTTTAATCCGTCTTTTGAATCATCCCTCTTCAACTTTGTTCCCCTTTATTCCAAAATTATCATTTCCGGTGACTTAAACACTAATTTCCTTTCTGACTCTTACGATAAATCATACCTCCAAAACCTTTTCTTTGCTCTTCATCTTTTCATCGTTCCTTTTTCTCCCACTCACCATACCTCAAGGTCCGACACTTGGCTGGACATTTACATTATCGACTCCGCTCAGAATCTCCTTTCGTCTTCCCAATCACCAGTCTCCTTTTTATCCTCTCATGACCTAATCCAAATTTCATATAATATTCAAACTCCTCCGATCCTACCTAGAACCATAACTTTCCGTAATCTTGAAGCACTTACTCGGGAAAAAATCCTACCCAGTCTGGAATCCCTGGATTGGGATGGAATATATTCCGGTTGAAATCCTCACCTCCAATCTTCTTAATATCCTTGATACCCATGCTCCTATCAAAACCACTACCTTTCATAGACGTCCGGCTCCCTGGATGTGTCAGCATATCAAAGATCTTCAGAGGAGACGTGACGCAGCCCGTAGACGCATTAGACGTACCAGGCTTGCTGACGACTACCAAGCGTTTAGAATTCTCCGTAACCTGACACAAACCAGAATCCGACGAGCCAAATCCACCTATTTTCATGAAGCACTCTTTTCAGCTCATGATTCCAAATCCAGATGGCTACTCCTTCGTAAACTCTTCCTCTGTGAACCATCCAGATCACCTTCCTTAGCAGTATTCCCAGTTTCACCGGATGATCTTAATTCCTATTTTATATCTCCTTCTTCTGTCACCACATCATTAACTTCTTCCTTTTCTCCGGCTGCATCGTTTAACGAAGCAGATTTTTATTTCTCGGATATTTCATCCACAGACCTAATATCCGCTGTGATGAAATCACATTCGAATTCCATTGGTCCAGATGGCATTCCTGCCAAATTAATCAAATTATGCCTACCCGAAATCCTCCCCGTTCTCCTTTGCATTTATAATTTCTCCCTTCAGAAAAATACAGGTTAAATTGAAATACATTTGTTTTCTGAAAATTCAAAACATTGGCAAAGTTGAGACCAATTTCCTTTTATAGAAAACTCTTATATACAGACTCCATTGCAATAAGATATAAACCAATGTATTAATCGAAACACTATGAAATATACAACTAACTTAGATTTTATTGTGTTGAAGATATAACCATAATCAAAAATTATCTTTTCTGAAAAAGTTTTATATAGTTAAAAAAAAACAAATGATGATTTCCGAATAGGAAACGAAATGCAATATATAACAGTAAATTGGAGCAATTGTGATAATAATTCCTGATTCATTGTGTATTAAGAGTCATCAATTCGTCTTATTTATCAAAGTCAGCCTTCAAACATATTTTACTAAATATTTTCTTTATTGAAATTTCCAGCTGATTTAAACAAATACTAACTGTAAATGTAACAAATCAAGAATAATAATATGAAAAGACTTGCTGAAATACTACCCAATATAAATGTAAATACACTAGTTTTGATTGTAAGATCTTTACTGAATATTAAATGAAAATTGTTAATGTCATCTAATGATGATAATATATATCTAATGATTATATATTTATTACATTTGAAGAAGACATAGGTATGACTAGTGCTGTAAAAGTCGTTAAATAAAAAAAATTATAATATATTGTGCATGTATAAACAAGTTACGGGAATCGCGACTTTAGTTGCAAGCACAATAAAACATCCCAACATTAAGAAATTCATTATCTCGTAACATCTTCTATTAATCCCATTTAGTAAAAAGTGGTATAAAATCGTTGAATGCAGTTCTACTTTAAGGAGAAGCTAGTCGGAGGAGGGAAATTAAAATAAGGATTTTAATGCGGAGATATTAATACCGCTTTAAGTATAGAACCTGTGTCTTATAGTCCTAAAATGTACCCATTACGAGATATTCCATAATTCTTGCCGAAATCATCTTTGGTGGTTGCCATGTTCTACATTTGTTTAGGTTTTAAAATTTAAAATATTGGTATTTATGGTAGATTCCAACGACAAGATAACTCATATTTGCTGGTAAAATCGATTTATTAGAATAAACCTTCATCATCGGGCGTCCGATGTCACACCATCCTGCCATCGCAGCCTTGGGCGTCCAACTCTTCTTTTGGCTTCGATCTTCCCATCCAGGATCTTTCGAGCTCATCTGGACTCATCCTTGCCACATGACCAACCCACCTTTATAAAACGGATGATGTCCCTATATTTATACATGGTCATTATTTCGTAGTTGGTTCGCCTTCTCCAGGTGGGCCCCTCTGGATCATAGATAGGTCCCAAAATCCTCCTGTGCACCTTCCTTTCGAGGCGGCGCAAGTCTTCCTCCAATGCTCTGTGTTCGGGAATTTGTTAAACTAATAAGTTAATGTTGAATTTGTTTGTGAATGTTTGATTTTTTTACATTTAAATACAAAGTGAAATGTATTATTTTAATTATAGTCAAAACAGCTGTTCTAAAAGATATTTAAAAATGGCTGTTCTAACGGAAGGTAAGAAGGGAGGTTACCTTAAGTTGTTGTTGTTGTTGTGAGTCAGAAAGAAATGTGCTCTTAAGAAACTCTGTTTTGTAAGATTTGAAAAATATAAGTTTGTGTTTGTTTTTCTTGAAAGTGCACTCAATCGCTACTTTATTCACAAGTTCCCATTATTGTTCATTTGTTGTATTACGAAAAATACAATACAACTCTGGTCAGCGTCCACGCCTCTGCACTATATGTGAGAACAGGCCTAATTAGGGTTTTGTACAGTCGCAGCTTTGTTGTTTGGGAAATTATCCTGCTTTTAAGCTGCAAGAATAGTAAAAAGTAACATCTGTTGGCTGCATGTATTCTGCGTTGCACTTCAGCCCCCACTGCATTCTCGCTAGTAACTAGAGATCCCAGGTATATAAATTCGTTCACAGTATCGAATGTGTATCTTTGAACTTGGATGCGTTCTAGTACTTTCCTTATCGCATTAGTGCTCATGTATTTAGTCTTGGACTGATCAACTTGCAGTCCGAACCATGCATCTGCTGTCTCAAGGCTTAATAAAGCTTCGCTCATGGCCGTAAAGGTTCGACCTATGATGTCTATATTATCAGCGTATCCAAGGAGCAGCACCGTGCGATTGAAAATCGTTCCACCAACCTGAATTTCTGACTGTTTAATGGCTCCTTCTAGGACGAAATTAAACAGTAGGCAGGCCAGCCCGTCTCTCTGCCTTAAGCCCTTACAGGTGGTGAAAGCATCCGATAACTCGCCCTCCACTCTAACAAAACACTGGACGGACTCCATTGTTCGACGAATCAAACATACCAGTCCTGTGGGGAAACCCATTTCAAAACATCGCCCTGAACAGTTCTTCTCTCAGTACACTGTCATATGCAGCCCGGAAATCGATAAAGAGGTGGTGGGTTTATTATATTTATGAGGTCACGGGCTTTCTCCAACATCATTCTCAGAGAGAAAATCTGATCAGTCGTTCGTTTTCCCCTCATAAAACCTGCTTGATACTTTCCTATTTCTCTCTCGGCAAAAGGGAGGAGCCTAAGGAATAGTATTCGTCAGAGTATTTTGTAGGCGCATGATAAAAGAGAAATCCCTCGGTAGTTCCCAAATTCAAGAACATCGCCCTTTTTGTGTATTGGGAAGATTATGGTTTTATACCAGTCTGATGGAATTCTTTCCCCTTTCCAAATTTCTAGAATTATTTGATGCAGGACTTTGTTGAGTTCTTTGCTACCACACTTAATGATCTCAGCAGATAAGCCAGCAGGGAGCCTTGTTGTTTTTTAGGTTTTCAATGGCTTTTTCAACCTCCTCAGAGTCGGGGGGCTCAATATCGTCTGCTTGTGTGTCCATGCTCATATTCGGCGGATTAGCATCTCCTAAGAGATCATAAAAGTGGCTCTTTCATCTGTCCAGTATTTTATTTTTCTCATTTAGGAGGGTATGAATCCGCTTCCTTACATCATCTGAATACCGCTTCCTTACATTTTCCCCAATGATTCTCAGTTTCACTTTCCAGGGTCAAGGTTCGCAGTTTTTCTTCCATGGAGTTAACAAAAAAAGTAATATGGAGTTAAGAAAATAAATAGTAAAAATAATGGTCACACTAGGTGACAAAGATCATTGATCTTATATGCTAAAACTTAAACAGTAGGCACCACCATTTACTTCTCAATAATTCAATTCATAAAATGAAATTTATGGTTGCGAATCGTCTGTTTGGGATGTAAGGAGATATTGGAAAAGTAGGTATTTGAAAGATGACAGGGAAGAGCCCTGACAGATGTTATGTAGCAAAGTATTCCAGAAGGCAACGGAGCGGGCTAAGAAAGAACGTTCATAGGATTTTGTCCTATGGGATGGGATATAGAGATCAGAAACACGGGATCTCGTTTTTATTAAGTGGACTGAAAGCTTAGGCTGAAGGAGACAGTAGATATAGGAAGGGTGCTGGGAGTTAATCCTTTGGTATAAGAAATTTCCAAGGAAATATTGGCAGCGGGAAGAGGGAAAGAGCCACTTTAACTCGGAATATAGGTGGGACACATGAGACCATCTCGAAATACCGAAGACGAATCTTGAAAATCATTTCATGATTCTCTTCAGTCTGTCCTCAAACACCAACGAGAGGCCGCCGTATAACACACAGCCATAGTCAAAGTGGTGGAAATCAATGAGAAAACGAGGAGCTTGTGGATAGATTATGGGAAATGCTGATGAGAAAGATGAAACAGTTTAGTGTACCAATTGAACTTCTGGAGATATGAGCAATATGGGGTTTTCAGGATAGGTTTTGATCAATGGTAATTCCTTAGTTTTTTTACAGAGAAGGTGAATGAGATTGGTTGGCCATTAATAATCAAGGAAGAAAGGATGGAAATGGATCTATGGAGGGAGTTGGAACCTATAAGAATGGCCTGAGTTTTCATTGCGTTTAACTTTAATTTATTCAAGCTTGCCCAGGCACTGATCCTATCTAGGTATTTCTGAATATTAGTAAACGCTTCTAATAACTCAGTGGGCGGAATGGAAACATAAATTTGAGACTCATAAGCATATAGATGATATGAACAATACTGGATTGAACTAGGAAGGCCTTTGATGTAAAAATTAAAAAGGAGAGGAGAAATGCTTGAATCCAGGGCTACTCCATGAGACAAAATGAGGAAGGAATATAAGGGTTGATTCGGAATACTATCAGCTTGAGTCCTGTCAGAAAAGAAGGATTGGAACCATAGGATAGAACTATTGGAGGAGGATAGAGATTTTAATTTAGTGAAGAGGATAGAATGGTCTAAGGAATCGAATGCTTTGGGGAAGTGCAGGAGTACTAATACAGTCAGTTTTCTTTCGTCAATTGCTGTATGTATGTCATTTGTGATTTTAACTAAAGCGAATTGAGTGGAGAATCCCGGGCGAAAGCCAGATTGGAGAGGATCTAGAAGTTTTAACTCTTTGAGATAATTAGAAATTTGGGATCGGTCTATTATTTCGAAGGGTTTTGACAGATTACGGAGGATAGAAATTGGACTATAGTCTTTAGGAGAGGTAGGGTTAGGGATTTTATTAATATGACGGACCAAGGCTTTTTTCCAAATGGTAGAAAAAACAAAATTTTGGAGGGAAAAGTTATAAATTAATAGAAGGACTGGAAGGATTTCAGGGAGGCATAATCTTTACAGTTTGACGGGTATTCCGTCAATTCCTACAGAGTCGGATCGGGATTTCATTATGGAGGAAAATAAAAATTGTCACTATTGAATGAAGATGATGCAGAAATATGGGCAGAGGTGGGAGAAATGTTACTAGAATAGGAATTTAAAGCATCAGGAGAGCCAGGGACGACTAAGGAGGAAGATGATCTGCAAAGAGACAGCTTTCGAAGTAAATGACATTTGGATTTAGAATCGGAGGCAGTGGAGATAGCCTCATGAAAGTAGTAAGTGGTTTTCGCTTGTCTGATTGTTGTTTACGTCAACTTACAACACCCTGAACGCTTCATAGTCATCTGCAAGCCAGGTTCTTCTAAAGCGTCTACGGGCTGCCTCACGTCTTTTTAGCATATTTCGAATTTCTTGACGTATCCAAGGAGCAGATTGGCGGCGGAATGTAGAGGTTTGAAGAGGGGAATGGGTATTGAGGATATGGAGGAGCTTAGAATACTATTATGAGTATATATTAAGTTACTGGACCACTAAGCGTCTGCTCACCCCGATCCTGAGCCCGAAGGCTTTGTTGTTGTTCCAGCTTTGAAGAAGATACCATTTTAAACTTATAAAAAAAAAAACGGGATCGAAACGTCGAATAAACACAGAAGCAATGAACATTTAGTATTTTGTGGAACAATTAATAAGTGACCTTATTCCCAATTAAATAATTATGTTAAAATTTAATACTTAAAGGTCGATCAAAGAAAAGTTGTAAATATAAACATATATATATATATATATATGGGTCTTAGTCTGACATAATAATAAAACTTATGACATAATATAAAACGAACTAATTTACTGTTAATTGTTATTTCAATTGTGCAATATATTGAAATTAAACAGTGTACAGATGCAAGTAATTTTACATGTTAGGGGAAGTTTTAATGTGGAATAGGTGGAGTAGGAGTTGTTTGAAGGAATTCGTGGACGAGGATTGACGCATGGAGGTAGGAAGTGAGTTCCATAAGTAAGCAGCACGAATGGCGAAGGATTTGCTGAAGGAGGAAGTTTTGTGGGAGGAGATATATAAGTCTATAGGTTGAGACCTCGTATTGAGAGAGTGGATAGAGAAACGTAGAGTAAGGAGTTCCAGGATGTAGGGAAGGTTTTTGGTTCTGAAGACTTGAAAAAGGAAAACACCAAGGAGGAATTGCGTTCGGGAAGTAGGATAAAGCCACTTCAACTCGGTGTACTAGAGTGAAACATGTGAACGCCTGGGGATCCCGAAAATGTATCTTATGAAACAATTCATGAGTCTCTTCAGTCTCATTTCTAGCCTGGCTGATAACCCTCCATACACCAAACAGCCGTAGTCGAAGTGGGGGAATACAATATAGTAAAGAAGTCTTCGAAAGATGGGTAATTTATTTCCAGAACTTATTGAATTTAAATAGGCCAGAAGTTAATAGTGCCACAGGAGGGCAGCAGGGCGAATGCAATGAAGTACAAGAGGATAATGATGAAGAGGATGTACCACCAGATCAAGAGGAAATACTGAAAATCATTTCTTCTCTAAAGAACCTCCCTAGTTACATTTTCTGATGATACCGCCATCCTGTGCTCCCACTCAGACCCCGAAATATTATCCCACAAAATACAAAAACACCTCGGACTGATTGAGCAGTGGTGCAACGATTGGCGCATCAAAATTAATGAATCAACATGTAAACATGTCACCTTCGTCCTCCAACGCAGATTCTGTCCGCCAATCCTATTTAACTCTATTTCATTTCTCACCTCATTCACTGTCCGGTACCTTGGCTTCCTTTTAGACAAAAGACTGACTTGGAATCCACACACAAGACTTAAACGATAAAAACTAAACCCACGGTTTGGCCATTAATAAAGATTATTAAATTATCATCTTACAATTGAAAACAAGTTAATGATCCACAAGACTGTACTGAAACTTATCTGGACCTATGGACTTGAACTGTGGGGGACAGCTGAATTTTCGAATATCAAACGTATCCAATCCTTCCAATCCAAAGTACTCAATGCTCCTTATTATCTTACAAACAAGACCTTACACCATGGCCTTAACATCCCATATGTCCTTGACGTTATCCCATCCAGATTAACATACTTCCACCAGAATCCTATTCATCATCCTAACCCTCCATCTCAATCCCTATCCAGATACAACCATCCCTATAATCCTCCTCAAAGATTAAAGCGGCAGTGGCCCCGAGACCTTTTGTAAATATTCTTTTGGAGTCCTGGCAATTGCCGGCTTCTCAAGTCCTGAGCGTCTATGGTCTCTTTCAGTTTCATTTATAACATTTTGTTGACAACCACTAAATGTGCTGAAAAACAAGATATAACGATAGTATTCATAGGACATGGTGGAAACGACAGTAGTAGACCTCTTCCCTGTCTTGTTTCAATTATTTTTTATTTGGCTTCTAATACCAGTGATGCGGCTGGAAGAGAAGCACTTTTGAGTCTTGCTTGGTTTCCCACACGTGGAGGACAAAGCTTTTCTCGGAGTTCTCTGGGCGAATATAGATATTGTACATATAGGTATGAATGTGTATAAGAAGATTACTTTTATTTATTTAAGTAATTTTTTTATTATTATTTATATTTGCTTCCTGTTTTTTTTTTTTTTTTTTTTTGCTTTTTGTATATATTGTATGAATGAACTCTTGTATCACTAATGCGTGTTGCCCTTCATGAGGCAGATTGTATTATCATTCAATAAAATATTTTTTTTAAAAATCCCTAAACAATGGCAACATCACTTGTAAACAAATATTGTCACTGAGCAGCGGTGAACAGATAAGAAGTGTAGTAAAATATTTTAAAGCAAATAAGAAATATATTTAGTTTATGATGGTCTAAAAAATTCAACTTAACTTTCTAGCTGACTGTCTGGATTTATCCAATTCCATTGACCAAAAAATCACATCCTCCATTGTGCGTTTATATGATAACTTAGTTATATCATATAGTTCTCTTCTGGATATGAAAATCTAATCGTTATCAGCTGGATAAGCGAAAAGAAGTTGAATGTCAAATGCATTTCAATAAAAATTTGTATATAAAATTTTAAAAATCGAAAAGGAACAAGTTGGAGGAGGATTTTAATCTTGTCCCTAAAGCCCATCTTACACAGTCAATATTATTAAGTCAATATCGAATATATTGACCGTCTGAGGGATATATTGTAACAATTATATTGACATTTGTACTTTGTATACAATGTTCAAGAATATTGCATCAATATTATTGATTCAATAATATGGAATGTGTAAGGTTTGCTTAATAGACAGATAAATACTGAACAAAAATACCGTAAAAAATTAGAGGTGGTGTGGGGCGAACTTTTGTTTTTTTTTATCAAAGTTAATTTAAATGCATTAATTTTAAAGAATTTGTCCTATCTCCCCAATCAATATTTATGATAGATAAAAATTGATATAATATGAAATTTAATTACTTTCAATATCATTTTTAAATTAGTTATATTTAAAAATGTTAAACGCTAATTGCTAGAGAGACGCTTAAAGACAACTATTGATATTAACGCTCGCAAAGAAAGTATCAGATTGTCGACTTTGGAACGAGCTGGTGCAGTCCAAAACATATTGAGGTCCAAGTTTATACCTCGGTTAAATAGTGTGTTCAAATATGAAAAACAATTTTTCAAAAGAAAGCACTCAATTTTTTAATTTATGCCTAGTTTTTGGGCATTCTGCCTCACTGTGCGTCTGTTTTTTATGACCGCTAGTGTAGAATATGAATTAATAATTATAAATATTTAATTGTTATTTTTTTAAAAAAAGATTCTTAAAAACTAGATTAAAAAGATAAACTGTAAAAAAAAAATACTTCAATCAAATGCAATAACAGCATGTAGTTGAAAAAGAAAAGAGGATTCTAATGACGTATACTACGAAGTTGTAGGTTATTTTTTCTCTGTTTACAATATCTCTTTATACTTCTAAAAAGTGACATTAGTTGAAAATGAAAGTTGAATTTGTGTTATCTTGTTAACGGTTCATCAAAGTGACAATGTTTAATTTATTTATAATTATTTTTATTAACATTTTGTTGACATTTAATATGTTGTTCTGCTTATTAGCAGTATGCATTTGTTGTTAAACAATCGTTGATTTGTTTGTTTGTTATTTAAACCCAACTAATGTTTTAAAAGTTTGAATTGATTTCATATTATTGTGTTAATTTTTAAATTATCAGTATGACAGAATCGGATAAATACTCACCTGGTTTAGACTCAAGGCTAAAATTACTGGTGGAAGTGCTTAATGAACTAAAATCAGATTCACCTGCCGCATTAAAGAAAGTAATTACTTATGAATATGGTTAATATATTTAACTCATTAATGCTTCCATGTTTCTTTGTTATAATATTTCAGCTAATTGAATAAATCACTGCCCCAGTTCAATTATATAGCTTCTTAAAAAAGTTAGTTTTGAAGTATGCAGGTATTTTTAGCTATAAGGAAAAACATATGCATGTGTTTTTAGCAATAGGACAAAATATATGGAGTTAGACGCAGTAATGTCTTGAAATAATTTATATATATATATTTCTTTGCTATTTTACATATATACTTATTTACAAATGAAGTGGATCATTCAAAATAAGATTTTAAAAAACCCACTTAATTCTGATGTTTAGTAATAATCAAGAAATATTGCTATAATTAAACTGTTTATTTTTGTTTAGAGATTAATTATATTTAAAATTTTGAACAACTTTATTCATTTTTTTGTTTTAGTACTTAGTTGGTCCACCTCGAGCTTTAAGCACTGCCTGTAGATGATGAGGCTAATAGCGCGGATGGGCATTCGTGCGAATCGGCTAATTATCAAATTTGACTTCCCATTTACTTAATAAGCTAAATCTTTGTTCATGAACAAATTCATTTAGTTTTCACGCACCTTAAGAGTGCTCTGTGCAGTTCATCCAGAGTTTTTGGAAGGGTATTCCATCCTGAAATCCGTCTTTGAAGTTGATTCCATAAATGTTCATTCAGCAGGCCAGTCCAGGCTGCGTTCATATTTCTTGATTTTGTAAGAATGCATTTACGAGTCTAGCTCTGTGAGGTGTAGTGTTGTCACTCACAAAAACAAATTTGGTGCCAATTGCTTCTGCCATAAGTTGCATTAAGACTCTGTTCAAGTAATGCTGAGCAGACATAGTCTCATTTCATAACTTCACTGTTTGTGTTTGAGAGCCTAAGAATATACCATCCCTTTCTGTATTTGAGCCTCCTCTAAATGAGAAAACAGGCGAGACCAGGGAAAGATTGTATTACTCAACAGATCTTCTCGTAACTTGCTCAGTTTTAATCGTGGTGCTGTACAAATTTAGACTCATTTGTGAAAAGGCAATTATCACAGGCATGATCAGTCCATGTGTGTGAATCTGAGCGGATTGAAGTTTTTGAACTTTATGTTGTGGGGTGAGACCTGGAAAGTGCTTTCCTCTGCGCAGAGGTCTTCCCCAGTGCAATCTATGCTCTACCATCCCTCTAACTGTGCGAATGCTAATTTGCTTATTAGAGGCAGAAAACATATTATCAGCTAGCCTTTGGTAAGTGTTGAAGGGATTCCTTTGGACCTGGACTGTCAAATATCGATCTTGTTGCACTGTTGTAGATCTTTGACATCCACCAATTGTATATTCAAATGAATCACTATCCTAGTAATGTCTCAATGTGTGACTTATGACACTTTGTGAGGTTCCTGGCCTTGCTGCCACATTTCTCGGGGTATCACCTCCTTTCAAAGCAGCAAGAGCTGTTACAAGCTCTACTGCTGCAAGACATTGTACAAACATTCTTTAATACCCAGAGGAACTTTCAGAAAGGGTTAATGAAAATTATTAGTGAAAAAAAATTGGTTTATGAGAAATAATGTGAAGTGAACACAAGCTGTAAAGCTGAGGATAATCCCATTTTTCGTTAATGTTTGAGAGAGTTTATTTCAAAGGATTTAGCCCATTGCGATTTGTAAACAATCAACAAGTGAGAAATTGAACAAATATTGATTCCCCTTTTATATTTTATAAACAGCTAATGCAACAATCCTCTTCATTTGCAAATGAGTATTTTTAGAGTGATGACAGAGCTTGCCCTTATTACTAAGAATATATGCACATCTCGAAATTGATTTTCTTTAAAATGTTACACTGTTGAACTATGGTAATAAAATTAGAGATGTGAGCTATGAGATTGGTTACTAACTCTCTTTAAATTATAGTTCTTTCAAGATATTTATAGTAATATTTAAGTTTGTATTTTATTTTAATTTTTTTATAAAATCAGATACACTGACAGGCAAAAAATTCCACCCACTTGATTTTTTCATGTTTTCATCTAAAAATATTTCTGCTTTGGATTGGTCTATTGTTTTTAATGAATAAATAGGTAATCTTTTTGTTTGTTTTCAATTAGGAATGTTAATATAGAGGACAATAACCCTTAATCCTTAATTCAATGAAATGATTCTAGATTCCAATGTTTACTTTCTATGGAATCAAAATGTTTATTCAGTATCATTAGTTCAGTGCCGTTTCTTGCAGCACATTTCTTAGTCTCCGGCTTTTAATTTTTTCAATATTAAGTTTAAAAATGCCTCTAAGTGCTGAGGATGTGGCACTTATTGATGATGGACGTTCCATTAGATATGCAGCTAATGCCATCGGAGTTCCATATGAAACTTTACGAGACGCCGTCAGTCGTTTTCGGGAATCTGGTTATTACAATAGAAGGCCCAGTTCTGGATGGCCTAGGGTAACAAAACCACGGGATGACCGGTTTTTGACTTTGAGAATTTTACAAAACTGGCACCTTACCGTTGTTCAAGCAATTCATCAGCTCGAAGAAGTTCGAGGTGTGCAAATTTCTGAACGTACCGCTCGGAGAAGATTAAATGAGTATGGATTAATGGCTTTTCGTCCAGTAAGAGGACCAGAGTTGACCAGAACTCACAGAGTAACACGGCTGGCTTTTGCTCGAGACCACAGCCATTGGACGTTCAGTGCAGACGTTCCTTCAACAGAACAATATTGAGGTGTTAGCCTGGCCAGCACGTTCTCCAGATTTGAACCCCATTGAGCATTTATGGGATAACCTCGGAAGAATAAGAACGCGTGCAACACTTCCTGATACACTGCAGGACCTTGAAAGGGCTCTTCGGGAGTAATGGGCTATCCTCCAGCAAAGGGACATTTCCCAACTGGTGGAAAGTATGCCGAGGCGTCTTCAAGAAGTAGTGAAGGCAAGAGAAGGAAACACGCTCTACTAAACGATGATGTAATTAATTTCTTTTAGAATAATAATGGTTCGTTTTTCAATTTTTTTTTTCTCTAGTCTTTCTTACCTAATCACATTTTGATTATTAAACTTAAAGGTTATAAAATTCCATAAATACTAAGTATTATCTACAAATACCATGTGTTATATACAAATACGACTTTTTTTACAAGTGGGTGAAATATTTTTAGATGAAAACATGAAAAAATCAAGTGGGTGGAATTTTTTGCCTGTCAGTGTATGTAAATAGCGACAATTATCATTTTATTTCTAGACATTTGACATTTAATATATCCTTAATTAGTTTGATTTACTTACAAAACATGAATTTTTCTATTTTGAACAATAATAAATTTAATATTTGTGATAGATTTATCTCATTGTACTCTAGAGGGTTTTTATACTATCTACAATTTTCGCATGGTAAAATTCCTTAATGCCTAATCTTACAGTACTACTGTCAGTTATAATTTTTTTTGTCTTAATTTTTCTGTGTTAAACCTCAATTTTAATACGTGGTCAGTAATGAGCTTCTAAAGTTTAAGCATAATTGTGTATTTCTTCAAGACAGCATTCCTTGCACATAATACATAGCTTGATCAGGAGGTTCTCGTTAGTGAACTATCGGTGACAATTGTCATCTGAGGTTGTTATTCTAGGTAAATATATTCTATATTAGTACTTTGTCATTTATTTACATTGAGCAGCTTCCAGAACTTGGCCAAATGGTAAACAAAATAATCTCCAATTTTATTAAATTTATTATATATTTTCTTTCAATGAAGAATAACTATTTTTAGTCCTACTGTACTTGTTTAGTACAGTAGGACTAAAGTACTAAAGGACTAAAGTACTACTGCAAGTGTTTCTTCACTTTGTTGGGTGTTGCGTGATATCATGATTACTCTATAAATAGAATTCTGAAAATGATTGAATGTGTCCGAAAGTAGAGGGAGGTGACCGAATCGTCTGGTAAGGCCCCAACATCATCTAAAGTGGACTCACTGGAGGTTACTGCTCCATCTACTAGACACAAATATGGTAGATTAAACAGAAGAGAGAGCCCAAACAGAATTTATAGAATTAATGAAGTTGTCTGGGAAAAGTTGAATTTTCTGAAAGAATGGAAGATATATAGATGATAGTTGGATTGGCAAAGTCATTTTAGTAATATATCAAACAGCAGTCACCAACCCACATAGAATTTTTTAATGTGTATCTGCGTTGAGAGCCACCCTTTGATAGTTTTAAGTAGAATAAGTAAAATACATTAAAGAATATTTCTACTTTCATTACACAGGGTTTAATTTTCTTTGTACAATCATTTTTTAAATTTATATATATTAGCTTTATGTATGAATACTTAAAATATTGTTGTAAATTATGTGACTTACATGGGTGATAAATATTCAGGACGCAGTCATTATAAGGTTTTTATTAGTGCCGACGTTTAAACCCAAACATGTGGATCATCGTCAGGGCCTGGTTCGAGCGCTGAAGATATTCAAGTACTGAATGTTTATCACCCATGATATGTAGAACAGTCGACTAACTTCCTTCATGTAACATATATTTATTGCATTTTAGAATGTTTATGTTTTATTCTACTAGTATCATCTTCTTTGCTGTTTATTGATATTTGTTCTCTTTGCTGCTTTGAAAATCTACATGGTTGTGTGATAAAAATATTGACTTAAAATATGTATAATGATATAAATTATTATGAAGTGGTTAATTAATTACACTGTTGGTTTCAAAGTTAAATTAATCTTTTTCAGTTCCTGAAAGATTACAAATATCTATTTGATGATGAAGTTACTTTCACTGAGAAGGACCCTCCAAAAGGCGTAAGTTTATTCTTTATAATATCCATATGATCTACTACTTTTCTTGTGCATTCAAATTCATGTCCATTCCCATTCTGTCTTGCTGAAGATTACCCAAGACCTGCAATCCACCATAGATAAACAGAAAATATATTCTAATCCTTTCTTACTTTTCCAAAGCATTTGATTCCGTCAATCACGAAATCCTCCTTTCCAAAATCCAAAGCCTGCCCATATCAAATAGCGTCCTAAAATGGCCCCTTTCCTTCTTATCCAATCAATCTCAGACAGTTGTAATTACGAATAAACCTCCATCCTTCTTATCCAATCAATCTCAGACAGTTGTAATTACAAACAAACCTCCATCGTCTCCCCTTCAATTAACACGATTTGTTCCTCAGGATTCCTCCCTCTCTCCTACTCTTTTCTCTATTTATATTAGTGACCTTCCTGATGCCATTCAATACTCTCCTTACCACTTATATGCTGGTGATTTCCAAATTTACCAATCATTCCAACCTTCTGAGATGCCTGAGGCTACCTGAAAGGTACAAGAGGATATTGACTGCATCAACTGATGGGCAGAAATTAATGAGTTAAAGCTGAATGCGGATAAAACTAAAATTATCGGGTCCAGACACCTCATTAGTCCCTTTCCTACTTTACCTTACAGTATCTTAATAATACATGGGGCGGCCATATTGGATCAGCAGGAAACTAATATTTGAATAGTCTCTTTGTTATTTCAATTTAAAAAGTGATTATTGTAACAAACTATTAATTAGAATGGTTTGGGAGATAGAATTGAAGTTGAGCAAGCTGAATGAAGCATTTGAATCACTTATATCATGCGAAAATAAATAATAAAATCAAAGAACAATATTTTGTTTTTTTCTATTTAACTTCTTTTAAAATATATTTCTACAATAAACTTTGGCATATTGTGATTTCCATTTTATTCATCTAATTCTCTCATTGGAAAATTTCAGAAACAAATTTATATAATTATTAAAACATTAAACAAAAACTGAGTGAAAATTAACTTTCATTGGAAAACCAGAATACTCAATTCTAAGTGAGCAACCATGAAACTATTTTTATTTTTCTTCTTAATATTCTCCTTTGTAAAAAACTAAACTTGAAATAAATGTAAATTATTTAAGATAAATTTTATAAAAATAAATTATTTAATAAATATAAATTATTTAATGTAAATTTAATAAATATAATTTATTTATTTTTACTTTATTACTTGTGACTGAACACCACAACCAGTGTTGCCCGAATGTGAGACCATGACAGTTCTTGGTCTTGCAACAGTCTTCCAGTTACCTATTAGCTTATCATTATAGAGATATTACTGTGATTTTTCAGATATGGGAAACATAACTAAGTCCGAATAAAAAATTTAGAGTTAAATCCAAAAGGATATAGGTTATACCAATTCTTTACATATGTTAACTAAATTTGTCAAGTTTTAGTGACTATTTTACCTTAATTTTTATTAAGGAAAAATAAAAAGGAATTTTTTTTTACCAGTCTTGATCTTGGTCTTGCAACAGTTAGGCGGCCTTAAATCATCTCTTACTGAGTTGATTTAGCTCATATAGGTTTCGAAAATGACTTGTCTTTTAATTTGTTACTTTGTTTTATTGATTTTCCTTTGTAATTCAGTGATTATGAAAGAAAAAGATGGAAATTAAGTTTGAAACTTGGTTATAGAAGATATTTTTATAGTTTGAGTCTATTAGCTGATACAATTTTTATTTTGAAGTCAGTGGTTTCAAGTATAAAATTGTAATTTGGTTTTCCTTTATAGTTATTGTTACTTTCAATATTAAAAATATGAGTGTAGTTGATGATCCTTATATCATAGTTGAATTAAGTATAGTTGATGATCCTTAAATGATAATCTTGATCTTAAATGATAAAAAACCATCTTGAATAAACAGTAACAGTATTAGAATTTCAGTAATAAGAAAAATAATAATTTCATTTCAGAACCTTTGGAGCACAACAATCTATATCTTAAAAATCAATTATGATGTGTATCATACCACTTATTCTGTCATAAAAGAAAACTACTTTTAGTTACTTGAGATTAGACCTGGGCACTCTTGAAATAATTTATTTCTGAAATAATTCACATGGTTATTCCACGAATGAATTATTTCGGGAATAACGGTTATTTCTGAAATAATATTTCAAACAGTCAACGAAATAATCTCGATGGAATAACTCTGGCTTTATTTCTGAAATAATTATTTCACTATTTTAACATTCTTTGGAATAATGTAAATTATTTCGAAATGAATTATTTCTGAAATAAATTATTTCATAACTATTATTTCAGAATTATTTATTTCATAAATAAATTATTGCATAAAATCAAGAAATAAATATTTCAGAAATAACATAAAAAAATTACCAATGTGCACCATGTTTTCGGGGTATCTTTTTATGAAAACAGTGTCGAATTTGAGATTGCGCCCCGAAAAGTTACAAAATGTTGATGCTGGAAGTGGGGGGGGGGGGACGCAATCTCAAATTTGACATTATTTTTATAACTAGCGCCCCCGAAAACATAATAGTCGACCCTGATATCGATTATATCTGAAAAGTTACAAAAAGTCGATGGGGGTTGGGGAGGGAGTGGTGCAATATCAAATTCGACAGTATTTTCATAAAAAGCGCCCCCGAAAACATAAAAGTCGACCCTGATATCGATTATATCTGAAAAGTTACAAAAAGTCGATGGGGGTGTGGAGGGGATGGTGCAATATCAAATTCGGCATTATTTTTATAATTAGCGCCCCCGAAAACATAATATTCGACCCTGATATCGATTATATCTGAAAAGTTACAAAAAGTCGATGGGGGTTGGGGAGGGAGTGGTGCAATATCAAATTCGACAGTATTTTCATAAAAAGCACCCCCGAAAACATAAAAATCGACCCTGATATCGATTATATCTGAAAAGTTACAAAAAGTCGATGGGGGGTTGGGAGGGGGTGGCGCAATATTAAATTCAACTGTATTTTCATAAAAAGCGCCCCCGAAAACATAATAGTCGACCCTGATATTGATTAAATCCGAAAAGTTACAAAAAGCCGACGCTAGGGTGTGGAGGGGAGGGGGGCGCAATCTCAAATTTGACATTATTTTTATATTAAGTGCCCCCGAAAACATAACAGTAGACCCGGATATTGATGATATCTAAAAGTCAATTGGAATGATTATTTCAGATTTCACAAATAATCATTTCAGATATCGTTATTCCTGAAATAATTTATTCCCGAAATAATCATTTCGGAAATAATGGTCAGGTTATTTCATGAAATAAATTATTTCGGAAATAACTATCGAGATTTATTTAGGGATTTATTCCGGGAATATTTTTCAAATAAATTCTGCCCAGGTCTACTTGAGATCTCAATAAAGCTAAGGATAATCAACTGTACTCATATTTTAATGACAAAAGTAACGATAACTATATAGGAAAATCAAATTTCAATTTTATACTAGAAACTACTAATTTGAAGATAAAAATTGTGTTAGCTAGTAGCCTCGAACTATAGACACTATCTTCATATAACCAAGTTTCAAACTTGATTTCAATTTTTTCTGTCATCACCACTTAATTAAAAAGGAAAATTAATAAAATAAAGTAAAGAATTGAAGTACACTCACCATTTTAAGTCTATGAAGAAGAAACTTATCACTTTAAACACTAATATACATAACTATTAAATAAAAACTACCTATTAGTAAACTAAATCTATTACTAAAACAACATAAACTTTTAAACAAAATATCACTTATAAAATAAGAGTCTGTGAAGATGAAATCTATCACTGAATACGAATCTATCACTTTAAACACTAAAAAGTATAACTATTCAATAAAAACTACCTATTAATAAACTAAACCTATCACTTAAAAAAACAAATTAAGCTTCTAAACTAAAATACTGCTAATAAAATATGAAAATTTAACAGTTTTGAGGTGCCTATAGAGCAAGCAGATAGCAAGGGACGATCCAAGATGGCCAACCAATTAAAAAATGACTCTGTATGACCCCAATGTATTATTAAGTCCTTTATTATTAAGCACTGTATTATTATTGTATTTTACCTCAATAACTGCTCCATCCATTTTTCCCCTATAGTAAAAAACCTGTAGTTAGTAATTTTTGACCAGAACCTGTCCTGGAATAACCATAGCTCCCAGATTACCCGAAAATCTAACTAACTCTCCTTAAACAACTCCTAAGATTTCATGATTGTATTCCTCTAAAAATCAGACAGCTCCTTGTAACCTCCATTATATTTCCTCACTTCAACTATAGCTTCTTGGTGTATGGAAGGCTATCTGCCAGTCTAGAAATGAGATTAAAGAAGCTCATGAATTGTTTCATAAGATACATCTTCGGGATCCCCAAGTGTTTCCATGTTTCATTCAGGTGCACAAAGTTGAAGTGGCTTTATCTTACTTCCCAACTACAATTCCTCCTTGTTGTTTTTCTTTTCCAAGTCCTCAGTACCAAAAACCCTCCCTACATCCTGGAACTGCTTACTCTATGTTCCTGTATCCACACTCTCAATATATCTCCTCCCATAAAACTACTTCCTTCAGCAAATCCTTTGTCGTTCATTCTACCTCCTTTTGGAACTCTCTACCTAACTTCATACGCCAATCCTTGTCCACAAATTTCTTCAAACAACTCCTGTTTCACCACCTACTCCATATTCAAACTTCCGCAAACATGTAAAATTTACTTGCGTCTGTACACAGTTTAATTCAATCAACTGCACAATTGCAATAACAATCAATAGTTAATTAGGCATAATTTTGTATTAATCTAAGCCAGACTAATGTTCTTAATTATGCAACTATGTTATAGTGGACTGCAGTCCCAGAATAAAATTCTTTTTTCATTCATTCATTCATTTTTCAAGTTAGTGTAATTGCATAGATATGGAAAATCTTAACAATAATCAATAATAAGATGTTCCACTAATCATTCACAAACCGACTAGTTGTCCTCTTAGTAAGGTGGCTTGTTGTGCCTACTTAGGGCTTTCCATTTAGCAGCTTTTAGTAAATTTAAATAATTCTTGGGAACAGGTTTGCTGACCAAGGATGAAATCCTGCTTAGAACTCATTTAAAATTTCATTTGCGTTTACCCTGATCCACAAACACCCTGAAAAATATTAGTCACTAGTTTAGTAATTACATTAATAAAGGATATAATTTGAAATTTTCCAAATTATGGACATCATCTTTTTTGAATAACTGGTTCAGTGAAACACTGAGGGTTTCTTCCAGTATTAAAATAACCATTGAATACATTTATAATTTGTAGCAGAACACATTCTGGCAAATTGGCCATTTGACGTTGTACTAAAAATATTTTTCGCATTCAACATCATAAGGATGGAGATTGGAAGAGAGAAGAACCTCTTTTATATCCCAAAAGTTGTTTATGATCTGAAAGATGATATGTCACATATAAGCGCTCCTCAGTCAGTGGAAAGAATTCTGAAGGTGGAATACCAATCACCACATAACTGAAAATGGTAGAGAAGAGGCCAAAATGTATTATTAACTGAATACTTGGTTCCGATGAAATGATTTGCAGAAATATATCTGACTTCAATTGAAAATCAAAGTGTAATGATAAAAAGAGTTTTTTTTTCTTTTATAACTTTATCAGTGTTTCTAAATGCTAAAGAAATTTCAATCTTAAAAACTTTGTCCCTTTTTAATTATGAATTTTCAAAAATTTGCCACAGGTTGTTTTCATTGATTTTCTAAGCTGGCTATTGCGAAAGGAACTGAGTGTAAAATTATGATTCATAAAATTTGTATACCACTTTATAATAGAAACATATGTATTATATAAAAAAAGATGTTTAGCTCTGTAAAAGTGTAATATTGAAAAGAGTCACCTTCATTTTTGTTCTTGTATAGTCCTATCGCTATACTACTTGCTGAAGAAATTTCAATCTTGAAAACCTTGTCCTTTTTTGAATATGAACTTCCGAAAATGGCCAAAAGTAATTTTTGGTGAGTTTTTATTTTGAATATCATAAAAGGGACTGACTTGGGGGGTTATGGATGTGGGGTCACCAACTTTAATGAAATATTTTTTAGTGATGTTAGGTCAAAAAATATTAGCAGCCAAAACAAAATTTTATAATTTTTTTATATCATTATTTTCTGACTTTGCTCTGCATGGATTCCTAAGTTATCATTTATCAATCAATTATGTTTCATTCTAATTTTTGAACTGAATCTGGACAACATACCATAAGAGTTATTATTAATAGAAGGCAAAATATTGAGCAAACATTTTTCATTTTTTGATTGAAAATTGTTAGTTAAGGATTTTTAGAAGTGCCCAAAACGAATATCATCTTTGTTTATCCCTAAAAAATCGATTTAAGTATCCGCCAGATGTGTATTTTAGTGTTCTATAAAATAGATAAAATGGCACAAACCAGAATCATATTAATAAATTAGGCTTAGAGATATGAAACAAATGTTTGGGGAGTTTTTCTTATTGTACACCAAAAAAAAAAAAAAAACACAAATGGAATGATTTATGATAACTTAGGAATCCATGCAAAGCAAAATTAGAAAACAGCAATATAAAAAAATAACAAAATTTTATAAAATATTTTGTAAAAATAGTGAACTGTTACCTTATCAACTGAAATTGTGATTGGATGGGAAAATATTATTCGCAAAATCATTGATATTGATATTTAGTGTTTATTTCTGAGCTCGAAATTGATTCTATCTAACGTTTTTATGCTACTTTTTTTATCAGAAGTTGGTTGGGGGTGCAATTAAAGGTACAACTTCGCAAAAAGACATATTTTTTCTACTATTGATATACAGTCAACTATTTCTCCACCACTATTTGATTTTAGATTTTTAAATCTAGATATTGCTTTTTAGTTTAGACTAGCTGAAATGGAAAATTGAAAATTAATCAAACATTTGCATTGCAGATTGATGCTATATGTCAAACGGATGTTGAAAACGATGTGAACCAATGGAATCCTGCCAGCGTCATTGAAGACGTTACAGTTATTGCAGAAAAAGTCACTCTTGAAACAGGATTTAGTTATGATTCTAATTCTGGGTGGTACTTTGATGAAAAAATGAACTGCTATTATAATCCAGTAAGTTTCTTTCATCTTATCAACATCAGCAAATAATTATTGAATATATTCTTAGGTATAATAAAAATAGTTAATGAAAACATAATGAGATCTAACTAATTGACTGTTTAATTTCTCAATCATAGTTAAAGATTTTGGAGACCAAATAATTACATCAGACTTAAAAGCAAGAACTTGTTGAGGTTCCAGTTTTATTAATTTTTTTTTCATGTATTGTTGGGAGACAGTCTGATCAGCACTATTTTCTAACTCTCAGATTTATTCCCCGATTAGTTTCAAATACTCATTTTAGACTGATTTTTTAATTTAATTTATTCTGTTATTTATTATATTTCTTTACTTTCAGTTATCTACATTTAAAATATACAGTAATGAAAAGTATTGCAATTGTGAAACTTTTTGAATCTGAGTTTTCAACAGAAATATATGTCAACCTAGCTCAAAAACAAAAAAGTCATACAAAACTGATATTACATAGTTAAGTTAGGTTTATATGCCAGGGATGTTATAGAAACTTTTTCGCTGAAATCGACTTAATGGAAGTGACACTTTACTCAAATTTACACATGTTTACAATTTTCTTGTGAACCGCTTGCAACAATTTTGATTAAACTATGTAAAATCCAGCTGTCTTTAATATAAAGCGGGTGTTATATTCATTGAAATAGTCTGGCAGGGCTTAAATGACGAATTATCAAATTTTTTTCCTCTAAAGTATTTTTCATTTTATTTATTTAAAATGTATAAATATTTTACATTGTTACTAGTAATAAAAAAATGGTTAAATATAAACCATGAATGAATTTGATAATTAACTAAAGGAGAAATAAGGTTTACTCATAGATAGAAAATTGAAGTGCATGAGAGTTGAGAGTGCCCATCCAATCTTTTTACATTTGAAATATTTATTAACAAACAAAATTTTTATGAAGTTAGTCTTTGGCCAGTTATGTTTTTTTTTTCTTTTGTTCATTATTGTTATTTTGAGGTGATTGTGTCCCAGAATGAAGTTTCTTTTCCTTAAAAAAAAAAAAAACTCAAGTCAGTTAAGTGTTTTCCTATTGTTAGTTTAACAGTTCCCAGATTTAATTTTTATACAATTTTCTAAAAAAGATTTTTATGATAAATGTTGAGGTTGTTCTAATATATGTATATCTATAATAAATATCAGTTAATATTAATTTTTTTTACTTTCACTTCTCTATATAGGCAAATGCCTATGAAAAATAAAATATTTCAACTCAAGGTTGGGTGATGATTCAAAGTTATGTGATGTGCACACTACTCCAGATTTTTTAAAATAATATTTTAAAAGTGATTTTCGATGAACTGAACAGGGTTAATCCCGTCTAGTTCGGATTAGGGGGCACTGCTGTGTTACATTTTGTTTATTAGTCACTTTATTTTATTTTTTTATGTTAAACTGTTATGTTCATTGATTAAAATATTTTATTCCATATATATATACTTTTTTTTCAGAATTTTCGTCTTTATTATTATAGAGAACATAATGCATATTATTATTATGATGAAGAAAGCAAAGAACTTAAATTTTACTGTACCCTCCCTTCTCAGGGTGAATCCCTTAATCTTAATAGGACTGATTTAATGGATTCTTCCGTTCAAGACAGACTAGATAATAAACATACACAATTTTCTCATATTAATGAGGTAAGATATCCTTTATATATTTTATACAAACAAGTTATAGCAGGCATTTTTTCTTTAAGGCTCAGCTCAAACAAATCAATTGTTGTCGTTAGCAATCTCCTGTGATAATTTCGTTTGGTTTGAGCAGCTTATAATGCATTATACCGTGCTGATCCTACCAAATGTAGAGAAGAAGATATGAACCATAGATATTATTTGGCTTTGCAGATGATGTTAACACATGGCTGGACTTACCCCACGATTTGTGAAGATTATGATTATTGTACTGTATTCATTTTTCTTCACTAGTCACGATACAATGAAAAAAAAACCTTTTTCTTTTCTGATAGTGAAGCAGCAGTTCACACGTCTTAATACATTGTTCAATGTTTCTTGGCTTCAACTCATAAAGCACCTATCGGTCCTTGTTGTTGGATCATTCTTAATGCTTTCAAACATTTCGAAACCGTTGTCATGTACTAACAATGATTTTCCAAAATCAGCTAGCATCTGACATGAGTCTTCATCAAGTTATTTCTCAAATTCTGTCTTCAAACTGGTTTAGTATGCTAGAGTTTTCTTTATCTCTAAGATTAAAATCATTGTTTTTAAGTGCCGAAAGTGGGCTCTGGATGTCTTTTCCAACAAAACATGCTCACTGTAAGTCTCAACAAGAATTCTATGTGCTTCACCTGAAGATTTCTTTTGAATAAAATAGTGCAATGAAATTTCCTGTAAATACTCTTCACTTGGCACAAAACTCGAGATTTTTTTAACAAAAAAAAAAGTTTACTCTGTGGCGAACTGATATACACTGCAATCCAAGCTAACTGTAGTTCTTGGAAAATTAGTCACCTTTTTTTTTCCTGTTCTTCTCTACCTCACCTTTTAGGCTGTACAGGATTTTCCCGGTCTGGAGGGTGAGGGCGTGGAATTTAAAATCCCCTCTGGCACTGGGACGTGAACTCATACTTCTTTAAATCTCATATACAGGTCATCTGGTTGCCGTGCATACTGTACACACACGTTAGCCTATTCGCCCACTCCGCCCCTGGAAAATTAGTTATCATCTGAAATGAAATGTATATAGTTCTGATGCTGTCATCCATTAGGAAATAGTGAGAACTTATTCCAGATCCTGATAATTTTTTACCTTGTCCTGAATTTTTGAATCTTAGATTAATCTGTATCTATGAATCATCATACTGAAATAATAATAGTTATACCGATTATGAAAAAGCATATCAGATTAAAAATGTCAGTTTTGTTAGAAATCATAATAGCTTTAAAAATTGTTGATATTATAATTATGTTATACTTTATAATACTGTTATAAAATTATGAACATTTGATTTTAGTTAACTGTATCATTAAAATCTTATTTTAAATTTAGAGGCCAAAAGTTAAATATAATCGATCGAGTAATGATAAGGAAGAAGGAGAATGTTCTTGTAGTGATGAAGAAGTACTTTCTCATATTTCAACTCCAGCAGCAAGTGAAGGAGCACAAAATTGCATTTTAACACCAGTTGTTATTGAAGCAGGACCTACTGTATTTGGTAAGTGTAAATTACTTCAAAACTCTCTCTCTTTCTCTCTCTCTCCTTTATATATATATATATATATATATATATATATATATATATATATATATATATATATATATATATATATATAATCATTGTGTGTGTTATTCTGATTCTGTTTCATTGATTGTAGCAAATAATTTGTTTTTTTTAGAACCTGACAACACAAAACATTTTGCACCTTGCATTCGAGTAGTAGTAATGTCTTCCACATTGCCTGACCTTGCCTGTGGCACACTTTTTATAGTGACATGCACAGGTGGGACGCTAGGTAGAGAAGGAGACCATGATGTGTTAATTCCAGATCAGTTGGTCAGTAAGGTATGTTGTTAATAATTTTTAAAATTGTAAATAATCATTTATAATATTTTTTTTACTACTATCATTGCTTGAAATAGATAAAAGAATATTTGATGAACTATGATTGTTTCCCTATTAATTAATTTTGATTGTTGTCAATGCTTCACCATATATTTATCAGTTTTTTTTTTTAATAACTTATAGAAGGGAGGTAATTATATTTTTTTTTTTTGTTTCAATTTTTGGATAGATAATAATAATATGTAATTAGATTGATTAATTACATTTCCTTGAAATGCAGGAAATAATGTAGTAAGTAATTAACATAAATATAAATATACAGCATTAACATAAATAAGTAATTAAATTTCCTTGAAATGTAGGAAATCTTCTGAATTACCTTCACAACAGCCATGACTAAAAATGTTTATTTTTCTATGATGGTATGATGAATTTAAGGAATATCACCCTGTTTATAATCTTATATTTATTTATAGCCTACGTTTCAACCTATGTTGTTATTAGATTTAGGAAACAAAAGTTTTAAAATTATATATTATCTCACAAAAAAAATCTTATATTAAGCTCATGTTACATATAGAAGCCTGTTATAATATTTTATTCAGCTCGGGTGCGATCAATTGCAACTATTCTCCGTTACGATCTCTTATTTCTTCTTTAATTAATTATCAAATTATTTTATATTTAACTATCTTTTATATTGAACATATTAAGGTACAGATGTAAATCAATTATTGTAAATATTTATTTACTTTTTATTATTATTTTTTTCATTACTACAATGGTTTGACAACAAAAGTAATTTATCGTTCTTTTTCAATTTCATTTAGTTATTTCATACTTTGTTGTTTGTAGCAACTGTTTTGCAGTATTATGACCTTATTGCTCATCTTTTTTTCTTTAACATATCTGTAAATACTTTTCTTATTACTTATGTTTTAGTTTTAATTGTAATATGTATTTTCGCCAGATGTAATATTAATTTCTATTATCAATATTGTTATTCTTAAGGGACTTTGTCCCAGAATAAAGTTGATTATTCTATTCTATTCTATTCTATATAATGAATTATGCTGGTTACTCATCATTTATTTTCAGATGCATTGTAAATTTCAATATGTGAAGAAAGGTAGACTGTATATTTATGAGTTAATTGATTTGGGAAGCAAAAATGGAACATATGTAAATGGCAAAAGACTTTCAGAATCTTTAGTTGAAAGTTTACCTGCTACCATCTCTCATGGAAGTGTAATTACTGTTGGTCGTACAGATTTACTATGCCACATTCACCCACAAGATGAAATATGTCCAGACTGTACTGCTGCCAGTAGTATCATGAAAGGTTTGTTAATAATTTTAACAAATTTAATTTTTTTAAAATTTTTATATATATTCTGCCAATCAAAATTAAAGGATCGCCTCAATATTTTAATTTTACTGAATTTTAATGAGCAAATAAATAACAAAAAAAAAAATGCATTTTTTGGAATGGTTTCCCCTCTAGCTCTGATCATTGCTAACATACTCCTTTTCATTCCTCCCACCAAATTCCTTACATCTTCTTCCAGGATTTTTTTCACTCTTCCAATAAAATTCTTTTTTCTTACTTCGCCGGCCCTACAGTCCAAGGTTGACTTTGCCCTCCCAATTTGATCAATTTGATTCCATGTATCCCAATTCATTACCAGCTGATTTCATCCAGTAATTTCAATCCTTGCCAGATCTTCCTCTATGTTATCCAGCCATAGTCTCCTTTGGTGTCCTCTTTGTATTTTCCCGGACATGTTTCTCCCCATTATTTTCCTTGTCATCCTATCATCTTCCATTCTCTGCACCTGACCGAGTCAGCTATTTGTGATTTCATGAAGCATAATATATTTTTATGTCTTTTTGTGTCTTCCAGCTCCTGGTTATTTCTAATGCACCACACAATCTGGACCCAAACTTCCTCTTCGTTCAATTGTTTTTAGGGCTTTATGCAGAGTTAAGTTGAACAATATGGCCGACAAAGCACATCAACTTGTCAAACTCCACTGTTGAGATGGAATTTGTTGCTCATTCTATTGCCAATAAGAACTTTCCCCCTTCAGTGGAACAATGTCATTTTAATTAAATTAATTAATTTTAAGGGTATACCAAACTCCTTGATGGCGGAAGTTAACTGGATTCTATTAACACGATCAAATTCCTGCTTGGAAGTGAATGAAGAGCTACCCTTTGGTAAAGATTACCAGGAGCATACCTCTCTCCCCGCCTCCTCAACACTCTTTCGCGTCCATCTGGAGACCTTAGGGTAAATATGGACTCATCAATGAATAATACATGGCTCCGCTCTTCCCAAGTCCAGTTTTGATGTTCCTGACCAAACCTCAAGCGTTGAATTTAGTGCTCCCTGGAAAGCCGAGGTCCAGTTGTTGGAGAAAGGGATGTAAAAACTCGTTAAGTCGTCTTCTCACTTTTCGCTCTGAAATTTACACGCTCCTAAACCGCTGGCGGAGATAACGTTGACTGTTTCCTGTTGAATGGAGATCTCGAAGAGCTTGAGTTTGTAAAAATCTGTCGTTTTGCCCAGAAGTTGATCTTGGAGGACTTTGCCCCCTTCTAATGTGCCCTTCATTCAGTCTCTCAAACATAATTATCACTCTGTAAATCACGGATTGTGACCAATGAAGCCTCTGTGTAATGTGTCCTTGTATAAGAACACTTAACGATTCCTATTTGGTTAATTCCCTTTTGTTTGCCATCAAAATGTCCTAAATTACTTCACAACCAAAAATTGTTGTCTAAAAAATGGTTTAAGGTAGTTGAAATGGTGTACATATTCAAAACTAATGCAGAACTATGAGCAAGAATCCGTAAAATGTGCTTAAGTTAACTTTTTAATCCCAAGGAGTGATTAATGTTTACAGTTTGAGGATACAATTGATAAAAGATTACACTAATTCCATTCTGGTACCAGAGAAATATTTATTGTTTTTATTATCAAAAAACTATACAGAAATTTGTAGGTGACCCTTTAATTTTGTCGGGCAGTGTAGTTAGTGATAAGTTCAACATTTAATATATGTTATATATATATATATATATATATATATATATATATATATATATATATATATATATATATATTAGAATTCAGGTTATTTCTTATGATTTGTGTATTCTTAGTGATTGATCCTTTATATTCATATATTATAAAATTATTTATCACTCTAATGAATGTCCAAATTTAGAGGATAATAAGATCTCAAAGATTATCTGAAGTAAATCAAATGTAGTAAATTAATAAATGGGTAGCCTGGTGCACTATGAATGATTAAGATGTTAATATCAAATTGGATAGAATTTATTATATCAACTTCAGACATGTTATTACAAAGATAGACGAAGACGCCATATTCTGTGGAGAAGCTGAAAGAGAGAGAGAGAGAGATGGTATGTGTATACGATACGACAAGGAAAAGTATATTGTAGGCTAGAAATAAAATTATAACTATATTGTATTATGTCAATCAATAATGGGAGAAATACTTCAAAGTTGCAGTTTCACATAAAATATAATTGTCAGTTACGGAATTACACTTAAAAAATATTTAAATATGTCATATTATTATAAAAAAGGACAGCCCATTTTTTTATTTGTAGCCACTAACTAAAAAACTACTTGACCAATTTAGATTACTTTTTTCTATTTAAAATGATTTATGTTTTCCTGAAAAGGTTTCAAGCTACTGAAATCCTTGATCTGAATATTAGAAAGAGTGTTACAAGTAATTTCAATCCACTACATGTTTGTTTTATAATTGATCCTTTTTAATCCTAATTTTACATTGTTGTTTTAATATTTTGGTTGGAATCACATTTGGCTCTTATTAATAATGACAAAATATTGATCATTGCACAAATGCAGCCAATCACAATGAAAAGAAGTACTAAATAAAAAAAGAAGAAACAACTCAGCAAAATAAAATAATACTTATGTCTATACATAGAAGGACACGCCCTCCTCCCCCCCTCCCAAGAAGTTTTAGCATTAAATAAAAACTACCAGGTTTTCACTAATTTTACAATTAATCATGTATTTTATAATTAGTGTTAGTGTTTTAAATATATACCAATGCATAAAGCTGAAGAGTTTGTTTGGACTTGCTAATTTCAGAAACTACAAATCTGATTGTGTTTTTTTTTTGTGTGTGTTGGATAGACTGTTTATTGAGGAAGGCTTATTATATCAAGCTACAACCCATAGAAACTGAGCAATATACATAAACATCATTTAGAAAAACAGGGAATTAGGCTATCACATCTTACCATAAAGGTTGTTTCCAGTTTCTATAAATAAAGTACAGAGACAAGCTCTTATGCATATTGTAGTTGACTTAAGATAATAGTTTTTTAATGATAAATATGTTGCTTTATCACACATCAAGTTCAGGTTGTGAAGAAAACCTGTATATACCAGCAAGAAGCAATTAAACTGAAAATGTTTTCTGTTTATTCAGATTTTTTTTATTTCTTTGTCCTTTTATTATTCCGAAATTATGGATTTCATTCAGTTCCTCTAATGTACTTGTTAACATACCTATTAGGTATATGAAATAGACAAGTTTAACTGGTGTGAAATACAGTGCTCTTTGTTCAATTTTCCCCCATTTTATCCATAAAGCAGCACATTTTAGACAAAACCCACACTATAAATTTTTAAACTATACTAAATATGTTACAATGTCCGTGGGCCAGATCCCCTCCTGTGCTCCTTCCCCCCCACATCACCATAAATTGCATATCGTTGTGTTTCTTTAACTATATATTTAAAAAACAAAAACAATATTCCTAAAATGGCTTCCAAACATGGCGGATTAAGTTAGTTTTTTGGTCACTGAGATTCAGCAGTTGGCTTAATTTCATCATAATTAGTTTTTTATTGAAGCTGTATAGTCAGAAAATAATAAAATATCAAACATTTTTTAAAAATAATTGGCATTGGCAATAAAAAATACCAGTAAAGTTAATTTTTTTCAAATTGTTCAAACTAAAGGTGAAAATCAAGCATCGTTAGTAAATAAACTGCCAACAATGACGAAAAACGCACAATGTCTAGGAGGAATGATTTGATCACTCACAAATTTCCAGAGTTTGATTCCTGATTCAAGATCTTTATGATACATGAATCCTACTCCGCTGGCTGCTCTCTCTTTCTCGCTGACTCCAAGAACAGAACAGTGTAGTCCTTGATTTTCAGTTAGCCTTTTCCTTTCTTCTTTGTTTCGGTGATGCCAAGTATATCCACTTTGGCCCTTCGTCCAGAATTTCACACTCCTTTCCATTCAAACCCCATACGTTCCAGGTAATAAATCGTATAATCAGTTTTCCACACCTTATCATATTCAAGCATAAATGGGATTTTTTTTAAATCATGCATTGAAAAACAAAAGGCAATTATACTTTATTTTCCCACATATTTTCTTGCTTTAGAAATAAATTTTCCCCCAAAGAAGGAAGGTTTTTTATTGCAGCATCGTAGAATCAAGCTGGTTCCATCAGGAGCCAATTGTGCACAAATCTCTCCACGCCCTTGTATCTTCAAAGCATTGCCCTCTTAAAACTTATTCAAGAGGTCCAAACAAATAGGAATTACAGGACAATAGGTATAATGAATAATTCAATTGGCATTCTTGTCCTCCTTGAACTCTTTATGCCAGCCTGACACACAAGTCCATGACAATGTTTTACCACCAAACTGTGCAGTCAATCTCCAGAAAGCTCCCATCACTTAAACTCTTTCACAAGCAAGAAATTTTATAATTATGCGTTGCATGGTGAAGGGGGTGCACCTATTGCTCCAACATTGTGACCATTACTGATGAAGTGGTTGGAAGTGTGAATATAATACATAATTTTTTGGCCAGTCTATTTTTGTATGCCTTGAATATGAAGTTGTCTAAAAAGTTTTAGCTATATATAATTTAAGTCAAATTTTGCTCACTGGCTTCTATTTTATTTTTTATACATGTTAGAAAAATTTTACAATTTGGTAATTGCATTTGACCCTTGTTAAATTATTCCCTTACCCATTAAAAATAAAATTATTGAATTATTATATAGTAAATTTGCAACGAATTTGTGTTTTGTCAAACATAATTTTATTGTTAAAAATGTTAGTTTATTTTTATTGTATATTCTTTAATTATTAAATGGACATAAAATTTTGTATTTCTAGGACCTATTAATGATTTTGAAAATGATAAAACCCTTAAAGAAAAACATCAAATAGAAGCATTATCAATCAGAAAGAAATTTGGATTAAGTCATTTATCAACCACGAAGCTACCTGAAGGTTATGAAGATAGAGCAGAAGTGCGGCGAAAACAAGTTGGCTCCTCACATTCTTCAGAAAAAACAGAAACTTCTTCTGTTAATGAGTGAATACCTAATTATAAATCTTTTAGTTTTTGTTAGATGTTAAAATTAAAATTTGGATTACATATAATACATTCTGCTTTAAATAACTTCCAATGGAGCTACATAAAATTTATTGTTGTTAACTATCTACTTTATGTAGGTATATATGCAGAAGGAAAAAACATGCAGTGTTGGTGCGTAACTCTGTACAGTGATTTAGCAGTTTTTTATATTGAACAGCTCAATTCCATACTGCAAATACAACCTAAAATATGTTAACCAAGGGCAAGAGCAATAGGGTTGATCTTTATCCTACTATTGTCTTTTCTGTGAAATTTTATATATATATATATTTTTTTTCTTTTTTTTTTTCTTTCTTTTTTTTTGTCTAACAGTTGATTGTGATGTACTAGCTTTTCTGTAATATCTGTTATTTGAAGAGGATTTTGCTTCAATATTATCTTTAGGATGTTCCTATGTTGAAAGGAAGACCTTTGGTTTAAATTTTAGCCCTGTGTTCAGAATAGAATTTGGCAAAGTTATTTCTGACTGCCTGATCCGTTATCTTTCTTTCTCCCGATAGAACTATATTTTTTCAGCTGTTGCTTTAGCACTATTACTGGTTTAAATTCCCAAAGAATCACATGAAGAATGTACACTCTTTTACTTTTTTATTTCGAAAATCTGTAGATACAGTTTAATGTAATCCAAACTACAAAAAACAGTTCTGAAGAAAAAGACAACTCTTATTTCTCTAGTGAAAGCAAAATCTTGTTTTCCGGATGACTCTTAGTTAGTAGATATCTTCTATAAATTCTATGTAGCTACCTGCCTGCCTGTAACACTACAACCCATAAAGGGTCTGGGGTTCAGTACTATTTAGGGAAAGCACTGTTTCTAGGTCCATGGTTGTGCAAGGAGGTGATTTGACTGAGATCACGCTCAACCGCCAGGTTTTCCCCCCTAATTAATTATTTAATTAAGGGTACCCACTTTATAGAGGCTAGGTGTGCCCCAGGAGGGACTCCTGACTCAAGGTCGCCCCACGGCCAATGAAACAGATAAATAAATTTTCTGCCATGAGCCGGGGTTTGAACTCGGGACCTTTGCATTGGAAGCTCAGTGCCTACCACTGAGCTACCCCACTCTAGTGAAAGCAAAATCTTGTTTTCCGGATGACTCTTAGTTAGTAGATATCTTCTATAAATTCTATGTAGCTACATTTAAAGTTATTTATGAACCTACATAATAATTAGCATATCTACAATTTGTTTTTTTTTCTTTTAACTATCCCAAATGTATACTTTTAATTATTTCTTGTACAATCATATAATGATGGAGTTTTATTTCAAGAAGAAATGTGCCCTAGCTTGGGACTACTTTGACCCTACGACGTTTTTATGATTCTCTGCATTTTGTGTTACCTTATTGATTCTTAAATGATTTTGGTAGGCTTGAAAATCTGGTAACTGTTTTGTGATTTCTGAACCTCATCAGCTAAGCTCTGTGGTTAAAATGAACACCAAGCTAGATCATACTAATTTACTGTTGTTTTGTCCCATTAAAGATGCTTCTTCTTTATCTTCCTCACAATGTCATTTCTAGCGTCGAGGAGCCTCTATCCAGCGCAGCCACTCTTCGCGGTCTCTGCTTAACCGCCTCATTTGGTTGAAGGATTTGCCTCTTCTACCTCCGATCCTCTGTGTGAACTCCTGATATGACTCTCTGGGATGCCCTCCTGGTCTCTTCTCTGTGAGTCAAGCCTCTAATATCTTTATCGGGTCCTTGTGCTCATTCATACGGCAGACATGTCCAAACCACTTTAGTTGCCTGTTCTCCAAGGTGGTTTTGGGTTCAGGCATTTCCAGCTGTTCTCTGATAGTTTCATTTCTAAAGTGATCCCTCCTAGTTTATCCCATCGATCTATGTAGGAACCGCATTTCCGCTGCTGATATGCAAATATAATGTTTGTCCAACATAGTCCAGCTTTCTCCGCCGTAGGTGAGAATAGATAGGTACACTGACTTATAGACGTGCATCTTGGTATTTTTATCTACTTCGCTGCAGCTGAGGATACTGTTAGTGATCTGGTGGTATGCTTGATTCGCCTTAGATATTCTATATGAAATCTCAGCATCTATCTTACCAGAATTAGTAATTATGGTACCTAAGTAGATGTAATCTTACTTTAAGCTTTTGAACGGCTTTAAAGAGTTCATGTCCACCATGCCTTTCCTGCTTTTAGAGTCTGGATTGCATCTTCTATCTCTTCTTTTTCTATTACCTCTAGGCTTTCTAGAGTAATGGGCTCTCGTTCTTGGCAGTGACGTATTTCTGGATTTTCAGAGAATTGTTCCTGAAAATGTTGTTTCCATCTGTTCAGAAACTTTTCTTGTCAGTAAGCAGGGATCCACAGCTATCTTTTATATTTCTGACGTGCTTATTTTTTTTTCCTCTTAAAAATTTAATTTTTCACCAAAAAGTTCGTATGGATTCACGTTGGTCTTCAATAAGTTTTTATAGAAATCCTCCTACGAGCGTTTCTTGGCCTGGCTAACGTCTATCTTGCATTCATTCCTGGCTGTTTGGTAGTTTTGTAGCTTTTCCTCATTTCTATCTTGAAGGTATGCTTTCCAGGCAAGTTTTTTTCGAGCAACTACCATTAAAGATGCAAAACTTTTAATTGTTTAGGCTATATTGAATCTTTTGCAATCAATTAAACTGATTTTTTTTTTAGTTTATTTGAAAGACGTACCATGGAAATAGTTTCAATTGAGTTTTAGTCCAAAGTATCCAGTTTCTTACATAAGAGTCAGTCCAGAGTCAAGTACCTTGTATTTAATAATTGATGGTGATGATTTTGTAGGCAATCATTCATTTCAGATGGAACTTATTTTTTACCATTTTGTTCACCCCCAAGTGGTTCATTAACTGCCAAATTAAGGTTTATTATAGGTTTCTTTGTAATTGATCATGGATTTATAGGTAGCTGTTATCAAAATTCTTTCACCTCCACTGTCTTTAAGGCTTTATTAATGTTTTTACCATTTGAACTAAAAATTGATTGGTTTCAAACTGTTATTATAAATTAAATTAAAATCATACTTGACAGTATTAAAAAAATATTGCATATCAGTAAGTCGCAAAAAGATACTTTATATAATTTGAAACTGTTGAAGGAAGTTAGTCAACTGTTTTACATATCATGGATGATAAATATTCAGGACGCAGTCTTTTTTAATTTTTTTTTATTTATGCCAAAGTTTCAACCCAAACATTATTTGGGTCACATTATGTATGTATATACATTATTTTTTAATTTTTAGTTTGTATAATTATTTACATACTTCATTTTTAATATGTGTATTGCAATATTAGTTCAGATTCATGTACCATCAATCAGAATAGTTTATTATTTATCATTATTGGTCGTATACTATTATATCTCTGATTGTATTTAAAAAAATTTCAGTCGTGAAGATGACCCAAATGTTTGGGCTGAAACTTTGGCATAAGAAACAACCAAATATAGTACACATCTGAAATATTTATTCAGCAAATATTTGGTTGTTTCTTATGGTTACAGAAATGTGACTATTGGCTAATAATGAAATGAACATAAGCAAGAGGTGCCAATCAATATAAATATAACTTAGTTTGATTAAAAGTATACAATGGTTAGACAAATAATTTTCATAATAAAGACAATTTTAATGGATTAAAATGATACGTAGGACAATATATTATACAATATTTTAAGAATAACAATATTACTATATCATACTATAAGTTTGTATCATATTAAGGATTACATAGTTTTTGTTGTATAAGTATAAACATATCTGTGCCTGTTTATAGTATATATAGCATTTCCAAGTCAATTTCAACCTTTTCCAAATCAAATTCAACCTTTTCCAAGTCAAATTAAACCTTTTCCATTTCAAATTAAATCTTGTCCAAGTCAAATTCAACCTTTTCCATTTCAAATTCGACTTTCGAATTTTTGTCAATTTTCAATTTTTTTCTTAATGAAGGCCACTTACTATATTATCGAAGGCATAGCTTTCGAAAAATACAAAAAAAATTTTGATAACGCGGTTGCATATCCATTTATTTTAACATTTTAGATTTTTTCAGTGTAATATTTCTATGTCATATTTAATTATTTCCAAGTCAAATTCAACCTTTTCCAGATCAAATTAAACTTTTTCTAAGTCAAATTCAACCATTTCCATTTCAAATTAAACCTTTTCCAATTCAAATTCAACCGTTTTCATTTCAAATTAATGTTTTGTAAATTTTATATTTTTTTTAAAATAATGGCCATCCCCTCCCCACCCTCCAATATGAAAGTCAATTATTATGCTCTCCTAAGTACAATTTTCACTTACGGATATCGATTTATTGTTCCTATTTGGATTTATTAGGGACTAGTATTATGCTGTCCTGTAACTAGTTTTTAAAATAACCTCCATTTTAAGATTAGGCCAACGCGTTTCGACTTGTTTAAGTTTTTCGGATTTTTTTCATATGAGGATGTATTCTTATGTTTCTGGAGCCGTATATTTTGAAAATGGCCTCCATTTTAAGATTAGGCCACCGCGTTTTGACTTATTTAAGTTTTTTTAATTTATCCAATACAAAGGTCTACTTTTATGTTTCCGGAACGGTAGATTTTGAAAACGCCCTCCATTTTATGATTAGGCTACCGCGTTTCGATTTCTTTGAGTGTTTTGAATTTTTTTCATAAAAGGGTGTATTCTTATGTTTCCAGAGCCTTAGATTTTGAAAATTACCTCCATTTTAAGATTAGGCCACCGCGTTTCGATTTCTTTTAGTTTTTCGGTTTTTTTTCATATGAGGTTGTATTCTTATGTTTTTCGGAGCCGTGGATTTTGAAAACGACCTCCGTTTTAAGATTAGGCCACTGCGTTTCGATTTCTTTTAGTTTTTCGGATTTTTTTCATATGAGATTGTATTCTTTTGTTTCCGGAGCCGTGGATTTTGAAAACGACCTCCATTTTAAGATTATGCCACCTCCCGGAAACATAAAAGTAGACCTTTATATTGGATAAATTAAAAAAACTTAAATAAGTCAAAACGCGGTGGCCTAATCTTAAAATGGAGGCGATTTTCAAAATATACGGCTCCAGAAACATAAGAATACATCCTCATATGAAAAAAATCCGAAAAACTTAAACAAGTCGAAACTCAGTCACGTAATCTTAAAATGGAGGTTATTTTCAAAAACTACTCATACCATAACAGACCCACACATCGAAAAATTAAAGATAATTAAATAAATTAAAAAATGTTGAATTTGAAATGGAAAAGGTTTAATTTGAAATGGAAAAGGTTGAATTTGACTTGGAAAAAGTTTAATTTGATTTGGAAAAGGTTGAATTTGACTTAGAAAAGGTTTAAATTGACTTGGAAATGCTATATTTATATTGAGAATGGACATTATATATGCATATATATACATATACACACACACACACACACACATATATATGTATATATATATATATATATATACATATACATATACATATATATATATATTTACAACTTATCCTTAATACTCCTAGAGTAGAGTAGCTTAATATATGTGCTAGTGGACGGTGCTGAGACTGTTGGTGTGTCCCTGGCCTGATTGAAGCTCTATTTTTTAAAATTCTAGCTTTGAAGAGGATCCCATGGTTGACTAATAAAAAGAAAATACCGGGATCGAAACGTCAATAAACAGAAGAAATGAACATTCAATAGTTTATTAAATAATAATTAAATGACCTTATTCCCAATAAATAGTTAAGTTTAAATATATATATAAAATAACCTTAGGAGTAATTACCTATGTAAGTTGATGGGGAAATGGGGAAAGATGAAAAATAAAATTTTAAAACTTCCGGCTTGGCGATGGCTAATTGTCTTGCACCAGACCTCTCTAGTATTGTTCTTAACAACCTAATTGATTCGATACTACCTAAATTTCCTAATGATAGTTTTTTCATTAAAAAATATGTTGACGACTTTTTATTAATCCTCAAACCCCCACGCTATTCCAAACATACTTTCTGCATTCAACTCATACCACCATTGACTCCGTTTTATCATTGAAATAAAATCAAATAATTCCCTCCCATTTCTTGATCTCCTCATTTCCAGAAATAATGATAATACCTTATCCATCAATTGGTACACCAAACCTACCTACTCAGGCTGTCTCCTAAACTATTTTTCCCAACACCCTTACCACCGAAAAATCAGTGTAGCTAAAAACCTGATACAACACAGTCTAACATTAACCGACCCGCAATTCCACAACAACAACCTAACCAAACTACATAAGTTCCCGAAATCCAACGCCTTTCCTGATCACATTATAAAAAACTTGATCAAAAATCAATCCAAACCCCATCTTCACCAGTCTCTCACAAACTGCTCTCAGTCTCCCACCACGATTCGCCAATACAGATCCATTCCATACATCCCTGTCAATTAAATATCTCAAAAAATAAAAAAAGCTATAACTTCCGAATTTCCCCATCTACAAATAGTTTTCAAAAATAACAGTAAATTAAGAAATCTATACAGCAAACTCAACGATCCTGTTCCGCTCCTACAACAATCAAATATTGTATACCATATCACATGCTCTAGCCCAAACTGCAATTCTTCTTATATAGGAGAAACTAAAAACTATTTTTAAAAAATGAATCTATCAACACAAATATAGCATCTCTACACAAAACCCGTTCGCCTCAAAACTAGCAGAACACGACATAACCCTCAACCACACTTTTTATTTTGAAAACCCAACCATACTTGCCACAGTTCCCAATCACCAAAAACGACTACTTTCGTAATCTGTATTCATTAATTTGGAAAAAAATAATCCGGTAAACCACAAAGTAGACAAAGAAAAGATCTGCAATACATATTCGAATATTTTCTGCCTCCTAAAACAATACTCTATAATCATTTATAATTTTATTTTTCATCTTTCCCCATCAACTTACATAAGTAATTGCTCCTAAGGTTATTTTATATATATATATACACATATGTGTGTGTGTGTGTGTGTGTGTGTATGTATATATGCATATATAATGTCCATTCTCAATATAAATATATACTATAAACAGGCACAGATATGTTTATACTTATACAACAAAAACTATGTAATCCTTAATATGATACAAACTTATAGTATGATATAGTAATATTGTTATTCTTAAAATATTGTATAATATATTGTCCTACGTATCATTTTAATCCATTAAAATTGTCTTTATTATGAAAATTATTTGTCTAACCATTGTATACTTTTAATCAAACTAAGTTATATTTATATTGATTGGCACCTCTTGCTTATGTTCATTTCATTACTAGCCAATAGTCACATTTCTGTAACCATAAGAAACAACCAAATATAGTACACATCTGAAATATTTATTCAGCAAATTATGTACATTCTACAAACACAAATGTTACCTCCCTTCCCCTCTCAGTATGTTTACCTACCTTTTGCTATCTGAAAAAGGACAATTAGGAAATCTGATCCCCCCCCCCAGACCTTTTCACTTACCTACCCAATGTGTCAGTACTTGGACACCCTCAGTGCTCAAAGCCACGGTTAGTAAGAGAAACTATTACAAATTTGTATAAATAGATTATATACATTATTTTTTAATTTTTGGTTTGTATAACTATTTACATACTTCATTTTTAATATGTGTATTGCAATATTAGTTCAGATTCATGTACCATCAATCAGAATAGTTTATTATTTATCATTATTGGTCGTATACTATTATATCTCTGATTGTATTTAAAAAAATTTCAGTCGTGAAGATGACCCAAATGTTTGGGTTGAAACTTTGGCATAAATAGAAAAATTTAAAAAGACTGTGTCCTGTATATTTATCACCCATAATTTGAAACTGGATTACTTAATTAACATTGACACTAAAATATAAGATTTAAACAAATCAAGATATTCATTAATTCAAGAGAGCAAACAATTGAAGAAATAGACAGAAATTATTGTTAAGACATTATTGGAAGATCTCAGAAACAAAGCCTTGTATCCCTGAAATACATGTAGATATTAGATTTATGTAAATAATCAGTCAACATTTGAGCAATTGAAGCATCATCAGTACAGAAAAAGACAAGATTATGTAAATGTAGACAATCCTGCAGTATTGTACTGTAACTCTTATGTTTGTTGGTATGTTTTGGATTGGTTTTATCTCTACTTGATGAGCCGTTTTTTTATATATAGTTTATGATGTACTGTCTCTGGTGCATGTATTATCTTATCTCTTTCTATCCTGATAATGACTGAGAAACATTGGTTAGTTGTTTACTGAATTATATTTGAAAGACTTCAGACTTTTTTTTTTGGAGTCTTCAATAATATCAAGCAATTCATAATAAAAATTATTTCAAACAAAGAAAGTAGAAAATGCTTTGTTTTTGTTATAGAAAGATTTATAAATATTAGGTTTGTTCACCTTGAATTTTAATATCGAAAGATTAAAATGTAGAATATTGACAAATTACAAATTTTATCTCTGAAAATCCTTTCACTAGAAAAACATTTAAGGAGGTAAATGTATAATGTACTTCAGAAAGAAATTTATTAGTTAATGTATACTTATTTCTCCTTATATTTTTAGACCTATATGTAAAAGAAATAAGGGATATGCTCTACTATCAAAGATGGGTTGGAAAGAAGGTGAAACTCTTGGTAAAAGAAATGAAGGAGCAATCTCACAACCTGTAAGTGATTTATTTAACACATGAATTTAGCTACGTATTGTTTATCTAGTTCTCTAACATTTTGTGACCTCTCAACCTAAATATTAATGGAATGTAAGTCTTGAAATACTAGAATATTTATGGGAAAAAATATTAAAAATGGTTTTCTTAGAAAATTTTAAAAAAATCTCCTGTCAACAATTGTTTAAGATTGGTAGATGTGGTTGGGAGGCACTGAAATACATTTTTGGTGGACTATTCCTCCCTCAATTAATGATATTTACCCCTGGCACACCCAAAACCAAGGGTTCCCAACATAGATTTTGCACCGGGAAGCAAAATTTTCTTCGCCCATGTCTAACATAACCTTTACTGCCGATCACCCTGTCAACAGATTTATTGTTGTCTGCTGCAGATCAACAAGTTTTCAATAAAATAACAATATATATTTTAATAAATGTCCAATAATTTAATGCAAGTATGAGAATTACTTTGAAAAGAGATATTTTATAATATCATAACATTTTGTGTTTTTTGTTTTGTTTTGTTTTTTTTCAATCATCAGTATTGTTTTATGTGGCATGCTGGTAGACGAAGTTTCAATACAATTTTTTGCAGTTTTTTTTTTCTTACACATATATATATATATATATATATGTGAAAGAAAAGTTGTAAATATATATATATATATATATATATATATATATATATATATATATATATATATATATATATATATATATATATATATATATATATATATATATAGCATTTCCAAGTCAATTTCAACCTTTTCCAAATCAAATTCAACCTTTTCCAAGTCAAATTAAACCTTTTCCATTTCAAATTCAACCTTTTCCAAGTCAAATTCAACCTTTTCCATTTCAAATTCAACTTTAGAATTTTTGTCAATTTTCGATTTTTTTCTAAATGAAGGCCATTTACTATATTATCGACGGCATAGCTTTTAAAAAATACAAAAAAAAAATTGATTACGCAGTTACATATCCATTTATTTTAACATTTTAGATTTTTTCAGTGTGATATTTCTATGGGATATTTAATTATTTCCAAGTCAAATTCAACCTTTTCCAAGTCAAATTCAACCTTTTCCAGATCAAATCAAACTTTTTCCAAGTCAATTCAACCATTTCCATTTCAAATCAAACCTTTTCCAATTCAAATTCAACCGTTTTCATTTCAAATTAATGTTTTGTAAATTTTATATTTTTTTTAAAATAATGGCCATCCCCTCCCCACCCTCCAATATGAAAGTCAATTATTATGCTCTCCTAAGTACAATTTTCACTTACGGATATCGATTTATTGTTCCTATTTGGATTTATTAGGGACTAGTATTATGCTGTCCTGTAACTAGTTTTTAAAATAACCTCCATTTTAAGATTACGTGACTGCGTTTCGAATTATTTAAGTTTTTTTGACTTATTCGATATTAGGATGTATTCTTATGTTTCTGGAGCCGTATATTTTGAAAATGGCCTCCATTTTAAGATTAGGCCACCGCGTTTTGACTTATTTAAGTTTTTTTAATTTATCCAATATAAAGGTCTACTTTTATGTTTCCGGAGCCGTAGATTTTGAAAACGACCTTCATTTTAAGATTAGGCCACCGCGTTTCGACTTATTTGAGTTTTTCGGATATTTTTCATATAAGGGTGTATTTTTATGTTTCCGGAGCTGTAGATTTTGAAAATGACCTCCATTTTAAGATTAGGCCACCGCGTTTCGACTTATTTGAGTTTTTCGGATTTTTTTCATATGAGGATGTATTCTTATGTTTCCGGAGCCGTAGATTTTGAAAACGACCTCCATTTTAAGATTAGGCCACCGCATTTCAATTTCTTTGAGTTTTTCGGATTTTTTTCATATGAGGATGTATTCTTATGTTTCCGGAGCCGTAGATTTTGAAAACGACCTCCATTTTAAGATTAGGCCACCGCATTTCGATTTCTTTAAGTGTTTCAAATTTTTATCATAAAAGAGTGTATTCTTATGTTTCCGGAGTCGTAGATTTTGAAAATGACCTCCATTTTAAGATTACGCCATTGCGTTTCGGCTTATTCAAGTTTTTCGAAGTTATCCAATTTAAAGGTCTACTTTTATGATGCCGGAGTCTTAGTTTTTAAAACGACTTACATTTTAAGATTAGGCCACTGTGTTTCGGTTTTGTTAAGTGTTTTTTATTTTTCCTTCGAATAAAAAACATAATACGACGGATTAATTTATTTTTCAATAAATAAATAAAAATATCTAATCAAAATAAATAAAATATGTATTGTCTCATTTTTAATTTAATTTTAGTTATCTTTTATAATGTTGTGGTCTCCCGTCACAAAATTATTAGATTTCGAACAATTAGCTGAAAAATCTGAATATGGAAGGTTAAATTTATTACCAGTTGCATTTCGGCATTTTAGTTTGTATTCTGTGGTTAATTTTACTTTAGCTTCATAATATTTATTTATTTATTCATACTCGAAAACATATTGATCAAACTTTGTATTGAAAAAATCCAAAATGAAGCCTAATTAATCAAGATGCAGCGGCTTAATCATAAAATGGAGCTTAAATATTAGATAAATTTAAATATTAAAGATTAGAAAAATTTCAATACGTCTCGGATAACATATAAGTAGATCCTTATACCGAAAAAGTAAAAAAAAAAACGTTTATAATCCAAAACAGTGGCATAAACTTTAAATTGGGTCATTTACAAAATGGGGGAAATCTACTGCTCCAGAAACATAAAATTAGACCTTTATACTTGTTAAATTCTAAAAATTTAGATAAGTTGAAACGCAGTTGCGTAATCATAAAATAGAGGTCATTTTCAGAATCTACGGTTCCGAAAACATAAAAGTAGACCTTTAAATTGGATAAATTCGAAAAACTTAAATAAGTCAAAATGCAATGGCGTCATCATTAAATGGAGGTCATTTTCAAAATCTACGGCTCAAGAAACATAAAAGTAGACCTTAATATTGGATAAATTCGAAAAACTTAAATAAGTCAAAACGCAGTGGTGTAATCATAAAATGGAGGTCATTTTCAAAATCTATAGCTCCGGAAACATAAAAATACACCCTCATATGAAAAATATCCGAAAAACTCAAATAAGTCGAAACGCGGTGGCCTAATCTTGAAATGGAGGTCATTTTCAAAATCTACAGCTCCGGATACATAAAAATACACCCTCATATGAAAAATATCCGAAAAACTCAAATAAGTCAAAACGCGGTGGCCTAATCTTAAAATGGAGGTCATTTTCAAAATCTACAGCTCCGGATACATAAAAATACACCCTCATATGAAAAATATCCGAAAAACTCAAATAAGTCGAAACGCGGTGGCCTAATCTTAAAATGGAGGTCGTTTTCAAAATCTACGGCTCCGGAAACAAAAAAGTAGACCTTTATATTGGATAAATTATAAAAACTTAAATAAATCAAAACACAGTGGCGTAAACATAAAATAGATGTCATTTTAAAAATTTACTGATCGGGAAACATAAAAATACACCCTTATATCGAATAAGTCAAAAAAACTTAAATAATTCGAAACGCAGTCACGTAATCTTAAAAAGGAGGTTATTTTAAAAAACTACTCATACGATAACAGACCCACGCATCGAAAAATTAAAGATAATTAAATAAATAAAAAAAGGTTGAATTTGAAATGGAAAAGGTTTAATTTGAAATGGAAAAGGTTGAATTTGACTTGGAAAAAGTTTAATTTGATTTGGAAAAGGTTGAATTTGACTTGGAAAAGGTTGAAATTGACTTGGAAATGCTATATATATATATATATATATATATATATATATATATATATATATATATATATATATATAGAGAGAGAGAGAGAGAGAGAGAGAGAAATATAAAATAAACTTTATTCTGGGATGATGTCCCCTTAGAATAACAATAATGAACAGTTACAAAAGAAAAAATATATATCTGGTCAAAAATTAAGTTGATAAATATTCAAATAATATAAGCAACAACTTAAATAATAGTATGTAAACAACTAAAAAATAAAATAAAATCTTCTCTACTATACTTATAGTTATACTGGAAAAAAACAAACAAACAAAAAAAAAATGCATTGAAAGAAAAAGCAAAACCTCTAGAAAAGAAAAAATATCAAATGTAAATAAACAAAAAGTATTAACTTTTTATGTTAAAACATAAACAGTTAAAACATACAAAAGATATGCATAGATTAAAGATATATTAATGAGAGAAGATGAGCAACGGGATCACAATATTGCATTATCCTGGCATTAGAAATATAAAATAAGAATAAGTAGATAAATATAATTAGGAAGGGGCATTAAATTAATTTTAAGAAAAAACAATTGCAGCGACAAAAAGAAAAAAACTAATTAAAAGAAAATAAATGATTTATATATTTTACTTAAGAACTTTGAATGAGAACTCGCAAGGTTATTGTAAACTATAAACAAATACGGAGATTAAGATAGGAAAAGATATACATATATACAAATTGAGGAATATAAAAAATGAAATACATTTAAAATTTATTCAATCTTTTAGATGGAAAAAAAAATGGATAAAAACAACAAACAATTTTTTTTTTTTCATCAAAGTGCTATGCCAAAAGTGATACTAAATCTTTTTCAATTCATAAATAATTAGGTGTAACCAAGCATTGGATGACTTGATATAGCATGACAATATTCTAAGATTTATTAAATCTAGAAGAATTAGATGGCTGGGTCATACCGAGCGAATGCCAGATGAAAGAATGCCCAAAAAAGTTCTACACGTTCTTAGGAAAAAGAAAGAGGGGACGGGACGCCCACGTCAATGCTGGATTAAGGATATGGAAGAGGACATTACTAAAGTTGGAATGACCTACTGGAAGAGATGGGCCATGGACAGAGAAGGATGACGAATCATTGTTAGATAGACAAAAGTTCATCTTGGACTGTAAAGCCCGAGAAGAGAAAGAAGAATAACAATAAAACAATTACTATTATCAATTATAATGTAAAATAATTTGAAAACAACAGAGCATTTATCATTTGAACTCATATATTTAGTCCAGTCAATGGAATGATTATGGAAATTTTCCGCCAAATTGCACCAATTCGAAAACCATAAGGTACTACGGTTAATCACTTCAATGGCGATAATTCATTTCACAGTTGCATTTTAAGTATTGTCTTAAGTTGCTGTGGTGTCCTGAAAGTCGTCTCTCCACAGTTATCGCCATTGAAACTAGCTTAGTATTGTGTCTGCTGTTGCACTGTGAATATGGAAGAAAATATCATTCATTATCAGCATATTTTGTTGTATTGTTTTATAAAAGGTAAGCGCACTGCCGAAGCTAATAGAAAAATTTGCAGTGTTTATGGGGATGATGCCTTAACCGAATGCACCTGTCAAAATTGGTTTGCCAAATTTTATTCAGGAAATTTTGACATCAATGATGCTCAACGGTCTGGTCGCCCACATGAAATTGATATGAGTAATGTTAAGGCCATTGTTGATCAAAATCTCCTCCCAATCAATGCGAGAGATTGCTATGGCCCTAAATGTGTCACCATTTTCTCAAGCTCGGCTATGTTTCTAGGCTTAATGTTTGGGTCCCTCACATGATTTTTTTTTTCAAAAATCACTAAAAATAATTTCAATATGACTTTAGCTGTCTACAAGAAATTTAGCAGGAATTTAGGGCCACATAAACTACACAAAATTACATCAACAGGACCTTCGTTAACAAACTACAAATGGATATAAAAAATAAAAACCTATCAGGAGTTTTTGTTTTTCTATTCCTTATGTAGACATTAAATAAAAAAACTAATCATGCTGCTTTGAAGAGCAATAATTCAGCTTTCCAACGGATATAGTAACATCAAATTTGGAGAATATCCTGAGGAGTGATGGTTGTGTTCCACCAAGACAATGCTAGGCCCTACACCTCATTGGTTACTCACAATAAATTATTGATCATTGGATGGGGCATCTTGTCCCACTCTCCCTATTCACCAAACCTAGCTCCAAGTGACTACAACTCCATGAATGGATCCAAATTCCAAAAGGAAGTGGACATCAAAAACCACTTGGATCAGTTTTTTAACAATAAATTCCAGACATTCTATGAACATGCCATTATGCAGTTAGTGGAAAGATGGGAAAAAGTCATATTAAATAATTATTATATATTGTAGATTAAAATAAATTTTATTTCTATAGTACATTAAGTTTTATTTCACTCTAAAAAACCGAAAGGACTTCTTTGCCAACCCAATATATTCATCAGCCCCCCATTTGGTTACAACCAAACTCCAGGCACCCCCAAAACTACAAACATTTATCTCTATTCACAATACGCATTATTTTTATATACATTAAATTACATCATCTTTATATAAATTAAATTTAATTATCTTAAAATAAACTAATTTTGAATTACAATTATCATTTCTCATTTAATCCTAATTTTTTTTTCCCCTTTGTATGACATTTTAACTTTTCATTTTTTCTCTACTCTACCTCTCTGAATTTCTTTTCTCTTTCTTTACCGAATCTTTTCCTAAACTAGATTTTATATATTGAATTCAGAAAAAAATCATTATTTTTTTTTTTAATGTAACAGGGGAATAAGCTTTAACCTTCTTTTGATGCTGAAATACCAACTCTTTGTTATTGTGTACTCTGTGGTTATAACTTAGAATCAAAAAATGAAATTTTACTCATTTTAAGGTTTTAATATTGTATTTTGTTTGTTTTAAATGTGTCATGTACTCTGAAAAATAGCAGTTGGTTCGAAAAATCAGATGAATCTCGTGGATGTGGTAGAACTTTGATTTCTACTTTTTAATTTTAATTGACTAGCTTGTTTTATTACTTGTTTTGAAAATTATGTTATACCATATTCACCTAATTTATCTCGAACTATTTACCATTTCTTTGTGTGCATTTTTTAATTTATAATTTGAGTCATGCGAAAGCAAAGTAAAAATGAGGTAAAATTAACATTTCTGTAATTTATTGAATCAAAGCTGAAATGGTTCTTTAAACAATGGCTAAAATACTTTTGTGGATATTAAGAGAAATTTATCAAAGCTAATCAAGGTTATTTTGAATACAAATAATATTGTTGAAGTTTGTTTTTCTTTTATTTGCTACATGCCCTAGGAACTGACATTTTATTTGTTTCAACCCTTTTTTTTTTCTGGCCTATACCCGCCATTTCTGGCCCTCGGGGTTTAGGCAGTAGGGAGTTAATACGTTGGTTATGCGTATACCCGATACTGCCAATAAAGTACTTTATTATAAATTTTGTTTTATTAAGGTTTAAACTGTGGTGCGGCTCGGTCCATGGATTTGTACCTTACTGATGGAGCCGCACCTTATCCTTTGTCGAATCGCATGCCAGCCCTTCTGGCACTCTGCAACCATCCTAGTCTGTATCTATCCGGGTTAACATCCAGCCCTCCTGGTCCGCTGCATCTGTCCGGCGTGACATCCAGCACTCCTGGTCCGCCGCATCCGTCTGGTCCTCACCTACCTTCTTCTTGTGCCACATTCTGGCAAGCAACCCACCACTCATTCCATTCTTCGATGGAGTCCTTCCTGCTCCACAGTAGACGATCCTCTTCTACTGTTTTGGGTTATCTCTGACCTTTTGCTGGAGTCTCTCGGGAAGGGCCTCAAGCCCCTACCTCTTTACATCGTACTTTAATGTATCCTCCCTGAAGACGAGGTCCAGGGCCACCGCTCCAGTCAACACCTGTGCTGCCTCATGTGACACCATCTTATACGTATTTGTGGCCCTCAACAGAGCCAAGCACTGAATGGTAGCCAGTCTCTTCTTCTGGTGCTGTGTGAGGTTTCTGCTCCACGCAGGGGATACGTACCTAAAGATACCTAAGACAGGGTATCTGAGGCCCCAAAACGCATCCCCTATCCTGCTTGGCCCATTTCCCTTATCTACTCTAAGTGAGGGGTAAGGTCCAATCTTCTTCTTAGCCTCACTCCAAGATACATAACTTCTTCACCCAATCTCACTCTCTTTCCCTGTAATTCAAGGTTGACAGAATGAGCCCTGTCTATGGAGCCTCTCATGACTATGGCCTGTGTTTTGGCGCCAGCCATACAGAGTTTTTGCCTCACACACAACTCCGAAACAAGACTGGCACATCTCTTTGCTCATGTCTTCAGTATGGCTCTGCTATCTTTGGCCAGGACAACTGCCTGGTCATGGTCATCTAAGCCATGGCAGGGAACCCTCCATTTTCTACCTCTCCCGACAACTGGTCAAATATAAGCTTCCTCAGAGCCGGTCTTAGAACAGCCCTGCGGACAGCCATATTTCTCTCGAACCTCGTAGAATCTACCTCTAATCTTTATTCTCCTGTCACTCAAGTAACTACCTACTAGGAAGTACAAGTTGCTGGAAGTGTCGAATTCTTCTAGCCGCCAGTGTACGCAAGGCCACCAAATGCTGTTGAAGGCTGATGATATGTCAAACAGTGTGAGTATTATATACCTGTACATCCCTACACATTCTCAGCAGTGCATTAGTGGTTCCCTTACCACAGGTCGAGCCAAATTGCTGTGGATGTCTCGTCAGGCTGATTTGTTTCAACCCATATGTATATTTAAGCTCCTGATGCCCTTTAAGTTTTATTTAAACCTTCTTCAGTATTATGTAAAGCAATTCTTTATCAATACCCTGGCTATAAAATTTTATAAATAAATAGATTTTCAAAATATTATGTGACTAACTTACTGTATAAAACCCATTCTATTCGTTATATATTTCAACGGATGCAGATTAGATAGCATTTGCATTTTTAGGCTGTAAAGGTTGTGAATTCTGAATAGTCCACACAATGTTATTCTTCTTCAATATTCAATATGGACCTATATTTAATAAACCTATATTTAATGCTATTGCTTAAAAAATCCTAATCAATTTTAATAATGGTTTTAGATTCTTGCTGTAGATCGAATCAACAAAACAAGTGGATTAGGTTGTGAAGTTTCTCATCCAATGGTTGAAAAATCAAAAAAATGTGATATTTCTCTGAAAACGTTACATAGATATAATCAGGTAATAGAATACAAATAATTTCTGACTTAATTAACTTAGAATGATAATTATTTCTTTATAAATATTTAATAAATAATAACTTTGAAAACACTTTTGTATTTAGAACAATAATTTTCTATTATTTCTAAAGTACAAAAAAAAAATCTAACATGTGAAAAATACTAAGTGTATAAACAATATTATTTTTAAAAAATTAATTTAAGTCTTTGGTACAATGCCATCTATTTAGGAAGTTAGTGAAGCAATAATAATAATCTTTTTATTTATTCTGGGACGATTCTCTTTAGAATTATCAACAAGGACAAAAATGTGGGCTTTTGAGTCTCAGATATACATAATTGTATTTACAAAGTAAATTAATAGGTATAATAGAAAAAAAAATCTTCTAACTTAAATCAATTAAAAAGAAAAATAAATAAATGAAAGAACAATGAAATGAAAACAAACTAATAATATATATACATATTTACAGAAATTTCTATTTACAATTTTATAGGGACTGGATGGGATGGAAAGGAAGTGATTGAATAGGTGGGATTTAAAAGTAGAGAGAGTATTGGAACGACGGATCTCAGGAGGGATAGAGTTCCATAGAGATGAGGATTGAATATTAAAAAATTTATTGAAATCAGCGGTTTGGTGGGCCATTATATATAAATCTGAAGACCGGGAACAGGTATTGCGGTTGTGATCAAAAGATTTGAATTGAAGGAGCCCGGATATGTATGAAGGACGGCGGGAGTGAATGACTTAGAAGAGGAAGGATGCCAGGAAATACTTGCGGCAGTAGGAAAGATAAAGCCACTTCAACTCTTCTTAAAAACGTGAAACGCCCAGTCCCTTGGGGTCCCGAAGATGGATCGTACAAAGCAATTTATCAAACATTTTAGTTTAACCTCAAGATCCTCAGAGATGCCTCCATATACCGTGCAGCAATAGTCAAAGTGGAGAAATATTAAGGAGGTGACCAGGAGTCTATGGGTTTCAAAAGGAAAAAGGTGACGGAGGCTATTTAAATGTTTTAAGGTGGAAAAGGTACATCGGGAGATATTGGATACATGATTTTTCCAGGAAGGGATTTGATCAAAGATTATTACAAGGTTTTTGATGGTGGGATAAAATTTGATGGGATTATCATGTAGGAACAGGGTTGGAATGGTAGGAACAGTTTTAAGGAGGTGATTGGAGCCTATTAGGATTGCCTTTGTTTTTTCCGCATTCAACTTTAGCTTGTTAGCTCCTGCCCAGTCGTATATTCTATTTAAGTCTTCTTGAAGTTTTTTTATGGCGGCTAATAGGTCAGAAGGGGAGAAGGATAGGTATATTTGGAAGTCGTCAGCATAGATGTGGTATTGGGTGTGATGTATCATGAGGGGAAGGTCATTAATGTAAATAGCAAACAGAGTAGGAGATAAGGAGGAGCCCTGATGGACACCACAGGAGGGGGAGTGTCCTCCCCTATATTCTATAAATAGAGTAGAAAGTCTGAATTACACTCTGGCTCGGGAGGCTAGATCAAAATTAGTAATGGTCAAATAAACCTCAAAATTTAATCTTGTGTGGACAACCTTTATCATTTAATTCCAGTGTGGTTTGGCAGTAAAGAATGATAACATATATTTTTTTGAGTAAGCTTAATCAGAATGAAAACTATTCATTTTTTTAGTATTGTACAAATCCTACTAATCCAGAACAGATGAGACCGGACCCTGTCCAGATCACTGAAAGCCTGCATCAAACAGCATATTTGCTGTGAAATAAATATGATAAATATTTTAGCATTTTTTTTTCTCATAAACAAACCATTTTCTTCACTTTAATTTTATTTCCAACACTACATAATGTAGATGTAGATCTAAAATTTCAATATATAAACTGAGATAGTATTAACAAATAAAACATCTTTGTGATTATAACCCAAAATTTATTTATTGTACAGTGACACAAAACAAATTGCAGTGCGTTAATGTTGTGATGTATAAGTTTTTTTTTTTATTTATTCATGAGATTTACAAATGTGTAAATTAAAAATACATCCAGTAAATGTGCACAAGTTAATAATACAATCACATGAAAACGCTTGTTGAGAAACTACCCATTGGTAGCACTCTAATAATATATTTACATAAGTGGATCACGAGGCCATCTTCTTTTCCGACGCCTTGGAGGATTATCAGGTATCGAAGAGGAAGCATGGTTTGAAATGAGAGTATTCGGATGGTTTTGAAGTTTGTTATGGAAGGATAGGTATCTGGATTGGGCTAAATCGGAGACATATGGTACATTAAGGTCGTTTTGAATTATTTTAGTTGTGACAAAGTAAGGAGCATTGAGGATTTTATGAAGGATTTTGGATTGTAAGGATTGGATACGAGGGGAATTTGATGGTTTAGTGGAGCCCCAAAGCTCAATTCCGTAAGTCCAGATTGTCCTTATTATAGTCATGTATATGAGTCCTTTGTAATATATAGAAAGTTTAGAGCTTTTGTCTAGTAAGTGCTGGAGTAGTCGAAAACGTCGAGCTGTTTCTTGTCGTTTCAGTCTTGTATGAGGATTCCAAGTGAGTCGTTTGTCCAGATGGGGTCCTAGGTATCAGATTTGTTCAACAGGGATAATTGGGGAATTGTTAAAGGATACTGTAGGACAGGAAGTCATAAGTTTACGTCAAAGAGTAAAGGTAATTTGATGGGAGGTATTGGGATTTATTCTAATTCCCCAGTTTTCACACCATTCTTCAAGGTTTGTGATATGTGATTGAAGAGTTTGGGATGCAATTGATGGATCGTTATTAACTGACAGGATACATGTGTCATCAGCATATGTGGTGATGATAGTGTTGGGATGTCAGCTGTATATACTGTGTAAAGGATAGGACCTAGGATACTACATTGAGGAACACCAGCAAACTGGGAGTAAAGGGATGAATTGGTATTGTTGTGATTTACTTGGAAGTATCTATCAGTAAGGTAGGAACGGATAATGAGGAAGTATGTAGGTGATAGGAATTTACGGAGTTTGTACATCAATCCAGGATGCCAGACTCTATCAAATGCCTGATCAACTTTGAGAAAGACTCCCGTGCAGTACATTCTGCACTCCAATGCTTAGGAGACTATCTGTGAAATAATAAGGTGTCCAGGAGTTTTACGGGAAGGTAATCTGTTAATGATATTGGATATTTCTAAGGGATGGAATGCTTTAGGTGGAAGAGTCATTTGGAGGGGAATATCCAGTTCTGCTTCAATACATTCAAGGTGATTAGGATTAAGGATATCAGGATGCGGATTAAAGATTTTGAAGCGGTGGTGAGCAAATATTTGGGTCTTTTCTTCGTCAGATTTGGACCAGGTTTGACATTCAGTAAGTCGTGGATGATTATGATCTTTAAATTTTAGGAGCTTCTTAGTGGTAATCCACAGGGAGCGGGGTAGCTCAGTGGGTGAGCACTGACTTCCAGAGCTCAAGGTCCTGGTTTCGAATCCGGCTAATGACTAGTCATTTTTCATTAGCCGTGGATCGACCCTTGGATCGGGAGACCCTCCTGGGGCACACCCAGCCTCTATAAAGTGGGTACCCTAAAATAATTAAAGGGGAAAACCTGACGTTTGAGTGTGATATCGGCCCCATCACCTCCCTGCACAACCGTTGGCCTTGGAACAGTACTTCCTCACATTGTACTACACCCAAGACCCTTCATGGATTGCAGTGGTACAGGCTTTTTTTTTTTTTTTTGGTAATCCACAGTGATTTGTCGGTAGTTGTTAGTTTTTCAGTAAAAGTTAGTAAATTTAGAATTTAAAATTTTTTAATTTCTGATTTATTTTGTTAGTCAGTTGGGTGTAATGTTTTTTGTCTGCTGGATATCTAGTTATGTGCCACTTCCTTCTTGCTGTGCATTTTTCTCTTAATAAGATACGAATATGCTGTGGCAAGTTAGTCCGTTGTGAATTATTAACTTTATTGGTACAGATGTTTTTATTAATACTGGCTGTTATTGATGCTGTAAGTTTGTCTATTGCACCATCAATATCTTGTTTTGTCTTCAGCGGCATTTTCAAATCTAGTGTATTTTCTAAATCATCCCGAAATCTGTCCCAGTTATCTCATCCTGTAATCAATGTAGGATGTGAGGGTTTAGGAGCATTGTTTGAATGTAGTAAAAGCAGAACTAGACTATGATCTGAAGAAAGGTCATCTAGGAACTTTATATTTTTATAGAATTATAGCTTGGGAAGACGAAATCTGGGAGGTGATAAATATATCCAGGATATCGGGATGTTTTTTGAGGGATGTTGGCCAATAAGTAGGATTCATGGGCGAGAGGATAGAATAGCTGTTGGAAGTTGATTTTTTTTTTTTAATTTAATTTCCTATAGGAAGGTCGTTTGAGAAGGTCTCTATTGTAAAAATTATATAATTACAATAATAAAACTTAATTCAAAAATACTTTGCTAAATATCGTTATTTTTTTATTTAACGTTCGCAATTTGAAACACTTTGATTTGTATATTTACTGATTCTTAGAGGTAATTTAAATTGTATATACTTTTCCGGAAATGAGTCATATTAATACTGGTTTTATAAACTAAAATAATATATACCTAATCTGAACTGTATACAATGAATAGTTGATGGGTTGATATTTTAGTAAAACACATATATCACTAATACAAAAATTAATTTTTATTTCCTTTATTTTGTTCGAAATTAGTCTGGGAAAATAAGACAAGGATCAGTATCCATTTTATATGGCTAAACGAATGTATAATAGACAGATCAACAGAATATTTCAAGATGCTGCTAAAAGAGTGTCAAATTTTGGAGGAGTTTGGATGATATTAAGGATACGATGCAGGTTTTTTATGGTGAAGACCATTTAACTAAGAAGAAATATTTGTGAAGCAATTGGCAAGTCAGCAAGTCTGGTCGAACTAAATGAGGTTTATTATGGTGAAAACCACTTTATTTTTTATTGCTACTGAAGTTGAATCAGGTTATCTTCACATTGAAGCAGGTTATGGAGAGGTCTTTTGAGAAAGGGAAATAACTGTCCTTCTGTTTAGTACATTTGCAAAAGAGTTTTGAAGGAATCTGAAAGGAAAATGAGGTTTCTGAAAGACTAGTAGATATTAGAGCAATCCCCCGTATAGCCTTAACAGCGTGGAAGGGGAGGACCCCCCCCCCAAAAAAAAGATATTAGCACAATCCAAAGTGTGTGCCACTAAGTAGATAGAGAGCTATTTTTCTTTCTTAATGGACTTCTCTATAACCTGTCTTAAAGTGAAGACAGTCCATATTTGCAACTTCTGTTCCAATGTGCAACTTGAGTTTCTCAATCCATATCGCTCAGGCAATCGACAATAATTCTTATTCTAGCTTCTACGATTCTTGAGTAGAGTTTCTTTGGTACACTTACCAAGAATGAATCTCGATGGGTACTACATTTCGTAGTATCTCCTTTCATATTAAGGGACAAAACTACAGTACTTTTATTTCTAATACATCTGTTGCCTATGCAGCAGTTTGGTTTAGTTCGTACAGACCAGCTGACTTGCCAATATTTTCGAAAAAATATTTCTTCTTAATAAAATGGTCTTCACCATAAAAATCCTGCATCGTACTCTTAATATCATCCAAACTCCTCCAAAATTTGAGCCCCTTTTAGCAGCATCTTGAAATATTCTGTACATCTGTCTACTATACATTCGTTTAGCCATATAATGTATACTGATACTTGTTTTATTTTCCCAGATTTGGGCACTTCCTTTCTCGTTCCCTTAATGTGTTTTTCCAATTTTTGGGTTCCATTTTCGCATTTTCTCTCATTTTGAGACCAAATACTAATAATCAGTTCCAGTTACCTAGAAGAACTTATAGCTTCACCCTTTCCATCTTTCTTTGTGCAGAGATAATAATGTATTAAATATTAAAATTTCATATTTTTGTATATGGTTCTACTTCAGAACAAATCAAAGGAAATAAAATATAATTTTTTTATTAGTGATATATGTGTTTTACTAAACAACCCATCAACTATTCATTATATGCAGTTCAGATTAGGTATATATTATTTTAGTTTATAAAACCAGTAATAATATGACTCATTTCCAGAAAAGTACATACAATTTAAATTACCTCTAAGAATCAGTAAATATACAAATCAAAGTGTTTCAAATTGCGAGCATTAAATAAAAAAATAATGATATTCAGTAAAGTATTTTTGAATTAAGTTTTATTATTGTAATTTTATAATTTTTACAATAGAGACCTTCTCAAACGACCTTCCTATACAATAAAGGAAATTAAATTTAAAAAAAAATAATAATAAATTAAAAAAAAAATTTAACAATTTAATTATTGCATTAATATTTGTTCATCAATATAATCAATGTAATGTAACAAAAACATTATTATAGCACTATTACTAAGCCATTTATGAGCACTGAATGGTGTGGTTGAGGCCTGTAGACACCCACGCCAGTACTCCTTTCTGCCGCTTAAGTGCATTTTCTACTGAACCGCTTCAAATATTTTAAAAAGTAATCAGTGTTTTAGAAAGAAAAATATATTCTCCAGAGGTTTTACTTCAGCATGTTTTGCGTTATTGTTGCCCGTTTAATTACAAACGACGCTTGATTTTCAATTTGAAAATATTTTTGTCAAAAAAATTGACTACTGTTGTTTTTTATTGCCTAAGCCAATTATTTTTTAACATTTTTTCATGTTATATTATTCTCTGACTATCCAGCTTTAATAAAAGACCAACTATGACAAAATTAAGCCTAATGCTGATTCTCAGTGACCAAAAGACTTACTAAAGTCAAAGTCGTCAGTCCGCCATGTTTGGACGCCATTTTGGGGCAGTTCGTTCACTTTTTTTGTGGGAACATTGGCTTTTTTTTAATAAATAGTTACAAGGGACACAATGATATGCAATTTATAGGGATTTGGAGAGGAGGGGTGCACGGTAGGAGGGTCTGGCCCACTGTGTAACTCTGAGAGAGGGAATTACCAGGACAGTATACAGCTGATAATGTTAGATGGAAAATTAAATGGATTTCAGTCAGGATTCTAGTGAGAAGGGTGATAAGAGATTTTATAATATCTTGTAAATCTGATAGGAAGGATGAGAGGATCGTAATTATGTCTATTGGATGTTGGTTATAAAGTTGATTTGGATTAGAATGTTGTGGTGGGTGATCAATATGGTTAGGAGTGATAGCTGAAGGATCCGTCGTGTATGAGGAAGGTCTGCATTCAAAAGTATTTGTGGTGGAGATTTTGTTTCGACCTTAGGATGGGATGGATGAGGGTTCTGTGGCAGAAGTTTGACCCTTAGGAGTAGATGATGGATAGGAATTTTCTGTTGTTGAGGTTGAGACTGAGGATTGGAAGTATTGATGGATTTCGATTTGGAAGTCTGGGGCGTCTGTTGAGGTCGAGGCTGCTGCTTCTTACTCTTTTTACTTGAATATGGTTTTCTGGAGTCCTGATAATCGACGACTGCTGACGTAGAAGGCTGTAGTGTAATTTCGGGTAATTCTGGAAATTGAGTCTTATTTTCAATTTCAAGTGGCTAAATAGAACTTTTCTGACTCGGATTTAAACTTTGTAAGGCTATTTTCTAAGATCTAAGCTTAATGAAATTTTTGTATACTTTACAACCTTTGTAGCTTGTAGAGCGTTGTTCGCCGCACTAAGATATTTTTCTGTTGGATGAAGTACGCATGAAATATGCCTGACATTGTGACCTATTTCTTCTTGGTCTATTTTGATAACTGATATCGGGATGATAGAGTGAAGACCTCTTAAAACCACTCGATATGCTTTTTCTTCTCTTAATTGGTAGCAATGTAAATCATATCTTTTGTTTGTAAAGTAGTTGATAAGTATTTTATAGTGTTCTTTAGAATGTGTGTTGACCTTAACGTCATTGATTCTGGAAAAACAATGAAAGTTTGTCTGTCCGATAAGATTTGCGATTTGTTGGCCAAATGAAAAGAAATTATCAATTTTAGAAACAAATATGGGTGGCGGCTGGGTGTCAGACATAGCTTGAGGCTCTGAAGTCTTGTTTGATGTGTTGATAGAAGTGGAATTCTTGCTGGGTGTGATATTTGGTGTAGATGGCTCTGGGTTTATAATTTCGATTTACTTCTAGTTTTAGGTGGAGATTTAGTTTCGACTGACTGTTTAGATTTAGTCGATTTATTTTGCCCATTTGACTGTTTGGGTTTCGTCAATTTGTTTTTCTTCTTATTAGGTGAGTTTCTCCCCGAACCCAGGTACAAAGTTTCGGTGACGTTTTTGTAGAGTACGCTTTTTCAAGTATTGCGAATCAGTTTCACTAATTTCAGAAAAGGGCGTCTCATCTTCAGATTCTTCGTTTGATGAGTTCTTATCAACATTCATATCGTCCATATTGATGACAAGAGGAAAAAAAAGAGATATTGAAAAAAATATAAACATAACTATATATAAGTTAAAAACTAAACTAACTTTAAATTATGAATTAGACTATATAATAAAACAGTGTACAGTATGTTATGAAAACATGAATAATATTTTTAGACTCACTAAAAAAAGTCTGTAATGTTCTTACAAATGTACAAAGCTTCCTACTAAGTATGATTTTTTTTTTTTTTAACCTGTTTCTGTTGCCTTAGCAATCTTGACTTTTGAAAAATTAGGAAATAGAATGCTTTTGAAGTCTTAGGTCTCAACACTTTTTCATATATGGTAACTGAGTAGGTCAAACCGTCTTTAAATTTTTTTTCATACTAAATCTAAATTAAATTTTGAGTTTACTACATTTTATTTTTGCTAAACTTGCCCAGATTAAAAATCTAATGTTCAGATTAGTAATATTCTATGTTATAAGAGTGAAAAATTCCCAGAACTTTATTAGACTATAGTAATGCAGTATAGCATTTGCAAATGATCAATGATATAATTGATTCAGAAATGCCATGTAATAATATCTTACATTTTTTAATTATTTCTGTGACTTAAATTATTAAATTATTTTAGAAAACCAATAATTAATCATTAATTGTTAGTTTGCTTGTACGTTTTAATTGTTAATAGGATAATATGTAGTATCTAAAAAATAAAATTACTCTTGTTTGTAAATTTTCAATATTTATCTATTTGTTTATAGTTTCCATTAATTACTTCTTGTCTATAGGGGCAGTAAAAGTTTGAGTTTTATCTGGATAATGAGAAAATCAAGGAGAGCAAATCACACCGACTTATATTATTCAGTGGTATTTGATCTGGTTGGTGTCTTCATCCTGTACCTGTAATTTTTTTCATTTAAACCTATATGGTTTTATTTTTTATACTATAAAATCCACATATGGTATTATGTGAATGAATTTCCCTTGCCAGAGGATCATACGATTGGGGTTTGGTGATAGAATTTTCATTGCATATATAAAGCCAATCATAAAGAATGTAGTTGAGTATCCAATTATATTATCTATGTTCTATTTTCTCATTGTCTGATTGATGATCCATCACCGATGCTCAATCATATGATTCTTTGCCAATCAGGACATATACTAAGGGTATCGTGGTCATTTGGAAGTAACCAATCAGACTCGCTACCTTTTTCTTAGTATTTGTATCTTCAAAAGTATTGCTATGATGAAGTCTGTTTCAAAGCAAATAATATGTTTCCTAGTCAGAAATTTAGTTATGTAAATGATCCTAATCATTATGATTAAAACCTTTAGTTCTTTTAGAAACATTTTATTTATTTTTTTTCTTGTTTCCTGTTGTTAATGTATTAATATTTTTTTATGTAATTCTCTAAAATACAAAAAGTCGATTGAATCGCATCAGGCCTTTTATTTTTTGTAAACACCTATGATTTTAATCTCCTTGCCTTAACATGTTAGCCAAAGTGAGTTAATTTCAGATTTATTTCCATCAGAATGATTGCTGATAAGATATACAGTGTAATATAAATCTTTATCGGAAGTTGGTCAAAATGATTTAGTTAAACCCGTTAAAGGGTTTTAAATAACCTTTCAATCCATTTAGCATAAAATATCCATCTTTTAAACCCTCTTCCTAATGTGATTTTTGAAAATATGTATGTTCAGGATCAATATAAATTGAAGTCTTTCTTTAAAGAGTATTTTATTATTGAAGTGTTTTTATACAATTTTATTTTGCCTTCTTCAGTATATAATTTCCCTTACTAAAACATTTTTTTACCACAAAAAGGATTCCAAATCAAATCATGATTTAAAAACAAAAGAAGAAAAAATATCTAGGTTAAATCCAGCATTTGGGAAATAACAGAATTACTAAAAAGTGATTAATAAGACCAGTTAAACATAATCTAAGTATAAATAAACAATAGCTTTTGATTTTCAAGACTAATTGGCCAAACGGTAATTATTTTCTATTGAGAAAAAAAAGGTTTTATCTATCAAGTAGAGTTTCTGTTCTGTAATATTATTTTTTTAAAAATATGTGAAGCAGAGCTCTAACGCTTTCTGATGCTTTTGTATCCATATTTGGAAAACATATTTGCTGTTATTAAAAAACAAAATCAGTACTTTTTGATTTCATTGATACATTCAACAGTTATCTTTGTTTTCAATGTATTTTGTAAATTCAAAATGTTGCTCCAAATCTATTTGCATTGTTGCGTACTATTTCTTAAAACTTCACTTTTTGGTTCTAACCATAAACACATAATCAAGACAGTTAACAATTTTTTAAAGTTAGTTCATATGTTTGTGAAATAACTTTGTTCTCTATTATTACGAAATGATAATTCTAATGTTTTTAAAAGAGTTTTGTTAAAGGAGAATACTTGATAGTGGTTTGTTGATGAATGAAATTTTGTTGGGTAGGTAATTATTTATCTATTTCATTAAACAAAAATTGTTGCTTATGTTAAAAATTATTGTTTTCCAATAAAAATCAACAAAATTTTATTAATTTTAAACTGAAATTACAACAAAATAAGATAGCTGGAGTAAATTCATACTATGGCATAAATCATCAACAATCATTAAGACATCTGCCGTTAGCATAGCTTATTAAAAGTATTGTTGGTAGTTAATTACATTATGATATTATCCTGAGTACCATTTTAGATGCTAATTTATGTTAATGTAGCATTATTAATAGAAAGTTGGAGTAAAACTTTGTGTGTGTGTGTTTTACAGATATTTCTCTGATAATTAAAATACTTGGGTGTGAAGGAATATAATATTCTTAACAAATTTATTTTTTTAAATTTTTAGTTTTAATATTTGTAAGGATATTTTCCTATAATGTGAACTAACGAAGATCACCAGCATAAAACCTAGACATTTGAATTAATATTTTCTTGATACTAGATGTTATTATTATTGGAAGCTATATGTAAATGACTTTACCTGATATTTAAAATACTTTCAATGTAGTATTTTCATAATAAAAAATAAAAATTACCTAGTGAAGTGTGAAATTCATTAGTTTTAAAAATGGTTACAGATTAAAATGTAACTAAACTTGTATTGTAAAAGTTTAAGAAGAAAAACAAAAATAACTTTTAATGTAGAAAAATTCTATATTTAAATTAAAAACATTAAGTATCTGTTAAATATAACAATAGATATTGTATCACATTAAACTAAAATCTAAAAACTTTATTACAACAACATCGTGTTATTAAATGGTGGTCTCTGCATGTGTTGGCATGAAGGAATGAACAGTCAGCAAGTTTGCACTGTGGGGGAAGCTGATGTTCTGAAATCAAATAAAATTACTTTGTGGCAACTTTAAAATATATTATGAGTAAATAAAAGATTTCCAAAAAAGCATATTCTGATCAGAAAGTGATAAATCTATGTTTATAATAGTTACAGTCATTGCAACTATGAATAAATGAATATATCTATCTATATATATATATATATATATATATATATATATATATATATATATATATATATATTATTTTTTTTCGGTAGGCACTACAGACCATGAAAATCACTTCTTATACTTATACTATGAAAATGACTTCTTTTAATATACTTTTACTGAGATACTGTATATTTTCTTTAATATTGATTATTGTAATTTATGGCCAGATGTGGTTTTTATTTTTTTGTTCATAACTGTTATAATGGACCTCGTCCCAGAATAAAGATCTATCTATCTTCGGCCGTGGGATGCGGTTTCCTCATTACTTGCGCGAGCTCAGGTAGCCTGGAGGGATTCACCCAATATGGGCCAATCTGATTGTTTTTCCCCACCAACTCACTTGGGTTCAAGGACAGTGACAGATCGCTTCTAGATCCATGGATTATGGCTGCTCAGAGTCAGCAGGTGCAAGAGGACCTATATTTCTTTCCCTGAGACAGACCGTTCATGGACCAAACCTCAGGGGGGCTATTGACATCTTAGTAGACCACATCTCGATTCCCAATTTCTATACACGGGGTAGGTTCATCAGTCCTACACCCGTCGGTATGAGTTGCTTCCAGTAGGCTGACAGGGCTCACATACCTGGGGGGGGGGAAGATAAATCTCCAGCAGCGTGGCTTCCCTTAGTGGACAGGTCACCCATTCAAGTACTAACCACGCTCAACATTGCTTAACTTTGATCACCTATTGCAAGCGCCTTAGCCCGCACAGCTATCCCAGTCCCCCTTATATAGAAGAATAGAAGAATCAACTTTATTCTGGGACAAAGTCTCTTAAGAATAACAATATTGATCATAAAAATTTACTTAACATCTGCCCAAAATGTATATTACAATAAAAGAATAACTAACACATATGTAATAACAGAAGTATTTACATAGCTATACAGATATATTAAAGAAAGAATATGAGCAATAAGGTCACAATACTGTAAAATAGTTGCTACCAACACAAAATATGAAATAACTAAATAAAATTTGAAATGAACGATAAATTACTTTTGTTGTGAAACTATTGTAGTAATGAAAAAAATAATAATAAAAGAGTAAATTAATATTTACTATAAATGATTTACATCTGTACCTTAATGTGTTCAAATGAATACAATAATAGTTTTGTAAAAATTATACAAGTCTTATATAATCTATATCCTAAGATGTAGATTGATCGGAGAAAATAAAAGATGATATACATATAGAGGAGTGCATTCAATATTAGTAATCAATTAAATACATCTCAAAGACTTAAAATCTTATAAACTGAAAAACTAACAAAACACAATTCTCAGTGAAAGTGTCTGGACATCTTTTTCATACTCCAAAAAGAATATATATATATATATATATATATATATACAGATGATACACAGAGATAATGAAATTTTGTTACATAATAAATGGCTACCCAGCGTCTCATTGAATTGTAATAAGGTGAGTTTAGAGAAAATACGAAATGTCTATGATTTCTAGTGGTAAAGAATATTAAAGAGAAAAAAAAAACGGCAGAAATCAGAGAAATATATATAATATAATCATTTTTTTTTTTACAATTTATTTCTTTATAAATCAACAGTTATTTATTTTTTTTTTAATTTTTATATTCCATCACTACCATGCTTTGCCTATAAAATTGATTTTGCATTCCTTTCTAATTTCATTTAGTGATTATTTGTACATACAAATAATAACTAAGAATAATAGAAATAATAAAGAAAAAGAAATATAGAAAAATAAAATAAGTAAATAAATAATAGTAATAATAAAATTAAAATAACATCTTAGACGCAGGCATACCTATTTACAGTCGGCCATGGGAACTCCAAACCATACTTATCCCCCCACATGTGGAGGGAAGGCAAGGCTTCAGGAGATCCCTGCGCTTCTTCCTCAACCATTTCACCGCTATTGTAAGCCAGCGGAGATTGAGTAAGGGCGCTACAACCACGGACACTCATGACTTGAGTGGAGAATCTGGCAATTGCCAGAACTCCAATATATACATGTTACAAAAGGTCACGGAGCCACTGCCGTTTCAGCCAGTGAGGAGGATTGTAGTGATGAGTGGTGCTAGATAGGGGTTGTGCTACGGGATTAGGGTGATGGGTAAGGTTCTGATGAAATTTGGAGAATTTGTCTGGGATAAGATCAAGAATAAATGGAATATTAAGGTCATTGTGCAGGGTTTTATTGGAGACATAGAAGGGAGCATCGACTATTGTACGGAGGACTTTGGACTGGAAGGATTGAATGCGTTTGATGTTAGAAAATTTGGTTGTCCCCCACAGTTCTAGTCCGTAGGTCCAGATGGGTTTTAATATTGTCTTTTAGATCAGTAGTTTGTTTTCAATAGAAAGTTTAGATTTTCTATTAAGCAGTCTATATAGCTGGCCATAACGTCGGTTAAGTTCCTGTCTTTTCAGTCTAGTATGCGGATTCCACGTTAGTTGTCTGTCAAGGAGAAAACCAAGATACCGGACTGTGTCGGAGAAGGGAAGCTGCATGTAATTGGAGTAAACTGGTGGACAGGAATTACGACGAAGGGTGAAGGTTATATGTTTACATTTGGATTCATTGACTTTGGTGCTTCATTTCTTGTACCAGTGTTCAATCAGGTATAGGTGCCGTTATGGACAGGGTTATGGACGCTGTTTTAGGGTCTGAGTTAGAACATAGGATAGCAGTGTCATTAGTGAAAGTTGCCAAGAGTGTATCGGGATGGACGGAAATGATGATATATAGGATAGGACCCAAGACGCTGCCTTGAGGAACTCTAGCCTCAATCGAGTAACAGTCGGAAAATTCTGTACACAGCGAACTCGAAAGGAGCGGTCGGAGAGGTAGGGTTGGAGTATTAGATATAAGGACTGTGGTAGGTGGGATTTGAACTTGAAGAGCAGTCCGGCGGGCCATACCCGGCCAAAAGCTTGCGCTATGTCCAGAAATGCACTCGAGCAAAACTGCTTCTTTTCTAGGTCGGAGGATATGTGGTCAACAACTCGGAGTCCTTGTTGGACGGTAGAATGTTGGGATTGGAATCCGAATTGATGGGTAGGGATTTTTTCGGGAATCTATTATGAGTAGGATCTTTTCAAAAATTTTTGAAAGAATTGGGAGTAGGCTAATTGGTCTATAGGATGATGTATTATTGGGAGGCTTGCCTGGTTTCAGGAAAAGGATGATGGTGGAATGTTTCCATAAGAGAGGGAAGTGGGTAGTTCACAGGATACAATTGTATATATAGGTTAGAAATATGATGGGTTTGGATGGTAGTTGTCGAAGGATCTGTGGGGTTAGAAGGTCGTATCCAGGAGATTTACGAGGAGTGATTTTGCGTAATAGGTATTTGACCTCAGAGGAATTAACTGCTTTAGTTGGTAAGGAGAGTGGGATAGATGAAGAAAGGAATTCTTCTACTTTTATTGTGTGGGTGGGATGGGATTTTGGATGGGGAATGAAGGTATAGGAAAGGTGCTTGGCAAATCCCTTGGCTTTGTCTACATCAGACGCTGCCCAGGTACCATCACCTTGATGAAGGGGATGGGAAATGATGGTATTTTAGGATTTTTTGGTGGTATTCCAGAGGGAATTATCATGACCAGAGCGGGAGGTGAGGTAGGAGATGAATGATCGGGATCTGATGGTGGCTAATTCTTGTTTTAATTTTTTACAGTAATAATTGTAGGAGTGGCGGTCGGCTGAATGTCTGGTACGTTGCCATAATAATCTGGCACGGCGTTTTATACGGATTAGGTCAAGGAGGTGTTGAGGTAAATTGGGTTTCTTGAGGAATGATCAGGAGAGGAAGCCGTCCAGACTGCTTCCTGGATTTTAGTAGTAAAGGAATGAACAGCATTGTCCAGGTCTTCGAGGTTTTTCAGGGTTGCTCTGAGGTCAATTTTATCGGAGAGGATTTGATGAAAAAGTTTCCAGTTAACTGGGCCTCTGATGAAGGCGGAGCTAATGATACTTGGAATATTAATGGGCTGTGGTCTGAGGAAAGCTCATCAAGACTTGCAAGGGAATGGTGAGGGTACCTAAACCATTGTGGATAAAGAAATCGAGGATATCGGGATTACGTTTAGGATCAGTGGGCCAGTAGGTAGGTGAATTGGGAGGAAGGAGGGTAAAACATTGGGAATTGAGTGCAGACAGCAATGTTCGACCACGAGAATTCGTGGTTCTTGAACCCCATTGTTGATGCTTGGCGTTGACTGCAGTCTGCACCCAGGATGAAGTGGTGTCCTAAGGAATTGTGGCATTAGACGGTGGGGGAATGTGAGGAATTCGATATTGGTTAGGTTGTTGAGGGTTAGGTACATTAGGAGGGATATGATATTGGGGCAGGGGTTGAGTTGGTTGTTCCGGCAGGCCTTCACATTCATTAGTCGGGTCTCTAACTCCGAGTAACTTTGCTAAGGAAACTTTAGAGTCCACGATTGTAGCGAGTCCCCTTCTTTGTTTAGGTGTAGTATCGTGGTTCCGGGGCTTGTATCTAGCTTTGAGGTTTTTTTAGATTTCACACCTTTATAGTTGGCCGGATGACCCGCCAAGCATACGGCGCAGACTGCAGGATCTTTTATTGATTTGGCACATTCACTAGATTTGTGTGACTCGCCACACTTCACGCAGCGCGGCATGTGGTGGCAATATGACTTAGTGTGGTCGTATGCCTGACAATTGTGGCACTGGACGATTTCTTTTTTTGGATATGATTTTTCAACATTTACAATAGTGTAGTAAAGTCGATGTATGTCGTATATGTTTTCCTCCCCTGGTGTTGGCTCCAAATCCACAAAAAATAAGGGCAGTGGAATTTTAGTTATTACTCCTGGCTGGTCTCTATTTTGTTTCAGAACGTTTGTTATTTGGCGAACACTGAACCCTAACGCCGTTAGCTCATCCTTGATAACCTCAGTTGGGGTTGAGGAGTGTAAGTTTCTTATCACCACTCGTAATGATCTATCCTCCCTCAGCTGGTATGTGTGAAAATCAGCACCTGTTTCGGTCAAATACTTGATTATTTTTCGATAGGTTTCAGGTGTGGCCGGCGTTATTTTTGTTTCACTAGTCCTGTTAGGGCATGAAAAGCTATCGGGACAGATTTTATTTAGTTGGATACACAACAATTGAAAATGTCTAATATTTTTGACAAAGATCGGAGGAGGCCGTGGTTCTCTTATTATCGGTGCAGAATCCATCTCCTCTCTGTCATTTTGAAGCACCTGGTATGGGTTGGGTGTAAAAAAAAAGAGACTCAGAGACCATTTGTCGTAAAGACGTACTTGGTTGTGGTTGAGGTGTAGAATCTTGAATTTTCGCTGGAGGAGTTCCAGAGGGTGTCCATCGCTTACTGCGACGAGTTTTTTGTTTACGCGGTGAGTTACGAGGGGTGGAGCCAACAGAACGAGACCTCTCAGTGGACATCACTTGATGAAAGCACCGCATATAAGATTAAAAAAATAAAGAAAAAAAAATAAAACTTTGTCTGCGTGTCCTTGGAGAAAATCTTGAAGAAACGAAGAGCACAGCTCTTGCCTGCACCGTGGCAAAACCACGAATGCTGGAGAGAGGAGTCTCAGACGTAGCAGTTAATGGCGATATAGCGATAAGGCACCTAGGACACTGGCTTCACTGTGGTATTAGTCCATTGTTGTTGCTGCTGTGTTGATGTCAGCGTTACTAGTTTTTAAGTAAAAAAAAGTACACTTTTTCCACTTAAAAAAAAGATAAACTGTGGGAGACGAAGTATAACGTGGCAAATCAAATCTAGCGCATGCGCAGAACTTAGTGATTATTATGCTATTGCTTTAGCTGCAATATTGTAGTATTGATCCCCTATTACCCAACTGTTCTCGTTAATATATCCTAAGAGCTATTATACTTAATTTATTAATTTAGTATTTGTTATTAATCATTGTAATAGATCTTTTGGCCAGGTTTATTGTTAATTTATATGAACAATACTGTTATTCTAAAGGGACCTAGTCCCAGAATAATGATGATTTTTCTATTCTATTCTAAATATATGTATATATATATATAATATATATATATATATATATATATATATATATATATATATATATATATATATATATATATATATATATATATATGTAGATGGACTCTCGCTGATGATGTTCAATTTAGCACTAGAGAAAGTAATAAGAACAACATCACGCGAAGATGGAGGGGTGCACTTTGGAATGAAACACAAAATCCTAGCATTTGCGGATGATATACCTGTCCTCGGAATTAATCAAGAGGATATTGAGGGACTCGCTCGGACTCTGTTAAAAGAAGCAGAACAAATCGGACTACAGGTCAATGTAGATAAAACAAAATACATGAAAGTTAGCAGAAACATTCACCCTAATAACATGATCTGCGTGGACTCTTAAGTCATTCCCGAAAGTGGGCAGACTCAAATACCTCGGCTCCACAATAATAAATGATCAACTAATAGAGATATACCAGCGAATACCAATTTTTCTTCTCTCTTTCAAGGGTACTGAAATCCAGAAAAATCTCCAGAAATCTGAGTGTACACCGCAGTGATTAAGCCAGTTCTGTTGTACGGTTGTGAAACCTGGGCTCTAACCGGCACACTAGAAGCCAGAATTGAGAGATTCGAAAGAAAAGTTCTACGCAAGTTAACAGGACCTATATGGGACCTGAACTTTGACACATGGAGGAGAAGGAACAATAAAGAACTGCTGAAAGAAACGGGTCAGTCAATATCTCATGACATGAAGGCAAGGAGGTTAAGATGGGCTGAAAGGTTAAGGCTGGAGGTTAAGAAAACTGGCAGCGTGGCTTTCCCTGGTGGACGGTCACCCAAATCGGACGGTCACACATCCAAGTACTAACCACGCTCGGCGTTGCTTAACTGGGTTACCTATTGCAAGCGCCCTAGCCCGCACGGTTACCCCAGCCCCATATATATATATATATATATATATATATATATATATATATACAATTTTTTTTCCAACATTTAAATATTATATTATGAAATAATTATTCTTTTCAGGTATCAGGTTATTTAATTTAAAATATAATAAACTACATACATTTTGGAGTTTATTCTTTTCATTTGATTACATTTCGATCCCTTCTTTTCTTATACACAGTTCTCTTTTCCAGTTCTTAAGAGGATCCCATTCTGTGTATAAGAAAAGAAGGGGTCGAAACGTAATCAAATAAAGAGAATAAACTCCAAAATGTATGTAGTTTATTAAATTTTAAATGAAATAACCTAATACCCAAAAAATAAATAATTATTTCACAATGTGTGTGCGTGTACATAAATCTGTACCAGTAAAATCCAGAAAAGTGTTGGGTTCAGTACTGTAGGGAAGTACTGTTTTTGGTAAACAGTTATGCAAGGATGTGAATTGACCAAGATCATACTCAATCACCAGATTTTCCCCATTACTTAAATTCAGAGTACCCACTTTATAGTGGCTGGGCTAGTTCCAGGAAGGTCTCCTCAGCCCAGGGTTGATCCATGGCCGACGAAACAGAATAAATAATTTAACTACCAACTACCGAATTTGAACTCTGAAAGTCAGCGCCCTACTACTGAGCTACTCCAGTAAAACTATATATATATATATATAGTTTTATTTATATTTTTGTTAGAAACAATACCTACCAAATGGATCCAAGCAACAGCATGCATCGTGGAGCAGTTTATCTGAGCAGTATTCGAACACAGAAGAATCACAGTATGGGCACCGTTGGAAGGGTTTCGCCGCTCCGTCTGAAAAAAAAAAAATAATTTAAATATAATAAAAAAATAATTTTATGAGCATTAACTGTTATTATTTTCACCCTTTCCTGGCTATTGCTAGTAATATTTACTATTAATAATAAGGAACCTGATAAACTATCACGTTATTGTAATAAGGCTAGTACTTGATATATAATTTTTGCCAGGTTTTTTGTCTCAAAACCAGGTGCTATTGCTATTGTCTTAGATAAGTCACTTTTATTTTCTCTTAATATATATTTCCTGAACTGAAATAACCTGATTCTGAACTGCCAAAATAATTCCTTTTTTTTCGGAAAATAAGTTTCCATTTATAAAGCAATAGGTAGAAGCATCCCAGTTCATTCCTAAATGCGATAGAGCATGTAAAAATGTAAAAATCGGCAAGTAATTATTCATGTTTCCAATTTTTAAAGAGTTTTAGTTCTGTAAAAATCTTTTAATAGTACAATGAAATCTATTTTAAAGTTGTGACCTCATTGCTGGGCCACAAAGGAGAGTTACATTGTAGAAAGCTGTATCTTAAGTTATTTTTTATTCTTTATAGCTCCTTAAAGGGTCCTTTAGACAAATCTCCTTTTTCTGAGAAATTGGGTTGTAAGGAAGGAGGGTATCAGAAAACAGGCTGTGTAAACAACTTTTTTCTGCCTGATATAGGAGACACAACATTTATATGAATAAATATTTTCGGGTTTTAGTAAGAAAGAAATTATTGATTTTCTCTTTGAAATGTCATATTTATGACCAAATAAGTAATAAAAAATTAATTTGGTACAGTTAACTGTTTTTTGGTTTCCATTGTTGAAATTATGTAAAAATCTAAGTATCTACCTACCTACCATATGGCGGTACGACCCTGCAAGAGCCTGGGCATCCTCCACTACTTTTCGCCACATCTTTTTATTCAGCGCCTTTTTTAGCCATTGTCTTATTCCTAGGCTACGGAGGGCCTGTTCTAGGTCATCTATCCATCTTTTCCGAGGATGTCCCCCTGCTTCTACGACCTCCAGGCTTTCCTTCTAATAACTTTTTTGGGATTCTGTCTGCCGGCATTATCCTTATGTGCCCTTGCCACCTCAACTGACTCCTTCTTACGAAGGACACCAGATCCGGCTCGCAGTACAGTTGTTAGAGTTCCGCATTTTTTTCTTATTCTCCATCTTCCATTATCACAAACAGGTCCAAATATTCTCCTGAGTACTTTCCTTTCCCATATATTCAGAATCTTTTCACCCTTTTTTGTTAGTACCCAGCTTTCATAACCATACGTCATCACTGGTGTTGTTTATTATTATAATTATAATACAACACCACAACACCATACAATATTATTATAATTATTGTTTTGTATATAAGGACCTTCCCTATGTTCGTCAGACCCCTAAACTTTACTGGTTTCTGGAGAGCAAAGTAACACCTGTTACTGCCATGAATCCTCGCTTTAGTTTCTTCCGAAATTTCATCATGCTCGGTAACGAGAAATCCCAAATATTTAAATTTCCTTAGAGCCCAGTTGCTCGTAGGTATTATTCTTATTTTTGTATGTTCGCCTGAACACTGTCTTGCGGCCATTTATTACCATGCCCAGCTTAGCAGCGGCCTTCTCAAACTCCTCAAATGCCCCCGCAAGTGCTGCTCTTGTCCTAGCTGATATCACATCATCGGTGTAAGCTAAGTGCTGTGTCGTCCTATCATATATGGTTTCATTTGGGTTAGTCCGTATAGCCCGGATAGTGTATTCAAGAGCGAGGTTGGAGAAAGAGGATCACCTTTTCTTAAGCCGCTTTTTATTCCAAAAGTGTCCGACAGCTTGCCCTGTATTTTGACTTTCCCGATAGTGTCTGATAGAGTCATCCAAGTTAATCTCACTAATTTTTTAGAGACTCCTAGTTTCAGCACAACTTTTATCACCTCCTTTCTATTAATGCTATCGTAGCCCTGTCTAAAATCGATGAAAATATGGCACAGATCAACATTATATTCATGTGAGTGTTCCAGTATTTGTTGGACGGAGAATATACGGTCCAGTGTAGACCTACCTGGACTGAAGCCATTCTATATATTTATATAGATTATATATATATATATATATATATATATATATATATATATATATATATATACATATATATTATATTACATATATAATTAGATTATATATATATATATATATATATATATATATATATATATATATATATATATATATATATATATATATATAATCTAATTTTAAACGTTATTACGCGATTTGAAAATATACTGTATTAAAAAAAATAAAAAGAATACTGTATGAACAAACATTATGTTGTTTTAATTTTAAAAGATCAATAACAAACAATTTCAAAATTATTTCTACTGCAAAGAAAGTATCATAGTACTCCAGACGATATAGCTGTACTTCATATCGATTATATTTTTAAAATAGATGTATCGATATTTTATTACCATCATTATCCATAGCCTGCGGGGCTTTTAGTGGCCAAATAAGTGTCAATGTAGGCCAAATAGTTCGTTAGATATTTCGGTAAACGAATTGAAAATGATTTTTAACATATTTACGGAAGACTAGACCACATTCTTTGAATTTCTTGGTCACTTCTAAAATTTCGTCATGAATGGGCTATCGTAAAAACCGGAAAAGAATGGGTTTCAGGTTTTTGACCTCAACTGGACGGCCCTGAAAAAATAGCATGATGCTTAGAACTGATGAAAAAGCTTGATCGTGTTTGGAAATGAAAAAAAAAAAAATACAGAAACAGAAGATACTCGAATTAAGAACCACAATGTAAATTTTATTGTCATTTATCGAATGAGTTCTATAGGAAAGTTTAGTTTTCTCTCAGAAATGAGCATATAATATATGACCGTGAGAAAAATATTTGTATTATGCACTGCTAGGATATTATAATACCCAAGACCGTCATAAGAGTCCGATGTTTAAAAGAAATTAATAATTCAAATAAAATTATAACCATCGAAAACGGACTTACTTATAAACAGACAAAAAAATAACCCATCGAATTAGCGACGGTTCATTTCTTCAAATTTTTCCATTGATATCGGCCACCTGTCTCGTTTAGGAACGGAAGAATGGACTCAATAAAGGTCTAAAAGTCCGATTGACAGCAATGCAAAATCACTTGATGCTCCCGTATACCCGCGGTGATAAATACTCCGGGAATTGATAGATTGGTGGTAAAATAAAATGAAACTTTGCCAGAAAAAATGAAACTAAATTTACATAGCGATTGAATGAAGCACAATACATATTTTATTTTAAAAAAATTTGTTTATACATTAACTAATTTTCTTGTTTCTATCCGCACAGCCGGTTCTACGGGCTGAAGCCCTCCCTTCCAAAATAGTAAAATATTACCATGTATATGAAAAAAATATGATCTCAAAAAGTATTATTGTTCGTGTAATTAATAGAACTTAAAAATCATTTAAAAACTATTTTGTATAGGTAGTTACTTTATTTCTTTTTCTTCCTAAGTAAGTTTCGTTATATTTAAAAAAAAAAAAAAAGCTTTCGGGATGAAGCCCCTCCCCCAAACTGAAATCACGGATCTACTAGTGCCTAGGCGTTCTTAATGTTTGTGTGTGTCTTAAAGAAACACATTTTTTACAGTATTTATAAATATTATATATATATATATATATATATATATATACATAAAGTTGTTCTTTCATGAGTGTTTGCCGGAGAAAAAAAGCATCAGAACCGTACTAGCCTTGCTTAAAGTACTTACGTATGGAAAGGCTTGCAAACCCCCTCAACCATATCAAGTTAAACTTAAATTTCATAATAGTTTCTACTACACCATGTTCATTGATCAAACTCATATTCTAATTTCTATGTTAAAAATAATACGAGTATAATGGACAGACTGTAAGGAGGAAAGGTATAGTAGTCCATAAATATTTAGAGAAATGAGCTGATTTTCCACGAATGTCTTCCTTTGCGCGGAATCCACATGAAGAAAAAAAAAAAGATAAGAATATAATTTGTTGGTAATTTTCTCAACTTTATTTTAATATAAGAACACTTATTAGGCAAAAAACATGGTTTTAATATTATAACAAAAAAAAAGCTGTTAAAAATCTTAAGTGTATTTATATGATTTTCTGAGAAAAAATTTGTTACACAACAAGATTCGAGTTCAGTGCCCAAAGAAGTATAATATGTGCCTCTGAAAACAATGACACCTAAATATTCCACTTCGAAATAAAATTCAACTGTACTATAAAACCTTAGCGAGACTAGCGATTGTGAACACAGTCTGCAAGAAAACTCTCCTAGCTGAATTTCGTCAAAATACAAATTCCTGACTTCGGACCTAACACGATCCTCCCATCTATGTTTCGGTCAAACCCAGGAACACTTGCCCGTTGGATTAGCGCTTGGTGTCCTGCTGTTTATTCGTTCTTCATATATTCTGACAACTTTAAAAGCTTTTATTTCAATTATATTACTATGTTATGTAGATATTAGAATCCTCAGTTCGACTCATCCCTCTTCTTATTCTATGATTTCTTATACCTTTCAGATTAGAGATCTCATCCTTCTTCAGTTCAAATATGTTGTCCCCGAAATATGAGAGGCCAAGTTTCAAATCCTACAAGAACAGTAAAATTAACAAATATGAACTTAATTATTTTCTTTTGAAGTTCGTTTTGGTAAATCCCAAATATGCATGCAATCGTATTCGCTGTTAAATAGATGTCACTGAAATGATAAGCATCTCTGCTGTTACCCTTATATTTTGTTTAATCTATATTTATTTCCAGATACAATTCTTTACCCGCTTTCGTCAGCGGTGGTACTATAACATATCATTGCTCATTTCCCCCTCAATTTTCCTTTTTATTTTCTTTGATAGTGATTGTATGGCGAAACGGAGATTGAGCTAATCAAACAATAAGAACTCATGAACGTGAATTGTCTAAGTGCTCTGATGGTGGGGGACGTTAGCTCTAGTCAGTTGTGGAGCCAGAACCCAGGACGGACTTCAACCTTTCTACTGGCCCATGTATCCATGTATCGTAACATCGTAAATTTTATATATTTTTAATTATCACATTCTTAAGTTATCAGGTAGCAATTAATTTAAAAAATCTATTTCAAAGTGAAACATCTTAGTTCCATGGTGACTTGTCTTTTGGTTAGATATATTATAAAATTTTTAAATGATTGAAATTTAAATACACATATGCACCTAAAATATATTTACGTATGTATATATGTTAAAAGAATGTTGGTACATACTTATCTCAATAAATCTTTTTTAAAAATGTTTAAATAGTTTTAATTAAATAAAATACACAACAATGAATTTTAAATTACCACAAAAGGATTTTTTGAGAAAAAGTTTTTAAAAAATTTGGCAGTAAAAAACTTTATTTTATTTGATTCTGAAGTGCTCTTGATTTAATTCTGACTAGTACAAGTAAACTTAAATTTTTATAGCACTGTCTTAAATGTAAATGTGTAATAAATGTTAAAGGTAACATTATTAAATTTTTTTTTTAATAGATTCATTTTGGTTTTGAGGATATAATATAATGTTATTTCATATAATTGAATTATAAAGTTAGGTTTAATTTTTTAAATCGAACCAACAGCTTTAGAAAATATTTTTTTATTTTTACAGATTTTTTTTCTGTTTCAGTAATCGCACACTTGTTTATAATTGTTTATAAGCAAGCATATTTATGTTACATATATTTCAATTAATTTCGCATATCTATCTTGTGTTTACAAAAACATTACATAAACATCTTGTATCTATTTCAATTAATGAATGTCTTTCAGAGCCTCTTTCGCATTTCAAATTTCTGATGATGAAAAATATTAATATATATTATGGCGTTTCAAAGTATGGTATAAAAAAGGGAGGGAAATAACTTCTTATAAAAGTATTTAACTCCTTTTTTTTTATTTAATGTTACAACGCTTACACTGTATCCACTCAAAAAGTTAAAAAAATATTTTTTTTCTCGTCTTTATTAGCCGGCGTCTCCAAACGTTTTGGCCCGCGCACCAAGTCCCGCTGGCCGCATTGAGACCTCCACTAACAAGAGGAGATAGATAAGTAGATATTAAAACTGTTAAACTTATTTAAATATTGAGGAAGTGTTTATTGCAATGGAAACATAAATATATTTTGTCCCACTTATATCTACTATAAAGCTATAAACATAGTTAGGTCTCATAAGAGCTATTAACAGAAGGACGAATATTGAGAAAAAAATTTACACTTTTCATTTGGAATGAATTTTCTTATTTAAGGATTTTAGAGGTGCGGAAAACAAGTATCATCATTATTTATCCCAAAAAAATATATTTTATAGTAAAATCTATGTATAATATGCACTACACATGATTTATTACTATTTACGGATCAAACCTCGAAAAAATCCAGATATTATGCACATAATCTGTTAATACCTGTCCGGTTTCGAAAACAATATATATTTGGCATACATCTATAATATGATTATAATATTGAAACAATTAGAAGTAAAGTGAATTCAAATATTTTTGTAAGGAGAAACGAAGTTGAGATCGCACCCCCAAAACCCTTAAATCCAAATTTTTCATACAGATAGAATAATAAAAATTTCTTGCTCAAACTGTCCGCCTAACCTTCGATTTTTGTTTAGAAAATCACAAGGTATAATAACTTTGTCATAGCTCCACTTATCCATACGGAAATCATGGATTTGAGGCTCTATAATTTACACAAAATGGCACTAACCAGAAGCCCGCTAATAAATTAGGCTTGAAGATAAAAAATAAAAACGATTCGCAATAGATTTTCCGTTTCGATCCTCAAATTACTGGCCAAATATTCTTTAAATCAGCCACTATTTTTGAAAACAACGACTCTGGAATGGCAGACAAGTTTCTTTTTACTCAAAATAACATACACTTTCGTAATTTACAATCAAACCTTTGCCTGCGATGAGGTCAATTTTTGGGCCCTGGCTCCAGAGCTAACAGCTAACTGTTTATATAAACTACAATTTTTATAATTCTACTTTCGCTTGCATCGTTTATAAAAAGAGTATAATACATTTCATGCGGACATCCACCATCGACGTTGAGAGGAAGGGCACACATATGCTTATATATACACACATAATTTGTTTTATATTTGCAAGTATGTACTATAAAATGCAGGGATATTCCGCATTACCGTAATACCTTTTTTAATGCATATTGGTTTTCTTCTTTTTCTATTGTTAAAGTGAATCACTCGGAACAATTCAAATATGACTTATTTTCAACATTCTTTTTTTTTTTTAAATAGCTATTAAATATTTATCTAAATTCCTTACTTATTTAATAAAATTACTTTAGGTTATGTGATTAGTATTGGGTCAAGGATGCGATATATTTAGGCCTGGCTGTTAAAACTTTAGTAGTAGGGGATCTAGCTAGTAGCCAGGCGTCAACCAACACTTGAGTGTGCGTAGGAAAATCTTATCAAAAGATTTGGAAAGATGAGAAATTGTCTGAAGAATGGAAAAAAAATATTCTAAGTCTGATTCACATAATTAGAACGAAGACGGATTACAATGACATTAGTAAAAAAAAAACTCATAATATAAGAAAAGTTTTTAATATTGCCGAAGGTAGAAGGAAAAAGTAAAGAGTACTGCATGCTTTAAAACAAAAAAAAATTATACCAGACCTCCTCTAACACACACACACACACACACATATATATATATATATATATATATATATATATATATATATATATATTTCTTCAATCGATCTTTGAGTATTATATTTCAAATAATTATTTAAATTGGGAATTATATCATTTAATATTAAGAATATACGCAATTAAGAATAAACATAAAATTGAAAAAAAAAAAAAAAAACCTAATTTCCAACTTAAATAATGATGTTTATATATATATATGTGTGTGTGTGTGTGTGTGTGTGTGTGTGTGTGTGTCTCTGTGTGTGTGTGTGTATAAACGAAGGATTCGAAGAAAAAGAAAAATGCAAATATCGGATTTCTATATTTATTTTGTTGCATTTATTTAATTATGAGTACTTAATGCTTCTGAGCATTAAATTATATCCAGTAATAAATATTTAACAAATACTTTATTTATAAATAAACTACTACGTAAAAAAAGTACTACTAATTGTTAATTTCATTGATTACGATTTGGTTCAATCTCCTATTTAAATTTCATAAATGCATGATTTTAACATTTTGTTGACTATGAAAGTAGGATGAATCTATTTAAGGTCATTTGTTATGACAAATACTTCTGATTTCACAAAAGGAAAATTCGTCAAAGTGATAATGACGTTCATTGTTCATTTAAGATTCATTGTGACTTTGCTAATAACGGTATATTTGTAAAGTATCTCAAACATTTCACTTCAATACCGATATCATTCGATATGGGCTATATCGATATCAAAGACTGATATCCGATATCGATGCGGTATATCGGAACTTAACCGATATCGCAACAATCCTATAATATATGTACACATTTACACACTAATAGAATAGAATAGAATAGAAAATAGAACTTTATTCTGGGACTAAGTCCCCTTAGAATAACAAAGATGAATTAATACAAAATAAAATACCAATCTGGCCAAAAACTAACTTAAAAAAATTCTAACGTAATATACATTATTTAAAAAGTAGTATGTAACCACTGAGAAATAAACAAAAAAAAAATATATACACATATATAAACACACGCACATATATATACATACACACACATAAACATATATATACATACATACACATACATACATACATAAATGAACATACAATCTTCTCCAAATTTACTTATTATTACGATAAAAAAAAAAAAAAAAGAAGACAGAAAAGAAATTACATATCTATATATACATAACTGCACAATAATAGCTATCTAATAGAAACATAATTTAATACAAAATGTAATAATATTTACAGTGATTCATAAAATAATAAGCAAACACTAAGATAAAATAAAATCTCAGGAATAATTGTGGTATAAAGGTAAAAAAGGAACTATATATACGTACTTACTCATATTGCTACACAGTGAGACAAAAAGTATAAAATATAAACTTATATATACATGAAAGAAAAAGCACAACCTGAGGTGAAGAGAAATACAAATAAATAGTAAAAATAATAGTAAAAAATCATTGCTGTTTTATGTTAAGACTTAAACTGTAAGCACCACCAGTTACTTCTTACAAATTCAGTTCATAAAATGAAATTTATGGTTGCGAATCGTCTGTTTGGGATGTGAGGAGATATTGGAAAAGGAGGTATTTGAAGGTTGACAGTGAAGAGGAATGACGGATGTTATATGGCAAAGAATTCCAATAGGTGACGGAGCGGGCTAAGAAGGAACGTTCATAGGTTTTTGTCTTGTGTGATGGAATATAGAGGTCAGAATCACGGGATCTCTTTTTTATTGAGTGGACTAAAGGTTTCGGCTTGAGGAGACAGTAGATATAGGAAGGATGCTGGGAGTTGATCGTTTGATATAAGAAATTTCCAAGGAAGTATAGGCGGCGGGAAGAGGGGAAGAGCCACTTTGACTCGGAATACAGGTGGGACACATGAGACCACCTCGAAGTGCCGAAGACAAATCTTAAAAAACAGTTCATGATTCTTTTCAGTCTGTCCTCAAGCTCCAACGAGAGGCCACCATATACCACACAGCCATAGTCAAAGTAGAGGAAAATCAATGAGGAAACGAGGAGCTTGCGGATAGGTTGTGGGAGATGCTGACGAGAACGATGAAATAGTTTAAGTGTACCAATTGACCTTCTGGAGATATGAGCAATATGGGGTTTCCATGATAGGTTTTGATCAATGGTAATTCCTAAGTTTTTTACAGAGGGGGAGAAGGAGATTGGTTGGTCATTAATAATCAAGGAAGGAAGGGTGGAGATGGATCTAAGGAGGGAGTTGGAACCTATAAGAATTGCCTGAGTTTTTGATGCGTTTAAGTTTAAATTATTTAAGCTTGCCCAATTATGTAATAGGTTATATAAATTATGTAATAGGTATACATAGAGTGTACCAATGCTGTATGGTGAATAGTGGGTTTGATTTGTAATTATAATTATATTCAGGTATTACATTTTATTACTTAAGAGCATCGATTTTCCAATTTAATACGCTATATCTTCAATAAATTGAAGTGATTGAATTATACTGTTAGGTTAAATTGAAAAATCTTCCTCTCTTACTAATGCTCTTTACTTATCTCATTAATTTTATTGAGCATCTTGAAGGACTAAATTGGAAGATGAAAAGAAAGTAGAATGTCAATGCACCAATTGTTCCTTTAAAATAGATGCAGAACTGCATCTTGAAAGGATTGGGATCCAGTACGTAATGTTCTATTTCAATAGTTTCTAGAACTAAAATGTAAATCAATTGATAGCCCTAATTAAAGATTCAACCATTAACAATTTTTAGCATTATTAGGTAAAAAAATCTGGTGCGGTGCGCGCAACACACCTCTCACTTACCATCCCTCCTCTTAGCAGATAAAGTCATTTTCAGACAAAGGGGAAGTGAAAATAAAAATTATAGCCGCTATATTGATTTATATTTCATTGTGGGTATTCTTATTTGTATAAATAACCTTATATAAAAAAATTTGAATATTAATATTGCTGTAATCTATACAATTAAATAATACCAACAATAGCATATGCGAAAACCAAATATGTGTATTTATATAATGTTGTCGGAGTCCGTATTATATTAAGCTCATGTTATGTATGGAAGCGTGTTCTAATCTTTCGGGCGAGCTCGGGTGCGCTCGTATTCCTTTGGTTCCTAAATTAAAACGATTCTCCGTTACGATCTCTTATTTTTCCTTTAGTTAATTATCAAATTCTTTCATATATTATAGTTAACTATCTTTTATGTTAACTATAAATGGTTGAATTGGTTGAATGTGAAATGGCCAATTTTTTTCAAAAAAAAAATTAAAGGTACTTTAGAAAATATATTTAACCCTATATATATAAAGTGCAACTTCCGGTTAACCGATTTTGACGAAAAAGTTGTTGTAACATCCCTAGCATATAAAAACCTTAAATATCCAACTCCATTTTCGTATGATTTTTAGTTTTTGAGCTAGACTGTTAACACACACACAGACCATTTTGCGGGATTTGGTTATTTGGACTCAGGGGACCTGAAAACGTGTATTTCCGATGAAAACTGAGATTCGAAAATTTTCACTATCGCAATACATTTCTTTACTGTATATTTCATATAAGTGAAAGTAAAAGTGCTTCCAAAGAGGAAATAAAAAAATAATTTGTTTATATATCTTGTCATATCATTTTATATATCTTAAAAGCCTAAATCCATGATAAATTGGTCAAAAACTAATTTTGTAAACTGAGGCGATTAGTTTCAAAACCAGCTCAATTTATTTTCAAAAAATTGACTCTGGATATTATAATATTATAAAATCATAAGTTCAAATGCATTTTTTATGTTTTAAAAATGCGACGTTTTCAGCCCAAACTGCACCTCTTCTTATATAGGAGAAAGAAAAAAATATCTAAAAAAACGAACAAATACAGCATCTCCACACCCAACCCGCTCGTCTCGAAACTAGCCGAACATGCCATAACCCTTGACCACACATTCGATTTCGACAATACTTGCCACAGTTCCCAACTACCAAAAACGACTTTCGGAAGTTATATTCATCAATTTGGAAAAAAATAATCCGGTGAACCATAAAGTAGAAAAAGAAAAGATCTGCAATACATATTCGAACATTTTCCGCCTCCTCAAACAATCTTTTGATTTTTTTAAAATCAATCGATTTTTTAAATCTTTTGCTTTTTGTGTTTAATGATTTTTGATAACATTGTACTGAATCACCTGCATTAGTTTCGGAAAGCGCAATTCATGGGTCAGCAATATGCCACCAATTGTGTGAAAGAAACTTAAAACGTTATTACTAGTTACAAAAAAATTGATTTATATAAAAAAACAGCCTCTATAAATCGTTGCATTTAAATTTATATATTTAATAAATACATAAAATATTCTTATAAAATACATTTTATACTTACATAAAATATATTCATTACACATACAGGGTGTTTCAAAGTTTTTTTTATTTTAATGAAATTTACAACTGTATTACATGGAAAATACAACAAGTAAATGTGACATTGGTAACATGACATGTACAACATGAAGAGAAACTACCCATTGTTAGAACTCCGAGATTAAGTGGCCAAACTGAAAATATGAATTAAGGACCCGAAAACAAGACAAAAAATTATAAAGGTATGCCCGCAAACGCTTTGTTTAGGAGATTTTCACACCTAAAGATTTTCGTTGTTATGAATTATTTACGTTATATTAAGTAAATAAAACTTATTTATTTGTTCCAACTACTTTAATAATTAAACGTAAACATTAAATTAATATTCAATGTGATTTCCTTGAGCATTAAGACAGGCCCGGCATCTTATTTCAACAGCAGCAGTGGCAGAACGGCACTGGATATGTGTCATTGTTTCACAAGATTCAACTATCCTTCTTCGTAAGAAAATAAGGTCATTGAACGGACTTGCATAGACTTTTTGTTTAGTGTCACCTTAAACAAAAAAATCCAGTGATGTCAGGTCTGGAGACCATGCAGGCCAAGCCACTGGTCCTGCACGGCCAATCCGTTGATTGGGATAATTAACATTTAATGTACAGGACAACCATCTAATTGAAGCCACATGTCCCTTCTCAGTTGTAGTGGGTTATGTTCAACTAAATCATAGCAATCATTATTAAGAAATTTCAGAAATGTGCCCGATATGAGTCGAGGCGTTTGCGGACATACCTTCACTTTAAACAACATTTAACATGAATGTTAATGTTTTCATTTAATTAATAAAGTAGTTAGAACGAATAAATAGGTTTTATTTATTTCATATAACGTAAATAATCTTAACAACTAAAATCTTTAGGTGTGAATATCTCATTAAAAAAAAGCGTTTGCTGACATACCTTTAGAGGAAATTTTTTGCTTGTTTTGAGGTCCTTAGTTCATGTTTGCAGTTTGGCCACTTAACCCTAAAACACCCTGTATAAAATCCTTAATAAAAAAAAAAAATCGGCATATGGAAAGGTAGAATACTTCTTTACCCTGGTTGCTGATATTTGTTTGACCCAATGAGAGCATCAGAAAATAAAGTGAGGACCACTTTTTGATATACTCATGTTTTCCAGGATTGTTATTATTATAATAACATGAAATAAATAAGAAACAAACAAACAAAGGAATTATTATTTATGAGGCAATCAGCAACAAAAATTTCCAAATTATTAAGTGCATTCAATCCAATTTAACCTACCATATTTTCATATTCATAATTTATAAAATTTCTTCTTCTTTTTTTTCATAAACTTGAAAAAACATTAAATTCTTATTTTAACGACCTTTCGGAGCATCGTTCGGAATAACGGTTGTTCAGGGATTAGGAGAAGAATTATTTAAATTTATCGGATTTTTAAATTCGACACACGGTTTCCAAACTGCCCTTGCCAACTTAAACGGAATTTTATTCGAGAGTGCCGCTCTTTGTCGAGAATATAAAATATCTTGATCAGCATTAGTAAATAGTTTGGATTCACCAGCAACACTAAATGTATATAAAGGTTGTTAATGTAAGAAAATATTTATCTAACTGAAAATAAGTAAGGGAGAAGACAAATATATTTTCACTTTCAGATACCTATATATGAAATATATATATATGTATATACTGTATATATATATATATATATATATATATATATATATATATATATATGTATATACTTTTTTTTTTTTTTTTTTTTTTTTTTTTTTCCTTACGTGGTAACCCCACACAAGGATCGTTTATTTGATTTTCCTTCATGCTCCATGCCTTAAAGACATACTACATGAATTACATTTGTTTACAATTGTTTTTTTTTTCTAGTTTCACATGATTTACATTTTTAGTTCAAATTTATATACATTAACAAAAAAAAAACACAAAGAATAAACACACAAAAATTAAATCGGAAAATTAAATATTAAACACACAAAGTCAATCTAACAAAGCCAAAAAGAAATCACCCACGCTGCCCATCCCTGGTTAGTAAGTCGAAGTCGATCGATCTAATAAATCTAAGAAAGTCTGTCTTGAATTCAGTAAATAACTTTTGTTCCGTCTCAGGCCAATTTCCTCTTTTGATAATTATACTTTTTATTAACTCAAATCGCTGTCTGTCAAATCGTTTACATTCATATATTATATGTTTAAAATTTTGAACCTGTCCGTCTTCATCACATAAGTCTGTTTGTATAATGTTGAATCTTTTAAGATATTGTTTTGTATTCCCATGTTCCGTAAGTACTTGCGTAAGTTTGTAGTCATTACTGTGAATGTGTCTGTAATTGTGAATTGAAATGTGTGGTATAAATCTGTGTAAGCTTGGTGACTTAGCTGAGGTCACCCATATGTGATCCCATCTTTTGATGAAATCCAACTTTAAATTCATATTAATATACGATAAAGGAGCTTGATGATACGATGGCGGCAAATCGCTTTTAGCTGCTTCTTTTGCAAGGCAATCGGCTCGTTCATTGCCCTCAATCCCACAATGTGCTTTTACCCATTTTAGAGTCACTACTTTCCCTACAGTTCTCATCATTAACAATTTGTTTCTAATTTGGTCAGTCAAGTAATCATGAATGTCCCAATTATTAACAGAGTCTAGCAGAACTTTGTTGTCTGTATTTATAGTAACGTGAGTATTCGTTTGTAGAGGGTATTCATATATGTATTCAGTAACCTTTAAAACAGCGAATTTTTCTGCCTGATTATTTGAACAATATGATTCTAATTTATATTGATGTTCTATATTCCTACCATCTTGAGCTCTGAACAACCATGCACATCCAACATTCTCGCCGTCCTTACTACCATCAGTGAAAACATCAGTATTTTCAGAAGTAATTCCCGGTCCAGTCCATAAACTTGTTGCAGGGTGTAACCAAGATTTACAGTCAGTGATTCTTTCTATTTTGTCTAGGGTCAGGTTTTTGTATCCTCTCTTTCCTTTTCTAATGTTATATAAGGTCGTTCGTTCTTCAATCTTCATTTGGATTGGCAACAGCCCTGCCAATAATATTGTGGCCTCGAATGATAGTGTACGATAGCCCTTACATATCTTAATCGCAATTAACCTCTGAAGCCTTTCCAACTTCACCAAATTTTTCTTACGTTCAACGGCCGGATGCCAGACATGCACAGCGTAGAGCATCTTAGGAAGTACAGCAGCTTCATAAATTTCCTTTAACACTTTCGATCTGAGTCCCCATGTCGCTCTTGCAGCCACTGATAGTCCATTTATAATCCTTAAAGTGTTGTCATATAGATTATCTATATGTCTGTTCCAATTCAGTTTTCTGTCAAAGAGAAGCCCCAAATATGATAATGTATCACATTGCGTTATTCTTACTGTATTGAGTCGAATATCCAATTCTGGTACAATTCTCTTTTTTGTGAAGATTATATATTTTGTCTTGTCTAGATTAAATTTAAGTTTGTTGCGTCTAGTCCATCGTCTCAGCCTTGATAATGTTATGTTTGCTATTGTCTGTAATTCATCGAAATCTCTTCGTTTTATAAGTAATAATAAATCGTCTGCGTATGCTAATAATGTTGAATTTTCCTGTAGGTCTATTTCGAAAACAGTATTGATTAAGATGTTCCATAGTATAGGTGATAGTGCTGATCCTTGAGGAGTTCCTAGCGTCAATTTCTTGTCAATATAATGAAAGTTTGTTTGGATTGCAAGTTTTCTGTCAGAAAAATAATTTTGAATGATTTTGTATATGTTTTTTGGACACTTATATTTCTTTAGATTATTTAAAATCGCAGGCCACCAGGCGTTGTCAAATGCACCCGCGATATCCAAAGAAACAACCAGTAAATTACTATTTTGCCGGAGTGTACTGGTGATATGGTCGTTCAATTCACTGAGTGCATCGTCAGTTCCTGATTGGGGTCTGAATCCAAATTGGTGTCGGTGGAGTATATTGTTACTAAGTAGATGATGCATTAATCTATTTTTTATTATTTTTTCAAAAATTCTACTCATCACAGGAAGCATACTTAGTGGTCTCAGTGAAACTGAATTAGCCTTAGGAATCAATGTTAATTTACCCACCTTCCAGCTTTTAGGAAATTCATTTCTTTTGAATAAGGTTTTATAAAGTCCAGTTATCAATTTTGGATAGGAGTCAGCTATCTTTTTTATCATTCTTGGGTCAATTTTGTCTATTCCTGGCGCTTTCTTGTCATCCAATTTATTAATAACTTGTAATATTTCAAAATCCCGGATATTAGTGTCATCATCATTATTAGGCGGGATAAGTATTTCTGTTCTCATTTGTCTGTGTTCGTTAGTGTCATCACTTGTATTGTCATCTTTGATTATCTTATTTAATATATGAGATAATGTATTCTTAGTGTCTGTTGTGTATGTTCCTAGTTCATTCAAAGTGGTAGTGAGTAAGGTTTGAGGTTTTATTTTATTGGATACAAACTTATATGGCCATTGCCACGCCTTTGATGCAGTAGCAAATGTCTTCCAGGACTTTAATTTGGAACTTTTAATTAGCTTTTGATATGCTTGCCTACTTTTGAGATAGATCACTCTCCTTGATTCCCTTAGTCCATCGTCTTTTGTCCGCTGGTAATTTCTTCTTAGATGATTTGTCTCTTTACGCAAGCCAGTTAGTTCAGGGTTCCACCAAGGTACTGATCTTTTTCTAGTTCGACCTTTGAAATGGCCGGATCTTTTGAATGCTATATTGCAAGATTTTACGATAGATTTTATCATTTTATTTATGATAATATCAGTAGGCATAAGAGAAAACTCATTAAGAATCAGCTTTTCGGTATCATAAACTGTCAATTTCTTCTTATCAGTACAATGTTGAGATAAAAACTGTTTTTCTAACTGATGTATTAAGTTAGCCAAGAATTTATTCCAGTCACCATTCTCTGTCAAATATATATAGTCTTTTGCTAGCACTCCAGTTTTATCATTTCCCTGTAAATGTAACTCATAAGTCAAAATGTTGTGGTCCGAAAAATTTGTTTCTCTAGAAATTGTCCAATTTTTTACAATATTATGTCTAATCAGTTTTGTATTAGATAATGTTAAATCAATATTACTACTGCCTCGCGGCCCTTGGAAAGTCATTAGTTCGGAATTTATATTCATTAAGAACAAATCTTTCTCAATAATAAAAGTTTCCATATTTTTACCCCTTTCGTTAGTTTGTTTGTCGAACCAATATTTAGATCTTGCATTGGAGTCCAATCCAATAATGATATTAGAATCTTTGAAATAATCCAAAACGCGTTCTATTTTTTGTAAATCCAAATTTATGTTTCGGGTGATATCAAAATAAGCACATATTATTATACATTTTAATTCACTGTATGATATTTCTATGCAAACAAAATCACAATCAGAATGTTGCAATATCATGCAGGCATCAATGTTTTTATTGGTCACAACGACTCCAGCCCTGGGATTGCTTCCTATTGTTTGAAAAACCCTTGACTGATTATAACCTACAATTTTATTTAATCTTGTATAAGGTTCTTGGATTAATAAAACGTCTATTTGTTTCATTTTTATATACTGTTGTAGCATGTTCAATGTGCATTTTGAATGATGTGTGTTGAGTTGTAACATGTTTAATTGTCTATGTACCATCCTTAAAAATTAATTGTTTACAGTCCCCAATAATATTTTGAAATATGTATATATTATGGTTATTAATTACTCACTGTAGAGGGATGTTGTAGTTGGTATTAGATGCCAATTTCTGTATTTCTGTCAAGTACGACGGGCAGTTTCGGTCAAATACAGAGTGTTCTGTGGGGCGCTTCTTTTGGCTTTTAGTGAACTTGTTGTAGTTTTGACAAATGATACATTTCATTTCTTGAGAAGTGCAGTCACTAACCGCGTGTTGACCTCCGCAGTTCGAGCATGCTATCGTCCCTCTGCAATCCTTGCTTCTATGGTGAAATTTAAGGCACTTGGTGCACCTTCTTATTTGGAAATAATCCTGAATTCTCACCTTTTGATGTCCGAGGCTGATTTTATTATATAATAGCAATTCTCGAGTCCCCGACTACTATTCTTTCTTGTAGTGAGGATAATCACAGGTCTTATTTTATCCTTTTGTAAATGAATATCATCATTTTGAGCAGTTATGTAGTCGGTTATATTCTGTAAATTTATTTCTTCCTCAATGTTTCTCACAACAACACGAGGGTTCATTTTATTTATTTTATGGTATGATATTTTTCTTGAGCCTTTTATAGTTTGAGCAATTTCGTTGAGATCTTTCTCCCTGTCGGTCTGTATTATTAATGATCCGTTTTTTGTTTCTACAACCTTTTGAAAACTTATGTGTAAATCTTTTGGATTTACTAAAGACTTAAATTCGTTACAAAGTTCATTCGGTTCTAATGATATTTTAGGTTTAATAATTGCCTTATGGGCTGTTCGATTTTGTGCTTTCATTACAACCCTTTGGGCAACTGCTGAGTAACTAATTTTGTTATTTAAAGAGAGGTTGTCTTTTTTAATAACCTCCCCGATTTCCAAACTAAATGATTGGTCACAAAGATTACCTACATATTTTTCCATCACTTCGATAGCTTTTCCGACCTTCGGTCGCAGGTCTTTTCTCAAGAGATTGTAATCCAAAACCTCCTTTAAAGTCTTGATAGCGTAATTTAAATCCAATACTTCACCGGCCATTTTGCTGGAGACCTGCTTGTGATGAGACTGAGACAGAAGAGGGGGCTGACAGGAAATTTCTTGCAGATTTTAGCGATAACGGCTGCAAACTTCCAACGAAATACCTCTTCATGTATTCCTTCACAGCTGCTCTTACACTCTTCAGAACACCACCGAAATTTGTAAAAGTATTCCTAAATAGGAATTACACGAGTATACAAAAAATCACTTTTATAGGGAGTGTATAACTTAATAGGATTAAAAATGAACACAGACCCGAACTGACGTTCAATACTGCCAAAGTCAGACTCCATATATGTATATACTGTATATATATATATATATATATATATATATATATATATATATATATATATATATATATATATATATATACAGTATATACATACTGTATTTTACTGTACCGATTTTTCTTCAGAATCGGTTAACCGGAAGTGGTACTTTATGTAACGCACATTTTTACAATTTTCTCGGAAAAGGCTCTATATATATATATATATATATATATATATATATATATATATATATATATATATATATAGTTGTATTATAATTTTGTTTGAATTCATCATATCAGTGTAAAATTAAGCAGTTTTAAATAAAATGTAGTTTTTATTCTGATTGTTTTCTAACAGGGCTTAAATAGCTAATTTTCAATATTAGCTTCTTCCAAAGTACCTTTATTTTTTTTTTAGTTGGAACAATTGACCATTTCACAATTATCTAAAATATAAAAAATAGTTAAATATAAAATATGAAAGAATTTGATAATTAACTAGAGGAGAAATAAGAGTAACGGAGAATCGTTGTAATTTGGGAACCAAAGGAATACGAGCGCAACCGAGCTCGCCCGAAAGATTAGAACACGCTTCCATTCGTAACATTAGCTTAATGTAATAAGGACTCCGACAATATTATGTAAATATACATATGCGGTTTTCATAGATGCTATTGTCAGTATTATTTAATATTTAATTGTATAGATTACAGCGATATAAATATTCAAATTTGTATATACAAGGGTACTTATAAAAATAAAAATACCCACAATGAAATATAAATCAATATAGCGTTTGTAATTTCTACTTTCACTTCCCCTTTGTCTAAAAATAATTATTTCTGCTAAGGGTGTTAAGTGAAAGTTGTGTGATTTGCGCACCACAACAGATTTTTAGAAATTAAATAAAGTTAAAATAGAATAAATAATGACATTGATTTTTATATGATCAACATAACTCCGTCATTAAATTTATACTAGGATGAAAGGATATTAAGTAATTTATCAACCCTACTATTATCGACCCCTAGGACTATTGAAATGTTTTGTAGCACCCTTATTTTGTCTAATTTACGTTCGGAGCTTTGTAGGTAGAAGTTGATGTAGAACGTCTTTAGTGAAAATGGAAATGAATTAGTCTTGAACGGCCAACTTGAGGACCAATTAGTGTCTGTGGATGCTGGGACCACCAAGATTTACATCTCTTTCTATAAATTTGAGTTTGGTTGGAACACTATTTTCCCACATGCCCTGCTAGTCTTTGTGGATATCCCCTTTCAGCGGACGGAATTTATAATACTACAGATAATAAAAAGATAATTGTTCTAATCCTTTGTAGCGGCGACAGATTCCCATGGCAACAGTTCCGTTCTCACTACCAGCAACGAGTTCGACTTCCCGCTACCAGGCAGCGCTCTACAAGCTCGCCCGTGCAACATGCTAAAGATTGTAATTTTATTTCTCCTTATTGTATTATAAAATTCTTAAATTGTAAATTGAAATATGCATATTGTTATATCTTATTGTTGTATTATAAAATTCCCATGTGTCGAGATATATGTAAAGCAGAGAGACAGTATAAGCAAGTTATCATCAGAAGGCCTCGACAGTGCGTGTTCAGTATTTAAGGGTTAATGATGACTGAATGGTTGAAGGAAGGTGAATAGATAGATGACCTCGAGTGACAGGCGGATCAGCACTCAATCACTCTCGACTTTCGGTGTAAGGGATCAACCCTGACACTCCGGAGTGTATACATGGTAACCACAACCGGAGGGATCAAACTCCGGACTTGTGGGAGGATGAGATACTGCCGGAGGGATCTATCTCCTTATACAGTATATAGGACTCAATAGTACGGATCAGCGTCCAACTTACATGGAGATTGAGAAGAGGGAAAAGTTATCAGGTAGAGGTTAGATAAGAACAGCAGACTATTGTGAACCAAAAGAGTATATGGGACATATACTGACCAGTCTATACCCTGTAGGGGTGGAGCTCCGTTGAGCTGCCAATATTAGGTTTGTCTGGCGTATTCATTCAGCCAAGACCAAACCGGCTACTAAGAGCCGTTACTATAATAGTTATTTTGAGCTTTAGTCAGTATATGTTATCGCCATTACAATTTATTAATGAAAGGTATTTACATTGAATATGCATATTTCAATTTACAATGTAAGAATTTTATAATACAATAATGAGAAATAAAAGTACAATCTTTAGCATGTTGCACGGGCGAGCTTGTAGAGCGCTGCTTGGTAGCGAGAAGTCGAACTCGTTGCTGGTAGTGAGAACGGAACTGTTGCCATGGGAATCTGTCGCCGCTTCACCTTTATGTGTAGCATTCTATCCCCTTCCTCTCTCCACTGCTTCGAACAATGTTAACTGTTGTCCTGTTAACTAATATTCCCCCTCCCCCATTGATTCCCCAAGTGCCGGCCCCTGTGCACTGACATGTCCAGATTATTTAGGCAATTATGTCTATTATAATACATCAAAGGACATGGAAAAACAAGAAATAAAGTCTTTTAAACCAATAATTGTAGTCAATTTTGCTGAAAACACGGGTACTTTTAAATTACAGGATAAAAAAAACACAGTTTTTTAAACTACTTTAACTGAATCTCATTTTTTCCCCTAATAAACCTCAACTTAATTAATACAAACTTAAATCATATTAAACGAAGAAGATTTTCTGAAAGTTGAGTATCTTCAGTATAGTTGGATAATAATATTAATAAAAAAATTATGATTTTTTAATAACACAACTTAGTTTAGCCGCTCAAAATACCTCTCTAAATTGTTTTGACAATTACAAATATTATTTTCGTTTAAAGTAAATGTTTTATCTAGTTTACAGTGCAGCGATTCTTAATTATTGAAATTAAAATATTTATTTAGTTATCGCTTCTTATTAAACAAAAGTTCTAATTTCAGTTTTTAAAATAATCATAATTTATCCGCGATTACTTTTTTTCATCCTCCAACTATATTACAAATACCCCACTTTTAGAAAACCTTTCTTTTTTAATAAGCTTTAAGTCCATATTAATTAAGTTGAGGCTTATTATACAAAAAAATTGAGATCCACCTCAAGTTGTTTAAAATAAATTATGTGATTTTATCTTTTTTATTTTATCTTGTCGCGTAAAAGTACACGTCCTTTCGGCAAAAATGACTACAATTATTGGTTGCAATGCTTTTATTTCTTATGTTTACATGATCTGGGGGTGTACTATAATAAACTAAATTGCCTAAATACACTTTTATTTATAAAATAAAAATAAAAAATGAAAGATAATGATTTTCAAATATTTTTCAGATAAAATGATTATGAAACGATGTTTTTCAACTATATCGCTATTATAGAAATTGATATGTATTTATAACTGACAAACGTAATGTTCCTGATACTAATATTTACTTTTCCATAAAAATAATCAAAGCAATCAGCAGGTTTCTTTATTGTAAACTTAAATATTAGAATTAGTAAAATTAATTTTCTTTCTAATAAGTACAGATAAATTTCTATAACAGAGATATGGGTGAAAAACCTCAACTTAATTAATATGGACGTATCTGTAGTATAGTTGGATGATGATAAAAAAAAAAATCTCGAATAATGTTAAAATTTTTTTAAAACAGAACTTAGCCTAGTATAGTCGCTCAACAGTTCTATTTAAGTGCTTTTTAATAATGACATACTGTATTTTTATTTGAAGCAAACTTTGTCTAGTAGCAATTGTCAATTATTTAAATTAAAACTTCTTTAGTTATTGCTTCATATTTAAGAAAAACACAAAACTTGGATTTCCTATATTTCTGCTGAAAATTGGCCCATTGTTTTTATGGACTTTTTTGTAGCTCTTGAGATCTCCTATCACTCTTAAAAAAAATTCTCTCTACTTACAGGACACCCAGCATATAACATATACATACATATAAATCAGAGTTTATGAACTATTTTTTTATAATCGAGGCCTTCAAGTGGTTTACCAATTTTGAAACAAAATTATTGTGATATGGGAAGTGTAAAATTTATTTCTGAACAAGGTGCCGCCGTAGTTCTCGAAAATTAAAGTTGCTGATCCTGATGATTGCTATTTGTAAATTAGAACAAATAAAAAGATTATTTGTATGTAAATCTATAAAACTATAAATAATTTTTGATAATGAACGGTAAGGGACAAAGAGTAGCGGGTTTAACTGTCCTGATGATTGAATGGTACCCGTTGCGGCTCACATGGGAACAGTTCACCAAGTCATTTGTCATCATTCTTTTTTTATTTATTTTTTATTACAAATTAAATGGTTCTTGGATATTAACATGATGTTATCGTGTCATCGAATGATAAATTTTAAATTTGGTTGCATGGCATTTCAGATTTCTGTACTACGATGTTTTTTTTTTTTCTTTAAAATACTATAAGGATCGGATACTACTAGAAAAATATATTTTTATGGCGTTTTTTCCATGTGGCAGGTTGCATCGTTATGGAAGGTTTTTGTAAAAAGACAAATTTAAGAAAACCTGTACAATTAAATCTGTATAACAGTATCATAATTATAAGCTTCAATTAAACAGCCTTGACTAAAGATTGTGTTTTTCACTCCCTCTTCACTCCCTCTTCACTCTCATTTTTCTGTCTATTCGCTTATAAACATCAGATGACTCGTGTATTCTTCAATCAAGTCCAATGCTTTTGAAATATTCTTCAAAATAAACTAAAATTACCAATCATGGTCATTTTAATAAAATATATTATCATTTCTGATTAATGTTAGATTACTTGACAATCATAACGGGATGTTATGATTGTATGTGCTTAAAGTAGCAGTAATCAAGTTTAAAAACCCTTTGAAACACTTATACGTATCATTTGACAAGACAAAGGTGAATTTGTTCCGCCCTTTAATGTAATATCGTGATTTGTGAGATGTTAATAGTACAGCATATCATTCAGGTTCCTTTGAGAGACTCAAGACAAATAGGAAATTTTATTTACTGAGGAGTCCAGCTTATTTGCAATAATCTAGATAGAAATTCCGAATAAGCCATGGTATGATCTGTAATTACATAGGTATGCAATAAATATTTATTTTAAAGTAAACACATTTGTATAAATTCTGTTTGTCACTTGTTTTTCGATCTCTTCCTCATAGTATAATAAGGCTTAACCACATCTTTATCAATAATACATCGGAAGGGTACCCTATTCAAACTGTTATATAAAATCTAAAGTCACCTACAATAAAACCATACATCAGTAAGAAAAGATTAGTTCATTATTTTTATTTAAAAGGAAAAAAAAAAACAAGTACATTCCGTATAGTCCGGGGATCAAATAATCGGTGCTCTACTGTATTTATAGATTTATATTTTACTCCTTATTGTTCTTAAAGCCTCAGGGTGGTAATCATAATCGTTCCTCTAACGCCACTTGAACACTCCTTAAAAAAAGAATAGGAGTCTTTTCAGTCAATTTGGTTGCAGAGATGCAAAATTCTATTAAAAAAATAACCTTATTGTAAATTGAAACAATCTTTACTTTAATAAGTTTTACCACGAGTGTTTAAGAGAAGAAACATAAAATTAGTAGTTAGTGTACTTAGAGGAATGTATTATATGTTATTTAAAATAGTAAATGAAGTACAAAGACATAGATAAATTATCCTGCAATGAATTCCAAGTATAATAAGAGTTTCGTTGATAATGGCTATAGGCAGAAACGTTGAGTATTGGAATAAATACATTTTGATACAGAAGGATCAAATAGAAGTTTTGTTCAACTTTTATGTATCAAATACTGAAAGGATATCATTTACCGGTACATTTACAATATTCTTAAGAACGTAAATATCTCTGATATTTTTTAATTATTTAATTTCGTCTTAATATATATATAAATGTCTCAAGATATTCAAGACTTCTCGGGTCTTAATGAATGATCCTTAAGAGATACCTGCTGAGGGAAGACTGCTGAGCAGACTCGTCGACGCCAAAGCTACAAGTAAGAGGAAGCGAACGACCATTCTTGACACAGGCTGGCGAAGAACTGGCCAGAGAACCCGCTATGCCGAACCAGTCAGACCGCCGGAGAATTCAATTCCAGGCTTCTGTGAGTTATATTTTCTTCCTCGAAGAGTAACTATTAACAGAAACTCGAAGAAATAATTGCTACACGATGAGAAACATTCTCCAGAATGTTTGAATACGGCGCGGCATTCATCGACCAATGGACAAATATCAAAAATTGAACTATTTTCTAACAAGTCTATTACCATTTGAAATCTATAAATAACACAATCTTCTAGGATTATATCATTGTTTACATTATTTTTTAAGTCAATACAATGGTCGAAGTGCAGCTATCAATCCTTTTCAATAAACACCTTATTGATATCAATTTATGTTCCTTACTGGGGGCACTTGGCTTTTCGATAAAATTACAGCCCAAGTGTGAAACTTGCAGGCCTAGGTATGTATTTGAAAAATCCATATTTTAATTGCGAAATTTAAATCACTAGTAGGCCCGTGCGAAAAATTCGCACAGCATATTGTTATCAAATGCCAAATTAATAAGAAAATCAAATAATGCAAGGTATCAAAAGATAAAGAAATCAAATGTTACTTTATCGATAAATATAATCGACAAAGAAAACAAAAATTAATTTAAATCTTCATTTTTGTTTGGAACCAACATGTTCAGAAATTTCAGTAAGCTGTATCTTTGTTAAAAAAAGTCCAATTTCGATGATTTTTTTTTTTTTTTTTTTTTTTTGGGGAATTTAGTAATCTTCTATATGATCATGGGCATAAACAAGGGAAAACTGTTTAATTTTTTAGTTATTCGCAAATAAAGTCTGTTTTCTTTCATAACTTGTTTGCCTAAATTTTCGGGGTGATTGGACTATTGCCCGCCTGAAGGAGAAGGAAACCTTCAAAATTGGTGGCTCAATATTGAGATTTGGTGAAAAATTAACGATGATATGGCATGCTGATCAAAAACACCATCGATAAATAATATAAACTCCTCCTCTCTCGATCATAGAGACCTCAAGTCGACGAAATGAGACAGTACTATAACAGTATCACAATTAATGTAAGGCTGTGTGGATGAGAACCCTATGCCTTGCGTTATCTCGAAAATAGTATGTTTTGGGGCTTAAAAACGCAGGATCCGATAGTTCCACAGAAACTATCCGGGTCTTGCTGTACGCATCAAAATCTTCAAGATCCAATTTGTCCCGTATCGATCTACAGACCTACCACCGTTCAGGTATTGAAGCCTAGCAAAATGTTTGTATCGACTTTTTTTATTTTAGAAAGAAAAACAAAAGTGGAGAATACGATTCGCTAACCCCCCGTCACATTCTGAATCCATCGGTACCGCATTCATGGTATTTGAGCATGACAGGAGCTTAAATTTGGTACAAAACCAATTTCGAGCCTTACTGTAATAATATATGTACGGATACGGATTAGATTATTTTGCATACCTGCATTTAATTAACATTTAAAAATTTAAACACGTTTAAAAAAAAAACAATTAAATATCATTTTGTACTTTTTGCATATTCATGTAGCATTGAGTATGCATCTTGATTTTCATTATCGTTTATGTGCTTTTGGGTGCCACTTATTTGTATTATTATTTTTCTCAACAGACCGACTGTTGATCGTATATCCATGGTTATGAAAGAACTGTATTCATTGCTGAATATGCAAGACCAGAGTGACGAATATAAAAAAGGAATGGCGAAGATTAGTAGGCTATTTTGCCTCAATTTCAATAGTAAATTAAAAGAAGCGGGAAGGGATCGCATTTGGAATATTTGTATTTTCGTTCGTATTTGGAAAACTTCTTATTGGCTTCAGCAAGAGGTTCAGAAATTATTCTAAATTCCTAAAATACCGAGAGTTAATTTAGTCCAGTATGGACCAAGTACCTCACGTGAAAATCCACGGCCATCACTCGAGGAAACATTCCCAAAAAAATAAAAAGATGCGGGTAATAGAGCTTTTAGAAAGTTGGACATGTGCTAAGCTAGTATTTGCTGCCGACATTGGCAAGAAATCTTCTATTCATAATCCAAAGTCTTCGTTAACAAGTCATCAAGCTCTATAATTAGATATAGATTTATCTGAGAGGAAATATAAATTGTTAAATTCTGTTGTAAATGGTGTGGACAAGGATTACTCCTAGTTTGCATTAAATTCATATAAAAATGCCCAGTTACCAACAGAGATAACTGCAAATGAAATTTCTGCTCCCGTAAATTTAATTGTAATTAATAAATCTAGTGATGAATTTGACATGACGGACTTAAATTAGGGTGACATAAATGTAGATTCAGAAAGCAGTAGCAAAGAATATGATGAATCAGATTAAATGATTTACAAAATATCAATATTGTATCCATTTCAATCATTCCAGGAAGGGTTGCATGGCGACTCCTTAATTAGAGAGATGACAAATGATTTCCACCATGCATTGTATACAGGGTGTCCCGTAAGCAATGGGACATATTTAAATTGGTTATGAGTTCCTTTATATCATTATCTGATTTTCCGCAGAATAGCAGGAAGTGTCTTTTTTTTTTTTTAATTGCAAGCGATAACAAAAAATAGTTAATTTAAGCAATTATTTTTATAATCAATTTGATAAAATTTATTTTATATGCAGGTAGAGATTATGTTTGTTAAAACCGTTTAAAGGGAGCTTTTAAGCTGCTAAATTATGCTTAAGTTTTGTTTTTCATAAAATCATGGATTACTTCCGATAATCTTTTAATAATCCTCCAAATGGAATGCAAATAGTCCTCTTTTAGAAAACCGTTCTTGTTTAATAAGATTTAAATTCATATTAATTAGGTCAGCATTTATAACAATGGATAAACATAATCTATGAAAAATCTGTTAATAAAATAAAACAGAAAAAAGAAAGAAATATTTTCCTAGGTTGAAAACAAATTACTAGAATAGTAACTTTGATGAATAATATACCATCCGGAAGCTGAAGAATTAATACTTGATACATAAGTTGTAGAAGATAAGGAAAATGAAGAAAACCTAAAGTCTCATAAGTTTCGTCGTTAATAATTTCAACTTTTAAATTATTGAATAGAAAATAAACGTTTCCTAGAAAAATAAATAGAATTTCCATGGAACAATACGATTATTTTTAATTTGTTTCAACTTGATCTATCAAAAATAAATCAATAAAATTACTTACTTAATCCATCCTCATATACCGCTAACCAGTGTAAAGAATAAATATTATATTTTGTAATAAGTGCAGTTGGTTTATATTTATAGTTAATGTAATATTCTTAAAGTTTATTAATTTCTACTCATAGTGGAAGGAGGTTGTAAGATAAACGCATTGCTCGATTTTTTATTTTGTATTTTTCTAGTAATACTACAAATACCAAATAACAGATTGGAATACCCACTTTGCATAGGACAGGACCTTCTCATTCTGGAATGGCTGCCTTACCGATTGCCGAGACGAAATTAAGATTTTGCCCGGAAGGCAAGATAATTTTGCCGTTCCTTCCGCCTAATAAAAGTAAAAATAATTGTAAAAGTATTTTAGACAATGAATCGCCAGATAAATGTCGACAGAAGCAATAAAAGAATAAGGGAAAAAAAAGGATTTTTTACTTAACCAAAAAATAAAATTTTGCCCCAAATTTGCCGCCCCCTAAATTCTCAATTCCCTTTGCCTACAGCCCTCCCATATCTAATCCCCTGAGCTGGTGGAGTAGCTTCGCCGCCTTAGTTAAAAATATAAGAGGATTTAAATATGAATAACTTGTTTTTCTAGACCATCAGATAATTACATGTTTTAAAAAAATAATGTGCGCAGTCAAGTGATTAACAAGTAGCAAGTAGAAAATACCGCTCATGTTTATTGAGTAGAGATTATTTATTTGAGCGTTTTTTAATATAGATATAAAATAAAATACAGTACAAAAAGAAGCTTATACAAACGGATTTTCTCAACACTAAAACAAACAAACAATTATATTTGTGGCTATATTTCAATATAACGTTGATTTCTTGCTAAAAGTCATCAAGTATGATTTTAGAAAATTAAATCACTACGTAGTTTCATGAATTTCCCCTTTAAGGGTCCCTTACATTATTATGGAGTCAATACCTTCTAATTTTTTTTTTTTTTAGGCATAATGATAACATGTTATACCATGTCGCTCTTATAATATTAATCCATTTTTTTTTTATTCGTTCAAGAGTTAATTTTTATACAATATATAATAATAACTAATATAAATGTAGTTAATTTTAACAATAGAAAAGAAAGATATTTTTATTATGTAATAATATGTTTTAATATCATAGCCTCGAAAATTCGATTAATATGAAATTCACTATTATACACGTAAATGAAAGAAGGTGACTACTTATTTGAAGAAAGAAAGATCGTAATAGTCATTATATTGACCCAATACAATTGACTGGTGTGAGGGGGCTCAATTGTATAATTGACAATACAAGGGACTTTTTGCAATAAACCAGGGATATGTTATCGCTACATTTGGACAATGTAGGTAGCTAAACTGATATTATACTACAATAGTATAAGATAGAGTAATAACTATTCTATTGATTTATGAAAACAAGGATTGATATACAGGATGTTTCAGGGTTAAGAAGCCAAACTGCAAAATGTACTAAGGACCTTAAAACAAGAAAAAAATTTCCTCTGAAGGTATGTCCGCTTTGTTTAGGAGATATTCACACCTAAAGATTTCCGTTGTTATGAACTATTTACGTAATATGCAATAAATACAACCTATTCATTTGTTCTAACTACTTTATTAATTAAATGTAAACATTAACATTCATATCAAATGTTGTTCAAAGTGAAGGTATGTCAGCAAACGCTTTGTTTAGGAGATGTATTGGATAGAATACTAATATGGCCTTTTATCCCTAACTGTATAGAAACTGTTTGCAACTTAAGGATTATTACTATTTGGAATCAGCATTGAGAACTCTCAATAACATTTATCAGTTTGTCAGAGTCTTTCGCAGTACTCATAATTATGCCTTCCATTTACACTAATAGTGCCGTTCTGCCACTGCTGCTGTTAGGAAAGATGCCGAGCCTGTCCTAATGCTCAAGGATATCACTTTGAACAATATTGAGTAAGAATGTCAATGTTTACATTTAATTAATAAAGTAGTTATAACAAATAAATAAGATTTATTTATTTCATACATATAACATAAATTATTCATAACAACGAAAATATTTAGGTGTGAATATCTCCTAAACAAAGCGTTTGCGGACATACCTTCAGAGGAAATTTTTTTCTTGTTTTGAGGTCCTTAGTCCATTTTTAACACCCTGTATATATATATATATATATATATATATATATATATATATATATATATATATATATATATATATATATATATATATATATATGTATATATATATATATATATATATATATATATATATATATGTATATATATATATGTATATATGTATATGCTTTATAATTATCTTAAGTCTTTTTTACTTATTATTTCATAAAAAGTATATAAATTAGTCTTACAGTAGCTCATGATCACAAAATCACGTTATACATTGTCATTTGACGATTTGTATGTGTTTGTGCGTGATCGGTCGTACATTGTCTAAAACAGAGGTCTCCAAACCATTTGGCCCTATAGAGACCTCGTCTATGTTCCGCGGGCCGCATTGAGACCTACGCCGAAGTCCCGCGAGCCATGGTTTGTGATGGTTAAAAATTTATCTATAAATGACACTTCAGTTGTGAAATGAGCTTTCTAAGAGAAAAAGCCCTAAGCAATAAATGTTGTAGTACCCATGTGGATAATTAGCTAAATTTCATATTTTTAAAATTTTACAATGTAATAAAAGTAACATTGGCGGGCCGGATCCTGCCCGCTGGTCGTAGTTTAGAGAACCCTCGTCTAAAACAGTAAGAAGAAAAAAGGAACAATTTTATCATAGTAGTTTCTAATGATAATTTACTTATAGTAGGACTTTTTTATTAATAAATATTACAATCTGTCTCAAAGAACATTTATAATAATGTTCAGAGATCACATTCACACTCTATGTACAATAAATAAAAATAAATTAAACAGAAAAATTAATGATAATTAAACTGATGTATTTAAATGTAACATTTTTAGCCTTCTGCTAAATTCCTTTCTTCACGTTGCTATTTCATCAAGGATAAATAACTCGTTCGGGAAAATTACTAGCTATCATGCGAAACAATTTCACCTATTTAACTACCACGTGTGACACTGAAGTTTAAAAAAAAAAAACCTTAATTCATGCAACAAAACTTCTTGAAAATGACCTACAAAACTACTGAAACGCTCTATTTTAAATGCTAGTGGGTATGTGAAATACAATAGATACACACCGTTGGTTCCGAAAGCCTGATTTGTATTAGGTGAAAGTGAGGAGTGAGGCTCTTACTAATTGGTTAATTAAAACATTTTAAAAAACATATTTTGAATACATTGCTTGTCAAATCTTCTCAAATTAGTACGCATACAAACATTTACATTCCCTTATATAGGTGTTTATAATAAATATTGTTATATCAGGGAGAACTAAAGCAGCACTAGCCGGCGTTACAGAGGAGTTGAAGGAAGGAGCCAAGAGTTAGGACTCGTTAGAAGCGAGTGAAAGGCGAGCTATATGAAAACATCCCGACGTACCAGAGAGAGAGAGGAAATACTGTTGAATTGGGAGAAAACACGTTTCGCAAATGTGATAAATTTAAGTATTTGGACGGATTAGCGACAGAAAACAATAATTTGAAAGGCAGGAAATAAAAGGCAGGATGGTTGTAGGAACTAGATGTTTGTATGCCCTGCAAAAGGCGCTCCGATACAAAAGTCTGTCCAGGAAAGCAAAACTAGTAACATATAAAACGGTGATTAGACCGGTCGTTTTGTATGGCAGCGAGACGTGGACTCTGACCATAGGAAACAGGAGAGCCTTGCTGGTCTGGTAGAGAAGAGTACTAAGAAAGATCTTTGGAGCTGCCGGAGAGCAATATAGATGGAGAATAAGAAGTAACATAGAGTTAATGTAATGATATGGTGAGCCACACATCCTTAGTGTTATTAAGAAGGACAAACTCAAATTCCAAAAATGATTCTGAATGGTACTCCAGGAGGAAAATGACAAAGAGGTAGACCCAACTACCGATGCTTGGATGATCTGGAGGAAGACTTGAGAAGACTGGGGATCAGAAATTAGAGGAATCTTGCTGTGGACCGTAAGGGGTGGAGGAGAGTGGTGGCAAAGAGCCAGGCCCTACAAGGACTGTAGCACCCATTAAAGAAGAAGATAATAAATATTTAAAATGTTTGCCAAATAACTTTAATGAATACTATTAATAGCAAGAATTTTTCTACAAACGGATTATCACATTTCTTTTCCGAAATTTTTGTAAATGGCGTTCTACTGTAATGAATTATATCTGTCATGAATATATAGCTTGAATACTCAGTTTTGTTACACTTAAATGCCCAGTAACCTCCTTTGTCAATGGTTTTAGCATTCGTAATAAATACTTAAATTACGGCACTAGAAACACCAGCACAGATGCTAATAAACATAAAAAATATAAAGGGATTTTTTTTCTTTCAATAATCACCCTCCGTCCAACATTTCTGCCCATTTCGGGTTCCTACCAGTTTGTTGCATGCTAAATTTAGGTCATCCATGTAGATCCAACTATTATGGCATTCCTTGTTGTGTAGAGGTTTCCTGATACTTTGAGCTACATGTCTCAGTGAATACTAGAACAAAAAAAATAGCGATTGATTGCGTTTGGATTCTGGGGATATCGTATGGTTACTTTGATCAGCCAGGAGAACATTTTTTATTCTTATCGTTTGTGCTAATGAAGATTAAGAATTTCTCAATAATTCATTGTACCTTTTTTTTGAGGCATGAAAATTGGAAAGGTATTAGCAACGCAATATAAGAACCGAGAGAGAAGGGTGAAGAATGACCAAATAAAAAATATATCAAACGTTAAAAAGTTAAAGCTGTTGAGTACCAGCATCAAACCATCTCAAATTAGTGTTGCCCGAATGCGAGACCGAGACGAGTCTTGATCTTGCGCAAGAGTCTTGCAGCGGTCTTGCAGTTACCTATTAGCTTAGTGCTACAGAGATATTACTGTTGTTTTTTTTTTTGTTTTTTTAATAGGGGAAACCTAGCTAAGCACAAACGATAAATTTGAAGAGTTAAATGCAAAAGTATATTGGTTATACTAATTCTTTACATATAGTAACTAAAGTTGTCAAGCATTAGTAACTATTTCGTCTTAATATTTATTTAAAAAATCTATTTTTTTCACCAGTCTTGGTCTTGGTCTTGCAACAGCGAGGCGATCTTAGTCTTGGTCTTGCAAAGTGCAAGACAAAGACCGATTTTGGGCAAAACTACCTCAAATGCCCTGAAAGTGACCGATAAAGTTGTCATGATTAGTATATCAATATGGCATTTCAACGATTCAAATAGATTTGCAAAATTAACCTCGACACTCTCACTCAAGTTAGTAATCTCCAGGGCGGTAATCTCCAGTAATGTTTTCACTGGTTAAAAACAAAGTTTCGAAAATAAAAGTGGTAATTTAGATGTTAATATGCCGTTTGATCTTACACTATGATAGAGCCAGTTCTGATCTGGAGCAGCGATACTTGAACACTAACACGCACCCTAGAAAGAAATATTGAAAGATTTGAGGAGTAAATCCTCCTCTCAACAACAGGAGTGATCTGGAATCGGAGGATTTATGCAAGAAGGGCTAGCAAAGAACTGTTTACAGAAACTGGTCAATCAATATCTCACGATATGAAGGCGGGGCATGTAGTTCGGAGAAATACATCAGAAAGTCCCTACACGGCAATGAACGTCTCAATTGTTGGCAAGAGATCAAGTAGAAGGCAAAAAACCAGATGGATAGATCGAATCAACAATGATGATGCAAGGAAGCATGAAGATAACTGAAAAGCAATATCCCAATGTAGGCTGAAATTAAAGAGGAGTTAATAGATCTACAATATTTGTAAAGCCAAGAAAAAAAAATCTTATACAAAAAACAAGTTCGAAAGCTAAAGATTTAAGAAGAATTGATACCTAACATATAAACTTGTAGAAGGTAACCAACATATAAAAAGTGACGAAAAACAAATGACTTTTAATTATTGGAGTCAATATTGTTCATATTTATTATTGTGGATTATAATTGAATATAAAATAAATGTTTCCCTGAAAAAAAAAATTATCTGGATAGACCAAAAGTATATAGTATACAGTATTCTTTAAGTTTAATTTTCTCGAAGTTCTGTGATGCAAAATTATATTAATTGTTCTTCTTTGTTTACACTACATTATTATGAAAGATAAGAGTATGAGAGTATGAGTACTTATAATACTATGACCTCGCTTTTAATATCCATACAAAATATACCTAATTATGCTAAATATATACTATGTGTAAGCGTGTTTATATAAATATGTATATGCACACATATATAATTCTATTATATTATAAGACTGAGAGCTGGACTGAAGGCGACAGTTGGTATTAGATTTGTATGGCACAAGGGCTATTGATCCGAGAATCCGCCACCACGGCGTCACTAAGCGTCTAACTTCGGTTCTATTCCTATGAAATGTTTCCATCTTATGAATGTAGTTAGATTTGGAATACTACTATTTTGTGGTATCTATAAAACATGTTACAGTGATACGTCCACACTCTCTTATATCAATCAAAAAAATTTATAAAAAAACTGATATGTAAGCTAATATGTAGCTAATTAGCTGACTCTTCCGAATACTCGGCACAAACCTAATATTTGTATCTGATGTTAATACATTAATAGTACAGTAAAATAGGGATTGACCCCAACATTTAAAAAAATAAAGATGAAACTTGTCAGACATTGTTCATTAGCCTGTCCATAATATGTGGTAAAAAGTCACAAAGAATCCGGCGCCGGGTTTGATGGGGGGGGGAGGGGGAAGGCCAGAAAACTGCTATTTTTTTAGCTTTTTGAGAATATCTCAAAAACTATGAGGTTGTTAGCAAAGATTATACAGTACAATATTAAAGTACTTTAAAATCTCTATAAAAATGATTTTATACATTTTTTGATAAAATCGATGGTTACGGAGATATTTATGAGATTATATTCATTGAATTTTTACTTTAAGCAAAAATTGCTACAAATCTATGTTGTGCATAGTAGACGTTATATGTTTAATTAGTTTTTTTTAACATTTTCGATCGTTCAAATTATTAGTCAACAGAATTATATAAATTTCGTAATTTTTAAGCCGAGCACGTTTTATGTTGAATAAAAAGCAATAACTAAAAAAATGTTTAATTTACTCTACAACTAATTATTTCCTAGCAAACTAGATTTGATCTACATTAAATTCAAGTAAACCTTGTCTTTCTTAAAACCATTTAAAGGGAACCTTTAAGCAGTTAAACTATGCTAAGTTTGGGTTTTCTAAAATCATGGATTCTTCCCGATTTATTTTGTAAGCCCCAACTGAAGATAAAACACTCTCAGAAAAAATTCCTTGTTTGATGAGTCTATTAAGTCTATATTAATTAAGTTGTGGTTTGTTGCAGAGTAATTTGAGATTCATCCCTAATTGAGTAAAAATATGTAAAAATATTTGGGTCGATTCCTAATTTTACCGTACTAATTAATAATATTTTTACTCGATTAGAGATAATTTAAACTTGCTTCAATTAATATTGACTTAAATTGACTCAATAAACAAGGGAGTTTTCCGAAAGTGCGTTATCTTTAGTTTAGTTAGGGGATTACAAAATAAATCGCGAAGAATCCATGATTTTATTAAAACCCCAACTTACCGCAGTTTAACTGATTAAAAGTCCCCTTTAAATGGTTTTAAGAAAGACAATATTTGCTTTTATTAATTATAAATTTAATCTAGTTTACTTTGAAGTAATTGGTTGTTACCTAACTAAACATATTTTTTAGTTATTGCTTTTTATTCAACATAAAACGTGCTCGGCTTAAAAATTACAAAATTTAAGTTTTCTGGTTCTTTGTCTGTAATCAAAGTATGGTTTATGGTAAGTTTCAATGTCTTCTATATTATCAATTATATGAAATTCATGTAAATCTAAACTTCACAAAGCACCATCATACGGCTTGAAACCTCCCACTTTTACAGTTACTTTTATTTAAGTCCTGGTATAAAATTAGGAATCAATATTACGATTAGCGCACTCTACGTGATATTCTTTTTCTATTTATACCTCATTCTTCAAAATCCATCACTCCTGAGAGCCGAAAAAGGGATATATATTTGAGAAATAATATATAAGATAATACATCCCATCAAATAATATTAATCAAGCAGTATTTTTGCCGTATTTTACGTAATATGCCAAAATAAGCTAATAATTGTGTATTTCCAAAAGACAGTTATGAGGTTTATGCATTTAAATTGTAATTTTCAATTGTGATTGCAAGAGTAGATCGTATTGTATGTAAGAAAGAAAACTAAATAGAAAGATTAGTTCTAGACCTTAAATCAGTCAGTAAAATGAGACATCCTTAATTGTATTTTGATATTAATTTGGAAACATTTGATCTAAAATACATTTATTAAACTTATTCGTCTTTCCATTGCTCAGTTCAGAATCATTTTTAGGCAATATTTTATGAACTTCCTAGACGCCATTTCCCCCTCTGAAAACCCAATCAAAATGTGCCTACCTCAAAAATTCCGATGGCGCAATTGTGCCATGAAATCCCGTTCTGGGCACCCCTGATCTCACATTCTAAATTTGACTACAAAAATTTTAAATAAAAAAATGTTATTTTTATATTATGTTATTTTCATACTAGAATTGTCAAAAACATGACACAGGGTCATGTTACGGGTGATTTAAAAATTATGATAATGAAAACCTAAAATATGAATCTAAGCTTCCTTGAGTCGGACTGTTAAACCTTCGGAGTCAATTCTACATTTGCATACCGTTATATGCAAATTATGGATAACTCTTTAAGAAACAAGAAATGATAGTAAATCTAATTTGAAAACAATAAATAATAGTAATAAAATGATGTCATCACTTTTAATGGCTTTTAGAACGGCCTCCATTATGATAAAACATTTCGTGATCTTGGACCATTATCTATAGGAAAAATATTTCAATATTTAGGAGCAATCTTTTCAATCAACATTAAGATTCCTATAGACCAGATCTCGAAAAAAAAGTATTTTAAAATACTTTGTTTAAAATACCTAGTATCTTGTTTTCTAAAATATAATTTCGATTACCCAATATGTAAATTCTTTACAGAAAAAGTATTTTGGATTTAAATTGTTAGTAAATTAAATAATTAACAGAAGTAATTTAAAAGTAAGTATTAATTGAAATACCTTTTTATTTATTTATTCAGAAATATTACAATCTGTCACAATTTAGGACATTTATAAGTGTTTACAGAGCACATTCACACTCTATTTACAATAAATAAAAATGAATGATACAGAAACAAATAATAATAAAAGTAAATGTATATAAACAAAAAAACTAAACTAATCAAAATAATAACCAAAACACATGCATACTATACAATATTTGCAGAATCCACTCGTGGAAGGAAAGCATGGTGTCTAGGAGATCCCAGCGCCTCGCACTGAGCCGCATTACTGGTATTAAGAACCAGTAGAGGCTAAGGAGAGGTGCTATAATCACAAATACTTGGCTTGAGTGGAGGATCTGGCCATTGCCAAATCTCCAATATATGCTTATTCACAGAAGGTCTCTGGGCCACTGCCGCTTCAACCTTCAAGGAGGATTGTAAGAATGGGTGATGCTGGATGGAGATTGTGCAAGGGGATTTGGATGATAAGTAAGGTTCTGGTGAAATTTGGAGAATTTTTTCTGGAATAAGATCTAGGACAAATGGGATATTAAGGTCATGGTGTAGGATTTTGTTAGTTTACATAGAACGGAGCATCAACTATTGTTCGAAGGACTTTAGATTGAAAGGATTGAATACGTTTGATGTTAGAAAATTTTGCTGTCCCCCAGAGTTCAAGTCCGTATGTCCATATAGGTTTCAGGATTGTCTTGTAGATATTTAATTTGTTTTCGATAGAAAGTTTATATTTTCTGTTTAGTAGTCTGTATAGCAGTCCATTTCGTCGGTTGAGTTCTTGTCTTTTGAGTCTAGTATTTGGGTTTCATGTTAGTCTTCGGTCTAAATGCAAGCCAAGAGACCGGACTGTGTCTGAGTAATGAAGCTGGATGGAATTAAAGTGTACTGGTGGAAACGAATAGCGTTGGACTGTAAAGGTAATATGTTGCATTAGAGCCAGTTACTAAAATAGTTCTCAATCAAGGAGAGGTGCCTTTGCAGAATTAAGGATGCTATTTCGGAATCAAAGATAAATGGGTTTTAAGCTTGAAGAGCAATTCGGCGTGCCATACCCGGTCAAATGCTTGTGCAATGTCCAGAAATGCACCCAAACAGTATTCCTTGTTTTCTAGGGCTGAGGAAATATGATCAACAACTTGGAGTCCTTGTTAAACATTAGAATGTTGACAGCGAAAACCAAATTGATGGGAAGGAATATTTTGGGATTCTATAATGGGTAGGATTCATTTCAAAAAATTTTGAAAGGATTGGGAGTAAGCTAAGTGGTCTATAGGATGTTGAGCTATTGGGAGGTTGGGCTGGTTTTGGGAAAAGGATAATATTAAAGTGTTTCCATAACAGAGGAAAGTGGGTGGTGCGTAGGATGCAATTGTAGATATATGTAAGGAATATGACTGCTTTGGATGGATGTTGTCGAAGTATTTGAGGGGTAAGGAGATCATATCCAGGAGCTTTACGGGGGATTAGTTTTTTTATTTGAAATTTTACTTCAGAAGGATGAATAGCTTTAGGGGGCAAGGAAAGTGGGATTGGTGATGTAAGGATTTCTTCTACTGTTACGGCGTGGGCAGTATGGGATTTCGGATGTGAAATAAAAGTATTGGATAGGTGAATGGCGAACTCCTCATTTGAGGCGAAACATTAAGAATTAGAGGACTATGGTCAGAGGAAAGTTCATTTAGATGTGTAATGAGGGAAAATTGAGGGATAACAATTGGGGGAACCTAAGCCGCTGTGGATAAAGAAATCAAGGATATCAGGACTACGGTTAGGATCTGTGGGCCAGTAGGTAGGAGAGTTGGGGGAAAGGAGGAGAAAACATTGGGAATTGAGTGCAGACAGCAAGGTTCAGCTACGAGAATTCGTGGTTTTGGAACCCCATTGTTGGTGCTTGCTTAAGTCTGCACCAAAGATGAAGTGATTTCCTAATGACTCGAGGAGAGAACTGAATAGGGCATTGGATATGGATCGTTTAGGAGGGTTATACGCTAATGCAAGGGTAACCGAAAAGGAGAAGGTTTTTTATCAGGATAGCGGTGGACTATAGGAAATCATGTATAAGTAATGGGAGAGGGAATGGTATACAATGACAGCAGTACTGGTATGTGCTTTTCCGACAGAGTGGTCAGTACGATATGTCAGGTATTGTGGTATTTTGAAGTGCTGTTTAGCGGTTATTCGAGTTTCAGTAATTAGTGCCACGTTAATGTTCTTGTCAAGTAATAATGTAGTTAGGTCGTCTGTATGATTCCTTCATATTTCACATTCCAAAGGAGAATGGATATAGGTTTATTGGAAGTCATTTAAGGATTCTTCGGGAGAGTGATAAAATGCGATACAAGTTTGGTGAGAAGGGATATCAAAGGAGTAACAAGGGATCTGAATTCGGAGAGGAATGATGTAAGTTAACTGGGGAGTTCTGTGGTATTTGATGAAGGAGGAATGTGAGAAATTTGGTGTTGATAAAATTGATGATGATTAGGTGAAGTTTGATTAGGATATTGAGGGTGGTGTTGACACTTTTGTGGTATATGTTGTTGTTGCGGCAGGGTCTCACATCATAAGTTATATCACTCTTACCTCTTAATAGGTGTGCAAAAGACACCGTTGGGTCAATTATTTTTGAAGTTCTCTTCTAGGTTCTCTTCTTGACACTTCTGCTTCTTCTAGGATCCGGGATTTTTGATATCTTGACTTGATATTCTTTTAAACCTGGCAGCCATTGAAGTTCACTGGATGTCCTTCAAGGCACAAAGCACAAACTGCAGGATCTCGTTTCAGTTTTGTGCACTCACCGGATTTGTGCTGCTCTCCACGTTTCACACAACGCGGCAGATGATGGCAGTAAGTCTTGGTGTGGCCATATGCCTGGCAATTATGGCACTGTACGATTTCCCTTTTAGGATATGGCTTCTCTACTATAACACTTGTATAGTATATTTTTCGTATTTCGTATATTTTTTCGATCCCTTGAGTTGGCTCCAAATCTACTAAAAATAAGGGTAGAGGAACTTTTACTCCTGCCTGTACTCTCTTTCGGAACATTTGTAATCTGGCGCACTATGAAACCTAAATTTTTCAGTTCTTCTTCTTTTGCTTCAGTTGGTGTTGAGGGGTGTAGATTTCATATAACTACCCTCAAAGCTCAATCTTACCGTAATTGGTACGTTTGATCCGCTTTGGTTTCTGTTAGATATTTCACAATTTTTCTGTAGGTTTCATCTTCGTGTCCTTTGTTCTGCTTAGACATGAATATCTTCCAGAGCCTGTTATTTTGTTCAATTGAGAGCATAGTAACTGAAAATATTTTATGTTTTTAACGAATATCGGGGGAGGTCGGTTATCACTTTTTTATCATCCTGAAGCACCTGATAGGGGTTGGGGGTTAAAATTGGATTGTTAAGATTGTTCGGTTGTCTCTTGTGAAGAGGTACCTGGTTGATGCTGAAGTTCTTCAATTGTTTGTTTTGATGATGTACCTGGCTGGGTTTCATTTTCTCTGGAGCTTTTTTTACTGCAGGTGTTTAACAAGATTGACGAGGCTTTTGTTTGACAGGTGAAGAACAAGGTGTTGAGCCTAAGGCCAAATACTCTTGATAGACACTCTACTAGACATGACCTGATGGTGATATCGCATAAAAGATATAAAAGAGGGGGACACCTATAATTTATAACAACAAACAGTAAATATCAATTGCTGCTATGCATCCTTGGCCTGTTTTGAAACAATAATCTCAAAGTTACACTGGAAAATAAGCAAATTCTGAGAGACGATGAGAGACTTTCGCAACAGCTGATCCACTGTCGGGATAGGTTGGGTTGTTAGTTATATAAACTATATTGAGGGTGGGACTGAGGAAACAACTACCTTGAGGAACGCCTGCAGACTGAGTAAAGAGGGATGAACAAATATTGAGATTTACTTTGAAGTATATATTCCCCCTATCCCCCCAAAAAATTAAATCCTGGATCCGTCAGTTCAATTATGTAAAAATTTTGAAATTATATTCATTACCCCAAATCATTGATTTTTTGGCAGTTATCACATCACTAAATATCACCTTCTCCACGAAATATTTTATTGAAAAAGTTTCAAATGAATTTAGAGAGATTAGAGGCCTTTAAGCCTCAAGAGCTCATATTCAAAAGAGCTCAAAAATATTCTTTATTCTTCGGTTTCAGTATTTCCTTTCCGCTCGAACTCAGGTAATCATAGCATTTCCCATCTCCTTTTTAATTCCTATATCAATAATCTTCCCAATTTAATCCACCACCGTTCAGACCATCTACCTAGTCCTGTCATCAATATTGTTACAAGGAAATATATACAGGTTTCAACACAAAAATTAATTTAAAAAATATATATATTAGAAAATGTATATCTATAGAGAGTGAAACAAAAAATAAATTACTCAAAATGTTTTGAGTACTTTTGCCTTGACACAGGCATTCAATCTCCGTGGCCAGTCATCAATAACAGCACGCAGCACTTCTTGAGGAAAGCGCTCAACTGCTCCGACCAGAGATTGTTTGAGGCTTTCCAATTTAGAATGTACTCTGTGGCATGGCATCCTCTCCAGTTCTGACCAAAGTTGATAATCTAGTCAGTTGAAATCAAGGCTTCCTGAGGGCCAGTCCGAGGCAGATATAAACTCTGAAATGTTCTTTTGCAGCCACTGACGAGTTGCTCTGGTCTTGTGAGCTGGAGTGGAATCCTGCTGGAAAACTCAATGACTTTTAGCAACCAGAGTATCATTTAAAGGCTTGACAACAGATTCCAAAATATAGTTCTGATAGTTTTTAAGAACTGTTTTAACTCCTTTTTCACAAAAATGGAGCTTTTTGGTGCAATTAAAGCAAACCATCGCTGAGGAAAGGGGACGACCTCTTTCCACTCTTCCAGTGACTTCCAGGGCTGTGTGCATACACACGATCATGTTGGCGATTAAATTTTTCTTCAATCGTAAAAATTCTCAAACCGCTAAACCGTATCTGTCGATGAAGACCAGTGGTGTAGCGACGGCCAAGGAGCACTTTGCAGTACTCACAGTACGGTCGAGGTCACATACAGATAGGGTCTCATTATATCTTTTTATAGTGCGGTACACGAATATACGTCTGATACCCAAAGGTTTCAAAGTGTTGAAAATATCTGACCTACATTTTCCAACTTTATGTAAGGCGATCTTCTTTGTGTAAGGCGGTTTTCTTTATCACCCCACTCCATGTCAAATGAGCGAAAGAAAAATAAGAACTAATTGGGATTATTGTCGTGACATGTATAGAAAATAACCTGATAGAGATAAAGATTGTATAAATAATACCCAAGGATGTAAACAAAGTTCAACTTTTGTAACAGTATTTAATGAAGAACTAGGTGTATGCTGATGACTTCCAAATCTATTTATCCTTTCTCTCTACTGGGTTATTAGTCGGGTTTACCAATATTCGAGAAGCCCTAGATAGTATCAGTGCCTGGGCAAGCTTAAATAAATTAAATTTTAGACGCCATGAAAACTAAGGGTATTGTTATAGGTTCGAGCTGTCATTTTTTATTCGATTTATTTATTAATGATGTTCACTCCCGGCTAAATCAGAAATAAAGAAATTCTTGCAAAAGTATAAAAACATCTTATCCGAAAATTACCTGAATATAAATAATTTACTATTGAAAAAAGATCGTTTATATAAATATGTTTCTCTTATACTTTTTTATGAATGACCGTCTAGTGTTTAAGAGTGAAAATGGTGTAAAATAAGATAATTCAAGAGGAAAACTTCAATTCAGAGGTTACTGAAAATTAATGAAGAAGAATGGCTTTGGGAGGTGAGAGAGGTGAAATTGTAAACAGCTTTGTGAAGGGAGATAACCTGGCTACCCCCTCCCCCCCCCCCCGGCTATTTGCGTCCCAAAAGCCATCTATTTCCAGATGATCGCGTTAACACCACAGCTTAAACAATCAATGTTTGCCTTTTAACCTAATTTCCTACTTTATTTATTTATTTACGCAACACAGCTCTCTTTATTATTTTAGGGCAATCCCTTCAAAGGGATGCCGAAAACACCGTAAAAGGAAATTTGATATAACCAACTTCTATCTGTTGTATCTATTAAGATTATATATACGTAATTTCATCAAATTTAAAACACTTTTTTTTCATAAAAATTGAATTTTAAACATGGACTACGTCTTCAAATTAAATTTAAAATTTCACTTAATCTGATTACTTAGGGAATAACAATTGCTGCAAAACTAGTATAAATTCTTTGTTTCCAAATTTCAATTAAAAAAAATCCCTGTTTTATTGATAATTCAATTCCAGTTTTAAAGAGAAACCGTTCATATAACAGTCACTCCATTAGTTTTTGCGTACATGGTCAAACAAATTATTTTTATTTTTGAAGTAATATCATCCCTATGAATTAAAATTTCACTTGTTTTATGATATAATTTTTTTAAAAATTAAATTATATTACATTAAAGACATTGGTAACAGTGATAAAAAAGATCATTCACACCATATTTACAATATATAAAAGTAAATTAAATGGAGTAAGTAATGAAATTAAAAATAAATATGAATAAAGAAGAAACATAAACTAAACAAAAAAAGACTTTGAGCACACACAGACTCACAATATTTACTCAAGGGAACTCTGAGCCTTTCCTCCCACCCTGAAGGGAAAAGCAGGAATCCAAGAGGTCCCAGCGCTTATCTCTCAATCACGTCACTGGTACTATAGCCTGTGGAGACCAAGAAAAGGTCTTTATCATTTAGAAAGTTACTGGAAAAATAACTTGACCCGTTGACATTTTTTTTTTTTATTTTCACGGCTTTTCGGCTCTCAAGGTTCAGTTTAAAGGGGAGCTGCTCCTAATAGGCCATATTAAATTTTAAATAAAAATATATTTAAATGAATGTAAATATAAACTTTAAAATCAAATGATGAAAGCCTTACTCTCGAAACATCTTGAAAATTAAAAAAAATTAAGTGGTGATGTTACTCTTTAAGAACTCTAGCATCACTTTACTGTAAGCACAAATAAATTGGTGCACATTGAACTTTACATAAAAACCGCAGATTTAAGAATATTTTTGAGCCTGAACAGGTATATGGCAGGTAAAAGGGGATTACCATGTATTAATGCTTTCGAGAAAATCTTATGATTCTCTCTAGAATTAAGGAGAAAAGTATTAAAATAAAACGTAGAATTCATTTAGGTTTGTCTCCAGTTGCCTGTTCAATCGCATTGATTTTGCTTTTGTTTTTGTTTTTCCAGAAAAGCAATGTTTCATTAGTATCAAACATTTTTAAGAGTATAAAATGGTTTTGGATTTCGTGGGAGTCGCTTAGATCGGTTGTTCATGGAGATCGGCCAAAGTCAGCGATAAGCGGCTTGACTCTACGGGCTGACTGAAATGGCGGGCAGTTGAGAGGTAGCGGGAGGCAAGAAGCTACGCTAGGAGGCCGTTATCAGGGCATCCAAGAGTGACAGGTCCAGCTGATAACCACGTCATTGCTATGCAGATTCTCAGAAACCGATACCATACTTCAGTTGAGACTTCTCATCTGCGTATTGTTCGGTGTGCGGATGTCAGCGCACACACAGTAAGGAGAAGGATTAATGAACTCAACCTGCACAATAGGGTTCTGCTTGCAGCTTTCTACTCACCACAGCACACCGAGAAGTTGGTCTTCCTTCACTTTTGTCCTGAACACGCTGCTTGAACTGCTGATGTGGCCTCTGTTCTGTTTTCTGACGAGTCCCGATAAAGCATTTATGGTGCAGACGGACGAGGTCGAGTGTGGAAAAGACCAAGTAAGCAATAAGCTCAGTAGAATACAGCGGGAAGAGTGCAGTTCGGAGTAGGGTCGGTGGTGGTTTTGGGTGGAGGATGTTTAGAGTCACGTACAGACCTCCATTTGTTCCGAAGGCCAACGCTCAATACACACGTACATCACCAACATCCTCGAGGATTATGTGATACCGGGTCCGTTTCTTTTTTATACACGATAATGCTCAGCCGCAAATCGAAAATATTGTACGGGACTACCTTAAGCATCTTCGGGACCAGCTTAGGGCGCCAATCCGTTGACAACAGAACCCTCCAAGTAAGTGAAATGGATCTGATTCAAAATCGAGTAACCACCTACGAAAGTACATGCCGTTATTCAAGAAAAATGAGACAACACTAGGTACCAGGGACTCAGATTTCATAATTAAATAATAATTAGATTCGGTTTATTTTTGTTTAAAACAGTGTTCATTTGCTTTATTTTACATTAATCTTTTTAAAATCAATTTTCGTTGTTTTTTTTCATTTCCTTGTGTTCTTCTACAGGAATAATATGTCGCACTATATTGAGATTAAAAAAAAATTTTCTGTTGGGAAAGAAATAACGACAAAATTTAAGGTGCGCCAGTTTTTATGAGCACCAGTGTATATCATAATAATGTAGTATTATTTTATTCATTAAACCCCCTATAATGAATCAATGAATAAAAATGTGTGTCTTAAGCTCGGAGGCATGTTTATATTCGTTGTAATAAGGTAAATTTCTGTAAAATGCTAAAAAGAAGTGTTGTTGGTTCCCTTTAAGAAAAAAAAAATTGAAATCTCGATTATCCGGACTGTTTCAAAATCCGGACTATACTTGACTTTACATAGACTTAGACTTGACTTAACATCGACCCTGCTGTATGTTGAATTGTCATATAATAAATGGATTGAGTGGTGAAACTAAGTAGTTTTTAGGTTGTTAAAGTGAGATGCGCTTTCTTTGTTCTGTATATGTTTGATCTTTTCTTCCTCTGATGATGACGAAACGTTGATTGGTCAATTTCTTAGAGATATTAAAGATAATTAAATATTTGTATCGTAATATATTGTAATTAATTACTTATTTTTGGAGGGAGGATTAGTCGCTGTAAGGTACGTTGGTTCAACGGTTGTTTTCAGAAGCTGTCAACTTCCAGCTAGAACTTTCTTAGAAGCTCATATTATTTACAACCTAGATTACTTTCGTTTCTTTTTTACATAATAATCTAAAAATACTCATCCTACTATAAATCGTTATTTGCCCTAGAAGGAGGGTGGAAGTGCGCCTGCGCATGGTGGGGGGTCGCCCAGTCAGTCCCATCCTGGCTTCTATCCAACCCAAATATGGTGAGCTACCCCCCACTTATTTCAACATATTCCCAAACTATTGCTTGTTATTTTTTTCATTGTTTTGGCTTTCTTTTTATTATTATTATTATTAATACTATTTTTATTAGTGATGCATCCGCTTATATTGAATGCGTAATTTCATGCTGAATAGCTCGTATGGTATTGATCCGTATACGTTCGTAAACATAGCGTTTAATCCTTCTACTTTGACGAAACCTCCTAACTGAGCAATTTGACTGACATTTCTAACAATGATATGCCCTTATTTTTATGTTCATGAAGTAATATTAGTAAATCATTAAATATATATACCTCAACAACAATTACTAGTTATTACTTATTTTATTTTTTGTTACAATAGTTGAATGAATTCTTATATATGTAATAGAAATAGATATTTGAAACAGTTTATTAACAAAATGCCTAGATTTTGTTACATATGTAATTATTATTTATTTGCATTTACATTTTGTAGCTTGAAATAAAACCAAGGTACCCACGTACTAATATGTAAATAATCTTTCAAAAAGCAGTTTTGATAAACATGACAAACAAATAACAATAACACCAGACTTAATCGCTGGGTAATAACTAATCTTTTATTTTGATATTAATCCATTAAATCCAATTACTCAAAATTACCAGAGCAATAATAATAATTTTCCAATTCTCTACTATGACAAGACTTGCTGTGAAATAATAATAGAACTACAGTTTTAAAATACAGTATGTTTCTACCAAGCCATTGTAAACTGATTACAATGAACAAAATGCGATTCAAAAGTTGCCTTGTTTGAGAACATTGTAATTTATTATTATAACAAGACAACTATACAAATACAAGAGCGAGAATTATTTATAGATATCATTTTTGCAACAATGTTTATTTTAATAAATATAAATATATTATATTGTAATTATAAAAAATTAATCTTCCAGAAATATTATTATTCCAGTTCATATAAATTTAATCTTACAAAATTTTTCAGTTTTTTTTTTTTAATAAATAACTGAAGACTTCTTTGCCATCATTGAAAGATAATAGTTTTTCTAATTAATTTTGATAACATTAATATATAAGAACAATATTTAGTAGCATGTGAACCAAGATATTTACATTAATTGCTTTGGTAATGTAAGGTTTAAATTATATCTCAAATATTTTCTCACGACTCACAACCCCTCAGTATCATCAATGAACACACTTCGAAGAATTGACACAATTGAGAAATTATACCCAATCAACTTTTTATCTCTTTGGATTTAAAATATATTTTTAATAATATTCAATATATATTACAAAATTCAAATATTTTATTTATTTTTTTCCCATTTCCTAAAAATATAAATAATTACGTTACATTTATCACTTATTTTATTTCTTACAGTCCCGGACGATTATTTTGATAAATACATTGAGATGAGAAACTTTGATTCGTTCACATAAAAAATAAAACGATCCATTCTACTGAAACTCTAGCAACCTAACTTAAAAAATATTTCGCAAAGATGAAAGAACGATTCACCACGCCCATTCTTAAAGAATAAGTAGGACTTTATGCAAAAGGTTATAATTTCAAGGACTTATTTATATCTAGTATAATTTGTTGAATAACGCTTATACAATAAAACTAATATTTAATTATCAATAAGACAATCGGTATTTTATTTCATGAATTTATTTATATTTTTATTTGAAAAAAAAAGGCGTAAATGATTACAATAAACTAACATGAAATCATAGATTCATGATAACTGACCATATCAATTCTGATTTGAGCCATACTTCGGATATTGAATGTCACTTGAGTTCAATCCACAAATTAAATAAAATTGTCTTTATAATCTGTTGTAGTTGAATTATAATACAAATAACTCCTTTGGCTGTCTAAATGGTTCCAGGTGGATTTGAGGGTTCTCGTGATGTTCATTAAATCTTTAAGATGTGTCTGGTCTCAGACGATGAGACTTCACTGTCATATGTAATATGCATTCTCTCAACATCGCCGACAGTTGTAGTCCTCAAAAAGTTTAAACTTCTACAAAAGTTGGTCCCTCTTCCAATGTAGATAAAATATTGCTTTATTCATGGACAACTTAATAAAATATCTTTATCCACATATTCCAAGGTTCAAAGCAAATTAGGCATTTCTTTCTCAGTTGAAAAGATGTGGCATTTCTTCTGAGTACAATAGGCTATTTCAGAACGATTCCGGAACAATTAAAATTAGTTTTTTCCATACGAATGAGTATACTATCTCCACATTTGAGCAAACTTGTTATCCTTTACTAGTTGGTTGGGAACTTTCAAGCAATTCCATTGTGGTTATGGCATGGTTCTGCAGGAATTCAATTGCTTAACCGGGCTATAATATGTAGAACGTGGCTGATCCTACGGAAATCATTTATATACTAAAAATGAAGTAGTAAATTTTAATTAGAGAGACCACTCGTTAAATATCCAATGAAATATTGTTTGGTGTTTTGACCAATCTACTTTCTCTCCGACTTGCACTCTTTGTCCAACAAGTCTTTCTTGTTTAACAATAATCATTCAGGTTTAACAACAATTCTCTCCTCAATCTTTATTTATCTCCCTCACTTGTCTATAATTGTTTTTTAGCTCGAGGATCGTTCTTATTTCGGTATGCAAGACAAAACTTAATTTAAAACCATTTGTACTACGGAGTAACCACTATGCATCACTTCCACTTTTGATTATGCTCTGACATTTCCTATTTACGCTTAAGCATACATACTTGATTTATACAGTTTATAGCTGATTAACTGGTTATAAGTGCATGCAAATCATATTTTTATGTATAGGGTGTAACTCATGATCCAGATTAGTGATTGCTTCAGTTGATCTTTTTTATTCTGGCATTACTAAATACTTGCATTTATCTAGTAATGTTACTTTGTAGGATAGGTATAAGATATTGTAAGGTAGTTTTGTAGCCCGTTGTATTGAATATAGGGATAGGGAGCATGCTGCTAAAATCCTTCTGATATGTAAATCCAAAAAAGTTAGTCGAAGAAAATCAAACTGTCTTGAATGTATCTGATGAGAGACTCCAAAGTCTAGGATCTCATCATGGACTGTTCCAATATTTAGAAATAAATAACCAATAGTTGGTCAATAATAAATACTTTCACGTAAGTTTGATGTTGAACATTGGTGTTGAAATGATAGGACGCCCAGTATTGATCTCAATGCATTGTTTTGACTATATAAGAGGTAAAAATACTAAAAGCCCCCGGATCCTGGGGTATAGGCGAAGAGAGGATGGGGGGGATGGCAGGCGTTATACATTTTCTTTTGTACCTTGAAAAAAGTTCACAGCATAAAGCATTGTATGTAAAAATTAATGAACATTAAATTGATATGATCAAAAAATTTATTTTTCCTATATGCTATAAATTAAAAAATATGTGTTCTATATAATAACAAATAAGAAAGAAAGAAAAAATAACCCACATTTTCTCATTTAGTTCTCCTTATATTGTCATTGTCGGCAGATGTAGATAGAGCCAGAGGAATGACGATGAAATTCGGCCAACGTATTGAGAGAGGTCAGTTAGTAAAGGCTGCCTTTTCCTCAACTCTGTTATCAATGGACCCTACTTGTTTCCGGCCAAACCAATGACATTGATTCAAATTTAGTTTACTTCATAAAGTTTGTGAACGGTAAAAACTTGTCATAATATGGTTTACCATAACTTTATTAGTTTTTTTTTATAAATATGGTTTGCGAAATAAAAATTAAAAATCTAATTAATCAATTAAGTTTTTTTGTGAAAATAATCATAGTTATCAAATATGCTGTAGTGAAGTTATTGAATTATCAAAAAAAAAAAAAAAAAAAATTCAGTCATTTCAAATAAACAAGAAAATAAATATTCCTCATTTTTAAGGGCGATGTGGAAGCCATAAACTGAAGAATAACGTTAGGACTTAACTAGTTTAAGATGATGGGATGGTAGAGCACGTTGCCAGGTTCTGAACATTGTGGGTTCGATTCGCGCCTGGGTAGGTTGGAATCGAACACACAACGCTCAGAACCTGGCAACGTGCTTTACCGTCCCATCCTTAATTCGGATTTTAACTGTCAATTGTCATCGTGTGGTAGACGTAGTCTCCACTGCACGGGAGACTTTCTCGACATTGATAGAGTCTGGCACCCGGGACTGATATAGAAACTGCGTAAATTCCTACCACCTACATATTTCTTCATTATCCGTTCCTACCTTACTGACAGATACTTCAAAGTAAATCATAACAATGTTTATTCATCTCTTTTTTTCTCAGTTTGCGGGTGTTCCTCAATGTAGTATCCTAGGCCCGTCCTATACTTTACACAGTTTATACAGCTGACATCCCAACTCTGCCATCACCTCCTATGCCGATGACATGTGTATCCTATCTATTAATAACGATCCATTCATTGATTCCCAAACTCTTTAATCACACATCACTAGTCTTGAAGAATGGTGTCAAAACTGGAGGATTAAAATAAATTCGAATAAATCCTATCAAATTGCCTTTACTCTTCTTCATAAACCTGTCCTTTAACAATATCCCACTAATCCCTGTTGAACAAATCCGATACCTAGGAATCCACCTGGACAAACGACTCACTTCGAATCCTCATACCAGACTGAAACGAATAGAAACCACCCGTCGTTTTCGACTATTGCAGCACTTCCTAGACAAACGCTCTAAACTTCCGAATATTTTCAAAAACATATATACATTGTATTTTGCTATAATAAGGCCAATTTGGACTTACGGGACTAAGCTCTGGGATTCTATTAAACCATCAAATTCCTCTCGTATCCAATCCTTACAATCAAAAATCCTTCGTAAAATCCTCAATGCTCTCTACTTCGTCACAAATAAAATCGTACATAACGACCTTAATATACCATATGTTTCCGATTTAACTCAATCCAGAAACCTATCCTCCCATAATTAACTTCTGAACCATCCGAACCCTCTTGTTACTAAACTTGCTTCCTTTTCTATTCCTGATAACTCACCAATTGGTAATTTCTCTTAATGTTGTTCATGTCATGTTACTAATTTCATATTTACTTGTTGTATTTTTCATTTAATACAGTTGTAAATTTCAATAAATAAATAAAAAAACAGTTAATTCGGGAGCCCCGGGAAATGGATCTTAACACTCGTAAGTACGCGGCGGCAACTTCAAGGTAGTCGTAGGGTGGCAAAAAGGACCATGTGGTCTACTTGTCGGACTAGTTTCCTCACCAGTACCAGTAACTAGTCCAAACAAAGTCCTGAAGCCAATTATACCCGTCTTGTTATTTCCGTTTACACTAATCTTTTGATCATTTATAGACTAGACTGGCAGTCTTATTATACTTTAGATTTTTTTTCGGTCATTATTACAGATCTTAACCAGTACTTAACCAGTAACTTTCTCTATGTCTTACTATCTTGGTTATTTCTTTCCAGATATCTACATGCAGCTCTATTCCATCTTTGTTTATTCAATCATTTAATTTTGGGAAGATCTTGCCTTCGTCTGGTCTTTTGCAAACTATTGAGGCATTCGTTGTTGCATAGATGCTTGTTGATGGATTGCTCCGATATATTTTAGACAAAAAACTATATTTATTACTGGCCTTATACAAGAGCAGGGATCAGTTTTTGGTTAATTTCGGTGGTGTTTATGTGTATTATGTTTAAGAATCTTTTAGATGCTTCCTAGTTTTCGAAAGTACTTCACTATTGCTTGTACAAAGTAAAAAATAACAAGATATAAACAAACCTAACAATACTTAGGAACATACACTCCACCATAGCACTGTGTCGAAAGCTAGCCAGTCTGAAAGGACTATGCTCTGATCAAGGCCCCCATCTTTCATTCGAGAGTTCACTGAAGGTGCTCCCGTGGTGATGTAAAAATGATTTAATTTTCTCTATTCACAACCTTACACGCCATCCTCAATCATAATGTCAATATGTCAATTACATTTTCGAAGTTTTATAGCCGTTCGTATAGATTCATAGTCTAATAGCCTGTCGACTCATCATTCTTCGGACTAATAATATTACCCCTTACTTTATATTATTAATTCCTCGAAACACTTAGGTGCGGCATAGCATAGAGCCCTCACGATGTTCCGTCTGACATCTCGATCTCTAGCAAGTTCCTTGATTCCTTGGTTCCTTGAATTGGTCATCTGATTCTTTAGAGTCTGCCTCCACGTTTCTCTAAGACACCCGCGTCTTCCACTCTAGTCTCAAATAGTATCTTTCCAATATTGATTATTTTCTTTGGCATTCCGAATACCATAATTGCTTCCCACATTTTCTTTTATAACACGCTGTTAAAAAATGCTTTATATTTATAACAAAACCTTAAATGGGTTGTTCTCCCTTCAGAGTAAGATGCCACGTTTCACAACCCACAAAAAAAAGTAGGAGAGGGTGGTTACATTCCAAAGTGTGTCCTTGACAATTTTTTGAAAGAGTGGAGGTAGAGATGCATAAAGTAGCATTTCGGATTAGTTTGGGATACATTTTAAAATTATTCAAACTTTAATCTCACCCATTCCTGCAAGCACCACTATATCAAGAAAATGAAAGAAAGGATTTAACTTTTTCAGTTAAAATTACATATATTATTTGATAAATATCATGAACACCACTGTGATCTAAATATTTGTAAATTACATCAATGTAAATCAAAAATTTCCGTATGAGTGGATTGCATCAAGATGTCACCATGAAATAAACCACCTGAAAGAACCGGTTGATTGAGGTATTTAACTTGTCTCACTTAACAATCAGCCCCCTTTTGGAGAAAATATTAAACTGATATTCATGGGGACTTTTAAATGACTTGACCTAAAGCCTCATTACATTATTAGTTAGGATATGGACATATATTTCTATTCGCCTTCAATTTACTCTGGTAATTTTTAAATTACCATGCTTGAGAGTGGATGCGAATAGACTTTTGAGTTTGAAGAAAACTTATCTGAAACGACGAAAGTGTCTGTTGATTTTATGTCCTTATGTTGAACTTCTACTTCTGCAACTCCAATGGGTGCGACAATAGCTGAGGTGTAAGATCGAAATTGGATGTTGGTATTTCGAAGTTTTTTATTATGGTTCAATCGATTAAAATTTGATTCATTTAAGAGTGTGTGTCCAGCTCCTGAATCCACTTCAAATTGTTCTCGGTCTGCCGCAGGGTCTCCTGCCATTAGAGACGTAGTCCATAGACTTTAATGGATCTCTTTGTTCTTCCATCCTGATGACATGCCCAAACCACTTCAGCTGCCGAGTCTTTAGGACATCCTTCATCGGGGGAACCCCCAATTCCTCCCTGATTCTCTCGTTGCGAATGCAGTCCCGTCTCGTTTTCCCTGTGATCCTTCGGAGAAACCTCATTTCTGCAGCAGTGATTTTTCTCTCAAGTTTGTCAGTCAGCACCCAACTTTCTGCACCATACAGGAGTATAGGCAAGTATACTGCCTTAAATATGTGCAGTTTTACACCTCTGCTCACTTCCCTCTTTCCGATCACAGTATTGCAGATCTGGTAATATATAGCGTTTGCTTTGCTTAACCTGTGCAGAATTTCTGAATCCACTTTCCCAGACCGATCCATAATAGAACCAAGGTAGGTGAAATCTGACACAACTTCCATCACCTCTCTGTTCCAATACACTGTAACATCTTCCTGCACCCTTCCAACCTGTAGGATCTTGCTCTTTACTGTACTGATGACCATACCCTTCCTGAGGAGCTCCTCGTCAACTGCCTGCTGTAATTTCTCCACAGAATCACCAATCAGGACAATATCGTCCGCATATAGAAGAAACTGAAATACAACTGGAAGCAGATTCCTTCGCCCCAGAAACGTCCTTTCCGTTCGACTTTTGCAGATTGCAGCAATTTCATCGATATATAATATAAATAGCAACGGGCTTAAACTATCTCCTTGTTTGAACCCCTTAGCTATGCTAAAATAACCAGATTCCTGTCCATTCAGTCTGACTATTCCTTTTGGTTTTTGGTATATGGATTTAATGGCCTCAATCAGGCTTGTAGGAACATTTTTTAATCTTAGTGTTTCCCATATTTCGTTTCTTGGGACTGAATCAAATGCTGCTTGAAGGTCGAGGAAGGCTAAGTACAGATTTTTATCATTATCCCATGATTTTTGCATTATATTCCTGAGGGTGAATATATGATCACTTAATTACAAGGTCTAAAATTTTTCGTATGAGAATAAAATCTCATGCAGAGGAAATACAAATTCGGAAATACAATAATCTCTCAACATATACCCATATGGGTTTGATACCCGCGAGTGTTGTTCATCAGCGAATACTAAAATGAGAAAAGAGTTCCGCATTTGCATACGATCTTTTGCACTAACAGTAGTGGTTTATATTTAATAGGTATGTTTTTACTCGTAAAACGAATAGAACAAAAAAATTACTTGAAAAATTCAACTTTTTGTTTGTTCTATCTTAGGATATCTTTGAGTCACTTAATGAAGAATCCGAAGAAATCTGAATTTTAGTGTTAACTTCTGGCATCTGATTCGTGATTCTTTATTGATGGTATATGTACCCTTGAATTCCTCCTACACTAACTTCAATATGACTTATAATAGCTCATACTAGAATCCAGGGATACTTTAATCATTCAAAAGTGCTTCTTTAGCGCTTATAGCAGCCAATTTTTTTAAAATTATTTTTCTAACTTGTAGTGAATGGTTTCATTGCTTAGACCATAGTGTTATCCTTTTTTTCCTCTCATTATTTATCTTTAAGTGTATTTTATTTTAATCCATATACAACGAGAACTGACTTGGTCATTCACAATACCAAATTTCTTAAAATGTGTGCTTGATACTGGCAGACAGTGGTGGCAAAATCATAAAACCACGACATAAAAGGATTTTTTTCCTATGCCGAAGCCATTCATCATTCGACCATTCTACATCTTCCCACACAGTATAATTTTGATTTTTTTATATATTCATTTCCAAATGTTTATATATATGTTTATATATTATATCCGTCAAAGCAGGACATATGTCTTGGTGCTCTGCATCCATTTTTGCTTGATCACATAATTTACATCTAGGATCCTCAGGCAGGCCTATCTTGTGGAGACGACTTTATAGATAGACGGGATCAGTGGCAAGTCGGAAGCAGGCTACTGCATCTCTTGATAGGTCACCTGGGATCGGGTTTTCCATCAAGCATTCATAATGTCTTACTTTCACCTTGTCTCTGTGTATTTTCTTTATTTCCTCCTTCACTACCATCCTCACCATTCGCCAAATTGAATCGTAAGATTTTGGATGGATTGGTTGAGGCAATTCTGCACTTCTCGTAGCGAAACTATCTGATTCCTCATTCCTGGAATCTGGTGTTAAGTCGTTGAGGAGGGATTTGTACTCCAAGGTAATAGGAAATATGAAAATCCCGACATTGAGTATAAATAAAAAACATTTGTTTTTATGCTTATGAACTAACTGATTTTTTTTATATGGGTTTAATGTTAATCTTGCCTTTTTTGGCCGTTAATTTATTTAAGTTAGTCAAATTTTAATTTTATCGCATACCATTTTATATCATATAATTTTATTCCCACGTGTTTCAATGACTATCAAAATTATACCTTTTCATATTCACTACCGGATCCAAAAGGGTAGTTATCTTATTAAAAATTATAATACAACAAACGCATTTATTATTTTTTCCTTAATTGAAAAATGAATTGTAATAAACAATTAATGTGATTTATATTTTTCGTTAGGTTACAATTAATAATTAAAGTATCAAAATTTTTTAATGATTAATTATTAGGTCGCCGGGATTGCCGAGCGGGCTAATCAATCAAATTATAATTATAATTATGATTACTTATATGTTTAATTATAATTAAAGAATAAGTAATCAAAGGTAAGCAACGTCAAGCGCTGTAGGTACCTGGTTGGGTGACCACCCAGCCAAATACCTACAGCCCCCCCCCAAAAAAAAAATTAAATCCTGGATCCGCTAGTGGATGTTACGCGTGTCATCGAAGCAACTGTAAATCGACAATAGACAGCGGAAATCTTTGGCCGCGAGATGTGATCCATTTACATATGTATATTGCTTGCGGGAGTTAAGATAGCCAGGAGGGAGACATCCAACCTCAGGTTGCTTTGGACCATGGTCTCCATGGTGCAGCGGTAGGCCATCCATAGCTCTTTAGCCGATCTCTTTGGGACCAATCTGACAATGTTCTTCCCACCGATTCGCTCGTGTTCAAGGACAGTGACTGATCGTTCTAGATCCATTGATTATGGCTGGATCAGGGTCAGATTTTTTCTCTGAAACAGACCGTCCATGGTCCAAACCGCGGGGAGCTTCTGAATACCACTGGATGGGGACTACCACTAGTGGTAGTTCATTTAAAATCTTCATGTCAAAAAGTAGATCATTCTAAATAATCCTAATGTTTTACTCAGCATTATTTTTTATTGAAGAAATAATATTTAGTATTGTGTTAATTCCAGTAAGCAAAAATACAGCTTTACATTGCTCATAATGTCAATTGTCATGAAAACAACAGATATAACTTTAATTGCATGACATAGTTTGCATAAACGTTTCTTTTTAACTTTTTAGATTTATACGTACATATTTTTGTTAAATGTATAGAATTCATATTAATCATGTAACTGCCTCATCGACTATATGATGCTTTGGGGATTTAAAAAATAAAAATATTTATATAAATATAACTAACCAGTTTTTTGAGATGAATTCAAGGAGAATAGAAGATGATGAAGAAGTTTGGTTAATGCTCTACATTTACCCTGTAGATCCGAATTTGTTTGATAATGGGCGACAAATTCGGTTCTAGAGAGGTTTGTGTGGGGCATATACATTTCCTGCAACAGCCACTGGAGTCACCATTCGCCAATACGGCAAAATAGTTTTATTTCTTAAAATACATACATATTGTCATTTAATTATAAGAAAATATATTAATCTTATTACTTCATTGCATTAATATGCGAGTATATTAAGGTTTTATTTTATATATAGAATACTTGGCCGTAGTAATTACTCTAAGAAGCAATGGTCCAGGATAGTGGGTAATCAAAATTATTTAATGAATGCCAATGTTTCAGACCACTTTATATGCATTCCTCAATACTACAAAGACGAGGAACAAATAAATATAATGAAAATAAACAAAAGACTTAAAATAATATAATTGAATATTGAAAAGCAGAGAAACGTGAATCATAAAACCAAACAGATTAAGTAACAATAAAATAAAATACAAATTTAAAAATAATAAATAAACAGATTTAATTAAATGTGATTTAAATTCAAGAATAATTGAATGTAGATTAAAAGTAAACATTAGTCATCAAATAAAATTAACTACAAAACAAATGTAAACTGTGTAAAAAAGTTATAATAATCTAGCAAATATCAGAAAAGATTAAGGACTAACAGAGAGATTAAGGAGGGATGAGGAGGAAGGGTAAAGGGATGGAATGATAATAATACCTAAAGCGATTATAATGGAAAAAAAATGTACACATATACGAGGAAAGGATTAAGGTAAGTAGCTCAGATGGTAAACCATGCTGAATAAATAGATATTTATTTCCTTTGTCCTATCAAGGATGGACCAATTCTGGGGCCGGAAGATCCACATCCAGCCTCTTTAAAGTAAATGACTTTAACTTTGGAGGGGAAAACACCCAAGCTAGTTCCGATCAAACCACCCTTTCTTGCATGACTGTCATGAAAAAATAATTTCTTACCATCTATTAAATCTATATTTAATAGATAGATTTAAGTTCTAGATGGATGTAAATGGATTCAGACTGGAATTATTCTATCCTTGGTTAGGAATTGTTCCTAACATAAAGGTGTTATTAAAACTGGAGTGTTTATTTTTAAATATAGCAAGTTTTTAATGCGATAGTAACAAGGTACGGGAATTCATAGTCAATTTGAGTTAGAAAGTACGATTCTTTATGTGGATTTTGCTTCGATCAATTGCATGTATAACGCTAATGATCAATTGCATCGAATTAGAAGAAGAAATGTGGTTTTGAGGAATAGTAGAATAATATTAGAATGTTTTATATTCTTTGAAGATCAGAATTTTTTAACAATGACTGTCCCTCCATATTTTATATAATAGATTTATATTCAATTTATGTTCAATTAGATGGTATTGGACACAGAGGAGTCCTATTCTCTGAAAAATATAATACAAGACAAAGAAGAAATGCAGTTCCAATCTTATATGTTTTTTAGATTGAAAAAATATATGAATATGGTACAGGTCACCGAAAGTTTCTCTGATTATAATATATGAAATAAAATAATATAAATTATAGAGAGACTGTCACTGGTAAAAAATCCTTATCTTTTTTAGTAGAATAACATAAGAGTAGTGCTGATGGTCTGAACATGTACAAAAAATTGAACCAAAACATCGGCATTCATTAAGTAGTTTTAAACTTGGTCGCGATCCTGACTATCTACTTTTAGTCTACGGTATCACATTCTATAAAGCCATTGTTTAAATTTAAAAACTGTTGTAATAAAGCATGTTTATTGAAAAAATGTTCTTATTTGCTACTTATTATTGGAAAAACAACAATTGACTGTCGGTGCCTTGAGTTCTTTTTCTCATTTCATCGGAAAACCTTGTCTAGTCGAGAATATAATAAGAGGCTTACTTTAGAGAAAATATTAAGTAGAATAAATAGATTATTATACTGTAGAACTCAAAATTATTTGATCTAAGGCAGAATTATTACAAATATCACCGATTGATTGCCTTCATCACTTAAATTTCTGCAGTTCGCTGAACTAAGAGTAGTAGTAAGTTATTTGATATTGGTGAGTTTCAGTTTTCTTTTTTTTTTTTTTTTTTTTTTTGTTATTTAATATTTTAATGTTTTAAGATAATTATATTTAATAAAATACCATTTTTATATTTAAAAAAAAAACTATGTACATTCGTCGTTTATTTCAATATCTCAAATTATCTTCACCTGAACTTTATTTCGAATTGAAATTTTAATTCACAATGCCATATAAGTTATACCATAGCCAGTTAGGGAAGGCCTGTTTATGGAAGAGTGGGGGAACGGATGAAGAGTGGAGAAGTGGAAGAATGGGGATGGCTTTCTCTAACTGTCCAAGGTGTAACCACTATTATCTAAACTTTATTTAATTAAAATAATGAATAGAACTAAATCATATGTCATTCCTTTGAAATTTGAGGTATTGAGAGTTGGTTGTGCATTAATACTATTGTAGTTCCAAAATTGAAATACTTAAATACAAGCACATAATGTTGTCCTGAGAGAAATAAGAATGGTGTAAGTTACTTTGAAATATTTATAAATGATTGGAATATTAAAATATAAATTAATATTTTATGGAGGTTCATTCTTTGTACTCTGTGATAATTTATGGATTATTAATAAACATGATCTTTATGTATTTATTTTAAATTCTTATAAAGTTAAATTCTTAAATCTCTTGACCTTACAAATCTGAATATCAATAAAATAAATACATTTTATATTTAAGATGACAATCTGACAAAATTTTCTTATCAAAATGCTACGAACATTTACACAATAAAAACAAATTTAATTAAAGCCACATGATTAATGATAAAGCAGGTTAATCTAGCGTGGGAACTGTAACAAATGTTAGCATAAAAGACTAGGTTTTTCCACGAAAATAAAACAAAACGTTTGCAAAGAACTTTTTTTTTTTTTTACATAATCTGGGCAAATATAGAGAAAACATTATTAAAATTAAAGAAAAAAATAACTCTACAGTCCACTGAGAGAAAAACTTTATTGAAAGTGGTGCAGCCCTACTAAATAGGGTTGCTTTTTACACAGCATACTGATCAATCCATATGGACGTAGCTCTTACATCATATTATTCCAGTATTATATAAACATATCATTTCTTTTTTTTATCACTAACACTAATCCATATAACATATCATTAACAATACCACATTAAACAATTACCATTATGCAATACATATATTTTATGGAAAAAAAAAAGTATTCGAATGCTAGAAATACAAGACTAAATCGCACACATATGTCAACGCAATGCATTGAATATAGACAAAAAGATAAGACAAAGTTAAAAAATTAAAATTAAATAAATAGCAAAGGATATTCGAGATTCACAGTCAATTGTTATACCAGTGACAGTGGATGATGCCTAGGGAGTCCAGAATAATATTCTCGGCCAATATCGCAAACTCCCTCACATCAATACCTACAACCTCCAGGAAGCTCCTTGTTCTTTTTGAGATCGTTCCGCGAGACCCAAACCAGAGGCTTCTCACGGTGAACTCAGTCTTCGAAGGTCTCACGGAACTTCTCTTTTAGGAAAGGGATACATTTATCGTATATGTTTTTCTTTTCCTTTTCTACTTCACCCGCCTGATCGAGGTCATTGTTCTCAAAGCGGACAGTTGGATCCAAGATCAGAGGTGTCTTTCCTGTTCTGGAAAATGCAACATTGTCCGCATACCTGGTTGAGACTTCACTGTCGATGCAATAGACCTCGTCGAAGCAGGTGAATTCCCTTGCTCCCTCACCAATTCAAACTTGACTCTATGGTGCCGACGTGTTATGAGGAGGGAGTAATCCATGTTGAGTTTTAAGACGTTGGACCATTCTGACCCCGAAAGCACTTGCTTTTGGCATATGTATTTATTAGCTTTCGGGGTTTCTTCCCGAAAGGTTCCAAAATTCCAAAAAACTGTTATTTAAATAGAAGAGAAATATAGGAAAAATCCATCCTCATAGACGAATTTTCTAATGTAATATATAAAAAAAATTATTATTGTGACCAGCAATAGCGAATTCTGCAAGGGGGCGACCCTCCCACTGAATAGTGGACAAAAAATTTGTAATGTGATATAAAAAAAAGTTATTATCGTGATTAGCACTAGTGATTTCTGCCAGAGGACGCGGTCCCCTCTGGATAGTAGAAGAATAATTCCGAAAAAAAAATCCAAAAAACAGCTACTTAAATAAAACATAAATATAGGAAAAAATCATCCTCTAAGACTAATTTTCTAATTTTACTTATATTTAGGTTATTTTATTTTATTTTTTTTATTGTATATAGTTTTTATTTATTATTATTTAGTTATTATTTTACTTTTGTTAATTTTGTTTCTTTTTTGTATATACGGTGTGAATGTGTTCATTTATCAATATGATTATTGTCCCTGTGACAGAATATTATTGTCTAAATAAATAAATTAAAAAAAAAAATTCTAATATGATCAATATCATTATCCCGAGCTCGATAATTCATTACTGGATCTTGGCTGGCTCAAGAGTTTTTCTCCATGTTTCTCAGTCCTTAGCAGCCTTCGCCAGTTCCTGATTCCATGGATTATGGCATCAGCACTTACTCTATTTTCCATCTTAATTTCGACGTGCCCACTTTTTTTTTTCATCCGGCTCTATGCTCAGCAGCTTCTTTGGGATTGAGGTTTCCTCCATCCGTACAACTTGGCCTCCCATCTGAGTCTTGTTATCCGGTTATATTTCACCACATCCGTCTCCTTGTATAGTTAGCTAGTTCTTGGTTGCGTCTATTTTCCCATTCGCCATTATTCTCATTAACTGGGCCAAATATCCTCCAAAGAACCTTCCTTCCGAAATATATACAGAAATATAGGGAAAATTCATCCTCATAGACGAATTTTCTGCAAGCGATAGCCCAAGACAGGCAGTTTAGTAAATTTGAACATATGGATATAATGACGTGAAAACACTTGGTGAGAAACTACCCAATGGTATGTCAACCACTCTAAAGATATGTCTACATTAGATTCATAATTGGTAATTGGTTAACTGTCGTGGATAATGAAGAGAAGAATAGTTGGGGTGCTCAGTCAAAAAAGGAAGGCAAAAAATAAATTATAATATTTATTTTTTACATATGCCGAAGTTTCGACCTGAAGTTCAGGCCTTCATCAGTGCTAAGAAAATAACCAGATAACAAGGTATGAGAAACATAAGTAATGATGGTAAAAAAGATAATAAAAAATGAGAAAATAAAATATAAAAAAATTATAAGAAAAATATAATAGATAGATATAAAGTAAAATGAAATTGTTAGAATAATGACTAAGAACTAAGAGATAAATAGTAAAAACTGTTACATAGTGTGGAATGATGAAGTAGGCATAATCAAAAAGGGGTGACAAAAGTGTTACATTGGGAATCTTAGAATAAAATGTAAAAACATAAAAAAGAAATATAAAGTTATATAAGAAATGAAAATAAAATAAATAGTAAAATTAAAAACATTGAGAATGGAGTAGTTAGATAGAAAATTGAGATATTGTAAAGTCTATCAATATGTACAGACAATGTATAATATAATAAAGAGTTAACAACAGAGAAAAGGAATGAAAGGAAGGAGGGAAGAAATTGAGAAAGCTGAAATAAGAAAGAAATAAAAGAAGTACTACCTTTCTCCTTAAGTGTCAAGGGGAGAATAAAGTCGTTACAAGGTAGGGGGAGAGAGAAGGGATGTGGAGGTGGCGTCATCTTTAACGGTTATCGGACGAAGTTTGAACTAAACGCTAGAAGCCTAAATATGTACGAGAGATATATTATTTAGAAAAATTATGGAATATTGAACGAAAGTTAATAGAAAGTGAAAGAAAAATTCAAAAGAAAAATAACTATTGAGTAATAAGGAAGAAAAATTGAAATAAAAATATATCATATATACATAAATATACATATATATATATACACACATATATACACATACATACATATACATACACGTATACATATATATATATATATATATATATATATATATATATATATATATATATATATATATATATATATATATATATATATACGTGTATGTATATGTATGTATGATTTTGGATTGTAAGGATTGGATACGAGAGGTTTAGTGGAGCCCCGTAGCTCAACTCCGTTAGTCCAAATAGCCCTTATTATAGTCATATATATGAGTCTTTTGTAATAATTTGGATGTTTAGAGCGTTTGTCTAGTAAGTGCTGAAGTAATCGGAAACGTCGAGCGGTTTCTTGTCGTTTCAGTCTGGTATGAGGATTCCAAGTTAGACGTTTGTCCAGGTGGGGTCCTAGGTAGCGGATTTTCTCAACAAGGATAAGCGGAGTATTGTTAATAGAAATCGTAGGTTTACGACGAAGGGTAAAGGTAATTTGGTGGGATTTATTGGAATTTATTTTAATTCTCCAGTTTTGACACCATTCTTCAAGATTTATGATATGTGATTGAAGCATTTGGGATGCAATTGATGGGTCATTGTTTACTGATAGGATACATGTGTCATCGGCATATGTGGTGATGACAGTGTTAGGATAGGTTGGAATGTCAGCTATATAAACTATATAAAGGATAGGACCTAGGATACTACCTTGAGGAATACCAGCGGAGTGGGAAAAGATGGATGAATAGGCGTTTTTGTGATTTATTTTAAAGTATCTATCAGAAAGGCAGGAACGGATAATGAGGAAGTATGTAGGTGGTAGGAATTTTCAAAGTTTGTACAGCAGTCCCGGGTGCCAACCAAACTCTATTAAACGCCTGTAAAAATGAACGAAGGACCTCAAAACAAGAAAAAAAATTTCCTCTGAAGGTATGTCCGCAAAAGCTTTGTTTAGAAAATATTCACACCTAAATATTTTAGTTGTTATGAATTATTTACGTTATATGAAATAAATAAAACCAATTTATTTGCTCTAACAATTTTATTAATTAAATGTTAACATTTGCATTCATATTAAATGTTGTTCAAAATGAAGGTATGTCCGTAAACACTTTGTTTAGAAGATAAATTAGATAGAATACTAATATGGCCTTTTATCCCTAACTGTATAACTGTATGCTGAATCGCAGCTGCTGATTGAAGTGTGTTTCCTGAATGCAGGCAATATTGATTCATCGTGCAATTTTTCAGTCAGTTGTACTCTTTTATTTAACAGCACTGCAAGATGCGTATTGGTTGGCCAGTATGAATTGTTTTGCCAATCGTATTCCTCTTATCCCCAGTCCTGAATCTCTAACGTGAGGGAAGATATCACCGGTCGCAGGAAGCGGCTCCCTTAGGTTGGAGCCAGGTGCTCTCGTTGCCCGACGAGAATCCACAAGAGAAATACCTCGTTCCATGTTTTTTATCCGTTTATAGCCATTATTGGAAGTAATGTGTGATGTCCAGTTTTCCTTAAGCATCATTAAAGATATCAGAGGAATATGTGCACCTTTCGGCCAATATCCCCAAGTTCTGCGTTAATTTTAGTGTTTTACTCATGCAGTTGATTATCTTGTCAGGACCCAGCCGACCCCAACCATCCTAGGTTCCATGCCAATACTAGTAGCACTATTGCCTGCCATCTGGGATGTTTATCGACCAATAGGTCTTGATCCAATGTGTACAGTCAAAAGCAGAGCCAAATTAGGCAGGATACGGGTTTTCACCGCGCTCGAACGGCTGTAGCCTCCTCGAGGTCCTCGAGGTCTCCATTTACAGTTTCTGAGGCCTCTCGGTTACTCTCTTGGTTTTGAGTGAGGACCAGACTCTAAGTATCTTCCTTTGCTAAAGGTACTCTCCTCAGTACCATGATATTGCTGCACTGCCATAATTATCCATCAATCCCTTTCCCATCATCTATTCCCTTTGCTAACCCATAATTTCCTACAATCCACTGCCGTGATAATCCAAACTTCCCTTTACCCAATAGCAGTAGTCGCAGCATACTCCCCGCCTAAAATACCCATCTCAGAATCCCAATTAACTTAACTTAGGACACCACTTCCTTCTAGGTGCAGACTTAAATGCTAAACACCAGCAATGGGGAGCCAGAACCACAAATTCCCAAGGACGAACATTGCTATCTGCACTTAATTCCCATCACAGCAACATTCTCTCACCCAATTATCCCACATACTGGCCAACAGATCCTAACCGCAATCCCGATCTCCTAGATTTTTTCATCCACAAAGGTCTAGGGTCCCTTAATTATTGCATCTCAAGACTTGATGATCTTTCCTCAGACCATAGTCCCCTAATCCTAACGGTTTCCACATCACCAATTCCCAAACCACCTCCACCTTCATTTATCAGGGGGTCAGTTAATTGGAACCTCTTCCGTCAAATACTGGATGATAATATTAACCTCAGAGTTTCCTTAAAAACACCTACAGACCTAGATGAAGCAGTACATTCCATGATAATATTGACCTCAGAGTTTCCTTAAAAACACCTACAGACCTAGATGAAGCAGTACATTCCATGACTACCTTGATCCAACAAGCAGTTTGGACTGCATCTTCACCTGATCCTTCTAAAAAATACCGCAAAACAAATCCTCTACCCCAAGACCTACTGGACCTTATTAATAGAAAACGATGCTGTAGGGCTATCTGGCAAAGAACCAGGCATCCTGATGATCGGAAATCATATAACTATTATTCCAAGCAAGTAAAACAAAAACTGGCCACGTTTAGATCCCAATCCTATAATTCCTATCTTTCCTCACTATCTGCAAGTGATAACTCCATCTGGAATGTAACTAAAAAAATCCTTAAATTCCAATCCATTTCCCACCACCTCCGCCGTGATGATGGTTCCTGGGCTTCGTCAGATGAGAATAGAGCAGAAGAGTTCGCTAAACATCTATCGTACACATTCACTCCTCATCCTGAACTCCATCCCTCCCATACTGCTGAAGTTAAAGAATTCCTCTCTTCACCGATTCCTCTCTCCTTACCTCCTACAGACGTCAACCCCTCTGAGGTCAAATTCCTTTTAAAGAACCTAAAACCTCGCAAATCTCCAGGACACGATCTCCTTACTTCCCAGATCCTCAGACAACTTTCCAAAAAAGCAATTATATTCCTTACATACCTATTCAACTGTGTCCTCCGCACAACCCACTTTCCTCTGGTGTGGAAACACTCCATAATTATCCTCTTTCCTAAACCAGGTAAACCTGTTAATTATACATCATCCTATAGACCGATAAGCCTACTTCCGATCCTTTCCAAAATCTTTGAGAAAATCCTTCTCAAACGCATCCTACCCATACTCGAATCCCACAATATCCCTCCCCATCAGTTTGGATTCCGCTCAAGACACTCCACTGTCCAACAAGGCCTTCGCGTTGTGGACCACATATCCTCTGCACTTGAAAACAAGCAATATTGCACTGGTGCCTTTCTGGACGTAGCTCAAGCTTTCGACCGGGTGTGGCACGATGGCTTGCTTTTCAAGCTCAAAACCCATTTACCTCAACCCTTGTACCTAGGCCTCAAACCCTACCTTTCAAATCGCTCCTTTCAAGTCCGCTGCGGCACTGAACTCTCCAAACATTATCCAATTGAGGCTGGTGTTCCACAAGGCAGTGTCTTGGGCCCAGTTCTCTACATCCTTTTCACCGCTGACATCCCTTCAAGTCCTGATACCTTCCTAGCAACATTTGCTGATGATACTGCCATCCTATCCTCTCACTCGGATCCTCTAATAGCGTCTCAGAACCTGCAAAGACACCTTTCCTTCATTGAGCAGTGGTGCAACAACTGGCGCATCAAAATTAATGAATCAAAATGCAAGCATGTAACTTTCACTCTTCGACGCAGATCCTGTCCGCCAATCCTTTTTAATTCAATTCCTCTTCCCTACTCAGACACAGTCCGATACCTTGGCTTCCTTTTGGACAAAAGACTGACTTGGAACCCACATACCAGACTTAAAAGTCTGTCATTGGTTCCAAGCCCCTCATTAGATCCCATACTGACTTTCCCATATTACACCTTAATGACCAGCCAATTTCCTTCTACTCCTCTGTTAAAAATTTAGGATTTTTCATAGATCAAACCCTCTCCTGGACCTACCATATTTCTCACATTTCCCGTCGGACAATTTCTACCCTTAAACTATTTCATCGCTTCCGCCATCTCCTACCTCAACATATCCGTAGACTCCTAATTTCCTCTCTCATCTTCCCCCACTTTGACTACAGCTGTGTGGTGTATGATGGCCTCTCGGTGGAGCTCCGTGATAGACTGAAAATATTAATGAATAGCTGCGTAAGATTTGTTATTGGTGCCCCAAGGTACTCCCATGTCTCCCAGCACTACACTGAGTTAAGGTGGCTCTTCCCCTCCTTCCGAAGACAATACTTTCTAGGTACGTTCCTCTACCAAATCATCAACAACCATCGTCCTTCTTACGCCTACAACCTTCTCCAGTTCAAATCCTCAGTCCATTCCTTGTCCACAAGATCTCGACCTTCTGACCTTTACATGCCTTCTCACAGATCTGCCTCATTCCAAAATTCCTTTATTGTTCGCTCTGTCAATTTCCGGAATTCCCTCCCTATCAAAATTCGACATTCCCCCTCCATATCCACATTCAAATCCCTCCTATTCCAATTCCTATCGCAAAAACAGTCAGATACTTGCTAACCATTCGAGCGGATTTCAATAGAGAATTTGATACATTTTTATTTTTTAATTCTTTAATTTTTTCGGAAAAGTGTATACTGGTCTATAAGAGCAAATAGCTTTAAGTTTCTTGTCATAGTATTAATGGTTTTGTATATAGTTTAGTTTGTTTTGTATATAGAATTTTTACCTTATATTTTTTTCACATTATTTCTTTTTTTTGATTTATTTTATTTTGGCCAGATGTAATATTTTAATTTTGTACTATTTTGTTATTCTCAAGGGACTGTGTCCCAGAATAAAGTTATTTTTCTATTTCTATTTCTATTTCAAAAGACAAGAGCTTAACCGACGATTTGGTCAGCTATATGACTACTAAACAGAACATCTCATCTCTCAACAGAAAACAAATTGTTAATCTACAAGATCATACTGAAACCTATCTGGACCTACGGACTTGAACTGTGGGGGACAACTAAATCATCGAATATCAAACGCATCCAATCCTTCCAGTCCGAAGTCCTTCGAACAATAGTCAATGCTCCATATTATGTCACGAACAAGACCCTACACCATGACCTAACAACATCCCATATGTCCATGACATCATCCCATCCAGATTCTCCAACTTTCACCAGAACCTCATTCATCATCCCAATCCTCTAGCGCAATCCCTATCCAGCTCCGAACATCCATACCATCCCCCTCGAAGGTTGAAACGGCAGTGGCCTCGAGATCTTTTGTAAATATGCCTTTGGAGTCCTGACAATGGCCAGCTTCTCCACTCATGTCCTGAGCGTCTGTGGCTCTAGTGCCCTCTTTCAGTCTCCATTGGCTTCTAATACTAGTGATGCGGCTGAAAAGTGGCGCTGGGATCTTCCGGAGTCTTGCTTTGCCTTCCAAGTGTGGGGGAAAAAGCCTGGCTCGGAGATTCTTGGGCGAATGTATATATTGTATATAGGTATGATTGTGTTTAGAAGTTTTTATTTTATTTTATTTGTTTATTTTATTTTTATTTAACTTCTTCACCAGTATTATTTATTTACTTATTATATTTATATTTATTTATTTATTATTTGTATATATTGTATGAATGAGAACTTTTAGCCCTAATGCTTATAGCCCTCCAGCAGTGGCTGATTGTATTATTATTATTCAATAAACAGATTAAAAAAAAAAACAACTTTAGTTTGAAGTAAATTTTGTCCAACGTACAGTGAAAAATTGTTAACTACTTAAATTTTTTTTTAGAATCTCTTTATTGAGATATATTACAATCTGTCTCAAAGGAAATTTATAATAGTGTTCAGAGATCATATCATCACTCTATATACAATAAATTAAACAGCAAAAATAATGTATATATATATATATATATATATATATATATATATATATATATATACAATAAATAAGAATAAAATAACTTAAAAATAAATAGAAAGAACACAAACATACCAATATACACTATTTACAATCAGGAGGGAGAACTCCAACCCAGACTTGTCCCTCCAACTGTGGAGGGAAAAGCATGACTCCAGGAGATCCCTACACTACACTCTCAACCTCGTCACTGGGACTAACTAAATACAGCGAGAACGCTTCAGCCACAAACAATCATTTCGTAAATGGAGAGTTTGGCCATTAACAGAAATCCAATATATACAAACTATAAAAGTTAGCGGGGCCACTGTCGTTTTAACCTTCTATGAGGATTAAAGGGATGGGTAATGCTGGATAAGGATTGTGCAAGGGGATTCGGATGGTAGGTAAGGTTCTTGTAAAACTTGGAGAATTTTTCTGAGATAAGGTCTAGAACAAATGGGATAATAAGTCATGACCTTATAATGCTCCACAAATGGGATATTAAGGTCATGGTGTAGAGTTATGTTGGTTAAATAGAAAAGTGCATCAACTATTGATCGAAGGACTTTGGATTGGAAGGATTAGATGTGTGTGATGTTAGAAAATTTTGCTGTCCCCCACAGTTCAAGTCCGTAAGCCCAAATAGGTTTCAGTATTGTCTTGTAGATCAGTATTTTGTTTTCAATAGAAAGTTTAGATTTTCTATTTAGTAGTCTGGATAGTTGGCGTATCGTCGGTTAAGTTCCTGTCTTTTAAGTCTAGCATGAGGGTTTCACGTTAGTCGTATATCCAAGAGAAATTCAAGATACCGTACTGCGCCTGAGAAAGGAAGCTGGATGGAATTGAAATATGCTTGGTGGACAGGAGTGTGAATGTAACATGTTAGCATTTAGATTCATTTAGTTTGATGCGTCATTTATTACACGAGTGCTCAATCAGGGAGAGATTTCTTTGAAGGTTTAAGAATGCTATATCAGGATCTGAGTCGGATGATATAATAACGATGTCATCAGAAAATGTTGCCAGGAAGGTATCGGGATGGACATGGATGTAAAGCATGGAAACCAAAACGCTACCTTGAGGAATACCAGCTTCAATGGGATAGCAATTGGAAAATTCAGTGCCGTAGCGAACTCGGAAGGTGCGATTAGAGAGGTAGGAGCGGAGCACAAGGTATGAAGACTGAGGCAGGTGGGTTTTAAGTATGAAAAAAAGCCCGGTGTGCCATACCTGGTCAAAAGCTTGAACTATGTCCAGAAATGAACCCGTGTAATATTGCTTCTTTCCAGGGCTGCGGAAATATGATCGACCACTCAAACTTCTTGTTGGTCTGTGGAGTGTTGCGAACAGAATCCGAACTGATGTAAAGGAAGATTTGGATATTCTATAAAGGGTATGATTCGTTTCAGGGAAATCTTTTCAAGGATTTTTAAAGGGATTGGAAGAAGGCTAATGGGTCTATACGAAGTTAAGCTGTTGGGAGGTTTGCCTGGTTTTGGAAATAGGATAATAGTAGAATATTTAGGGGAAGCAGTCCAGATTGCTTATTGGATAGTGGTGATAAAGGAATGCACGGCATTGCCAAGGTCTTCTGTGTTGTAATAGCTCCAAGAAAAACAATGGTTGTTGGATTTTATTTCGTAACCCTGGCTGCTCCTTGTTCTCTTTCAAAACATTGGGTACCTGACATTGAAACCAAGCGACGTTAGTTCTTCTATACTCACTTCAGTTGGGTTGAGGAGTGTAAATTTCTTATTACCACTCGTAATGCTCTTTCCTTCCTCAGCCGATAGGTGCGAAAATTCGCATTTGTTTCTGATAACTACTTCACTATTTTTCGGCAGGTTTCAGCAGAATCTGGTGTTATTTTGGTGTCATTTGTCCTGTTAATGCATGAATAACTGCCAAAGAAGATTTTATTTAGTTGGGTGCAGAACAACTGAAAATTCTTTATATTTTTCACAAATATCGGAGGAGGCCTTGGTTCTCTGGATATTTCTGAAGACTGCATTACCTCTCGGTCATTTTAAAGCACTTAGTACGAGTTTGGAGTAAAGAAAGGGGCTTCTTCGATCATTTCTTGCGAAGACGTACCTTGGTTGAGGCTGAGGTTCTGATCCTGAAGTGTTCACTGTGGTCTTTGGAGGTGTTTATCGTAGGCTGCGACGAGTTCTTTGTTTGGCTGGGGAATCACGAGGGGTAGAGCCGTCTGACGTAGTCCTCTTAGTGGGCACCTTACTGGTCATCACTTGGTGATGATACCACATATCATAAGAGAAGAAAAGGAAAAGAAAAAAAAAACAGTGACATCAAATAATAAATATCAACTGCTCTGATGTACACGTGAACTATATTTAGTGAATAATCACAGAGATTCTGCTGAAAAATAGGCAAATACTAAGAGACAAGTTGAGAACACAACTTTAGCATCAGCTGATCCACTGCCTTCAACTACTTAAATTAAATATTATTTTAGTTTTCATTTCCTATTCAACAAAAAACCGTGACTTAAAAAAAATTCAATTTCCCACTTCCCTGCTAGAAATCGGTCTATTGTTTATATAAATGTTTTTGTAGCTCTTGAGGTCAGTTATCACTCCTATAAATATTTACCTCTAATTACGGAGTATCCTTTATATTAATTTTTATTACTTTTATTTTTTTAGGATTAGTTACAGGATTAGCAACAAGTGTTTGACATCTATTATTACGTTTTTTACGCGTAATTAGAGAGGGAATATAATAATAATAATAATAATAATAATAATATAATAATAGGTGGTGGGATATAGTGAGCAGCGAATTTCACGTGTTGTTTTAATCATGATTTAGTCGATAAAATAGTTCATTTTATGAATATTTGAAATTTATTTTTAAATATATCGTTAGTTTATTATAAAAAGTGACAAAGTGCATTTTTCATGAAGCTAAACTTTGAATTACGTTTTTGTGAACTAAGTACTCGACCTTATTAATCTAAACAAAAATACAGTAAATGAAACAAATCTATTATATTTCAAATATAGTGCACTTACAATAAGTGAACAATTCGTTTCACAGAGGAAAAATTCATCAAAGTATTAAGTCATTTATTATTATTATTTCACAGCACTACAACTCGGTTATAGGTCTTGGCCTCCTCCAATCTTTACGGTCTTGTGCCAATGCCATCTAGTTCCCAACTCCCAGGATAATGAAAGCATCTCCTGCCGCACCACCTGACCATCTCAGCTTTGGTATCCCTCTTCTGCTTGTTCATGAATTGAGTGTATCAGCAATATTCTACGCATTTTTTCTATCTGCCAATATGCCCTGCTTATCTCAAGTGCCTCAACTTCATTAATTTGGCATCAGCTTACTCGAATACATTGTACAACTCCTGGTTCGTGCGCCGATTCTGCTCCCCTCTAACTTTCACTCCTCCAAGAATACGTCGGAAAACTTTTATTTCTAAAATAAGGAGTACCTTTTCAGTAGCCTTCAAATTTGTACAAAATTCCGATCCATAAAGAAACAATGACGCACTAATGTCTTATAGCGCCGGAGCTTGGTCTGCCTAAAAAGTATCCATCTGCTTAGCTGTTTGCTTAACCCAAAGTAGCAATTGTTTAATCTGGAATCACAGATCCCTAATAAGTATAATCCAAGACCTCAAATTTATGAAGGAATAGTGATTGCCTCGCCTGCTATGGGAATTTCTTCTGTTGTCAAATATTCTTTTTCGTCTCATCAATTTCCAGTCTAAGTCTGTTGACAGAACCCGCCATTGCCAGATCAGCGTAGGTCACAAGTTGGACAAGCCTAGTAAGTATGTAAATATGAAGCAATTTTGGGCCATGAAACTTTATGAGAGTGTCGATGGGAAAGCTCTTAGGGAAGCCGGTCTCTGTAGCCCTTTAACGCACTGGCTATTGGACTACACATCAGTCGCTAAAGGTCGGGATTTCATTCAAAACATGAAGATCCACATAAATGCGTTACCAAAGAGGGTTAGAACATCACGAGGAAGAAGAGCATATGCCTATGTGGAGACCCGATGCCGAGGAGGATAATCTACCAACGAGACTGCAAGTCATGTCATCCAACTCATGCTACCTAACTCATGGCGGGAGGGTTAAACGACACGATGCTGTCGTAAATTTATTAGAGGAAGCCCTGTGCAAGAAAGGTTATGAGGTAGAAAAAAAAAACTTACGTAGATAGCAAAAGGAAGTGGAAACCGGATCTCGTCTGTTCTGGAATGGGAAAGACATTCGTAATAGATGCCCAGATCGTTAGAGATAATCCGAGTACCTCCCACTGGCACACAGTCAAGATCAACAAATACAAAGCCTTAGACTGTAGAATGGCTATTGGTCGAACAATTAAAGTGCCATTCATGGACATTAACGTATATTTCTGTAATTTGACCTGGAGAGGGATATGTTGTAGTGATTCCATGCGTGATCTTCAGGATTGGGACTGACAAAGAGAACTATGAATCACATAACATCAAGTGTTCTGAAGGGATCGAACTTGAATTATTACAGTTGGCATAAATTGTTACCCCGTTGAAAATGATAAAAAAAATTAATTTATGGGTAATTTTTTTAGTTGGATGCAATATCATATATTCATCACCTCTAATCTGAATTAAAAAAAAAAACTTTTATGTTAAAACAATTTAGATTTTAATCTGAATCAATATAAAATGTTCAATATTGAATCCCGCTTGTGCTTAAAAGAAATATATTACCGAAAATAAAAAAATAAAAATAAATAAATGGTAGCTTGCCAGCTTGCATATTTTGTTTACCTGGAGAGCTCTCCGGTGCATCTGTCGTGACTTCTAGTGCTGGAGTGGTACGATCAGGGGGACTGCCAAATGAAAAGTGGTCTGAGGGAACCAGGAGCTCTCGAGGCTTAAGTGTTATCTGTTATCTTTTAGATCTGCCCCCACCACTCGCCGTAACCGCCGTAAACTCAAACCATTCTTTGGCACAACCAGTCTTTTTTCCACAAACCTATGATATTACCTAAAATACCAAAAATCCCTTCTATCTTCCAGTTTATATATATATATATATATATATATATATATATATATATATATATATATAACTGAAAAAAACATTGGAAAATAAATTGCCGGAAATAAAACTGGATTGTAACAAATAGATCACTCACAAGCCCAAGAAAATATAGAAGGAATTTTTATTATTTTAAGTAATATCGTCGGTTTGTGGAAAAAAAATCATTTAGAAACATTTCATATAATTTTTTTTTTTTTATTTCTTTATTGAGTATTACAACAATCTGTCTCTTGGACATTGGTTATAGTGAGATAGGATGACATTCACACTATATGTACAAAAAAAAATAATAATAATAATCAAAAGTATATACATCTCATTATATATCATTAAAGAAATTACGTATATCAGGCACTCAAATGAATTTATATATATATATATATATATATATATATATATATATATATATATATATATATATATATATATATATATATATATATATATATATATATATATAAGTTAAGCGTAGCGGGCTTGGAACACTTAAAAAAAAGTACTAGGGTTAAGAATTAACACTCATGAAGACGAAATCAAGACTGGTTTATTTCTCCTTCTAATCGTCTATAAACATTCTGAGATTGTTTACATCACTGCATTTGGTATTAACGCTAATACTGTCCCACTCCGTACCTTAACTCCCCCCCACCAGTTTACGGACATCCTTCGTAAACTTATAAATAATAATAGATAAAAACAACAAAACAAAAAAGAAATAAAACAGATACAAATCTACAAAAATTCTTGCACCTACTGTAGCAAAGGTACGGAGTGTTCAGTATTTACAATGTAATCAAACAACCAAAAAAAAAATTTCATATACAATAATAAATAACCAAACAAAATACACTGTCCTCCTTGCAAACAAACTACACATTTCACTGCACGTTTCTTCACATATATACACTATGTCGTGTACGAACGCTATATACACACAATACAAAACAAAAGAAATAAAAAATGATCTCCTGAAATACATAAAAACAAAAAAAAAATTCTCTTTCCGGGGATGAGGGCACTCCAACTCTACGGTTGCTCTGGCTCTGAAATTGGGAGTTTTAATTGTTCTATATGAACCGTTCTTCTTTTCCTTGGTTCTTTGACACTCTCAATAGTCACGACGTTATGCTCCCTAATGACTATCACCCTGAATGGCCCCTCATATCTCCGCAATTCCTTCCCCCTGTTAGACCCTATCCTGCGATACACGATGGACCCGATCCTCAATCTCCCTGTTATCTCCTTTACTTTCAAATTCTCCCGCGCCACTCTTTTACGCTTTTCTCCCTCTATCTTTCCTTTAACCTTCTCCCACAGATTGCCCAATTCCATTTTATTGCTAATGATTTCTCTCGTCATTTCCTCATCCACAGCTGTGCTTTCCTAGTCCCGTTGCCGCCCGCGGAGTCCGAAGAGGATTTCAAATGGAGAGAACCCCGTTACCGTATGGATCGAATGGTTGTATGCTGCCACCGCCTTCCGCATTGCCATGTCCGGTTCCAGCCCTTTTTCCACCTGGTATACTCTGAGGTGGTCACTGAGAGTGCTATGCAGTCTTTCTATACTCCCCCTACCATTAGGGTGCCCTGGAGTGTTGAAATGCCACTTCACCCCTAAGCTCTTCATTTCCTCTCTGATCTTAGCACTGTCGAATTCCCTACCCCCATCGGACGTTATGCGATCGGGCACTCCGTAAAATTGGAACCACGTCTGAAGGGCTCCGAAGACTGTCTCTGCTGATCGGTCCTGCACCCGGTGTGCCATCGCAGCTTTGCTAAAGAGGTCTATGAGCATGACCCACTTGTACCCTTTCCACGTGAACGTATCCACCTGCAAGTCGCTGAGCAGTGCCTCCACTGTGGGGGTCTCCTCCTGCATTGTTCTGGGGGGGTGTCTATCGTATTTCGTACTTAGGCAAATCTCACACGCCCCTATGACTTCCTCGATTGTTTTCTTCATACCCCACCAAAAATACCTACGACGTAACGCCTGGAATGTCTCTTGCACTCCGCGGTGGTTCGTTTTGCCCTGATGGTAAGCAAGAGTCACTTCTTTCTATCGTTCCTCGTCCCGCACCGTTTCCACCATCAGCTTACACCGGTTGAATGTCCTATCTATCCCAAATCGTTCATCCCGCCATAGCCTTTTTATCTTCTCCCAAATCGTTTCATTCCCCACATATAAGTGGTGAATTTTCCTTGCTTTAGACGCGTCTTTTAAAGCTCTGCAGATCTGGTCCCCGCTGGCCCCTGGTTTTGACCAAATGGTTGTTATTCAGCTGTTTCCATATTTGCTGTATAGTATCTTTATCAGACCCGACGTCCTGGTCTTCCAGATAATCTGGCAGTTCTTATCGTTGACGATTTCCTCCCGTTCTTCCATATCCGCTGATCTCTCTTCCTCTGGACTTTCATGTCCTGGGGACTCATTCCCAATCTGACCTCTCTCTCCCTCTGGCGTCCACTCACTCAGGAACTGTCTCACATCCCTGGATGATTCTCCCGTGTCCTCCTCTATAGCATTTATGGTGATTGCCCTTGACAACCAATCTGCCACCACGTTCTCCTTCCCAGGTTTCCTTCGCCAGTTGGACCTTCAATATTGTAGACAAAAATGCCATTTTTGCTTCTACCTCCGGAGCGCCTGCTGTTTCTCGCATCTTTTCTGTAATGCGATTATAATGGGCTACGAGTGTCGCCGCATACTGCCCATTTGACTGCCGTGAAGACCTCATCTCGCGGAACATCTGGAAGATGTCTTCCTCGGTCGTCCATCTGCCACCTCCATAGGCTTTCTTCAGTCGTTGCTTGACCGTCTCCCACGGCGTCTCTTCATCAGCCTGAATGTGGTTCAGTATACTACGTTTAACCCTGCACACAAGTGCTGCCTTGAGGGCCTCCGCATCTTCGACATTGACGAGATTCTCGTCTATCTTTGCATTAATCCTCGTCACGATTCGATCTCCCCCTTTTAGAAAGTGGTTGTCACCGCCTGTTTCTCCAGTGAAGCGCTAGAGATCGGATATAGCCTTTCTCAAGTCCTGTGAAGTAGCTACCCTGATCTTCATCCATTCAATTGTGTTCGCATGTGCTGCGGCTAAAGTTCCCTGTGGTAACGGAGGGATCTCTGGCACATTCATAGGAGCCGGCTGCCTCAGGTCGAATTCGGGCATCCTCGTAACAGTTTTTACTGACTGCGAAAAAAACGTACCTCTTTTCACCGTCCCGGGTTTCGGCACCAGTTAAGCGTAGCGGGCTTGGAACACTTAAAAAAAAGTACTAGGATTAAGAATTAACACGCATGAAGACGAAATCAGGACTGGTTTATTTCTCCGTCTAATCCTCTATAAGTACATCCTGAGATTGTTTACATCACTGCATTTGGTATTAACGCTAATACTGTCCCGCTCCGTACCTTAACTTATATAGGTAGACAAGATGGGACCAGTTCAGACATGATATCGTAGAATGTCACAATATATGTCTATATTTATGTCGTTACACTTTATATTTACTGAGACGTAGACAAGATGTGACCAGTTGAGACATGATATCGTAGAATGTCACAATATATGTCTATATTTATGTCGTTACACTTTATATTTACTGAGACGTAGACAAGATGTGACCAGTTGAGACAGGTCCGGACCTGTCGAACTTGGAAATACAAATTAGGATTAAGGATTAGGACTAGGGATTAGCATTAGATATTAAGGATTAAGATTAGGGATTAAGATCAATCAAAATAAATTATATTGGTCACGTGGTGTACAGGTGGTTAAGGTAAGAATAGTCCAGGGTCCAAAGTCCAATTCTCCTCCCCAAATCCTGGTGCCAGAACCGCCATTTCTACCCTACTTATAGGGTATATATATATATATTATATATATTATATTATATATTATATATTATATATATATATATATATATATATATATATATATATATATATATATATATATATATATATATATATATATATATATATATATAATAGAAAAATATAATATAAAATTAATGTCCGTATGGATTGATAAGTATACTGTGTACGAAGCAACCCTATGTAGTAGGGTACATATTTATATTTATATGACATATGTTTCCTTTCTTTTTTTTTCTCCCCTTTCATAACAATACTCTTAAAAATAATAAACAATAAACCATATTAAGCAAGAGACATAGCATAATAAACATTTCCCCAAGAAAAAAGAAAAAAAAAATTTCTTATTTTTAAATTCTCAAACGCCAGGAACTCAATACAACATCGCACACATATATAACACAGCAATTCCTCGAATATAGACAAAAAGATAAGACGATTATAGATCAATTTAATATTTAATAAATAATTAATACAAGACGTCCTCAATCAGTATATAGATGATAGTGGATGATCCCCAAGGAGTCCAAAATAATATTTTCGGGCAATATCGTTCTTTCCGGGATAGTTCCGCGAGACCCAAAACAGACGCCTCTCACGGTGAACTATCTCTCTCCGAAGGTCTCGCGGGATTTCTCTTTTAGGAAAGGTATGCATTTGTCGTATACATTCCTCTTTTCTCTTTCCACTTCACCCGCCTGATCGAGGTCATTGCTCTCAAAGTGAACAATTGGATCCAAGATTAGCGCTGTCCCTCCTGTCCTGAGAAACGCGACAATATCCGCATACCTTGTAGAGCTTTTACTGTCTATGCAATAGACCTCGTCAAAGCAGGTGAATTCCTTTTCTCTAAGGAGCCTCATCACCTCGAACTTTGCCCTATGGTGCCGGCGTGTTATGAGGAGGGAATTGTTGGGGCATTTTCCCAGCACATGGGCTGGTGTTTCCGACTCTCTGCCGCATTTACGACACAGGGACCTAACTTAGTTCGACTGTTCACTGGCTCCTGGGACTCCGCGTAAAGGTGCATAATTTTTAGTTTTAAGGCTTTTGTCCATTCCGATTCCGAAAGCACTTGTTTCTAGCATATGTATTTATTGGCTTTCGGTGTCTCTTTAAAGTGTCGAACTCCAACGCCTTGCCACCTGCAGCTGGCCCATTCTCCGAAAGAGTTTTGTCCAGCGATTGTCGTAGAGCTCTCACGCTTCGGTGGCCCGGATTTCCGCATTATAATCAAATGTGGACTGGAACAGGGCATCTGGTATATTAGACAGCCGCTGAGCAATGGACCAATGCTGCAAAAGTAGCCTCCCATTTATTCTGGGACTTAAGATCCCAAAAAACAAAAAAAACAATAACAGAGAAAAAAAATTTCTCCATTTATATATCAATTTCAATTGCAATTGCAATTATACAAGTAACACAAGTACATTTTATATGGTTTATATATACACTAAAATAAATAAATAAAATCAATTTAAATGGCACTTGTCAATTAATTGTTAATCAACAGTTGTAATTACATAATCCAATAAATATTATATAGATGCGGAAGTTTGAAAGTAAAGTAGGTGGTGGAATAACAGTTGTTTGAAGGAATTTATGGATGAGGATTGGCGTATGGTGATAGGTAAAGAATTCCAGAAGGAGGTAGAACGAATGACGGATTTGATGAAGGAAGTAGTTTTATGGAAGAGGATATATAAATCAATAGTTTGAGATCTGGTATTCAGAGAGTGGATAGAGCAACGTGAAATAAGGAGTTCCAGAATGTATGGAGGATTTTTGGCTCTTAAGGCTTGTAAAAGGAAAACACCAAGAAGGAACTGTCATTGGGGCGTAGGATAGAGCCACTTCAACTCGATGTACCTACAGGAAATATGAGAGAACATCCGGATACGGAGTGACCCTCGATAAGGTGAGTATATAAACAAATGGTGAGATAAGGATATATAAGTCCTATAGGCCTATCTGTCTCCTCCATGTTATAAGTAAAGTGTTGTTGAACCTGATGGTCAAGAGCCTACATCTCGTTTTTTTTTTTCAAGAGTATTCTATCCACCTTTGGATGTACCAAAGGCAGGGGAACTGCAGATGCTCTCCTGAGAGAAGTAGTATATTGTTTGACATAACCTCCGCCTTCGATAGCTTATGGTGGCCAAGCGTACTAGGTATGAGAATCCCAGCAGCTTGTATACCTTGATGAGAAATTATCTTCTGGACAAAACGTTACGAATAAAAGGTAACTTCAACGAAGCCTTTATCATGGAGAAGATATGGAGAGAGTTTGTCCGCAGGGCTCTGTCATTGGAAACCGGTCTTCGACGAGTTGCTGGGGGTGCTTGAAAAGAGCGGTTCCCCACCACAGCTTTTGTGGACGATGAAGCTGTTGTGGTGGCCTCGAACAGCTTGCTGAAGGAAGAAGAAGCGGAGCGGTACGCTAACCTGATACGAAGATCCTGCGAGAGAAAGAAACTGGGGATGGCAGCTGCTAAAACACAGGCCATCTTCTTGAGAGGCAGCACTGATAGAACTTATCCTATTACTATGATTTTTGAAGGAGCAAGAATACGTCCAAGTGAGGTCATCGCATACCTTGGTGTTAGAATTGGAATAAATGTCAACGTGACACCTCACTTGGACATTTTTAGAAGTAGCGTGACCCTAACTCTTAATGGAGTCAGTCGTATCGGGAGTGCCTGTTGGGGTCTCAGGTACCCAGTGACTACAACCGTTTATAAAGATGTAGTTCTGGGTATTTTGAGGTCCGATTCCCCTGTCTGGAATCTAAATCTCTCGCATCACCACCAGATTGGCATCGCACCAGAAGAGCAGATTGGCGTCGATTCAGCGAATAGCTCTGCTGCGAGTTACCAGGGCGTACAGAATAGTGTCTCATGAGGCAATGCAGGACCTGACTGAAGGAATATCTCTCAATCTCCTGTTGCAGGAAGACTTGCTAAAGCATATGATGTTAAGAGAAGGCTCGGCAGGTCTACCAGAGAATCTCCGTGTTAAGATTAATCAAGAACCAAGCCAGATGGAAAAAATTGATACGAGAGTACACCGTTGATGAATAGAACCGGTGATGGGTAACAACTCCGAAAGGATGTACTCTGAGGAAATATTTCCCACCATCGGTTCTTGATTAGCATCAAAATGGGTAGAACTTGATTACTGGGTATCCCAACTACTCATTGGATACGGGGGAGGGGGAAGGCTTCCAAGCAAAACCCTTTCAACTTGGAAAGAATACTGACTCCTCGTGTCCCAGTTGCGGAGTACCAGAATCTGCCAAGCACATAGTCGCAGCCTGTACTGCCTATGAGGCACTGAGAGCCAAACTGCTGAGAGAATCCAGCATATAAATGGGGTTGATTAATGAAATCAGGAAGATCACCAATATAAATAGACAAAAGGTTAGGAAAGAGTGAGGAACCCTGTGTTAATTAGAGGGGTTACGACGAAGATTTCTTAGTAATGACCACTGTCTGGGAGCGGTGGGATAAGAAGGAATGGAATCATTTTATAACACTATTTGATATAGGCAGGTTTGGTGTTGGGAAAGAAGAATCAAATAGTTGATGGAATCAAAGGCTTTTGAAAAGTCGAAAAGGATTAAGATAGACGTTTTTTTGTTTATCTATGTATTAATTTGAGGTCGTGGGTAATTTTTAGCAAGGCAGTTTGGGTAGAATGATGGGAACGGAAACCAGATTATAAAGGATCGAGAAGACGGTTTTGCTCAAGAGAGTTGTTAAACTGAGGGTGGACTATTCTTTCAGTGGATTAGAATAAATGTAGATGGGTGTTTGAAGTCGGAAGCTGAGGAGCTTTGTTCAATGGCAAGACAATGGCTCTATTCCAGGCTTCGGAAAAAAATGGAACTTTGAAGAAAGAAACTGAATATGTGTAAAAGTGAGAGAAATAAGGCTGGAAGGCAAAGTTTAATGATTTTAACTGGTATTTGGTAAGGACCATAATCATTGGTTTTGGAAGGCAGATAATAGGTCACTTGGAGAAATATCAAGAAAATAAAATTTATTAGGATCAAAGAGAATTTCGTTAGTGGAAAAAAGTGAAAGATCAGATGGAAATGTGAAGGAGATAGTAAGCGAAAAAAGAAATTTAGCTCATTTAGATCTACTGGATATTGGGTACAGGTTCTGGAGCTGACGATAGAGAGGTTTTTCAGCACTGTCCATATGGAATTAGAGATAGGTGCTTGAAAAAAAATATTGTTAAAGTATCAGGCTTTGGCATGACGTAGGGATATTTGTGTAATGCTTCATAGGTATTTAACGACGGAATAATTCTAAGGAAGTCGTGTGTGTCTCTGGCAGCCTCTCTTTTCATGAGCTCTCTTATTTCTGAATTAATCTAGGAACTAAATTATTAAATTGTGAATTTAAGCTAGAAGACGTCTAAAAATACGGGTTTTAAGAGGTTCATGATGAATAAGGAGGTTATCTATCAGTTGGCATCTCCTAGATAGTGGTCTCCCGAGCTTAAGCTGAAACCGAAAGTACCCTAGGAGGCATGTTAGTGGATCTCAGTGAATTATGACACCAAGGGATGACAAGAATATTGTAATTACTGCAAGAAGAAACCCTTTTCTTAGTGCCCGACAGAGCCTAAATGAAGTTTCTAATGTTCTGAGAAGGCCCATATTAACTGAAACCATTCGTAATCGTTTGTGAGAAATTGGTCTAACCCTTGGTTAGTTTGGTTATTATTGGTTATGACCCTTTAAGATGGCCTGCAGCAACAGTTCATCATAGGCTACTCCGCAGATTATGGTGTAGTGAGCACCTAGATAAGGATACAGATCGGAATGCTGTTATGTTTACAGACAAGCCGCGTCTCTTTATTTAGCGTAGCAGTCTTAGGCGCCAAAGAGTCTTCCGAGAACAATTTGTGCTTTGCTCAATGCAGTCTACAGATGGTAGAGTCATGGTATGGGACGACTCTACTCCATATTGTGGAAGGTAATCCCATTACAGTTCTTTATGTTTAAGAAATTATATGGTAAATTCCTCAAACCAGAGCCATAATTTGCTCAAATTTCCATTATCTTGACGACAACACGGGAACTCATAGGGTAACAGAAGTTTATCGATATCTTTAAAATCTAGGCATTTCAAATTTTTCTCTTCCCATATGGTCTCTAGATCTCTATCCCTTTGAACATATGTGGAATGCATTGCAGAGAAGTCTTTTTAACCATCTACAGGTTCTTAATCTTCAGCAACTGAAAGCTGTATTATCATGTTTATGGTATGAAATTTCTTGGGAAATGAGTGACAGCATTATACAGTAAACAGTATGTCCAATAGGTGCAGAGAGGTAGTGGGTAACAGGAGACATTACTTATAATACGCAATCATAAAAACAAAATTATAAAAACTTGTAACTTTATTATTTCTTTAAAAAGTCTTTTATAAAATGTCCCAAGGTCACATATAATCTTATTTGTATTAATTTTCAATGTATTTTGTAATAAAAATAAAATAAAAATTCTAGGGAAAATAAATCATATTTAACTAACAATATCTCTATTCATTTGTGTGCAGTACATATTATTCCTATACAACTTCAATATTTTATCTAATATGATAACTTATACTAATGTTTTGTAATAAATTTTATAATTAATTTATTAGTACATCACATTTTATTAACATCAAAACAGGTTATGATAGAAAAATTGTAAATCTGATATCTAATACAAAAAAAAAAGAAAAAAAAAAGAGATAAAATAAAACACATATTTTTACAAATGTAAACATATATTTATTTATCAGTAATTTTATTTGTTTACTTATACTTATCCTTTATATTAATTCTAAGGTTACATCACTCTGTAATTTAATTACTTCTTGTTGTTTTGTCCCAGACAAATGACACTTCTATTGTTTATTATTATTATTATTCTTAGGGGTCTAAATGCCCCAGAGTAAAATTTACTTTTCTTTTGCTTACACATTAGGATAATCTTGTAATAAGTCAAAGCTTTTCCAATTTACCTATAAGGTTATTGGAAATATTTTGGTATTAAATATAAATAGAATATGGCACCATGGTGGTTAAGACACTTATCTCCTATATACAAGACTCCGGTTTGAAACCCAACAGGCATTATACTTCCAACAGGAAATCCGACATAAAATATACTTCCTGTTCTGTCAGTGGTAAGCTGACCTTGGAGTAAGAAGCCTACTTCGGGTTTACCCAATCTCTTTCAAGAGGAGACCAAACATATAAACCTGTAAAAAATCACTTCACTATAAAAATAGAAATTAAGAAGAAGAATTACATGTATCTAAAAAAAAAATCTTTGAGTTTCTTTAAACAAAAAAATAACTTTTCCTATGGTCTTAACTTACTGGTTCACATATTTGACCCTTAGTACCATTGATTTTTTTATTTCTATTTGCATATTACTATATATAACTGCCTTGTTCTTAATTTTTTAAGAATCTCAAGAGTCACAAAACAGTGGTGTGAAATGAAAAATAAATCTATTTATTAATTAACATACGCCCTTAATAACACTATAAAGTATTATTAATATCTAAACTATTTACAAAAAAGTTCTGTACGCTAACTGCCAGGAACTAGTAGAACCAAAAAGAATGTTCCTAGAAGGTTTGGCATTATATCCATTGTTATTTATTAATAATTGATCAAATTATTACAGATTAAGGTAGACCACAGCTGTTGACAACTGCTCTCTACGCTCAATCAAGAGAAAATCATACTCCCAACAGGTCCTTGAACTATGTGGTAGGGGACCTTATCAAGCAAAGGTACTTGTCGGCAGAGATCAAACAGATAACAGACATTCTTAACATCCTACCAATATCCGACAGTTAGCGTACAATATCAATAAGAATAACAATAATCTATAAAATGTGGACATTAACATTTAAATATATCTAACTGATATTGTTTCATATTAGTAATATCAATATTTATTGTGTTTCAAATGCTTATTCAAATGTTAAATCAAATATGTTGTACAAAGAGAAATGTAATATAGTGCAAACTAGGTACAAAACAGTGTGAGTTCAATTTTAGTCTGGTTCACTTTAGATTTATTTTATAAAGGGTGTATTTAACAAATGATGGCCTTGTTTAATTTAAAAAATAGTAGTGAATTGGCAAAAAATGATTTGATAAGAGTTGTCTCCTTCAAGTTTCAGGTTTTCTCAAATCTTTATGAACATGCAAAAAATTCTTTCATCTGTAAACCAAATCAGACATTTCTTTTTTTTTCAATTTTCTTCAAAGTGAGAGTTTTTAAGAATAAATGTATACATACAAATCATTATTTGTATATCAAATAGCGTTCTAAAATGATTCTTCTCCTTTTTATCCCATTGCTCCCAGACAGTTGTAATTCCTGACAAAGCACCATTGTCACCTCTTCAATTAACATGAGGTGTTCCTCAGGGCTCCCCACATTCTCCGTTCCTTTTTTCCATTTATATTAGTCATCTTCCTGCCTCCATTCAGTACTCCCATTACCACGTATATGCTTATAATTTCCAAAATTACCAACCCTTCGCGATGCCTGAGGCTACCTGAAAGCTACAAGAGGATATTGACTACAACAACAGATGGGTAGAAATAAGTGAGTTAAAACTGAATGTAGACAAAACTAAGGCTCAGTATAGAACTTCAGTGGGAGTCTTGGGCCGACAAAAAAATTTTTAAAAAATACTAAGGCTATTCTCATTGAGTCCAGACCTCTCATTAGTTCTCTACCTTACTCTCCTCTAATTTACCTCAATAACTGCCCCGTCAATTTTTTTCCTACAGTCAAAAACCTAGGAGTAGGCTATGACCAGAACCATTCTTGAACCATATCTCCTAGATTACCCAAAAATCCATAACTATCCTTAAACAATTCCGTGATTGTATTCCTATAAAACCCAAGCAGCTCCTTGTGACCTTCCTTGTTTACCCCCACTTCGACTATGGTTGTTTGGTGTATGGAGTATCAGTGGTGTGTGGTTTGTTGGTGCGTGGAGTGTCTTTCAGGGTGGAGATAAGGCTCAAGAGACTCATGAATTGCTTCATAAGATACCAACTTATGAAGGGAACCAAAAACCAAAAAACAAAGGGATTTTCAGGTTTTCTCATGTTTCCTGCTGAAACATCGAGTTGAAGTGACTTTATCCTACTTCCCGATGACAATTCTTCCTTGGTGTTTTCCTTGTCCAAGTCCTCAGAACCAGAAACCTTCCCTACACTCTAGAAATCATTACTCTATATTCCTCTATCCACTCTCTCAATACCAGATCTCAACCAATAGATTTATATATCCCTCCCAGAAAACTACTTCCTTCAGCAAATTCTTCATCATTTGTGCTACCTCCTTTCGAAACTCTTTACCTACCTTCATATGTCAATCATCATCCACAAATTCCTTCCAACTTCTTTTCCACCACCTAATCTATACTCAAACTTCTGTAAACATGTAAAATTCAATCAACTGCACAATCGCAATTGCAATTAACTTTACTGAGACATCATTTGTATTTTTCTAAGCCAGACTAAGACTCCTAATTATCTATCTCCATTACTATTCTCAAGAGACTGTAGTCCCAGAATAAAATTATTTTTCGATTTCATTTATATTATTTAATCTTGGATGCAAAATATTTCAAAATTTTATTTTTGTATTTAACTCAGCTTCAACACCTTTTTGGCCCAGGTCTGCAGAGCCAGAATTAGCTATTAGTATCTATTCAATGTGGCTATGCCATTTCCAGGTCCCCCACATGGGGTAATGTCAAGATCACGGTATCAGGCTCCAGTGATATCATACATACGATAAATGTTTCATCATCATCATCTGATGGTGCTATGGCCCTTGCATAACTCTTCAACTATCCTCCTCCAAACAAACCTCTCTCTTCTCTATCCTACAGCACCAATACTACAAAGTTCATTCTCAACCTTATCCAATCAACAAAGTGTAGGCCAAATTTTTATTTTATTATTTTATTATTTATTTATATGAAATTTACAACTGTATAAAAAAAATACATCTGGTAAATTCGCACATTGGTATAAAGACATGGAACACATGTTGAGAAACTACCCATTGGTAGCACTCTAATAATATGTCTATATTAGAAGATCACGTGGCCATCTTCTTTTCAGACGCCTCGGAGGGTTATCAGGAATCGAATAGGAAGCAAGGTTAGAGACAAGAGGGTTGGGATGGTTATGAAGTTTATTATGGAAGGACAGATATCTGGATTGGGCCAAATCTGATACATAAGGAACATTAAGGTCATTATGGATAATTTTATTTGTAACAAAGTAAGGAGCATTGAGGATTTTACGAAGGATTTTGGATTGTAAGGATTGTATGCGAGAGGAATTTGAAGGTTTGGTGGAGTCCCATAGCTCAACTCCGTAAGTCCAAATAGGCCTTATAGTCATGTAAATCAGTCTTTTATAATTGATTGGAAGGTTAGAGCGTTTGTCTAGTAAGTGTTGAAGTAGTCGGAAACGTCGAGCTGTTTCTTGTCGTTTCAGTCTGGTATGAGGATTCCAAGTTAAACGTTTGTCCAGATGGAGTCCTAGGTAACGGATTTGTTCAACAGGAATAAGTGAGGTGTTGTTAAAGGATACTGAAGGACAGGAAGTCATTGGTTTACGGCGGAGGGTGAAGGTAATTTGATGGGATTTATTGGAATTTATTTTAATTCTCCAGTTCTGACACCATTCTTCGAGGTTTGTGATGTGGGATTGAAGGGTTTGGGATGCAATAGATGGGTCGTTATTAACTGATAGGATACATGTGTCATCAGCATATGTGGTGATGACAGTGTTGGGATGTCAGCTGTATAAACTGTGTAAAGGATAGGACCTAGGATACTACCTTGAGGAACACCTGCAGACTGGGAAAACCGGGATGTATAGACATTGTTGTGATTTACTTTAAAGTATCTATCAGTAAGGTAGGAACGGATAATGAGGAAGTAGGTAGATGGTAGGAATTTTCGGAGTTTGTACAGCAGTCCCGGGTGTCAAACTCTATCAAACGCCTGTTCAACATCGAGAAAGGCTTCCGTACAGTACATACCGCGCTCTAATGCAGAGGATACTACGTCTACCACACGATGGCATTGCGGTATAGTGGAATAGGAGGAGCGAGAATTAGCCATTAGAATTAGCCATTAAAAGGAAAGGTATCCACTAAATCACTTCAGCTCAAACCATTAGAGGGTAGCACCCCATTTGGAAACTTATGATTTTGGCAGTGGTTAAATGAAGTGAAGAGCTAAAGATCAAGAGTTGTCATTATAGTACTTTTTTACATATCTCAAAACTTGTACTAGAGATAAATGCATAATTTGCATTATCTGTAAATCTTTAAATTTAAATTATTATTCCTTGTTTATACTTCAAAGAGATGTTAGCTGAGCAAGTAAAGACTAGACTTCAAATTCCACACCCAGGTTCAAGTCTGGCTGCGGCAGATAATTGCTGATTATGTTATATCAGCTGTGAATGAATTCTGGGATTGAGAGAAACTCCTAAGGGACAGCCCAGCCTCAATAAAATAAATATCCAAACCTTCTATTGGGTAGGGATTAATACACGGAAATTGAGCTTTATCTTAGTCAGATAACCTTTTTATATAACCATTTATCAACAAACAATTCCTCCATACCCAAGAGTCTTCAGAAGTATAAGTGATTTTATTTTTTCTTGCAAAAAAAATGGAATTTATCCCTAAGTGTCATATTTCCAGAGATACTCATTTTTATTTTTTCTTAAATTAGCTATGAAATCGTTACTTTGTATATAGTAAATATTTTAGATGATCATTATTTCTTTTTTTTTTTTTAATTTTATTGTGACAAGTTCCAGTAGGCGAATAGAAAATTCTCCCTTTTAACTACTATTACCCTTTCCATAATAATATTCAATTAAGTAGAATAATGATACAATATTTTAATGTTTACAAAGTTCAAGGTAACCTGAAACTTTTCTAAATCTTATATTAGTTTAACTCAGTTTTATTTTAATGATGAATATGAGATATTATTTGAAATTTGAATAAATTAAAATTAACTTGCACTTACTTTAATTTGTGTCTTAGAAATGTAACTTATTTGGGTTAATATAAGGTAGTACACTGTTTTGTGATTTTTATTGGTGGTAAGTTTTTATTGATGTGTGCATGAAAAATTAAATATTAGAAGGAATATCCGCTGTATTAGTCTTTCTTTTACAGACTATAGATGAATGCCAGCTACCGCCACCAAGGTTTCCAGTGCCACCACCACCACGTCCTCCTTATCTTCCTGATCTCAGCTCAACATGTACCTTCCACAGCTGTTCTATCCGACCGGTAAGTTTCTAATTCATAAAAAGCAAAAGTTCTAAACTAACACAGACACTCTCTTAGTATGCCTTCATTTTTTATATAGTTTCATTAATAATATGAAATAAGATTCCCATAAAAAAATAAATAAAATAAAATAATAAAAAAACTAAATTTCAACCCCACAATTTAACATTGGAAAAATACTTTTAAATATGATATGAATCATAACTTTCATTGAAAACTCATGTCATGCTGAGAGGTAGCGACCTCCAAAGACTGTCATACTTTTTTCTATTTCCATACGAGAAAACACCTCCTCGTCATTATTACTTCTCACAATAATTTTCAACATGTTGATTCATGTATGCTGTCTAGTATGTGGTATTTCAGTGGTGGTGTTCAATTAACCACTAGTCATCAACACATTCAATATCTTGGAAACATTCCAATTAAATTTTTGACCTATTTTAAAATTTTCATAAGATAGATTTAAGCAACATTATATTATTTACTAAGTTTCTTCGGCACTAAATTGATTAAATATAAAGATAACGCATGGTTAAAAAAAGATTCAGACATTCCTGAACATTCAATAATCTAGATATTACTATGTCTCCTGAAAAAGTTGGCGACTTTCATGTCAATTCAAATTACAAAAAAAAATGTATTAGAAACATAAAAAATTAATAAAAACAAACATTGTTATGGAATTTAAAAGCATAAAATTTTGATGGAAGAGATTGCCAGGCCTGGTGTAATATCCATTGAAGGAAAGCTACATTCCAGCTTTTGCACTAATATTAAATATTGTGATTTTTTGATCCAGGGTTTAGTCATAAACCCCAACAAACAGATCAACAATGTGTTGTAGGATTCATAATAAAAATGCATTTGATCCCTCACCCCATTTTCTTATTTATTTCTTTGTTTTTTAATTATTTAACTAATTATCTCAAATTAGTTTTCTAAAAAAAAAGTATGAAATATTAAAGGATTCGGCCTAAGTGTATAATAAATATTTCTATAGGTAATAGATGCAGAATACCATAGCTCACCAGCGCTTCCATCCTTCATATCAATTACTGTGGGATCTGCTTTAATATTCATAATGCTAATACTATTCACAGCATTCCTCTGCAAGTAAGTTTTAATTTTTATTAGTTTTAAGTATAAATTATTTAATTATAACGTCTAATTTTTACTAAAAAATTATAGTGGGAAGAAGAAAAATAGCTCGAATTCGTAGGTCACTGTATTAGTGTATGATATGAATAAATCATGAAGCACAAATGGAGCTAAGTTGTGGAACATTGACTTAGCTAAAAAAATAAAACATATTTATGAGGAAATTAAGAAATATGATTTCCATCCAGTAGTTTTTTCTTTCCCATCTACCTATGTAAGAAGTAAGGCTGGTAGGGAACTGTCGAAGGAGGATACAATGGACAGACAGAGATAAAGAGACTTGCTAAAGAAGGAGTTTGGTTGAGGAAAACTTCATATTGAAGAAACTCCTAAATAAAAAAAAAAGTTTTTTCTTTCTTTTTTTAAAATTATTTATTAAGATATATAGCATTTCCAAGTCAATTTCAACCTTTTCCAAATCAAATTCAACCTTTTCCAAGTCAAATTAAACCTTTTCCATTTCAAATTCAACCTTTTCCAAGTCAAATTCAACCTTTTCCATTTCAAATTCAACTTTCGATTTTTTGTCAATTTTCGATTTTTTTCGAAATGAAGGCCACTTACTATATTATCGAAGGCATAGCTTTTGAAAAATACAAAAAAAAAATTTGATAACGCGGTTGCATATCCATTTATTTTAACATTTTAGATTTTTTCAGCGTGATATTTCTATGTCATTTCCAAGTCAAATTCAACCTTTTCCAAGTCAAATTCAACCTTTTCCATATCAAATTAAACTTTTTCCAAGTAAATTCAACCATTTCCATTTCAAATTAAACCTTTTCCAATTCAAATTCAACCGTTTTCATTTCAAATTAATGTTTTAATTTTTTGTAAATCTTATATTTTTTTTTAAATAATGGCCATCCCCTCTCCCCCTCCAATATGAAAGTCTATTATTATGCTCTCCTAAGTAGAATTTTCACTTACGGATATCGATTTATTGTACCTATTCGGATTTATTAGGGACTTGTATTATGCTGTCCTGTACCTAGTTTTGAAAATAACCCCCATTTTAAGATTAAGTGACTGCGTTTCGAATCATTTAAGTTTTTTGACTTATTCGATATAAGGGTGTATTTTTATGTTTCCCGATCAGTAAATTTTGAAAATGACATCCATTTTATGTTTACGCCACTGTGTTTTGACTTATTTAAGTTTTTAGAATTTATCCAATATAAAGGTCTACTTTTATGTTTCTGGAGCCGTAGATTTTGAAAACGACCTCCATTTTAAGATTAGGCCACCGCGTTTCGACTTATTTGAGTTTTTCGGATTTTTTTCATATGAGAGTGTATTCTTATGTTTCCGGAGCCGTAGATTTTGAAAACGACCTCCATTTTAAGATTAGGCCACCGCGTTTCGATTTCTTTGAGTTTTTCAGATTTTTTTCATATGAGGATGTATTCTTATGTTTCCGGAGCCGTAGATTTAGAAAACGACCTTCATTTTAAGATTAGGCCACCGCATTTCGATTTCTTTAAGTGTTTCGAATTTTTATCATAAAAGAGTGTATTATTATGTTTCCGGAGTCGTAGATTTTGAAAATTACCTCCATTTTAAGATTACGCCACTGCGTTTCGGCTTATTTAAGTTTTTCGAATTTATCCAATTTAAAGATCTACTTTTATGATGCCGGAACCTTAGTTTTTATAACGACTTACATTTTAAGATTAGGACACTGTGTTTCGGTTTTTTTAAGTGTTTTTGATTTTTCCTTCGAATAAAAAACAAAATACGAAGGATTAATTTATTTTTCAATAAATAAATAAAAATATCTAATCAAAATAAATAAAATATGTATTGTCTCATTTTTAATTTAATTTTAGTTATCTTTTTTAATGTTGTGGTCTCCTGTCACAAAATTATAAGATTTCGAACAATTAGCTGAAAAATCTGAATACGGAAGGTTAAATTTATTACCAGCTGCTTTTCGGCGTTTTAGTTTGTCTTCTGTGGTTAATTTAACTTTAGCTTCATAATATTTATTTATTTATTCATACTCGAAAACATATCGATGAAACTTTGTATTGAAAGAATCCAAAATGAAGCCTAATTATTCGAGATGCAGCGGCTTAATCATAAAATGGAGCTTAAATATTAGATAAATTTAAATATTAAAGATTAGAAAAATTTCAATATGTCTCGGATAACATATAAGTAGATCCTTATACCGAAAAAGTAAAAAAAAAAAAATTTTATAATCCAAAACACAGTGGCATAAACTTGAAATTGGGTCATTTACAAAATGGGGGAAATCTACTGCTCCAGAAACATAAAATTAGACGTTTATACTTGTTAAATTCTAAAAACTTAAATAACTTGAAACGCAGTGGCTTAATCATAAAATAGAGGTCATTTTCAGAATCTACGGTTCCGAAAACATAAAAGTAGACCTTTAAATTGGATAAATTCGAAAAACTTAAATAAGTCAAAATGCAATGGCGTAATCATGAAATGGAGGTTATTTTCAAAATCTACCGCTCAAGAAACATAAAAGTAGACCTTAATATTGGATAAATTCGAAAAACTTAAACAAGTCGAAACGCAGTGGCGTAATCTTAAAATGGAGGTCATTTTCAAAATCTACAGCTCCGGAAACATAAAAATACACCCTCATATGAAAAATATCCGAAAAACTCAAATAAGTCGAAACGCGGTGGCCTAATCTTAAAATGGAGGTCGTTTTCATAATCTACGGCTCCGGAAACATAAAAGTAGACCTTTATATTGGATAAATTCTAAAAACTTAAATAAATCAAAACACAGTGGCGTAAACATAAAATGGATATCATTTTCAAAATTTACTGATCGGGAGACATAAAAATACACCCTTATATCGAATAATTCAAAAAAACTTAAATAATTCGAAACTCAGTCACGTAATCTTAAAAAGGAGGTTATTATCAAAAACTACTCATACGATAACGGACCCACAGATCGAAAAATTAAAGATAATTAAATAAATAAAAAAAGGTTGAATTTGAAATGGAAAAGGTTTAATTTGAAATGGAAAAGGTTGAATTTGACTTGGAAAAAGTTTAATTTGATATGGAAAAGGTTGAAATTGATTTGGAAATGCTATATTACAATCTGTCACATTTAAGGACAATAGTAATAGTGATAAAGAGTAGCTCATTCACACTATCTACAATAAATAAACAGCAAAATAATATTACTAAAAGTAAATGTATATAAACTAAAAGATACAAAACTAATCAAAATAACTACTTAAATACACCCATGCTTTTATAAGATATTCATTCACTCAAGGTCTCCGAGCCAAGCCTTTCCCCCACTCGTAGAAGGAAAGGCAAGACTCTAGGACTCCAGGAGATCCCAGCACGTCTTACTCAGCCGTATAACTGGTATTAAGGACCAGTGGAGGCTGAGCAGAGGCACTATAACCAGATATACATGACTTGAGTGGAGTATCTGGCCATTGCCATAACTCCAATATATTCTTACAACAAGTCTCTGGGCCAGATTGTAGGGATGAGTAGAGCTAGAGAGGGATTGTGCAAATGGATTTGGATGATATGGAAGCTTTTGATGGAATTTGGAAAAATATTCAGGGATAAAGTCTAGGACAAATGGGATATTAAGGTCATGGAGAAAGGTTTTCTTGGTTACATAGAATGGAGCATCAACTATTGTTCGAAGGACTTTGGACTATGATTGAATGTGTTTGATGTTAGAAAATTTTGCTGTCCCCCACAGTTCCAGTCTGTAGGTCCAAATAGATTTCAGTATTGTCTGGAGTTTGTTGTCAATTGGAAGTTGAGATTTTCTGTTCTGTAGTCTATATAACCATATCATCGGTTAAGTTCTTGTCTTTTAAGTGCATTTAGACTCATTCACATTAATGCGTCATTCATCACACCAGTGCTCAATTAGGAAGGGATGCCTTTGTAGATTTAAGGATACTATTTCAGGATCTGAGTTGGATGATAGGATTGCGGTGTAATCAGCAAATGTTTTAAGGAAGGTATCGGAATGAGTAGAGATGCCAGCTGTAAAGAGGATGTAAAGCACGGGACCCAAGACGCTGCCCTAGATAACACCGGCTTTAATTGGATAGATATCGCAAAATGCTGTTCCACAGCATACTCAAAAGGAGCGGTCAGAGAGGTAGGATCGAAGGATTAGGTATAAGAACTGTGGAAGATGGATTTTAAGTTTGAAGAGCAGCCCGAGGTGCCATATCCGGTCAAAAGCCTGTGACATGTCCAGAAATGCACCCGAACAGTATTGCTTGTTTTCTAGGGCTGCTGATATATAATCAACGACTTGAAGTTTTATTGAACAGTGGAATGTTTGGAGCAAATACCAAACTGATGGGAAGATTTTGGGATTCTATGAGGGGTAGGATTCGTTTCAAAAGGATCTTTTCAAAAATGTTTGAAAGGATTGGGAGTAGGCTAATTGGTCTATAGGATGTCAAGCTGTTGGGAGGTTTGCGTAGTTTCGGGAAAAGGATAATGGTGGAGTGTTTCCATAATAGAGGAAAGTGGGTGGTAGGTAGGATGCCATTGTAGATATATGTAAGGAATATGACTGCTTTGGATGGAAGTTGTTGAAGGACCTGAGGCGTACGCAGATCATATCCAGGAGATTTATGGGGGATTAGCTTTGGTAATTGAAATTTCACTTTGGAAGAATGAATTGCTTTAAGGGGCAAGGAAAGTAGGATAGATGATGTAAGGAATTATTCTACTGTTACAGTATGGGCGGAATGGGTTTCAGGATGGGGAATAAATGTATTGGAGAGGTGTTTGGCGAACTCCTCGGTTTTATCTTCGTCAGATGCTGCCCAGGAGCTGTCATCTCATCGAAGTTCTTTCTTTTCAAATAAAAATTTAGTAAATTAAAAAATATAATTTCCATCAGTAGTTTTTTTTCCCATCTACCTTTGTAAGGAGTATAGCTGGTAGGGGACTGTCTGAGGAGGATACAATGGACAGACAGAGATAAAGAGACTTGCTAAAGAAGGAGTTTGGTTAAGGAAAACTTCATATTGAAGAAACTCCTGAATAAAAAAAAAAAGTTTTTTCTTTCTTTTTAAACAAATATTTTCAGTAATGTTACGAAGAAATAGCCTTAAATTAAAACATTCTTTCAATATCATCTTCTAGATATGCACTTCATTCAAGCTAATATAGAAAGATTTGGTAGAAAGATTAATGCTATATGGTTTGGAGACATGACCCCACAGTATGACTGAGGAAAAAAAAATTCTTTCAGCTGAAATGGATTTTTGGAGGAACGCTGCCAGGACATCAAGGATTGAAAGGTATAAACACCAATATAAGGAAGAGATTGGAAATAAAGCAAAATATCCTAGAGGTAATATTAGAAAGGAGGCTCAGGTGTTATGGCCATGTCAGACAAATGGGGGTTTTGCATGATTTGATAAGGCCGTATTTGTTTTTAGATTATTTTTATGATTGTATAGACGTGTTTTTAGATTGGTAGACGTCATCCCAATATACAACTTTTCACAATTTTTTCAAGCCATTTGATATACCAAATTACGCTGATTTAAAATCAGGGTTTTGTCCTTTATTTTTATAGTAATTTTTTATTGGATATTGTGGTTTTAAACTGAACATGAATTCACTTATATCCATATATTTCACTATTTTTATAATTCTATATGTTAAGGCACTTATATAGGTTATTGATTTATATTTAAAAGGGTATATAGATATATGAGATTATAAAAAGAAGGGTGTTTTTTCTTACTTTGATGAAAAGATTCTTTCAATATCATCTTCTAGATATGCACTTCAAAGAAAAGAAAAAAAATGTCATATTCCTCCTTACTAATTACTTTCATTATTAAAAACTAATTTATTTTAGGCACCAAAAAAAAATGAGAAACTTACTACCATGCAAATCCATGCCTGAAAACCATTGTGATATGTCACACCAAAATGGAGTATTATATGAAGATATGATGGATATTCACACAAGGAGTTTGACACAAGGACCTATCGAGGTAAAGTTTTTCCAGTTTAATATTCTATAAATAATTGAAAGATTTAAATTACTTTAACATAAATATATTAACTAAAAATGAACAAGAGGAAAGTTTATTTGTAATGCATCTTGTTATAGACTTACTGTTATGTTCCTGGGAATTTGTGTTACAAATGTTAAAGTAATCTTGCGACACTGGTGATTTGACATTCAATGTTTTGTTGGGCCAAGAAGTCATTATATTGAGGGATTATTTTGAAATAGTATAAAATTAGTGTGAGCGAGTCAACTGATGCAATAGCTATGATAAACTATAAAAGAAGCTTCTAAGCATTTTCATGAGTAGTATACACCAACAAATTATGGTTTAGGTTACAAACCACTGTGTTATTATTCACAAATAGTAGAATTGGCCCTGTGTGTGGTATAATATAAAAACAATATTCTGACCTAAAGTAGCTGATATGAAATTAGGTGGGTGGGCATTTTTGCCATGTTGCTGCACTTAGTTCCACTGTAGGAATGGCTGAATCAGTTTAGCCTTCAAACCGTCAACATCACATATCATCTAGTACGCCTCTGTTACACTCAGTTGTTCACTGCCCTCTGCTGTATTTGAATGTGTTTTGTATACGTCTTTCTGTTCCCTTTTTTATAATGTTATTCTTGAAGTAATGATTATTAATCTCAATCAAGATACTGCATCAGATGCCACAGAAGGTAGGAAGTTTATCAAATTATTTTGTTTCAAAGTAAAAGTATTTCTTCTTACTATATTTTCTTCTTTATATTAATAATAATTTCAAGGAAAATAATTTAAACCTTATTAATTTTCATATTTTATATTCATTACAGTAATGTTTCAAGCTGATTAGCTAATTTTCCAGTTCATCATCATTTTTATTAGTTATGCACCTCTGTGTGGAGTCCCAGGTGTCAGCGGACAGGTCAGAGAAGATGGGTCCCTCTGCAAGAGTAAATGCAGCAGAGAGTCTGAGTCTGAGTGAGTGTGTGAGAGTGAGAGTCTGAAATACCAGCCCATGTGCTGGGAAAATTTTCCAACAACTCCCTCCTCATAACACTTCATAACCATAGGGTCAAGTTCAAGTTGATGAGGCTCCTTAAGGAAAGGAAATTAACCTACTTTGACGAGGTATATTGCATCGATAGTGAAGACTCTACGAGATACGCGGATATTGTCGCATTTCCCTAGACAGGAAAGACAGTGCTAATCTTGGATCCAATTGTCCGCTTTGAGAGCAATGACCTCGAAAATGAATCAGGCGGGTGAAGTGGAAATGGAAAAGAAGAACACGTATGATCAATGTATCCATTTCCTAAAAGATAAATTCCATGAGACCTTCAGAGAGAGAGAGAGAGAGTTCACCATGGAGAGGCCTCTGGTTTGGGGCTCCCGGAACAATTCCAAAAAGAACAAGGAGCTTCCTCGAGGAACTAGGTGTCAACATTAAAGACGTAGTGAGGTTGGCTGAAAATATAGTCCTCGACTCCCTGCTAATCATTCACCACCACGTGCATGGCTAGGCTGGGAGTTTTAATTTATGTATTTATATATATTTTTTTATATTAAATTTTATTTAATTCTGGATGCATACAGTTTTTTTTTTTGTTATTGTTCTATTATAATTTTAAGTACCTTAACATTATGTATAGGAAAGGTGTATAAACAGGAAAGAGAGAGAAGTCAGAGAAAGGGAAATTAAATGTTTAAAAATAAGGGAAAAAAACATGAACAATAAAAGTGGGAAAAATTATATATATACATATATATATATATATATATTTATTATAATCATATAATCTAACCGCTTCTGTATGTTTATTGTCCTACGGATTAACGAGTATGCTGTATGTATAGCAACCCAATATAATTGGGCAGCAAAGATTTTATATTTTATATGAAAATAAAGTGTTTCTCTCTCTCTTAAACACCATTTTTAATTTATAAATTCTTGTTTTGTTTTTTTCAAGATTTATTCCTAAATTCTTTGTCATTTATTAAAATAAGTTAACCTCTTTAGAAAAAAATTATTTAAGAAAATGAAAAAAGTATTAAGAAAAAAAAATTTTAATTAAATTAAATACTATCTTAAAAAATTTATTTGAACAAATATTAAAATTTATATCTCAAATATAATTCAAAATTGCACATTAAGTAAACTTTCAATATTAAAGCCTAGATATTAATATTTATAAGCTTGGGCATTAATATTTATAAGATTAGGCATTCAAGCCTTAGAACTATACAAAAACCAAAAGTACAAAGTTTTTTATTTTAAGTTTTAGATTCCAATAACTATTTTTTTGCCAGGCATCACATTTTATAATCACAATTGTTTTTCAATGAATCCTAAATCAATGTGGTGTTAATGAAAGAGAGGCAAATGACTCGAACCAATGCAGCTTCATTCAGGTCCTTAGCAGATGACAAAAGGAAGTAAAAGAATTTCAGCAAGCAACATAAGGATGGCGCTCAAGGAGGAGTGGCTCCCTGTGGTGCCTTATGTAGACGACTTGGCAGCTGTAGTAGCATATAAAATCAATGCTAGAACAAAAGAGAGGACAGAACAGGGTGCCAGCCTAGTAGGGCAGTGGTATGAGAGGATGAGGTTGCTAATGGCTGCAGCAAAGACTCAGACAATCTTGCTGAGAGGAAAGATGGATAGGACACACCTTATTTTTATTAGCATAAATGGTATGAGAATATGGCAGAGTGAGGGGATCACTTAACTTGATAAAAGGTTTGGAAGAGGTTTTAATGTGATTCGTCTCTCGGACTACTTCGGAGATTGGGTGTATTTAGGCTGAATGGCCTTAGTCTCCTAGGGGACACATTTTGGGGCCTTAGATGATGATGATATAATGAGGTGATAGTGGGTATTTTGAGCTATGCAGAAGAGAACCCACTCCGGGAAGGCTGCCTGAAAACTAAGCTAAAGTAGAGGATGCTACCCTTATGAACAAGTGTACTTCCAATTGCCTTAATTGTTTTTCAAAATATATTGCTTAATATGATTATGTGATTTATAGTATTTTTGTATCATATATTTATATTTTAAATTTTTTATTGTAAAAGTAGCATATATATGTTCAATGCCAACATTGCAAACCCGTGTAGCCAAAAGGCTTGGTAAGGATGAATGAATAAATAAATAAAAGCAGCATAGGTATAGTAAAGGGAAGCTAGTGGGAGACCATCTCAGATTGAACAGCCTGACTAGAAGGGACATGTCATGTTATAACTGAGTCCCAATTATTTACAACTTCAACCATTTTGAAAAGGCATAGTCCATAACAATATACACTGACAGGCAAAAAATTCCACCCACTTGATTTTTCCATCTTTTCATCTAAAAATATTTCTGTAAAGTTGTATTTGTATATAATACATGGTATTTGTAGATAATACTTAGTATTTATGGAATTTTATAATCTTTTTTACCTTTAATAATCAAAATGTGATTGGGTGCGAAAGATTAGAGAAAAAAAATGGAAAAACGAACCATTATTATTCTAAAAGAAATTAATTACATCATCGTTTAGTAGCGCGTGTTTGCTCCTCTTGCCTTCACTACTTCTTGAAGATGCCTCGGCATACTTTCCACCAGTTGGGAAATGTCCCGTTGCTGGAGGATAGCCCATTCCTCCCGAAGAGCCGTTTCAAGGTCCTGCAGTGTATCCGAGGTTATCCCATAAATGCTCAATGGTGTTCAAATCTGGAGAACGTGCTGGCCAGGCTAAAACCTCAATATTGTTCTGTTGAAGGAACGTCTGCACTATGCGGGCGACATGTGGGCGTGCATTAGAATAGAACAATCGCCGATTTTGTTGAGGATAGGCAACACATGAGGTTCCAAAATCTCATCTACATAGCGAATGGCCGTCAAAGACCCTCCACGAACAACAACCAATTCTGTGCGGCGCTCCATTGAAATCCCAGCCCACACCATTAAGGAACCACGTTGGAAAGGTTGGCTCTGGGAAAAATTACAGGGTGCATATCTTTCGTTTCTTCTTCTCCACACCCGTCTGGAAATCGAAGAGGGAATTTCGACTCATCTTTAAAAAGTACAGCACTCCATTCGTCCATTGTCCAATGGCTGTGTTCTCGAGCAAAAGCCAGCCGTGTTACTCTGTGAGTTCTATTCAACTCTGGTCCTCTTACTGGACGAAAAGCCATTAATCCATACTCATTTAATCTTCTCCGAGCGGTACGTTCAGAAATTTGCACACCTCGAACTTCTTCGAGCTGATGAATCGCTTGAACAACGGTAAGGTGCCGGTTTCGTAAAATTCTCAAAGTAAAAAACCGGTCATCCCGTGGTTCTGTTACCCTAGGCCGTCCAGAACCGGACCTTCTATTGTAAGAACCAGTTTCCCGAAAACGCCTGACGGCGTCTCGTAAAGTTTCATATGGAACTCCGATGGCATTAGCTGCATATCTAATGGAACGTCCATCATCAATAAGTGCCACACCACGCGCAACATCCTCAGCACTAAGAGGCATTTTTAAACTTAATATTGAAGAAATTAAAAGCCGGAGACTAAGAAATGTGCTGCAAGAAACGGTACTGAACTAATGATACTGAATAAACATTTTGATTTTATAGAAAGTAAACATTAGAATCTAGAATCATTTCATTGAATTAAGGATTAAGGGTTATTGTCCTCTATATTAACATTCCTAATTGAAAACAAACAAAAAGATTACCTATTTATTCATTAAAAACAATAGACCAATCCAAAGCAGAAATATTTTTAGATGAAAACATGAAAAAATCAAGTGGGTGGAATTTTTTTCCTGTCAGTGTATGTCCTTACTAACGTGGAAAATATGAAGTATGCAATGAAATTAAAACAGCTGAGTGCACTTGATAAAATTGAGAAAATATATCATCTCACTAAAATATAATTTAAAGTTATATGATTTTAATAATATATTAACTTTATTAAAATTTAACAAAAATTATACAGAATTTGAGAAAAATTGCTTCTACATTTTTATACATCATATAATCGAATAATTTTGTAATTTTAAAACATATTTAATATGTAAGGATAAATTGCTGTTTTCAGATGATCGATGTAAAAAGAAACAAGGCTTGGTTAGGATTAGGATACTCACCTCAGATGTATCCAGTTGTTAGGCAACCACCAGTATTTATTTGCCCACCAGCAATCAACCAACATCAGCATTTTTCACAAGATTTCTACAATCCGATTTATGAAGAACTATCTAACAGTAAAGAAATTCATTTATTTGAGTTATTTAAATTTTATTTAACTATAAAACATCAATAAAATAACTTTTTTTTATTTCGGTTACTTGGACTCAATATGGGGTTACTTGGACTCAATATGGGGTTACTTGAACCTATCAAAAAAATAAAAAAGATGTAAACTAAATCTAAGTCACTTATTATGAAAACATAGATATAATTTAATATCACAACTATAGCCAGGAACATTAGTGATAAGTCCTAAGGAACTTAATATACTTCCATCACTCTTTTCAACTTGGATTCAAGTAACCCCTTAAGGCCTTAGGAGTCTAAAGTTAGAGCATTTAATTATTTCATGAAAATGTTCATTGACTTTTATATTCATTGAATAACATTATTTTTACATTACTCTATAAGATCCAGTATGTGAACTATTTTTATTATATCATTTTTTTTTCATCCTTACTTTGATATTTAGAAGTTGTAAACAATAGACATTTTGTAAAAATGTATTGAGAGAAGTTCTAATTTTTGGAGAAATACCTAACGCTAAATTTAAAAATAGATGATTTATAAACAAAAAAAAAAATTATTGCTTCCATATTGAAAAAGAGATGATTTGGATTTTTCATTGAGTAAGAAAAAATAATATAACAAAAACAAAAATTTTTCTTAGCTCCTGTTTAATTGATATATGATTTTTATAATATACAAAATGACAATATCCAGAACAAGATAAAACATTTAAACATTATCTTATTATTATTATTAAAACACTTTATTCAGAAATATTACAATTTGTCACAGTTAAGGACACTTATAATAGAGTTCAGAGATTGCATTCATACCGTATATACAAAAATATAAATAAATAAAGTAATAACAAAAGAATAAGAAGAAAGAACAAAAGAGTAAAGAAAAAAAAAAATATATATATATATATATATATAGACATAAGTAAATAAAAATAGAAATAAAAGTAAAACAAACACCTTATATAAAACATACATTATTTACAATTTGCCAGATGATCTCCGAACCAATCCTGTCCCCTCCACATGTGGAGGGAAAAGGGAGGCTTAGGAGATCCCTACGCCTCTCCCTCAGCCACTTCACTGGTATTTTAAACCAGCGGAGGATGAGTAAGAGCGCTACAGCCACAGACACTCATGACTTGAGTGGAGAATCTGGCCATTGCTAGAACTCCAAAATATCCATATTTACAAAAGGTCTCGTGGCCACTGCAAACATTATCTTAATGAAAAGAAATAAACAAATTTATGCCACAATTGTTTATAAAATATTTATGTTTTTAAGTAAAAGAAAATCAATAGTTGAAATGTTCATATTGTCAGTAAAATTGTTTATTTACTGTCCTTTGAACTGTATTTTTCTGCCACACCACACGGCCCCCTTCCCCATCATTCTATGAAGGAAAATTTTGGAAATTATAAGAATTATTTAAATAATTAAATAATAATTGATAAAAATTATTTTTTCTCTTTTGGGTTCAAAAGTCAAGTTCATAATTGGATAGGTATCAAGTTATAAAAAAATCAGTACCTATTGGAATAAAAATCTGAAAAATAAATTTATTGCTCAATATAAAAGTACAAAACATAAATATTGGGAGCCCATTGGAGGGGCCCCCAAAATTTGCAAAAATAAACTAATACAAAATAGTTATTTTGGGGGCCAAACATACAACAGTACTGGACAAATACAAAATTACATTCTTCGGGGATCTCCCCAATGTTTTTACGGTGATAAAAAAGTACAAAACATTTATGTTGAGGACCCATTGGGGAAATCCCAAAAATTTTCAGGAATAAACGAATACAAAAAATTATTTTTGGGGCCAAACATACAACAGTACCAGATAAACACAAAATAAGGATATTCGGAGCCACCACACGGCCTCCTTCCCCATCATTCTATGAAGGAAAATTTTGGAAATTATAAGAATTATTTAAATAATTAAATAATAATTGATAAAAATTATTTTTTCTCTTTTGGGTTCAAAAGTCAAGTTCATAATTGGATAGGTATCAAGTTATAAAAAAATCAGTACCTATTGGAATAAAAATCTGAAAAATAAATTTATTGCTCAATATAAAAGTACAAAACATAAATATTGGGAGCCCATTGGAGGGGCCCCCAAAATTTGCAAAAATAAACTAATACAAAACAGTTATTTTGGGGGCCAAACATACAACAGTACTGGACAAATACAAAATTACTTTCTTCGGGGATCTCCCCAATGTTTTTACGGTGATAAAAAAGTACAAAACATTTATGTTGAGGACCCATTGGGGAAATCCCAAAAATTTTCAGGAATAAACGAATACAAAAAATTATTTTGGTGGCCAAACATACAGCAGTACTAGATAAATACAAAACAATGATCTTTGGAGTCCTCAGAAGGGGCCCCAATCATTCTACAGTGATAAAAAAAATACAAAACATTTATATTAGGAACTCATCGGAGGATCCCCAAAAATTTGAAGAAATAAACTAATACAATAAAATTATTTTTAGGACACCAGAAAAATATAGAACAATAATTTCAGAACCCCCTCCAGTGGCCCACATGGCTTGGGAGCCCTCAGGGATTGTTGACTAGCCGACCTGGCCAGATTGTGTCTGCTTGTAGCATAGGTTCATTTTAAATGACAATTGACATTGCTTCATTATGATCAGATAGCAGTTGATAGTCTTTGGAAGGGTAAGGCACCGGAAGCCCTTCACCTTATTGGACCATAGAGAGGATATTCTATAGTCCACTTTTTTTTTCTTTGATATTCCATGTTGTAAAAGGAGTGGGGGTGGTAAGGCCGAGGGGGTTTGCACGTGTGCACACCACCAAGTGATACAAAATAATTACTAGTTCAAATCCCAGTGCCTGGTGGGACATTTAATTGAGTATAATTTCCCCTCCCTCTCCCCCGCCCAGGAAAAACCCCATGTAGCCTAAAAGTTAAGGGAGGGGGGAACAAAAAACCAAAAAAAATGTTGTAAAGGAGGTATTAAATAACTATCATTTGAACGATTGGTTGGTTCATGTCATATTTTTGGTACACCAAAATTCATTGAAATTGAATATTTCTCTCCAGCTCACCACCTACGAAGATACATTGTACATTTATTAATTGTGTATTGTGGTCGAAAGTGAGGTGCTCATGACTTTTATTGATCACCTACCTTAATTCAAAAGAAATGAAAGTAGACTGTTTTTACTATCTGAGATAAAGTTCGTTTTGAGCATAGAATGTCATTTAATTGCTTATATAGCAAAAATTGGCACCTCCATTTGCATAGCATTTTCACAGTTTCGGTATAAAATTACTGAAAAGTTAGGAAGCATCACTGACTCACAAATCCCATGTGTGGTCAGCCAAAACCTAAACTCAATTGGCAATAACAGCTGTCCTAGACCGGTTTACTAACTGCACAAACAAAATTACCTATTAAATACAAAAATTCCTATAAATATACTTAATTGATATCATATCTTCGAAATAAGAGCAAACTTAACTTTCTAAATGTTAAATTAGTTTTTTATAACCATAATTAAATAAAAATTGGCTACTTATAATTCAGAAGCATTTTTCTGCTGTCATGTGTGATTTATCTTCTATTTTATTAGTCAATGACTGATTCTGAGATTGAGCAAATCTCTTTTGCTCAATGAAATGGTGCCTATCCTTTCGACAGGGATGAGAGGAAACTGGTAGTAGTTTAACATGATAGTGACCACATCATTGCTTGGTATCAAAGTTGGCTAAAAATTAGTACTAAAGTACTAAATTATAGAGTAACTATGCTCAAGACCCTTCATTGCATTAATGACACAGGTTCATTTTTAACTCCATTTTACAGTTAATTCATCTCGATTACTTGTAGCCATAAATGAAACAGATCTTAATATTTTACAATAAAATAGTTTTAAAATAAAAAGTTATTAATATCATTATTTGTATACAATTTATAAATTTTCTATTTTTTATTTTTATTATTTTATTTTTTATTTTTTTTAGGTTCTGAAAACAGAAGGATTGAGTCAGAAGAAACAAGTGAATATGATCCAAGAGGACAATGCAGTGAAGATGATTTCGCTGAAGATGAGTTAAGTGTTACAGGTTTTCCTGTTTCTCACAACTACGCAACAATGTCAAGCAGTCATATTAGTGAAAACTACAAAGATAAGTACAATTCAATGATAAGAAATGACCATTCACCAAATTCGACAAAATTCAATAAATGGAAAACCTATAAAGACAAGAAGACAAATAGCTATGAGAAGAAAAAAAGTAAAGCTGTTGCAGATCCAACTTTTCATGAAGGGCTTCTGTTAGATGCTCTTTTCCAACTATGCCCAAATAGATCTGTTTCAGTTCCCCATAACCAATTCCCATGTATTTTGCCTATTTCAAACTCCAAATATGACACAGTTTTCAATGCACAGTCTAAGCTTTCTGAAAACCGAGTAATGAAAGCAGGAAATGACTCTGATTCAGGATATAGCCACAATACATCTGGAAATGGTTCCACTAAGAAAAGTCGAAAACATTGTCATTACATTTCAGAGTCACCCAAAATACTCTTATCATAGCAGTCACAAACTTATAAAAATTTATGAATTCAGGAATTAAATTTAGTTCTCTGGCAATGTTGATATGAAAATGGTACAATTGTTGAACGAAATACAGAATTTACTTTAATTACACATATACCATATTTATTGTATTTAAGACATGTAAAGGGCTAGTAACCAATGGATTTTTAGAATTCAATAGTCAATTGTTAAATTGAGGAGCCTGGTGATATAATGCACATTATTAGTACGGTTAAGAACATATTTTTATCAATATAATATTGTTATTATAATCTGAATGATTTCTTATGTTCTTTTTTATGATTTTTTATATTAATAAAATATCAATTCTTTTTTCATTTATTAGAAACAAAATTTTCAATGTTTTATACATTTTTTTTAATAACATTTTAAGCCAATAAAATTTTGATTATTAATGTGTCATATTTTACTAATAAGATAATACCCAGGATATATTTATTGACCAAAATATAAACTTAGATATAGATAAATACAGGTAGCAAAGTTTTTATTCATCACAATATTTTATGCTACTGAGTAAGAGTATAATGTAGTGTCTTAAAGGTCAAAATAAAAAACCATGAAAGTACCTTTTGACCCATTTAATAATGTAGATTCAGTTATAGTCACTCCATTTGGAAACCAGACCTGGGCGAAAAGTATTTATAATATAATATTTAAAATACAAAGTACTTTGTATTTCTAAAATATAATTTTAGTCACCTAGTATTTCAATTACTACTTTATTTTAAACTAATTCTTTTAATTATGTAATTAAATAAGTATTCAAATTTCAAATTCAAAATATCTTTTCTGTAAACAATTTAAATATTTGGTCATTAACATTGTATTTTAAAAAAACAAAATACTTGGTATTTGAAACAAAATATTTTAAAATACATTTTTGTTCACATCTTTTTTAAACAGACCACATAGTTTTAAGCAATCTGAAATTTGAATATTATGTTTATTTTTATTTTAAAATAAAAAAGCAACAGGAAGAACATCCTATTCATTTATAATGGTTTTCAATTGTGTCAATCATCATTGAAAGGAAGAACAATGTTAACATAAAAAAATAAAATAATAAAATACTTTGATGCTTCAAGCATAAATGATAATAACAGTGGATAATTGTTGACTTTTTAGAAGATATATTGAAGACAAGTTAGTTTTTCGGTTGTTAGTTGGATTGGTCCGGTTTATAGGCAATGAAAGAAAAGAAATAATATAATTTATTAATTTTTACTTCCTTTGACTGAAAACCTGAACTAATTTCTCTTCAATAAAAAAAATAACACCTTTAGAATAATACCTCTAAAATTATCAACAGTGAAACTTTCACATTAACTATTAAGATAATATAACTGAATAAAGTTTAAGGTAAGGTAGTAACAAAATAATGCTGGAAAAACCGTGAATTCTGTGAAAAACAAATAACTTCTACCTTATCTCTTACATCTTACCTCACATCACTTCTAACCATTCTTATTCATTAATATCCTAAAACTTGTTTAATGTACTAAATATCAATTTTCATTGATAGCAAGTACAATTTTGTCATTAGATGCTTTTAAATATAATTTATTCATTACATTAAAATAGTTGACATATATTATAAGTTTCAGTAATTTTAGTATCTAATAGTGATTTTCTGGAAAAAGTTAATAAACCTGTTGTTTTTTTTCACTGTAGGACATAAATATGTGACCTTAATATAAATACCTTTTAGATCCTCTGATCTGCCCCCACTCGCCGTAACACGGGAAATTCAAACCATTTTTGTCACAAACAATAGGTATGAGAAGTCTTGGAACTTCTCCCAAAAATGTTTGTTTATTTTTTTACTCAACCTCAAGAATCCTCCAAAAAGGGGCTAGGATGACCAGGCAGGATATAATAATAATACTTTATTTATTCTGGGACGAGTCCCTTTAAAATAATCCAGAAAGACAGAAATGTGGGCTAAGGAGCCTTAGAGATACATAAACAAAAATACAGAATAATAAAATAGTCATAATAAAAAAAATATAAGTTACTCTTTAATTTTCATCATTTAATAATAAAAAATTGAAAAAAATAATGAAGAACGATTTAATAATTTACATACATATTTACTGTAGTATCTACTATTTACAAATTTATAAGGACTGGGTGGATAAGAAATAATTGAACAGGCAGGATTTAAAGGTAGAAAGGGTATTGGATTGACGTATTTGGGAAGGGATGAAGTTCCATATGGATGAGGATCGGATAATGAACGATCTGTCAAAAGCAGCGGTTCGGTGGGCCCTTATGTATAAATCAGAAGACCAGGAACAAGTATTGCGGGAGCGAACAGAGGATTTGAATTGAAGGAGCTCGGAGATGTATGAATGGCGGTGGGATTGGATGACTTTAAAGAGTAAGGATGCCAGGAAATACTTGCCACTTCAACTCTGCATAAAAACGGGAAACAGAGGCGTCCCTTGGGATCCTGAAGATGAATCGTACAAAGCAATTTATCAAACGTTTTAGTTTTGCCTCGAGATCCCCAGAGACGCTCCCATATACCATACAGCAATAGTCAAAGTGGGGAAAAATTAAAGAAATGGCTAGGAGTCTACGAGATTCAAAGGATAGAGGCAACACACACTGATAGCAACACCAAACATACAATAGTACTAGATAAATATAAAATAAAGATAAACGGGACCCTAATAATGGTCCCCCATCATTCTATGATATATGGGTCCCAATTATTCTACGGTGATAAAAAAGTACAAAACATTTATATTGGGGGGCCCTATTGAAGAGGTCCCAAAAATATGTGGAAATAAACGTAGACAAAACAAAAACTTTTGTGGCCAAACATACAATGGTACTTGATAAATACAAAACAGTGAACTTCGGACCTAGAGATGGGGCCCCTAATCATTCTACGGCCATAGAGTATAGTGATGAAACAACACTGGTCTCATTTGGAGTATGAATTATTACTTTCAGTATTCTCCATTACATTTGAAAATATTGTGATGTACACAAAGTGTGTCCCTCAATAAAATTCTTTTCATTGTGCTTTCTTTTATTTATTATTGTGCTATTGTTCTTTTCTTTCTTCTCAATTTATCATTTAAAAATTGTATACATTGTTCTATTGGAATATTAGTGAATAGCGACTTGATAACTAGGCTTACCTCTTCCATAATATTATTGTTTATGTTCAATTATTTTTCAATTTATGGGAATTATTTATGTCTTATTTATTGGTCCTGTTTAAAGCAGTGCATATTGGGAATATTAGATTGGACAGATCCCTGAAACATTGATGTGGCGACTATATAAGCTTTTTTTTTATTTATTCAGAAATATTACAATCTGTCACAATTAACGACATTTATAATAGTGTTCAGAGAGCACATTCACACTATATTTACAATAAATAATACAGAAAATAATAATACTAAATGTAAACAAAAGAACTAAAATAATCAAAATAACAACTAAAACACATGCATACTAAACAATATTTACAAAATCCATTCACTCAGGAGAACTCTGAGCCAAGCCTTTCTCCCCACTCATGGAAGAAAAGGCAGGACTCTAGGAGATCCCAACGCCTCGCATTCAGCCGCATTACTTGTATTAAGGACCAGTAGAGGTTGAGGCGAGGCGCTATAATCACACATACTTGGCTTGAGTGGAGGATCTGGCCATTGCCAAAACTCAAATATATGCTTATTCACAGAAGGTCTCTGGGCCTTTTCCACTTTGAGGAGGATTGTAAGGATGGATGGTGCTGGATAGTGATTATGCAAGGGGATTTGGATGATAGGTAAGGTTCTGGTGAAATTTAGAGAATTTTTCTGGGATAAGGTCTTGGACAAATGGGATATTAAGGTCATGGTGTAGGGTTTTGTTAGTTACATAGAATGGAGCATCAACTATTGTTCGAAGGACTTTAGATTGAAAGGATTGGATGCGTTTGATGTTAAAAAATTTTGCTGTCCCCCATAGTTAAAGTCCGTATGTCCACATACGTTTCAGGATTGTCTTGTAAAAAAGTAATTTGTTTTCAATAGAAAGTTTAGATTTTCTGTTTAGTAGTCTGTATAGCTGGCCGTATCGTCGGTTGAGTCTAGTATGTGGGTTCCATGTTAGTCTTCGGTCTGAATGAAACCAAGATACCGGATTGTGTCTGAGAAAGGAAGCTGGATGGAATTAAAGTGTACTGGTGGACAGGAATTGTGTCAGAGTGTAAAGGTAATATGTTGGCATTTGGATTCATTAACATTAAAGCCCCAGTTATTACACCAATGCTCAATCAAGGAGAGGTGCCTTTGCAGATTTAAGGATGCTATTTCAGGACCAGAGTTGGATGTTAAGATTGTGGTCTCATCAGTGAATGTTGCAAAGAAGGTATTGGGATGAACAGGGATGTCAGCAGAAAAGAGGATGTATAGCACAGGACCCAAAACGCTGTCTTGGGGATCATCGGCCTTAACATGACAAATATTGGAAAATTATGTTCCACAGCGAACTCGAAAGGAGCGGTTAGAGAGGTAGAATTGGAGGACTAGTTACTAGGACAGAGGTAAATAGATTTTAAGCTTGAAGAGCAATCCGGCATACCCATACACAGTCAAATGTCTGTGCAATTTCCAGAAATATACCCGAATAGTATTCCTTGTTTTTTAGGGCTGAGGAAATATGATCAATGACTCGAAGTCCTTGTTGAACAGTACAATGTTGAGAGTGAAAACCAAAATGATGGGAAGGAATAGTTAGGGATTCTATAATAGGTAGGATTCGTTTCAAAAAGATTGGGAGTAGGCTAATTGGTCTATAGGATGTTAAGCTATTCGGAGGTTTACCTGGTTTTGGGAAAAGGATAATAGTGGAGTGTTTCCATAACAGAGGAAAGCTGGTGGTGTGTAGGATGCAATTATAGATTTATGTAAGGAATATGATTACTTTGGATGGAAGTTGTTGCAGGATCTGAGGGGTAAGGAGATCATATCCAGGAGTTTTACGGGGGATTAGTTTTTGTAATTGAAATTTCACTTCCGAAGGATGAATTGCTTTAGGGGGCAAGGAAAGCGGGATTGGTGATGTAAGGAGTTCTTCTACTGTTACGGTGTGTGCGGGATGTGATTCCGAATGTGAAATAAATGTATTGGATAGGTGAATGGCGAACTCCTCAGATTTATCTTCGTCAGGTGCTGCCCAGGAGCCGTAATCTCGTCGGAGGGGATGGGGAATATAAGCTTTTTAAATACATTTTCTTTTTCAAAATTTATTTATTTATATATTATTAGAATCTTCCATAGAGCGAGATTGATTAAAATTATTTTTTAATCTCAAAGGAACTTAGATCTTTTTTTTTTTCAATGGTTCTGAGTTACGGCTTTATGGCTTATAAAGTAAGAGATCTGTAGTGATCAAAATCTTGTTCCCTTCGGCCCCAAATTACCTTTTATTCTAACTAATGAAGTCCTACTGGCTTCGTTATTATTCTCGGCCATATTTTAGATCACTATACAAAAAAAATTACTGAATTAAGTCAACAGAGCCTCACAACTATACAAAAAAAAAAAAGGTTTGTTGCAGGATAAGATAAATCTCTCTAATGAATGTTTTTATTAAATATGAAATCTATTATTTAAAACCTGCAACAGGTACTACTCAAAACAGTTCAAGAGCGGTCTGGAAGAAAGTATCATCTGGATAGGGGAGCCAAGATGGAGGATCAAGGTAATGACCAGATTGAAGAGGAGCGAATTGAAAAGATTATTGTGAAGATTAAGACTGGGGCCGCAACAGGCTATGACAATATAGTTAAAAAATTTCTTAAATATTGAGGACCAGAGTAAGTTGGGACCCTTCAAAAGTTCTTCTAAAGGGTTTGGGACGGTGGAAGAATTCTCCCAGAATGAGGGTGTGTTATTATCCCCATCCATTAGAAAGGAAGTCAAAGCACTTTCTCCAACTACAGACCTATTGGTCTATCTCTCATGCTGTATAAATTATATACTTCTACATTAGTGGGCAGGTTAAGAATGATGGTAGAGCCTATCCTGCAGGAAGAACAAAGTGCTTTTAGACCCAACAGGCAAATGCAGGATCAGATTTTCATCCTGAAAAATGTGATAGAAAAGTCCTGGGAACATGTCTGCTGTATGGACCATCACAAAGACCCAATCGAAACCGTGGAGGTAAGACCAATAGGAAGAAGACCAAGAAGAAAGCCAAGAACCTCTTATATCACCCACATGCAACAAATAGGAAGATGCAGAGGGAAGATAATGGGACAAATGAGGAGCTTTGTCAGGAACAGTAACACATGGTACCAATGACTAGAAGCACCTCCACGCTGAAAGGCAAATGGATGGAAGAAAAAGAAATTTATATTTCTGACTACATATGAAAGATAGTAATAAAAAAAGAGAAGGCTGAGTATAATAAACAGCTATTTCACTAAAGCAAATATTAAAAAGGAAAAAAATATATATATAATTATTATTATGGTTAGGGGTGGTTTCGGATAGTATGATATAGTTGAACAGAGTTATAATTGATAAATATAAACAGGGCAATATAAACGAGCATTCTTAACAAACAAAGAAATGAGCGGAAGTATTAAATGCTTAAATGGATCAAGATAGGAAGTATAGAAAATACAATTATAGCTTTGGCAAGAGCCGAAGCAATAAGTAATTCGTATTAATAAGACAAGTCATTCTTACTCTAAGTTACAGAGCTTTGAGGCCTATCCTCCTGTACTTCATTGACACAACATGCCACTTCACATTGACATAGTACTACTTCCAATACTTCATTCTATATCGAACTATTATCAACAAGTAACGGAAATTTATTTATGTACCATATTCTGCACAACTTAAAAACAGGTTAACTTTGAATTCAAGAATTATTACTGACAATGGTCAACTTTGTGGACAAAATCTTTATTAATTATTGAAATTATTAGTTTCTATCCAGACTTAAGTGTATGCCTTAAGGTCAGTTTAATAAAATTCAAAATTAACTTTTGATAATTATTTATTGAATTTTAAGGGAATCTGTGTTTCCCTCTATTATTATTATATTTTATAATAATATTTTACAGTCCGAAAAAAATTGGGTAAGTCACAACAATATAATAAGTTTGGTACAATGTTTGATTTTCAACTGTTAAGTTTCCCCAACCAGGGGTGCCCATGCCAAGGTTGATGGCCCAAAAACCTATCCCCTCCCTCTCCCAAGATATTTTATTCCTTGCCTTTTCATGTCAAGAGAAAGTAGAATTAGAAAAATCGTTGATCATACACAGTTACACTTGTTGCGGTCTGTTTCACGTTTTCTCCTTGCCTCTTATTCTGAAATTTTTCATTCCGAAAATTCATAACCCCGTTGAAATTTCTCTTCCTCAAAAATTAAAAATCCAGTCAAACTATGCCCCTCTTAAAAAGTTAGATGGCGCAAATTGCGCCATGAAACCCACTTCTATCCTACAGAGAAAAGTTCAATAAATAAATATCAAAAGTTAATTTTGATTTTTATTAAATTGACATTAAGGCATACACTTAAGTGGGAATAGAGATTAAAAATAAGTGTCAACGTTTAAAAAAAATGAAAATTATTAGTATTAACATATCCCTGTTAATAAATATTAATTATTTAAAACTTAATGATTTATTGATTGATATTAATTATAATATATTGTATGGGTTTAAGTGATATAAATTATAAACTGTATAATTCTATTTGGTCCTATTTAAATGGTATTATTTATAAAAGTTTAATTTTATTGTTTATCATACTATGTAATTTCAATTATAAATATATTAATTAGTTAAAAGCAATCATTGGTTTCAGCTCTCTTATAGTCATACATCCTGGTAAATAAATAATTATTAATAAATATTAAATAAAATGTTTGTTGCTTTCGCAATGGTTGTGCAAGGAAGTGTTACAGAGGCTGGTTCTGCACCAGGAGGGTTTCCTAACCCTCAAGGTCAATCCATGACTGATGAAAGAGAATAAATAATTGCCTGCCATCAGCCAGATTTCGACCCAGAACCTTGAGATTTGAAAGTCAGTGCCCTCCTTTAAATGAGAATTCCAAAATATTTTTCTCCCCAAATGGTTGAATATTTATTTCCCTTGACACAATTTAATAAAAGCTTGGAAAAACATTAACCAGTTGCAGGAAAAAATGTCCTCTACATGTCTAATAAAAGGTAAGGGATTCAATATTTTAGTAATAATATTCCCCATGAACAAATAGATTTCACAATCACAAACCTAAAGGTTACAATAAAATTAAATAAATGAATTACAAAATACTTTAAATTTTAAAAAGGTATCCTTAATGTTGAAGCATAGTACTACAGTGGTGGACTATAAAGATCAAACAACTTATTAACGTGTGTTTTACACAACTTCCAAAATCAGTATATTTATAGTTTATAAAAAAATATTTTGTTTGAAAGGTAACATAAATTACTAATAAAAAAAAATTAATAAATATAGTTAGGTTCCTGAGCAAGCTTATTTCATTTGCAGTTTGAAAGAAAAATGCTATAATATTTTAAGACCATTTCTTTTTAAAGGAAGAAAATTCAACTAAACCACAGCTTATATAAACATGGAAATGATAACAAAAGAAAGAAAGAATAACATATCAAAGTATTGCAAAAACAGTACTTAAATACCAGCAAAGAAATAGCTAAATATGTATCTATTTTATATATGCTGCAATTATAATTGGGTAATATCATTATTTTCATTTTTGCGGTCAATTAAAATCACTTCAAAACACAAAAATGATTAATAATCCAATTCTTAAGGTATCATAACCAATTAGATATTTAACTAGTTATGATAAAGACTATCATACAAAAGTCACAAATATAAACTTTTATTGAGACATTGATTATAATAAGATTTTAATATTAAATTAATAAAAAATAGAACAGAACACTAGGAAATCTTCATGGTTCTATAGCAAGCTACATTTTTTTTGAGACCTAATACACATTAAATTATAACAGGAGAAAATACAGAAGTTACTTAAGTTCAGTTAATCAGTTTATTGTTCACTCCTTTTCCTCTTCTTGCCTTTTTGGTTGTATGGGGGATCGTAGTCACATTCCTTAATGAACATCTCATTAGTTATAATTTGTTCTTTAGGATGGTCCTCTTGTGCGACATTCAATATGGGTTTACATACCCATCGAGTGGAATTGCCAGGTTGAAAGTTGGAAAAATTATCAGAGTTATTAGAAACGAAATCATTAAGAAAATTTCCAATCGATCCCGCCATTCTCAGTAAGCGAGAGTATAACGAACTTTTTAATAATAACGAAATTGTATGGGTTTATTTCGTTAATAAAACAACCTGTGTGTTTACAACCTCAGGTAACACTTACGATATAGCCTTATACTATCAAGTAGGCTATAGATGATAGGCTTTGTACTATCAAGTAAGCCCTTCATGTATCTTTAGATCTTTTATTTAGCTGTTTTTTCTTATAATATATTAATCTACCGTTTTACATTTTTTCACATTGACTTGCATCCATGTCCCTGCAACCAACTGATTTATTGTTATTCTGGTCAAGTCCTTAAACTCAGCGCTAAGCTCATAGTTTATCCCAGTTAAGAAATGGATCCGATGCCATAAACTGGCTTAGGAACTAACTTATAACCCTATGGTTTTCATGTATGTTGGACTAAATATTTTTCTGAGAATCGTGTATTATTTTCAGATTATTATTATTCGAATTGAGTTCAGTTAACACTGTATAAAATACTAATAAATAAAACCCCTGTTCTTGGGCCGTGACGGATCGCCCCTTCTGCACTTTAATTATATATCTATTGCGGTCCCTCGGATAAAGTTTGAAGTGGGCCCCTCATCACGACAATCATTATACACTGACAGGCAAAAAATTCCACCCACTTGATTTTTTCATGTTTTCATCTAAAAATATTTCTGCTTTGGATTGGTCTATTGTTTTTAATGAATAAATAGGTAATCTTTTTGTTTGTTTTCAATTAGGAATGTTAATATGGAGGACAATAACCCTTAATCCTTAATTCAATGAAATGATTCTAGATTCTAATGTTTACTATCTATAAAATCAAAATGTTTATTCAGTATCATTAGTTCAGTACCGTTTCTTGCAGCACATTTCTTAGTCTCCGGCTTTTAATTTCTTCAATATTAAGTTTAAAAATGCCTCTTAGTGCTGAGGATGTTGCGCGTGATGTGGCACTTATTGATGATGGACGTTCCATTAGATATGCAGCTAATGCCATCGGAGTTTCTTCAACAGAACAATATTGAGGTTTTAGCCTGGCCAGCACGTTCTCCAGATTTGAACCCCATTGAGCATTTATGGGATAACCTCGGAAGACGAATAAGAACGCGTGCAACACTTCCTGATACACTGCAGGACCTTGAAAGGGCTCTTCGGGAGGAATGGGCTATCCTCCAGCAAAGGGACATTTCTCGACTGGTGGAAAGTATGCCGAGGCGTCTTCAAGAAGTAGTGAAGGCAAGAGGAGGAAACACGCGCTACTAAACGATGATGTAATTAATTTCTTTTAGAATAATAATGGTTCGTTTTTCAATTTTTTTTTCTTTAATCTTTCTTACCCAATCACGTTTTGATTATTAAAGGTAAAAAAGATTATAAAATTCCATAAATACTAAGTATTATCTACAAATATCATGTATTATATACAAATACAATTTTTTTTACTAGTGGGTGGAATTTTTTGCCTGTCAGTGAATATATATCAGTGGCGGATCCAGCAATTTTCTCATGGGGGGAGGGGCAAACATCTATGCCAGGTGCTTCCCCCACCCCTACCTATTTCTCCAGCACTACCCATCTCCCACCCACCACTCCTTAGCTGAGTTTAGCCGCTGAAAGGTCCCCTTTAAACGGTTTTAACAAAAGCAAACTATATTTTTATTTAAGGTAAATTTTGTGTAGTTTATAGTGAAGCAATCGTTAATTAGTTAAATTAAATAGTTTTTTGTTATCACTTCCTATTCAACAAAATGCGTGACTTACATAAAAAATCACAAATATTTAATACCCTACTTTCCTGCTGAAAATCGAACCATTATTTATATAAACTTTTTTTGTATTTACTGAGTTCTGCTATTACTCCTTTAAATATTTCCTTCTACTTAAGAGACACCCTGTATATAGGTTTAGAGATATAAAAAACTAATTTGCTAACGCGGGTCACCAAGGGAAAGACCAAAAAATCTACATTTAACAGATCTTTTCACTTTCCTATCTATACTAGGTGAGGAAAGTCTTGCAATCGGGTCAAATTTCCGATATGCTGTCTTTGACGGATCTTTACGTTTCAGTAAACTTTCCTATATTGTTCTAATAATTATTCTTTTGATTTTTTTATATCGACTAAATTCTCGGGAAAATTCAGAAAAAAGGTTATAAAGAAAAGAAAATTGTTTTGGGACCTAACTCACTGAGTATATATTCTATGGCAAGATTTATAATAAAACTTTTGAAAGGTTTTTAAATTATTAACAAAAAAAAATCATAGAAATTGAACCAGCATTAGCGATGATATACCATATTCTATTTTCTATTTTAATTTATTACTTTCCTACCTATACTAGGTAAGGAAGGTATTGCAATCGGGTCAAATTTCCGATATGCGATTTTTGACGGATCTATACGTTTCAGAGCACCCTGATTTCGAAAAATATATTTCTAGCCATTGGTCTGTCTATAGTAAATTTATCAGTCTATAGTAAAATTAAAATAAAGATCTATAGTAAAATTTATAATAAAACTTTTGAAAGGTAATTTAATTATTTTTCTATATTTTTTTAAAAACTTATTTATTAAAAAATATTACATTCTATCTCAAGGACATTTATAATAGTGTTTAGAGATCACATTCACACTCTAGGTACAAAAAATAATATAAATTATACAGAAAAATAATATATATAAAATAAATAAGAATAAAACAACCTAAAAATAAATAAATAAAAAGAACACATACATACCTATATACAATATGTACAATCTGGCGAGAGAACTCCAAACGAGACTTGTCCCTCCAACTGTGGAGTGAAAAGCATGACTCCAGGAGATCCCTGCACTTCTCTCTCAACCGCGTTACTGGTACTAAACCCAGTGGAGATTGAGCAAGAGTGCTTTAGCCACATGCACTCATGTCGTGAGTGGAGAAGCTGACTTTTGCCAGAACTCCAATATTTACAAACTATAAAAGGTCGCGGGGCCACTGCCGTTTTAATCTTCTTAGAGGCTTATAGCGATGGGTCGTGCTGGATAGGGATTGTTCAAAGGGATATGGATGATGGGTAAGGTTCCGGTGAAATTTGAAGAATTTTGCTAGAATAAAGTCTAGGACAAATGGGATATTAAGGTCATGGTGTAAGATTTTGTTGGTTACATAGAAATGAGCATCGACTATTGTTCGAAGGACTTTGGATTGGAAGCGTTTGATGTTAGAAAATTTTGCTGTTCCCCACAGTTCAAGTCCTTAAGTCCAAGTAGGTTTCAGTGTTGTCTTGTAGATAAGTATCTTATTTTCAATAGAGAGTTTAGATTTTCTATTTAGTAGTATGTATAGTTGGCCGTATCGTCGGTTAAGTTCCTGTCTTTTAAGTCTAGTATGAGGGTTCCACGTTAGTCGTCTGTCTAAGAGAAAGCCAAGGTACCGGACTGTGTCTGATAAAGGAAGCTGGATGGAATTAAAGTGTACTGGTGGACAGGAACTGCGTCGGAGCGTGAAGGTGATGTGTTGGCATTTGGATTCGTTAACTTTAATACTCCATTTATTACACCAGTACTCACTCAGTGAGAGGGATCTTTGAAGATTTAAGGACGCTATATCAGGATCTGAGTCGGATGATAGAATGGCGGTGTTATCAGCAAAAGTTGCCAGGATGGTATCGGGATGGACAGGGATATCGGCGGTAAAGAGGATGTAAAGGACGGGACCGAATACGCTACTTTGAGAACATCAGCCTCAATTCGATAGCAATTTGAAAATTCAGTGCCGCAGCGAACTCCGAAGGTAGGATCAGAGAGGTAGAAAAGGAGAACAAGATATAAGGACTGAGGAAGATGGGTTTTAGGTTTGAAAAGAAGCCCGGCGTGCCATACCCGTTCAAAAGCTTGAGCTATGTCCAGAAATGCACCCGAGCAATATTGCTTGCTTTCCAGGGCTGCGGAAATATGATAGACCACTCGAGGACTTTGTTGGACTGTGGAGTATTGGCAACGGAATCCGAACTGGTGTGAAGGAAGATTTTGAGATTCTATAAAGTGTAGTATAGTATTTCAAGTATTTTTGAGAGGATTGGAAGTAGGCTAATGGGTCCGTAGGAAGTTAAGCTGTTGGAAGGTTTGCCTGATTTTAGGAATAGGATAATAGTAGAATGTTTCCATAAAAGAGGAAAGTGGTTGATTCGTAGGACGCTATTGTATATGTATGTAAGGAATATGACAGCTTTAGGAGAGAGTTATCTAAGGATCTGAGAGGTAAGGAGGTCGTATCCAGATGATTTGCGGGTAGGTAGTTTTTGTAAGTGGTATTTGACTTTAGAAGGATTAACTGCTTTAGGTGGTAAGGAGAGTGGGATGGGTGTATTAAGGAATTTCTCTACTGCTGACGTGTGGGTGTGGTTGGATTCCGGATGAGAGGTGAATGTAAGAGGAAGGTGTTTGGCGAATTCCTCGGCTCTATCTTCGTCAGACGCTGCCCAAGAGCCATCACCTCGACGGAGAGGATGTGATATATGATGGGGTTTTAGGATTTGTTTTGTGATCTTCCATAGGGAGTTGTCATGAGAAGAGAGGGAAGTAAGGTAGGAGTTGAAGGATTGGGCTCTGAAGGTGGCCAATTCTAGCTTTATTTTTTTACAGAAATAATTATAGGATTGACGATCGGTGGGTTGTCTAGTACGTTGCCATAATAATCTGGCACGGCGTTTGGTACGGATTAGGTCTATGAGGTGTTGAGGTAACTTATTTTCTTTCGAGTTCTTGAGGAGTGATTTGGAGAGGAAGCAGTCCAGATTGCTTGTTGGATAGTGGTGGTAAAAAAGTGTACGGCATTGTCAAGGTCATCTGGGGTTTTCAGGGATGTTCTGAGGTCAATTTTATCGGAAAGGCTTTGGTAAAAGAGTTTCCAGTTAACTGGGCCTCTGATGAAGGATGGTGGAGAAGACTTAGGAATAGGAGCTAGAGATAATTGGAGTAATAATGGACTTGTTAATAATGGTTAGGGTTTCTTTACTTATAAAGAAACATTTATTGTGGAAGAACACTACGAACATAGAAGCTATATCGAGGAGTATACATTGTTGTGTTCACTGACGTCACATCTGACAGTGTTGACAGTAACAGTGTTGTACGTAGAATATACAATAACAAATAACATCGATTAATTAATCCTAACACACCCCCTCGATTGAAGCTTTACATAATAGAGAAATTTATATAACTAAAGATTCAATCACAAACAATGAAGGAATCTTCTGCCTAAGATTCCTTACATTCAGCCCTCGAAATTTGTCATTGACGTCTAAATCCTAACATCCTATTTACAAAATTATATTTACACTTAATTATATACAATTTATTTACAATTATCCAGAATGAGTAACCTAACGATGGTTTCGCCAGGACCCATTAGCTCGTCATCCTAAGGGACGCTAAATTAAAAAACCCTTTATGCCATCTGGAATGGGACAAAGACTACCGTGTCTTAAAATCAGATATTACACGGCCTGCCCTAATATGGTTCAGAGCTATATAACCCTTATATACATCATCTTTTAAAATAGGAATGGTGATTGGCTCAGTTTTTGTATTCCTATAATAAAGAAATTTATTAATTCTAGGTAATGATATTTTATGAGTCAATAGTTTTTTGTTCCACCCTTCTATTTTGGCTGGTTCACCTTCTACTTTAGGAGACGTCCGTTCTGATATCGAGGGTTCGACTGAAGTTGTGGGCCTATAAGTGGATAAGAATTGGGGGAGCTGGTGCACTTTTTTGCACAGCCAATCAGATGCCAGGATTTCAGTGACGTCATCATGGCGGGAAGTTTGAATTTGAACAACTGCACGCTGCCATTTAGGACCTTTAACCAGCCTTAACCACCACGTGGTCAATTACGTGACCACCAGTCACGCCCCTTTTCGATCCTGTGACCATCATATTTTCCCTCCACTCCTCTCTCTAAGAAGCTGAGTGTACCCTACCGCCATTCTCTGTTCATGTACTTACTAGGTTTGCATCTCCTATGACGTCACGAGGTCCCCTTTTCGATCCTGTGACCCTGATATCCCCCACCAACCTCAAAGAGGCTGAGTGTACCCGGCCACCATATTGTTTTCATGTACTTACGAAGTTTATGCCTTGTATATCGTCACGACCCTTTTCGATCCTGTGACCCTCACATTTTTCCCCCCACTCCTCTCTAAGATGATAATCCCGGCCGCCATTTTGTTTTTCCGGCAATCTTCCCTACGTTTATGTTATGTATAATCTTCCTAATGATTATTTTTTATATAACCTTCTCATTGTTTACCTTTTCAGAGTCACGTGATCGGTCACTGGCGCTTCTCTCTCTATCCTAACCATTATAACCCTCATAACCTTACAGTAACCTTCCTAATTATTATTATGGTTATGGGTTCTACATGGAATTCTACGGAGCCCCTAGAGTCCTTCGGTGGCTAGGGCCTATATCCTTTTTGCGCTAAAACCAACCGTTTTCGAGATATTCGACATTTTATGTTTAATTTTTTATTATTATTTGGAAAAAAATGTATTTATTTTAGTAATACTGTAAAAGGCCTCTGGGGATTTCGTATTTGAATATTTTTAAGTAATTTTAGTTATGTAAACATTACACATAATTCTATTGGGCAGATAGCGGATGGGTTTTGACCCCTTTAATCCTTAAAATATAAACAACTTCTTAATCCTTATCTATGAAGAGAAGAATAGTTGGGGTGGTCAGTCAAAAAGGAAGGCAAAAATAAATGATAATATTTATTTTTTACATATGCCGACGTTTCGACCTGAAGTTCAGACCTTCATCAGGGCTGTCTCCTTAAGTGTCGCAGGGAGAATAAAATCAATTATAATAATAATCCTTATCTATAATCCTTTATAATCCTTATCTAAGTATAAACAAAGGACTTGGACCTATAATCTCTTATCTCTTATTGTTCTCCTTCACGCGTAAACATGTACTTTGCCCTTTTTTGAATCCTCAAAATGTAAACAACTTTTTAATCCGTATCTAAGTATAAACAAATGACTTGAGCATTTATTTCCTTATCTCTTAGTTTTCTCCTTTTTCACGTAAATATAGACTTTGGCCGCTTTTTTTTTTTGGTCCTCCCCTTCCTCGCCTTTAAGTCTATACGGGGTTCTACCGGGCCAGGGAGTGTGGGCGGGGATTTCAAAGACTCCCCCGGCACCGGGATGCGAACTCGGAACTATTTTTCATCTTTGTCTCATATGTCAGGTTGCCGGGTAACGGCGGTGCTGTGCACACTCGTTAGCCCATTCGGCTACCCCACCCACAGACTTTGGCCCCTGTAATCCTTAAAATATAAACAACCTCTTAGGTCTTCTTAATCCCTACCTAAGTATTATATTTATGGGAAATCTATCGCTCCTCCCTCCATCCCAACCATTATAACCCTGCAGTAACCTCCCTGTTTTTTATTATAATATTGATTTTTTTACAGGAAGTCTACAAATCCTCCTAGACGCCTTCGGGGACATGACCGAAGTCCTATTTTCGCTAAAACCAACCGTTTTCGAGATATTTGACATTTTATATTTTATTGTTATTTGGAAAAAATATATATTTCTTTTAGTAATAATGTAAACGGTCTCAGGAGATTTCGTATTTGAATATTTTTAAGTAATTTTAGGTACGTAAACACTACACATAATTCAATTGCGCAGATAGCGGATGGACTTTGGCCCCTTTAATATTTAAGATATAAACAACCTCTTAGGTCTTCTTAATCCCTATTTAAGTATGAACAATGGACTTGGATATTTATTCCCTTATCTCTTATTATTATTCTTTACACGTAAACATAGACTTTGCCCTTTTATTCCTTAAAAGATTGAAAGTTTTTAGTCCATTCCTTAAATCATTATCAAACTATAAACAATAGACTTTTAACATTTAATTCTCTATCTTTTATTTTACTTTTTTTCATTTTCCGTCTGGAAGTAGTAATTCGTAAGGATTCCGCTAGGATGCGTAAATTATTGCCAGCCAGAATTCGGTCACGTGATAAGTGCGCCACATTTGCATTCGAATTAAAATATTCATAGCGCACTCCCGTTTTTGTACTTTATCCTAACCATGAATACCCAACCACATCCCCGTTGTAGCCACATGAGAATTAGGTCACACTCCCTCATACTTCTACCTAGCAGATACAGCACCAGCTCCGAGATTTTGTTCCGGTTGGAGATGTCTCTGTCTTGTTTACATTTTTATAAACTTCCCGATGTTTACTTAACCCATCTAATGTCTGCATAACCTTCTCAATATGTATATTATATTTAATTCTCCTAATATTTGCATTTTATATTTGAAAGGATGCTGCACTTATTATATTTTTGAAGTGTTGCTAGATTAGTGTTGTTATATTAGTAATATAAATCCATTGGAGAATATAAATTACATATTTTATGTAATATTCCTAATGTTTTGAAGGGCCAGGTATTGACACTATAGTCTCCCTACTCCACATGTTTTCTGAGCTGTTATATTTACTATTAATGGGATCCATCTTCCAATCCATTGAAGGGTCAGTTACCCACCTTGTGGATGCTGAGTATTTCCAAAAGTCTAATAAACATTTTCATAGCAGCCATCTTGTTTACTTAACCATTACGTGTATCTTCGAATCCTTTGATTGATCAGCTACCTATTTCAGTAGTTAACTTTATACTGACTGAGTGTGCCTGACAACAGTCTACTGACTCATAGCTCCTCCAAACCGTTGAAGGCTAACGTATCTACGTTATAAAGACTGAACTTGCCCACCTCCCGAATATAACAATTTTCTTTGACGTATCTAATGTTTATTTATTGCACAATTTAAAGTTCCTCCCAGCTAGTTCCTCCGAATATCCACATTTCATAAAACTCAAAGTTCCTTTTTGCTATGCCCGATAGTCTCGCTGATCAAAGTTCTAATAGAATCCTTATTGATGTGAAAATATGGATTTTGAACTTTTAAAAAGAAATAATTCTCACATAGAATTCTCGTCAATGTGTAAATGTGAACTTTGAAATTATGCAAATCTCACAGAGTCTTTATAGGTATGTGAATATGGACTTTGGATCTTTTACCCCTTATCTCTAATTGTTATTCTTCGTACGTAGACATGGACCTTGACCCTGTAATCCTTAAAATATAGACAACCTCTTAGGTCTTCTTAATATCTATCTGTGTATAAACAATGGACTGTGGAGCTGTAATCTCTTACTGTTCTCTTTAACACGTAAACATGGACTTTGTCCTTTAAATCCTTAAAATATAAACAAACCAGTCTATAAATTTAACAAAACAGTTAAACATTACAAACAAGTTCTTTGCATGATTTTTTGTAAATAGTTTTATTGTAAATATTTTTGTGGGAGGAGGGAAATTTTATACAAGTAGTTTTATTTTTGATAATGATTATGGGATATGGTATATTTTCTCCCTCTAAAACTCTATCCCAATACTGACAAAGTTTAAATATTGGTAAATATTTTTTTTTTTTGTTTTTGTAGTTAATAGTTTTGTTGTAAATAGTTTATTCGTAAAAATAATAATAATAATAATGGAAAAATATAAAAGCTCCGGAAAAAAAAATTTGTTTATATTTTAAGGATTTAAAGGACAAAGTCCATGTTTTCGTGTTAAGGAGAACAATAAGAGATTACAACTCCACAGTCCATTGTTTATACTCGGATAGAGATTAAGAAAACCTAAGAGGTTGTCTATATTTTAAGGATTACAGGGTCAAGGTCCATGTCTATTTACGAAGTCCCCACGCAAGTGGGGACTTTAAACGCAAGTCGAAGCGCCCACGCAAGTGAGAGAATTCAGCTACTGTAGACCGCAGTGGGCAGTACATCAGTTGGCAGATCTGAGCTCTATAGCGGACGGAGTCAGACAGTGTCTTGCGAAGTCTACGGGCTTAAGGACTTGGACCTAGGACTTGTTTATAGCTAGGGCTAAAATCCATAACAAGTAGTCCAAGTATAACCTATTGATCTATATAATATAAACAATATAAGCTATGGGCTTATAATACTTAATATACACATATCTTATGCATAATTAAACATTTTATTAATTTACTTCACTTTGCTAAAATAAAACAAATCAACAATTAATCAAACAATCAAATTAGTTAAGTGTAAAATAAAATGAATTAACGCTGTGGCGTTTTTAACTGCAAAAATAAAATAAATTAACGCTGTGGCGTTAACATACCGCCCAACAATTTTGTCTCTGGGCAAAATTTACACAACCCTTCTATGGTCCACCATTCTTTCAAACTAAATCCCCCCTTTTTCAGTAATTCAACTAACGCATACTGAAGTTCAAGGGCTTCATCAATAGTGTTCGCGCCAGTTAAAATATCATCCACGTATATATTATTTTTTAAGGCATCAGAAGCTTTTGGATATAACGGTCCTTCATCTACTATAACTGATGTAATACACGAATCGCTAGGTATGGAGAATACGATAGACCGAAGATCAGTCGATTCAACTGATACTCCGCAATTGGTTGAGATGCATCTGCGTGATACAGAAAATTTTGATGAGGGATATCCTGATTGTGCATTAATATCTGCAGAAACATGTGACATATATCTAAGACAATTACAATTGAAACGAATGAAATTAAGGAGCACATGTCTAATGTCCAGCTGTAATTTAGGACCTATCAAGAGGTGGTCATCGAGAAAGCCAAATTCAGTAGATGACGACGCATAAAACTATACGCAGTTTTGCATCAGTATTATCTGTTATAACACAATGGTGTAGTAGATAATATTGACCCGGACTAGTTGCTGTTGAAACATATCCTAATTCCAAATATTCTTTAATTACAGTCGAATATTTTTCTTTTAATATTGGAACCTTATTTAACCGGTGCTCCAATTTAAGAAAACGGTTGAGCCGTTTTGGTATGAATTATCCAGATCAGGTGAAACCTGTCGTTTAAAAGGCAATCGGACAATGTAACGTCCGGTTAGATCTCGAGAGTGAGTTGATCGAAAATGATCTTCTGCGATGACATTTTCGGGATCTGCTTTAGATGCCTCAGGGATTGCCTCGACCTCCCAGAACTTCTCTAATGTTCTTTTTTATGTGTACTCGGGTTCCTTTTACAAAGTAATAAGTGAAACCGATTAATCCATAGAGTGAGAACCTATGGGTCCGATTATCACCCAATCGAAAACGGTTTGGAGTACATTAGGATATCCTTGCCGATCTATACACACACCAGTTGAAATTCGCCCAAAACAAATTCGCCTCAAATAAAAAATCGACTGGGCCAGGTTTCCCAAATGAAATGTCCGCCAGGTTATAGTGGTTAATAAAATGATCTCTTATGTGGCTTGGTATTGGGCTGGTTGGTATACTGTCAGTGATATTAGGAACGATTACGGCATCGGTTTCAAGACTAGGAAACAAACTGTCTTTGGGCACTAATATGCAAGGAGTTTGGTATTACCCTCCCTTTATCGGACTATCTCCAAAACCCCGTAACGCCTGCGTGTTAGTAAATCTCCTTATTACTAGATTTTGAACGCATTTTGAAGAGATGAATAAACGTTGTGACCCACAAACAATTAAGATCCTAATAGGAACGTATCGTCCACTGCTATCTTTTATTCTAGCCCATGCTGTTCCCAAAAGAACTGATGCATTGATCCCAGAAGATGATGATAGAACTGTGCCTTTTGTTTCACTGGTTCCTCTACTATTTTCTAAAGTGGATTTATTAGTAGAGGACTGTCCATGCGCGTTACTTAGCGAGCTGGGAGTAAAAGTGGGAAAATGTAATAACGTATGATGCCGCCTTTTGCAATGGAGACATGAAGTTGCATTTGAGTACGTGTTGGCATAATGACCAGGTTTTAAACAATTAGAGCACAAGTTTAGCGGTCTCAATTTATTGAATCGTTCTATAGGTTTCAATTATAGGAAACGTGGGCACCTATGCAAGCGGTGTCTTTCCTTACAACGGACAATTATTGGCAATTGAAGGACTGTCCATCGACATTAAAACACGTTTGGATACCGTTTGTGATCTATGAGGTTGATAACCTTGAGCATTCACACCTATATTTGAGGTTAATGCATCTGCTTGTAATGAATACATTGCCGCTGTATAAAATTTGACAAATCATCGAAAGTTGGCATTTCGGTAGAGGACTCAAATTCGGTTTCAAAACGTTAAGCATCTATTAATCTTAAGCAGTACGTGAACAAAATGAATACGGAAGGGTCCTTAAGATTCATATTTCGGAAGGCCGTCGCACTTTCTAACACGACCTCTGCAAAATGTTCCAATGAGCGAAAATCAAATTTAGCAATCGGTTTAAAATTAAACACATTGATCAGATTCTTTGTGGCGTGGATTCTTTTATTATCGTATTTTTACTAAAATTGTCCATGCTTGTTGATAACCTTCTAAGGTGGTCAAGATGGCCGCAATAGACTGAAGCGCTGAACCCTTTAAAGCCGAGTTGAGGTAGTGAAATTTTTTAATTTCGGTCAACTGGTTATTATTGTGAATTAATGATGTAAATGTATCTTTGAATGATACCCATTTAGAAATTTGACCGTCAAAGGTGGGTAAATTTACTGTCGGTAATTTAATACGGGACTCGAACTCCATATATCTACTGTCACTTATCGCTGTTGTGTTAGTAGAAGCAGGTTCCCCCGCAACCCCAAGAGATATTGCCTCGTAATAAATATTTCTAGTTTCAATTCTTAATTCATCGATTCTTGAGATCGATGCGTCTTCAAGAATTTTCGCTAATGATTTAGCCTCCCTAATTAAACCTTGAAATTGATCATATATGCCGTCTAATTTAGACAGACGCGCCTTAAATAAATTTATCTATTCGAATTTTTTAACAATCGATACCGATATCTCTTGTTTCTGTTATATCTTTGGCTAATTCCCCTAATTCATCTTCAAAGTCAGCCAGATGAATTTTATCTTTATCTGTTTTGGGCCCCATTGCTTACCTTTGACCTAACCTATAGTAGAAAAAATATAAATATCACTCAATTTTAATATTTCAAAATAAATGTTTAAATCCGGCCCGGACTGGACCAAATTTATGTTAGCTCCCTCTTAGTTTATTTCAAACCTCGAATGAAGCCTAACTATTTAATTGTGATTTAATAAATGATAATACAAAAAGAAAGAAAGAATGAAAGTGGACTGTATCTTCAAACATTTATTTTGGAACATTTACGAAATTTATTGAAAACATAAAAACAAAATGAATCAATTTTACACTCGTTAGATATGTAAAAATAAAAAAAAAATAACAAACTTCTAGCATAAAATAAAGACCAGCTGAACCTACAATTGTGACAATATTAATGAAATATTTCCATGCTTAATCATAAAAAAAAAACTATTTCTATGGCCCAAATTACAATAAAAAAATATAAAAAAAACAACTTCTCTAGAGTCCCAATATGAAATTTATATATATATATATATATATATATATATATATATATATATATATATAAAAAATAATTAGTTGTACAACGTTACGTGGACGAAGCAGGACGTTCGTAAACCTCTGTCTCTATGCAGAAACCAATTGTAACTCTTCAAAATGAACTGCAAGTGGGCTGCGGCGATGGTGGCTCGAGAGAAAGAATTCATCTACTGTAGACCGCAGTGGGCAGTACATCAGTTGGCAGACCTGAGCTCTATAGCGGGCGGAGTCAGACTGTGCCTTGCGAAGTCTACGGGCTTAGGACTTAGACCTAGGACTTGTTTATAGGTAGGGCTAAAATCCATAACAAGTAGTCCAAGTATAACCAATTGATCTATATAATATAAACAATATAAGCTATGGGCCTATAATACTTAATATACACATCTCTTATACATAAATATACATCTTATTAATTGATTTCACTTTGCTAAAATAAAACAAATCAACAATTAATCAACAAACTAGTTAAGAGTAAAATAAAATGAATTAACGCTGTGGCGTTTTTAACCGTAAAATTAAAATAAATTAACGCTGTGGCGTAAACAACGCCATTTACTACACCAGTGCTCAATCAGGGAGAGGTATCTTTGAAGGTTTAAGGATGCTATATCAGGATCTGAGTCGAATCGGAGTCCGAAGGTATTAGGATAGACAGGGATATCGTCGGTAGAGGATGTAAAGGACGGGACCCAATAGGCTAAATTGAGGAATACCAGCCTCAATTGGATAGCAATTTGAAAATTCAGTGCCGCAGCGAACTCGGAAGGTACGATCTGAGAGGAAGCCCCGTTCCTACCTCTCAGATCGTACCTTCAAAAGCTTGAGCTATGTCCGGAAATGCACCCGAGCAATATTGCTTGCTTTCCATAGCTGCGGAAATATGATCGAATCGAATCGAAGTCCTTGTTGGACTGTGGAGTGTTGGGAACGGAATCCGAACTGGTGTGAAGGAAGATTTTGAGATTCTATAAAGTGTAGTATAGTATTTCAAGTATTTTTGAGAGGATTGGAAGTAGGCTAATGGGTCTGTAGGAAGTTAAGCTGTTGGGAGGTTTGCCTGGTTTTGGGAATAGGATAATAGGTGAATGTTTCTATGAAATAGGAAAGTGCTATTGTAAATGTATGTAAGCAATATGACAGCTTTAGGAGGAAGTTGTCTAAGGATCTGAGAAGTAAGGAGGTCGTATACAGATGATTTGCTGGTAGGTAGTTTTTGTAAGTAGATATTTGACCTCAGAAGTATTAACTGCTTCAGGAGGTAAGGAGAACTGGAGGGGTGGGCCCCTCTACTGCTGGCGTGTGGGTGGGGTTGGATTCTGGAAGAGGGGTAAATGTAAGGGAAAGGTGTTTGGCGAATTCTATCTATTTCTATCTTCGTCAGACGCTGCCCAAGAGCCATCACCTCGACGGAGAGGATGTGATATATGATGGGGTTTTAGGATTTGTTTAGTGATCTTCCATAGAGAATTACTAAAGTCAGACAAAATTTTGGAAGCTTTATAGTAATCTGATAGCTTTAAAAATCTCAAAAAGTCCCGTAAATTCCTTGGTCAGCAGCAGGAAAAATCAGTTAGAATACTTTAAGAACACATTAATATATGCGATCAGCATTAGGCATAAAATAGTTGCAATAGTTTTATACCACTTAGTAGGTAACTAATTTGATAAAATATTACAACATTTCGGAAACTTTTCACGAATTTGAGAATCAGACTACTTTTGTAAGAATCTGATTTAATAAAATTTGACCAATATTTAGAAACTTATCGAGATGGTAGCAGTTATTACGTGCGGGGCGACATGACAAAAATTGGAATCCGTTGGTCCAAGAGTTTTTCCTGCTACCTGTTTCAATCTATCTATTGGGTTTATAAAAAATGTCGGTCAATTTGATAACGCTTATATTAAAAAAACGACCTTAACATTTCTATCACATTAAAAAAACATAATAAGTTCGTTTATAAAAAAGAAATCGCTGCAATCGTACCTAAATAGAAACAAATAATGAACACTATATATTCAATACAATTTAATACAGCAACCTGTATATAAATATTTATATACGATATAAGTTATCTCTTCATGATAAAAAATGCCCTATCTTTGGCCATATATGCCATATATGGTATTGGATATTTTTGTCCGTAAACAAGGAAGGTATATTTTAAGTTCCAAGATATTTTCTTCTGGAATCTTTTCAAATAGGGAGAGTTTCGAAAATATTTCTCTAAATCTTTAGTTTTTTCATAAACTGTAGTAGCCTTATCTTTTTTGTAAGCCCAGATGCAGATGTGAAACCAGACCCTGTCTAAAGATGAAAAGCTGGCAAGCTTTGGCTAAGTCGGTACCATTCCCTTATTGAGATACATGCATTCCGCCTCAGTTTCTATGGTTATGCATCCATCTTTTAAAGAATAGCAGGATTCCTCATAAGGCAACACCAAATGAAAATGATCCTCTCCTAAGGAGTTTTTATAGTTAGATGGTTTAAAATTGTGAGGTCCCTTTATAGTATAAATATCTGATGTGGTTTCCCTTACCCTGGTCTCTCATTCGTTTGCAATGTTTTAGGATAATTTTACATATCTATCAAATACTATATGTAGTGAAGATGACCTGATTGATCTTAACTTTTGAATTATAAAAATTGATAGATCACCTTGAGGGAGAGTATGCAGAAAAACATGTCATCAACAATTGTATATTGAAAGAATGAGACACGAAGGCTAGGAGTAACCACATCAGATATTTTTACTATAAATGGACCACAAATTTTTAGACTATCTAATTTCAGAAATTACAAAGGAAAGAGTCATTTCAAAGCCGAGTTTGTGAAATTTATTGCTGAAGACACCGAAAAGCTCAAGAACGTCATCAATAAATTGGGTAATTCTTCATTTGGTAGCGGCTTATGAGGAACTTGCTATTCTCTAAAAACAGATGCACAACTATTGAAACTGAGATTGCTCGTATTTCAACGAGAGATTGGTATCGACTTAGCCAAAGCTTTGCCAGCTTTTCATCTTTAGACAGGGTCTGACTTCACATCTGCCTCTTGGCGTAAAGAAAAGAAAAGGCCACTACAGTTTATCTTTTCTTTACGCCACGAACGTACGTTAATAAAAACAATGTAAAAAAACTAAAGATTAATAGAAATATTTTCAAAACTCGGCTAATTAGAGACGATTCCAGAAGAAAATATCTTGGAACTAGAAGAATATAAATGCCTACTGTACGGACAAGAAGGTTGCACAAATATAAATAAAGCTAGAACATTTTTTTTTCCCAGAACAGATAACTTATATCCTATATTTAACGAGTTATTGTAGTAAATTGTATTTAATTTATAGTGTTCATTATTTTTTTCTATTTAGGTAGTGGACGGATAATTTGTGAAAGTGATCATGCTCCACTCTGGTTTGATGGGTTTCTATTGCCAGTGGAATTAAAAACTTCGATGACATGATGAAACTGAATATGGCATTGAACAAGAAACAGACTATGATTCCCCAGATAACTAGGACAACTTAGATATTTTCACCTTACTTCTAGTAATTTTTATAAACGAACTTATAATATTTTGGTAATGTGACAGAAATGTTGAGGTTGTTTTTGTTAATATAAACGTCATCTCTGTTGTTTCTTTATTGATTATTTTATACAACCTAGTGTACATAAACTGGTACGTTACCGCCATGATTACGTGCGTATACACTCATTTTTTTAGATGCTGCTTATCAATCGATGATATAGATAACTATATCATAGACAATATATAAATAGATAACTAGCATTTTATGAAATATAAAATAACAAACTACATTTTCTTAACAAATAGTATAGTTAATGGTTAAATAATAATATGGATTTGTTTGTCATTAATTTGGGATTTTTGTTTATTGAATTGACCAACATTTTTTATGAACCTAATAAATAGATTGAAATAGGTAGCAGAAAAAACTCTTGGACCAACGGATTCCAATTTTTTGTTATGTCTCCCCGCACGTCTGTGTATCTGTGTGTATATGAACACTAGCTCGAAAAAGAAAAATCCTACGAAACTGATAATACGTATTAAAGATAGGTATATGCTTTAGATGTGGCATCAAGCTTTTCCTTAAAATCGGCTAACCGGAAGTTCCACTTTATATCAACGCTGAAACACATTTCCACAATTTTCTCAAAAACGGCTCTAACGATTTTGATTAAACTCGGAGTATCATTGTATAATTAAGTGGCCTTTAATATCAATGTAAAGTGACATCAATGGGGATAAGACTACTTAATTATACAATGATATACCGAGTTTAATCAAAATCGTTAGAGTCGTTTTTGAGAAAATGTGTTACAGCGTTGATATAAAGTGGCAGTTCCGGTTAGCCGATTTTAAGGAAAAGCTTGCTGCCACATCTAAGGCATATACCTATCTTAAATAAGCAATACAGTTTCGTAGGACTTTTCGTTTTCGAGCTAGAGTGTTCACATACACACAGACCATTTTTCTAGACTTGGTTATTTGGACTCAGGGTACTCCAAAACGTATATTTCCGTTGAAAACTCACATTCAAAAATTTTCTTGATAGCAATACTTACCCTCACTATATATTATCATGCATTATTATACCCTTACTATATATTGAACACACCCTTGGTAATAATTTAATATTAGTTTTATTAAAGATGAATAACACAAAGATAGACCAACAACACTGATCAGATGGAATGACTGAACAAGGAAGTAGAGAGTGAACATAGCATTATTCAAATAGGCTACCATACACCCCTTTATGCTAATGATACTTTCTTCAATTTACCACTGATTAATAGAACCTGTTTTACTTGTTTTAATTTTGTATATCCAAAAGTTGATAAAGATATAATAAAAATAAATAGTTTTTTTTTTTTTTAAATGGAGCCTTCAGTTTGTTTCATGGATAAAAGGAAATGATCTTTATATTTGTCTTATCATCTCCAGTTATTCAACAAAATGTTGCTGTATTAACAAATTGTTATTCTCATAACATTTTTACATCTGCTTCAGTCTTCATCAAACAAGCATTAAAATGTCTTGTACTAGTAAGAAGTCAATTACATAATCATTTTTTCTTCAATTTCATGTTCCAATGTAATAACAAGTAACACTAGCGGATCTAGGAATTAATTTTGGAGAGAGGGGCTTCAGCCCGAAAGCTTTCTTTTTTCTACACATATAAGGATAATTACTTCGGAAGAAAAAGAAAGAAACTGTTAGTTAGAGAATACCTATAAGAAATAGTATTTAAGTTATTCTTGAAGTCCTATCAAATGTAATTAATGAATAATAAAAGTTTTTAGAGATAATTTTTTTGTAAGACATGGACATATTTTACCGTTTTGGAGGGCTTCAGCCCGAAAGCCCCCCTCCGTTGTACATCCGCCAGTGCCAAGTACAATATTTCAAAAACACAATGCTGCAATAAAATTAAATTGTTATTTACATTTATTTGAGGTCATTTTTACTTAGTCTGTATTCAGTAAAACATAAACAGTTTGGGAGTTTCAATAAGTATTAGTTTTTTCCTAAAAAAAAAAAAAACTAAAGGTGTATTTACAATACATATTTTTCTAAAAATAGAATGAAATTAGAATTGTGAAAATAAAATAAAGTATTGCAGCAATTTATTTTTATTCAATACTTTCATTGACAGTACAGATAAAAAAACGCAATAATAAGTTAAAAACATTAATCAATAAATATTGAGCAAAATATTCTACTCTTTACAATCAATTCATTAAAATATAAGTTGAAATCACCTGGTCAATGCAATAATAATATCAATATAAATACAGATAGTTTGTAACAAGTACAAGCTTTTCAATCATTGTTAAAAATTGTAACTTTGATTGCCATATAATATTTTACAAATTAAATTTAAGAATATAAATTCTTAAACTACTACATATACAAATTAAAGTAAAAAACAAATCATTTTGAGGAGTATAAACTAAAAGCCCATTTACATTAAACCATATCATATATATGTAACATTAGTAAAGGAGTCTAATATAAATTTATATTTATCCCCAACAGGAATGGTGATCGATAAATCACTTTTAACTGCTTTAAAATCAGTTTCTGACAAACATTCATGATAAAATTCCTGACTAGATTCTTTTAATATTCCTTGATTAACAGATTTTTCTAGACATGCCAAACAGATCAAATTTCCTTTCCCTGAGGCTATAAGTTCTCTCAGCCTATTTAATGCTTCCTTATAGGCAACTGACAAAACAGATCCATCCATTGGGTCAGTAATGAGTCTGGATAACCAGGCTACCTGCAACAAAGAATTATTTGAATAATAATGTAATCTAATATTAACCCTAGTATGATTTTAATGTCATGGTAGAAAGAATTTTGTCTTTCCACTCCCCTTCCTTATTTATACGGTTTAAACTGAAACACAGATCTACCTGAAAGGGGTTTTGATAACTAGTTTGCATCCAACAGTGCATTTTGAAATTTTAAAATCAACCTCAATGTATGATTAGTTCCTTTATATGTTAACTTTTTTTTTTTTTAATTTTTTGGTTTTATTTTACTCCCATACCAGACTGAAACGACTAGAAACCGCCCGACGTTTTCGACTACTGCAGCACTTACTATACAAACGCTCTAAGCTCACAATCAATTACAAACAACTCATATATATGACAATAATAAGACCTATTTGGACTTACGGAATTGAGCTTTGGGGCTCCACTAAACCATCGAATTAGTCTCGTATCCAATCCTTACAATCCAAAATCCTTCGTAAAATCCTCAAAATAAAATCATCCATAAAGATCTTAATGTTCCATATGTTTCCAATTTGGCCCAATCCAGATATCTATCCTTCCATAACAAACTGCAGAACCATCCGAATCCTCTCGTTTTAAACCTTACTTCCTCCTCGGTCCCTGATAATCCTCCAAGGCGTCTGAAAAGAAGATGGCCTCAGGACCTTCTAATATAGAACTTTAATTTGAGTTCTACCAATGGGTAGTTTCTCTTCATGTTGTACATGTCATGTTACCAATGTCACATTTACTTATTGTATTTTCCATGTAATACAGTTGTAAATCTCAATAAAATAAAATTTAAAAAAAAAAATGGTTTTATTTTATCTTAAATTTAAAGCTCACAAAATGGTAAGTGTAAAAACAAATTTATGATTTCATATTTCAGGTCTAAACTCCATGTGACAAACCTATCACACTTCGAACTATTTTCTCTAATTATTGGTTTTCCAGAATTGGTTACCATTTCCCTATTTTCACCTTTATCTACATAGTTGGAAAACAGTCGGAATGATGAACAACCAATCCTTCATTCCCGAGATAAAATAGGAAAAACTAATAAAAATACAGACAAATTTCTAAACTAATTCTCCACTTTCACCTACCTCTATATAGATGTAAAACTGTTGGAATGGTGAAAAACCGAAGATTTATTCACGAGATAAAAGAGGAAAAGCAAATCAAAATTCAGAAAACTTGTACCACTCCTGATTCCATTGGTCTGCCTTTAATAGTTATAAAATTGTTTGAATGGTGAAAAACCGAGCATCCATTCATGAGATAAAATAGGGAAAGCAAATGAAAAATCAGAAAATGTTCTATACCAATTCTCAATTTTCGCCTACATCTACATAGTTGGAAAACTGTTGTATTGGCGAAAAACCGAGCATTCATCCACGAGATAAAAAAATGAAAAGCGCATGAAAATTTGTACCACTACTGTTTCCACTGGCATATTTCTAAATAGTTATAATATTATATTATTGTATAATATTTTTAAGGAAAAGCAAATGAAAATTCAGAAATGTAATTGTGCAATTATAAATCCGACAATATTTTCATATAGAGCGGCCCAGAAAACTTTAGGGAATCTGAAAAGTATCAGAAACTTGATGCACAATCTTAAATTTGACAGTATTTTCATAAAAAGTGCCCTCGAAAACATAATCGTGGACCGTTATATCAACAAAAAAAAATTACAGTTACAAAAAAATTATTGGAATCATATTTTTATCTTAAATAATAAATAATAGACAATGTAGGTTATCTGTAAATAACGAATAACAAATAATTAGCCGTCCAAAGGTCTTAGAATAAGAATAACAAATAAAAGTGGGTACTTGTCAAGTAGCCGGTCGGGATCGACTGCTATCTGCCAATGTTTATAACTTGATAAATATTATTCAGTATAGTATCCATTTATTTATAGTATCTATTATTTGTTATATATATATAAAAATTTTAATAAACGTTATTCCAATAACGTCCAATACTGCACAGACCTAAAGCAAACATTTATTAAAATAATACTCCATTTGTTTCTCTTATACTTACACACTTAGAATATACAATAAAATCCTCAATATCGTCAATGATATTCAGCTTACTAATTAAAATTAATAAAGCTGCCATTAGATCTTTCAATGGAGGATTGCCAGATTCTCTTATAAAATATGTAGAAGCTCCAAAGAAATAAGTAAAATTTCGATACTTAAATGAATCACTTTCACTATGTATGTAACCTAAAATAAAAATAAAAAGAATTTGGATAAAATATAAAACTGGATAAAAACTGAGTTGCTTTTATTATTGTAAAATCTATTGATTGAATAAACATAAAAATATTGTCATGACACATCTGAAGGTTATTCCTCAACCCTCTATTTGTAGACTTGCTTATTAGCCTAAGGCTTATGCTAAATTATAAGTAATAGAGGTGAAATGTCACAAGACCCAGTAAAAATAACATGATAGTTGATACCTATTTCATTCTCTATATTACTATGAAAAAAGAAACAGATAATAAACTTTACTGTTTTAGGAATTCAATAGTTAGTTCAATAACCATAAACGACTGTTTAGATGATCATAATAATACAATATATACAGGGTTTAATGTACATGATCTGGGCCACACAAAAAGAAGTGATAGTAGACCTCAATTGTAACAGAAAAGGTCATTGGAGATATTAGCCCAGTTACCTTGTACATCGTTAAGTTGCATTGAATGGGGGTAGAAGGTTTCTTTTTAATGTCCTATATAAGATATGATTTAGTTGCAAAATTCAAGTTTTCAACTTTGGTATCTCAGCCGGATCACTTTTAAGAATCCCAAAAATTACTATATTTTCGAACTTTTTCTGGTCTTCTCCCATTTTATCTATGAAGCAGCACATTTTCGTCAAAAAACCATTCCGTACATTTTTTAAACAAAATTAAATATGCTACAATTTAAGACCAGAACCGGTTCGGTAAATTAAACAATATAAGAGATATAGGTTTTCAAAATTTGAAGAATTTTATTTCCCATTTAAATTATTTTGCTTGTTTTATCAAATGGAATTGTATCTTCAATAACCTATTTGATATCAGTCAGTGAAGTAAATATTAATTGATTTTAATATTTTGAAGGAGGGGTAATGGTGGGGAGAGGAAGATTTGGTGGGAGAGGGTAGGCCGTGGGCCAGACCCCGCTAACGTACATCTTGCCGCACACCGCTATAAATTGCATATCGCTGTGTTCCTTGTAATTATATATTAAAAAAAAAGCCAATGTTTCCACAATGTTATCCAAACATGGCAAATTGACGACTTTAACTTGAGTTAGTTTTTCGACCACTGAGGTTCAGGAGTGTGCTTAATTTCGATATAATTGGTCTTTTATTAAAGTTGGATAGTCAGAGAATAATAAAACATCCAAAAAATTTTAAAAATAATTGACCTTGGCAATAAAAAATACCAGTAAAGTCAACTTTTTCAAGTCATTCAAATTAAAGTTGAAAATCAAGCGTCCTTTTAATTGAACGGCCAACTATAATGAAAAATGCCTTTAAAAAAAAACATCTAGCGAATACATTTATCTATCTAAATCACTGATCAATTTTAAACATATTTGAAACGGTTCTTTAGAAAATGCACTTAATCAGCTGAGAAGCGGCATTGGCGTAGACGCCCACAATCCCCTGCCACCTCATTCTCTCATAAATAGCATAGTTATAGTGCTACTCTCTGTTTCTATCAGTTTCTTGTTATATTTTCAAAGATTTTGGATCTTCTCAACAGTGATTACAGAATTTCTTTTTTATAATGGTTTTTTCTTTTTCGATTTTTTATATATTTACATATTTTGCTATGATTTGTCTCCATATCTAACACTGGTCTCTAAAATTAAATTTCTGAGAAGAGGAGAGTTTTGAAAGGTTCGCTAAGCCTTTTTTTTTGTTGCCTGCTGGTTTATTAGGAAGAGGATCGAATGCAATAAATGACTCAGGTCATTCTAGCACACTTATTTTATTAAATAACTTATAATATTAGCTTCAAATAAATTAACATAGGTATCTATCTTTTATTATTTATAGCCATTCCTATATCCATGTAGCCTACTCCTTCAAAATAATAAATTAAATAAATGTTTACTTCATTAACTCTTATAAGGCAGGTCACTCTTCTTCTTTCTCTTCCACCCATTTGCCTCTCAGCGTGGGGGTGCTTCCAGCCATCGGTTCCATGCATCCCTGTTCCCGGCAAGGTTCCTCATCTCTTCCAGGGTCTTCCCTCTTCGTCTTCCAAATGACTTGGAACATATGAGGTTCTTGGTCGCCCTCTCGGTCTTCTCCCCATCGGCCTCACCTCTAGGGTTTTAACTGGGTCTCTGCGGTGGTCCATCCGGCAGACATGCCCATACCACCTCAGCTGTCTCCTCTCCAGAGTTTCTAGCGCGGGGCGTATCTTTAGCTCCTCCCTGATCCTGTCATTTCGGAAACAGTCTCTCCGCGTTTACCCCACAATTCTTCTAAGAAACTTCATCTCAGTGGCAGTAACATGGCTTTGTAACCTCTCATTCAGTATCCAACTCTCTGCTCCACAAAGAAGTAGAAAGTGCAATAGGAAGACAGACTTGAACAGATGGAGCTTCACATCCTGCCCACTTCCTTTTTTCTGATTACAGTATTGTATATTGCATAGTAGACGGAATTTGCTTTTGATATCCTGGTTGAAACTTCCGAATCTACTTTTCCCGACCTATTGATTACCGTACCCAGATAGGTAAAGTCTGTCACCTCCTCTTCATTACAGATAATCCGGATATCCTCTCGAGTTCTGCCAACTTGAAGAATTTTGCTTTTGTGAGAATTGATGGTCATTCCCTTCCTTTCCAATTCTTCATTCCACTCTGCTACTGCCTGCTGAAGTCGCTCAGGGGAATCTGCAATTATAATGATGTAATCTGCAAATAGGAGAAAATGTACAACTACAGGAAGCAAGTTCCAATGGCCCATGTGCATTCGTGCTGTGTGCCTTCTGCAGATGGAGGCTATCTCATCCATATATACAGTTATTGAAGACATAAACATGAAAATTAAAATTAGCTTAACATTGTCGAGTTTCGAAAATTTCATTTACGTCATTAACAATTTTTGTATGAACTTGAAGTAAATGTTTGTTAAATAATTGTTCTGTTTAAATTTCAGTCTTCTGGTTGTATCTTCTATATTGTATATTCTAAGTGATCTCTCCCTCTCTCACCAAACCTCATCATGATTAAAAGGAGATCATTGATGCCATATTGGGAAAAGATACTTGGATTATAATTTCTAATTAATTAATAAAGAGAAGAATAGTTGGGATGGTCAGTCAAAAAAGAAGGCAAAAATAAATATTATCATTTATTTTTGCCTTCTTTTTTGACTGACCACCCCAACTATTCTTTTCTTCATTATCCATGACAGTTAACGATTTACCAATTATAATTAATTAATAGTTCATAATTTACAATTTAATTCCATTTATATTTAATTTTGTTTCTCTCCTTTTGTATTTTATAATTATTTTTATTTGTACCTTTGTATTATTCAAATATAGTTATTTTATGTTTTGTTTATTGAATTTATGAAGAGAACCACCGATTATATTTATTGATTATGATGTCCCTGAGGGTAAACTCACAGTTATGAGAGACATTCATAATATTAATTCAAATTGTTGGTATAATAATATGAAATGTAATTTAATGAAAAATTTTAATATGCACTCTATTCTAGATACAGCACTTACGGTCCTTTCCTATACAGCATTGGCTGCTGCGAGGACCTCAATAAGATCAAATATTTACAATAATGCATTAACTCTTAACTCTATATTAAAAATTTTAATCATTTTTTTGAATCTACAATAGTATTTTTAGGGTTGACATTACACAAGAAGGCAGTGATTGATACTATTCACTAATATTTCAGGAACTAAAAATTGATTAAGGGGGAAAGTATACTATTTTAAATAGAAATTTAAAATTATTACTTGTATAATAATTATTTTTTTAATACATTGAAAAAGTTATTTTATTCTCAAACAAAATTATATCCAAAAATTCAAATAAATATGTAGAATTTATCAATTATTAGTCCAATAATTGTTTTAAGAAGTTATAGATTGATTGATTCGGTTATTTCAGAAACAATGGAGGTGATATTTTTATAATTTTGAAAACTAAGCAAACAAATATTTTAAACTAATTTTCATAGTTTTTCATTTTCATCTTTTTATAAAGTCTACAAAAACATGTACAATTGATCTTCTACTACCTATGTAATGAGTTTTCTTGCACTTAAGTATGTGACTGTCTACCATGTATTCAGAACAAGTCTCAACTCAAAGCCAGCAAAAATAACACATGCACTGTTTCTTAAATGACAGATTCAATTGTATTTTTAATAGAGGATTGTTAAAAAATGTTTGGATAGCTAGATTTTGGGCTAGTGAGTTTATGTAGCTATAGTATTGATTGAGAAAGGATTCTTGCATACTTCAGACCAGATCTGCAACATAAAGTCTCATAGAATAAATTTATTTATGATATAATGATGAATATTGAGGGTTTCATAGAGTAAGAGGGATTAAAATTTAAAAGCTAAAGGTATAGTTACATAGGTATCAATTACACATTACACAACGTGTGTTGCTGTATTTCCTCAGAGGCATAATAATAATTGTCTAATTTTTATTATTTTTTTTATTTAAATAAAATGAATGTTTCAGGAAAGTGTAACAATGATATTTGGAAACAGCTGACTACACATAAGACTTAAGCCAAAGTGAAGTTTTGGATCATGGACATAAAAGACCTGATGAGCAGAACATACATATTTAAATATTATGGTATGGCAGAATATTTTGGATTTATCAAAGGAAAAGGAAAGTAATAGGAAATGATTCGTAATAATTTTGATTATAAATCACAACACTGAAACCATTTTTGAAGGTTAGCAATCAGGTTATGAAAAAAGGTCAGTGCTAGAAAGTGATTTGAGATCAGCAGTAATTGTCAATGATTAAGCCAATGATATTATCTTATGGAACTCCAAAAGATAAGTAATAATAGGCAAAAAAAAAATTAAATCCTGTCAAAAGATAGGATATAATGGTAATCTTAGAAGAAACTTGCAGTTGATGTATTGTGTCTTTCCCAGAAATGAAGAAAATACATGAGTGACAAATATAAATTAAAATAAAAGCATAAGAAATAAAAATAACTAATATTAAATTCACCATTATATGACAATTCTAATTCTTGAAGAAAACATCTTTTAATTTGGGAGCCAACAGAAGGGTCATCTCTCCTAATATTGGTAAACAAATGTAAATATTTTGCTACCTCAATTGCTATCTCAGGATTTATTGTAACCTCGTTTAGCACATCCTTCATCCAGATTCTGAAAAGAAGTATTAAATATACTATAGTTTAAGTAAATATAATTCATTGAAAAATATATATGACATATTTTTATGTAATATAACATAAGCAAATGTGTTTATATATATATATATATATATATATATATATATATATATATATATATATGCATGTGTGTGTCTGTATGTTGATGAACATCCTGGTGGGTATCCATCCGAAAACCTGGAAATATATATGAATTTTTCAATAGTACTTTGAAAAAAAAATGTATAATTTTTCTATAAGCTCTTTTGTGAATAAATAAAATTGATTTCATTTCTATAATCATACATATTGAGCAGCTATTTTTTCATTTTAAAATTTTTAATCAACTTCTCCAAAAAATAAATAACACAAACCAGCAATATCACTGTAAATAATAGGTTTCTAATGGGAAAAACATTTTGCGAAATGTCCAACAACTATAAGAATAAGAAAGAGATTCGGCAGAGGATAACTATCGGAAACAGATGTAAAAGAAGATACAAGGATGCACTGGCTGATGATACCAAAAATTAGCCCCATCAAGAAACAAAGAAAAAAGTATAAATGGTGGATGGAACATGATCCAGGGAGTGCTGATCGAGGCTGCTCAAGAAGTTCTGGGACCAACAGAAAAGGAACCTAGGTAGCCTTCCTTTGATGAAGAATGCGTACATAGCACTGACATAAAAAATAGAGCATATAAAACAATGAATGCAAGAAGAACAAGACAGACAGTGGAAGAATAACGCAAAAAAAGATGGAAGGAAAAGCGACTATATTAGAGAAAAAAGAGGGATTGGAAGGAGGTAGAACTCAAGGCAGCTAAAATATTTAGTGCCGATAGAAATGTTCAAAAATTTTCTGAATCTATACCGACATAGAAAACCATTCAAGCTCAACCACGCCGCATGCAAAGATCCTCACGGCAACATACATGAGGAGAAAGAGGCCTACATGAACCAATGAAACAGACATTTCTCAGCCATTTACAGAAGAGAACAAGTTAATAGATAATATCCCAGCTGAGCTTCTCAAGTATGGAGGTTCTGGTCTTGAAAAAGCTCTTCACAACCTCATCATAGACGTATGAACGAGGTGATATCCGATAGATGGAAGAAATCCATAATTTGCATAATTTACATGAAAGGAGGCCCCTATGATTGCTGCAATTACCTTGGAATATAACTTTCTACCCCATACGTACAATGTCCTGTCCAATGTTTTGTTTACAATATTACTCCTGTTTGCTGAGAGAGAAATAGGCTCCTATCAGCATAGATTTCGAAGAGGTAAATTAACAACAGACCAGTGTTGGGAAAAATTTATCTTAAATAATAGATAATATATAACAAATAATCTATTCGAACTTTCAACAATGAATAACGAATAATTCTGTTTATCTTTTATCTAGATAATAAATAAGTTCAAGTTGTCTATTATTTTTTTATTTGTTATTCGAGTTTTCGAATAATTTGACGCTAATTTTATTTTTTCTTCTATATGAGGGCCTATTTATATATTTTCAGAGCCATTGTTTTCTAAAATTATCTCCATTTTAAGATTACGGCACTGCTTTGCGACTTTTTTTTTATTACTTCGATATAAGGATTGATTTATTTATTTTCGGAGCAGTAGTCTTTGGGGCGCTATTTATGAAAATATTGACGGATTTGAGATTGCTCTCCCGGGCATCTACTTTATGTAACCTTTTGGATTTAATCGATATTAGGGTCAACTATTATGTTTTTGGGGCGCTTTTTATGAAAATACTGTCAGATTTGAGATTGCGCCCCCTGGGCGTCGACATTTTGTTACTTTTTGGATTTGATCGATATTAGGGTCGAATATTATGTTTTTGGGGCGCTTTTTAATAAAATACTGCCAGATTTGAGATTGCGCCCCCGGGCATCGACATTTTGTTACTTTTTGGATTTTATTGATATTAGGGTCGACTATTATGTTTTTGGGGCGCTTTTTATGAAAATACTGTCAGATTTGAGATTGCGCCCCCGGGCATCGACTTTATGTAACTTTTTGGATTTAAACTTGCAGTTGATGTATTGTGTCGATCCCAGAAATGAAGAAAATACATGAGTTACAAATATAAATTAAAATAAAAGCATGAGAAATAAAAATATAACTAATATTAAATTCACCATTATAAGACAATTCTAATTCTTGAAGAAAACATCTTTTAACTTGGGAGCCAACAGAAGTATCATCTCTCCTAATATTGGTGAACAAATGTAAATCTTTTGCTACCTCAGGATTTACTATACTGATTTGAGATTGCGCCTCCGTGGATTGACTTTTTGTAACATTTTGGATTTATTTGATATTAGAGTCCACTATTATGGTTTTTTTTAGGGGGGGGGAGGGCGCTTTTTATGAAAATATTGTTGGATTTGAGATTGCGCCCTTGGGCATCGACTATTTGTATGAGCAAAGAATAATTTAAAAAATTCTAATTAATTGGAACTGATAAAGAACAATAACAAGATTACAATCATGGTAGCAAGATTATCTGTTGAACTAAGTAGATGCAATTTAAAAAAAAAGAAAACTTGATTGCAGAAAATTAACACATAAGAGTTATTAAATTTACAATCATAAAATACTTATAATATGATTAAATTTACATCTAAATCAACCCCAGACAAGATTATAAGGTCTGAACATCAGTTTCGACTATTTTGATTTTAAATAGCTAAAATATCAAATAATAAATAAATCTGATGTCTTGATTAGTAATGGTTTTAAAGAATTAAACATATTAATGAATGACATATATTAATATTAAATTTACCATAAAATAATAAATCAAAATGTTTTATCATAAATTTTGAATTAACATTAACTTTATTTGTTTGTTAACATGATAAATAAGAATTTATTTATAGAACAATAACAAAAAAAAGCTGACCATACCTAATAACCAGTATTTCCACATTATTTTTAAAAATTTTCAATTTGGTCAGTCAGATTCTCCCTTTTTCTTCCTCAAAATGAACAATTAAAAATCACCTACACCCAAATATATACAAAATAATACGTAATATTACATGTCTCTACTCGTTTAATGTCAGTTTTACTTATGTTATTAAAAAATAGATTAAACTCATGATTGGCTTTGCTTGCTAAAATTGTATCTCTGTTTTCCCCTCCTAACATTGGAATTATCCTAAAAAGGCAGATTTTTCACCAAAGTGGAAACCCTACAAATAACATACAATTTTTAAAGGTTTGTTTTTTTTATCTTATGCCAAAGTCGTTGGTCATTCGGCCATCCGACATCTTGCTGCCCAGTATAATTTACATTTTTTAATATATACATTTAAAAATGTTTTTTCTCTTATGTCCATCAAGGCTGCACATGTGTCTAGATGGTCTGCATCCATTCTTCCTTGATGACACAAGTTACAACAAGGATCCTCATCCAGGCCTATCTTGTGGAGATGAACCTGCAGATGGTCACGACCAGTTAAAAAAACACAATTTTTAAAGTGCAATAATTATAAATTAAATATTTAAATATAGATTTATTACAATTATTGAAGATGTAACCAAATTAATAATAAAAGAGTGTTATAAAATTGACTGTTGAAAAATACATGCATTTTACATAGACAAAACATCACTTAAATATAAAAAAAGTAAGTAATAATAATAAACAGGTTTGAAATCGATAATTAAGAACATAAAAACAAAAATCAAACGTGATAAACATTTTCATCTGAAATTTTTCAAAATCATTTGCTGATTTTTATTTTGGATCAGAAGTGATCCTGATCATTTTTTTTTTTCAACAAAATTTTTCTATTAGCAACATAACATCTTTAATTTAGAAATTTATTCGAAATTTATGCTTATGAAACAAAAAAAGTAAATAAATATATATATGAATAGTGCAGGTGCCAGGTGCTCAATTAAAGCTATCAAAGAAATGTAATATTAAAAAATGTGTATTTTAATAACGAATACATATATATCAATATATTAATTTGTGTGTAAAAGGTGATTTTTATGAATCAATAAACATCAAAGATCTATTTAATTTTTTATCCATAAATTAGGCATCATTTTAAAGTAATAATTCAAATATAATAATTATTACATGATTTTGTAGGAAAAGTAATTCAGGGTGGCTACCAAATTGTCAGAGAAAAAATTCCCTGACTTTTCCCTATTCAATGAAAGCTTTCTCTGACCAATATGTCCGAGAACACAAATGCTAAAAATGTATAGTTTATAACTAATGAGTTTATAACTATAACTTCTGTTTAAGTCTATAACTATAACTATAACTTAAAGTCTGTTCACACTTTTAAAAAACAAATATAATGTTCTAGAGGAAGCATTTTTTAAACTTGATTAAGATTTTTTTTTTTTAGTTTAGAAAACTAAACTTTAAGTAATTTATTTTTATTGCCTACTTACTGATACTTTAAGCATTTTATTTTCATAAATTGAGAGTATGTAAAAGTTGATACTTGATGTTTTTATCTATTATAAAATAAACTGAGCTATGGGTGATTCTTATTTTTATGTAGTTCCACATAGGCAATTTAGTCTTTTTATTGCCACAAACAGAACAATAATTATCCATACGATACTAACTGTGAGGAGAGATGGCCGAGTAATTCAGTCAATTTTATTAAAGCTAATAACATTTTCAATATGATTAATCATATACCATTTTTCTCTATCTCGCTTAGTTTCCGAATTATCCGTCCCTAATTATCGCTAATGTAGGAAAAACAATTTTACCTCATAATTTTTACTGTATTTAACTAGCTAACTAACTATTGGCTGTTTCGTTCAACAATTAGGCCACGAAAGTTTATGGGAACGAAAGTTTTTAATTTAAATTTAGCAAGAGTAGCAAGTGTCATGGCCGCAAGTGCAGTATAACTTTCATGTCGCTCTGTATTTGTTGCTTTGTAATGTGATCAATATTCAAAGTTGTGGTGTAATACTTAATTAACAGTGAGTTAATAAACAGTTTTACACTTTTACGTTTACGTACACGCAGGTGAGGTACTATTTATTAACAATAGACAATTGATAAATTGGTGCTCATTTGGTTAGATCGAGAGGCCATTAATTCCCTTACGTGACTTATCATACTCGGATAAGCTCACGGCCAGGGGCTCTGTTTACTAACTTCCTTCAGTCATCAGGTCTTCAGTTCGAACCCAAGACATTATATTTACGTTTCCTTTTTCTTTTTTTTTTTTTTTTTTCTTTTTTTTTTCTTTTCCAGAGACTGTTTTATTTTTATTTAAATATTTATTCTAAGAAATGTTTTATTTTATTTCTGATTATAGTTATGTATATAGTTTATTTTTTTAATAGTTTATTTCGTAATCTTCAATCTTTTTAATTATCATATTTAGGAGTAAATATATATATATTTTTCTTTCTCTCTTTTATCATAATATGGAAGATATGAATTTAGATAAGAGTTCGTCAGGTGAAGATTCGGAGGACGAAACGCCGTTTTCTGGGGTTAGCGAAACAGATTCGCAGTATTTAAAAAGACGAACACTTCAAAAACATCATCGAAACACTCCTCCTGGGTCGGGAGCTAATTCACCCAATAAGAAAAAAAATAAATCAGCTAAACCTAAACAGTTAGCAGAGCAAAATAAATCTAAAAAGTCAACTGAACAAAGTAAATCTACTAAAACTAAACAATCAGCCGAGCAAAATATATCATCACCACCTCAAACCAGAAGCAAATCAATTACCATAACATCAGAGCCAACTGCACCAACCACCACTAACACCAATAATCCTGTTCCCGTTAATAAAATATCAAGCAAGATTCCGGAGCCTCAAGAGTTTTCTGAGCCCGAGCCGCCACCTATTTTCATATCAAAAGTCGATAACTTCATTACATTTGGTCAAGAAATTGCCGGTCTGATTGGACAGACCAATTTCCGCTGTTTCTCCAGAGTTAATGATATCAAAATAAACACAAACTCTCGAGAAAATTACAAAGCACTTATAAATTACTTTACGTCCAAAAACTATGATTTTCATTGTTATCAATTAAGACAAGAAAAGCCATACCGAGTGGTGTTAAGAGGACTACACTCAAGCACCCCAATATCTTTCATCAAAAGTGGCCTAGAAGAAATAGGTCATAATGTTAGGCACATATCATGCGTAGTACACCCAACGGAAAAATATCCTTTACCACTATTTTTCGTCGATTTAGAGCCTGCCAGCAATAACATCGAAATTTTCCAAGTGAAGAGGCTTATATATTCCACCATTAAATTTGAAGAGCCTAGACAAAAGCCTATAATAGTTCAATGCACTAAGTGCCAAGACTTGGGGCATACAAAGACTTATTGCCATCACCAGGCCAGGTGCGTGAAATGTGCCGGCCCCCACGCATCTGACACTTGTCAGAGACCTCGAGACCTGCCTGCGAAATGTGACCTTTGTGGTGAAGAACATCCAGCAAACTACAGAGGATGCAAAGTTTATAAACATTTTTATAAGCAGAGAGCTCAGAACATTGAATCGAAAAGCGTAAAACTGAACCAAGAAAGTATCACCCATCTACCTGAAATTGATAATCTGTCAAATTTTCCTGAATTGCCAAAAATGTCTACTCAAAATACACAGCTAGCGTCTACTTCAAAAGAAATTGATCAACCTCAGCAGGACTTTAGAAAAACACCAATCACCATGAAGAAGCAGCAGCCTCAAATTCAGGCGCCTCAAATCTCCCAATGCAAACCTCAATCTCACAATCCCCAATCTCATCCTCCACGTCAGCAAATTCTCCCTCATCATATACCCTTACGAGTCAAATTACCACCGCAGCATCCTCAACAGTCCCATCCTAACGCCCAGAAAAAAAGTGCAGCACAAGTACCTTCCAATCTAGACCCACCTCGTGCACAACGACGGATCCCGCCCTCAGCTAACACTCCTAATCCACAACAAGAACCTATCCTGAATCTAATTCAAAATCAACATCCATCCGACCTAACCTCCATTCTATCATCCTTCCTATTGGACCTGCAAAATACTATAAAACCACTTATCACTCTTCTCACCAGAATCCTGACCGAAATTCCGTTCAATTTCCAACGATGAGCACAAAGCCCCTAACTATCCTTTTATGGAATGCTAACGGACTAAGTAACCACCGTGACGAACTTGACTTATTTCTTCATAATAATCACATTGACATTGCTCTATTGACTGAAACTCACTTCACTAAACGAATACATTTCTACATACGTGACTACTTCACTTATAGAACTGATCACCCAGACAACACCTCCCATGCCGGTTCTTCCATCCTTATACATAAATCATTACCCCATTCCCTTATTCCTTCCACTCCAACTGATGCCATTCAATCAACTTCCGTAGTCCTTTCAACTCGCCCTTTCCATCTCACATTCTCAGCTGTATACTGTCCTCCTGGTAATTCCCTCTCCTATAACCTCCTTGATTCCTTATTCAAATCCCTCGGATCGCGCTTCATTGCTGGAGGAGACTACAATGCTAAACACCAACGATGGGGTTGTCAAACATCCAACCCCCGAGGTAACATCCTATCACGTGTTTCATCTTCCAACAATTATTCAATCCTTTCGCCCATGAGTCCTACTTATTGGCCAACATCCCTCAAAAAAGTCCCGATATCCTAGATATATTTATAACTTCTCAGATCTCCTCCTCACAAACCATAATCAAATCCCTTGATGACCTTTCTTCAGACCATAGTCCAGTTCTACTTTCACTACATTCGAGCTATGCTCCTAAACCATCACCTCCTAAATTGATCACAGGACGAGTGAACTGGGACCAATTTCGTGATGATTTGGAAAACAAACTAGACTTAAAAATTCCGCTAAAGACAAAAGAGGACATTAATGGTGCCATTGAAAAACTGACAGCATCAATAACAGACAGTATAAATAATAACACTTTTATCAATAAGTTCAACAATTCACAAAAGACTGACTTGCCACAGCATATTCGTATCTTATTGAAGGAAAAACGCAGAGCAAGATCGAAGTGGCATAGAACCAGATATCCAACAGATAAAACTCACTATACCCAACTGGCAAACAAACTAAAATCTGAAATTAGAAAATACAAAATTCAAAATTTACTAAACTTTACTGAAAAACTTACACCTACCGACAAATCACTATGGACGACCACTAAAAGGCTCCTGAAATTTAAAGACTGTAATCATCCACTTCTTACTGAAGCTCAAACCTAGTCCAAATCCGATGAAGAAAAATCACAAATCTTTGCTCATCAGCTCTTTAAAACCTTTAATCCACACCCTGATATTCTTAACCCAAATCACCTTGAATGTATTGAAGCAGAACTGGATATCCCACTCCAAATGTCTCTTCCATCTAAAGCCTTTCATCCTTCAGAAATATCCGACATCATTCAAAGGTTACCTTCCCGAAAAGCTCCTGGACACGACCTAATTACATCCCAGATCCTAAAACTGCTTCCTCGGAAAGCCATCCTATTCCTTACGTATATATATAATGCTGTTCTGCGAACCACATACTTTCTAAACCCTTGGAAATTATCTATTATCAAAATGATACATAAACCCAAAAAGCCACCAGAAAACCCATCCTCTTATCACCCTATCTCCCTTTTACCCATCCTAGGCAAAATCCTGGAAAAGCTCATCCTAAAACGCCTGCATCCCATCCTAGATTCTAATCACATTATCCCAGATCATCAATTTGGATTCCGCAGATCCCATTCAACTATCCAGCAATGCCATCGTGTGGTGGATGTTGTCTCCTCTGCATTGGAGCGCGGAATGTACTGCACGGGAGTCTTTCTCGATGTAGAACAGGCTTTTGATCGAGTCTGGCACCCAGGACTGCTTTACAAACTCCATAAATTCCTACACCCTACATACTTCCTCATTATCCGTTCCTATCTAACTGATAGATCCTTCAAAGTAAATCATAATAATGCCTATTCATCCCTTTTTTCCCAGTCCGCTGGTGTTCCTCAAGGTAGTATCCTAGGTCCTATCCTTTACACAGTTTATACAGCTGATATCCCAACCCATCCTAACACTGTTATTACCACGTATGCCGATGATACATGTGTCCTATCAATTAATAACGACCCAACAATTGCATCCCAAACCCTTCAATCACACATCACAAACCTTGAAGAATGGTTTCAAAACTGGAGGATCAAAATAAATTCCAATAAATCCCATCAAATCACCTTTACCCTTCGTCGTAAACCTATGTCCTCTTGTCCTACAGTATCCTTTAATAATACCCCACTTATCCCTGTTGAACAAATTCGATACCTTGGACTCCACTTAGACAAACGTCTAACTTGGAATCCTCATACCAGACTGAAACGACAAGAAACAGCTCGACGTTTCCGACTACTCCAGCACTTACTAGACAAACGCTCTAAGCTCCCAGTCAATTACAAAAGACTCATATACATGACTACAATAAGACCTATTTGGACTTACGGAATTGAGCTCTGGGGCTCCACTAAGCCATCGAATTCCTCTCGCATCCAATCCTTACAATCCAAAATCCTTCGTAAAATCCTCACAGCTCCTTACTTTGTCACAAACAAAATCATCCATAACGACCTTAATGTTCCTTATGTTTCTGACCTGGCCCAATCCAGATACCTTTCCTTCCATAATAAACTTCAGAACCATCCTAACCCTCTCGTTTCTAACCTTGCTTCCTTTTCGATACCTGACAACCCTCCGAGGCGTCTGAAAAGAAGATGGCCTCGAGATCTCCTTTTGTAAATACATTTTTAGAGTGCTACCAGTGGGTAGTTTCTCAACAAATGATTTCATGCTATTATATTCTATTGTACACATTTACTGAATGTATTTTTACTTGTAATACAGTTGTAAATATCATCAATAAATAAATAAAAAAAAAAATTTAAATTTTCGTAAAAAATATATATATGATTTTCCTAGTTTATCTTCAACGGTTCAAAGATTAGATTAACTATAACTTTATGCGTCAATTTCGAGAATTTGTAGAAAAAAACTATTTTTATAATTTACCTTATTGTATGTATGTATATATATGTGTGTATGTATATGTATATGTATATGTATATATATATATATATATATATATATATATATATATATATATATATATATATATATATATTCTTGAAGAAAATTTAATTATTAAAAACTATCTTTACCAAGACTTAATCGTAGAACGAAGCAGTCAAGAGTTAGCTAGTCAAATACAGTAAAAAACATAAGGTAAATTTTTTTTTCCACAACAGCGATAATTGAGGACGGATGTCTCAGAAACTAAGCGAGATAGCGAAAAATGGTAGATAATTAATCATATTGCATTAAATTTATAATAATTTAATTTTGCATGGAACCTCTTTGTCGATGCGATAGATAATTTTCCTGATATAAATGAAAACCCGAAAAAAGTGGTCTTCTAGACCCTCCTCTCTCCTCCTCCCACCCACACCTGGCTCAACACGTAAGAGTGGGGACTTTTAGTATGCTTACCTCTTCACTAATCCAAACAATGTCCCAAAGTCAAAAATTGAGTCCCCCTTTTTCAGGCATTCATTGATTGGACCTGGGTAAAACACACGTTTCCCGGCAACCTTATAAACTCAAGTTTACATGAAAAAAATATTACGAGTTTGCGTCCGGGTGCCGGGGGAGTTTCAAACTCCCACCTTCCACCCAGAATAAGCTTCGTATAGCCTCAATGGCTTTGAAGGGGTGGACCTAAATAAAAAAATTAAAAAACTGAAACGTTTCAGGTTTGTACATGCTCTTATAATAGTTCGAGAGCCCGTGGCAAAAAAGGTGTTTTATTTCGTTCTAAGCTTTGTTCTTATAAATTGATCATATCAACAGGCCTGATGAGAAAAAGTTTTTCTGTATAGTTTCGAAGTTTAATCATTAAATTATAATTGCTATAACCTTTGAATGGTTAAAGATAAAATAGTAAAATAATACATATTCTTAAAAAAATTTAATATCAAACAATTTTCTTCATCATGACATTTTCGAAAAATGAAAAGATTAAGAGTTGGCGAGCCAAATAATAATAAAAATGCGATGAAAAAAATTTGTTTTTTGAAATGTGTGAATGCGAGGACGAATGCCACGGAAACTATAGAATATAGAAAATTAACTAATATAACCATGTCTATTGAAAATTTTGTCAGCTTTAATATCACATATCATACTATTATATATATAACGCATAGTTTCACGGATATAAGCGAAAAAAACGAAAAATAAAATAAAAATTTGAATCGTAAATTCAATTTTTCGACTTTAAATCTACGAGTATGGGGTAACTGACTATTAATTCAGTAATAATATAATATAAATGATGTAAATTGAATAAATTTACATAAATTACATTAAGTAAATGATGTTAATAATATAAATTGAAAGTGTTGGTAGCTTTATATATTTATAAGCTCTCTCTATATATATATACGCTTGCAACCTATGTAAAGTCTCTTCTATCATCAGATAGTCGCCATTTTCTATTCCAGCGGCTATATGCTGGCAGACGCGCATTTTTCTCATTAGACCTGTGTATATGGTTAATTTATAAGGAGAAACCTTAGTGTGCAATATGACACCTTCTTTGTCACGGTCTCCAGGGCTATAAGGAGCACCACGGGTCGGACGAACCGGTGCTTGCCAGCCAATGAATTGCTACGACTGTTGCCACATGGTTTAAATAAAAATATAATTTAAATAATATAAAGGTATATATCGTTCGCCAATATTAATAGTTTAAAATCAGAAGGCAACTCAACCGTTCCTGAACTATCTGTAAAATCAAATTTTTGAACAATGCTAATAATCGACAATTGGATATCTCTAAGCTAAATTTCTGGTTCCTACAGAGTTCAAAAATGAATATAAAAAAAAAACTTCCATAAACGACCCTCAGTGGCATCATAGCCTACATTGGACTTATCACTTCCCGAGACTTTTGCCATCTCGACCGAGGTCATGGTTTTTCAATTGTATTTTTAGTATTAATAATTAATGTGTGAAATTTATATCCAAAAAACAACGACCACCTATCTACTCACGACAAAATCGGTTCTTCCCAATATTCCTCTATTCAAATTGACTGACGATGTCAAAATCATCACATTAGGGCAGTCGGATGGTAGTTGATCGAAGAAAAAATCCAAATAATCAGTTTCTCTTCGGTTTTTTAGATATCCTGAATCTGAATTTGACGTTCCCTAGCGAAATGTTCTATTACGTATCGAGACATACGCAAAAACATCGAAATTTCCGAACTTTTTGTCAGTTTTTTGGACATGACTCCGAAACTGTGCATTTTATCGAAATTATTATTACACACAACGTTAAAGAAGATAAAATTTACTATCAATTTTATGCATAGCTTTTTGATGTAGGGCTAACGGGTGAGAAGAAAGTGAATATTGACAGTTTGTATTTTTCAAAAGAAAAATCTATTTTTGTCAGTTTTCCCCCAAAACTCATAATCTATGCATGTATCGAAGAAATTCAATATAATCAATTTTAAAAAGCATTCACCTCCTACAGACACATTAATATGTAAGACGATTAAACACCTGTTAAAGCTCAGATAATAGAAGGCATAATTCCCTTCTAGTATCTACCGCTCTCAAACTAAGTGCTTTTTATCTTTTCAATGCTTTATTTTGGGCTAATTTAACTATTTTAAAACAGAACTAGAATGTATAAACAAATTACATAGCTTTTATATATTATGTTGGTATGAGAGACTTCAATATGCATAACAATCATCACAATCTTAAGGACCAAAATGCGTTTTAAAGTCCGAGCGGTCCAACCACATTTTGCTCATTCGCATATTACGACTCTACCTAAGCATGAATTATGTGAAGCTGCCAACGTTCTCCTTCAGTTAACCAACGAATAGATGTATACTTACAGATAGTAAATACTATTGTTATATTTTTCCTTTTTAAAAAGTACTGTTTTAACCCCATTTTGCTTACATTTTATTCATTAGCCTTGTTTAATTCCAATATAACGGCCAGGGCCGTTATTGACAGTGACAAGTGGATAGATATAGGTAACATAACGGTATAAATGTCCCGAAAAATGGTCTGTGTGAATGTGAACACTCTAGCTCGAAAACGAAAAGTTCTACGAAACTGATATTACGTATTTAAAATAGGTATATGCCTTAGATGTGGCAAGCTTTTCCTTAAAATCGGCTAACCAGGAGTGCCACTTTATATCAACGCTGAAACACATTTTCACAATTTTCTCAATAACGATTTTGATTTAACTCAGTGTATCATTGTATAATAAAGTGGTCTTTAATATCAATTAGGTCTTATCCCATTAATGTCAATTTAAAGGGCTTAAATGCCCGATGTTCATATACATCTTTCTCTAAAGTACCTTTAATATGGTTTATATTAAAAAGTTAATCATTTCACATTATTCACAGTTAAGAAAAAATGCTAAATATTTTTTAAACTTTTGAAAGAATTTGATAATTGAATAAAGGAGAAAAAAATAAAAATGCTTATACAGGTCGAAAATAAATCTCCGGAAATACAAGTCAGAAGGTGTACTTATAATATATCGTTGGAAAGCGGAGAAGTTTAGAAAAAACAATATCTAATATAGAAAGTTGTAGAAGGTAATGGAGAGCGGCAAAAAAATTATAAGTAATAATTTTTGAAAACCGATAATATTTAACGTAAATCACATGTTTATGAATTAAATGAAATTTACTAAGAAAATGTAAACTTTAAAAAATATTTTTACGTTTGTAGAAAGTATTTCAAATCCACCTAATCAAGTTAATGACATTGTTAAAAAAACTATTTCATTGTACTTGTGTGAAAGAAAAAGTAAAATATAAAATCATTTCATGGGTGTATAAAGCATGTGTTTGTAACTTTAAACATTTACTGTAGTTTAGTGATTATAGATCTGATATATTTAAATTCTGAATTCTACCAATGGGTAGTTTCTCTTCATGTTTTACATGTCATGTTACTAATGTCACATTTACTTGTTGTATTTTTAATGTAATACAGTTGTAGATTTCATTTAAATAAAAAAATATGTATATATTTAAATAATTACGTATCAACGTTTATTCCAAAAAAATTGTCATGTAACTTTTTAGAAAATTAAATTAGTGAATAATTTGATGAATCTTTCCTTTGTGATTTTCCAACAGTATCCACTACTATTTCATTGTACTTGTGTGAAAGAAGAAGTGAAATATAAAAATATTTCATAGCTACGTTTATAACCTTAAATATATTTGCTGTAGTTTAATAACTTTAGATATGATAATATATTTAAATATTTAGGTATCTACCGTCCGTTTATTCCGAAAAATCATCATGTAACCTTGTAGAAAATTATATTAGTGAATAATTTGATCAATTTTCTCTTTGCGATATTCCAACAGATTCCACTTACAATTAGTGTGACAACTTTTGACCTGTCTATGACAGACAATGCAAATCTATTAATTCTGTTTTAATAAACTTTGCAATGGAAAATAGCAGTTTAATAACTAATAATCGTACAATCCATAATCAATGAATCGTACAATCCATAATCAACGGGTGATACAATAAATAGGACTTTTGTTATGTTGATAGAATTTATGATTTGTTAGGTGCAATCTTTTAGCTTTAACTCAGTTAAAAATACAATTAAAATTTTTTTATAATAGTCAACATGGCCAGAAAATAATCTCTATTCAAAGTTGAGCAAAGTTCAAAGAGTAAGTGAAAGTTGTGTGTTGCTAGTGTTGCCCAAAATCGGTCATGGTCTTGCACTTTTCGAGACCAAGACCAAGGCCGCTTAACTGTTGCAAGACCAAGACCAGGACTGATAAAAAAAATCAATTTTTTTAATAAAAATTAATCCAAAAAAGTTACTAATACTTGACAATCTTAGTTACTGTATGTTAATAGTTGATATAACTAATATACTTTTGCATTCAACTCCTCTAATTTTTCATTCAGGCTTAGTTAGGTTTCTCCTATCTAAAAAAATACAGTAATATCTCTATAATAATAAGCTAATAAGTAACTGCAAGACTTCTTCTGCGAGAGTCTTGCGCAAGACCAAGACCATGACCAAGACTGAGTTTGCAAGACCAAGACTCGTCTCGGTCTCGCATTTGGGCAACACTATGTGTTGCGTGCACCAGATTTTTTCTTCTTCACGTTTATTTTTACTAATAAATAAAATGTCAAACCAATAAAAAAACTTCTAATTAACTATAAATATTTATTGTATCACTATTTATGAAATAAAACCATATTAAAAAAAAACGCTATACTTTATACAATCCGAACTTTCTGTTTCTTCTCAGTCATATATTTAACCTCATTAAACCCCTCACTACTTACCTTTTATCATTAAATGAAATATTATTAATGATTTCAGCAAAACCGATTTGTACAACATCTACACATTTATGATTTAAATTTATATATTCCCGCAAAGCTCCTGAACATGACCTAATAACATCCCAGATCTTGAAACTTCTTCCTCGAAAAGCCATCCTATTCCTTACTTTCATATATAATGCTGTACTCCGATCCACATATTTCCCTGATCCTTGGAAAATATCTATTGTCAAAATGATCCACAAACCCAAAAAGCCATCAGAATATCCATCCTCTTACCGTCCCATCTCTCTGTTACCCATCATGGGAAAAATCCTGAAAAAACTAATCTTAAAACGCCTGTACCCAATCCTAGATTCTAATCACATAATCCCAGATCACCAATTTGGATTCTGCTCCTCCCATTCCACTACACAGCAATGCCATTGTGTGGTAGACGTAGTATCCTCTGCATTGGAGCGCGGTAAGTACTGTACGGGAGCCTTTCTCGATGTTGAACAGGCGTTTGATAGAGTTTGGCACCCGGGACTGCTGTACAAACTCCGAAAATTCCTACCATCTACCTACTTCCTCATTCTCCGTTCCTACCTTACTGATAGATACTTTAAAGTAAATCACAACAATGTCTATACATCCCGGTTTTCCCAGTCTGCAGGTGTTCCTCAAGGTAGTATCCTAGGTCCTATCCTTTACACAGTTTATACAGCTGACATCCCAACCCATCGCAACACTGTCATCACTACATATGCTGATGACACATGTATCCTATCAGTTAATAACGACCCATCTATTGAATCCCAAACCCTTCAATCCCACATCACAAACCTTGAAGAATGGTGTCAGAACTGGAGAATTAAAATAAATTCCAATAAATCCCATCAAATTACCTTCACCCTTCGTCGTAAACCAATGACTTCCTGTCCTTCAGTATCCTTTAACAACACCTCACTTATTCCTGTTGAACAAATCCGTAACCTAGGACTCCATCTGGACAAACGTCTAACTTGGAATCCTCATACCAGACTGAAACGACAAGAAACAGCTCGACGTTTCCGACTACTCCAACACTTACTAGACAAACGCTCTAACCTTCCAATAAATTATAAAAGACTCATTTACATGACTATAATAAGGCCTATTTGGACTTATGGAGTTGAGCTATGGGCTCCACCAAACCTTCAAATTCCTCTCGCATACAATCCTTACAATCCAAAATCCTTCGTAAAATCCTCAATGCTCCTTACTTTGTTACAAATAAAATTATCCATAATGACCTTAATGTTCCTTATGTATCAGATTTGGCCCAATCCAGATATCTGTCCTTCCATAATAAACTTCATAACCATCCCAACCCTCTTGTCTCTAACCTTGCTTCCTATTCGACTCCTGATAACCCTCCGAGGCGTCTGAAAAGAAGATGGCCACGTGATTTTCTAATATAGACATATTATTAGAGTGCTGCCAATGGGTAGTTTCTCAACATGTGTTCCATGTCTTTATACCAATGTGCGAATTTACCAGATGTATTTTTTGTATACAGTTGTAAATATCATATAAATAAATAAAAAAAAAAAATTGTATATATCCCAGTTAGATTCGTAACCCTTAAAACCTTCTGTTTCATTTTCTTTATAATACTTCTATTAAAATACATCATCTTATATTTTTATACACTATAAATATTTTCACAATCTTAATTTAATTTTTTCTGATACTCTTTGTATTATTTTTACAACCCTTGTAAGGACTTATGATGTATGCTGAAATTTCAACTCACACAAACCAGTAAACAATTATTTACTAAATATTTTATTTTTCACCGTACCCCAAATCAATATCTACACAATCGTAAAACTACCACAACTTAGTTCCCTAATTTAAATTTTTTAGTAGGAACAACAAATTCAAATACAACAACAATTAAAAATAGGAATAAGTTAAGCCAAGCATTTCTTTCTGGTAGAATTAAGAAATTACAGACCTGCAGGAGAATCATTGTCAACAGTGCAATGGTTCTAGGTCATGTTATCATATCGAATAAGAGTTTTGATAATGATAGTCATCATGTTGTGACGATTCCATTATTTCCTTTTTTAATTTAATATTTTCCATCATATCAGACAAAATCAAAAACAAATTTATTTAAAATTTAAACAAAACTAGGGAATAAGTTTCATAGTACTGAAGTAACAGTATCCATATATTTTAGATCTTAAATTAATTTTAAAAACTTCATTGATAAATTAAAATATAAACCCAATTAACATTAAAAAAAGAAAGAAAGAGATTTTAATCTCAAATAAATACTCATATTCAAACATTGAACAACCAAGATATTTTTTTTAGTTAAAGCACTAATTTACAAACCACAAAATGATAAAACATTCTCTGTAGTTATTTCATTATAAATGCATAATATTTATTAGTCGTCATACTAGTAATAAACATTACTGTTATAGTAGTAAATTTTAAAACAGAGAGAATTTAAATTCTTGAAATAATATTTCAACATATTCTTTCAATCATATGGCTGATATTTTTTATACATATTAGTACAAGAAACCATCACTCTATAGAAATTGAGTATAAACATGTCACAAAAAGCACTACAAACTTCATCATAGCTGCAAACATAAGGTACCTAAACTAACCACAAGATAACTCGTAGTTTGCATCCTAGGTAAGAATATTAACTACAACTTATCTAGTAGGTTGGCAGTCAACTTGTAAATATAATATAATGGTACATAATGGTTAACATTTATGGTAAAGAAATACCCTAATCTTATAATTGAATGAACTTCTTATAAAACACCAGGTAAAATGGCATGTATTATTTAACTCAGTCACCATATATATTACTGTCCTTGCAATATAAATTAAAACCATTAAACCAAACATAACAATTACATTTGACAATATTTTAATATAAGAGGATGGATGGAAGAGCAACGGGCTGCCACAGAGGACAGTTTCAATGAAAATCACAAGCAATAATGATTGGAAAGAAAAGATAACCCAGTATGGTGGGCAGTGTCAGCAAAATTATACCTTAAACCAGTGGTTCTCAAATGCCAGTCAGTTGCCGATCTCCAATAAATGAATTAAATTATAGGGTATCCCTTTACTACCACCAATTTTTGTAATGGTTATAACAATCGAAGGTAAAAAAAACAAGAACAGAATAAAATGACAAAGTTTTTCTACACACAAACTAATTATATTGTGCAATTCAAATTAGTACATTGATTATATATTTGTTGAGCAGAGCATTGTTTTCTGTATTATTGAACCAACAGCTAATAAAGTTTTCTGAACAGATAGTGGGCGACTATCAATGTGGTTTCAGGCCTGGAAGACCAACCATCGATCAAATATTCTCATTAGGAAACATTTTTGAAAGTGTATATGAATTTCACGTTGACCTCCATAATTTGTTTATCGATTTTAAGCAGGCATACGACAGTATTGATAGAGAAGAATTACTGAAGATAATGCTTGAATTGGGAATTCCCAGAAAGCTCATGAGGCTAGCAAAAATTACAATGTATGATAGCAGGATGAAGATAAAAAAAAACAGAGAATGCTATCAGAAGAATTTGCAGTAAACAGTGGCTTGAGGCAGGGACAATTAGGCAATACGAACCAACCCTAATGGAACAATTTATGATCAACTCACACAGGACTTGGCATATGCGGATGATGTGCTCATAATGGCAAAAAGCACTGCAATGCTAGGAGGAGCTTTTGAAGAGTTTGAAAGGGTAGCAGCAGAAGTGGGCCTTCATGTAAATGAAGAAAAAACAAAATATTTAAAAACTTCCAGGCACCAACAAATGGAATACCATGATCTGCAGATTGGCGATCACAGTTTTAAAAGTACAAGCACATTTAAGTACCTGGGTGCAGTCATTACACATGACAACACCATGAAAGAAGTAAATGCCAGGCTGGCTGCAGGTAACAAGTGCCTTTATGCCATACCAAGAACATTGAAGTTTAAAGCTCTTTCCGAAAAATCAAAAATCATGATTTATGAAACCATACTGAGATCCATAGTTAGATATGGCAGTGAATCATGGATTTTGACCAGTGAAAGTGAAAGGAACCTCAATGTCTGGGAAAGAAAAATACTCCGGAGGATATATGGGCCAATATGAGAAAGTGACACGTGGTAGTTAAGAAACAATTACGAGCTCCGTGCAATGTATGGCAAACCAGACCTGGTATCATTTGTGAAAAAAGCACGCCTAAGATGGCTCAGATATGGGGAAAGAATGGAATTCCAAGACGACTGCTATATGGAAAAATTGGAGGGAAGCGATACAGAGGAAGGCCAAGAATGAGATGGTTGAATGACGTTGAAGAGGATCTCAAGTTGCTCGGAGTAAGAAGATGGAGGACGCGAGAGAGAGACAGGAATGACTGGCTTGGGGTCCATGAGGAGGCCCAGGTCCTTGTAGGTCCGTAGCGCCTAGCAGTAAGTAAGTAAGCAGAGCATTAGAATGAATTAGTTATTATAAAAGTATTACATCCACTGACTAACCCTATTTAGCATGAAAGATGAAATCCATCTTTTTCCCTAAATGCCTTCGATATTGTTCCAGTTTGTAGAGTATTATTTTATCTTATGAACTTATTTTCACCCTGCCAGTACCAGTACCCTTTCAAACGCTTCATGGTCTTCCGCTGGGGCTCCATGATCAACTTTGAGAACCACTTCCTTAACCAAATTCTGAGCTTATGTTTAATTTCCAGACCAAATAATATTTTAAAGAGTTTTTGTTCTTTTATATTAGAATTTTAAATTTGTTCTGACCCACTCATATTTCCTAGAATAAAATGAATTTTTATGCAACTTTTTTTAATTTCTTCTTTATTTATCAATTATGTAAATAAAAAATGATCTGAGTCAAATTTTTACTACTGTTTCAGCTTAAATCACTAACTTTAAAAATGTGTATATTATTGATAATTTCTAAAAAAATCTCTTTAAATTCAGAATTATTTCTATAATAACAGCAACGATCATAAAATCAATTTCATTAAGTAAAAATATAAGAGTTTACCCTCTTTCCTTTTGTCAGTTGCCTGTATGTGGCTGATTCATATGTTTCATTACTTTAAATAATTCTCTTATTCTCATTAACTCATTTTTAGCAAGATAGTAGTTCATTGATAAAATATAGGTTTTCTACAGTTACATTTCCTCAATCTGAAACAGTTGTTGAGGGTATATTTTACCTGTTTTTAAAATATGGAACCTGGAGAGTTATTTCTCCCCTAGGGCTACCAGCCTAATAAGCAAAATTATCATAACATAGAAAACAAATTAAATAATAAAAATTAACAGGTGAGATAAATACAAAACCTGAATGGATTAACTAGACAATCAACAAGAGCAAGTTGTTCTTTCCTTTGGTACGAGATGATTGCTATAAATCACTAGATAGTTTCATATTTCTAGGACAAGGCAACCAATTCCTGCAATTCTTGAGTCCCGTTGAACCAATTACCTCTCTTTATTAACATTTACAGATTAGCAGTAAATAAACTTAAAAACAACAATGTTCCGTGAGATGACGTAATCCTATCTAAGCTTTTGAAATAGAGAAGTGTAAGACCACATTAAGTCATCTACAATATTATTTTGTAAATCTGTATCGTAGAGGAAAATGATAGAAAGATGATTGGAGAAAGGGTACTATATGTCAAATTTACAAGAAGAGAGATGTCTTGAAACGTGAAAATTATTGTGGCATTGTACTCTTACAATACATATGTGAAATGCTATCAGGGTGGTCGCGTGGGTAGGGCGATTGGGGCTGTCCACCCGGGTGCTGTGGCTGAGAGGATGCCACGAATTAGGAACAAAAATATAAAAATGCATAATGCTTTTGAAAAGTGTAATTTCTATCAGCTTTCTATGTTTTAATTCATTCCTTTTAATATTTGCTTAGATTATCATACACGACTAGCAGAATAATTATTTCTAATCTCAGTTCTACATGTTTTAGATAAATTACAAGCTGGCTAGAGATTTATCGGTCATAAACGGAAGTGCAAAAGTATAGTAAAGTACAATAAATATAACCCGTAAACATGAGACAATATACTACTTGCCGAGTTCAAGGGATGTAAGTGGGCGCCTGATATAATTTCGCCTCAGGAGCCAAAAACTCATGCGACGGCCCTGAGTGCTATCTAATGCTATTTTTATGAAGCTTTTCTCATGCGCTGAGCAATAAACTGACAGATAACAGATATTTGGACTGCGTATGATTCTGGAGAAAGATATAGAGTATACTCATCACCTTTTTATATATTTCCGAAGCATGGCAGAACAAAGAGGCCTAAGCTTTAAGAAGGCAAGTTCGGAACCCCATCAAAGCTCATACAACTGATTCAAACTACAATGAATGATGTTAGGTGTGCAGTCTGGTTACCACTGGAGTCATGCCCTTAATTCATCACGAAGAGAGAATTGAGACAGGGCGATGCTCTAGTTTGCTTCCTTCTAAATCTTTCCTTAGAGAGCGTAATAAGAAAAGCTGGCATAGGAGATACAGGTACCTTTTATGATAGGATGGTACAGGAGTTTGGCTATACGGATGATTAAAACATTAGCTATATGTTTAAAAGTCATAAAAGGTGCTTTTCTTAAACTAATGGAAGAAGCTGCCGATATGGGGCTAATTATAAACACAAAAAACTAAATCAATGAGAGCTGGTCCAGGAACAGATAACTCAACCAAGATTGTACCACAATCGAAAATTGAGGCCAATTTACATATTTGGGCTCAATAGAAGAGAAGAGAAGAAGAAGAAGAAAAAGTCTTTTTATTTATCAAAATTACAAAATATAAATTACAAAATAATATTTTTGGATTTAAAACCGAAAATCAGACGTGCTACATGGTCTGTTGACCGTCAGAGGAGTCTGTGTTTCATAACAAAATTATATTTCAGTCTATTTATATACAAATACTTAATAGGAAAATAAGAACAATTATATTTACAATGTAAAAGTTATACAAATATTTTAATTACAAAAACAGTGGTACCAAAATTCTCCAATTTATTAATTGTTAAATTCTCTGGTGAGCATTATTCATATAGGAGAAAGCAGACTTGCAGTAATTTACCAATGCTATCCAATTGTTTCCATTTAATAAATCAATTACTTGATCCCGAGATAAATTTCTAGACTTTAACCATTTAATTCTAAATTCAGAGAGTATCGGACAAGCAGCCAGGAAGTGATAGAGATCTTCTGTTTCGTTTGTATTACACATGCTACAATTATTATTTGTTTGCTGGAAGTGTTTATAATTTAAGTTCAAAACATCAGCTCTAATTTTAATTACCCATCTGATCACCTTCAATGAGCTTTTGTCGTCAAAATAATTTACTGAAGTTAAATGAAGATAAAAAGTGAAAGTTTTAGAATTCTGAACTTTTAATACATATTGATTATATATGTCTTTCTGAATTTGAGTTCATAGTAAATATAAATTAGCTCTCCATAGTTTAACATCATCACAGTTAGATCGATTTAAGTTGAAATTTAATCCATGCAGTTCAATCAGATTAAGTAAGTCCCTAAACCATGCGATTTCTTTTTTAATTATCTGTAGTGCTAATATTTTTAGATATCTATGTGGTGGAAGATTCAAAATTTTTACAATACAATCAAAATGGAGTTTAATTGTGAAAATAAATAACGGGTCTATTTTAGTCTCAAAGTGAATAATGTTTGTTGGAGTATATTTTGGTAATTTAAATATTTTTTTAAGAAAGAATCTTAGTAGTCTTTTCACGGCTTCATAACTTACCCCGCCCCAGATTTGTGCTCCATAGCACATCACTGCCCTACTAACAGAATTAAATACTTGTAATTTTTTGGATAGAGCTATGTCTTTGTTTTCGATAAACTGGTGCCAAATCAAATTCAAACCCACCTTGGCTTTCTCCATTTTTTCTGCCAGATATTTGGACATTGAGAGAATAGGCGTGAGAATTATTCCTAAGTATTTGTACTGTTGTACTACGTCTATACTTTTGTAGCCCATGAACCATTTTTCTTTACGTGACGGCTTACCGCCATTGCGAAAGACCATTATTTTAGATTTTTCGAGATTTATTCTCAGAATCCATTTTTTACAGTATTCGTCTAGAGAATTTATATTACTCTGTAATGTCGCTGGATGTGAAGATAGCAGAACAATATCATCCGCAAAAGCCAGATATTTAATTTTACAATTTTCCTCTACACAAATACCACCATCCAAATTTTCTTCCAAATAATTTATATACAATGAAAATAGAATTGGACTAAGCAAACAACCTTGTCTTACACCCGATTCCATACTAAATGGTTTCGTCAAACTATCCAAACCCCAACCTGAAGCATTAGTATAGCTAAGCAAACTTTTAATTGAGTTAATTAATTTAGATGAAAATCCTAGCTGATATAATTTATAACGATCCACACTATCAAATGCTGTAGAAAAATCTACAAAAAACGCATACAATTTTTCCCTTTTCTTTGTAATTTTAATTTAATAAGACTCGTTAATGTGAATATGTTATCGATTGTTGAATATTTTTTTCTAAAACCAGCCTGAGCTTCTTTAATTATATTGTTTTCATCAATCCAGTCCAGACATCTAGCCAAAATCAACCCCATATATAACTTGGCAATTGCATTAATGAAGCAGATTCCTCTGTAATTAGAAGCCAAATTTTTTTTTATATAATGGAAAAATAATGGATTTTTTAAATGTTAAAGGGACATAGCCCATTTCAAAAATTCTATTAAATGTAGCCAATAAAATGTTTAAAAAGGAATCGGGAGCATACTTGTAAAATTCATAAGGGATCCTATCACTTCCTGGTGCCTTGTTATTTTTGGAGTTACCCAAAACAGCTTTCAACTCACCAAGAGAGAAGGGTCTATCTAAAATAGCACTATTAATATCTGGTTCAACGTATAAAATCCTGTTTGAAATTAACGGAGGGTTGTATAGAGTTTTAAAGTGCATAAACCAATCTTGTAATGATATATCACCTACAGACCAGTAATTACTTTTTCTAAATACTTTTACAAATTCCCAAAACTCTTTACTGTTATTAACCAAATTCAAACGCTGGACACAATACATATAATATTGCTTCTTTTTTGATAAACATAGACTTTTATAATTACTATTTGAATTTAAATACTGTAATTTATTATGAGGGGACGAAGTTTTTCTAAATAACTTTAAACTTATAAATGACATCTTCCTAGCCTGGAAACACTCCTTATCAAACCATGGATTTTTACTTTTATATACTGACCTTGGATAAGGATTATAATTAGCAGACCTCTTGATGGTATTTGTGAGTATGTCTATCAAATCTTCCACTGAATGCTCATTTACAGATAAACGGTTAACTAAACCATCCACCCTAGCCTGATAAATTAACTCATTTTGTTTCAACCAATTAATTTTTGGAAGAAGTGGTAAAGTAGACTGTTCAATTACCTTATTTTTAATTTTGAAAGAGGTAATAATCGGCATGTGGTCCGAAAAAATCTGATAATCAACAGTGAAATTTCTTACTACTGATAGCAACTTCATATTTACAATAGCATAGTCTATAACAGAGTTTCCTGAGGCTCCCAAATATGTATATTCTCCTTTTATATCATTTTTCATACGGCCATTTAATATAGCCAAATTAAAATCGTTACAGAGCTCTAATACTTTTTTACCATTTATATTTAAACAAGAGTCCCTTGAATTCCTACATAAACATTCAATATTCGCATTAAAATCTAAATATTTTTTCGACAGTACTTGTTGATTTGACATTCTACAATTAAAATCACCGATCAAACAAACATTTAGATTATGTACCTCAGGGAGGAATTCATATAAGCTATTATAATCCCTTCTCCAGCTATTACAGTTTAAATAAACAGGCATAATATAAACTTTATAGTTATCTAAACTTAACATGACTAAATGTTTATTCGAGATTTCACAAAATTTTATATAGTTTTTAAAAGACTTTTTAAATTCACACCATATAAACTACCGCCTGAGGCTCTACCATATGCAGCATTTCTTATAGCCGGCACCCATATTGTATAAAAATCATTAAATAGATGTTCATACCTTGACTGATCCTTATTCTCAACAAAAGTCTCGAATAAACATATTACATCAAATTTTTTAATATATTGAAAAAAAATTAAATCATCCTTTTTACTTTTTAAGCCACAAATATTATAAGCTAAAATTTCCACCGATTGTTCTTCTTTCTGTAATTGTGAGGAATTTTCAAAATTATTCCTTGAACTAGACGAAACGTTTTCCTTAGATGCATCCTGAGTTATAAGACCAGTTGATTTTATCTTGAGCGGATTATTATCAGTGAGAAGATGTTCTGGGACGAAAACGAAATGACTCTAGTTTGTCTTTGGCTTTTCTTTTACCAGCATTTTCATCATCAGGCGGTAAATTTTCATCAGTACATTTTTGAAAAATTGGTGGACTTACAATGGAATGCAATTCATCAAGGGAATATAGGGTCCCTCTAAATTTGATTTTATTTTTAATAATAACAGATTTGTCATCTATTATTTGTACCTTTTTTAGAGTTTCATACAAATCTTTTCTTCTCTTTCTGTCCAAGAACGTTCGGTCATGGGCTATAGAACAATTAATTTCACTGAGCTTGTCCCTCTTTTTAAACAAATTCATTTTGTCCCTATGGCTAACAAATGAAACTAAAATTGGCCTAGGGGCCTGACCTCTCCCTAGTCTCCGGCAATATGAAATATCCTTGACAGATAAGTTGGTTTCAGTTCTATTAAATAAGGTTTTTAATGTATCATAGACATCTTCAGGCTCTTCTCTTTGAGGCTCAAGAACTTTATATACGATTGTATTATTTTTTATTAGTTCTCGTCTGAGATCATTTATTTCTTCCTCCGGCATTTCTACTTTCTTTTCTAAGAGGGCCTGTTTAACTCTACCAGCATGAAGTTCCTCAATTATTTGGGATATTGCTTGTTTTATTTGACCGAGATCATTTCCAATGGCTTCAGTGTTTTTTGTGTTAATTTTTGTTTCAGTCATAATGTCCTCTAGCATTATAGAAGGGGCCATTTTATTATAAATTATATTGTTATTGTTATAATAAATTATATTGCTCACCAGCTGATGAGGTAGGTGGAGGGGATATCACACCGGTTAAAATATCTGGTGTATTGTTGACGGGTTACAGCACGTACGCCCCCACTATTACTTATCTACCTGCTGCTTGTATCAATTGTCTGAGCAAGGAATTTAGATGAAAGTATTTTCACCTTATTTTTCTACAGCCACTTCACAAAATCTCACCAAATTGAAATATAGTGTTCCTTAATAAGTATGGTAACCACTAGTCACTACTTTTTTCAAATTATTTCACTTTGGACTTATAAACTGGATAACTATCACAGATCCGAACTGTACTGCTTCACGGCCAGAGCCAATTTACTTATTTGGGCTCAATAGTTAGCTGTTTAAACACGATATCTCTTGAGACTGGCAAACGAATACAAATGATCTATTGCTGCTTTTTTGACGGAAGAAAGCTCCTCAGTAAGATCTTATTTGGTCAGACCAAGTACCATCTTTATAAAACACTGCTATGACCGCTGCTAACCTATTTCAGAGATGTGGACTCTGACTAGTTCAGAAGAAAAAGGGCTTCTAAACTTTGAAAGAAAGATTTTGTGTCTTATTTTTGAACCCATTAAGAATGAAGGAAACCAGTGGAGGAGATGCTATAAAAGGGAGATATATGAACTCTTTGGAGAAGAGAACGTCATTCGTTTTATAAAATAGTGTGGTTCAAAGACTATTGAGCTGATAATTTCTTAACAAATATAGTTTGACGAAATGGTGGATGTGGGCAGGATCGAAACTACCAGAAGGCACTTCTTTAACACCAAATCAATTCACATATAAATTTCCAACCATTTAACTCAATTAGGAGGGTCTATAGACACAAAAATGGCCTTAAAAACTGGAAAAACAAAAAAATGGTGGAGAGGAGAGGAGAACAAAGTTGCGATAGCAAAACACAATTCTCTAACATCTACTCACAGCCCAGTAAAATTAGACATGTTACCTTACAAAAGATCGGTTAATTCAAATTTCTTTTTTATATTGTTAGGTATGTAGTGGTGAATATAAAAAATCCAAGTTTCCACCCTTGGGGTCGCTACAGTTCTCCTAAAACCATTGAAATTTCAATTTTTTTTTTTGGTTTATACTAAATATATATTTTTTAGAGTGAAATAGATAAAAAATAGTTATATTCAATCTTAAACACCTTATAATTATCCAAAATTTTTGTAGATAACATTTTTGTTCTAAATCTAACAGGAAGCGAACTATCCAGATTTGAAAATTTATCTATTTTGATTTCTTCACAATAATGCTCTTTCAGTTTTGAAGGGAAGAATTTCGTAACTCCATTTTGAACCTCATATAGAGAATTTGGAGATTTTCCTTGAAGATAATGAGACATTGACTGGAACAGTAGACGGTAGTCAGGAGGTGTTTTGAAAATTAGGTTACAGGGTGGGCCAGACCCCCCAACTGTGCAACCTCTCCTCATGCCCCAATAAATTGCATACAGTTGTGTTCCTTGTAACTATTTATATAAAAAAGCCAATGTTCCCACAAAAAAAATGGCCGTACTGTCTCAAAATGCCGTCGAAATATGGTGCATTGAAGTCTTTGACTTGTTTTTGGTTTTGTTAGTTTTTGGTCACTGAAATAACAGCGTTTCGCTTAACTTCGTCATAATTGGTCTTATATTAAATAGTTAGAGTCAGAGCTAGATAGGTAGAGAATAATAAAACATGAAAAAATCTATATTAATAAAAACGTAAATGTTCGTTTGTTCTAAACAGCAAATCTCCGAAACATCTTCACCGATTGCTTTGAAATAATGACATAATGTTTCTATCGCATTCAAGGATGTTTTTATATACATTTAATCACCCTTCGGTCTTTCGTTTCGGAAAGGCGGCCCAAAAACCTGTGTCGCTATAGACTGTAGCGCCTAAACGGCTTAAACGATTTTAATTAAACTTGGCTAAAGTCTTCTCCTTGAAGCTCTTTTAATTTATGTATATAACATCCTTCCCCAAAATTGATACCCTGTAAAAAAAATCACTAAAATCGGACTATTTGGTGCAGAGATATAATGCTTTAAACATTTAGTAATTTTTCGGGGGAAATTTAGAAACCAATTGCTTCTTATATAGACAATTATATGCTGCAAAATCTAGAGTTGGAAAACCAGACAATCTCTATAGCTATACAAAGAATGTAACAACAAAGAATGTCGCATATTCACAAGTATTGTTACATAAAATATGTTAGAAATATCTAATTTCTTTTCTACTTCTTTTTTTTATTTGACCAGAATGACCAGAACACAGCGTGTGACCAGGTACAGCTAGTATTAAAATAATAATTGGCCTTGGCAATAAAAAACATCTGTCAAGTCAAAAGTCAATTTTTAAACTAAAGTTGAAAATCAAGTGTCATTTGTAAATAAATGGCCAACAATAACAAAAAAAGCCCCGAAATAAAACATCTGGAGAATAAATTTTTCTTTCTAAAACACTGATGACTTATAAAAATGTTTGTAACGGTTACATAGAAAATATACTAAATCAGCAGAAAAGTGTCACTGACATAAGCGCCTAGAGTCCTGTCATGGAATTTATTACTATTTCCTTTATAAGCTCTTTAATATTCAAATGCTCCTGTTGAAGACCCCAATCAAGAGTAAAACCCAAGACCCGATCTTTGAAGATCATCTCGGACTGTTCGGCCTCCTCAATTCTGGAAAGACTGTGTCTTTAAATGACAAAGGGAGAGGAATGAACGTAATGAAATTATGTCCTTTATAACCTTTTTAATATTCAACCTAAAATAGATCAAAATATTCATTTTAATATTTAATAATGTTTTGTAGTTCTTAATGAAGTGTTTCAATCAAGCTGTTATCTTTCATGTTACATTGTATGATAAATAAAACCTTGAGCTGTTAAGGCTTATTTTGTATAAGTAAAGCATACTACAAGTCCTCAGCCACATCATTCGGTACTCATAAACGGCATAGTTGTAGTGTTATAATAACGTTTTTAATACATTATTTTGATTGTATTAACGAACAAATATAAATACAATAAAACAAAGATATATGGATAATATTAATTATTGAAAAATATGTTAGAATTAAGTTCATTTAAAAGTAACACAATAAACAGTAAAACTGTTGTTTTTTTTTTTTTCGAATTTCAAAACATAAATTTCTTTTTAGCGATTTGTATTTAAGTTGTTCAGTTTAGAGAAATATTTTTACTATAAAAGCTATAGTAAATTGTGTGTTCTTTAATATTTAATTTAAAAATTTGAGCTACCTCACCTATATAAACAGATAATTAATAAAAATGTTATGTACAAAAGTGCTAGATACTTTCAAGTTGTTTAAAACTAAATATAACCATTTTTTATTTATATCGCTTTAAAAAATATTTAGCGTAAACCAAAAAAAGTTCAAAATTTGTACGGTTTATGGAGACCTGCAGTGAACCCACAAGACTTTCATAGGCGGAAACTGGATTTTTTATCTTCTCCACATACCTAATAATATAAAAAAGAAATATTAATTATCTTTTTGCAAGCTAGACCTCTGACTTTATAGACTGGGCTATTAATTCACATTATAAATTTCAATCCTCTATATGAATTTGGAGGGTCTAAAGAGGTGTGCAAAGGTTTAAAAACTAGGAAAATCTGTGAATTTTGATGAAATTTACCTATACTTTTATGGTAAAGTCGTGCCCAAAAAAACAAACAAAACCTACATAGTGAATTTCACCTTATGTGATCAGAACGAGACGCTGGGTCATGGATTATGTAAAATTACATTTACTGCAACATATATACATATCTGAAATCCAACTAATCACGTTCCAAGTGTTCTAATACGGATATAAAATGCATTCTCTCTTTCCCAATGGCCTTTGATACTGTAGAAAAGTCAATACAATTACAAGTCATTAAATATAATAATCATCATTAGAAAACAAACTCTTATTCAATGATTACTTGAACTCCAAATAATTATTCATTATTTCGTCAGTTCAATGTATCAAGTGCTTGTTTATACAATCCAAATCATATTCAATATGAGATCTTATAATTAAACAATAAATAAACTAATAAACTCATTACTCACTGAATAGACTCAGAATTAGGAGAAACTGGGAAGTTCTTAGACATTCTAAGATAGATATTAATAGGATCTTCAATCGCACATTTTTGGACTTTTATATTATTTTGTTGACTACTATTAAAAGGGAATTTTCCTCTTCCTCTGCCAGCCATTGACTAACACAACTAAAACAAAATAAAAAAATTAAGAATTTCAAAGAAAATGGAGAACATTTAATAATTAATGATGTTTTCAAAAATTATATTGTGTCCTTGTTTGTTTTAAGATGTTGTTTATTATTGTTTGCATCATAAAATTATAGCATTAAGAAATATTTTTATCCATTTGGATACATTTCCCACTTATTATACATGGGTAAGAAGAAGCTGATGTACCTCAACGGACTATGGCCCCGGAGCCAGGGCCCTAAAATCGGTCTGATCGCAGGCGAAGGGTTGATTGTAAATTACGAAAGTGTATGTTATTCTGAGTGAAAAGCACCTTGTCTGCCGTTCCAGAGCCGCTGCTTTCGAAAATGGCGGCTGATTTAAAGAATATTAGGCCAATAATTTAAGGATCGAAACGGGAAATCCGTTGCGAAAAGTTTTCATTTTTTTAACTTGTATATATGGGTTTAGACATGTAAAAAAAAATTGCTGACGCGGGCCACCAAAGGAAAACTTTTTACAGCCCAAAAAGACTTTTTTTTTAAAAAAAGAAAAGTTTTTTTTTTAATTTTGTTTTTTCCACCTATAACTCCTAAACGATACATCAAAGCGAAAAATGTATTCTTTACTATGCGGTAAGGTATAATACCAAGGTCAACCAACAGTGATTTTTACCAAATTTGTCAAAACCTGAGACAAATTACTATAAATGGCTCTGTAACTTGGAAATGAGTTCCCTAAGAGGAAACATCCATATAATCAAAGTTGTAGAGCATCAAATTTTGCGTTAACTGAGTACCAATTAATTTAATGTAGGTCCCTTACTGCGAACAAAATCGGTAATCTACTGATGTTTAGAAATTGGTAATGAAGGTAAACGTGATTTTCAATATTTCAACAGCATGGGTGTCTATTCTACTGAGTTATTTATGTTACGAGACTGTTACATGCAGTATAAGCCTCTTTTCCACCCCTCAACAGCAAAGAATTTTGGTAAACGATATGTCGAAAGATACAGAATTTTATAAAAAAAAAAAAGAATCACGATTCGAGATATATAATTGGCCTACAATAAAAATGTCTGTACTCAGTTGACGAAAATTGCATGCTCTACAACTTTGATTCTATGGATTTTGTCAATGCACCGAATAATTGTAACGATTTTATCTATTCATAACAATTTGGATAACGAAATAGTTATGCTAGTCCCAATAAAATTTACAAATTACTATTCTTTTTTTCTATATAAAAAAAAATTTACGTTTCTTATGTGCAATTTTATTATGGAAAATATACACTGACAGGCAAAAAATTCCACCCATTTGATTTTTTCATGTTTTCATCTAAAAATATTTCTGCTTTGGATTGGTCTATTGTTTTTAATGAAAAAATAGGTAATCTTTTTGTTTGTTTTTAATTAGGAATGTTAATATAGACGACAATAACCCTTAATCCTTAATTCAATGAAATGATTCTAGATTCCAATGTTTACTTGTTTACTTTTTTTTTTTTTTTTAAGAAAATAGAACTTTATTCAGGGACTAAGTCCCCTTAGAATAACAAAGATGAATTAATACAAAATAAAATACCAATCTGGCCAAAAACTAACTTATAAAAATTCTAACATAATATAAATTATTTAAAAAGTAGTATGTAACCACTAAGAAATAAACAAAAAAAATATACATATATATAAATACAGGCACATATACATACATACACATACATACATACATATACATACATATAGATATATATATATATACATATATATATATATATATACACACACACACACACATATATACATACATATACATATATAAATGAACATACAATCTTCTCCAAATTTACTTATTATTATGATAAAAAAAACAGAAAAGAAATTACATATCTATATATACATAACTGCACAATTTATAAATAATAGACTATCTAATAGAAACATAATTTAATACAAAATGTAATAATATTTAGTGATTCATACAATAATAAGCAAACACTAAGATAAAATAAAATCTCAGGAATAATTGTAGTATAAGGGTAAAAAAGGAACTACATATACGTACTTACTCATATTGGTACACAGAGAGACAAAAAGTACAAAATATAAACATATATACATGAAAGAAAAAGCACAACCTGAGGTGAAGAGAAATACAAATAAATAGTATAAATAATAGTCAAAAATCATTGCTGTTTTGTGTTAAAACTTAAACTGTAGGCATCACCATTTACTTAAATTCAGTTCTTAAAATGAAATTTATGGTTGCGAATCGTCTGTTTAGGATGTGAGGAGATATTGGAAAAGGAGGTATTTGAAGGTTGATAGTGAAGAGGCATGACGGATGTTATGTGGCAAAGAATTCCAGTAGGTGACGGAGCGGGCTAAGAAGGAACGTTCATAGGTTTTTGTCTTGTGTAATGGAATATAGAGGTCAGAATCACGGGATCTCGTTTTTATTGGGTGGACTAAAGGTTTCGGCTGGAGGAGACAGTAGATATAGGAAGAATGGTGGGAGTTGATCGTTTGATATAAGAAATTTCCAAGGAAGTATAGGCGGCGGGAAGAGGGGAAGAGCCATTTTGACTCGGCATATATGTGGGACACATGAGACCATCTCGAAGTGACGAAGACAAATCTTAAAAAACAATTCATGATTCTCTTCAGTCTGTCCTCAAGCTCCAACGAGAGGCCACCATATACCACACAGCCATAGTCAAAGTAGGGGAAAATCAATGAGGAAACGAGGAGCTTGCGGATAGGTTGTGGGAGATGCTGACGAGAACGATGAAATAGTTTAAGTATACCAATTGACCTTCTGGAGATATGAGCAATATGGGGTTTCCATGATAGGTTTTGATCAATGGTAATTCCTAAGTTTTTTACAGAGGAGGAGAAGGAAATTGGTTGGTCATTAATAATCAAGGAAGGGTGGAGATGGATCTAAGGAGGGAGTTGGAACCTATAAGAATTGCCTGAGTTTTTGATGCGTTTAAGTTTAATTTATTCAAGCTTGGCCAGGCACTGATCCTATCTAGGTCTTTCTGAATATTCATAAACGCTTCTAATAACTCAGTGGGCGGAAAGGAAAGATAAATTTGGGAGTCATCAGCATATAGATGGTATGAACAATGGTGGATTGAACTAGGAAGGTCATTGATGTAAGAATTAAAAAGGATAGGAGAAATGCTTGAACCCTAGGCTACTCCATTAGACAAAGTGAGGAAAGAAGATAAGGGTTGATTCGGAATACTAACAGCTTGAGTCCTGTCAGAAAGGAAGGATTGGAACCATAGGATAGAACTATTGGAGAAGGATTCTACTTTCTATAGAATCAAAATGTTTATTCAGTATCATTAGTACAGTGCCATTTCTTGCAGCACATTTCTTAGTCTCCGGCTTTTAATTTTTTCAATATTAAGTTTAAAAATGCCTCTTGGTGCTGAGGATGTTGCGCGTGGTGTGGCACTTATTGATTATGGACGTTCCATTAGATAAGCAGCTAATGCCATCAGAGTTGCATATGAAACTTTACGAGACGCCGTCAGGCGTTTTCGGGAAACTGGTTCTTACAATAGAAGGCCCGGTTCTGGAAAGCCTAGGGTAACAGAACCACGGGATGAACGATTTTTGACTTTGAGAATTTTACAAAACCGGCACCTTACCGTTGTTAAAGCGATTCATCAGCTCGAAGAAGTTCGAGGTATGCAAATTTCTGAACGGAGAAGATTAAATGAGTATGGATTAATGGCTTTTCGTCCAGTAAGAGGACCAGAACTCACAGAGTAATACAGCTGGCTTTTGCTCGAGAACACAGCCATTGGACTATGGACGATTGTAAATAGAGTGTGAGTGTGCTTTCTCTGATCACTATTATAAATGTCCTTGATGTGACAGAATGTAATAATTCTAAATAAACAAATAATAAAAATAAAAAAAACTTTTTACAGATGAGTCAAGATTCGCTCTTCGATCTCCAGACGGGCGTGAAAGAGTGTGGAGAAGAAGAAACGAAAGATATGCAGCCTGTAATTTTTCCCAGAGCCAACCTTTCCAACGTGGTTCCTTAATGTGTGGGCTGGGATTTCAATGGAGCGCCGCATAGAATTGGTTGTTGTTCGTGGAGGGTCTTTGACGGCCATTCGCTATGCAGATGAGATTTTGGAACCTCATGTGTTGTCTATCCTCAACGAAATCGGCGATTGTTCTATTCTAATGCACGCCAAAATGTCGCCCGCATAGTGCAGACGTTCCTTCAACAGAACAATATTGAGGTTTTAGCCTGGCCAGCACGTTCTCCAGATTTGAACCCCATTGAGCATTTATGGGATAACGTCGGAAGACGAATAAGAGCGCGTGCAACACTTCCTGATACACTGCATGACCTTGAAAGGGCTCTTCGGGAGAAATGGGCTATCCTCCAGCAAAGGGACATTTCCCGACTGGTGGAAAGTATGCCGAAGCGTCTTCAAGAAGTAGTGAAGGCAAGAGGAGGAAACACAGGCTACTAAACGATAATGTAATTAATTTCTTTTAGAATAATAATGGACCGCTTTTCAATTTTTTTTTTGTCTAATCTTTCTTACCCAATCACATTTTGATTATTAAAGGTAAAAAAGATTATAAAATTCCATAAATACTAAGCATGAGCTACAAATACCATGTATTATATACAAATAAAACTTTACAGAAATATTTTTAGATGAAAACGGAAAAATCAAGAGGGTGGAATTTTTTGCCTGTCAGTGTATATACAACTGCATCCTAAGAACCACCCATTTTCCTCTCTTATGGAAATATTCCACCGTCGTCCTTTTCCTGAAACCAACCAAACCTTCCAATAACACATCATCCTATAGACCAATCAGCCTACTCCCAATCCTTTCAAAAATATTTGAAAAAATCCTATTAAAAAGAATCCTAACCATAATAGAATCTCAAAACCTTCCTACCAATCAATCCGGATTTCGTTTCCAGCATTCCACCGTTCAACAAGGACTCCGAATTGTTGACCACATATACTCAGCCTTAGAGAGCAAAGAGAATTGCTCTGGAGCATTCCTGGACATCGAGCAAGCTTTCGACCGCGTATGGCACACCGGACTAATTTTTAAGCTCAAAAACCACTCACCCCAGTCCTTATATCTAATACTCCGATCCTACCTCTCTAACCGCTCCTTCCAAGTTCGGTGTGGTACAGAATTCTCCAACTGCCATTCAATTGAGGCGGGAGTTCCTCAAGGCAGCGTCTTGGCTTCCGTCCTCTACATTCTATTTACCGCTGACATTCCTATTCATCCCGAAACCCTCCTGGAAACATTCGCTGATGACACAGCCATCCTATCATCCAATGCAGATCCTAAAACAGCATCCTTAAACCTACAGTCACCTTTCTCTTATTGAACATTGGTGTAATAAGTGGCGCAACCAAGTAAATGAATCCAAATCCAAACACATCACTTTTACCCTTCGGCGCAAGTCCTGTAAACCAGTCTACTTCAAATCCATACCACTTCCTCTCTCAGACACAGTCCGGTATCTTGGCTTTCTTCTAGATAAAAGACTAACGTGGACCAGACTTAAAAGACAACAACTTAACAGACGATAAGGACAGCTATATAGACTAATGAATAGAAAATCTCAACTTTTAGTCGACAACAAACTACTAATCTACAAGACAATCCTGAAACCTATCTGGACCTACGGACTAGTGCTGTGGGGGACAACAAAACCTTCTAACATTAAGCGCATTCAATCCTTTCAGTCTAAAGTCCTCCGAACAATAGTCGATGCTCCCTTCTATGTAGCCAATAAAACCCTCCATAATGACCTTCATATCCCATTTGTTATTGACCTAATCCCAGATAAATTTTCCAAATTTCACCAGAACCTCACTTATCATCCAAATCCTATAGCACAATCCCTATCTAGCTCCAGCCATCCCTACAATCCTCAACGGAGATTAAAACGGCAGTGGCCCCGCGACTATTTGTAAATATGTATATATTGGAGTACTGGCAATGACCAGATTCTCCACTCAAGTCCTGAGCATCTGTGGCTCTAGTGCCCTCCATCAGTCTCCACTGACTTGCAATACCAGTGACGCGGCTGGGAGAGAAGCACTGAGATCTCCTGGGGTCCTGCCTTGGCTTCCACATTTGCGGGACAAGGCATGACTCAGAATTCTCTGGGCGAATGTAAATATTGTATATAGGTGTGAATGTGTTTTATATATTTTAATTTCATTTAGTTTCTCTCTATTTTTTTTTTTTTTTTACGTATGTATGTTAATTTTCTTATTTTACTTTCTACAACTCTTTTTTCTTATATCTCAATTTTAGTTATCATTTGTATGTAAATATTGTGTGAATTTTTAATGGAGGCTGAAGCGAATCCACCGAATTGGAAACCAAGTGGAAAGAAAGAGGTGAACTCGTTAGATCTAATCCAGAAAATATGGGAGAAGGAATGGATACCAGAAGCATGGAACACAGGGTTGATCTGTCCTATCCTTAAGAAGGGCTCCATGTATGAATGTGGAGATTACAGAGGCATAGCAAATCTTCCGGTCGCCCATAAAATAATGACTAATATTCTGCTAAATCGGATATATCCGCATTATGAAAACATAATAGGTGACCATCAAACAGGATTCAGGAGAGGGAGGAGTATGCTGGATCAGATATCCATCCTAAAACAAGTACTTCAAAAACGATGGGAAGTAGATTAGGACGTACAAGCATTATTTGTCGACTTCAAATCAGCCTATGACTCCGTTAACAGAAACTGTCTCTGGAAGATCATGACTGAGATGGGTGTTCCCGGGAAATTAGTGAGGTTGACGAAGGCGTGTACAAATGATCCTAAATGCAGGGTACTAATACAAGGAGAAGTATCTGAAGCCTTTGAAGTTCGAACGGGTTTGAGGCAGGGAGATGGACTCTCGCCGATGCTGTTCAACTTAGCACTAGAGAAAGTAATAAGAATAACATCACGCGAAGATGGAGGGGTGCACGTTGGAATGAAACATAAAATTCTAGCATATTCCGATGATATAGCTGTCCTCGGAAGTAACCAAGAGGATATTGAGAGACTCGCTCGGACTCCATTAAAATAAGCAGAGCAAATCGGACTACAGGTCAATGTAGATAAAACAAAATACATAATAGTTAGCCAAAATATCCACCCTAATAACATGATCTGCGTGGACTCTATGTCATTCAAATACCTAGTAGATAGATTCAAATACTTCGGCTCCACAATAATCTCAATAAATGATCAACTAACAGTGAGAATAGATCTTTCTTCTCTCTTTCAAAGGTACTGAAATCAAGAAAAATCTCCAGAAATCTCAAAATAACGACGCGATTAAGAAAGTTCTGCTGTACGGATGTGAAACCTGGGCTCTAACCGGCACATTGAGAGATTCGAAAGAAAAGTTCTACGTAGGATAATAGGACCTATGTGGGACCAGAACCTTGACACATGGAGGAGAAGGAACAATAAATAACTGCTGAAAGAAACGGGTCAGTCAACATCTCATGACACGAAGGCAAGAAGGTTAAGATGGGCAGGAAATGTTGCTCGTAGCAATCCATCAGGACCCCTTTACACGACAATTAATACCAGAGTAGTAGGCAAGAGACCACGTGGGAGGCAAAAAACTCGATGGATAGATAGGATAAACAAAGATGCGGCTGAGCTACATGCCACAAACAAAAGCCCAAGATAGGCAGAGGTGGAGAAGGCTGGTTCAGGCGGCCAAATATCTACAAGGTCTGTAGAACCTACCAAAAAAAAAAAAAAAAAAAAAAAATATATATATATATATATATTTGTGTATGTTAAACTTAGCTATAAAGATTTTTTTTTAATTGTTACAAAATTCTTTAGAATCTTTTACTAGGAAAAAATTTTCTCTGCATGAATTTGTTATATTTTTATTTTTAATTAAATATATTCCATTCTTTTGTCAAAAATAAAGCATATTTAGTTTAAAGATTGTTTACTTATTTTCATACTACCTGACATAACTATATAGTCATCAGAACTATTATATTTAAAAATGGTGTAAGGTATTTATTACAGGAACAAATTTAATAATAAAGGAATAAAATATATATAGGTTCATATTTAATATATGTTTTATTAGGTATCAAATAGGTATTAAAAATATCAAACCCGATCAGCAATCAATTACAGTTGAATTAAAATATCCGATACAATTATTGGCATATCAAGTTCTACCGCCAGTATGCATACCGCTCAGGTATCTACTCTTCAGTGTATCAAGTCCAGGTATCAGATAAAAATATCCGATAGGAGTATCAGATAAAAATATCCGAAATTAACATTACATTAAAAAAAATAAGCATGAATATATTTATCAACAAATAAATATTCAATTAAATTAAAATAAATGAATAGATAGTTCTAAAGAAATTGTGCACAACTAAACATTCCTCATATATCAATCAGGCATATCTGGACAACCAATTTGTATCCATGAGATCATCTCTATCAGATACTTTTGGGTTGTATCTACTGGTTGTACCGGATACTTTTTAGTATCAGATACAATTCGGATACAAAGTAGTACAATTCCACCCACCCCTATTAGCGACAGTTGGCTCTCAAAACTTCTAAAACATTCGTGTTTATATCTCACTTATCTAAGAAATCTCTTACTTCATTCCTTCTCTATGCTTCCCTCACGGGGATTAATGCGTAGAAGAGCGTTACAGAGGCCTGTAATAACTATCGAGGAATTTCACTCTTTCCGGTATGTTATAAAATATTCAAATTAATGTTAACTAGTTGAATGACGGAATATGCCGAGGAAATTATCGGAGACCACCAATGCGGACTATGATGGAATCGTTCGATATTGATCAAATATTTTCTTAACACCAAATATTGGAGAAAAATTAGAGTACAGCGGTGTTGTTCACCAGCTTTATATCGATTTCAAAAAGGGTTACGATTCTATTGACCGCCAGAAACTGTATAATATTCTAATCGCGCAGGGGATTCCAAAAAAATTAGTGAATCTAGTTAAAAGGTAGTTAAGACTACATTAAAGGCGGGAAATGCTTGTTGGCTGCTTGTTGCGAAACTATTGGGTTGGCAAATAAGTCATTTCTGTTTTTTTGTTTATTTTTATGTCACTATGATACACTTCTTATCTGATGAATTAATCCCTAAGGTGGATTGTTTATCCTGTTTGTGATATGTCAACAACTATATCTGTTAATTCTTTTTGAAACTAGCTAAAAATATCAATAATTATCGGCATACTTTGTTGTATTACTTAAATAAGATAAGCGGGCTGCAGAAGCTCATGGAAAAATTTGCAGTGTTTATGGGGCTGATGCCTTAACCGAACGCACTTGTAAAAATTGGTTAGCCAAATTTCATTCAGGAAATTTTGACATCATTGATGCTCAACGGTCTGGTCGCCCACATGAAATTGAAACGAGCAATGGCATTGTATTATTTCTATGCGTGTTTTTATTCTTTTTCTGTTTCAACTTTCATCTTCATTAAATAAACTATTTCTGAGTTATTAGAATATAAACCAAACTTAATATTGCCATGATTGTATATTTTAAAATCTTTTTTTTTATTCATGGTATGAATTTATATGAATCAGAGTTATATACACTGACAGGTGAAAAATTCCACACACTTGATTTTTTCATGTTTTCATCTAAAAATATTTTTGCCACTTGTAAAAAAAGTTGTATTTGTATATAATACATGGTATTTGTAGATAATATTTAGTATTTATGGAATTTTATAATCACTTTTTTACCTTTGATAATCAAAATGTGATTGGGTAAGAAAGATTAGAGAAAAAAAAATTGAAAAACGAACCATTATTATTCTAAAAGAAATTAATTACATTATCGTTTAGTAGCGCGTGTTTCCTCCTCTTGCCTTCACTACTTCTTGAAGACGCTTCGGCATACTTTCCACCAGTCGGGAAATGTCCCTTTGCTGGAGGATAGCCCATTTCTCCCGAAGAACCCTTTCAAGGTCATGCAGTGTGTCAGGAAGTGTTGCACGCGCTCTTATTCGTCTTCCGACGTTATCCCATAAATGCTCAATGGGGTTCAAATCTGGAGAACGTGCTGGCCAGGCTAAAACCTCAATATTGCTCTGTTGAAGGAACGTCTGAACAATGCGGGAGTGCATTAGAATAGAACGATCGCCGATTTCGTTGAGGATAGACAACACATGAAGTTCCAAAATCTCATCTACATAGCGAATGGCCGTCAAAGATCCTCCACGAACAACAACCAATTCTGTGCGGCGCTCCATTGAAATCCCAGCCCACACCATTAAGGAACCACGTTGGAAAGGTTGGCTCTGGGGAAAATTACAGGCTGCATATCTTTCGTTTCTTCTTCTCCACACCCTTTCACGCCCGTCTGGAGATCGAAGAGCGAATCTTGACTCATCTGAAAAACGTACAGCACTCCATTCGTCCATAGTTCAATTCTCGAGCAAATCCAGCCGTGTTACTCTGTGAGTTCTGGTCCTTTTACTGGACGAAAAGCCATTAATCCATACTCATTTAATCTTTTCCGAGCGGTACGTTTAGAAATTTGCACACCTCGGACTTCTTCGAGCTGATGAATCGCTTGAACACGGCACGGTAAGGTGCCGGTTTTGTAAAATTCTCATAGTCAAAAACCGGTCATCCCGTGGTTCTGTTACCCTAGGCCGTCCAGAACCGGGCCTTCTATTGTAAGAACCAGTTTCCCGAAAACGCCTGACGGCGTCTCGTAAAGCTTCATATGGAACTCCGATGGCATTAGCTGCATATCTAATGGAACGTCCATAATCAATAAATGCCACACCACGCGCAACATCCTCAGCACTAAGAGATATTTTTAAACTTAATATTGAAAAAATTAAAAGCCGGAGACTAAGAAATGTGCTGCAAGAAACGGCACTGAACTAATGATACTGAATAAACATTTTGATTCCATAGAAAGTAAACATTGGAATTTAGAATCATTTCATTGAATTAAGGATTAAGAGTTATTGTCTTCTATATTAACATTCCTAATTGAAAACAAACAAAAAGATTACCTATTTGTACATTAAAAACAATAGACCAACCCAAAGCAGAAATATTTTTAGATGAAAACATGAAAAAATCAAGTGGGTGGAATTTTTTGCCTGTCAGTGTATATTGTCAGTTTTTCCATTTATCTAAATTACTTACAATATTGTTTCCATTTTTATTCATAATTTTAAAATAATTGGTAATAAAACCTTTTTATTTTAAATAATTAATTATTTATTATCGATTAATTAATAATTATTATTAATATAAGTAACTAGAGAGTAGAAAATCTATTGAATTTATTGTTAAATCTGTGTTTAAATATTGAATAAGAAAAATAGGGATTTTATATATTTTTTTATATAGTATGATTACAAACAATGTCAATATTATAACAGTTAAACAATTAAATACATATTTTATATAGTATGATTACAAACAATGTCAATATTATAACAGTTAAACAATTAAATAAATAAAAATCATTACACATAATCTCTCTCTCTCTCTCTCTCTCTTTCTCTCTCTCTCTCTCTCTCTATATATATATATATGTATATATATATATATATATATATATATATTTTAAAAATAATCGTTAAGATAATAAATAACTAAATTTGGCTTTCCTCATCAGTTTTTTTAATGGTGGAGACATTGTTGACAATAGAATGAATTGCAGAAGAATTAGATTGGAGGCTGCAGTCAAAGATGAAAAAGTACTGATAAGAAATGGTTTCTTATGTTGCTAAAATTGTGGGCCTTCATTGAGGCTAAGTAAAAAATAAGATAACTGTATCTGCTCCAATTCCTGCTAACAAGCAGTTAGTTTTTTCTTGGTTAACAGTTATTTCCATTTTTTTTAAGCTTCTGTCAACATGTATCAACTCACTGTGGAGATGATTCTACAATGAGACTGAGATCATCTGCAAAGCCAAGTATTTAAACAAACTTATTAACAATTAAGTCAGTTGTCTGTATTCTTGAGTCAATTGTTGTCAAATGTTGAATAGCTGATAGGTGAGCCTATTACCCTGCCTCACACCTCTTATAGTAACAAATAAAGGCAAAATGTTTGATTATGTCCTAACAGTACACCTGGTGTCATCCAGATTACCCTGATAAGTTTCAATGTTATTTCCATTTCAAAGGAGGCACCTTACAGCTTAGGCCTTTTTATACTATCACAGGGAATTATGAAAAATTATGATTAAGTAGGAAATATTAATGCATAGTCATAGTAAGTAAAGATCGTATATATGAAAAATTATGATATTGTATGAGAGAGGTACTAAAATACAAAAAAAAAAATATAAGAGAATAGAGGATAGTATGACTGTTCAGGGATCAAACTCTGAACCACAAATAAAAAGCAAACCAATAATTCACCAACTACCTCACCATCATTTTAATGGCCTCTATTTTATGAACAGATTAGATGCTGTAAAGAAAGTCTGTAATTATGCAGATGTGAAACCACAGGGTGCTCTAACAAAGAAACTATTGTTATTTTATTTTTCTGAAGAAAAATACATGAATTCAAAAAGCTGATGGATGAAGGGTGGGAGAGATGCAACAAGACATATTTTACAAAGCTTTATAATACAAGAGAGCCTACAATTTCATTTATTTTAATAATTAACAGTAAGCCAACAATTTCTATTTGTTCATTACAAAATGACCAATAAATCTATACCAAGAAACCACAATATATCTTTAAAATATTATTTAACTTTTTATTTTATATACTTTTTCTTGACAGTAGACTTAGGTGCACAAATTTTTGTTTGTATCCTTTGTTTTATATAATTAAATTTTGTTGTTCTACTTAAAGTTCATTTCATTTCAGTGGCCATGAATTCAACCTCCACAAATAGAGTAAACCATAAGAACCAGCCCAAAATTTTCCAATTGTAGAATAGTGAGTAATATTACGCACACACGAAATTACCAAGACCAAACAATGACAATATATGAAAAAAATCTGGTGCGCGCAACACACAACTTTCACTTACCGATCTACTTTGAATAGAAATTATTTTCTGGCAATGCTGGGCTATTATAAAATTTTTTGAAGTGAATTTTAAACGGAGCTAAAGTTTAAAGCTTACAGATAACAAGTCATTAAGACCATTATAATTACAAATTGTCTATTTAATAAATCGACGACAGGCAATAAAAATCTAGTCACTCCATCTGCTTTTATAAACCACACAACTTTTTTAGCTTTTATAAACCACAGAATGACTAACTCCAATTTCAACATTTTTAAGTGATGTCATTTTAGTGATATTTTTAGTTGAAAAAGTTATCAATGCAGACAATGAGTAAGTTGATTCCAGAGGTGGTGATTGCAGTGTTGAAATATAGAACTGAGAATAAAGGTATAAATTTAGGTACTTATTTCTTATGAAAGATGTTCTTAGGAAAAATCCTTTATTAAATATCTGTAGAAAAAAGGTTTTTTTAGTCTCAACAATTAAAAAAGTATATTTTAAATTTATCCAAATTTTAGCCTCTTCAGGGAAAAAAATAGAGACCATATCTTTCCTCCTGATTGTCCAATTTTAATGATTTTTTAGGCAATTTAAATACGTTTGAAACATCTTATCACAATATCGAGAAAAAAAAAAGTGTATACTTTTTGAGTTATTCGGAATTTAATTTTACCAACCCTCGTAACTTTTTTTCCAGCTTATTTTCATTGAAGTATGTTATAAAGATAAATTTAAAGGGTGTCGAGAAAATGACTTTGGTGAAGTTTTATTGAAATCGATACATTCGTTTAGGCGCTAGTCTACAGCAATGCAGATTTTTTTGTGTTTTTATTTTTTTTATCCTTTACTAACTTATCAAATTCTTTCAAAAGTTATATGTAGCATTTTTTTATAACTCGAAATAATGCGAAATGATTAACTTTTTAAAATAAACCATATTAAAGGTACTTTAAAGGAAGACATATATGAACATTGGGCATTAAAGCCCTGTAAAGTGACATCAACGGGGATAAGATTTAAATGATATTAAAGACCCCTTAATTATACAATGATACACCGAGTTTAATCAAAATCGTTAGAGCTGTTTTTGAGAAAATTGTAAAAATGTGTTTCAGCATTCATATAACCGGCGTTCCGGTTAGCCGATTTTAACAAAAAAGTTGCTGTCACATCCGACCCATATACAAACATTTAATTGCTTAATATCAGTTTAGTACAACTTTTCGTTTATGAGCTAGACTGTTAACACTCATACACAGACAAACAGACCATTTTGCGACATTTGGTAATTTGGACTCATGGGACCTCAAAACATGTATTTCCGTTGAAAACTGAGATTCGAAAATTTTCACGATCGCAATACTTACCCTTACTATATATTACATATATACGTAAGTGAAAGTAAAAATATAATTGTATATAAATAATGAAAAATAAAAATAATCAGTAATGAATACAATATGTAAGATTTTGTAAAATACAAGGAGTTATAAGGTATAAAGATAACACTATGTAATGAAATAAAATATTTAATTATGTATGTCAAGAAAATAACTGATAGTAATCAGAGTCATTTACAGAAATGCATCTGAATTCTAAAGCAAGTGCAATAATCTCATAGGCAGAGATGTCCCGCGACAGTTGAAGTACATAAAATAAACTATAAAAGATGTTAAAATAACCACATAGGATATGCTTTGGATGACAGCGTACAGATTTTAATTCATTATATTGTTAAATAGATATACCAACCAGAAGAAATTTTTTTTGTAATTATAATAGTAATAAAAGGCTTAGCGAACCCGAAGGTTCGATGCCGACACCACCAATCGCTTATTACACACATCCCTCCACCGTTCGCCGTCCAAACCTAGTCCCTTCAGATTGGCTTTAATGCAATCTTCTCACCTTTGCTTTGGTCTACCCCTCGGACATTTACCATTCCGTATAGCAAATAACAAACTTTTAGGAATTCTTTCATTACTAAGCCCAACAATTTTACAAGCTCATTTGATTCTCCGCGATGTAATCACCTCAATTATATTAACTGGATACAGGTCACGCAATTCAGCATTATTTAACTTTCTGAACTCACCAGTTAACTCATCCTTCTTCGGTCCAAATATTCTATGCAATACTTTATTCTCAAAAGCTTTAATACGTTGCTCATCCCTTAATGTAAGCGACCACATTTCGCATCCAGGATAATGGTTTTATAGATTCAAGTCTTTAAATTCCGGGACAAGATGCGCGAGCTAAGTAGTTTTGTTTACGAAAAATAACAAGCATTTCCCGCCTTCAGCCTAACCTTAATCTCCTCTTCAATTTCGTTTTTTCTAGTTATCGTAAATCCTAGGTACTTAAACTTCTCTACCTGTTCAAACATATTACCTACTATAACTAAATTACCAGCAATATCGCCATTTTTGCAGCTAACCATATATTTTGTCTTATCCGTGTTTTGTCTTATTTCGAGCCCTAGTTTTTTACCAGCTTTCATTAACGTTGTCGTATTTAGTTTTATAGTTTCAGTGTCTTCGCTTAACAGGACCAGATCATCCCCATAGTCAAGCACGGGTATTGTCCCACCCAGATCCAACACTTTTTCTGTATGTATTACCTCCCTAATGCCAAACTGAACAGGAGTGGCGAAATCACCCTGTTTTAAACCCGAACAAACCTCAAACTTTTCAGATAAATTATTACCGATTCTAACTTTATTGAGTGTTTCCGGTAAGCACGTCCTGACTAGATTTGATTTACTAATTTTTTTGGAATCCCCTGCTCGATTAGAATATTATACAGTTTCTGGCGGTCAATAGAATCGTAAGCCTTTTTGAAATCGATACACAGCAGGTGAACAACACCGTAGTATTCTAATTTTTTCTGCAATATTTGCGGTAAAGAAAATATTTGATCAATAGTCAAATGATTCCCTCTAAATTCGCATTGGTAGTCTCCGATAATTTCCTCGGCGTATTCTGTGATTCGTCTTGTTAAGATTAAAGTGAATAGTTTATAACATACTGAAAGGAGTGAAATTCCTTGATAGCTGTTACAATCAGTCCTCGGACCCTTTTTGTGATTCGGAATAAGAATAGATTCTTTTCATTCTTCAGGTAATTTCTCATTCTCCCAGATCCTTTTAACCAGCAAACATATTTTAGGAACTCCAGCTTCCCTTAATTAGTTCACTAGGAATATTATCGGTTTCCGCTGCTTTATAAGATTTTAATTTTCCGATAGCTACTTGAACTTTCTCTTTACTCGGTTCTTCTATTAATGATTCAGCACTCTGGTACTCAGAAGGAGGACACAGATCATGATTTTCCGTATTTAAAATACTGTCAAAGTGGTTCTTAAACTGATATATGTCTACCGGATAGGTCAGAATATTGTTATTTTCATCCCTAATTCCAGATGTAACTGGTCCTAAACATTTACGTGATCTGTTTATACCCTTGTATAAGTCTGTTATGTTATTTTCAATTCTATTAGTTTCTATTTCAATTATTTTATTTTTAAGATACTCCATTTTTTATTTTTGAGCAATTTTGTAGTTTCATTCTTTGAGGTTCGGAAGTATTCCAGATTGTCTTCGCTAGTATTATTTAGCAGCTTTTCTTTTTTCCCATATGTTTAAGCAAATCTTCATCAAACTTGTTATTCTTGTTTTCTTTTTTTTCTTAGACACGAGTTACCGACTGCTTTAATATTATCCCTGATCTCTATCCATAACTTGTCAATATCCTCACGGCCTCGTCAGAAGGTTCTAAAACTTCAAATCTGTTCTTAACAACTAGCTCGAATTGAGTTCTAATTGATGGATTTTTAATTTCCCCAAATTAAAATTCTTGAAATCGAAACAGTTTTCTTTTCTCTTTTTTATATTAAGTTATTGTCGTAGTTTCGCAATAAGACCGTACATTAATTATGCTGCTTTGCCAGCTATGTTATATCAAAACATGATCAATTTGATTTCGTGTTTGCGAATCCAGTGATGTCCAGGTATATTTATGATTATCCTTATGTTTAAATGTAGTACATTTAATTATTAGGTTTTTCGAGATGGAAAAGTTTATCAGACGGATCCCATTATCATTACTACGTTCATGCAAACTTTCTTTACCAATCGTCAGAACATAAACTTCTTCCCTTCCCACATTTGCGTTTATGTCACCTACAATTATTTTCATGGAGTTTCGCGGTAGTTTATTAAAACCCATTCGAGTTTATCGTAAAATTCGCATTTGACTTCATCGTCACTGTCTTCGGTCTGACAATGTATGTTTTAATGAGATTTTAAACCAACGTCCCTGAAATATAGCTACCGAAATTCTATCACTAAAGAAATGTATGTCCCTCAAAGCGGATAGCAATCTATTTCTAATTAGAAACACAGTACCTAAACAATGATTCCTGATTCCTCCATACCAAATAGTGTACTTTCCTTTCTTATCGAGGCCTCCCCTGGCCAGCGAACCTCTTGCAGAGCCAGGATATCCAAATTGCACCCATTAACCTCATTCGTAACCGATTTTAACCCCCCTGCTGAGATTTTAAACTCCTTACGTTCCACATACCAATACTTAAATCCCTATTTTTCAATTTGTGCCATGAATCTCCTAAAGAAGTCCCCACCCAGAGACCCGAATGGGGAACTAATTTACCTCCAGTAATGAGTGTTTTACCTTAGGGAGATCCATGACTATTTGTGGTGTATGGTGAACAAAAGATATGTGAGTAGGGCGTTCAATCCTACGTCACATCCTCCAGCAAGTCTGGAGAGCCCCTCCCTCTCATTGTTGATCAGAGAGTCCATCGAACTTAGCCGGAAGGAACTTCCAAGAAATTTTCATTAGGAACCGATCATCTCCACATCCGCCACCTGTGGGATGCTCCACATATGCGGTAATGAGCCCGCGTGAGCTTTCTAATTGGTAAAATTTATATTTCAAAGTGACCTATCAATAGCCAAAATTTTTATTACAGCAAAAGAATTTTATATTTTGAATAAAAAATCCACAAAGCCTCGTAAAATTTATGTAAAAATAAATTCGACATCCTCAAATTACCATTGTTTTTGGTAAAAGTAATTATAATGAATTATTTGTTATTTTATTTTATGACCTGGCATATATTGTAATACATTATTTACTAGAACGCACATTTTAGTAAAAAATCATGACTCAAAATAACAGTAGAATATATCTCAATTATGGTAATTGATTCTTGGTGTTAGGTGATAGATAAGCTTAATACTCCTAACATCTAATATTGTAACTAATATTCACGTTTTCATGAAAATAATGGAAAAAATCAAGTTTCAATTTTTTTTTAGAAATGTTATGTAGAGAGAGAAATACTTTATTAAAGTAATGCTGTCCTACTATATAGGGTTGCTTTATACACAGCATACTAATCAATCCATATGGACACAAACAACTATTTCATTACATTATTCTATTATTATATTGTTAGGTTACGTTTCCGTTGAAAAGTAAACAAACAGTTTCTAAACCAAATTATATTTATTTTACACAATTATTTTAAATTATTACAAATTATTTCTCAGGTTGGGATGAGACAATAAACAAACATTCCTCAATTATATAATATAAAAACATACATTAAATTCCTATAAAATATTTATGAATTTCTATTCAGCTTTGTCAGGGTCTACTCTTGGCGGGCTTTCTAATTGTCATTATTTAATTTGCACTCACCCTGTTCTGCAGTGAATCTTCCTCCAAATGTTGTTGAAGGTAGTGTTGTATTCAACATCTACAAATCTTCTCTTAATAATCCATTTTCTAATCTTCGTCTAGACACTCACTCTTTGTTGGTCACCTGTCACTCTCTGTGCGTCTTGATGATCTTTCCTTGCCGGCTGGTCACTTTCTCCTTAACATGTGGCCCTTCCTTCTCCTTTCATCTGTCTTTCTCCGCTTCTTTGTCCATTTTTGACAAAAGTTCGTGACGTCACTGCTTTCGTGCCACTATTTAAAATCACTGTGTAATATTTACATTACAATATATATTTTTTTTCTTCTTCCTTTTCATAAGACTAGTCCTATAAAGTATCCCTAATAAACTACGTTAAGTTATTAATATTTCATAACATTCATATTTTCAAAAAAAAAAAATTCGAATGCTAGGAATTCAACACTAAATTCACACATATACAGGGTGTTTCGTAATTGCACGGCATTATTTTAGGTATGTGTTCACTATCAAAAAAGTTCATATTAACATATATCTCAAACTCATTTATTAAACAGAATATCAAAAGTTAAAGATTTAATATTTTCTATTAGTATTTATTTATTATTATTACAATATTTAGAGTAACTGTTCAAAGGGGCCTCCGTTTTGTTGAATGCAACATTCAGCACGACGAATCCATGCTTCTCTGGCTCTTCGTATAGCATCAGGATGGTGCTTGATAGTTACTGCGGCTTCCACGATCCGATTTCTTAGCTCTTCTTGCGTGCCAACTGCCGCAGAATAAACCATAGACTTCATCCAGCCCCACACAAAATAATCTAATGGCGTTAAATCCGGAGATTGTGGTGGCCATTTAACAGGTCCGTTTCGACCAACCCATCGGTCTCCATAAGTTGCATTTAAATAATCAGTGACACTATTAGAAAAGTGAGCTGGAGCACCATCATGCATAAACCACAGCCTTTGCCTAATGCCTATCTTCTAGAAGTTCATGAACATTATTTTGCAAAAAATGCAAGTAAGATTATCTGACAGCCTAGGTGGCAAAAAGTTGGGAGCGATGATGTTGTCGCATAGAAGACCACACCAGACATTTAAAGAAAAGGTATGTTGGTTATGTCCAACAGCAGTCGTATAAGGGTTTTCTTCAGCCCAATTATGGGTATTTTGAAAATTAAGAATCCTATTTCTTGTAAAGCAAGATTCATCAGTAAACAAAATGCAGTTCAGGAAGTTAAGATCTCGGGTGCATAGTCGAATTAACCACTAGAAGAAATTTCTGTGCTTGTTATAATCTTGTGGTAACAAATCTTGCCTACTCGATACCTGAAATGGATGCAATTGTTGTTCACATAAAGTTCGCCATACGCTGGTAGAGGAAACATCGAAACTACATGACAATCTTCTGGTACTAGTGTACCAGTAATCTGGAGATAACTGAACAGCATCGAGTATTTCTTCTTCCACATTTGCAGTTCGTCGAAATTTTTGTCGACCAGCGTTTATTCGTATAGGTTTTTAGCGTGCCATTAGCCCTAAGGCATCTTTTAATGGCCTAAGCGCTTTACGATTTGGCATTCTTCGGTTAGGAAATTTTATACGAACAGCAGCAGCACCATTTCTATGTACCTCACCATAAGTTAAAAGCATGTCTGTTTGTTCTGCAAAAGTGAATAGATGTATGGTGTCTCCCATGATAATCATAAATTTAACTGGGTCACAGTATTCACTCACACTAAAACACATAGAGCTAGACAAACAATTGAGCAACTACTGTCATTGCTTATCGTTCATTTGTTTATCAGGTGATTAAAACCTGTTATTTAGTATTAAAGACGCTAAACTTTGTACAGTCTTAATGCAGTAAATATATAATAAATCTGTAACCTATGATATCTGTTTAATATATGAGTTTGAGATATATGTTAATATGAACTTTTTTGTTTATTTTGTGTTAGTGAACACATACTTAAAATTGCCGTGCAATTACGAAACACCCTGCATACCAAAGTAATCCCACGAATATAGACAAAAAGATAAGATAATGCTAACAATTTAAAATTGAATAAATAAATAATAGATTATTGGCTAATATTGGTATTGATGTACAATTGATACTGAATAATGCCTTCTGATAAAACATTATAGCATTCGGAAGAAACTCCTGCTTCTGAAGGAGAATAATTTTTTCTCAAAAAATCTAAATATTATAGGAATAGGGTATTTAATTTAAGAAATAACCATAATGGGGTAAATGAAAATGTATACGCTATAAGATAAAATAGACATCAATACCAATCTAAAGTAATAACCATGGCCCAGATTTGTACGCAATAGCAAATTATTTTTTAATGAAATTTTTCAAACTGCTGATCAAATATCTATGAGAATGAGAGAATTAGTCAAATTTTAAATTGCATACTTAATAATAAATGCATATTTTATTATTTCAAATAAAAAATATTAATAATAATTTTTAATAAAATTAATTAAAATGGAACAATTAGGATGAAACTCCATAAAACAATTTTAGGGTGATTTTGAATCAACAAATAACAAAATAATACTATCTTCAGTGATTGTCTTCTTAGAATATGGAGTTTCGTTTTTTAATCTATTGTTCAAAACACATTACTAGTGAAAACAACAAGCCAATGACTGTAAGTGGATACAAATTAGATTCTATTGAGTCTGTTCTATAATGATCATTTCTTTACTTGAAAATATTTCCATATAAGAATTAGGTTTTCAGAAACAAATTTGGAAATTCACTTATAAATTTGGGTCGGATAATGTCGCTTACTAATTTCTAATCCTATCTAATCTATTACTAAATTCTAATCCTATCTTGGTGTTTTATATATTTTATTTATGTAATAAATTATTTTTTTAATTAAAAACATGTTTAATTTTCTTTTACTAACTTTCTTTTACTTAATTGTAAATTGTATTATTTTAATGATTAATAAGTACCTCACATTATGTTAATAATTATTATTAAAAATGTGTTAATTTAAATTTTTAACTTTTTTTTTAAATTGGCAATTAGTTATAATTTTTATCAACAATTACCTAAAGCTGTTTTTATTTGTTGCTAATTGGAAGTATGTAATACAATGATATTTTAATCCATAATAAGCATTATAGTATATTATATATATTATATTATCTATTTTAACCATTAATAAATATATATTTTTTATTTACCACATTATGTTTTAATTATTTTGAAATATTAAAATAATTTTAATTAATTTTTAATCCTTTCTTTCTTTATTAATTTTTTTGATTTCAAAACGTTTTGTAGGCACATTAGTATGATTGAATATATTTGATGTTTTATAGCATATTTAGATGTTTTTTCACTACATATTTTATAACTATGATAAAAAAGTTGGTCATATAATATAATAAGCATATAATCCCATAATTGATATCTGTAAAAAATCTGGAGCACTATCATCCTGAATTATATTTTTAAAATACTTACCTTTTGAAGAAGTAAAATGTTTTGGTGCAGGTGAATAATTTGCAATATTAATATAAAACCAATTATGAATATTACAAGTTCATAGTAGCAGAAAGAACCACATTTAAAACAGAGGAGATGCTAACTTAAAACAGACTCACTCAAATTACAGGAATGATATAAAATAAATAGTTTAATTTAAAATGTCAAAATTTATCATAACTAAACACAATATGTATCATATTCCTTAAGGTGATAAATTGTTAAATTGGATAAAAGGTGTCTACTGACTTACAAAATTACTGAGCAAAACTGAAAACTAAAACTAGTGTAATCAAATTACAAAAAAAAAAATAAAAGATATATTTTAAATTTGAGATAACAAAAAAAAGGTTAAAGTAAACAAAAACTAAAAATTAGTTGTCAGTTCAGAATAAAATAAAATTTTAAAGAGCCACTGACGATTCAGCAAAAGTATATACAGGGAGAAAACGAAATGGAATTTACAAACATTAAAAATGAGTTCTGAAATATACGTACATATATTTCGCGAACAACTTATAGACTTTCAAATTTAGGGCAAGCAGAATCGTGAACGACTGATATCATGCAAAAACGTTAGCCAAAGAGCTAATTGCGTATAGGGATCTTAAACAGTCAACATTATTAAGCCAACTTCGAATTTTGTCCATATTGACTGGTATAGGCCACATTTATAAAATTTACGTCAATCAAAATGATTGGTTTATTTTTTTTTCTGTCCTCATCAATACTATTAATTATTTTTAAATGTGAATACCTATTATACTAAAATAAATTTACAAATTTAAAGAAAAATATTGTTGAAATATCTGTGTTAAAATTAATTAAATCAAAAAGTAATAAAGTTCAAGGTCACAATGGAATTGGTCCAGTTGTATATAGTTTACCCTATTGTAAAGATAAAACTACTTCCTTTAAACCAGTAGAAGTTTTTCATATTTACTAACAAAACCTAACTCTCACAATCACTCTAAATTTGTTTCTCTTGAGTATTTTAGAAGCCGAAATAGCAAAATCCGAGAATCTCTCAGTAATTTTGTAATTGTAGAACGATATTACGTTCTTGGAGAATTGAGTAAAATTCGCTTTACTCTTGTTGAAATTGAGTTTAACAGTTAGGAACACTGATAAAAAAGTTTTAAAGTTGTTAGTTATTGGTTCAGTTGTGAATAAACAATTTTCGGGGCTGCCCTAAATAACTGTATCAGAGAGACAAACGGCAAACCTGGCGAATCACTTTAGGCAATACTTTATCCCCTGTTTCATCCTTCAAGGGATGCATCGGGAAAAACTAGCTAAGAAATCAGTGACAAAGTAAGTTACTTCATTAAGAAAGTTAATAAAATAAAATTGCATACTTTCAGACGAAAACGCTATTGTATCGACTTACAAACGCTTGCACCATACAAACCTGTTTCCCCATTAACCTAGAATAGAATTGTAATATTATTCATTTGACGCGGTCACTTCATTACCGTTTAATCACGGTATACCTTCAAAAATATTTCTATCATTTGATTTAGATTGTGACTATTATGGAAAAGAATAAATGTATGTATATTAGAGAAAAACCTAGACATAGAAACTCGAGACTCCTAAAACAAACAAAAAATGTTCACCAATGCTAATTGAAAGTGTTTGTTGCTGCTCATGGGCTACTTCCTTCTAATATAGTCCCTGTAAAACATACAAAGTACAACAGGTTTACATAATGACGACGATGTTGATTTTGGCCATGTTGGAGGAGCAGAAACCATCTTGGTCGATGATGACAGCCAACTGACCCGGTTTACCAGTTTTCGTTAAAAAAGTCTCTAGCCGGCCTCGGCTCGTTCCTCAACAGGCCCATCATCTGTATCTCCGTCCTCTAAAATCGAAAAGCTTCAAGACCCTCTCTTGCATTTTAAAACCTACAATATCCCTGAAAATCCAGAACGATTTTGTCGCTCCAGTATTCAGAGCGATTGTCGCCCCAAGGAAGGATGTCGTGATAACACTAATTAATTAATATTAACATTAACAAATACTTATCGTAGTCAATCTTTTTTGTAATCTTTTTGTGTTATTAAGCAAGTACTTATTCGTTAATTCACTTGCATTTTCGTTTATTTAGTCAATTAATACCACAGAGATAGTGTTTTCATACACTTCAATTAAAACCGAAAAACGTACCGTACTAAAGATTAAGGTAGTCTTCAAGGAAACATACTAATTGTATAAGGAGATAGGTTAGCTATTCATATTGGATGGTTTTGTTGTTTTATTTTAGTTAATTATTCATGAATTGATTTTGGTATTATTGCAGGAGAGGCTGATAGTCCGTAGCGCAATTTCAATTGGGGTTGTTCTCATGGCTGCTACCAGGTGGCACCACGACCATACAGCCACTCGTAATGTAGACGAAAAATATTTTTTATTTCATAATATTTCATATTGTTATGTTCGGATATGAAATAACTTTATGTAAGGATATTTTATACTTTCTGATAACAAAGAATCAGTATAAAATTTATAGTGATTGAAGCTACAAATTTTAAGTAGTACCCAGTACTATCTATATCAGTATTTCACACAACAGTACATCTATTGGCTTTTGACTTTCATATATTGCGGTTATACTGAGTACTGAACTGAAATATTAACTTTCAGCTAATTGACTATTTATGTTGTTAGCAACTACACAATTGTTGAAATACGTCGATGAGGTAGGTGTTACGTCACTTATTCACCTGAATTTCCAGTATAGCTCTTCTAAACCAGTTGAAGAGTTTATAGAAGATTCAAATTACATACCAAGAGTAAAGTGCGAAGGGTAAACTCCTTCCTTGTGATCGTAGACGAACTCCCGGAAAATGGTTAGTTCGTCTCTTCCATCAGTCGGGGAAAGTCTGTCTCGGCAAGTTCGAAGAACTATCAGCGCAGGAGTTCACATGTTCAACTCTCTCGGGGACTCCACATTACCTTCATTAATTACCTTCCCCAGGGTGTGTAGTGAAGCTAGCTCTAATCTTGACTCTCCTGTTACTCAGGTAGTTTCCTATGAAGGACTACAAGTTGCTAGGAATGTTGAACTCCTGCATCTGCATGAGTACGCAGAGCTACCAAGCACTTTTTTTTTTATCCCCCTACAAGGTCATTTCTGGCATACTGGGTTCGGTGACAGTAGGGTAGTGCGCATGGGATTTGCATATGTCACTGCCACCAATAAACTATTTTTTTTTAAATTTATCATATCTCTTTATTTGGTTCTACATGCTTTATGGATTCGTTTATTTTGGGAACAATGTTGGGTAACCTGTAGTGCAGCCCAGCGTGCGGTTGCACGCCTTATGAAGGGACTGCACCTTCTCTTCCTTCTTCCTCTTCCTCCATCTCTTTCTCTATGGCCTTCGGCGGGCGTCCTCTCGCAATGGTGAAATGCTCCGGTCCCAACACCTCCTTCCATCTCCTAACGTACTCAGTGAAGTAAGGGTAGTAGTCCTCGCACATCAGCATTGGTAGGTCCGCCTCTTCCGTTGCATATAGTCCTGTCATCCTTGACAGCCAGGCTCTATGCCCAGTCATCCTTTCACACCTCAGGACTACATGCTCCGCCGTGTCCGGAACCCCACAGCTGGGACACAAGAGGTTCATGTTCTTTCCATGGTTATTCAGCTTGGCTCTGTAACCCCGTGTCCCGTAAGGATCTGCGATGTTCAGTAGTCTGGATTCACCCACCTCGCCTCCATCCTGGAACTAATGGTGGGGAAGTACTTCCTCAAGGTCGAACCCTTCTCGATTTTCACACACCGCTCGTTCCACTCCCGAAGTTAGTCCTTCTCCACCAGCTTCTTCCATCTTCCTGGCTCGTCCTCAGCACTTCGCCGTAGTCCCTCCGGAAGCGAACCGAGTCCGTATCTTTTCACATCGAACTTGATTACGTACTCCTTCAGGATCATGTCGATCTCTCCAGCCAGTATTTGGACCGCCTCGTGCGACACCGTCCTGTAGGCTTTAGTGACTCTCAGCAGGGTCAGTCTCTAGATAGTTACTAGCTTTCCCCGTTGATCTTCCGTGAGTCGCCGACTCCACACAGGTAATGCGTACCTAATTATTCCTAGGGTATAAGGGTACCTTTGTAGATTGTCACTGGGTACTTGATCCCCCAGAACGCACTACCTTTCCTCGACAGGCCATTTAGTAGCTAGTCACCCTACCTCTCAGATACGCAACGTGTGGGCTGTGGTCGAAGGATCTTCTGAACCTCACCCCGAGTTACGTGACCTCCTCACACGCGCGCACCCTCGTCCCTCCTATGTCTAGGTTGATTGGGTGAGAGCTACCAAGCACTGTCAAAGGTGGAGAGTATATTGAATAGTATGAGAAGTAATGTATTATTAACAGTGTAGATGGGTGAACATCTCTATACTATTTCCCCATCTGGAGGCCAGTGGCTATCTCTCTCTCTCTCTCTCTCTCTCTCTCTCTCTCTCTCTCTCTCTCTCTCTCTCTCTCTCTCTCTCTCTCTCTCTCTCTCTCTCTCTCTCTCTCTCTCTCTCTCTCTCTCTCTCTCTCCTCTCTCTCTCTCTCTCTCTCTCTCTCTCTCTCTCTCTCTCTCTCTCTCTCTCTCTCTCTCTCTCTCTCTCTCTCTCTCTCTCTCTCTCTCTCTCTCTCTCTCTCTCTCTCTCTCTCTCTCTCTCTCTCTCTCTCTCTCTCTCTCTCTCTCTCTCTCTCTCTCTCTCTCTCTCTCTCTCTCTCTCTCTCTCTCTCTCTCTCTCTCTCTCTCTCTCTCTCTCTCTCTCTCTCTCTCTCTCTCTCTCTCTCTCTCAAAAACTCAAAACGCATGCTCAACTTCTGGAAGAGAAAAGTATTGAGAAGAATATGGAGCAGAATTAGTGAGAATGAAATTTGGAGAAGAATGAAGAGCTGCTGAAACTTTATGGAGAACCTGATACTGTGGCATTGATAAAAAGAGCCAGGGTACTGTATGAGAAGCCAGATGGCAAAAGAAGTAGAGGACCCCCTCAGATCAGATGGCTGGAGGACGATCTGAGGCGGCTGGGCATTTGAAGATGGAGGGAAGTAGCACAAGACCATGGAGATTGGTTGGCTGTAGTGGAGGAGGCCCGGGTTCTTGCAGGACAGTAGCACCATAATAATAATAATAATAATTTCTAGTTTGTCCCTTCGTTGATATTTTAGTTCTCCATAAAGACTTGAGGCTCGACTCTCTATTTATGGCAAACCTTTCGGGAGATATAAAGATCAATCTGATGAATAATTAGCTCGCTGACCGATAGTGATTTAGTTCGTCTCTTTAAAGCCATCCTATCCTAGACCTCTCCTTATTTGATCATGTAATATCCTTGAACGCGCTTCGTAAAGGCCTTCCGAAACCTTTTTTAGTAGCAATCTCAGAAGCAAGGTAGTCCACGAAATATTTAAGTCAAACACAATTTAAACACTGTTCCAAGATTTTTTTGCTTACCCACTATCTCTCCATTTCTGGCATACGGAGGAATGTTCTACGAATCAAAACCAATTTGTTTTGGCTATAATTAGGGAATGTAAGATTAAAATCGCATCGAGATTGAAATTGTTCGAAATTTGTCACCTTACCTAACTTACGTTTATAAACAATGATGTTCTGTAATGGATTCAAAACGAGCTTTTCGAATTTATTCCTCCTTGCTTCGAGTTTACGAACTGTTTCTATGTTAGTAGTTCTATGCTTTGGTATTAAATTTTTCTATTATAAAGCGGAAAATTGTTAAAAATTAACCTATTTTCTTCTTAAATTACACATATAATTTTACTTTCTTTGTATCAATATATTTTTCTTTATAGATTTGGCATGTGTAGGGTTACATTATTTATATGTCAGGTTGGGTGGGTGAATGATGTTCTGTGGTTTCATTTGAAAAAAAAACAAAACAAAGTTAGTATATTTATCTGTTTTAATTCTTGTGTTTTTTCTTCTTGTAATGTTATCTTATTTTTATTAAAATATATCAAAACTCACCATTGAAAGCGTAAACATCATTGTTTACATCTCCAACAAATGTTTTTTATACATTTCAGTAAAATTAAATGTAATTTAACCAAATCTTACCGAAGATCGTATGGACTTTATTAGTGTAATGATTTAGAATTTTTCAAAGTCATTATTTGATTTTTGTTGTTTTGTTTTTTTAGTATATCTCCATCTTTCCTGCATAGAAAAGATATTGAATTCATCTCAGACTTTGTTTTGAAATGTGTTTAACTAATATCTTGACAAGTTTATTGGATCACCCTCATCATTGTTTGAAATTTGTACTTTGGAATGTCTACTTGCTCTGGTAAGTTAATATAATATTATAAGTGCTTGCATAGTTACATTCTAATACAATATGACTTAGTCCTTAATTAGATTGACATATAATACTAATTGTAAATTACAAAGTCATAGTCGAAACTTATAACAACTTTTATCTATTGTGCAGTTATTAATTAAGCAGCTATAACCAATTCATTTTAGGCTGAAGACAATAGATGTCTTATAAATTATATTTTTGTTCAATGAGCCATTTTGATATTTCAGATGAAAATATCTTCCATTATTCAACTTTTGTAACTTAAGATAAGTAATGGTTTTAATTTTGTAATTCTAATTTATATTTACAATTTTAGATGTAAACATGTACATCGAGCATCATGTGGGACCTGGAAGTATCTTAAGAGTGCTATGCTATAGCAAACCTTAAGGGATGTATTATATTAGGGAATCATTTAGAAGCTTCAGCTTAAACCCAGTATGAAGCCGGTTTGTAAAAATTTAAATATATTGGAATTGATTGGTTATGTGTACATGTTAGGATTAAATTCATTTTGATTGCTTGTTTATTTTTGTGTTTTATTAATTACTTTTTTTAAACTAGGATTTTATGTTTTGTTACTGATTCAATTAATGAATAAGTTGTAATTATGATGTATCTTTTTCATTCCTACTGTGTAAATTCTTTGTACATTGACAAACTATATAAACATTACAGTTTAACAGTAGAGAGTTATTTGTTTATATTGTAAATAAATTAAATTTCTTGTTTTATTTATTTTTCATATCTTCCTTTCAGCAAGGGTTATGTTTTTTTTTACCCAATGAAAGAGCTCTTACGAATCCTGTTTACTATATCATATCCTTAATATATTATTTTATCATATTAATTAGCTCTTGAGTTATTCTGTGGCTGGTTTGTTTTAACCAATTTAAACGAATTACTTTTAATTAAGAAAATAATCTCTTTGGTATTTGAAAAATATTTACATTACCTTTCTCTCCATATTTAATCAACTGTTCATGAGTTATTTGTACTGATATTGGTGAAGGAAACTAGTCTGGCAAGTGGGCCATATGATTTTTTTTTTCTAACCTCTGTTAGTTGCCTAGAAGTTGCTGCCCCATTCTAACTTGTGTAGGAATATTAACACATATTCGTCTGCATGACGAAAATTCCTCATTTCGCAGACAATCACCAACAGAATGACGATAATTTGTCATTTTTTTATTACAAAAAATAATTGATTCTTGTTCTTTTAATTCTAAATTGAGCTACTCTATCACTATTACTAGTATCCTTGAATGTGATAGAAAGGATTGGGTACCCTAAGACCCTCGCCCCAACATGCGCCATCATGGTCTGTCTGGGTTAGTAGTTTTGCTAAAAGTATTTTTTATCTGTATTGAGATTTTTCTCCTGTTTGATCCTTCCATCATTTTTCATTATATACACATACTCAATTAATTGATCATTATCATTTTCATAATGTTTTCTGTCTTATTATTTTATTTTTCTTGTTATACTTGTTTTTCTTACACTTTCTTATAATTTGTATTGTTTTTTCTACTTGGCCCTGATGAAGGCTTAAAATTTAATTAGAAATATCGACACCATAAAATAAGACTTCCTATTTGTTTGTAATTTCATTAATGACTGCTCCTCCAACTATTTTTTCTACTTTTTGATCCAAGGTCAATAATAACTCCACCATTTTACATTAATTATACTCCTGCCAGTTACATTAACATTATTCTCAATTTTTTTTTTTTTTATATATATCTTTTTAGAACTGATTCTTGTCTTTTATCTAAACATTTTCTATCGGTTCTCTTAGGCTTGGATCCTTACGTTTCCTATTAAACGATTGAAGTTTGCATAGATCAATCTTGATAATATATTTCGCTGTTCTCTAAGCCTATCATATAGATCATTCTTTTATTCTGTGCCACAACTGCCGTGTATTTTCTATCTCTGCTTATGCCAATGTATATCTTGAGATCTACCACTTATAAGCTGCTTCCTTTCCATCTGACTGCACTTAAACCAATTATTTCTACATGGTACTTATCTAATTGGGTACTTGTATGGATACATATACTTATAAAAAATCATGTAAATTTGATTTTCAATAGTATACAAGTGGTATAGAATGTATATAAGATTGAGATTGCTCTTTTTTAATAATAAGAAAGGTTCACATTTCTAAAGCTTGATACAACAGTGTGTCTAGGAGGTGTGGCCAAAGAGTCTACTTTAGAGTGAGGTAATGGCTACCAAACACGATACTGTCAAAGTGTCTCTCAGGTCTATTGCATAAACATGCGTTTACTGAAGCTAATAAAATACTTTTTAACCTAAATATGTTTACTTAGAGGATATAGTGATAGAAAAAAATGGAAAGATATTTCTCTGGTAGAAGTTTTGTAATTGCAAACACTGTTCTAAGCTCAACAATTTGGTGTGCACATCACACAACTTTCACTTACTGCTCTATTTTGAATAGAAATTATTTTCTGCCAATGTTGGGCAATTAAAAAAAATTGTATATGCATTTTTAACTGAGCTAAAGTTATAAACTTAATAATCTCAATGAATGACCAATGGGCAGAAATAGACTAGCATGTAACTAGCGCAAACAGAGCTTTCTTCTCTCTCTCAAAGGTATTTAAATCCCGAAAAATCTCAAACTAAGGATGTACAATGCTATGATAAAGAAAAAAGTGTTGAAAGATTTGACAGGAAAATCTTAAGCACGATAACCGGAGCGATCTGGGATCAGAGTACTAATACATAGAGAAGAAAGATCAATAAAGAACTGCTTACAGAAACTGGTCAATCAATATCCCATCAAGATATGAAGGCACGGAGGTTAAGATGAGTGGGGCATGTAGCTCGTAGAAATTCATCTGAAAGCCTCTACATAAACAATGAATCCCTCAATAGAAGATAGAATGGATAGATAGAAGCAACAGAGCTACGTCCAGATAAATGGAAAGAAATAGCCCTAGACAGGTATAGATGGAGCAGGCTTGTTAAGGTGGCAAAAGATCTATATGGTCTGTAATGTCAACAGGAAAAAAAAATTAGATTCACCTTTGGGATCTAACAGATAATCCTTTTTAACTTTTAAGAGATTAATACTTTATTTCTTCTACTGTAATTTGAGAAAAAAAGTATTCTGTTATCTGATATCAATAATGTAATTTAAGAACAATTTTCAAAAATTAAGTTGAATAAGTTTGTAACAAAAACTCAAATTGAGGAGTTATCAACACTTAGTTGTACTAGAAATAATCTATTATTTACACTAATTCAATAGAGATACAAGGAAAAGTCCCAAGAGTGTCTCTTTTTATGATTCGCAATGTTCCAAAAAGAAGCTGCAGATTGCATTTTAAGAATTCACTAAGGAAGTGACTTGTTTCCGGTATATGGGTTTTAACGGCAGTGGGTAAAACTCTCTTATTATTTATTTCATGCATTTAGGATATCATTTATTCATGAGATCAATATTACATGGTATTTTGTGGTACAGTCCAGTTAATGGTTGTGGTCTTTATTGATAAAACTGCACCTTTTATAATTCTCTCTCCACTGGCCGGACTCTCCACATAATCATAGTCCATCTTCCTTACCACTTTTTAAATTTTGACTAAGTGCACTGGCCGTTCCCTGCTGCCCATGCAGTCTCTCCTTAATTCTTCTGGTTTCCCTGCCACTGCTCAGTTGTTGCAGTCGCTTCGGGATTTCCCCTTTCTCTTCAGCAATGTGTTCTTCTTTGGTGCACTATCTTCATGCCAGTTTCCTCTTGCACTTGACAATGAAGTGACCACTCTTGGCACCACAGACATTAGAGGTTCAGGAGATCCATTTCCTCTGTAGGTTCGTCGTTTTCACTGACTGGAGGACTTCATCTACCCATGTCCTCATCTGCTCATCCCTTTTAATGTTATGGAAGCAGACTCTGGCCCAGTCTCTCTTCTCATTTTCTTCTTTGCTGTTTCAGAATCTATGTGTTCAAATCTTCCAGCTTTTCTGCATTGCAAGTGTGAGGAACTCTTTTGATCTCCTCATCAGATTGAGTTCCATGTTCATCAGGGCCTATTGTTTCAACATTTTCTTTGCCTGCTCTACTTCTTGAGTTTTAACCAGTACGAACTTGGTTGTTACTCAGCTGTTCATTCCATATATTTTGTGTGGTGTCCAGCCCGTTTTCGCCCTTTATGGTCAAAGATATAAGTGAGTCTCAGGAACTAAGTTAAAACGGTGATTTACCACTCTGTTCAATATTTTGGAGAATGTGGGTTTCTTAAGTCCTCTCTCATTCTCTATTTCCTCCTTTTCTGTGGTTGGTACGATTATATTCTTCTTCCTCTTCCTCCTACCTTTTGCAGCGGTAGTTGTCACCAGTGTTTCAATCTCTGAAAACTTCCTCAAAGCTTCTCTTTCTACTTCAGGTATCTTAATTTTGGCAAGATTTCTCTTGAATCTTATCTAAATATTGTTAACATTTCAGATTGTTTCCAAGAGGGTCAGTTCTATTAAAATTTCTTCAATATCTTCATGCTCACCCATCAATCATTTGACTTCTGGAATAACCCCTTGTGGAAATTCAGCATCCTCTTAGATCCATTGGTGTAGTCCTTCCTTAAACCAATTCCATTTAAACTTCCCACTCCCTGGTGCCTCCTTTTCTTTCCACTCATGATCTAAACTCTTAATAGAATTAAATATACATCGCTGATTACATTCAATAACGTAACGTTAATATCAATAAAATATCTTATCAATCTTTGAGTCTATTGATTTCAATTTTTGCTACTGTGTTCAAACTTACACACTTTACTATTTTCTAACTGTTTTTAGGCTTTCATCTCTGTACTAATTCTTTTATTTTACTTTTTGCATACATGGCAAATATTTGGTTTCTTAATCTTATCGGGCCACATTTGCTGACCTATCATGCCTTGTGTCAACAATGTGATCTTCTAATCTGCACCCCATGTTTTACTTAACCTTCAGCTCCTCCTGGCACCACAAGCTAAAACTCCTGTTCTCATATATATATATATATATATATATATATATATATATATTTTTTTTTTTTTTTTTTTTTCTATTAACATTACAGACCATGTAGATCTTTTGCCACCATAACAAGCCTGCTCCATTTCTGCCTGTCTTGGACTATTTCTTTCCATTTATCTGCACACAGCTCTGTTGCATCTTTGTTGATTCTATTTATCCATCTGCTTTTTGCTCTTCCACGTGGTCTTTTGCCGTATATTTAGGCATTCATTGTAAGCAGAGGCTTCTAGATGGATTGCTACGAGCTACATGCCCTGCCCATCTTAATCTCCGTGCTTTCATATCATGAGATATTGATTGTTCAGTTTCTGTAAGCAGTTCCTTATTGGTCTTTCTTCTCCATGTGTTAGTACTCTGATCCCAGATCACTGTGGTTATCGTGCGGAGGATTTTCCTCTCAACTCTTTCAACACTTTTTTCTAGGGTGCTGGTTATTGTCCAGGTCTCACATCCATCTATTATAACTGGCTTTATCATAGCATTGTACACCCTTAGTTTGAGATTTTTCTCAATACCTTTAAGAGGGAGAAGAAAGCTCTGTTTGGGCTAGTTATACGTTAGTCTATTACTATCCGTTGGTCATTCATTGAGGTTATTCTGGAGCTGAGGTATTTGAATTTTTCTATTCTCGGGAATGATTTTCCTTCTATGCAGATCCTGTTATTGGGGCTGAAGTTGCGGCTTATTATCAAATTTTTTTTTTTGTCTTCATTGAGTTGTAGGCCGATCTGCTCTGCCTCTATTGTCAGTGTTGTAGTGAGTTTCTCAATGTCCTCTTGATTACTTGTAAGGACAGCTATATCATCTGTGTATCCAAGGATTTTATGATTCATTCCGATGTGGACCCCTCCATTTTCTTGTGATGTGGTTAGGTGGTGTTAAGAGCTTTGTGGTGCCATTAAAGGAAACTCCCCACCAAACCATCACTGAGGGAGGGTGATGACCTCTTTCCACTCTTCCAATGACTTCCTGGGCTTCTTTAGAGCTCTGTGCATACACACGATCATTTTGGCATTACAATTTTTCTTCAATTGTAAAAATTTTCTCATCACTACACAAAAACTTTCGATGAAGACCATTGGTCTAACGTCCAAGGAGTACTTTGCATCTATCCACTCTAATTTTTTTTAGGGAAGTGGTTAGCCTTTGTCCTGTCATTCTTTGAAATGTACCTATCCTAAGGTCACTTTTTATTATGCGAGATATTGATTTGACAGAGATTCCTATTTCCCATGACATGATTTGTTTTCGAATGCGATTTCTTCTGATTCGAGCAGCTACTGCTCTCACTACATTTGCCATTCTCACAGTGTGGGGACAGCCTGGTCGAGATCTGTCATATACATTAGGGTCTTATTATATCTATTTATAGTGCGATTCACAAACATACGTCTGATACCCAGTTTCAAAGTGTTGAAAATCTCTGACCTACATTTTCCAACTTTGTGTAAGGTGATCACAGCTATTCGTTTTTCTTTATCACCCCACCCCATGTTAACTGAGAGAAAGAAAAATACAAACTAATTGGAATTATTATCCTGCCATGTAAAGAGGATAACCTGAGGTAAAGATTATCTAAATAATACCCAAGGATGTTAACAAAGTTCAACTTTTGTTACAGTATTTATGGCAGAACTAGGTATAATAAGTGATTGTTGCCAGAGTGCAGAGATAATGAAGTGAATTAGGGAAAATCATTTAAAATGTGCATACTTGAAATATCGACCATGTCCCTGTAGTAATAATAAACAATAAAAAAATCAGAAAATTTCTTAAAATATTGTATTTAAACTCTAAATTTCGTATCCTAATGACAACAATTTTTTTTTAAATTTATTTATTACCAGATCGGCCTGGTGGGCCTTACATGGCTATAACAATTTGATGATTTTTAACAATTTGTTCTGGTGGGGTATAGTCTTTGCAAAGACACCCTAACTATTTATACATTATAATTATTGAATAATTACAATTAATAATGAGAAAATTATTAATTGTTCATAACATGATGTCTTGGATCAGTCTGGGCTTCAGTCTTCGAGATGAGGTTGGGTTTCCTAAGTTGTAGGCCACTGCACCTTTAACTGCTGGTAGCTGCGTATGGAATTTTTTAAATCGTTTTTTGATGAATTCATCTATTGTTTCCAATTTTAGTTCTCGATGTAGTTGAGCGTTTCTTATGAACCAGGGGGCATCTACTGCAATTCTTAATACCTTGTTTTGAAAGGATTGTAGTTTTTTTCTTTTCGTAGCTGAAGCTGCTCCCCAGACTTCACATCCGTACATTAGCAAGGGTCTTAGTATGGTTTTATGAATAAGAACAGTTGTCTCTGGTTTTAAACTAGATTTTCTATTTACTATGGGATATAACATTGCTAACCTTGCGTATGTTTGGGTCAGTTTATTATTTATATGGTAATTCCACGTAAGGCGGCGGTCCAGATAAACTCCGAGGTATTTTACTGCTTCACTAGCTGGGTTCCATTTTAGTTCTTTATTTTTGAGAATCAGTTGAGGTGGGTCTGAGGGACGTCTAAGAGTAAAAATTTTTGCTGTACATTTTTCGGTGTTGAGACAAATCATCCATTTTTTTAAATATTGTTCTAGATTTACTAGGTAAGACTGCAGTGTATTTCTGGCTATTAATATATCATTGTGTTGGGAAAAGACAGCTGTATCGTCGGCAAACATAGCTATGGAGGTGTTTGTGGATTGGATAATGTCGTGAACATAAAAGTTAAAAAGTATGGGAGAAAGAACAGAACCTTGTGGGGTGCCGGCATGGATTTGTCTTAAGGTTGAATTTATGTTATTTATTCTAACTGTAAATGTTCTGCCGTTGAGGAATGAGCTCAGAACGAATGACAACAATTGAAAAAGAAATAATGAAAATTATGCTCTATGTATGTCTCAAAACACACAATGGTTGATATATCAACCACTTTTCTATAGCTTTAATATATTACCAACAATTATAAAAAAAAAAAAAAATCTTTTAACATCTTATTTATACTCTAAATAGTATATTCTGATGGAAAAAAAAAATTGAAAAATAAGTTATGGTAATTATACCATATAAAGGGTTAAACCATTTCTGAGCCAAATATTTACTGCCCTTTTTCACTTCAATAATTAACATTTATGAAGATTTATTTTGTGGCTCATGCCCACTTCATTAATTTTCACAGTGGAATTTGATCCAATGGTGTTTCACAGTTTGTTTACCTGTCATAGTTTTTTAATTTGTTAATCACTGTTACCTACTTGTAATTTGAATATTAATATGATAGAAACAATTTTTAATTATTTTGTTGTTTTTCATATATTATGTGATAATGTTGCTTAATTTTTTGTTTCAGATAAAACGATGTAAGCAGAATGGGATTTGCTCAAACTGGATTTTTAGTTTGCATTTTTTTTGGATCGCTTGTCCATGTGTTCACAATTAACACTAATAATTCCATTTTATATCAGTTTCCATCATCAAATCAGCCTACTGGAGATTGTTCAGCTTCAAAAATCAAAAAACTTACCCATCTAACAGTTGATCCTGTCACAGGGAGGGTTTATGTTGGTGGTAAAAATAGACTTATTCAGCTTGATTCTTCATTAACAGTCCAGGAATGTTTAATTACAGGCCCAAAAGAAGATAGTGTGTTGTGTCATGCACGAGGATGTGATCCATCGACTCAAATAGAAAAAGTATTGACTGATAATTACAATAAAATTTTAGTAATTGATCATGAAGGCCGAACTCTTATTTCTTGTGGCTCCATCTTTCAAGGAGCCTGTGAAAAGTATAAACTAAATAATATATCTCTTGACAGTCAATTTTATCCCCACAATATAGCTGCAAATGATGAGTCTTCATCTACCTATGCATTTATTGGACCTGAGCACTATAACTGGAAACATTCAAATGTTTTGTATGTTGGTACTACTTTTACTAACAATGGGGAGTACAGACCTGATGTACCTGCTATTGCCAGCAGAGCTCTAAATACTTTGGAAATCGCTGAATTTTCATATTCTAAACAATCTTTATTGCGCATAGATGTAAAATATAGAGACCATTTCTTAGTTAAATACATTTATGGATTCAATTCCAGTGATTATGCATATTTTGTTATTGTTCAAAAACAGTCACATTTACCTGGTCAAGAAGAACAAGGCTATGTTACTAGACTGGCTAGAATTTGTATTAATGATGCAAATTATGATAGTTACACAGAAATAACAATTCAGTGTATGGTAAATATTGAATCTGAAAGTATAACATATAATTTACTTCAAGATGCTAAATTATCTCCTGTTGGTGATGAGTTAGCAAGTTCTTTAGGTATCCAGTCTGGTGATCCAGTTTTAGTTGCAACATTTTCACCAAGCAAAACTATAACAAATGAACCTCTACCCCATTCAGCACTTTGTGTTTTCAGCATGGCTGATATAGAAGCTAAATTCAATGAAAATATTCATATGTGTTTTAATGGTAGCATTAAATACAGGAATATGCCGTATATATCTGGCCCGATATTAGATGGAAACTGCCCTGTTGCTTGGGTAAGCATAAATTGTTTTGGTTATCTATTGTTAGTTATTTGAAAATGATGTTTGTTAGGATTTTTTGGTTTATTTTTATGTAGTATGTATCCTCATTTGAAGACTGTACATGAATAACGGGCTTAGTACCAAGATATTGATTTAAGTTATTAAACTTTTTTCAAAAAAATTGGTTGAAAAACCTGAACTATTTTTTTATTTATTACCTAGGATATGATTTATATAATTTTTTCACAATTTTGTTAAAATTCATTCTTCTAATGGATTAAAAAAAATGTTTTATTTAGAAAAATGTAGACGTTGCTATGTGACATACCTTTTTCAATTAAAAAAAAGCAGTGTGATAATTCTAAAAATCTCAGACTTTTTGGTATTTCTAATATAAAGTTCATTATAAAGTTAATTAAATACAAATTAGTTTTAATTGATCAATTCTTCAGAGAAAGATCTATGATCTTTTAAATACAGCAGCATTTGTTACTTGGTAGTACTTGTCTTTTTTTTATCAGGTTATTATAAATATTGATAAAACAAACAAAGTCTTTGAGTATATAGGGGATAATCTCTTTCTTTAAAACTTTGCAGGATCTCCATTGTTTCAGTTCATCATCAGTGTTCTTATCTATAAAAAAATAGATTCGTCGCTAGCTGGAATCTAAAATAATTTGCCATATTTATTTCTAATTTTTCTTGCTTTCTCATTCAGGCTTTTTTGTCATGTATAAGTAGTGCGGTTTTTTCTGTTCTATCAGCAGGTGTTGTAAATATCTGCAATGATTGTAAGGCACATTTAGAGTAGGCATCTGTGCATGGTCCATAAAAGGAATTTTGTAGGAATAATTTCCTTAAGATTCTGCAATAAAACTTGCTTATTATTATTATTTCTTATTAGGAGCCTGGGAGATTACTCTTAAAAGTACGTCGTATCCTGATAATGTTCAAATCCTGGCATAAATGATCCTTACTGTTCGATTTTAAGTCTTCCCACCACATCCATATAAATTAGATATCGTTATGTTCCTTGCTACTATTAATTTAAAATAGCCAATGTTCTCACAAAAAAAAGTTAACATGCTGTCACAAAATAGTGTCCAAAGATGGCATACTGACAACTGACTTTAGATAGATAGATAGATAGAAAAAAAACTTTATTCTGGGACTAAGTCCCTTCAGAATAACAATAATGTACAAAATAATAGAATATTACTGGCCTGAACGTTGAAACAATAAATAAAATTGATAAAATAAAATAAAAAGTAAAGAAAATCTTAGGTGCACAAGCTATATACAAACAGATAAAACTATGCACAGAGCATTTAAAATTATGAACAAAACAATTAAAACTATGAACGAATCACTTGAACTATGAACAAAATTATATTTAAGGGTTGAACAACATAAACATACACTTTGAGAAATGAAGAACGAAAAAGAGATACAATGAGTTCATTTCATAAAAAAAAAAAAAAAAACTTTACTTGAATATATATATAAAAATAAACAGTTACTTATAATTGAATAAAAAAAAAATATATAAAAAAAAAATGTATGTATTGAAATTCCTACGTCGATAGTAGGAAATGCATGTACTATCTATTACCAAGTGTTATGATTATATGATTGCTACTCAATACATATATAGCATTTCCAAGTCAATTTCAACCTTTTCCAAGTCAAATTCAACCTTTTCCAAATCAAATTAAACTTTTTCCAAGTCAAATTCAACCTTTTCCATTTCAAATTAAACCTTTTCCATTTCAAATTCAACCTTTTTTTATTTATTTAATTATCTTTAATTTTTCGATGCGTGGGTCTGTTATCGTATGAGTAGTTTTTTAAAATAATCTCCTTTTTAAGATTACGTGACTGAATTTCGAATTATTTAAGTTTTTTTTTGACTTATTCGATATAAGGGTGTATTTTTATGTTTCCCGATCATTAAATTTTTAAAATGACATCTATTTTATGTTTACGCCACTGTGTTTTGATTTATTTAAGTTTTTAGAATTTATCCAATATAAAGGTCTACTTTTTTGTTTCCGGAGCTGTAGATTTTGAAAATGACCTCCATTTTAAGATTAGGCCACCGCGTTTCGACTTATTTGAGTTTTTCGGATATTTTTCATATGAGGGTGTATTTTTATGTTTCCGGAGCTGTAGATTTTGAAAATGACCTCCATTTTAAGATTAGGCCACCGCGTTTCGACTTAGTTGAGTATTTCGGATATTTTTCATATGAGGGTGTATTTTTATGTTTCCGGAGCTGTAGATTTTGAAAATGATCTCCATTTTATGATTACGCCACTGCGTTTTGACTTATTTAAGTTTTTCGAATTTATCCAATATTAAGGTCTACTTTTATGTTTCTTGAGCCGTAGATTTTGAAAATGACATCCATTTAATGATGACGCCATTGCATTTTGACTTATTTAAGTTTTTCGAATTTCTCCAATTTAAAGGGCTACTTTTATGTTTTCGGAACCGTAGATTCTGAAAATGACCTTTATTTTATGATTACGCAACTGCGTTTCAACTTATTTAAATTTTTAGAATTTAACAAGTATAAAGGTCTAATTTTATGTTTCTGGAGCAGTAGATTTCCCCCATTTTGTAAATGACCCAATTTAAAGTTTATGCCACTGTTTTGGATTATAAAAGTTTTTTTTTTTACTTTTTCGGTATAAGGATCTACTTATATGTTATCCGAGACGTATTGAAATTTTTCTAATCTTTAATATTTAAATTTATCTAATATTTAAGCTCCATTTTATGATTAAGCCGCTGCATCTTGATTAATTAGGCTTCATTTTGGATTTTTTCAATACAAAGTTTCATCAATATGTTTTCGAGTATGAATAAATAAATAAATATTTTGAAGCTAAAGTAAAATTAACCACAGAATACAAACTAAAAAGCCGAAAAGCAACTGGTAATAAATTTAACCTTCCGTATTCAGATTTTTCAGCTAATTGTTCGAAATCTTATAATTTGGTGATAGGAGACCACAACATTAAAAAAGATAACTAAAATTAAAATAAAAATGAGACAATACATATTTTATTTATTTTGATTAGATATTTTTATTTATTTATTGAAAAATAAATTAATCCTTCGTATTATGTTTTTTATTCGAAGGAAAAATCAAAAACACTTAACAAAACCGAAACACAGTGGCTTAATCTTAAAATGTAAGTCGTTTTAAAAACTAAGGCTCCGGCATCATAAAAGTAGACCTTTAAATTGGATAAATTCGAAAAACTTGAATAAGCCGAAACGCAGTGGCGTAATCTTAAAATGGAGGTCATTTTCAAAATCTACGACTCCGGAAACATAAGAATACACTCTTTTATGATAAAAATTCGAAACACTTAAAGAAATCGAAATGCGGTGGCCTAATCTTAAAATGGAGGTCGTTTTCAAAATCTACGGCTCCGGAAACATAAGAATACATCCTCATATGAAAAAAATCCGAAAAACTCAAAGAAATTGAAATGCGGTGGCCTAATCTTAAAATGGAGGTCGTTTTCAAAATCTACGGCTCCGGAAACATAAGAATACATCCTCATATGAAAAAAATCCGAAAAACTCAAATAAGTCGAAACGCGGTGGCCTAATCTTAAAATGGAGATCATTTTCAAAATCTACAGCTCCGGAAACATAAAAATACACCCTCATATGAAAAATATCCGAAAAACTCAAATAAGTCGAAACGCGGTGGCCTAATCTTAAAATGAAGGTCGTTTTCAAAATCTACGGCTCCGGAAACATAAAAGTAGACCTTTATATTGGATAAATTCTAAAAACTTAAATAAGTCAAAACACAGTGGCGTAAACATAAATTGGATGTCATTTTCAAAATTTACTGATCGGGAAACATAAAAATACACCCACATATCGAATTTGTCAAAAAAACTTAAATGATTCGAAACGCAGTCACGTAATCTTAAAATGGAGGTTATTTTCAAAACTAGGTACAGGACAGCATAATACTAGTCCCTAAGAAATCCGAATAGGTACAATAAATCGATATCCGTAAGTGAAAATTCTACTTAGGAGAGCATAATAATAGGTTTTCATATTGGAGGGGGGGAGGGGATGGCCATTATTTAAAAAAAAAAATATAAAATTTACAAAAACTTAAAACATTTATTTGAAATGAAAACGGTTGAATTTGAATTGGAAAAGGTTTAATTTGAAATGGAAATGGTTGAATTGACTTGGAAAAAGTTTGATTTGATCTGGAAAAGGTTGAATTTGACTTGGAAAAGGTTGAATTTGACTTGGAAATAATTGAATATCACATAGAAATATCACACTGAAAAAATCTAAAATGTTAAAATAAATGGATATGCAACTGCGTAATCAAATTTTTTTTTGTATTTTTTAAAAGCTATGCCGTCGATAATATAGTAAGTGGCCTTCATTTCGAAAAAAATCGAAAATTGACAAAAATTCTAAAGTTGAATTTGAAATGGAAAAGGTTTAATTTGACTTGGAAAAGGTTGAATTTGAAATGGAAAAGGTTTAATTTGACTTGGAAAAGGTTGAATTTGATTTGGAAAAGGTTGAAATTGACTTGGAAATGCTATATAATATCAATAGTTAGCTGGTATCAGACTGTTTTTGGAACAGGAATTGGAATAGGAGGTTTTTGAATGTATACAGGGAAGGGGCATGTCGAATTTTGATCGGGAGGGAATTCCAAAAGTTGACAGAGCGGGCTATAAAGGAATTTTGGAATGAGGCAGATCTATGAGAAGGGATGTATAGGTCAGAGGGTCGGGATCTTGTAGTGAGAGAATGGATTGAGGACTTAAATTGGAGAAGGTTGTAGGCATAAGAAGGACGATGATCGGTAATGATTTGATAAAGGAAAGTGCCAAGGAAATATTGTCTTCTTAAGGAGGGGAAGAGCCACCCTAACTCAGTGTAGTGGTGGGAGACACGGGAGCGTCTCGGGGTTCCAATTACAAATCTTACGAAGCAATTCATAAGTCTTTTGAGTCTATCACGCAGTTCCACCGAGAGGCCATCGTACACCACACAGCTGTAGTCAAAGTGGGGAAAGATGAGAGAGGAAACTATGAGTCTACGGGTATTTTGGGGTAGAAGATGGCGGAAGTGATGGAATAGTTTGAGGGTAGAAATTGCACGGCGGGATATATGAGAGATATGGTGATTCCAGGAAAGGGTTTGATCTATGAGAAAGCCTAAATTTTTAACAAAGGGATAGAAGGTGATGGGGTGGTTGTTTAGATAGAGTGAGGGAAAGTTGGTGTGGGATCTAAGAAGGGGCTTGGAACCAATGAGAATGGCCTGAGTTTTGGCAGCATTTAGCCTTAATCCATTTAAGTTGGCCCAGGCACTAATTCGATCTAAATCTTCTTGAATTTTGGCAAATGCCACCAATAACTCAGCGGGAGAAAAGGATAAATAGATTTGAGAATCGTCGGCATAAAGGTGGTGGGAACAATGGATAATTGAATCATTTAGGTCATTAATATAAGAATTGAAAAGAAGAGGAGACATGCTTGAACCCTGTGCAACTCCTGAGGATAAAGGAAGGTAGGCAGATAGAGGTTGATTAGGTATGGAAACTGCTTGGGTTCGTTGTGAGAGGAAAGACTGGAACCAAGAGATGGAACTATTGGAGAAGGATAATGATTTTAGTTTGTTGAAAAGGATGGAATGGATAATGGAATCGAAAGCTTTGGAGAAATCAAGCAGTATAAGTATGGTTAGTTTTTTGTCATCTATTGCAGTCTGGATATCACTAGTAATTTTAATCAGAGCAGATTGTGTAGAGTAGCCAGGACGGAAGCCAGATTGGAGAGGATCGAGTTGGTTGGATTGTTCAAGGTAGTTGGAAACTTGGGATTGTACTAACTTTTCTAGGGGTTTAGAAAGATTGGAAAGGATTGATATTGGGCGGAAATCTTCGGGAGAGGATGGATTAGGCTTTTTGTTTAAAGGAAGGACAATGGCTTTTTTCCAAGAGGTCGGGAATATTGAATTCTGCAGGGAGAAATTGTAGATGAAAAGGAGTGCTGGGAGGATTTCAGGGAGACATAATTTTATTAGTTTGATAGGAATGCCATCTGGGCCTACGGAATTGGAACGGGATTTCATTATAACGGTAATAAGGTCTGTGGGAGAAATGTCGGAAAAATAAAAATTATTGTCGTTAAAAGGTACCTCTGGAGAAAAGCCGGAAGGGGATGGTAAAGAAGAGGTGGAAACCGATATAAAGTGGGAGTTTAGGTCATCAGGTGATATTGGGAAAACTGAGGAAGGGGATCTAGAAGGTTCACAGAGGGAAAGCTTACGAAGTAGAAGCCATTTTGATTTGATATCAGGAGCTGAGGAAAGGGCTTCGTGAAAGTAGTTCGCTTTCGCTTGTCGGATCCTTGTCTGTGTCGTGTTACGAAGCACTCTGAATATTTGATAATCATCTGCAAGCCTAGTCCGTCTGAAGCGTCTGCGTGCAGCGTCGCGTCTCTTCTGCAGATCCTTAATTTCCTGACACATCCAAGGAGCAGGACGATGACGGAAAGTGGAGGTTTTCAGAGGAGCGTGGGTATTAAGTATATTGAGAAGATTGGTGGTGAGAATATCAACCATGGTGTCGACAGAGGAGCAATGATATATTTCATTCAAATCCAATGTTACTAGATCAGGTAATATTTTTTCTCGAGTAAGGGTATCCAGTTGGCGGAAAGTGATAGTTCGAGGATGGATTGGAGGAGTGCGGATATTATACGTTATTTGTATCAGATCATGAGATGAAAGAAAGGATACTGGCAATTGAGAGGCGGAGAGGAGGTTTTGTGCTGAGTCGATGATGTAGTAGTCTAGCCAAGTGTCAGATCTGGAGGTGTGGTGGGTGGAGGAAAAAGGAACGATGAATAGGTGAAGTGAGAAAAACAGATTATCTAAATAGGATTTGTCATTGGAGTTTGAGAGGAAATTGGTATTGAGGTCACCGGAGATAATTATTCTGGGATAGAGGGGAACGAAGTTGAATAGAGTTGATTCGAAGGACGGGTCAAATGGAGAGGAGGGCGATATACCACGGCGTAAAGGATAGGAGAAATATTACTGAGAATTTCTACTAAGAGGTATTCTACATGAGGATGATCGGAAGATGGGGAGCAATCGAGGATTCGGGTCTTTAGGCTATTGTGGACAAACATGGCTACTCCACCGCCAGTCCGGTTTACCCGGTCATGACGGAGCAGGATGTAATTAGGCAAGGAGACTGAAGATGGTGGAATATAAGGTTTGAGCCAGGTTTCGGATATTGCTATGATATGATAAAAGTTTTGGGTAAAGTATTGCAGGAATTCGTCATAATGGGCAGAAAGTGATTGAGAGTTAACTTGACATGTGATTAGGGAACTAGACATACAGTGGATTTGGAGAGAAACAGTCAGTGTTTGGTAGCGAGAAGACAAAACGAGTAGAAAGTACAGAAGAGCGATTATCGTACATGAAACTAAGTGAAGAAAAAGTAATATTAACATTAAAAATAGATAAAGAGAATGTACTTGAAAATAAATAGATTGATGAGTGACGGTGTAGAGATAGCACTAAGAGAAGAAGTAAGACTATTTTAATGAGGCTAAGGGGTTGACGGCTTCTAGGTAGTCAGTCAAATACATCTAGATCCGAGGCCTGTTCTATCAGGATGACTCTATGTCCGTCCTCTTTTCGACACCGCACCTTTCCGGAAGCAAACCACGTATATTTGATTTTTCCCGCCGCTCTCTTCTGCCGAGCTAGCCAATAGAGGTGTCTATTTGTGCGAGTCATCTCTTCACCCAGATAAATTCGGTGGCAGTCATTTTCCTGCCAACCGATATCCCGCGTGGAGAAATCCCTCTTCACTTTCCTTTTCGTAATTAGATCATCTCTAATTGATTTCCTGACAAAGCGTGCGATAACAGGCGGTGGTCGCGAGTCATCTTTTCGGCTTCTGCGGCGATGTACGTTGTCCAGGTCCTCCACACTAAGCCTGATCCCCAAGCTTGCTCCTATACTGGTCACCAAAGCTGCGGGCGTTTCGCCCGGTCGCTCCGGTATACCGCGGATCTCCAGTGAGTTTTAGTGAGTTTTTTGGTCAATGAGATTTAGCATTTCGCTTAACTTCATCATGATAGGCCTTTTATGAAAGCTGGATAGTCAGAAAATAATAAAACATGAAGGAATATTTAAAATAATTGGCTTAGGCAATAAAAAACAGTAAAGTTAATTTTTTCAAACCGTTCCAACTGAAGTTTAATATCAAGCGTTGTTTGTAATTAAACGGCCAACAATAATAAAAAACACCCTGAAATAAAACATTTCTCTTTCTAAATCGCTGATTAATTTTTAAAAAAATTGTAATGGTTCCTAAATGCGGAATTCCACTGAGGCAACTTTTAGGCAACATGTAGCATGCGGCATTGATGTATGCTACACAGTCTTTCCATTGAAGGAACATAAAGTGACAAAAAATATGTCTCCTTGCCGCATGCTACAAGTTGACCGCTGTCACCTGTCGAATTCTTTATCTCTCCACATGATTCAACATGTTGAACAGTGTCTTCGTCTATCCAACAGCCCTCGGATCGTTGCGCCTTGTTGGGGGCAACATGGAGTCGACGAACGAAAAAACTAATCTTTTATTGACAATTACCGTAATTCTGCCGAATTATGGAATAATAACATCACTGAATACAGAGATATAAGAATTAAAAAGGATAAGTTGAAAAAATTATTGGATAAGTATTAACTTCAGCAAGAAAAGAATGAATTTTTTATTGGACGTCGATGTACCCAAATCAATATTGCCAACTGCTGAGTGTTTAGGTGAAGACACGATGATGAAGATCAGTGATGGCACAAAATACACTTTCTAGTAACCCAAATAGTCCGAGAGCCCTGAGAAAAAATCTACATTATTTGATAAAAATTTTAATAGCATTTTTTGAATACTTATAAAATCTTTATTTAAAAAATGAGAGTTTGCCAGTTGGATCTTACTTCTTATAAAAATGGCGACTGACATAATAAATATTGGGTCATTAACTTAGGATCGAAACAAGAAATTCATTGTGAAAAATGTGAGAAAAGATTTTAATTTTTTTTAAATTGTATATATTGGTTAAGACATGTAAAAACAAAATTGCTGACGGCCACCAAGGAAAAACTTTTTAGAGCCAGATTATTTTGATCTTTTTTTGTTTTTTTACCTATAGTTCCTAAACGGTGCAACAAAGTGAAAAACCTTTTCTTTCATAAATTAAATAAAGTTAAATTATGCGTCGAACAAGTACCTAAACTTAATAATTTGGTTAAGTGTATGTTCGTTAACCACGGTCACCGAATGCCGATTTTTACCAAATCCGTGAAAAACAGACAAGTTACTTTAAATGGCGCTGCTCAAAGAATAAAAGTTATAGAGCATCAAATTCCGGGTCTACTGAGTACTAACATTTTTAATATAGATCAATTATACTTATCGAATCGGGATTCGTTATTTCTTCATGAAATTTTTTATTTTGTAAAATCCTTATATACAAGTTAATAAATAAAAACTTTTCCCACATTTTACGCAATGAATTTTCCGTTTCGATCCTTAAGTTACTGGTCTAATATTATTTACATCAGCAAGTAATAATTTTTACAGGTAGCAAGATACAGGTCGACTGGCAGACTCATTTTTTAAATATTAATGTTATAAATATTTTTAAAAAATCCTTTTAAATTTTTAATCAAATAATGTTGGTGTTTTCTCACAGACTCTTGCACTAAAATGAATTTTCCACTACTCTTTAAGCGTAAAGTATTAAATTATACCGAATTTCTTGACCATCGATTTATAGTTCTCTTCTCCAATATCATGGTGTTTTTATGATTCAAAGCGATTACCAAATATGCAGCTGCTGCGACTATTTTAATGACATGATGTACCAAACTGAAGTTGCCTGAATGGAGTCGCATGCTACACAAGTGTACAACAAAGTGCATACGATGTGGGGCAATGAATTCCGCATGCGACATTGAATGAATTTTGTGCCACATAGTCGGACGGCTAGAATCGGCAACACTAGGAAACAAGTATCAAGCAACATGTCGTTCAGTGTTGCCTCAGTGGAATTCCGCCTTTAGGAAATACTCTTAATCGGCAGTTATTTTACCAAAATTCCTCATTTCTTTTTATAAGAATAGAATGACAATTAAGCATGAAGATCCTGTGTCTTATTTGAATCACCATATTCGATGGGAAATAGGGAACAATATGACATAGTAACAAATCTTTTATCTACCACATATAAAACAGGAAACAGTGAAGAAGCACCTCCAAAAGTATAAACAAAAATAGCTGAATTAAAAAAAAAATTACTTGTAAGTTCAATGTTTAATGTTTTCAAATGAGAATACACATATGTATCCAGTTAATAAAACTTGTAAATATTTATCTGAATTTTAGTTTGTTAGTTATGTATTTTTCCCAAACAATTTCTGATATCTGAACTTATCAGTTATCTGAACACTGCTCATTCCTGAATCAATTATTTTGGATTGGAGGTTACACTGTACTTACTTACAAAGAAATCTAGTCATCTAGCTGTCGTCCTAAACTACCTTTACTATTATGGGCCCAATGCAAGCTTAGTTTTTCTGGTCTGGCCCTCTGTGTGATCTCATATTTGAGTAATAAATTTCAGGTTTTTTTATCCAGCCAGCGGTTATTCTTTACTGAATAAACTGAGCATGTGTAGGCCCCTTTAAACCCTGAGATATTAGGCATATCTCAATATAATATTTAATTTTATCCATCAATGCTTAATTTTAATTACCATTGGAACACTTTGCCCCTTATTTTGTTATTTATTATTGTGTTATAATTTAGTTTATTTTTTTTATTTGTTAATTATGCATCACTTTATCGACATCCACCATCAGAGATCTTGTAGTCCTGTACCATATTTTAATTTATTATTTAACATTTAATAATTTAGTTTATTATTTGTTTCATTATATTATCAATGTTGTATTTTTATTTTTAATGGATTACAATACTTCTGATTTTATTGATGACTAATTGCTTACTTATTTTATTATATTCCATCAATCAACACTTTTGAAATTTTGCATATCCATATGTATTTAAATCAATATTTTTATATACTGTTTGTTTATTTTCATTATGTTGAATTGTTTAATTTGTTCTAGACAACTGGAAATATTTTAAGTTTTTGTGAAGTTGGTTTAAAAATATCAGGTTTTACTCCAATTAAATCTCACGCTGCTTTACATTTACCTAATGTTCTCCTCACATCTATCACAAGTAGTAGAACTGAAAAAAGTACAGTTGTTTTTCTTGGTTCCTCTCTTGGAAAACTAAAAAAGGTATTTATTTTGATTGAAATTTTTTTAAAATCTTAACTTATATAAATTTAGTATATTTTTAATCATAAATATATGACACAGTAATGTTTAAAATGAATCATGGAAATGCAAAAGGGACTAAGAGATTTCAGACAAATTGAAAACACAATTTTTAATGTTCTGCAGATTACAAGCTCATAGGCCAAGTAATAGAACTGTTAATACTATTACAGATGTGATTTTATTTCTTATGCAGTCACAGATAATCAGAAAAAAAATTAAATAAATTGTTTTTCTCCAATATTATTTAAGTTTATATTATACTTATATTCAAGTTTATAATTATACTGGGCCAACTATTCAATGTTTTTTTCTTCCAAAAATTAAAAGACTATTTTCATTATTTCTTGAGATGGTCCATGTTTGGGAAGCATTGGTAAGAACTGGGCATATAAGAGTCTTGTATATGACCAGTTTAGTGCCCCTGGTAATGGATCTGCTGCGGAGAGTTTTCAGTTAGACAAAATATGCCCTATTTGCCACCACCAGCCTTTTTTTATCTCAGCAGAGACATCGTTTATTGTTGTCATTGGGGATCCGAAATATGTAAACTCATTTACCCTTTGGAATGTGTAAGAACCCACAATCAATGCCTCATTGCCACCAGTCGCTGTGCTCATATATTTTGTTTTATTCTTGTTTTTGGTCAGTGTATCCCAATATCTGTACAGTATGGGTGAATATCGTGTGGTCTGTCTGGATTCTTGAATCCCATGCAGCTTTCTCCTCCAGTGCGAGAATGAAGAGGAGACATGCCAGTCCATCCCCCTGTCTTGATCCTTTATTGGAGGGAAATGCATTAGAGCAGTCTGGATCAGTACCTGTAGACAAGGAGCTACTGCTGGTTTCATTTAATGGAACTACTTACAGCTAGAAACCATTTTAAATTATAGATAATCCTCGCCTGAATACACAACTACGGTCAGTCGCTTGGAAGCCGTTGCTTTATATAAGAAAATTGCTAAAAGTTTTCAACTAGCAATAATCACACCTCAGTAGACCTTCATTGGTTACGATATTGCCTCTGCTTATCACTGTTACTTATTGTTTGTTTTATTTCTTGTTGCTCAAGTTTTGCGAACTTTTAATGTTTATTTAAAAAAAAAATGTTTTTGTTTTTTGTTATGGAAAGATGGAAAACTGGAACATATTTTAAAGATGCCAATAATGATAAATAAAAATTATTGCTCATATTTTTTAAGGATATAAAATGGAATATATTTTGTAAAAAGATCAAACATACCTAAACAGATGGAATTTTCCATTGTCTATGTGTTGTAACATTTATATGTTTATTATATTTTGTATCTATTTGCTTTATGATAATAAACACGTTTTCATTTATTCATGTAAGGAAATTTAAATCAAAGTGGCGAAATTTGACGTTTCATTTAACGAGAAAACTGACAGCTGAAAATTTTTGATGAGATGTTTGCCCCAAGAAAAGAAAAAATCTTGACTGCCGGTCTTATGTCGATGTGTTTTTCGAAAACTGATCAGTGCCAAAGTCACTAATTTGTGCAGTGCATTTTACTAAAAGACATACGCTCAAAATATGCAGGGAACCAATCTAAAATAGAATGCGAGATGACTGTCGACATTAATCATTGTAATTTTAAAACTGACTTGATTTTTTTATTTGAGTTGAAACTATTCAACGAAAAACCTTATGGCTGAAAATTATTTCATTCGATAGATTAGATGAAAATGAGTCGAAAGCATACCAACTGACCACTTAAATCGGTTGCAATTTAAAACTGACGCCCACAAATTCACTTGATTCGTGGGGTATACTTACCGGAAGGACATGCTACTTAAACTGAACCCAAATGTCCAGCGTATATTTTTTTATAACATCCGCTGTATATTTTTTATAATATTAGAATGTTGAAAAATATCACAATATTACTCAATTCTTCTTCGGTGCATACTATTATTTTCAAGTTAATTTATTATTAGCCATATTTACACCAATTTAAAAAAAAATTTGTTGTCACTTAATGACTACTCATCAAAATGACGACGTTTCGGCTCGTCGAGCCATTTTCAAGTCTAAAAAAATTTTTTCATTTACAATCATATATTAACTTTAACATATTTCAAATTATAAAGATACTTATTATGTACCTAAAATACCCATCATGTACCTGTCATTTTCACTTATGCGAATTGCAAGCGTCTACTCATAATAAAATTCCTTATTATTGTCATGTTCACCTTTAATTATTTAACAACATTATTATTACTCAATTCTTTACTATTAAATGATTCAAAATAAGTTAAATTTACCTTGTTTCTGAGTCACCCACATGTCATCCATCTCATTTCTATTCAGTGACTGGTTATTCTTATAGGAGTAGGGGAAGACTATTTATTATGAACATATATAATGCTGTTACTCAATATTACATGTGGATCTATTTTAAGTAATATTAGCTGATTTATTTCAAATTTTGATTTTTTCAATAGAACTAGCATAAAAAGTATTCATATTATCCACGTCTGTATGATTATTTACTGAGTTTTTTAAGTTTTTAGTTATGTATATTGATTCATTAATTCTACGTTTATTCGTATTTCTTTCATTATGTAGGATATTGGCATTTTTGAAATCAAACTCATGTTTAGTTTGCATATTATGTTGTGAGAGTCCAGTAGCTAATTTAATTTTTGTGTTTTTTGAATTACAATTTTGTTTATGCTGTTTAAGCCTTTTTTCAAACCATTGGGATGTTTGTCCAAAATATGCTTTGTTGTCGCAATTCTTACAATTTATTTTATAAATAATATTCGTTAATTTATCGATAGGTACTTTATCTTTAGTTTTCGAATAAATTGTATCTAATTTATTAATTGGTTAGCTTGCAAATTTAATTTCATTTACATCGTATTGTTTAAATGTTCTTTCAATTTTATCAGTTAAGTTTCTAATATATGAGACGCTAAAATATATTATTAAATCTATTATCATTAGGGGATAAATTCAACATTATACCTTATAAATACAACAAGGAAATAGTTAATATAATAGCGGACGTCGAAAATATAATTAGAACTATCAACACACCTGATAATCACAAAAATATAATTAGAAATAGAGTAAATAACCACATAAATGATTTTATTGACAAAAACAATAATAAACAAAATATCTCAAACCAACCCCTACACAAAAAAATAAACAAAGACATAATAGAAACAAAAATTTTTTTTAAAAACCATCCAGAATTATTAATTATAAAATCAGATAAAACTAAGAAAACCGTGATTATTACTAAGACTGAGTATGATAAAAAAATGCACAACCTACTGGATGAACGCCTAATATATAGATGCCTTAGGAAAGATCCTTCAAATGAAATCCAGGATAAAACCTTGACATATATAAATAAATTAATGAAAATGAAATTTATAAATGAAAAGGATAAAGAAAAACTCATAACTAGACATTATACTATACCGCGAATACATGGTCTGAGCAAATTACATAAAAATGACAGACCTCTTAGACCAATTGTAAATAATATAAATGGCATTACTGAAAAATTGGCTAAATTCCTAAACTCAGCCTTAAACAACTTAAACAATAATAATATATACGATGTGAAGAATGCAATGCAAGTAAAAGAAAAAATTAATAGTATAAATAGGATAGAGGAAAACGAAAATCTAGTAAGCTATGACGCGGAATCCCTTTTTACGAATGTTCCACTAAATGAAATATATAGAATACTGGAAAAACGGTGGGATGAAATAGAACCGTACACAGAAATAAAAGATAAAAACGTTTTTATGGAAGGAATCAAATTAATTTGCGAAAATGGCTATTTCTCCTATAATAATAATTATTACAAAATGAAAAATGGTCTACCGATGGGCGGATGTATGTCAATCAATCTTTCGGGCATATATCTGAACAATCTAATAGATAATGCTATAATTAAATGGGGAAAAAAACCGAAGCTTATTATAAAATACGTTGACGATATACTTGCAATAATAAATGAAAATGAATCTGTTAATTTTCTGGATAAACTAAATTATATATCAGATAAACTAAAATTCACAATGGAATTGGAGAATAACAACAAAATAAGATATCTTGATATGTATATTCACAGAAATGAAAGCGGCGATCTTAGCACGGCATGGTGCAAAAAAACAATAACTAGTGATAGAATCCTAAACTGGCACAGTAACCACAAGAAACATATAATAATTAACACAGCTAAAAATTTAATAAATAAGGCAAAATTAATAACAGATCAAAACCATATAAAAGAAATCAAAGCACAAATATATCAAATTCTATTGGAAAATTGGTACCCCATTCGATTAATTAATAAATTATGGTATGAAAATAAAAAGTTAATTATAAATGACAATAGTAACAAACAGATTATTGATATTAGCAATGATAGGAGTGAGAAAGTGAAGCAAAATATTAAAATTAATAAAGAACCGAATTTAATAACAAATTATTTTAAAACTGAAAATGCAGTAAAACAAAAACCTTCCATGAACGATATACATGACATTAAGACACAAATTGAAAAATGTAATGGGAACAAACAACAACCTAAAAAATATTTTAGCGTCTCATATATTAGAAACTTAACTGATAAAATTGAAAGAACATTTAAACAATACGATGTAAATGAAATTAAATTTGCAAGCAAACCAATTAATAAATTAGATACAATTTATTCGAAAACTAAAGATAAAGTACCTATCGATAAATTAACGAATATTATTTATAAAATAAATTGTAAGAATTGCGACAACAAAGCATATTTTGGACAAACATCCCAATGGTTTGAAAAAAGGCTTAAACAGCATAAACAAAATTGTAATTCAAAAAACACAAAAATTAAATTAGCTACTGGACTCTCACAACATAATATGCAAACTAAACATGAGTTTGATTTCAAAAATGCCAAAATCCTACATAATGAAAGAAATACGAATAAACGTAGAATTAAAGAATCAATATACATAACTAAAAACTTAAAAAACTCAGTAAATAATCATACAGACGTGGATAATATGAATACTTTTTATGCTAGTTCTATTGAAAAAATCAAAATTTGAAATAAATCAGCTAATATTACTTAAAATAGATCCACATGTAATATTGAGTAACAGCATTATATATGTTCATAATAAATAGTCTTCCCCTACTCCTATAAGAATAACCAGTCACTGAATAGAAATGAGATGGATGACATGTGGGTGACTCAGAAACAAGGTAAATTTAACTTATTTTGAATCATTTAATAGTAAAGAATTGAGTAATAATAATGTTGTTAAATAATTAAAGGTGAACATGACAATAATAAGGAATTTTATTATGAGTAGACGCTTGCAATTCGCATAAGTGAAAATGACAGGTACATGATGGGTATTTTAGGTACATAATAAGTATCTTTATAATTTGAAATATGTTAACTATGTTTGAAATATGTTTGAAATATTTTAACATTTTCAATCCTTTAAATTATTATTCATAGTTTTTTTCTTTTAATGATTCTTAAAAGTCACTGACAACAGAATTATATTCGATATCAATCAATGGGGATTTTCCTGATAATGATATGAAGTTTAGATTGACATTAATTTCATATAGTTCATATATTAAAAAATAAGTGATAGAAGACATTAAAATTTATAAATATTTACCAGAAAGCATGGTCTGATTACATACAGAGAACTAGAAAACTTAAATTTTGAAACTTTTAAGCCAACCACGTTTTATGTTAAATAAAAAACAATAACTAAAAAATGTTTAATTTAAGTCACAACCAATTATGTCATAGTAAACTAGATTAAATTGAAACTAAATACAAGTAAATCTTGTCTATTTTAAAACCATTTAAAGGGGAAGTTTGAGCAGTTAAACTGCTGTAAGTTCGTATTTTCATAAAATCAAGGATACTTCATGATTTTTTTATAACCTCCCAACTAGACTGAAGGTACCAGACTTTCAAAAAAACTTCCTTGTTTGGTGAGCTTTAAGTCTATATTAATTAAGTTCTGATTTGTTTCAGAGTATTTTGAGATTCTTCCCTAGTTGAGTTAAAAGATGTAAAAATATTGGGGTCAATCCCTAATTTTTACCGTACTAATAATATTTTTACGTATAGAGAAACTATAAACTCAACTTAATTAATATAGACTTAAAGATCATCAAACAAGAAAGTTTTTCTGAAAGTGTGGTATGTTCAGTCTGGTTGAGAGTTTATAAAAAAAATTGCGAAGAATCCTTGATTTTATGAAAACCTAAACTTACCGCAGTTTAACTGCTTAAGTCCCCTTTAAATGGTTTTAAAATAGAAAAGGTTTGCTTGTATTCATTTTCAATTTAATTAAGTTTACTATGAAGTAATTGGTTGTAACCTAAATTAAACATTTTTTTAGTTATTGCTTTTTATTCAACATAAAACTTAGTTGACTTAAAAATTTCAAAATTTATGTTTTCTGGTTCTCTGTATGTAATCAGACCATGGTTTATGGTAAATTTTTATAAGTTTTAATGGTTTGTATCACATATTATCAATTATATGAAATTAATGTCAATATAAACTTGAACAACATCAATTATGTGGTTTGAAGCAATTTTTGCTTAAAGTCGAAATACAATATAGGTATATAATCTTATTTATATTTCCGTACCATTAATTTGTATCGACACAATGTATAGGATAATTTTTTTAGAAATTTTAAATTACTTTAATATTATACTTTTAATTATTTACTTTTTATTGTTCTTCCCTACCTCACCTTTTTAAGCTATACGGGTTTTTCCCAGGCCGGAGGGTGAGGGGGGGATTTAAAATCCCCTCCAGCACCGGGATGTGTACTTTTCTAATCTCTTAACTTCGGTTATCTGGTTGCCGGGCAACTCGCGGTGCTTTGCACACGCGTTAGCCCATTTGGCCACCCCACCCTCCACTTTGTGAAGAAAAAGCAATCTTTGTGAAAAACCATATAGTATTACAGATATTCTTAAAAAACTAAAAAAAATATAATTTTTTCTGTCCTTCCCCTCTCCCCATTAAAACCTGACACGGGATTCTTTGGGACTTTTTACCAGTTATTATAAAGAGGATAATAAATAATTACTGACAAGTTTCATCTTTATTTTTTTAATGTTGCGGTCAATCCGTAATTTTACTGTACTAATTTCATGGTAAAGCGCCTTAAGAAAAAGAAGAGGGGGTATGACAGTTTCTCAGTAAAAGTTTTTTGGAATTCATATTTTTCAATAGACAGGATTTTCAACAAAAATACCTATCAGACGAAATGCCAGAGAAACTGAAATTAAGCTTAAGAACATTATTGTTTCATTAGGATAACAATGTTTAATATATTTATTAACCTTTTTGTAAAATTCAATAGAAAGAGCAGCCAATCGATCAAAAATATTTTTAATAGATAACCATTGTAATAAAGTGGTATAATAAGAAATAAATAATAATCTGTTATATATTTCTTTTTTTACAATCGGTTTACAATAACAGATATCATATTTATTTTTAAATCTATAAGGTTTCGATTCATTTTCATCTAATCTATAGAATGAGATGATTTTCGGCCATATGGTTTTTCATGGAATAGGTTCAACTGAAATTAAAAAATCAAGTCAGTTTTAAAATTACAACAATTAATGTCGTCAGTCATCTCACGTTCTATTTTAGATTGGTTAGCAGCATATTTTTAGCCCAGTTCCAAGCGTAAATCCTTCAGTTAAATACACTCCATGAAATAAGTAAATTTAGGGGCATCAGTTTTTACATTGCAACTGATTTAAGCTGTCAGTTGATATGATTTCACTTCATTATTGTCTTATCTGGCTAAAGTGACTCCTTTCTGCCATAAGGTTTTTCAAATGATTTCAACCCAAATTAAAAATTTTAGTCAGTTTTAAAATTACAACTTACGTCATCAGCCATCTCAAATTCTAATTTAGATTGGTTTGCTGCTTATTTTGAGCCCAGTAAGTCTTAAATGCACAAATTAGTGGTTTTGGCACCCATCAGTTTTCGAAATGCTTCTATGTAGACCGGCAGTCAAGATGTTTTCGTTTTTAGGGGCACATATAGCTACATCTCATCAAATTTTCAGCTGTCGGTTTTCTTGTTAAATGAAAAGTCAAATTTCGCCACTTTGATTTAAATTTTCTAATATAAAGCAACGGCTTTCAAGATACTGACAAGATTTGTGTATCAGGTGAGATTATCTATAATTTAAAATGGTTTCTAGCTGTAAGTCCTTCCCGATATCTCTTTCTCCAAATGGGGTAAGTCTGCTAAAAAGGATATTGGAGAGGGTCTTGTAGGCACAAGACAACAGGGCTATGCCATGGTAGTTCGTGCAATCAAGTTGGTCTCCTTTCTTATGGAGAGGACATATTATAGCATTTGTCCACTGTCGTGGCACTATTTCCTGGTCCCAAATTGTCAGGACTATATTGGACAGTTCTATACAGCTCTATGCAACTCATCTCCTCCATACTTGAAGAGCTCGGCTGACAATCCATCCGGTCCTGGCGCATCATTGTTTTCCATACAAAGAATTGCATCCATTACTTCCTCAGAGGCCGGGGGCTCGATATCTCCAAGATTGTTAGACATATCCTCTCCAGCAATATCGCCTGCCTCTATATCCCCTATAACCGCTTCCTCATTTAATAACAATTGGAAGTGTCTAGCCCACCAATTCAGTATATCAGGCTTATTGGTAAGCAGTGTCCCATCTTCTTTCTTCCATGCTTGAATCTTAGGCTTAAAAGTGGCACATCCATCCTTCTGGAAGAATTTTCTGCTTTCTTTTACATTCCAATGGGTCTCCACATCCTCCAGCTCTTTTCTCTCCCATGCTCTCTTCTTATTCCTGAGGAGTTTCTTCTCCAGCCTTCTTTTATTCCTATATTCATTTGTGGCTTGCCTGGTCAGGTGCTTAATTAACATGTTCCTGTATGCTTCATTGACCAACCTACGCTCCTCATCAAACCATTTACCTCAACCCTGAAGAGCCTCCTTCCCAAGGATTTGTTCTACTGCACTGTACAAGGCCTTTTCCAGTTGGTCCCAGACTTCCTGTACACTTTCGACATCTGCTGTTTTGAGCCCGTCTCTCACCAATTCTTCGGTTTTCTGGTGAAATGCTTTGCAGCTTTCTGGGTCCTTCAGCTTTCCAATGTTCCATCTTTTGGGCCTTTCAGTCCTGTGGCTCTTGACAGTGCACTGATTAAGATATGGTCAATCTGGTTATAGGTAATGCCATTGGGTGATTTCCATGTAACCTTGTAAATCCATCCCCTCCCCCTCCCCCAGGAACAGAGTACTCCCAACTACTAGATTTCTCAATACTGTGAAATCAATGACTCTCTTGCCATTTTCATTGCTTCCCTCATGCAAAGTGAATGAGCCAATCATGGGTTTATATGCATCTTCTCTTCCAATCTTTCCATTGAAATCTCTCGGTGGGATTTTGATGTCTGATCTGCATGCAACAAAGGCCTGTTCTAGAACATCATAAAAGGCGTCTTTCTCATCATCGCTTGAAGCTTTGTGGGTGCATGACAGCTAAAAAGCATAAAAGTGTAGGTCTCCTTGATGCGGATAGAGTATAGGCGATCATTAATAGGATTGAATCCAATGACCTGTTGTTTCATCCAACGTCTCACAACAAACCCAGTGCCAAATGTGTGGTTTTTGTCATGGCCACTATAATATATTGTGTGGAGTTTCTTCTCCAACAGCCCATGGCCGGTCCAGCAGACCTCCTGAATAACGGTAATGTCAAGTCTGTATTTGTCCAGTTCTGAAAGAACTTGAAGCCCAGCTGGTCTATATAAAGTTAAAATGTTCCACATTCCTAATCTGAATTCCATATGACGGTTTCCGTGTATGTTACCATGTGTTCTGCTGGCAATTACTCGTTGAGGTCTTGGGATGAAGAAGTTTCAGAGGGGAGAGTTATCAGCCCTCGCCCTCCTAGTCAGGTGGTGGGACTGCCTCCCGACAGGCTCGTTGGGCGAGTTGCCAGGCTCTAGTCTACCTCATCTATCAGTCCCAAGCCGACCAAATAGATGTTTCCCGCCTGCAGCACGGAGAACCACCTGAACAATCCTTGGTCATCATTGGGAGATTCCACTACTTACCAGAGAAGGGATTTCTGGCTAGTTCCAACCATCGGCAGGCATTTATTACTTTCACTTACCCATATATGAATTATATAGTAAGGGTATTGCATATATAGTCAAGTATTGCGATCGTGAACATTTTTGAAACTGATTTTTCAACGGAAATACATGTTTTGAGGTCTCTTGAGTCCAAATAATTAAGTCCTGCAAAATGGTGTGTGTGTGTGTGTGTTTTTTTTTTTGTTAGCCTAGCTCAAAAATGGAAAATCGTATGAAAGTGGAATTGCATATTTAAGGTTTGTAGATACCTGGGATGTTACCGCAACTTTTTTGTCTAAATCGGCTAACCGGAAGTGGCATTTAATATGATTGATTTTACACATTTTTACAATTTTCTTGAAAACGGCTCTTAATGATTTTAATTAAATTCATTATATCAGTGTAAAATTAAGCAGTTTTAATATATTTGATATTAATGATTATTAATTAATTTTAATAGAATATAATAGGTTTTATTCTCATTGATGTTCTCTAACAAAGCTTGAATGGAAAATTTTCAATATTTCTTCATCTAATGTACCTTTAATTTTTTTAATTTGAAATAATTTACCGTTTCACAATTAATTCTGATATAAAATATAGTTAAATATAATATGTGAAAGGATTTGATAATTAACTAAAGGAGAAATAAGAGATTGTAATGAAAAATATTTGTAAAAGAGGGACCAAAGAAATACAAGTGTGCCTGAGCTCGCCCGAAAAATTACAACAAGCTTCCATACGTAACATTAGCTTAATATAATAAGTGCACCAGTGATGGCAATTTTGGCAATAGCTTAGGCGATTTTGGCTTATGCCTCCGTAATTATAAACTTCTCAGTTGTACATTTAGAATATCTAGAATCTCCTTTTTCTATTTATTTAACACTTTAGAATTGAAAAAATATTTAGTTTTGCAGGTATAATCTCCATATTAAAAAACCACTTAACTATAAAAAACAATAATTACTATGATTTTAATTAATTATTTTATAATTAGTTTATGGTGTAAATATGATTTCCAATATGTACGGATATATATATATATATATATATATATATATATATATATAGCATTTCCAAGTCAATTTCAACCTTTTCCAAGTCAAATTCAACCTTTTCCAAGTCAAATTCAACCTTTTCCATTTCAAATTAAACCTTTTCCATTTCAAATTCAACCTTTTTTTATTTATTTAATTATCTTTAATTTTTCGATGCGTGGGTCTGTTATCGTATGAGTAGTTTTTTAAAATAATCTCCTTTTTAAGATTACGTGACTGCGTTTCGAATTATTTAAGTTTTTTTTTACTTATTCGATATAAGGGTGTATTTTTATGTTTCCCGATCAGTAAATTTTTAAAATGACATCTATTTTATGTTTACGCCACTGTGTTTTGATTTATTTAAGTTTTTAGAATTTATCCAATATAAAGGTCTACTTTTTTGTTTCCGGAGCCGTAGATTTTGAAAACGACCTCCATTTTAAGATTAGGCCACCGCGTTTCGACTTATTTGAGTTTTTCGGATATTTTTCATATGAGGGTGTATTTTTATGTAACCGGAGCTGTAGATTTTGAAAATGACCTCCATTTTAAGATTAGGCCACCGCGTTTCGACTTATTTGAGTTTTTCGGATATTTTTCATATGAGGGTGTATTTTTATGTTTCCGGAGCTGTAGATTTTGAAAATGACCTCCATTTTAAGATTAGGCCACCGCGTTTCGACTTATTTGAGTTTTTCGGATATTTTTCATATGAGGGTGTTTTTTTATGTTTCCGGAGCTGTAGATTTTGAAAATGACCTCTATTTTAAGATTAGGCCACCGCGTTTAGACTTAGTTGAGTTTTTCGGATATTTTTCATATGAGGGTGTATTTTTATGTTTCCGGAGCTGTAGATTTTGAAAATGATCTCCATTTTATGATTACGCCACTGCGTTTTGACTTATTTAAGTTTTTCGAATTTATCCAATATTAAGGTCTACTTTTATGTTTCTTGAGCCGTAGATTTTGAAAATGACATCCATTTAATGATGACGCCATTGCATTTTGACTTATTTAAGTTTTTCGAATTTATCCAATTTAAAGGTCTACTTTTATGTTTTCGGAACCGTAGATTCTGAAAATGACCTCTATTTTATGATTACGCAACTGCGTTTCAACTTATTTAAATTTTTAGAATTTAACAAGTATAAAGGTCTAATTTTATGTTTCTGGAGTAGTAGGTTTCCCCCATTTTGTAAATGACCCAATTTAAAGTTTATGCCACTGTTTTGGATTATAAAAGTTTTTTTTTTTACTTTTTCGGTATAAGGATCTACTTATATGTTATCCGAGACGTATTGAAATTTTTCTAATCTTTAATATTTAAATTTATCTAATATTTAAGCTCCATTTTATGATTAAGCCGCTGCATCTTGATTAATTAGGCTTCATTTTGGATTTTTTCAATACAAAGTTTCATCAATTTTCGAGTATGAATAAATAAATAAATATTATGAAGCTAAAGTAAAATTAACCACAGAATACAAACTAAAAAGCCGAAAAGCAACTGGTAATAAATTGAACCTTCCTTATTCAGATTTTTCAGCTAATTGTTCGAAATCTTATAATTTTGTGATAGGAGACCACAGCATTAAAAAAGATAACTAAAATTAAATTAAAAATGAGACAATACATATTTTATTTATTTTGATTAGATATTTTTATTTATTTATTGAAAAATAAATTAATCCTTCGTATTATGTTTTTTATTCGAAGGAAAAATCAAAAACACTTAACAAAACCGAAACACAGTGGCCTAATCTTAAAATGTAAGTCGTTTTAAAAACTAAGGCTCCGGCATCATAAAAGTAGACCTTTAAATTGGATAAATTCGAAAAACTTGAATAAGCCGAAATGCGGTGGCCTAATCTTAAAATGGAGGTCGTTTTCAAAATCTACGGCTCCGGAAACATAAGAATACATCCTCATATGAAAAAATCCGAAAAACTCAAAGAAATTGAAATGCGGTGGCCTAATCTTAAAATGGAGGTCGTTTTCAAAATCTACGGCTCCGGAAACATAAGAATACATCCTCATATGACAAAAATCCGAAAAACTCAAATAAGTCGAAACGCGGTGGCCTAATCTTAAAATGGAGGTCATTTTCAAAATCTACAGCTCCGGAAACATAAAAATACACCCTCATATGAAAAATATCCGAAAAACTCAAATAAGTCGAAACGCGGTGGCCTAATCTTAAAATGGAGGTCATTTTTAAAATCTACAGCTCCGGAAACATAAAAATACACCCTCATATGAAAAATATCCGAAAAATTCAAATAAGTCGAAACGCGGTGGCCTAATTTTAAAATGAAGGTTGTTTTCAATATCTACGGCTCCGGAAACATAAAAGTAGACCTTTATATTGGATAAATTCTAAAAACTTAAATAAGTCAAAACACAGTGGCGTAAACATAAAATGGATGTCATTTTCAAAATTTACTGATCGGGAAACATAAAAATACACCCACATATCGAATTTGTCAAAAAAACTTAAATGATTCGAAACGCAGTCACGTAATCTTAAAATGGAGGTTATTTTCAAAACTAGGTACAGGACAGCATAATACTAGTCACTAAGAAATCCGAATAGGTACAATAAATCGATATCCGTAAGTGAAAATTCTACTTAGGAGAGCATAATAATCGACTTTCATATTGGAGGGGGGGAGGGGATGGCCATTATTTAAAAAAAAAATATAAAATTTACAAAAACTTAAAACATTAATTTGAAATGAAAACGGTTGAATTTGAATTGGAAAAGGTTTAATTTGAAATGGAAATGGTTGAATTGACTTGGAAAAAGTTTGATTTGATCTGGAAAAGGTTGAATTTGACTTGGAAAAGGTTGAATTTGACTTGGAAATAATTGAATATGACATAGAAATATCACACTGAAAAAATCTGAAATGTTAAAATAAATGGATATTCAACTGCGTAATCCAATTTTTTTTTGTATTTTTTAAAAGCTATGCCGTCGATAATATAGTAAGTGGCCTTCATTTCGAAAAAAATCGAAAATTGACAAAAATTCTAAAGTTGAATTTGAAATGGAAAAGGTTGAATTTGACTTGGAAAAGGTTGAATTTGAAATGGAAAAGGTTTAATTTGACTTGGAAAAGGTTGAATTTGATTTGGAAAAGGTTGAAATTGACTTGGAAATGCTATATATATATATATATATATATATATATATATATATATATATATATAAATTAATCATAAATTATTGAGATTCTTACAAAATAGTTATTATATTTTTAGAAAAATTGATTACCTTATTGATTATTGCCTTATTTTCAAATCACTTTTATTAATATTATAATAGATAAATATATGCTCAACAGTAAACATATAAATTTTAAGGAAATTAGTAATGTCGGTTACCTTCATTTCCGAAAACTAGTAGTTTTGGTAATTTATATAATATATTTTTGATGTTAATAATTCTAAATTCTCTACTACTTTCAACAAATACAGTCTTCAGTGGATTACAAGAGTTCGTTGGATGAACATTAGTATCTATATCGCTCATCTTTTCTATGACCCTATAACAACTTTTGACCCTGTAAACAGACTTCAGATTTTTGGTTTATTATATTCAATAATGAACATTGTTTGTATTTAGTCAAGAAAACAATAAGTTAATTTTACTAACCAAAAAGTACACGCTTTATGTTTAGTTATATGTGTGTGTTTGTATTGAAAAAATTACCTAAAAAACAAAAAATTATCGAATCAGACAGCTGGTGTTAGCTGCCGAGACATGGTGTTTTGAACTTTATGAATCTTTTATTGCAAAGTCAGTTCTTTTTATGCTATGATTGAAATACTTTGTTTTCTATAGAAAAAGTCGGTATTGTTATCTGAAGAATAATTTGATTCCTGTTTTTTTAAAATAAAAAATTAATAATAAAAACCTTGTTTAGAGAACTTTTTATGTAATTTTTTGGAGAATTAGCAGGAATAACTCTATGTGACATGCCATATGTACCTATATGATTTGATTTATAAATATTTTTGACTGGTGTATTTACAGTCAAACGTGAGCTAAAGATTCTATTATAAGTGATAAAATCGATTGACATATCTAGTAATTGTCACGGTGGGCCCAGCAATGGACATGGTTGAGCCCAGAGATGGATACTCCTGTCTTAGACTGGTGAGAGATGTTTTTAGAGAAAAGCTAAGAATATTATGTGATTTTCTGTTGTTTCTAGACTCAGAAATTACAAAAACATGATACATTTTCATAAAAGTGCAGAACACTAGTAATGGGTATGGGTGTCCATAACTAAATTTGTGCCGATGTTTGATTCAGTGATGGACACCCCCTAAAAATCGTTAAAAACATTAATTTCAATTATATTTAATGCTGAAATCGAATAGCTGAAGTTCTAAAGTGATAAAATGAAGATTTTCATTGTGAAAACTCTAAAATTTAAACACCCATGAACATAAATGTTCAACTTACTCTTAGCAAAACTGTTAGTAGTAAGATATGAGGCACATTTATCTCAAGAGCACTTTAGAAACAACAATGACAGGCATTTTCAAATCTTCTTTTATAAACTATATTCATACAGTTGTCAATAGAGGGCATTGTTTTCAATCAAGAAAAAACTGGAACCTTTAATTCAATAAAGGTTTTTATTAATTCTCTAACAGCCCTCTACTGCCTATTTCTGTTTTTAGAGGAGAAGCTTGGAGATTACTAGGGTGAAAGTTAGGTAGAATAGATCTACCCTAGTCCAAATTTTCTCTCTGAAGTAAATGTATGAAAAAATAAATGTTCCGGAACACAATGTGGGTCCTGTTTAAGTCCCACAATGTGGGTATAGATTTTAAGGCCCTGTACAATACTGTCATGAGAGAAGAGCTTTTTTGTGAAAGAAATAATTTAAAATCCCTCCAAACCTACTGTTCGCACAATGCCAAATACATTCAGTTGTGTTAAAGTCAATGGTTAGTTACTTGCATGCACAATCCATATTAACACTAGGCTCAGATAAAGTAACCCGTAACCCCTTTGTTTCACTCCTGTTCAACATTATCATACAGAACATCATCATGTTGACAAAACTGGATATAGGGAAAATGAACTATATCCAATAAAAGTTAATTAATATAGGCATACACTTAGAAAATAATTTTAAAACGTATTTGAGACTTATTGGTGCTAACTAATCTTCAAAAGAGATTTAGGAAGATGGAACTCAAAATGAAATATGAACACCAAATATTCATTGATGAAACTTGTATTTGTTAGATAAACCTAAGAATTCAGATGTTTAGAATGGATGAGTAATAGTTTTTTTCTTATTTATTCTGTGGTTGGTGTCATAGATTAATAGCCCTCTTGCCAAACTTATTCATTCTTCCAATATCGGTTCCAATATGGCCAGAATTAGTGAAAATTTTCCAAGCATGAAGTACACGTGCTCACTGTGTTTCTTCATTAACTGACAGACTATATGAGTAGAACTATCAATTAGAAGAGCTATCAGCGGGTTGGATCAAGCCACCTAACAAGTGCTTTTATTCTTCTAATATATATTACTCCTCATTGCTGTTATATTGCTAAAGTTTATTTTTTCTTCCTCAATCTCACCTATTGTTGAAGTAAAAAAATTGTATTACATTTATGACAACCTTAAATTTTCCACTTTAATTTAACATTTAGGAAATGTTAGGATTACATTTGTATGTGTTTTTTTAATTTATCTTGAAATGAAATGTTAATTTATTTTTATGATTTACTTAATTTAGGTTCTATTAGTTAGCCCATCTGTCGCTAGGGAATATGAAGAAATTACAGTAAATGAAGGAATGATGATTCTTCCTGACACGATAGTTTCTCCCTCTGGTGAACATTTATATGTTCTTACCACCAATAAGGTAATTTAAACCATATTAAAGTTTAATATAATTTTATGTCTATTGATTAAAATAATATATCAATTATAATACTAAGGTTTAATAAACCTGCAGGTTCCATGCCATTACAACCAGTTCAAATAACTTAGATAATTAATATAAATTAAATAAATATAATGATGTAGAGATGGTCGACCATGATATAATGTGAGAAGGAGTTTGTCAGGGGATGCGGTCAAATAAATTACTATTTATTTGACCTCACCCTCTGACCAACTCCTTCTCCTCTTAAATAAATATAGATGTAGAGATGGTTGACTGTGATATAATGTGAGAAGGAGTTGGTCGGGGGATGCGGTCAAATAAATTAGTATTTATTTGACCTCACCCTCTGACCAACTCCTCCTCTTAAATAAATGTAGATGTAGATTTGAAATTAAATCATTATAAACAGTCAATTTTAACTAATATAGTTTATAGCAGAGGTCTTCAAACCTTTTTATTTTTTTTTATTTTAAATTCAATATTCATCAAGTTTCCTCCAAGATATGTTTTTCAAAATTTAAGTAGAATATCATTGTCCTTTTCTTATCTGATCAAGTTATTTACAAACTATTCTTTTATTCACCATGTTCTCTTAATTGAAATGGTTTAGATTTAAATGAAAATAATAATTTATATACTTTTATTCTTGGAACCTATAGTACAAAAGCATTTTAATAAGTTTTTTTTTATAATGAAACCAATAAAGTTTCATTATAATTTGTAATCTTTGGTATTTTTTTCTAGGTTTTTAAAGTTCCTATTGAGCATTGCAGTTCTTATACAAATTGTTCATCATGTTTAGAAGCAAACGATCCTTATTGTGGCTGGTGCTCATTAGAAAGGAGGTAAATTCTTTCTTTTATATTTTTTTTATTTTCCTTTCTTATTTATTCATTTTTTGTAAATTAGTTCTTATACCCTGTATTACATTAATCATTTAGAAGGATTTTTTAACATGATTCACTTTAGTTTTATACTGAACTTTACTTTTAGGTTTTTTTCCATTCAAAGGCTAGAGCAATTATAACTTTATAATTAAACTCCTAAACTATACAGAAAAGAAAAACTTACTTTTCACAATTTTAGATATTACACAGCTCTGAATTTGTATATAAGACAATACACATATGTATACATTGGCTAACATAGTATACATATATATACTGTCTTATATACAGATTAAGAACTGGGTAATAACGAAAATTGTGAAACGTAAGTTAATCATTAAATTATAATTGCTCTAGCCTTTGAATGGTAGAAGATAGGATAGTTAAGTAATATATATTCTTAAAGAAAATTTAATATTAAACAACTTTCTTCCCCATGACTTTTTTGTAAAAGGAAAATGTAAAGAGTTGGGGAGTCAAATAATGATAAAAATAAAATGTAAAATTTTGTTTTTTCGAAATTAGTGAATTATGAGGACAGATATCACGGAAATTATAGAATATAGCGAAAACAACTAATATAACCATTTTTATTGCAAAGTTAGTCAGCGTTAATTTCACATATGACATTATTATAGATAGAACGCATAGTTTTGCTTATATAAGTGAAAAACCGAAAAAATTATGTTTTTTGAATAATAAATTGAATTTTTCAACTTTAAATTTATGGTTATGGGGTAACTGGCTATTAGTTCATGTCTTAAACCGCATCTATGTATACGCTTACAACCTATGTAGGGTCTCTATCTATCTTCACATTAACTCCATTTTATATTCCAGTGGCTATATGCTGCCAGATGTGTATTTTTCTTGTCAGGCCTGTGGATATGGTCAACTTATAAGGCTCCTTGCTTATGGATCATCCAGGAACAATTCAGAGTGTAACTGTAACTCATCCTGACAATATTATTTGGCTTTAGCACTATAAGCTTCCCCAATTCTTCTTTTAGCTTAGCTGAGTCTTATGCCCCATACAAGTTCTGGGGTTATGGCAAAATGGACCATAAGGCCCACTTGCCAGACTGATTCCCCTAACCAATACCTATATGGATAATCATACATTAAGCCATAAGGAATTAGTCTCAGAGCCCTTATGAGCTAACTTATCAGCTTCTTCATTGTCTAGAAAACCAGAATATCTCTGTACCCATTCTACAGCTATGTTATCAAATTAAGCAAGATTGTTCAGAGTTACATTGTAATCTCTTTCTAGGTCTCATTGTGTAGAATAGTTGCTAAGTGCCCCTATCACTACCTGTTTTTTACCTTTCAGCTCCTCATTTAACGGGGTGGAGCAACTGTAGCTGATTGCTAGCACTTTAGATTGAAATAATGGAGTGTATTTACCTGGAGGAATTAAAGTTCCTTCTGGTGGTTTTTCCTTTCCCGATACTCATTTTCTTGAGCCATAGGTTGTAAGTGAGCCATCTGTGTAGCGATCTCGGTTAAAGGTCTATTGCTATAATAAAATTTTTCATCTGCCATATTTTTCCAGAAGTATGGAGTGTGGTTAAATAGCACTAAATATTTTATATATTCTCCCTTTAGCAGGCCTTTAATTCAATGGGGTGGGTCTGGTACCCCAAGAAAGTATATTTTTTGACATCTACAATTCAGCCACAGATTGAACTTCCTCTACCTAGCTTGGGTGTGAATTATAGAGACTCAGTTTATTTAACATTATGATAGAAATGAAGGATCCGTCTCTGTCATTTGTGATTCCCATCAGTCTCTCTGGACGGTAACATATAAAGGTGACAGTAGACATTGATAAGGATACGAGAGGACTAGGAATTAACATAGGAGTTAGTGGGACACTTTTTTCTGATCCTTCCACCAAGAGTTGGGTTGACCCACACCTGTCTCCAATTCTAATCCTCCTGTTACCCTATTCAAGTTACCCCTTGTCTATAATGATTACTATTACATAACTATCATCCATCTCATAGTGAAGAGTCTTGAAGATAAATATTTTTCCATAACAGGTGCATTATTGTTTGCACCGTAAGAAATGAATATTGATGTAGGGTAAAGCTTATTTTCTCTAGTTAATATCTCAGTTAAAAAGTTTTTCATATATTCTTTGATAGATAGGGAAATCTTTTTGTGGGATATACTGGCTACTTCACTGTTGGCATGTTTATGAGTCTTGCTCCTGAATAAAATAGTACATTTTCATGACTTATCATATCTTTATTATCTTTTTCTTAGTTTCTAAGATTGTCAGGATATCCAAACTTGCCTTTCCTAAGCTGTTTAATATGTTCAAATTCTTTGAAACATGAACTAATCAATGAATCTTCTTAATATCTCAGGTATCCAAAATTGTGGTTTATTGCTTACAATAAGTGATAATTGGTGGTATGTGATATTTTGGTTAATATTTTATGAGTTAGTTACAAATATTGCAATGCCTTGATCCTTTAACGTTAGTATTCCTTCTATGCCTTGAGTTCTCAATTCTGACATATGGTTTTAGTTATACATTTATAATTTTTAGTTGTATATAAAAAGGTATTATACCTGTTTATTTATTTTTAATAGATGTACAGTGCGTAGCGCTTGTCGTAAGGCAAGTCACAGTGCTCCAAGATGGCTGTCTTATGGCACAGGACAACAGTGCATTGATTTTGAACAAATTCTCCCAGATAAAATACCAATTACCCAAATGACTATGGTGAGTTAGTAGCAAATAATAAAATATTTTAGTTTATTGTAGTAATAGATAGTATACATTTTTCAGGTAGATAAAATGTATAAATAATTAAAAAATAAAATGGCTTAACAAACTTGAAGGTTAGATACCACCAATCACTGTTTACATACTTCCATCCCCTGGCTGCCCTCCAAAATCAATCCAGTAAGATCTGCCTTAATACAATCCTCCCACCTACACTACAGTCTATCCCTTGGACGCTTACTAGTCGGCATAGCGCATGTTAACTTTTTAGGGATACTTTTGTTACTAATCCCAACAGTTTTATATTCCGCTACCCAATCCCCTCAATTATATTAACCAGGTATAGTTCATGCAACGAAAGGTCATGATGTCTGAGCACGTTGGATTGTTGCATATTGTGGCGTTATCATGCCTTGTGACGCTGGTTTGATTCTGGCCTGGGAGGGGAGGATTTGACTTTTATTTTATGTCATCCATGGAATGGAACTTGACCTTCCCACTCTGGTTAGAATAAGTTTTGTTGTACCTCTAGAACAACCCCCTGTATGCCAGAAATGGTTGGTTGGGGGTGATCCAATAAAAAATAAATAAGAAGTTGACGCAGTGAGATCATAACAGCCGAGTGTGTTAAAACATAAATTAACATTCTCAAGTCTATCAATACCAGTTCGGTTCTGGCAGGTTAAAATTTATTATGTGGCAGACCCATAGGATGAATTTTCCATTGGAAATCCAGCTTTCCGCTCTGGTTAGAATAGGTTTGGTTATACCTCTAGAATAGAGGTCTCAAATATTTTTGTGACTAAATCCCAAGACAAAGTCCTGCAGGCCATGGCTTGTGACGAAAAAAAAAATTTTGTTTTTTAAATGTCACTTCATTTGTGAAATGAGCTTTCTAAGAGAAAAAAACCCATGCTATGGATATTATGGTAACCTCATGTATGTTATTTAATAAATTCATATTTTTAAATAGTTTTTCAAATTTTACAGTATTATTAAAGAAACTTTCTTTCATGGGCCGCATTGAAGGTGCTTGCGGATCCGTCCCATTGGTTGTAGTATTTCTATTATTTTATTTTTAAGATACTTTATTTTATTCTTGAGTAATTTACTTGTTTTATTCTTTAAGGCTCAGGAGTGGGCATGATTGTTTTCACTAGTATTATATAGAGTTTTAATTTAGTGGTTTTTCTTGTGACTACTTGAAAGAAGGTAGGAATATTATCAGTTCCTACTGCTTTATAAGATTTTAATTTTTCTATGAAACAAGTGTTTACTCACCATGTTTATGTTCTGCTCTGGGCAGAATTGATAGTAGTTCAGTTTGCTTTCTTTCTCTCTGTACAAAGTTCAGCTATTTTACTACTGAATAAGTCAGTTAATGGGAGATAATTTAGCATGTCTGCTTTTAGAAAGTGTTGCATGCCTAGACTGATTGTTTTTTTTTTTACCTGAGATGGCCAAAGATTGTTGGAAAAAAAAACCTTTCTTATGAATGTCACAATATTTAAATAAAAAAATATTAACTTTACTTTAATTAGAATGCCTCAAAATTATAAAAACAAATTGTTTTACTATTTTTTAAAATTTTAATTCTATCAACCTCCTTAATTAATAAGAATAGCCAACTATTTAATTATAACTTAATGCCTTTAATTTTAAACGTTAACATTGTTTCACAATTTTTAGATAATTTATTTGGATTTAATATGTCATAGGTTCATCTGACCATAAGAACTTTACCTGAACTACCAGTGGGCGCAAAATATAGATGTGTATTTGGAGAAGCTGAACCTTTGGATGCAGGGGTGACCCCTCAGGGACTTACTTGCCCTACACCTAATGTCAAATCACGACCTCACATTCCAAGTGGAAAAGATCATATTCTTGTACCTCTTTCAGTCCGTTCATCTGAAACCAATAAGGATTTTGTTTCCAGGAATTTTGCTTTTTATGACTGCTCATCTCATACAAAATGTATTAGTTGTGTGCATTCCCAATGGGGTTGTAGTTGGTGTGTCTATGAAAATAAATGCACTCACAATACTTCATTATGCCAGAAAATTATTGTTAGTGGTGAAAATGTGAGTTTTCGTTCATTGATTACATTTTTTAGAATCATTTTGATGTAGTGCTTCTTGTCTATTTGCTTATTTGTAGTACTTATGATTTTTCTTAAATTGGACAAAAACTACTTATTTATTGACTAACTCCTAACAAAAAATTATTTGAGATTATATATTAGTTTATTTGTTTTTTAAAAATTAATCATTTAATTTTAAATACACTAAGGTAATTTTATGTGTGCTAGCAATTTCAATTTTTAAAAGATTATTTCTTTGATCATAATGTTTAATTAACATTTAAACATGAGTTATTTTACTACTGTGTCGATAATTCATTAGAAAACTGGTTGTACTCAATTAACATAAACAACTAAGTGTTGAATAGTTGGGAAATAGCAAGTTTATCCTGTAAAAATTGTGTATGTGTAAATAAAGACTTGAGTTTTTCAATTCCTGGCTTAGTTTTGAATTGTAGGAAATGTTTTGGACCAAGATGGTTCGTTCGCATTGGGCGAAATAAAATTAGTTTAAATAATTGACTATCGGGTTAATTGACATCCGGATTGATGCTCTGGTATGTATACAACATAGATTTTAAGAAACTCCTATATTATAAAAACCTTCCATGCTGTGAAGCTTTAAAAAAATCTAGTTAATAATATCAACTTACGTTATTTAAAATAAAACCAAAATATATAAATTTGAAAGTATTTATTTACTCACTCAATATATTTAACTTTGGATACTAATTATTGTTTTCATTAAACTAATCTTTAGTTCGAAATGGTATTTTGAATACAATGAATAGTCAACAATACTAGAAAATATAATTAATGATGATTCATTAGTTTTAAGGAAATACCAAACTTTATTTATTGTATTCATTGGCATTATTTCCTTATATTATGATTTTTTTTTTCAGAGTATTGGACATATTCCCAGCCATGGAGGAAATTCATGCCCACAGTTTTCTAAAAACAGTAAACCACTTCTTCTTCCAAATAGGGTATCTAAAGAAATAGTATTAGAAGTAGAAAATATGCCATCTCCCCAAGTAGGTCATTTTGGTTTTCAATGTATAGTTACAATTGAGGGAGCAAAAATGTTGGTTCCAGCCAAAATGGAACATCAGCGAATCGTTTGTGATAAAACAATGGTAAGCTCTATTCCTTTTTATTAGGTTAGTATTTAGTCCTTGTGAAACCAATAACAGCCCTATTTGATTTAAATAATAAAAAAAAGAATTGATGTTAATTCCCAACACCTTTAAGTGGTATAATTGAAAAAACAACTAATAATCACTTAATGTGAAAGATACTAAACCTACCAGTTCTGTTGCTGCTATTTATATTTATATTTTATATTATATTGTATTTATATTTGAAACAATTTATTTTTATAAAAGAGCGCTGCCCCATTATATTGGGTTGCTAAATAAACAGCATACTTTTTAATCAATATAATAGACAATCTTTAACCCCAATATACATATATATAATTATAATATACAGTATCATTTCAATATATTTTATATCAGTATAGTAAACATGTTTGTTTTCCCACTAAATAAAATTAATATATACAAATATAGTGGTCTTGCACAATAAATAATTAAAAATTTTGCAAACATATGCCTTCCCAAACCCAAGCACACAGTCCTTACCCTCTCCGCCCCCATGCATCTGGTGGTGAATGATTCCCAGGGAGTTGAGGACTATGTTTTCGGCCAACCTTGCTACGTCCTTTATGTTGACACCAAGGCCCTCCATAAAGCTCCTTGTTGAGTTTGGTATCATTCCACTAGCTCTGAACCAAAAGGCTTCTGGTACATTGGACAGTCGCTGAGCAATGGACAAATTTTGTAGAGGAGATGTTTGCAAGGAGTCCACTAATGGCCTTTACACTCCTGCGAATCATTGTGTTGATGCCATCTAGTATGGTAGGTCATAGCTTTGTGAGGGGCACAGTATGGAGAGGATATGTTAGATCTGGGAACAGATACTGATTGACAATGTTTAGCTTCTGCTCTGGTTTAAGCAAGCAAGAGGTTACCAGCTTATTAAGATTTTCATTTAATCTGGTCACTGAATCTTCATTGAACTATAGCTCTCCCGAGAATATATATCCTAAATACTTAATATGGTCTATTTGTCCATTATATAAAGTGCCACTTTTGGTTAGCTGATTTTGATGAAAAAGTTGCTGTAACATCCCTTTAACATAATATTAAAGATTAAAGAGGAGACATGCCAAAGCATCTCATTACCTCACTCCTCTTACAGTCGAGAAACTCCCCGATCGCATATCCTTACCAGCCAAACAAGTTTAGGAGGATCATTAAGTTCTATGAGAGCCTTATATGGTTCATCCTGGTCAATGCTATCATACGCGGACTTAAAATCAACAAAGAGATGATGCGTCTTGAATTCATATTCTCTACCTTTTTCAAAAATTCCATGAAGACTGAAAATCTGGTCTGTCGACTTTCCGCATTTGGGAGGAGGTGCTGGAAGAGTATATTCGATGGTATTTTATAGGCACATGGGAGGAGGGATATTCCCCTATAGTTACCACACTTAAGCATATCCACCTTCTTATGTATAGGACATATTAAGGTCTTAAAATCTTTTTCTATTTCTCAGGCATGCTCTATTTGGCCCACACAGTCAAGATGATATTGTGAAGGGATCTGACAAGTTCGGTCGCTCCTTGCTTGAATAATTCGGCTGGTACGCCATCAATACTTGGGGTTTTATTATTTTTGAGTCGATCAATTGCCTGGACGACTTCCTCATCGTCAGGAGGCTCTAAATCTCCTTCTAGTGCTATATTAGTAGTTTGTCCATGTACTTCACCATCTTCATTTAACAAGCCTTGGAAGTACCTCTTCCATTCTGCCATGCAGGATTCAGCATTTGTAAGAAAGACTCCATTGTTGTTTTCACATATAGAGGGGATTTGCTTAAAAGGCTTTCGGCTTCTGTTGGCTACGTGGTAGAACTTTTAAGCATCTTTATCTGCCCTAAACTTCTCCATTCCTGCTAGTTCAGCGTGCTTGTGTTGAGGATTTATAGCCAAACCAATTTTTTTAAAAGTCCTCTGTACGCTGCCGTGTTGTGCATCCCTCTCAAAGTGGTTCTGGAACATAGGCCACCTTAAGCATTATCTCTGCAATTGTTTTGATTATGTGTGATACCTAAAAATATTTTATTGTGTGGATCAGAACTCCATCAAGTCCTGGAGATGTGTCCATTAATGTTGTTTTAATAGCTTTCTTGACCGCTTCTAGCTCAAGAGACTCCAGATTTGGCATTGGGACACACTTTTCGCATGCCTGCAGAAATTTTCACTCTCAAAGATGTCTTTATTATGCTTTTCGATTTCTACCATCTTTAAAGGACATTTAATTAGTTGACTGATTACTTGAAGTATTTTATGTTCTTGATTAATGTTTCACAATTGAATTTGGCTTCTGAAACCAGGATTAGCACTTCACGCTACACATTACGGAGTCACTTCAGAATGTTTGATACCAGAAATCAAGTTCCCTCACTAGTTATTTAAAATAATGTCTTAAAAATATGTATTAAGTCAGCAGTGAGATTTTCGTTTGATTATAACAAAATTAAAATTATAACACGTACATGTGCTGGGGAAATATCCCAACAACTCCTTCCTTATAACAACAGCCGTCACACTGAGTAAAATAGGAATTGCTGATGCTCCTTAGAAAGAGAGAGATTACACCTGTTTCGAGAAAGTCCTTTGCATTGATATGGATGGATCCACACGATATGCCGTCATCGTAGCCTTCCCTAAGACTGAATAGTTGGCCGTCATTCTGGATCCTACCGTGAGATACGAAACCAATGACCTCGTTCAGACAGGTAAGGTGAAAAGGGGAAAAAATAAAATATACGACAAATGTATCTTTCCTTAAGGAACAGTTCCATGTGAGTTTCGGGGTGAGAGACTTCAAATGTGAGAGGCTTTTGGTTCGAAGCTTGTGGAACGATACCAAACTCAACACGGAGCTTTATGGAGGGAGGGCCTTGGTGTCGACATAGACGATGTAGCAAGGTTAGCCGAAAAGGGGCCTTTCATGATACATTCTTTTCATCCAACCTCTACAGAAGATTTTTATATTCAGAAAGACTGTCAATTTTGACTTGTGAGAGTTGACCTTGTTTTGTCGAAGGCCAGTTGATTAGATCTCATTTTGGCTAGATTAGAATGAAAATATTTCAATAAATAACACCTCTCAATACAAACGAATCATGTTTGTATTTTTCCCTTTACTTGTGTTAATGTTTTTTTATTACCAATTTATTATTATTATACTTATAATATAATAATTATGTTTCCTTAGTACTCTTATGAAGCTAATACTGGTGAATATACTGCTGAAGTAAGCTTGGTATGGAATAGAAATCATCATGTAGACTCAGTGGCTTTGACTCTGTATAAATGTGATATTCTTGGATCACATAGAGATCATGCTGATTGCTCTTTGTGTGTCACGAGAGAAGAAAAATATCGCTGTGGTTGGTGCTCCTCTACTTGTGATTATGTGGACAGTTGTAAACACATTTCTACAAAAGAATGTCCGAAGCCTCGTATAGATATGGTAACTATTTATCTTTTATTTAAAACCATTAAATATTCATTGTTAGGGTTCAAGAAGATATTGGTGACATAAAATATGTTCAAATAATTATGATTCTTAGCATAACTCTATATATATATATATATATATATATATACTTTCGACAAAAGTTGAAAATTGAAAAGTTTCAGGTTTGCATAGTAGGCTCTATTACCAGCCATTAGCCCGCTGTTAATTTATTGGTTGGTTATATTTGAATTTAATATATATATATATATATATATATATATATATATATATATATATATATATATATATATATATATACACATACATATACATATACATAATCCTGTACCTCAACACATAAAAGGTCTTAGATTCAGTACTTTGTAAGGAAGTACTATTTCTAGACCAGAGGTTGAGCAGGGAGGTCATTAGGTTGGGATCATGCTCAATTGCCAGTTTTGCCTCTTAATCAATTACTTAATTAAAGGTGCCCATTTTATAGTGGTTGGGAAGGTCTTGAGCCCCAGGAAGATCTCCTAACCCCTTAGTTGATCGATCCATGGCTGATTAAGCAAAATAAACAATTATCTGCCTTAGCCAACTTAAACTTGGGTTCTCAGAATTGAGTAGCTTGCTCACTGAGCTACTCTGCTTCCTTAAAAATATATAAATCTCTTTTAAGACTAGATGTTACGCATGGAATCAATATTTGGTGTTTGTCCTAGGAGGATTCTCCAAGTCTAAGAAAAAAAGTTTAAAAATAATACCTTTTTAGATATCTAATTAATTTTAAAATTTGTATTGTATCATTATTAAGGATATTTTGTTTTTAATAATACAATAGATTTTTCCAAGAAAATTAAATCCTTCAAATTTATTTTATTTTGAATGTTTCGATCCTGTTGTCTCATTTTCTGGTTCATATTTTTTTTTGTTAATGTTTCCAACTATTATTTACTTCTCACTAATGAATTTCTGCTTGTAAAATTTTATGTTAAATGTGTTTGTCATAATATTTAGATATTTGTCTAAAAAAATATAATTTGCATTGATTATAATGCTTGTCATTTTAATTTATCCATTATATCTTATTATTGTAAGGTTGTATAACTCCTCTATTGCTTAGACTGGACTGCAATAGAGCCAAAAAGTTTGAAACATTGTTCTAGATCAAACTTTCTCTACTTAATCACATTCTTCAGTATTATTACAAAGTTATATATTTAACAAACAAACTAATTATCAAAATTAATTTTTATTTTTTTTAAGATTAAACCTCTGAGTGGACCTATTGAAGGAGGAACTTTAGTTACTATAGAAGGTAGTAATTTGGGGCTAAGAGAGGAAGATGTTGCTGGAAAAATTCACATTGGAAATACTCCTTGTATATTAGTAGAATACGATGTATCTGTGAGAATCGTTTGTCGTACGGGTGCAACTTCTAATGAAAAAGTTGCAGCTGTTGTAGTTGGAAACCAAGCAGGATTCACAGAATCATCAGTCAATTTCAGTTATAAAGTAAGAGAATAGTCGTTATAATTTTTTTTTTCTCATTATTTCATTGTATCAATACAGTTGTAATGACATGCAATATTCATAATTATAAATATCAAATTTCTTAAATATATATAATGATATGAGTTGTATTAAGCATGAGTTTTTAAATTTTCAAGCAGCTCAGTGGTAGGGTACTGAGCTTCCAATGCTAAAGGTCCCAGGTTCGAATCCCGGCTCATGGCAGAAAAATTATTTATTGTGTTTCATTGGCCATGGGGCAACCCTGGGTCGGGAGACCATCCTGGGGCACGCCCAGCCCCTATAAAGTGGGTACCTTTAATTAAATAATTAATTAAGGGAAAAAACCTGGCGGTTGAGTGTGATCTCAGTCAAATCACATCCTTGCACAACCGTTGACCAAGAAATAGTGCTTTCCCTAAATAGCTCTAAACCCAAGACCCTTCATAGGTTGTAGTAGTACTGGTTATATATGGTTTTATATATATATATATATATATAGAGAGAGAGAGAGAGAGAGACTGGGCTGGGGTAAGCATGTGGGCTAAGGCGCTTGCTATTGGTAACCAAGTTAAGCAACGCCGAGCATGGTTAACACTTGGATGGATGACCGCACGATTTAGGTGATCATCCGCCAGGGAAAGCCATGCTACCCGAGACCCCCCCTGGGTATGTGAGGCCTGTCAGGCTACTGGAGGCAACTCACACTGACCAGGCGTTGGACTGATGACCCTACCCCTGTGCACTTAAATCAGGAATCGGGATGTGGTTTAGAAGACCACATCTCACGGTCAAAGATCTTTCAAGGTCTGTAGTGCCAACCAAAAAAAGAAAAAAAAAAAAAAATATATATATATATATATATATATATATATATATATATATATATATGTATATTGTAAGATTATGTTCCCTTTGAAAAGTAAACAAAATGTTTCTGAACCAAATAATATTTATTTTAATCAATAATTAATTCCTAGGTCGAGTTTAGACAACTAATACACATCCCCAATCATACAATATAAAAGCATACATTAATTATACAATACATTTATGAATTCCATTGTTTGTCAGGGTCTCATCTTGGGGTGCTTTCAAACTGTCCATTTATATTTCAGTCATCCTGTTCTGAAGTGAATTTTCCTCGATATTGTATCCAACTTCTACAACTTTCTCTTGTTCTATTATTTTTTTGTCTTCATCTAGTTGTAGACACTCATTACTTGTTAACTAACATTTTCTTCTCACTGATCCTCTACAATAATGATCAAAATCCATAAATTCCCCTACCACCTACATACTTCCTCATTATCCGTTCCTACCTTACTGATAGATGCTTTAAAGTAAATCACAAAAACTCTTATTCATCCCTTTTTTCCCAGTTTGCTGGTGTTCCTCAAGCTAGTATCCTTGGTCCTATCCTTTACACAGTTTATACAGCTTACATCCCAACCCTTCCTGACACTGTCATCACAAGGTATGCTGATAACACATGTATCCTATCGGTTAATAATGATTTATCAATTGCATCTTAAACTCTTCAATCACACATCACAAGTCTTGAAGAATGGTGTCAAAACTGGAGAATTATAATAAATTCAAATAAATCCCATCAAATTACCTTCAGCCTTCGTCGTAAACCTATGACTTCCTGTCCTACAGTATCCTTTCACAATTCCCCACTTATCCCAGTTGAACAAATCCGTTACCTAGGACTTCACCTGGACAAACGACTCACATGGAATCCTTATACAAGACTGAAACGACAAGAAACCGCTCACCGTTTCCGACTACTCCAACACTTACTAGAAAAATGCTCTAAGCTTTGAATCAATTACAAACGTCTCATATATATGACAATAATAAGACCTATTTGGACTTACAGAATTGAGCTTTGGGGCTCTACTAAACCATCAAATTCCTCTCGTATCCAATCCTTACAATCCAAATCCTTCGTTAAATCCTTACTTTGTCACAAATAAAATCATCCATAAAGACCTTAATGTTCCATATGTTTCCGATTTGGCCCAATCCAGATAGCTATCCTTCCATAACAAACTGCAGTACCATCGAAACCCTCTTGTTTCAAACTTTGCTTCCTCCTCGATCCCTGACAACCAACTACTCCAACACTTACTAGAAAAATGCTCTAAGCTTTCAATCAATTACAAACGTCTCATATATATGACAATAACAAGACCTATTTGGACTTACAGAATTGAGCTTTGGGGCTCTACTAAACCATCAAATTCCTCTCGTATCCAATCCTTACAATCCAAATCCTTTGTTAAATCCTTACTTTGTCACAAATAAAATCATCCATAAAGACCTTAATGTTCCATATGTTTCCGATTTGGCCCAATCCAGATACCTATCCTTCCATAACAAACTGCAGTACCATCGAAACCCTCTTGTTTCAAACTTTGCTTCCTCCTCGATCCCTGACAACCCTCCAAGGCATCTGAAAAGAAGGTGGCCTCGTGATCTTCTTGTGTAAATTTATTATTTGATTGCTATCAGTGGGTAGTTTCTCAACAAGAGATTTCATGTTATTATATTCATGAGTGCTCATTTACTAGTCGTATTTTTTTTTTTTTATAATACCGTTGTAAATATCAATGAATAAAAAAGTAAAATATAGAACAAAATAACAAAAGTTGCATAATGTTATGTGCACGCAAAGCAGGATGTTTGTAACGGTGGATAAACCGCTGGCACTCCAATCCCTATGCAGAGACCAAATGTAGATTTTCCATGAGCGCTCTGGAGCAGTGGCAAGCACGACCAGAGAAGTAGGTGGACTGTAATGGGCAGTGTAACTGTAGTTAGCAGCACTGAGCTCTGTGACGGACGAAGTCAGACTGTGTATTGCGAAGTTTACGGCCTTATGATGACCTAGGACTTGCTTATAGCTAGGGCTACAATCATAACAAGTAGTTTAATTATAAACCATTGACCTATTTAGTATAAACAATATAAGCTATGGGCCTGTAATTCTTAATATACATAAATATACATATATAATTATTAATTGATTTAGTTTTGATGAAATTAACGAAATCAATAATTAATTAAACTATTGTTAAAAGCAAAAAATAAAATAAATTAACACTGTGGCGTTAACATTAGTAATACTATTTTTTCCCTCTGTTTATTAATTTTAGGATGTGAAATTGGAGAGTGTTACACCATTTTCTGGACCTCAGAGTGGAGGAACACAGTTAGCTATCACAGGGCAATATCTCAATATTGGAAGTAAAGTATCTGTCTTTTTGGATGAACTTCGCTGTGTTGTAAATGCCACACAGACTTCAAGCAGCAGGCTTATGTGTATCACTTCACAAGCTAACATTCCTCGATCTATTAAAAGATTAATTCTTGTTATTGATGGTGCGAATAGAACTCTCTCTTCTCCTTTTATTTATAAACAGGATCCAAGTATATTGGAAATTAAACCGTTGAAAAGTTTTATATCTGGTGGAAGAATGATCACTGTTCATGGAACAAATTTAAATATTATTCAAAAGCCAGAAATGATTGTTTACTCGAATGTATCCAGCAACATCATAAATAAAACTGTAAGTATTTACTCATAATTTTTTCTTAATTAACTTTTTGTAATAAGTCATTACTATTGTTTTTACCTGTTTTTATGACATACTTGTTCATTCAAAACCTATATCAGAATCTTTTTTTTCTGTTGCCATTCCCTTGTTGATGTTATGCTGCCTTAACCAACCTTCTGTATCTCTATCTATCTTGCCCTATTTCTTTCCAGATATTTGCATGCTGCTCTATGGCATCATAGTTAATTCAATCTATCCATCTGGTTTTCGACCTTCCACATGGTCTTTTGCCTACTATTGAGACATTCACTGTTGTGTATACTTCCAAATAGATTGCTCTGAGTTATATGATCTGCCCATCTTAACCTCCTTACTTTTATATTATGAGATATTGATTAACCAGTTTCTGTAAGCAGTTCTTTATTAATCTTTCTGCTCCATATATTGATACATCAATCCCACATTGCTCCAGTTATCATGCAGAGGATTTTTCTCTCAAATCTTTCTACACTTATTTCTAGGGTGCTGGTTAGTGTCTAGGTTTCTTCAGGTATCAGCCATATATCAGAACTGGTTTTATCATAGCATTATAAACCCTTAATTTGAGATATTTCGGTACATGTGAAAGGTAGAAGGAAGCTCTGTTTGTGCTTGTTATACACTGCTGGTCTATTACCAATCTTTGGTCATTCATTGAGGTTATTGTGGAGCCAAGGTATTTTAATTTGTCTACTCACAGGAACGATTTCTCTTCTACACGTATCCTGTTATTGGTGTGGAATTTATTAAGATTAGATTGTTTTATAAGTTCTTTCTCTTTTTTTTATTGGTTGTTTAAGATTGATTTACTGTGTTACATATGAACCATTTTGATCTATTAATTTCTTCCATCTCTCAAGAAGCCCCTAATATCATTTTTCCAAAATTTTTAGACTTACTTGCAAAATATTCATCGAGATGCATTTTTTATTTCAATCATATACAATTTATATACTATTTATTTATTGCATATACGATTTTTTACATTTATCGTGGATAGAATTTTTTAACAAAAGAAGCAAGTAATAATCGGATGGGGCAGGTCTGGGGAGTACAGAGGATTCGGTAAAAGTAGCAATCAACTGTAAAGTCGGGCGCAAGATGAGCCCCAACTTAGTGAGTGGATATGATTCCACTCACGGTGAAATTCTGTGATAGATAGAATAGAATAGAACAGCGAACGGGCAGGGTGAGCTCACACCGGATTAAGCTCAACTTCCATGAGCTGCGGTTTGAGTTCGAACTAAGGCTTGCAGATAAAGTAAATGATGGAGGAAAAATGAATTGAAGTAATTAGGAGACAAATTATGTACGACACTTCATCTGGTGATTATTTAAAAGTAAAATTGAAATCTCATATTTGGGACAAAGTTGCCAAAGAAATCTGTCTGAAAACTGATAACTTTATTTATTAATTATTTATTTTTGCACAAATGCACAAACGTTATTACTTTCTAAATATTTAAAAGTTGATTTACAGTAAATGAATAAATTTCTCACCTTAAAAATATGGCAAAATTTTCTTCATATCAGATAGACCTGGAAGGATTAAAATCTTCAGCAGCTATAGATTTCTAAATGAATCCATGCATCTATTTTCTGGTTAATCTATAATAATTTTAGGACGAATTTATTAATGCGTTTTTTGTTTATTTAAGTAATTACTTTTTGATTTTTTTTATGGAGTAATGAATTGATAATTCCATTTTCCACATCATTGGAATCAGACTCGGAAGTTACTAAAGAATCGATAAAAAAATCATTAATATCTCCCATTTGAAAATGTTGAATTAACAACACAATGCTCTGCAGTAAAGAAAAACTGCAGCTTAAATTTCGCTCATGCCCGCAGGATCACTCCTCGCTGTCGATTTATTTCCAATTTCCTGTATTTACTCTTGCATCCTTTGTAGCACCTGTTCACCAAGCTTTGTCTCAACTTGTACAAGAGTTTCTGTATTACGGTCAAAGCAGCATAGAGAATTGGTCGTGAGACAAAAAAGTTTGATTGGGACTTTCTACCTATTTCCCAGACCTTGCCACATCTGATTATTACTTGTTTCTTTTGTTAAAAAATTCTCTCCATGATAAATGTCAAAAATCTGAAAGCAAAATACGTTTCTCGATGAATATTTTACAAGTAAGTCTCAAAAATTTTGAAAAAAGGGTATAAGAGGCTTCCTGAGAGATAAAAAAAAGTAACAGTGCAGAACGGTTCATATATAACATAGTAAATCAATCTTAAACTACAAATAAAGAAGAGGAAAATAACTTAGAGGACAACCTAATCTATTTGTTTTATCTTCATTTACTTGTAGGCCAATTTTCTCGTTGATCTCACAACTCCCCGAGAACTCCCAATTCAATGATGATTTCTCAAAGATAGTTCCTGTCCACAGAATTATAGATTGCTTTGATATCGAAAAATAGGATGTGGATGTCCTGAGCTACTTCTCATCTTTTTCAAGTACTTGTTTTAGGATGAAAATTTGATCTAGTGTGCTCTTTCCTTCTCTGAATCCAGCTTGGTGGTCATCTATTATATTTTTGTAATATGGATATATCTGGTTTAGTTGGATATTGGTCATTATCTTGTCGGCAATAGGAAGGAATATGCCTCTGTAATTACTACACTCGTACTAGGAACCTTTCTGTTGAATAGAGCTGATTAAGCCCATCTTCCAAGCCTCTAGTATCCTTTCCTCTTTGCATGTTTTCTAGTATTATTTGTAGTAATTTAGGTCTGAAGTCTTCTCCCTTATCTTTAAACAGTTATGATGGTAGATTTTTTATCCCTGGGGCATTTCTTGGTTTATTCCTTTCTATAGCTATTTCCGCATTCTTTATTATTCCCACATTATATCTGTTTTTTCATTTTCTATATATCACAGTCCCTTTATACTATATCATAATGTTTCCAGTAGAAAATTATTTATAGTTTTTTATAGTTTATGTGTTTTACTACTTGTTGTTAAAATTATCACCGTTATCTTATCACTAACAAATTATATTTTTGGTGATTTTCCTATATTTTAACTATCTCCTTTTATTTTACAATTTTATAGAACCCAAAATTACTAATTAAAAACTTTTATATACTTTCCATAGATTGTTCCTTTAAATAATAAAAATAACTTGTACCACTACAACCCATGAAGGGTCTTGGGTTCAGTATTATGTAGGTAAGGTACTGTTTCTTGGTCAAAGGTTGTGCAAAGAGGTGATTTGAATGAGATCATGCTCAACCACCAGGTTTCTCCCCTTAACTAATTATTTTAATTAAGGGTACCCACTTTATACAGGCTGGGTATGCCCCAGGAGGGTCTCCCGACCTCAGGATCGATGCACGACTCATGAAACAGAATAAATAATTTATCTGCCCTTAAGCCAGGATTGGAACCTGGAACCTCAAGTATTAAAAGCTCAGCACCCTATTACTGAGCTGTCCCCCTCCCTAGATAAATTGTTCCTATATTATTATTTAAATAATCTAGAAAAAAAAGGTTTGTACTTTATGGATTTGACATTGATGCACTTGGGATTATTGGATTTAATAAAAATGGATTTGGGTTTGAACTACATTGATTTTATGTGATTTAAATGGAATCCATAAATATTGGTTTGCCAATATAGATGCTCTAGGTTATTTTTAATTACTGCTAAAATATTATTACCCCAACCAAATTTTCTTTTATGGTTTTCTTTGATTTCTATAACCCTTAAATGGTCCTGGCTTCCTCCAGTAGTAACCACCATGCTTCTCTATTCTGTGGCACTGTCATCCAGTTTCGCACGTTCAAATATTTTCTTTCATCAAATATTAGATCCAAATCCTTTTGGGAGGTAGATCATTAAGCATACTGGCTAGCAGCTCATCTGAGCCGCCCTAAGCAAACTTATTTTATTATTATTAAGATGTTTACCTTCAATAGTATTAGTATATCAGTAGTAATTAGTATTGTCTCATATTTAATTTTTATAAATTTAAATTGAATAGTTTTTAAACTATGTTATTTCATTAGTAAATTCATTTTATTAGTATTAAATGTAAATAAATTTTCCATTTACCTTCAGGCTTGTACTGTCATTAATGCTGCTCAAATGGAATGCCCTTCTCCTGGAGTTAATGATGAATTCAAGAGAACTTTTCAATATGATCGGAAACGGAGATCTTTACCTGGAAAATCAATTGAACGTCATCCTAAGTTAATTTTGAAGATTGGTTTCTTAATGGATTTCGTACTTTCTGTCAGGGATCTTGAAAAACATTATAAAAGTTTAAGGTCCCAGCTGATTTATGTTGATGATCCTAATTTTTTTGAGTTCCCAAATGATATCAAGCTTTATAAAGGAGATACTCTAGTCATAGAAGTATGTAATGGTTTTAAATATAATAATAATATTAATATATTTTATTTTAATATTAATACATCTGTTCAAAATCAGTTAACTTCAAATTTAAAAAATTGTTTCTTTATAGAATTCATCTCCATTAATAAAATAACGATGACAATAAGAAAATATTTACATTTGTAACAAAAGATACATGTAGTTTGTTAGTTTTATGCATATTTATGTAGTTTATTACCAAGATGCTAGGTTGAAACTGTCGCTTATTCAGTTAAGGGTTATGTCCATTTTATCAACTTTAACAGGTGTTATATTTTCATTCATAGCTGAATTTTTATTTTCTGACTGTTGTAAATATTTGGGACACTGATTTTGATGATGATTGACAGGAGACAATCTCCTACAAAAATATATTCTCTTTTATGATATCCATACTCAATACAATGAATGGAGTTCTTATGTTTACTCATATGAGCCCAGAGAAGACAAATATAATATTGTGTAATGGGGATACAAAAGGGTCTTGTAATAAATTGGCATTATTCATCTTTTAATGTGGCTTTTGTTTTATTTTCCTCTATAGACTGGATATAAACAAATTTATTATAGAAAGGAGGAAATCTTCTGAACAATTTGCTACCTACACTAACTGGGTGCAATTTATTCAAATCTTAATTCACAATTGCTGATAATATTAATAATACAAAGGGGCCTAGGTCATAATTAATAGTTATATGCCGTATGCTGAAATACGTTATTTTCTCCACCCATTGCACCATTATTTGTATCTAACTTACTTTTTCTGGTGGAAAATTTTTCCTTTCACACTATTTCTTCCCATTTTAATTTAGGGTTTCAAGCAAGTAATGATTTTCTGTATGATTTAAATATATTTTTAATAAGTAATATCTGAAATTCAGGTAGGAATATTACGGGACAGTTGTATATACAGGATAAAGTAGTAAAATTTTATATAATCTATATTAATTTTAATTTTATGATATAAAATTATAATTATATTATAATATTATAAATTTTATAATTTTTTTTTTTCTGTTGGCATTACACACCATGTAGATCTTTTGCCGCCTTCTTCTCTGCCTGTCTTGGGCTATTTCTTTCCATTTATCTGCACACAGCTCTGTTACATCTTTGTTGATTCTATCTATCCATCTGCTTTTTGGCCTTCCACGTGGTCTTTTGCCTTCTATTGAGGCATTCATTGTTAAGTAGAGGCTTCCAGGTACATGCCCCGCCCATCTTAACCTCCATGCTTTTATATAATGGAATATTGATTGACCAGTTTCTGTAAGCAGTTCTTTATTATTCTTTCCTCTCCATGTGTTACTACTCTGATCCCTGATTGCTCCGGTTATCGGGCGGAGGATTTTCCTCTCAAATCTTGAACACCGTTTTCTAGGATGTGGGTTAGTGTTCAAGTCTCACAGCCATATATTAGAACTGGCTTTATCATAGCATTGTACACCCTTAGTTTGAGATTTTTCAGGATTTCAATACCTTTGATAGGTAGAAGAAAGCTCTGTTTGCGCTCGTTATACGCTGGTCTCTTTCTGTCCATTGGTCATTCATCGTTATTATGGAGCTGAGTTATTTGAATTTTTCTACTCTCGGGAATGATTTTCCTTCTACGCAGATCCTGTTATTGGGGTGGAATTTTCGCCTTACCATATATTTTGTTTTGTCTTCATTTACTTGTAGGCCGAACTGTTCTGCCTCTCTTATCAGCGAGTTTCTCATTGTCTTCTTGATTACTTCCAAGGATAGCTATATCATCTGCGTATCCAAGGATTTTATGATTCATTCCAACATGGACCCTACCATTTTCTTGTGATGTTGCTCTTATTACCTACTCCAGAGCTAAGTTGAACAACATCGGTGATAGTCCATCTCCCTGCCATAAGCCCATTCAAACTTTGAAGGCTTCAGGCACTTCTCTTTGTATTATAAAATATTATAAGATGAACTTAGACATCAACTGATACTGATATTAATATCGGTCTTCTAGCTGATTATCGGTATCAGCCGATACCAGAGGCCGATATGCCGATATATCAGCCTTCTTCTTTTTTTTTTTTTTTTTTTGCTCCTTCCCTCCTCCCAAATTTCAGCAGTTACCGATATTCTGAAGATCAATAATATATTGGCCTTTCGACCTTATTTTATGGAGATTGGTAGAGTTTGGCCAATTTTGTTCATTTTTTCGCTCCTCTCTTCCTCCTATTGTGAGGGGATACCAATATATCAGCCTTATGACATTATTTTATTGTGATTGGTAGTGATCATTATTTTATAGTGATTTATTTTATTTTATTTTTTTTTTGGTCCTGTGTTTTCCAAAATTTGAGCAGATACCTATATTCCAAAGACCAATATATTGGCCTTACGATCTTATTTTATCATGATTGGTAGGGTTTGACATTTTTTTTTTTCTTCAAATTTTCTTTTTCTTTTTTGTTCATCCAAAATTTTTTTTCATCTCCCTTTAGGCCGAAATATCGGCCTTACAACCTTATTTTTCAAGATTCAAAAAGTTGTTAAAATTAAAGCCACGAAATTTACATTCAAAATCTCACTCAAATTCAAAATGAGTTTCCTCAGTTAGAAAGTTAGGATAATTTCCAGCAGTTCAAACAATTCATTTATGGATGGAAAGAATGGAAACACGGAGAATAATAATAAAAGGTTGAATCAAGAAAACAGAACATCTTAGGACTGAATTGGAAAAAATTAGCAGCAGCAGTATTATGCATCTGAGACTTTGAAATATTGGTATCTGCTTAAATAAGGGGAAGGGAAGTACCATTAAAAATTATAAAGAAAAACAAAAAACCGACCAAACTCTACCCATATCAATAAAATGAAGTCATCAGACCAATACATTTTTCTTTAAAATATAGGTATATGCTCAAATTTGGAGAAGGAGAAACCAAAAAACGCGAATTAATAAAAAAAAATGTTCAAAGTCTACTGATCTCAATTAAATAAGGTTGTAAGGCTGATATATCGGAATCGGCTAAAATTTATATACAGATTAAATCCTAGATGATTGATTAACACTTTTATTCAGTAATTACAAGAATTTTCTGTGTGATGTTGTACAGAACTAGTCTTGTAAAAACGAAAGGCCAAGATGCTAAAATATAGGTTTATCAGTCAAAATTTGTGTATAGGCCGATGTGTAGATGGTCTATTTATTATTTTATTTAGCAATAAGTAGGATATTTCCTTGTGAAACTGTATAAAATTTGACGCAAAGGGAAAAAATTGGCCATGTTGGCCTTTGAAATATCGGGATTTGCCGATTATTGGTATCGGCCATTATTTCGATATCGGTCGGTCTCTATTAATTTTACCTGAATAAAGAAGTTTTTAATTTATGAAAAGACAAATCTCTATTAATTTTATTTGAATACAGAAATTTTTAATATTAAAAGACAAAGTTGATTTGAAAGTCAGGAGTTCTTTAATATAATTACATATTATCATTTTCTACTTATTGATAGAGTATTACAGTATCTATGAAAATTAAAAATTTGTTACCAAAATGTTTAAATTTGTTACCATATGAATATTAAATATTGATTTGAATGTTATGATTAAGGATTTTTTTTAATTTTAAGATCCTCTTGCTTCATAGAAATCATCTAATTGTTATTAGTGTCCATTTTATTTTTTTAAATGGTTACTTAAAACAAAATTCTGTTAACTTTGTATATTAATGTATGTTAATACATTTTAGGGTGAAAATTTAAATTATGCTAGTGATGAAAGTGATGTTAATGTTACTATAGGCATTGTGCCTTGCAATGTGACATCATTAGCTATGACTCAACTTGTTTGCTCCCCTCCACAAAAACAGCCAGCCCCCACTGATGAAAATGGCATCCCTACATTGAAAGGACTTCCTTCAGTTGTTGTAAGTGTTATATATGTTTATGTTTTTATATATATATATATATATATATATATATATATATATATATATATATATATATATATATATATATTACTTAAGATATCAATTATTGTCAGATAAAATTTCATGACCTATTATCCGACTCTAACTGATATCTTAAGTTATAATATATAAAGATCGAATTATAAAAACATTGTATTAATATATATATATATATATATATATATATATATTTAAACTTAACTATTTAATTGGGAATAAGGTCACTTAATTAAGTGACCTTATTCCCAATTAAATAGTTAAGTTTAAATTTAATACTCAAAGGTCGATTAAGGAAAAGTTGTAAATGTATATATATATATTTATATATATATATATATATATATATATATATATATATATATATATATATATATATATTAAACATATTTATTGAAATTTACAACTGTGTTACATGAAAAATACAACAAGTAAATTTGAATTTATTAACATGACATGCAATATAAAGAGAAACTATTAGAAGGTCCCGAGGCCATCTTCTTTTCAGATGTCTCGGAGGGTTATCAGGAATAGAAGAGGAAGCAAATTTAGGAACAAGAGGGTTTGGATGGTTCAGAAGTTTATTATGGAAGGATAGGTATCAGGTTTGAGGTAAATCGGATGATTTTTTTATTTGCGACAAAGAAGCATTGATGGTTTTATGAAGGATTTTGGATTGTAATGATTGGATACGTGAGAAATTTAAGGGTTTAGCAGAACCCCAAAGCTCAATAGGCCTTATTATAGTAATATATATGAGTCTTTTGTAAGTAACGGTCTATAAAAAAAAATTTACCGTTTTGTCAAATTTAAGATTTTAAAGGGCTAAATATTTTAATACTTAACAATGGTTATTAATCCCTTTAGAGTATTCCCTAAGTTTTTTTAATCCCATTTGACTTCTTCAAAAAAAAAGTCTCAGTTTAGTTATTTATTTCAAAGAAGAAACATGACAGTTTCCTACAAAATTCTTGTAATTTTAAGGCCTTACTGGAAAAAAAATTTCACAGCCGCTGAAGCAACTTGTGAAATTATTAAATATAAAGGGAAAAATGTTCTTGACCAGCTCAATGCGCGAAAAATTTGAAAAATTTAGTAGTGGAGTTACGATTTTGGAAAGGAAGAAGAGCTCCAAGCGACCATTAATGGATATTGATGAGGCTCTGCAGGAAGCTGTTGAATCAAATCAAGTACTCGCGAATTTGCCAGGGAGTGTGGTGTGTTAAAAGATACTGTTAGTCGCCATCTGTTAGTCCTTTCTGACAGGACTCAAGCTGTTAGTATTCCGATTCAACCCTTATCTTCTTTCCTCATTTTGTCTCATGGAGTAGCCCAGGGTTCAAGCATTTCTCCTATCCTTTTTAATTCTTACATCAATGACCTTCCTTAAACTATTTCATCGTTCTCGTCAGCATCTCCCACAACCTATCCGCAAGCTCCTCGTTTCCTCATTGATTTTCCCCTACTTTGACTATGGCTGTGTGGTATATGGTGGCCTCTCGTTGGAGCTTGAGGATAGACTGAAGAGAATCATGAACTGTTTTTTAAGATTTGTCTTCGGCACTTCGAGATGGTCTCATGTGTCCCACCCAAACGATCAACTCCCAGCACCCTTCCTATATCTACTGTCTCCTCCAGCCGAAACCTATAGTCCACTCAATAAAAACGAGATCCCGTGATTCTGACCTCTATATTCCATTACACAAGACAAAAACCTATGAACGTTCCTTCATAGCCCGCTCCGTCATCTACTGGAATTCTTTGCCACATAACATCCGTCATGCCTCTTCACTGTCAACCTTCAAATACCTCCTTTTCCAATATCTCCTCACATCCCAAACAGACGATTTGCAACCATAAATTTCATTCTATGAACTGAATTTGTGAGAAGTAAATGGTGATGCCTACTGTTTAAGTTTTAATATAAAACAGCAATGATTTTTTTACTATTTATTTTTATTTCTCTTCACCTCAGGTTGTGCTTTTTCTTTCATGTATATATGTTTATATTTTATACTTTTTGTCTCTCTGTGTACCAATATGAGTAAGTACGTAAATATAGTTCCTTTTTTACCTTTATACTACAATTATTCCTGAGATTTTATTTTATCTTAGTGTTTGCTTATTATTGTATGAATCACTGTAAATATTACTACATTTTGTATTAAATTATGTTTCTATTAGATAGCCTATTGTTTATAAATTGTGCGGTTATGTATATATAGATATATAATTTCTTTTTTTTTTTTTTTTTTTTTTTTAATCATAATAATAAGTAAATTTGGTGAAGATTGTATGTTCATATATATATGTATATGTATGTGTATATGTGTGTGTGTGTGTATATATATATATATATATATGTATATATATATATATATGTATATATATATATATATATATGTATATATATATATATATATATATATATATATATATATATATAATACATAATATATATGTATGTATGTATGTGTATGTGTGTGTATGTATGTATATGTGCGTGTATTTATATATATGTATATTTTTTTTGTTTATTTCTTAGTGGTTACATACTACTTTTTAAATAATGTATATTATGTTAGAATTTTTATAAGTTAGTTTTTGGCCAGATTGGTATTTTATTTTGTATTAATTCATCTTTGTTATTCTAATGGGACTTAGTCCCAGAATAAAGTTCTATTTTCTATTGTATTCTATTCTATCTACTCTTCATGAGGAAGGTGAAAAAGGGCAGTAGACTGGTCCTTCACAAACTTACTCCTCCGCAATCAGCTAGGAGGTTAGAAATTAGTGAAAATTTATTGAAAAACCCTTGTCTGAAAAACTCATGCCTCATCCATCATATCGTTCAGAATCGCACCATTGAATTACTACTTATTTAGATCCATAGCCCAATTTCTTCAAGGGAAAAAATTTGATAATTTTGCGGAAGTAATTGGTTAGCGGATGGCTTATGACTGTAGATAACAATGGACTATAATTTGAGTATTAATTGTATTTTATATCAGAGAAATAATAATAAAAATATTTGTTTGAAAAACAGTAATTTTTTTTTGTACACCCTATTAATTGAAAGTTAAGAGCGTTTGTCTAGTAAGTGCTGGAGTAGTCGAAAAGGTCAGGCAGTTTCTAGTCATTTCAATCTGGTATGAGGATTCAAAGTGAGTAGTTTTTCCAGGTGGAGTCCTATGTATCGGATTTATTACTCATTACGTATAACGTATAACTATTTACATATTTCATTTTTAATATGTGTATTGCAATATTAGTTAAGATTCATGTACCATCAATCACTATTGTTTATTATTTACCATTATCGATCGTATAATACTATATCTCTGATTGTATTTTAAATAATTGTTAGCCCTGAAGATGACCCACATTTTTGGGTTGAAATGTTAGCATAAATAAAAAATTTAAAAAAATTTCTTAAAAAAAGACTGCGTCCTGAATATTTATCACCCATTAATGGTTTTCTGTATCATTTTGACAATTGATAGTTCCCAAGGGTCAGGAAAATAAGTGGTTCTGAGTACAGCATTATATATATTGGTGAGAAATAGTATGGCCTTCTGAGGAAGCAGTTTTATTATCTGGGATGTGATTATGTCATGGCCAGGAGCTTTGCGGGAAGGTAATCTGTGAATGATAATTAGATATTTTTGAAGGATGTAATGCTTTAGGTGGAAGAGTCACTTGGATTCAGATATCCAATTCTGCTTCAATATACTCAAGGTGGATTGGATTAAGGATATCTGGGTGTGGATGAAAGGTTTGGAAGAGGTGCTGAGCAAATATTTGAGATTTTTCTTCATCAGATCTGGACCAGGTTTGGGTTTCAGTAATAAATGGGTGGTTAAAATCTTTCAATTTCAGGAGCTTTTTAGTGGTCAACCATAGTTATTTGTCAGTTGTAGTAAGCTTTTCTGTCAGGTTAAGTAAATTTTGAATTTTGTATTTTCTAATTTCCATTTTTATTTGGTTAGTTAACTTGTCGTAATATATCTTATCTGATAGGTATCTAGTCCTGTACTACTTTGATGATGAAAAAAAAGAAAAGAAAACCTAGAAACTACTGCAATGTGACTGTTATCATATTTTAATGATATTCTTCTTCTATAAGATAATATAACCAAGAACTGTAGCACTGTTGATCATTAGACTCCTCCAGGAAGGGTCAAGATAAAGCAGTTGGCAAATGAAGCACTGCCAATTGAATATGGTCTGTTCTATTCCCTCAACACAACGTTGATCTGCAGTTGATACAGTGGACCATACCAGTGAAGTTCTACCTTAAATTGAAAACAGGTATTGATGGAAGAGGATCTTTTGTAAAGGGAAACTGTTTCCATGTCTTCTCTAATTTTATAGACTAATGTTTTCCTGTTTATGTTATGAATAATTACGAAGTTGAAAATGGGGGGAAATGAACTGCTTTCTATAGAATTTAACTCTCTTAGTTTTATTGAACTATCTTAATCCTTCAGTTAATTATTTTAAATTGTTTTGGTTTCAGGTTCGGGTAGGAAGAAGCTTAAGGTTCCAGATTGGCTATTTGCAATATGACATGCTTTACTCTTATTCTTTTCCTCCTGAAGCAATAGTTGGAATCGCAGCTGGAGTGGCATGTTTAGTGTTTCTTTTTGTTATAGTGCTAATAGTTTATAGACGTAAATCCACTCAAGCAGAACGTGAATATAAAAGAATTCAGATTCAAATGGATACTTTAGAGAGTAATGTTCGCTCAGAATGCAAGCAAGGTAATTTAATAACTTTTATTATAAGGTAATACATGTCCTGCCTGTTCAATTATTGACTACCAATGTAACTTTAATGTTATAAATAATTCTTTGAGATTGAACTGGCAAAATAGCATTGAAATGAATTTTTTTTTTAATTTTGTTATGTAAGTGCACTAGAAAGTTTGTTTTACAGATTATTTATTATTGAATATAAGTAATCCTCTGCTCATTTCAATTTGTCATTATAGATATTTATGATATCAGTTAATTAACATTTTTTAAAAATCTATTATCTGAGTCTTCTCCCTTCCCTACTATTGGCTTAGAGGCCTTGTAGGTCTTGAACCAGCCTTCTCTACCTCTGCCTACCTTGGGTTACTACTTTTCAGTTTGATGCATGCAGCTTCTTTGTTGATTTCAATTATCCAACTGGATTTTGTTCTCTCACTAATGTATGTATTCACTTATGTAGACATAGATTTTTGTTGACTGTTCTTTGAAAATTATGTTGAATAAGGTGTAATCAGGATTTTCAGTATAAATTTCTTTATTCTGGTTGTTTACTTTTAAAACCAAGCATCGGGTCATCATCAGGGCTAAAAGTTAAAAATTACATCAAAAATATAAAATATAGACAGAAGTTAGCCAAGAGAAAAATATAAATAGTATATATAAGATAATAGTGATAGAAACATATCATAACGCCTGTTTTTCTGTCTATACTTGATATTTTCTAATGTAATTTTTAATTTATTGCTCTGATGATGACCCACATGCTTGGGTCAAAAAATTGGTGACCAGAATAAAAAAAAAAATAGACTGATTATCTTAACTATAAATTATTTTAGATAGTATCCACAAATGGTTATATTACAGTCAATTAGTCGAATTCTTTGATTTCAAATAATTGTATGATCTCATGAGAAAATATTTTTTAGTTAAAAAAGGATAAAGGATTACACAAAATAATTCCTCAAGAAATTTTGTCTTTAGTTATCTATGAAGTTAGCTGTTCATCCCAGCAACTTGAATAAAGTCATTTGTTAAAAACATTATATCCATTTGCCACAGGTTTTAAGTTTGAGTGTGACTTGTAATTTCTACTGAAAAATAATTTTGTCATGAAATTCTTCTTTCTGTTTGACAGTGATATTTTTATTTTCTATTGTTTGTATTAGTAACTCATCCTCAATCCCTTATGTAAGATATCAAAACCAGGAGAAACAAATAATAGAAAGGAATCATATTGTTATAGATATTTCATGTTTTTTGACCTCCCAACCTAAATATCTTTTCAAAATTAATTTAACATTGCAATATTACATATTGCATATTACATAAGTTGGAAAGCTGATGAAAAGAAGCTACTTTTTTTAAATTCTCTAAATTGAAGCTCAAAAATTTGTGTGTGAGATTCTACAAAGTATTTCTGAAAATTAGTCAATTTTTCTGCTTTTCAATTGTGAAGAAATGGTCGACTGTAGATAATTTTAATATGAGAAGTTGTTTGGAGATTGCAGTTGGTGTGAAATACACTACAGAATATTTATTTTATTTGTGCCAACATTATTTAACTTGCTTAAATTGCTTGTTTAAATTTGCACAACTTGTTTAATTCGGCTGCTATCATCGCACAATTACAAATATATTTTTTTTTTAATTTCTAGAACATTAAAAGAAAATCATTATTTAAAAACATTACTTGGCACTTAAGCTCCTTGTATGGAATTATACCATTTGTTTAGAAAGTCTTATTCAATTTCTCTTCCATAACTTTGGTAATCGTTTGGTCCAGATCAACATCAGCTTCTCAATTTCTGATATAATTTTGTGTAAAAAAAGTTAATTAATTATTTTTCAAATTAATTTATAGCTTTTGCAGAACTTCAAACTGATATGACAGATTTAACTGCTGATTTAGAATCTTCTGGGATTCCAACATTAGATCATAATGAATACATCATGAAAGTATTCTTTCCTGGAGTTCGTGATCATCCAATTTTACACAATTCTAAGGTATATTTCTCTCATCTCTTTTTATAAAATATTTTATTCTAAATGACTTTTGCTATATTTTAGAATATCTTTACATTAACTAATTATTGAATAAAGCAAATGTTTTGTTTCTAAAAATAAATTAATAGTGATGATTAAATGGGATAAATTAACTTATACCTACCTAATATATGTTTAATTACAATAATAAATGTGTCATATGTCTGTATAAGTAGTGTGTCGTCTTTAACACTGAATGTTATAGCACTTAAATTCTTTTTATCATTGGAGGATGCAGTTAGGTTAGGTAATGATAAGTGAGAACACTATTTTTTAATATTTTACTGTCAGTATTTTATTTATTTAAGCATAGATATAAATTTTTATTCTCATATTATAGTCCATGGGTGCGCAACCCAAAGCACGTCTGCCAAAATGTGGCAAGCCAGGGGTTCGGAATCGGCACGCAGTCTGCCAGCAGTTTTTAAATTTTTTATTCTTAATTTTGCTGTTTTCAAAAATAAAATTTCAAGTTCTTTTTCTGGTATTTAAGCATAATTTAGACTTTAGACTTGGGATCTAATGTAGCAATGTGTCCAACAACCGGAAAGTTCCCGAAAACCGGGAATTGCATGAGAATTTCTTAAATTGGGAAGTGTACGGGAATTTTCCAAAAAAAAAAAGGGATTTTTTTTGTGCTTCTTTTGTGATATAAATAAGATTTTTCTTTTCTAGAATCATTAATTTTCGCAGTTTCGCCATTTAATAAAAATTGAAATAAATTCATTAGTTTATATGATTTTTAAATGTATCAAAATTTTCACCTTTTTCGCTATTATCGCAGTTTCTACATTTTCTCGGTTTTCACCATTTTCGCAGTTTTCGTCAATTTCACAGTTTTCAGTATTGTCACATATTTTACAGTATCATGATTTTTTTCACGTTTTTATTCTTTTTCACTCATATTATAACGAAAAATTGAGACAAATTATTACCGTATAAAAAAATATGAATAAATTTAGTAGTTTAAAAGATTTTAAAAATTTTCATAATTTTTGCCTTTTTTGCAATTTTTGCCATAATCACAGTTTCAGCATTTTCTAAGTTTTCACGATTTCACCATTTTTGCCGTTTGTGCGATTTTCACCATTTTTGTGGTCTCACTATTTTCAGTATTTTGGTGATTATAAAAAATAGGAATAAATTCAGTAGTTCAATAGATTTTTAAAGTTTGATAATGTTCATCATTATTGCACTCTTCGCTGTTTTCTCAATTTTAGCCATTATTGCAGTTCCAGCATTTTCTTGGTTTTCACCATTTTTGCTGTTTTCTCGGTTACCGGAAAGAAACATTTTAGTAAATATTGAAAAGAAGAGAATATGCTGGTTTGTATGGAACTGCAATTAGAAGGAAAAAAGGAAGACCAAAGGTAAAATGGAAAGAGCATGGCATCAGAGAAGAACAAGATATAGATAAAGAAGGATGAAAGGATATCTTGAATGATATTTAGGTCAAGAATAACCACAGTAGTAGAAAAGTCCTTAATAAAAAAATGAAACTTTTTGTTAGTGAAATATAATTTTTACTAAACAGCCCAGTAACTATTCATTATATGGAATTCAGATTAAGTATAAATTTTAGTTTTAAAATAGGTATTAATATGACTCATTTCCGGGAAAGTACATAAAATTTAATGATCCTCAAAGAATTAGTAAATCAGTTCATTATATTCGGGAATAATAGGTCTAAAAAGGGGATTTTTGGGGAAGAAAAAATCTCAAATTACTGGGAATGTACTGTATATGTTTTCATTTATTTAGTGCAGATCAGTACTCAAATATGCTTCACATAAAATTAAATTAAAATTGTAACTTGAGTATAGGTTGCTGGACATCCTGTTTAGGTAAAAAAATAAAACTCTAATATGAAATTTTAAATCAAGTGGAAAAGCGCTTGCAATTGGCGATGAGGTAAAGCCCAAGAACCAGCAAATCGGTGCTTTTGATCTTGAAGTGAATGCCACTGGCCTTTCCTTTAACCAGGACTTTTAAAAAGAACTGGCTAAGGCGCTGGTACAGGGGAAATGGTCCAATTTTTCACACATAATCTTCTTTATTTCTGTACTCTTTATTGTTTTGAACTCTTAACTTTTCTCTGATGATTGAATATTTTGTAAGGATTAATAAGTTATTATATAATCACATACTATGGAATAAGAAAAATTTGTAATTGGTTTTAATAATCACTTACCGTTGATGAATTCAACAAGAATAAAAGAGATTTAATTATTTTTTGTTAATTAATTAAAAATTATATAAATAGCTTTAAGCAAATAAATTATCAATTCCACAAACCTTATTATCTATAAAAACGTGGGGGAGGAGAGTTACAATTGTTGGCATACCTTAAAGTAGGAAATCTTTGGTTAGGGATAAAAAGGTTGGGCACTCCTGTTGTAGTCTATATAATTAAATATTATTTAATACCAGAAATGGCATTTATGAAAGCCGCACACAAATTCATGGAAACCACACTTATACTATTATTCTTATTTTTATGAGTTATTTTAATTCTTATTATTCATGTTTTGTTTGAATTATTACTAATTATTTGTTCATTATGTTCTCAAATATTTTTCAGAATCGAATTACTGGACCCACAACAAATTATGATGCTGCCATGATACAGTTTGAACAGTTAATTAATAACAAATATTTTATTATTTCTTTCATTGAAACGCTTGAAGATCAGGAGTCTTTCAGTATTCGAGATAAGTAAGTACTAATTACATATTTTAATAAATTTATATTTTCCAGGAAAATTTTATTTCAAAACCTACAACTAAATTTAACAATTTATTTATTATGACATTTTTATTGGAAGTCGACTCAAGAACTCAAAAATGTAGGCTAACTGAATAAAAATACAAGACTGAAATTCCTGAAAATTTTGTTTCATCTGTATTTTATTGTATTAATGCTTAATTTTTTAAAAAATATTTGTTAATTTTTTGTAGAGTTAATGTTGCTTCACTTATAATGGTTGTTTTGATGGGAAAAATGGAATATGCTACAGATATACTAAGGCATTTGTTATTGAGGTTAATTCAAAAGTCTGTTGCCACAAAACATCCTCAACTCATGTTGAGGCGTACTGAATCAGTTGTTGAAAAAATGTTAACTAATTGGATGGCACTTTGTATGTACAAATATTTGAAGGAGTATGCTGGTTCTTCCTTGTTTCTTCTGTATAAAGCAATTAAACATCAAATTCAGAAAGGTCCAGTTGATGCTGTTACTCATGATGCTAGATATTCTCTTTCTGAAGAAAGACTTCTCCGTGAACAAATTCAGCATGGTGTTGTGGTAATGTCATATTTCTTCTAATTTATTTTTTATTTTTTTAACTTTAACATTTAAGATATTTGTAATCTGTTTATTTACAATTTTTATTGAACCAATTCAATTACCTTTATTCTTATACTTTTGTTTTTATTTTTATTCATTGAGACATGCAAAATTTTTAATGTTATTATGGTTTATTTTATTTTAATATGAAACAAGTTTGAAAGTAGGAACTATAGTATTCATTGGAATATCCTTGATTTAATTCTTATTATTGTTATTTTTTAATCCAATGGCTTGTTTGGTTCGAAAATTCTTTTCCTTTAGCTATTCATTTTGTGTTTTGTTAACTCCAATTTTGAATTATAGGACAGAATTTTTTATTTTATTTCTAAATGAGGCTTTAGTTGTATACTGTTATTTTCTCCTTTTTTAAAAATTTAAATTAAGGTATTTTGGTCAGTGATTTTACATTTTGACATTTCTTTAATAAAATATTTAAATTGAGGGAAATATTTGAAATGTTTTATTAATTTAGTTTCACCATCATAAAAATGATATATTTATTTTATTTGATTATAGACATTACAAATTGTACAAGATGATGTAGATGAAAAAATTCAATGTAAAGTTCTTGATTGTGATACTATTAGTCAGGTGAAATGTAAAATTTTGGATGCATTATATAAAAATACACCATTTTCTTTAAGGCCGTCAATTCATGAAGTTGACTTAGGTAAGTAAAATTTTTAAGTACTTATAATAGAATCAGTAGTTCATGTTGAATTCTTGGTTGGTTATATAATAATAAAATACTCTCTCCATAGATAGTCCATAGAACTCGCTCCATAAAACTATTGATATTCTGTTTCATCTCAAAAGAACTTTATATTTTGGTTTGAGCTTAGTGGCTCTTATCAAAGAAATTCCATATTTCCTAATAACATTAAAATAAATCTATAGCTTAGTATACTTGCAAAGAGAGCAATTGTTAAAGTTTTTTCTGTTCATTTAATAATCTTAACATATCCAGAGTTTTCGTGAGTTGAACTGTACTCTATCATTCATAGATTTTTTAAACCTGGGCACTCTTGAAATAATTCACATGGTTATTCCACGAATGAATTATTTCCGGAATAATGGTTATTTCTGAAATAATATTTCAAACTGTCAATGAAATAATCTCGATGGAATAACTGCTGAATTTATTTCTGAAATAATTATTTCAATATTTTAACATTCTTTGGAATAAAGTAAATAATTTCGAAATGAATTATTTCATAACTATTATTTCAGAATTATTTATTTCATAAATAAATTATTGCAAAAATCAAGAAATGAATATTTCTGAAATAACATTGCTCTGAAATAAAATAAAAAAATTACCAATATGTACCATGTTTTCGGGGTAGCTTATTATGAAAATATGGTCGAATTTGAGATTGCGCCCTACCGGCAAACCTTTAGTAACCTTTTGGATTTAACCGATATCAGGGTCAACTATAATGTTTTAGGAGGGTGGGGGGTCGCAATCTCAAATTTGACATTATTTTTATAATAAGCACCCCTGAAAACGTAATAGTCGACCCAGATATTGATCATATCTAAAAAGTCGATCAGAATGATTATTTCACAACATTATTCCTGAAATAATCATTTCAGAAATAATTATATCATTATTCCTGAAATAATTTATTCCCGAAATAATCATTTCGGAAATAATGGTCAGATTATTTCATGAAATAAATTATTTCGGAAATAACTATCGAGGTTTATTTAAGGATTTATTCCAGGAATATTTTTCAAATAAATTCTGCCCAGTCTAAGATTTTTATATCTTAATTTATCATCAAATTGATTTAAAAAATTCTGCAACTGTATATTTATGGATTTGACATCAGAAAAAAATTATTCATCAACATTATTTGTAGAGTGGCGTCATGGCCGAGGTGGTCATTTAACCTTACAAGATGAAGACTTGACTACTAAGAGTATATGTGGTTGGAAAAAACTTAACACTTTGCAACATTATGGTGTGAAGGAAAGTGCAGTTATGTCCTTAATTCCTCATCAAAATGATTCTTACAATAGTTGTAAACAACCTTGTCAAAATTGTGAGTATTTAATGATTTACTTTCCCTCAACTATTTCATTTCATATTTTTTTTACACTTCCAAATATATAATAATAATTATTATTATAGCTATACAGGATCATGTTATTGCAACCAGGGCTTATAGGAAGTATCTATTAAAAGAAATTCTGGTCACAGGTAAATGTCGGCTTTGCTCTAAGACGCATGAATCTATCCAACATGTAGCCAATGGCTGCGATATTTTAGCAGGGACAGAATAGCTCATGAGATATAATAATGTCACAAAAATATATCACTAAAATATATGCAGAATATTCGGACTATAGGACAATAATGAGGTATCCTGTTATTTTTATATCCCAAAAAAACGTAAAGAAAATAGAAATGTAAAAGTTTAATGGGATCAAAATATAATAACGGACCGTAAAGTACTGCTTAACCATCCGGATATCTTGGTTATAAACAAAATAAATGAAACTAGAAAAATCATAGACATAGCAGTACCCTGTGATACCAACATAGTAACCACTAGGGCCGAAAAAAAATAGAAAATATCAAGAACTTGCCTTAGAGTTAAGAAAAAACATTTAAAAAAGTGAAGATTATTCCAATAATCATATCTTCTAATGGTTTAATATTGAATAGCAATACCTGGATTGAAAAGTATTTGCTTTTCCCCTAAGACCTCCAATAGTGTACACTTGCCCTGAAAATAGCACTCATGATTGCATTGGATTATAGGCAGCAAATGCCATAAAAAATTATTTAATCCTGGTTATTTTTCACCTATTTCTTTTCTGAGGTAATACAAGTGTGAGCAATAAATTATAAGAATAATATGTGTTTAGAAGATGAAATATATGTTGATGACATTAAATCATCCCATCTTTCAATGATGTAGACACCTTATTTATATATTATTTTAAAAAATATATAATATATCAGTTTCAGTTTTATTTATGTATTTTATGTATTATTGATAGTTGTGAATGAAGAAACAATGCTTAAAAAAAAAATTATTGCAAAATTTTATTACATTTAGGGCTGTCAGTTTTGAAATTGCAGCATGATAAAAATATTAGGTGATAGTTCGTTCTATGCTATGCTAAGTATTGGTTGTAATTTCAGGTATTTATTGATCTGTTATATTTTCTATAACTTAAATTCAAGTTGTTAGTTTTTACTATGCGTTTACAGTATCAGTCATCCTATATTATCAACTAAGGTGGCTTAGAGATCAATCTAGTGAAAACTCTGTTTTATTTTTGTTAAATGTGATGCGAAATTTTATCAAATTTAGTGCCATCAATTTTACAATCACACCGGACTAGTGTAAAAACTAAGGGCTGAATCTTGAGTTTTTTTTTGCTTTGCTTTTGAAATATATAGTAAGGGAATTTATTGCGATTGTGAAACTTTTCGAATCTGAGTTTTCAACGGAAATACACGTTTTGAGGTCTCTTGAGTCCAAATAACCAAGTCGCAAAATGGTGTGTGTGTGTGTGTGTGTGTGTGTGTGTGTGTGTGTGTGTGTGTGTGTGTGTGTTAACAGTCTAGCTCAAAACCAAAAGTCATACAAAGGTGAAATTACATATTTAAGGTTTGTATATGTCTGGGATGTTACAGCAACATTTTGGTTAAAATCAGCTAACCAGAAGTGGCACTTTATATCATTGCTTTACTGTGTTTTTCCGATTTTCTCGAAAACTGCTGTTAACGATTTTGATTAAATTTATTTATATGAAATTAACTATTTCACATTGTAACCTGGTATAAAAAATATTTAAATGTAAAATATGAAAGAATTTGATAATTAACTAAAGGAATAATAAGAGATTGTTACGGAGCAAAGTTGACTTAAGGTCTACGGAGCAAAATATTTTTGAGGAGGAGCAATATCAATTGATTTTTTATTTTCAACTATTGTTTTCTTTTTCTTATCCATTGTTTAATTTTTTTAACTATTTTTTTTTTTTTTTATCAATAGTTCTGGTTTTCAACTATTGCTCTAATTATTACTTTCACTTGCCTATATATGTAATATTTAGTAAGGGAAAGTATTGCGATGGTGAAAATTTTTGAATCTTAGTTTTCAACGGAAATGCACGTTTCGAGGTTTCCTGATTCCAAATAACCGAGTCCTGCAAAATGTGTGGGTGTGTGTGTGAACAGTGTAACTCAAAAACGAGTAGTATTAGGGAGACGAAGCATTGCATGCTTTTTTGGTTTCGCTAGGGTAGTAATGCAACAGTTGCGCTACCAAAAACATTTGTGATGTTTAGCCAAATGAAATAGACATTCTTAAATGCCAAAAGTGGTTTTTTAAGTTCAAATCCGGTAATCCTGATCTTTCCGACTCGTACCGATCAGGAAAACCAACAATGTCAGAAAATCGACAGTCTTAACCAACCTTGGTCGACTATCCATGAATATTTGTAACAGATAAGTTGCAGCTGGTGGGAAACCACCTTATGCAATTTATTGCTTCAAAGGAACAACACAGAAGCATTTTTTGATCGCTTGATCACCAGAGATGAAAAGGGGATCCTGTTCTGTCTTTCCAAAATAATCACCACAAAGTACTGCTAAGCCAGGTTTAAATCCATAAAAAAGTCCTTTTGTGTATTTGGTGGAGTATTCCCGGTGTTGCTCACTTTGAAGTGTTGAAACCTAAACAAACTGTGAATGCAGACCTTTATTATAAACAATTGGATCATGTAAATCAATCTTTAATTCAAAACTGGCCAGCAATTGTCAACAGAAAACGTGTTATTCATCAACACGAAAATTCATAAGATGAACTCTGGAAAAAAATTAATGGCTTGGTGTGGAGGTATCACCTTACTTGCCCTATGTTGCAACATCTGGTTTTGATTTGCTTGGATCGTTTCAATACTTTCTAAATGGCAAAATATTTGCAAATTTCAATGATGTCCAAAATGCCATCTCTATATATTTTGCTCAAAAAAACTAATTGATTTTTATCGATCTTATATTCAAAGTTTGCATACTAGATGGCAAAAGGTTGTTGATAATGAGAGTGATTCCATCAATGATTAAAAATAGAAACTTGTGTGAAATTTATGTTTGAATTTAATGTAAGAAAATGACATTACTTTCCGGTCCCCTAATAGTATGAAACTAATATTACGTATTTAAGATAGGTATATGCCTGGAATGTTACAGCAACTTTTTCGTTGAAGTTGGCTTACCGAAAGTGCCATTTTATATTATCGATTTTAGACATTTTTACGATTTTCTCAAAAATGGCTTTAATGATTTTGATTAAATTCATTACATCATTGTAAAATTAAATTTAAAAAAAAATATAATGTAGGTCTTATTCTCATTAGCCTGCAAGACTATCCCAGCCCACATATATATGTATATATATATATATATATATATATATATATATATATATATATATATATATATAAAGTTATTAAACTGCAGTACATGTATTTACGATTATAAACAAATGATTTACTTTAAGATTATAAACATATAATGTATATTGGAAAAAATAAAAATAAATATCATTTATTTATTTTTGCTTAGTATTTTTGACTTAATATCCCAACCAATTTCTCTTCAATATAAGTTGTTATTTAAAATGTAATAGAATCCTTAATTTGCAGGTACAGCGACTTACTTAGATGGTGGTATCCCTACAATTACTGGTTCCAATGGTGATGTTGAAACTGTTCCAAACCTCCATGTCTATCATCTAGTCAAACCTTTGGAAGATCACACTTATCTCACCAATAAAACATCAGAACGTACCCATAAAGCCATTCCTGAAATTTTTCTCACTAGACTTTTATCTACAAAAGGAACCATACAAAAGTTTGTTGATGATTTCTTTAGTACAATTTTAACTGCTAATGAAGGACTTCCTCCTTCTGTTAAGTGGCTATTTGATCTTTTTGATGAAGCTGCTAAGCGTTATAACATTTTGGACAATGAAGTAGTTCATGCTTGGAAATCAAATAGGTAAGACTGCTTATAATTCTTTTTATTGTTTATATGGAATTCTTTTTTGTACCAGATTAGATTTTATGGATATTGATCCAGGGAAGTAAGAAAATGGGGAATTGTATTTCAGCCTTATATTACTTTTTCAATTGAATTATTGTTTAATTATCACACTACAGTAGGAGGGTCTCATTAATCCAGCCTTAGGCCGTGGTTACACTGGATCCGTCACGACACGATACGGCGGCTCTACTCTTCAGTTCAAAAACATAACCTTTCATTCATCTTTTAATTTTATTATATCATCCATTTAATTGTATTATATCCATGCAATATACATAAAAAATAATAGTTAATTCCTTTAAGACTGTTTAATAATTAATAAGTATTAATTATGGTATTATTTATTCGATAAGTAATCCAAAAAGAATTCAAAATACAGTAGAGAATTACAACAGCTATTTTCATTTTATTGTTAACAACAAATAATTATTATTGTCACACTTAATAATTATTATTGTCAGCCAGTGTTTCAACTGCCTCCCGCAGTGCCACATCCTACGCCCTGAAGACGACCTGCAAAGTGGGTCGAAACGTCGGCAAAAATTAAAATAATTTATATATTTTAATTTTTTTATTTATTTGACCGCACCCTCGACTAACTCCTTCTCAAATTATTATTGTCATTTAAATATGTAATACACTTTCATTATTGGGGAAAATATGTTGTGACTTTTAATGGTCAATAGTAGGCAAGATATGAAAATTAAAAATATCATAAAACATTGTTAATTTTATTCATTATATATTTTAAATTTAAATAATAAAGATAAAATATATTTTTTTATCTAGCTCACCACCTTTAGTCTATAATATAATTTAAAATTATTTAAAACATGTAAAAATATTTGTTTTCATCTATTCAATTCATATTGATGATATTTTTATTAAATATAGTAGATAATTTTGTAGAGATTAATTAAATCCACACCTCTTGTTAACCAAAGGCTTCTTTTTTTTTCGTTTAATTTAACATCTATGGTTTCAATATCTTTAAGTTATTTATTTCTTTTGCAATTTATTTCAACAATTAAAGTCATACATTATTATTCACACATAACACTGTAAATATCTCATTAAATTATTAATTTTAATCCATGAATATTGCATCAATGTTTAAATAAAAAAAAATGTTACCAAATGAATTAACATATTAATTCGCTAATTTATCTTTCATTTTTTTCAATTCTTGCCAATCATTAAAGAAATTATCCAAACCATTCTGTATAAAAATCTATTTTTGCCTAGTTATTAATTTCATTATTTTGAAATTAAAATTAAAATTATTTTAATGAAATATATTAAACAAACAGTTTGATAGAAGGGGCATGGATAGGCAAACCCGCCCAACACGACATCGTACAACGTTGCGGGAATTTTAAACCGGTTTGTTTCCAAACCAAGTTTTCAACACGATGGTCCATAAATATCAGTACTAATTCCATGAAAAATAAAATAAAATTAACACATAAAACAAATAGAGAAAATTAAAGACAAGGTTTTTGAAATATTAAATTACAAACTTAATTCTCGGAAACCAATTAATAAATGATAATGCCGTAAAATTTTAAGGGTACTTTTAGTCTAAGGGGCCGCTACTGACTGCTATCTGGCAATGTTTATAACCTGAACACTGATAGCTCCCATAACGCAGTGATAAGCCTTCTCCTACTTCACATCTTCGTATTATTGTATTAAATTCATATTATTGAAAGTGTAAACAGATACAAAAACAAATGTAATAACAAGAAAAATACTTTTATTTGACGGCAAATATATTAATTAAATAATAAAAAAACACTTTGAGAAGATATGCACATATAAAACATCAAACATCATAACAAATTATAATCATAACATCGGCATCATAACAAATTTAAAAGAACATATTTACATAGAAAAGAAAAAATATAAACACTATAAACAACGTATATACAAATTATTTTAAGTTAATTATTCACTTCCTTTTGTCTTATTTATTTTGGAAGGCAAAATTGTTTTATGCTACTTAAAATAGCGAGGAACGGGTCCTCTTATCTGTGAACCCGCCGCCACAAAAATTCGCACAAATATGAATCGAGGTGTTGTCTGGCAGTTCCTCTATGTACTTTATTTCTCCACTTAGCTGAGCCCCACAATCTTTCTATGTGTTGAGTATGAACCCCAGTTGATGGATCAACAAAATTATACCGGTGATTCACTTGGAAATGGTCATAGTTTGCTTTGTTCAGTTGTTGGGTGTTGTATCCTTTCCAACAGTCCGAATAAACGGTCGTTCCCTCTTCTATATTTTCTTTAATGGCTTGTAATAATGTTGTTGCCTTTCTATCAATTATTTTGACGATAAAACATTCATCTGTTTCACGGCAAACTCCACCAAACATCCACTGCTGAGGTAAAACTCTCCCCACATGATTTTTTCGTTTAGGAAAAAGACTTTCGTCTACTTCAACCACTTTGCCAGGTCCTCCAATTTTTTTTCTTGGCCTGTATAACATGTCATGGGCACAAACCTCTCTTAGACATTTGTTCCACGTTACCATAGCTGCGTAGGAATAGTTTCAGCTGCTCTTTGCCCCACTTCATCGTTGTCAAGCTATGGGACCACCCATAAATCAATTTTAAAGCTGTTAAAAACGAAATCCTCGAACCCTCCAACCATGTTCCTTTTCTTATTGAAAGTTTTGTGTCACAAGTCTTACGAAAGCATCTCCATTTGGCCTTCTTGGTTAACTTCATTCGATGACCTCGTTCACACAATTTCACGTCGGCAAGTACCCCAACATTTTGAAAATACTGAATTGCCTGTTCTTCTGAAGACGGTAAATCCCATATTCTAAGATGATCCATAATATGACGAAAATAAACGAAAAAAAAAATGAAAAATAAACACCATGGGGTCACAAACTAAAAAAAAATGTAAAATAAACACAAACGGGCCAAAAACTAAAAATAAACACAAACGGGCCAAAAACTAAAAATAAACACAAACGGGCCAAAAGTAAACAATTTAATAAGTGAACGTAATAAGGGAATAACTGAAAACCAAACAATGCAATAACTCAAAAGTTTGGCGGGATAAGAAGAGGGAGGTTATGTAACATGATGACATGACATTAGATAAGATAGATAAGAAGTGAGGTTTCAAAACGGCCCCTTAGACTAAAAGTACCATTTTAAGAAAATAGAAATAAATATTGCAAATTAAAATATATTTTATATCAAATGAAACTGAAAACATAAAAAAAAATTAACGTAAATAATAATATTAATTTTGAACTCTATAGCAATATTAATAAACTTAAAGATATAACTAACAAGAAAGATAGATTTAAAAGATTATAAAAAAAAAAAAACAGCGTTATTTGATAAACAATTATTTATCCAATTATTGAATATTTAATCATTATTTTTTGTTTTACATTTAATCAATGACAGATTTAAGTTTCGAAATCCCTCAAACACTCCAACCAACAAATTTTACATATAAAATTCCTTTTTAATATTAATTAAGAAAAAAATATTTATTATTTTACATTGCGGCCTAGTTAACTATTTTTGGAATTTCTAATAAATAAATAAATATATATATATATATAAAATCTTATATCTTTTAAGTATCCCTGATATAACTTACTTCACATATAATATTGCACTGAACCTTTTCTTGTTATTAATTAGCAAATAATAATTTTTTACAATCCATGTATTTATAATTAGCTGTCAAATATTGCAATGTTTTTTTATTCATTAATATATTTTAATATAGTTATTTTCCGTTACTACCCCCTACCTCCTCCATCCATCAACAATGTCAGCTAATTACCCCAATGTTTATTTTAATGACTTGACAGTTTCATAATGAATTCCAGTCTGACAACCGGTAAGTCTTCATTCTGAATTTTCTTCACAGCCCTGTAATGTCCATTATTTATTTATGTCTATATCCTTATATTATATCTATATAATTTTCTATATCTTTTTGTATGTTGTTCATTCTAGTCCCAATGAAGACCTAAAAAGTCGGGTCGAACATAAAATAAAATAGTTTTTCACTATTCATATACTGTACTATGTTTAACCATTGAGTATTCAACACTGCAAAATTTTCAAATAGTCATGAGAAGATATTTAATATTTGTAATACAATTATAATAAAAAATAGTTGCTAACAATAAGGGATAATTATTACTGATATATTTTTTATGTTGGATTGAATTAATTTTGGATTACATATTGAATAAATAAAACAGCCATTATTATTGATTAATTTGGAGACATTAAAAAAAAAGGCCCCCCCCCCTCTAAATTAAATCCTGGATCCAATAATGTAAGTATCAATGTAGTTTTTCATTATATGATATAATATAATCAAAAAGCAGTAATATATATGCATAGTAATAATAAATGAGAGTATAATAGACCTAATTCATTAAGAAATAATAGAATTAATATAAATATATTAACATAATTTCTTGGGTCATAAAATAATAGTGCAGTGATTCAATAATTGTGATCACTCAATCTATTCAAAACTTCAAATTCTCAACCTAGCAAAACAATACTAAAATTAAATAAATCAAATAAAGCTTAAATCATCAATTTTGAAATGGAATTGAATAAAATATCTTTAGGGCATTTTGATGCATGGCAATTAATCTACCAATGAATAACATTTCATATAAATTTATAAATGGTAATGATAACAAATCTGAAATAAATAATAAACAAAATTAACTCATGTCAAAATTTCATGGTGATAAAACAAAAATAATGAAGATAATACATAAAAAAGCCGAATTACAGATCAGTTTAAAATAATGATGAAAACAGATGTAAAGGACAATGATAATATAGTAAAACTGTATGGAATTCTGATGAAATATCATCAATTAAAATATATATCCAATTTAAAAAATGGAAACATGTAAAAAGAATATATATATATATATATATACCTTACCAATGACTTACATACTGCAATGGACGAAAAAATGTTAACTATGTTAATACTTCTCGACTTTTCCAAAGCTTTTGACTCCTTAGACCACTCTATACTCTATACTAAATTAAAATCTCTATCCTTCTCCAACAGCTCTATCCTCTGGTTGCAGTCTTTCCTATCCGATAGAACTCAAGCAGTCAGCATTCCAAACCAACCCCTATCTTCCTTTCTTACACTGTCCTCTGGAGTGGCCCAGGGTTCTAGCATTTTCCCTCTTCTTTTCAATTCCTACATAAATGATCTTTCCAAATCCATCTACCACTGTTCACATCATTTATACGCTGATGACACCCAAATATATTATTCCTTTCATCCTTCTGAGCTACTAGTCGCGTTCGCCAATATTCAGGCAGACCTAGATAGAATCAGTGCCTGGGCAAGTCTGAATAATTTAAATCTAAATGCGATGAAAACTCAGGCCATTATTATAGGTTCCAGTCCTGTTCTTAAATCCATCTCCCTCCTTCCTCCTTTAGTCATCAACGATCATCCTGTCACATTCAGTTCATCCGTTAAAAACCTAGGAATCACCATAGACGAAAACCTCTCCTGGAAACCCCATATCGCCCTCATCTCCCGTAAGTCAATAGGTACCCTTAAGCTATTTCATCGCTCCCGCCACCTACTCTCACAACCCATCCGCAAACTCCTTGTATCCTCTCTCATTTTCCCCCACTTTGACTACTGCTGTGTGGTGTACGGAGGCATCCCGATGGTACTCGAGGATAGATTGAAGCGACTCATGAATACGTGCTTAAGATTTGTCTTCGGTACATCAAGGCGATCTCATGTGTCCCACCTTACGAAGTGGCTCTTCCCTTCTTTCCGCAGACAATATTTCCTCGGATCTTTCCTATTCCAAACAATCAACACCAGACACCCTTCTTACATCTACAGTCTCCTACAGTTTAAACCCGTGGTCCACTCCCAGAAAACAAGATCCCATGTTTCCGACCTTTATATCCCTTCCCATAGAACTAAGACGTTTAAATATTCCTTTATTTCCCGATCCACAGCCTTCTGGAATTCCTTGCCATCTGAAATCCGCCATGCCTCCTCCTTGTCCTCATTTAAATATCATCTCTACCAATTCCTTCTCACATCCCAAAATGACGTTATACAATAAAATAAATATTGTGAAACAGATTTTGACAGGTGAATGGTTGATAAAATTTATTGAGTCTTAATTTTAAAAATCAACCCAGGCTTATTTTATTTTATTATTTTTTTTCATTTCAATAATGTTTTTTTTTTATTTCGTTTTTTCTCAAAATTTTATTTTATTTTTACTTGTTTTAATTTAACTTCACTGAAGATACTGTATATATTCTTTAATATTGATTAATGTAATTTTTGGCCAGATGTAGTTTTTATTTTTTTGTTCATATCTGTTATTCATAAGGGACTTTGTCCCAGAATAAAGTTTACTTTCTATCTATCTATCTATCTATACATTAATTTTATAAAATTTATAATAATAATAAAATGCATAACCAGATAACTAATATTAAAATTACGATTAGAAAATAATATATAAAAGATGTTATACGTAAAGTAAATTTATTTGCAGTAAAACCCATATCCTACTTATCTACGTAAAGTACAATGTATCCATTGCTTGCAAAAATATTAAATATCAAATAATAGAACAGAATTTAAACAAATAGACTGAAATAACTTATAAGTAACGCTAAAATTATACACAGCCATGTATAGCACTAGAAGTAGTGTTAAAGACAACCCTAAACCTACTGATAATAAACAGTATTAAATAGTGCAGCCAGCAATAGAACTAGAAAGTGATTAAAATTAGGATATGTTACCAGATACACATATAAGGCCTTTAATTTTAGATGATATATTAAAATTATAGTAATAAGCATAATCTTAATAATATATAAAGTATAAGTTTTATCTTTTCTTTAAAATATTAAAATAAAAGTGTAATATTTTTAATTCTCAATTCTGTTTACTTACTATTTATTCTATTAAAAGTGGCTACATATTTCCATTTTCATTAAAGAAATTTATTTTTATTATTCTGTTATTTTTATACTGAATTTGAATTATTTTTGGATTATCTATCAAATAAATAATATTGCAATTAATATGAAAATATGAAAAAACAATTTATACGAAATTAAACTATTATTTATTACGCATGTTGGACAAGGTTATACATGAAATAATGAATGAATTAAAAATCCGAGACGTGACATTGCCATGGTAAATGTGTGTTTTTCGAACAGACAGTGCAGAACCCCTTTTCCGTCGTTTCGTATGATTTACGTGTCCAGTGTAACCCAGGCCTTATACCAAAATGGGGTGTGTTACATTAGTGAAGTTTTATTGACCCATTACCACTACGCATAACCATATTGTAACATTACTATCACTGAGGTAATGTTTAAAAATTAATTTAGAAAACATGGTTTTCGATATTATTTGTTTTTGGATACGTAGTTTTTGAAAATGATCTCCATTTTACGATTACCCCACTGCATTTTGATTTATTTAGGCTTTTTGGGTGCCTTCAATGTAAGGGTCTATTTCTATGTTTTCAGAGACTTAGTTTTTGAAAATAATTATCAATTTAAGATTTATTCACTGGCTTTTGATTTATTCAAGTTTTTGGATTTCTATTTCTTGGACATATTCCAAAAGATATAAATAGATCCTAGCATTGAAGCAATTTGAAGAAAAAACATAGTTTAGCTCTAAAACTAACAGCAGTTGGTAGTATTTTAAAGTGGGAAGGTTGAAAATGAGTTTTAACATTTTTTAAAAATATTTAATAAAATTTACCATACAATGAAACGTTTTTAAAATTTTTCCATATCAAACATTATTAGATATTGGTTAATACTAAAAAAGATTAATAAAAAAAATTCAAAAATTCAAATGAAGAATAAAAAAATAATGTGAATGTTGCAGTATAATGTAAAAGTAATGTAAGACAATTAATAAATTATAAAATTAAAAGAAAGTTTATTTAAAATTAATAAAAAATATATTTAATTGTTTAATGAAATATGAGCTAACATCATATTTAATAAGTGCAAAGTGACGGGAGCAATTCATTGAGTGAATCCCGTGCACAGAGGGTTGGGCTAGACTTTGAGTACCATGTGCATCAGACACCTGACCTTGATTAAGGCTCCGTGCTACTAAAAGTTAAATCTAATAGATTTTTTATTATTCTTTTTTTTTTTAGTGATTTAACTGTTTAATCTGTTCATATTAAAACAATAATTATTTTAATTTGGTTCTGTTTGAATTTTCTGTTACAGCCTTCCTTTGAGGTTCTGGGTAAATTTCATCAAAAATCCTGATTTCATTTTTGATATAAATAAAACAGCAACAGTTGATTCTTGTTTATCTGTGATTGCTCAGACATTTATGGATTCTTGTTCAACTACTGACCATCGCCTTGGAAAAGATTCTCCTTCAAACAAATTACTTTTTGCAAAGGATATTCCACAATATAGAGACATGGTAGCAAAATTTTATTATGACATTTCAATTGCTCCACAAATTACAGATCAGGAATTGAGCACTGCCATGCAACAGTTGTCTGCCGTACAAGCGAATTATTTCCATTCGATATCAGCATTGAAAGAACTTTATATTTATGTAACAAAGTATCATGATCAGGTAGTTTATTATTTTGTTTGATTATTTCATGCATTATCTATATTGTATAAATAATATATTTGGGTTTATTCCCCTAACTTCATATATATATATATATATATATATATATATATATATATATATATATATATACCTTGTACTTTTCAAATGTAACTGTTGCTAGAAGTTTTATTTTTATTGAGAGTGTGAATCGAATATAAAGAGTAATAACTTTATATATCTTAAATGATTAGTGTTATAGACAAATGATAATTTCAGCATTCTTTAACCCATCATTGCTCACTTGATCAATATTGCCATGGATGGTCGTGTGTGAGACTTTTTCTCACATCACTTATTTTGTTAACCATGGATTTTTTAAAAATAAAAGATACATGATTTATTTTTAAAATTTGTTTAGTTGATATTTTTTTTTCATGATGTTTATTAATGCATATTAATGAAAAATAAATATTTATTCAAGAAATAAGTTAAAAGAAAGAGTTATTAAAAGTTCAAAAATACAAGTGAAGTTCTGGTCTATAAGGAGAGTGTTCAGGAATTTCCTAGCCCATTTCTTCCTGTTGTTACATAATAATAATTATGATGTGAAGCGTGGTGTAATAATGGAGTAAAATGCTGTCTTTAATTTGCATATCTTTATCTAATTCCCAATTCTGTTAAGATCTCTTCAACATTGAATTGCCAATCACATTAAGTAAGGTCTAGAAAGGCACAAATTACTAGTTATCTTTTATTCGTGGATAGTTATGTTTTTCGTTTATTACTTTTTCTTGCCCATCCTCTCGAAGGGAATATTCCGAGGCTATTAAAGTATTATGTCCCAGGAAATTATCTCCCTTTTATCTCTTATCTCCATTGTTAAAGGAGCAAAAGTTTAATGGTAAATAATTATGTGCTCTGTGATTATTTTTATTATAATTGAATCACAACATAATAAAAAAAATGTTTTAAGCCTCGTTAAATAACATGATTTTATTTAATGTTTTTTTTTTTTAATTTCAGATCTATGATGCTTTAGAAATGGATCCTAATTGTAAGAAGCTGAATCTCAGTCGTAAACTAGAAACTGTAGCTTGTATCCTTGAAGGTGATCAACACTTGTGCTGACATAAACAGTCACCTGATGCATTTAATAGATCAGGTGACTAAACTAAGACGTTTTTTGTATAGATCTGGATTATTGATGTATAATATTAAGTAGTTATCTGACTTATTTAGTTAATCAGGTGGCTAAATAAATTGGTATGTTTATATGTAGATCTGAGTCATTGATATTGATGTATTATATTTTAGTTACTTAAGTTTTATTGCTAACGTTCATCCGAATCATTTCAAATGTCAGTTCTTTATTTTTATTTCCACTTTGAACTTACAGATATATTTTTTTTATTTTTATAAATTGTAAATGCTTGCGATGTACTTTTTTACATAATATGTGATGCTTTATGTACTTGTTTCTATTTTGATTGTTTGCATAGATGGTTGCCTTAAATATTGCCTATTGAATGTATTTTTCGAGATTCCCATGACTTATTAAGGTAGTGAAAAGTATTGTTGGTGTTAAAGATGGGTTTTTTAATATGGCGTAGTATAAATGACCTGTCATTTTAATTTAAATAGATGGCTGCCTTAAACTATGCCTTTTGACTTCATTGTTCAACATTTTGATAATACTTTTTAATGTCTAAGAGGCTCTTGGTGGTGCTCTAAATGTGTTTGTTGACGAGAAATAGATGCTGTATAATTTTAATTACTATTAATTGAGAGTATTTATAATTAGCATTAATTATTTTATAATTATATTATAAAATAAGTAAGTGTGATTGGAAAAGAAATCATTTGTAAAATATTAAGTTTAAGGATAATATGGAAAATATAAATAAAGGTAAATATAAGAAGTATAATAAATTGGAGGATAAATGTATTTATTGTGCTATAGATTTATAATTAGAAACAATTTTTCTATTTTTTTTAAATTTTGAAGCTTTGTTACTGTAAATGTTAATATTTATGGTATTTTCTACCACATTGTAAATATGTAAGAAGGTTAATAAGATGGTGGTTGTAACAAAATAAATTTTTTTATTATTTACTTAGTTTATGCTTTGGAATACTTATTCAACCTACTTATTTTAATCCACTTTAATAATTAATATTTGGATTTTGAATAGTAAATGTAGATTACTAAATGACATAATGGTACCTTGAATTTGACCTTTTTCAAGAAATATATTGATGTATATTTCTTATATTAATGATTTCTTTTATTTAGTACTATTGAATACTTTGTCTATGTTGAAAGATGTTTTTTACCTTCTTAAGAAAATTCAATGTAATATTATTCCCTTTTATACTGGTTTCCCAAATATGAGTTTATTTATTTTGATGTCTGTTGCAAGTCAAGCTTTATTAATCCACGCATTTCATTAGTGCTTTACGTAAGAATTTTTTAAGAAAGGTGATCTTCATTTCAAGAATCTTTCATGAAAAGCCTATTGTAACTCCAACAATTTTTTTTGCTTTTGAAGTTTCATTTACACTTAGTAAGAAATGACTTTAGAGAATCAAATGCAATTCAACCGTTTAAATAAGGAAGATCAGCAGAGAGAGTGGACAACTAAAAGGCAACCATGGGTAGGCAGTTAAGGCTCTTAAGACTGAATGCTTTTGCGTAATAGACGACTCCTGCTGTAATTGTGCATTTAATTGAATTTTTCATGCACTTACCTTATTTTTTTATTACATGTTAATTTCTAGCTCTTCATTAGAATAAATAGAAGGTTACACACACACACACACACAAGGTGTAAACCCCAATAGGTTGTTTTTTACAGGAGCGAAACCCCCTTGACTAAAACTTTACTCTGTTTATGAAATTTGGCACCCCTTAAAAAATCAGATTGTTATGTTCTTACATACTTTCCTTAGAAAAGAAGGTTTGGGACATATCTTAGGTTATGAGAAGATTAAAAAAAAAAAAAAATGACAATACATGAGGGTTGAGAGTCTGCTTCCAGAAATTTCAACCCTTTGAATTCTATTGATTATTTTGAGTCAAACTAGCATCCAAGGTGATGTAATGTGTAATACACAGCACAAATACATAATATTTAATACACAGCTTCATCACAAATCTACTCTTACCTTCGTGAGGTGGACCCTGTTGAGCTGTGTAACTTTGATGGAGGTTATTGTAAACAATCTCTTTGAATGTCAGGATCAGTGAATAAATGAGAATTAGAGGTTCAGGTATTTTCAAAATCAGGATGGTGGAAGTTTGCCATCTTCCACCTGTTACCGCAGGAGTTACCTCTAAGGAGTGGTGGCAGAGGACTTTTGAGTCAACAGCAGCCTTCTTAGGCAAAGTTAGCATGCTTGTTGTGAAAGGGTAGGGTGCACTCTATAGCCATGATGAAGGCAACTCACAAGAGGAATGCACCCCTCAAATCCATTAGTCTTCTTGATAGGGATTCGAGTATATTGCCAACTCTCCTCCCTCTCCCCCTCCCCCCCATCCATCTTGTAAAAAAAGTAATCGGTTAGGAAATCCACAGTTTAAAGAAAGCTGGAATGATATAAAGGAAATGTCTTTGTGGGAGGGGAAGGAAAAACCTTAAAGATATGAACATAGATTTAATGAAATCATTAAATATAGAATTGATGTGTCAACACTCCAAGAAATATGATGGTCAGGACAAGGATGTATTGATAAGAGTGATTATTTGCTCATTTATGGTGATTCAGAAAATAAAAGGGGACAACACAGTACAGGATTTATTATAAATAAAACTATTACAGGTTCACTCTTTGATTTTGAAGCTATTAGTAATAGAATATGAAAAATAAGAATCAAAGGAAAATTTAGGAACATAACATTCACATTCACCAACTGAGGAGGAAAAGGAAGATTTTTATGATAAATTAAGTAGAACATGTGAAAGCCTAACAAGGTGAAGTTATTTTCGGTTATTTTAATGCCCAAATAGTAAAAGAGATTTATGTAATATCGCTGTTATGATGATGGAGAAAATTTAGCAAAGTTTGCTGCAGCTTGTAACCTTAAGGTTAAAAGCACATTTTTCAGTTATAAATGAATACATCTGGGAACTTCGTAACTTCCATAGGGTGGTGTAAATCAAATTGATTTCATGGAGACACATCTCTTGTGTCTGCAGAGGTCCTAACATTGATTCTGATAACTTTTTCATTGGAGCTCTTTTTAGGCTACAATTATCAAAGATTCAGATACGCAATAGAATGAATAGAAGGTGGAACATTGAAAGAGAGAATTATTTTATTTTCATAAAAGATGCTGCCCAATTATATTTGGTTGCTACAGACACAACATACTTATTAATCAATATAACGGACAATTCTTAAAACAAATATACAGTATACAGTATCATCAATATATATGAGCATAGTAAACAATTTTTTTTTCCTTTTTCACTATTTCATTCATTGCCATTCCATTTCCCTTTTTATCCCTACTCTCCCCTTATAAATTTCTCTTATTTTTCTTCCTAATCTAATTCATTCTTTCTGATGACAAATTATACAATAATGACAAGAAAAAAAAAAGTACACAAACAATACATAAAATTAATATATAAAAATACAGTAGAGATTTTCAATAAAGAATATAAAAATGTTGTAATATATGCATGCATGCCTCCCCATGAACAAATTCTTTCCCTATCCGCTCCCATGCACATAGTGGTGGATGATTCCCAGGTAGTCGAGGATTATATTTTCTGTCAACCTTGCCTTTATATCAACACCAAGGCCCTCCATGGAGCTTCTTGTTCAGTTTGGTATCGTTCCGCCAGCTGTGAACCAAACGCCTCTCACGTTCCACTCTCGCGAAATTTTCATTCATGAAAGGGATGCATTTATCATATGTTTCCTTTTTTTTCAAGGTTTCATATCTATCGGTAGGATCTAAAATGATCGCCAACTCTTGTCTTAGAAAAGGTTTCGATGTCGGCATATCACGTTTATCCGTCCGTATCAATACAACACACTTCCTCGAAACAGGCGTAATCTCTTTCTAAGGGACCTCATAAATTCATGTTTTACTCTGTGGTAATGGCTAACGGCGTGTTATAAGAAGGGAGTTGTTGGGGGCATTTTCCCAGCACGTGCTGCTGTTTCAGGCTCTGTTACATTTGCGACAGAGGTACCCAATTTCTCTTACCTGTCAACTGACACCTGGGACTCCACACAGGGGTGCATAATTGATATTAAGTTTCAAGGCATTTGACCAATCAATTCTATAAAGTACTTGCTTTTCATAAATATATTTATTCGCTTTCGGGGTCTCTTTATTTATTTATTGAAATTTACAATTGTATTAAATAAATACAACTACTAAAGTTGCACAAATTAGAAATAATGACATGAACAGACTTGTCGAGATACTACAAGTGGTAGCACAACTTAAATAATTCTAGGTAAGAAGATCACGAGTCCATCCACTTTTCAGACTCCTTGGTGGATTATGAGAAATCGAGAAAGATGCAATATTCGAAACAAGTGGATTCGGGTGGGACTGGTTTATCATTAAAGGATGGATATCTAGGGCTAAATCAGCGACATATGAAACATTAAGGTCTTTATTAATGGTTTTATTTGTGACAAAATATGGGGCATTAAGGATTTTAGATTGTAAGGATTGGATACGATAGGAACTCGATGGTTTGATGGAGCTCCAGAGTATACCTGCCAATGGTTGTACTAGTCAGACCCCTTCTCTGGTAAGTAGTAGAATCTACCAATGATGGCCAGCACCCTAGGGAGAGGAAGCGAAGGTGACAACAAGGATTGTTCAGATGGTTCCCCGTGGCGCAGGCGGGAAAGGCCTCTTCGGTCGGCTTGGGGCTGATGAGGTAGGCTAGAGCCTGGCAACTCGCTCACGGCCTTTCAGGAGGCTCTGAGGAGGCAGCCCCTCCACCTGACTAGAAGGGCTAGGGCTACCTTACTTCCTCCTCTGTCCATGACAACTGGCTATAGAAGATCACCAACAAAATCCTAAAATCCATTATATTTTCCATACCTTCCGTCGATGCGATGGCTCCTGAACAGCGTCGGATGAAGACAATCCTGAGCAACTCCACCCCTATCACAACAGTAGAATAATTACTTACATTGCCCATTCCACTTTCCTTACCCCCTAAAGCAGTTAATCCTTCTTAGGTCAAACATCACTTACAAAAACTTCCTCCCGGCAAATCTCCTGGATACGACCTCCATACGTCTCAAATCCACCGACAACTTCCCCCTACTGCTGTTATATTCCTCATTTACTTATACAGTACCATCCTAAGAGCCACTCACTTTCCTCTTTTGTGGAAACATTCTACTATTATCCTATTTCCGAAACCAGGCAAACCTCCCAACACCTTGACAATCTACAGGCCAATTAGCCTACTTCCAATCCCTCAAAAATCTTTGAAAAGATCCTCCTTAAACGAAGGCTTCCCTTTATAGAATCCCAAAATGTTCCTTCCCATCAGATCGGATTTCGTTTACAACACTCCGCAGTCAAAGTGGATTTTTTAAAAGCTGTTTTCTGGTCAGCCGAGTTCCTGTAATTAGGGCTAAGTGAATATTCTTGTCTAATAGTAAAGATGTCAGTTCGTCGATGTGATTTCTAACAGCATTCGCATTCCAAAGGAGAATAGATATGTGCTTGATAGGAGTTATTTAAGGATTTTTTACAGGAGGGATACTAGATTTTTATGGAATGATATAAGTGGGGTAATCATTGATTTGAATTCAATGGGGGATAATGATAACAAACTGGTGAGATATGTGGCATTTGAGGGAGGAGGAATTTGAGGTTGTTGATAGTTAGAATTGTTATTATTAACAGGATATTGAGATTGGGGTTGAGGTTGTTGTTGCGGCAGGGCTTCAAATTTATTAGATGGATTCTAAGTAGTTCGCAGAATGACACATTATTATTCACTGTTCTGGAAGGTCCTCTTCTTGGTCTGGTTGTCTCATCTTGAATCCGGGTATTCTGGTATCTTGATTTTAGATTCTTATAAGTTTGGCTGCCATTTGTAGTTGGCCGGATGTCTCTCTAGGCATAGGACACAAACTAAAGGATCTTGTATAGGTTTGGTGCACTCTGCTGATTTGTGTTGTTCACCACATTTCACGCAACGCAGAAAGTGGTGGCAATAGGTCTTCGTGTGGCCATACGTCTGGCAATTGTGGCACTGCACGATTTCCTTCTTGGAGTATGGCTTCTCTATCTTCACGATATTATAGTACAATCTCTTGATTTCGTATATTTTCTCAGTACCAGGTGATGGCTCTAGGTCCACGAAAAATAAAGTTAGTGGAACTTAATTTTTTGCACCCGGCTGCTCCTTATTCTCCTTTAAAACATTGGTTACCTGACGTACTTTGAAACGAAGAGTCGTTAGTTCTTCTTTTATTACTTCAGTTGGGGTTGAGGATTAAGAATTTCTTATCACAACTCGCAACGATCTCTCCTGCCTCAGCTGGTACGTATGAAAATTCGCATTCGTTTCTGATAGGTACTTCACTATTTTTCGGTAAGTTTCAGCAGCATCTGGTGTTATTTTTGTACCGTTGGTCTTGGTGAGGCAAGAATAACTGTCAAAGCAGATTTTGTTTAGTTGTGTTCACAATAACTTAATATTTTTAATTTTTTTTTTTACAAATATCGATTCCCTGGTTATTACTGCAGACTCTATTACTACTCTGTCATTCTGAAGCACTTGGAATGGGTTTGGAGTAAATAAAGGGGATTCTTCAACCATTTCTTGCGAAGACTTCAGATTAAAGACTGAAGACTGAATTCAGACGTTCTTGTGCTCTTTGTCGATTTTAAGCAAACCTTTGATAGGGTTAATATAATTCAAGCATTTAATGGCTTAAAATATTTTAATATACCTTTAAAACTATTTAATTTGATAAAATAATAATATTCCGAACGCAGGCCAGTGTTCTCGTTGGTAACCGGATAAGCTGAAAGAAACAGTTTACTTTAGGGGTTAGACAAGGTGGTGCCCTATATATATATATATATATATATATATATATATATATATATATATATATAGTCATCAAGCTGAACCATGAAGGTAAAACAGTTGGAATTGAGATTAACAAATAGAAAACGAAATACATGGTTATATCAATTTCTGAAGCACAAAGATGGCCGCTTAATCTTCTATACCTGGTGTCCTGTAAGTAGAGGTAAATATTTGAAAGGTTGATAGTAGACATCAAAATGTACGAAAAATGTTCTTATAAACAATTAAAAAAAATTAGTCCAATTTCAAGCAGAAAAGTAGGAAATTTAAGATTTGTGTTTTTTTATGCGAGTCGCGTTTTTTTGTTGATTAGGAAGCAATAACTAAGAAATATTTTATTTAAGTGATTAAACATTACTCCACTGTAAACTAGACAAAATTAACTTTAAAGGAAAGTAGAGTTTTTGTCATTGTTAAAACTATTTAAAGAGGACTATGGGGCGGACAAACACAGTTAAGTTCCTATAAAAAAAAAGTAATAAATTATTTGTGATTTTTTTTTATCACTCTTCAACTCAAATTGTGTAAAGGAATGATGATGTGATTTCCTATCCAGTCACCTTGAAGTACCCGTGTTTTTTGCAAAAATGACTGCAATTAACTGCTGAAAATCTTTTATCTTGTTTTTTTCCCGTGATATAGGATGTATTGTAATAAACATAATTGCTTGAAAACAGATTTTATATAAATATAAAAAAAATTAAAAATAATGATTTTTCATGTACCGTGGTTATGATATTGTAATTTTCTCCCACAGTTCTGCGTATTTATAACGGACAAACTTAATGTGTCTAGCCCTAATATTTAAGTTTTCATGAAAATTATTGAAGCAATCAGTATGTTTCATTATTTTAAATGTAAATTTTAGTAAGAAACATTAAGTTTGTCACTGGTAAATGCATATTAATTCTTATGGTTCCTTTAAAAATTTCCCTCACCTTACGGGACACCCTTTATATATACACTGTAATCCGGGGTTACTTTAATATTAATGAGTTACTATGTACTAGTGCTTAGGGGAGTGGGATGGCTCAGTGGTAGGGCACTGAGCTTCCAATGCAAAGGTCCCAGGTTCGAACATTTTAATGTTCAATGGAGAAAATTTATTTATCTGTTTCATTGGCCGTGGGGCGCCCTGGGTCGGGAGACCCTCCTGGGGCACACCCAGCCTCTATAAAGTGGGCCCTTAATTAAATAATTAATTAAGGGAGAAAACCCGGCGGTTGAGCGTGATCTCGGTCAAATCACCTCCTTGCACAACCGTTGACCTAGAAACAGTGCTTTCCCTAAATAGTACTGAACCCCAGACCCTTCATGGGTTGTAGTGGTATAGGTTCTTTTTTTTTTTATTTTATGTAATACTGCTTATTTTTTTTTTTTTTTTTAAACTTTTATTATGATATTTACAACTGTATTAGTATGAATACATCAAGTAAATTTGTACAGAGAAATATTATTACATGCAACACGTTTGTTGAGAAACTACCCACTGGTAGCACTCTAATAATTTGTCTATATGAGAAGATCACGAGGCCATTTTCTTTTCAGACGCCTCGGAGGGTTATCAGGAATCGAAGAGGAAGCAAGGTTAGAAACAAGAGGATTTGGATGGTTATGAAGTTTATTATGGAAGGATAGGTATCTGGATTTGGCCAAATCGGAAACATATGGAACATTGAGGTCTTTATGGATTATTTTATTAGTGACAAAGTAAGGAGCATTGAGGATTTTACGAAGGATTTTGGATTGTAAGGATTGGATGCGAGAGGAATTCGATGGTTTAGTGGAGCCCCATAGCTCAACTCCGTAAGTCCAAATAGGTCTTATTATAGTCAAGTATATGAGTCTTTTGTAATTAAGGGGAAGTTTAGAGCGTTTGTCTAGTAAGTGTTGGAGTAGTCGGAAACGTCGAGCGGTTTCTTGTCGTTTCAGTCTGGTATGAGGATTCCAAGTTAGACGTTTGTCCAAATGAAGTCCAAGGTATCGGATTTGTTCAACAGGGATAAGTGGGGTATTATTAAAGGATACTGTGGGACATGAGGTCATAGGTTTACGTCGAAGGGTAAAGGTGATTTGATGGGATTTATTAGAATTTATTTTAATCCTCCAGTTTTGACACCATTCTTCAAGGCTTTTGATGTGTGATTGAAGAGTTTGGGATGCAATGGTTGGGTCATTATTAACGGATAGGACACATGTATCATCGGCATACGTGGTAATAACAGTGTTAGGATGGGTTGGGATGTCAGCTGTATAAACTGTGTAAAGGATAGGACCAAGGATACTACCTTGAGGAACTCCGGCAGATTGAGAAAAGAGGGATGAATAGGTATTATTGTGATTTACTTTGAAGTGCCTATCAGTAAGATAGGAACTGATGATAAGAAAATATGTAGGGGGAAGGAATTTACGGAGTTTGTAAAGCAATCCCGGATGCCAGACTCGATCAAACGCCTGTTCAACGTCGAGAAAAACTCCAGTGCAATACATTCCGCGCTCCAATGCAGAGGAGACTACGTCTACCACACGATGACATTGCTGGATAGTGGAATGGGATGTGCGGAATCCAAATTGGTGATCAGGGATTATGTGGTTAGAATCTAGGATGGGATACAGGCGTTTTAAGATGAGCTTCTCCAGGATTTTGCCCATGATGGGTAAAAGAGAGATAGGACGGTAAGAGGATGGGTATTCTGGTGGCTTTTTGGGTTTATGTATCATTTTGACTACAGATAGTTTCCAAGGGTCAGGAAAATATGTGGAACGGAGTACGGCGTTATAAATGTAAGTAAGGAATAGAATGGCTTTTCGAGGAAGTAGCTTAAGAATGTGGGAAGTGATTAGGTCGTGGCCAGGAGCTTTGCGGGAGGGTAATCTTTGAATAATATTGGATATTTCTGAAGGATGAAATGCTTTAGGAGGAGGAGTCATTTGAAGTGGAATATCCAGTTCTGTTTCAATACATTCAAGCTGATTTGGATTAAGGATATCAGGATGTGGATTAAAAGTTTTGAAGAGGTGATGAGCAAAAATTTGGGATTTTTCTTCATCAGATTTGGACCAAGTTTGATCTTCAGTAAGAAGTGGATGATTAAAGTCTTTGAATTTCAGAAGCCGTTTAGTCGTGGTCCACAATGATTTGTCGGTAGGTGTAAGTTTTTCAGTAAAATTTAGTAAATTTTGAATTTTATATTTTCTAATATCTGATTTTAGTTTGTTAGTCAGTTGGGTATAATGAGTTTTATCTGTTGGATATCTAGTTCTATGCCACTTCGATCTTGCTCTGCGTTTTTCCTGTAATAAGATACGAATATGCTGTGGCAAGTTAGTCTTTTGTAAATTGTTAATCTTACTGTTAAAGGTGTTACTGTTCATACTGTCTGTTATTGATGTTGTAAGTTTATCTATGGCACCATTAATGTCTTCTTTTGTCTTGAGCGGAATTTTCAAGTCAAGTTTGTTTTCCAAGTCATCACGAAAGTTGCCCAGTGTACTCGTCCTGTAATCAATTTAGGAGATGATGGTTTAGGAGCATAGCTTGAATGTAGTGAAAGCAGCACTGGACTATGGTCTGAAGAAAGGTCATCGAGTGATTTGATTAAGGCTTGTGAGAAGGAAATCTGGGAGGTGATAAATATATCTAGGATATCGGGACGTTTTTTGAGTGATGTTGGCCAATAAGTAGGACTCATGGGCGAGAGGATTGAATAACTGTTGGAAGATGAGATACGTGAAAGGATGTTACCGCGGGAGTTGGATGTTCGACAACCCCATCGTTGGTGTTTAGCATTGTAGTCTCCTCCAGCAATAAAGCGCGATCCGAGGGATTGAAATAAGGATTCAAGGAGGTTATAGGAGATGGAATTACCAGGAGGACAGTATACAGCTGAGAATGTGAGATGGAAAGGGCGAGTTGAAAGGACTATAGAAGTTGATTGAATGGCATCAGTTGGAGTGGAAGGAATAAGGGAGTGGGATAAAGATTTATGGATAAGGATGCAGGAACCAGCGTGGGAAGTGTTATCTGGGTGGTCAGATCTGTAAGTGATGTAGTCATGTATGTAGAAATGTGTCCGTTGAGTGAAGTGAGTTTCCGTCAGGAGGGCAATGTCAATGAGATTGTCATGGAGAAATAAGTCTAGTTCGTCTCGGTGGTTGAGTAATCCATTAGCGTTCCATAAAAGGATAGCTAGGGGCTTTGTATTCATCGGGGGAAGTTGAACGGGATTTCGGAAAGGAGTCTGGTGAGGAGGGTAATAAGCGGTTTGATAGTCTCTTGAAGATCTATCAGGAATGTTGAAAGGACAGAATTGATGTCGGAAGGTTTTTGGCTGTGAAGTGGATTTAGGTCAGGAGGATGTGGTGGGTAATTTGTGCGACTAGGATTGCTGGAAGGGGGATGTGCCCGACGTGGGATGCGAGGAGTTGGATCTATATTCTGTTGGGCTTGTGATGGGATGTTTACATTGGGATTAGGAACGGATGGAACTGGGGGTGGATGCTCTGGCGGGAGTTTGACCCTTAAGGGTAGTTGGTGAAGAGGGATTTGCGGACGAGGAGGTTGAGGCTGAGGTTTAGCAGTTTTAGGCTTGGATTGGGAAGCCTGAGGCGCCTGCCGTCGAGGCTGCTGGTTCTTGATGGTGGTTTGGAGATATAAATTTCTCGAACCCTGTTGAGGATAGTCCGTAGCTGTGGAGATGGATGGTTGAGGCTGGATGACTTGAGAAGGTGACGACGGCAGTGCTGGGAAATTTGTTCTATCATCGATTGCGGGAGCCTCAGTCCCACTTTTATGATCAAGGTTAAGGCTTTTCAAAGCCATATTATGTGATCTCAGCTTCAGAAGATTTTTATAAACTACGCAACCTCTGTAGCTCGCTGGGTGTCCCTCGCCACAAAGTGCACATACAGCAGCCTCTTGCCTTGGTTTCTGGCAAAGATCAGACGGATGTGCCCCAGCACATTTGACGCATCTGGCCTGATGATGGCAGTAGGCTTTTGTGTGTCCCAAATTTTGACAGTTAGTGCATTGCACTACTATAGGTCTTTGTCTGGGCTCTTCAAAACGGACTATTGAATATAAAAGACGTTTCACGTTAAAAATTTCCGGGTTGTTTTTTGCAGGTTCGAGATCTATGAAAAATGGCGGTAGCGGGTATTTTTCCTTAGGATGAAGTACGGTAGCTATGTTCCTTACGCTATGGCCTATTTCTTCCAATCCCATTTTGATTGCGCTTATAGAAGTAGTTGGATGAAGCCCAGAATCTATAGCCAGAATCTTATTTGTAGTATTGTTGGCTGTAACAGAGTTACTGATTGAGGTGTTTGGTGAAATTGATTCTGATTTGATGGCTGAAGTGATTTTGCTACGCGTGTTTGGTGTATTTTTGTTTGTTTCAGATGCCTTTTTTGATTTGGCCGATTTATTTTTTTTCTTATTTGGTGAGTTGCCCGCTGAACCGGGGGCAGAGTTTCGATTGCTCTTTTGAAGAGTCCTTCTTTTTAAATATTGTGAATCGGTCTCACTGACTTCGGAAAATGGTGTCTCTTCCTCCGATTCTTCACCAGACGTATTGTCAGGTTCCATAATGAGAGAAAAAAAAAAAAAAAATCTGTACCTGTTATAACACTAAAAAAAAAAAAATTACGAAATAAATTCTTAAAACTAAGCTATTTACATTATTTACAGTTAAAGTAAGAAAAAATCGTAATATACATAATTAAACCTAAGTAAAAGTCTTAGAGTAAAATAAACAAATAAAATAAAGAGAGAAGAAAAAAGAAAAAAAAAAAAATAGTTTATCAGTTTGGATACGAACTCGTTATCACTCGAAGGAAGTAGTGTTAGTAAATAGAGCCTTGGCCATGTATCTTACGTAGATAGGGCAAGACCCGTTAAGGGAATTACCGATCAGCTGTGCTGTCTCTACCGAACTAGTATCAATTAACTATTAAACATAATTGTTAATAAATATCTCTCACCTCACTATTTAATGTGAAAATGTTTAAATGTACAAAAGCTCACTGTTCACAAATTATAGCAGCAGTATTTGCAGAATTAGCCAGTTGAGAAGGAGACAAAGACAGAGCGATGCAAGCATTAAACTGTAGTTGCGGCCATTTTCAGATCGACACGTGCTTATTTTGAATTTGAAATCACCTAATGGATTGGAAAATTGTTATATCAAGACTAAACGGAAGTTGTCTCAATATAAAAATGTTTTAGCCAGTCAGGTAATTTTATATGTATATATACATAAGTTGTCAGGTAATTTAACCAGCCAGGTAATTTTATATGTATATATACATATAAAATTACCTGGCTGGCTAAAACATTTTTATATTGAGACAACTTCCGTTTAGTCTTGATATAACGATTATAATATATATATATATATATATATATATATATATATATATATATATATATATATATATATATATATATATATATATTGTTTACACCTTTAAAGCTGTTGATCATTTCACATTCCTCGGTATATTAAATCCGAAAATAAGGTCAGTGATGAGATTGTATGAGATTAATAAGGAATTGTAAAATCCTATTCGAGGGATTAGGGAAAGTCATTATTAACCAAGTAAGATGGTTCGATAGGTTATGAGGTTAATTAACATATGTTTTTAAACCCAAAGGTTCCGAGTTCGTAGCTCACTCCGCGCCCTAATCTTTTTTTTGTTTTTTAATTAAATTTATTTTTTTTTATGGTTTTAGCTATTTTCCAAATTCAACAAATTAAGTAGCGTGGCGCCTGTTAGATACTTATTAATATTTTATTGACTCTTGATTATTTTTTTTAAAAATTTTTTGCGAACCCTGCCGTCTCCACTGAGCATCCGGCAAGTTTGTTGCTGAAAAGATTTTTCCAAATTAAAGACCGTAACAACATTCCTCGGTAAATTAACTCCGAAAATAAGGTCAGTGATGAGATCAAGAAGAATGAATGGCGATAAAGCGTACTACTGCCTTCTAGACTTTATGAAGTCGACTCTGCTCTTTGAACGTACAAAATTACATTTATGTTAATCACTTATTAGAGCCATATGTTTTGCTATGGTGCTGAAACATGGGCACTTAAAACAACGAACTAGCGGGCTCCATGCATTTTGAGACCAACAATGCGCCTGGCGCATAAGGAATAATCAGAAACTGGATGAGCTAAATAACCTAGAGAATCCATTTATAATACAGAATTTATAATTTTGATACATAGCAAACACCATGTTTAATTTCATTAAAAAAAATAATATGATTTTGAATAAATATGCTTGAAGGCAAGGCAAACTCATACATACACAAGCCCATTATTACATTTACAACGTTATAATAAGGACCTGATGGGGTTCTTCGAAGAACAATAAAGAAACTGAGAATTTCGCATACAGTTAAAATGTTTATAGAAATTCTCCGTTATGGGCGCATAGTTTTAAGTTATAAGGAAAAGATGCCAATGACGATATATTTTCATCGACGTAAAAATTTATCCCGTCATAAGGCATACCATGGAAAATGTTTTTGATCATGAGCTCCGAACCTGAGATGTTTTGTGATTGGACAACTTGGGTATCATATAAATGCTGGGATCATTGAGGTTATTCTGAAGGATATCAATAGCAAATAGAAAAATGCTTGGCCGTAACTAGAGCGTTCGACAACAATGATCATAGTCATGTCATAAAGTCCTAGTAAGCGAAAAGCAGGAGTGCCCAGAAGGGGGTTTTATGATGCAATCAAAATTTTTGAGATGGACACATATTAACGGGGTTATAAATTTTTGTAAGGAACCATATTTTGTGAGGTTTCAATTGAAGAGGACATGCAAACCAAGGAACAAAGAAAAAGAAAAAAAAAACCTAATTACAATTTTTGTAACTTTATTTTCGTTAGTACCAGGGTTTCCAATATATGGATGTGAGCTTGGCCTATGTTGTAATAAAAAATCAATCAGATTCTTCTGGAATAGTGAATTCAGGAAGATGAGGTGAAAGGTGATTATTACAACCTAGTGCATGTGCAGAACCAACAAAGAACAATATCTACCCAACCTTAGTTATGAAATGGATAAAAAATATTTGTCTGAGAAGTTGCTATTAACTGGTCAATTTATTTTATTTCCTATAGATTTATGTCTAGCATAAGTTTACAAACTATATAATGATTCATATATTATATTATCAATTCTTGTACTGTCTCTCCGAAGATTTGCATCTGAAAGTGGAGCGTTTCTTTTGTGAAGAATAAAGTAAGCAGGTGATTTAAAATTTCAGCGTAAAAAAGTAACTTTCAATTTATTTCAAAAAGGTTTTTCTTTATGGTTTTAATCAGGCCTTCTTGGATGTATGGAATTGAGCTTCAAGATTTCACTAAACCATGAAATTCCTCTCGTATCCAATCTTTAATATCTGAAATCCATTTTACATCCTTACTGTTCCTTATTATGTCAATTATAAAATCCACACTCAATCAAATCTAGCTCAACTCTCCTACAATTTGCGATAACCTTCTCAAGCGGATGAAAAGAAAAGCTAGGAACATCCTAAAACAAAAGTTTGCAGTACTACCAAAAAAGTTTATTATAGTGCAACGTTAATCAGAAAAGGCATTTTCGTAATATGTTTTTATATAGTTGTAGATCTTCTTTTTGTGTGTATTTATTCATTAAATCTTTTATTGTGGAGATGCAATTTATATCCGAATAAAAAAATAAAATAAAAAAACAGTTCAGTTTATTATTGTCTTTACTATAGTTGATGCTCCGTTCTATGTAACCAACAAAACTCTACAACATGACCTTAATATCCCATTTGTCCTATACTTTATTCCAGATTTTTTTTCCAAATTCCAACAGAACCTTGCATATAATCCAAATCCACTTGCACAATCCCTATATAGCTACACTCATCCCTACAATCCTCCTCGAAGGTTGAAGCGACAGTGGCCCAGAGACCTTTTGTAAATGGCCAGATTCTCCACTCAAGCCATGTTTGTCTGGTTATGTCTCCTCTGCTACCCCTCCACTGGTCATTAATACCAGTAATGCGGCTAAGTGAGAGGCGCTGGGATCTTCTAGAGTCCTGTATTTCCATTCACGATTAGGGGGAATGGCTCAGTGTTTTCCTGGGTGAATAAATTTTGTAAATATTGTATAAAAGTATGTGTGTATTTAGGTTGTTATTTTGATTAGTTTATTATTTTTTTTTTGTTTATATACATTTACTTTTATTATTATTATTCTGCTGTTTAATTTATTTTTATTTATTGTAGAAAGAGTGAGAATGAGCTACTCTATCACTATTACCAGTATCCTTGGATGGGACAGAATGTAATACTTCTCGATTAAAGAATTGGCGATTAAAAAAAAAAAATTGTCTTTATTAATCCTCTTTCGGAACACACCATCACTATTCTGTTAATATTTTCACATGACCGAAGAATGTAATAAGATCATAAATTATTACTGGTTCAAAAACGTTTTCTAAACGATTTTTAGAGTAGATTTCAAAACTGATGTCAGGGCAAATATTTTATTTTTATGTACATTCCTTATTTATACATCGGCTTGGTGAGGCGTATATGGGTATTTTAACAATAATTACAATTTTTAACAGTTGGCGAAGTGGAGATATAGCTTCACAGTCTGTGAGCCCGAAAATGGTGTCATATTTCATACTAAGCTTTGTCCTTGTAAATTGATCATGTACACAATCCTGGTGAGCAATATGCACGTTTGCCAGCATATAGCCGCTGGAATACAAAATGGCGGCGTTGTAAATGTAGAAAAGTGACCCTATATAGTTTATTTGCGTATATATAGAGAGGGCTTTTAGATATATAAAGCTACCTACACTTTCAATTTATAGTATTTACAGTCTTAAGACATGAAATAATAGTCAGTTACTCCTTACACGTTGATTTCAACTTGAAATTTTCAAGTCAAAAAATTGAATTTACGATTCAAAAAAAAAAGTCGTAAGTATCATGGCCGAAACTGAGGTTCTATATTCGTATCGTTCCCTCTTTGCTAGTTTGTTATGTGCTTATTATCTCAAATCCTGTTCTCAGACTTTGTAAACAGTGAGTTTATAAACAATTTAACATTTTTACATTACAATCAGTGAGGTGAGTGACTTTTATTAACAATTAGCAACATTAAATTGGTACTCGATTGCTAGAGACAGTTTACGTGGCAGATAATTCCCTCAGCGGGTCTTATCTTTCAAATTCACGGTCACGGCGCTTCATTTTACGTTCAGAATATCTTGAGTTCGTACCTAAGACAGTATATATATTTTTTTTTTCTCTGTTTTTATTTCTTAATTGATTATTTTATTTTAATTTTTTTTTCTACTGAGACTCTATTTTATTTATTTATAAAAATGTTTTTTTTAATATTTGTATATATATTTGTAAATAGATTAGTTATTAAGTATTTGTTTTGTAAATTTTCTTATTAGTGATACTTTTTTTTTTCTCTCTTCTTTTTGTATATATTATTATTTAGAGGTATGGATTCTGATAAGAACATTTCTTTTGACGAATCAGATGAAGAGACTCCTTTCTCCGAAATCAGTGAGACTGATTCTCAATATTTAACAAGGCGAACTCTCCAAAAGCGCCATAGAAACTCTGCCCCCGGTTCGGCGGGCAACTCACCTAATAAAAAAAAAAACAAATCCGCTAAAACAAAGCAATCTCTCAAAGTAAATAAACAATCAAAAACTAGTAATAATTCAGCTATGAAACCTGACACTAAACCGTCAACTAACACATCCAGTTACAATTCTGTTACAGCCAATAATAAAAGTAACGAAATCACTGAACCTAGAACTTTCACTGAACCAGTGCCACCTCCGATTTATGTAAGCAAGATTGACAATTTCATTCAGTTCGGTCAAGAAATAGCTAATCTGATCGGACCGACCAACTTCCGGTGTTTTTCTCGCGTCAACGATATAAAGATTAACACCAATACTAAAGATGATTATAAAAAACTTATAAATCACTTGACAGCACTCAATCACGACTTCCACTGCTATCAACTAAAAGAAGACAAAACATATAGAGTGGTTTTGAGAGGTCTTCACTCTACCACACCCACTACCGCTCTAAAAAAAGATCTGGAAGATATCGGTCATTCTGCAAGACATATATCTTCTATTTTACATCCTATTGATAAATACCCACTGCCATTATTTTTCATCGATTTAGAACCAGCCCGGAAAAATGCAGAAATCTTCGAAGTTAAAAGACTGCTGTATTCTGTTGTAAAATTTGAAGAGCCGAGGCAGAAACCAATAGTCGTTCAATGCACCAAGTGCCAAAACTTAGGGCATACAGAGGCTTACTGCCATCACTCGGTGCGTTGCGTTAAATGCGCCGGGCCTCACGCCTCTAACACCTGCCAGAAACCGTTAAATGAACCACCAAAATGTGCCCTTTGTGGTGGGGACCACCCTGCAACCTATCGGGGCTGCATTATCTATAAGAAGTTATATAAGCAAAGAACTTATAATTTATCATTAAAAGAAGAACAGAAGAATTCTACCCAGCTACAGGCACCTGAGCTCCTAAATTTGGCAGCGTTTCCTCAACTGCCGAACGAAATAATACCACAATTGACACATAACCCTTCTACATCAACAGATCATCCCCATCAAGACTATAGGCACCTATATTCAGACACCACGGTGAAGAATCAACAGCCGCGACGTCAGACGCCTCAGATTTCCAAAACTAAGACTCAGGCTTCCAAACCTAAGATCCAGACCTCCCAATCCAAGACTCAAATCTCCCACATTCATTCAAAATCTCTACGTCAGCAAATGCCTCCTCATCAGATACCTATACGTGTAAAATTACCGCCCGAACATCCAACTCCTGTTTATTCCCACCCTACTGCTCATATTTACTCTCCTTCCCAAGTTCCAAGGGTACATCCTTCATCAGACACTCCTTATCATAAGATCTTTCCCTCACGAACTTCTAATCAAAACCAACCTGACCAACAAAACCCGATCGATTTAATAAACTCCACCCTTGCGTCCTTCCTGAAAGATCTCCAAGAGACTATCAAGCCACTTGTTTAGGGAACACATCAAACTTGATATTTGAATTAAATCAAGTAAGCACAACACAGGTGTTATGCTGCATATATACCTCAGTCATTGTTGTGACGCCGCCATTGTTGAAGCGTAGACGCTCACGTAGCGTGAGAGATTGACAAGACTGGCCAGTTAGAAAATTCGTTATTCCACTGATTTGATGAAACATGGAGTAAAACACTACAGCGGCCGGCAAGGGGCCAAGAAAGGAAGAGAGGGAAGATGAACAAGAAGACTGGCAACTAGAAGAAAAGAAAAATGCAAGTATCCCAACCCACCTATATTTAACCTCCGTATAAAACTACATGTAATAAAATAAAGCAATCAATTTTACATATTCACTTCTTTAATCCATTAACTTCTCTAATTTTACAGTCCACAGCAATAAATTATCACCAGCTCTTAAAGCAGAATTATTATGACAATATCCCTGACAGCCTTGGAAGGGATTGGCATAGTAAAGTAAACATTTGGTCCTCCGGGCTCTGATATTATTAAAATCTTTAATAATAAATCAAACATATGGTCCACCGAGCCCCGATATCATTAAAATCTTTAATGATTAAATCATACAAAATTTTCTTATGTCATTCAGGTTAAACGTAGTATATTGGCACTCATATTTATATTTGTTCTCATTTTAGTTTTGTAATTACCTTCTTATATTATTTATCACATCAAATTTAGCAATTAATTAATTAATTTCTATTCATTGGCCTATTTCTTTTTCTGATATTTGAATTAGGTTTTGATGCATAATGAATCCATATCAGTTATGAATTATCATTTTTGTAGCCCTCTTTAAAACAACCACTACCTTAATTGAGAAACATTTATTTACCAGGCATTTAATAATTTTTTTTGTATTCAAATTATTTATTGATTTATCTACTGAATTACATTACTAGTTTGTATATTATCAGAAATTAATTAGCACTTATTGTCTTTAATAAGTATTTTAATAGTAATCATAATCATTCAATGTTAATATCAAAGTCCAGCCATTAAGTTAAGCATTCATTATTGATTCATTCACTAAATAAAGAGGTAGCAGTCTTTTAATTTCTCTTTGTTATAGCAACTTCTATTGGATAAAAACATCACGCACTCATTTGATGTTTATTCTTATATATACACACATATTTTATAACTTAGCATTCTATATCAAATTAAAAGCAATTAATTTGATTATAAATATATGTGTATGGTTTATAATTAGACACCTCATTTTTCATTCATTTAAATTTTTATTGCTTAAATTGCAATTTTTTTTCTTACAGCAGTTTCTACATGGTCTCTTTAGCACATTCATGCCTGGTTTGTTTTGTTTATAGTTGTCTCTCTATTCTCTTTATTACATTGCAGTCTTCTTTGTGTTCATCGGTTCTCTCTTCCTTGAACCCCCTTGCTTCGTCGTTTTTTCTTATGAAAATGCCACCAGTTAACACTGATTACAACGCTCAAATCACTACCCTGGAGCGACAGCTCAGAGGTTTACACCGGAACATTGTGGGATGTTCAGATTATGGTTCGGCAGCACTTTCGGATCTTGAGAAAGCTCCATTATTTGAAGCTCAACTAGATGCTGCAAATTCCGATTGGGCGCTGTTTATGGAAAAATGGGAGAAATGTGACACCATTCACGCTCTTGCGGGTGAAGATTTCCCGAGTGCACGTATGCAGGAGATTTACGACGCATGTAGGCAGTGAAGTAATACAGGCAAAAGCTATTATGCTCCAGATAAATCGGAAGCTAGCAGCGGAATTGAATCCAGCAGTTCAGGATCCTGTAAATCGATCTATGGAACCAACCACGAGCAGGACAATTGGCGCTAAGGCCTATTTACCGCAGATACCCATACCAAGTTTCTCTGGTGAGATAAAGAATTGGACCCATTTTAAGGACACCTTTGAATCACTAGTCCATCACCAGACATCACTCACCAACACCGAAAAATTCCATTACCTACTTGGGGCACTAAAGGGTGAAGCCGCAGCTTTGGTTTCAAATATTCCAATAGAAGATAGGTCATATGTCCTAGCTTGGGATAAATTGATGCAAACTTATGACAATCCCAGGGTACTAGCGACATATTTTCTTCAGCAGATATTGGATTTTGAAACCAAAAATACAAGGAACGAGCTGCAGAATTATGAGAACTTCCTTATAGGTGTAGCCGACAACATTCAAGGTTATAAGGCTCTGAACTTGGAACATTCATCCGAGGTTCTGTTGGCGTTTCTGGCATTAAGGGCTCTCGATTCGCAGACTCGAAGGCAATTTGAGATAGCAAGGGCCTCAACAAGCACATTCCCAACAGTAGACGACGTAATCACCTTTGTCAGACAAAGGAAGATAGCCCTCACAATCTCAAGAGACATTGCTTCCTCTTCAAGCACTACTCAAGGCGATCGGGTTAAAGCACAGTACCAGCAATCACAGTTTCCAAAAGGAGGATCACCGAAGTATAGAGCTTCAAGCTTCATGCATACTAAAATTCAAACTAACCGGTGTGTCTCCGAAGCGCATAAAATCACCGTTCTCAACTCCTCGGACAGCCAGATACCAAAGTCCACCACGCTATTGTCCGTTCTGCAAATAACAACATGATTTGCCAGGCTGTTTTAATTTTTGCAACATCTCCGTAGAAGATCGCATAGCATTCGTTAGCAGTCTGAAATGTTGCAAGAATTGTCTTCGCCAAAATCATAAGACATCAGAGTGCAAGTCAAAGTTTACATGTCGTTTCTGCAAAGCTCGTCATCATAGTCTCCTGCACGAGGTTCAATCAAATGCTCAAAGCACTCCTACTTCTACACACTTTGCAGGATTTGGCTCAGCCTCACAACAACAGTGTTCTGAATCCTATTATGTACTAGGAACGGCTCAACTCAACATTTTGGACGCTGAGCATAGTTTGCACACAATCCGTGCAGTAATAGACTCCGGAAGCCAGCACTCCTTCATCTCACAAGCCATTGTAAGCAAGCTTGGATTCAAGACCAATCCGTTAAACATTAGCATCGCTGGTCTTGGTGGTAATCCAGTCGTGACGCCAAACGGATCAATTGAATGCACTCTGCAACCACGTTTCGGCAACGAGAAATTCATCACAAAAGCCATCGTTGTGAACTCAATCACTCCACTACTTCCAAGTACTCCGTTAAAAACTTATGTCAGGCAGCAGTTATCAAGATATCAACTGGCAGATGAATGCTTCCATACACCCGGTACGATAGATCTTTTGATCGGCGTTGATTTGTACCCACTTATTATCAACGGTTCACCATTCAGGAGCGGTGTGGACGACCTTTTTCTTCAGCCAACCGTGTTGGGTTTGGTGGTCATGGGAAAGACAACGGTCCTCTCAACTTCAGCGCTGTCTTCGTTCTTCACTGGATCTCAAAGAATCATCGAAAAACAGCTTAAGGCATTTTGGAAGATAGAGGAACCAAGACCAGTTGAGCGCCAGGATCCAGACGACAAGTTATGTGAGGAGCATTTCATCGAAACGCACTCTCGAACTCCGGAAGGCAGGTATGTAGTGCGTCTGCCGTTAAAGCTTGGTGCTGGACACCCAGGGAGGAATCGCGAAGTTGTGGAGAGGAGATTCCTGAACTTAGAGCGAAAATTCCACACAGATAATGAACTTGCCATTAGATACAGAGAATTTATGCAAGAGTATGAAGATTTAGGGCATATGTCCAAAGCAGAGAAAGAATCAGATTACTTAATCCCTCATCATGCGCTCTGGCAAGAAAAACCTGCTGGAAGGAAAATCAGAGTGGTATTTGACGCGTCATGTACCTCACCCACTGGATCCCTTAACTCAATCCTTTTATCAGGTCCAAAACTTCAACTAGATATTTGTGAAGTTCTGATCCGTTTCCGGCTGTACGCAATTCCAATCTGTGCAGACATTGTAAAAATGTATCGGCAAATCTTACTGCACCCTTCTGATCGATATTTGCAGCACATTCTATGGAGAAGCAATCCATCTGAAAGGATACAAGAAATGGAACTAAACACTGTCACTTATGGTACCCAGTCGAGCGCCTATCAGGCATTAAGAGTGCTTAAACAATTGGTAAAGGATGAAGGATCTAATTATCCCAAGGCGGCCAAAGTGTTAAATAGTTCAATATACGTCGATGACATAGTCAGTGGAGCCGACTCTGTTGAAGTAGCAGAAGAACTGCAGCGACAACTGTGTGAGTTCTTTGAAAAAGGGAGGTTTGTTTTAAGCAAATGGGCGTCCACTATACCGGAGCTTCTGCCAGAAGACACTAAAATCACTCCCATTCAACTTCGTCAAGATGAGATGGAATCTACTATGATCTTAGGCCTAATATGGAATCCTCTTTCAGACGCATTTTCTTATTCTATTTTCCAACCACCACCCTCACCAGTGACGAAGCGCCTTGTACTCTCAGCAATAGCCCGTATATTTGATCCCTTAGGCTTTCTAGCACCCGTTATGTTCCTTGCTAAGGTACTGCTTCAACAGATCTGGCGTGCGCGTCTTGATTGGGATGTCTATCTTCCCCCTAAATTGGCTGAGAAGTGGGCTCAGATCATTCAAGAATGGCCCATCATATCGTGCTTATCTATTTCTCGATATATAAGTTGTCAGGAAGCATCATTTATATTGATTGGTTTCAGTGATGCATCGAACGATGGTTATGCTGCTAGCGTCTATCTACGCACCCATTCACCGGATGGTTTCACCAACGTTAACCTTATTAAATCCAAAAAAAGGTGGCCCCAATAAAATACCTATCAGCATGGAGCCTTATTAGAGTAGTGGCATTGATTCTTCGAATAGCTCGGCATTCCCGTGATAAGGAATTAACACTCTCTGGGAATCTCACCGGGGAAGAATTTTCAGCTGCAAAATTGCGTTGTGTTAACATGATACAAAAGGGCATGTCAACTAGGGAGCTTTCACAGCTATCACCTTTCATGGATGAGGGCGAAATCATCAGGATGGGCGGCCGCATGCAAGAAGCACCTATGGATTATTTCAAGAAACACCCAATGCTTCTCCCTCGCAACTCATACTTCTCTAGCATCATGATAGATCACATACATCAAAATAACTATCATGCCGGACCTTCTCTTACACTATCTCTACTCCGAAATGAATTCTGGATTCCAGGTGCTCTTCGTCTCATACGAAGTCGTATTCAGCAATGTATTAGTTGTCGTATCCGGAAAGCACAACCACTTAATCCAATCATGGCACCCCTACCTGAGGCACGCTTTGCACAATATCGTGCATTTTTGCAGGTAGGATTGGATTACGCAGGCCCATTCTTAATAAAAAAATCTAATCGAAGGAAGGTCGCAGTCAGTAAATCATATTTGTGTCTATTCATTTGTTTATCAACGCGGGCTCTTCATTTAGAAGTTATATCTAGCCTCTCCACCACTTCATTCTTGGCAGCGTTGAACCGTTTTATATCAAGAAGAGGAATCCCTCAGTCAATATGGACTGACCACGGTACCAACTTTGTAGGAGCTAGCAGGTTCCTCAAGGATGTATACCAGTTCATATCTAAGCATGAAGATGAAATCATACGTAGCCTCTCCGAAAAGAGCATTGAATGGAAATTCATCCCACCAAGAGCCCCTCACTTTGGGGGAGGCTGGGAAGCAGGCATGAAATCTGCTAAATCCTTACTAGCAGGAATTATGGGAGCTCAACCATTCACCTTTGAGGAGCTCTCTACAGCATTCGTAAGAATTGAAGGAATTCTCAACTCGAGGCCGCTTACGCCACTAAATGAAGATCCGGAAAATTTCGATGTCCTCACCCCTGCACATTTCTTGATTGGCTCATCCTTAGCTGCGATACCGGAGCTTGTTGATGAAGTAGTTCATAAGAAGCCCGCGGATAGATGGGATTCTCTTCAAACTCATATCAGATCTATATGGCATAGGTGGAGCCGGGATTATCTTCACAATCTTCAACAGAAGGTGAAGTGGAAGCAAAACCTTCCAAACCTGAAGAAAGGCGATCTAGTCATCATGATCGAAAAGAGATCAATCGCCGGACATTGGCCAGTGGCAAGAATCTCAGACATCCAACCTGGGAAAGATGGCGTAGTGCGAACAGTAACTGTGAAGACTCCTTCGAACATGTTTTATGTTCGTCCAGTGGTATCGCTCGCTACCTTATTTTCCCCCAATCTTGATGTTTAGCATCCATTGTAACATATATATACATATTTTTTCATTAGTTTTATAAATATAAGTGTCAAATTCTTTACTTTGTTTAACCATTAGTGTTTCCTTAACCAATTTGTTTATTAATATTTGATTATTCTCCTTTTTTTATATTCACAAGTACCATTAATTTATTTAATTAATTTGATTGCTTATTTTAATTTCATCAAAAGAGATGACATTTTTTTTTGTACTACCACATTTGTATTAGCACATCACAGCACTATGTTACGCTTTTTGTTTTCATTGTAAATTAGCGTAGCTTAATTTAGGTGGGCGGCTTGTTTAGGGAACACATCAAACTTGATATTTGAATTAAATCAAGTAAGCACAACACAGCTGTTATGCTGCATATATACCTCAGTCATTGTTGTGACGCCGCCATTGTTGAAGCGTAGACGCTCACGTAGCGTGAGAGATTGATAAGACTGGCCAGTTAGACAATTCGTTATTCCACTGATTTGATGAAAATGAAGTAAAAACCTACAGCGGCCGGCAAGGGGCCAAGAAAGGAAGAGAGGAAAGATGAACAAGAAGACTGGCAACGAGAAGAAAAGAGAAAATGCAAGTATCCCAACCCACCTATATTTAACCTCCATATAAAACCACATGTAATAAAATAAAGCAATCAATTTTATATATTCACTTCTTTAATCCATTAACTTCTCTAATTTTACAGTCCACAGCAATAAATTATCACCAGCTCTTAAAGCAAAATTATTATGACAATATCCCTGACAGCCTTGGAAGGGATTGGCTTAGTAAAGTAAACACCACTAATTACCCTCCTCACAAGAATCCTTACCGAAATTCCCTTCAATCTCTCACGATGAGCACTAAGCCCCTAGCTGTTCTTTTATGGAATGATAACGGACTACACAACCACCGAGACGAACTCGACATTTTTCTTCATGACTATCACATTGATATTGCTCTACTGACAGAAACTCACTTCACTCGACGTTCATATTTCTACATACGTGACTATATCACTTATAGATCAGACCACCCCGACAACACTTCCCATGCATTCTTGCATCCTTATCCATAAATCCTTATCCCATTCTCTCATTCCTTATTCCCATTAATACTCCAACGGAGGCTATTCAAGCAACCTCGGTTATCATTTCAACTCGTCCTTTCCATTTAACATTCTCAGCTGTATTCTGTCCTCCCGGTCATACTCTTACCTACAACTTACTTGAATCCTTATTTCAATCCTTCGGATCGCGCTTTATTGCTGGAGGAGACTACAATGCTAAACACCAACGATGGGGTTGTCGATCATCCAACTCCCGTGGTAACATACTATCTTCTGTCTCAACTTCCAATAGTTACTCTGTCCTCTCTCCTATGAATCCTACCTATTGGCCAACATCCCTCAAAAAACGCCCTGATATCCTGGACATATTTGTCACCTCCCAAATTTCCTCTTCCCATGTCACAATAAAATCCCTGGATGACCTCTCCTCAGATCATTCTCCAGTTCTGCTTTCATTACACACAACCTTCGCTCCTAAGCCCTCGTCCTCTCCTACACTGATTACAGGACGAGTAAACTGGGACAATTTTCGTAAAGACCTGGAAAATAAATTGGACCTAAATATTCCACTTAAGACGAAACGTGATATTGACACAGCCATAAAAGAACTTACTACATCTATAAGTGACAAAATAAAGGATAATACATCTACCAATAAAACTGACAACTCCCAACAGACAAATTTGCCGCAGCATATTCGTATCTTATTAAGGGAAAAACGCAGAGCAAGATCGAAGTGGCACAGGACTAGATATCCATCAGATAAGACATATTACAACAAATTAACTAACCAACTAAAAGCTGAAATTAGAAAATACAAAGTTCAAAATTTACATAACATGACAGAAAAACTTACTACTTGTGACAAATCACTATGGTTGACCACTAAAAAACTCCTTAAATTCAAAGATTTTAACCACCCACTTATTACTGAAACCCAAACCTGGTCCAGATCTGATGATGAAAAATCTCAAATATTTGCTCAACACCTCTCAAAAACATTTAATCCACACCCAGACATCCTTAATCCAACCCACCTTGAGTTTATTGAAGCAGAATTGGATACCCCACTCCAATTGACTCCTCCACCTAAAGCATTTCATCCTTCAGAAATATCCAATATCATTAATAGATTACCTTCTCGCAAAGCTCCTGGCCATGACCTAATCACCTCCCAGATCCTAAAATGTCTTCCTAAAAAAGCCATATTGTTCCTAACCTATATATTTAATGCTGTACTCCGCACCACATATTTTCCTGACTCTTGGAAACTATCCATTGTCAAAATGATACCTAAACCCACAAAGCCGCCAGAACACCCATCCTCTTACCGTCCTATCTCCCTTTTACCCATTATGGGCAAAATCCTGGAAAAACTCATTTTAAAACGCCTGTATCCCATCCTAGACTCTAAACACATTATCCCAGATCACCAATTTGGATTCCGCACATCCCACTCCACTATTCAGCAATGCCATCGTGTGGTAGATGTAGTCTCCTCTGCATTGGAGCGCGGAATGTACTGCACGGGAGTCTTTCTCGACGTTGAACAGGCGTTTGATAGAGTCTGGCATCCGGGACTGATGTACAAACTCCGTGAATTCCTACCACCTACATACTTCCTCATTATACGTTCCTACCTTACTGACAGATACTTCAAAGTCAATCATAACAATGCTTATTCATCTCTTTTTACTCAGTCTGCCGGTGTTCCTCAAGGTAGTATCCTAGGTCCTATCCTTTACACAGTTTATACAGCTGACATCCCAACCCAATCCAACACTGTCATCACCACCTATGCCGATGACACGTGTATCCTATCAGTTAATAACGATCCTTTAATTGCATCCCAAACTCTTCAATCACATATCACAAGCCTTGAAGAATGGTGTAAAAATTGGAGAATAAAAATAAATTCCAACAAATCCCATCAAATCACCTTTACCCTCCGTCGTAAACCTATGACCTCTTGTCCTACAGTATCCTTCAATAATACTCCACTTATTCCTGTTGAGCAAATCCGCTACTTAGGACTCCACCTTGACAAACGACTCACTTGGAACCCCCATACCAGACTGAAACGACTAGAAACCGCCCGACGTTTTCGACTACTGCAGCACTTACTAGACAAACGATCTAAGCTTTCAATCAATTATAAACGACTCGTATATATGACAATAATAAGACCTATTTGGACTTACGGAATTGAGCTTTGGGGCTCCACTAAACCATCGAATTCCTCTCGTATCCAATCCTTACAATCCAAAATCCTTCGTAAAATCCTCAACGCTCCTTACTTTGTCACAAATAAAATCATCCATAAAGACCTTAATGTTCCATATGTTTCCGATCTGGCCCAATCCAGATACCTTTCCTTCCATAACAAACTGCAGAACCATCCGAATCCTCTCGTTTCAAACCTTGCTTCCTCCTCGATCCCTGATAACCCTCCGAGGCGTCTGAAAAGAAGATGGCCTCGGGATCTTCTAATATAGAACTTTAATTTGAGTTCTACCAATGGGTAGTTTCTCTTCATGTTGTACATGCCATGTTACAAATTTCTCATTTACTTATTGTATTCTCTATGTAATACAGTTGTAAATTCCATTTAAAAAAAAAAAAAAAAAAACGATTAAAAAAATTTACGTTTTTCTGTTTTTCGTTTATATCAGTGAAACTATGCTTTCTATCTATAACAATGATATATATATGAAATTAAACCTGACAAAATTTTCAATAGGAATAGTTATATTAGTTGTTTCGCTATATTTTGTAGTTTCAGTGATAACTGATCTCGTAATTCACTAATTTCGAAGAAAACAAAAATTCCCGTGCATTTTTATCATATTTGTCTCGTCAACTCGCTATCTTTTCATTTCACGAAAAAGTTATGAGGAAAAAAGTTGTTTAATATGTAATTTTCTTTAAAATTATATATTAATTTACTATCTTATCTTCAACCATTCAAAGGCTAGAACAATTATAATTTCATGATTAAACTCCGAAACTATACAGAATAGCATACTTTTGGCAATTTTCGTTATCACACAGCTCTTAATCTGTATATAAGACAGTATATATATGTATATTATGCAAGCCATGCAGTATATATATTGCATTCTATACAGATTAAGAGCTGTGTAATATCGAAAAATACGAAAAGTAATTTTTTCTATATAGTTTCGGAGTTTAACCATTAAGTTAAACTGTCAAAGTTAATTGATTTTGCCTTTGAATGGTTGAAGAAAAGGTAGTAAAGTAACATACATTCTTAAAGTAAATTTAATATTTAACAACATTCTTCCTTATGACTTTTTCGTAAAATAAAAAGATGACGAGTTGGCGAGTCAAATAATTATAAAAATGCGATGGAAAAATTTTTTTTTATAGCGAAAAAACTAAAATAACCATTTCTATTGAAAATTTTGTCAGGTTTAATTTCACATATGTAATTGTTAATGATAGAACGCATAGTTTCACTGTTATAAATGAAAAACCGAAAAAAATAAACTTTTTGAATCGTTAATTCAATTTTTCGACTTGAAATCCAAGGGAAAGGGATAATTAAGTTCGACAATTATTTCATGTCTTAAGACTGTAAATACTATAAATTGAAAGTGTTAGTAGCTTTATACCTCTACAAGCCCTCTCTATATATACGCTTACAACTTATGTAGGGTCTCTGTCTTCACATTCCCGCCATTTTGTATTCCAGCGACTATATGCTGGGAGACTTGCATTTTCTCATCAGGCCATAAATACGTTATTTCAGTAACGTAGTTCTTTTCGTTTTTGAGTTATGCTGTCAAGTACAGGCAGATCATTTTACGAGACTTGGTTATTTGGATTTCGAGGACTTAAATAATAATGATAATAATATTTTTTATTTATTCTGGGACAACTCCCTATAGAATGATGAAAAAAAAAAGTAGAATTGTGGGTTCAAAAGCCTCAGAACTATATATATATATATATATATATATATATATATATATAATATATATATATATATATATATATATATATATATATATATATAAAAGAATAAATAAATAGAAATAATAAAAAATTATAATTAAACTTCTAACATTAAGTTAAAAAAAGATGAAAGAAACATGAAACAACAATAATAAAATACAGACCAGTAATGTATACACATATTTACATAGACACTTGTTTGGGACACAATTTTTTGGGAGCTGCACTGGTTGGGATGAGATTGAATAGACAGCATTTAAAGGTGGAGAGGGTATTGAAGCGACGGATGTAGGAAGAGATGGAGTTCTTTGAGTACGAGGATTGATTAGTAAACATCTGTCGAAATCCTCGACTAGGTGAGCCGTTCTATATAAGCTTAAGACCCAGAACGAGTGTTGCGGGAGTGAACAGAGGATTTGTATTGAAGGAGCTCGGAGATGTATCATGGACGGCGCGATAGGATAACTTAAACGTTTATGTAGTTATCCATAACAACTACCATTAAAACGTGTATTTACTTTGAAAAGTCGGGTTCCAAGGTTTTAACGATCACAATACTTTCCACTATTGTATAATTCAAATATAGATTAGTGAAATTAATATATATATATATAACACTGAATATATATATATATATATATATATATATATATATATATATATATATATATATATAATATAATATAATATAACACTAATGTTGCTCAAATGCCAGGACCTATAAAAGTTCATTCTACCTATTATTTCCATAAAAAAAAAAAAAAAAAAATATATATATATATATATATATATATATATAAAGATTTTTCTAGTTTCAAATAAATATATCAATCTAATTTAATTTTCTCTTTCATCCAATTTTGTTTTGAAAACATGTGCATAAACTTATTTTATGAAAGTTATATAAAATTGTTCAATGAGAAGCTAATGTATTTGTTGGAAAAGAGAGCCTTAATGTGTTTATTACAGTTTTGGATAAAATACTGATTAAGAGCTGGAGCCTCCCTCCCCTACAAAAAAAAAAAAATAATTTTTTTTTCATTAGTCTATATTTGTTGCTGTGAGTGATTTGAACTAGATACTTTAACAATTATAATATGTTCTCCTATTAAATAATAACGCATGTACAGATATCAACTTTACAATTAAAAACATTATTGTTCCTGTAATAACATATTCTTTTTTTAATTTAATTTTTAGAAGGGCCTTCAAGGACCATTTAAACATCATTTCATATAGTATGCTTCTTTTTCTTTCAGAGTAAATATCGTTAAAAAATATTATGTATATAATATAGCAACTTTTGTGTTTACATGTGCCTGAAGTATTATTATTATTAAAGAAAACCTCAGGCACATGTAAACCCACTAGTTTCTAACCTTAGATCTTCGATTCTTGACAATCCTCCTAGGTGTCTGAAAAGAAGATGGCCTCGCGACCTTCTAATGTAGAAGTATAAATGCAATGCTAACAATGGGTAGCATCTCTTGAAGTTTGTTCATGTCTTAGAAATACACGTTTATTTATTGCATGTTTAGTAAACACAGTTGTAAATTTAAATTTTTTTAATTTATTAAAAAATAAAAAATAGTATAATCAGCCTCAATCAAGGATTATGAGCATTAAGCCTGTATATGTTCAAGATAAAACAAATGGTGAATGGTTTTATTTGTGACAAAGTATGGAGCATTAAGAATTTTACGGAGGATTTTGGATTGTAAGGATTTGATTAGATAGGAATTCGATGGTTTGGTGGAGCCCCAAAGCTCAACTCCATATGTCCATATAGGTCTTATTATAGTTATGTAGATAAGTCTTTTGTAATTAATTGAAAGTTTAGAGCGTTTGTCTGGAAGTGTTGGAGCAGTCGGAAAAATTCAAAAATTTAACAAGAATTCGCTACTGTGCTCAAGTACTGATTTGCACTATTAGCGAATTCAAGATTTCATTTTTGTTTTTTTCAATCTATGTAAATACATGATGTTTAAGTAGTTCTTGAAGCCTGTTGAAAAAAAAAATAACCGTTAATTACAGGTGTAATTATGTTTTAGCGGTAATTTTAAAATTTGTTTACGTGTTTACATTTAGTTGTATGCGAATTTTAATTTAAAAGAGAAGATAATGTGAATGTTTAAGTATTTTGCTCAGATCACTCACAGAAGTAAATGTGGACGAATAAAAAAAATATATTATTTTTCCAATTTTAACGGTGGGGGGGGGGACTTCATTCCGAAAGCTCCCTCCTTTCCCTGTGGATTCAGTCTGTGGTTTGCACTGATGTTGCTCAAATGCCAGGACTTGTAAAAGTTCATTCTACCTCTTATTTCCAGGTTTCCTTCTCGAGGATGTATTGGTCCGCCCGCGTTTCCGGATCAGATACCGATGAGAGCGCTTTAAAGGACGCTACGTACGAGTATATAGCGCCTAACAAACGCGGCATGTAATGCTTATAAAATAAATGTAGGGATAAGACGGAGGACATCTCATCCGAGGTGTGGGAGGTCCGTCAAGGCGTTGGTAATAGCCGTAAAAGCCGAAAACGGACTGTCTGAAAGCGAGCCGGAGATTTTAAAGTCTGTTAAAACTAATATATGATATCCGGGTCGAGAGGAACGGCAAGATGAAAAGTTGTGCTTTGTAAAATAGAGTAGGAGGCGGAGGGAGGGGGGGGGGACCACACAGGGAGGCCCGGACCACCCACGGCGCCGACCACCCAGCTCGCCGCTGTCACTCATCCGCCCTTTATCAATTAGGAAACATTCTCTACTCCCCCGATAATTAATTTCAATAACATGTGAAATTTATTCCCATCTCGTCTCTTATCGCTCCTTCCCCATTCCTCCTAGAGGAGTCTCCTAGGCGCCACCTTTGACCCTTTTTGGCATGACCATTCCATCGTCCAGTATTGACCGTACTCTTACTTTTACAGGTAAGGAACAAGAGCTATAAATAGAAAATAAATAAATAATGTAGTGTAAAATAGAATAGAAAAACCGACTTTATTCTGGTGGAAAGTCTCTTAATAATAAGAATGGTGCAGAGACAAATCAACGTTCGTATTAAGACCATAGGAACTATTATAGTAAATGAAAAAATAAGTTATGAATATAGGTATTTACATAACACTTATCTCCATCTACCCAAAATGGAAAAAAAAAATTATAAAAACTAATTATCTCTCAAAGAAGGATATATATCACTCTAGTTTAATTAATAAATCAATGTTCAGCACACGTATTTTATATTATCTTATCAGTTTTACTTCCTCTAAAAATCAGTTTGACTACTGATTCAAAACTCTCTAAAAATAATATTAAAAAAAGGAAAAAATATCAAATGTGTCTTTCATTATTACAAATAAAAACTAATTTAAACTTACCTTAATATCAAAGTTTTATATTTCGCCATGATGATAAAACCCCGAAACATGAACAAAATATATGTATTGTATGGAAGATCTTATTTTATGATCAATAGAAAAAAAAAAAATTAAAAAAAATCTTTTTAGACTTAAAAAAAAAAATCAAGAAGAAAACAAACAATTTTACCATTTTATTAATCAGACGGCAATATCAGTACTAAAAAGATAAAAAAGTATATATTAAATGACATCATTAGAAAAGATAAAAAAATAAAACGAAAATACATCCTCTGCTTTCTTAATCATCCATCAATCATTTAACTGTCCCTGAATTCTTATTTTAAAAGAAATAAGAAGCAATAATATTTAAAACAATTATGAGTTTTATTATTTAAAAATACTTATTTTAACGAGATATGACTGGAATAATATTTTTCCTCGAAATGAAATGAAAAGTAAATATTATATTGGGACACCTAGTCTTTTTAGAATAACACAAATGTAAAAATTGAGACATTAGTCTGGCTTCAGAAAATAATAAAAAATCTAACTATAAAATAAAATATCATAAACTCTATATGTACTCGTATCGGGCACACATATTGTTTATATCTTTGCTTATCTAGACCGATAAACGATTGAAACAATATCAGTTAAATTGTAATGAAGTAGTTAAAATAAAAAGAATATAAGAAAAAAATGCTAGCAAATGTGTGAAATATTGATAATTAAGAAAATGATTAAATAATTGATTTTTAATTGAGGTTAAATGTAAAGTTTTACGGATGGAGATTGTTACGGAATTCCATAACGAGCTGACACATATGATCAACGATTTTTTCAAGGCGGGAGAAGGAGTGTACAAGTTCGTGGATTGTATTTTAAGTGTACAAAACAACATGGGATTTACAGATTGGGACTGTAAGGAGGCTTTTTCGTTCCATAGGATCGGGAAAAGATGGTCTTCAGAAATGTTAACGTGGGAAAATAGAATAAAGCCACTTTATCTTAGCATATCAACTGGTGGATTTTATTTATTTATTTTTATATTTAGTGAACAAGAGTTTTACTGGTGTAAAAGATTGCAGGGATATATTTATAAAGTCCAAAAACTTATATTTTTTACTTTTTGCCTAAAACCTAACGCAGCATTTCGAAATATATTTTCAGAAACACAAAGCGGCACAAATTTCGCTCAGGATCACGCTCAACCACCAGTTTTTTCCCTTAATCAATTTAATTAAGGGTGCCCACTTTGTAGAGGTTGATTGTACCCCAGGAGGGTCTCTCTATCCCAGGGTCGCCCCACGGCTAATGAAACAGAATAAATGATTTTTCTGCCATGAGCCGGGATTCGAACCTTATTTTTATTCTATACATTTTTATGTCAATAAAAAAAAAAGAAGTGACATATCCAATTTATTCTGCTAGCTGACATTATTCCTACCTCATGCAACTTTAATTTAATAGAATTTATTCAGAATTGACAATAAGGATTCTCTCTTGACTTGGCCTTATAACACATTCATTATATTGTCATTATCTGAAGTAGTTTATTGGTGATGAATAATTTATTGATCATTTTATGCCCTAAAATTATATTTGTCATTGTTAAGAATAATTAATAGCACAAAAGTTATTTAAGTATTGGGATAGAATCAACGTTGACAAGTTAACTATTCACCTCTATGTTGGAGGCTCATGACTTTTCCTTTGGATTTTTCCATTTATGTCCATAGTTATCTTATGTCTCTTTTCTAGCTTTGTGCTTATTTTAGTTATGACTAATACAATTTCAAGAGATAAACTTATCTATTACCCTTTTGAGTGAGTTCCTACAATTTAATAAACCTTGCCTTATATTAAATTAAATAATAAAACTTGACATAATGTTTTAAAGATAATTCTACGATCAATTTCTACAAAATGATGATTTATTAAATCTTCATGTAAAGAAATGTTTTCTTAACGAAGAAAGAAGGTTATGCCGTATTGTTTACTACCAACAATTTTTCTTAACACTGATTTAAAAAAGAAAATCATTATTTTAAAAAATACTGAAATTATAAAGGAATAAAAGAAGAAGAATAACAAATTGTATATTGTACACACGACTTAGTTTTAGCATACTATCCAACCTCTGATCGCGTTTGAGTCTTTTGAAGAACGACCTAGGAAATCAACTGTACCTTGACCCACTGCGGTTTATGAGTAAAATTAGAAAGTATACTTGCCGTTGGAATGTTTTTGTAGTTTTTATATATATATATATATATATTAGAAAGAGCCCATGATAGAAATAACAATAATAGTTTAATTTGTTGAAAAATATCGTCAGCTAAAAGATTTTACAATGAGCAGTTGTTGTATTTGACGGGATTTGAATAAATACCTTTTTATAAAAGGAAATAAATTGCTAAACATAAATTTCATTCTAAGATATATGTGTTATACAAATAATAAATAATAAAAATATCAGCTTTATTATACATTCATAATAGGACATAAAGCCTCTTCAATGGAGGCAAGATTCTCGTTTTTACAAAAAAATATCAATTACAAATTTCTTTCTTCAGAATTTTTTGAACTTACTAAAACATAATTATCTTTCAAAAGAAAATTTATACAAAGTTCTGAATTTAATTTGTATTTATTATTTCATTCCAAATATCTCTTTTTCTTGCCACTGTTGCCCAACCCTCACCCATTCTCTACACTATTTCGTCTCTCCATCTTGTGACAAGTCTTCTTTTTCTATTTCTCTTGTTATTCCTTGGGATCCATTCCGTGCCGATTTTCGACCACCTTCCTGAGTCCAATCTGGCTACATGACCATCTCATCTCCATCTCAATAAAACTGCTTCTCTTGATAGAATTTTAAGCTCCATTTTACTTTGAAATTTTCTGTTTCTGATTTTGTATTTCCTTTTAATTCCTAGCATGTTTCGGGAAAAGTGAATCGTGTCCTATTGAGTTTATCATAGTTTTCCCAATTGAAGATCAACTCTGAGCTTCCCATGAAATCATCGGATAATCACATTTTTCCAGTACTTTTCCCTTGATATTTGAAGGAATTTGACTTTAAATGTAATTTTTAAGAACTAATATTGTTTTCATCTCAAGTTAATCCTTCAATTTATTTTGTCTGATCTCTTTTTGATTCATATGGTCTGTCCTAGGTAAACATACTGTTCAACAAAGCTGATTTCTTTGTTTCTGAGTTTTACCTCTCCTGTTTGAGAATTCGTGATTATCTTAGTTTTTTCTGCGTTGATATACAGTTCCGAAAATTCGCATTGTACCAGGAGCTCATTAGCCATTTTATTAATTTCTGTTATTGAGTTAGCGAAAATAACAATGTCGTCTGCGAAAATCAGATTTAACCCATTTATTTAAATACCATTCTCTTACTAGTTCAGCTTCTTAAACACATAATTTAGTATGCAGTTGTATAGAATAGGAGATAGTGGGTAGCCATGTTTAAAAATTCGTTCATTTTTTATTATTTTATTATTTCCTTCCATGGGTATATAGCATCTACTGTTCATATATATATATATCGATTCCCTATTCTTGTAATGGTTACCATAATTGATGGTACCGAGTCAAATCTTTTCCCGAAATCAATAAACGCTTGATAGATCGAAACATTGTACTCCTTACTTTTTATATAATTTGATTGATACACAAATAATATTTGTATTAAAATAGTACAATTAGATTGTATTGTATTAATAAACTCTATCATTACCGATGTATGTCTCGCTAACAAATTGTGTGGTTACGGACTAGCGGGGGAGAATGATTGTATCTAAACGTGTTTGATGGTATTAGGTCGAAAAATATTAAACCCATGTCCAAAGGCCTTTCCAGTGTCCAAAAAATATTTGATAAAATTTTAACATTTGTATATATTATTATTTTTTGTCTTTGCTGTACGTGGATTTATAGGCTGTAATGCATCAATCGATTTGATTTTTGCTGTAAAATAAGAAAAACATAATACTAATAGTATTAAACTTAATCAAATGTATAATAAATTACAATTACCTAGATGATCCCAGTGATGTAGGGCAAGTAAATGTTTGTTGTGAAAAAGTCATTCCGATTAGAGTTCTTTAAAACTCTGCAATACGAATTTATTTTGAAATAATATTACAGGATTTTTTTATTTTATTTTTATGGCATTTACTAAACCATTCATAATTCCTCACAATTTTCTCCCATTAAGTTATTAACTGAAAAGCTGAATTATTACTCTTTCAAATCACGTTTAGATTTTACGGCGAGAATATGAGAATTTTTTTTTATTGAGTGTGATGGCACAACTGAACATTAATCTTACATTTATTTATGAGAAATAAATAAAAGAAACCGCTTCAGAAGTTTTTATTTTATATCTCAAGTTCTATTTTTTTGTGGGGGAGCTGGTTTCAGTTTATAGGGTCCAAAATCCCTGCCAATTTTCGTTTAAATTGGTGGGGTTATGTTGAAGTTATCATAATTTGTATGATTTCCGTAAACAAATCGAAGGCTCCTTTCCACCTTTGATGAAAATTTCGTAAAAAAAATTATTTTACTTTTCTCTACTTCGTTTCTACTTAAAAAAAAAAAAATTTCAATATTGTATGTTTCAATAGTTTAGTCATGGATAGCTTTTTTTCTTCTGAACTGGATGGGTATCGAAATTAAGATTACTTTCACAAAACTTGTTTTGTTGTCCAAATTCGGTTTGAAAATAAAACAAAACATTGATTGTACATATTATACACGATATACATATCTGGAATCTGGGATTTGAAAACTATTCCTGGTGCCGCTGTTTAATTGCTGGATTTATTCTAGGAATGTTTATAATGTTGAGCATTGTGAAGAATTAAAGTAGTGTAATAGCCTTGAGGTATTAATAGTATGTTGATGCTTAACTTAGTTTAAGTTTACTCTGTGAGTGATTCAAAAATAAATAATAATACTAATAGTAACGTATGGCGAAACCGAAGGGTTTCCTGTAGCTATTCAGGATTAATTTATCGCAACCAGCATTAACATAAAACATATACTAAAGGAAAACTTGGTCACGGATAAATTTCGCAGTTACTCAAAGACGCGTTAATCTATCTAGCATGCAACCAATAGCCCTGGAGCCAGGGATCAAAAATCGACCTGATAGCAGGTGAAGGTTTGAATTATTAAATTACGAAAGTGTACGTTATTCTGAGTAAAATAAACCTTGCCTGCCGTTCCAGAGCCGTTGCATTAAAATATCGATATTTTTTTGTTTTTCCACCTATAACTCTCAATTAAATTAAAGATAGTTAAATTGCGGTTCGAACGAATACACAAACTTAATAATTTGGTTAATTGGTAAGGTATAAAACAACGGTCAACCAACGGTGATTTTGACCAAATTTGTCAGAAACTGGGACAAATTACTATAAATGGCCATGTAACTTGGAAATGGGTTACCTAAGAGGAAAAGCCCATAGAATCAAAGCTGTAGAGCATCAAATTTTGCGTATCACAGCGTGTCACAGAATACTGACAAATATTCAAATTATATATCTCGAATCGGGATTCATTCTTTCTTTATGAAATTCGGTATCTTTTGACACATCGCTTATCAAAATCCTTCGCTGCTGCTGGAGAGGTGGAAAAGAGGCTTATACTGCATGTAACAGACTCTAAACAAAAAATAAATAAAAATAATTCGGACACCTATACTGTACTTCCTATCATACCTACATTGAAAATAATTGGTTTTCAGTGCATGTAAAATTTGGTGCTCTGCAACTTTTATTCTATAGGTTTTGCCTCATAAAGAACTCATTTCCAGGCAATACGGCCATTTATAGTAATTTGACTCGGTTTTTGACAATTTTGGTAAAAATCATCGTTGGTTGACCGTGGTTTTCTACCATATCACTTAACCAAATTATTAGGTCTAGGAACTCGTTTGACCCACAGTTTAACTTTCTCTAATTTAATTGAGGATACATTTCTCGCTTTGATGCATCGTTTAGGAGTTATAGGTGAAAAAACAAAGTAATATAGAAAAAGTCTTACTTTTTTGGCTGTAAAAAGTTTTCTGTTGGTGGCCAGCGTTATTTAATTTTGTTTTTTACATATCTAAAGCCATATATACAAGCTAAAAAAAAAAAACTTTTCACACATTTTTCGCGATGGATTTCCCGTTTCGATCCTCAAGTCACTGGCATAATATTCTTCAAATCACCCGCCATTTTTGAAAACAGCGGCTCTGGACTGGCAGACCAGGTTATTTTTACTCAAAATAACAAATAATTTCGTAATTTACAATCAAACCTTCACCTGGGATCAGGTCGATTTTTGGGCCCTGGCTCCAGGCTGCGATACTTTGGCTGGTAAGAAATAGCTGATGAGGCCTAATGATGTTGAAAAAATATATCGCAAAACTATATGCAGAACATTCGGAATACTGAGCAATGATAAGGTAGCCTATTACGGTTATACCCCAGAAAAACTTAAAGAAAATAGATATGTTAAAGTTTATTGTTATAAATAATTAATAACAGACCACAGGGTACTGCATGACTGTCCGAATATCTTGGTTATAAACAAAACTGGAAGAATCATAGAAACAGCAGTGCCCTGTCATTTCAACATAGTAATCACCAGGGCCGAAAGTATCAAGAACTAGAGTTAAAAACGTTATACCATTTGGAAAAAGTAAAAATAAATCCAATAATCATTCCTTCAAATGGTCTTGTACTGAAAAGCACATTAGAGGGCACACATGATCTTGGTCTTGGCTTTGTGTATTTAAAATCAGCAAGCTGTCCTGCTCGATACGTACAATACCGTAAGAAAATATTTAAACAAGTAAATTCATTCATCTGCATTCCTTTGAGGGTTTTCCGGGGCGTGGAAGCTATTCCAGTAGTATATATAAATCTTATATACAATATATATATATTAATGTTAGAACAATATACGATCAATCGTGCAAAGGACTTTTCTTTGAGGTTTAGAAATCGAATAAGAGTAAATATGATGCGTTGCTTTCACTTTCAAAGTTGCCGAGATAATTACATAATGTTGAATGTGGTGAGGATAGCGCCATATAATTGTAGGTTGTTGTGGATGTAGATCTTCATCTCCGGCCTCAGTCCCTTCAAATCATGGCCAATAAATAAGTAAATAAATATGCTAATGAACGTAACCCACAAAATGAAAAGAAAATTCACTAGTTGACGTATTAATTACATAATATTATAATGTCTCCGATACAGCAAAAAAACAAAAAAAAAAAAACATGGGAACGGGATTGGACTCTTCGTTTTTGTTTTTTTTAGGCATATTTTATTATTATTGTGTCAAAATGGCAGATACGACCTTGTACAGAAAAAAATATATATATTGATTTCTATTTTCTCGACTGTTAAATATTTTATGTGCGTTCAAAAACAATATTAATTTTTTGTAAGTTCTGTTATATTTGTCCATTTACTAGAATATTCATCGAGCTATATCTTATTATTAATAATTATTTTATTTCTTAAATTTATATTATTTTAATTCTTTAAAAAAAATAAGGTGTTTCATTTGTTTTAAGTCACCCTTTTTTCCATGGAGTAAAAGTGCGTACTGGGTACATCTAGTCCCATAACAACGGGTAAAAATTTGTAAAAAAAGGGTTCAGACAAACTGGAATGTCTCTGTTGATGCTTCTTCAATGGGAAGCAGTATAAAAATCGTGGAAAACATTGAAAAATTTGATGACATTTTTTTCTTAATATATTACATATATAGGTTTCTTTGTTTTCGAAAAAATCACAAAATGAACTTTAGAATCTACACTATATAATATTCGGTAGTATATATCTCTATTCCAGAGAGCCGAAACTCACGAATACCCATTTCCTTTCCACTTCAATCATAAGACTGTTGACAATTATGCGTTGTTGAATGGGTGTCAGAAGGATGCCAACAAAAATATATAACTATACTAAATCGTTATTTTTTTACTCAAAAAAAATAATAAAAATCATTTTTAACCAAACCAAACAAAGTAAAGCTTTTGTAAGGGATGTTTCTTTTCTCTCACAATTTTGTTTTCTGTTTCTGTTTCTGTTGAATTCAGTTTTTTGTGTCATTCTATCAAATCATGTGTTTTCTATTTTTTATTTATTTTAGCATTAATCGATAATTAATATCGATTAATACTACCAGAAGATAATTATATCACAAAATGATAAAAAATGTGGCTCACAAAAACATTGGGCTATTTGGTCTATATATATAACCTTGTTTTTTTTTGACATGTTGAGGTTGATACGAGGTAGGTCACGCCAAACCGCCCAATATTTGTGTAGGCCATTTCTTTAGTGCCTCATTAAATAGACAAAAATCACCGATCTTCAGATTGAAAACACCCCATTTACGAGAATTTTCATAATGAAAAAAGTTTTAGGTTACGATAAGATGTTATTACATGCATTGATATCCGTTCCTGTGATTGATGCCAGCTAAATACTTAAACAATATTAAAATATCCGTAAACATTAAAGCATGGACAGCTACTGAATTTAAACACATGCCATGAAAAAATATAAATTTGTGAAAATCAAATCATTACCGTACCATAATTTTTTATTTTATCATACTCAAATTTTACCGCCCTCTAATAACTGAATCTCTGAGGAAATTTCCACTTTCCTCATTGCAAATCAGAGCCCGAATCTTGGTGAATAGCTTCATTTCGTTGTAACATACATCTATTTTATTTAATATTGAGATCGGCAAACTCTGTATATTTAATTAAATTCTAAAAGCTAGTAAATTCTCATTTTCTTTCCACTTGAATCGTAAGATAATTTGGTCACAAAGTCAAGAAAAAAGGTGGCATACAATAATATTGGGCTGTTGGGGGTGGAGGTCACGCCAATAGGCCCAATATTTTTGTAGGACGTCTTTTTTCTTGGCTTGGTAATGCAAAAAAAAAAAAGTGATTCTCTAACCGATTTTAAACTAATTAAACAATTAATGTGAACAGTCTTAAATAGTTAATTAAAATTTAAAAATATACTCAGATAATAACCGTGACAATAAAGATTTAGGCTTTGGTGATCTCTTTGGAGCTATGCCCATGTTATTCTTTCTCGCCGTCGTAAAACGAATTGTGGCTTAACGCAGGTAGCCCCATCCTTTCTTCTCCCACTTCCCCATCCCTTACCGTACTAATTGGACTCACAACTAAAAAAATAAATAATTAAGGTAGCTGCGGATTAATTTAATTTGTTGATACAAACTAGTTAGGTACCGAATTAATTAGCTTAATTAATCAACAATCCCGATAAGATTTCTTATCATATTTAAATACTAATTACTTTAGAATTCCGTGCAAGGAGAATGTTGGCGGGTGCTGCATAAAGTAAAAGCATTTGTCATTGCAAGGTTGATAAGTACATTTATCTTTAAATAAATTAAGTTGTAATAAAAATTACAAGAAATAAAATACTACTATGAGATCAAAGAGTAATTAATTCCTTTAAAACACTTTATATGATATTATGAAAAATGCACTAGAAAAATAGATCTAAATACATAAAATAATCCTTTTTCTATTTATAAATGCATTTATTGAAATTTACAACTATAATAACTAAAACTGCAAAACATGAATGCTAATTGGTGAAGTAGAATCTTATTCATCATTCTAATCCTCTAGCTCAATCCCTAACCATCTCCGACCATCCCTATACTCCTCCTCGAAAATTAAAGCGGCAGTGGCCCCGAGAACTTTTGTAAATAGTAATGGCTGGCTTCTCCACTCAAGTCCTGAGCGTATGTGGCTCTAGTGCCCTCTTCCTGAGTCGAATGGCTTCTAATGAAGAGAAGCACTGGGAACTTCTGTCTTGCTTTTTTTTTACCACATGTTGAGGATAAAGTTTGGCTTTGAGTTCTATGGGCGAATGTAGATACTGTATATAGGTATGAATGTGTACAAGATTACTTTTATTTAGGCATATATATATATATATATATATATATATATATATATAATAATAATAATAACAATAACCTTTATTTGTGCATACAATGAAAAAAACAATGGATCAAATTACAAAATCTCTTATATGTACAAAATCAACTTAGTTGAGGTTTTGAGTTCGATTTCTTTCTTTTTTCTTTTTTTTTTTATATTTAACTTTCTTGTAACCACACTAGGTAATGCTACCCTCTTCCAGGCTGTTCCCCCGCAGGTCTTCTTCATCTCCTTGTCCCAGTCGGTCGGCGGGCGTCCTCTCTTCCTCACGTGCTCTCTTGGATACCAATCCATAAACTGCCTGGTCCATGTTAATTCATTCCTCCTGATTACATGTCCGGTCCAGGTCCACTTCCTGATGAGCACTTTTTCCACAATATCTGGAAGGTCAGTCTTAGCTCTGATCCATTTGTTTGTTTTTCTATCCCTTCGAGTTATCCCCAGAAGATATCGCTCCATTCCTCTGACGGTTATCCTCAATTTGTGGCAAGTCTTCTGGTCAATTGCCCATGTTTCACAACCATATGTCATGACAGGAAGTACTGTGCTCACCCAAAGTTTTCTCTTGACCTCTGAGCTCACCGAGGATCTATATATATCCTTAAATTTGAAGAGTGCGCGCCATCCCTGGGTACATCGCCTGATTATTTCTTCATTTTGTCCTTTGATTGAGATAAGGTGCCCAAGATATAGAAATGTATCTACTTTCTCTATATGGTGTTCGCCTATTTTTATATCTCCCTCAACGTTCACTGACATATAATTGCATTTTTTATAATTTATTTTCAGTCCTATGTTTTCTCCAGCCTTTATTAATTGGTTTGCCATCGTTAGGATTTCTTCTATATTTTTACCTATTAGGACTTGATCATCAGCAAACTCTAAATGGTTCAGCCACTCTCCAAAAAGTTTCATTCCTTTGTTCTGCCAATTCATAGTTTGCATCAAATCATGGAGAACTGATATAAATATTTTAGGAGAAAGGGTATCACCTTGTCGTACACCTTTCCTAATTTTTATTTTTACTGTTGATTTTCCTGATTTATATCCTGCATTGGATCTCGAATACATATCTTCCAGTATCTTGCATATTCTTGAACTAATATTTCTCTTTTTCAACATATTTATGATAGAATCGGATTTTAGAGAGTCAAATGCTTTTTCGTAATCCAGAAAAAGGAGGCTCACTGACAGATTATAGTCATTAGCTTTCTTAATTAACTCTTTAATCACAAATATGTGGTCTACAGTAGAGTAATTCTTCCTAAACCCGGCTTGATGTTTTTCTAATTCTATATCCAATTTGTCTTCTATTCTTCTAAGTAGGATTTTAGAAAATATTTTATATAAAACTGAGAGTAGGCTTAATGGGCGGTAATTATTTAAATCTCTCTTATCTCCTTTCTTTGGCAGAATTATGAGTTTTGCAGTTTCCCATTCTTCAGGAAAGCTTGCATTCTTAAGGCATGTATTATATAAGTGAGTGAGTGCCTGCGCTATTATCATTCCCCCAGCTTTTATGTGTGCAATTGTCAGACCATCAACACCTCCTGATTTTTCTTCCTTACAAATATCTATGACACTTAATACTTCTTCAATCATAATTTCTTCTTTTGGATTCCAGTTTTCTATGTTCCACTCCGCAGTTTTATCTTTTCTTTTATCATAATATAGTTTTTCATAATATTCTTTTATTCTATTATTTATCTCCAAGTTATCATTTAATTCTTGCCCATTTTCATTTAAAATAGCAGTCATTTTTGTTTTAGAGATCCCTACCTCTTTTAGTTTACCTCCTGTCCTAATGGCTTCCTCCATCTTTTCTACTTTCCTTTCTCTCAGCCAGTTCTCAATTTCCTTTCTGATTAATTTGTTAAGTTGCCTTATATCTTGCTCCTTTTTTTTTAAATTTCTTCTTTTGCTTAGAAGATTTTTAATCTTTCTTGGGAGATTGGCAAAACTGATTTTAACTTATCTTCAAAATTCCATTTTATTAGGTTTTCTGATTTAAGTTTACTGGATCTCCTATTTTCTTTTTTATGTTTTACAATGGTGAACATTTTATTCAACATTGCCCCAACTGATCTGTGATCACTGCCAATGTCAGGGTGGTTTAAAACTTCCACATTGAACACTAATTGCTTATTTTTAACGATTATGAAGTCTATTTCATTTTTTGTCTTTCTATCTGGGCTCTGCCATGTCCATTTGTTATTAGGATTTTTTTCAAAAAAGCTATTCATGATGTAAAGACCATTAGCTTCCACAAACTCAATTAGTCTTTTCCCTCTATTATTCAATTCACCGATTCTAAATTTACCCATATATTTTGAGTTACCTTTACTACCTATTTTTGAATTAAAATCTCCGATTAATATTAATTGATTATATCTGTCCTCATCAATTGCTATTTGTAGATCCAAATAAAAATTTTCAATCTCACTTTCTTCTGCATCTGTAGTGGGAGCATAAACTTGTATTATTTTATTAGTCGTCTTCTGGTCTTTATTTAGGTCTATTAATAGCCTAGAAATGCGATGAGTGTAGGTTTTGAATGACCCTACCTCCATTTCCTTATTTCTATTTAAGCCAGTTCCACCTTGCCCTTTTTCTGTACCATTATAATACAGTGTTGTACCATCCTGGTACTCCAAACTGCCTGTGCCATATCTCCTCATTTCTGTCAGACCAAAACCACCCCTAACCGATAAGAGACAAGAGTTCTACAATTATAGGTGATTATATCCCATTTTTTCATCTGTGATAATTTTTTAGTTTCCTTTTTATTTATTACCCCGTCGAAATTTCCATTGTCATAACCTATTTTATTAACCTGGTTGCCTATAAACTGCTAAGAATTCGTTACAGAACCAGAGGTTCCTAATATTTTGTCACCCTCATTTGTGGCCTGTTTGAAATATCTCTCCAGGCTGCTGCTTTCAAAGAACTATTCATTTTCTTATTGCCTTGTTTTTTATTATACAAATCTTCTATCTCATTTTTCCGAGGTGACTCGGCCTTATTTTCGGGAGTGGATTCCTCACTTCTCTGTCTTTTAGTTCTTTCTGTTGTATCACTATTCATTAATTCATCCACAGCTGTGTCTTTTGATGCAATTCCTGACTCTATATTACTGCTCGGATCTTCAGATTTTAAGTCTTCTAAAGTATAAATGACACCATCAATAAATGCTCTATCTCCTCTATATTTTGCAATTCTTCCATTTTCACGAGCTATTTTAATATATGGCCATAATTCTTTCCTGGTTACTCTCTCTTGAGGAATATAATCGCAAGAGAACTTCATATTTGATTTAAGTTGCCAGCTTGCATTCAGAATCTGTATTTTTCTTCTCATTGCTATAAATTTTATCAACACCAGGCCTATTCTGTTTTAATGGTGATCCCAATCTGGTGATCAAGTCTATCTCTGAAAGGCTGAGATTAATTTTCAAACAGTTATTTATAGCATTTACTACAGTCTCTTCCAGCGTTTTATGCGTTTCATTTGTGATGTTTTTAAAATTATATAATATTAGGTTTTTTTCTCTATTATTATATTTTTTTTAATCAATATTTTGGTTATTTTTGAAATTTCGTTTTTAAATGCAGTTTTTAATAGGTTGTGTGACCGTTCTAAATTTTCTAGTTTTGATTTTAGTTCGTTCAACTCAATTTGAAAGCATTCCACCGATTCTTTTAAGGTTCTCATCTCCTCGTTTCCCTTTTTAACTTGATCGTTTGTATCCCTCAGAAGGGTCATTACGTCCTTTAAAGTAATTTCTGCAGCCATTTTTAGGTAAAACAATCAAATTAAATTAAGTGATCAACAGTTTATTTATTTATCACACAGCTATAAACTGATAATAGATAAATACCTCGAGCTTGAACACCACGATATGGGCGATGTGGTGGGGAGCTGCCAGATCCAGCCTACAATGAAGATAAGGGATGCCTGACCTGATATTTGTCGGATATTGCTACTATAATTGTACAACTACCTCTATTACTATTGTCACCAAATTTCACTAATCACTTCAGTAACACTTTATCTTTCACTGAGCAAAAAATCGTCGCCGTAGGTGTAGAATTTCTAAGCGTAAAACTATATAGCACAGAGACGATGTTACTAAGTCAGCGGTCCAGACCGAACTCATATCTATATATATATATGTTTATTATTTATATTTATTTCCTGTTGTTTGTATATATTATATGAATAAACTGTAGTAGCCCTAATACTTGTTGCCCCTCATAAGGCAGATTGCATTATCATACTATTAAAAAAAAAAATAAAATAAAGCATATTTCTTTAAAAAAGAATATCTAAAAAACTATAAGGTATTTTGCAAAGATTGTTCAGTACAATATTAAAATACTTAAAAACCTATAAAAATGATTATATATTTTTTTTTTATAAAATCAATGATTACGGAGATATTTATGAGATTATATTTATTGTATATTTATATTTATTTCTACTTTAAGTAAAAATTGCTCAAAAGTAATAAATTTGTATTGTTCATAGTAGATGATACCTTTTGGAAGTTTAATTAGTTTTTTTTTATCATTTTCGATCGTTCAAATTATTATTCAAAGTTTCTTTCTTTTAATGATTCTTAAAACTCATTGACAACAGACTTGTATTCGACATGGATCAATGGAGAATTTCGTGATAATGATATCAGCCAATAGTTACAAAGTGACAAAGTAGTTTTATTGCAACACTTAACTTAATGGTTTTATCTATATTGTAATGATTTATTTTCTTCTCTAGTTGTATGCTACGATAAGTTTCGATAAATATTGAAGTCATTTAGTGGTATTGAAATAAAAACAGCAGTCATATGTTAAACCTTTAACAAAAGGAAAGTTACAGGAGGTCAAATATGGATTTTAAAAAATAAAACATTAACATGTCTGTACAACTAATCCAGAAAATATGGAACGAGGAAATGATACCTCTTTCTTGATTTTCAGAAAGCCTACGACAGTATTATAAGGGAAGAAGTATACCAAAATCTGCTAGAATTCCCTCCCAACTCCTTCAAAGTTGGTCCGTTTGATGAAGATGACCATGAAGAAGGTGAATTGTGCTGCCCAAGGTGGTGGAGGGCTTTATAAGGTTTTGGAAACCAACAAGGGTCTTAGGCAGGGTGACAGCCTTGCCTGTTTATTGTTTAATATGGTATTGGAATGTGCTGTTAGAAGCTCAGGTGTACAGTTTGGAGGCACCTTATTTAACAAATCGGCTCATATCCTTGACTTCACGGATGACTTGGACATAATGGGAAGAAGCTTGGCATCTATGAAGGAGGCATTTCTCGCTCTACAGGAAGCGGCACAAAGAGTGGCTCTAACATTAAATGAGTCAAAAACGAAATATATGAGAGCACGTCCTCAATCATTAGATCGGCAGCATGCCCAAGTAAAAATCGGTGACTTCACGTTTGAGTGTGTGAACAATTTATTTATTTGGGCCCCCAAGTGAACTCCGACAATAATATGCTGCAAAAAATTAATAGACAGTTAACTTATTTCGGGCACCTGAAACATATCATAAGTAGATGTCTCTCGAGGATCACCAAGGTGCGGGTTCATAAGGCCTGTTCTGATTTATGCTTCCGAATGTTGGATGATCTTTCGAGCTCAAGAACTAATGCTCCTAAGATTCGAGAGGCGGATCGTTAGAAGAATCCTTGGGCCAGTGTTCAGCGATAAAGTTTTGTGACAAAGAACTTATTCTGAAATAGAAGAAATGTAGAATGATACAAATGCGTCAGATTCATGAGGATTGGAATTCTTCGTTGGGCCGCTCATTTTCTCGAATGAAGAATGATGAGGTCCCAAAGAAACTTTTGGAAGGAAGGATACACGGCAAAAGAAGGGTTGGAAGACCGAGACTTCGGTGGGCCGATGGAGTGGCGGAGAATGCGCAGTCCATCATAGGAGTAAGAAACTGGAAGGAAGTGGCAACGAAGCGAGAAAACTTGCGGTTGATGTTGCGGGAGGCCTTGACTCACCTCTAAGTTGTGGTGCCGGAAAAAGAAAGAAAGATAAGGGCCTAATCTCTCCTGGTCTAAAGAAAGGCTCCATGTGTGCGCGCGTAGTAATTACAGAGGCATAGCACTCCTTCCGGTTGCCTACAAGATAATGACCAATATTCTACTTAACCGGATATATCCGTATAATAAAAACATAATAAGCGACCACCAAGCTGAATTCAGAAGAGGAAGGAACACGCTAGACCAGATCTTCATCCTAAAACAAGTACTCGAAAAACGATGGGAACTAGCTAAGGATACCCACGCCTTATTTGTTAATTTAAAAGCAGTCTTATGATTCCGTCGACAGAACTGTATTTGGGAAATCATTCCGAGAGGTTGGTGAGATTGACGATAGCATGCACAAATGACCTTAAATCTCGATTCCTAATACAATGAGAAGTATTAGAAATACAATACAAATACAAATAAAAGAAATAGAAGTATTATTGGGTTGGAAAATGAGTCCTTTCGATTTTTCAGGGTGAAATAAAACTCAATGTACTATAAACATAAAAATTATTTTAATCTACAATATATTGACCATTATTCAATAGGACTTTCTCCCATGTTTATACTAATTGCATAATGCCATGTTCATAGAATTTCTGGAGTTTATTGTTAAAAAACTGGTACAAGTGGTTTTTGATGTCATATTTCTTTTTGAATTTCTTTCAGTTAATGGGGTTCTTCAGAGACCGGAATAAGTGGTAGTCACTTGGAGCTATTTCAGGTGAATAGGGAGGGTGGGGTAAAAGGTCCCATCCAACACAACATCCTTCCGAGCGTTTATTTTTAATTGATTAGTCCAATTTTGTTAATTTTGAGCGGTATATGAAATGAAAAATAATTTTATTCTGACACTGAAGTCCCTTTAGAATAATAGTAGAGTTAAAAAAATATGTGCATTAGTCTGGCATGTAGATATCATACAAATATATACAAAAAATACTAAGGAAATTGTAAATATAGAATAGAATAGAAGAATCAACTTTATTCTCAAGTCCCTTGAGAATAAATATATATATATATATATATATATATATATATATATATATAGAGAGAGAGAGAGAGAGAGAGAGAGATTCTAAGGAAAATACAAATATATACAAAGGAAAAACACAAATATATACAAGAAATACTGAGATTGAAAAAAAGTGAATAAATAAAAATAAAATGGCTCCTGTCAATTAACTGCTGGTGACCAACTTAATTATATAACCCAGAATTTTTTACAAGCTTGCGGAAGTTTAAATTTGTAGTAGGTGGTGGAATAGGAGTTGAAGGAGTTTATGTGGCTTGGCGTATGGAGATGGGTAAGGAGTCTTTGGATGCAATCCGACTTTGACGTTCTTCTAGGAGCCTCACTACTAGATCCCGAAGTTTTTCTACGGACTACACTATCGTAAAATATCAATTTTTCATCTCCTGTTACTAACCTTTTCAAAAATGGGTAGTTTTGTTGCCGTTTCTGTTGTGAATCACAAACAGAAATGCGTGTTGCAAAGTTGACTTCGGCTAGCTGAGCTTGTGCAAATGGTTTTCTAAGCTTGTGTGCGACATATTTAGGGTCATAGTAATCTCTCGCACTGATTCGGTTGGATCTTGATCAACAATGGTCTTAACATTGCTCATTTCAATTTCATGTGGGGGACCAGACCGTTGAATATCATTGATGTCAAAATTTTCTGAATGAAATTTGGCAAACCAATTTTGACAGGTGAGTTCGGTTAAGGCATCATCGCTATAAACACTGCAATTTTTTCAATGAGCTTCCGCAGCACGCTTACCTTTTTTAAAATAATACAACAAAATATGATGGTGATGAATGATATTTTCTTTCATATTCAAAGTGCAATAGCAAACACAATACTAAGCTAGTTTCAACAAGAGTAACAGATATAGTTGTTGACATATTTGTTGACAAATCGGATAAACAATCCACCTTAAGGATTAATTAATCAGATAAGGACTGTATCATATTGACATACAAATAAACAGAAAAACCGAAAGGACTTATTTGCCAAACCAATATCAGAAGCCTTCAAAGTTCGTAATGGCTTACGTCAGGGAGCTGGCCTCTAACTGAGATTGTTCAACTTAACTAAAGAAGATGACAAGAACAACATTACATGAAAATGGAGGGATGCACATCGGAATGAATCATAAAAATCATTGGATGTGCTGATGATATAGATGTCCTTGAAAGCAATCTAGAGGACATTGAGAAACTCGCTAAGACTGATAAGGGAAGCAGAACAAATGATAATAAGCTGAAAATTTCAACCCAATAACAGGATCTATTTAGAAGAGAGATCGTTTCCGATTCAATACCTCGCCAAAATTCTAATCGCTGGCCTCCAAAATTACCTCAATAAATGACCTACGGTCAGAAATACACCAGCATATACTCGTAACCAGAGTTTTCTACCATTTTTCCAAATTATCGAAATCCCGTAAAATCTCAAGAAATCTCAAAATAATGGTATACTTTGCCGTAACAAAACCAGCTTTAATGTACGGCTGCGAGATCTGGACACTAACCGGCATCCTTGAAAAATGTATTGCAAGATTTGAGAGGAAAATCCTCTGTCCGATAACCGTAGCAATTTGATATTAGAGTATTAAAACATGGAGGAGAAAGACCAATAGAAGGAACAGAGGTTAAGATGGGCGGAACATGTAGCTCTCAAATCTGGAAGGCTCTACAGAACAATTTGTGCATAATAGTAGTCAAAAGACGACTGGAAGGCCAAAACCCAAATTGATACATCGAATCAACAGAGATACAATAAGAGCTGCAAACAGATAACTGGAAAGAAATAGCCTAACAAGAAGAGCAGAGATGAAAAAGTCTGGTTAAGGTGGCAAAATATGAAAAAAGTATTGTACTATCTAAAAAATAAAAAGGTGTGTTACGATGTTTTGGTAACATCAATAAAAGTATAAAATATATTTAACAAGAAGCAAAAGGAAATTGGCTTGAGGTCAAATATAGATGCAGTAAAATATATATATATATATATATATATATATATATATATATATATATATATATATATATATATATATATATGTATATATATATATATATATGTATATATATATATATATATATATATAATATAAAAAATAAAACATTAACATAGCTGTGTGTAAAATAAAATCTAATAATAATAATAAGCTTTATTGACATCAAAGCCTTTTCCTTTAGGGAGGAATTTTAATGGAGCTGGGCTACAGCAAAAACGAATAAGTTCATATAATTACTTCTATTAAAATAAAACAGAATATATTAGATTATCCTTCATAAAATCAATTTAAGATATAAAACAAAATCGTACAGCAAACAAAACAAACTCTCCAAAAACACTGAAAAATAAAATAAGACAAAATCAAACGACACAACTAAATATTATTCCAACTTTTTTTTTCCATCTGCTTCTTTCCCAAATAAAATAATCTATTGGTCAGTTGTGATTGCTATTTACAATTGTTTCCTTTTACTACTATCCTTATTATTTTCATTTTTGGTTACTGTTTTTCTCACCTTTTTGTCTTCGTACATATTTGTTTAGCTAATACTCACATTATCCAAATCAAGTTCTGGATTTCGATGTTCGTAACACATTTTGAAGGTTTTGATTTATTTCAGCTGTCTTTCGGTCTATTTTATTTCTTCCCTAGTCTAAACTACACATTCTTGTATTTCTAAAACTCCCTATTTCTTTCCTTCTTCTCCCTCTTTCGTGTATCACTTTTATTTAAAGAGTTTTCTTCCCGGCTTCTTTTGTTACATATTGCATACTATACTTTTCAGCAATTAAATCTGCTAAAATAAATAATTTGCTTTTAACAAACAGTCTGTCCTTCCTAATTGCAGATTTAAACTCTTTTTCTTACTTTTCAACAAGACATGGGAATAACTGCGCCTTTATCTGTCTAGTTTCCTTGGAGAAATCTTCTTTAATAATCCTGTTATTGTACTTTTCATTCTTTACAAGATTTTCCTTCACTTTAAGAATGTCCTTTATTAAATGGGATGAAGACAATTTGACAACAGTAATATATGCTTTTGGCAATGGTGAAAATATTTGCTATATCATACTTTACTATTTAGGCAATAAAATATATCCAATATTTATTTAGTTTTTCAAAATTGTTGAGGGACTTATGTTATTTTCGAGATAATTAACTTTGATCATCAAATCGTCTGTTTCTTTTTTGATGCTATCAATGTTTTTATCTATATTTTTTTCGAGTTTTTCTAAGATTTTAATTATTTTTTGTGACTCCATTGTACAATGTATCTATGAATAAAGAACAAAATAAAATCTATAAATGGTAAAATTTTATATGACTAAGAAGGAAAAAGATCTTAAATATTTCAAATCAAAATGGCATCATTGTTTAAGAATTCGCAATTGTTAGTCATCCGCTTTCCCGCAGCCAGTATATCCTGTCATTAAATAATGGGATCAAATTAACAAGATAATTTTCAAACGATGAGTTGCTAGTTGTTTAGGGAGAAGGAAGGCTGTAGTGGACTCGCATAATTAAAGGGCACGGGCAAGGATAAATCGCGAACTATTAATAAAACATAACAAGGGGCTATTTACTCATGGTGATATTTATCAAAAATGAAAGTTATTTATAAATTAAGTAATGAAGGAATCGTCCTATGTTTAAAATATGTATATTTGGACGCTGTTAAGAATGTGAATATATTGTAATTGTAAAAAAAAATAATTCATTTTTAAGCTTAGAATATCAAGGAAGTGGACTATCTTGAAAAATTCTTTAATTTTTTAACAAAAAATAAAGAAGAAACAAAAAGGAAAAGAAAAAAACAATAGAAAAGAGCACGTATTTTAGCACCCTTTTTTGGGTTTCATATGATACCAGAATATAAAATTTATTTATAAGAAATATAAATGCTAAAGATAATGTAATATTTACACTGGATTTATAATTTGAAGAATATGATTATAATACTACAATTTGAAATAATAAATTAAGGGACTAAATAAGAGCACATAACTAGTGATCAGATAAGTTAAAAAACCTGTTAATAATACCTCATACTATAGACAAATAAGCTTGATCCCGATCCTCTCAAAAATCTTTGAAAAATCCTTCTAGAACGCATCCTATCCATTTTCGAATCCCACAATATCACTCGGATATTCCCTTCCTAATTAATCAGTGGTGCAACAACTGGCGCATCAAAATCAACGAACCCAAATGCAAGCATGTCATCTTTACACTCCGACGCAGATCTTTCAACCTATCCTTTTCATATCTGTATCTCTTCCCATCTCAGATACAGTTCGATATCTTGAATTCTTTTTAGACAAAATACTAACATGGAGCCCACATAGCAGACATAAAAGGCAATAACATAACTAAAGATTAGGCCAGTTATAAAGACTACTTAACGGAAACTCAAATATCTCAATTGAAAACAGATTATTAATATACAAGACCATACTACAACCCTCCTGAACCTACGGACTTGAACTATGGGGGACATCTAAATTTTCCCGTATTTGATAGTTTTTTATTGCATATTATATGGCACGTTTTATGAGTGCTTACTGCATAAAATTCCAGGCCATGGTTATGATCTATTGGAGTGAGGAGAAGTGCAGAGGGAAATGGATTTGTCACTATTATTTATTTCATTATAACAATTATTTTCATTAAATTTTGTCTTCTTTTTTTTTTCCACGAACCGGCCAGCAAGGACCAGGCGAATATCGTTTCCGTTTCCTCTTCACTCCCTCAGCCTTCCTCTTACTCCAATACTCTCTCATTCTCCTGGACTGTTCCTCTCGCTCTTCCTTAGTCAATTTTCTCCCTCGTCTTTCCCTCCCACCTACAAGAACCCCAACCCCTTTCAGTTTTTCCCTAAAAAGCTCTCTATCCAAACAACCTTTATTCGTGATTTTTAGACTGTCTAGTTCCTCTTTTGGACTGCCAGAAGTCCAGAAGAACACCAGCTGTATGCGCTTTATGCCATCAAGGGCACCGAGCGAACTACAAGGGTTGCCAAACATATAAGGAACTAAAAGCAAGAATTTATTCAGCTCCAAGAGAAGAACGGCCATCCAGGCCACCAAGACAACCCTCTAGAACTGTAAATACAAGAGTGTCCTATGCTCAGATATTCAAAGGAGATACTGCACCCACACAAACTCAGGCCCTGCCACAAGAACCTCAACCTCGAGTATTAACATCTCAACCTCAAGACCCTTATCCCATCTCTGAACCTAGGCCTAATAACCAGGCATTCATTCCTCCTCCTCCCAATGCCACTGACCTCACAAGCCTATTGACTTCTTTTCTCTCTGAATTCAGATCACTCATCACTCCTCTCATTTCCTTACTTACCAATGTTGTATCCAACCTCATCCCACTGCCGAGAAATCCTTAAATGTCCCCAATCAAATCCCTCTCCGTCCTCCTTTGGAATGCGAATGGTATTCGAAATCACATCAACGAGCTAACAATCTTATTACAGGAAAAAAACATTGATGTAGCATTAATAACTGAAACTCGACTTACCAACAAACGACCACTTAACATCCCCAACTATCATATCTATCGAACCGACCATCCTGATGGAACAGCACATGCTGGCACTGCCATAATTATCCATCAATCCCTTTCCCATCACCTATTCCCTTTGCCGACCCATAATTTCCTACAATCCACTTCCGTGATAATCCAAACTTCTCCTTACCCAATAGCAGTAGTTGCAGCATACTCCCCGCCTAAAATACCTATCTCAGAATCCCAATTAACTTCCTTCCTTAACTCCTTAGGACACCACTTCCTTCTAGGTGCAGACTTAAATGCTAAACACCAGCAATGGGGAGCCAGAACCACAAATTCCAGAGGACGAACATTGCTATCTGCACTTAATTCCCATCACAGCAACATCCTCTCACCCAATTCTCCCACATACTGGCCAACAGATCCTAACCGCAATCCCGATCTCCTAGATTTTTTCATCCACAAAGGTCTAGGGTCCCTTAATTATAGCATTTCAAGACTTGATGATCTTTCCTCAGACCATAGTCCCCTAATCCTAACGGTCTCCACATCACCAATTCCCAAACCACCTCCACCTTCATTTATCAGGGGGCCAGTTAATTGGAACCTCTTCCGTCAAATACTGGATGATAATATTGACCTCAGAGTTTCCTTAAAAACACCTGCAGACCTAGATGAAGCAGTATATTCCATGACTACCTTGATCCAACAAGCAGTTTGGACTGCATCTTCACCTGATCCTTCTAAAAAATACCGCAAAATAAATCCTCTACCCCAAGACCTACTGGACCTTATTAATAGGAAACGATGCTCTAGGACCATCTGGCAAAGAACCAGGCATCCTGATGATCGGAAATCATATAACTATTATTCCAAGCAGGTAAAACAAAAACTGGCTACGTTTAGATCCCAATCCTATAATTCCTATCTTTCCTCACTATCTGCAAGTGATAACTCCCTCTGGAATGTAACAAAAAAAATCCTTAAATTCCAATCCTTTTCCCACCCCCTCCGCCGTGATGATGGTTCCTGGGCTTCGTCAGATGAGAATAGAGCAGAAGAGTTTGCTAAACATCTATCGTACACATTCACTCCTCATCCTGAACTCCATCCCTCCCATACTGCTGAAGTTAAAGAATTCCTCTCTTCATCGATTCCTCTCTCCTTACCTCCTACAGCCGTCAACCCCTCTGAGGTCAAATTCCTTTTAAAGAACCTAAAACCTCGCAAATCTCCAGGACACGATCTCCTTACTTCCCAGATCCTCAGACAACTTCCCAAAAAAGCAATTATATTCCTTACATATCTATTCAACTGTATCCTCCGCACAACCCACTTTCCCCTGGTGTGGAAACACTCCATAATTATCCTCTTTCCTAAACCAAGTAAACCTGTTAATTATACATCATCCTATAGACCGATAAGCTTACTTCCGATCCTTTCCAAAATCTTTGAGAAAATCCTTCTCAAACGCATCCTACCCATACTCGAATCCCACAATATCCCTTCCCATCAGTTTGGATTCCGCTCAAGACACTCCACTGTCCAACAAGGCCTTCGCGTTGTGGACCACATATCCTCTGCACTTGAAAACAAGCAATATTGCACTGGTGCCTTTCTGGACGTAGCTCAAGCTTTCGACCGGGTGTGGCACGATGGCTTGCTTTTCAAGCTCAAAACCCATTTACCGCAACCCTTGTACCTAGTCCTCAAATCTTACCTTTCAAATCGCTCCTTTCAAGTCCGCTGCGGCACTGAACTCTCCAAACATTATCCAATTGAGGCTGGTGTTCCACAAGGCAGTGTCTTGGGCCCAGTTCTCTATATCCTTTTCACCGCTGACATCCCTTCAAGTCCTGATACCTTCCTAGCAACATTTGCTGATGATACTGCCATCCTATCCTCCCACTCGGATCCTCTAATAGCGTCCCAGAACCTGCAAAGACACCTTTCCTTCATCCCGTATGTCCATGACATCATCCCATCCAGATTCTCCAACTTTCACCAGAACCTCATTCATCATCCCAATCCTCTAGCGCAATCCCTATCCAGCTCCGAGCATCCATACCATCCCCCTCGAAGGTTGAAACGGCAGTGGCCTCGAGATCTTTTGTAAATATGCCTTTGGAGTCCTGGCAATGGCCAGCTTCTCCACTCATGTCCTGAGCGTCTGTGGCTGTATTGCCCTCTTTCAGTCTCCACTGGCTTCTAATACTAGTGATGCGACTGGAAAAGTGGCACTGGGATCTTCCGGAGTCTTGCTTTGCCTTCCGCGTGTGGAGGTAAAAGCCTGGCTCGGAGATTCTTGGGCAAATGTATATATTGTATATAGTTATGATTGTGTTTAGAAGTTTTTATTTTATTTTATTTTATTTATTTTTTTTTTATTTATTTACCTTCTTCATCAGTATCATTTATTTACTTCTTATATTTATATTTATTTCTTTATTATTTGTATATATTGTATGAATGAGAACTTTTAGCCCTAATGCTTATAGCCCTCCAGCAGTGGCTGATTGTATTATTATTCAATAAATAGATTTCAAAAAAAAAAAAAAAAAAAGTTCCTCTTTTATTAGTTTTACATATCCCCCCTTACTTTTATAGCTGCAAACTTTGTCAAAAATGTTCTTGTTCAGTCTTTCACTATTCATCCTGACCATGTGCCCGTAGAACCTCAGTCTTCTTGTCCTGACGACTGTTTCCAAATCTTCCAAATTTTTGTATATTTCTTTATTGGATTTTAGCCTGTATCCCTCTTGCGTTACCTTGGGTCCGTGAATCCTTCTCAGAATCTTCCTCTCAATCATCAAGATTTTCTCTAGGCTCGGAAGGCTGACTGTTTCCATACCATATAATATTACAGGTCTTGTAATATCACTACTGTACAGTAATGCCTTATTTTTGCATTTGAGAACAAATTTTTGTTGTTTAAACATTCCTGATGGCGAAGTTCAGTCTTTCCAGTTTGGTTATTTTTTCTTCTTTATATTTATTTTAATAAATATTTTCGTTTACAATTAATTTCATTTATTAATAATGCTTCTTTAATAGTACTCTCAATGATAGCGATAAATGTGTTGGATAACTTTCGAGAACTGATTCCTCATTCTGATTTTTTTTTCCTAAGGCATATTTTAACTGTTCTGATTTAATATATTCTGTTCATGACCCTGGGAAGTATTTTGGACGCACTTTCGCTTGTAGATTTTAATTTTTCTTTTTATAGAATAAAGACATCGGTGATTCACATACAGGCACAGGCACACGCGCTCACGACAAATTTATGAGAAAATTGTAAGGGATCCAGGTTTAATTGACATTGTTAATGGTCTTATATTTATTCATTTTCAATCAAAGGACTGCACATTTTATTTAGTTTTATGAAGATTGTGACAAATAGTACCATTAATGTGTAATTATTTTATCATAGTAATTTATATTATCATGGCATGATGAACTAAAGATGAAGCTATAATAATGTCAATAAAAATAAAATAATCTATATATTATTGTATATATTTACTCTGATGAAGAAGGCCTACTTTCATCTTCGGGAGTGCGAAGCGCTATGGAGTTTCCAGTTGATATGTCGAGTCAATTATATGTTGTCTCGAGACTTTTTCTTTATGGCTTTATAATTTTTTTTTTTAGCTTTGGTTCTAATAACGCTTTATCTCTATTTTTTAATGATTTTGACTATAAGAAGAGTTGGTAAGTACTTGTTCTCTCTTTCGAACAAACGAATAATTAGCATTACTAAAAATTAAAAAAACGAATCCCCTAGAAATAACAGAGGACATAACCAACTGCAAACAAACTGGATACTAACCACAAAGGTGTTGAGTTCAATAATTCTGAGATCAACGTTAATAAAATAATTCATCAATAAACACTGTAAATGGTTAATAACAATACTAAACACTTGTTTAGCATTCTCTAGCTTTCTCCTAATAAAAAAATTTATGTTATATGGAAAGCAGAAAGAAGGTCTGAACAGTAGAAATATAAGTGCGGTACAAACATAACTCTTTATGAATAAAAAGTGTAATTTATTTATATAAAATACACATATTTATGTAATATTTATTTCAATATATCCCAGGCTACAGAAAAGTAGAAAAGAAATAAATGCTTTGTGATAATTTATTGTTATAATTTTTTCTGAAAACACTAATGCTGCGAGGAGACAAAATATCACAGCACAAAACAAAAGGTGAATCTCATTCTGTAGCAAACCTCAACTTAATATCAAGTGATATTGACTCATCGTTTATTATGCACGAGAAGTTTTCTAAAAGTGGATAATATATAGTCTATTTGAGGCTGATAAATAAAAACAAATTACGAATAATTCATGATTATTTGAAAAACAGGACTTTGCCTTGTTTCAACTGTCAAAAGCCCCTTAAAATGAGAAATTTGTCTAGTTCACAATGCTACAATTAATTATTAGTTAAACGTGACTTAATTAAAAAAACAAACAAAAAACATAACTTTTTTGTTCTCTACCCATGCCTAACGATTGTCTATATTGAATTTATTTGTTGCTTTTGAAGTCAGCTACAATCTCTTCAAATATATTTATATATACAATTTATATATAAATATATATTGATAAACGATAAGAAAGAGATAATTTACCAATTCGATTGCTATTGCAGAACTGATTACTGAAGTATATGGCAATCAGCCATGCATAATACTAGCCAACCTTGGTTTCAATTACATGCCGCTAAATGTATTCTCAATACTTTTTCATCTGACAATGTTGCTCTGTTATTGGTTTTCGGTTGAAATAATTTAATTAATGGAATGGAGGCGAAATCAAATAACTACAAAAACATAATTTATAATTTTAGTACGAATTTGTATAATGTATCAAATTTTATTGCCATAAAAGCAACCCCCACCATTCCATAAACCCACTTATTCCTTTCCACCATATAATAATCTCGTATTATGTGAAACTGGTTATGCATTCTCTTATAAGTAAATCCGTGTTAAATAGCCATTGACACTTTCTTCCGGATAAAAATGGGTACAATTATACTTTGTACAATAATAAAAAAAAATGTGATGGTGTTTTTAAAAATATTAAACCAGTTAGTTTAGATAACTTCAGCACTGAACCTGTGATATAGCACTAAAAACATATCTATTATTCTCAATCGAAGTTGTAAATAATATTTTATTTTTCTGGGTAATATACATATTTCAGGAATTTCTCACTTCCTTTTATTTATTTATTTTTCTTGTGTGTTTCCAGTAATTTTACTGTACTGAAGTGAAAAATATTTCGCGTTATTGAGAATATACATTATTAAACGAGGTTCTAATAAATTACAAAATCATTTCTTCGTCAATTTTGTTTTAAGTTTTTCATTTTCTCGGAAATATATATCCGGAATTTCTTAGGGGTTTGTTTTAATTCATCTCTTCCCTAATATATTTGTACTAATTTAAAAAATGAAAAAACAAAACCATTTTCTAAACAAGAAGTTTTACGAGATTAAAATTAAGTATAGCCTTGCAATGCTACATCAACTTTTTTGCTAAAACTCACTTTCTGTAAGTAGACTATGTGTCACTGTTTTTATTCTTGTTTACATATTTTTTATTTATTTTTTATATTTTATTAAAAAATAATACATGTTGCCAAACTTAAGGCCATTAAGTATTAGAACTACGTGAGACTCATTCATACCTTATATACAATAACAAAAGCAAAAAATTATAACAAAAGAAAATATAAAAAACTGTGATAAAAAAAAAGTAATGAACCTTTTTTTTTATATATAAGGGGGCAGCAGATATTTTTAAAATTTATTTTAGGTATATAACGGTAATTACAGGAATAATTTTATCATTTAATTTTTTTATGTTTTTCCTTGACACGAGCTTATAGAATATGAACTACCGAGTATTTCATTTAACTGAAGGACTTAAAGCTAGTAAATATTTTAAATTCTAGATAAACCTCATCTGAACAAACAACTTCGCTCAGTAGCTTCAAAGCCGTTTCTTTCTACGCGAAGTTTTAAATTAAAGAGATAAAATTTGTTGGCTCTTTTAACGGAAGAAAATACGGCTGAAATTTTGATATGATATAAAGAATATGTCCCTAAAAGAGAATTCACCTTTTGAAAACCGATGTGCCATCAAATTAGACAAGTCGGGTGGTAGTTGGGTGAGGAAAAAATTCAAATAGTCGGTTTCTCTCAGATTTTTTATGTTTTTTGGGATAGTGAATTTGTATTTGATTATTCCCGGACGAAATTTTCCATTGCGCTCCGATATATACGGAATAAGGAACAACATTTCCGAATCTTTTTTGAGTTTTTTACTTGACTCCGAAACTATTCATGTTGTTGAAATCATTGTCAAGTACAAAGTTAACGAAGATAAAATTTCCTATTCATTTTATTTTATTTTATTTTTTTTTATGTTGGCCCAACCGGTGAGGAGTTAGAGAAATACCTGTTTTCGTCGATATTCCTCCCAAAGTCGTAATCAATGCGTCTGTCTAGGTGATTCATCATAATCAATTTGATACTAATCAACTTTTTTATATAAATTGTATACTATAATACTATAAAATACGTTAACTAATTGAAAAGGCATAGAACGCTAGGACTTTAAAGCGCATTTTGGTCCTTAATTTTTTAGTATTGTTATGAATGTTGAAGTCTCTCAGGACAACAGAATATATAAAAGCTATGTAATTTGTTTAAACATTCTGTTTCTGTTATAAATATAGTTAAATTAATAGAATCAAAAGCATTGAAAAGAAAAAAAAGCACTTAAATTAAGAGCGGCATATACTAAGAGTGAAATGCGGCTTCGATTCCATGCGCTTAACAGCCGCTTAACCGTCTCTCATATTAACTTGTCTACATGATGTACATAGGTAAATCCAGTGCTATTTAAAATTGATTATAATTAATTTCTTAGAGAGATGCATAGATTATGATTTTGAAGGGGAAACCGACGAAAACAGATATTTCTTGTGAATAAGCAAATAGTCAATATTCTCTAACACCTCACCCGTTGGGCCTACTTCAAAAAGCTACGTATAAAATAGACAGTAAATTTTATCTTCTTTAACTTTGTACATAATAATGATTTCAATAAAATGCATAGTTTCGGAGTCATATCCAAAAAACTAAAAAAGGGTCGGAAAATTTTCTCCTTTTTGCTTATATCTCGGAACACAATGAAAAATTTCGTTCGGGAACTTTAAATTCAGATTGAGCATCCCAAAAAACATAAAAAAACAACAGAGAAACCGACCATTTGAATATTTTCCTCATCCAACTGCCATCCGACTGGCATAATTTGATGACTTTCTCTAATGATTTTCGTCGGTTAAGCGGGAGAGCCGGTTAATACGGAAGGTATAAAATAAAAAAAGAACTCCAATGTTATTTTAACTTATATAGAAATAGAAATAGAAAATCATTTCATTCCATATTTCTAAATCTTTATTCTAAAATCATCTATATTGCCGAAAAATCAAAATGGATCACACAACTTAATCAATAAAGGTTATATACAAATAAATTCAAGAAGATAAACTTTTTTTGGCCAATTCAAAGCATATATTTATACAGAATATATATAATTTATTACCGTTATTATCTCTAAATTTTTAATTTACCCCCCAAAAATATTACTTTAAATAATATTGAGTGTATTATTATTGTATTATATTTATTATCTAGAGTTTAAATTATATAAACTTTTATTATTTTAAAAAGTATTATTAACTCTGGTCTTGCGAGGCCCACAGCTCCACAATTTCGACGTATCAATGCATTGCTTGGCTCTATTTACGGCTATGGATATACTTTAATTTTTAATAATAAAAATGTTTGCCTAGAAAAAAAAAATGTTTTTTAAATATTCAGAATTTTTATTTGCGTAGTTTAAAAATTAAAATTGGAAGGAAAACAGCTATGGATGAATCCCAAAAGAAATTGACAATGTCTAATTAATTAATTATTATTAACAATAAAATTCAGAAATTTAGATAATTTTAAAATATTATTTTTTATTAACGTAAACGAGTAAAAATTCTCCAAGAGACTAATTAGAAAAAATCTAACCATTACGATACTAGGGTGTGTATCCCTAAAATGCGGGTAAGGAATAAAATAATCTTCGTATTTAAACAAGAGGTCGTTATTATTTTTCTTGAACCTTATGATATCTATAATATCAGGAATGTCAATGACAATTTTAGTTTTATTGTTAAGAAACGTATTTGTTTTATTAATTAATCTTCTTTTTTTTTCGAATAAGCGATTAGGAGTCATGGTGAGTGATGTTGAGTTTCTTTTCTTTTTTGTACTTGTGATGCCTGGCAAAGCGTTGATCTTTTGTTCTATTCTTTAAATTCATTTTAATTTTACTGTAAATGAACATATAGCTAAAAATCTGGTGCGCGCAACACACAACTTTCACTTACCGCTCTACTTTGAATAGCAATTACTTTCTGGCAATGCTGGGCTATCATAAAATTTTTTGAAGTGCATTTTAAACAGAGATAAACCTTAAAGCTTACAGATAACAAGTCATTAAGACCATTATAATTACAAAATGTCTATTTAATATATCGACTGTAGGCAATCAAAATTTAGTCACTCCATCTGCTTTTTAAACAGAGGTTAGTTAAACAGAGGTTGGTTTAAAACACAAACCACACGACTTTCTTTGCTTTTATAAACCACACAATGACTAACTCCAATTTTTTTAATAATGTCATTTTAGTGATATTTTTAGTTGAAAAAGTTATCTATGCAGATAGTAAGTTGATAAAACAAAATATATAAGATTTGAAGCAGAGCATATACAGAAAAAAAAAAGCTAGAGATAATATCTTTCCTCCTAATTGTCCGATTTTAACGATTTTTTTTTGTTTTTTAGCAAATTCCGTAAACTTTTAAAAAATCATATACAATATTGACAAAAAAGTGTATACTTTTTGGGTTATTTAGAATTTAATTTTGCCATCCCTCGTAACTTTTTTTTCCAGCTTCTTTTCGTTGAAGTATGTTATATAGATAAATTTAAAGGGTGACGAGAAAATGACTTTAGCAAAGTTTCGAGCTGATGAGAAGGTTGTCTCCTCAACTCCTCTCTCAGTTTTTACCAATTTTATAGCGGAATCTCTCTGATTATTCACGTGATACAGTTAAAGTGTATATCAGAGCAGTTGATATTTACTGTTGACATCTTTTTTTTTGTTATTTTAAGAAAAAAAAAAAAATTTTTTTTTTTTTTTTTTACTTATTTATTTATTTATTTTTCTCTTATGATATGCGGTATGATCAGCAAGTGATGGCCAGTAAGGTGCCCAAGAGGTCTCGGTCGGACGGAGTTAGCTCACCAGCCAAACAAAGGACTCGTCGCTGCCTACGAGAAATACCTCCAGTGACCAAAATGAACACTTCAGAACCAGAACCTCAGCCCCAACCAGGTACGTCTGCACAAGAAACGATTGAAGAATCACCTTTCTTTACTCCAAACCCCTACCAAGTGCTTCAAAATGACAGAGAAGTAATGGAGTCTGCAGCAATACCCAGAGAACCAAAGCCTCCTCCGATATTTGTGAAAAATATAAAAAATTTCCAGATGTTCTGCACCCAACTAAATAAAATCTGCTCTGGCAGTTATTCATGCCTTAACAGGACCAATGACACCAAAATAACACCTGATTCTGCAGAAGCCTACCGAAAAATAGTGAAGTACTTATCAGAAACAAATGCGAATTTTCACACTTACCAGCTGAGGCAGGAAAGAGCTTTACGAGTAGTGATAAGAAATTTACATTCCTCAACCCCCACTGAAGTTATTAAAGAAGAACTAACGACGCTTGGTTTCAATGTACGCCAGGTAACAAACGTTTTGAAGGAGGACAGGGAGCAGCAAGGATTACGAAATAGGATCCCACTACCATTGTTTTTCGTGGACTTGGAGCCATCACCAGGTATCGAAAAAATATATGATATCACAAGAATATACTACACAATGGTGAAAGTTGAGAAGCCATATCCCAAGAGAGACATCGTGCAGTGCCATAATTGTCAGACCTATGGCCACACGAAGACATATTGCCACCATCTGCCGCGTTGCGTGAAGTGCGGTGAACAGCACAAATCTGTAGAGTGCACCAAACCTATACAAGATCCAGCAGTATGTGCCCTATGCTTGGAGGGACACCCGGCCAACTACAAAGGCTGCCAAATTTACAAGAATCTCAAAACCAGACACCAGAAAAACCGGATTCAAGATGAAGCACTAAGAACAAGAAGAGAGAGAGAGCCTTCCAGAATTGTAAACAATGATGTATCATTCTCCCAACTACTTAGAGGTAAGACTTTAACCGATAAATGTCAAGCCCTGCCACAACAACAACCTCAAACCCAACCTCAAAATCCTCTTCATCCTAATATACCTAACCACCAACAACAAATTCCTCATATTCCTCCTCCTTCAAATGCAACAGATCTCACAAGTTTGTTAGCATCTTTCCTCACCGATTTCAAATCCCTTGTTACTCCACTCATATCACTCCTCACGAATCTCGTATCTCATCTCATCCCTCCTTTGAAAAATCCTTAAATGACTCACATCCCTAAACCCATATCCATTCTCCTTTGGAATGCGAATGGTGTTAGAAATCATACAGACGAACTATCTACTTTACTACTTGACAAGAACATTGATGTGGCACTAATTACTGAAACTCGACTAACCACTAAACAGCACTTCAATATACCACAATACCTGACATATCGTACTGACCACCCTGACGGAAAAGCACATGCCGGTACTGCTGTAATTGTACACCAATCCCTCTCCCATCACGTACTCCCATTACCAATACATGATTTCCTACAGTCCACCGCTATCGTGATAAAAACCTTCTCCTTTCCGGTCACTCTTGCATCAGCGTATTGCCCTCCTAACCGATCCATATCCAATGCCCAATTCAGTTCTCTCCTCGACTCCTTAGGACATCACTTCATCTTGGGTGCAGACCTAAATGCCAAGCACCAACAATGGGGTTCCAGAACCACGAATTCTCGTGGCCGAACCCTGCTGTCTGCACTCAATTCCCAACGTTTTCACCTCCTTTCCCCCAACTCTCCTACCTACTGGCCCACAGATCCCAACCGTAATCCTGATCTTCTTGATTTCTTTATCCACAGCGGCTTAAGTCCCCCTCAATTGTTCCATTACACGTCTAAATGAACTTTCCTCTGACCATAGTCCTCTAATCCTTAATGTTTCACTTGAACCTGTTCCCAAACCTTCTCCACCGTCATTCATTAGGGGCCCAGTAAACTGGGACCTTTTCCGCCAAATAATCTCCGATAATATTGATCTCAACATATCCCTCAAAACTCCCGATGACCTTGATAGTGCCGTAAATTCCTTTACTACCACAATCCAACAAGCCGCCTGGACTGCCTCCTTCCCAAAAGAATCCTCCAGAATTCCTATAAAGACCATTCTACCACAACACATCCTTAACCTAATCCGCACCAAACGCCGTGCCAGATTATTATGGCAACGTACCCGACATCCTACCGACCGCTGCTCCTATAATTACTACTGCAAACAATTAAAACTGGAATTAGCCACCTTCAGATCACAATCCTTCAACTCCTACCTATCCTCCCTCTCTTCTCGCGACAATTCCCTTTTTAAAACCACAACAAAAATCCTAAATCCTCACCGCATTTCCCATCCTCTCCGACGAGGTGATGGCTCCTGGGCAGCATCTGACGAAGATAAAGCTGAGGAGTTCGCCATTCACCTATCCAATACATTTATTTCACATCCGGAATCCCATCCTGCCCACACCGTAACAGTAGAAGAACTCCTTACATCACCAATCCCACTTTCCTTGCCCCCAAAAGCTATTCATCCTTCCGAAGTAAAATTTCAATTAAAAAAACTAATCCTCCGTAAAGCTCCTGGACATGATCTCCTTACACCTCAAATCCTTCGACAACTTCCATCCAAAGCAGTCATATTCCTTACATATATCTACAATTGTATCCTACGCACCACCCACTTCCCTCTGTTATGGAAACACTCCACTATTATCCTTTTCCCAAAACCAGGAAAACCTCTCAATAGCTCAACATCCTATAGACCAATCAGCCTACTCCCAATCCTTTCAAAAATTTTTGAAAAGATCCTTTTGAAACGAATCCTACCCATTATAGAATCCCAAAATATCCCTTCCCATCAGTTTGGTTTTCGCTCTCAACATTCTACTGTTCAACAAGGACTCCGAGTTGTTGATCATATTTCCTCAGCCCTAGAAAACAAGGAATACTGTTCGGGTGCCTTTCTGGACATTGCACAGGCATTTGACCGGGTATGGCACTCCGGACTGCTCTCCAAGCTTAAAATCCATTTACCTCAGTCCTTGTACCTAGTCCTCCGATCCTACCTCTCTGACCGCTCCTTTCGAGTTCGCTGTGGAACAGAATTTTCCAATATCTACTCCGTTAAAGCCGGTGTTCCCCAAGGCAGCGTCTTGGGTCCCGTGCTTTACATCCTCTTTACTGCTGACATCCCTGTTCATCCCGATACTTTTCTTGCAACATTCGCTGACGACACCGCAATCTTATCATCCAACTCTGATCCCGAAATAGCATCCTTAAATCTCCAAAGTCACCTCACCTTGATTGAGCACTGGTGTAATAACTGGCGCATTAAAGTTAATGAATCTAAATGCCAACATATTACCTTTACACTCCGACGCAATTCCTGTCCACCAGTACTCTTTAATTCCATCCAGCTTCCTTATTCAGACACAGTCCGGTATCTTGGCTTTCATTTAGACCGAAGACTAACTTGGAACCCGCATACTAGACTCAAAAGACAAGAACTCAACCGACGATACGGCCAACTATACCGACTACTAAGCAGAAAATCTAAACTTTCCATTGAAAACAAGCTACTGATCTACAAGACAATACTGAAACCTATTTGGACTTACGGACTAGAACTGTGGGGATCAGCAAAATTTTCTAACATCAAGCGCATCCAATCCTTCCAGTCTAAAGTCCTTCGAACAATAGTCGATGCTCCTTTCTATGTATCCAACAAAACCCTACATCATGACCTTAACATCCCATTTGTCCTAGACCTTATCCCAGAAAAATTCTCCAAATTTCACCAGAACCTTACTTACCACCCAAATCCTCTTGCACAATCCCTATCAAGCATCTCCCATCCCTATAATCCTCCAAGAAGGTTGAAACGGCAGTGGCCTCGCGACCTTTTGTAGATTATATAAATTGGAGTTCAAGGCAATGGCCTGATTCTTCACTCAAGACATGTGTGTATGTGGCTAAAGTGCTCTCGACCAATCTCCGCTGGCTTTAGTACCAGTGACGCGGTTGGGAGAGTAGCGCAGGGTTCTCCTGGAGTTCCCTCGCCTGATTGTATATAGGTATGCATGTGTTTTTTTTTGTTTTTTTTTTCCTTAGTTTTAATTTTCTTATTTTTTAGGTTATTTTATTTCATTATCTATTGTATATACTTTTGATTATTATTTTGTTCTACTTATTTTATTTCTTTGTACATATGGTGTGAATGTCATCCTACCTCACTATAACCAATGTCCAACAGACAGATTGTTATAATACTCAATAAAGAAATTTAAAAAAAAAAAAAAAGCAAAGTTTCATTGAAATCGGTACATTAGTTTAGGCGTTGCAGTATATAGGTTTTTCTGCATTTTTATTTTTTTCTCCTTTATTAACTTATCAAATTCTTTCAAAAGTTATATTTAGCATTTTTTCGTAACTCTGAATAATTTGAAATGATTAACTTTTTAATATAAACCATATTAAAGGTACTTTAGAGGAAGACGTATATGAACATTGGGCATTTAAGCCCTGTAAAGTGACATCAATGAGGATAAGACCTAATTGGTATTAAAGATTACTTCATTATACATTGATACACCGAGTTTAATCAAAATCGTTAGAACCGTTTTTGAGAAAATTATAAAAATGTGTTTCAGCGTTGATATAAAGTGGCACTTCCGGTTAGCCGATTTTGAGGAAAAAGTTGCTGTCACATCTTAGGCACACAACTATCTTAAATACGCAATTTCAGTTTCGTACGACTTCGTTTTTGAGGTAGAATGCTAACATACAGACACACAGACCATTTTTCGGGACTTGGTTATTTCGACTCAGGGTACCTCAAAACGTGTATTTCCGTTGAAAACTCAGATTCAAAAATTTTCTCGATCGCAATACTTACCCTTACTATATATTACATATATACGTAAGTGAAAGTAAAGAAATAGACACAAATTGAAAAATTATAAAGCCTAAATCTTGAGAAAATGGATAAAAGGGGAACAAATATCCATACCTAAAATATTATAATATAAAAATGTGTTGATTAAATCTTTAAAAAAATCCAAATCCAAATTTTCCAAGGTGTATATAACATCCATATTCAACAAAAGCTTGTAGATACACGACTAATACACCAGTAATATTACTATAAATTAACATGTAGCTCAAAAAGAGACATGCGTGTTTAATTTTTGTATATTTATTTATCTGATTTTTTTTTTTTTGTATGCTTATGCATCTTCCGTTTCCATCGGTATATATTTTGATGGCTTGCTGAGATCTTCATCGGTATATAATGAGACTCAAGGCTTTATAGTTTTGATTTTTCCATTTATATCCTAATTAATTTTAATTTTTAAATTTATATTTTTTATTATTTATAATAAACTCGACTATTGCGGTACCGATTCATGGTTCAAAATTTTCGCTCCATCCCTATTTTCGGCTTGGAGGTGAACTTCTCTACTCATGCTCGGAAATATGGGGTACTTGTTCTGGTTTACCCGACCAATAAACCAAGTGTTCCCTCAGTTATCCGGCCTTGGTTGAGATGTAGAGGGCATGGGCCAACAAAGATACGTCGTCCGCATAGCCAACATCCTCCAGGAAGGCCATCATTTCCCACAGTGTGTTTCGGCGTCTTCCTCCCGCGTCAACCATAGTCACCTAGCGGACCGCCACAATGTATGTTTTACCACCGCCTGCCTCTGCTCTTGTAATTCCCCTGTTAAACTTGAAGAATGGAAAAGTTCAAGGTTTCAAACTTAAGGTAAGATTATCAATCGATTAATAGTGCTATGACCTTCTTTTGTAGTAAAATCTTTTTATTTTTTTCCCTTATAAGATTCGAACATTTTGTATTATTTCTCAATTATTTCATATATAGTTCAAGTGATCTATATATAGTTTTATTTGTCTCGTCTTGTAAAATTTGTAAGTTTACATAAATTTTATTTGTTTTCTTTAATTTCAACAGGCGTAATAATTTTCAATTTATCGCCCTAAAACCCCTACCCTATCCTATCCTCTTTAATTTTAATTATTGAAGAATAGTTGCTCAGTTATTAGAGGAGTTGATATTTTTTAGTTTTCTTTTCGATTTTGTAACATCTCTGGCTGGAAGTAATCTTTTTTTCTGTTCATCTCTGTTATTTTCATGCGACTTCCTCAAAGAATTTTTTTTTATTCTAATTTATTCTAATCTATAGTTGTTTTTCTTTTCCTTTTGGTTTGTCAATTATTTCCGCAAATTATCCTTTTCGTAAAATATTCAAATAGTCAAGCTAATTCTAATAAGTAATAACAGCTTATTTTAGTAAGTTATTATTATTATTAATGTAATACAAATATTCTGTATTAAAGAAAGAAATTAAATTTATTTTCTAATCACGTTTTCAGACGTTACTGAATGGATTTCATTCACAGACTTCTTCTTAGTTTCTTATTTTCTTTAAAAAAAAAAAGATAATAATGATTATATTTAATGTTTAATGTTTAATGTGAAGCACAGATGTGATTTATGTTACTTTTTTTTGTAATGTTTTAATTTATTTATTTTCTTATTATAAATATGGTTACTAAAGGTCTAAATATATCACTGTTTGACAATCTATATATTTTACAATTAAAAAAACAAATAAAATTTTCGATAAATACAGGTGTGATTTATTATATTTGTTTATAATTTGATTTTGAATTTTTTTTGCAATGATTTAATTTATTTATTTTGTTATTGTAAGTATGATTATTAATGGTTTATATATATTAGTATTTAGCAATCTAAATATTTGACAATTTAAAAAAAAAACACCATATAGTTTACATTTTAATAAATCTGAATTTTAATAAATCTGAATTTTAATAAAAAAAATTAAAATAAACAATTTTCAACACCAAAATACCCCAGTAAATAAAACAAATTTAAAATTTCTATTCAATAACCAACTATCAAATTATTTAAAATGGTACATTATTATGAAAATGTGCACAAACATATTTTTAATTTACCTTAAATTATTATTATTATTATTATTAAATTGTGTTATCATGTAATGAAATACATACTATAAAAAATAATTATACAATAAAAATAAAAATAATAAATTAACAATTTACAAAAAATTACTGTATTATCTACAAATATGTTTTCAGGAACAGAAGTAGACAAAACTCGAACTGATGAAAAAATAATATTAACTGTAAACAATAAAGAATTAATTAAGAAACAAGAATAAATAATGAATACTTAATAGTTGACCGTTGTATTATTAATAAAGAAGATGGTTCGGTGGCGGTCATAAATAGACTAAATAGTGGCAAAACTATTTTATTAAAAGCCAACGTTTAGACTCGACTTCGTAGGTCTTCTTCAGGGCTAGAACGGACAAGATACAAAAAGATATAGAGATTATGTAATTTCCACAATTCTCTATATATTTTTGTATCCACCATCTCCTTCCTTCATGAAATGATAATGCTTTGTGGAATGTCATTTTACGCGCAACTTTGAAAATAGTCCGAAGCTGCTAGGGAATTAATTTATTTTGCATGGAAGTACATTTATTTTTCGAGCGGATCATTTAAATTTGGGGGAAAAAAATACAAACATTTTTTCTTTTAAAACATTGATATGATTGAAAATCGATCGATGTATTGATTGTTTTCTAATAACTGTCTAGCTTCACTATGAATTAAAAATAATTTTTTTCGTTAATGTAAATATTTTTGTTATCTATGAGTTTTATACAATTACAACTCAAATCAAAATACAATACTTTTTAAAACATTGAAATATTTGAAAAATTATTTCATTTTAAATGGCTCGGTCTATATTGAATAACACATATAGAAAATTAATTTATTACTTTAGGATTTCCGCTTGGTCATGATAACCAGAGAATTGAGGGAATTCTCAAAACCCAACCTACCCTCCATACATACTGCCATGAGGCATCAATTGACACATCTACCGACACTGTCCCACAATACTCCACCATTTTTTATTAGTTAAAATTTAAATGTTTTACCCGTTTTGAATTATACATAAAATTTCAACGATAGTGTGTCCTAAGAGGATAAAAATCCTTCATATCTCAGGATTAAAGCGCACAACTTAATTGAAATTAACATTAAAATCTCAGGATGCAGTCATTTTAAGATTTTTTAATTGACGACGGTTCAACCCAACTACTCGAACTTGAGTACTTGAACACCTTCATTACTGGCAAAATGCTCTGATGATGAACCACATTCTTGGGTTGAAACGTCGGCAATAATAAAAACCTTAAAATGACTGCGTCCTGAATATTTATCACCTATGTTATGTAGAACAGTCGTCAAACTTCCTTTCATAATTAAAATAATTTTAATAATAATTATTAAAATACAGAGAAAAAATTTAAACATATTGATGAAGCACGATTTGTCATCCATTCATCTTTTTGATTAAATAAAAGAGAACAAAAATTGAGATGATTGCAAGATCTTGAAACAAAACTTTCAGTCTTTTAAATATTAAACGAACTAAAGTCACTAGCGGATTCAGGATTTAATTTTTGGAGAGGGGACTTCAGAGCGAAAGGTTATTTTTCATATATATATATATATATATATATATATATATATATATATATATATATATATATATATATATATATATATGTATGTGTGTGTGTGTGTGTGTGTGTGTATATATAAATATATATATAAATATATATATATATATATATATATATATATATATATATATATATATATATATATATATATATATATATATATATAAAACGATAATTACTTTGGGAAAAAAAAGAAAGATACTAACTACCTACATGAAATGGTGTATAAGTAATTCTTAAAGTCCTATTAAATGTAATTACACAAATAATAATACTTTAAGAAATAACTTTTTAATATTTTTCACCATAAATATGGTTACATTTTACCAATTTTTTGGGGGGTGCTTCAGCCTGAAAGCCCCCACCCGTAGATCCGTCTGTGACTCAAGTCAATTTTTAATTAAATTAACACAGTTAAATTAATCATAACGACAGATAAAGACAAGATTACATAAATGCAGACCAATAATAGCCCAACTCATATTGCAACCAAAAATAATCCATCCTCTAGGAAGACAGCATATGACTCGACGACATCTCAACACATACCGAAGTGTACTGGTTGTAGGGATATGCTATTTTTGTCTGATTTTATCTAATTCTTGTCTTTTTTTGTCTAGGCCACGCCTGAACTGGTGAAACACGGATTACTTATTTTATGGTTTCCGATTGATTTCATTCATTTTGGAATCTTCCTATTGAATATAGACTGTTTATAATTAAATATATAAATAAAACTATGTAATTTCATTAGTGGAGACTGAAACTTCACTCATATCATATTTTTACTTTCACTCTCCTACCCTACTTACTTCCCCTTACTATATATGCAATATATAGTAAGGGTAAGTATTGCGATCGTGAAAATTTCCAAATCTGAGTTTTCAACTGAAATACATGTTTTGAGGTCTCCTGAGTCCAAATAACCAAGTCCCGCAAAATGGTGTGTGTGTTTTATCAGTCTAGCTCAAAAACGAAAAGCCGTACGAAAGTGAAATTGCATATTTAAAGTTTTTATAACTTTTCGATGTTACAGCAACATTTTTGTCAAAATCGGTAAACCAGAAGTGGTACTTTATTTAATCGACTTAACACATTTTTACGATTTTCTCAAAAACGGCTCTAACGATTTTGATAAAACTCAATCAGTGTATTATTAAGCAGTTTTTTATATAATATAGGTTTTATTCTCATTGAAGTTCTTTATCAGGGCTAAAATAGCTAAATTTCAATATTGGCTTCCTCTAAAGTACCTATTATTTTTTTTTTTTTTTAATTAGAAATAATTAACTATTCAAATTAATCTTTGATATAAAAACTAGTTAAATATAAAATATGAAAGAATTTGATAATTAACTAAAGAAGAATTAAGAGAGCGTAACGGATAATAGTTATAACAGAGGAATCAAAGGAATACGAGCTTGCTCGAGCTCGCTCGTTTGATTACAACAGGCTTCCATACGTAACATGAGTTTCATACAATACGGAATCCGACAATGTTATATTCTTAAGTTAACGAATCGGAGACAGTGGAGACTTTATAAATAATGGTTTTTATTCATAATGTTACATGGCATCTAAAATACAGAGTAATATAATATGGATATATGACTTGACTACATCAGTTCACTCCAGGTCTCCTACAGTGAAGAGTCTGACTCAAGAATGCAACTGCATAAGTGAGTTGGTCTGAGGATCATAGGGGTTATATGCTCAGGAATAGTAAGGGGGGGGGGGAGATGAATCAATTCTGGTCGGTCTAGGAAGCGTGTGAATGAAGTTAAGAATTGATATCCTTATCTTTTAGAATTGATATGAAGTCTGTGAGAAAGTGCTCGTTTGTTGAAAACGGTTATTGTTCCCTAAGCCTTGATAAGTGTCTTCTATCCAGTCAGTACATTCTAGGTAACTATTTCTAAGCTATCAGAGATAGCTTGCTTGACCTGGCTATCTAGGGCTTTGATAAAGGTCATGAGAAAGGTCAATGAATGATTAAATGATTAAATTAAATAAAAGTTAATATTAATAGTTGTTGCGGATTAAGTCCAATCCTATAACTATATACATATGAGGTTTTCATAAATGTTATCGTTGGTATTATTTTATATTTAATTGTATAGAATACAGCAATATAAAAATTAAAATGTTTATATAATGCATTTAAACAAATAAAAATACCCACAATGAATTGTAAATAAATATAGCGTCAATAATTTTTACTTTCTCTTCCCCTTTGTCTGAAAATAATAATTTCTGCTAAGAAGAGGGTGAAAAGTGAAAGTGGTGTGTAGCGCGCACAAGATTTTTTTTCTATTTATAGCACTCTCGCTCAATCTCTACCACCTTATAGAACTAGTTACGTGGTTGAGTGAGTAGCGTTGGGATCTTCCGGAGCACATATTCGTATATATACGAGGTGGGGCTATAAGATAATGAGACCGAAGCTACAACAGAATAAGTACGCATGCGCCTAACGCAAGTTACGTAGAGCTGTTTAGCGTAACGCATTCTCTTTCGATTGCAGTACCTTTCGCTTCTGTAAACAAATCCGTATAGCTGTAGCCTTCGTCCGCATCGGAGTTGTTATTTTGTTTCGCAGGAGAAATGTTCAATAGAGTCACGAATAGTTGTGAAATTTCACTTCAAACTTGGAAAAACTGTTACTTCGGTCATGGACCAATCCATGGACTGGAAGCAATGACGATTTGTTTTCGATACATATGGGATTGTGCGCCTTCCTGAAGGTCAAACTATTAATCAATATTGCTACATTCATAAACTATCCCCCACAGATCTTGCACCATGCGACTTCTATCTGTTTCCTAAGGTGAAATTTGTATTAAAAAGAATAAGATTTGAATCCGTTGGAGCTGTGAAAGAGAAAGCAGGAAGCGCCCTCAAGGAGCTGACAGAAGACTTCCAGCATGTTTCAGCCAATGGAAGATTGGAATGGTGCGTTGAAGGAATAAACTAGCTGTGTATATTAAAGGTGATAATGTTTATGTTTTACAGTCTCAGACTCGTTATTTAATAACCACCCCTCGTATTAGTCATATATAGTATTATTTTTCCTTTATCTTATTTGATTTATTTATATATTTTCTGTAAATTTTGTTTGAATGAACTGTGAGCAGTTTAAAAAAAAAAATCTATATTTATTCAACTTAATTAACGGAAATCTAAATTGGTTAATAGGCAGGTTTTGTAATTGGTTAATAACAAACATCGTAGAGCATGAGAAAGCCGCTCCTTCCCATCCTTCCATCTCTACTTATTATATATTGTAATGATTTCTATTATAATCGACATTTATAAGTCTCCGATTATACAAAAATGTAGTTATATGGTGGAGAAAACAGTTGTAGCTTCTAAAACAAAATACCTCCCTCAATTTGGATAATTTTCCTCAGCTGATTACGTCTATGTCACAGGTTCCATCTTAATTTAGAAAGGGGCAGGAAGTTATCCGTCTTCATCCTGACAGGGCAATTACATACCGGCTAAAAAGATGAAGACATTATTCACTGTCTCATAAATATTATTCACTTAATGGTTTTACAAATTCGCAAATCTCATATTTAACTGCTAAACGTTTAGTCCGATACTTTTTTTTTTAATAGTTTTTAAAATATTGTCGAAAATACTTAAGCTACAAATATTTTACGAAAAACCTTGTTTATTAATATATTCATATATATATATATATATATATATATATATATAATATATATATATATATATATATATATATATGTATATATATATATATATATAACTATCTAGTTTTCTTGAATTAGAGTTTTTTTTCTCAATGACACTATTTGGAACACTATAATTTTAACAACGTTTGATTTATATGTACAAAAATGGGTTGAGAAGGCTTGTGGGTGCAGTTTAATAATTCCCACTATATATATATATATATACACTGACAGGCAAATTCCACCCACTTGTAAAAAAAGTTGTATTTGTATATAATACATGGTATTTGTAAATAATACTTAGTATTTATGGAATTTTATAATCTTTTATACCTTTAATAATCAAAATGTGATTGGGTAAGAAAGATGAGAGAAAAAAAATTGAAAAACAAACCATTATTATTCTGAAAGAAATTAATTACATCATCGTTTAGTAGCGCTTGTTTCCTCCTCTTGCCTTCACTACTTCTTGAAGACGCCTCGGCATACTTTCCACCAGTTGGGAAATGTCCCTTTGCTGGAGGATAGCCCATTCCTCGGGAAGAGCCCTTTCAAGGTCCTGTAGTGTATCAGGAAATTTTGCACGCGCTCTTATTCGTTTTTCGAGGTTATCCCATAAATGCTCAATGGGGTTCAAGTCTGGAGAACGTGCTGGCCAGGCTAAAACCTCAACATTGTTCTGTTGAAGGAACGTCTGCACTAAGCGGGCGATATGTGGGCGTACATTATCGTGCATTAGAATAGAACGATCGCCGATTTCGTTGAGGATAGGCAACATATGAGGTTCCAAAATCTCATCTACATAGCGAATGGCCGTCAAAGACCCTCCACGAACAACAACCAATTCTGTGCGGCGCTCCATTGAAATCCCAGCCCACACCATTAAGGAACCACCTTGGAAAGGTTGGCTCTGTGAAAAATTATAAGCTGCATATCTTTGGTTTCTTCTTCTCCACACCCTTTCAAGCCCGTCTGGAGATCGAAGAGCGAATCTTGACTCATCTGTAAAAAGTACAGCACTCCATTCGTCCATAGTTCAATGGCTGTGTTCTCGAGCAAAAGCGTGTTACTCTGTGAGTTCTGGTCAACTCTGGTCCTCTTACTGGACGAAAAGCCACTAATCCATACTCATTTAATGTTCTCCGATCGGTACGTTCAGAAATTTGCACACTTCGAACTTCTTCGAGCTGATGAATCGCTTGAACAACGGTAAGGTGGCGGTTTCGTAAAATTCTCAAAGTCAAAAACCGGTCATCCCGTGGTTCTGTTACCCTAGGCCGTCCAGAACCGGGCCTTCTATTGTAAGAACCAGTATCCCGAAAACGCCTGACGGCCTCACGTAAGTTTTCATATGGAACTCCGATGGCATTAGCTGCATATCTAATTTTAGCGCAACTTCCTCAGCACTAAGAGGCATTTTTAAACTTAATATTGAAAAAATTAAAAGCCGGAGACTAAGAAATGTGCTGCAGGAAATGGCACTACTGAATAAACATTTTGATTCCATAGAAAGTAAACATTGGAATCTTGAATCATTTCATTGAATTAAGGATTAAGGGTTATTGTCCTCTATATTAACATTCCTAATTGAAAACAAAGAAAAAGATTACCTATTTATTCATTAAAAACAATAGACCAATCCAAAGCAGAAATATTTTTCGATGGAAACATGAAAAAATCAAGTGGGTGGAATTTTTTGCCTGTCAGTGTATATATATATATATATATATTAAAATGGAATCAATAAAATTTAATATTATAATATTGATTTGATATTTTATAATTAATCTTAGATATTCAATATATTGAAAAAATATCGATATATCGGACCTCAATAGTTTTTGCCACGAAAATAAGGCAAAGAGGGCTAACAACAATTAAATATTAATATATTACTCAGTAAAAAAAAATATCGATTATTTAACATTTAACATAAGAAAACTATTATTAACAAGTAGAGTCTACAATCAGTGGGTCACCGATTTCTACCTATACTACATCAAAAAATATTAGACACATGCTTAGGCATCCGTTCCAATGGGAGTTGAGAAAAAATATTTTATATAATTTCTAACACATTTGATGTTATTTATGTTTACTTTTACTTTCTCCGAACTTTTAGATAATTATAAATCAATCGGTTTCATGTTTTGTGCCGAATAAGAAAATAAATATCGACTGTGATATTAAATAAGTTATAACCCACTATAAATTACAAAAACCAAAAGGCGCTTCACAAAAAGTAGACAGAGTAAATTTTTGTTATGAAAAAGTAATTTATATACGTCTTTAATTACCTTTAAAAGTCTTAAATACGATTTTTTATAAAAATCAAAAATCGCAAATTTTAGTACTTGATTTTTTTAGGGGATTTTTTCTCTGCCGATAACTAAAGCTTTCGCTGAGAAGCTGGGTTAATAATTTTCTAAATAGCATCCATAACTTTTAGATTTCAATTCTTTTTAAATTAAGAATTAGAACATTTTTTTATTTTATGTCTATGGTCCTAATTTGTTTACGGACGTTGGGTCTATACCATTCCGTGTAGCAAGCGTAGCCCTAAACACTTAATAATTTTCGAGTGAATCGGTGCAGCCGTCCTGAATCTATGTCACTTTTTGGGGTTGTCAATAAACTTTTATGAAAAAAGATTAATCTTTGGATTGCTATAAAAAATGGTATACAAGGGTTTTTCGAGGCCCAAAAAACGAATATCAGCTTTGTTTCTCCCTTAAAAAAGCCATTAATCCAGATATAAGACCATTTTGGAAAAAAATGTTATATCTGCTGTCAGGGTGTTAGGGTGGCTTTTTCCCTCTTTCCGAAGGCAATATTTACTAGCCACATTCCTTTACCAAATGATCAATAATTAATGTCCGTCCTACGCGTACAATCTCCTACAATTCAAGTCATCAATCCACACCCTCTCCACAAGATCACGTCCTTCTGATCTTTACACCCTTTTTCACAGATCTGCCTCATTTAAACATTCCTTTGTTGTCCGTTCCACTGCAATTCCATCCCACTAAAAATCCACCATGCACCATCCTTATCCACATTTAAAACCCTCTTATTCCAATATTCCTCTTCATAATTCAATCAGACGCTGGCCAAGTATTTATTACGTAACACGGTTTTAATTTTCTTTACATTTTTTTTTCTCCTGTTTTGAGTTGGAAACAGAATTTCGCTCACCTTTCACAAAGCATTGTGAGTACGTATAATTTTTGTTTTTTGTTTTGTTTTTCTTAACTTCTACTTTTTCTATTCATAAGATTGTATTTCTTTGAAATATATTTTATTTTTTTTAAAGTATTTAATTTTTTACGTATTTTTTAAAAGTATCTTCTACACACTCTTCTCTATGTGTATGTGTATATATATATATATATATATATATATATATATATATATATATATATATATATACACATACACATATATATATATATATATATATATATATATACACACATACACATATATATATTTTTTTCTCCTCGTATACTTTCGCTTCATAAGTAGATCAAAATACTTGTCTAGTTTTTTACAACATCTTTATATGTTTTCACTAAATCTTCTTAAGGAACAGATTTAAATCATTTATTTACTCTACTTATTTATTTATTTATTTTTTTTATATTTTATCACTATAATGGTTTTCATATAAAACTTATTTAGCGTTTCTAATTTCATTTAGATATTTGTATGTTTTAGTTTTTTGCACCAATATTGTAATATTGTAACCCTAGTGCCCGTCTGCTTTCGTTAATATATCCTCAAAGCTATGTATATGCTTAGATTTTAGGTATTCTTTATTGTAATAGGTCATCTGGCCAGATTTTTTGTTAATTGGTAAGAACAATATTGTTATTACTAAGGGACCTAGTCCCAGAATAGAGATGATTTTCTATCTATCGATCTATGTCAGACAGCTACATTATGGAAACAATTTGGACTAACCAACGTTGCATTGTGGTAAGTACTAGACAAAAGGTATTATTGTTTTACACGTTTCTCATAAATCACACCAAACATTTATAGAGTAATTTTCGGTTACATTTAAAATACTTATGAAAACACAAACAAGAAAATATAGGTTGTTGATTCACTTGATAGCCACCGTAAGTAATGTGTAGGTAAGGTGGGAAAATCCCACTTTTAGGGATGGTGTCCTCAGCATTTGTGTAAATGTCGCGCTATGGATGACATTCTGGAACCTTGATGATCCGTCCCCCAATTTACCGCCTTTCCCCGACCATGAAACATCTGAAATAACACTGTAAATTATTACATAATGGTTTATAATTTCGTATTAGTTATACATCAAAAACATGTGGTATGACCACCCACAAAATATCTCTGACTGCTTTGTGTGCAAAGTCAGAAATAAAAAAATGTTTTCGATATCTTCGGTGATATTGGTCTAATTTTATTTATTTATTTTTTTAATTTAGTAGATAATTTAATCTGCTTTCATATGATTAACCATAAAATATATACTTTTTTACTATACACCATAAAGAAAAGTTGACGTTTTTCTACCTCCTCCACCACGTCTCCAACCATTTTCCAGATATTTTCGTTCCTCTTAACAGAGCAGAAAACATCCGGTTACGTTAAACATACGTATCAACATGAACAGACTGCACCCGTAGCTCACTCTATAAAATTTTGTTTTTGTTGTTAGGTTGTTGAACCCGGCATACAGTGGGACGAGTAAGGGGAAACTCGCAACATTTATTTGAATCTGTCTAAATCTATTTTATTAATATTTTTTTTACTAGATAAACTGTTTTATTGATATCTCGTGTTGTTTGCGGAGTTTCCGAGAATATTTTCAGTTGGCACAATATAAATTTTTCGTGTTTTTATCGAATAATGCAATTGAAAAAAAAAAAATGAATTTATTAGATTTTTCCCTCACTCGTCTCAGTATGCGGCGTCTTGCTTTATTTTTCGAAAAAATATTGTTTTCGATATATCGATATTTTCCAACAAACCTACTCAGGATGATTCTACATGTAATGACCCTACTTTATTTATCTTATGATTAAAGCGTGCAAATTCATTCAAATTGTAAATGGTCCACATTGGCTAGATGAAGTTACCCCACAAAAAAACTTCAAGGTTGACATCCCCTTTTCACGGAAATTTTCAATTCTCATGATCTCTCGAGTTAAAAAAATTGGCTACTAAATGTAAAATCATTATAAAGGATGTAGTTTGAAAAAAATAAATCATGCTAGTACAACAGTTCAAAATGTTATAATCTGGGTGTAAGAAAAAGGTCTAATTTATCTCTCAAACACCTATAATGTCTATAAAATGCTATGGTAGTGATATACAGCCTATGGCACACATGTGCGATTAGGATAGGAGAAAAAACTAAAACGTTAAAAATCGTTCAAGGATTAAAATAAAGAAGAAAATAAAGAAAGAGAGGAGATAAGGAAGGGTAAGGTTTGGAGCGCTCTGGGTGGTCAGCTGAGGAATGGAAAGGCAACATGTTAGGGAACAGCCACCCGTTTATTATACCTCAAAGGCCTCACATTTTCCTACTAACATGTGTTTAAAATTTGTCTTCAGTTTGAGATTTGAGATATATTCTCATATTAAAATGTATTTCTCTTTTGGTGTCTGCAGTTGTAAGACAATGTTGTAAACATTATCGCCCGACACATCCATCTCTGGTGGTATTTTAGTATGATCTGTTCTAAAGTCGTTGATAAAACTTATGCAAAATAAAAGGTGGAACAATGGCAGTTTATTATTGATTCTATATTGTGAGATTCCTAAATCAAATTAAGCTTTGGTTATTAGTAGTAATTCTAGATTGTAAATTATGTTCCTATACCTCGGCCAGTGTTGCACAGTGACCTAGACCAACACCACTAGCGGATCCAGGATTGATTTTTGGAGTGTCTTCAGCCCGGAAGGTTTTTATATAATGATTACTACTTTGGGAGAAAAATAAAAAACTAACTAATTACCTGTATGAAATGGTTCAAGTTATTTCTTGAAGTTCTATTAGATGTAATTACACGAACAGCAATAATTTCTGAGATAGGTTTTTATTATTTATTTCATAAGATATGGTTATATTTTACCATTTCGGGGAAGGCCAGCGCGAAAGCTCCTCCCCTCCCCATCCCGTAGATCTGCCAGTGACCTCTTGGATCGCAATTTCAACTTCCGCAAAATCATCAATTTTTTTCCCTTGAAGAAAATGGACCATAAGTAGTAACATGTTTCTGATGGTGCGAGGTCTGGATTATGGGTGGATGAGGCAGGGGTTTTCAATAAATTTTCACAAATTTCTAACCTCTTAGCTGATTGCTGATTTGAGGGACCAGTCTACTGCTCTTTTTCACCTTCCCCATGGGGAAAGATGGCGACTAACAATCTTTCGACACACAACACTCCCTTGCAAGTTCACGATTACTTGTTCTCGACTGCTTCCTCAGAACCTTATCAATATCCATTAATGGTCGACGGAGCCCTTCTTTTCCAAAGTTGTATCTCCACTGCTAAATTTTGCAAACCTACGCCACGGAGTGTGCTGATCAAGGACACATTCCCCTTCGTGTTTAATAATTTCACGAGTTACTTCAGTGGCTGTGAATATTTTTTTTCCACTAATGCCTTAAATTACGGGAATTTCCTAGGACACTGTCATGTTTCTTCTTTGAAACAAATAACTAAACTGAGGTTTTTTTTCACGAAGTCGAATGGGATTAAAAAAGATTAGAGAATGCTCTAAAGCGATTATTAAGTATTGATAAGTATTAAATAGGATTAAAATATTTACAGTCCTTTGAAATCTTATATTTGATAAAACGATCTTTTTTTTTATACACGCTATTAATACTAAAAAATGTTAGTTACTATATGTAAAAAATTGGTAGAACCAATTTAAATTAGCATTTAATTTTTCCCATTTTTCATTCGGGTTTTAGTTAGGTTTCCCCATTCTAAAAAAATGACAGTAATATCGCTATAGTATGAAATGGTAATATTTTTAAAAGGTTATTAAATTTCCGACTAAGTTATAACGCAATAACGCAAAACGTTTTGAAATAAAACATCTGAGGAATATATTTCTCTTTCTAAAACACTGATTACTTTTTAAAATATTTAAAGCAGTTCCGTAGAAAATGCACTTCAGCGGCAGAAAAGTGATACTGGCGTGGGTGCCTACAGGCCTCTACCACACCATTCAGTGCTCATAAATGGCTTAGTTATAGTGCTATAATAACATTTTTGGTACATTACATTGATTGTATTAACGAACAATACACATATCTGGGTGTACTCTTTTCTTCTTTGGGAAAATTTGAGAGAGCCTTGGAGCATTTCCTACAAAGATCATCTGTTGCAGCAAACAAAGTTATGGCAATCCTAAGAAATGGAAACAGCGACTGTAGAGAAACAAAAACCGGCCTCTTTGACTCGAAGGTCTCGTCAACACTGCTGTATGCTGCAGAGATCTGGGGGCCATGATACCTGGAGGTTTTGGAGAGAACGCAAGTTCGATTTATGTATTCGCCAAGAAATACACCCAACTATGTGGCTCGCCTTGAAAGTGGAAGATCTCCATTAAGCGTTGAAGTGTTGCAAAAAGTGATCAACTATTGGACAAAGCTAAGCTTAATGAGTGACGAAAGACTACCTAGACAATGCTATAATAGGCTTAGAGCTCTGGACTCAACCATTGGAAAACCTGATCCAACTTATAAATGAGTTACCCAAGTAAAGATGATTGTGGAGGAAGTGGGATGTCAGGGGCTGTTTTCGTGTGTTTTCTCCCATGGTCTGATGTGGTTCAGAGATGAAATCATTGAAAAAATGAGAAACCATCATGCATCCAAGGACAGAGTGTTAAACTCTAAATCAAACTAAATATATAGAAAAATCTGCTCCTTTAATGTTACCAGACCAGAGGATTATCTTCAGTTAAAGGCTCTGAATTTAAACAAATTAAGAGTCGTTAGTCACCTCAGAGTAGCAAGTAAAGAATGAAGATATCTTTAAAAGATGCTACTTTGACTATTAAATCTAGTGAAGTTTGTGGTGCATGCAACTGCCTTGTAACTTGCCCGGTGACTCATTTTTTAATACATTGCATCAAATTTAACGAACCAAGAAATAAGTACTTGAAGACATTTATCACTAAATCCAGGGAAGATGTTAGTGTGGAGGAGATATTGAAAATAGACACTATGAAAAAAATAAATCAACTGTATTATTTCATACAGGGTTGTTCATTGAATTGTTAAGTGGTATAGTTAATCATATAAACATATATTAATGCTTATTTATATTGTTATCTGTTTATACCTCTGGAGTATTTAAAAAAAACTTTATTATTGAAAAAAAATGTTTTACTAATTGTTTATATATATATATATGTGTGTGTGTGTGTGTGTGTGTGTGTGTGTGTGTGTGTGTGTGTGTGTGTGTGTGTGTGTGTGTGTGTGTGTGTGTATGTGTGTGTGTGTGTCTATATGTCTATATATATATCGTTTACTAATCTGTTATTATATTAGTTATACTTAATGCTGTATACGTTGTTAATGTTATGTTTGAACGCAGTACTGGACTCAAGATCTAACATTGTTAATTTTACCATTATATTTATTTGTACAGGAATTTCCTTAGAAAAATAAAATAAACTATTCTATTCTATTAACTAACAAATATTATAATGATATAATTTAAACTATAAATATTTCAAGACAACTTAAGAAATATCTAAAAAAAAGATAATGATGAATTTCGTTTATTACATTAATACCTATAAGAAAAACAGGTTATCTTAATGCAGATAATAAAAAAAGTGATATGATCAATGGGTGGAAAGAACAATTAAAATAAGGGATATTAAATTTATAAGAATAATAGTAACATTCATTACATTTTCATACAAAATCGCTGTTACTTATGTAACCAAATGTTGGACAGATATAAAACCTTAACTCTAAATATTTGCTCCGAAAATACGTATTTTAAAATTATCATCAATAATGTTAGTTGAACAATTTTAAGTAAAACAATGTTAATATTCGTTACCCATAATTTTTGTTACATAGCATGCTCTGGAAAATAATATGTTTAGTCTCCAACCAGATATTTTATGACTCAAAATTATAGATGAACTCATAGCTGGTATCACAAACAGGTGTTTTAAAACCCTTTTCGGTCATATTAAGTTTTGTAAGAAATGTTGGTAACATTCGTTACGACGTTTTTCTTCGAAATTTGGGGACAAACCGGTTTTCCTGCTTTGCATTAAAAGTATTTGAGATAACTGAAAAAAAGAAAGAAAGAATAATTTGAAATACCATCATATTTCAGTAAAAGGTTAAAAAATAATCTGATTGAGGTAGATTTATTGTAATGTGTGCATTGTATTCCTTAGAAAGAATATAATAAATTAATATCATTATTGTTTTTTTCAGCTTAAAAAAACATGTAAAAAAGGAATAATGGTCAAATAATATAAGAATGACCCATATGAATCTATTCTTGGCTAATTCGAGAACACTATGGTCTTTACAGCATCTTCGATATTAGTGTCTTATGAATTTTCATTTGTGGCATAAGGTTTGTGTGTAGTTAACGAAGGATATTTTATTGGATACTTCAGGAGCTGTGATGGGAATCGAATTCCCGCAATGTTCCGAACCAGACAATCTGCGAACCTCACCCCAACATTCTCAGCCATCACTAAAGTATCTAACATACAGATTATTTTATAAAACACTAATGATTTCAGTAGTGGCTCGTTTAGGTCACCGAAAAGTCATTACATACAATGCGACTGGAGCCCAGCTTCCTTTAACACCCTCGTAGTTGACTTTCACTTCTATTACAGACTTCCTTTCGAATTTATGGCATGAGTTCCAGTCAAATAATTACAGAATTTGTATGTTTCCACATACACGTCAAATTGAACTTCAAGAAGCTCCTCCACCTTATTCGTGTACAAAAGAAAAAAATCTGGTGCGCCCATCACACGACTTTCACATACCACCCTTTTCTTAGGAGGAATAAGTATTTTCAGGCAAAGGGGGAAGTGAAAGTAAAAATTATATACAATATATTTACTTATATTTCATTTTGGGTATTTATTTTTGTTTAATTACACTTATATATACAAATTTAAATTTTTATATCGCTTTAATCTATACAATTAAACATTAAATAATACCAACGATAGCATTTATAAAAACCGCATAAGTATATGTACATAATATTGTCCATATTATATTAAGCTCACGTTACGTGTGGAAGCCCTACGGGGGAGCTGGGGTGCGCTCGTATTCCTTTGGTTCATCTATTACAACTATTATCCGTTACGATCTCTTATCTCTCCTTTAGTTAATTATCACATTTTTTCGTATTATATATTTAACTATTTTTATATCAAAGATTAATGTGAAATGGTTAATTATTTGGAATAAAAAAAATTAAAGATACTTCAGAGAAAAGTAATATAGAAATTCAGTCATTTAAGTCCTGTTAGAGAACATCAATGAGAATAAAACCTACAATGTATATACACTGATTAACTGAGTTTAATCAAAATCGTTAGAGCCGTTTTGGGGAAAATCGTAAAAAAGTGTTCAATCGATGATATAAAGTAAACCAACTCCGGTTTGCCGATTTTGATGAAAATGTTGCTGTAACATTTCAGACATATAAAAACCTCAAATACGCGATTTCAGTATCGTACGACTTTTCATTTTTGAGCTAGACTGCTCACACACAGGCCATTTTGTGGAACTTGGTTATTTGGACTCAGAGGATCTCAAAACGTGTAATAAAAAGATACAAAGGTCCAACCTGTTCCCCACCAGTATCAGTACCAGTATGTAGTAAAATAAATAAATAAATAATAATAAATCATTCATCACTTGATATAATACAACAAATTAGCATGTATAAAAAGATAAGTATTAAACAACTCTATAATTTTCAGACTTCATACAAACGTTGTTTTTAAAAGCATACCTTAAATTGAAGTTGTCATTTAAATAGATTCTTTACATTTTTAGTTTCCATTCAGAAAAACAGAAGTCTAAAACTTATTTTATATAAGTAATAATTATATGAAATCATATGAATTAGTTATTTCGTACACTCGGTGCAATACTAACATATTTAAAAAAAATTTGAAAAAACACTAGATTTTAACTTTACGATAAAACTCCTTCCAATCCAATTAAATTATTATATATTGGTTCATAAAGATGTATTCTTCATTTAGGAGAATAAGAAAAATAAATTTTATTTTGGGACATTTAGTTAAGAATAAGAATAATGAACAATATAAGTGGCATTTGTCTGGGACAAAACAACAAGAAATAATTAAATTAAAGAGTGCTGTAATCTTAGATTCAATATAAAGTATAAGCATATACACGGTGGGACAGACCTCCTACCGTGTACCAAAGATTCCTTCAAAGATTATTCACTCCAAACTGCCACAGCATTTGGCCACGTTTTAACTGCTCCTTGAAATATTATTTTCATATGTCTACTATATATTCGTTTAGCCATACAATGGAAGTATATATACAAGTATATATTTTGGTTCATAAAACAGGTAATAATATGATTTCATTTTTAGGAAAGTATATACAATTTAACTTACCTCTAAGAATCAGTAAATAATATACACAATAGTGCTGCCCAAAATTGGTAATGGTCTTGCACTTAGCATGAAAAATTACAATAATATCACTATAGTAATAAGATAATAAATAACTGCAAGACTGTTGCGAGACTCTTGCGCAAGACCAATACCAAGATCAAGACAGTGTGCAAGACCAAGACTCGCATTTGAGCAAAACTAATACACAACATAGTGTTAAACTGCAAATTTTACATAAAAACATTAAGACATCTAGCGAAGTATTTTTGATTTAAGTTTTAATATTATAATTATATCATTTTTACAACAGAGTCCTTTTTAAACGACCTCTGTTTAGAATAAAGTAATATTTAAAAAAATAAATAAAATGAAAAATAATAGTAATTAATTTTTTTGGACAATTAAATGATTGCATTAATATTTGTTCGTTAATAAATCAATATAACGTACCAAAAAAGTTACTATAGTACATTAATTTATGAGTAACGAATAATGTGGCAGAGGCCTGTAGGCACCTAAACCTGTACCGCTTTTCCGCCGATTAAGTGCATTTTCTAAGGAACCGCTTCAAATAATTTAAAAAATAACCAGTGTTTTTGAAAAAAAAAATATATTCTCCAGATGTTTTATTGCAGCAGGTTTCCGTTATTGTTGGCCGTTTAATTACAAACGACGCTTGATTTGTAAATTGATTTTTTCTTATTTTTTTATATTGACTTTTCTGGTATTTTTTACGACCTAAGCCAATTACTTTTCAATGTATTTTCATGTGTTATTATTTTCTATCTATCAAGCTTTAATAAAAGGATGATTATGAAGAAATTAAGCCAAATGCTGATTATCAGTGACAAAAAAACTAACTGAAGTCTAAGTGGTCAGTCAGCCATGTTTGGACGCCATTTTAGGGCAATGCGTTCACTTTCTTTTGTGGGAACATGGGCTTTTGTTTAAATAAATAGTTGCAAGGAACACAACGATACGCAATTTATAGGGATGTGGGGAGAGTGCCAGGTGTGGCCCATAGACTAAGGGGATGGCCGGGCAAGTAGGGGCATGGGTCTGTACGTTGCGGGTTCGATTCACACCTGGGCTGGTTACTTTTTATTTCTCGCTTGCCCCGGAAATTGAATCTTGACATTCCCACTCTGTTAAGTAGGCAGCTTCAAGATCAAGGCAGCCGTGAGGGGTTGGAATAAGGGATCATGTGGCCCACGAGCCGGACTACTTCCCCCACCTGTATCAGTACAAGGATATGCATATTCCAACCATACCAAGTAAATTATGGTTGACGTCCATATTTCTATAGTACTTATAAGCAACATTTATATATATATATATATATATATATATATATATATATATATATATTGCTCAAAATTGAATAGGGCTGTTGTTAGTTATGTATGATTTATTTTCCATAAATGTTTCATACAATTTTTATTTTTAAATGCATTGATCAAAACGCTGTATTTGACCTCGGGAAACTGTATTAAAGGTGTTTTAAACAAATAATAAAATTACTTGTTTTGCTTATGCATGCTCAATCGGATTGAGATCTGGAGACAATGCGGAAGGGACAGATGTGAAAATCCCAGAATTCAGGTTTTCCTCTAGGAAGTCGCATATTGTCGTCAAGAATATGGAAATCTGTGTCAATTTTGGCCCTGGTTCACGGGATCCACGGGAACTCCTCGATACGTTCTAGGACATAACGAACTGCAGCGATATTAACGTCTACTATATGAATTATAGTCCTTCCTTCTGGTTTGCCGGCCCATACTATCAACATCTAGACAGTATTGAAGGGAGCAAAAACTGTATCAGTATACTCATCCTATATTCTCAGTAGACCCTACGGTGCCTACTATCGCTGTAAATACTGAAAGGCAACTCTGTAAACATAACAGCAGTCCAATTTTTTATCCTTATCAAGACGCTCGCTGCACCAAATTCTGCGGAGTTGTTGGGAAGAAGCTGATGCTGCAAATCGTCTTAAAGAGGCATACGATACTAGACCAACTTCTCAGTAACGACTAAGAATAGTTTATATTGTTACTGGCGATGGCAGAACATTCGACACTTCAATTAGGCTCTGTCGGACACTATAAAAAGGATTTCTTCTTGGAGTTATAACAATATTTCTGCAATCTATTGGTGTGGTTTATCGCGCTGAGATAAACTAACAGGTCTCTTATTGGTCCTTCCGGTTTATCTGAGTCTGACTAAAGCCCAGAAGACCAAATACCCAGAGAGACGCCAACTGCACCGGCGATATCAACTTGGTTTAATATGTTTATATGTTTTTCCTTCGTTAAACAGAATATTACTGGATTAAAATTGATTATTCTTCATATTAACTATCATATATTTAATAATTTATTACAAATAAAAACAATACTTGTTGTTTACCAACAAATAACAGAATCCTTAACGGAAAAAAATATATAGGGTATTTTAATTTAAACGAATAAAATAAGAATTAATCAGAAATATCCCTATTCACTTATTTAACAGCTGTGAAATAGCAGTGAAATGGGACTGACAACAGCTAAATACGAAAATTTAATTCTTAGATATATTCGGATTTTTGCTGAGGAGATGGATGAATAAATGGTGCTTAACAGGCGTTAAAGATTTTTAAGAAGTTTTGCGTATTGAGGTCGGTAAGAAATTCCATAACAAGATAAAACGCTTTTTTTATTTTTTAAAGGAAGCAGTTCAATGGGAAGGAATATCGTGTTTACAGAATGGACAGGGGAACAAGGAACGACCAAATCAAGAAGACCAGTTGGATTTTTGGCAGTAAAGGTTTGGATTTTAAAGGGTTTACGTTAGTATTTCATTAAATGTAATTGACATCCTGAATTAACAATCATTACTTACTTGTAATTGCATTTTAGGCACCATATAATAATTGATTAGATGATTAATACTCATTTAATTTAAGTAAAGACTAAGAATAATGAAATAAAAAAATATATTGAAAAAAAAAGTTAATTCAGTAGTTAGGGATTTTCAAATGTTTTCATTTAACTAATTAGTTTTTGTCGTTTCAATATTCCAATCCCATTCTCAAAACTAAAATTAAAATCAGCATTGAGTGATATAATCTAATTTTAGATAATTTTTGTTACTTTATTGTACAGTAATCAAATAAAAATAAATAATATACAGAGTTTCCCGTATATAGAGAGAAATATTTAAAAGGTTGATAGTAGACATCAATATCTACCAAAAAATAAATGTAAACAATTGCCCAATTCCAAGCAGAAAAGTAGGAATTCTAAGATTTGTGTTTTTTTAGTGAGTCACGTTTTTTATTGAATAGGAAGTGATAGCCACAAAAATATTTGATTTAAGTGATTAAATATTTCTTCATAGTAAACTAGACAAAATTTACTTCTAATGTAAGTAGAGTTTGTCATTGTTAAAACCATTTAAAGATGACTATTGAGTGGATAAACTCAGCTGTTCTGTTAAAAATAGTCATAAATTATGTATTTATTTTTTTATCACATTTCAACTACCACAATTACCACACTTTTTTCATACTAAAACTTCTTTATTGAGATGTATTTCGATCTGTCACATTAAAGGACAATAGTAATAGTGATATAGAGTAGTTCATTCACACTATGCACAATAAATAAAAATAATAAACGGCAAGATAATAATACTAAAGTGAATGTATACAAACTAAAAGATACTAAACTAAACAAAAATAAACTAATGTAACAAAATAAATATTTAAATACACACATGCTTTTGCCCCACTTTTAGAAAAACTTCCTCGTTTAGTGACTTTTGAGTCCATATTAATTAATTTGAGATTTATGAGAAAATTATATATATATATATATATCATATTACAGTTGAAAAAAGATTATTATTTAATTAAATAATTAAGATGTACTATTATACTCAACGTAAATTACTCACTGAAGACAGCATCGAATCCCTTAAATAATCAAATGAAAAGTTTTGGAAGACTTTATTTTCCAATTGTTAAATTGCTAAACGTACCATATTGCTATAACGTATTGTACTCTTCTATTTTAGGAAATAGAAATGAGTAATAACTACTAAATATATGGTGTGTAATTTACAAATCAGTACAAATTTGAATAATTAATTCTTAATCTCAAAAAATCTAGAAAACTATTATTTTAATTAACGCTAACCATTTAAAATATCTGTGAAATTGATGAATTAAATTTAAATGGATATCTACGGGTTTGAAAATATGTCATCAATTAGAAATTTACATTATAAAAATTATTTTGAATCAAGTTAAGTAGATTTAAATTATACGTAAAGAAGCAGAATATATATATATATTTTTATTAAACCTTACTATTATAAACATGGATATTTCTTTTAAAATTTAATGGAATATCTCACATTAAAATTACTTAACATTGTCTTCGATTGATAATCAACGTGATGAGACACGTTAGTTTTCGATGACAGAATTTGTTTCTGAAGGATTTTGTATCCGTCGAGGTTCATTAAACCTTGTGAACCGTTGTTAAATATGAATGAGATGAATATGTTAGTCAGTGAAGAGCAACCTTTTTTTTACAACGACCCTCCTACAAATTTAAAAATGTTGTGCTGGCCACTTGGAAGAAACTTAAAACTGAATTATAAAATGAAATTATAAAAAAATCTGGTGCGCGCAACACACCACTTTCACTTACCTTTCTACTTTGAATATAAATTATTTTCTGGCAATGTTGAGCAATTATAAATTTTTTGAAGTTCACTTTTAACGGAGCTATAGTTAGCTTAAAGTTTACAGCTAACAAATCATTAACACCATTAAAATAACAAAAATCCTGTTAATTATATTAACGGTAGGCAAATAAAACCTCGGTACTCCATCTGTTTTTGTAAACCACATAACTCCAGTCCCTGTATATGCCTAGAGAGATTTGAAAGTATATCTCTATATTCAACCTATAAATGATTATGGATTGTACGCCTAACAGTAATTATACTGTTATTTTCCATTGTAAAATTTACTACAAAGGAATTACTAAATTTTCATTGGTTGCTACAGACAGATCAAAAGTTTTTGCAACAATTTTAAGCGTTCACTGATGACACCGCAATCTTATCATCCAACTCTGATTCCGAAATAGCATCCTCAAATCTGCAAAGGCACCTCTTCTTGATTGAGCACTGGTGTAATAACTGGCGTATTGAAGTGAATGAATCTAAATGCCAGCATATTACCTTTACACTCCGACACAATTCCTGTCCACCAGTATAATTTAACGCCATCCAGCTTCCTTTCTCGGACACAGTCCTATATCTTGACTTTCTTTTAGACCGAAGACTAGCATGGAACCCACATACTACACTTAAAAGACAAGAACTCAACTGACGATACAGCCAACTATACAGACTACTAAATAGAAAATCTAAACTTTTTATTGATAACAAATTACTTATCTATAAGACAATTTTGAAAGCTATGTGGACATACGGACTCGAACTGTGGGTGACAGCAAAATTTTCTAACATCAAACGCATTCAATCCTTTCAATTTAAAGTCTTTCGAACAATAGTTGATGCTCCATTTTATGTAACCAACAAAACCCTAAACCATGACCTTAATATCTAACATTTGTCCTAGACCTTATCATCGAAAAGTTCTGCAAATTTCACCAAAACCTTACTTATCATCCAAACTCCCTTGCACAACCTATATCGAACACCACCCATCCCTACAATCCTCCTCGAAGGTTGAAGCAGCTGTGGCCCAGAGACCTTTTGTGAATAAGTATATATGTGAGTTTTGGCAATGGCCAGATTCTCCACTCAAGCCATGTATGTGTGATTATAGCGCCTCTGCTCAACCTCTACTGGTCTTTAATACAAGTAGTGCAGCTGAGTGAGGGGCGCTGGGATATCCTAGACTCCTGCCTTTCCTTCTACGAGTGGGGAGAAAGGCTTGGCTCAGATATCTTGAGTGAATGTATTTTTTTTAGATATTGTATAAAAGCATGTATGTATTTGGTAGTTACTTTCATTATCTCAGTTTCTTTTTGTTTAGTTTAGTTTATACACATTTACTTTTAGTATTATCATTTTTCTGTATTATTTATTTTTATTTGTTGTGAATGGAGTGTGAATGTGCTCTTTGAATACTATTGTTGTTTGAACAGTAGATTGTAATATCTCTCAATAAATAGGTTTAAAAAAAAAATTTAAGCGGATAACTTTTGGATTTCCTAATGGCAAAATTCATCAAATTATACACGAATTTCATTTTTTAAAAGGTTACATGACAATTTTTCGGCATGAACGGACATTGATAACTAATTATTGAAATAAAATATCAGATCTAGAGTTATTAAACTACAGTTAATGTATTTAATGTTATAAACACATTCTTTATACATCCATGAAATATTTTTATATTTCACTTCTTCTTTCACAGAAGTACTATGAAATAGTTTTTTTAAACAATGCTGTTGCCTTGATTAGGCGGATTCTAAACACTTTTTTCAAACCTAAAAAAGTTTACATATAGTTAGTAAATTTCATTCGATTTCCTTGAAAACGTGTGATTTCTGTAAAATAATATTAGTTTTCACAAATTATTATTTATAATTTTTAGATATAAATCCATTACTTCCTACGACTTTCTAATTTAGATATTCTTTTTTTCTAAAATTCTCCGCTGTCCAACGATATATTATACGTATAAAGTACCACTTCCGGTTAGCCGATTTTGACGAAAAAGTTGCTGTAACATCTGAGGTATATAGTACCTTAAATGCGCAATTTCACTTTCAAACGACTTTTCGTTTTTGAGCTAGACTCGTCACATACGCACAAACACACGCAGATCATTTTGCGGGACTTAATTATTTGGACTCAGAAGACCCCAAAACATATATTTCCGTTGAAAAATCAGATTCGAAAATTTTCATCATCGCAATACTGTCCCTTACTATATAATATATATAGTAATCCCTTACTATATGAAATATATAGTGTATATTTCATATATATATAGGTAAGTGAAAGTAAAGAACAATAAAAAATGTTTTGCAAGTACCTCAGAATACCTTCTTCGTGAATTTTATTGAGTAAACAATAAAAAAAGACTTTAGAGATTTAATTGCATATTGCGGGATGTCCTTAATATCTTCAGCAGTTGAACAGATAATATTCGGGGTCATAGACGCAGACTTCGGGGGGAGGGAGGAGGAAAGAGGGGCGATCGCACAGCCAATAAAAATAAAGAGATGGCGAGAATATTGTTTTGTCCCCCTCCCCCTCAATATTTGGAAAAACAAAAATAAAATCTACATGAATGAATAAAATATGTAAACTAAGGCCTAGGTAAGCAAGTATTTTAGCACACCCTATCTTCCTATTATTGAAATTTTATTTTATATTTTAAGATAATTTTATATGTACAACATATCCTAGGATTTTATGATTCATTCATCTGCACCCTTCCATTTTTACGTAAAGATTTTATCATATTTCCCTTCTGCAAATTTGAAGCATCGGAGAATCTATAGCTTCCTCCCAATCCTGACGGCAATATATCCTAGATGCATTGCTTCTTTTCCAAACCTTTAAAACAAAAAAAAACCTACTCACCTCCTAGATTTGATTAATCCTTGTTCCTCTATCCATTCTTTAAACACGAGATCCTAATCCACAAACCTGTATATTCTGTCTTATAATAGTGCTTCCTTTATGATGCATGATATTTTGTTTTGTAATTACTTACCCACGTAAATACGCAACACCATCACTTTACCTCCATTGAAACACCAATTATTTTTCAATCTCCTCAGCAATCAATCTTCAGATTATATATGAAAATTAAATTTTGGTATTTTAGTGTTATCAGTCACATTTGACTAATATTTCACAGTTATCTATGTATTATCTATGTTGCTTATCAGTGCGAATATGTATAAAATAATGATATTTATATTTAATTTTATTTGTTTACTGTTTTTTTCTGCTCTTTTTTTTCGTTAGTAGTTTATCCTTTATTTTAAGATTACATGACACTGTTATTTAATTTTTCTTGTCATTTTACCCCAGACAAATGACAATGTTATTGTTCATTATTCTTAGGAGACTAAATGTCCCAGCATAAAACTGACTTTCCTTCTTCTAGGTATCAACCGGCACTTTACCTTGAAATTTTATCGAATGAATGGTAGTGAGAAATATGTCCTTCATCTAGAAAAAAATAGTTAAAATAGAAATAAGTATCATTTATCAATTACATCATCTAATTGTGTATGAACATAATACGTTAAGGAAAAAAAATATTGCTCCAATTACATTCGTAAATGGTTGTATCTATAATAACTGTAATAAATACGTATCTGAAATAAAGTTGATATTTATAGCTCAACATTATTATCATTACCATCTAGGCTATTGTGGGTCCATTTTATCACCGGATTCAATAAATTATTGGTCATTTGGACAGCCAGGAAATAAAAAAAAAAAATAAAATAAAAGACGACCATCACTAACTTGGTTGTTATAGCCTGCGCCTGAGCAGGTTAGGTTTTTGTCCCAGCGCAAACGGTTCTTGGGTGGTCCAACAAGTTCATGGAACATGACAACAATAACTCTAAATCGGATCGCACAAGCAATGTCATTGTTTAATGCCTTCCTTTATGTCACAAAGCACGTGCGATGGGGGTACGCTGAGGGGGTTCTAACTAGCGGCAAAGTAATCCAGGTGCCAGCCAACTACGTATGACTTTCTTGTCGGCAACTCTGCATGGTGTTTACTAATGTTTGATTTTAAAGTTAACACTGGCGCTACTTTACATACAGGCCACTGCGTAGGCGGTTACCTATAATACAAAAAAGTAAAATCCCTACCAAAAAAGATATGAGTGGAATGTAGCAAAATGAAGTTTTAAACCATTTATGACTCTAGGGTTTTACACCTAAAAGACCAAAAAAAGAAATGTTTTTAAAGTTTTAAATCTAAAATATACTCATCAATTAACGTTTTGCCAATTAAGGCATCGCGGCAGAAAATACAACGAATGTAGACCAAGGAACGCACATCTCACATCGACAGTCCAAAAAAGAACATGAACTCGAAAAAGAGACAGCTCATCACCCTAAAGGCCGTGATAGCCGAGTGTGTTGGAGGGCTGCCCGTTCTAGCATCCTCGGGTCTAACGAACGCCGGTTCGAATCCGGCCAGGGAAGGGTTGACTTATATTTCGTGGCGGACCCACGGAATGGAACTCGACCATCACACTCTGGTTAAAATAATGGTGGGTAGGTGGTTATCCAATAAAAAAATAAAGAAAAAGCCCATCACTCTGGAACAGAAACCTCAACACACTGGCGGATCTACGGGGAGGGGGAAGGCTTTCTGACTGAAGCCCCCAAAATAAAATGGTAATTTTTTTTTATTTAATAACAATATGTATGTTAGGCGTAGATGACTGGGGGGTTTTACGCCTATAAACAACAAACAAACAACAATTTGTTACATTTTTTAAATGATAATACATATACCGCTACTAATTAAAAATGTATAAATATATATATATACATATATATATATATATATATATATATATATATATATATATATATAAAACAGTATATATATATATATACAGATATATATATATATATATATATATATATATATATATATATATATATATATATATATATATATATATATATATATATATATATATATACACTGACAGGCAAAAAATTCCACCCACTGGATTTTTTCATGTTTTTATCTAAAAATATTTCTGCTTCGGATTGGTCTATTGTCTTTAATGAATACATAGGTAATCTTTTTGTTTGTTTTCAATTAGGAATGTTAATATAGAGGAGAATAACCCTTAATCCTTTCTAGATTCCAATGTTAAATTTCTATGGTATCAAAATGTTTATTCAGCATCATTAGTTCAGTGCCGTTTCTTGCAGCACATTTCTTAGTCTCCGGATTTTAATTTTTTCAATATTAAGTTTAAAAATGCCTCTTAGTGCTGAGGATGTTGCGCGTGGTGTGGCACTTATTGATGATGGACGTTCCATTAGATATGCAGCTAATGCCATCGGAGTTCCATATGAAACTTTACGAGACGCCGTCAGGCGTTTTCGGGAAACTGGTTCTTACAATAGAAGGTCCGGTTCTGGACGGCCTAGGGTAACAGAACCACGGGATGACCGGTTTTTGACTTAGAGAATTTTACGAAACCGGCACCTTACCGTTGTTCAAGCGATTCATCAGCTCGAAGAAGTTCGAGGTGTGCAAATTTCTGAACGTACCGCTCGGAGAAGATTAAATGAGTATGGATTAATGACTTTTCGTCCAGTAAGAGGACCAGAGTTGACCAGAACTCACAGAGTAACACGGCTGGCTTTTGCTCGAGAACACAGCCATTGGACTATGGACGAATGGAGTGCTGTACGTTTTACAGATGAGTCAAGATTCGCTCTTCGATCTCCAGACGGGCGTGAAAGGATGTGGAGAAGAAGAAACGAAAGATATGCAGCCTGTAATTTTTCCCAGAGCCAACCTTTCCAACGTGGTTCCTTAATGGTGTGGGCTGGGATTTCAATGGAGCGCGCACAGAATTGGTTGTTGTTCGTGGAGGGTCTTCGACGGCCATTCGCTATGTAGATGAGATTTTGGAACCTCATGTGTTGCCTATCCTCAACGAAATCGGCGATCGTTCTATTCTAATGCACCAGCTCGAAGAAGTTCGAGGTGTGCAAATTTCTGAACGTACCGCTCGGAGAAGATTAAATGAGTATGGATTAATGACTTTTCGTCCAGTAAGAGGACCAGAGTTGACCAGAACTCACAAGGTAACACGGCTGGCTTTTGCTCGAGAACACAGCCATTGGACTATGGACGAATGGAGTGCTGTACGTTTTACAGATGAGTCAAGATTCGCTCTTCGATCTCCAGACGGGCGTGAAAGGATGTGGAGAAGAAGAAACCAAAGATATGCAGCCTGTAATTTTTCCCAGAGCCAACCTTTCCAACGTGGTTTCTTAATGGTGTGGGCTGGGATTTAAATGGTGCGCAGAATTGGTTATTGTTCGTGGAGGGTCTTCGACGGCCATTCGCTATGTAGATGAGATTTTGGAACCTCATGTGTTGCCTATCCTCAACGAAATCGGCGATCGTTCTATTCTAATGCACGATAATGCACGCCCGCATGTCGCCAGCATAGTGCAGACGTTCCTTCAACAGAACAATATTGAGGTTTTAGCCTGCCCAGCACGTTCTCCAGATTTGAAGCCCATTGAGCGCGATGGAATAACCCCGGAAAACGAATAAGATCATGTGCAACACTTCCTGATACACTGCAGGACCTTGAAAGGGCTCTTCGGGAGGAATGGCTATCCTCCAGCGAAGGGACATTTCCCGACTGGTGGAAAGTATGCCGAGGTGACTTCAAGAAGTAGTGAAGGCAAGAGGAGGAAACACGCGCTACTAAACGATGATGTAATTAATTTCTTTGAGAATAATAATGGTCCCTCGCGCGGGCTCATTACCGCGTATGGGGAGCGTCCCACGGGTGGCGGATGTGGGGATGGTGGGTGGAAATTCCTCGGAAGTTCTTCCCAGCTAAGTCCGATGGGCTCGCTGACCAGCAATGAGAGGGGCCCTCCAGACTTGCTGGAGGGAGGGGACCTCCAGACTTGCTGGAGGTAGGGTCCCACCGGACTTGCTGGAGGGTGTGACGTAGGATTGAACGCCCTACTCACATATCTTTAGTTCACCAAACACCACAAATAGTCATGGATCTCCCTAAGGTAAAACGCTCATTATCCGGAGGTAAACTAGTCCCCCGTTCGGGTCTCCGGGTGGGGACTGCTTTAGGGGATTCATGGCGCAAGTTGAAATATAGGGATTTAAATATTGGTACGTGGAACGTAAGGAGTTTAAACACAGCAGGGGGGCTAAAATCGGTCGCGAATGAGGTAAATGGGTACAATTTGGATGTCGTGGCTCTGCAAGAGATTCGCTGGCCAGGGGAGGGCTCGATGAGGAAAGTAAAGTACACTATTTGGTACGGAGGAAGCGAGAATCATTGTTTGGGTACAGGGTTTCTAATTAGGAGTAGATTACTATCCGCTTTGAGGGACGTACAATTCTTTAGTGATAGAATTTCGGTAGCTACATTTCAGGGACGTTGGTTTAAAATCGCATTAATAAACATACATTGTCCGACCGAAGACAGTGACGATGAAGTCAAAAGTGAATTTTACGATAAACTCGAATGGGTTTATGATAAACTACCGCGAAACTACATGAAAATAATTGTAGGTGACGCGAACGCAAAGGTAGGAAGGGAAGAAGTTTATATTCCGACGATTGGTAAAGAAAGTTTGCACGAATATAGTAATGATAATGGGATCCGTCTGATAAACTTTGCCATCTCGAAAAACCTGATAATTAAAAGTACGACGTTTAAACATAAGGATATTCATAAATATACTTGGACATCACCGGATTCGCAAACACGAAATCAAATCGATCATGTCTTGATACAACACAGCTGGCAAAGCAGTATAATTAATGTACGGTCTTATCGCGGAGCAGAATGTGGGTCGGATCATGAATTAGTAATCGCGAAACTTCGACAAAAACTTAATATAAAAAAGAGAAAAGAAAACCGTTTCGATTTTGAGAATTTTAATTTGGAAAAATTAAAAAATCCATCAATTAGAAACCAATTCGAGCTAGATGTTAAGAATAGGTTTGAAGCTTTAGAGCTTCCTGACGAGGACCACGAGGATATTGACAAGTTATGGGTAGAGATCAGGGATAATATTAAAGCGGTCGGTAACTCGTGTCTAGGAAAAAAGGAAAATAAGAATAACAAACCGTGGTTTGATGAAGATTGCTTAAACATGTGCGAAAAAAGAAAAGCCGCTAAATTAAAAGCTCTAAATAATCCTAGCGAAGACAATCTGGAATACTTCCGAATCTCAAAGAACGAAACGACAAAATTGCTCAAAAATAAAAAAAGGGAGTATCTTAAAAATAAAATAATTGAAATAGAAACTAATAGAATCGAAAATAACGTAAGAGACATGTACAAAGGTATAAACAGATCACGTAAATGTGTAGGGCCCGTAACGTCTGGAATTAGGGATGATAATAACAATATTCTGACCGATCCGGTTGACATATTGAATAAGTTTAAGGACCACTTTGACAATATTTTAAATACGGGAAATTATGATCTGTGTCCTCCTTCTGAGTACCAGAGTGCTGAACCGTTAATAGAAGGACCAAGTAAAGAGGAAGTTGAAGTAGCTATCGGAAAATTAAAATCATATAAAGCAGCGGGAACCGATAATATTCCTACTGAACTAATTAAGGCATGCGGGGAAGCTGGAGTTTCTAAAATACATCGGTTGGTTAAAAAGATCTGGGTGAACGAGAAATTACCTGAAGAATGGAAAGAGTCTATTCTTATTCCAGATTCACAAAAAGGGTCCGAGGACGGATTGTAATAACTATCGAGGAATTTCACTCCTTCCAGTATGTTATAAAATATTCAATCTTAACCAGTCGAATCACGGAATACGCCGAGGAAATTATCGGAGACTACCAATGCGGATTTAGACGGAATCGTTCGACAATTGATCAAATATTTTCTTTACGGCAAATATTAGAGAAAAAATTGGAGTATAACGGTATTGTTCACCAGCTGTATATAGATTGTAAAAAGGCTTACGATTCTATTGACCGCCAGAAACTGTATAATATTCTAATCGAGCAGGGGATTCCAAAAAAACTAGTAAATCTAGTCAGGATGTGCTTGACGGAGACACTTAATATAGTTAGAATCGGTAATAATTTGTCCGAAAAATTTGAGGTTCGTTAGGGTTTAAAACAGGGGGATTCTCTTTCGCCTGTCCTGTTCAATTTGGCATTAGAACATGCCATTAGGGAGGTAATGCGTACCGAGAAAGGGTTGGATCTGGGCGGGACAACATCCGTGCTGGGCTATGCTGATGATCTGGTACTATTAAGCGAAGACGTTGAAACTATAAAACTAAATACAACAACGTTAATGAAAGCCGGTAAAGAACTAGGACTCGAAATAAACGTGGATAAAACAAAATATATGGTTAGCTGCAAAAATGGTGTTACTACTGGTGATATCGGTATAGATGGTAGTATGTTTGAACAGGTAGAGAAATTTAGGTATCTAGGTTCTACGATAACTAGAAAAAACGAAATTGAAGAAGAGATTAAGGTTAGACTGAAGGCGGGAAATTCTTGTTATTTTTCTGTGACAAAACTACTTAGTTCGCGCCTCTTGTCCCGGAACTTAAAAATTAGAATCTATAAAACAATTATCTTGCTTACATTAAGGGATGAGCAGCGTCTTAAGGTTTTTGAAAATAAAGTATTGCGTAGAATATTCGGACCGAAGAAGGATGAGTTAACCGGAGAGTTCAGACGGTTACACAGCGCCGAATTGCGTGAGCTGTATCCAGGTAATATAATTGAGGTAATTTCATCGCGGCGAATCAAATGGGCTTGTAAAGTTGTTGGGCTTAGTAACGAGAGAATTCCTAAAAGGTTAATATGAGCGGTACCGAATGGTAAGCGTCCGAGGGGTAGACCGAAGCGAAGGTGGGAAGATTGCATTAAAGCCGATCTGAAGGGACAGGGTTTGGACCTTTGAACGGTGGAGGGAGGTGTGTAGTGGGCGATTGGTGGTGTCGGCATCGAACCTTCGGGTTCGCTAAGCCTTTTATTATTATTTATTATTATTATAATAATGGTTCGTTATTAGGGATGATAATAACAATATTCTGACCGATCCGGTTGACATATTGAATAAGTTTAAGGACCACTTTGACAATATTTTAAATACGGGAAATTATGATCTGTCTCCTCCTTCTGAGTACCAGAGTGCTGAACCGTTAATAGAAGGACTAAGTAAAGAGGAAGTTGAAGTAGCTATCGGAAAATTAAAATCTCATAAAGCAGCGGGAACCGATAATATTCCTACTGAACTAATTAAGGCATGCGGGGAAGCTGGAGTTTCTAAAATACATCGGTTGGTTAAAAAGATCTGGGTGAACGAGAAATTACCTGAAGAATGGAAAGAGTCTATTCTTATTCCAGTTCACAAAAAGGGCCCGAGGACGGATTGTAATAACTATCGAGGAATTTCACTCCTTCCAGTATGTTATAAAATATTCAATCTTAACCAGTCGAATCACGGAATACGCCGAGGAAATTATCGGAGACTACCAATGCGGATTTAGACGGAATCGTTCGACAATTGATCAAATATTTTCTTTACGGCAAATATTAGAGAAAAAATTGGAGTATAACGGTATTGTTCACCAGCTGTATATAGATTGTAAAAAGGCTTACGATTCTATTGACCGCCAGAAACTGTATAATATTCTAATCGAGCAGGGGATTCCAAAAAAACTAGTAAATCTAGTCAGGATGTGCTTGACGGAGACACTTAATATAGTTAGAATCGGTAATAATTTGTCCGAAAAATTTGAGGTTCGTTAGGGTTTAAAACAGGGGGATTCTCTTTCGCCTGTCCTGTTCAATTTGGCATTAGAACATGCCATTAGGGAGGTAATGCGTACCGAGAAAGGGTTGGATCTGGGCGGGACAACATCCGTGCTGGGCTATGCTGATGATCTGGTACTATTAAGCGAAGACGTTGAAACTATAAAACTAAATACAACAACGTTAATGAAAGCCGGTAAAGAACTAGGACTCGAAATAAACGTGGATAAAACAAAATATATGGTTAGCTGCAAAAATGGTGTTACTACTGGTGATATCGGTATAGATGGTAGTATGTTTGAACAGGTAGAGAAATTTAGGTATCTAGGTTCTACGATAACTAGAAAAAACGAAATTGAAGAAGAGATTAAGGTTAGACTGAAGGCGGGAAATTCTTGTTATTTTTCTGTGACAAAACTACTTAGTTCGCGCCTCTTGTCCCGGAACTTAAAAATTAGAATCTATAAAACAATTATCTTGCTTACATTAAGGGATGAGCAGCGTCTTAAGGTTTTTGAAAATAAAGTATTGCGTAGAATATTCGGACCGAAGAAGGATGAGTTAACCGGAGAGTTCAGACGGTTACACAGCGCCGAATTGCGTGAGCTGTATCCAGGTAATATAATTGAGGTAATTTCATCGCGGCGAATCAAATGGGCTTGTAAAGTTGTTGGGCTTAGTAACGAGAGAATTCCTAAAAGGTTAATATGAGCGGTACCGAATGGTAAGCGTCCGAGGGGTAGACCGAAGCGAAGGTGGGAAGATTGCATTAAAGCCGATCTGAAGGGACAGGGTTTGGACCTTTGAACGGTGGAGGGAGGTGTGTAGTGGGCGATTGGTGGTGTCGGCATCGAACCTTCGGGTTCGCTAAGCCTTTTATTATTATTTATTATTATTATAATAATGGTTCGTTTTTCAATTTTTTTTTCTCTAATCTTTCTTACCCAATCACATTTTGATTATTAAAGGTAAAAAGATTATACAATTCCATAAATACTAAGTATTATCTACAAATACCATGTATTATATACAAATACAACTTTACAGAAATATTATCAGATGAAAACTTGGAAAAATCAAGTGGGTGGAACATCTGATAATATTTCTGTAAAGTTGTATTTGTGTGTATATATATAGGTTTCAGGCTAAAGCCCTCTAAACGTGGCTTTCGCGGTGTACGTAAGAGCGTATGTTAGCTAAGGTAAGAACCTTACCGTGCTCGAAGCTAGTTAAGTTAGATTACCTATTGTAAACGCCTTACAAGAGGAGGTTACGGACAAAGTTTCGATAAAACTTTGCATGGTGATACTAGGTCGAACAATATTAGACCCATGCCCGACTGTTCTTGCCATTGGGCTCTAGGAGCTGAAAAAAATTATATAATTTTTAACAAAATCATTTTATTATTTTTTGGCTTTTCTTTACACGGATTTTGAGGTTCTTAAATATCAATCTATTTATTTTTTTGTGAAATATAATTAAACAAATATTGACTATTGTATTAAATAGTTTATAAAATATATAAATTAACAAAAACCAAAAGGCACTTCTAGTAAAGTAGACCAAGTAAATTTTTGCTATGAAAAAGAAAGTTAAATTCGTTTTGAGTGTTACTATTTCTCAAGGTAGTATCCTAGGTCCTATCCTTTACACAGTCTATACAGCTGACATCTCAACCCATCCCAACACTGTCATCAACACATATGCCGATGACACATGTATCCTATCAGTTAATAACGACCCAACCCCTGCAATCACACATCACAAACCTTGAAGAATAGTGTCAAAACTGGAGAATTAAAATAAATTCCAATAAATTCCATCAAATTACCTTTACCCTTCGTCGTAAACCAATGACTTCCTGTCCTTCAGTATCCTTTACCAACATCTCACTTATTTTTGTTGAACAAATCCGTTACCTAGGACTCCACCTGGACAAACGTCTATCTTGGAATCCTCATACCAGATTGAAACGACAAGAAACCGCTCGACTTTACCGCCTACTCCAGCACTTACTAGACAAACGCTCTAAGCTCTCAATAAATTACAAAAGACTCATATACATGACTATAAGAAGGCCTATTTGGACTTACGGAGTTGAGCTATGGGGCTCCACCAAACCTTCAAATTCCTCTAGTATCCAATTCTTACAATCCAAAATCCTCAATGCTCCTTACTTTGTTACAAATAAAATCATCCACAATGACCGTAATGTTCCTTATATATCAGATTTAGTCCAATCCAGATATCTTGTTTCTAACCTTGCTTCCTATTCAATTCCTGATAACCCTCCGAGGCGTCTGAAAAGAAGATGGTCCCGTGATCTCCTAATATAGACATATTATTAGATTGCTACCAATGGGTAGTTTCTCAACATGTGTTTCATGTCATTATATTCATGTAAAAATTTACTAGATGTATTTTTTTTTGTATACAGTTGTAAATATCATATAAATAATAATAATAAAAAAAGTGTTACTAAAAACCCTTAAATACAAAATTTTATTAAAAACAATAATCTCAGATTTTAGTACATGATTTTCTAGGGAGATTGTTTTGCCGGCCGTGAAGCATTCATAACTTCTCAAGACTTACCCCAAATTTAACGTCAAAGCAATCCTGGGAAATAATATGTTTCGATATGAACTAGATTAGCACGAAAAACGAATATCAACTTGATTTATCACAAAAAAAATAATCCTTTAATAATCATTAGAGAAATATCGGTAATCCCTAATTACTAAAATGGATTAACGTAAGTATCCACCACTAGTGAAATTATTAGCATTAGTAGTTATTTATCATTGTGATTGAAATATCACGATATGGTGAACATTTAATTAATTTTCTTGGAAAACCTCTTTAGAACCGTCTGCTGATGTTATTATAAGCGCAAACAAAAATCTGGTAGCAAACTCTTGTTAAACATAATTCTAATAATTGTTCATGAATCACTTAATTACTCACTAATTACTAAATTAAATCATATTTGTATCAACCGTCTTTCTATTATTTGTGAGAAGCTCTTGTGCTTATTTTTATTTTTTAGATTAATTGGTTATTGATAAATATTGGAACCCTTATTAATTGATTTATAATTTTTTTTGTTCACTAATTTAAATCTCAAATACTTAAAATACTTGTTAACTTATTCGCATAGCGTTCTCATAGCCATTGAAGATAAAAGCCTGATTACAAGAATTGATATTTTGGTAATTTAAAAATTATACACTTTTATACTTTAAGATTTATTAGATGATTTTGTTTTATCTCAGTTGTATATCGGTCGTGCAGGTTTTTCTGGGTTTAATATCAGTTAAAGACCCTTCGAAGATTCTTACATTTGGTGTCTTCAAGGAATATATAAGGCCTTATACTCCCAATTTTTTTTATTCTACTTCCAACGACGTTTCGAGCTGATTTGTTCATTATCATGACATCTACAAATAACAATTAACAAAAATAATTTACAACAATGATCACTCATTACCTAGTCATATAAAAAGAGAGAACTTACGAAAAAAATTGTCCATCTACTAAAATGTATTTCGATATTATAATTTCATTGAACAACTATTACCATGTAGTAGTACCATTTAGTACACCAAATACCAAAGATAACCATATTCCTTAATTATTTGCGCATTTATTGATGCTTGTCCTTCTACAATAAAAATTTGTGTATGCGAATATTTCTGAACTTACGATTTCTATTTTGTTTTATTTTAATTGTACCCCGTACGTTACTACCTCCTCAGTCTACTTTTTAACATTGACTGCACATTTGAGCTATTTAGGGATGTATATCCCGATAGAAATTAACTAAATGATTGAATGGGATATAGCTCTGTTGATGTTTATTGTTCTAGTACTACTATAGTAGCTAAATATACCCTTCCAAGATTTCCTTTTGTACTGTAGATTTAATTTGATAATATTGATTGAGATAAAATGGACTTATATTGATTCTGACCACTGACGGATCTATGAGACGTTTATAATGTATATACAGCTACTAAATATATCCATGTTTTGTAAAAAAACAAATTCTAAAAGTATTATTACTCTTGTAATATTGCATATATATATATATATATATATATATATATATATATATTTACCAGGTACCGCTGCTTCTGACATATGGATTGTGATAGATACCACAACAACAAAAATATTTGTAGAGTCCTTCAGAAGGGAAGAAGACGAAGTTGGCCAGGTGGTCAAGGTTCGAAAAGATTACCAAATAGAGCCTTGAAGGATTACCAAGATGTATGACATTCAAGTGTTGGAGAAAGAAAGATTTATTTCAATGGGAAGGAAATGGACGTCATAAAGGAAGATAAAGAAAGAAGCTGTGTGTACACGTTTTACCTCCTAACTAGGTCAACTGTGAAAACATCATTTTAAGTTGAATTTTTAGGCATAGCCCTTTCTCAAAAATTATAAAAAGCTGCAAGGGATTTTTTCTTATTATTTATCTTTTTTTTCAAAAGATGGTTTAAATATAAAAGAAATCTGATGCGGTATATCACAGAACTCTCATTTAACACCTTACTTTCTGTAGAAATTAATGTTTTAAGTGTATAAAAAGACTTAAAATATTACATTAATTATTAACAGAACTTGCAAAACTAAGACAAATAATACAAAGTATTCTCTGTTTTTTGGCAATGGTAACTTCCAAATATACAACAATTGATTTATTTGTTGAATTTACATGTTAACGTTTCAGGAAATTTTTTTCCTATCTTTAAAACTTACAATCTCATGTTTTCTTATCCATTAATGGCTAAAAAGGAGGTAATTAAAAAATAATGTATGTATACCATATATATATATATATATATATATATATATATATATATATATATATATATATATATCCGTTTGGCACAGTAGTGAACCACGTGAACCAGAAGATTTATACTATTTTTTGTTGCAATGTCCCACATATGAAGCTTTTAGAAATAAGTATTTAAGTAAATATATTGACGGTAATTCTGGCGATAGAGAAGAAATAGTAAAATTATTACTTATAGAAAACAGATATGAAATCGATGATTTATAATGATTAGATTTTTTTTAAGTTAGTTTTTGGCCAGATTGGTATTTTATTTTGTATTAATTCATCTTTGTTATTCTAAGGGGACTTAGTCCCAGAATAAAGTTCTATTTTCTATTCTATTCTGTTCTATTCTATGTCGAATTGATTAAAATTAAGGAATCTTTTTATGTTTATTCAAGAATAAATAGTTTTTTTCATTAGGTTTAAGGTAAAGATTATAGGTAAATAATAATATAATGTATAATTGACATTATATTTTAGTTTATTTAAGATGGTTTGTATTGTTTATAATTGTATCAAACACAATTGTTTTATTTTACTTGTCTGTACTATTCATATATTTAATTTGATTTCATGTATATAAACTCAACTACATTTATATGGGTCCGCCCAAAAACAAACAATATTTATTCATTTATTTATATATACAATTAAAATTATAATTGAGAAAAAAAAAACAATAAAATAAATCGATAAGAATGCACTGAAGCAACAATAAAAAAAAAAAAAAAGCTCTTACAATAAGCAAGAAAAAAAAATACTTTCAGAGAAATAAAAAGAAAAAGAAAAAATGATAAATACATTCTCTACACACATATATAAAGTCATACATTCGTGCTTATATACAATATTTTAGCAATCAAATTATTGAAAAGCATTGCAATGATTTTTTAATTTCATTGAAACATAAATCAGATCCAAAAAACATATTTTAAAAAAGCTAAATATATTCTGTAATTATTTATATTTAAGGTTTAATAACTTAATATATTTAATGATAAAAAAAAACAATAAATAAAAAAATACAGTAGTAATTGTAGTAATAGTAGTGGCAGGCAATTTCCCTTCCCCAACAAATTCAGGGCGATGTAAATAGTCCAACAGAGTTAAACTGACGCCTCAACATCGCTGGGACTCGGCAGAGAACAACTGATGTCAAGCAATAAAACAAAACACTGACCACAGACAGCAATTCTACACTTAACTAAACCGTGTCTGGACTGAATTCAACATATGTATGTTACTGTTAAAGTCCAACGAATGAGAAAACCTGTGATTTACTGGTTAATCTTAAGAACGTCACAGAGTATTACTTTCGCTGACTATATGTAAAATATTTAGTAAGGGATAGTATTGCCGTCAAACAATTGAAGCACTTTTTAGTATGTTATTTAAATTGTATATTTGTAAATAAAACGAATAAGAGGAAAAAGGATAGTATTGCGATCGTGAGAAAATTTTGAATCAGATTATTCAACTAGAATACATATTTTAAAGTCCTCTGATTTTAAATAATCAAATCTCGCATTAAGTTCTGTAAGAATGTGAACAGTCCAACTCAAAAACGAAAAGTCATACGAAACTGAAATTACGTATTTAAAGGTGGATTATGCTTGGGAAGGTATAGCAACTATTTCACCAAAATCGACCAACCGGAAATGATACTGAATACTTTTAGTATAAGATTTTATACATTTTTACAATTTATTAGAAACAGTTCTAACAATTTCGATCAAATTCTTCATGTCGAAGTAAAATGAAATGGTCTTTATTATCAGCTACGTTTAATCCTCATTGTAATAGTCTGACAGTTAAATTATGTTCCTTCTAAAGCACATTTAACTGTTTATTTAATAAACAATAAAGCACATTATATTTGACTTTTATAAATTTTATTTATTTACAGAAGAAATTTATTACTGTTTTGATTATATAGTGTTTGTTATTTACTGCAAATTTATAATGAATTGAGCCGCCTTAAGATTTCTTATAATTGATTTTAGCACCATTGAAACCGTTAAGAGAGTAGCGCAGGGATCTCCTAGTGTCCTGCTTTTCCGTCTATAATTGGAGGGAAAAGCCTGGCTTGTAGTTCCCTCGCCTATTGTAAATAGTTTATATTGGTATGTCTGTGTTTTTTTGTTTTTTTTTTACTTTTCTTTAATTTATTTTATTTTTATTTATTGTATATGCTTTTTTGATTTTATTATTTATATGTTATTCTGTTTCTATTTATTTAATATTCTGTGTACACATAGTGAGAATGTACTCTTATCTCACTATAATTATTGTACAAGTGACAGTATATTATTTTGCTTCATAAATAAATAAATAAAAAATCTTTTCTCATCGAGGTAGTGAGGATTCAGCCTTTCATTGGAATAAAAGCTTTCTCAGCTTTCGAAACAGAGTTAAGTCAAAATGTTCTCAAATAAATTACTCTCAAACTTCACTCGGTGTAAACATTCATTAAAATTGTCTTTTCTAGGAAAACGAATGCACTAAGAATCGAGGTTCTAAAAAAATATACAATAAAAATGCTTTTAATGATATAATTAATCTATATATTAGGTCATTTCATATGAAATGTCCGGTTTTATTACTTTGGAAATACAATTTTCATTTGTGATTTGACCGTAATATTGCCTAGTGATATAAATGTAAACGAAATTTTCAAATGACTAATTTTATAAAAATGATGGAACAACAATGCTTTCAATTTTTAAAAAAAAAAATTCAGATTAAATAGAACAAAAAAAAAAAAAGCAATGCCTTCCAACGGTCTATGATTCATTTCCTGACAGGTTTAATACTTATCAAATCTATCTATAAATATGTACCGTGTTTGATTTCTACGTCGTTTGGAAATTGATAAATGCATTACAGTCAATGAAAAGTAAAAATTAATTATTACTTGAACTAGTTCAATTTAGCATATGATTTATTTATTTAAATGTAATTAATAGCAAGGGGAAAGGGGGTTCGATATATATGCGAATGTTTGAGTGGTGTCACAAGTTTATTTTTACTCATTATAAACTATAGCATGAAATATCAATTCAAATTCGTAGCGATCGGTATTTTAATCCCAAAACTGCTATTTCTGCCCCACCGTGCGGTATACCTGGTTGCGTTTAGAAATCTGACGGCGTCAAAGTCATCAATTATTCCAGTCAATCCCCCTGACGATTTCCGGAGGTGCCGCTAAAAGAAATATTTATATAATCAAAAAGTTCGATGAACAAATAAAAAAATCATTTCGATATATAGTATTTATCACACACCACAAACTTTGAAGAGTGGTGTAAAAACTGGATAATTGAAATAAATTCCAGTAAATCCCATCAAATTGCTTTTACTCTTCGTCGTAAACTCATGACTTCCTGCTTTATAGTTTCCTTTTAACACCTTTTCACCCTAAACAAACGAATCACTGAGAATCCTCATACCAGACTGAAACGACAAGAAATCGCTCGACGTTTCCGATTACTTCAGCACTTACTAGAAAATCGCTTTAAACTTCTAATTATTTAGGAATACTAGGAGGATTTTTAAATATTAAATTTTAATTTTTACCAAACAGAGATAAAGAGATACCACCTGCATTTTGTGAATGGCGTTGCAATATATTATCGGACGAATATGTTTTAAGGTCGTTATGGATGATTTTATTTGTGGCAAAGTAAGAATCATTGAGGATTTTGGAATGTATGGACTAGACACTAGTGGAATTCGATGGTTTGGTGGAGCTCCAAAGTTCAACTCCGTAAATCCAAATAGGACTTATTATGAGTCTTTTGTATTTCATTGGGAGCTTAGAGCGTTTGTCAAGTAGTGCTGAAGTTTCCGGAAGTCGATTTTTAAACCTTTAATATAGTGTCCTTGGATACTTCTATTTTTGTTCAGAAAGTATCTACTTATACCATAGAACACGTTTGCAAAGTCACTTTTCTTTTATTACATTGTCAATGATTCTATTCTTTTCCAAATGGGCTTCCAAGTTTTTAATTTTTTTTTTTTTTTAAGTTAGATGGCTTTGTCCCTTAATCTTATTATTCTCATTTCTCGCCGAAGAATCCAGTTAATGCTCACCACTTTCGTTTTGCCAGATTTATATTCATATTGATTTTGTCTGATTCCGCTAAAAGAATTTTAATATTAAAATTATATCCCTTTCGTTATTGGGAAGAACTGTTCGCAAGTGTGGCTGAGTGTTGTGAAAACACTAATTTTTTTTTTTGTTTAGCATTACAGTTCTTGTAGGTATTTTGTAGCCTTGACAATTCTACTCCATCTCTGCCTATCTTGGGCTATTTCTTTCCAGTTATCTGCATGCAGTTTTATTGTATCTTAATCTGTGGGACAGACCCCCTACCGTGCACCCCCTTCCCCATATCTCTATAAATTGCATATTGTTGTGTTCTTTGTAACTATTTATTAAAAATAAGCCAATGTTACCAGAAATAAAAGTAAAAGTGAACACTGCTCCAAAATGGCGTCCAAAGATGGCGAACTAATGACTTATAAAACTTAATTTAAAAATACTTCCCTGAATATCTTAAGTTTTTTATTTAACGTTTGTAGTTTAACACTTCGTTTTGTACATTTACTGATTCTTAGAGGTAAGTTAAATTATATATACTTTCCCAAAAATGAGTCATTTTAATACCTGTTTTATAAACTAAAATATAAAGATTAAAAGATTAATCTGAACTATATAAAATGAATAGTTACCGGATTGTTACTATAAAACTCATATATCACTAATAAAAAAAAATTCATTTGTTTTTTTCCTTATCTTGTTTGGAGGTTGGGCCATATCACAAACAAATAGGAAATTTTAATATTGAATGCTTTATTCTCTCTGCATTAAAAAAGATAGAAAGGGCGAAGCTGTGTGTTCTTCTTGGTAACCGGTACTAATTGTTAGTATTTGGTTTCAAAATGAGGAAAAACACGTAATTGAACCTAAAATGGAAAAAATACATTAAGCGAACGAGGAAAGAATTGCCAAAATCTCGGAAAAGAAAACAAGGATCAGTATCCATTGTATAGCTTAACGAATATATATTATTATTTATTTGTTTATTGATAAATATTACAATCTGTCTCAATAAAGGACATTTATAATAGAGAATATATATTAGACAGATGAACAGAAATTTCAAGGAGCTGTTAAGAGGGGGGTCAGTTTGGATGATATTAAGGGGTCGATGGAGGTTTATTATGATGAAGACTTATTACAACTTGAAAATTTTATTTTTGAAAAAAATTAACTTTACTAGTGTTTTTTATTGCCTAATCCAATAATTTTTAGTTCAGAATCATATTGTGTCATGTTTTGTTATTCGCTGTCTATTCAGCTTTAATAAAAGGATAATTATGACGAAATTAGGCCAAATGCTGATTCTCAGTGACCAAAAAAGTTATTTCAATAAATAGTTACAAGCATAAATTTGCAATTTATAGGGATGTGGGAGAGGGTGCACGGTAAGCGGGTTTTGGCACACCGTGTATCTTTGTGTATCTTTGCGATCAGTCCATTAGCTTTTTTGCCTTCCATATGGTCTATCTATTGCCTGCTATTGAGGTATACATTATCGTGTAAAGTCTTCCAGATGGATTGCTCCGAGCGCACATGCCCCGTCAATCTTAACCTCCGTGCCTTCATATCGTGATATATTGATGGACCAGTTTCTGTAAGCAGCTCTCTATTTGTCTTTCTTTCGTCTATTGGCCCTTCTTAGTGTGAAGGTCTCACAATAAAATATTAGAACTGGCTTTATCATAGCATTGCATACTCTTAATTTGAGATCTATTGAAATATTTCGGGATTTCAATACTTTTGAAAGGGATAATACATATGTATATTGTAATTTTATAATATTAGAATATTATTTATGTTTTGACGATTATTTATGTTAATTTTAAAATGTTTTCATATTCTACAAATATTTAATATTTTGTTATCTCAAAGCTATGGAAACCCTAACCTTTGTATTGCAACCTTTAGCGTCACTTCTTTGTTTAGTTGTTTAGATCTGTCCAAGCCATACATTGCAATTTGTATTGGGCCGTGCTAATTACATATAGTCGATAGTAATTTGAGTATTCCATTCAATTAGACAAGCATATAAATTCCAGGTAGAAACTTTGAGAAGTTGGATCTCGGCCTGAGAGGTAACGGAATCAAGAACTGGGATAATCAGAAGCGTGTTAAGATACTACCGAGTGATTAAATTGCCAAAATGAAGATTAAAAGAATGAAGATTAAAGAATGATTCATTCACAGCAATGTGATAGTTTTCTTCATGTCTCACTGATTCAGTATGTGGAGCCAACTTGACCTTAGGACCATTGAGTCAAAATTGGAACACCGTGAAGCACTAGCGGATCCAGGATTTATTTTTGGGGGGAGGCTTAAGTCCGAAAGTTGTTTTTTTCATAAAAATAACGATAATTACTTTGGAAAAAAAGAAAGAAACTAACTACCTATATGAAATGGTGTTTAAGTGACCCCTAAAGCCCTTTTAAATGTTATTACACGAACAATAATACTTTAAGAGATACTTTTTTAATATTTTTTTCGATAAAACATGGTTATATTTTATCAATTTGGGGGGGGGCTTCAGCCCGAAAGCCCCCTCCCCCCCCCCCGTAGATCCGCCCGTGCCGTGAAGTGCAACTAAGAACACACGCTAAATATGATCTATTTAGGTCGCTAACAAAATTTAAGAGAGTGCTTAGTTGTGGTCTTACTGTCTCAAATTTTGTTAGGGATCTATATAGGCCTTTTCAATGATTCGCGATCTTCACTCCTTTTTTTATCTCCAGTCATCCATATTTAGCGATTGATCTCAGTGGTAATTCACAGTGAATTGATTTTCCGACTTCAAATTGGCTCCTCATTCTGATTCGGCGAGCCATGAAGAAGACTATTACGTCACTTAGAGTGAATCATTCTGTTTCGATATGTAGACAGAACGGTTTGTCCGTCATTAGCAGAAATATGATTGATGTTTTTCATAATAGTACGTTGCGATTTATCATTCAAGCCTTGAACGTACACGTTTAAAATTAAAGCACATCCCGAGACATCGTATATATAAATAGAAGAGAGCTATATATTTCTAAATCACGGATAAAACTATTATTTGCTTAGGAGACAGTAGAAAAACAAGAAATAGGACAAGGGAACTTAAAAGACGTCTCTTCATGTTTCTTTGGGACCTGCGACGGATATAAACTACAGCTCAGTTGGTAATTGCCATAGAAAGGACTTTCTCGAACCCGTTGTTAATGGTTTCATTGTCCAACAAAATTGGGAACGGGATTAATTAGAAAGGCTAATAAGACAACTGCGACAAGTGGTGGTAGTAGTTAATTAAAGTTATTGAATGGAATTTCCTAAAGGTTAGTTAAATATGCTGTTTTTGTTCAACTAATCGTATATTAATCCATTCCATTCACTGCCGGTTTGCTCAGTGCCATATACTGTAGAAATATCACAAACTACGTGGTGCTAGAGTGTTTTCTTGACGGTTTCAGTGATACAGACTGTCTTATCGTGAACAATGGATACCGGATTTTCATTTCATTGAACATTTTTTTCGCTTGCTTGTGAAAATTCCAAACCCGATTATTTATGCGTTTCCCGATCTGTAGAATAACATATTGAAATTTGATATCAGACGAAATTTCACGTTTTGGGTTTTTCGGACTAAATTGTACGTTTTTTATTTTGTTCCATGGTATTGCATATTATGCATTTTAAGAGATAAATTCTAAATTATACCGATAGTTTTATTATTCGAGGCCCCCAAACATTTATAAGCAATGTATTTTCAAAATCAAATGTACTGTATTTTCCAGTTTCAAAACAAACAAGTATGAAAGTATTTGTAAGTGAACAAATCTTCCTATCGCTTGACCGAAAGAAAAATGCCGCCGAATTATCAAAAATAGTTTTACAATGTACATTAAATATTTTGCTATTTGCTATTTTCCCATCTATATTTAGGTTAATTGTTGAATTGTAATTAGGATTATTTTCTCTCGCTACCAAATGTTAATTTAGAGATTGTAACTCAATCACAAAATTAGGTAAGAATTTTATTTATCAATATTATAAATTAAACAAAAAATATGTTATATTGCATTTGCAAGGTGTTCTAAACAAAATTTTACACTTTTGATGTTTTTCGGTTTTTTATTGCACGAAAATTCGTTCTCTACTGAATAGCTTATTTATAAGGTATAATATAAAGGCGATTGCTGTTTTAATATCACTCTTAAACTCTCCAGCTGATTATATGACTAGATAGTTAGACCACTTTTAGGCTAAAGAGAGAAGTTGAATAGTTCAATGGGGAAGGAACTTCATTCTCAATTACTGAACCTGAAGGTCCAGTCAAGTCCAACTGACGCAGATAGTTATTTATTCTGTGAATCGACTCTAGGATTGGGAGACCCACCAGAGGCATACTCAAGTGAGTACCCAATCCTTCAATAGATAGAGAGTAAAACCTGGAGTTAAACATGATTTTGTCCAGATCACTTTCTTGCATAACTGTTGGTTTTTGAGAAAGTTTTAGTCCTTTGATTTCTTCGGTAAGAGTGTTATTGATTTTGATTGAATTGACGGATTTATAGGTAAGGAGCGTATTGGAGGGACGGATGTAGGAAGGGATGGAGTACCATAGGTACGAGGATCGAATAATGAAAGATCCAGGCGAAAAACAGTTCTATATAATTTTGAAGACCTAGAACAAGTGTTGCGGAAATGAACAGAGGATTTGAATTAAATGAGCTTGGAGATGTAAGGGGGACGGCAATATTGGATGACTTAGAGGAGGAAGGATGCCAGGAAATTTGACGGTAGGAAGGACCATTGCAAATGTTCATTAAAACTGGTGACAAAGGCATCTCCTGGGAAACCGAAGATGAATCGTACACAGCAATTTATCAAACCTTTTAGTTTTGTCTCGAAATCTCCTGGGTCACCACCACCATATACCGTACAACAGTAGTCAAAGTGCGGAAATATTAAAGGAGTTTGAGTGGGACACTAAATTCTGAAAAATTTGAGTGTGGACTAGAGTGGGGAAGAATCATTTATCTCTATATCACCCGAGAGTTCTCTTGGTGCATCAACCATTTTACTCCCTAACATATACATCGTTTAAATTTAAACTTGTTAATAATTATTCGAAGCCAGTACTCCAAAAAATCAGTTTGCGGTAAAAAAAGAATAAAGAAATATTGGAAAATCCTGCTTATCCAAATGTCAAAAGAAAATAGGAAAAGTCAACTAGGTGGCTAACGTAAGGCATAACTATTTTACCTTAGCCTATGATTCTATTATTAAAATTTTAGCTTATTTTCAAAGATAATAAATAATACGTGCACTATATCCAAGGAGATTATGATTCATAAACAAAGTTCATATGATTTTTCATCAATTTTTAATATCAACCCCACTATAAAAAAAATTTGTGGCTATCGATCAACCTCCGAAATTGTAAATAGTTCAAACTGCATTAATATTAAATATTGAATGCTATATTGAAATTATATTGGCATGTCTCTTGAAAAGTTTTTGAAATAAATCAAAGTTCTTCCATTGATGGGGAGCCTACAATGTAACCCGATCGAAGAACCTGACTAGAAAACATAACATTCCAATCCTGGGCGCCCATTCGTCCAAATTCGTCGGTAATTAGATTATCTGATCCCGTTCCTCTTTTTAAATATTCATTAACTTCTGTTAACAACCATAAACCAAAATTAAGAGCATTCTCCTGGAACGTTTCTGCCGATTTGATCAAATTCTCTCCGGTCTGAATGACTTCTATAAAATTTTACAGCTGCCTTATCTTATAGCAAAAAATTATTTTTCTTAAGGATGACCCACCGCGTTTTCAAAAGGATATTATATATTCTTTATGTATCCATAATTTCTTGTTCCTCTTTTTAATCTTGGATCGTCCTCGATATTGTTAACGAAGCCATTTTGAATTCCGAACTACTAAATGTGGAGGAAATTAAGAATACCTTTAGTAGTATGCCAAATTTTTTTCCGCAACATAAGATACAGGCAAGCTGTCTAATTCTTTATCTTTTTTTCTTTTTATATAGTGAACATAGATAAACCTGTTAATAATTCTAAATTGTGATTATAACCTATAGTAATACTCACACCATACTATCAATACTAGGTAACTGTCTAAATGTGTTATAATGTAATTATAAGTGTTATAATGCAATAATGTAAAATGGCGAGGCGGAAGAAAAAAATCGATATTTCCAAAAGGAACTTTTGCAATACAAACTCAATTAACATAGACATTTTTAACCACCTATACTTTTAGTGAATGTAAAGTTACGCTAAATCATGAAAACCTCAATTAATCCATCCAAGGGATGATCATTTCATCACCCTCAGTACCGCCAATTGCCATATGTAAGAGATCGCCCCTCCTCCCAATAAAAATAGAAATGGGGCGAGAATATCGTATCCTCCCTCCCCCACAATATTTCGAAAAACAAATATAAAATCAATAACAATTAATCTACATGAATGAATAAAATATGTCAACTAAAATCAATTTAGAAAATAGGAAAAGTCTATTAGATGGCTAAGCTGAGACCTAGAAGTCGGTACGCAAGTATTTTACCTAGCTCTATGATTCTATTAATAACATTTTAGCTGATTTTCAACGATAATAAATAATATGTGCAACATATCCTAGGAGATTATGATACATTCATTTAAGTGAAGATTCAGCTACATTTCCAGTGGCGAATTTGAAGCATCGTAGAATTAAGAGTTCATCTCACTACCTCAAACCTTTATATAAAAAAATATACATATATATAATATATTAAATTGCTTTGTTGATATATTTTCAAATATATCCGTACTTAAGAAAAACTTGTAAATTAATAACACAAATTTACATAAAAGTTTATATTAATTTATTTTTATATTTGTTATTATACTCTTCGTTTTACAATAATTTTTATACATAATTTAAACTCACAAGACTTTTCATGTATATCAAATGGAATATATATATATATATTTATATATATATATATATATATATATATATATACATAAATATTATATGTTAACAATATATTTGATAATAATTTTTTCCTCGTCGGCCCAAGACTTCCCTTGAAGTCCTATACTGCTAACATAATATTATTATATATATATATATATATATATATATATATATATATATATATATATATAGAGAGAGAGAGAGAGAGAGAGAGAGTTAATTCACACCACATTTACAGAAAACAAAAATAAATAAAATGGAAAAATTAAATAATATAGGTATATTAAGCAAGCTATGTTTTTTTTTTAATAGGAAGCGATGACTAAATAAGTAATTAATTTAACTAATTTACGATTACTGCACTATAAACTAGAAAAAAATTTACCTCAAATAAAAATAGATTTTATAATTGTTAAAAACATTTAAAGAGGACTTTTAAACGGCTAAACTAAGTTTAAGTCAGTATTAATTAAGCTGAAATTTACATATAAATGTCAACTTATTTAATATGAACTTAATGCTTATTAAATGAAGAAGTTTTTTCTAAAAGTACGGTATCTCTAGGAAAGTTGGAAGATGATAAAACAAAATCGCAAATAATTTGTGATTTTTTTTTTTTTTTTAAATAGAACGCTCAGAAGTCTTCTTTAAGCGGATTTACCAATGATAAACTCCTCTTTCCTTTGAAGTAAATTTTATCTAGTTTAGTGTGAAGCAATTTTTAGATGGCTTCAAATTCAAGAAAAACCAGGACACTTAGGAACCAAAAAAATTGAATTTCCTACTTTTCTGTCGAAAATCAGACTAGTGTTTATATAACCTTTTTTTGTAGATCTTGAGGTCTAATATCAATCCTATAAATATTTTTTTCTACTTAAATGACATAGTATGTATATATATATATATATACAGTCTGGCCTAAGACGCCCTGTTGTGTACATCGGTGTAATTCGTTCATATAATAGACTCAGTTTACTTTAATTTAATTTTCAGTTCAGTTAAGTTCAGTTTTTTTTCTTCTCTTTTTTAAAAAAAGACTATTATTAATCACGCTATTAAGTGTCGGATCTTCACAATAATCGGAGTAAACTGGGAGCAACGAGCTGGCAGGCGTCTACTAATCCTAACAGCATTAGACCAGCATTAGACGTTGTTTACTACCGTCAACAGTCCTGGTATTTATTTATATTTTAATTGCGAAGTAATTCTCATTAATAAATTTAAAAAATGTTGCAGTGTAATATTTGCAACAACTCTATCGCACGCGAAGATAAGAACAATATACACTGCGTTAAGTGTAAAATAATTTTTCATGGTAGGTGCGTCAACCTTAATGATAAAGACACCGAAGCATTAAAAATAATTAAAAAAACATGGGTTTGCTCTAACTGCGAACAGGTGAAAAAACAAAATACCGAGCCATCCCCCTCAGAAATACTTGCAGCAGTAAATTGTTTAGACGCTACCGTGAACGAAGATATAAAAAACATGAAAACAGCACTAGATAAATACGGAGAGCTCAGTTTTGAACTAAACGAAAGACTGACGAAGATTGAAAAACATCTGGAAGGTCAAGCTAAAAAGTTTGAGGAGATACTATTAGAAAACAAAGCACTCAAATCCCGAGTGGGCGAATTAGAGGTTCGCTTGAATAACGCAGAGCAAGGACTATTGAGTAGATCACTGGAGATCCGCGGTATACCGGAGCGACCGGGCGAAACGCCCGCTGCTTTGGTGACCAGTATAGGAGCAAGCTTGGGGATCAGGCTTAGTGTGGAGGACCTGGACAACGTACATCGCCGCAGAAGCCGAAAAGATGACTCGCGACCACCGCCTGTTATCGCACGCTTTGTCGGGCAATCAATTAGAGATGATCTAATTACGAAAAGGAAAGTGAAGAGGGATTTCTCCACGCGGGATATCGGTTGGCAGGAAAATGACTGACACCGAATTTATCTGGGTGAAGAGATGACTCGCACAAACAGACACCTCTATTGGCTAGCCCGGCAGAAGAGAGCGGCGGGAAAAATCAAATATACGTGGTTTGCTTCCGGAAAGGTGCGGTGTCGAAAAGAGGACGGACATAGAGTCATCCTGATAGAACAGGCCTCGGATCTAGATGTATTTGACTGACTACCTAGAAGCCGTCAACCCCTTAGCCTCATTAAAATAGTCTTACTTCTTCTCTTAGTGCTATCTCTACACCGTCACTCATCAATCTATTTATTTTCAAGTACATTCTCTTTATTTATTTTTAATGTTAATATTACTTTTTCTTCACTTAGTTTCATGTACGATAATCGCTTTTCTGTACTTTCTACTCGTTTTGTCTTCTCGCTACCAAACACTGACTGTTTCTCTCCAAATCCACTGTATGTCAAGTTCCCTAATCACATGTCAAGTTAACTCTCAATCACTTTCTGCCCATTATGACGAATTCCTGCAATACTTTACCCAAAACTTTTATCATATCATAGCAATATCCGAAACCTGGCTCAAACCTTATATTCCATCATCTTCAGTCTCCTTGCCTGATTACATCCTGCTCCGTCATGACCGGGTAAACCGGACTGGCGGTGGAGTAGCCATGTTTGTCCACAATAGCCTAAAGACCCGAATCCTCGATTGCTCCCCATCTTCCGATCATCCTCATGTAGAATACCTCTTAGTAGAAATTCTCAGTAATATTTCTCCTATCCTTTACGCCGTGGTATATCGCCCTCCTCTCGTGCCATTTGACCCGTCCTTCGAATCAACTCTATTCAACTTCGTTCCCCTCTATCCCAGAATAATTATCTCCGGTGACCTCAATACCAATTTCCTCTCAAACTCCAATGACAAATCCTATTTAGAAAATCTGTTTTTCTCACTTCACCTATTCATCGTTCCTTTTTCCTCCACCCACCACACCACCAGATCTGACACTTGGCTAGACTACTACATCATCGACTCAGCACAAAACCTCCTCTCCGCCTCTCAATTGCCAGTATCCTTTCTTTCATCTCATGATCTGATACAAATAACGTATAATATCCGCACTCCTCCAATCCATCCTCGAACTATCACTTTCCGCCAACTGGATACCCTTACTCGAGAAAAAATATTACCTGATCTAGTAACATTGGATTTGAATGGAATATATCATTGCTCTTCTGTCGACACCATGGTTGATATTCTAACCACCAATCTTCTCAATATACTCAATACCCACGCTCCTCTGAAAACCTCCACTTTCCGTCATCGTCCTGCTCCTTGGATGTGTCAGGAAATTAAGGATCTGCAGAAGAGACGCGACGCTGCACGCAGACGCTTCATGATATGATATTATATATGTATTGTGTAGCAATCATATAATCATAACACTTGGTAAGAGATAGTACATGCATTTCCTACTATCGACGTAGGAATTTCAATACATACATTTTTTTTTATTATTTTTTTTTTATTCAATTATAAGTAACTGTTTATTTTTATATATATATATTCAAGTAAAGTTTTTTTTTTTTATGAAATGAACTCATTGTATCTCTTTTTCGTTCTTCATTTCTCAAAGTGTATGTTTATGTTGTTCAACCCTTAAATATAATTTTGTTCATAGTTCAAGTGATTCGTTCATAGTTTTAATTGTTTTGTTCATAATTTTAAATGCTCTGTACATAGTTTTATCTGTTTGTATATAGCTTGTGCACCTAAGGTTTTCTTTACTTTTTATTTTATTTTATCAATTTTATTTATTGTTTCAACGTTCAGGCCAGTAATATTCTATTATTTTGTACATTATTGTTATTCTGAAGGGACTTATTGGGACTTATTGTTATTGGGACTCTGAAGGGTCCCAGAATAAAGTTTTTTTTTCTATCTATCTATCTATCTATCTATCTATCTATATATATATATATATATATATATATATATATATATATATATATATATATATATATGTATATATATATATATATATATATATATATATAAAGATGACTACTTCAGAGGAATCAATCAAGGAATCTTAGGAGTTCTTTAAAGATTGAATGAAGTTTCGAGTGAATTTGGTAATTTAGTAATTCGAAGTTAGGTGTTGATGGAAAGTTTTTTTTTTAATATATATTTATTGAAATTTACAACTGCAATAGATAAAAATACAACTAGTAAATTTTAATTTGTAATATGACATATACAACATTAAGTGAAATTATCCATTGGGAGCACTCGAATTATAGTTCTATATTAGAAGGTACCGAGGCAATCTCTTCAAACGCGTCGGATGTTTGTCAGGAATCGAAGTGGAGGCGAGGTTAGAAACAAGGAGTTTGGATTGGCCTGAAGTTTATTATAGAAGGATATATACCTGGATTGTTCATAAATGTCTGGATAACTATCTGGATATAAGTCAGTAACATATGGAACATCAAATTCATTATGGATTATTTTATCTGTGACATAGACGGGAGCATTGAGGATTTTGTTAAGAATTTCGGACTGTAAGAATTACGAGAGGAATTTCTAGTGGAGTTAATAACTCTAGAAGTCCAAATAGGTCTTATTATAGTCAAGTAAATGGGTCGTTTATTGTTTAATGGAGGTTTAGAGCGTTTTTCTAGTATGTGCTGGAGTAGTCGGATACGTCTTGCCGTTTCAGTCTTTTATGAGGATTCCATGTAATACGTTTTTCCAAATGGAGTCCTAGGTAGAGGATCTGTTCAACAGGGATAATTGGAGTATTATTGAATAATGCTGAACGACAGAAATTAATAGGTTTACTACGAAGGATAAAGGTGACTTTATGGGATTTGTTGGAATTTATTTTAATCCTCCAACGATCGAAGGTAATTAAACTTTTTAACTGAGTCTGGGACTGTATAAGGATGTTATTGCGGTAAAGCAATGAATAGCAAGGAAAAACATTAAGGAAAGTATTTAAACCGATGAGGATTGTCATAGTTTTCAATGGATCCTGGCACAACTTATTTTCTAACGGTGCTTGATGTCAATGCCGTCTTGAAGATTCCTCGACGGCTCGGGCATGTAGAAAAGCTGGAATGATACGTGAATTTGTAGGTCCCCTGCATACAAATGATACTGCGAGTATGAATAAAAATTTGTAACGAATACTGGTGCATACTGCATACAAATTTAGCATAAATAAATATTCGTTCAAGAAATTTTATCCACGCTTCCACTTTTTCTTATGATATCCGGGGAGTTAGAATAAAATGCAGAAATCATTGTGGAAAACAGGATATCCTAACTGTATAACTGTCAGCTAAAGAATGCAAAAATATATTGCTGGGTCATTTAGAGTGGATGGAAGAGGATTTTTACTGTTAGTTAACGATAAGATACTTTTTTTATGGATAAAAAACAATGTTTACATACTTTCATTATACGTATATTCCATTAAATTCACTATATATACTACAATACTACAACTACCAGTTCATTTTATGTCTTGCGTTGTTTCTGTCTTTAATTTTAATTATTCTATTACTTCTCCATGGTTTATTTTCATTATATTTATTGATTCTTAAATTTCATTTTATCATTTTTATTGTGTTTTCTTCTGTACAGTTAATGTATGCATGCTATGAATTATTGTATTTTTTTGAATGACTAGCTATTTATTTACCATTTAATATGTTATTCAAAACAGGTTAAAGTATGGAAATCCTGTAAAGTAAGTGGGAGTAACAAAAGGAATTCTTAAGAATAAATTGTAGTAAGAGTCTGGCATCCAACTCCGTAAATTCCTACCACCTACATACTTCCTTATTATCCGTTCCTACCTTACTGACAGATACTTCAAAGTCAATCATAACAATGCTTATTCATCTCTTTTTACTTGCCGGTGTTCCTCAAGGTAGTATCCTAGGTCTCATCCTTTACACAGTTTATACAGCTGACATCCCAACCCAATCCAACACTGTCATCACCACCTATGCCGATGACACGTGCATCTTATCAGTTAATAACGATCGATCTATTGCATCCCAAACTCTTCAATCACACATCACAAGTCTTGAAAAACGGTGTCAAAACTGGAGGATTAAAATAAATTTTAAAAAATCCCATCAAATTACCTTTACTCTTCGTCGTAAACCTATGACTTCCTGTCCTACACTATCCTTCAGCAATAGCCCACTTATCCTTATTGAAGAAACCCGATATCTAGGACTCCACCTGGACAAACGACTCACTTGAAACCCCCATACCAGACTGAAATGACTAGAAACCGCCCGACGTTTTCTACTACTACAGCACTTACTAGACAAACGCTGTAAACTTCCAAATATTTACAAAAGACTCATATATATTACTATAATAAGGCCAATTTGGACTTACGGGACCGAGCTCTGGGGCTCTACTAAATCATGAAATTCCTCTCGTATCAAATCCCTACAATCCAAAATCCTTCGTAAAATCCTCAATGCTCCCTACTTTGTCACAAATAAAATCATCCATAACTAGCCTTAATGTACCATATGTTTCCGATTTAGCTCAATCCAGATACCTGTCCTTTCATGATAAACTTCTGAACTATCCGAACCTTCTTGTTTCCAACCTTGCTTCCTCTTCTATTCTTTGGGACCTTCTAATATAGAAATATAATTGGAGTGCTACCAATGGGTAGTTTCTCTTCATATTGTTCATGTCATGTTACTTATATCATATTTACTAGTTGTATTTATCATTTAATACAGTTGTAACTATCAATAATAATAAATAAAAAAAATTTAAGTAAATACGAAATTGGTAGAAAGTGACTAATTTAATTTTGACTTATTATTTTTTTTTTTCAATTTTGCTATTTGCTGTAGATTAATTAATATGCTATACTCTCTAATGAATAATTAATACACCATCAACAGCAACATTATACAAATAGTAGGCCTTTTACGCGCGGTATCGAATGTTATGTGGCAGAATAATAACATAATAGCAGTTATTAGACAAATTGACCGCAAAGATCAGGTTCTGAGTATTGAATAACGTTATTAATATCAAAATACTGTAGTGTAAAAAATTATATACCCTGTATTTATTGTATATTATATCCAGATCTTCCCTGAGATTTAAATATTGACAGGTTTAAACGTCTCACGATCTAATTCTGATTAATAACATACAAATTTCCACTGGCTGTAATGCAGTCGAGGTGTTAAGATACTTCTTGAAGAATTTCTAGCAACGAATCTCGGCGTATAATGTTTTTATTGAAACTTATTGGGTTTTGTTGAGGTTTATTTTTTTATATTAATTTATTGATATTTACAACTACATACACATATACAACTAGTAAATCTGCAAAGCGCGTGATGAAAACTGGTAAGAAACTACCCATTGATAGCACTTCTAAGATTATATTAATTTAGGATGTCCCTTGGCCATTTTCAGACGCCTTGGAGGGTTTTCAGAAATTGTTTTCGATGAAAGGTTATGAACCAGAGGGTTAGGGTAACCAGAGAGCTTGGAACTAAAAGAGGGGTATCTGATTCGGGCCAAGTCTTCAACAAAGAGAATGTTGAGGTCTTTATGAATAATTTTAATGTGATTTAATAAGGAACATAAAGGATTTTACTTATGATTTTGGATTGCAGGGATTAGATACGAGAAGAATTTGATGATTTCGTGAAGTTCCAAAGTTCTATTAAATAAGTCCGAATTGGCCTGATGATGGAAGTGTCTATGAGTTTTTTGTAGAACATTGGAAGTTTAGAACATTTGACAAGTAAGAGTTATAGTAGTCGGAATCTATTAACAGTTTCTTGTCTTTCAGTCCAGAATGAGGATTCTAAGCAGTGCCTTAGAGTGGGGCAGCCGTGGCAATTGCCCCGGGCGCCGACTTGGAGGGTGTGCCCTTTGGGGACGCTGGCTTATCTTGGGGGGGGGGGCGCTCGCACTTATTAGAAATAATAAAAACTACAAGTTGCATTAAAATAATTAATTTTAGTCAACCAATGAAGCAACTGTGTAAAAGAAATGTCGAATAAAATCAAATTCAAATACTACGTAATATAATAGATTAAAAAATAAATTTGATTTTTTTTTGAGGGGGAGATGACGCTAAATGTCTAAGAACGGAACAGATTCTATAACTAAGACGTTTGTCAAAATGGAAGCCTAGGTAACAGTTCTATTCGATAGGGATCAGTGGAATATTTTTAAAGGATACCGTAGGTATGACAGGATGTAGTAGATTTACGACGAAGGATAACAGTAATTTTTTGGGATTCTTTTAGATTAATTTTGATTCTCCAATTATAGCTGATGACTCCAGCCTAACTGGAAGCTTTTGTTTCATATGTATGACTGTAATTACTTGTGAAAAATAAGACAAAAACTTACTACCTATATGAAATGGTGTTTAAGTGATTCTTCAAGTCTTATTAAAATTTTAATTACCCAAACAATGATACTTTTGGAAATTCTTTTTTTTATAAGACACGCTTATATTTAGTGACTGTATTTGGATTATAAATAAAAATAAAATATTTTGTTATTGTTTGTGTATTTAGCTTAAATCACTCACAAAAACAAATATGGACCAACGAAAAAAAATAAAAATTACCATTTTGAGAGAGTGGTTTCAGTCCGAAATCCCCCTATGTAGATCCACCTATCGATACTTGAAGACTCGTATGGTTTTGTTTTGTTTAACTTAATTTTTAACGTTTACCATTTTGAGATATTGTATTAACTTATCAATATAATGTTGCGATTTAACTTATTTTTGTATTGTAAACAAAAAGAATTGTATTGAAATTTTGAAAATTAAACAAATTCGCTACTGTGTTTTATATTTATAGAATGTTTTTTGATGTATTTATTGGTGTTTTTAAGATACCTACCTTCCTCTGAATAGGTAATTTAATGAAAAAAAATAATTGCGTTATACATATGTGGTTAAATATTATATACTACATTTATTTTAATAATGTTCAAAATCAGCCAAATTCAATACGTTTTTGACTTCTAGATGGATGAAATATAATTATTTTTACAGAAAAAATGGATTTGTCTGGTTTTTAAATCCTACGGCTCGTTTTATAAGATTAGGAAGTTCTAAATTCCTAATAAATGTTTTAAATATAATACCTTAATGTTATTAATAAATATTTTCGATTCACGAAATTTTTGTCGGCAATAATAAGTGAATGCGCTGTGTTGTGTAAAACATTGTTAAGTAGGTAATGTTATTTATGTTACGTCCTTGTTTGAGATTTATATGGTTTACTTTCATGTACTAAACGTGAACAGTTGGTTGACAATAAAGTATAGCCTATTACGGTATTTTATTATTATTATAGCAGTTGATGCTTGAAGTCCTAAGCGTTTTCACTTATGTTAGTCTACGTTGTCTTTCCATAAAAGTTGCGCAGCCAGATGAGAAGCGCTGAGATCTCTTGATGCCCTTCCTTTTCTCGTTTTTCCTTTCTTTACTCATATCATTCTTTATAAAAAAAAATGTAGGAGAAAAAGAGAATAGAGGAGATACGTAGTAGTCAGGGGTAGAGATCCTTTTTTAACAAATCATTAGCACTCGTCCAAAACTTTTTTGGTGGTTTCATTTTTGGTAAAGTACAATTTAATATCCACGAAAATTCTCATAAGTGGAGTGTTTTCTGTTTAAATAACTTAATTTAACGAGGTACTAAAACTCATGAATACTCATTTGGTTTTCACTAGAATCGTGAGATAATTTGAACACGAAATCGAGAAAAAAAAGATGACCTGCTTAAAAATTAGGTCGTTTGCCAAATGTTTGTAGACCACCTTTTTTGTCGATTGATCAAATTATCTCACGATTCTTGTGGAAATCAAATGGGTGTTCATGAGTTTTTACTATCTCATTAAATTGACAAATTTTACCCATTTCCAGATTTTAGACGCACCATTTCCGGGAATTTTCGTGAACAAAAAAGTAGATATTACGATAAAATGACATTGACGATAATGACAGTTATGTATTATGTAGGTATATTAGAAAAATGGTAACATAAGCAAACTATACTAAAAAAAAACTTTATTATTCATAACGCAATAAATAATAAAAATCTTCTGATAAGTAAAGAAAAAAAATCAAAACAAAAATATATACATATATAGATCACTGTTTGAAATAAAACAATATATCTGCTTTATCTAATCTAGACTGATGTTACTGTGGCTTATGGACTATCAGTCAATTTTCTCTGACACTTTCCAACATTTTGCGTGTGAAATAGGTTTCTTTGATCTTTTTGTAACACATGTGTTAAGGATTGGGGATGTGTCACCCACTATGTAGTCAAGTCAAAGATATATTATACAATATCGATTAATACAGCTACAATAAAAGGTAGTCTGTACTGGGAAGTATGGATACGGACTAAACGGTTTTGGCCATCGAACACTCGAACGCCCTAACGTTTGGTTATTATCATTATAAGGCTGTAGTGTAGTTTGAACATAGTGAAAGTAGTATATAGGTCAGGCTAGTATGCATATACATTGTATAAGTTTAACTGAGGTTAGTACGCTGGGCACTAGGGGATCCAGGATTTAATATTGGGGAGGGCTTCAGCCCGAAAGCTTTTTTTTTCATAAAAAAATAACGATAATTACTTTGGAAAATAAGAATGAAACTAACTACCTATATGAACTGGTGTTTAAGTGATTCCTAAAGCCCTTTTAAATGTAATTACACGAATAATTATACTTTAAGAGATTATTTTTTTTCGATAAAACATGGTTATATTTTACCATTTGGGGGGGGGGGGAGGGCTTCAGCCCGAAAGTCCCCTCGTAGATCCGCCCTTGACGCTGGGTGCCATGTTAAGAAAAAAAAAATTATATTTTCTATTGCTTAAAACTAATTAGTAAATGGTGTATGTCCTCAGTTAGTAGTTTTTTTTTCAAAATAATAAACAGCTATGTTAATCATTGTTCGCTCAGTGGTTGAAATTCGACTATAATCATTATTGAAAATGTGAGGAAAACAAATATGAATTTGCATTTTTCTATCTAATCTTATACATCCGTACATACACTTTTATATGTACTTACAAAAAAACATTTAAGTACCATTTTTTTACGTTTTGAGTTATTCACAAATAAAATTTTGAATCCATCATTATTTGTTTTCAGCCTCTTTTTGGATTATATTATATACATAAAGTAAAAGGATTTCAAGGAGAAAACTTTAGCCAAGTTTCATTATAATCGTCACCGTTTAGGCTTCATAGTCTACAACGACTCATGTTTTTCGGAAGCCATTTTGAAACAAGATGTCGGATGGTAATGAAATGTTTTGAGTTGGCAAATAAGTCTTTTCGGTTTTTTAGGGTGAAATAAAACTCAATGTATTATAGACATAAAATTTATTTTAATCTACAATATATTGACTATTATTTAGTATGACTTTTTCCCATCTTTCCACTAACCGCATAATGCCATGTTCATAGAATGTGTGGAGTTTATTGTTAAAAAAACTGATCCAAGCGGTTTTTGATGTCCTTTTCTTTTTGTAATTTCTTTCCATTCATGGAGTTCGTTAGAGATCGGAATAAGTGGTAGTCACTTGGAGCTATTTCAGGTGAATAGGGAGGGTGGGGCAAAAGGTCCCATCCAAGGCACAGCGTTGTGTTGGTGGAACACAACATCCTTCCGATTTGCCAGTTCTGAGCGTTTATTTTTAATTGATTAGTCCAATTTTGTTAATTTTGAGCGGCATATGAAATGAAAAATAATTTTATTCTGACACTGAAGTCCCTTTAGAATAATAGTAGAGTTAAAAAAATGTGTGCATTAGTCTGGCATGTAGATATCATACGAATATATACAAAAAATACTAAGGAAATTGTAAATATAAGTTTGGTGAATAGGGAGTGTGGGACAAAAAGTCATATCCAAGGCTCAATAATTTATTGCGAGTGACCAATAAGGTGTGGGGCCTAGCTTTGTCTTGGTAGAACACTAAACCCATCCAATCATTCATAACTCTTCAGGATGTTCTCCAAATTCGTTGAAAAGCTGAATTATTGCTCTTCGAAGTTGTATGAATGGTTTTTCGGTGTAATGCTTACATAAGGAATAAATAAACAAAAACTTCTTATAGGTTTTTATTTGTTTTTCTCTATTTTTAATATGTTTACGAAGGTCCTGTTGATGTCATTTTGTGTAGTTTATATGACCCTAAACCACTGCTAAATTTCTTGTAGATAACTAAAGTCATATTTAAGTTATAACAGTTTTTGTGATTTTCGAAAAAAAAAAATCATGTGAGTGACCCAAACATTAAGCCTGGAAACATAGCCGAGCTTGTGCAAATGGTTTTATACGCTTATATACGACACATTTAGGGCCATATCAATCTCTCAATGGATTAACAATAGTGAATCACTAACAGAAATGCGTGTTGCCAAGTTGAATTCGGTTAGAGATTGAGGGACCCAAACATTAAGCCTGGAAACGTAGCCGAGCTTGTGAAAATAGTTTTCTACACTTGTGTGGGACACATTTAGGGTCATAGCAATCTCTCGCACTGATCAGGTGAGATTTTCATCAAAAATGGCAATAACATTGCTCGTTTCAATTCCATTTGGGCGACCAGAGCGTTGAGCATCGTTGATGTCTAAATTTCCTGAATGAAATTTAGCAAACCAATTTTGACAGGTACGTTTGGTTAAGGTATCATCTCCATCATCCATCATCTCCAAGCAAGTTTCAACAAGATTTAACAGATATAGTTGTTGAAAGGATAAACAATCCATCTTAGGGATTAATTTATCAGAAAAGAAGTTTATCATGGTGACATAAAAATAAACAGAAAAAAACGAAAGGACTTTTTTACCAACCCAATATAGAAATACACTATTGAATTTGATTTAGGGATTGTATCTAAATTTCAAATTAATCGGTCAAGATCTTTCGGAGATTAACGGTTTTAAATAAACTAAAATTCAAATTTTTAATAACGTCAATAGCTACTATACAAAATGGAAATCTGTAGAGAAACAGAGAATTAAAAAGTACTAAATTATTTTGTCTTTGCCTATTTATATAATGATGGTAGATTAGTAATTGTTTAATCGAGTTTTGGTCATAATTTTCTCATTTTTAGTCTGTAACATTTTAACCGTATCTTTTCTCTGATTCAAATATCATCAGGCGGAAACGCTTCTCTCTAAAAATTTATATAAACGGTTTCAAAACGTCTTCCCGCCACGATGAAGATAAGGGCATTAAGGAGCCTGTTAGGAAATTCCTAACAACGAATTCCGGCGTGGAACGATTTCTTTGAAACTAATTGTCTGTATGCAAATGGGATACAGCAGAAAGACTCTAGGGCCCATATTGAATACCCCGCTGGTGGTCCTCTTTCAATGTTATTATGTAGCCCGTGTACATATCCTTTTTCATTTCGGCTATCACTTCCTGCCTGTACGATCCACGGAAGAGCATGGCTTGCATAATGGTTGGGTTTTCGCCCAAGAGTGCCGTGTATGCTGACGCAAGACATCTAGGACGTGCGGTGGGTGGTCCCGTTTGTGTACCGTCCCTCCTCGCTTGGAGTAGATGGCACATCGGCTGTCTTTTAGGCATTAGTCTCCCTTAAGTGGAATTGTTTAATTCTGTTGGATTTTTCATTAAGCTACATTATTTTTATTCTGTTTTAAAATAATTTTTAAATTGACCATTTTTCGATATTAATCATGCAGAACCAAATTATTTGTTTATTATATAAGGTTTTCAAACACCTGTGTAATTTTTAACCTATATTGTAATTATGAAATCAACTACTACTAATACTCAAATAAGAAATACAATTTTACAATTGTTAAATTGTAGAATTTTTTTTTTTTTTTTCAAACGCTTCTTGACTCTTTTGACTTCCGCCATTAGTCTTCTCGCAGCATTGGGGCTAAGCTGTAATCGTTTGGTTCTCTTCTTATGTAGATGTTATCCAGGGAGCAAGCGGTATAATAATCTGACGCAATTACAATCACTCTCTCTTAATCAGGATGGTTGGCAACCTTTTTCATACGTCATAATCGTGTTGCTTTTTACAGGATAGGGTTATTAGTCTTGTGCCCAATCCCCAAATCTGGAGGACTATGTTACTACAATCCCCAAAGGAGCTATGTTATTATAAATAGGGGCCGCCTCACATTGCTGTGAATCTCAGAGGGTGAGGACGTTACTATTCCCATACGGGAATCGAACCCGCACCGTAGTGACCTAAGCAATCGAGTAGGGACTGCACTTATTTATTTATTATTAATTATTTATATTTTTATCTTCTTTATTTTTGTTATTTAATACCGCGAAAGAGATTTTAAACTCGTAGCATACAATTTTTGCAGGCGACTTCACTCACTCGACCACCGCGGCTAGAAAAAATGTATACAATTTTTAAAAATGTTGGTTTTGATATTACTATTGAAAGTGAAAATATAGTTTTTCACGTTTCCTGAAAATTCGTCAATGCTGGTTGTGGTTCACTTTGGAAATAAATGATTCATACGAATAATACGTTTTGGTGAGTATCATTTCCAAAAATGGATAAATTGAAAATTTAGTTTAGAGAGAAATGCTTTATTTTCAAGAATTTCTTACAGTGACAATTTAGTAACAAAAACTATATCTGTCAGTCCACTGGCGGATGTACGGAGGAAACGCACCGAGGAGGGTTTCTGTGAATGATTTCAGCTAAATAATTAAACTATCAACATTTGTTCTCTTTTTAAATCATAACATATATACAACTAAAAAATGTAAGCACGTGTCAAGATAAAACAAATATTAACATTTTACCTCTAAAAGCATTTTCGTTACTTTAATTATGTTTGTTTTATTTATTTTTTTTTTTTTAACAGGCCTTCAAGACCCACTTAACAATACAGGTATTTTCTCTGTTCTTCCAGAATAATTACCATTATAAAAAAAAATTTCTGGATCCGCTACTGCAATAATTTTTTTTCTCTTTTTCAGTTTAATTATTTAGGATAGTACTTACCATTATCATTAACAGTAATGATAATGCTGATAACTATATTAGCTTACATCTTAATTGTTTTCCCTCTTCAATGCATTTACATTAATTTCCTGTTTTACGGTTTCAGTCAATCCTGAATAATTTCATAAAAATAAAATGGCCATAGAGCCGGGTAGCTGCCCAGGGGGCGACCGACACGTTTTAAGAATTAAAAAAAAAATGCGTATGACAATAACTAATTTTAGGCTATTAATAAAGCAACTGAATTATAGATATATTTAATGAGTGGGACGGGGTAGCCGAACGGGCTAACGTGTGTGCACAGCACCACCATTGCCCGGCAACCTGATCAATTAGATAATGGATTTAAAATAGCCGCCACTTCGGCGCATGTCGTGTCCACCAGTTTATTTCAACTCCATACCACTTCCCCTCTGCGACACAGTTCGGTACCTTATCTTCTAGACAAAAGACTAACATGGAATCCACATACCAGACTTAAAAGAGAACAGCTTAACCGACGATATGGCCAACTATATAGACTACTCAACAGAAATCTCAACTTTCAGTTGAGAACAAACTATTAATCTACAAAACAATCCTGAAACCTATTTGGACCTACGGACTCGAACTGTGGGGGACAGCAAAACTTTCTAACATCAAACGCATTCAATCCTTCAAGTCTTCGAACAATTGACGATGCTCCCTTTTATGTTCCCAATAAAACCCTACACAATGACCTTAATATCCCATTTGTACTTGACCTAATCCCAGACAAATTTTTCAAATTTCACCAGAATCTCACTCATCGTCCTAATTCTGTAACACAGTCTCTATCTACCTCTAGTCATCAGTACAATCCTCCTTGGAGGTTAAAACTGCAGTGGCCCCGCGACCTTTGGTAAAAATTTATATATTGGAGTACTGGCACTGGCCACCTGATCGTCTGCTGCTCTAGTGCCCTCCATCAGCCTCCACTGGCTTACTATACCAGTGACGCGGCTGGGAGAGAAGCACTGGGATCTCCTGGAGTTCTACTTTGGCTTTCCCAATTGGGTGACAAAGCTTGATTCAGAGTCCCATGGGCCAATGTAAACATTGTACATAGGTGGGAATGTGTTTTATTTATTTTGTTATCATTCGGCTTTAATCTGTTATTTTACTTATCTTGTGTTTTACTTTATCTTTTTATTTATGTATATCTTTTTTTTTTCTTGCATAAATAAAAATAAATTTTTATGAGTTACTTTCATAACCAGGTTTAAATCCTAATAGTGTTTTATTTGTTTATTTTTTTAATAAAGAGTCGATAGTCTTGAAAAAAAAGTTATCTATCTCTGACAGATGAAACATTATGCGAAGAACTTTCAATGGCCGATTTCAAATTAAAATCGCCAACCATGTAGCGAAATAGGTCCATCTAACTTCAGAGCCCTTCTCTTCTAATAATCTTATAATTAATGAATTTTTCTAATCCTAAATTATGGCTTAAATTAACCGATGTTTTCAGGAACCTGGATTAGTCGAATAAAAAGATGTCCTCTTCTATAGATTTTTTTTTTTTTTTTTAATTTTTCCTAGCAACCGGTTTCGCTCTACAGGTCTTCACCAGGCTAAAACAACAAACAATTATCAGTATTAAAATAAATTACATAAAAATAATCAATGAAACATAGAAGAATACCCTTTTAGTTCAGCCTCATTCAAAAGATTCTCTCTACTCCAATAGTAAGTAATACTAGAAATAATTACCATTTTTATACAATTATAGATGGCCGGGTTTTTTTACCACCAGTTTATTATTGGATATATATATATATATATATATATATATATATATATATATATATATATTTATATCATGTATAATGCCATAAATATTGGATATATGATAGGGCTGTTCTTTGCAATGAATATTACAAGAATTTCCTTCTCTTGATGCCACTCAATTGAATAAACACTGAACTTCAAAGGTCATTCTTCTATGTTTCAAGAATAATAAACAGCCTATCTATTGCACATAAATAATCAATACTAAGAAAATCCACGAAAAAGATATGTACAATGAATAAGTAAAAATGGTATGTACAATTACATCTAGTAAATTTGAACATATGAATATAATGATATGAAAACACTTGCTGAGTAACTACCCAATGGTACACTCTAATGACATGTCTACATTAGGAGATCAGGGGACCATCTTCTTTTCAGACGCCTCGGAGGGTTATCAGGAATTGAAGAGGAAGCAAGGTTAGAAACGAGAGGGTTGGGATGATTCTGAAGTTTATTATGGAAGGATAGGTATCTAGATTAGGTCAGATCTGAAACAAAAGAAACATTAAGGTCATTATGGATGGTTTTATTTGTAACAAAGTAGGGAGCATTAAGGATTTTGGATTGTAAGGATTGGATACGAGAGGGATTCGATGGTTTAGTGTAGCCCCATAGCTCAACTCCGTAAATCCAAATAGGCCTTATTATAGTCATGTATGTGAGTCTTTTGTAATTAATTCGAAGTTTAGAGCGTTTGTCTAGTAAGTGCTAAAGTAATCGGAAACGTTGAGCGATTTCTATGTACAAAATAAAAATTAAATGCACACGCATACCTAACTCATATAGATTTTAATATCCATCTTGTCAATTGAGGACTACATATCAAATCTATACACTAGTTGAATCCCCCTTTCCACAAATCGTCTACGTCCCAGCTTCGATAATTGCAACAAATTTAATAAGTGAACACTCTATAAATCCTTTGAATAAAATACATTATTTTTTATTGTTATTTTAAAGTATTATTATTCGTATTACATTTAATAGGACGTCAAAAATCACATTAACACCAAGTTTCTTCCTTTTTCTACCCAAGTAATTATCGTCATACAAGGCTTTAGCGCTGAAGATTCCGGTCCAAAAAAATATTTAATCCTGGATCCGATACTGAGAAATGACGAAAATGAGGAATAAAAAAAGCAGTTTAAGAATAAAGCTTAGATTTATATTGTTTATTTTATTTTTTTGCACAATTATTGATTATTATTTAAGATTCGGTAAATTGAATTAATCTACCGGCAACATCTCGTGTCGTAGTTGGATTTCGCGATCGGAAGGGTGGCTATAAATTCCTGGCGGTAAATCTAAATGAGTCATCACCAGAGCCCAGATGTTTTTGCATCAAAAACTCGTCATATATGTCATTATTTGTCATATAACATGCAATAAAAACGAAGAAATGTGCAATAAAAATTACAACATGAGCAGCGAAAAATCTTCAAATATGCAACAAGGAAGCTAAAATATACTAATATGCGTACGAAGACCTAAAATATGGGAGAAATTGGAAAAGTTATTAAAATTAATTTTTTAAAAATTGATGACGTTATTGGATTTTTTTCTCATTAAATAAAACATGAAAAGATAGATAAAGATGTAATAACAGAAGATTTGATATCAAGATATTCATAAAAACAAATTATGGCATGATTTTTCGCAGAAAATATAAGATTTGTGATTTTTTTTTTTTTAATATGATGTGATAATTCAAAATATATATAATTATGATAATTAACAATTACTTCAAAGTGAAATTACATTTACTTTGTAATGAAATTACAATTACTTGAAATTACAAACAAAATTTCAATTTCAATTTTCAATTTGTATTAAAATTTGCAACATTTCAAGTAAAAATTTTATGGAGCTTTTATTTTTAAATAACTTTTATAAAAAAAAGATTTGATGAAACAAAAATTTTTTATTGGCAGTGTACGTCAGGGAAAAAACTTTTTTGTTTTATTTTTATTTATTTATTTTTTTATTGAAATTTACAACTGTAAACATATATACAACTAGTGAATCTGCTATAGGAATATATAACATGAAGGAACTTGTGAAGAAGCTACCCATTGGTAACACATCAAAGGTAAATTAATTTAGGAGGTCCCTTGGCCATCTTCTTTTCAGACACCCGTGTCAGGAATTGTATTAGATGAAAGGTAGAGAGGATTGGGGTGACCAAAGAGTTTGGAATTAAAAGAAGTATATCTAGTTTGACCCAAGTCTTCCACGTGTGTCAAGTCTTCGTGCATTTCGGATTTTACGGAGGGTTTTGGATTGGATGCGGAAAGAATTTGATGTTTTTTTAGAGCCCCTAAGATCAAGACCATATGTCCGAATGGGTCTGATGATGGTAGTGTAAAGGAGTTTTTTGTAGAATATTGGAAGTTTAGAACGTTTGTCAAGGAAGTGTTGTAATAGTCGGAATCTGTTGACTATTTCTTGTCTTTTAAGTTTAGTATGCGTATTCCAGGTAAGGCGTAAGTCAAGAAAGAGTGAAGGATTTCTTCGACAGGGATCAGAGAAATATTGTTAAAGGATACGGTACGAAAGGATATTTTAGGTTTATGGCGAAGGGTAAAAGTAATTGTTGGGATTTGTTTGGATTAATTTTGATTCTCCAATTTTCACACCATTCTTCATTGGCTGCACTGTGTGACTGCAGGGTTTGTGATGCAATAGTAGGTTCATTATTGACAGATAACACACATGTGTCATCAGTATAGGTGATTAAAGAACGCAATTAAAGAACGCAAACAACGCATTAAAGAACGTCTTCCTGGGCTATAACATTCAAAGAACATTTCATGTAATTCGTGTAATAAATAAAAGAGATTTAATACATAGTTTCCAAAACCAACATAGGTGAGTGGTTGAAGATATTAGTGGAATATTACTAAAAGAACATTATCTTCACTTGAATCATTATACCTTCTCTGAGGGTTTCCATCCAAAGTTATCTGCTAACCTGTTTTATCCCTTAGTTAAAGTGGTTCAATTATTTTTACATTAGGGCCTAGGCCAGGCTTCATTATTTCCTTTCATATTTCGTCTCTTCTTAGTCGTTCCTTAAAATCCTTCTCCATTATTTCTGTAACTCTATTTTGTTATATCCTGGGCGATCTAGTTTGGAACGAAAAATTATAGGTCTTCTGATTTTGTAGAATATTTTGTCTTCACCAACACCATTCCAGTGAATAAAAAAAAACAAGAAAATTTTGTTTAATTTTATTTTCACTAATGAATAAAGTCATTTTTTGAAAAATTTTCATCAAAAAAGAAAAAAAATTGAATTTTTTTACGCATTTTATCCCTATTGTTGGAATGTTCTTATCTGTAGTTTTACTTTATAGATTTAATATTATGATACCCTTGTTTATTTTCTCTCTATTTTTTATTATACTGTTCATTTTTTGATGATGGGAAAGAGAAATATTAAGAAGATTCTTATTTGGTATCATTGTTTCAAATTTTCTCTCTGCTTAATTTTTTAACAAAATTGTATTTAATCTAAACTAAGGTGAACAGATTACATGAGTTATGGTGGCAATATGTATTATAACGTCATTTATATAATAAATTTTGGTTTAATAGAATTTAGGATGATAAAAAAAAAACTGTTTGCATAGCGTTTTTATAAACATTTAGGTGATTTGCTTTAATTAAAACCGAAAAAAAGAATGATTCTCATTTCGGATTAATGTTGACTTAATTCATCCGACTGTTGGCAGACTCAAAAAATCCAAAAGAATATATCGTCGAATAGAGTCGGGTTAGACTTATACGGAATCGCCATTTCCGAAATCTTGATTATCGAGAATATTTTTGGTATTAAATTTATAAATAACAGTTACGAAAAAGGATTGCATTATATTAACGTCAATAGCTATGCAAATATAATCATATCTTACATCCTTTCTTATTTTTAAAAACACTTTTATTGGGTTGTCAAATAAGTCCTTTCGGTTTTTGAGTTTATTTTTATCTCACTATGATATACTTCTTATCTGATAAATTAATTCCTAAGGTGGATTGTTTATCCTGTTTGTAATGTCAACAACAATATCTGTTAACTCCTGTTGAAGTTTATTATTGTTTTTGCTATTAAACAGTGAATATGGAAGAAAGGTGATATTTTCTATGAGCTATTGCCATCAGGACAAATAATTGATTAAACTCTCTACTGCTCACAATTAACGAAATTGGATCAATCAATTAAAAATAAACGCCCAGAACTTGCAAATCGGAAGGGTGTTGTGTTCCACCAAGACAACGCTAGGTGTCCACCTCATTCGTCACTCGCAATAAAGTATTGATCCTTGGATGGGACCTTTTGCCCCACCCTCCCTACTCACCAGACCTAGCTCCAAGTGATTACCACTTATTCCAGTCTCTGCAGAACTCCATGAATGGAAAAAAAATCCAAAAGGAAGAAGACATCAAAAACCACTTGAATCTTTCCTTTTTTAACAATAAACTCCAGACCTCCTATGAATATGGCATTACGCAGTTAGTGAAAAGATGGTGAAAAGTCATATTAAATAATGGTATTGTAGATTAAAATAAATTTGATGTCAATAATACATTGAGTTTTATTTCATCTTGAAAAACCGAAAGGACTTATTTGCGAACATAATTTAACATCCCTAATAACATCAAGATTCTATATGATATACGAAAGGTACATATCCTAAACCTCTGTAAACTAATTGTAACCAAAGATATAAAACAAAAATGTTTGAGACGTTTTTCTTAATTTCTATCAATGAAATCCAAATGTTATTAGCATCGATTGGAAGAACAATAGTTCAGTATTCCAATGGCTTTGTTAACGTTGAATTTGAAGAAAACCCTGAGGCGTTATAAATGCTTTAGTTAACAACTGGAAAAAAAATCCTCCAAGAAAATCAAGTACCATAAACTGAGGTTACTTTGGGACTAGGGGGTGGCTATGTATTCGAGTTTATTTTAATTTGAAATCACACGGAGGACTGGAACATTGTAATTTCATATTCAAAATAAACTCCAGTACATAATTATCACCTGAAACCAAAGTAATTCCGTTTTACGATAGTAATGTTTATATTTTTTTTATTTCTATAAAAATTCGTATATAAGAGCTTTAAGGGAAAGTAAAAATGAATCTAACTTGCTTTTTCATAACAAAAAATTATTTTCCTTGCCTCACTGGATGCATCATTGGTTTTTGTAATTTATGATATGTTATAACTCATTTAATACCAATGCCCATTTTTTTTTTCAAATTCTGCACAAAAAAATTAAAAAATCAACCGGCATATAATAACCTATAAATCTGGGCAATTCAAAGGCGAAAATATTTTTTTTTCTTTATTAAGATAGATTACAATCTGTCACATTTAAGGAAAATAGTAATAGTGAAAAAAGTAGCTCATTAGCACTATGCAGAATATATAAAAATAAATAAACAGCAAAATAATAATACTAAAACTAAATGTATATAAATTAAAAGATACTAAACTAAAGAAAAAGAAACTAAATTAATCAAAATAACTACTTAAATACGCACATGTTATGAAAATAAATTATTTTGAAATATTTTTTCTCTCAGCCTCTAGGCCAAATTGGAACGAACACCAGTATATGTGTCTATGTAGAATCAGAAAAAACAATTGTTTTAATCGATGAAACAATGACTGTAATCCTCCCATGTTAGTAGAAGAAAGAAACTTGAAAAAAATTGGCGACGATAGGATGGATAACTCACCTCAAATAGGATCAAGAAACAGAGGAATCGATTGGGATTTCTCAGATGAATCGTACGAAGCGATTGATGGATATAACCTCGTATATAGTCCGCGAGCCCGTGGCAGAAAAGGTGTCATATTTCATACTAAGCTTTGTGCTTATAAATTTATCATACCAACAGGCCTCATGAGAAAAATGCACGTCTGCCAACATATAGCCGCTGGAATACAAAATGGCGGCCATTTGAAAATAGATAGAGACCCTACATATATTGTAAGCGAATATATCGAGATAGCTTATAGATATATAAAGCTTCCAAACCTTGAAAAATGAAATAATAGTCAGTTAGCCCTACCCGTAGATTTCAAGTCGAATAATTTAATTTACGATTCAAAAAGTTTACTTTTTTGTTTTTTCACTCATGTCAGTGAAACTATGCGTTCTATCTATAATAATGTCATAAGTAAAATTAAAGCTGACAAAATTTTCAATAGAAATAGTGGTATTAGTTTTTTCGCTGTATTCTATAGTTTCCGTGATATCTGTCATCGTAATCCACTAATTTAGAGGAGAAAAAAATTTGCATCGCATTTTTATCATTATTTGTCTCGCCAACTCTTTATCTTTTCATTTTATGAAAAAGTCATGTGGAAGAAAGTTGTTTAATGTTAAATCTCCTTTAGGAATATATGGTATTTTACTATCTTATCTTAAACTATTCAAAGGCTAGAGTAATTTTAACTTAATGATTAAGCTCCGAAACTATACAGAAAAATTATTTTTCGCAATTTTCGTACACAACTCTTAATCTATATATAAGACAACATACATGCACATATATACTTTGTTATATACATATTAAGAGCTGTGTAATAACGAAAATTGCGAAAAGTAATTTTTCTTAATAGTTTTAGAGTATGGGATAACTGACTATTATTTCATCTATTAATACTGTAAATATTATAAATTGAAATTAACATAATTATTGTAAAACGAACAATATAATACTACTTTCAAAAGGCATAAGTCGGAGGTACGGTCAAAAATACTATATTATATAATATAGTATTTTGACCGGTCAATATACGGTCAACCATCTTCATATCAATATAATACTACATTTAGAAATAAACTTTCTACGTTTCTTTTTTTCTTTTGTGCCCATATTCATATCATTTTTCTCCCATCTCCCTCCTTCTCTTCTTTATCCATTTCTTACCTTTTGTTTCTGTAGGAGAGGTCCGCTACATGAACAATTATGTTTTTCACTATTTTCTCGAATTTTTCTCTTTCTTGCTAGTCTTCCTCTTTGATACTCATTTCGTCTACTTCTTCTTTTATTTGTTAAAGAAATCCTTCTATATATATATTTTTTTGCGTATGGATATATTTGAAAATATATTAACAAAACAAATTGAATTTTTACATATTTTTATTTACGTCGGCTGCGGTTCCGATTTGCGGTTTTGGTCTCGATTTTGGCTGGAAAAGTTTCGAATTTTTCCCATCTTAAGAAGCCTCTAAAATGGTCATTTTTAAAAATATCAGAATAGGAGTCGGATAGATATAAAGATAGATACAAACGTAAATAATCACTATATCTGATAGAAGGCGGGGACCGTAACCGCAGTTAACGTGTTAAAGGTTGAGGCAGTGAAACGAACTCTTAGTTATCCGATGCATCAAATTTGTGGAGGAGGGAATGGGATCAAATCTTCGTGTAATCCAAAGGATGGTAGGATTCACATGAATGAATCATAAAATCCTTGGATATGTTGCTACATTATTTTCAAATATAAACAAGAATTTCAATAATAAGAACTTTAGACGTGGATTTTTAACCGCCCTCCTCTTCTCCTCTTCTCCCCCCCCCCCCGGAAATCTGCGCTTATGGTTACTTCACCATTTTACAATCACTTCAGTCAAACTAATCAACATTTACCCAATATAGACATAATCGGTAATGAGAAAAATAAGATATTTTTCAAGTATTGACCGGTTTTAGCGCATCTCACTTCGATAGCCTAACGAAGCCTAACTATATCGTAATAGTGCATTATTTCAAAACAGTTCAGCATTTACTTAACAAATATTCAGTGCCCAATCACATTTCTCCAAGACTGATATAATTAAGGGGAAGAGTCACGCGAAAATGCAGTATGTCTTACTATCAAGAAATCTGTTATCATTCCCTTCACTCCGAGAAACATGGCATAGTATTTTGTAACTTTTATTTTTTTCAGAATGTAAAATATAATTGTTAGAATTTGAACAGAGCTTCTAAAATCCACCTATTATATAAGGGCAGCGTTGGCCTTAGGTTGGGGCAACCGGGGCAATTGCCCCAGGGCGACGGCAGATCTTCAGGAGCCCTTTCCACTAGTGTTGCACAAAATCGGTCTTGGTCTTGCACTTTCCAAGACCGAGACTAAGACCGCCTAAATATTACTAGACCAAGACCAAGGCTGGCCAAAAAAAAAAATGTTTGAGAATAAAAGTTAAGGTAAAAACTTGTCAATTTTAGTTGATATATGTAAAGAATTGGTATAACCAATATACTTTTGCATTTAACTCTTCCAATTTTTTATTCAGACTTAGCTAGGTTTCCCCTATCTGAAAAATTACTGTAATATCTCTGTAGTCGTAAACTAATACGTAACTGCAAGACTGTTGCGAGACTTGCGTAAGACCAAGACCAAGACCAAGATTCATCTTGGGGCAACACTACTTGTCACTTGTTATAAATTTAAAAAAAAAACTACACAACATATTAAAACAACAAATTTTAGCCAATCAATAAAGCAAATGTTGATTATTAATTAAGTTCGTTTATCAATTTCTTTTAAGTGAATACATTTTTCTCTCAATTGAATTAAATAATGCATAAATTAGTTGAATTTCAGTTTTTTTATTTAAAACAAACATTGATATTCTCTGTCAAGAAATTCCGAAAGAGGTTCTTGCCGTTCAAACGCTCTTGAGAATGCGTTAAAAGTACCTAAGATTGTATCAGATTAATGAAATATAGTATGCATTATGGGGATCTTGCCCACAAACATTACTTTTTACTGTAACTAGCTGATATTATTAAGAAGATCGGCGACTCAGGTATCTGCGAATTCCAGTTGTCATAAAATATAAACTGTGCCAAACATTTTTTTTAAGTTTATTTATTCATGTAAGCAACTTGAAAAATTCACATTTATTTTTGTATATTTTTATTACCTTGTATACATCGATTGTCATCTTTATTGATATTTTACGTTCCAACTTAAATGCTTCGGAAACTGTTGGAAAGTTTTAATCTAGGTTTGCGCAAATGTTTTAAATGAACATAAAAGTTCTCACTAGGTCATATCAATTTTGGTAAATTGTTCTTGTTTTTTTTTAGAAAAAAAATACATTTTGCCTCAATTAAAGTCATTAATATTTGAGATGTAAGTTATGACAAAAACAATAGAAAAATTATAACAAAAGAAAAGAAAAAGAAAACTATGTGAAACAGAAGAAATAAAACATGACACAACATTTAATAAAAATATAAAAACACATTCATACCTATTTACAATATTTACAGTCAGCCGAGGTAGCTCCAAGTGGGGCCTCTTTCCCCACGTGTGGAGGACAAGGCAAGACTCTAAGAGATCCCAGCTTCTCTCGCAGCCGCATCAATGTGATGGGTATCCAGTGGAGACCCTTAGAGGGCACTAATGCCACTACGCTCATGAATTGAGTTGAGAAACTGGCCATTGCCAGGACTCCAATGACGTGTTTACAAAAGATCTCGAGGCTACTGCAGTTTAAACCTTCGAGGAGGATTGTAGAGATGACTGGAACTGGATAAGGATTATCTTAAGGGGTTAGGATAATGGATTAGATTCTGATAAAAATTTAAGACTCGGGATGAAATAACGTCAAGGACATAAGGGATGTTAAAATCACGACATAGAAATTTGTTTGTAACATAATAAGGAGCATTGATTATTGTACGAAGGACTTTGGATTGGAAGGATTGGATGCTTTGATGTTCGAAAATTTAGCTGACCCGCATAGTTCAAGTCCGTAGCTCCAGATGGGTATCAGTATGGTCTTGTAAATTAATAATTTGTTTTTATTGAGAGATTCTAGAGAGAGAGATCTGTTGAGTAGTATATATATTGGCCAAATAGTCGGTTGAGTTCTTGTCTTAAGGTTAAGTATAGTAGGGGGTTCAATGTTAGTCTTTTGTCTAAAAGGAATCCAAGATACCGAACTGTGTCTGAGATGGTAAGAGGTACAGAGTTGAAAAGGATACGTGAACAGGATCTGCGTCGGAGGGTAAAGGTGGCATGCTTGGATTTGGATTCGTTGATTTTGATGCGCCAATAGTTGCACCATTGCTCAATTAGGGAGATGTGTCTTTGTAGGTTTAAGGATGCTGTTTCAGGATCTGAGTGGGATGACAGGATGGCGGTGTCGTCAGCGAATGTTGCTAGAAGTTCACTCTATCCATTTCTAAAGATTTAAATATTGAGTTCTTGTCTCGACTTCCAAACGATAGCCCTGAGGATGACCCACATTTTTGGGTCGAAACGTCGGCTAACCTAACAAAATTTTCTTGACCGAAATTCCTGAAAATATTGTTTCATCCTTATAATTGATCTGTCGACTACTTACCCATCTCTATTATTTATTTATTCATTTGTAAAGTTCATATATTTTTTATTTTTATAATTATACTTTCTTCAATACTACTTATTATTATGTTATACATTTTCTCGTTCATTTTTGCTTTATTTTATTTTTATTTATTTTTAATTTGTTCTTACTTTTTTATTTTTCTTATATATATATATATATATATATATATATATATATATATATATATATATATATATATATTGCATAGGTGGCTATCTTAAGCCCTGATAATTATTCCCCTTGGATGTGGCGGATTGTGTTATTACTCAACAAATATATTTTTTAAAAATACCGCTTACAAAATTGATAACATGCGATCATAATCGCCTGTAGTTTCGATCTCGTCAGGGCTCAAAGTATTTAAAGTGTCATTTTAATATACAGTATTTAAAATTCCATGCATTTTGAATTTTTAAAATACAGTGAATTTTAATTAGAAAACATATAAATTGTTATCAGAAAGAAGTATTTCAATTGCAACATGCAAAAAAATTGCAAAAAAAAGAACCTTGTATTTTGATAAAAAAGAAAATGCAAATAAAAAATATTTATGTACCATGAAGTGGGATTATAGTAAAAATAAAGCTCCGTAATTTTGTTTCCTTTTCAATATTAATAAAGATATTACCATAAATTAAATTTTTTTCATTGCTAAAAAGTAATTAAAAATATTATTAAAGAAAAACCTAACCTAAAATATTATTAAAGGCCTATTTTTCATTAAATTAACTTGCTTATTTAACAAAAAATCCTCTTCTACCCTAACATACGATAAGACCCTGCAGTACTTCACAATTTTTTTAGAGCTTATTAATTTTATGGTCACAATTAATTATATAACACATTTAACGCAACGACCTTAAACATTTCTAAACTCAATTTTCATAGCAGAGAATTCTCGAACAAAAGATCAGCCTTGTACAGTACTTCAAGAGAAACCTACTCAATACGGTAATTTATTTTGTGTTTTTAAAATTAAAAACAATTTTTTATTTATTTAGTATATCGGAAAGAAAATACTATTTCCTTACTTAATTTTACTAAGAAAAATGCTATTCTTGTATTTTGTATCTTGAAAATCTACCCATATGCTTTAGTCTATATAAGCTCGTTTTTTGGTAGGCCACCCTTTTTCACGATTTTGTGATCATATTATCTTAAGATTTAAGTGGAAAGCAAATGGGTGTTCATGAGTTTTTAGTACCCTGATTCCGAAAATTTTCGTAAATAAAAAGTTGCAGATTTTATGGACGAGTTATTAGGCGTATTTCAATAATTTGATGAAAAATGGGTCTGTATCACGGACTAAAATTCAAAATACAAAAAAAAAGTATTTTGAAATATTTCATTCGATGAACTATCCTGTTATGGTTTCGACTAGATTTGACGTAGTCACTAAGAGGTTATTTTGAGCACAAAGACATAAGAAGTGACTATTCATTGTCGCATGCATGACCTGCAATGAATCATTGTAGCTCATGTCACACGTCACATGCCCATCACCTCCGGCACAGCTCTATAGGTGGGATGCTTTATCCCTTTTTCAGTGGCATTCATAGCATCTTCTTTTCTTTATATCTGCTCCTTCGGCTGAGTTGCATGACCCAGACTGGTTCAGTTATTTCACGGAGGATTTTCCACTTCTCTCCATCTCGCTTTCGGAATTGCCATGCCTCACAGCCGTGTATAATTTTTATAACTTCATCCTTTCCTTAAATGGAGCTCGTTTTGCAGTGGTTACACGCTGCTCTATTTTTTTGTGTTCAATCGAGGAAAGCACCAAAAAATAAGGTATCTAAAGAATCTTACTGAAACACTTCCGACAATGATTTTTTTTTGTTAACTTTTTCACGTTTCTTTATTGAGTAATATTACATTTTCTCACAATTAAGGACATTAGTAATAGTGATAGAGTAGCTCATTCATATTCTATAAATATAGTACAGTAAATAAAAATAAATTAAAGAGCAAAATAATAATGCTAAAAATAGATGAATATCAACAAAAATAAAATAAACTAATCAAAATAACAATTTTAATTGATTCTAATCTTAATTGTCAGCAATTTCTAAAATTATTCACTTCAGAATTCAGAATTCAGAGAAGCGTTTCCCCACTCTCGCGGAAGGAAAATCAGGACTTTAGGAGATCTCAGTGCCTCTCGCTCAGCCGCAATATTGAATAGGAAATTAAAATGAAATCGCTATATAACCCAATGGTGTGACAACGGAAAATTCAAAATAGTCTGGATAATGTGAAAAGTGGCATTAATAAAATGCAGGATTACAATAACAAAATATAAATTAATTAATTAGTTAAAGAAAGGAGATGGTCCGGGGTGGCGGTCATAAATAGGCTGAATAGTGGCAAAATTATTTTATTAAAAGCCAACGTTTCGACCCAAGTCTGAAGAAGATCTGCAAAGTCGGGTCGAAACGTTGGCTTTTAATAAAATAGTTTTGCCATTATTCAGCCTATTTATGACTGCCACCCCGAACCATCTCCTTCCTTTATAATGCAACAGTCAACTATTAAATATTCAATATAATAAATTAGTTATTTGTAATGGTATTAGAAATTTAGTATTGGAGTATAAGCATGGCTCTATTCTTCTAATAATGATTTCCGTTCCGGGATAGAGGTTATTAAATCAAATTCTGATTCTTCTTTCTGAGACGTTGGGCAATCTTAATCATGACAAGGAGTGAAATTTTAATTTTTATTTTGAATCAGTTTCGGTATGACCGGAATCTTTGATTTCATATTTTTTCTGTTATTTCGGAACTATAACTTTTTCTTTTGAGACTTTTCAGGTAAAGGTTTCACAGGATATTTATTTTAAAACAAAAAACCTTTATTAGGTAGTTTTAGAGTGTTTTATATTATTTTAAGGTCTGGAATCGTCTCTCTATAATTTATATTATTTTATTTTACTTCTTATACCCATAGAGATTTTCCTCCTTCAGTGTTCCTGCACCATATTCATCTCTTTTTCTATTTAAAAAAACATAAAAGATAGGAATAGTGTTCTTCTTTGTCTCATATTTATATTTCTCAGAGAATAGGACTCCTCTTTGTCCGACGAAATCTTCCTTACGTAGAAAAAGTAAGGAAAAAGATGCTAATATGGTGTAGGGGCACCGAAAGATTATACGGGTATTTTTTTTTAAATTTATTTATTTAGAAATATAACAATCCGTCACGTGGACAACAATTATAGTGATATATGAACACATTCACACCATATATACAGGTAATATAAAATTAACAAAAGTAAAATAATAATTAAATAATAATCAAAAACTATGAACAATAAAATAATCTAAAGATAAGTAAATTAAAAACATAAAACACAGTCATACCTATATACAATATATACAATCAGGCAGGGAACCCCAAGCCAGGTTTCTTCCTCCAACTGTAGAAGGAAAACAGGACTTCTGTGGCTATAAGATGTAAAATAAAATAATATAAATTATACAGGGTGTTTCAGGATTAAGTGGCCAAACTGTGAAAATGGACTAAGGACCTCAAAATAAGAAATAAATTCCTCTGAAGGTATGTCCGCAAACGCTTTGTTTAGGAGATATTCACACCTAAAGATTTTCGTTGTTGTGAATTATTTACCTTATATGAAATAAATAAAACCTATTTATTTATTCCAACTACTTTATTAATTAAATGTAACCATTAACATTCATATTAAATGTTGTTCAAAGTGTTTTCCTTGAGCATTAAGACAGGCTCAGGCAGCTTTCTTCAACAGCAGCGGTAGCAGAACGTCACTGGATATGTGTTATTCTTTCAGAATGCTATTGGCCTGCTCGCTCTCCAGACCTGACACCGCTGGATTTTTTTGTTTGGGTTGACATTAAACAAAAATTCTATGCAAGTCCGGTCAATGACCTTAATTCCTTACGAATAAGGATAATTGAATTTTGTGAAACAACACATATACAGTGCCGTTCTGCCACTGCTGCTGTTGAAGAAAGATGCCTGTCTAAATGCTCATGGAAATCACTTTTAACAACATTTGATATAAATATTAATGTTTACATTTAATCAATAAAGTAGTTAGAACAAATAAATAGGTTTTATTTAGTTCATATAACGTAAATAATTCATAACAACGAAATTCTTTAGGTGTGAATATCTCATAAACAAAGGGTTTGCGGACATACCTTCAGAGGAAATTTCTTTTCTTGTTTTGAGATCCTTAGTTCATTGTTGCAGTTTGGCCACTTAACCTTGAAACACCCCATATATATATAAAACAATCAAACTAATTACAATAACAAATTAAATAAATTCATACTTATATACAATATTTACGAACGTACATTCAAGGGAACTGCGAGCATAGCCTTTATCTCAGCTACGTAAGTTATTTTTGACCAGTGAAGGCTGAGTACAAGCGCTATGAGTATAGAATAGTATTTTGTACAGAACCATTTTTATGAAATTATTAACATCCGCCTAAAACTTCTTGAATATCTTCATCTCATCGCCACCTCCAACTTTTTTATTAATGAAAATTCTCGGAATTGTGGCATTTTCAATCGGCTGCTTTCCATTGGCTTTCTACTTGAATCGTAAGAAAATTTGAACACAGAATCGAAAAAAAAGGTGCCCTACAGAAATATTGGCCCTTTGGCGTGACCTTCGCCCCCAACATGTCAAAATAACAAGGTTATATAGGCCAAACGGGCCAATATATTTTTAGGCCACCAGGTTTTTCATTTTTGTGATAAAATATGTTACGATTCAAGTGGAAAACAAATGGATATATATGATTTTTTAGTACTTAATTAAATTAATTCACTTAATGAGAAAACGCCCCATTACGACGTGGATGGACGAGAGAGTTATTGAGATTTCCTTGAGTCCTCCCTTACTTGACTTAGTTTAAATATTACAAATAAGTATGATTGTGTCCTTTATGATTTAATTCAATTTAACTTAACTTTAGTTGATAGTAATCAGTAGTCAAGCAATAGCCAGAAAAAAGAAATGAACATGTTAACAAATGAAGATTGTAGTTTAAAACTTAGTTCAGTCAATGAATGATTATAGAAGGAAATGGCGGGGACATATTTTTTTTTTTACTTTGGGACATTGTTTGGACTAGTAAGGAGGTAAACGTACTAAAAGTCCTTACCCATAGGTGGTGAGCCAGATGTGGAGGGGGGGGGGTGCTTAGAAGGTCAATTTCTTCAGTTTTTCTCATATATTAGGAACATTATCCATCATATTGACAAAACTGTTCTATTCAAAATTGTGCTGTACAAAAGCTGATAATATTTGCAATATGATTGATTATGTATCGTTTTTCGATATCTCGCTTAGTTTCCGAGACATCCACTCCTCAACCATGAATAATTTTGAAGAAAAACAAAAAATTGCCCCATGTACATTGCTTTTTTTTCTGGTTTTCGCTTATATCAGGAAAACTTTCCAACAAACCGACAAAGACATTCTATACAAAATTAGAGCTGATGAAATTTTCAATATGATTGATTGTATATCTTTTTTTAGCTATCTTGCTTAGTTTCCGAGATATCCGTCCGGAATTTACAGCTAAAATTATTGATTGATCTAACTTTCGAACCGTTGATGATAAACTATTTTTGATATATAATTGGATTTGTGTTAGTTTGATGCATTAATTGAGTTTTTACATCGAGAAATATGAACAAAATTTACTAATATGTACTTAACAGTTTATTTTCATCAAAAGTGTACTTTTGAACATGAAGCACTATAAGTATTGACTATAAGTGTGGCAGATTGTTGTATTTGGTAATTAAAACAAAATCTCTCTCCCTCGTTAAAAAATAGTATATATATGTATATATATATATATATATATATATATATATATATATTTACAAATTTTCTTCAATCGACCTTTGAGTATTATATTTTAACATAATAATTTAATTGGTAATAAGGTTACTTCTTCAAATTAAATTAAATAAGTGACCTTATTCTTATTCCCAATTAAATTATTATGTTATACATATATATGTATATAGTATAATCCATTGGGTGCAACTACTCGGTAAAAAAACGGCAAAGATGTAACATGTGATATTTAGCGACGTTAGGCTACTACTTTAAATTTTTATTTTTAAAATGTTAATTTATTAATTTAGAACAATAAATAATTAATATAATATAATATTTGCTTAAATATTTTAATCTCAGTTAGAAATAAGTAACAAAAAGAAATAAAATAAACCCCCTAATTTCTTCCTGAAAGTTGTTTAAAAATTCGTAGAAAGCAAGTATAAATTAATGATTAATATCAATCGATTAATATATAAGGGATTTTATAACATAAAAACTTAATTTATCTTTAAAGACTTAATTGTTTAGTTGCTTCTCCGTTTCCGCCTCTACTTCGTTCTACAACTTCATTGCCACATTTCTCAGGTACTGCGGCTTCTTTTGATCCCACAAATTTATTTTTCCTTGGACTAAATTTATTAATTTCCCACAATTCATTATTATCAAGCTACCTACATCATAGAAAAGAATAAACAAGATGTTCCATTTTGTAGCACTAAAGCTATGTAGACAGTTGCGTGGATTTTTATGAAGTTGTATCCAATTTTCTAATGGAATAATGACTGGATAACATTGGTAGTCTATTGCTTCACCGATCTTTGAATTTGGTTTTCTCATGTTGAATTTAAAAAAATAATTTATAACAAATCTAGACCAAAGAAAAAAAAAGTTCAATTTATCACCCTTTGTATTCTACACGATCTCAGGCGGCGTTAAAGTCTCTGAAGGCTATTTTATACGGTTGACTTTCTCGACCAGTTTCTAGAATGAACTCACTTTGGTCGAGAAACTTGATCGTGTAAAAGGGTTTCTTTAAATTGCAGGACCAAATTGATCCGACATGTTGGCAATTTCTGACAAAATTATAGCAGCACTTTTTGTGTCCAGAAAACATATTATTCTTCAAAACATGCTGTTTATCTCGCCATGTTCGATTGTGTTATTATCAGTCAATATGATAAGATTATTAATTTTATTTTTTTTAAATATTTTTTTATGAATTTTATTTTTATATATTATTTATTTTCTGATCGACATAGTGAGCCATGTAGCGTGATGATATAATCTCATACAAAAGACACCCTTAAAGATGTATATTGCCGTAGGCGCCAACACTTGGGAAATATTAAGAGGCGAAGGTTATTATAACCTTTGACAGCAGTGTTCAATGCATAGAAGAAAGAGGTGTTCAATACATGAAGGAATAGCTTCCTTTAATACCTGTAATATAGTATAATTATTGCCTATACGGTTTATTGAGCTTTTTATGAGTTATTTTTATGTAAATGGCTGCGATACATTGCTTCCATTCATAAAAAAATAAATATATCTTTACAAATCTAATGAAAATTGGTATAAAGGACTGCCTAATAACTTTTTAATTTTTATTTTCTTATAGAAATTTAATTAATCAGATTATTCATTAATCAAATTAAGGCTGTAAAATGCTATGATAAAGCTTGTTTTGACTATACTAGTTCACTGGTATACTAGTTTTGATAGGCTGCGAGACATGGACAATAATCAGCACCCTAGAAATAAGTATTGAAAGATTTAAGAAAAAAAAAACCTCCGCATACTAACCAGAGCGATCTTGGGATCAGAGTACTAACGCAAGGAGAAAGGACAATAAAAAACTGCTTACAGAAGTTAATCAATATCTCATGTTATGAAGGGGAGGAGATTAAGATGAGAATTTCCAACTTGTTGGATCTATTTAGTCCTGCAATTTAACTTTGTAAAACCTTTTACACGATTAAGTTTTTCGACCAAAATGAAATCATTCAAGATACTGGTCGATAAACTTAACCGTTTAAAAAAGCCTCTACAGACTTCAACACAACCTGAGATCGCGAAGAACGGAGAGGGTGATAAATTGAATTTTTTTTATTATTTAGATAAATTATAATTTATGTTTTAAGGAAGGAGATGGTCAGGGTTGGCGGTCATAAAAAGACTAAAATAGTGAAAAAATAATTTTATTTCAAGTCAACGTTTCGACCTGACTTTGCTGGTCTTCATCAGGGAGGTGTATGCAGGCAGCATGGAGTTTCTTTTGACATTGTTGTTTGTCGGAAAGTTTCAACCAAAACTCCATGCTGCATACACCTCCCCGAAGAAGAACTGCAAAGTCGGATCGAAAAGTTGGCTTGAAATACAATAATTTTTTTCACGATTTTAGTCTTTTTATGACCGCCACCCCGGATCATCTCCTTCCTCAAAACTTTACAACGGTCAACCATCAAGTTCATTCATCATTTACTTTACTCAGTCACTTAAATCATTCATTTATTTACTTTTGTAGAAGTTTTTCAAGGGCACTTATTTAACTTAAATATCAGATATTCAATTTATTTTATATTCATATTATAATTTAATATTATATTATAATTTAATTTTACTAATGTCACAACAAAATTAAAAGACAAAAGGCAATATAATATCGATATCATCTGTCATTAGTTCCTTGGAAATTATTGCTCGGATAAATCTATCTGGGGGCCTCTACTCAACAACGAATGGTTCAATTTTAGGAACAAGACCACATGGAAGGCCAAAAACTAGATGAATAGATCGAATCAACAAAGATACAACAGAGCTAACTTTTAAGAAATAACCCAAGATAGGTGAGATGGGAAAGGCAAGTTAAACAAAAAATCTTGTAAGACTTAGTAAGTTGTGTTTCCCAAAATCGGTCTTGGTCTTGCACTTTTACAAGACCAAGACCAAGACCACCTAATATGTAGCAAGAGCAATTTTGGACCCCGCAAGACTTAGTCCAGAACAAGACTGACCTGCGAGATTCTTGTGTCTTGCAGTTAAGTCAAACTGAGATTATTTTGAGCTATAGTGCGGTGCTTTAAAATATTAACCTAGGCTTAAATCTAAACAGCGTTGGTTTTCTTGTTGAATTGTATATTTCAGTATAGCTCTCCAAATAATAACAAAAAAATTAACTTTTGCCAGGATCAGAACAAAATTTACAAAAAAAAAAAAAGGTTTTTGTGAATAAAATTAAGACTAAATAGTTACAATTACTAGAACATTTTAGTTAATATAAGTAAAGAACTGGTAGAGCTAATAATTTTTTCAATTCAAATCCGATTTTTCATTCAGTGTCAGTTAGGTTTTAGCATTCTGAAAAATGACAGTAATATATCCATAATATGTAGTGGTAATATACCTACCCAGGAAAATATTTTTGAGATGACGGTGGCGAAATGTAGCCAAAGCAATTAGTGTGTTGAACTGGATCAAGGAATATATTTCGTTTTTGGCAACTGTGCCTGACCGATAAATACCGATATAATCTCTCCTATCTATACTTTTTATCTACAAATTTAATGAAATTGTTCGTTATAATTAACCAAAGATTTCTTAAGGTTGTTCTAATTTTGTAAGATATTGTATATAGGTATGTATGTGTTCTTTTTATTAATTTATTTTTAGGTTATTTTATTCTTATTTGTTGTATATATATTATTTTTCTGAATAATTTATTTGATTTACTGTACATAGAGTGTGAATGTGATCTGCGAACACTATTATAAATGTCCTTGAGACAGATTGTAATATTTTTCAATAAATAACAAAAAAAAATTTGTAAGGTTATGTTTTACTCACATAAATAAAATATGCATACATGTGATAAAAATATAGTACAAAATAAAATTTATTTCTACTATATTTAAAGTTACTGGAATAGATATTACCAAACATAGAAAATATAAAACATCACCGCTCAGGGCAACGCGGTACTGGTTCGCGCTCTTCATAACATCTAAGTACATACTTACAATAATTTTATACACTTTTACGAATCTTATGCGTACTATAGGATCAATGCATGCTACTTCAGTGCCTGCTTCGTATGTCCCATGCCTGAGGTATCGAGGCTCTATTTCAAAAAATTGAAGAGGATCCCATTATTAACTTAAAAAAAGGATGATAAGTGACAGTTATGTGATGCGCGCACCGCACTATATTTTTATTGTTGAAATCGCCCCCTCACTGTCTTCCCTCCCCCCTCCTTCATCCCCAAAGTGTGCGCCTGAGCTTACAGACCCTATTAAAACATTTCTTTATTTAGTAATACTATATTTTGTCACACTCAAGGATACTAGTAAGTGATTGAAGAGTAGCTTTAGGTACAATAAATAAAAATAAATTATACAGCAAAATTATATTAAACAAAATAATAATATACAGACTTTTATTTTTTTTTCCTCATTGGGACATTTTGATTTAATATTCCCATTTTCCCTAAGTTTTTTATACAACTTCTAGGGCTAGTTGTTTTGGTTTGAGACTTGAAACAGATGTGAAAACAGGGGACAGATGTTAGTCATCTTAAAACAGGCTTTAGGATCTTAAACTCTATGCTTCCGAATACTGGCTGTATGGTGGTAAACGCATCCAATCTTCCGGTATGACCGCAGAGATGAGTGAATCTAATGCAGAGGAAATGAACAAGAAGTGGGGAGATTTTGTTTTTTTGGATGACGCGTTAAAGAAGATATCCATTGTGTTAGGAGTGGTGCTATTGAGGAGATCGGAAACAATGAGAGCTGGCGGTAGCTGTCCCACCCACGAGCTAATCACCCCGTCCTCACGAACCTCAACGGCGGCACATCAAAGGGATTCCTCAGGCCATCTTCCCTCCCCCCCCCCCCCTCCACGCTGGATATCCCCTTTCTGCTTTTTATATTTGCCGAGTTGGCATTATTTTTTATTTTTAAAAACACCTCAACTGTTTAATGATACGGGACTCCGGCGGTAGGTTTTAGTATTTTTATTTTTACCAGGGGCGATTAGCGTAGACTAAAAACCCTACTATATTTACGAAATTTTACGGATACTGCCAGATGAAACCGGATCGGAATCCAAGTATTTTACTTTTATGCTTAAAAAAAAAAAATATTAAAAATAATATGAAAGACGAAATCAGAAATATATAAAGACAAAATATTTATATAAGCTGGTTGCAAAGACCAAATAAATAAAATCTTAAATTTAAAGTTAAATTTACGTATTATTAATTATTATGAACAATATTTATAATCAACCAGTGGATCTTCGAACCAGGCTTGTTCCCCCAACTATGGTGGAAATAACAGGATTCCCGGATCCCAACACTTCTCTCCCAACCGCGTATAACTGGTATAAAAAGCCGGTGAAGGTTAGTGTTGCCCAAAATCGGTCTTGGTCTTGCCAAGTGCAAGTACCAAGGCCACCTAACTGTTGCAAGACCAAGACCTGGATTGGTAAAAAAATCGATGTTTTTAATAAAAATTAAGGCAAAATAGCTACTAATACTCGACAATCTTAGTTACTATATGTTAATAATTGGTATAACCAATATACTTTTGCATTTAGCTCCTTTAATTTTTTATTCGGGCTTAGTTAGGTTTCTCCTATCTAAAAAATTACAGTAATATCTCTATAGTAATAAGATATTGCAAGTGCAATATAAGCAAGTGCTCAACTGGAGAATTCGGTAATTGCCAGAACTCCATTAATAGAAACCAAGAATAAAAACCATAACATATTCACAATAAATAAAAATAAATTAAATAGAACAACGGAAAAATAACAATACTAAAAATAAATAAATAAATAAATATATATATATATATATATATATATATATATATATATATATATATATATAATATATATATATATATATATATATATATATATATATATATATAAACAAAAAGAAGCTTAAACTAATCAAAGTAACAACTTTAATTCAGGGATACTTATCTACAATATTTATAAAATTTATTCAATCAGAAGAACTCCGAACCAACGTTTACCCCCTGCTCGTTGAAAGAAAATAGATCCTCTTAATCCAGAAGATCCCAGCTTATCTCTCTTAGGTGCATCACTGGTATTAATGACCAATGGAGGCCGAGAAGAGGCGCTAAAAGCACAGACGTACATGACCCATTTTTAAAATAAGAATGAAAACTATTATGATTATATTTTTGTTAGGGTCAGCCAATGTGAAAGACTTTAACAACATCGCGTTAAAATCTTTTTGATTTTTGGACCCTTCAATTCAGGTTAGAAGTTTGCAGGTTCATCATCCAATAAAAACCTATATAGAATTTGATTAATTTTTTTTTAATGCATACATCAAAGCCCGGATAAATATTCACTTTGCCTTCCCTCTGGAATTTTCTCTTTTCCTTTTAATATCTTACATTACTCCTTCCTTAGACACACTAAATACCCTTCAATTCCAGTAGCTGCACACAATGTTGTCAGATTCAAGATCAACCTGGTATTACGCTGTATTTAGTTTTAATATTAAAATTTTGGATAGATGTTTATGCTTATTTCATCCATTATTTTTTATACAGTTAATTCATGTGTTGTTATATGCCTCCCTTATTTTTTTCTTTGGCATTTAGGTTTATATTTTTTTTTAGTGTAAGACCAACTTTTTTTACCGCCAACTTTAATTCCAAAACAAAATATGTTTTTTTATACAATTTTTGTCTTCCTTCTGGATGTGATTATATGTTAATGCCGCTAAATATGAAAGTTTTTAGTTTTCACAATTGAAAATATATTGTGATATTCTTGTTTCAATTTTTTTTTTTCTTTTTCACCAATGTATATCTTGTCTTAATCCTATTCTCAAGAGAGTAGCGTAACTGAGGAGAACTGCGCCCTAATGCAAGCATATTTTTTGTGAGCCCCTTCCCCTTCCAGAAAAAATTTAACTTTACCTCGCAACATGCTTCAAACTCACTCTAAAACATCCTAATTATATTTAATTAAGGCTTAATTACATTTAAAACTAACTAATAAATAAGTAAATAATACTTAAAATACAACGTTTTGTGGCATTAGATTTTTTTTTTTTTTTTTTTTTATTGATGATATTTACAACTGTATTACAAGTAAAAATACATTCAGTAAATGTGAACAAAGGAATAAAATAGCATGAAACCACACTACCCATTGGTAGCACTCTAAAAATGTATTTGCAAAAGGAGATCTCGAGGCTATCTTCTTTTCAGACGCCTCTGAGGGTTGTCTGAAGGTTAGAAACGAGAGGGTTTGGATGGTTCTGAAGTTTGTTATGGAAGGATAGGTATCTGGATTGGGCCAGGTCAGAAACATAAGGAACATTAAGGTCGTTATGGATGATTTTGTTTGTGACAAAGTAAGGAGCAGTGAGGATTTTACGAAGGATTTTGGATTGTAAGGATTAGATACGCGAGGAATTCGATGGCTTAGTGGCGCCCCAAAGCTCAACTCCGTAAGTCCAAATAGGTCTGGCATTAGATTTAAATTAAAAAAAGGAAAAATTGCTATCCATTACACTATTTAGATTGCTAAAACGGATAGTGTGTTTTTATATTTTTATTTGTTCTCTCAAGTTTCATTTCTTTTGTTTTATTAAATTTTCTATTTCTTTTCTTCCGATATAATTTTTCTATTCTTTTTCTTATTGTAGATGAGGTATGAAAGAGTCTCACACTCAATACTCAATGCTTCGATAAGAGGTCTCAATTTTATCAAATTACAGAGAATTAGTAGGATAATCTTGAATATTGCCCTCCACATATTATGGCAAAAATTCTATATTGTACATCGCCATGTAATCTCGCTGGGTATTTTTCTTGTTTGTTCTCTTAGGTATAAGGGTAATCTTTTAATTTAATTGTAAAACCTAGTTCAATATTAATAGTTTTTTTTAAATGTGTATTTATTGTTTATGTGTATTTATTTGTGTATAGCATTTCCAAATCAATTTCAACCTTTTCCAAATCAAATTCAACCTTTTCCAAGTCAAATTAAACCTTTTCCATTTCAAATTCAATCTTTCCCAAGTCAAATTTAACCTTTTCCATTTCAAATTCAACTTTCGAATTTTAGTCAATTTTCAATTTTTTTCGAAATGAAGGCCACTTGCTATATTATCGTAGGCATATAAGAGCTCTAATACTCAATGCCCTTAATTAAGACCAAATGTATTATTTTTCAATAAAATAAGATTTAAAAAATATGGTTGAAGGTCTAAACAAAAATTAAGCTTTAGTGCTTCATGAAACCATCATAATACTCCCGAATCTAATCAAAATCCTTGATACTCTTTAATACCAATAAAATTATCGATAAATAATATTGCACATCTTGCATACTTGGTTCTGAATAGATGTATATCATTTTCTGATAAACTCTGTATCAGTAAAAACTAGTTCGTAACCTTGCTTCTCTATCTTTTTCCGATTAGCTTCTGAATCGTGTGAAAAGAAGATGACTCTGGAGATTTTCTATCATAGAATAGTCATTAGAGTGCTTACAATGGATCTTTTCAGTACAATTCATCTTCATGCCACATTTTTTTAAAATTTGTTTATTGAGAAATATTACATCATATCCTAATTAAGGACGTTTACAATAGAAATCAGAGAGCACATTTACACCATATTTACAGAATACATAAATAAATAAAGCAAAAGCAATATAATACACAGAAATAAGAACAAAAAAAATAGCATAAATAGAAAATAATAATAAATACGTAAGTTAAAATATAATTAAAAATTAAAATGAACATCTTAGACACAAATTTACTTATATACTCTATTTACAATAAGTCTGAGGAACTCCAAGCCAAATTTTTCTCCCCACTTCGGGAGAGAAAAGCGAGCCTCTAGGAGATCCCAGTGCTTCTTCCTCAACCACCTCACTGGTATTAGAAGCCAGAGCAACCTCAACTGAAGGCGCTACAGACAAAAATAACGCCATTGCCAGAACACCAATATATTCATATTTACAAAAGGTTTCGGGCCATCCTCCGAAGAGAATTGTAGATATGGATGGTGCTAGATAGAGATTCTGCGACAGGATTTAGATAATGAATAAGGTGCTGGTGAATTTTGGAGAAATTTTCGGGGATTAGTTAAAAAATAATGGAATATTAAGGTCATTATGCAGGGTTTTATTGGTTACATAGAAGTGAACCTCGACTATTTTCCGGAAGTCTATAGACTGGAAAGATTGAATGCCTGTGATGTTATAAAATTCAGCTGTCCCCTACAGTTCAAGCCCGTAGGTCTAAATAGGTTTCTAGAATATTTTTTAGATTAGTAATTTGGTTTCAATAGAAAGTTTAGATGATGTACTACTTAAAATTTAAAATCTGAAGAAAACAAAACAAAACGGCTATTGTTATATTTCTTAACTTATGGGAAGAAATATTAGTTAGATTTTCTATTCATTGGTCTAAATAGTTGCATGTCATATTAATCTAAATTTGCGACAAGACTATTACACTGGAAGTTGTTATATTCATTCTAACACACAAAAATCATTCCTCCACTAACTCAATTACTAACAACGACCAAATAGGAAGCAATTGCACAGAGTGACTGGGCGACAAAGAAATCTCTTTAAATTGAAAATAACTTGTTCAATTGGTCCCAATTGTTTGTACGGCACCTGTAATACTGTCCAGCACAACCGGGTCACAAATAGCCTACACCATTTGATAATCTGGTGCTATGATGGCATCTAAATATTATCCATTCTACACGCACGTGTGTGAGAGGAATGAATGTTTGATTACCACCTGCATAGCTCTGATTTTTCTTCCACCTCGTGAGATATCATCAAGTGGGTTAAAAAAATTATGGGGCGACACCTCGCAGGTGAAGAAAATGTTTTAGGGTTTTGATATTTTTTTTTTCATTTCTTTTTAATTGCGGGTTGTTTTTTAGGCCATTTAGATACCAACGTACTCCGCCTTGGAGACTTTCAATTTATTGCATAGGGAATATAGGATTTTCCCGGGCCAAGGGAAGGGGCAGGGGATTGATGCCAGAGTTAAAAGCCCTCTGTTACCGGGGTGCGAACTCTATTATAATTATTTTATAACAGATAAACTGCGGTTTATCATGTGATTGGTTGCCGGACACCAATTGATTAATTAATCTTAATTAAAAATTAAGATTAGACAAGCTAAAACGTTGTCAAACCAAACCAGCGATATAACACGATCTTCAAGTCGGTAAGGGTAGACCAAGCTTTCTGAAAGATGCGTAATGGGCTTATCCAGGAGGGGGGAGGCAAGGTGCAGCAGCTGCCACCCATTCCAACCTGGAAAAAAATGAAAACTTTCTTCTGTTTTGGGCTGGATACACTCTCGGGATGTTTACAGTAGTTTTCTTATAAGATCTGCTGTAAAAAATTGACATTTCAACACCGCCCTATCACAGACCTTCTAAGTTAATCGAAAATTTTATCCTAAAAATAAGTACACTAATTATTAGTTTATTTAGGCTTCATTTATCGCGCCCTCAGACTAACTTAAATTCCTTTTTCGGCAAGAATACTAATTTTTTTCATTTTATTTTAAAATTAAATAAAAGCTCTTATTTTATACTATAATATGATAAAATATATGTTCTGTTAATGTTGTTTCCATGTATTTTATTGCAAAACAAAATTAGAATATTTAATGGCTGTGATTAATAAATGATATAAGGAAGTCTGATTTGCAGTACCAACTAATAAAATTGGATGTTGATTACCCAGGAAATGACAGGGAATATCTAAGGAAAAATATAACAAAATACATAAAAATATAGAAGCTAGAAAAGCTTTGGATTATTTGCCTGCTAATATAATTAGGTTCGTTTAAGTGTAAAGAAGGGCCTAACTACAGTGAATACTGGCAGATCTACGAGGGGAGGGGCTTTCGGGCGGAAGTCCCCAAAATATTAAAATTATTGTTTTTTTATTGGTCGATATTTATTACTGTGAGTAATCTAACAAAGCTAAATACTTTTTTTTATGTTCTTCCCTACCTCACCTTATAGGCTATACGGGATTTTCCTGGGCCGGAGTGTGACGGCTGGGTATTTAAAATCCCCTCCGGTACCGGGACACGAACTCGTACTTTTTTTAAATCTCATAACTTTGGTTATCTGGTTGCCGGGCAACTCGCAGTGCTTTACACAAGCGTTAACCCATTCGGCCACCCCGCCCCCACAAAGCTAAATACTAAGAACTATCACAGTAAACAATCATAATGCATATACAACTACTAAATTTTTGGATAAAAAATGTCCTATGAACAAAATAATCTCTAAAAGTATTTTTTCGTGTGATTACATTTTTTATAATTATTTTTAATACAGATTCAAGGATCATTTCATATAAGTATCTTTTTTTCTTATCCAAAGTAATTATCTTTAGTGATATGAAAAAAACTTTCGGGCTGAAGCCCTCCAAAATTAAACTCTTGATCCGCTACTGATAGTGAATATGTTTCTGATGATGGAAAAATATTTCCCGTAACGTTAATCAAATTTCAAGGAATTTTATAAATAAAAAATATAAAACAGTCGAATGAAATTTATAATTTCCAACAACATCTAGTTAAAAAAAAAACTTCCCTATATTATTTTATAGTCTCGCCATTTCTTTATTAATTATTCTCTCCTCACTTCTTTCCCACAGGTCCAATTAAATTAATTAACACTCTTAATTTATATTGTCATTTTTATTTGTACGTTTCAGGGATATTTTTAGTTGAATGTTTGGTCATTGACCAATCATATTCTCGGACTTACCCACCACTGAGACTAATCATATGGTGAGGGGGGGGGGACGATGTACTCCCGGAACGACCAAATACAAAGAATAACATTAAAAGTGCTTATTTATTAAAGTGGACATGTGATCAAAAAGTGAGGAGAGTAAAAAAATATTCCAACATAAGACATAACAAGAAGAAATTAAGTATTTGCTTTCGCTTTATTCATATTAAAGTTATACGATGGATTTTCTCATAATTCTTATAGTTCTATAGGTTTTTGTTTAGTCTAACAACGTGTGTAGTTTAAATTAATTTTTCGATAAATTTTTCGAATCTTATCCTTCGTTATGGGTTCCTATTATAGTCCTGATTTCCAGCTGATTCCTCTGTGCCCAGTTGATGTTTCAAAAAAATAAATAAATTTTACAAATTAGTAATATGAACTAAAATAGGGAAAAAAGTTTTAATAAATTATTTCTTGAAATATAGAGAATGACCAATTTGCTTCTTATGGTGGGAAAACATGTGATAATTATTCAATAGAGGTAAGGGTGTTGTAATAGTCAAAATCATCTCAAACATAATAGAAATTACAATAAAGTTTAATTGATTGTTCTGGATATACCTTCTATATCATCTTTTCTTTCATAATTTTTTTGTTTTTTCATCAACGTTTCTATCTTTTTATATTCGATACTCGACTTAAGATTAACATTAACACTGTGCTGCATTACGCTTTATATATTTTTAGTTGTTTAAAGTCTATATTTTTATGTATTCTATTATATTTTTCCCTTGAACATTCTTCCTTATTTCATGGGATATCAGCATCTGCTATCATTTACTAAACATCACAGTTAAACATCAATTTTCTAGTATCGTGATTGTTAGACCAGAAAATTTTCTGTTGGCCAATTTTTAATTAAATTACTCACTCAGCTTATATTATATCACTTATGCATATTAAAAAAATCTTAAGTTAAACAAGTTAGGATTGCCAACTTCACCTGTGCAACGAAAAACATAACAACAAAATAAATTAAGTATTTGCTTTCACTTTATTCATATTGGAGTTATACCATAGAATCCCACTTAATTCTTATAGTTCTATAGGTTTTTGGTTAGCCTGACTATTTGCATATTCGAAATTATTTTTCTTAGGATCCTATCCTCCATTACGTGTCCCTATTGTATGATGTATGGTATTGGATTCATGTTTTCCAGAGGATTCCTCGATGCCCAGGTGATGCTTCCACTTTGGTTCCTTTATCGTGCCGATGCGGGGAGAAGGCTCACCGTTCTCGGAACTAGGAAAATGAGAGCGGCAAGTATTTATTGCCGGGGGCCGGGAGCAGATGGTCGGTCAGTCGGACGATGGAGGAGAAAAAAGATCCCCTCACGGCGGCTGCCTGAAATTCAAGACCTCCTCTTAAATCCGGAACCCCCTTCCCGATGACCTGCCTCCTCAATAGGCGACTTACGACCTCTAGGATTACATCTTCCATCTGTTTTCTCAGATACTCGGAATCCGGACCGACGTGATTCATATGGGCGACAATGTTGAAGAGCAAAATCACACTCATGTTATAACAATGATAATTATAAAACAAGAGAATTTTTTAATATAATGTGCTAAGGGATGGGTGATAGGAACGGCCAAACTTCAGAAGCGGGTTGCACAGAGGAAAATAACTAAAAAGCTCGTATGTTCTTCTCCGATTTTCATTTGTTTAAATTTTATTAGCTAATCACAAATAAACAATATTTCATAAATGTATTAACGTTGCGATGCATTCCCAGTCTGATGTTTACAGGAACATACTATAATAGTTCTTGTGATTCAAATCGTTAAAAATTTAAGTAGCAGTCCCCTGTGAAGCGATTCATTAAAATGAAAGGACCAATTAAATAACCGTCAACAATATCACATCACACTTGTAACCTGTATATAATCTGTTGTAAACAGAATCATAATGGTAATACCGTATGGCTAACACAAGTATGAAGTATTGTTTATCTATCTTTACATTTATCCAGCTACCATTCAAATATTTTCAAAAGCAATCATTCTAGAGACTTCGTAAGATAGACAAAATTCCCGTCCGAAATCGAGACGAATATCAAACATGGGGACCGTAACCGCAACTGACGTGTTAAAATTTAAACAAATGAAAATCATATATCATAATGACATATGATTTTTTTTATTATTTGTATATGTGCAATCCATTCTTAGAGTTTGGCCCCATCCTTCAGACTACTGTTGCCCAAATGCAATACTAATGCCTGACCGAGGCAGTATTGTCTTATAATCTTGGACTAGGTCTCTAAATTGCACGTTTTTGTTGTATGATATTGCATTATTTGCCCTTTAAGAGCAAAATTTAGATCTAAAGAGCAGAAAATTAAATGTTTAAACCGAATTTCCTCTATCAAACACACATACGCTTCTATGTGAATATTTTTCAAGATTGTTAATTATTTTTATATTACAACTATCGTTAAAAACAAGGACCTCTTATCGACAGTTCGTATGTCACTAAGTAGTACATTAAAAGTTCGGAATAGTCATGCGGCGGACATCAGGCATTAAATTACACAATTTATTCAGTAAATGAAACATTTTATTATTAATAATTGTATAGTTCGGAACAACGTATTCTTTTATTATACTCTTAATTTAATGTAGTATATACAGTCAAAGTACCTTATTCTTGTGGTCCAATAATTCGCGGTTCCAAAACTTATGTTTGCATTAAATTTTTAAAATAATGTATATAAATAGATATTTATTAATTTACCAGTTTCCAAACATACAAATATGAAAGTATTTTTTAACAAATAATTCTGATAACCGGTTGGCATAAAGTTCTAATCAATAGTATTATTTCAAGGATTATAAATTCTAAAAGAAAAACTAATGAGATTTGACTTTACTCAAAATCCACATTTTTTTTTAAATTTTAATTGACTTACTTAAATTTTAATTTACACTTGTAACATCAAGCCTCAATTCAAAAATGTTCGTTTTCTTATAAAATATACTATTAATGACCCAGTCAATTTAGCTCACAAAAATGGGTCTACCTTGCAAAACGGCGGGTAATTTGGTTTACTCTAAATATCTCCTTTTTAATGGATTGAAAAAAATGGTTATACTCAATCTTAAACAGCTTAAAATTGTCTAACATTTCAATACATAACATTTTTTCCAAACCCAACAGGAGGCAAACTATAAAGCTTTCAAAATGGGTAAAGTTTTGAAAACTAGCAAGAAAACATGTATAATTTTTTGTTTTTAACTAATCATCTGTTTTTATAGGTGACTTGGCTCAAATTTTTAAAATAAATACTAAAGCACACACCATTTACAACCGCTTTTATAGGTAACATATTTTTCTAAGCCTAAATGCAAATCTCTATAAAGAAATAGATATTTCGAAATTAAAAACAAATCTTATAACTTTATTTTTACTGTTTTCCACTTATTTTAATAAAATTGTTCATCAACAATTACTGCTTTCCTTGCTAATTTTAATGCCACATCATTCAGTACTCGTAAATGGCAATGCTATACAAGAATATAGGAAGTAAATAGCAAAAAAAAAAATATTTTGTACAATTAAATTATTGTATTTTTCGTTAATACAATAAAAATAATGTATTGAAAACGTTATTATATTATTATAACGTTATTATGCCATTTATGAGTACTGAATGATGTACCAGGCGTCTACGCCAGTGTCGCTTTTCAGCCGATTAAGTTTATTTTCTATGTACCGGCTACAAATATTTTAATATTTAATCAGCGAAATCAGAAAAATCGAATTTTTTCAAAAATTCTTCTGGATTTTTTTTTCAAAAACATCCAGATATTTTATTTCAAAGCTTTTTTCGTTATTGTTGGTAATTTCTTTACAAATGACGCTTGATTTTCAACTTTAGTTTGGACGCCTTGAAAAAATTTATTTTATCGGTATTTTTTATTACCAAGACCAATTATTTTTTAATATTTTTGAATTATAGTACCAAAAATAATATTCTACGGCTAAAAAAATAAATATATCTACTTTTATTCTATTGTTTAATAGCATACTTTTTTAAATTTTTTTAAACTTATTTATTAAAAAATATTACAATCTGTCTCAAGGACATTTATAACAGTGTTCAGAGATCACATTCACACTCTGGCATACTTTTAAATTTTCTTTTTCTTTTAAATATTTTATTAAGTGTTTGTGTATATTTTTCGTTTTATTTTCGAGTAGTTTTTCAATTCTAATTACACATTATATTTTTAAAATATGAAAGCAAAATTCCACATAAGCAATTAGAATTTCCGTAAAGTAATCAAGGAAAAAATAATTGTACTCTAAATATTTTTATGTAGTACAAGATAGGTATGGTATTGTATTTATATTTCATCATGAACTTCCATAGTGTTTAAAAATAATATATTATTCGAAAAAAAAACACGTTAAGTAGCTTGCCTCCCGCAACCTTCAAATGTGGCTCAGTTGCACTATATATACCAGGAACGAAATCATAGCGCCTGGGGTGGGATCTGGAACATCCGACAGAGTTGTTTCCCGTTCAACTGTACTATCTTTAGGTTAAGACTTAGCAAGTAATTTAGGGGATCTGTCAGGATGTGGCTTTGACCACCTTTTGCCACCGAATTTCGAAAAGATTTTTCAAATTAATTATACTTAAAATTTTAGTTTTGCGTGTTGCAGGAGGCAAGCGGCTTACGTATTTATAATTATTTTTTTTAATAATACATTATTTTTAGACAATCTGAAAGTTCTTGGAGAAATATAAAAATTGGTGACTGGAAAATTAATAATATTTAAATCTTTAGCTTTTAGGTAAAGGGGTGCTTTAATCACACATATCTTTACTTCACACACTATATATATATATATATATATATATATATATATATATATATATAGAGAGAGAGAGAGAGAGAGAGAGAGCTATAGGTACCACAGACAGCTTCTTCTAAGAACTTTGAATCATTTCATGGCTACTCCTATTTAAACTCCACGATCAGAGCACTCTAGCACGTTCAGTCAATTGTTAGCTAGTTATTATGTCAGATTAGATCTATATAGTTAGTATTTACCGCGCCTATGTATGTTATTCAAAACAAATCTTTTTAAAAAGTCTTGTGTTCGTTAAAGTTCATTAACTGGCGCCCGAACGTAGGGACTTAGGCAGAATTTTTTAAGATTTTTTTTGTAACTTTGCGGAGCTTTGAGTCAAGTGTAAGACCGATATCAAGTAGCATAAATACTTCTCTTCGTTTTGAGGAAGATTGCCACTGCATATACAAGTATAGTAAGCATTGTCCACAATTACAGAGGTATCTTAAAAAACTTTCTGAAGATTTTCAAATCTTGTCACCCGGATTTTAAGACTAATTGTCAAGACTTGGCAGTACCAAGGAAGAGGGTTTGTTCGCTGAAGACAACATATTTCATTGTAAAATTAATTTTATTTAGTTTATTTTCATTTCTGTGACAATTTTACAAGATAGATTAGACAGTTTAAGGAAATTAAATACTACTTTAAGTCCAGAAAATATTGAGCAATTATTATTAGAAACTAGTGTAAATTCAGCGATGGCTATGGATATTAAAGATCACGATTTTAAACAATCCACATAGAAATATTAATCATTCCAAATTAGTATTAACATTACTAACAAAATTAAAAGGTAAAGCTAAAATAGCAATTTATGATAAAGAATTTTCTAGTGTATGTGATATTTTGAAATTTCTGAAACGTAAATATCAAGATTCTCGTATAAGAGAACAATTAGTCTCAGTAATTCTTAATACTAGGTCATATCATAATAAAAACCCATATGATTACTTAGACAGAAAAGATATGTATGTAAGTGTGCATGCCGACACAGAAATAGAAGACAAAAATTCAGAAATGTGTGGGTACGACACAAATTTCACATCACGAATGATATGACCTAGTATCAATTCTTAATACTAGGTCATATCATAATAAAAACCCATATGATTACTTAGACAGAAAAGATATGTATGTAAGTGTGCATGCCGACACAGAAATAGAAGACAAAAATTCAGAAATGTGTGGGTATGACACAAATTTCCCATCACGCGGTCCATAATCTATATATCTCGCTTATAGATTGTATTTAACATATTAAATTCGTTTGAATGAATTAACTTTAATTGAAAAGTTGTATTGAATTTTTTGATGAATTAACACATAAAAAGATTGTAAACGATTAAGGAAAATCAATATTAACCAAGTAAGAAGGATCGATAGTTACAAGATTAATTAACATATGTTTTTAAACCCAAAGGTTCCGAGTTCGTAGCTCGCTCCACATCCAAATTTTTTTTCCCTATTTTCCAAAAATCAACAAACTAGTTATCTAATAGCGTGGCGCCTGTTAGATAACTAGTAATATTTAATTGACTCTTCATTAATTTTATTTCCTTTTTCTTTATTTTATTTTATTTTATTTTTTTTATTTATTTTTTTTTTTTGCGAGCCCTACCGTCTCCACTGAGCGTCCGGCAAGTTTGTTGCGGAAACAATTATTCTAAATTAAAGACCGTTACTTAAAGTTACTTTCTACTTTAGGGGACACATACGGAGATAGAGGATCCTTCATCGTACCCAAAACTCCCTTTTACACTCAATACAACTTATATTTAACTGATAGGAAATGTTATTATTATTATTATTTTTTCTAATATCATACTTCTAAAATTATTATTTTTGTTATTATCATGCTTCTATCTATATAAATTATAGTGTGATAAAATTTCTTGGTTCAAACTATTTTTCGAATATTTTAGAGGTAGGCTAAAAGCTAAAAAAACAATTATTGTAAACGTTCTTTTCTCCATTCTACTTATATAGAAACAGGAAACGGCATTGTTACCATTCGAATAACGTTGTTGTTTTATAATTATCTATGGGTTACTCCAGGGGTGCCCATTAGGATTTCATGGCACAAGCTGAGCCATACAAATTTTTGAGGAGAGCACATTTTGACGAGATATTAAATTTTTGAGGGGGCACATTTTTTCAGGGTCATAAATTTTTGGAATATAAAATTTCAAACTAAGGACAAGAGAACAGGGAACAGACCGCAGTAAGTGTAATTGTCTATGATCTATGATCTTTTTAATTTTTTATTTATGATATTTACAACTGCATTAAGAAAGAATACATTAAGTAAATGTGATAACAGAAAATAAAAACATGAAAACACTTGTTGCGAAACTACCCACTGGTAGCACTCTACTTTTTAATTTTACTTTCTTTTGCACTGTTATTAAGAAGAGGAGACAAGTAAAATATATAGGAAAGAGGAGGGAAAAGGTTCTTGCACCATCGATCTTAGGGGGAATGTGCACCCCTGGGTGCCTCGATAAATATTTAGTGCGGAGGAAATAAATTTCATCACTATAAAAGTTTTAAAAATCGTAGCAGTTCTGCAAAACAAGAAAACTCTTGGAAAGTATGAAGTTTGCTATCATATCCTTATCAAATGTATCAGAGTTGTTATTTATATTGCTTTGTTGGTGTTCATATGTCAAAAAAAGCCTTTTTAAGTTATTATTTTACTGATTTCTATTATATAATTAATCAGCTTCTATTAATTTTAATTGATAATGTTTCTCACCCTCCAAATTTATCCTTTTTGATTAATTATTTTAGTAATATTTCTAGCTTGTCCTTGATTGTTACAGAATGTAATATTTCTGAATAAATGAATAAAATAAAAAAAAGGAATATTTCTAGGGTTAATTCACAGTTTTATATTTCAACCTTGCTTACACCTATTATCGAATCAACTTACTCACTGTCTGTACAGATATAAATTTTCCAGCTAGAAATATCACTAACATGAATACTCAAAAAAGTTGAAATTGCAGTTGGTCAATCTGTCAACCGAAAGGTTCTCATATATATTGTATTCAAAAATAAATTATCAATTAATAAATTATTGCCCTAAATAGAGCATAAAAAATAAGTTTTATGAGATCAAGCAAAACAAACCTTCAAGTAATTTTGTTTGAGATAATATTGTTTGGTAATACAGAAATGGTAAAAATAGTATTGCTTTGCTTTACAAAACATATTTTTTGTCTCTTTTATTATTTGTATATTTAAATACTTGTAAAATTGAAAATTTATATTAAATTAAATTAAAATTGTACATGCCTTTACTGTGAAATCAAAATATATATATTTTTTTAATATTATAACAGTATGCACAACATTAATGTCAAGTTTGCCAAATGTTCTGCCTGCTAGGACAAACCTAACACTTTCATTTTTATTGGATAATTTGCATCTTATATTTTTTAATTTTTAAACATCAATTCAATTATATTAATCATGTAAACTTAATACTGGCCTATTCATTTAATTTATGTTTTGAAATTTCCTGCATTTTTAATGTATTTTGTTATGAGTTTGGATACCATGAATTTCCCAAATTTTACCTCATTTAGAATTTCAACATTATTAAAATTAAAATTATAATTATATTGTTAATTCTGTGTACATATTAATAGGATTTGATTTGTGCTGTCTCTCATTTAATATTTATTAGGGTTTTTAATATTCAATATTTGTAAATAAAATTTGGCTAATTATTATTTTATATTTTATCTTTTGTATCTGTTTGTCTGATTTAGGATATTTTATGTGCCAAATTTTATACTATAAGTATGATCAGGCTTGGTGAAATTTTTTTTTTTTAGTGTTATCTGTAATCATGGAATGTATTTTAAATTTAAAAAAGGTATTGCTTTTAACTGTTTTAGTAGTTACTTTATTACTGTTTTGAATACTATTTTTGTTGTAAATTATTTAAAAATAGAAAATAGATCCCCAGAGTGGTTTTAATGAAACACTCATTAAAATACTCATTAAAAGCTCTAACAAAAAATAGTAAACAATATTTCAGAACTAAAATAATAACCGAAATTGTTCTTCCTATAAGTTAAATATCTTTAAATTAAATTAATTACTAACCTTTTCTTACAAGTATGTTTCAATGTTTAGGCCTCCCCTAATTAAGGGAGTTATTACCCATTGTCAAACTACCCACAGGGTTAAATATAAGTCATTTTAAATTGTTGGATATGCTTGGGACTATTTTTATTAGAAAAGGTAAGTTATAATTCCTTACACAGAAATTCATATTAATCTATATCTGTCTATACAGTACTTCTAATAATGTATAAATATCTGAAAGCATTACCTTTGTCCTTACACTACTTTCAGTGGTTCAATAATGAGTACTTCTTAGATTAAAACTAGATCATTGTCAGTCCAAAGAAAAAAATGAATTGTTTGAACAGAAAATTTTATTGACAAACCAATATTTTAACATTACAACCTGCTATCATGAAAGGAACACGTTCTATATATGCACACCATAATATAACAGGTTCAGAAAAATTTTAATCAATTCACTTTGTGACATTACTGCTTTTTCTAATTTTCCCTATTTTCAAAACAAATTCTATAATCCTACATCCAATAACCGGTTTTGAAAAATTTAATTACATTAAACTAATATACTATAATTGAGATTGTTATGTATCTGCCAATCCGATTTGGCTAATATCAAACGAATTCAATAAATAAAGAGCATAGTATAAAAGAAACTGACAAACCCAACTGACTTACATTTAAAATTCACATGTAACGTTCTAACTTGCAATATCAAACAAATTTTATAACATGTATTAACAAATTGGAATAAATTACACAATATAATTCACATCATTTAACGTTTAAGGCTATCCAAGTTAGCAATTATCGAACAAATTCTATATATGTAAAACAAAGTATGATAGGTTCTGACAAAGCTAATTGACTTACATTATAAATAAGCTTTCTGTCTTTGTATTTTAGCTATTATCATAAAGTATTACATATGAACACCAAAATTCATATATATATATGAGAACACTGATACATTTGATAAGGATATTACAGCAAACTATATACCTTCCAAGAGTTTTCTTGTTTTCAGAACTGCCACACTTTCTAAAACTTGTAAAGTGAAAAAATTGATTTTCTCCTCGCAGAATATTTATTGAGTCATCCATTAATAATTATAAAACAATAAGTTATTTGAACGGTAACAATGCTATAACCTCTAAAACATTTGGAAAATAGTTTGAACAAAAAAATTTTATTTCACTATAATTTATTTAGATAAAGCATGATAAATACAAAAATAATAATTTCAGAAGTATAATGGTAGCAAAAATAATAATAATAATAAATACTTTATTAGGAGTGTTTATGTATACTTCTAATTACAGACTATATATTTAAAATATGAAAATAAAATTCCACATAAGCAATTAGAATTTCCTTATAGTAATTAAGGGAAAAAAATTGTACTCTAAATATTTTTATTGAGTACAAGATTGGTGTGGCATTGTATTTATATTTCATCATGAACTTCCAGAGTGTTTAAAAATAATATATTATTCGAAAAAAAAACACGTTAAGTAGCTTGCCTCCCGCAACCTTCAAATGTGGCTCAGTTGCACTATATATACCAGGAACGAAATCATAGCGCCTGGGGTGGGATCTGGAACATCCGACAGAGTTGTTTCCCGTTCAACTGTACTATCTTTAGGTTAAGACTTAGCAAGTAATTTAGGGGATCTGTCAGGATGTGGCTTTGACCACCTTTTGCCACCGAATTTCGAAAAGATTTTTCAAATTAATTATACTTAAAATTTTAGTTTTGCGTGTTGCAGGAGGCAAGCGACTTACGTATTTATAATTATTTTTTTTAATAATACATTATTTTTAGACAATCTGAAAGTTCTTGGAGAAATATAAAAATTAGTGACTGGAAAATATAAGTAGGACTTAATTATGTCTCAAATGACCCATAAACCTTTCTGGTAGGCTATGTTGTAATATAATGCAAACAATAATAAAAGCTTGCATTATCAATGTTATTTTTTATTTAGCTTGCATTAACCATCCTTTATTTTATAATTTCTGTAACTGTAAAAGAAAAAAAAATCTACAAAATATATAAATTATTTTATCTAAAAAACTAATCAAAAATTTATTTTATTATGTTTTAAAAATTAAACTGTCCAAAGTCCCTTTTGGAAATTTATTTCATTGTTATTGTATGTTCATTAGAACGACATTCCTCTGGAATATAATGACCCAGAGCTATTTTGGATAATAGGTTGACGGATCAATAAATAAATTCCAGATGTTATTGATATTTATTGAAGTGATTCATTGATCAGGCATTTCGTTATTTTGAGTTATACATAACGTGGAAAGTTTATGTATAACGCAAAATAACCAAGAAATACTTACGAGAAGGAGTTGATCGGGAGGTGCGGTCAAATAAATACTAAATTATACAAATAGTATTATTTAATTTTTGCCGAAACACTCAATGTTGAAATACTCAGTGTTTCAACTGACTCCTGCAGTGCTACATCCAACGCCCTGCAAAGTGGGTCGAAACGTCGGCAAAAATTAAATAATACTATTTGTAAAATTTAGTATTTATTTTATTTACCAGATGTATTTTTGTATACAGTTGTAAATATATAAATAAATAAAAAAGTATTTATTTAACCGCACCTCCTGATCAACTCCTTCTCATAATATATCACGGTCAACCATCTCTACATCATTAAAACATACTTATGTTATAAAAACTAAGATGGAGGGAAGACTTCTAAAAAAAATCCAATCCTTAGTTTTTAAAAATGGTAACTATCCTATTAGTGGTTGATTTGCCAAAAGTCACAAGACTCTTGCGCAAGTCCAAGACTGAGTGCGCAAGACCACGATAAGGTGTGTTGGCTTGCATGTGGAAAACACTAAATTTTTTTTTTTGTTTATTTATTGAGTCATATAATATTCTGTCAATTGGACAATAATTGTAGGGAGGTAAGACCACATTCATATTATATATATATATATATATATATATATATATATATATATATATAAAATAAAATAAAGAGAAGGAATAATACCTAAATAATAATCAAAAAGTATATACTATAAATAAGAAATAAAATAAAATAAAAAAACACAGATATACCTACATAGACTATTTACAAGCAGGCGAGGGAAATCCAGGCCAGGCTTGTCTCTCCAACTATAGAGAGAAAAGCAGGACTCCAGGAGTTCCCTGTGCTACTCTCTCAACCGCGTTAGTAGTGCTAAAGCCAGTTGAGGTTGAGCGAGAGCAATTCAGCGACCTATACTCGCGTCTTGAGTGGAGAATCTGGCCATTGCCAGAACTTCAATATATATATTCTACAAAATGTCGCGGGGCCACTGCTGTTTTAACCTTCTTGGAAGATTATAGGGACGGGTGGTGCTAGATAGGTATTGTGCAAGGAGGTTGGGATGATACGTAAGGTTCTGGTGAATTTTTCTGGGATTAGATCTAGGATAAATGGGATGTTGAGGTCATGGTGTAGTGTTTTGTTATAGAACGGACATAGAACGGAGCATCACCTATTATTCGAAGGACTTTTTACTGAAAGGGTGCCTTTGATGTTAAAAAATTTTGTTGTCTCCCAAACTTCTAGTCAGTAAGTCCAAATAGATTTCAGAATTGTCTTGTAGATCAGTTATTTAAAGCCAATTGAAAGTTGAGATTTACTAGTCAGCAATGCATATAGTTGGAAGAGCGGCAGATATGACTTTATTCTAAGCACTCAACACAAGGAGGGCATTGTCTCCCGTATTTCCAGTTTCAGCATTGATCTGAAGGGCGCTCCTTGTTTGAAATATCGATATGCGTTATCATTATCGTGTGTATATAATTAATACAACTAAATATATACACACTTGTCTTTGGCTATGAAACACGGAACAAATTTACAAATACAATAACAACAAATAAAGAACTTATGAAAAAATATCATCAGTGAGAGATCGGTTGATAGTATTTCAACGTTCTGAAAAAAAAATAACTGGGAAATAAAGAGTAATTTCACCATCCCCAAATAAATTGCCATCCCTATTATAAAAAAATATAACCCCTTTTGACAACGCTCTTGAAATTATTTCAGATGAAGTTCTTTTTTAAATGGCACAATTTTTTTTTTTTTAATGAATGAATAAAAACAAAATAATGAATTCCCGGCATAGGCGTACGCAGAGGAGTGGTAGGGGGGGGGTTGCCCCTCCTTCAATTATTTGAAAGCAAATAAGACACAATATAATACACAATTTTTGCCGTAAATTCAAAAAAAATAATTTTTAAAAATTGTTGTTCTATTTATATTTTGTATTTCACATAAAAATATTTATAAATAGTAATAAAAATAAACTTTCTGAAAAAAAATATTTAGCGTTCTTGATTCCCGGCATGCTTCTATTGATCATGGCTTAATTTAATAGTAAAAAAGTATTCAAATGTCTTGGATTACATTTAACGATATTTTTCTGATTTGTATTTGGAGTGATTTACTCTATCACGCTTTTCACATTACTTTATTGTGTAAATTATTTCCTTCATATTATAATAATGATTTATATTGATTTAATTATATGATGTTATTATATTAGTATTTGTTAATATACCACTAATAATCCGTAATTTCCGTAATTCGACATTCCGAATACCCACAAAGCTTTAACATCTTTAGAAAACGTCCAAGTGAAAATAGAGTTATACTTCCACTTGTGTAATTTTTAAGTAAAATTCTAAACAATCTCACATCGTACAGCTAATTTAATTTTAAAACAAATACGTACCTATGACGAAACAAATAATTTTTGTTTAAAATCTTTTTCTTAAACACTTTACGAGCCAAAATAATCTTGTGCGGTTTATTTTTTTCTGAAGAGAGCATGTCTATCCTAAAAATAAAAATTCAAATTTTTATATTGTTTTATAAAAAAAAAAATAAATAATAATGGCGTGAGCAGCAGAGCTCCGTCACTAAGGTTTTATTTTTCTCTTATATTTAATTTTAAAAATAAATAAAGGGATTAAATTGTTTCATTGGTGTAAATGGAGAAATAAAAACTTTGCAAATTATTACCCAATGGTTTATTATACTCAAATAGTTATAAGTTCAATATCTATAGCGACCAGTTTTAACTAACACATTGGAAAACATTTATATACAATGATTAGGATACAATAAAAATATTTATTTAAATAGTATGTCTTTTTAGTAAGCTAAATAATTATACAAATTGGCAAACCAGAATTAAAACCCTTAAAGACCAGAGAGATATAAATAAAAAAAAAACCGATGCAGCACTTAAACCGATTGACTAATTTTGATTAAAGACAGTCCTTATGATTAAATTTTTCTCCTCGAAGAACTTTAAATTTACGTCTATAATAAACATCACTCAAAAGAAGCCGGAAAAAATTATTACTATGTTAACATTGGATATCCGAAAAACACATAACTATTAACTTTATTGTTGACTGGTGATATGAAAGTAAATTAAATTACCTACAAACTAAACCAAAAAAAAAAAGATTGAAATATTTACTATCTTTTAAACTGAAGTTGATATAACTTCTCATATAGATACAAAGTAATTATATAAGTGAGGGGGGGCAATAATATTTTTTTTTGGGGGGGGGGGGGGAGGGCATGCGCCATCGGCCTTGGTGGACATGGGCACCCCTGTATACAGTAGTTTATTTACTTTTACACGTTTTGTAAATTATACTTTAGTTACGCGTATTTTATTTCACTGTATTCATGGTATTCAGCTGTTCAACATAACCTTCCTTAGCTGTTTGTACATACACATAACATAATCTTCTCTTTCTTACAGTATGTATTTAGCTGTCTACGTGAGATGTCAATAGAAATGTTACATTTTTATTTTCCAGTTCAGTTTTGTTTTTTCAATCTGCATATATGTGATCTTGTTTTTACTGTCCTGAGGTTGCCTCCATTGGCGAAACGTTGGAAGGTTAACTTTTCACCTGTTTGTTAGAGACACATGGCTTTATAATTTGAGTTATTCCATTTATGTATATTCAGTATGTAATAATGTAGGAATAGTAATGAGATAATAATAGTAATAGTATTAATATTAATATTTAAAGTTTGAAAAAAAAATAAATTAAAAAAAAATTGGATGTATTCTGAATTATAAGGGCGTAGCAGCTTTCATATTAGGGTGGGCAAGATGGATTTTTTTTTTTTTGGAATAGTGTATTATTATTAACATTTATAAATATTTTCAAATGATTTTTTTTTTAATTTTAAAAATTAATTTTCTCGAATTTTCGGCAATGCTTTTGTATAATATTATGTTTTATTTTCATTCAAATCATTTAGGGGAGGCAACAGCCTCCCTGCATACGTCCATGCTAAATTATGTAATCAAAATTACGACTTCCTTTTACAACACTCTACAATCAATTTCTGAGACCCTAAACGTTTCATTGGTAATAAATACACAGTTCATGAGAGTCAATCAAGACTATTTAACCATTTATAATAACAAGATATAAATAATAATGACACACCTATGAGTTACTTCAGCTCGAAACACATATAAACAATATAATTATCTACTAAAATATAATAACCTATGACTAACTAAATGAACGTCTCATATGAACTTTAAATCAAATATTTATGGTGTGAATTTGCTCTTTCATCACTATAACCATCGCTCTCGATTATGCAAAACACAATGTTATTAAATGAAAAAATCGAATACAAATACATATAGTAATAATAGATATATAGTAAAACAAATTTAAAAATAAATAAATCTTATTTATTTTTACATTTTTTTGACAGAAAACCCTAACCAGTTTTCTGTCCAATTATTCACTACAGTCAACCATCAATCCACCAATAATTACATAATTAACAGAGAATAACTTATAACATGCTGAAGATCTCTCACTTCGAGGAATCTGCAACAATGGCAACTGAGAGGCAACCAATAGTAACATGAAGATAGAAATGAAAGTTATGGAATATTTGACAAATTATTAAAAAATAATATATACATATTTTTTTTATTTTAATCATTAACTTATATCAGAAACCACAATCACACGACACTTCAAAAGAAGTATATTAGTTAATATAATATATTTTATTATTTATATCGCATAACCATGTTTTGTATACGTTATTGTACAGTACTTAATAATATTTTTAAGGTAATATTACCCCATAAAGAAATGTTTTTTGTTTTATTTATTTATTGAGTAATACAACATTATGTCACATGGGCAATGGTTATGGTGAGATAAGACTAAATTGACACTATATATATACGGAAAATATAAAACGAACAGAAGCAAAGTAACAACTAAATAATAATCAAAAAGTATATTAATTTTAAGTACAATTTTACAGTATGATAAATAAAAATAAAATAGCTTAAAGATAAGTAAATTTAAAAAAGACAGACATACCTATATACACTATTTACAATTTTGTACTATTTAGGTACAATCAGGTGGGGAAACTCCGAAGTTGTCTTGTCTCCAGGATATCCACTGGTGCTAAAGACAGTGGAGATTGACCGAGAGCGCCTTAGCCACATAATAAAGAAATGTGAAAGAATAAATAAATAAAGTTTTTTTTGCGTTTGTTAATAGTTGAAAACTGAAAAAAATCAAATTATAAATAAATAAATGATCGTAGCCCTGTTATCAAAATATTTATTGAAAGACCATGCATAATGTCCATTTATTTATCATATATCTTATTTGAAGACGGAATTTAAAACTAGATTCACTATTTACTGTTTTAACTTCAAGATACTGGATCTACAGCATATATAATGTCACATTTTTTTAAAATTTATTTATTCAGAAATATTACAAGCTGTCACAATTAAGGACATTTATAATAGCGTTCAGAGAGCACATTCATACTCTATTTACAATAAATAAAAATAAATAAAACAGGAACTAATAATAATAAAAGTAAATGTATATAAACAAAAGGACTAAACTAATCATAATAACTACTAAAAATAGAGATCCAAGCTATGCTTTATTCGTTTCTCTCATCGTTATCGGAGCTTCAATATAAATCCACGCTTTCAGTGATGTGCTATCTCTAGATGCTGGGTTTTTTTTGTACTGTTGGTATGAGATGTCCGATGTTGATCAGCATTTATGCAATCATGCCTTTTTCTCAGATGATAATGAGAAAGCAAAGATTTAATTTACAATTTTTTAAATATTTGTTATAGAGACTTAAGGCATTTTCTACTGAATATTACCATTATGTTCTAAAATATTTGTTGCCTAATTTTTCGCTCTAATTTATTTCCATTATATTTTCTGAAACAGTTATATGATTTTTGCTAAACTTCTAGTCTGTATTCTATTATGTACATTTAAAATATTTCACTGTGAATTGTGCGCGCCAGAATTTTAGCTTGAAAATTGCCTATCGTGTTCAGCATAATCATACTCTTAGATCCTAATTAACTTTACAGTACGTTCTTCATTGGCTGAGCACGAAAATCAACTTCTAAGACTATATCAATCAGTAGTGTAGTTTTTTATTCAGTATTGACTCAGTCAATATGATATTTATGTAATGTAAACAGCGAAAGATGGCACGTTGATGAGGACTATATTAGGTAATATAGGTTAATAATATAATCTAGTAGCACTTGATGGGACAACAATCCAATGATGTATCTAGGTCTCCTGCAGCAGCCTCCGATTATAGGTTATATCGTACGCTGCAGCTGCCCAATCTAGGGTGTCAAGAAGTAGCCTAGCATCTGCTGGCACTATGTCCAGCGGGTCCAATGTAACACTTGTATTGAAAGCTTTTTGGTAATCTCTGAGTTGTTCATTCAGGCATCTTGACCCACCCAACCAAGTATCCCACGGTTAGCAAATTAAACTACATCCATATGGAGTTATGAATCCAAGCATCTTCCTGAAATATAGTGACGTAAATCCTTCTCAATATTATCTTTTTAAATATGTGAATTAAATTATCCTTTGCTTCCGTTGTGAAACAAATACTTCATAAGTCAGGAAAGGCCGGATGAGCGTCTTGTTGAATCTGTTTGGTTTTATGAGAGATGAATCTGATTCTCATGTGCTAGGAGAGGCTTAAATAGCATGTTTTTCAAGAAGCTATTATTTTACATGTCAATCCTAGTGTTTACTTCAGATCCCAATTAGTTGAAATTCTTCACTCGGAATTTGTATGTCCCGACCTCCTAGTATTCAGCTATATAATCTTGAGTTTTTAGATATTTACAGAATTAACCCTGCCAGCATTCAATTTAATGCTTTTTTTTGGCTTCATTTCATTATTATGACCTCCAAGCTCTTTAAACTCCATTTTGTTATACCTTACACTACGTAGAGTATATTGAGACAAAGTGAATATGTGAAGAGAATTCTTTCACGTAACAAAAGTTGCTAAAATGGTCTCCTGCTTTGAAGTATTAAAGTTAAACATATTTTTCTCACTAATGTATTTTATTAAATTATACAACTATGTTATATAATAGAATAAGTGTTGATGAAAGATGAGTACAAATGGTAAGAATAGGAATTGTAATGACGTGAGAAGATTACACATTGAGTGTTGGAACATGTGCGATCAGTCTGGGAACCGTCGTGGAAAAGGTTGGGTTATTAATATCATGAGGAAACCTTTAGGAGAACTCCTTAATACCAGGTAAAACTAGAATAAATTATGATTAAAATGCGTATCGCTGTACCCAGAGCGCTGATATTTACATATATTACATAGGCGTATTCCAGGGGTCCAGATGGAACAGCTGCCACTCTTTTAAAGAGGAAAAAAGTTAAACTTAAATAAAAACAAATATAAACAATGTATTTATTGATAGACTGGTTTATATTATTCCAACATTTTGGAAGAAATTAAATTATCAAAATGTCTCCCCCTTCGTTTTTAGAATATACAGGATGAATCTGGAGTAGTGTTGCCCAAAATTGGTCTTGGTCATGGTACTGCACTTTTACAAGACCAAGACCGATTTCTTTGATGCAAGGCCAAGAAGATTTGCAAGACTCTTGCGTCTCGCTATTAAGTGAACATTTTCACTATTTTCAGATATTGTGCGGTGCTTAAACATTTCAACCTCGCCTTAAATCTAAATTGCGTGGTTGTTTTTTGTTGAATTGTATACTTGAGTACAGGATTTCGAATAACAACAAACAATTAAATATTTGCCAGGACCGGAGTAAGATAAGAAAAAGATACAAAAAAAAAAAAAATAAACGATTTTATGAATACAATTTAAGACAAAATAGTTACAAATACTAGATTTAATTTTATTTACCATAGTAAAACCTCTCAGAAGTTGACACTTGCGGGAAAAATGTTATATAAGAAAAAAAAGTATTAACACCCCTAACTATTGCTACAATATGGAGGAAATAATTTACACAATAAATTAATGTGAAAAGATCGAAAGAATAAACCACTTCAAATACAAATTAGAAACGTACTGTTAAATGCAATCCCAGTCAATATTATAATACCTTTTTACTATTAAATTAAGCCATAACCAACTGAAGCATGCCGGGAATCAATGCGGACATTTTTTTTGGAAAAGTTTATTATTACAATTTAGAAATATTTTTATATGAAAAACAATATATAAATAGGACAACAATTTATAAAAAATAGTTTAATTTTTGGCAAACTGTATTAGATTATGTTTTATTTGCTTTCAAATTATTTAGGATGGGGCAACGATCCCTCCCCCACCCCACCCTTTCCTGTCAGGAATTTATTATTATTTAGTTTTAAAATATTTTTGTATTTTAGAATAAGAATTTCATCTGTAATAATTGCAAGAGCATCGTCAATGGGAGGTGCATGTTTTTATAATAGAGAGGGAGAATTAATTTGAGGATGGGGAAATAAATCTTTATTTCCGAATTAATTTCTTTCAGAGTGTTCCGATCATCCGATGTGTCACTGAAGATAATTTTTCATAAGTTTTTTGTTTTTTATTTGTTGTTACTGTATTGTAAATCTGTTCCGTGATTCATAGCCAAAGAGACGGCTGTATTTATTAAATACACACAATAAAGGTACCGCATAACGATATTTCAAACAAGTTAACCCTTTGAGTTAATACAGAAACTTGAAATACGGAAGTCAATGCCCCATTTGTGTTGAGTACTTAGAATAAAGTCATATCTGCCGGTCTTACAATTATGCGGCGCTCTTAGATATTTTTTTTATATAAACCCCTGAGTTCTCTTTTTTTCTTTATTTTCAGGTTTAAAAGTTCTCTAAAGATTGAACAATTAAAGTGCCTCCACCAATAAGAATTCGGATGTATTCTTGCGCACGGATAGTATATATATAGTATGTGTGTGTTAAAAGCCAGCCCTATTAGTTTTCGTAGCTCTCCTTCCAGTCTGTTTTGATTACGTCACTTCTTTAACCTAAGGCTTTATTAAGTAATTGTCTCTCGCAGTATACATTTTTTTTATTTAATTTTAATTTCACTTAAAATAATGCATAAAGTGACTACCCGTCTGGTAATAGAAAGCTTATAGTAATATATAAAGAAGAAGCATTAAGTTTCCTCATTAATTTTAATAAATGTCATTAATATCAAGAATTTTTATTTACTAATTATACCATCTCATGCCTGGATCAGGAATAGCCTAGGACAGATTATTCCGAACAAACTGGATTCTAATGTACTTACATACGTATATATTACTAATGATATTAATTACAGGATTTTCAGCTGTTTATTTTACGAACGGAAGAGACCCTTGAAAATTCAAGCCGAGTTCCCAATCCTGAAAGACAGATTTACATTTTAACTAGCCCATTTATATTCTTATATTCATCATCGAAAGGTGACAAAAACCCGCTTAATTTTCGAACGTGGGAATATTTCAGGATAAAAGTGAGAAATTTGTATACAATGGGGTGAAATTTTTAAAAGCTTGAACAGTCGTAAGAGACACCCAATGAAGATTAATTTATATTCCATCTGTCATTCACTATCCGCCAATATACCAGGAAACGCCATCGTAGTTTATAGTACAATAAAAACCAGTCCTGGCCCGAGTCAGAATAAATCTGAAAGGAACCCATAAAAAATAATAAGAAAAGAAAACCTTTGGAAAGAAAAACCTAAAACGGTCGTGGTATCGTATGGCATTTGATGGAGGTCGCTTATGCCGAGAATTTTAAAGCTGTGACTTATCCGAGCTTTATTTTTCTGTAGAATTGTAAATAAATGGAGGAACAGATGGGACATTGGGGCGGTGACATATGCCCCAGCTTCGGATCAGACCGTATTATGTATCAGGCCAATCTTGCGGGGACCGGGGGGGCATGTGTGCTCGTAACATTCTCGGCCATATGTGTCACACCTTCTCCTCTCATCCTGTAATTTAGATGTAATGGTCTTTATTTATTGTCTTGTCGATAAACTGATAAGCCCTCGGGAATGATTGGACATTCGAAGACCTCTTAAAGAATGCGAGATAGCCCAACCATGTGGTTTGTTCGTCGAATGGGTATTCCAAAAAGGGGCCTCAGAAAAACAAAATTATGGTCTTCGCTTTGCATACGTTTCAGTTAGTATTCAGAATTTTTTTTTTCTAAATAAGCATTAATTATATCCTTATCTGAATAACCCTAAACTATTAAGCATTTATTTTTGTCGCTCAATTATAAATATCACCACTATTGAAGATTAGAATAGCAGAGAACAGAGTTAATTTAATAAATTATATAAACTCAGTTCTAATAATTTATAGTAGGACTTAAAATGAAAATTTAAAAAACATATATATATATTTCAAACCGCTTGGTTAGGACTTTACTTCAATTGTAATAATAAAAACATGCATTTCATTACATCCATTTCAGCCCTTAGGCCACTTACAAAGGAAAAAAACTTATTTTAAAATACAAATAAATATATATGGGCTGAATTGACCATGTGACAATAACTTAATCTTAATCTCATTAAGTTATTGTAATAAGGGCAATTCAATTCATATAAATTTATTTATATTTTAAAATAGATTTCTTCCTTTTTAAATGGCGTAAGAGATGAAATTTGGATGTAGGTAAATGATAAAATAGGATTATTGTGATATAACGCGAGTTTTTATTATTGAAATTTTATGTTTTATTTTTTAACAATTTCGATATGACTGATATCTTTATTTTATCGATTTTTTTTCTGTTATTTGAAAACTAGAACTTTTTCCCTTGGAACTTTTCAATTAAAGGTTTTACATAATTTTTATTTTTTTTAAAAACTTTTATTTGAAATTTCTGTTGATTTTGCAAAAAAATGCCTTTTATTTTATGTACTTTATTTTTAGCTACTCAAACAAACGATATTAGAATCAAGTAATTTATTTACGATACATTATACCTCTAATCTGAGCTCAATTACTGTTTATTTCTAATTTAATATAATATTTCTGAATAACTTAAATAAATAAAAGTTAAACTGTTATCTGAAATCTAGAACTTTACCATATAGTCGGTGGGCCAGACCCCCTTACCGTGCACTCCCCCCCTCCCCCCACATCCCTATAAATTGCATATCGTTGTGTTCCTTGTAACTATTTATTAAAAAAAAGCCATCGTTCCCACAAAAAAAAGTGAACGCACTGCCCCAAAATGGCGTCCAAAGATGGCGGATTGACGACTTTGACTTTAGTTAGTTTTTTGGTCACTGAGAATCAGCATTTGGCTTAAATTCCTCATAATTGGTCTTTTATTAAAGCTGAATAGTCATAGAATAATAAAACATGAAGAAATATTAAAAAATAATTGGCTTAAGCTATGAAAAACACCAGTAAAGTCAACTTTTTTAACAAAAAAAATTTCAAGTTACAAATCAAGCGTCGTTTGTAATTAAACAGCCTACAATAACGCAAAATGTGCTGAAATAAAACATCTGGAGAATATATTTCTCTTTCTAAAACGCTGATTATTTTTTAAAAACGTTTAAGCAGTTCCGTAGAAAACGGACTTATGCGGCAGAGAAGCGGTACTGGCGTGGGTGCCTACAGGCCTCTACCACACCATTCAGTACACATAAATGGCTTAGTTATAGTGATATAATAACTTTTTTGGTACATTATATTGGTTTTATTAACGAACAAATATTAATGCAATAATTTAATTGTAAAAAAAAAAAATTAAAATTAAAAAAAAATATTTTTTTTTTTTTTTTAATTGAACCTTCTTTATTATATACATAGGTCGTTTAAGAAGACCTCAATGGTAAAAATGATATAATTATAATAATAAAACTTAATTAAGAAATACTTTGCTAAATATCTTGATTTTTTATTTTTTATTTAACGTGTGGAATTTAACACTGTGTTTTGTATATTTACTGATTCTTAGAGGTAATTAAAATTTTTATATACTTCCCAAGAAATGAGTCATATTAATACCTGTTTTATAAACTAAAATAATATATACCTAATCTGAACTATATATAATGAATAGCTACCGGATCGTTTAGTAAAACTCATATATCTCTAATTAAAAAAATAATTTTTATTTCCTTTATTTTGTGCGGAAGTTGGACTATTTTAACCCAATTTTCAACTTCTCTACAAATGTGCAACTAGAGTTTCTCAATCCATATCGCTTTGGCAATCGACGATATTTCTTATTCTAGCTTCTACGATTCTTGAGTATAATTTGTTTGGTACAATAAACAGAAATAGATCTTGATGGCTATTACATTTCCTAGTATCTGCTTTCCTTGTAAGGTGGTTTTTACCTTGTAAAGATAAAAACCACAGTCCTTTCATATCATTTTCTAATATACTTGTTGCCTATGTACGCGCAAAACTGTGCGAAGCAGTTCGGTTTCGCCCTTTCCATCTTTCTTTCTGTAGAGAGAATAATACATTCAATATTAAAATGTCCTACTTTTTTATGGTATGGTACAAATTCCGAACAATTTATTCCGCAATTTCTGAACAATAACGAGCTATAACTAATATAAGATTCCTTAAAAAATCTTTTGCAAATGCACTAAACAGAAGGAGATCTATGAGCTATAACTTTCTCGATATACCTCTCTATATCCTGCTTCAAAGTGAAGATAGTCCCCGATGTGCAACTTCAGCAATCGAAAATAAAGTGGTTTTTACCATAATAAACCTACATCGTCCATTTAATATCATTAAAACTGCAATTGAACTCCTTTTAGCAGCATCTTGAAATATTCTGTTCATCTGTCTACTATACATTCATTTAGCTATATAATGGATACTGGTCCTTTTTGTATTTTTCAAGGTTTTGGCACTTCCTTTCTCGTTCGCTTAGTGCATTTTTCCAATTTTCTGGTTCAATTTCGCGTTTTTCCTCATTTTGATACCAAAAACAAACAAGCAGTTCTGGTTTATAGAAGAATTTATAGCGCCACCCTTTCTCTCTTTCTTTGTGCAGAGATAATAATTCATTCTATATTAAAATTTCCTATTTATTTATGATATAGTCCAACTTCCGCAAAAAATAAAGGAAATAAAAATTAATTTTTTAATTAGAGATATATGAGTTTTACTAAACGATCCGGTATCTATTCATTATATATAGTTCAGATTAGGTATATATTATTTTAGTTTATAAAACAGGTATTAATATGACTCATTTCTTGGGAATTATATAAAAATTTTAATTACCTCTAAGAATCAGTAAATATACAAAACACAGTGTTAAATTGCACACGTTAAATAAAAAAATAAAAAATCAAGATATTTAGCAAAGTATTTCTTAATTAAGTTTTATTATTATAATTATATCATTTTTACCATTGAGATCTTCTTAAACGACCTATGTATATAATAAAGAAGGTTAAATTTAAAAAAAAATAATAAAATATTTTTTTTTTTATTTTAATTTTTTTTTTACAATTAAATTATTGCATTAATATTTGTTCGTTAATAAAACCAATATAATGTACCAAAAAAGTTATTATATCACTATAACTAAGCCATTTATGTGTACTGAATGATGTGGTAGAGGCCTGTAGGCACCCACGCCAGTACCGCTTTTCTGCCGCATAAGTCCGTTTTCTACGGAACCGCTTAAACGTTTTTAAAAAATAATCAGCGTTTTAGAAAGAGAAATATATTCTCCAGATGTTTTATTTCAGCACATTTTGCGTTATTGTAGTCTGTTTAATTACAAACGACGCTTGATTTCTAACTTGAAATTTTTTTTGTTAAAAAAATTGACTTTACTGGTGTTTTTCATAGCTTAAACCAATTATTTTTGAATATTTCTTCATGTTTTATTATTCTATGACTATTCAGCTTTAATAAAAGACCAACTATGAGGAAATTAAGAAGCCAAATGCTGATTCTCAGTGAGCAATAAACTAACTAAAGTCAAAGTCGTCAATCCGCCATCTTTGGACGCTATTTTGGGGCAGTGCGTTCACTTTTTTTTTGTGGGAACATTGGCTTTTTTTTTTAATAAATAGTCACAACGAACACAACGATATGCAATTTATAGGGATGTGGGGGGGGGGTGCACGGTAAGGGGGTCTGGCCCACCATGTAATGCAAAAGTTACTTTATTTTTAAAACTTTTTTCATAAAGAATACCACTGAAACTATTAAAAAGTTACATCAAAGTTTCAATCCCTGATCTATAGTGATCTCAGTTAATTAGCTAGTTCTATAAAGGATAAAATATACCATAATGGTGTACTCTTCTATAATTATAGATTGTTTTAATTAATGTATGACGTAATTTGTATTAAAATGAATGAAAGTATAAGTATGACGAATTAGTTAAATAACAAAGAAATAAAAAAATATATGTTAGTAAATGTATATTCATATATACACACATAATGTGTACCTTAAGTGGAAAGAAATATATCAAGAAGTAACCTTTAGGGCAAAAATATTAATAGATTGCATTCCGTTTTCCCGCAGGAAAACAGAAAATTGAGTGTTTCTTTAGTAAATCTGTTTTTTTTTTTTGTGGAATACAAATCCATAACAATAAAAAACAGTTAACTTTGATAATTACCAATCGCAGTGGAATAAGTTAGACGAAATTTACTTCAAATAAAATTAGACTTTGCCTTTCCTAAATCTAAATAGGGGACTTTTATTCTGATGAATTATAGTGTTTTATTTTTTATTTTTTTTAATCATGGATAATTATAAATTATGACTTTAAATTCTCAGTTCTTTTTAAAATATCAACGTATTGGTCCGCCGGATCACAAAATATTGGCCAATCAAAAATTGAATTGTTCGCCTTGCCCATCGATTTCGACCATATTTCGAACCGAATTTATAACGCCAGTTACACATTTGGTGTATAATTTAATGTTATATAATTTTTGGAATAAATACTTTTTCGCATGGAAGTACCTTTTCAGTTTTATAAATGAATAACTGAACATTTGAATTAGGTGAAACTATTGTGTAAAATGATTCACGTTTTTATAACAAACACATTATTATAACAAATTGTTCATATTAATTTTTACAAATCATCAATATGAGATGAACCAAATGGTTCGGTATGCTCCTTGTATAATATATTTGTTTAAAAATTATTATTTATTTTTTTATATATTTATTCAGAAATATTACATTCTGTCACAAGTAAGGACATTTATAATAGTGTTCAGAGAGCACACTCACACTCTATTTACAATAAAAATAAATAAATATTACAGAAACTAATAATGATAAAAGTAAATGTATATAAACAAAAAAAAATATTATGACCAAATGGTTAAAATATGTAAATATTATCAATTGCAACTAAAGTCCTGATGATGAGACATGTACATTTGCTTAACAATAAATTAGTAAAAAAAAAAGTTTCTTCATTTAACCTTATTTAACCTTAGCTAATATTTCTTCCAGCAAGTTAAGAATAGTCGTTATATATATATTTTTTTACATGCGATTCGAAATTTCAAACAGTATATCAAATAAACATTCAGTCGACAACAAATTAGGAATCAACAAGACAATCCTGAAAACCATCTGGACCTACGAACTAGAACGGCGAGGGACCGCTAAATATCCCAGTATTAAACACCTCCAATTCTTAAAGTGCAAAATTCTCCGAATAACAGTAAAATCTAAGTAACAAAACCCTACACCAGCCTTAGACATTCGGCGCCCCCGGGCAATGATGTCCTCTCCCCCTTCTAAAAAAATTTAAATTTATTTCTTAAGTTGTTTTATATCATGAATATTAGAATTTCATTCAACATTTCTCTTATATAGTTGTTTTTAGATAGGCTAAAATTAATTATTTTAATATTTTTTTTTTGTATTTCTCACAAGCGGCGACCGCCCTTGAAAATCGGCCAGCGCCCCCGATGGGCGCCCATCCAGGTCGGCGCCCCGGGGCGATTAACCCAGGCGGTTGCCCCACCCTAGGGGCGCCAATTCCCTACACCATGACCTTAATACATCATTTGGCCTAGATATTATCTCAGAAAAAATCTCCAAATTTCACCAGAACCTTACTTATCATCTAAATCCCCTGCCATAATTTCTATTTAGCACAATCTCTACAATCCTCTTTGAAGGTTGAAACAGTAGTGGCCTCACAACTTTTTGTAATATGCATATATTGGAGTTCTGGCAATGGCCACAGTGTGGCGTGAATATACTCTTTCCTCTATATGAAAATGAATGGCAGAATGCTATCTTACTCAATAGTTTAAAAAAAAAATATATAGTTTATCTTATGTTCTGAGTAAAAAGGAATTCAACTCGAATAAAAAAGCATCACACACATATACAATTAATTACATATTTTTGCGATTAGTTTTTAATTATAATTTTCCAATTTGTCTTTGTCCGATATCTTGACTATCGGATGAGACAAGTTATAAAGTTTTTAACAAAGGAAAAACAAAATTAGAAAATTTGCGAACCTTCAAATGCTTAACCGACATTCCTAAAAAAAAGGAAATGGAAACATCTATCTCCGTAAGGCAACTCATCCTCGAATCAACTGGCTAATAAATTTGGACTGTTAGCAATTACTGTTGGAGGATTACTACTGGCTGACAGCCGGGTGGTCCAACATCCTGGGCCGGAGCACTTGCCAATGTGAGGCACGCCTCCCGCCAACTTTATTAGTTTCCTTAAGAGTCCCTCTACCTCCGCCGTACGTCATACATTGTATGCGCCCTCTGAGAATGGCTATAAATGTATTCCCACTGTCATGACACATGCAACTGAGGCTTACCAATGGTAAATGCAATGATGCCTCGTACAGAGCAAGAATAGAAATTTGTGTTTATATCAAGACCAGACTTCTGTATGAAAACCTTAACCATGTCATCCGAACAGAGGAGGTCTGGAGATGGTGTGATAGATCATTCCTAACAGGTTAAAACATTTACTCCTGGAATGTTCCTTTCTAGAAACCTTCAGAAAACAATAACTCATTGTCTACATCGACACTACAGAGGAGGAATTATCATTAGAGACTATCTTGGATGCATATTTTACTTTCTCACTCATGTTGTTGACTGCATTAATAATACAACCGTAAATAATTAAGATTAGTTTTAGGAATTTTTAAAAGACCAGTACCTATTTCGTATAATTATTGTTATAATTGTTAAGTTGTTACTTGTACTTGTAACAACTTATCAGTCCCCTAAAAAGTTGACTCGTTTATTTATATGTATCTGTTCATTTAATTATCTATTAATCTATCTCTTTATTCAACTTATTGTTAGAAAATTTATTTATTTGTTTTTATTGTTGCCTCTACCCTGCAGGGTGATTGGCAACACTTCCTATTTATACTCTATTGTAGAATTTTATAATTTTTAAAAATTGTAAGGTTTTTTCCACGGCGTTTTCGTTGTCGCTGAGGTTTTCTTTTAGACTCTGAGCCATATCGAAATTTTTCCTTATATTCTTAAATACTGGGTAGTCTTGGATGATGTGTTGGACAGTTCTTTGCACCTTACAGCTCTCGCAAGCCGGTGGGTCTATTACTAATAATCCTATTAGTAAATAGGACTGTCTCTTCTTTTCTGGAGAGTCGGTTACTAGTTTTCCATTTGGAACAGTGGCTTAAGTTATTTTTTGTTAGAAAATTGTACTATTATTTATATTATATTTAAATTAATATAATTTCTAGTTGTGTGTATATATATATATATATATATATATATATATATATATATATACTAGAGAGGGTACTACCTGTCCACTTGACGGCGGAACAACCCCCATTCTAAAAATGATACAACTGTTCATTTAAATGTACTATTCGTTGCTAAAATTGTATAACTGTAATTTATATGTATTCTGTAGTTCAGATTGTATTATTTTTTAACAATATAAATTAAACGGAACGAAACCCGGACAAATTTCAATTTCTTTAAAAATCTATGTAATGCATCGCGCCTCATTGCCAATTTATATTATTGTATAATTATATTTATTCTTATTGCCAATCTGTAACCATAATGAGGGTGAGGTGTATCGTTAGGAAAATAATTTCATATTTACACTAATGAAACTGGAGACCTAGGGTGTGTCTTATAAAAGGGTGCTACTCACCCCGAAATGTTGCAAAGTGATGGGAAACCGACCGCCTTCTTCCGTTTTGCTTATCTGACAGCTCAGCCCCCTGACGGACGTCCACTTGGAGGAAATAATGTCCCAAATGTCGGGAAATCGCTCATCGCAACATAGAAAGAGAAACCTTGTTTTTTTCAAGGAGATGTTGACGGAACGAGAGACCTCAGGAAGGGATTCGTACATCCAGCGCTGTCTTGTTGTCATCCTATTTTGTTCCTTATGACATTTGACACACGACGAGATGAGATCTGTACCGGAAATGGCTGATAGTTTGGGACCTCTCGTAACATTTATGATATAATTACACAAATAAAAATGGTTTCCCATATAACTAAGTATACACAGAAAATAAAAATATAAATAAATAGTCTTATGTTGGCCGCAACACTTGCACACCAAGGTTGGGTTGCGATACAATCTATCGCCTTACATGAAAAACATGTAACTACCAACCAAAATACATAAAGATGTCACAAAAAATAAAAATAATAATAATTAAAGAAATAATAAATACAAAAAAATAAAGAAGAAATGTAAATGCGCATAAAAGGAAAGTTATGATAAAAAAAAACAACCAAAAAAAATAAATAAAAAACACAGCAGATTATTGTGCAAAGTTAAAAAAGCAAATCAGATTTATTAGACTTGTCAAAAATGTTCAACTTTCAGAATAAAATTTATTAACATTCTTGGTGTCAATCTTATAATGTATATAACATATATATATATATATATATATATATATATATATATATATATATATATATATATATATATATAAAATACCCTTATCTAACTTCTGTGAAATATGCATAGCATCGAATATCTTTCTCTAAGAGCTGTTCATCTTCTGTAATAGTCGAACATTATCATAATCAATTTAATGTTTAAATACTTTTGAGTGCTGAGCCAATACAGTATTGGGCTCCTTGTCTATTCAATGAGAAACTAAAACTCTTGACTACCCATTTACAGCAGTAAAATAGTTTGATCATGAAATCGAGAAAAACATTTATGATATAATTACAACCCCCATTTTAACATTTATGATATAATTACACAAATAAAAATGGTTTCCCATATAACTAAGTATACACAGAAAATAAAAATATAAATAAATAGTCTTATGTTGGCCGCAACACTTGCACACCAAGGTTGGGTTGCGATACAATCTATCGCCGCATACATCGTAGAGTGTACGGTCGTTAAGAGATTATTTTTTGAAATTATTTATATTAGGAAGCTGACAATGTAATATATTGAAAATGAATAACCATAGCCTTTACCTGGAACATAAATTCCAACAGGCATCATAGTCTGCGCTGGCATCATAAAAGGGGTTCTTTTATCAAATTATCAACTCATATCTAAAACTTTGAGGTATTTTCTTATTAAATTAATTATTTTAATGAGGTAATAACAACTCTTTAATACTTATTTTCTTTCCACGTGAGATAATTTTATCACAAAATCGAGAAAAAAAATGGTTGCTTATTATATATAAAAATATTGGGCCGATTGGACTATGAAACGTCGTTATGTTGGCAAGTTGGGGATGGAGGACACGCCAATGGCCCAATATTTTTGTAGGCCACCTTTTTTCTCGATTTCATGATCAAATTATTTTACTGCTGTAAATGAGTAGTCAAGAGTTTTAGTTTCTCATTGAATAGACAAGGAGCCCAATACTGTATTGGCTCAGCACTCAAAAGTATTTAAACATTAAATTGATTATGATAATGTTCGACTATTACAGAAGATTAACAGTTCTTAGAGAAAGATATTCGATGCTATGCATATTTCACAGAAGTTAGATAAGGGTATTTTATATATATATATATATATGTTATATACATTATAAGATTGACACCAAGAATGTTAATAAATTTTATTCTGAAACGTTGAACATTTTTGACAAGTCTAATAAATCTTATTTGCTTTTTTAACTTTGCACAATAATCTGCTGTTTTTTTTATTTATTTTTTTTTTATCATAACTTTCCTTTTATGCTCATTTACATTTCTTCTTTATTTTTTTGTATTTATTATTATTTCTTTAATTATTATTATTTTTATTTTTGTGACATCTTTATGTATTTTGGTTGGTAGTTACATGTTTTTCATCTTTTTTTTTTTTTTACTGATCACTGTTTGGTTATAACCAAGGCACGGATTGTTATGCAGTAAAAACCCACAAAATATGCCATATAATATAATATAAAAAATCAATAAGTGATCTCTAAATATGCTGAACTCACTAATAACTTGATTAATAATCTGTCAGTAATGTATTTAAAAATACTGATGTGCCTAAAAAAAGAAATTATGGAGGGAATTAAAATTTACAATAATTTCAGTTTTTTTTTTAATATCTAGACCAATGAAGGCTTTAATCCAAAATTACAAAACTATTCTATCCAAAATAAATGTTCAATTCATGTGCTCTTTCAAGTTAATGTGTTTCTCATTATAAAAAAAATTAAACTATATATTGGGTTTAAATTTTAGAAGAACGATTCTATTGTTGTTCAGACACTTAATGAAAATATCTAAAAATATTTCAATTAAAAAAAGTTGCATTATTAGCACATTATAATTATAATTGGGAATTTTAAAGATAAACTGTAGTTCAATTACTGTTTTAAAATCTATAAATTATTTAGGTAAATCCATAAATTTAACATTAGTCCAATTTTACTTTCACGAGCCAAAATTAGAACGCATTTTTTGCGGAGGTTGAAGGCGTTTATAAAAGAAACATAGATTTCGTCAGTTTCATCCAAATAGTCACAAAATACACTTTTGATAAAGCCAAACTTTTGAAAAAATATTTGTAAATTACTATCAGCAACCAAACTCAACTCATTAACTCATCCAAACTCAAAAACTCAAAATAAAACAGTTCATCACAATAAGAATAACTATTACATGTCAAAATTGGTCACACTAAGTGCACAATCTTTTGATTTAACGGAGAGAAAATTAATGAAAATACTTGTATAAATTGATAGCTCTTTCAACAAACCAAATATATGCATTTGTTCCTACGAAAAACAAATATTTCATAAATAAACCTTCTTTTCAATTATCTTTGCCAACCCTTCCAGTTTTTTTTTATGTCTATAGATACAAAATATGTTATTTTAAAATAAGGGTTATTTCAAGAAAGGGTTCTCTGATCTAATTATGGGCTTTAAAGCAAAGAGAATTACAATCAAGCTCACCTGTATTGACGTATTGATCAATCTGTGATTTTATTTCACATGCAATTTGTTATGAACAATAGTTGCAGAAAACAACTCATCCATTAGTTGTAAAAACTGTTTCATGTGTATTGTTGTAAGGTCCAATCCAGGATTTCGACTTAGACGAAAATGAAAAACTTACTCTGGCATTTTAGCAAACAGATATGTGACTACGAACGTAAACTACAAACTGAAATAGAAACTTCGTGTGACGACTTGGGGGAAGGGGGAATGCATTTCCGGGAATCGGTGAACATTAAGAAGAGAATTATTGAAGGTTATAGCGAACGATACTCATTAAGCCTACGAATGTGGTAGATTTTGTTGTTCTGTTCATTGAAAATAAACCTACCTTATCTTGAATTGCATCTTCAATGTTGCATTCTAATTTGTATATGCAAATTAATACATATTCGTTTATATATTTTTATTTTGTTACATTAATCAAAATATGCAATTATATGCATTTATCTTCAAATATGCAAATATATGCATTTATCCAAAGCTTCCTCAGCTGTGTTACCTCAGCTTACACCCAGAATGCGATAGGACGCCATCGAGTGATATGATCCTGGGTTAATTTTCTTTTTTGTTCTGATGATGCCTGAATCGGGGAAACGTTGACGGGTTATTTTAACCTACAGTTTAGTGACTCAGGGCTGTGTTGTTGAAATTATCCAATTATTAACTAACTGAGATATCGTGTTTGCCCATATCCAGTTGAATATTATTCTACTCTTATCATTCATGAGATGATTGAGTTCATCCACGATTAAGGATGACAGCAAACATGGCTCGCCTTTGGATGGCTCTAATCGTACTAATTAAAAAGTTTGACAGTGATTCACTAATGGAAGGGTCCAAGGGGCGTCCATCCTATGTGTTATTCAACCACTCTCTTAATCGTTATGTAAACTTGTTTTTAATTATAGTAACCAAATAAAAGTGTATAAAATACCAATATGATGTACATAATGTGGAGTTCAAGCAGAAAAGAAAAAAAATGTATCCAGTTTTACAGTAAATTAATAAAAAAATTATAACAATTTTTTACTTTCACTTACTCATATACAAAATATGTATTGGATTCACAAATAAATCCTTTCGGATTTTCTGTTTATTTTTCTGTCCTTATGATACACTTCTTATCTGATGAGTTAATCCCTTAAGATAGTTTAACCTGTTTGTAATATGTCAACAACTATATCTAGTGTTTGCTATTACACTGTGAATACGGAAGAAAATATCATTTATTACCGGTATATTTTGTGGTATTATTTTAAAGAAAGGTATTATTTTAAAGGTAAGCGTGCTGCAAAAGCTCATAGAACAATTTGCAGTGTTTATGGGGATGATGAATTGGTTATTTGGACTCAGAGGATATCAAAATGTGTATATCTGTTGATTACCCCGATTAGAAAATTTTGACGATTGCTTAATACTGTTCCCTATAATTTATTTCAAGTATAGGTTAGCAAAAGTAAAAATTATATACATCCCCATAAGTATTATATACCTAAACATAAAAATTACTGACGTATACATCCCCGAAACATCCATAATCTTGTTCGAGGGTTCCCAAAACGATACGGCATGAAAGACGATTGGACCTTGAGAATAGAGTGGGGATTGGGTTCTCCCCTCCACAATGTTTAAACTTATCCGAAATTACCTGTCAAAATTGGTTAGCCAAATTTCATTCAGCAAATTTCCATATGGTGGGATTTCAAGGGTGTTATTTTTTATGCGCTATTGCCATCAGGAAAAACAATTGATTCAGCTCTATACTGCTCACAATTAACAAAATTGGATCAATCAACTAAAAATAAATGCCCAGAACTGACAAATCGGAAAGGTATTGTTGTTCCACCAATACAACGCTAAGCCCCATACCTCATTGTTCACTGGCATAAATTATTGAGCGTTGGATGGGACCTTTTGCCCCCACCTTCCCTATTCACCAGACCTAGCTCCAAGTGACTATTACTTATTCCGGTATATGCAGAACTCCATGAATAGGAAGAAATTCCAAAAGGAAGAGGACATAAAAAACCACTTGAATCAGTTTTTTAACAATAAACTCCAGACATTCTATGAACATGGCATTATGCAGTTAGTGAAAAGATAGTAAAAAGTTATTAAATAATAGTCAATATATTGTAGATTAAAATAAATTTTATGTCTATAGTACATTGAATTTTATTTCACCCTGAAAAACCGAAAGGACTTATTTGCCAACCCAATATATTGGGTTACCCGGAAATTAATACAGCTTTATGGTTATAAAATAAATGATATTTTATATATATGTATCTGCTAGTTAGTTTCATTTTCTTTTTCAATAATAAATTCTTTTTGATTTTCAAAACGATAATTACTTTGGACGAACAAGAAAAAGAAACTAACTAGTAATATGAAATGATGTTTAAGTAATTCTTGAAGACCAATTAAAAAACACATAAATTAATTACACGAACAATATTACTTTTAGAGATTATTACTTTTTTATAAGACATGGTTACATTTAGTAGCTGCAAATGCTGCATGTATTATAATTTAAAAAATAGAACTTTATTTAAGTATTTTGCTAAGATTACTCACAGTAACAAACATGAGCTAATGAAAAAAAAAATTTCCATTATGGAGGGAGGCCAGTCCGGAAGCCCAGAAACCAGACTCAAAGATGACCTAGCCCGAAACGTTGTCTAATGTATTAAGAAAAATAAATAAAAGAACTATATATTTGTTTATTTAGAAATATTACATTCTGTCACATCAAGGACATTTATAATAGTGTTCAGAGAAAGCACACTCGAAAAAAAGAACTATAAAAGGATTTAATTTTTTTTTCGTTACATTGTTATACAACAATAAATAACAAGTATAATATATTCATTATTGATAACCGCTGAACAACCATAGTAGTCCCACCTGGAACTATGTTGTAAAATATTTATCTGTGAAGGCTGAGTTGTTGAATACAAGCTAACTTGCATTTGAAAGAAGGCGCTTAAGTACTCAATTAAGCAAGTAAGCATTCATTGCAACTGAAACGCTACCTGTATTCAGAAGTAGAAACCACGCCATTGGCCACCACTCTATATCTTTAGCTTCGGTTTCATCAACTGTAATTTAAAATATGAAGAGAAGAATAGTTGGGGTGCTCAGTCAAAAAGGAAGGCAAAAAATAAATTATAATATTTATTTCTTACTTATTATAATTTATTTTTTGCCTTCCTTTTTGACTGAGCACCCCAACTATTCTTCTCTTCATTATCCACGACAGTCAACCAATTACCAATTAGTAATTTAAAATAGATTGTGTGTAGTACTATAATGGCTAGTATGTAGCACATAGAAATAGGAGTTTGCTCCACTTCTTCCATGGCCAATTTCTCTGGCGAGATTTATATTTAGTATAAAATTTATAAATGCTTGTGCACTAAAACGATTCGGGAATAGTGCCTTGTTGACCGATTTCATGTATCAGATTCATTGTTAGATTTATACAAAGTCTTTATAAAACGATTTCTCATCTTACTCCTGTGTGTGATTTTTTACAGTATATTGGACAGCGGCACACATTGGTCCTAATTATGTTAGCATTATGTTTTTGTTTATTGGCAGCTGTTAATAAAGTGATACTTTTTTTTGTTAATAAGCAATGCAATAATATTAATTTGTTGCTATGAATGAGAAATGCTTTATTGAATATGTATAAATTATAAATTTCCAAAATACAAAGAACATTTATACGGCATGATTACTCGTCTGCCGGAAATGTTAACACAATATAAAACAAGAAATATTTTAAATAATTTATGTCTAAGAAATAATAATTAAGGAAAATAACGGAAATAATAAACAATAACATGAATAAAACTGACCACAAATAAATTAGACGGATCATTATTTATGCTGGATGCAGCAAATTAAAACGGTGTTTCCACGCATGTCGAGCAAAACCAACAATTTTACGGCATTCGTTCACAGAGGGGGCATCTAGAAGGGAAATTAGAATATCATCTCGGACCGGGCTAGTTTCAAGAAATTCGATACGAATTTGAACACTCAGCCAAAAAATAGAACAAGTCCTCCTTCACTCGTAGGTTACAGAGTGGAGAATCCGTATATTCCCTGTCAAGCCATGGAATGTAATTCAAATAAAGGAGCTCACACCTGAACAACCAACTCAATTTGTTGCTATCAAAACTTTTATAATACAATATATCAATTTAGTGTTAATCCTATTTAACTTCTTTCATTGATCAACGCATTGATTTCGGGGATATGGTAATTTCAATACATTCCAACTAATGATTTCTTTAATATTTTTGAGATGTTCATACGTTACTACCACTTTGCTTATTTAATATTTTTGAATTTAGGTTCAATCTATGTTAAATCTAACAGAAATAATTGAAGATATAATTTTTTTTTAACGGTATTTGCAATATATTCCGAAGTTGAAAATGGGTTTTAATTATTTTTCTAGATAGGTTTATTTACTTCATTTTTTTCTTTTAGGCCCGTTTCACATTAAAAGGTAAGCCTATTTTCCATTTGTTTTGCCTATTTTACAGGGGTTTATGTTAAACTCTGTATATTACTCTATAACATACTTATTAGCAAAAGTTTCCCTTATGTGTTCCTCACATAGCGCATTGGTTATTTAGTTTTTATTCTGATTATTTTTGTTTTCTATTAAATGTTGTGGATAAATATTTCTGTCAGTGTTTGCATTCAGTCATCGAATGTGACAGGCTCAAAAAAAAAAAAAAAAAAAATTGGACGAATTTAATTTTTTAGTTTATATAAAAACTATATTTATATGGTTCCCTTGTGTTACCTTAATCCAGTAAATGAAATGATTAGATGTTATGAGATGATGGTATTTTTTTATGTATTCTATTTTTTGAAATTTGTTCGAGGATGATTGGGGGAGAGTGGTAAAAGAAGAGGGAAAAAAATTATACTTGTTCCCCACCCCTCTTGAAAACCGTGTAGCTGAACTAGTTTTTATATTTATTTTTTATATAAATTACATATACTTTTCATTTTCTTTATACTTTTTTTTACGAGGGTTCGCAAATGCTTTTAACACGCCAAAAACTCATTGAGATGGCATAAACGTTACATTATTCTGTTTCAGACATGTCCATCTTGATCTGTAACACAGATTACGAGTTTGAGCTTCTGGAATACATAAAATTGTCTGGAGTTCTTCAACCGCTCTGATTTGAGAAATTAACATAAAGCAATATTGTTAGTTTTCAGATTAAAATCACAAGTTAAATAGGATTAACACTAAATTGAAATATTATATCAACAGTTAGCTGAAAGATAAACAATTTACAAGACAGAAATTCGAATTAAAGTAAAAAAGATAGAAGATCCAATAGGATCATGTCTGCTACTAGCTTTGTGGGCAAAACAAAACAAAAAACAATTCTTTGTAAAGGGTAGTGGTAGGTAGTTCACAACAGAGGAATGAAAAGGACTCGGTATTTCACAAGTTGGTTGTTCTGTAATGTAGACTGATAGCAAACTTTATGCTTTTTCAATGATATGATTATTATATGTGGTTGGAAACGTTTGAAAAGATACTATATATTTACATTAGTCCGTTTTGTGATCATTATAATCGGTAATCTCCTTGAAGTAAATTTACTAATAATTTGGATTAATAAGACTGCGATTATTATTATTGTTATTATTAGATGTTAAAAAAGTTTACAAGGTGTTAAATTTCAAGTAGGTTTCCTACAGTATCCTTTAATAGTACTCCACTTATCCTGGATCAATAAATTCGATACCTCGGACTCCACCTGGACAAACGTCTCTCTTGGAATCCGCATACTAGACTGAAACGACAACAAACCGACGTTTCAGACTATTCAAGCACTTACTAGACAAACGCTCTAAACTTCCAACTATTTAAAAAAGACTCATATATATATTACTATAATAAGGCCTATTTGGACTTACGGGATCGAGCTTTGGGGCTCTACTAAATCATCAAATTCCTCTTGTATCAAATCTCTACAATCCAAAATCCTTCGTAAAATCCTCAATGCTCCCTACTTAGTCACAAATAAAATAATCCATAACTACCCTTAATGTTTTCGATTTAGCTCAATCCAGATACCTGTCCTTCCATAATAAACTTCTGAGCCATCCGAACCTTTTTGTTTCCAACCTTGCTTCCTCTTCTATTCCTGATAACCCCCCGAGGCGTCTGAAAAGAAGACGGCCTCGTGATCTACTTGTGTAGATATATTATTAGAGTGCTACCAGTTAGTTGTTTCTCAACAAGCGTATTCATGTCGTTATATTGCTGTGTGCAAATTATCATGAATAAATAAAAAAAAAAGATTACGGTTACAGTGAATGAGAGGTCATAGCGGCCATATCTTTGGGACCGAGTGAACAAAATAGATCGGTTATCGGTGAAACGACCGCCTTCTTGGAACCGTTAAGGACCTAATGAAAATAACACTTTCCACAGAAAGTCATTCCGTTTTACCACCATAACATTTTTTTACCTTCCAATTTGTGAAATACCGAGTCCTTTTCATTCCTCTGTTGTGAACTACCTACCACTACCCTTTACAAAGAATTGTTTTTTGTTTTGTTTTGCCCACGAAGCTAGTAGCAGACATGATCCTATTGGATCTTCTATCTCTTTTACTTGAATTCGAATTTCTGTCTTGTAAATTGTTTATCTTTCAGCTAACTGTTGATATAACTATAGACGATGTAAACGGCTGATTTCCTAACGTTATTTATACAGAATAACTGGGATGGATTTGTCATTAATAAATACTTTATATTAAAGATTTCAAAGAAAACATTTAGATAACTACAAGTATTAAGTGAAATCAACTTCCCATAACAATATTCACCGACTTTTTTAAGTGTTCTTCCGTTTTAAGGATATTACTCATCTTAAAACATTTATAAAGGTAGGAGAAGGTCCGAGGTGGCGGTCATAAATAGTGGTAAAACTATTCTTTACTTCGGTGAGCTGTGAGTGTGCGTGTGACCACGAATCAGTTCTTGTGTCAGACTCCCTGAGTTCACTTACCCTGATGACCCACAAACTTGGTTCCAAACTTCGGCATCCATAATAAAACGCTACAAATTATTTCACAAAGGTTTATTATTTCCAAACAATTATACATCTGAAGTAACATTACCTTTCTAGTGGCAAAGAAAAAAAAATAAAAGGTAATTCCAATTATTGGACTAAAATTTTTTTTTATCATTAGTAATATATTAAAAAAATTAGCAGTATTTCAGTAACACATTAAAAAACCAAAACAAAGGATATATTTTATGGTATACCTTTGCAGTATAGCATATAAAAAACATCTAGAGACCATATCTTTGCTTCTAATTGTCCGATTTTAAAGATTTTTTTTTTAAGAGAATTCCGTAAACTTTTAAATAACCATACAATATCTACAAAAAAGTGTATACTTTTTGAGTTATTTAGAATTTAATTTTACTTTCCCTCATAGTTTTTTTTCAGCTTCTTTTCATGAAGTAAGTTATATAGATATATTTAAAGGGCAATCGAGAGGAAGAGTTGATCGAAGTTTTATTGAAATCGGTACATTCGTTTAGGCGCTACAATCTATAGCAACGCAGGTTTTTCGGTCCCTATCTTGAAAGGAAAAGGCGGATAGAAATGTCGATGAAGGAGGATCATCCTCGGGTGACCTCTAATTTTAAATCCAAATTTTAAAAAAATCGGTCCAGTAGTTTCGGAGAAAATGCGCAAACGATTTACGGTGGACGGCGGACGGACAAAAACATTTTATTGGTTTATCGAATTCTACGTATCCTAAAACGTAAAACCTCAAATTTTGAGAGGGGGTTAAGTTTTTAAATTTTTTGTTCGATCACAATGGTTCATTATTGAAAATAATAAACCAAAAATTACTGATATCTAAGAATAGTTATCATCCTAGTTAACATTAAAACTATAATACATCTACTTTTAAATTTCATGCATATGATCGATTTTTTTTCTATCTACTACTGTTTAGAATTTTCTTTTGATCTACATTTTATTTTGATTTTCAGTGATAAAAATGTTTTTTTCTTTATATATTTAGTGTATGCAAGTAAATTGTATTTAAGGTGTTAAAAATAACTATTCGATAAATCCAAGCTGTCTGATTCGAGACTGATTATGCCTTAGTCGATAGAATCTGTATAATCGATTGTGAGCCACAGCCGACAAGTGGTCATTCGAAACGAAGTGGGCGTCGTTGAGTGATATTCTCAATACGTTTAGTTATTTTTAGAACCTGGATATGAGAAGTTCTATCTTTAATCTGCAGATATCATTTCTAGTCCTGATTATAAATGAATTAGTTAAATGTTGATTGATACAAAAATTTACTAAAATTAGTTTATTAGTTCTGGTTTGGGATCTTCCAATATCCAATATCCAAGGTACAATATCCAATAGCAATCACTGTCGCTAAAAAAAAAATTTTTTTTTAAATAGCACGGATATTTATTGCTTCGAAGACTTTATTATGTAAAGTTTAAATTATACTTTCAGCTTATAAAAGTCAGTTTGATTACTAAATAAAAGTTAAAGAATATTTATACTCTCCAAGAAACAAACGTGTAGCTCAAATATAAATGAATAATTATTTTCTTCAACATTTTAATCCAGGAGCCGTCCACACCTTAAAAAATAAATATATTAATCATAAAAAACATGTTTGAAACAATTTTCTTCTAACATATGTACATATGTCCTTATGTTATGTACATTGCCCAACGTTTACTTGGTGAGGAGCTTTAAGGCTATAGCCAGTTGTTAGAAATATCCATTTTATACCTGAGACTTCCAAGAAGTTCGGCGAGCTCTCACATGTACCCACGTTAGTATATTTCGAATATCTCACAAACATTACCAGTTCTGAACTCATATTTATCGGTAGTATTCGATTAGATGGCAGCTTGAACTAAATTAAACTTGAAAAAAACAACATAAGGGAGTGAGAGTATGTTGTGATAATATTACTCATTTTATGTCCATTTACCTAAATACGAAATATATAAGTGCATATCTTAAATTAGGAATGAATAATGCTTTATCAATGCTAGCTGTGATATACAGGTGCGATTCCTGGCCACCAAATCACCACCCTTCTAAATAAAATTGAAAGATTATGAAGCCACTAAGTCCATCGTACGTATAGCGAATAAAATTAATATGAATTATAAATCTTAATCTGGAATCTGGGTACTCAAGCGTAATAGAGGTAAATTTTATGTTAATAAATCAAAAATATATTAAAAAATTCAGCTCTAAAACCATTATTGTTCACGTATTTGCAGTTTTTTTTTTTTTTTTTCTTTATTTATATTTAAAGACTTTTAAGGACCACATAAAAATATGAAATGATTACCAAAGACTTTTGGTTTAAATTTACCAGTCCTAAATTCCAAAAGTCCTACATTATGACTGTTTCCTATAAAACAGCACTAACGATTTTTATGATTTCATCATATACAGAACTTAATGACCATATCAGTTATGTCTAATGGCGGATCTACAGGGGGGAGGAGGGATGAGAGGCTTGCGGGCTGAAGCCCTCCCCTCTCTCCCTCCAAAAAATTGTTTTAATTTATCCAAAATTGTTTCCGCGAGGGATCTAAGCTAAATACTTAAACAATCACAATTTGTTCTATTTTTAAATTATAATCCATGTACAGCTAATAGATGTAAGGCTCACCTGTCTAGAAAAGTATATCACAAAATTCACCTCTAAAACCATTATTGTTCATGTAATTATTGTTTGTTTTTTTAATTTTTATTTATATATATTTATCAGGCCATATAAGGAACACATAAACATCATTTCATATATCTAGTTTTATCTTTTTCTTTAATGAAAAAGAAAATGCCAAAAATTAAATCCTGGATCCGCTACTGGCCTTATTAGGTTTTATTCTCATTGAAATAATCTAACAGGTCTTAATATCAAATTAAAAAAAAAAATCCTCTAAAGCTCCTTTAATTTTGTTTAGTTGATATAATTTACTATCGCTCATTTTTATTACATATAAAGAAATAGATAAACTTGTAGTGAAATAAACCGTAGGTATTGATGACCTGAGGGTTTTACGCCAATAAACAACAACAAACAAACAAACGAATAGATAAATATGAACTATGAAAGAAATTTATGATTAACTAAAGGCGAAAGGTCCGATATGACACTGATATCATGATTTGTTTTGTTTCAGAGGGATCGGGAAAAAAAAAATAATAAAAAAAATAAATAAATTTAAAAAAAATAAATAAATAAAGGCGAAAACAAAATATAAGAAATATTTTTACTGTAAACAAAATTCAATAAACCTTCTTTATTATAAGCTTTGATAAATTTTCCCTTTGTGAATTAAAACATTGTTTACTTAATGTAACTACAATTAATATTTAAACTTTGTCATTTTGATGCACTGAAAATTCACTAAAAAAATACACTTAAAACTTTGACTTCATCGAAAATTTAGTTAGTGATATTTTGCAATAAACGGATGATATATGGTTGGCAAGCTAAAGGTTCAAGATGAATTAATATCTAACCTATAAAGTCGAAGAGGATAATATAGAGTGATAAAAAAATTTATTAACTAATAATTGTTGTGATTAATAATTTATATATTTTAATTATTGAATAACGAATAAATCATTCCAAAGAATCTAAATGAAATTATCGTGCGAAATAAATGAAAAACTTTATAATTTATTTATTTTCAACTTGATACACCAAAACATTGCATAGGATTATGGTCATAGGTTTACATTTATAGTTTATGTTATATTCTTAAAGTTCATTAAGTTACTTTGTTAATATCAACTCAAGGTATGGTGAGAAATGAAAGTTGTGTGAAGGCGGCTTAAAAACGTTTTTTAGATTTCAATCCATCTGATAACTTATTCAATTTCATGGGAAATATTACATTACGTGCATACGTGACATTATCCGAGTACATCACATTCATACGTGACTTTGTCCATGTACATTGACGATTCAATTTATTTGCATTAAGCTTATATCATCAGATAAATTCATCCAACATTTTACAGCACATCACATGATAAGGCTTATACCAGCCGCTATTTATTTTGATAGGAATATATTTGTAGAATGTGTGATGAAGGTCGTTAAATAAATATGGTAAATATATATCTTTTTTGGGGGGGGAGAGGGGGAGGGGTGAAATGTATAAAATCCATTCAAATAAAATGTCCAAATATAGTTTACATTTTTAATTATTTTTCATTTTTTTACTACTTTAGTCAGTATACATAGTTTTCAGAAACATCTGGTTGTACCATTCAAAAGTGTTAAATTTATTTTAAGATATTTACTTTTTTAGTCATTTTTATTTTATATTCACTTTTAGAGTACTAATTAAAAAGTTGGCTAATATAATCTGAAACTATATACTGCATGTTAGAAATAAAAAAGTGGATTCCTAAAATGTTTTATTTGATTTTTTTTTTAAATCTTATTTTATTGAGAAAAAATACATTTTGCCTCAAATTACAAAAATAGTAGAAATTATAACAAAAATAAGAGAAAGAAAGCTTAGTAAAACAGATGAAATAAAATATGATACAACAGAAATAAATAAATAAGAAAAAAAAAATCATTCATACTTATTTACAATATTTACAGTCAGTTGAGGGAGCTCCTAGTTAGTTTTGCCCAAATGCGAGACCGAGACGAGTCTTGGTCTAGGTCTTGGTCTTGCACAAGACTCTCGTAACAGTCTTGCAGTTACCTATTAGCTAATTACTAGAGAGATATTACTGTATTTTTTTAGATATGAGAAATCTAACAAAGTCTGAATGAAAATTTAGAAGAGTTAAATGCAAAAGTATACTGGTTACACCAATTCTTTACATATAGTAACTAAAATAGTCAAGTATTAGTAACTATTTTGCCTCAATTTGTATTCAAAAAATCGATTTTTTTTTTACCAGCCTTGGTCTTGGTCTTGCAACAGATAGGCGGTGTTGGTTACCGATTTTGGGCAACACTACTCCTATTCGGGCCTTTTCTCCCACGTGTGGAGGATAAGACAAGACTAAGAGATTCCACCGTTTCTCTCTCAGCCGCATCACTGAGATTGATTTGATTCTAGGGTAGGTAATGGCTTCTTGCGACAGCCATCTAGCATAGACCGACTAGAAGTATAGAACCATGTTTAAATATTTCAATGCTTATCATCAATTTATTAGTCTCATAACCATACCCACACATATTCGTATGTATGTAATTATTTTTATAACCTATACCTTTTTTTAGGTTAGCTTTGCGATTATTTCTTGTTGTTATTATATATATATATATATATATATATATATATATATATAAACATGCGGATACTTTTCGGTGAGAGATATAAAACCACTTTTTTTACACAAAACAAATAGAGTTAAATCTCAATTTTTTCCTGAACAAACCTCAACTTGTGGACGTTTATTTAGTTTCTTTTATTAGACTGGATTTTTACATGAAAATAACTTAGCCTGCACATCCTAGGTGGTTGGATTCATAGTGCAGACAAGTTACAAAAACAAAAATTAAAACTAAAAACGAGAAGGAGTTAGTTGAGGGTGCGGTTAAATAAATAAAAAAAAATTAAAATATATAAATAATTTTAATTTTTGCCGACGTTTCAACGGTCAACCATCTCTACATCATTTAAAACTAAAAACCTTTACTAATTCATTGAAGACGTTTTTTATTTTCTTATAATGAACTAGATTGGAATAAATCGATTGTGGATATATATTTATCATTTTTGAACAGGAAAAATTATTTATTGACACAATATGCTACCATCAAACGATTTAAATTTGAACAATTTTTTTTCTTTATTGGTATAAAATTACTCCACAATAGCTTCTAAAATCTTTTGAAAAAAAATGTATACCAATAGTAGCTATATATAGTTTGGAATATTTCCATGAATATTTAGAGTATAAGGAAACTGAGCTCTTTAGTTTTTCTACATCTGGCTTTGACTATTTGCCGAAAAAGGAACAGGCTTGCCCCGAATTCTAGAGTATGCTCCCACGGTTTGTTTACACTTCAAGTATTTTGTCAAGTTTATTTGTTTATTTCTTTTACGATGATTTGATTGTTCCCTTTGTAATTATATTCCTTGAAAGCTACAGAAATAATTAGGTAGGTTACAAAAAAAATGAAATACCTACAAAAATAACACCAACATATAACTGGGTGACATCTATTACTAATGTGAGGGTTCAAATAATATCTGCTTTTATTTCAAATAACCCTTAATTAGAATATTTTATCATTGGCATGTGTTAACCAGTTTTCAATAGGATAATTATTTATTGACACGATACGGAATTACCGAACGATTTTATTTTGAACCATGGACTTAAAGCCGATTGAATATGAAAACTTTTCTAAAAGTGGGGTATCTGTAGTATAGTCGGAAGATGATAAAAAAAATCACAAATAATTTATTATTTTTTTAGTACAGAACTTAGCTTTGATTAGTCACCCAAATGTTCTCTTTAAATGGTTTTAACAATGACAAAATCTACTTTTAATTCAAATAAATTTTGTTTAGTTTGCAGAGGATCAATTATTTTTTTACTTAAGTTAAATATTTTGTTAGTTATCGCTACTTATTCAACAAAAAAGTGACATATTTAAAAAAAAAAAAACACTTAACTCGAGTTTACTACTTTTCTGCCGAAAATAAGACCAATATTTACATAAACTTTTTTATAGCTATTGAGGTCTGCTATCATTCCTATAAATATTTCTCTCTGCTTACGGGACATTCTGTACAGTCTGTTTGACTTACTATTTAAGTTGTAAATCTATCTACCTAGAGGTCTATAGCGCTGAGCTCTTGGATTTGGGAATGTTGATGCCGCCTCTGGCAATTACACTACTTTTTTTTCGCGTAGTCAGTGAGGGAAGCTACACACTGTATGTCAGCGGCAAGGTCGCTTTCAATGTTACTTGGTGAGATACCCAACATTCCTCCATTGTATTCCAACAATCATCCAATATCATACAACAACATGTAACATAAGTAAAATTATTTTGAAACTAAGTTCTCTCTGTATTTGTTTAATTATATTAGGCGTCGTATTTGTATTTAATTATATTGCATTTGTATAGATTATATTGGGTTGTCCGTAATATAGTGCAGGATTCCATATTTTCTCTTCATTAACCCTCTATATAACAAACTGTTTACGTTTGAGGGATTATTGAATTATTGAAGAAAGTTAGTCCACTGTTCTACATATCATGGGTGATAAATAGTTAGGATGCAGTCATACTTAAGGTTTTTATTGGTGCCGACGTTTCAACCCAAGAATTGTGGGTCATCATCAGAGAGCACTTAAGGTATTCAAGTACTGATTCGAGTACTTGAATACCTTCAGTGCTCGAAACACGCCCTGATGATGACCAACATGCTTGGGTTGAAATGTCGGCACCAATAACAATTGTAAATATGATTGCTTCCTTACTATTTATCACCTTTGAGGGATTATTCTTTTATTTAGATGTCAACACTTATTAATCCTCTACTAAACAAAAACCTTTTTACTTTCGTGAGCATTTCACTATTTGAAAATGATTCAGTCTTTACCAAAATGTCAAGAAGTAAATTATACGTGTTTTTCACATAATTTCGTTCTAGGGGTTAAACTCGGTCGGAACAAGGCCTAAAAGAATGTACTCCGGGATTTGGTAATAGAAAATCCCAGAACAACGGTTTGAGAATTTGCAGAGAAACTCTGGATGGCTAACTATCCCTGATCCCTGATCATTTTTGGCTTACAGGGGGAGGGAGCTGTTGTTCTAGAGCTACTACCAAACCTATTCTAATCAGAGTGAGAAGGCCCAGTTCCATTCAGTGGGACTATCACGAAATAAAATTCAACGCTTCGTTTACCCGGATTGGAACCTGCGTCGCTAGGCACTACAATAAGCAATGCTCCAAAACTCTCGGCCATCAAGACCTTACAATACGAGCATCTAGTATTTTTATGGTCCCCCTATGATGGGTCAGAAAATCTGAGCACAAACAAAACATTGACATAAAACTGTATAAAACATAATAGTATATATACATAAAACTAAGCTACACGAAGCTCCCGTTTAGGCCTCCAAAAAGAAGACCAAAATTTTCTAAATTTTATTTGCTAGTTCCAATTTTTATAAAAAACTTCATACCGATATTAATTATTTTCTGTTTCATTATTATTAGTTATATAATGTTATGAATTATTAGTGTTCTCTTTATCTCTCTCTCTCTCTTTCTATACATATATATAAAAAAACTTTTTATCTCTTCAGCATTCCACTTTATCCGCACATTAGCCCTGGCAACATTAATCCAGAAAAGTAGGATTCTACTGCAGTCCTGAACGAAGAAGAAACGAAACTGTACAGGTAAAGATCTCGTGAGACAAGATCCCAGTCGTAAAAGGTCTTGGCATCGTAACATGGTTTTCAACTGGGAGCAAAAAGTTAATGATATATTGAAGGTCCCATTAAATATGAAATAGGAAAATGAGGGAGCTTTGAAGAAATTCCAATGCAGGCTAGAGGAGCGGCCGGTAGAATGATTGATGATCCAAAGGTGTGAGGGAGGCCCTCGGTTCCCCACACCTCGGCAATCGCATTTAGCAGGACAGTTCACCACAAATTATAGTCCGTCAACAAACCATAAGTTTTTAAATATTTATAATGAGACTTGAGTACGTTATAATAATGTAAGATCTCTACAAAATCGGTACTATTACTAAAAATATTGTGATAATCTGCAAGTGGAGAATGACTGATAAACCGCTCAAACAACTGAATAAATTAAGTTAGAAATAAAGGATCAAGACAAAAAGAGCCAAAGTATCAAAACTTATGGCGTCTAATTGATATAAATTGGACGTTACTTCAATTTTAAATATACTAAATGTTATTTATGAAGTTTTAAACCGTAGCTTAAATGAAATATTCGAAAATCTTGCCACAAACTCGAACCTAATTGAATTAGAGATAAACATGACAGTTTATATTATAATTTTACTTTAACTTTCATTTTGATTGTCTTTATTTCATTTTCTATTTATCTAATCTCAATATGTTTTCATTTTATTTGTAAAAATAGTAGAATAGAATGTAAATTTACCGTAAGATGAGGTAAATTTAGGAAAGCGGGTAAAATTTAGTTTGTGGTGATTCCGTGGTGAATACACTGTGTTGGTTCAGTCTGCCAAATCGTGTTTTGTGTAGGCATATAATGCGCTACTACCTTGCGGCATTTTGAGAATCTTAGCTCACAACAGTCGTGCAGTTGAAACCTTCGCTTGTGCCTCAAGAGTAGTGTGCAGCAAGGTAGTAGCGCATTATATGCCTACACAAAACACGATTTGGCATACTGAACTAACACAGTGTATCCACCACGGATTCACCACAAACTAAATTTCATCTGCTGTTCTAAAGTTACCCACTCTGTCCCAAAGTTATCCCATCTATGGTATTTGCCTTTGGGGAAATTCCCCGTTCAAATAGAGCCTGACTCAAAATTATAGCAGAAAACAACTTAACTTATCTGTTTAGTTTCACAAAAAAATTAACAGTAAAAAGATAGTGTTAAAAAAAAAAAATCGTATATCTACTTTTTTATTCCTAGAGGATGAGGGTATAGAAAAATTTAGTACCTTGGGCGCTGAAATTTACTTATTAAGCTGTGAAGCAACATGGAAAATACAAATATAGAAGTCGGGACTTCGAAAATGTAGCTTGCCTTTTCTTGTGGCACAGGTCTCCCTTTTTTGTTACTTTTGGTCACCGTTGTCAAATTCAAATTTGTAAGATCTTTTTTATTTTTCTAATGGAATAGAGGAAACACTGGAGAGATTAGAACGGTATTTTTATTTATTTTATCTTTTTACTGAATTGGAATGATCCATACGATCCGTCCGTATTCGGTACAACAGAACTGAATAAATTAAGTTATCATATTAAATAGTATTTATCGTACATAGGTATGTCGGTTTTTTTAATTTACTTATCTTTAAGTTATTTTATTTGTATTAATTGTATACGTTTTGATTATTATTTAGTTCTTATTTTGTTTCCGTATATTTTATATTTTATATATATATATATATATATATATATATATATATAGGGTGAATGGAATCTCACCTCACTATAACTATTGTCCGTGTAACAGAATGTTATATTAATCACATAAAAAAAAATATATATTTATAATTGTTCTGTATCTGGAAAATAAGATATTTTGGTAACAGTATTTATTTATGTAATACTTCATAAGTATTTCTAGTCTAAAACTATAACTACTTATCAGCTAGGTATTTATTTTGAGAAAAATAATTAGATGGAAAGAATGTGATTATCTCCCTTCGAGGAAATGCTCAGGTATATTGGAGCTCTCTGGCATTGGCCACAATCTCCAATTAAGACCTCAGCGTCTGCGGTTATCGAGAGCTTGGACCCCAACCTTCACTGGTGGTCGTCAATAACATTGACCCACTTGGGAAGCGCTGGGATCTCCTCAAGTCCTACTTTGCCCCGAAAGTAAGAGGACAGGTTTGGTTTGGAGTTCCCCAAGCTTTGTGTGTGTAAATTGTACAGTCTGGCGATTTGTAAGATTATTTTATTTTAGCTTTAATTTTAATCAATTTCATTTAATTTTATTTTTATTAATTTCACATTGTTTTTTTTTTAATTTTGAATGAACGGAGTTATGCATTTTTCAAGGATCACTCCAACAAGGGAACAAAAGAAAACATGGATCAGATCACTGCAAGGTTAATTTTATATGAACTACAATATTTTCAAATTCTAGTTTCGTTTGGTTTTTAAGAAGAGGAGAGCAAGAAAACATCCTGCTGGGGGAGGGGGCAAGCACCATAGAACAACGTTTGATGGGCACCCCTGAATATAACATGGGACGTCCCCTAAAGGAAAATAAAACTTTAATAGTTGGGATAGTTTAACTCATTTGGAATAAGCTCTCAATTTTTCAACACAATATTTCTATATATAACGAAATTAGTTATTTTGTATCATGAAGCTCATTTCCGCAATCTGGAAACACACAAGAATAACCATGACCCGAAGAAGCTGTTAAAATGATGTAATTTAATGACGATGATCATAGCTTAGATTTTAAGTAAAACAGCAATATACATGTCTTCATTTAAATTACTATTTTTTATTTTTGTATTTATTGGATAGTATAACATTCTATCACACGGACAACGGTAATAATAAAGTAAGACTACATTCACAGTTTACATATAGAAAATATTAAAGAAACTGAAGCAATATAACAACTAAATAATAATCAAAAAGTATATACAGTAAATAAAAATAAAAGAACAAATTTACTATTAGTAACGAAGCCTGATACGGATTTTTTGTTTGTTTTGTACCCTCTTAAAGTCAATTAAATCTGCTCCTATTATGTATTCCTTTTCTTTATTTTATTGTTTTATGTTTGTTATTAAATTTTCGTTACTGTTGCTTATACTATAAATAAATCTGTATAGGCCTTTTCCCCAAAACAAAAACATATTTTACTCCGTACAATTCATTATTCTATTTTGTCAGTATTATCAATATTATTCATCTGTATAAGAAGACCTCAGCTCAGTGTCCGCGTGACGTCACGTTTGCCCGCGAATAAAATAGTGCTCGCCAACCCTAACCTGCAACAGCGATCACCGCGGTAGCTGGTAACTACATTATGGAGCATTCCTGTTAGAGTTTTATTCTTTTTTAAAAACTCATACCCTATAACTGAATTGTTGAACATATAGTCGAGTTGGTTTGAAAATAATCATTGTTTGTATTTCTAACAATATTTTTCAGCCAATCATCATCATTATTTTACTACTTTCTTTTTTCAGGGATGAAAACTAAGTAACGAAGTTGTTAATTTTGCATTAAAGGTATCTAATCGTTATTTAGTTGCTCTCAGTGGCGAATCCAGGATTTGATTTTGGAAGAGCTTGATTTTGAGAGATTAACAGTAAATATCCTGGAAGAATTATATAGAATATATATAAACTAAATAAAATATTGTTTACATGGTATTTGATGGTCTGTAAACAAATAAAAAATAATTTTTTTTTTTTATATCTAAAATTATTATAAATAATTGTCTGTAAATTATGAAGCACTGGTAAATGAATTATCTTTAGCACTTATATTTAAAATAAAGAAATTTTATTGAATATTTAATAGTTGACCGTTGCATTATAAAGGAAGGAGATGGTCCGGGGTGGCGGTCATAAATAGGTTGAATAGTGGCAATAATATTGGCTTTTAATAAAATAGTTTTGCCACTATTAAGCCTATTTATGACCGCCACCCCGGACCATCTCCTTCCTTTTTAAAGAAATTTTATTTAATGTTTAATGTCCTGTGGTGACTGTTACCCTATAAATGTGCCCTTAATTTAAAAAATATTGGGGACCCCTGTTCTATATTATTAATATTTTTTTTTTTACCGATTGGATTCTATGCTGCTCAGTAATTCGATTGGTCATTTTGATGTTCAGGCCTATAATATCTTGGTCATCAGCACCTCATCAATGAAATAATACTGATATTAAAATATTTAGCTGATAGGCTTAAAAAAAAAATAGTGATAATATAAAATTCTTAAAAATGAAATAACTAGAAAATAATATATAAAATGAAAATAAAAGTACATAACTAATATGCTATAAAAAAAAAAACTGAATAATAAGTAAAATAAATATAAAGAAAAATGAATAAAAGAAAATGAGCTATTTTTCTTTAATCGTCTTATCTTTTTATCTACATTGGAGGAATTACTGTGGTATATATGTTTGCGATGTTGTATTGAGTTCCTGGCGTTTGAAAATTTAATTTTTTTTTTTTTATCTTGGGAAAATTTTTGTTATGCAATGTTTATAGTTTAATATGGTTTATTGTTGATAATTTATAAGAGTATTGTTATGAAAAGGAAGAAAAAAAAGAAAAGAAAGATATGTCATATATATATTTAAAAAAATAGGAAAATGTAATATAATAGTAACGTCCATATGGATTGATAAGTATGCTGTGTAGGGCAGCATTACTTTTAATAAGGTATTTCTCTCTTAATAAAAAAATGTTATTATAAATATTTTATTAAATGTAGGCTAGTCAAGAATGATATTACTTGGCCTATTATTGTAGGCTGTCGATATGTTTCGTGATATCCTTATATCGTTTATTTTACAAATGGATAACGGGCAATGTTGGAAAATGTTCAATAATTTCCATGAGGGGTTTTAGGATAAGTGTGTTATAAAACAGGACTTTTCGGAAAGAAGGGACCGAATGCCTCTGAACGGCCGATAGATTAGGGGCAATGAAGTGTAAAAGACAGTAGAGATGAGATATAGAAGGGGTTAAAAAAAAAAGAAGTTAATTATTGTAAGAGGTGAGGAAGAGAGCTAGGATATTTAGCGGGGACAGAGTGACCCCGGAGCAAGAAGAGTGGGGAGCGTGCTGTGTGGTCCTTCGAGAGGGAGTCAGTCGGGGCCGGGCGGCTAGAGGCCTCTGTGTGCTGTCAGTGGAATGTGCGCTCAACTCAAGGATGTTAGCTGACAGGGCTTCCGATGTCTACGTCAGGACTGCCTGGGGCCACGCCGAGCTTGCCCTAGCACAGATCAACAAGGTACATAGCATTAATTACAATTTTCGATTAGGCCATTTAGTTTTTAACCCAACTCTCCACCGATTCTGGAAGCCCAACTCCAAACGTTGTACAACTCAGATCCATCCACTCGTTCAAATCACTTACGGATAGCTTATCCTTTAATTACACCCCTTAATCTAAAACCTTCGATGTATTGTTTCCTCCCAATTGTTGAATTCATTCAATCGGAATCCCAATTTCTCTAGAACAATTAAAATACAACAATATTTCCTTAACCCGCTTTCTCATACTCAACTAATCCGATTATTCATTAATTTTTTTTTTTAACATATTCTATTAAAGAAACTGCATGTACAAGTTGCGGCTATGTTTACAAACATAGAGGTGAGGTTTGCTGAAAGACCTGTTACCTTCCCACCGGTTTGCAAACCTTACTCCCCGTATTTTATTCATATTTCTTAATTGATTCTACCAATAAGCAATAAAACACAGTTCTAAAAATCAAATAACGCTTCCTCATTTATTCAACTAATTCTTAGTAAGAAATTATTTATTCAAGTTGAATAAACAATACGTTTCTATACACTACAAATACGTAGAGAATTTATTTTTAAATTGATAACAAAATACATTGTATTGTTAATTTTCTATTCTGTAATATGGGCGTCAAATTTTGTCGGGCCACTTCATAACTCTTATGAGATTAACGTACCGACTCATAAATGAAATTTATTTCACATTTTGTTTTTAACTCCCGCATTCCGATGGATGGTTTTCTGAATCTTTTGTTGAAAAGTTTTACAGAGAGAGAGAGTGGATTTAGTCTCGCGGCGAGAATCTCCGAAACGCCCGTTCCAACTCTCTCTCTTAGCAAATAACTGTTTCACGATTCTTTATTCGGATCTAGCCTTCGATTACTCGGCCTCCCGTTTCGCAGAATTTTTGTATCCGGTTGCTTTCTATCGTATTCCACCGAAAAAATTATAAACACAATCAGTACATTAGATTCGGACAGTATTCTCTTATATAAGTTATATAACTCCGATATATTAAAAAATATTCATTAATTGTAATACATACATTTAAATTCCATGTTTGTCGATTAAAATCACACCATAATCGAACGAATGAACAAGATGCTGGATGTAAGGAAGATGTCATTGGTCTCGTATCAGTCACCTGGCTTGATAAGCAATACCAACCTCATTTCTAATCTGTCTCAGGGTTTAAATGTTCCGATAATTGTAAAAATTATTTTGATTTTGAGTCTTTTACCATTATAACTATAATAGTTTGAGCTATCAGAGGATATTTATCTAAAAACATGGTCCCTGATTAGAAAAAACAACAACATAAGTCCTGCATAAATAAAGTAAGTTGTACAATTGAAGATGCTATAGATAATTGATAATGAATTTAGAATTCCATAAAGTATTGCTATACCGCTTACAAGCGTACAACTTACACATATTTAATTTAAAGATATTTCATTGCTAAAGGTGTATTTTAATCATTAAAATCTTTGTTGCCATTAGATCAAATAATAACTGTTAATAAATAATTAAAATGTTGGAGTTTTTATAATAAGTATAACAATTTTTTTATGGTTAACCAGTTTTATTCGTTAAATGTTCATGTGAATGAAATTCCTAGTGTAGAGGGTGTATTATATGTATGTAGAGAGTTTTACATGTATCAGTGTTTGTATTTTAATTGTATACAAAATTAAGAACCTTTCTTATGCGTATTATATTAATTATTATTATTTTTAATGCAGACCGTGAACACTATCGCTTGCGAAGACTGATCCAAGGGTCATACGCATATTTACTAAGTTTTAAAAATAAACATTGTACATAATACATGTAAAAATGAATTTGTTTAGGATTTTCCTGTATTTTAGAATTACTTCCTAGATTTGGCTAAAATTGATATTATGAACAATCATCGTATATATATGTTTTGATAGTTTGTTAAGGTTGGTCTATCCACTGGATACTTCAATCTGGATAGTATCCAGATTGAAGTATCAGAATTGAAAAAAAAAAAATCATAAAATTATTTATTACTTACCTATACATTCCTCTGGGTTATCTCTTTTAGAAAACGTTGTTTCGTTGTAAGCGTTCGAGCATTTTCGGAAAATTTTGTCATACTATATAAGTCGTGTTTTAGATTTTTCCTCTTTCCAAATTTTTTTAAGGTTGTAAATGTAATGTGAAAATGTGAAACACAACCCGATTCAATATTTGATATAGTTTTATACTATATCTTAGGTTGAGTAATTTTTTTTTTTGTTTTAAAATAACTTTTTTTTTCAATAAAGCCTAATATTCGATTTTAAGTTGTAATATTTACTAAATTGTATCGATTAAATTATAATGAATCAATCAAAATTTTAAGAATTTCAGCTCATTAACTTCAGATCGAAAGAATATTTTTATATATGATAATTACTTTGGATGAAAAGGAGAGAAACTAACTACCGATAAGTCCTATCAAAGTGTAATTACACGATCTAATAATACTTTTGGAGAAAAATAGTCTTTAATATTTTTTCATAAGCATTTGGGGAGGTTTAGCCCAAAGCCCCCCTCTCCACTGTACATCCGTCCGTGCCTCAGTTGGGAATAGATTAGTAACCTATGGATAACTCGTTCTCCTCCTCAGTTTGGATTACATAAGGACCTTGAATGGAGTAATCAACCCAAACCACACCGAAAATATGCTGTTAATTTTTTTTCTGTAACATGAAAGAAAAAACTTGTATGTGATATAGCTCTCAATGTCATTTAACCGATAGATTATGTTCGGCTTCGTATGCACTTCGTATTCGAGTAATAGTACTCCCAAATTTTTATTTTTTACATCATTAAATTTTTGACCAGGTTTAAGCCTTTGTGTACGACAGCTGAGGTAGGAAAGGCGAATTATTTCAGCTTATCGGATCATTCTAGACTGAATGAAAGTACAAGATTTTATCAATTAATACCCTCCGGGTATATATATATATATATATATATATATATATATATATATATATATATATATAATATATATATATATATATATATATAATATATATAATACAATATACAATATATATATTGTATTGTATTATATATATATATATATATATATATATATATATATATATATAATACAATTATTTAGGGCTTGATTTATTTTTGTAATTATTATAAAAAACACGTTTGATAATTACTTCGTACTTTGTTTTTTATTTCACTCAGCGTTTCAACACTTAAGGCCATTTTCAAAGGAAGAAACCTCACTTTATCAAATGGAATCAATTGGACTAATTTGCCTATGTCACATTCTTTCATTTAATACATTTTGTTTTTTTCAGTGTTTTATAAAGGAATTTGACATTGTGAAATTAGCCCACATTTATTTTATAAAGTGGGGTTTCGTTCCTAGAAAACGAAAAAAAGGGCTGAAACTTTGAGTTAAATAAATAAGTTATAGTAGGACTTATGGATCAAATGTCTTTGTTTTATTATTAGAAATTATACTTTAAATTTTTAATTGTTTAATGTAAATTCATTACTCTCCAATTCAGTTTAATATTTCATGATTTATTCGCCAATATTTAACCCTTTTCCGAATATTTAAAAAGAATAAACTAATGTAGTATTAACTTTTTATCTTTAATTTTTTTTTTAGAATAATCTGATATGCGATATGTTCTAATCATATAATTATATTTGTATTAAAAATACAAAACTAGGATAGAGCCCTTATAAAAATAACTTGGATCCGTATCAGGCCCTCAAAAGGGCAACAATCCAAACCTAGCTTGCTCGAAGGTTGAGTGATACGACAATATCACACCATCAGTTGTGAGAATGCTCCCATAGATATATTGTTAGGTAATTAAGAGTAAAGTCTCCACTACGTTAAAATTCTTGAATTATAGGGCGATATAAGGGAATATAAATTATTTTTTGACGACAGTGATCTTTTGGGATGCCGACGAAAAAACAAATAAAATAATTTGGAAGAATTCTTCATATGTTTGACAGAACCTAATAATTCAAACCATCGTAAATTATTTCTTTATTTTACAAAGATGAGTTGTGTCAATCATTGGGGGAGGGGCATAATATATAGTGGAACTTCTATTATCAGACACTTCTCTATAACGGACAATTTTATAAATGTTAAATAATTTGATGTTATTGAGGTCTTCCGCATACCAAACGCCTCTCTATAATGGACGCAGAGGAGCCTGATGTAAGCGTTTTGATTGATAAGTTTCTCCATAACGGAGAGCAGGAAACCACTAAAGCTTATATTATCATCAATTATATTTATTATAATAAAATGCTTCAATTAATTATATGTTTAATGGACGGACATTCAATTTTGATTGAAGGGATTATAGGTTTAATCTTTCGTTGTTAGTTCTACTGAAGTGATAAAGTATCAATCCGCATTTATTTAATTTAAGTGCTCCTAAAAAAGTATTCGTAAAGCTTTCGCTCATTATTTGCCCGATTCAAAATTCTCGACATTATAAATTATAAAAGAATTTTACGCAATTTCATACCTTACGATAGAAATCACATAACATTACTCTGTCTGAAGTCGGTCAGGGAAACATGCGCGAGCCAACTATAACTATGTTTATAAACTCTCGTCCTCTATATGGTTTGGACAATGTGTAAACCCGGCTGAACAGGAATTGGTTTTAGACAAAGGAATAGTATGCGCCTACAATGATGGTGGTGAACTTAAAAGACCATAAACATGCCGAACGTTCAAAATGTTGTCGACGTCGAATAGGACCATTCCAACCATTGTGTGAGGGCGCTTCAGCCGGAATGCTTTATATATATATATAAAGCATATAGCTATATTTATATAGCTAGGAGTTTGACTTGGAACTTTCCAGTTCGAAGTAAAACTCCTAGCTGAACACACCTCCCTGCAGAAGACCTGCAAAGATGGGTCGAAACGTTGACTTTTAATAAAATAGTTTTACCACTATTTAGCCTATTTATGACCGCCTCTCCGGACCATCTCCTTCCTTTATAATGCAACGGTCAACTATCAAATATTCAATATTTTTAATTATTCTTTAAACCTTATTAAAAATAATAATAATAATTATATGAGAAATAATAGATACTTTTAAGGATATTTTTTGTGATTATTTTAAGTATGTAGCTTAGATCTCACACAGTCACAAATATTGACCCATGAAAACAAAAATCACTTTTAGAATACTCCCATCTGCAGCCCGAAAGCTCCCCTCCCACTCGTAAATTAGGGAACGACACCTATGAGTTATTTTATATATTATAAAACATAATTCTTGGGTGAGGCAGTTGTATTTATTGTCCAGGAAATGGTCAACTATAAATTTATTACAATTAACATTTTAATCTTCACATTCCAGATGCAACCCTTTTGTATTTGGGAATCCATTAGGCGCCTTTTGGTGATGCCCACATTCCAAGTTTCCTCAGTTGAATTTCCCTGGTATAATGGCTGAGTAATGACTGGCACAGATAGTGAGGGATAAAGTCGTTCTGGGTCTGAGGCATTCGTTCTGTAACGGTTGGTTACTGAGCTTTTGGTCTTGGTCATTTCTTCGGTCACGTCTCCCGACAATGCCTCGACCGTTGGCCCGCCTCACATCTCAACCCTCCACGATCAAGAATTTTCTTCAGCCTTTTTTTTTTTTATTAATATTTTAAAAAAACGTCAATTGTTGAAGTATTTAAGTTTATTTCTTTACTGTCGACAATAATAATCATCTTGTGCTTTCTAATTTACTGAAGAAGACTGAAAATTAAATTATTTTTAAGTATATTAGGATTGGTAAGCGTTCCATTGTTTCATATTTTTTCAAGATATTTCAGCAATCAAATCTCATCTTCAGAAACACAAAGACGTTCTCGATAAATTAATAAGATTTCTTCGTAATCTACGAAGGTTACTTCATACTTATTTTGTAGCTTAATATTTTTGTTTAATTTTTATTTCTGTTTTGTACCAATCCTTTTTATGGTTTATTCTCTTAGTCCTTAAGTTTACTATTTTACTTGCATTTCTCAATTCTATTTTTGTCTGTATTTATCAAGGAATCTTTTTATAAATCAGTCTATTGAACTAAAATCATATTTACAGCGATGTGGTTTAATAAAATAAAATAAAGCTATGACAATCGTGTTGAAAGAAAAAAACAAATAAATCTGTCACATTATGGCATCAACTTTCTCTATCAATGCATCCGCGTTCCTCAGGCTTAGCATATAACATAATAAGCATAATAAAAACTATGTAACATATATCATATAATAGCAATTTATTAAAGTAGTATTAAATAAGGATAAAATCCACCTTATCTTTATAATACGTGGTACAGACCCCTGTTTATCAAATTATTAACATCCGGCTGAAACTTCGTAAATAGCTTAATCTCATCGTAATCTACAAACATTTTTTTTTACGAAAATTCTTGAAATTGGGGCGTTTTCAATATGGAGGTCGTCAAACTATGTCTATTTAATTAGGTACTAAAACTCGTAAATAACCATTTTCTTTCCACTTTATACATGAGATATCTTGAGCACAAAGTCGAGAAAAAAGGTGGCCTTCAAAAACATTGAGCAAACTGGCCTATTTAACCTCGTTATTTTGACAATTTAGAGGTGTAGGTCACGCCAAACGGCTCAATGTTCTTGAAGACCACCTTTTTTCTCGACTTTGTGCTCAAGATATCTCATGTATAAAGTGGAAAGAAAATGGTTATTTACGAGCTTTTATTACCTAATTAAATAGACATAGCCGACCTCCAGATTAAAAACGCCCTGATTCCGAGATTTTCATAAATAAAATATTTGTAGGTTACGATGAGATGAAGCTATTTACGAAGTTTCTGCTGGGTGTTAATAATTTAATAAAAAGGGGTTTGTTCACTTCAATTCACTTGCAAAACAATTGGACAAGATAAACCTAAAAAATACGTTGTTTTTTTCTCGAGAATATTGCTTATCAACTGATATTTCAGTGAAGAGTACAAAGCGAAAGAGGTTTTCGGAAAGCTGTTGTACTACCACCTACGACTGCAAATCTAAAAGCATTCAGTCAACTTCTCATCAATTCATAAATAAAGGTCGTTACAATTAGAAATATTCCTACCATAAGAACAAAACAATGAAAATGTTGCCGGCACATATGCTATGTCCAAATAGGTATTAACAATACAATAATTTTGTCACCTTTTCGTCGCTGATTATATAACCAAAACAATTCATTTTGTAACGATATTTAAAATTTATTAATTAATATAGAGAAGGTATATTTTATCTTTTTATTTTATTATTTTTTATTTATATTTTACTATAAAAGTTTATAAATGCCTTTAAGATAAAGTTAAAAATGATTAGTCCTTTTTCGAAAATCTATGCCTATCCAACCGAAAGATATCTTCAAAATGCATAAACTATGTACTCCAAAACTAAGTTTTTTCTTAATAGTGGCTTTGTTCGTTGTACTTTGTTCAGTATGTATAAAGACTATTGATATAGATTGTTATATATATGTCCTAATTAAAATATTAAGGTTCTATGGAAGTAACGCTACCAACTTATAAAACTTTCTTCAACATATGTTTTTTTATCAGAATTTTGTTTTTCAGCATTTTTATTGGAAAGTATTTCGAGGGTCAACATCAAAGACGTGCTTACACATTTCTCAAACCATGGCGAGCACGAGCGTGTAAATCAGGTATTTGGCTCGGCTCGTTTATGGTTTCCCGCTTGGGGCCACTCCGGCCTCCGTCGTTTTTTGGGCACTCATCAAAGGAAGCTAGCGGAAAGCGCCCTGTAAACGCTAGTGTTCAAAATTCAAAATTTAACAGATATCAATGTTTATGTTCGTAATTTAAATGTTTAGTTTTAAAATTAAGAACTATGGCGTTGTAGTCGACAACTGCTTTATACGTTTGTAGTTTTTTTTTTAATTTGTTCTATTGTAAAGTTTTAGCACTTACTTGTTTGAAATGACTAAAAAAAAGTTTTACAGTTATTCGTATATTAGTTGCTACGATAATTGAAAAATAATAATGAGTCATCTTTAAAAAATAGTCATGAGTATTTTTGTGACTAAAGATTTTCGATGAAGTCTGGTATATAGCATAAACTCCTACCAAAATGTTTCACTATGCTTTGAGATGCCTTAAATTATTGACCAACACATGCTCTGAGGTTCGTTTTAGACATTTCGCATTCTATGGGAAACACGAATATCTGAATCGGTTGTTGCTCTGGGCTAGTGTTTTAGCTTCTTATTTGTGGTTGTTCAATCCCCTGTCGGTTTTTCATGAGAAATCAAACGGAGTTTCGGACAGTGTCGCTTTTAGTGATTTGTGTAGCTCGAAGGTTTTGAAAAGTATTGCGATTTTGAAAAATCTCAAATGTGAGGTTTCAACGAAAATACACGTTTTAAGGTCCCTTAATTCCAAATAACAAAGTTTCATAAATGGTTTGTGTGTATATGTGAACGTGCTACTGTTTTTTGTTTTCGTATTTTCTGGTGTTTTTGAAATGTGTAGAATCATGTTTTAGAGACTGATTTCTTTATAAAAGGAAGGAGATGGTCCGGGGTGGCGGTCATAAATAGGCTGAATAGTGGTAAAACTATTTTATTAAAAGACAACGTTTCGACCCGACTTTGCAGGACTTCTAGAACGGATAAGATACAAAAAGATAGAGAATTGAGAAGTAACATAATATTTAGACAAAAAATTATAAACAATGTGAATAAGCTTATTAAAATTATAAACAGTATGTACATTAAAATATAAACAGAGTAAGCTAAGTAACAAGATCCTAAACTGAAGTAAATAGATGGTAACAATTGTTTTAGTGTAGTGTAGTTTACACTAAAACAATTGTTACCATCTATTTACTTCAGTTTAGGATCTTGTTACTTAGCTTACTCTGTTTATATTTTAATGAACTTATTGTTTATAATTTTAATAAGCTTGTTCACATTGTTTACATTTTTTTGTCTAAATATTATGTTACTTCCACAATTCTCTATCTTTTTGTACCTCGTCCGTTCTAGCCCTGAAGAAGACCTGCAAAGTCGGGTCGAAACGTTGGCTTTTTATAAAATAGTTCCGTCACTCCGGACTATCTCCTTCCTTTATAATGCAACGGTCAACTATTAAATATTCAATATGATTTCTTTATTGTTTCGCTCTCTCTATACTTTTTGTTTTTTCAAACTTCTTCATATCAGTTATTCTGGAATTTTTTAGCTCTTTTCGTATGCAATTTTATTTCTAATATTTCGACTACACATTCTGAGGGAATTGTTCAGGTAGACTGATGACGTCGACTGAAACGTGTGGACGAAGTATGAGATAGAGGAATTATTCCTTCATTTTAAGAGAAACCTGTTACAGATTTCAGTTATTGAAAGTACGCAAAAAAAAAAAAAAAAAAAAAAACTTCTTTATATCAACATTTCGACCTAAGTTTATTCAAGGACGATTCACTCCTCCACGAATTATACGAGTCGAGTTATCCTCTATGAATTTTGAAGTGAATAGTTAAGTATTGAAGAAGGATAGTGTGAGGAAAGATGTGGAGGTGGTGTTTGATGGGACTTAATGAGGAACTGCTATCGTCCTAGAGCAACACGTGGTTGCTGGGATCGGACAAATAGTGAAAGGGCGGGAGGAGGGGAGGGGATTACAACCCCGGTGGTCACCTCCCTGGCCCGCTCCTATACCTTATACCTAGCCACCTCCAGCTCTCTATACCCAGCCACCTACAGCCTTCAATAGCTTCCTCCGCTCCTTCCATCCCAGTTTAACAAAAAGATTTTCCAAAGACGTGGCCAAAAGATCTGCCTGTATGTCGGTACCCTCCTCAATGGGCCTTCTCGGATTCTTAAACTGTCAATCCGACCTCCTATCTCAATTTACGGTCGGCATTGAAGTCCCTGAATAGCGCATAACAGTTTTTTATAAATAATAAAAATCCCAAAACCTTTCACATAAAAACCCAAATATACATCCATAAATATAATGTTCTAAACCTTCAATTTTTTTAGCCTACGAGCCACCTAGAGAGCTGCACTAAAAGTTCAGTAAAATAAAGGATTGACCCAACATCCAATAACTGAATCTTGTCCTAAATTGTTCATTACCCTCCCCATAACAACTGGCAAAAATTCCACAAGTTCCCCGCGTCGGTTATTTATAGGAGGAAGGAAAGAATGACTGAAAAATGACATTTTATAAAAAAATTTCTAGAATATTCCAAAAGATATGAGGTTTATCGTAATTACTGTTCAGTAAAACACTAAAGTACTGTCTATGAAAATAACCCTATAATTTTAAAAAGTATTAAATAATTGGTTTCAGAAATATTTAAGTTATTTTATTTATTGTATAAATTAGGCCATTATACACCAACATTTTATTTATTAGCTATTTTATTACGACGTTTCGACCATCACTAGTGCCATTTTCAAATCTTATTTTACGTCATTTCTGGAGGACGTAGGGGAAACTCTTAAATATCAGGACAATTTAATTTTTCTCTGAAAAATTAATATGGCTTTAATAATGGATATTTAATGGAGGACTAAATAAGATTTGAAAATGGCCCTAATGATGGTCGAAACGTAAATAGCTAATAAATAAAATTTTGGTGTATAGTGGCCTAATTTATGTAACAAATAAAACCTCAAGACACCAATTCTAGGAAAAATGAACCGAAGAGATTTAAGTTATTATGTTTATAAAATCTTCACTTAAAGGAAAAATTGTAATAGATGATACCATATCGAAGTTGAATTTGATTTTTTAAACATTTTTGTTCGTTCGCATCATAATTAATTATAAGTTTCTTTGTTTCCATGATTCTTAATTTCGACAAGTATTCGATATCCACCAATTAGAGATTTCATGATATTGATCATATGGTGTTTAGATAGAAAAATAATAACATAGAAAAATAATAACACGAATTGTCTTAAGAGAACGTATGGCAGCCAAAAAAAAAAAACTTTTTTGGACTTTTTTTTCATCTATAACTCCTGAAAAAGTTATTCATAACGAAATTAAAGTATGTTAAATTGTTCGTTAAATTATTACCATAACGTAATAAAACGATGATTTTATTAACTTTGTTGAATATTGAGATTTATTTTCATAATCCACACTTAAATTATGAAATAAGCTTTCTAAGAGTGTTCAACTCATGGAATAAAAGCTGTTGTAACATTGTGTTTGAGTGATTTAATAAATATCACATTTTTTAAATGTTTTCAAAAAACGTTCGAGGGTCCAGCCATATTTTTATATACCAGTTCTAAAATTGTAAATTTATAACATACTGAAAGCTGTCGCTAGTACTTTTTACTAATGTATCTACATTTATAAAAAAAAATATTTTGAATTTGTAAACACATATTTTTATTGGAGTACATATTAAACAATAGAAAAGGACAGGGCACGTAATGATCTTATATGACCGGAAGACCAAAAAGATCATAGACCCAAGAGAGCGGAAATGAAAAAAGAGGTCGCTTCGGACTGAACTTGGAATGAAGAAAGGAGAAAGACCTGCGGAGGATGCCGCTTGGTTGGATTGAGAAAAAAAAACTACAAAATAAGAGGCGTATAAAGTTTTTAGTTGATTTATTACTATAGATAGTTAATTATTAGTTATTGTCATAAATATTATTAATAATCGGTTAAAACACTCTTAAGTTTTTATTTCTAAAGATATGAATTTAAAAACACAGGTTTGTTTCATCTTTTTGTATGTATATATATATATATATATATATATATATATATATATATATATATATAAATAATAAACCTCCCTCTACCGGTCGCCGGCTAAACCCAGTCCTTTCAGATCGGTCTTAACGCAATCTTTCCACCTTCACTTCAGTCTACTCCTCGGACGTTTACCAACCGATAAAACAAATATTCACCTTTTAGAAATTCTTTTGTTCTTCAGTCCAAGAATTTTACAAGGCCATTTAACTTTCCGCTATTTTATCACCTCAATTATATTAACCGGATACAATTCACGCAATTCGGCTTTGTATAACCATCTGAACTCTCATCGGTATAACTGTTAACTCGTCATTCTTCGGTTCGAATATTCTACGCAATACTTTATTATAAAAAACCTTAAGACGTTGTCCATCTCTTGATGTAAGCGGCCATAAAGAACCGTATGTAGGATGATGGTTTTATACATAGATTATAATTTTTAAGTTCCGGGCCATTAAATATATATATGTGTGTGTATGAACAATGTAATACAATACAAAATTAGCTAGGTAGAGACAACCCACTACTTTTTATTATTTAAATAAAATTGAATATTACTCAGCTTCAATAACCTAGGAATAAATATTTTTATCTATGAACAATATGGTCGTAAACCAACATGATATTTTTGAGGAACTCATTTTTACTCCGTGTTTCAGATGGTTAACGATTTATTAAAATTTAAATATATCTGTGTTCGGAAGATTTTTGTTTACTCATGTCATATATATATATATGTATGTGTGTGTGTGTGTGTGTGTGTATGTATGAATTCGCCATAAGTAAAACGTGATTTTTATTAGTATTAATGTTATGAGCCTAGTTAAGAATAGTATACCATATAACTAGAATTTTCATAACCTTATAATTCCAATGTAAGAGAAATTGGTTTATAGATTTTGGTTTTAATCACGGGCAGACCTACGGAGGGAGGGACTTGGGCTGAACCACTCCCCCCAAAATGATAAAATATAACCATGTTTTATTGAAAAAAATATTAAAAAATTATCTCTTAAAGTACAATTGTTCGTGTAGTTACATTGAAAAGGGCTTTAGGAATCACTTAAACACCAGTTCATATAGGTAGTTAGTTTCTTTCTTATTTTCCTAAGTAATTATCGTTTTTTTATGAAAAAAAAAGCTTTCGGGCTGAAGCCCCCCCAAAAAATTAAATCCTGGATCCGCTAGTGGTTTTAATAGACCCAGAAAGGTAAAAGAAAAATATATTCGCTTTAGTAAAAAAAATCCTTTATTTATTTTATTTTTTTATCTTGAACAGCTTTTTCACATTTGTTACATTAACATGTTGCGACGGTATAAGGTACAAAATATTTGAGTAATCGCAAAACTAAATTACTTTTAGTAATATATTTAGTTTTTAATGATTTTCAAATTGAAATTTAGATATTTTTTTTTTTTTTGGTTTAATATTACAGAACTATATTAGTAGATAACCGCATTCCATAGAACTTACATAACCTCACGATTTCAATAAAAGGAATATTGGTTTATAGTGTATTTTAAATGATCCGTAGATATGCAGTTCATCTACCTCTAATCGATGGATGCTATCGGTGGACGGTCGGATGCCGTGGAGGATCCAAGGTTGGTAAAGAAGTCATCGGTAGAACAGCTGGGGTATAAAAATAGTGAGCTTGGGGTCCCTCATTACCGGGCACCATGTCAGGGTCAGGGGGCCTTATCTCAGCTCTCCTCCATCCTCCTCAGTTTTATTACCTCTACCTCGCTTTACTTCCCAAATGGACTCTTGTAGATCCAATCCAATGGTTCCAACCTTCTGAAAAAGTGTTCAGCCCTACATGCGGTAGCTAACTCTGATAGTAAACCCGACTTGCTTCCATTCAATCCCCGATTCTTCGTAGTATACATCGCTATATATCCATAACGCTATAAATGCGTGTGCTTATAATATTTTTCAATAAAAACAGCAACCTGAATTATAATTTAAAAATTATTTTTAGAGATCAATTATTTGCACCTTTATCACTTAACTTTTTATTATTATTCATCCCTTCTATTTGTTAATTATTTGTGATATAACTTTAGCCTTAATGACGACTCAGAAACTAGGGTCGAAACGTTGGCACCCATAAAAATATGTCTGAATATTCGGATTATTTATCATCCTTGGATAAACTCCCAACCTTAATTCCACGTCCCGAATGGAATGTTGTAGATCCAATCCAATTTTCCAACCATCTAAAAAATATGAGAAGGAGTTAATCGGGGGGTGCGGTCAAATAAATACTAAATTAAACAAATATTATTTAATTTTTGCCGTTGAGTTCTACCAATGGGTAGTTTCTCTTCATGTTGTACATGTCATATTACCAATTTCACATTTAATTATTGTATTTTCTATGTAATACAATTGTAAATTTCATTAAAATAAAAAAAATAAATAATTTTCGCCGACGTTTCGATCCACTTTGCAGGTCTTCATCAGTGCTACATCCTACGCCCTGATGAAGACTTTCAAAGTGGGTCGAAAAGTCGGCAAACATTAAATACTATTTGTTTAATTTAGTATTTATCTGACCGCACCCTCCGATCAACTCCTCATATTATATCTACGGTCAACCATCTCTGCATCATCATCTAAAAAATAGTTGTGGGCTAAGTGCGGACCTCGGATAGTTAAACCCGACTAGGTTCTATTCAATCCCGGATTATTCATAAGTTACGGACTGGACTTAACCCGTAACAAATAATAATAATAATGTTAATTTAACATTTATTTTAATAATTGAGTTTGCTATCTGTGCCAATTGGGGAATCATTTGTTAACAATGCCCATAAGTTTAAGGATAAAAGGACAAAGCTATCCCTAAGATAGCTAGTCCAAGAGATATGTGATAGATTAGAAATAGTTATCTAAAGGGCACAGGCTGGACACAACAAGACCCATTATCAAGACTTAGGGAACAATAACAGATTTCAGAAAAAGGCCCTTTCTCACTGACCTCATATCAATACTAAAGGATAAGAATATCAACTGTTAATAACTTTAACTCATAAACTCGTAACTCCTCCAATCCTTCCCAGACCTGACATCATTCCTTCAACTATTCAAGGGTATATAACTCTTATGGTCATCTAGACTTATCACTCTTGCAGTTACATTCTTGAAGTCATACATTTACCAGGGGTCCAAGATCCATGATCTTTTTGTCATAATCTTGTTGAAGACCTGGAGTGAACTCATATAGTCAACCCATATATTTCTGTATGTTAGATTCCATTTGTAACAGACATTATGAATAATAAAAGTGTTACTTTTAGTCCTCACTGCCTCCGATACGTTAACTATAGCAAACATCGCGGTATATCTATATCGTTTTCAATGTGTGAGATTATAATAGTTGGTAAAAGTTGCTGTATAGGAGGACTTCGATGGAAGTCTTGGGCCAACGTAAGAAAAAAAAAATATTTGGCAAAAAAACAAACAAATATCTAAATTACACTAATTACAACCTAAAAAGAGGTTTGGTTTATAAAATTGAAAACAATGTTTTTTAATTATTATTTGCACCTTTAACGCTTAATTTATCCTCAATTAATGTTTATTATTTATCCTTTTCTCGCTGTTATTAATTTATGTCTTAGTTGCTCTTTTACTTTACTTTATCTCTTATATATTTTATTTAATGTATGGCTATATAGTACTAAAATATATTGTATAATCCTATTTAAATGATTTATTTAAGTGCTACTTTTACATATAGTACATACTATTTATGTATAAATACGTAAATACTGGCTTAATTAAAGATTTAGAGCAGTAGAATAACGAAAAAATGCAGAAGTTACGTTTTTGTACAAAATCTCGGAATTTACACATTAAGTAACAGTTGGTTCTTCTACCTGGCTTTACTGCCCAAATGGACTGTTGTCCATCCATTCCAATGATTCCAACCGTCTGATAAAGTGTTTAGGCTTACATGCGATAGGTAACTCTCTAACAGTCATCCCGACTAGGTTCTATTCAATCACGGATTCATCGTAACATACATCAATATGTCGCAATAAATTCGTAAGATTATAATATTTGTCAGTTGTTATCATTATAATATTTGTCCATTAATATTAACCGTTACCTAAATTATAACGTGATTTTATAGAGATATATAGAGATCTGGTTTATAAAGTTCAAGACATTTTTTAAATTATTATTTGCAGGTAAAACTAGGAAATTTGAGAGGAGGGACAAGCAGAATTTTACAGCCATTTTTTTCATCGCCTCCCTCCTCCCCCGATAAAAGTCATTATTTTAGGTAATATATTTGGGAAGAAATAAGATCATCTAATATCAGTAATACGGAACAACTAAAAAAAAAATTTTCTTAAATAATTTCGGTTCAAACCTGCCTGTTTAATTTATAATCAATTTACGTTTATTATATATCGTTTATATTATGTATCACAATCTTCTTAGATCTGTTTTATATTTACAATATGTTACGTTTTCCTCCAATGTCTCACTAGATTCACTGCGGCGGCTTTAGATTGAGCTTAACAACGTAGAAATCCATAAGTTGTAAGCTCTCTATAATGTTACCATCATCAGAGTTGTAAATTGTTATAAATCAATAGGACAAACACAAATTCTTATCTTACTATTTGCTGATAACGTAATAATATTATAAGTTAAGCTTCAATCTTTTCAGTCAATTCAACATGAGACGGTACGGACAAAATAAGTTCTCTTTATGTACGACACGCATGAGAATAAAATTTCCTAAACGTTTTAATAATAATAATACTTACAATTTAAGTTAATAAAATATTTTTATAAATAAAAATAGAATCAACTGTTACAAGAAGATGATATTTATGTTTCCTAAGTTTTAAAGGTCTCCAATTTAAAATTCAAAATTTATCAAAGTCTCACAAACTTGACCTTTAGTCCAATGTAAGGTCATTCTCAAGTTTTTTTTTGGTTGCTTGGCATATTTTAAATTGTGTAACATTAAGACTTTAATTTTCTATGTATAAATATATTTTTTTCTTAGCATCATTCCGTGCTGAATTGACTGAATTAGATCCTCTAGCTACAACCTATTACCATCACGAAATAGTTTAGGGTTATCAATAAAATTTATATTGCTTCAGCCAGTTTGATTTTAACAAATTGCAAATATTATGCTGAAGCCAACGAATTGGAACTTAGATAGCTGAGAGTTATAAAGTTTTACTATACCGATTCTGGACCATCATCTATCACCTCCTTATTACTCTTAATTTATTCTTAATTATTAAATTAAATTGAATTAATTAATGCATTATTCTTAATTTATCGATTTTTTAAGTTTTATTGAAACCAATCTTCCTGTTTACAAAACGTAGTGTTACGGTTTCAAAACTTTGTGAAATCATCAATTATGTCATAAATAAAACTCTATATTTACACTACATTCTATCGAACCGTCATCAGAATGTATGTTTGCGTGTATAAATATCAATATGCAGAAATTATGTTCAATGAGACGGCTGTATTCCAGAAACGAAACAAAAATAGATATTCAATAATCTGTTTTCGGCGTACATCTTGTGCATTTGAGATAATATATTCTAGTGCCAACATTTTAAATTCTGTAAATGTTCACAAAAACGGTAAAGCAGTAGCTTCATCATCGGATATGACGTGTATATTGCTCTCTTAATGTGTGATGGGAATAAAAAATATTTTGTTATTGTTACTACTTATTTAAATAAATAATTGTTTGAAGCATACAAGACACTTTCATTTTTGTTTGTGTAAGAATTTCTGGTCAAGATACAATTGTAATGAAAAGTTGAGTAATACCTGATTTACCCAAAATAACTATAAGGTTGTTGACCTTTAGAAAAATCAAAAAATTTGGTTTCTTTCTATTAATCTGTTTTAAAATAGGAAGAAATTAATCAATCGAGTTCATTGTTTTATTTCTATTCTTAATCATATTTTAAAATATAATTTATTGTTACTGGCTTTACCTAACGTTACACTGCACATCAATTAGTTACAAGTTTATCAAGGTGTTCATTCTAAAAAAAAATTGTGTAAAAAAACATCAGTTTTTAAAAAGTACAACGCTCCTAGAGCGATGGAGCGTGAACTAGTCGAAGGTCGGGTTGTTTCATCTAGGATTGATCGATCCACTTATTTGATTTATTATAAGTATTAAACAAATAAGAATGTTTTAGATCAACAAATAATAAATTTTAAACACAAAGTTTTCTGCTAATGTGTATGAAAGTGATTTTAAAAGTAACAATTCGAAACCCTACGATATCAATCAATTGGGTGCTTCTGAGGTATCGAATATTCTTTTTTAAGACATAATAAATAATTATTTGATTAATTAATCGTTTATAATTTTAAAAAAAATACACATATTTTATTAATTTTACTATAATAAAACATTTTATAGCAATAAAAATGATTAAAAATGATATTTGTACCCTTCATTTAAAAAGATATTTACTAATTTATTTATATTATGAGTGTATTTTCTTAAAATATTTGATTATTTTATACAATGTAAATAATTATGATTATAATTCTATTAATGATGCTAAATCGGACCTATAAATAAAAATATTGAGTTATTGAAACAAAAGTTTAGAAAATTTAAAATAATAAATAAAAACCTCCTAAACATTAACTTAATATAGGACTTGGTTCTCTCTATGTACCGATTAATCCTCTTAATTATTTCTTACAGAGGCTGAGTGTGCCCTACAAATGTTTCTATATCTCAGAGTTCATCAGCGACTGACACAACATTTTTAAAAATTGTAGAAGAGTAAATTTCTAAAAACAAATCTACTATCATTGTTCGTATAAAATTATGATTTTTTTATATTATGTCTCGATAAATTGCAGACGTGTTTTACTGTGTCTTAAAATCATAGTATCAGTATGATTAATATTATGTTAAAGAATTATTTATTTGTTAGGTTCTTTTATTTTAATATTTTTCTGACTGGCAATCCAAATTAAAAAACGGACTTTCATGACTACGTGATCACTTCTAATATTTCAAAGAAAAAACATTTATTGAACGCGGGTCTACCCCTTAATAGGAACGATTTATTTATTTTTATTGGTTGCATTTATTTTATTCATATGCATTCATATTTCTAAAGTATCAACCAGAACCATAATAAGGGCTGTTTTCAGAAGAGTGGGACGTAATTTTGTCTTACCATCATCCGCCTGCCTCAATTCTACTATTTTAGGTAATATGAGGGCTTTAGAATCATAACACGCTAAAAACAAATTATAGTACCTTCTAGGCAGAATGAAATTTTAAAGTGAAATTAAGAATTTTTATCAGAAATTTTAAAATCTTAATCTGAAAATAAAATTTGGCTTAATGTTTGCCACCTTCTGTACTCAGGAGCCGGAGACGAGTGTTCCCTTTGTCCCATCTAGTTGCGGCCATGCTCCCAGCAGCTGGAGGAATGCGAAAGTTGGAAATGAAACTCCAACCTCCGAGGCACAAAGTGGCGGCACATCAAAGATTACCCCTAACCTATCATCAGCAACATCTTGTGCCTCATGTATGTCTGATTGCAACCTTCCATTTCTCTGATTGGGCTATTCCTATTGTTTAATGTTGAATCGTAATTTTCAATAAATGTGTGCTAAATTTTAAATTGGACTTTGCTAACCTTTCCGTCCGTATGCCAAATAGCTGGCCGATTACTGCATATAAATACCAAAGAATTGGTCATTCAACACGCTTTAGTAAAATAGATGAAATCCATTATATGCTAAACCCTAATTATCCGGAAAAATTTTTTAAGAGTTGTGGTTCTTTCAGATACCAGTGAAATAGTTTTAATTAATATTACAAAATTTTCACTTTATTAATTTTACCCTAAGATCAATTTTAAATATAATAAAACAATAATAGTAAAAAGTATCTAGAGAGATTTTCGAAAAGTTAACATTTTGTCTTATTTTTTAATTTTAAAGGGTGGAATTTCGAAGCACAAAACTGGGTTCAAACATTCTATTTAATGTGGTCTGGATTAATTACTACTTTTCATCAATTTCGGAGAACCTGATTAAAAGATGCTATAGTACGGTAATCCGTCCTTGATTTATAATATTTAATTTATTTCCTGTAAGACATAGTGTGAAGTGGGTAGACGATGTTGATAAAACGGTGGTTATAATAAGAGGAAGGACTAGTTAACAGAAATGTGTATATTGTTTGAAAAATACTTGAATGATCTCCATAATATAAAGACACTTTTATTTGCTGAGCATACAATCTATTATACCTAGTTGCGCCTTATCTAGAACAACCCTCGTCGTATGAATGCTGTGTAACGAATCTATATGTCTTAAGATTTGAGGGAAATGTTGTTTGTTTCCTTGATCAAGCGGCTAGTCAACTCTCCGTAGGCTACTAAAGTAAGGTGAAAGAAATTTTATAAAGTTGCTTGCTATTCGGAACTGGTATATAAATTAATACCCTCTTACAAGGGGAGGCTGTAGTCAGTGGTTCTCTGATTTCAACCAATTTTGTTTTTTCGGCGATATTACATCGAAAAATATTGGACACATCTGGCGTTCTTTCCAATGGGCCCATTTTTGTTTGCCCGAAAAAAAATCATCCAAGAAAATCAAATGCTAAAGATTTTATTTTGTTATTTATATAAGAATTCGTATTTAAGAGTTTTGAAGGGCCCTAAAAACGAATCTAACTTTCTTTTTCATAAAAATTTACTTGGCCTCCTTTATACTGGAATCGCCTTTTGGTTTTTATGATTTATGATGCACTATAACTCATGTAATACTATAGTCAAATGTTTTTCTTACTCTGCACAAAAAAAAAAAAAAAAAATATATATATATATATATATATATATATATATATATATATATATATATATATATATATATATATATTATAAGATTGATATATTGTAAGCTAAAAATCCGAGCAAAGCAAAGCCAAAATTAAATAATATAAATTTTGTTTGAGATTATATACAATTTTTTTTTCTCCAGTCCTAGGGCTCATTGGAACGAAACCCGGGCAATGTGTCCAATATTTTTCGACGTAGTTTCACCGAATAAACATCAGGGGAAGCCCCTGAATATAGCTGTTATAGATTTTAAAAATCTTTCTTATATATTATCGATTAATAAGGCAGTGATGAGACTTAAGACTATATCATCGGCAGTGGTGGGGGTGTGGGGAGGGGGAGCTCAATGGGGAGCCGATGTCGGAAGTGGCGCAGAGTCAGCTGGCCAAGGACGCTCTTCCGCCACTTTTTTTTTCTCTTCCTCTCTCTCACTCTCTTTCTCTCTCTCTATCTCTCTCTCTCTCTCTCTTCCTCTCACCCACCACTTTGCGACGGTGCCATGCGCCCCAGCATAGCTTAATTCTCGGTTTAGATCATTCCTGTGACATCAATGGTTAGAAATGGCGATGAATGTTTGTCTTAAACTATATTCTACAATTGGAATTATGTTCCATTACCATGTTAATATCATTTACACCCATAAATTCTTCAACCATCTACATTCTCAAAACCATCTCTTTCTCAACCATTCCCTTATTTTATCACGCCATGTTGAATATGTGGAATTTCTAGGAATAGCTCAATTAAAAATATGGATCAATGACTTAGCAAAAATAAGACTTGTATATCAGTCTCAATCCTTAAAAAAAAAGAATAAGAATTCTCTATCCTTAATCACTGGCGCCGGCACTATTGGGCACTATCTTCACCCTCCCCCCTTTCCTCCTCCTCATAATATTTAATGAAGGAGAACCAGCCCCTCCAGTATTTACTTAATATAACTAACAAAAAGATATTAATTATATTACTAGTTGGTACGTGCGAATAATTCGCATATTCAACACACATGAATGTAATATGGAATGAGTAAACTCAATGCGTAAGGTGTTTTTTTCGTTTGTAGAGAATTTGAAAACCTTTCAGACTAATAGCGCATAACAAACAGCACCATTAATGTATACATTTCGAGTTATGCGCAGATAAAATTTCTTTTTCTTCTTAACTGTCTCCTGATTTTTCTGTGGGATTCGCTTATTTTCCTCATCTGCAAGGGAGGATAATGTTCAAAATGAATGGGTTTGATGACGAATTAAAAAAAAAAATCACCTTTGAGAAATAATACTTTATATTGTATTATAAGACCGATTATAAACTGAGTACTGAAGTATTCTTTTCTCTATCGTGTTCTACCCCTTGAACACTGAACACTGTTGTGATGTTACAATCGCCATAGCCCTACAATATTTCTCAAGTAGCGGCTACTATGTTCTTAATTAATTTCGTCTATCTCATATAGAATTAATATAACGTGCACATTACATTTTATAAAACGGATATCCCAAATTTCATTAAAAGTTACGGACAAGCACACTTGAGTTACTTGAACTCGCGTAAGGATATACTCAGGTGATGGTACCCGCAGGACTCTTTGACGTAATCGATCAGCGGAACTATGTTTTTGGGTTCCTTTATATTTTCATACTCTTATAATTTAAACATTGTATTGCTGTATGGTATCACTTCAAAATAAATTTATCACTATATTTAATATAGTGAAAAAAATATTTCATCATAATGCCTTTTTTATAATAAAACATTCTCAAACCGACGTTTCAGAGATCCCTTCTACCACCAGTTTTCCATTCTTTATTATTGCTCATTGTTTTTGATTTTTCCTATACTTAAAATCTATTAAAAAAAGAATTGTCATATTATACTAAATATTTTTGTTTTTTAAACGGCGTTTTATTCTAGAGAACGCACATTGGTTTATTATCTATATCCAATATAATTTAAAATTTATCCAATGTGATTTTCCCGGAATATGACAGCGTTAAAAAAAAAAAAAATGTACTTTTTTATTTATTGTAATGAAATATTTTTATTTGGTTTTTATATCTGAGAAAATTTAAAGCACTGTTAGAACGTTATTAAAGAAAGGAACCCTTATGATGGAAGTATGTTCTCCCTTACACATACTAGGGTAGCTAGTAAATAACGAGAGTGGTGCTCTAAAATATTTTATTTTGATTATATACACATTTACATATTATCATATTCAGTACACCCTTCCTTCATCCCTACAACGTTCCATACAAATCCTTCATTGTCTTAATTAGAGATGGAAGTCTTCTTCTGTCAGCTTCTTTAGGGCGCTTTCTGCTTTTTCTTTCACAAATTCACCATACTCAAATCTTGTTTCTTTTAATGCAGATTTCACCTTGGGAAGCAGATAGAATTCGCAAGGCGCAAGATCCGGCGAATAAGTTGGAATGTCTAGCACTGGGATTCCGTACTTGGCCAGAAACCTCTTGACATACTTTAGGGGATAAGCCGGGTCATTGTCATGGTGAAGAACTCATGATTTGTCCTTCCACAATTCGAGTCGTTTTCTTCCTCATCCCTTCACGGAGTTCAGCAAGAACGTGAATGTAGTAATGTTGATTTATAGTCTGTCCTTCAGGAACCCAGCCAAGGTGCGCAATCCCATGAATATCGAAAAAACAATGGCCTCGTTACTTTATAGCCACAGCTCGTATATGTATGTAGATAAAGGAAACCCCCATTTTTTGGCACCCTTCGGATCTTTAAAATGTTTTTGTCCCGTTTTCAATCGCATAGGTACTTAGTTCAGCAATTTCGGTCCTGTTAGATCTCTAATTTCACAATATATATATATGTGAAACAGTGCCTTTCATTTATTTTTTATAGTAAAACGGAATGAGCCAGTTTTCAGCACCCTGAAGTACGAGTTTTATGCCACCCGTCCTCAATTTTCAAAACGCCAAAGAATATGCGAGCGCATAAGGGATTCCGCTTCAAATAAGCGAATATCGTCAGCCCTTTACCATTCCCTACGCTTAATATTCTTCAAGAACTGCACTGGGGTTTTTATCCTATATGGTTATGTTTAAATATACTTCATAATAGTTGGAAAATGTACAATAAGTATCACCTAAAATTTAATTTTTTAATGGTCATATATTAACACAAACATTGGAGAGCATTAAATGAAATGTATAAGACCTCGTTGGTATAGGAAAAGTGATGGAACATACGACTGGTTAAAAAAAGACAAAGCAAATAGAGTAGCCAAACGTTTGGCAGTTAGTTGCTTGTTCCTGATCCGGTGGAATGGCAGATCTCTTGTTCCAGGTAGAAACGGCCGCTAAGTGCCCTTTCATTGTCCCTATTCCCCTCAAAGATTGAAGCAGGTAGCCGATCCATGGAATTGCGGGCTGCTTTGTTGTAACCACTGACGTCTCTCTCTCTCTAACTGCCTCAATTGCCACATAGTAAGCCATTGGCCCTAACATCTCTCTCTCTTCTAGAAATATCTTATTTAAAGGGATCCTTTTCTTTCGTCGTGGTTGCATGGCTTTCAGGCTGATTCGTTAACCCTGCTGCAACTGCCTTATTTTTTCTTATCCTCAAAGTATTTCTCTAGTATTCCATGTTAAAAATTATAATAATGAAAATTGTTTACTGTTATTTAATTTGGAGATAATTGATATATAGGATACTTACAAGGGAAGGTCACAGCCAATGGATCGCCTATTTCAAAAACTTTTTTTTTCAGCGATACTACGTCGAAAAATAATACTCATGTCACGGCGAGTCGTTCTATGTGCCCTTAGAGCCGAAAAAAAATATATAATTTCAAATAACTTTAAGATTTATATTATTTATTTTTATCTTTGTGCAAAACAAGAAAAAAGTATTGCCTAGGACATTAAATGGGTTATAATGTATAAATACATAAATTACGAACAAGTTACCTAGAACTTTTATTTAAAAGGTTTCACAAAAACTGTCGAAATTTAAGTTTTTTTAAAAAAAGTTTCGTAATACTTTCAACCTCTATTTATAACATTTATTTCCATATCAACCATAAATTCTCACTTTATGATGCTGTTTAAAAACGTTCTAATTATTTTTATATTTCTAAGAATAATCTCATTTTTCTTATCACTATCTATATAATTATTTCCATCCAAGCCAATTAATTTATATTTAATGTATGCTCGTTATTTATATTTTCCTCTTTTTTATTTATTCGCTCTCATAAATTATCCTTATATTACGGATTTATTTTTAGCCCTGATGACTCGGAAGCTAGAAGATAGAATCGCCGGCACCCACAATAATAAAATATGATTGAAAGTCCTATTTATCTTGGATGATAAATAGGACTTTCAATTATATTTCTTATTATGATAAGAAATATTTAATTATAATTTATATCTAATGACTTAAGTCAATGGTTTATTTTATTAACTGATAAATACTAACTTAAGAGAATTTCTAACGAGTCATTTCGGTAGTAGAGATGAGCGATGTTCTCATAAATTTACTTTCAGAAGCCAGATCATTTAACTGATTCACTGGTACTCACAAATCTCTCTAATGAATTAACATTTCTGTCCTCCCCGTCACCAGATCACATAACTTTTTCATTTGGCGGTGAATAATTTCACCATCACTATTTTTTTTTTTTAGTTTCTTAAAAAAAGGAGTAAATCACGATCTCAACTCTCAAAACTCTGTTCATCACTTTTTATAATTTTTAATGAAAAAAATCTGTTTCTTTCGGGTTTAGGAATTATGTTCCTATCCCTAAAGGAGACGGCTTCAAATTCTCTTGAGAAGGAAATGTTCACTCATATCTGCACCGACATATAAACGGACTAGGAGTTGTAAATCATTGGGATGATAACAGCTTTTCAGCTAAAAGGACACATAGAAAAGATAAAATGAATTAAAACACTGTGGTATCAGATAAATGTTGGAAACAATTAATTCCCTAAGTCTTATACTACATTATGGGTAAGTATGTATGTACATATTTGAAACTATATGAGTGCTATAGAGCTTACTATTATAATATTTTTCAAGCCATATTTGAAACTTTTTTTTTTTTATTAAATATTATACATGTCGTATTGACTAGGAATTCCGCCGTTTCTTAATTTGTTGTTTTTATACAACGCCAAGATTAATATTGTTTAAAAAATATAAAAGTAATATATTGTTATCTATTCATTTACTTCCACCGTAGAGCCCTTGTAATCCGGACTTGATTGGACAAAAACCCGTCCGGATTAAACGTTTTATTCATAAATAAACCTTTAGCTTCAGCTTAATCTAATTTAACAAGCCACAGAGGTGATGAAGTCGCAGATTTGAAGTTCTTTACCTACGAATCGTGATAGGGTTAACAAAACACAAATTGCGATAGATCACTATTCAAATGTAAAATTTAAAAAGAAAATCCAGAAGGGTAAAAATTCTGGAACCGACAAAAGGAACATTCTCGCAAATATTTGAGAACAAATATTACGCTTGTTTGAGCTGTTGAAAGGATTTCTCCAGAAAAATTAGTAGTGAACTGGAAGTAGAAGGAAGAAGGAAAAAAAAAATGAAATCCAAAGATAAAATATAAAGACGAGGTGGAAGAAAGCCTCGCGGAACATGGCATTTGGTAAGAGCAAGCCGTGGGCAGAGAGCAATCAACAAATATTTTAAAAGGTTTTGTACCACAGTAGTGAAAAAGTTCTGTATAAAAAAGTGAGTTTATATGTTTATATATATATATATATATATATATATATATATAATTAAAAAATGTGCAGTACATAATGAATAGAAATATATCATTTTTGGACTGACTGAAAAATACTTATCGTCCGCATGTTCATAATTCGTCTTTGATTTTGGATAATTTTCAAAACAGAGTGTGTATGTCATCTTATTTCTCGCCACTTTTGCAACGTTGTTACAGCGTTATTTTTACTCTTTTTACTTTTTTTCTTAACCTGCCTGCATTAATTAGCCGCATGCTTTATCGGAAAATGATTTGCGGGACTCTACTGTAACTTCTCATTCTATGTAGAAGTTGCTACATTTTTTAATTCATATCCTGTATAACGAATAACATTTAATCTGCCCCATGGCAGTCAATCGTTCTTAGATAAATATTATTTTTTTACCTATAATTTTACTCCAAGCCCTGTTATCAGTTGCGCTCGATTTCCATGGCAACATAATTGTTATAATGACACCTGCTCCTTACCTTTGAAACTGAGATACTAAGAAGCTTATTGACAATGTTGGAAAAGAAAGAGGGTGTGACAACTATTGTACTTCTTCTTCAAAGGGGCAATTGAATCTTTTGAACCGGTAGGAAAGTAGTCTGCGGCAGTCCAAGGGTGGGTGGTCAGGGAGGACAAGGCAGCCATCCTGTATTTGCCAGCTCCCCCATCAATCACATGACCCCATGCCTCCTAACCTGGATCCAACTGCTATTTTCCTCTTGCAATAAGTTAAGAAGACGCGTAAGGCAAAAAAATGTCGTTTTTATAAAATATTTTTATATAAAAATAGAAATCCATTCTGACAAAAATGATAAATAATTTGTGTACTTAAAGAAAGTAATATAAATACTTCAGCAACATTTACCAGCTAATTTATGAAAGCTAGTGTTGCCCAAATGCGAGACCAAGACGAGTCTTTTTTTACGCAGTCTTGGTCCTGGTCTTGGTCTTGCTGCAGAGTCTCGCAGTTACCTATTTATTAGCCTATTACCATAGAGGTACTACTGTAATTTTTCAGATTGTGGAAACTTAACTAAGCCCGAATGAAAAATTAGAAGAGTTAAACGCAAAAATATATTGGTTATACCGATTCTTTGCATACAGTAACTAAAATTGTCAAGTGTTAGTAACTATTTTCCCTCAATTTTTATTCACAAAAACGATATTTTTTTTACCATTATTGATCTTGGTCTGGCAACAGTCAGTCGGTCCTGGTCTTAGTCTTGCAAAGTGGTCCTGGTCTGGTCTTGGGCAACACTAATCAGAGCAAGAGATCGGATGTGTATTTTAAGAATTTCTTCTTGTATTATATATCATGCCTATTCTTAATGTTTCTGCATATCTTTTCTTTTGTGTTGGCAATGAAATTCATCTGTACCTTCTGTAAAATTATGTGCATATAAAGATAATTTTAACTGTGATTAACTAGATTTAAATTGTTCGAAATAATATTTCAATAATTTTTTTTGTGAAAATACAAAATTTTATTTTTGGTAAATAAGCAACATTTTTTTTTCAAAAAGTAAATGGCTGAAATACTCACACAGTCAAATTAATTAGTGTTCTGTTTTATTTTTTAATAAAGAAACAATAATAGTTAAGCTTAAATTTTAATATATATATATCGCTGTAATCTATACAAATATTAAATAATACCAACAATAGCATTTATGAAAACCACATATGTATATTTATATAATATTGTCGGAGTCCGTATTATATTAAGCTCATGTTACGTATGGAAGCCTCTTCTAATCTTTTGGGTGCGCTCGTGTTCCTTTGGTTCCTCAATTATAACTATTCTCAGTTACGATATCTTATTTTTTCTTTAGTTAATTATCTAATTCTTTCATATATTATATTAGAGATTAATGTGAAATGGTCAACTGTTTCAAATGAAAAAAAATTAAACGTACTTTAGGGGAAGCTGATATTGAAAATTAGCCATCTAAGCCATGTTAGAGAACATCAATCAGAATAAAAACTACATTTTATTTATAACTGCTTGATTTTACACTGATATAATGAATTTAACCAACATCGTTACTGCCGTTTTCGAGAAAATCGTAAAAATGTGTGTAGTCCATTATATAAAGTGATACTTCTGGTTAGCCAATTTTGACGAAAAAGTTTCTGTAACATCCCTAGCGTATAAAAACCTTAAATTTCACTTTCGTACGACTTTTAGTTTTTGAGCTAGACTGTTAACTCACACATAGACCATTTTCACGACCGCAATACTTTCCTTTATTATATATTTCATATATAGGTAAGTGAAAGTAAAAAAATTAGTAATTGTTAAACGGGTATTGAGAGTTTTTTTTTTTTTTGTTAACATGTAGTAATAGTGGAATTCTGCTTCCCCTTAACTTTAACTCTACTCAAAGTTGTTCCATGTTTTTAATTATGTGTATTTGATACTTATATAAATCCATTTATTCATACATTGAAACCAATCTGATTTAGAAAGAATGCTGAGAAAATTGTAAGAATAAATCCAAAATATTTTTCTCAAGTAAACGATCCGGTGGATAGTGGATCAATTTTCAGGTATTACATTAAAGTAGCTATTCGTTTTTCGGTGACAAATAGGCATTTGACCAATGGTTGTACCAACCAAAATATAATGCTAAATATATAAAAATGTTATTTTTATTTTGAAGATACATCAATTTTAAAATTGTATACTATATATATCTAATCTATGTATCCTAATTTATTGATTAAGTTGAAATTTTAAATTATGTTCAGTTTTACGCCTTGTGTCGGCTAAGATTTTCTCTGAAGCGAGGTCAATGCTGGAATTCACTCCTTGCCTGTCGCCCAACTCGTTTCTGAAATGTGTTGTCACTCAACACGTTACGATATTGGTGTCGGAAGAATCTTGATGTCCTTCTATCCCCCACCTGTGTTAAATCGTTAAAACGATCTTTTCCTCCACGAACTGATACCTATTTTTTTTTTTATAATCATTTTGAGGTATAAATAAATTTTAATTTCAATAACTATTTTAAAAACAATAAAATTCGTTAAAACTGATTTGCTGCGGAATGTAGCTAAATCATTGAAGATAGTGATTGATTTAAATATTGATTATTATTTTACTAATGGCTATTAACCAATCTCTTCTTTTTAGTAAAATATTATATTCAAACTTAATATTTAATTTTTCTATAGGTGTTGAATATCCTTTAATTAATTCAAATTTCCATTGTAGTCGTGCTTGTAATAATAAATTTATGATTGGTAACGTTTTCAGAGCTTTTAGCGAAGGAATAAGTGTGTATAGATTTAAATAAATATTTCTGGAAGATTATTTTTTTTTTTGTATTCTATGCATTTGATGCAATAAATATAGTTGAATGTTTTTTATTTTTCCGACCTAATTCACTCATAGTTCTTCTGATTTCACCATTGACTTCTTTTTAATTGAATCTCGTACGATTGGTTTGATTTTAAGTCATTCATTGCCTCAACCTTAAAACCTCAGCATCTCTTGAGTTATTCGACCAGTTGACGTTGCGCTCAAATTGTTTTTAATTACGGAATTCCTCATATGGTCTCATTAGACTCTCAATTATTTACGGAGATTATGCTGTACAAAATACGATTTGAATTGCTTTTTATGTCGAATTCTTGAATTCGCATATGTACATATCCCACACATATAATACTTAAACCTTACAAATGTTACTAATTTCACCCTTGAAATATTATTTAAGTTAAAAGTTTTTTCTGTGTAAACATTATATTAAAAATTTATTATCTCCTCGATCCTCCCCGAAAGAATATTTTATATATGTCATTGATCAAAACATACAATAAATATATAAGCTCATTTTGCATGTAATATAGATGTATATAATTTGTAGAATTTATAAAAAAAGGTTTGTAGAGTTTCTTTGATAAATGTCCTTCAGTCCTATAAAATTTCATTCTAATTGTTTTTAGTAGTTATGTGGTGCATGAGTACAACTTTTTTTTATCCATTAACATTTCTATGTATTACTTTTTTGCTATGTTAAATCTTGCAGTTTTTTAATGAGAGTATATTTGCTGTTCATGTTTATTTTTCTAATCATTCCTACCTTAAATCGAGTTATTAACCTTTGCCTGAAATAATATAATGCGATAACAGCTCTCTTGGTCATACTGAATAATTTAATTTAACATGATTACACTATATAAAATAATTAATACAATTATATGTTATTAATTTTTTAGTTTAAAGTATTAAATTAATAAATTTGGTAATAAATAGCTATTCCCTTGGTTGAATATATGTTTTCTTTGTTCAATTAAGGGCTGACTGTATAAACTTTAATAGAACAGTCAATACATTTTATTTGTTTTAGGGGTGAAGCCCTATACAGATTAATTGTCCATTTTTCATTTACAATTTTCTAAGATGTAGAAACTTCATTAAAAATATATTTCTTTTCTTTAAACAAAACAAAACTAGATAAATGGAAAGAAAAAAAAATTTTAAATAAAGCTATAATGAATTATGATTATGGAATTTTATTATATATAGAACAGTATTATTAGAGTACACACATTTAATTCACTTAATACCATTTATTCTGAGCAATGTATTGTTTATTCCTCAATAAAAAAAATATAGTTGAGGTATCTCGTTGTATATTCAATTTCATTTCTTGCTGTTGATATGTGTATTGTTTTCAATTTTATTTAATACTTGTATTCGTAAAACGTGAACTGCGAGATTTATGTAAACTTTTGCTTTATCTTCAACTTTCCTCAGTATTTCTTTCTTTATGGTTTTTATGTAGAACATGAAACAAACATGCAGTTGTTATGGTTTTGTTCCTTTCTATTTTATATATCTTGGAAATGTTATTATATATGTAATGTAACAGATTATCAATATAATCCAGTTGTTTCAAGAATGTACCCAATAAAATTAAGAACAAAATGGATTACAATCAGAATTAAAAAAGTAATTATCTAGTGAAATTAAAAAAAGTAATTATCACATGAAATACAAAACTTTTTTTCAATTACATTCAATTTATTAATTGGGTTAATAAATTACATTATCATTGAATATATGTAGAAATTGCAATTGTACTATTCAAAAAACTCTGTGCAGTTCAATGATCATTTTTAGGCCAGGTATGATTAATTTTAACCTATTTAGTGAGTGACTCATATCAAGTGTCAGTTTTTAAGAAGTAACGTGAATAAATGCATTATTAAGTAATCTTATCTTGTATACCATTGCTTTATGGACAAACTCTTCATTTATCTCTTCGTAAAGCTCAGAACGTGAAAAATTCTGTTTTGCGTACCTACTTTAGATTTTAGAAAATAGTGGGATAACTTAAAAAAGGGATTAATCACTCTGGTAGGTTACAGAGAACTACGTAAATGTTGGAAAACTATTCTCCTGGAACATTAGTCCGGGATTATTTAATCAAATTAATTCAAGTAATTCTACTCTGATTACCATTAATAGTTTATAGCTAGCTTGCTTATTCGAGGTCGAAATAGCTTCCTTTTCTGTTGTCTTCGTGAGTACAGTATTTTAAGTGAGAAATCCATGATGGGTTTCACAGTTTATTACACTCCATTTTAAATATTTTTTTAATAATCTGTTTGTTCATTGAATTAAATTAAATTCGAGGATATTGCTGTTTGGGCTTTATCGATTTAGCTTCACTTGGAGTACTTTCAAATCGCATCTAGCTCCTGTGTTAAGTAACGAGCTCTTGGAGGCGAGAGTTTGAAAATAAAAAAAGAATAAAGGGCAGGGAAGGAGGAAAAGAAAAAAAGAAAAAGAAATTGGATTCCACTCATATCTGCCTTACGGTGTGACCTCAAGGCCAGCCAAGGACAAATGTATTGTTTGAAATCCGCAACTCCAGCTCCAACGCTTTCACAAGACTAATAATGCCTTCTCGATATATTTTCAACTTAGTGAGTTCTCTGTCTATACAAATTCTTTTTTTTTTTTGTGATTGGCATTATTGACTGTTCAGAAGACGCGTATATCTTTTTTTTTTTATTAAGAAAAATATAAGAATTTTGAAACATTTTTACGAAAATCCTCTTCATTTTTTAATTGTTTATTATTGACATAATTAATAACAGGATGACCAGCAGCCTTGAGTTTCTTGATGGTCGGGAATTTTTAGTACATTTAAACGTGATCAAACCCATTTTTAGTCTAAGTATACCCAGTAAATTTAATAGTAAAAACATGAGTAAAGTTTTTAACAATTTTAGAGAAGAAATAATTAATACTGATTGTTACTTATCAAAAAGTCCCAGTTATTTTATTTATCCAAAGTTTAAAATAAATTCCTTTAATTTAATATCAGAGTTACTATGTTATTGTTACTTTATAATTTCCTATATAAGTTTTTCTTGTCACATATTTTTATTCACTAATTATTAATTTTATTCTTCACTACGTAGATATACTCGTCTAATTATTTTTTTTTTAAATTTCTTATATAGGTTAGTCTAATTTATCGTATATTTTTCTGTATTATCACACTTACCATTATTCTGTTATATAACTTATCACAATAATCACATACATTTTTACGCCTGATCATTTTATAATTTATTTTTCATATCTTGTTATTTTATTAAATATGTTTGTTTTTTGTTTTAATAATATTGTCCTTTCACAGCCCTGATAAACATCTGAAACTTAGGTTGAAGCGTTCGCGTAATATTTTTTTCACTTAATTTACTATTTGATCTGTTTTTGTTGCCATTGATTTTTGATATTTGAGAAAGGTTTTCATATTGGTAGGCTGTGCATTCCATTCACAATTTTATTGAGGAAGTGGAATGGATTGATGGTTAGTTTCGTTAGTAGTGAACGAGATCGGCTATTTCTGGAATAACAACGCTCCTTCTGAGGCGTCCTTTGTATTGGGATGTTAATGTGAGGTGTTTTCCGGGTCGGATGGTTGGAGGGAGGGAGGGGGTAGAGGATGTTTCAATTTTTAAAAAACTCATTCACTTTTGGTTAATATTTTTGAAAAGCGGATAAAATAAATTTAATGGCTTTCACTATATTTTAAAATTGAATGTGTCTGCGTTACATGTTGTTGACCCTGTAAACTATTTAGGAAAATAATTTATGACTCGTTTTGTTTTAATAAAGAATTTAGAGTTGTTTTTTTTTAATCCCAATTTTAGGCCAGGAGTGGAACTAAGAATTATTTTTATTTTGTGCTTATATATTTACCGACATGAACAAAAGAGTTGCTTATAATACTTCTTAATTCATTAAGGTATGGCTGTTTGAACTTCTTTCACCTTCTTTACGAAATATTCTTTCTCTAGGGTATTTCCATTCCTTAAAGAGTGATAAAATAACTGCCTCTGAGGTTTCCTGCAGGTGTTCGACTACCGTGTTTTTGGCCTTATCGTAGTTAACCACAGACTGAGTTTTTTTGCTGCTTCTACCGGAGTTGGTTTTCTTCAACTGGTTCCTTAGAGCCCCTAACTATGTCAATACCTTCTGTGTATGCCAGGAGCAAGGCAGGTACCTGAAATGTCTATCCAGTAATCCTTTATCTGCTTCTCTTGTGCCAGGTTAATTAGTAGTGGTTCTCTAATGTAAATAATGAGGGAAATAAGACTTCAGATGGTAGAAGTACTTTCTGTTGTTAACATTCAGTCTATCTTCCATTGCATAGGAGTTTGAAACACAAATGTAACTGCAACGTTAAGTCAATGGTCCTCAAACTAGTGAAAAACAACTGTTGTTTTATGTGTTATTGCAGTATAATAATTAGGTAAGTGTGTAACGTTTTTTTACTTATTCGGGTATTACATGAATTTCCTGTCATTTATGAATTATTAATTGAAATTAGCCAATCCTCATTCACGATGAAGGAAATCGTTCATTTAAGTCCTAGATTACGAGCGCGCTTAAGTATGTGTGGTTGTGTAATCAGGGAGATAGATGGAGAAGATAGAGACCGAAAATGCGGTGATTGGACCACACACAGCTAGTTCCAGACACAAACTGGTCCCCCCCTGCCCTGTAGCTGGAGCCAGCCCTCCGCCGAAGGGAGACGGAAACCCCCCCTACCCCCAGTACCGAGCTGTACCCGACCCACCTCGCCACATGATGGTTCTTTTTTGTACCCAGCGACAGCCGACGACATAGGATTCGAATGGTAGGGGATAAACTTTACGTATATTGTGCAATTAAATTGAATGTGACTGTAGATAAGTTTTTTTTTCTTAGTCGCGTCGGTTTAAAAGGTTAAAATATCTGTTTCTTGAGTTCTTTGTTTGGTTTTCTTGTTCCTTCTATTTTATTTAGTAGATTAATGTTGTTATAACATAGCATAATATGAATGAGTCATTTCTTTCCTTTTGGAATCTAATCATCATGCATGGTTTTTCATGAAACGTAATATTTCCTACTCCAGTCGTAATATCAAAACCAATATATATTATAAAAATAATAAATTAAGAAATTCTTTATATGCAGCACATATCACCGAAAATCTCTTGACTATTTCAGTCTTAATTAAAAAAACTTTAAAACATAAACATGGTCCCTTTTGAAAAGAATTAAACACAAGGTCCCCTTTTTGAACAAAAAAAAAAGTTTTGATTAATGTTTGGTTTGGAAAAAAAAAATAGTGTACTATTCACGGGGAAAACTTATTAAAATTGTACTATAAAAACTAATTTATTTTTAATTTTCATTTGAATAAAACGGTTAAAAAGGTTTTGAATACTTATGAGTATACTTCTTTTCACACCACTTTTTTTTTTTTAACTATTTAGATTCGTTTTCGAATAAAATACAATTGCACCATCTTATTGGTTGCGTATTTTTTTCATAGGAATAGATTATAATTCACTTTGAAAATAAGTTGTTCAAATGATCTAACATAAAGTTTGTTAAAACTGAAGACTGAATTAAGGTTAAAGCAATAAAAAATCATAAACGAATATTTTCATTTAACATCTAAAAATACAATTTCGTTTGAGCTTGGACCCTTAACCCACCCCCTACATTCTGCCGACAGGGGCAAGTTCTCCCTTTTGCACCCTACCACCACAGTTCCGGCCTTATACTAAATTATATTTTATACTTCATATAGTTTGAAGAAAATTAATATTTCAGTCCAGTTATTACATTTCTGAACCGAACAAAACAGAATTACCACCTGAATCTGTGAATTATATTTATTACAGGCTTTTATATTAAGAAAAGCATTATTTAATTGTTTTAAATATTTAAGGTTAGTGTTTCCTACTTTCCGATACTGTTGTGTAATGGGAGTAGATAGGGATGTTTCTTTTTAGGGTAGAGGGAGGATGGCTGTTGGGCGCCATATAATAGATAACTTACCGCTATCTGTTGGCTACCGGCTGGGCTACAGTGTTCTCACATTTTTTTAAACGACAGAGACTTTGTATCAATAAGCAGCTTGATGCGATAAATCTGTACAAATATTGTATTTCTTATCCTTTTCATCATAATGAATGGATGTTTTAACCTATTCCTCGAGTTTTTTTTTATGTGGTCATTTTTTTCCTCAATAAAACAATAAATATATCTAATAATAACTTTTTTTTTTTAAGACCAAGATCAGGACTGGTAAAAAAAAAATCGATTTTTTAAATAAAAATTAAGGCAAAATAGTTGACAATCTTAGTTACTATATGTTAATAATTGGTATAACCAATATACTTTTGCAGTTAACTCCTCTAATTTTTCATTCGGGCTTCGTTAGGTTTCCCCCATCTAAAAAAATACAGTAATATCTCTATAGTAATAAGTAACTGCAAGACTCTTGCGCAAGACCAAGACTGAGTTTGCAAGACCAAGACTCGTCTTGGGCAACACTAGTGAGGCTTTATTTCAACATAATTAGAACAATATTTTCTTAATTTTGAAATGTCAGTTTTTTTTCTTCTAAAAGTATATTAATCGCTTTCAAATCATTTATTGTAATAAACGTCAGGTATTTTCTTCAGTACCGGTTTAAGTTATAGCTTTCTTCTAGAAGAAAAAAATAAGACCTAAAGGTATCCCAGTTAAAAACCACAAATGTGTAAACCTTGTTAAAAACATTTTAATTCTGGTGTTTTGTCATAAATTCAGATCGTTGTCGAGTATATAAATTATAATTAGCTTACCATATACTGAAAAAAATAATTAAAATAAAAATATTCTATCTCTGTATTATTTTTAACCTGGATCATTGTCAAGAAAAATATTTTATCGTTAAGTTTTATTCCTTTTTTTTAATATATATTCCAGACATTTAAGGATCTGCATCTTTTCTTATATTAACTGAATATTTTATTTTAAAAAATTATTACTTCTTAAACTATAACGAATAACCTGTTCCCAAGTTTATTCTTAAATAATTTTGATACAGAAGTATTGTTAATTTTTATTTAATCAAAATAAGTGACTGAGATAGCATTTTACTGCTTCCTTCCATTGATACACTGTCCCCTTTCAAACCATTTCTTGTAATAAGCGTCCAGTATTTTCTTCAGTCCCGGTTTAAGTTATAGCTTTCTTTTCAGTTCCTCCAAATGGAACAACGGAACTTTATGCTCTTAAGGTCGTCACGCTCTATTATGGCCCCACATTGTCCATTTGAAGCTCCGTTCCACTGTTAGAAGTGAGCACTTCTATATAATATCTAATGGCTCTATTTTGTTTATTTGCATTTTTCTAACACCTTCCCTGTAGTAATGCTTGCTGGCTAAATAACCAACGATCAACCGGGTTTCGATTGAGGAACTTATCAACTTATTACTCCTGAGACGAACTTGTTAGCTATTTAAACCGAGGAGTAGTCATCTGAACACGAACACTATGAGTATGTGTTTGAGTTTCATGGAGTGTTGTAATCTTGGTTTAAAATAACAGAACATCTTTTTAATTTTCGGGAGACGTATATTTAAAAGACCCTTTAAAGTCCTCGATCGTTAATTCATATAAAATAATGCGCTTTATTCATTATATTATATTAAATCTATGATTAGCTGTTGAGGCAAATCCTAATGTGTGGATAGAACATTTTAAACTAAATAATTCGTTACAATTTATGAGATACAATATATAGTAAAGAAAAATGTTTTGATTTCAAATTAAAAATTATAATATTTATGTCATTCACAAAGACATGTGCTACTTATATTTTATAATTTGTAATTCTTAACGTAACATCAAGGCTTCTCCCCGACGTTGAATGTAATATGCAGATGAATTGACCTTGGGGCACCTGTACCTTTCATAACATCTGAGACCATTCAATGGAACCATTTCCAAGTCAATTGAAACCATTGAATGACCTTAATCCTTTGGAACAAGTATTTCTACAAAATTCGGCCTAGGCAATATGTTCATCACATCTCGCGTTTCATCCTGTTTTCTTTATATGGAAATACCGTCCAAATACATTTTTCGCTAGATATGAAAATTTTCACTCCTTGGCTTTCAAATTTTCCAAACTATTCTGTTATCAATATTAACAAAAAAGATTTTAAAAAAAGGCACTGGAAGTCGAAATCATCACCTATAAATTTGTTATTTAAGGCAATTATTAAAAATGCCGTAATTATTTATAATAATGCCAGTAAATACTACAATAGCCATTATAAGTAAGTTAGTAGCTCGTGAAATCGCCTCTGGCATGGATTACGATGATCAATCTACGTGTACCTTGAAAAGATGTTATTAACGACCTCCTGCGTTATATTGTCCGACTCTTCATTAACAGCTGTTCCTAACTTTTCATGTCTTCCAGGAATGGAATCGTGGTACCACACACGTTGCTTGAACTGTAACCCTAATCGATGTGTTATGAGCAAACTCAAGTCGGTTTCGTTTGTGGCCTCTGGTGAGAAGAGGACCACCCGCAACTTGTCTGGCACTTATGTTTTGATTCATTACCCGAATGGATATCGATAGCTTGCAAATTTCACTCGCTATTTATGGTCACAGTATAATCCTTGAGAGGCTTCATTGGGAATAAATATATCATCCATATGGCCTGAAGTGAACATCAGTCGCTTTTGATCTTGCCTTCCGAACTGTGAGAATGCTTTCTCAAAACAATCTGTACAGACGTTTTTATGTTTAAAAAAAAACATTGCTGTGTAGTTAAAAATTAAGTGGGGGCAATTATTATTATATTTAAACATAAAAATTCGTTCGAATCTAGTTTGTCTGTTCGTAAATCCAACACTGGTTTTCATTTGTAGAAGACCGAATAATGACAGGTAGTAAAAAAAAAGTTTGCCAAAGTTGACATTATAGTGTCTAAAAGGATAAAAATATAAATCAGGGATCATCCACTTATTCATCACAGGGATCATCCATATTTTTTTAGCTATTACAATCTCCCAATACACTTTTAAAAACTATAAATCGGGATAATTTTGAGTTAAAGTCGTGGTTAAATTTTCTCCAAGAGACTACTAATAAACTTAGCGGTTTGATGCCGTTAGCAACAACTATTGCTGCCTACTTTTTATGTCTCGAGAAACATTCCTATCTCGGATGGATATGTATTCATAAAATTCGAAAAATTAAGTTACAGGCTTCCAATAACTGAATTTCATAAGTGGATCGTTTCATCTCCCTTCGCCGTTGGAAAGCTGGTTTGTTACAAATCCTGCGTGGGATCAAGAGATTTCATGATCAAGAGTTGGACTCCTACGCAAACGCTAGCTTAGAATTTTTGTTTATAAATTTTAAGTACAACTTTGATGCATCAAAATATAATTACATAATATGAGAAGTTATTTATATAAATTATTTTTTCAAATCAAAGGCGATTCGAATAATAACTTTCTCGATCTTTGATTTATATACAATAAATTTATATATTGTGATTATTCTGGATTAAAATTTTAATTATGTTTCCTTGTTCAAAACTACAGTAATCCTTTGATAATTATAGTGCTCAAGTTTATAATAGTAAATTCATAGGAAGAATCGTTAATAGTAGCCGTCTGTTCTATTCCTACACCTCCAAAGATAGTTGCACCTAAACTGACAAGACTGGTTTACATAGTACTGCCAACCAGATCCCTGATATTACGAAATTTGTTTTGTCAATTGTTTCCTTAATAATTAAGATTTTCCCCATTAATCGTCTGGCAATTTTTCTCGAGGGTTCATTTTTGATAACTTTCACTCGTCGAAAGTAACCATCACTTTTAGAAGAAGAAGAATTTCGAAGGTATTTTAAATCTTTCAATATGAAAAGTTAATACTTTAAATTGTCTAATCATTTTTTGAATTCGTGATTTTTCTTATAATTCTAGTTTTTTGTGCTTTTATGTTTCACTATTTTTTTTCTACATCTTTCTGATCTTATAGATCTGATTTATTTCAGCCAACATATTTGTCCTATGCCCTATCAAATGAAAAATTTAAATTATTAAATTAGCTTTGATAATTTACTAGTGCCACTGAGCCAGTGGCTACTAGTGAGCCACCCAGATGAGTTCAGGCCTTAGGTATTTACTTCTGAAGTTCCCTAAAAAATAAATAAATAAAATAGTACAAATTTGACAAAACAAGAGATCTTGTGTGCGGATCCCCTTTAGAAGTGAGGTCGGAAATAAATAAATAAATCAAGTTACATACTGAATAATTAGCCATTTTTATTTAATATTGTTTTATTTTTATATAAATTATACATATCTACAACAATTAATTTTTAATCTTAATTTTTATTTATTTACTTTAGACCACGGAAAAAATAAAGTAAAAAAGTTCTCGTCTGATGAAAATCTTTTTCTTTATAATTTCTTAATATGAAATCATCCATCAATTAAAAAAAAATGTCGTTGTTTTGGACACCGCTGAGTAAGTGGGGATCAGGGTGGACAGCCCTAATTAGAATTTCTGATAAAAAATTATTATTTTTATTCTCGGATGCTAGATAATACAATTATTTTAAAACATCAATGTTCTCGATACATCTCTTTAGCATCCCAAATAAAGTTATTGTAGAAAATAAAGCATATGAGTTGCTTGTTTCCAAAATTAATCGTAATAGATTTTTTTGAAAACCAAGAGAAGTATCGATTACTGTGTAAAAACAACCAATGAGTCCCATGTTGCAATTTAAAAATAATAAGTAGAATGGAAATAATTTTTTTTCAAAACGGGCCTTTTATTCCAATTTTGTAATGAAACGTACATTTCCTTTAATGTTTAAAAAACGATAATGATTCGTCCAAAACTTTTTTAACAGTTTTATTCAAATCAAATTTATTTTATTGTACAATTTTAAATTTTTTCACCTCTAAATCGCACACTAACATTTTTTTTGGAGCCCCAAAATGTAATTTGAAATTTAATTCGTACCAAATGCGTCCCTATTAAAGCATTAATGTTTTTTAATCACTGTTAAAATGAACAAATATGTGCTTCAGATAAAGAATTAATTTATTTTTAAATATTGGTCGTGATATAACAATTGGAATAAAAAATATATTTTTTCTTCTTTCCTGAAAAATTGTGAATAATAATTAGGCGTTACCTTTCAAAATAAAGGACTCTTACCATGTTTGTATTAATAAACTCATAATATTTATTGTATTAATAAACTCAATGAATTACATATACACTTTATTTTGTACGAGCATAAAAATATTTGTAGATATGTTTTTATATCATAAATCGCATGTAAGAAGCCGTTCCAAGCTATGGGGAGTTGATGTTCTATTGTAGGATACTGCCCTGGAACTATTTTGTTTATTCTATAGATATTATTATTATTATTGTATATGAATAATCAGAAAATAGGATTGGTGATGGTAAGATATTAGAGTGTTAATGGCTGTTCCTCCTAGGAGGGTTGGCCGGGGGTGCCTAAAGGGGACAGTTTCCGTGCGTGTGGTCCCTGGGAGGCGGCGTTGCCAAATAGTGCGGGACCACCCGCCGCTACTAGACCCGTCTCTAACGGAACTTTATCAATAACATCTGCCCTTCATCTAGCCTCCTAACCTCCTCGTCTTCAAAGATTACCTTTCGGTTTTGAATGATGATTCACCGTCGGCGACATTGGCACAAACCTTCATCCGATAACTCAAAGCTGATTCCCTCCGGCTGGAATCTGAGGCAAGGGAGCCTCGGTAGTGTGCTGGAAACATCTTGTACGTCTTCAGTTGATAATTTCTTTATTCCCATTATTAAATAGGAAATTATTTATATTATATATGATATTCGTTAATTGTCGACTATCAGGGTTGGATATACCAATATTTAGTGTCTATTTTGACAATTTGAAGATTCAGTTTAGGGTTTTTATTAAAAATATATGAATTTGTAACCTTCAAGATTTAAAATTTAATGTAATTAACTAATTAAATACCGACCAACGACCAATTCCTTTTTATTTTTAAGAAATCAGACCATCCATGTAGGAAATATGAGACAAAATACTTTAAAATATCAATTAACTTTCACATAGCTTTTATGATCGGGTAATTTAAATAGTCACTACAGTAGAATTGTATTTGGATGTATAATTATAAATATCTGATCAGTGCTATTGCGAAAAACAAGTTTCACTTGTTATTACCAGATTTATAATATGAAGAACTCCTGGTATGATCAATCAGTTATGACATGATTGAGCAAAGAAGAATTCGTTCTCACAAATATCATCAAATAACAAGAAAAGGGTGCCATTTATTTTCGATAAAGGTCTAACATCTTTGAGGCACAAATTTCAACTCTTAACAGTGCGATATTTGGAATCTCATGTCAGTATATTAGTGCTAATGCCAGTTACCCTAATGTATGATATATTCTATGGTATGGTGTTTCATATTACAAATATCAATTGAACTTAAATAATAACCGAGCTCAACAGACCATCGGGAATTTGTCATTAAATTCAGTTCCTTTGAAGAAAATGTAAAAATTAATACTTAAATTGTCTGTCCTACTTGTAATTGTAATGGGAGAGTATCGTATTGCTTCGTTCGCAATAAGTTAGGGAAATATTTTTATTCCAATGAATATTTTCAAAATAAATTCTAGACAGATTTTTATTGAAGTGTAAGAAATATTTATTTTGTATTAACTTATTAGTCCTTTTTTAAAAATAAGTTTCCCCTGTCCAGAAAATTCTTTTTTTTTGTTTTTTTGTTAATTGATCTTACCACTGTTTACTTCTCCGTCAATCTTTTTCCCGTAACTGCTGAAATCTCCTCAGATTCCATTCGCCAAGCAGCTTGAAGCCACTATGAATGCTCTCTCTCGCCTTAAATACTTTCACTGGAATTCCTTACCTTTTCTACGATCCTCCTCTCTAACTTTTGATGGTTGAGTATAAATTGGACAACGTCTTTAGATTTATAGACGTCATATTTTTGTGTTGGCTTGATGTTTATGAATTGGTTATCTGAGCCCAGATTTCCTCATTACTCATGGTCTACGCTCCTTCCTACATATGAATTAATCCTCATTAGTTCTGATCTGTACCCAGTACACATCTTGAGGTGGTCAATCTGTTTGGCGACAAGGACATCTCACGGTTTCAAAATTACCTTCTTCAATAGAATAGTGTAAAATTTAATTTTTTTTTTTTTTAATTTAATCAAAATCTTTATCCTCGGTGAATCCATTTTTGTATACAGTTTATATACTTCAGACTTGAAAGATAAATTTCTTGCAATAAATTCTTAATTTGGAACTTTCGAAATACTCATTCCACATATCTAGGTTTCCCTCTAAGTCGCCGCTCTTCCGATCTGATCCAAGGTCTCCACACGCTTTAAATGGGTTCATAGCCCCGTGGACGACCAGAATCAGGCACAATTGCTGCAGATAAACATTTTAAAAAATCTTTTTAATATACACAATACATTTCTGTTCTGTGCAATTGTCTCGGTTTATAACGAGATGGATTTGGTTCCCACTTTTCAAAAGTTAAATTATCTTCAGAAAGATATTCAAAGGTTGGTATTCATAATACATTGCATCATAATTATTTGTGGTGTTTAGACATAGGATTTGATAAGTCCGCTGCTCGAAATCCAGATATAACAAAAAGTAATTTCTTCTTAAAATTGTAAAATAATAGCATACGGTTTGGTAAATGAAATAATAAAAAATGTAGGTGAAGGTTCTTGTGGGACACTGATGAGTCATACTTTGTAGGACTTGTTCTGATGGTGATCCAAAAACAGACGGTATGTTATGCAAGTAATCATTTCACTTTCACCCAACCCTGAAATGCCATTTTTAACCTGCTTCTGTCATTATTATTTAATTTATATAATTGTTTTTAAGAATATATTTTTTGTTATAAATTTTATAACTGATTGCGGTTTATTATTTTAAATAATGAATCTTCGTTATCAACTAAGAAAGAAAAATGTAACCTCTCCCTTAAAATTTGAGTCTTTGGTTTATTATTTGTTTATTTTTTTAGAGTGGTGGATCGATTTTTCTCTTTTTTTTTTTAATATCCGGCACCAAGGTCAGGAGTCACACAATTATGGTCCTAGAAACCCACATTATCATCCGCCATTTTGTTTCGAAAATACATTCGGTTAGAAGTTTCATACGACCATCTCCACTATTTTTAAAGATAGAAGAAACATCTAAAGTGTTTTTGATTCATTATACTGAGCCTTTAAAAAACAAAAGTTAATTTTTTAAACTTTATCATTTTTTCCTAGTTAAAATTTTATTTTTTGCATGTTTGAAAAATGTTGGTGTAGCATGTAGATTTCTGAGAAAGTCAGGAATCAGTTGGAAATTTCATTTATCAAAATTTATAGACACTTTATAGTAGTGATACTTATTATATTACCATTATCAGTTTTAGAAGTACATTTATTTAATTTCAGTATTATTTTGAGAAATTATAGCACAGAGCTTTCAAATCATTTTAAAATTAGCATACTATATATGATTGCATGTCTTATAAAAAAAAATAAACAATTATGTTTGATAAATTTATCACCCATGATATGTAGAACAGTCGACTAGCCTCCTTCAATAATAAACAATTATCTTCTATATTTTATTTTTATAATAACATACAAATGCATGTCAACAATAACAATTACTCACGATGTTATGATAAATCATTATATGAGAATATTTCATATATGCTGCTTTCATATTTTAATTTTTTTAAAAGTTAACTTTAATGTATAAATTTAATACAGGGAAAAGCCGAAGGATCTCGAACAGCAATTTGGGTCCGAAGCAGAATACAAGCTGAATTATTTCACCTTGGATGCCTTCTTCATTGTCATCCTGGAAAAGTAATTTTTGTTGCCGCTCTTCTTCTAGCTTCTTTCTCTGTTGGTCTGAAAAGTGCTGTTTTTCATACGAAAATAGAACAACTTTGGATTGAAGGTATGTCTTTTTATTTTTAATTTTTAGTTGACAACATTGGTAACCATTGTAATTATTTTATTTCAAAAGTTGAATCAAATGCATTTAAATACTATATGAATACAAGATAATAAGTTCAAACCGTATTACAAACTAGATCTGAAAATTATGTTAAGTATAAGGAGTAGGGTGCAAATGTGGAAACTCACTTCGTTTTTTTTAATATATATTGTTACGTTATTCTTTGTTGAAATTTATCTGAACTTAGCTTATAATGTCTTGCCTGTGAAAAGTACACTAATAAATAGAGTTATTTTGGTAATAAAATAAATTAATTGTTAGACTGTATTGCATTTTTAGGGAACTAATAATTGCATATAAGTGTTGGTAATGTGTACACACTCTAAAATTAGTTTACATTAAGGATTTGTAGAATAAAAAGTATTTTAGTGTACAACACTTTTTTTTTACTACAAAAGAATACTATTTTATAAAACCCAACTTGGATTAGAAGTCGAAAAAAACATTTTACTTCATTTATTCTCAATGTGAAACTTAATCATGTTTTCTGCATCTAACTTTGGTTTTTCATTTTTTTGCTTTCATAAACAAAGTCTAGTGACTTAAAACATTATATCCCATTTGGGTATTGTTGAAACATTTACATTAAATTCTCAAGAGTATGTTTCCATATGCACATTAACAATTCAGAATATGAACAATTTATCTAAAAAAACTATCAGTTTAGATTTGATTAAAACCATTAGTACTTTCTGTTATTGTCCCTTTATGAGTTGTATGACATTAATTGTATTACCTATCAAACAAATAGACACCATAATAAAATAAAACCTACTTTAAGAAATTTTAAAAACTTAACAACATAACTTAATAAGACTGACTGCTTGCTTTGAAGTTTAAAAATAAACTGCTTCTCATTCCATTAAAGTAGAGCACTCTACAACCCGATACTAGATGTTTCACATTTTCTTAAATCTTCTACATTTGCATCCTTCCCTACACCCTCATATTCTTATCACTCATAATAACAGTTTTTTTCTTAATGATTTTCTAATTACTTACTTCTTAATACTAATTACAATTACAAACTTATAAAAAAAATCAGTTTAAGCATTCACTTTTAATTAAATTATATTTCTTATTATTGCAATCCAAACTACATAATTATTAATTAGTCTATATTGGTTTCAAAATTACACCCCAATAGGCAAATTACAATTACACCTCCCCTCCCAAAGAGTTAATACTGTCAATTTTAGCATTGTTGTTAGTATTAAGTATTTTCGAGATAATCTTGCTGAATTCTTGAAACACTAATCACCTTCCAAATGTGCTGACAATCTCTGTGGTGTAGTAGGTAGTCTCACTGCTTATGAACCTGGAGATATGGGTTCCATTCCTTGAACCTGAGAAATTTTCTCAAAGGGTTTAAGGTCTGGATGAGGGTCTGCTCAACCTCTTGAAGATAAATGAGTAGCTACTTAATTAATAAAGAAGTAGTGGCCGGTCTTCATAGACCTCTAAATGCCAATTACCATCATAGTGGCAACCAATTTGGTAAGCCTTATCTCTTTCCAGAGATGTTTATATACATTGTAAATATTTTTTTTTAATTATTTATTAGATAAAGTGTAACACTGCATACTTCACTCTATTGCATGAAAACAATTATTTTTTTTATATTTACTATTAGAAGGGGGAAATGTTGAACGAGAACTACGCTACAGGCAAATGGCTCTGGGAGAAGACTCTCTTGACACTCATCAACTGCTTATTCAGACAGGAAAGTCTCCGGAATCTTCAGTTCTTCATCCAGCTAGCCTACTCAAACACGTAGAAATTGTAAAAGTTGCAGTACAGCATAGTATTCAACTTTTTGATGTGTAAGTTGGATGGATATTTAATTTTAAGTTAATATTTTACAGAAGCCATTTTTTGTAGGACTATTAACTTTAGTTTTAGCTTATAATCGTTCAAGATCAAGATGAAACACGATTAAGAAAGCTAACTCAAATATAAGCTTATATATTGAATTAAAATATTTGAAATAACATCATTCACAAATTGAACATGTATCATCAAGTAACCGATAACTTAAAGCTCAAAAGTAAATACGTATTGGTACTCCAAATAATATTTTTTGATTAGCAAATGCTATTTTTTACAATTAATAAATAAGTTTTTTTTTTTAGCAAATAAATTATTATTTACTAAAATTACTAAATTACTATATTATTAATAAATGAAGTAAATAAATTACTTCAGATATTTTCTTCTACTTCTTAGTTAGCTAATATTTTGAAGCAGTATCTATCAGTTGATCATAATTGAACTTATGTTTTTTCAGAACTTGGAGACTAAAAGATATGTGTTATACACCAAGTATTCCTAATTTTGACCTCCACTACATCGATCAGGTAATGCAAAGTTCTTATTCAATTATAAAAAAAATTAATAAAAAATTAATGAAAAGTCTTTTTTTCAAACAAACATTTAAATTTACAGATATTTGAAAATATAATACCGTGTGCCATAATAACCCCATTAGACTGCTTTTGGGAAGGATCCAAACTATTAGGACCCGATTATCCAGTTACTATCCCGTAAGTTTAACCATTTTAGTATTCTTTTATTAACTTGAATTAGCTGAAATATTTTATAGTTAATTTTTGAAAACAAGTTCTCTCAAATAAATATATTTTTTTTTAATATTTATTTTCTTGGATTTAATTACAAAATACTATTTAATAAAACTCTGAACACAACAATACCTTTAAAAAGTGTCTAAAGTGTTTTAAAATATTTGTTGATTAGGTATCATCTACTGTTTTATTAAATAATTTTAAACTAATGATCTTTAAAACTGTGTGAACAATAATATATGGTCATAGAAGCATCAGGATATTATACCCTTATAATACTCAGAAATTATAGTTTCCATAAATATACTTGCACCAGAATATTATTTAATAACTATTGACCATAATTGTTTTTGTATATTTTCTCAGTTAATTTTATTTTATTTTTATGTTTAATACTAGATTCAGTGGAGAACTAGGATCTAAAGTGCGTTGGACAAACTTGAATCCACAAAAGATTTTGGAAACTATGAAGAATTTAGATACTGGATTCCCTTATGAAACTCTTGAACAACATATGAAAAGGGTAATATTGTTAGTGCCATTTAGTGGAAATTACATCCAGTTTTAATAATGCTTGATATTATATATGTCAAATAAAATATAAGTCACATTATTATATCAAATGTGATATATCTTTCATCAATGGCTCAATATAATTTTTAAAAAAGATAAATATATTTTGAAAAATTTTCAAATTGTTTACATATCAGTACGTTTTTAAAAAAAATTGTTCATTTATTACTGTTTCTTATTTCAATCATCCATCAAATATATATATATATATATATATATATATATATATATATATATATATATATATATATATATATAATTAAATTCTGAGTTGATCTGTTGTTATTTATAAATAATTTTATTAATTGAACTATTTTATAAATTTTATTAGTATTTTAAAAAATATTTTCTTGTTTAGGCTGGAATTACTACTGGATACCAAGAAAAACCTTGTTTAAACCCAAGAGATGAAGAGTGTCCAGATACAGCACCTAACAAGCGAAGTGCACAGGTATTATTTCGATTTTATTTGTTTCTCCTAATACAATATTTTAATTTATACCTTTTTGTTTAAAATAACTTTTTTTTTTTTTTTTTTTAAAGGAGCCTAATGTTGGTACAGAGTTAACTGGTGGATGCTATGGATTTGCAGCCAATTACATGCATTGGCCTGAAGAACTAATTGTTGGTGGAGTAAAGAAAAATAAAACTGGCCACATACAAAGGTATTTATATTGATTATAGTTAAATCAGCAATTTCTTATGAATTAATAATAATTCAATTTATATTATTTTTACAGAGCTCATGCCCTCCAAACTGTAGTACAATTAATGAGTGAAAAAGAGCTTTATGAATTCTGGTCAGAGAGCTATAAAGTTCACTCTATGGATTGGAGCCAAGAAGCTGCAGCAGTGGTATTAGATACATGGCAAAAAACATTTTCACAGGTTATTTTCAGCTTTTAATATAATATTGCAGTAATGAATACAAATAAACATATTTGGACCAATTTATGGTTTATGGTTTAGACTTTATTTTTATTATGATCTATCAATCCTTGACTATATTTATGAATGTGAAAATTTTAATGATGAGAGGCTTTTTATGTAAGCAAGGTTCTGCTCACTTGAGCAGTAGTACAGCCAGGATTAATATCTGGGAGGCTTCTATGTATGCTTATACATCCATATATACATAGCTTATAAAATCAGGGTTTGAAATTGATAATTATTTATATCACAAAATCATGTAATAATTATTATATTTGATTTGTAATTTAAAAATCATGCCTGATTTATGAATAAAAATTTAAATCGATCTTTGATTTTTATTTATTCGTTTAAAAATAATGATTACTCATTGAGTGATACGGTTTCACATAAATAATAATGATTAAATTGTTATAAACAAAAATTTGATCAGAAAATAAAAATCACCTTTTACAAACAAATTAAATTAAGTATTAATATATATATATGTATACGTTATTAATGTACAGATTTTTTAATATTGTATTTCTGAAATTGCTTTAATTGTGCACTTGGTACTTGCACTATATATCTGTACACATATATATACATTTTTTTTTGTAAGCCGAAATTTCTAATAAATTTTGGAAGTAAATACGTTCTGTTCCTAATGGTTTACAACAATATTCTCCAACTACTGTTCCAGACTCAAAATATATCATCGAGATTAGAAAAGAAATATATTCCTGATTTAAAAAAGTATTACTCAAGAATTATCATTTTTGTTAATTGTAAAAATTTTGTTAAAAGATAACGATCAGGATATCATTTTCATCACTTATGATCAAAAATAAAAATCCCTTTCAATAAAAATCATAAAATGATTTTTAAAAATTTCAGATAAAAATTTTGATCAGATTTGATTTTAATTTTTTAATTATCAATTTCAAACCTGGTATATAAGAGGCAACATTTTTTGTTAATTTACCTGCTTGTTTATTTCCAATTACTTTCAAATCATCTTTAACACAAAGTAACATTTGACATTGTTGCCCTCATGTTCAAGTGTTAATAAATGATGTCAAATACTGCCCAGAAGTCTATAGTGTATAACCACTTCTATATACTTTTATAGGGGTGTATATATGTCCACTGTGACAAATAAACAATTAATTATTTAATGTTTTTTTAAATATACTAAAAGGTGCAATCATGTTCATAATTTTAGGAAGTTCAACGCTTAATGATGAAAGACAATGATACATCTCCATACAAAGTTTTTTCTTTCTCTACTGCTACTCTTAACGACATACTGCAACAGTGTTCTCAACTGAGGCTATTTAAAATCTCTATTGGATACATAATAATGGTAAATAAATCTCTAGGTTTATTTTTAATTAAACAATTAATAACAACTATTAAAGATTGCAAATAGCAAGTATTAGCTGAATTATAATTTAGTCAATTACAGTAAACTACAATGTATTATATTGGTTTAGGCAGTCTATGCAGCAGTATCTCTTATTCGTTGGAATGATCCTCTGAGATCTCATTGCAGTCTTGGTATTGCAGGAGTTATTCTCGTATCAGCTACAGTTTCTGCAGGACTGGGTTTTTGTGCTGTGTTAGGAATAGCATTTAATGCATCAACTACTCAGGTAGAACAATTGTGAAGTTATTAAAATTAATTTTTCATCAAGCATATCATCAAACTAATGAAAAAAAATTGTTTTTCTAGATTGTTCCGTTTTTGGCTTTGGGTCTTGGTGTTGATGACGTATTTTTGTTGACTAACACATATCTACAACAAGCCACAAATAATACACCAGCTGAGGTAAATAATATTTTTATGAACAATTTATGATAGTTTAATAGAATACAAGAGTCCTAAAGTTCGAGTAGACTTTCTTCTTATTATTCTTGTACATATTCATTAGTACATTATGTTACATATAATATAATTGTATTGTAATCTCAGCATCAAAGGGTCTAAACAACCACACATATGAAAAACCTAATCTCTGAAATATAAGCCTTATATAGTGAAAAGTTATACTAAATAAAAATACATATATTTAAAGTTATTTTATAACTTCTCATATCAATTTTTTTTGTTGGAGAATTGTTAAGTCTAGTGCCATAGTTACGCGATGTTATGTTACTGGTACTGGTACTAATTAAGATAGAGAGATGAGTCTAATGCACTTAATATACTTAATATACTTAATATACTTAAGTGGTGCCTGCCCATCTCATTCTACTGTACAGTTTTCAGAGCAAGACACTCTAGGGTTTCAAGACCAGATTATCTAAATTTATAGCTATACTACTTCTTCCACAACCGATGACTTCCAAATGTGTGGCTACAGGCAATAGTGCCAATATTTAATTCTATGACTAAACATAGACTCCCATAGTGATGTTATGTTATTGTTGAATGAATTTATTTGATCTCTAAATACCTTGATATGGCTTATATTTGATACACAGATCTAGCTTGTGTGTTGTTTTTTTATTTAAGATTAGAACCTAATTTTATATTATGCTACATAAAATATATATATATATATATATATATATATATATATATATATATATATATATATATATATATATATATATATATATATATATATATATATATATATATATACATATATACATATATATATGTATGTATTTTAATTTTAAAATGAAATTCTACATAGCATCTAGTCACTGGGATTAATGTTATTTAATCTTTATTTTTAACAAATTGAGTTAATTAAACATAAGCTAAAGAATATGAGGAGTAAGTTTACTATAATTTATTCATAAGTATGATCTGAAATGTGTTGATTTAAATATTTAATAGACACTGATAATGAATTTATTTCCAAATAAAACAGAATAGATAGTAAGTAGTATAACTATTATGAATTTGTAACAAATATTGGGGTAAATAATTTTAAATGTCCATAAAATTGAATTTACCAGATGTCTGATATTAGCACTAGTGCTGTAATTGATGGGTTTAATTGTTTTGTCAAAGGATCCTTTTTATCAACACCACAGGTTTGGTTTTGCATGATAGCTAAGTCTTCATAGGAACCAAAAATGTTTCCTTGAAACCATCACAAAATAAATATCTCCTGATTAAGGTGGGAATCAAGTCTAGACCACTCTCTGGACCTTTTCATCTACCTGCTTAGACATCAAGGCATCATCTAGTGCCTACAATGTCTAATAATCCAATAAAAAATGGTAGAAAAATTTAAATCAGCCGTGTTATTTTTATATCATCAATTTTCTCAGTTTATTGTAAAAACTTGGAAGTATGAATTTGTCAATACTATACTTCCAAATTTTCTATAAGATTGTAAAATCTTCACCATTTCATGAAAGGGTTTTAAAGGCAAAGGTTTTTAAAGATATTTTAAAGATAAAATATTTTACTTGAAGAACGGTGAATAAATTAGAAACACATTTCAAGTGTAATTCACTTGTCTTTAACAGTTGTTTATATTTAAGGTTAAAATGAAAATTTTCATGTTGTTAAATGAATTATAAAAATCAATTGCTCGAGAGGTAATTAGCTCTATGGGGCAAACTGCCACATTGATGAAAGAAATTAAGTTTGTTCTTGTAGATTTGAGTTATTAAGTGAATCCACTAATACAAGTATGTAGATGTGGTAACAATATCTATGTTCTAGGTTTACTTAGCCTTATTTTTATTATTTATATTGATAATGCAAGAAATATAATGTTTTTTTTTTTCTAGGAACAAACTGGTTTATTGTTGAAGAAAACAGGCTTAAGTGTTCTTCTGACATCTCTTAGCAATATGTGTGCAATGTTTGCTGCTGCCATCATACCTATACCAGCATTGAGGGTATTTTCATTGCAGTCAGCTGTGCTTGTATTATTCAATCTTGCTTCTGTTCTTTTAGTTTTCCCAGCTATTATTAGCTTGGATCTTAGGAGGAAAAATAATGGAAAATATGATATTTTCTGTTGTTTGCCTGCACCTGGTATTATATCACATGCACCAGTTCCCAGAAGATCAGCGGCCAAACTACAGACAATTGCACGTGCTCTTCCTCCTGATAGACAGCAAACTGTGACAGTTCTAGCCCCACCAAAGAAGCAGGTACAAATATATTTACTGTATACTGACAAAAATCATTTTTAGAAGGCATGTGGAGCTTGCTTTCATATCTTATTTCTTATTTTAAATTGTTCATAATTAAAATTTAATCGATCTCTTAAAGTATTATTGAATGCATCTGCTATGTTTCTAATATTAATTATTAGATTTATTTCCATTCCAGATTAAGCTGATGACATTTCAATCTATTTTGTTGCATACTTTTCTTTCTTTTTTCTCATTAATGAAATTATAAATGCCAACATATAAATTAAATTATTATTATAAAAATTAAAATTATTATATGAGTTTTTGATTCTTATTAACATTATTTTATGTAGAACGTCTCATATTTAATATTTTAAAATTACAATATGATTATGTATAAAAATTATTACTAATACTTATTCTTACTTATTCACTTCCTTAATATATTAATGAACTAGAATTGAATTACAGTTCCTATAAGTTATTTTAGTAGTAGGAATTCAGAATTGCTGCCAATTCTGTTTTTCTTCAGAAGTTATTAAATTTTTTTTTTGGTATTATCCTATACTTGTTGATAAATAGTTCACTATGGAATTTCAATGGTAGGTGGATTTACTATACTGTTCTTGAATCAACTATCATAGTGAAAAAAATTATTTTTTATGGTCTAGAATGGGATAACTATTCAAAACTCTTTATTACAGTAAAAATTTTATTAAAGACAATTACAGAAAAATATAACAAGCAAATTTAAAATTTTTTAGAATTTTAATATTTTGTGTCACTACCTCACTCCTTCACAAAGATCATCTTGTACTTATCTGGTTAGTTTGGATTTGGTGGTAGGCACATAAAAAAGAGGCTACCAATCACAAAATCCCACAAGCTGTTCTTCTGTTGTGATATAAAAGCCAGATTTGTTATGTTTCTTACAAATTTGTGGGAGCTGGGTAGCTCAGTTGTAAGCACTGACTTCCAAAGCTCAAGGTCCCAGATTAGAGTCCGGCTGATAACAAATAATTTTTTATTAGCTATAGATTCAGGAGATCCTCCTTGGGCACACTAAGCCTCTATAAAGTGGGTACTGTTAATTAAATAATTAAGTACGGTGCAAAACCGGGCGGATGAGTGTGTGAATATGAGTGTGGCAGTCCAGCCACATCCCTGCATAACCGTAAGCCTTGAAACAGTACTTTCATACAAACTTCTGAATCCCAAGACCCTTCATGGTACAGATATTTTTTTTTTGTCTTACAAATTTGTGTTGACATTTCCCAGAATTGTCTAACTAAGCATTTTATTAGTAGTATCACAACAATGGTTGATCTAGTCAGCCGAGATTTGGAAGACCTAGTTCTCATAAAATGTAATAATGAGCCATTAGAAAAGGTAGATAACTACCAGTACTTGGGCACAATTTTCAGCAGAGATGGAAGGATTGAGCAGGTTTTAAATAGAGTCAAGGAGGCGAATGGTGTGTTTTACTCTATCTGCACTACAATATTAGGGAACAACAGGTAAAGAAGAAAACAAAAATAGCTTTGTTTAAAACAGTATTTCTGCCTGTCCTTTTGTATGGTGCAGAGACCATTGGAGGAATAAAAAGATAAGAGAAGAACTGAATATAACGCCTGTAAAATAATTCATGGAGGAGCGGCAACTGAAGTGGTTTGGTCATGTGTACTGGGGTGGGTGATAGTCGAAAGGCCAAATGGTTCCTGGAAGCAAAACCAGAGAGAAGGCGGCCTAGAAGCAGGACCAGGCTGTTGTATTGTGACTACATGGAGAGACTTGGACGAGCCAGAGGTAGCACCATGGTGGATATGAGGAGGGCCAGTGATAGAGATCAGTGGACAAGATGGGCTGAGGCTGTTCCTCCACACTGATGGCACTAAGGAGGTTATAAAAATATGCTTTATACATCCATGAAATGATTTTATATTTCACTTCTTCTTTCACACAAGTATAATGAAATAGTTTTTTTAACAATGTCCATTGGCTTGATTAGGTGGATTTTAAATACTTTTTTCAAACTTGAAAATATTTTAAAAGGTTATATTTAGTTAGTGAATTTTATTCATTAGCAAAAGAAGAAGAAAAAAATATTAGTGGAACCAATAAAGTAGATTTAGTTGAAACATGCCTGGCTTGCTCTAATTTTTTTTACTGACAAGAAACTGCTACAGATGTGGGATCATAAATTACAATTATTTTTTTTATACTTGGTCAAAAATATTAGACACTAGTCTGAAGGTTCTTTTTAATGTGCCCTATAAGCCGAGAAGAAATTGATTTGACTCAATTTCTTTACCAGTAATCAAGCTAGATTACATATTTAAGATTATGTATTGTTCTTTTATTCTGCTAAAAATATTAAGTGTATTTTTTTTAGTTTTGTTATTTAATAATTCCTTATTATTGTTTGTTTCAGAATATGGATATAAACCACCCAAAAAGAATTTTAAATGGAGATAACCCTGATAGAAACACTAAAAATAATGATGTTAATACCAGCCAAAGTTTACTGAATTTAATAGCAAAAGCTTATGCTAAAATTATTAGTAAACATGGTGTTAAAGTGTTTTCTGTGATGGTGTATTTGATGGTGTTGTGTGCTAGCGTCTGGGGTACAATGAAAGTGAATGATGGACTTGATCTGACTGATATTGTGCCTCAAAACACAAATGAATATGATTTTTTAAATGCACAAGGAAAATATTTTGGTTTTTATAACATGTATGCAGTTACACAGGGAGATTTTGAATATCCAACCAACCAAAGATTACTCTATGAATACCATGATGCATTTATGAGAGTTCAAAATATAATCAAGAATGATGATGGTGGTCTCCCAAAGTTTTGGTTGGGTCTTTTCCGAGATTGGTTAATAGGTAAATTATACATTATTTTTTTGATACTATGTTTTTGTCTTTAAAATCAATTAATTTTATTTTAAACTATTTAAACTGTATTTTAATTGTGAGTAAGGTTTGTATTTTTTATTAAACACATAAATAAAAATATTAATACATTTTTTTTTGTTTTTTTAGGACTACAAAAAGCTTTTGATCGTGACTGGAAGCGTGGAAGTATAAACCAAGAAAGATGGTTTCCTAATGCTTCTGATGAAGGCATATTGGCATATAAACTATTAGTTCAAACTGGCCATGTTGACAACCCCATAGATAAATCACTTGTTACACAAGTCAAATTAGTAGATTCTGAAGGGATCATCAACCCGAAAGCATTTTATAACTATTTATCTGCATGGGTGTCAAATGATGCTTTTGCTTATGGTGCTTCTCAATCAAACTTACATCCAACCCCTAAAGAGTGGTTTCATGTCGCCAATGATTTTGATTTGAAAATTCCTAAAAGTGCACCACTTGTATATGCTCAGCAACCATTTTATTTACATGGCCTGAGTGACACAGGGACCATTACAAAAATGATCACACAAGTCAGAGAAATATGCAACAGATTTGAGGCAAGAGGTCTTCCGAATTTTCCATCTGGGATCCCATTTCTGTTTTGGGAGCAGTATATAAGCCTGAGAAAGTCTCTAACTATAGCAGTGGCTTTAGCATTGTTAGCTGTGTTTATTGTCATAAGTTTATCTCTCTTGAATGTATGGACAGCAGTGCTTATCACATTTATGATTGCTGGGATGATTTTACAACTTTTTGGCATTATTGGTGCTCTAGACATAAAATTGAGTGCTATTCCTGCAGTTATTCTGATAATTGCTGTTGGATTTGGAGTTAGTTATACCATCAACATGTCATTGGTGAGTTATAATTCAGATCAATACTAAGTTATTTCTGTTTAACTTAATTTATCATTTATTCATTTTTAACTATTTTTATCATAATTCAGTTATTCCATTTAATTTTATTATTTATTGATTTATTTTTTACAGAGCTTCATAACATCTATTGGTAACAAAGATAGAAGAACAACAATGGCTATAGAGCATATGTTTTCATATGTAACTAGGGGTGCAATTACTATGACCCTTGCTTTAATGATGCTTGCTTTCTCAGAATTTGATTTCATTGTTAAGTAAGTCTATTTTAATTTGTCACAATTTTATTATTCACATTGCTCCTGTGTTTATATAGGTATTATTATTATTATGAATAATTCCTGAATTATAAACTTCTATAATAACTGACTGGATAATTAGACAGCATTTGGCATAAAGGAACCAATCCACAAAATATGCAAAAATGATTTAGAGGTGATTTTGAAATGCTTACTATCTTCAACAGTAAAGAGCAATAGCTTAGCTCAGGTATCTTCGATGAAAAGTAAAGTTGAAATAAATATTGACATTAGATTCTTTTTATTTACTAAAAATACAAAACAACAATAAAGTAAGTTTTGATAAATCTATTGATATATTAGCAATATTTTGGGATGAATAAAATGTAGAGTAAAATTAGGCTAGAGATAAAATCAACTTATTTGAAAGCTTCCTGATTTCCATGGTCATTTAACTTTGACTTGAGTTAACTCAAAGCATTTGTTATATAGATTGGTTTATTTATGCTAAATGCTATGCAATAGTCATCTCTAATTGATTTTACACTGTCATTATATTTACAAATAAAATTATTTGTTATACTGTATTCTATCTTAGTTTTTGTTTTTTCTAGGTGTTTCTTTCACATACTGCTGGCTTTTGTCGCAGTTGGACTCGTCAATGGTCTTCTTTTTTTACCAGTAATTTTATCACTAATTGGACCTGAGGCAGAGGTAATAATAATTGAATTATAATTTGTCAAATCCTAATTGTATTTGTTAAAATTTTCATTTAATTTTCTATGAATGGTAACACTTAAGTTACATAATTAATTGGTTCCTTTAAGAGTGAACTCATAATTATTTTATTTTCTGTAAGCCCCCTCGACAACCCCGCCCTTACCTCAAGGAACATGTGAATATTCTTTCAAAAGTCTTAATAACACAATATTGTCAGAAATCAGAACTAAACATATAAAATTGTAACTATTTTTATAGTGCCATTATATTCTTTGCATTAATTGACTCACATTTATTGAAAATTGAAATGGGAAAAATTCTATTTCCGAAAAAAAAATTAAACATTCTAACATAAACTTCTCAGTAATATCAAAACCGTATAAAAACAAAAGTTAATTTTTCATTTCAAGTCCTGATTTTAACAAAATATAAGATTGTATTAATGGAAAATACAATATTTTATGCATTGTACAATATATCTATTGTAGATAAATATATTGATTCCTTTTTTTTTTTTTAGTTTAGTTTTAATAAACCAAGAATCACTATTTGGCTTGTATATTTCATTGTCACTTCAGATGTTTTGTGGGAAAAATCATATTTTTTTAATTCAATTTATTTTTTCCCATAAAATATTTTTCTTTAATAAAAACATACTGAATGCTACTCTCAATACTACATTTTGTTAAAATAGGCCTAAAACTAAAAAATAGTAAGCTTAAAACTATACATTAAAAACACACACTAATTATTTTTTGTCTGTTTTAAGTTACTTTATTGAAAATATCTATTAGAAATAATAGTAACTGAATGAATATTTTTCTTGTTTCATCGCAGGTGAGACCTCTTATGCATGTTAATCGAATATCAACACCATCTCCAGAACCAGTGAAAAAAATTAGACAGCAATCATGTAGAACAGGAACTACTCCTCCTAGAAGAGGAACAACAAATGGACAATGTCATAGAGAACCATCTCTTACCACAATTACAGAGGAACCATCTTGGCACTCGACAACACATGAGATTGTGGTTGAGCCTGAGTTTGTTGTTGAAACAACTACCTGCAACCATACTCATGTAAGTAGAATTATTGTATATAAATATACTATTCAATGGTAAAAATATGATTAGTTTTACTTCCACTTCATGCAAATCATCTTTGCATTGCTTGTTAATTTTTCAATTAAAGATTTTTTTTTCTGATTACAGCCAAGAGCAAATGGTAGTGAAAATTCATCTTGCAGTCAAAACTCAGAACCTCATCCTTCAGCACAGCCACACATCACAACCAAAGTTACTGCAACTGCTAAACTTAAAGTTGAAGTTCACACACCTATAGGTATTACAAACTTCAGTTTATTTCTTTTACAGTAATTACTTTAAATTTCTTTTATGTTCTTTACTATATATTTATATATATATATATATATATATATATATATATATATATATATATGTATTTTCTTCTCTAAATCTACATTTTTGTATATAGTTTACAATACTATATAATTGTTTAAGTTATCATTGTTTATATTCATTCAAAGCTCTTAAGTAACAGACATAAATAGTTTATTTTCTTTACTTACTTTTCTTTAGTTTTATTTTATTTTTGTTGCTACAAGGGTTTCTCATAAAATTAATTTAATGTTCCTTTCCTATTTTATTTATTTACTTATTTTTATTTTATTTTTCTTAAGCAGCGATATTGCATGATTGTGTTTCTATTGTTCAGCTGCTTTCATTAATATATATTTAAGCTATGTATACAGCTGTTTTATTACTTATGTTTCAGTTATTCTTTTATGTATTAGATCTTTAGGCCAGATTTAATTCTAATTTGTATGAATAATATTGTTGTTCTTAAGGGATGTTGTCCCACAATAAAATTGATATTTCTGTTCTATTCTATTCTACTTTTAGTTGTATAAAAAAAAAAAAAATCTTATATTTGTATTATCTTTCTTACATCATATATTTAACTATTATAGGTTCCATGGATTCCTACACTAAAACTTGTAGAAGCAAAACTTCAAACCGAGATTCAAGTTCCAGTTCAGATTCTGATTTGGGGAATCGTTCTACTTGAAAGTATTGTAAGTATACTCCATCCAAAAAAAGTATATATATAATTTTTTCTACTACTTTTTATGGAACATTCTTTTCATAATTTTAAGAACCTTTTTATAAAAACATAGACTTCATTTTTAATGCATTACTCTAACTATTGGGTTTGGAAGTAAGTCCTTTCGGTTTTTCTGTTTATTTTGATGTCACTATGCTACACTTCTTATCCGATGAATTAATCCCTAAGGTGGATTGTTTATCCCGTTTGTAATATGTCAAAAATTATATTCGTTAACTCTTGTTGATACTAGTTTAGTATTGTTTTTGCTATTGCACTATGAATATGGATGAAAATATCATTCATTATTAGCATATTTTGTTATATTATTATAAAAAAGGTAAAATTTGCAGTGTTTATGGGGATGATGCCTTAACCGAACGCAACCTATCAATATTGGTTTGCCAAATTTCATTGAGAAAATTTTGACACCAATGATGCTCAATGGTCTGGTCACCCACATGAAATTGAACCGAGCAATGTTAAGGCCATTGTTGATCAAAATCCCACCCAATCAGTGTGAGAGATTGCTATAGCCCTAAATGTGTCACACATAGAAAACCATTTACACAAGCTCGGCTATGTTTCCAGGCTTAATGTTTGGGCCTCTCACATGATTTTTTTTTTTTAAATCACAAAAAGTGTTATAACTTCAATACTCAATACATTATTGAAATATCATACAACATCTCTACCCCTACACCTAAATCTAAACAAATTTCCTTGAGAGATCTTGATTCCTTAACCATTGAAAACATTAACCCTTTTCTCAATACCCTTTCAGCTTCCTTAGAACCCATTTATTCTCTCCCCTCCATTGATGACATGTTTGAATGCCTTTCCTCCAACCTCTTCGATTTCCTCAATCATCACACACCTCTAAAAAACGTATCTTTAGACGTCCTCCCGCTTCTTGGATTAATACCGAAATAAGAGAACTAATGAGGAGAAGAGAGGCTGCTAGAAGACACTACAGACATACTCGATTACCTCAGCATTATTCCAGATTTAAATCCCTACGAAACCCCACAAATGTCCCTACATCACGCCAAATCCCAATGCTTCAATAACATTTTATCCCAAGAACCCAACCCTAAATTCAAATGGAAAATCCTTAAGAACATCTCTGTTAGCTCGAAAACCTGCACACAGTATCCAGTCGATCTGAACAAGCTAAATTCCTTTTTCACTAACCATTTCCCATCCATATTTTCATATGACCGCTCATCTTTTTCCGTCACCGAAACCTCCTTCGATCCTGATAAGTTTTATTTTTCCGATATCTCTCCTACTGACCTAATCTCTGCCACCTTTAAATCCAAAACGAACGATTATGGTCTTGACCCAAATACCTGTTAAAGTTATCAAACTTTGCCTTCCAACCTTATTTCCTGCACTTCTACACACATATAATTTCTCTCTCCAAAATTATATTTTTCCTAAAACCTGGAAAAGAGTAATAGTCCACCCACTGAACAAAGTTCCTACTCCTTTTCAGCTTCCGACTTCAGACTCATCTCCATTTTATCAAATCTATCCAAGCCTCTAGAAAGATTAGTCCACTCTCAGTTAAACAGCTTTCTCGAGCAAAACCATCTCCTCAATCCTTTACAATCTGGTTTCCGTTCCCATTATTCCACCCAGTCTGTCTTGCTAAGGATTTCTCAAGACCTCCAATCCGCCATATATAAACAGAAAATCTCCATCCTAATCCTTTTTGACTTTTCCAAAGCATTTGATTCCATCAATCATGACATCCTTCTCTCCAAATTACAAAGCCTACCCATATCAGGAGTTTATACCTAAAATGGTTCCTCTCCTTCTTGTCCAATCGATCTCGGACAGTTGTAATTCCAAACAAACCTCCATCATCTCCCCTTCAACTAATACGAGCTGTTTCTCACTCTCCCCAAACCTTTTCTCTATTTATATTAATGACCTTTCTGATGCCATTCAGCACTCCTATTACCACCTATATGCCGATGATTTCTAAATTTATCAATCATTCCAATCTGAGATGCCTGAGGCTATCGACTGCATCAAAAGATGAGCAGAAATAAATGAATTAAAGCTAAATGCAGATAAAACTAAGGCAATTCTCATTGGGTCCAGACGTCTCATTAGATCCCTTTCTTACTTTCCTCTACTTTACCTCAATAACCGTCCCATCCATTTTTTCCCTACAGTCAAAAACCTAGAAGTACCCTTTGACCAGAATCTCTTCTGGAATAACCATATGTCCCAGAGTACCCAAAAATCCATAACTGTCCTATAATAAAATAAAATATTCTCTTTATGTTTTATCTAATCTTTTTTACTTAAAAAATGTTCATAGAGGTTTATACTCTATCTAATAATAATAATAATAATAATAATAAAAGGCTTAGCGAATCCAGCGGTTTGATGCCGCACCACCAATCGCTTATTACACACCTCCCTCCACCATTCGCCATCTAAACCCAGTCCCTTCAGATTGGCTTTAACGCAGTCTTCCCACCATTGCTCCGGTCTTCCTCTTGGGCGTTTACCATTAGGTACAGCAAATATCAACCTTTTAGAAATTCTTTCGTTACTAAGCCCAACAATTTTACAAGCCCATTTGATTCTCCACGATGCACTCACCTCAATTATAATAACTGGATACAGTTCACACAACTCGGCGTTGTACAACATTCTGAACTCTCCGGTTAACTCATCCTTCTTCAGTCCGAATATTCTACGCAATACTTTATTTTCAAAAACCTTAAGACGTTGCTCATCTCTTAATGTAAGTGGCCACATTTCGCACCGATCAAGAACTGTAGATAGGATAATGGTTTTACAGGTTCTAGTCTTTAAATTCCGGGACAAGATGTGTGAGCTAAGTAGTTTTGTCAGAAAAATAACAAGCATTTCCCGCCTTCAGCCTAACCTTAATCTCCTCTTCAATTTCGTTCTTTCTAGTTATCGTAGAACCTAGATACCTAAATTTATCTACCTGTTCAAACATATTACCATCTATATCGATATCACCAGTAGTATCGCCATTTTTGCAGCTAACCATATATTTTGTTTTATCCACGTTTATTTCGAGTCCTAGTTCCTTACCGGCTTTCATTAACGTTGTCGTATTTAGTTTTATAGTTTCAACGTCTTCGCTTAACAGTACCAGATCATCAGCATAGCCCAGCACGGATGTTGTCCCGCCCAGATCCAACCCTTTCTCGGTTCGCATTACCTCCCTAATGGCATGTTCTAATGCCAAATTGAACAGGACAGGCGAAAGGGAATCGCCCTGTTTTAAACCCAAATGAACCTCAAACTTTTCGGATAAATTATTCCTGATTCTAACTTTATTGAGTGTTTCCATCAAGCACATCCTGACTAGATTTACTAATTTTTTTGTAATCCCCTGCTCAATTAGAATATTATACAGTTTCTGGTTGTCAATAGAATCGTAAGCCTTTTTGAAATCGATATACAGCTGGTGAACAACACCGTTGCACTCTAATTTTTTATCCAATATTTGTCATAAAGAAAATATTTGATCAATAGTCAAACGATTTTGTCTAAATCAGCATTGGTAGTCACCAATAATTTCCTCGGCCTATTCTGTGATTCGACTTGTTAAAAGTAAAGTGAATACTTTACAACATACTGGAAGGATTGAAATTCCTCGATAGTTATTACAATCCGTCCTCGCACCCTTTTTGTGAATTGGAATAGATTCTTCCATTCTTCTTGTGATTTCTCATTCACCCAGATCTTTTTAACCAACAGATGTATTTTAGAAACTCCAGCTTCCCCCCATGCCTTAATTATTTCACAAGGAATATTATCGGTTCTCGCTGCTTTATAAGATTTTAATTTTCCGATAGCTACTTCAACTTCCTCTTTACTCGCTTCTTCTATTAACGGTTCCACTCTCTAGTACTCAGAAGGAGAACATAGATCATAATTTCCCATATTTAAAATACTGTCAAAGTGGCTCTGAAACTTATTTAATATGTCTACCAGATGGGTCAGAATATTGTTATTTTCATCCCTAATTCAAGATGTGATGGGTTCTAAACATTTGTGTGATCTGTTTATACCTTTTTACATGTCTCTTACGTTATTTTCAATTCTATTAGTTTCTATTTCAATTATTTTATTTTTAAGATACTCCCTTTTTTTTATTTTTGAGCAATTTTGTCGTTTCATTCTTTGAGGTTCGGAAGTATTCCAGATTGTCTTCGCTAGGATTATTTAGAGCTTTTAATTTAGCGATTTTTTTTTTTTTTTTTTTGCACATGTTTAAGCTATCTTCATCAAATCACGGTTTGTTATTCTTATTTTCCTTTTTTCCTTGACATGAGTTACCTTACCAACTGCTTTAATATTATCCCTGATCTCTATCCATAACCTGTCAATATCCTTGTGGTCCTCGTCACAATGTTCTAGAGCTTCAAACCTATTGTTAACATCTAGCTCAAATTGAATTCTAATTGATGGATGTTTTAATTTTTCCAAATTAAAATTCTCGGAATCGAAAGGGTTTTCTTTTCTCCTTTTTATATTAAGTTTTTGTCGAAGTTTTGCGATAACTAATTCATGACCGACACATTCTACCCTGTGATACGACCGTACATTAATTATACTGCTTTGTCAGCTATGTTGTATCAAGACATGATCGATTTGATTTCGCGTTTGGGAATCCGGAGATGTCCAGGTGTATTTATGAATATCCTTATGTTTAAACGTAGTACTTTTAATTATCAGGTTTTTTGAGATGGCAAAGTTTATCAGGCGGATCCCATTATCATTACTATATTTGTGCAAACTTTCTTTACCAATTGTAGGAATATTAACTTCTTCCCTTCCCACCTTTGCGTTTGCTTCTCCTACAATTATTTTCATGGAGTTTCGCGGTAGCAGAGCCACGGCATCCAAATTATACATTAATCTCATTTGCGATCAATTTTAACCCCTCCTGCTTTGTTTAAACAACTTATGTTCCACGTATCAATATTCAAATCCCTATTTTTCAACTTGCACCATGAATCCCTTAAAGCAGCTCCCACCCAGAGACCCAAACGGAGGACTAGTTTATCTCTGGATAATGAGTGTTTTACCTTAGGGAGATCTATGACTATTTGTGCTGAATGGTGAACTAAAGATATGTGATTAGGACGTTCAATCCTTACGTCACACACTCTAGCAAGTCTGGTGGACCCCTGCCTCCAGCAAGCCTGGAGGACCCCTTTATACTCTATCTGAATTATATATTAATTTATAAGACTAGTTTATTTTGTTGAAGTAAATTAAAATTCGGGATACCAATACCTATTAAATCTTAGTTAATGTTGATTATTATTATCTTACATATGGATTCAAACTAACGATGTATATTTTTTTTTTCAGGTAAATGAAATTCATCATTGTACCTGGTTAATTTAGGTTTATTGTGTATATATATAAATATATATAAAATTATTTATGTTTAGCAAGTAGTAGTTTTCTATGTTGTCAGGCGATTATTTTTAGAATGTGAATTTACCAGAGAAAACAGCCTTAATTTAAATACTTCTTTTTCTTTGTAAAAGTTAGGTTCTACAGTTTACTGTAGTCAATATTTGTATATTTTAAATGTAAGCAGTTCCTTTTAAATAATTTAGTTTGCAATAATGTATGATATGTTATTTATTCAATTTATAGTTCATAATGGCTGTGTTTTGGTTGGATAACAGTTTATTACCAAAGCTAGAAAGCATTCCACCACTTCAGCCTCAGATATCCAAAAGAAGAATGTAATTTATTGATGAGGAATGACAGGCATTGATTAGATCTGAAGGCAGGCTAAACAGTTCATTGTTAAGTTACCTCCACTTTAAATAATATATTTTAGTGTAGTTTCCTCACAAATGAAAAAGGATGGGTAAAAAGTGTAGATATTGTTATTTTAACAAACAAACAATATTTTAACGTTTTTTTCAATATTAAAACTATTTTAGTGTTAGTGAGCATTGTTAAACAAATATATATGTATATATATATATATATATATATATATATATATAATTAAGAATTAATTAATATGGGATGAAGTGGTAATAGATATGTTCTAGTTTATATAGTTTGCTCTATGTATAGACAAATTCATTGCTACTAAGGATATAAAAGTAAATTATTAAATTAAGCAACAGGTTTCAAAATACTTGCTTAGAGTATGACACCAAATATTTATACTTTTAACCCACCTTAATCAAATAGGATGTAGTAACATGAAAATCCTACAAGATTATAAGAAAGTATTATTATTGTTTTATTTTATATACCTCTAAATGCTGTTAAACATATCACTGTGAATTAGTCATTAATTATTTAACAAATAATGTAAATAATTAGTTTAATTTATTTATGAGTGTGATGTTACGTTTATTTATGTAAGTATTTATATTCGCATTTCTTGCCATTTATACACATAACCACATATATGTGGACATATATGTAAATACATGCACTGACATTTAAAATCAGACAAACATGAAGATGTTTGTGACATCTTTATTAAGACAAACATAAATATGTTTGTGATAAATTTGTTAATATTCTTTGTTTTTGCATATGAACTTAGTAAACATTTTTTCTTATGTATGTAAATTTCAGTTGATTTAATTCAGATTATGATGTTTTATAACATTTTTGTACAATATGTATATCCTTTGAGTGTAAGTTTTTATTCACTCTTGACTGCAAAGATAAGATAAAATAAACTTTTATAAATATGTGATTATATTAAGAGATTATTTATTACATTTTTAAAGGCATTTTTCCTATAGAGTTTTAAATCTACAAAACTTTTGCTCATGGAGTATGAAATTGGAAGGAGATATATCCTATATTTGTGTATATAAATCTATATTTGTACCATATGTATGTTAGGATATTGAGGAGGTTATACCATCAAAGCCTCAGTATTAATTTAAAAAATAAGAAGAAGAAATAAATTATATTTACAGAAATATATATATATTTTTTTTTTAACTGATTCCCTTCACTTTTTCTTTTCTTAACTTCATTATGCTCCAGTTAAAAATTTTATTCCTCAGATAAAACTTAAGTTAAAGATATCTTATAGCTTTTGTCTTCTTTGATTCCTCAAAAAAAAAAAAATTGCGTTAATCATATTCTCCTCTACCAACTGCTGAACCATTTCTCAAATTGCTTTGACTTGTTCTATATAAGTGAAACACATGCTAAGTTTTTTCCTTTTTAACCCTTCAGTGATGGTGGACTCATCCAATTGAAACAGAATTGGGCCCAGATGATGCACAATGGTGCCGATTGCAAATAAAGCTGGACAAAAGTTCAAAAACAAAGATTGAAATTATGATGTCAAATGTTTAAATGCCATTAGCTAAGATGTTAGTTCATAAGAAAATCCATAAATAGCCCTAAGATAAATGTCAATAAGACACTTTGATAAAGAACTAACTAATACCTTTTCTACTCTGTTTGAGTTTGGACACAATATACTTGTTCAATCTTTAAGTTGTAAATAATATTAGGGCTTTGTGGTAATTTTTTTTACTGTGCCATGATGCAAATACAACAAGAAAGTTAATCAATATTTTTTTTTAATTATAGATTATTTTAGGCACTCAGAATTCAAGTCAAATAATAAGTTCACAAATTCAGAAAACCGTTCCACGTTTTGGTCTGCAACTTTTTTTCTACACCAGTCTGCGACCTAAATTTTGATTCATTGTGTCAAGCTACATGTTAACTTTGCAAACATATGAAACATATGCAAACAAAAAAAATGTAGCGAAAAATCACCCTTTTTAGCCCTGATTGCAGTAATAAGAATTATGTTCCTTATGGAAAGCTCTTATTTTCAGAAAACTAGTTAACTTAAGGCATTGAGAGAAGGAAACAATGTTTTTAACGACTAATCTATGAGGGCAACAATTATTTGAATGAGCATGCAAATTAAAAGTTATGTTTTAGGACAATTAATCAATGTTTTGAGCTTTTTTGATTTTTAATAAGAGATAGATTCTTAACAATAAGGCACTGAAAAGTTTATATAGTAAACCTAAACTCAGATGAGTTGATAATATTGGAATATCTTATTACTGCTATCCATCAAACTTTTTTTTAAAAATAATAATAAGGCTTTATTTTTTTATATACATTACATCATGTTATAATGATAAATTACATGTTTGTGGTTGCAGTAACCTTACACATGACATACTAGTGGTTTGAATGCTATTTAGAAAATTGAAATCCATTTTATAGTAGCAAAACCTCATAAAAACCTGCATAAGATATAAATGGAAAACTAGATTATAATCATTAAAAGTACAACAAAAACAAAATATAATTTACATACAAGAGAAACTATGTATATACATACTCACACAACACACATATACATATATATTCATATACAGTGTATATTATACACACACATCCTATAAATATAATTTATTAATTGGAATGATACAGTTTATTGTTACTTGTTTGTTAATATATAAGAATCGTTAAATTTTCATAAATAAACAGATTGATTTAGACGTTTAGTAGTATGTATCTAGTCCATCTGTGTGTATACCGTTTGAAAGATCTCTTGTCATAGTTTCCTGTTGTTTGGATCATAGGGTTTTCAGATGGTGTTAGCTCAAAAAATCTCTGTGTTTTAAAATAAATATATTATTTTATAGTGGGAAGCTGTAACTCTGATAGCATAATAGATATTTTGATATAACGTGGATAATTGTTTATGATTCTCATACCTATATTTTGAATCACTTCAAGTTTTTTGTAATTAGTCTCACATGTGTAACTCCATACTTGGGAAGAATAAATGATTAAATGGCGGATTACTGTTTTATATAAAATCATTTTATTCTTTATAGTCAATTGTGAATATCTATTGAAATATGGTGACATTTTGCTGATCATGTTTTTTTGTTTTATTGCATTTGTTATTAATATTTTGGGTGAAATTTACGGACCTATCAAGTTCTAGGCCTAAATATTTCACAGAGTTTGATCAAGGGATCTGTACTTCTTTTATGTATATATGATTTATGCGTGGTCTTCTTTTTGTAAAAATAATTGCTTCAGTTTTTTTATCGTTTATTTTTATTTTCCATTTTTCTAAATACTTGCAGAGTTTTATGAATTGGGATTGTAATCTGTTTGTTATAGTGCCGATTCTGAAAGAAGAGGTGTAGATAGCTGTATCATCTGCGTATAGACACTAGCGGATCCAGTCGGTGGGCTCACGCTCCTCCCTCGAAGCTAGAAAAAAAATTCCAAAAAGTAGCTATTTAAAGAAAAGAGAGATATAGGGAAAATTCATCCTCATAGACGATGAATTTAATATAAAAAAATTACTATCGTGACCAGCACAGGGAATTCGGCTAGGGGACACACCCTCCCTTGGATGGTGGAAAAAATTTCCAAAAAAGTGACAAAAACATCTATTTAAAGAAAAGAGAAATGTAGGAGTAATTCATGAACTGAGTCTCGCAGGTGAAATACATGATGAAGGAAAATTTATTAAAAAACAAAAAGAACTTCATTTATTCTTTCGGACAAGCTTTTATTCGAGCACAAGGAAATACGGGTTTTTTGCCGGACCCAATTTTTATTCATTTTCAATAGATCTGGACGCACTGCAACCTCCAACTTCTTTAATGGACTTTATTATGCAAAGTGATAAATCAAAAAAATATCTTTCATTCATCCGTTCAAAGTCTCCTTGACGAATCCGTGCGATTCATAAAACTGCGATTATTCGCGAAAGAAGATCGAAGGGGAGAGGCTTAGTTCGGATTTGGTGTGTAAATTTTTTTTTTTAATTTCTATGAACATTCGTATTTGAGGCTTTATAGAGGTGCGAAATACAAATCTCAACTCTGTTTTCCCTTAAAAAAATATTTAAACCCACTTTCCTCCTTCGGTCAGTACAAATTGTTTTAACGTCGTACTGATACTATAGCTATATGCCAAATATATAGTTATTTTCGAATAAAATGGGCTATAATAGAACTATCCTAATGAATATTAATCGAAAAGAATAAAAAATAATAATAAAATGAAAAAAAAATATTGAAAAAATTTCTAAACGATTATGATGTTTTTTTTCCCCTTTGCACGGAATTCAATAATCTTTTATATAATCATCGGCACAACCAAGGGAAAAGTGTTAAATTTTTTAGTTATTCGCTAATAACTAACAAATATTAGAGTCACGATAATAATTTGTATATTTCCCATTAGAAAGTGTTGTTTTTTTCTTAAAATAGCTGCTGTTGGGAACGTTTTCATGAAGGAAGGTATTAATTATTAGGTCTCCAATTTGATCGGAATCTGATTATGATCGGAATCTGATTATGATCGAAATCGGAAATTATTTTGAGTTTTTTTTTTTTTTTAGAGAACTCATTTACAAGCTGCAGGGCCATTCATAGTAATCTTTCTCAGATTTCGACAATGTCGGTAAAAATTTTCATAGTTTCAGCGTTCATAGTTCATGGTTATCGACTAAATCAATCAATCAATGTCTAAACCCATATACAGGGTGTCTCTTAAGAAGAAGGAAATATTTAAAGGATAGCATAACTCAATAAATACAAAAACGTTTTGATGGTTCGATTGACAGCAGGGAAGTAGGGTGTTAAAGTTTTGTGGTTTTTTGTGTACGTCATGTATTTTGTTGAATAGGAAGTGATAACAAAAAACTATTTAATTTAACGAATTAACGATTGTTTCACTGTAAACTAGAGACAATTTACTTTAAATAACAATAGAGTTTGCTTTTGTTAAAACCATTTAAAGAGGACCTTTGAGCGGCTAAACTCAGCTAAGGAGTGGGGGGAGATGGGTAGTGCTGGGGGAATAGGTAGGGGTGAGGGAAGCCCCTGGTACAGAGGTTCGCCCCCTCCCCCTGAGAAAATTCCTGGATCCGCCACTGCATATAGGGAGTATTTTACTGAGAGCGTGGTAGCTCAGTGGGTAAGCACTGACTTCCAGAACTCAAGGTCCTAGATTCGAATCCCGACTGATGACTAGTAATTTTTCATCAGTTGTGGGTCGACCCTGGGACCGGTAGACCCTCCTGGGGCACACCCAGTATCTATAAAGTGGGTACCCTTAATTAAATAATTGATTAAGGGAAAAAACCTGGCGGTTGAGCGTGAAATTGTCCCGTCACCTCCCTGCACAACCATTGGCCTTGCAACAGTACTTACTCACATTGTACTGAACCCAAGATCCTTCGTGGGTTGTTAGTGGTACAGGTTTTTTTGTGGAAGTCCGGTCCACCTCTGAGACATGGAGAGAGTGTCATGCTTGAGGTGATACGCTAGCTCGTTAGGTCAGCTGGCCCAGCTCAATAAATATAGCTGTAATCTCCAGGTTTAACTGAGCTCCAAATGGAGTAAGGTATACCTCTACTCACAACGGCTCCTAGACTGCACGGAAAATGGCTTGGGAATGTAGAAGGGTATAAGAATTTTTACAATTTAAATAATTAATATTTAAATCATATGTCTAAATATCAAATAATTTGCCTACAAAAGACATTTATCCTCAAAGACATTATTTCGCTTCATAGTTATTTTAGTGACTACCAAATATTTAATTCGAAAGCCATTAAACGGAAAACTAAAGGCAGATGCAGAGGAAGTTTATTAATCTTATTTAAAAAAATACCAAACTCGAAGGCAAATATTATTGATTGTTGTAATTTATGGCTATTTTTAGAAATATAATTATATAACATAAAACTAATAATAGGCAACATTTATTTCAACCAAACTTATAACACAGATGAATTTATCGAAGTATTGACTGAAATAAAAGATGATCTTTCTCGTAAATACATTTTGCTCGGAGGGGATTGGAATGGAAGGTTCAGTGCGTTAAACCAATCGACTAAATACAATCTTTTTGAAGGAACAATGTTGAATGAGGTTAGACAGGAGCAAGGCAGAGTTACGAATTTGAAGGGGAAAATAGCAAATATTTTAGAGGAAAATGATTTTATAATGATCAATGGTAGGATTTACAGTGACGGATTAGGACATTTTACCTGTCATACCTACAATGGCAGTTCTGTAGTGGATACGATCTGGATTAACCTCAATATGATGCCATTTGTTAATGATATGGTCGTGGGCCAAGTACCGGAAGTGTCTTCTCATATGCCGCTCCTTTTCGAACTTAACCTTCCGCTTTATTCATTTGAACTTCACAACCGCGAAAACAACTTTCGTAAAATACAATCATTCAAGTGGGAAATGAGTAATATTGAACATTTTCCCGATTTATTAAAACATTTCTCCAATATATATTATAATTCCAATAGTGTGTCAAACATCTACGAAAATTTTAAAAATACAATTACTCACGTAGCCATGAAATCAAATCTCTAAAAAACTAAAACAATAAAAACTTGCTCAACAATAAAAGCTGATTCGACGAAAAATGTAAAGTTAAAATGAAAGAAGTTCGTAAGAAGTATAAAATATTCAGAAAACATCCATTTTCAAAAGAGAATCTAAACGCATACCCAAAGGAAAGAAAAATATATAAACAAGTCTTGAGAGAATCTAAAAAGGAATATTATAGATCTATAGTCGATACAATTTCTGAATCAAAAAATTTTTTTTTTTTTTTTTTTTTTTAAATTTCTTTATTGAGTATTATAACAATCTGTCTGTTCGACATTGGTTATAGTGAGGTAGGATGACATTCACACCATATGTACAAAAAAATAAAATAAATAGAACAAAATAATAATCAAAAGTATATACAATAGACAATAAAATAAAATAACCTAAAAAATAAGAAAATTAAAACTAAGGAAAAAAAAAAAAAAAAAAATAACATGCATACCTATATACAATCAGGCGAGGGAACTCCAGGAGAACCCTGCGCTACTCTTCCAACCGCGTCACTGGTACTAAAGCCAGCGGAGATTAAATCAAAAAATAGCAAAAAAATTTGGTAAACAATAAAACGATTTAGGGGGAAATAAACGTTGAGCTGGAAATATCATCAGAAACTTTTGAGAATTTCTATAGCAATTTCTATTTCTCTCCAAATCCTGGTATACATACCACGTTAAAGATAATAAATCCGTTCCTTGATTGTGAAATATCGTTAGAAGAACTGGAAATAGCTATTCATCACATGAAAAGAGAAAAATTCTCTGGCAATGACGGGATACCTTATGAATATTACAAATTATTAACACCTGAGTGGGAACATTATATCCTCAATCTTATGAATGAAGTCTATAAACAAGAAGACATCCCCAAAAGCTGTGCAATAATAATGATAAAACCAATTTTCAAAAAAGGTAACAAAAATGACCCGACCAATTATAGAACTATAGCTCTGTTAAATGCAATAACCAAAATATTCCCTTACATTCTGAACAGCCGTCTTATGGAATGGTCAGAAATCAACAACATACTGCCGGAAGAACAAAATGGTTTTCGTAAAAACAGGGGATGCATAGATAGCATCTTTGCTTTGAGCTCAATTATAAGTATCAACCTGAGACTTAAAGGACGCTATGTTTTTGGAATATTTATTGATTTTTAAAAAGCCTTTGATACTTTAAATCATAATAAGTTATGGCAAAAGCTAAATAACATTGGAGTAAATGCAAAAATAATTAAAATACTCAAAAAATTGTATGAAAATATGGAAGCAGTGGTAGACATTAATGGGGTGATGTCAAGCCCAATAAAAATTACAAAAGGAGTACTTCAAGGTGATTCAGCAAGCCCATTACTCTTTGCACTGTACATCTCAGATATTGTGAAGTATTTTTATGAGCACCAAGCAAAAGGTTTAGCTATAAATAGTTCAAAAGAACTTCTAATGTTATTATTCGCGGACAACATAATGATACTTGCAGAGTCATGGATAGATTGCCTAAAGAAGTTAAACATATTACAGAAATATTGTAAAGGAAACTTACTGGTTCTCAACACAGAAAACATGAAAATAGTACCATTTCACAAAGGTGGTGGGGAACAAAAGCACTGAAGCCGTTTTTATATGAAGGAAAGCCCATTCAAATTGTGAATAATTACTCCTACTTCTGAATTCAGTTTAGTTCGACAGGAAAATACTTTCAAGCTACAAATATTTCAATTAAAAAAACAAAAATCGCTATAGCAATAGCTCTGACCATTTTACTAGGAACTAAATCTGAAAATTGGGACTCAAAACATAAGCTGTATCAATGAATCATTTGTTCGACATTATTATATTGTTCAGAAATATGGGGTCTGCAATATTGTTCTAATTTAGAATCAATCACAATGAAATATGTCAAACAGGTTTACAAATGGTCCAAATATACACCAAACTGTATTGTAAGTTTGAAACAGGAATAAAAACTATGGTAGTAGAAGTTGTCAAAAGAATGTACAGATGGTGGATAACTTTACTAAAAATTCCTGAAGATAGAATCCCACAGATTTGCTACAATAGATTGAAGGCATTGGACAATAATCCCAATATGGTTTTTAATTGGTACTCTCAGCTAAAAGGAAAATTATTAAAAGTAATTTCAGATTCAATTTTGCAACACAATAATGACCCTAATCCTGAAATTGCTCGACTATACCTCAAAGACATTATAAATAGATTTGAAAATCACTCCATTCGCAATGATATAAATTCAGTCGTCAATTCAAAATATAATTCAGAATACAGAAACATTAGTAGTCTAAGCCACGGAGAACAATATTTCAACATAAGAACAAACATAGAACAGTCAGCCAACTTAGGGTAGCCAATTTAACGAAACCTTCATTTTATCTTAATGGAACGGCCTATACACTAGAAGGAGAAGAAAACTGTACTATAGTATCAGTCTTAGAGTATCTCTCGACCAGTCAGGACTCAACTAGTGCACTCGCTAACCATAATATTTAAACAGTTATTTTAGAGATATCATTCAATTATTTTTCATAGAAACATCATTCTGTATTACTATATTAATATTAGAGCTTCACTACAGTCATTTCTTGGAAATAGAGTCATAAAGTTAAAAAACAGTGCCGGTGAAGGAAGCAATTGAGTTGGAGTAGTTGGGATAGCCGGCAGCAGCCTAATCCTACCAGCTTCCACCCAAACAAACAGGTGTGTCTGATAATATTATTGTTTTCATCTACTTTCGACTTTACAAAGCAATAGTGATTTATTTTAATTTTATCATTATTTTTTTTTCTAATCAACATGGTTAATTGCAAACTGTGTGCTAAAACAGTAAGCCGAGAAGACAAAACTAAAATAGTTTGTGTCACGTGTCAAAACCTATTTCACGTGAAATGTACAAAAATTGATTCAACAAACCTAAAAGAGACCAGCAAAAAATGGAGATGTAGCGATTGCGAATTATTATCGGGTACGTTGCCAGCTGCTGAGTCTAGTAGTATACTTGACCTACTGAAAGGGCTCACCGAGGAAGTCAGGGAATTGAAGTCCAAACTTCAAGGGATAGACAAACTGAAGGAGATAAAAGAAGCCCTACAGAAGCAGTCGGAACTCTCATTTGAGAACATGGACCGTCTGTTAAAAATAGAAACACTCTTAGAGGATCAGAAAACCCATGTTGAAAATTTGACAATTGAAAACAACAAACTCAAAACAAAAATATCAGAGCTTGAAATCCGACTAAATTTTACAGAACAAAGTCAACTCAAAAATACGATTGAAATAAGAGGCATCCGGAGAAGCCGGGTGAAACTGTAACTGGCACAATTCTTAGCATCGGAGTGGGTCTGGGCGTCAAGCTGAGTCCGGAAGATCTTGATCACGCCGTAAGACTTAAGCCCAAGCAGGAAGGAACACCAGGCCCAATTATTGCAAGATTTGTTAGACAGACGGTGAAAGATGAGTTAGTGCGGCAGCGAAGAACTAAGAGAGATTTCTCCACACGACATCTAGGCTGGAGTGAGAATGACTCACACCGCGTATATGTAAGTGAAGCCATGACGCCCACCAACAAGCACCTCTATTGGTTAGCCAGGCAGAAGAAATTGACTGCTAAAATAAAATATGTTTGGTTCAGTGGAGGAAAAATTCGCTGCAGAGAGTCAGATGGATACCCACCGGTGATAATAGGAAAACCGAGTGACCTTGACGTATTCAGCTGAACGTTGCTCACAAGTTACTCTGAGTTTGCATTTGATTTATTTTTTCTCGCCAGAAATAATTTTACTATATTTTTTTTTATCTTCAGGTTTTTATACTTTAATATAAACGTAGCTTTTTTTATTTTTTTATTTATACTGAAGCTTTTTTTATTTTTTTATACATTTATTTTCGCCAAAAATATTTTTTTTACTTTATTTTTTTTTATCTTCAGGTTTTTTTACTTTAATATAAACGTAGCTTTTTTTATTTTTTTATTTATACTGAAGCTTTTTTTATTTTTTTATACATTTATTTTCGCCAAAAATATTTTTTTACTTTATTTTTTTTTTATCTTCAGGTTTTTTTACTTTAATATAAACGTAGCTTTTTTTATTTTTTTATTTATACTGAAGCTTTTTTTATTTTTTTATACATTTATTTTCGCCAAAAATATTTTTTTTACTTTATTTTTTTTTTATCTCCAGGTTTTTTTATTTTCATATAAATGTAACTTTTTTATTTTTTTATTTATATTGAAGCTTTTTATTATTTTTGTATACATTTATTTTCGCCAGAAATATTTTTACTTTATTTTTTTTATCTTCAGGTTTTTTTATTTTTATAGAAATGTATCTTTTTTAATTTTTTTATTCTTATCGAAGCTTTTTTTATTTTTGTATACTTTTATTCTCGACAGAAATAATTTGATTTTAATCTTTTTTACTTTTAGCACTCTTTATTCTTGTATAAATTATTTACAACTTTATTTGGTTATTTACCAAAATGTATCAATGTATTTAAAACAAGGGGATATTTATATTTTCTTATGCTATAAATTATATTTAACAGAATATTTATTTCGAAATATTGGAAATTCATTACTTTCATCTCAACTTTTATTTTATGTTTGCAATTTTTTAATATTTTTTTTTTTATTATTTTTAAACGGAGTATTTGTTTAAAAAAAATGTTATATCCTATCCTTTATCTTCGATCCTTTTCACCAAACCTCTGCTTCCCAACTCTACTATAATGACTAATATTCTGAATTCCTGTCACATCAACGCCCAATCCCTTATTGCACACTACGATGAATTCCAGAAATATTTCCTTGACAATTTTTACCATATAATAGCAATATCTGAAACCTGGCTAAAACCTTTTATCCCATCCTCCCAGATTTCCTTACCAGATTACTCGTTCCTACGTCACGATAGATCGCATCGCACGGGAGGTGGCGTCGGATTATATATCCATGACAGTTTTAAGGCCAAAATCCTTCTACAGTCTCCTTATCATGATTTTCCTCACATAGAATACATGTTCGTTGAAATCTCCTCGCTTTCCTCTCCTCTGTTGTATGCCGTAATTTACCGCCCTCCTCGTGTTCCATTTGACAACCTCTTTGAATCTTCCCTCATTAACCTGGTCTCTAACTACACCAATATTATTATTACCGGTGATTTTAACGTGAACATGCTTTCACAATCTCCCGAAAAATATTTCCTTACCGACCTGTTGTTTTCCCTTAATCTTCATCTTGTTCCTTATTCTCCTACCCACCACACGCAATTTTCCGATACTTGGTTAGATCTTTATATCTCTGACTCCCCATCAAAATCCTTTCTTCTTCTCAACACCCAGTTCCATTTCTTTCATCACATGACCTGATCCAAATTACATACGACCTACCCGTAAAATCCTTCACTCCCAAAATAGTTTCATACCGCAATTTAAACCTTCTTTCCTATGAATCCCTTCAACCAGACCTTAATTCTCTGCAATGGGACACCATATATTCCTACAACTCCATTGATCCTATGGTATCCACCCTGACCTCAAACCTACAATCTATATTAGAAATCCACGCTCCTCTGAAAACTAAAACCTTAAGCCGTCCCACTGCGCCTTGGCTGACCCGTGAGATAAAGGAAATGATGAGGGGAAGAGATGCAGCAAGGCGCAAATACCGTCGAACCCGTCTAGCTGTGGATTATGTGTCTTTCAAGGCGCTTCGCAATGGAACCCAATCCGCAGTCCGTCTTGCTAAAACCACCTACTTCCATAATGCCCTGTCCAATGCTCCCGACCCCAAATCTAAATGGAAAATACTCCGCAACCTATCCCTACCAGAGTCCATTAATCGTAGTTCCTTCGATCTTTCTCCAGATGATCTCAATAACCATTTCTTATCCTTTACTCACTCTTCCTCTCATACTTTCGACATTAAACATCACAAATTCAATCCTGAAGACTTCTTTTTCTCCCACGTGTCCTATGATGAATTACTTTCCACCATCCTAAAATCCCACACCAATGATTATGGTCCCGACAATATTCCTGTAAAACTAATAAAATCCACCCTTCCTGACCTTATTCCTGTTCTTTATCATATCTACAATTTTTCACTGCAGAACTCCATATTCCCATCCTCCTGGAAAACCGCCCTAGTCCGACCTTTGAATAAAATTGCCAATCCTACCTCACTGCACGACTTCCGTCCTATTTCTCTCCTATCCAACCTCTCAAAGCCGCTAGAACGCCTTGTCCAAAATCAGCTCTCAAACTTCCTAGAGGAACGTTCCTTTATCAACCCATGCCAATCTGGCTTCCGACCCGGCTATTCAACGCAATCTGCTCTCCTTAAAATAACCCATGACCTACAAAACTCCATTGAACACCAAAACCTTACTATCCTCATCCTTCTAGATTTTTCCAAAGCGTTTGATACAGTTGACCATAACATCCTTCTTACCAAATTGCAAAACCTTCCTCTATCCAACAGTGTCCTGCATTGGTTCAAATCCTTCCTTTCCAATCGATCCCAGTATGTAGTAGTCCCTGATCAACCTCCTTCAAACACACTTCCCCTCTCCTGTGGTGTCCCTCAGGGTTCCTCTCTCTCTCCTACTCTGTTTGCTATTTACATCAATGATCTTCCCCTCCAGATCCGTCACTCCCGATACCACATCTATGCAGATGATTTCCAAATATACCTTTCCTTTCCGCCCTCCGACCTATTATCTGCCACAGAAAAACTTCAAGAAGACTTAGATGGAATTTGTGACTGGGCAAGAACAAACAAGCTGAAGTTGAATGCGGATAAGACAAAGGCAATCTTAATAGGCTCCAATCACCTCCTTAAAACTGTCCCTACTATTCCAACTCTGTTCCTACATAATAACCCCATCAAATTTCACCCCACCATCAAAAATCTTGGAATAACCATTGATCAAACGCTTTCTTGGAAAAATCATATATCCAATATTTCCCGCCGTACCATTTCCATCCTAAAACGTCTTAACTACTCCCGTCACCTATTTCCTTTTGAAACCCGTAGGCTCCTAGTCACTTCCTTAATTTTTCCCCACTTTGACTATTGCTGTACGGTATATGGGGGCCTCTCTGGGGATCTCGAGGCGAAACTAAAACGTTTGATAAATTGCTTTGTACGATTCATCTTCGGGATCCCAAGGGACGCCTCTGTTTCCCATTTTTACGCGGAGTTAAAGTGGCTTTATCCTTCCTACCGTCGTAAGTATTTCCTGGCATCCTTCCTCTTTCAAGTCATCCAATCCCACCGTCCCTCATACATCTCCGAGCTCCTTCAATTCAAATCCTCTGTTCGTTCCCGCAATACTCGTTCCCGGTCTTCTGATTTATACATAAGGGCCCACCGAACCGCTGCTTTCGACAAATCGTTCATTATCCGATCCTCATCTCTATGGAACTCCATCCCTTCCCATATCCGTCAATCTAATACCCTTCCTACCTTTAAATCCCGCCTGTTCAATCATTTCTTATCCATCCAGTCCCCATAAAATCGTAAATAGATACTACTGAAAATATGTACATAAATTATTAGTTCGTTCTTCATTATTTGTACTCCAATTTTTGTTTATCTATTTTTTTTTTCTCTTTTATTATCAACTGATCAAAATTGGAAAGCAACTTATATGTATATGTGTATATATATATATATTATTTTTTTTAACCAAGACTGTTCAATTACTCTGTATTTTTATTTATATATCTCTGAGGCTCCTTAGCCCTCATTTATGTCTGCCTGTATTATTCTAAAGGGACTCGTTCCAGAATAAATAAAGTATTATTATTATTATTATTATTATATGCAACCTCCAAAAGCCAGAAAATTTATATCATTTTTTAATAGAATGTCCGATGTATAAAGACTTGAGGGAACATTACATAGAGAAATATATTACAGAAGACAACAATTCAATGCTCGGTAATTTGTTAACGATAGAAAACCTCGCAAAGTTAAATGATATATTTTATTTTACAGTAGGGAGCCTTAAAATAAGATCATTCATTATGAATGATTAAATGCCAGCAATATTTATGTCTATGTTTATGTTTACCACAAGACATTGTTATCTTCGACTAAGAAGTGAGCATATGTACTGTTGCAATCTGCTACATTGTATTGTAGGAATATATTATTGCTATTTTTAAAATTCCTTTAATGTATATTTATTTGATTTTTTTTTATATATCTTCAAAGTCAATACTTTTTATTTATATTGTTATACAGTTGTTTTTCCTTTTCTTTTTTTTTTTTTTTACATCACAATTTATATATCTAGTTTATCTTATTTATGAAAAAAGAATATTTCTCCGATTTATTTCTATATTTGTATAGTACTTTATTTTGATTCTTTTTTATGTAATAATGTATTTGATGGAGCCAGACCTCCTGTAATTGTATATATTAATTACAAAATACAGAATTTTCATTCATTCATTCATACCTCGACACAGATGATGTGGTTGGATTATGGCTTCCATTTTGGCCAAATTATTTTTTGTTGGACGGGGTGGCCGAATGAGCTAAAGCGTGTGCTGCACCGCGAATTGCACGGCAACTTTTTTTTTTTTTTTTTTTTTTTTTTCGCCCTGCCTGGCATTGTTGCCATACGGGCTCCCAGCTACAAGTTGCACGGCAACCAGATATATGAAGTTTTGAGAGATTAAAAAAAGTATGAGTTCGCGTCCCGGTGCCGGAGGGGATTTTAAATTCTCCATCCTCACCCCCCTGCCCGGAAAAAAACCCTATAGCCTAAAAGGCGAGGTAGGGAAGAACAAAAAAGAAAAAGGGAGTATTCTACTAATGACATAAAATAAAATACGAGAAGTATATCCATTATTTCCCTCGTAATTATTATTTTCTTCATAAAACTGCAATAGTAAATATATTCTAGATAAATTAAATTTTTTTTTTAAATTGTTATCGGAATTTTTTTATTTTATTTTATTTTTTAGTATTATAACAGTCTGTCTCTTGGACATTGGTTATAGTGAGGTAGGATGACATTCACACTATATGTACAAAAAAATAAAATTAATAGAAACAAAATAATAATCAAAAGTATATACAATAGATAATAAAATAAAATAACCTAAAATATAAGAAAATTAAAACTAAGCAAAAAAAAAAAACACATGCATACCTATATACAATCAGGCGAGGGAACTCCAGGAGAACCCTGCACTACTCTCCCAACCGCGTCACTGGTACTAAAGCCAGCGAAGATTGATCGAGAGCACTTTAGCCACATACACACATGTCTTGAGTGAAGAATCAGGCCATTGCCAGAACTCCAATTTATACAATCTACAAAAGGTCGCGAGGCCACTGCCGTTTCAACCTTCTTGGAAGATTATAGGGATGGGAGGTGCAAGAGGATTTGGGTGGTAAGTAAGGTTCCGGTGAAATTTGGAGAATTTTTCTGGAATAAGGTCTAGGACAAATGGGATGTTGAGGTCATGATGTAGGGTTTTGTTGGATACATAGAAAGGAGCATCGACTATTGTTCGAAGGACTTTAGACTGGAAGGATTGGATGCGCTTGATGTTAGAACATTTTGCTGATCCCCACAGTTCTAGTCCGTAAGTCCAAATAGGTTTCAGTATTGTCTTGTAGATCAGTAGCTTGTTTTCAATGGAAAGTTTAGATTTTCTGCTTAGTAGTCGGTATAGTTGGCCGTATCGTCGGTTGAGTTCTTGTATTTTGAGTCTAGTATGCGGGTTCCACGTTAGTCTTCGGTCTAAATGAAAGCCAATACTTACCGTAATTTTTAAAAAAATATTTTCAATTTTTGATCAAGTAAAGTAATTAATTGAAATATTAACTAGTATTCATAATGAACCCATCTTAAATAATGGAAAAAATGTATTTGTTTAGTGCTCCACATTTCTTTTGTGAAAGATCTAATTGTAAGCTAAATACTGAAACAATCACAATCTATTCATTTTTTATAATGGATATCTCTAAAAGCATTAAAGCCCCAATAATTACTTTTTTTTTGACCTTCCAGAACTACTAACATCCTTCCATAAAAGTATTTGTTTTGTTTTTAAGAAAACAAAAAAAATGAGACCCCCCCAAATTTAACCTTTGATCTACTAATGGATACTAATAAAGAGTACTTTAAGTAGATTGTTTTGCTATTTTAATTTTTATATAAAGTTTCCAGTACTTTCTAAAAATATACAGTAGTTTCTAAAACTTTTTTACTTTCAATTACATATATGTGTAATATATAGTAAGGGAAAGCATTGCGATCGTGAAAATTTTCGAGTCTGAGTTTTCCACGGAAATACACGTTTTAAGGTACCCTGAGTCCAAATAACCAAATCCCGAAAAATGGTCTGTTTTTCTGTGTGTGAACACTCTAGCTCGAAAACGAAAAGTCGTACGAAACTGATTTTCCGTATTTAAGATAGGTATATGACTTAGATGCCCTAGCAACGTTTTCCTTAAAATCGGCTAACCGGAAGTGCCACTTTATACCAACGCTGAAACACATTTTTACGATTTTCTCAAAAAAGGCTCAAACGACTTTGATTAAACTCGGTGTATCATTGTACAATTAAGTGGTATTTAATATCATTTAGGTCTTATCCCCGTTGATGTCACTTTACAAGGCTTAAATGCCCAATGTTCATATACGTCTTCCTCTAAAGTACCTTTAATATGGCTCCTGGGTACGTTTATAACCTGAAATATATTTACTGTAGTTTAATAAATCTAGATCTGATATTATATTTAAATAATTAGGTATCTATCGTCCATTTATTCCAAATAATCATTATGAAACCTTTTAGAAAATTAAATTAATGAATATTTTGATAAATTTTCCCTTAGCGATATTCCAACGGAATCTACTTACAATCAGTGTGACAACTTTTTATCTATGACAGACAATGCAAATCTCTTAATTCCATTTTAGTAAACTTTGCAATGGAAAATATAACTAATAGTCGTACAATCCATAATCAACCGGTGATATTATAAATAGGGCTTTTGTTATTTTAACAGTCTTTATGATTGGTTAGCTGGAATCTTTTAGCTTTAGCTCAGTTAAAAATGCAATTCAAAAATTTTATAATAGCCCAATATGGCCAGAAAATAATTTCTATTCAAAGATGAGCGGTAAGTGAAAGTTGTGTGTTGAGCGCACCAGATTTTTATATATTTTATTAAGCTAATTTTACTTCTTGACCCATTAACTTAAAAAAAAAATAGTAATGTAAAAAGGCTTTAAAATATATGAGTAAAGATAAAAATAAAAAGCTCTGATCTAATTTTACTATAAAAAAACAATAACACTGGTCTCACAAATAGTACGAGTTATGAATGAGCAAGCGTACGAGGATGTAGGAGGCTGGATTACAAGGATTTGTCACAGAGCGCGCGGCAACAGTGGTTCTGAACCTTCCATCGTTGTTTTTTAGGTACTGTATTTCGTTCCTAATTAATTGGTATCTGGTTACAAATATTTTATGCCTATTTTGTGCGAATAGTTTTGAAATATTAAAACATTTATTGTTATTACTCACTTCTAGAGTTTTACCGGCATTCATTTTTCAGTGGGTTGGTTTTAATTTTGCTTTTCTTCTTATTATGGTCTTGGGATAGCTTGGCTTGGTTCTAGCTTGTCTGTGGAAGATTATTTATTTTCTTATACTGCTGTGAATTGAATCTGAGTAGAGACATATAGCCTATGTAAAGTAAGTGATCTTTTAGCTGATTAAGAGAAAACTTGGTAGTTAAGCTTGGAGATGCTCAGTTTAGAAAGTAGGTTTCTGAAAGTGCTCTCTGATAATGTATATTTAACATAGTATATTAAAGATGGTTTATTTCGCAACGTATTTAGCCTAATTTTTTTTTTTTTCTTATTTTATAGGTGTTTATTTCTGAAAGAGTTAGAAGACAGTATTTTCCTATTTGAATTAAGAATAACTTTTCAACTATTACAATGCATGATCAAATAATGTGTGCTGTAGGACTGTTAATAATTTTAATAAACAATAGGATTGATTTCACCAGTGAGCAGATGGAAAAGTTTAGAGACAAATTGTTTGATCTTCTGCTTGACAAATATCAAGATCATTGGTATCCTGAAGAACCAGAGAAAGGCCATGCTTACAGATGTATCCGATTCAACCAAACAAATTCGGGAGGAAATACTGGAGCAAAGTGCTATTCATTGGGGAGTAACATATGATGATATTAGAAAGAGATTACCTCGTGAACTCACAATTTGGATAGACCCAAATGAAATATCATACAGGTATACATTTACACATATTTATAACTAATTTTGGTAATTGTCAAATTATATTTTATTACCATTCACTAAGTAGTTATTTCATGATTTCAGGTTGGTTATAGTGTTTTTTGAAGTTTAAATACAATAAGTGTGATTTAAAATTAGTTTCTTAAATATTAAATAAGTTAATATTTGACTTCATTATTTGAATTATTTTCATATTAATTAGTTCAATTGCAAGTTGCAAAAAGGAAAAAGAGGAGGTGATCCCTTTTTAAAGCCTATTCGTATTCTTTGTTTACATGAATTAGTATCCCAAATTTGTTTGAATTGAACTAGCGAGACTGAGAATTAGTAAACCACCCTCTGGGTAAAATGGTCTGATAATTCTTTGCTATGCCTTTCAATAAAGATTGATCCACAATTCTTGGTTCTACCAGATCTTTTTTTTTCTACTCCAGACTTTGTCTATTGAAGACCTCTTTCAGTCCTTCATCCTAAGTTTTTCTGAGTCTTCCTTGGAGTTTTTTCCTTCTGGAACAGCATTATAGGTAGCTATGGCTAAAAGCTTCTCTGACATTTGAGACTACTACTACTGCTCGTGTCGTGCTATAGTCTCCAGTCCAGGAACGTCTTGTGATTTCCTCTATTGGCATTCCTACAATTTGGCCAGCATAACATAGTCTATCCATTCTTAGATACACCATTAAATCTGTCCCTCTATAGAGCCCATTAAACCTGTGCATTTGTTCTTCTTCTCTAATTGTAACCTCCTTCCACATCTTCAAATATGTGATGAATGATTTTATTTTCAAAAATTAGAAGGACCTATGCCTCTGAATTTGTGAGTCTAGGACTCTGAATAGTAAGTTAGGATAGGCCTGATGAGGGTCCTAAATGATCGGCACTTGATAGAATGGGATAATGATGAATTTTTAAGATGTTTGTTCAGGCCAAAATAACATTTTTTGGCATTAACAAGTCTCTGACAAATTTCTACAGAAATTCTGTTTCTACAGGTTGTCATTGATCTCAGATACTTAAACTGATCTACATGTGATTTTTCTAGAATCATCTGGATGCTGAATATCTGATCAACTATAGACCTACCTCTTCTAAAAATCAGCCTGATATCTGCCTATTTGTTCATAACAATGAGAAATTGAAAAACAAGATTTGTCCAACTCATAATAAGAACACTTAACACGGTATAACCTTATCTCCAAAAGAGGTACATAACACCTCTCCCTCCTCAGAAAGAATTTAATTTAAGATGAAATAACAATAAAGAAATAATAATAAAGAAATAAATTTGTTTCATTGTAAACTGTCAACAATTGAGGCATCGCGATATTTATTTTTGCTCCCTTCAAGCACACACTTCCTCCGCGGCCTTTATATGATGGGTGCTGCAGAAGGTGAAGCAGTCTTTGGCAGTGGGTCAGGCTCTGTGCCAGGCACCCCTGGTTCAGGGACATCTGACTCAGGCTTCTCTGGTTGAGGAAAATCAGACAACTCCTCTGAGTCTAGTACCTCAGGATGCAGGCCGGTATGCAACTTCCTAGACAACTCCTTGTCTGGGACCTTGAAAAGTTGCTCAATGTGCCTTCTGTGGAATTCAAGATATCTATAGTTGCCGAACTGTTCTATTACTAATTCATAAATCCTTACTATTCAGTCCACATCGTATTTTTCCTTCTTATTGATTTTCATTTTAATACAACTATGACCAAAGAAAGAATAAAAAATACTAAATTAATAATAATGAAGAGAAGAATAGTTGGGGTGATGAGTCAAATAAGAAGGCAAAAATAAATGATAATATTTATTTTGGCATTTGCTGACGTTTTGACCTGAAGTTCAGGCCTTCTTCAGGGCTGAACTTCAGGTCGAAACGTACCCTTACTATCATCACACAACTTGATCAAAATTTCGTGAAATCATTCTCAGATTCATCAGATTTCAGTGAGATCGTTCTAACCAGACTCAATCAACTGAAAGGCAAAAGAAAACAAGGAGAACTAGGTCTGACATTGTAAAGTCACTTTCCCAAAAGCCTTCTAAAAACACCCCTAAACATACCTTTATAATTGTAAGTGGGGAAGGGAAGAATATCTTGGAAGTTCTAAAGTTACTTACTCTCTCCAGAAGAACTGGGCATAAATGCTTAGGTGGTGAGAGCCACCAAGGCAGGAGGCGTCCTCATCAAACTTGAAAATGATTCAAGGCCTTGAAGCTGACTCAATGGACAGGCCTCAGGGATAAGGTTACAGAAGCCAGGGCCCATTTCAGGGCGGCCCATTCACAGATAGATGCTGTCTAGTGGTGGAGGCTGGTACAGGAGGCCAAGACTCGATATCGAATTGTCGTGCCGACTGAGAATGGAGGGAATGTACTGGTAAATGCTGCAATCTGGGCTATAAAGAGATCGAGACATTAAAATCTCAAAAAAAGGCATGGCTTTGAAAAAATACGACCAAGGCAAAAAGACATACCAAATTAGAGAAAAATCAGCCAGTATCACCAAAAACAAAACACTGAAATCCAGAGTGGAGGAACTCGAGGTACGATTAAACATAGGCGAGCAGGGCCTACTCTATAGATCAGTAGAGATCCAAGGCATCCCGGTAGGTGCAGGAGAGACACCTTCGGCCCTGGTTGTCAGTGTGGGGGCCAGTCTTGGGTGAAGATTAACATTGAGGACAAACAAGATTAAACATAGGCGAGCAGGGCCTACTCTATAGATCAGTAGAGATCCAAGGTATCCTGGTAGGTGCAGGAGAGACACCTTCGGCCCTGGTTGTCAGTGTGGGGGCCAGTCTTGGGTGAAGATTAACATTGAGGACATAGATTTTGTGGAGCGCCTTAGACCTAAAAAAGACGATTCTAGACTGCCACCGGTTATAGCTCGCTTTGTGAGGCAGGCAGTACGAGACGAGCTGGTGCAAAGAAGAAAAGTGAAAAGGTTTGACTTTTCAACTCGTCACATTGGCTGTCAGGAAAACGATTCCCATCGGACATATCTGGCTGAAGAAATGACCCCTACTAATAGACGACTGTATTAGCTCGCAGGTCAGAAGAGAGCGGCTGGTAAGCTAAAATACGTATGGATTTCGGTCGGTAGATTGCGCTGCAGAAAAGGAGATGGCCATCCAGTGGTATACATCGACCAACCAAATGATCTTGATGTTTTCTGCTGATCTTCTGATTTACGTCAACCTACAGATTGTATCCGTAAACTCCCAATTATCTTCCATTGTATAATACAACACTGTGCTGGGTTGCCCATCTATTATTATTGTTATTATTATTTCTCTGTTTTAACCAATGTAATTTTTTTCTCTCATATTTTTGAACCTAAATCTTTTTTTTTTTTCTCTCTTCTTTTATAGCAATTATTTACTTCTTTCCAAATTTATTTTCATAGTTTTCTCTTACTTACAGCGTCATCCATCATATTATATATATGATCCCATGATCTCATCCAATTATCATACAATATCCAAACTACCACGTTTCTTTCTAAAACCATAACTTTCCGCAATCTTGACACCCTCACCCGTGATAAAATCCTATCCGACCTTGAAACTGGAACGATATTTATTCCTGCACCTCTATTGATCATATGGTAGACATCCTCACTTCTAATCTTATCCATATTCTTGACATACATGCTCCTATTAAAACCTCAACCTTTTGCTGCCAACCTGCTCCTTGGATGTGTCAGGAAATTCGTGACATGTAAAAGAGAGGTGAGGCAGCCCATAGACGCTTCAGACGAACTCGACTAGCAGATGATTATCAAGCTTATAGGGTACTCCGTAATTTGACTCAAACAACTATCAGGAAAGCGAAATCAAACTTTTCTCATGAAACCCTCTCTTCTGCTCCTGATTCCAAATCAATATGGCTAACCCTTCATAAATCTCTCATTGTAAATCCTCTTCCTCAATAATCTACCCAGTTTCACTTGATGAATTAAATTCCTACTTTATATTTTCCACCACCAGCAACAGCTCACCTTCCTCTTACCAGTTTTCCTTATCACCTTCATTTAACAGTGATAATTTCTATTTCTCCAACAGGGACACCTGGCCAACTACATAGGCTGCCAGATTTACAAGAGTCTCAAATCCAGACACCAGAAAAACCAGATTCAAGATAAAGCAGTAAGACCAAGAAGAGAGAGAGAACCTTCAAGAATAGTGAACAATAATGTATCATTTTCTCAGCTACATAGAGGTAAGAACTCATCCGATAAATGTCAAGCCCTACTGCAACAACCTGAACCCCAACCTTACAATAGCATACATATACAAATAGCATTCTATACAATAGCATCCTACGAACCACCCACTTTCCTCTTCTATGGAAACATTCTACTATTATCCTATTTCCAAAACCAGGTAAACCTCCCAACAGTTTAATTTCCTACAGACCCATTAGCCTGCTTCCAATCCTTTCGAAAATCCTTGAAAAGATCCTCCTGAAACGAATCCTACCCTTTATAGAATCTCAAAACCTTCCTTCACATCAGTTTGGATTCCGTTCCCAACACTCCACAGTCCAACAAGGACTTCGAGTGGTCGACCATATTTCTGCAGCCCTGGAAAGCAAGCAATATTGCTCGGGTGCATTTCTGGACATAGCTCAAGCTTTTGATCGGGTATGGCACGCCGCGCTTCTTCCCAAGCTGAAAACCCATCTACCTCCTTGTACCTAATCCTCCACTCCTACCTCTCTGATCGTACCTTCCAAATTCGCTGCGGCATTGAATTTTCCAATTGTTATCCAATTGAGGCTGGTGTTCCTCAAGGTAGCTTATTGGGTCCCGTCCTTTACATCCTCTTTACCGCCGATATCCCTATCCATCCCGATATCTTCCTGACATTTGCTGATGACACCGCCATTCTATCATCCGACTCAGATCCTGATATAGTATCCTTAAACCTTCAAAGACACCTCTCCCTGATTGAGCACTGGTGTAATAAATGGCGTATTAAAGTAAATGAATCCAAATGCCGACACATTACCTTCACACTCTGACGCAGTTCCTGTCCACCAGTACACTTTAATTCCATCCAGCTTTCTTTCTCAGACACAGTCTGGCATCTCGGATTTCTCTTAGACAGACGACTAACGTGGAATCCTCATATTAGACTTAAAAGACAGGAACTTAACCGACAATATGGCCAACTATACAGACTACTAAATAGAAAATCTAGACTTTCTATTGAAAATAAAATACTTATCTACAGGACAATACTGAAATATACTTGAACTTACGGACTTGAACTGCGTGGAACAACAAAATTTTCCAATATCATACTCATCCAATCCTTCCTGTTTAAAGTCCTTCGAACAATAGTTGATGCTCCTTTCTATATAAACAACCCAAACAAACTCCATCAAATTTTTGATGGAATACCTGTTAAACTGTTAAAATTATGTCTTCCCGAAGTCCTTCCTGTTCTCCTTTTCATCTATAATTTTTACCTCCAGAACTCAGTTTTTCTTACTGCTTGGAAAAAAGCATTAGTCAGACCTATTAACAAAATCCTTAATCCTACTGCTCCTGAAAATCGCCCAACCTACTAAAAATTACAGTTATAACTAAAAATAATGTATATAATCCATTTATAAAAATTTGTAATATTTTCTCTCTTACTAACCGTGGTTCAAGCACTGAAGGCTTTTAGTCAGGGAGGATTTTCCAATTGTCCATTTTCAGATAGCAAAAGGTAAGTAAACATAGTCAGAGTGGAGGAGGGAGGCAATATTTCTGTTTGTAGAATGTGAATAATTTGCTGACTAAATATTCAAGATTTGTGTTGTTTCTTATGGTTACAGAATTGTGAATATTCGCTAGTAATGAAATTAACATAAGCAAGAGGTGCCAGTCAATATAAATATAATATAGTTTGATTGAAGGTATACAATGGTTAGCCAAATAATATTTATGATAAAGACAATTGTAATGGATTGACAAGATACATAGGACAATATATTAAAAATAACAATATTAATCATAATAGAAATATGTATTATATTAAGTATTACATAGTTTCAATAGTATAAGTATAAACATATCTGTGTCTGTTATTAGTATATATTTATAGTGAGAATGGGCATTATATGTAAGTATATATATATATATATATATATAGGCACTCGCATCCAATGCCATTAACCTCTTATAAATAACCTAATTAAAAATCAATCCAAATCTCATCTTCACCAGTCTCTTACAAACTGCTCTCAATCTCCCACAACAATTCGCCAATACAGATCCATTCGATACATCCCAGTCCTATCTCAAAAAATCAAAAAAGCTTTAACTTCCAAATTCTCCCATCTACAAATAGTTTTCCAAAATAACAGTAAATTAAGAAATCTATATACCAAACTCAAAGATCCTGTTTCGCTTCTACAACAATCAAATATTGTATACCATATCACATGTTCTAGTCCAAACTGCAATTCTTCTTCTATAGGAGAAACCAAAAACTACATAAAAAAATGAATATATCAACATAAATACAGCATCTCCACACGAAACCCACTCGCATCGAAACTAGCTGAACACGCTATAACCCTCAACCATACTTGCCACAATTCCTAATCACCATAAACGACTACTTCCTGAAGCTATATTCATTAATTTGGAAAAAAATAATCTGATAAACCACAAAGTAGATAAAGAAACACATATTCAAATTTTTTCGCCTCCTAAAACAATAGTCTATAATCATTAAAATTTTGTTTTTCATTTTCCCCATTTTTCCGTCAACTTACATAGGTAACTACTCCTATGATTAGTATATATATACACATTGTAACATATCTCTCTTATTTTTTACAAATAATAATAATAATATCTCGGAAGCTCACTTCTTACCATTGGGATACTTCCTAAATAAATAAGAGGTTGTTTAATAATAAACAAAATTATAAGAATATTAATATATTTATTTATCGCAGGTGTGGGTTACTGACAATCAGATCAACTCAGACAAGCTATTATTATTTACACTAAAATTAAACACTTATTTTAAAATAAAGTCAATTATGGATTGGCAAGCTAACCTTTTTTCTATATGTTCATCTATACTATTCTATACTGTTTCTTCCTTTGTTGCACTGAATTCATTTGTCTTCAAACACTTTCCAAAGTTCTGCCAAACAACTCTTCCAAATTGGTAACACTATTACTGGGTTTTACCCACTAGAGCCAGGATCCATTCTCCTATCCTCTCTTTTCTCCAGCTAAAAATCAAGTACTCTTGCCAAAACAAAAACCTTTGTCCCTCTCCTCTTTGGAATTTTCCTTCTTGGGAAACTACAGAGCAGCCATTTTCTTTTCCCTGCACTAGTAGAACTAGATTAGCTTGCCTTTTAATTGTTCAACATTAATTTATTAAACCATTTTTACCCCCTTCCAATAAAGGTGTATATTACATTTCTCCCCACTTCCGGGTATAATGCCCACTCTCAATATAAATATATACTATAAAAAGGCACAGATATGTTTATACTTATACTATTAAAACTATGTAATCCTTAATATAATACATACTTCTATATGATTAATATTGTTATTTTTAAAATATTGTCCTACGTATCTTTTCAATCCATTACAATTGTCTTTATTATAAATATTATTTGGCTAACCATTGTATACCTTCAATCAAATTATGTTATATTTATATTGATTGGCACCTCTTGCTTATGTTAATTTCATTACTAGCCAATATTCACAATTCTGTGACCGTAAGAAACAACGCAAATCTTATACACATCTTGAATATTTAGTCAGCAAATTATTTACATTCTACAAACAGAAATATTATCTCCTTCCTCCCCTCTGACTATGTTTACCTACCTTTTGCTATCTGAAGAAGGGCAGCTGGGAAATACTCCCCTGACCCTTTCACTTACCTAGCAAATGTGTCAGTACTTGAAAGCCTTCAGTCCTCGAACCACGGTTAGTAAGAGAACGTATTACAAATTTTTATAAATGGATTATATACATTATTTTAAGTTTGTATAACTTTTTACATATTTCATTTTTAATATTGTGTATTGTAATAATAGTTAAGATTCATGTACCATCAATCACTATAGTTTATTATTTACCATTATTGATCATATGATATTATATCTGATTTATTGTTTACCATCATCGATCGTATAATATTATATCTATGATTGTATTTTAAAATTTTCAGCCCTGATGATGACCCACATGTTTGGGTTGAAACGTCGTCACAAATAAAAAATTTTTAGAATGACTGCGTCCTGAATATTTATCACCCATGATGAATTTCTCATATATGTGGCATAGCACAAAGGTGTGATCTTGAATCTGGTCGGAAGTTACCCTTCTCCTCGTTCATTTGGTGCTCTATCTCATTCCTCAATCTTCTTTCTAGGATACGTGAGTATATTTTACCTGGGACACTCAGCAATGAAATAACTCTATGATTGGCACATTCTTGAGTATCACGTTTCTTAAAGATTGGGACAATGAAGATTTCCCGTTTTTTTTTTTTAGTCTTCTTAGCCTTCCAGGCCTATTCTAATACCCTGAATAGTAATTCATCTTCTGCGTCCCCCATATATCTAAACATCTCAGATGCTATTCTGTCATGATCTGCTACCTTTCATAGCTCCATGCTATTTAGTGCATCCCACATTTCTTCACAATCACGCATTCAATGCAGAACTGCAACTCCTTCATAAAAACACCTGAATACGAGCTAAAAGCATTAGCATTAGAAACCATAGCTCAAAAGTACCCTCCTCAAGATTGGTTCCATATCTATTCCGATGGATCAGTTGAATCAGCCGTTAAAAATGCTGGAGCAGGGGTTTACTCAAGGGAATTCCACCAGCGCTGCGGTGGGTAAAGATGGAACAAATTTCGACGGTGAGTTAGCGGCGATCCTCATAGCCTTAAGAAAATTGTCTAGAAGGCGGGATCAGAGCGCTGTTCTCTTCATTGACTCCCAAGCAGCCATCCTTGCTGTTACAAGTACGAATGAATGTTTGTCAAGTGCTATATTGGAATGTAAATCCCTCCTCTCTAATCTGACACACCGAGGCACCAATGTGGTCCTACAGTGGATCCCCAGCCATTGTGGGATTCCGGGTAACGTTGAGGCTGATATTCTTGCCAAGCGAGGAACAGATTTGCCTCAGCTGATACATCCAAAACCCTACGACTCAATACGGCGAATGGTAAAGATGGTAGTGAAGGAAGAAATAAGAAAAGTACATTTCGGCAAAGTGGAAGGGAAGCGTTACGAGTGATTGAAGGATAATCCAATTCCAGCTGAGCTGCCGAGAAGAGATGCACTTGCCTGCTTCCGCCTGGCTACTGGTCACGACTATCTGCAGAGTCGTCTCTACAAGATAGGCGTTGCTGAGGATCCTACCTGTAATTTGTGTCATCAAGGAACAATGGATGCAGACCATCTAGACGCATGTCCTGCCTTGAGGGACATAAGAGAAAAAATATTTTCAAATATACATATCAGAAAGTCTAAATTATACTGGGCAGCAAGATGGCCAAATGACCAACGACTGGCATAAGAAAAAAAATAAAAAATAAAATAAAATAAAAAACATTTCTTCTTTGTCTTTTGGGTCATCATCCCACTGTCTTCATTTGTCTCTTTCCAATCTTCCATTTCTTCGCTCCAATCATTCCCATCCAGTAATTTTATAAAATAATCCCTCCATCTTTCCAATATTGGTTTCGGTTCACTTATTATTTACCTTTTCTTGGCCTTTATAAACTTTTTAGGACATTCCTTCTCATTCCTCATGTTTTTCAAAACTTTGTAGAACAGTTTCTGATTTTCCTTCGGCTTGTTCTTTCATAAATTCTCCAAATTCTTTCCTGGCTTTCTGTTTTTCCTTCAAAACAGTTTCCTTTACTTTCTTCTTCTTAGGTGAACTTATATAGAAATGAAATATACCTTTCTCAGCTTTTCTGATTTTTCTCTCTCAAGTAGCTTCTCCTAAGGTGTTTCTTCCTTCTCACCTCTTCCTTCAAAACCCCTTTCCACCGTCTAGTCTTTTTCTCCCTGCCACTGCCGCACTTCACCTCATCAGTATATTGGCCCGAGCCCAGCCACTGTCTTCCTTCTTCCTTCTTCCTGCTGGACATCTTTATTTCTCAGTGGGAATACCTTAATTTTCTCCTTGATATTCTTCTTTGTTCTATGATCTTTAATTCGTCTCTGTGATTTAAGCACATTCATGTTAACAACAAGAATGTAATGGTCACCTCTGATTTCTGAATCTTGTTTCACTCTCGCATCTCTCACCCTGTAGAATAATTTTCTTTCCACTATTATACAGTCAGTAATAGATTTTTCATTTCTAGATGGCTCCTCCCTAGTATATTTATGTATTTCTTTATGAGGAATCTTTGTGTTGAGCAGAACAAGATCATTTGCGATGCAGAATTGTAACAGCCTCTTTCCATTGCTGTTCCTTGAGAAATGAACTACGTCTTGTTCAGTACATACTGTTGGGATATTTATTCATTTTATGTTTCTATTTATTTGCTTTTCTTGCTAAATGGTGATTAAAAAGACTGGTTCCTTGTGAAATAACAAAAACATCCAAGGTCGTTATAATAATTTTTTTTAATTTTCCAAAAAAAAAAAAAAAAATAGCTGTTTATGTATTTTAAATTACATCTAGTAGATTGAGTCTTTTATGTAACCACTTCAAAATTCTGTCTTTCTATTTCTTACCCCTTTCACTTTGGTTTCGATTCCTATGGTTGCTGTTTTTGTACGAATAGCAAAACACTTCGTAGTGAATCACTACAGTCACTAATCCCCCTTCACTACTGATTATCCATTTTGGAAGTGATTTATTGTATATGATTTGTATTATTTTTTTATTTTTAATCACATGTTTAATATTGGGTAAACTACAGAATCATGCATGTAAAATAAAAAATAAAAAAATATTTAAAATCGCAGATTTTTTAAAAATTTCTAAATCACCCATTCTTTCCATACCATAATGTACAAAATTAAGCATACAATATTTATTTATATTAAGTTTTTCAAATTAATATATGTCTGTTTGCTTTTTGTTAGCATCTGAGAGAGAATCACTTTATTATCATAAAATGGTGGTGCCCAATTACATCGGGTTACTAAACTACAGTAGCTAGACAGCAGCATTAGGTGGATCATTGTGGTCAGAAACAGCAAAGAATCTTTTGCCTACATTTAATTTATAGTTACTAAGCATTTTATTTTTAAAATATATTTTTTTGTTATTTTGCTTTATATTATGTTTATGATATGTTATATTACATATTATGCTTTACATTTTCTATATTATTATTATGTACTTCCATTTTCTGGTGCCATTTTTATAACTCTCACTTGTTTCAATATTTGTTATGTTTGAAATTACATGTGTTATTTAGTTACCTCTTTTTTTCATTTTTTAAAAGTTTATGATTAATAAAAATAAGTTTTTTATATTATTTGGAATGTGTGTGTTAAGTATTCTATCCTATTGATATCTATGTATAGTTTGTTATATTTTTTTATTTATTCATTATTACATGTGTGGATATAAAGTGGTTTTTCTTTCCCTTTCCCTCCTTTCGAAGACAATATTTCCTAGGTACGTTCCTTTATCAAATCATCAACAACCATCGTCCATCTTATTCCTACAACCTTCTCCAATTCAAGTCTTCAGTCCATTCCCTTTCAACAAGATCTCGACCTTCTGACCTCTACATCCCTTCTCACAGATCTGCCTCATTTCAAAACTCCTTTATTGCTCGGTCTGTCAATTTCTGGAATTTCCTACCTATCAAAATTCGGCATTCCCCCTCCATATCCACATTCAAAGTCCTCCGATTCCAATTCCTATCCCAAAAACCGTCAGATGCTTGCTAAGCTTTTGATATAAATTTTATTATATCATTCATCATCAAATGACAGTACTATTCCATACTGTAAACTTCACTAGGGATTTTACAATATCTTCCTACTCTCAATGCCATTGAATGCAACTATTGTTTGTTTTTTTATTATGTAATTGGGCAGCACCATTTTATTTTATTTTATGATAATAAAGTGATTCTCTCTCTCTATTCTTATACAAATAAATTTGTACCTATAGTTACAGTAAGATAATGATGTGTTTAGATATTATTCATTATTTAAATACTCTGACATTTTATATTGTCAGATTTGTCTTTCCTTTGTTAGCAGAAACACAGCTTATTTTAAAGAAGAACTCTATGTATTTTTTATTGTTTTATTTTTAAAAAGTGCATAATTATAATTTTTCTTACTGTACATAGTTTGAAGTGTCTTATCATAGTTTTAAGTGTTTTGTATATAGATTTTTTTTTTTTTTTTGTATATAGCTTGTTTAACTACTATTTTCTTTACTTTCTCCTTTTTTATTATTGTTTTATTTTGGCCAGATATAGTCTTTTAATTATGTACTATTTTGTTATTCTAAAGGGATTTTGTCCCAGAATAAAGTTATTTTCTATTTCTATTTCTAAACTGACAACAACTACGGGTGGGATCATGTTGATACTTCTAGCAGTATCTAGCAGTTTCTTCTTCGTATAACACTTGTTCTCCCCTACTTTTTAATTTACTTTTTATGGTTAATACTGTACCATTAAAAGAAATCTTGTTCCCACCCAAGAGTTGTGTAAGCATACTGTCATAATAGTTAGTAAAAACATAATAAATGAGTCAATCAATCTCCATGGAATCATTATAAACATAAATGTGAGTGAAGACCGATATATCGGCCTTAAGATTAAATTTTATCGAGATTTGTAGAGTTTCATAATTTTTATTTTGTACTTGTCTTCTACCAAATATTTTTCGGTCCATGCCATAGACCGATATATCGGCCTTTTGACATTATTTTATCATAATTCATAGCGTTTCACGTGGAATATTATTTATACTAATAATAAATGAGCCAATCAATCGCCATGGAATCGATTTAAATATCAATGTTGGCCCCGTGATCTCCTAATGTAGTCATATCATTATAGTGCTACCATTGGGTAGTTACTCAGCAAGTGTATTCATGTCATTATATCAATTATGTCCAAATTTACTTTATGTATTTATGTAATACAGTTGTAACTGTCATAAAGAAATTAAAAAAAAAAAAATATCAATGTGAGTATAGACCGATATATCGACCCTAAGATTTAATTTTATCTGAGTTCAATAGAGTTTGATAACTTTTTTTAAAATTTTGTGCTTGTCTTATTCTAAATGTTTTTCGGACCTTCCCATAGACTGATATACTTTAGAGTTTCAAGTCCAACATTATTTATGCTATTAATAAATTGACCAATCAATAGCCATAAAAGCGATATAAACATAAATGTGAATAAAGACCCATATATCGGCCTTCAGATTTAATTATATTAAGATTGATAGAGTTTGATAATTTTTTTTAAAATGATCAAATGATAAATGATATATTGGTTTGAGAAAAATGTGCTAGTACTGCACAAAAAAATAAAATAAAATAGAAGAAATCAAACTCAACTAATCTTTATATAATATGGTTGGGATGCCGAAATATTGGTCTTGGGAATATCGGTGTCTGCTCAAATTTCTGGAGAAGGACCAAAAAAATACATTAAAAAAATGATCAAACACTACCAATCTCGGTAAAATAAGGTCGTAAGGCCGATAGATTGATCTTTAGAATATTGGTATAGCTCAAATTAGTGGAAGGGGAGGGCAAGAAAAGAAAAATTAAATAAAAATTGGCCTAACTCTACCTATCTCAATAAAATAAGTTTATAAGGCCGATACATCGGTCTTTGCTCATATTTATGTTTATGTTGATTCATTGACTCATTTATTAGCAATAAAAATAATATCCGAAGTGAAATTCTTAAAATCTCGATAAAATATGTTCGTAAGGCTGATATATCGGTTCAAGAGGATGATAGAAAAATTTGATAGTGGTGGAAAAAAAAAAAAAAAGAAATCAAACCCTACTAATTTTAATAAATTAAGATCGTGAGGCCGATATATTGGTCATTGGAATATCGGAATCTGCTGAAATCAGGAGAAGCCGAGGACTAGAAAAAAAATTAAAAATAATTTTTTCAAACTCTACCTACCTCAATAAAATAAGTTCACAACGTCATTATATCGGTCTTTACTTAAATCGATGTTAATGTTGATCGTTTTAAGAATGTTTGACACATTTTTTAACAATAAAAATAAAATTCAATGTGAAAGAGGCCATTATCGGCAAAGTATGTCTGGACTATCTGCTCAACTTATGGAGAAGTAGGACCAAAGAAATACATTAAAAAATAAACAAATGATCAAACTCTAATAATATCGATTAAATAAGGTCATAAGACCGATATATCCGTCTTTAGGATACACGTATCTGCTGATCTGGGGAGAGGATAAGCAAAAAAAGAAAAAGCCGATATATCGGGATATTTTTTTGCTGGATGCACCGTAATCTGTGGAGTCGTCAGTGTCCCATTGTTGCTGCAGGTCGTCTTAAAGGGGCATCAAATGTTAAACCAACTTCCCATAAGCTATTACGAATGATTTCTGTTGATATGGGTCTCGGCAGAACATTCGACTCTTCATTTAGGATTTATTCGGGCACTATGAAAAGGGTTGTGCCTGCTATATTTTTAATAATTTTTTATTGAGAAATATTACAACCTGTCTCAGTTAAGGACACTTATAATAGAGTTCAGAGAGTACATTCACTTCGTATATACAGAAACATAAATCAATAAAGTAGTAACAAAAGAATACATAGAAATAAGAACAAAATAAAATATAAAATATATACTTAAGTAAGTAAAAATAAAAGTAAAATAAATTTAGGTACAAGCATACCTATATACACTATTTAGAATCATCCAGGGAAACTTGGAACCAATCTTGTTCTCCCCCCTCTTGGAGGGAAAAGCAAGGCTTAGAAGATCCCTGCGCTTCTCCCTCAACTTTTTCTCTCCTTATTTTCTCTCCTACATTCTACTTATAATCTTGTTTTATTTTTTTATATGTCCTAACATCTGTATTAAATATATTTACTAACATTAAAATTAAAATAAAATTGTAAAAACATATTGTAAGTAAGGTACAATATATTTTGTAATAAAAATAGTAAGATTGTAAATGTCTAAGTATTTTTGTCTGTAAGAAAGGACTATAGGTCCTAAGATAGATAAAAAATCAATCAATCAACCACTTCACTGGTATTTAAAACCAGCGGAGGATGAGCGCTACAGCCGCAGACATTCATGACTCGAATAGAGAATCTGGCCATTGCCAGAACTCCAATATATCCATATTTACAAAAGGTTTCGGAGCCACTGCCGCTTTAACCTACGAGAGGGATTGTAGAGATGTGTGATGCTTGATAAGGATTGTACTGCGGGATTAGGGTGATGAATATTATGAGGTTCTGGTGAAATTTGGAAAATTTGTCTGATGTAAGGATCAAGAATAAATGGAATATTTAGGTCATTATTCAGGATTTTATTGGTTACATAGAAGAGAGCATCGACTATTGTACGGAGGACTTTAGACTTGAAGAATTGAATGCGTTTTATATTAGAAAATTTAGCTGTTCCCCACAGTTCTAGTCCGTAGGTCCAGAAGGATTTCAGTATTGTCTTGTAGATCAGTAATTTGTTTTCAATAGTAAGTTTAGATTTTCTATTCACTAGTTTCTAAAGTTGGCCCTATCGTTGGTTTAGTTCTTGTCTTTTAAATCTTCCACGCTAGTCTTCTGTCTAAGAGAAAGCCAAGATACCGAACTGCTTCTGAGAAAGGAAGCTAAATGGAGTTAAAATAAACTGCTGGACAGGAATTACGACGAAGGGTGAAGGGATTGGGTTTACATTTAGATTCGTTCACCTTGATGCGCCATTTCTTACACCAGTGTTTAATCAGGGAGAAGTGCCTTTGTAGGTTTGCGGACGCTGTTTCAGGATCTGAGTTGGAAGATAGGATAGCAATGTCATCAGCGAAAGTTACCACAAGGGAATTGGGATGGACAAGGAAATCAGCGGTAAAGAGAATGTAAAGGATGGGACCCAAGATGCTGCCTTGAGGAACGCCAGCCTCAATTGAGTAATAGTTGGAGAATTCTGTACCGCAGCGAACTCGAAAGGAGAAGTCGGAGATATAGGATCGGAGTACTAGGTAAAAGGACTGTGGTAAGTGGAATTTAAGCTTGAAGTACCCCAGAAATACTGCTTGCTTGCTTTCTAGTGGAACTGAAAAACTTTTTAAATATACAACTTCTTTTGCATTTATTTCCATTTGATCTTCAAAAACATAATCATAGTTTTAATTGAATGATCCTTTTTTTAATAAAGCAAAATGATCAGTTCACACAATCATGCTTGTTATAATTAATATTGAGGTTACTAATAACATATGATGTAGGCTATAAAACGTTGTTGTTTATAAATTTGTAGGTTATTAAACACAAAGAAGGAAGAAACAAGCCATTTATTTAATTAGATCAAAAGAATATAAAGTTAGATACACATCATGTATACAAAAATCAACATATTACTGTCATACAAAGGTTAGCGCAAACACTGTAGAATTTAGCTAAAGACTAAAACATAGCATAAATGAAACTTAATTATTAATTACATAATTAAAAGTAATGATATTTTAAAGGTTTGTTAATTATAAATCACTTTTTTATAATTGCGATGAATAATTGCACGCTCCCAACCATCATAGAACAATCGTATCAGGTTCCCACCATGTTTTTTTCGTTTCAAACAATTAAATTATGTGAAATTGTTTTGTTATTTCTTTTTTAAATTATTTCAAATTAAATGTTATTCGCATTTAAATAAACACTTTTTGAATATACTTCCCACAAGGAAATATTACTGTAATATATTAAACGGTGTTAATGGATTAGTGATTGACCATAAATATTCAAATGGTCCTTGAAGAATATATTTTAATTTATCAATCTTTCAATGTCAAATGCATTCGAAAAATACAAATTATGTAAGAAAATTGACTATTATCATATTTAAGAAAAAATTTACCAGACGTGGTTCATTTATTAAACGAATATCTAATTAATTTACATATTAATCTCCGTTTTTATCGGCGCAAGCACTGGTAGGGGGGTGGAAGGCTAGGACATGCCACTTTCTTCCCTCAAACCAATATTTTTGGTTGGCCCATGCGAATAATTCGCATAGGAGGTACGGTCATTGAGCAAATGGTAATATAAAATAAGTATATTCAATACATTATAAGAAGGAGGAATTAATCTTTTTGCAATAGTTCATTCCAAATAATTAACCAAAACGGGTGTACAAAATACAATTATTTTACTAAAAATAGTCCGATATGGATGATTTTTGTTTTTGTAGGTATTTGGAAACCTTTGGAACTCTATACGCTAAATCGCACCATTAATTATATTCCTTTTGAGTAATGAGCAAATAAAATTTATTTTTCTTTATAAACTGTTTTACTGATTACTCTGGGAGATATGCTTATTTTTTTCACCTAAAAAAAAATAAAAATGGTTCAATCATTTTGGATTGGATTTGATGAAAAATCAATGAAGATATGGCGTATAAAAAAAAGACAATAAAACATTTGAGAATGATATATTGCATCATAATATATTATCAGGTAATAAATCAGTAATTGGGTAACAAACTGATTACTAAGCTACTCCTATATGTATGAACTCCTATGCATTAAACATTGTTATCATGTTACTTATCCTAGACCTACTCCCAACATTTCGTAAGTTTCGGCGCCTAAGCTCGACTTCCTTTTTTTTTTCATCTTACATATTTTAGTGGTCATTTATGACAGGGGTGGTTATTATTTATAGCTAAGTTAAAAAAAAAATAATAATCATAATAACCGGCTCATGGCAGAAAAATTATTTATTCTGTTTCATTGGCCGGGGGCGACCCTGGTTCAGGTTCAGGAGACCCTACTGGGGCACACCCAGCCTCTATAAAGTGGGTAAGATAATTATTAATTATCACATTAATTAAGGGGGAAAACCTAGCGGTTGAGCGTGATCTTGGTCAAATCAACTCCTTGCAAAACCGTTGAACAAGAAACAGTGCTTTCCCTACTAAGAAATAGTACTTATCCCAAGGACCTTCATGGGTTGTAGTGGTACAGGTTTTTTCTGTTAAAAAAATAAATAAATAAAACAGAATATAAACTATTTCATAGTATAAAAATATATATTCTATTCCATTCTAAATAATATAAGCATTAAGATAATGAGCGACGATCGTCCTGAGATTAGCGAGGGAATGGAAGAGAGGACTGAGAAAAAGACGGAGGGAGTACTGTCTATTATAATTTCCTCATGTGCACAAAAATATTATATGTTGGGGCTGTATCAATTAATAAATAAATAAAAAATAAATTTATAATGCTATTGTTAAAGGTAATGCTTTTGTTATCTATCTGACTGAACTATCTTCATACACACAATGAAAACAGCCAAAAATATCACCTAAAATTAGAATTAAGATATTGCTATATAAATTTTTATTTACTAATGATGCAGTCATATTTATATGAAATTACATTATAACTATTTAATGCAGTATTTGTAAATTATGGAAGTGATTTTTATCGATTTTGAAAAATAACGTCTTTAAGGAGGACTGCATAGTGGTGGTGTATAGAGAATATATTACTATGCTATCCGAAAAGACAAAATTAATCGACAATAAATAGACACCCATGAGGGTAATCCCAAATTCGAAAGTATTTTTAAAAACTAAGCGTCCAAAACATAATAACAGTTCTCTTTATAGAATAAATCCGAAAAGTAGAAAATAATCGATAATAAATCAATACAAGTAAAATTGATCCCAAATCTGATAGTGTTTTAAAAATTATATCCACGTTAACAACATGATAACAGACCCCTACATCGATGAAATTCTAAGAATTGAAAATAATTTATAATAAATCGATACCCGTGAGAGTCATAACAGATACGAGAGTGGTCTCAAAAACTAGGCCCCCCATAACATAATAACAAACCCATATATCGAAGAAATTCGAAAATTTTAAAATTATTGATAATACTGCCCTACAAAAACATTTGTTTGCGTGTATCTTCTATAAAAACTTTTTCTCTTCACAAATTGTGGTGTGAGAAAATCGAATGTTTTGTCAGAATCCTTATATCAGCTACCGTTCAGTAGATACGTATACCTAGTATTGAATACAAAAAAATAAGTTATTTTAAGTTACACGATCACTTTATAGGCTTTAAAGTCGTTTATTATTTGTGAATTACTTTTACAACCCACACAATATTAAATTACAACTTATCTCGGCAAGAACAGCGCTGTCGTATAGTTTATTTAGAACTTTTCTTTCTTGTTTGACGATTGTACTGATGTTCTGGCAAATCTCTCACAACGTTCCAACAGTAATCTGCGAGCATTGAAGTATCCCACCGACCATGATATCTTCGTTCTATCGAGAATATATCTTAGTGAAATCGCTCACCATGTGCGTCACTTATAGATCTACATTTTTCGGGAAAGAAGTCCAAATGAGAGTGAAGAAAGTGAATCTTGAGTAATATGTGATATAACCGAGATCTCTGTACTTGTCAAGGAGGGTTTGGACTAAGACAGCATAATTGTCTTATTTTTTGTTACCCGAGAAATCATTAACTAAAGCTGTAAATGCTTCGCACGATGCTCTTTCTTTATTCCAAAGAATATTAAAAAATTGACGGTCATTAAGAAGCTACTTCCATAAGCGCGATCAAAATGGATTTGGAAGAAATAGGCCATAGCGTAAGGAACATAGCAACCGTGCTTCATCCTAAGGAAAAATATCCGCTACCACTATTTTTCGTAGATCTCGAACCTGAAAAACTACTCGGAAATATAATATAAAACGTACATATATTTAGAAGTACGGAACGTAAAGCGTTTTTTTAATATTCAATAATCTGTTTGAAGAGCCCAGACAAAAATCTATAGTAGTGCAATGTACTAACTGTCAAAGTTTGGAACACACAAAGGCCTACTGCCATCATCAGGCCAGATGCGTCAAATGTGATGGGTCACATCCGTCTGATATTTGCCAGAAACCAAGGCAAAAGGCTGCGACATGTGCAATTTGTGGTGATGGACACCCAGCGAGCTACAGAGGTTGCATAGTTTATAAAAATCGTCTGAAGCTGAGATCATATGGCGTTGAAAAGTCTTAGCCTTGATAAAAAAAATTGGCACTGAGGCCCCCGCGATTGAAGACAGGACGAATTTCCCAGCACTGCCGTCATCACATTTCAAGTCATCCAGCCTCAACCATCCACCTCCATAGTTACGCACTATCCTCAACAGGTTTAGAGAAATTTACATTTCCAAACTACCATCAAGAACCAGCAGCCTCGACGTCAGGTGCCTCAGGCTTCCCAATCCCAGCCTAAAATCGTTAAATCTCAACCTCAACCTTCTAGTCAGCAAATCCCTCTTCATCATCTACCCTTAAGGGTCAAACTTCCGCCATAGCTTCCAAACCCAGTTCCATCCGTTCCTAATCCCAATAAAAACCCCCACCACAAGTCCAACAGAATTTAGACCCAACTCCTCGCATCCCACGTCGGCACACCCCCCTCCCAACGATCCTAGTCGCACAAATTACCCATACTCCTGACCCAAATCCATTCTGATCCAAATCAATTCTGTCCTTTCAACATTCCTGATAGATATTCAAGAGACTATCATTACCCTCCTCAATAGACTCCTTTCCGAAATCCCGTTGAACTTCCCTCGATGAATGCAAAACCCCTAGCTATCCTTTTATGGAATGTTAATGTACTTCTTAACCACCGAGACGAACTAGACTTATTTCTCCATGACAATCACATTGATATTGCCCTTCTGACGGAAACTCTCTTTACTCAGAAAATCAGAAATCAGAAATTAAAAAATACAAAATTCAAAATTTACTAAAAACTTACACCTACCGACAAATCAGTGTGGATGACGACTAAAAGGCTCCTTTAAAGAAATTTAAAGACTTTAATCATCCACTTCTTACTGAAGCTCAAACTTTGTCTAAATCTTACGAAGAAAAATCCCAAATGTTTGCTCATCACCTCTTCAAAACCTTTAATCCACATCCTGATATCCTTAATCCCAATCAGCTTGAATGTATTGAAGCAGATCTGGATATTTCACTCCAAATGACTCCTCCTCCTAAAGCATTTCATTCTTCAGAAATATCCAATATTATTCACGGATTACTCTCCCGCAAAGCTCCTGGCTACGACCTAATCACATCCCATATCCTTAAACTACTTCCTCGAAAAGCAATTATATTCCTTACATATATAACGATTTACTCCGTTCCACATGTTTTCCTGACCCTTGGAAACTATCTGTAGTGCAATCCAAAATCCTTCATAAAATCCTCAATGCTCCTGACTTTGTCACAAATAAAATAATCTATAAAGACCTTAATGTTCCATATGTTTCCGATTTCGCCCAATCCAGATACCTATCCTTCCATGATAAACTTCATAACCATCCGAATCCTCTTGTTTCTAACATTGCTTCCTCTTCGATTCCTGATAACCCTCCGAGGCGTCTGAAAAGAAGATGACCTCGTGATCTCCTCATGTAGACATATTATTAGAGTACTACCAATGGCTAGTTTCTCAACAAGCGTTTTTATATGATTATATCTCTCTGTACACATTTACTTGATATATTTATACTAATACAGTTGTAATTATCAGAATAAAAAAAATCTCTATAAACATGTTCCTATACATTTTTTTTTTATACAATCTATAGTTAAGGAGATATTTATGAGATTATATTTCCATTTTAAGCAAAAATTGCTTCAAAACACAAAATTGATGTTATTCATAGTAGACGATACCTTTTTGAAGTTTTATTAATTTATTAACATTTTCAATCCTTCAAATTATTAATCGAAGTTTCTTTCTTTTAATGATTCTCGAAAGTCATTGACAGCATAATTATATTCGATACCGATTAATGGGGAATATCGTGACAATGATATGAAGTTTAGATTGACATTAATTTCATATTTGGACCAATTAAAGGAAAATGGGACAGAAGACGCTTTCCAGGATTTCGCTTTAACTTCTCGAAGATTGAAAGGCCCAGAGATGAGATTTTTTGTAGTATGTATCTTGGATTTCTGGCAATGGTCGGATTCTCCACTCAAGACGTGAGTGTGTGGTTAAAGCGCTCTCGCTCAACCTCCAATGGCTTTAGTAGCACCAGCCACGCTGTTGAACGAGTAGCGCAGGGATTTCTTGGAGTCCTTCTTTTCCCTTTATAGTTAGAGGGACAAGCCAGCCTTAGAGTTCTCTGCCTGATTGTATATTGGTATGATTGTGTTTTTATATTTTTAATTTACTTATCTTGACGTTATTTTATTTTTTATTATACATATTTATTGATTATTATTTTATTTTTGTTAATTTTATGTTCTCTGTATATATGGTGTGAATGTGTTCATATGTCACTATAATTATGTGACAGATTATTATATTTCTAAATAAATAAAAAAAAAATCATGTAATAGAATACATTAAACATATAAAAATTTACCATAAACCGAGATCTGATTAAATAACAGAGAACCAGAAAACTTAAATTTTGTAATTTTTAAGCTAACCACGTTTTATGTTGAAAAGCAATAACTAAAAAAATGTTTAATTTAGTTTACAACAAATTCCTTCATAGTAAACTAGATTAATTCTGAATTCAATAAAGTAAATTATGTTTTCTTTAAAATCATTTAAAGGGGATTTATAAGCAGTTAAACTACAGTAAGTTCAGTTTTTCATAAAATCTGATTATCATAAGATCGGATTGTTCGCGATTTTTTTATAACCTCCCAACTGGGCTTAAGGTACCACACGTTCAGAAAAACGTCCTCGTTTGATGGGCTTTAAGTCTACATTAACTAAGTTGTGGTTTGTTCTAGATTAAGTTGAGATTCATCCTAATTGAGTTAAAAGATGTAAAAATGTTGGAGTCGAGCCCTAATTTTACCGTACTAATAAAATTTTTCTCAATTAGAGAAAATGTAAACTCAACTTAACTAATATAGGCTTAAAGATCGTCAAACAAGGAAGTTTTTCTGATTGTGTGGTATCTTCAGTCCAGTTAAAGGTTTATAAAAAAAATCGTAAAGAACTCTTGATTTTTTGAAAAACCAAACTTACCGTAGTTTAACTGCTTAAAAGTCCCCTTTAAATGGTTGTGACAAAATTTAGTTTTGCTGGTTTCTGTATATAATTAGACCATGGTTAATGGTAAATTTTTATTAGTTTTAATGTCTTCTATCACATATTATCAACTGTATGAAATTGATGTCAATCTAAACTTAAACTTGAAACATCAATTTTCTAATTTGAAGCTATTTTTGCTTAAAGTGGAAATACAATAAATATAATATCATAAATATCTCCTTAATCACTGATTTGATCAAACAAATGTATAGGTCCATTTTTATATAAATTTTAATGTGCTTTAATTATATACTTATATACATAATTTTTGAAAAAAATCTCATAGTTTTTGAGATATTCTTAAAAAACTAAAAAAAAAAAAAATCATTTTTCAGTCCTTCTTCTCTTCCCCCCTATCAAAACTCGACGCGGGGTTCTTTAGGATTTTTACCAGTTATATATTATAAGGAGGGTAATAAACAACTTGTGACAAGTTTCATCTTTATTTTTTTAATGTTGTGGTCAATCTCTAATTTTACTGGACTAGGTAGCGGATCTGTTCAACTGAGATAAGCTAAATAGTAAAGCTTTTTAATTAATAAAATAAGTAGTGCAAGAAGTCAGAAGTATACGAATAAGGATAAAAATGATTCGATGGAATTTATTTTAGTCCTCCCGTTTTTATGTCATCCTTATATGTGATTGAAATGTTTTGGTTATTATTCACTGAAAGTACACATGTACGGCGTTTGTGGTGATGGCAGTATTAGTATGAGCTGGGATATTAGCTCTATAAAGTTTGTAGAGGATGGAACCGAGGATAACGCCATGAGGAACATAAACAGGCCGACTATCAATAATTATATTTTTTTAAATTATCTTATCATTAATTAGTTGTCACATCATTACAGTTCTAAGTGTCAATTACTAATACAACGATTATGTACTATGTAGTTACCAAAATTTAATATAATTTGCTGGTCGAAAAATTAAAAAAAATACAACTACAACATCCAAAATTACCTAGAATTTGAGTGCAGTTGTAATGCTTATTATTATCCAATGTTTCACGCAATTTCGAGCCCCTAATGATTATTCATTAATTTTAAAGAGTTTTATATATTTAGACCCATATTACTTGCAAGTGCAAATAGAAAGGGTTAAGGGTTTAAAACTAAAAAGGCCATTTTGAGGAAAACATTATGACCGAAAAAGCAGAGGAAACTGGCCAATCTTCATTAAGATAATGTTCAGTTTTAATGTTCTTGTAAATTTCTGGTCGTTAGAAGTGATGTAACATGTCCTCCAAGTGTTCATCTAATGTCTTCTCCTTTTTTGGAACTCAATTCTTATAAGTCCATAGTAGCCTCTATCTTTGGCGGTTCTCAAAGCAGTTTGACCCTATTCTACTATATCATATAAATGAACTATTCGGAACGATTGGATTAGTACCTGTGGGTGAATGTGAACCTGACACAACTTGCCTGAACCTACATACTACAAGCGGAACAGAGCTTGTAAGTAATCTAAAAAATTCAAACTGACATTAGCATTTAACACAAACATTATATAAGAAATTAATCAAAATTACTATAAGAAAAAAAACTTATTGATTGTTTTATATACATGGGTCTGACTTTGTAACACAGTCCAGAATAAAATCATGTAAGATTAAATGGCAAGAAAACTAATTTGGAACAAAACATAAGTGAAAGAGTCAGTAGTTTACACCCCAAGTTATAAATGTATCAACTAAAGGAATTTTTAATAATTTAAACCATTTCCAATGTCATCATTATAATTAAATAAAGATAATGCAAACAGCACGGCGCAAATTGGGACGAGTAGAGGAAACAAGGTGCCATCGGCTAAAATTAGTTTGTTGTTTTAGTACTGGGAAAACTTGATAAACTGTTTAATTGATACCTTCTGAAATTCATGAGAATATTTTCAGATGGCAGACATTTTTCACTGTTTTTATTGAATAATTTTTTTTAAACTTGTTTATTGAAAAATATTACAATCTGTCTCAAAGGACAATTATAATAGTGTTCAGAGATCACATATTGAATGATTAAATTGAAAACCTTGCCATTGGATTTTAAGTTTTGTAAGATTGCTTGGTTTGAGCTGGTGGTGCATGCTTTTTTCTTTAAACTTTAGCAACTTTTTACTGCCATTCAGTTTAATTAGAAAAAGATATAATGATCCATGTAACTTGTTTTACTTCGAATCTTTTTCCCCTTTTGTTAAAAAAAAATAGGTATTTTAAAATCAAATGTTTATAAAGACTGCAATTTAAGACAAGCTCCGATATCTTCCGGAAAATTGATCTTTTTTTTACTTTTTAGGAGTCATTGTCAAAGAGAAATTCGTATTAATTTAAACCACAATGATCCACCCAAAAGGAGTTAAAAATATTTAAAGTTATTTTTGTATGTACTAATATCTCCTAGGCTCTCAAATTTAGTTATAAAAATTGTATTGAACATAAAGAATATAAGGTTTTGTAGTAATTTGTTTAGGAAATTGCATTAAACCAAAATAATAATAAAAAATTACATTAAATATTAATGAAGAGAAGGATAGTTGGGATGATCAGTCAAAAAAAAAAAAAAATATTTATTTTAACATTTGCCGACATTTCGACCCGAAGTTCAGGCCTTCATTAGGGCTGATCGCTATTGATAGAATCTATCAATTTCTACAATAGAATCAACATTCTATCACTAGCGATCTCTTCGATCAATAGCGATCAGCCCTGATGGAGGCCTGAACTTCGGGTCGAAACGTCAGCAAATGTTAAAATAAATATTATTATTTATTTTTTCCATCTTTATTTTTGACTGATCACCCCAACCCCCTTCTCTTCATTATTCACTACAGTCAACCATCAACCCACAATCATTAAATATTAAATCTTCTATTTTATTGTTTTAAAATTTTAATTTTGTCTATCTAGGTAAGAAATAAACAGTTATATTATTCTTTCAACTGTATATAACCAGCGTTCATTTATCTAAGTAAATGAGTAATCTAATTATGTTTAATATTAAATAAAAGGTGGCTTCAATGGTTACCTCTATTAGACGTCCTCAAGGAAAAAACAACTTTTATTTACTTCTTCTTCTTCTTTTGCCACCTGTTTAGTGCTATCAGTGTGCAGAAACAGCCCTCGGCCCATCTCGTCCACTGATCCCTGTCACTGGCCCTCTCACCTACCTCTGGCTCGCCCGAGTCTCTCCATGTAGTCACAATACATCAGCCTGGGCCTACCTCTAGGTCGCCTTCCCTCTGGTTTTGCTTCTAGGAACCATTTTGCCTTTCGGCTATCACCCATCCTGTACACATGGCCAAACCATTTCAGTTGGCGCTCTTCCATGACTTGTTTTACAGGCCTCATATTCAATTCATCTCTTATCCATTCGTTCCTCGAGCGGTCTCTTCGTATTTTCCCAAGAACTCTCCTGAGGTATCTCATTTCTATGGCCGTTACTTTACATGCATGTTTGTCCAGGACCGTCCAACCCTCTGCACCATACAAAAGGACAGGTAGAAATACTGTTTTAAACAAAGCTATTTTTGTTTTTCTCTTTACCTCCTGCTTCCCTAATATTGTAGTTCAGATAGAGTAAAACGCAACATTGTCCTTCTTGACTTTATTTAAAACCTCCTGGTCGATCATTTCATTTCTGCTGAAATCGTGCCCAATTACAGGTAGTTATATACCTTTTCTAATGGCTCATTATTACTTTTTATGAGAACTTGGTCTTCCACATCTCGGCCGACGAGCATCACCTAACTTTTTGTAGGGTTTATTTCCATTCCTTTCTTCTGGAGTTCTTCTGACCATTGATTGACAGCCATCTGGAGCCTGTCTTGGGTATCATCAATTAGGACCACGTCATCTGCATATAGGAGAGCTTGTGCCTGCTCAGGAATTAAATTGCAGTTCCTCACTGTTGCTCTGTGTGTCCTTTGCTTCCAAATCTTCCATACTTCATCCATGCATATGATGAATAGTAGTGGGCATAGACTATCATCTTTCTTGACGCCTTTATAATACCTAAATGGCTCCGATTCAGATCCGTTAAGCCGCACTATTCCCTTGGGATCCTGGAATAAAGATTTGATAGCCCTGATGAAATTGGATGGCACCCGTTTTTCCCGTAGAGCATTTCAAATCTCTTGGAGAGGAATCGAATCAAATGCAGTCTTCATGTTCAGGAATGCCAAAAATAGCCTTTTTCCTCTACCATATGCTTTATCAACAACCATTATTAATGAGAAAATATGTTCCTGGGTTTGCGTCCCTGGCCTAATGTTTGCCTCTTCCAGATCATGAGATCCAGATCATGAGCCTCTGTTCCAATATTCTTGTGTGTATAAATTACTACAGAGGATAGGCTTATTGGTCTATAATTCTCGCATTTTGTCTGGTTGCCTTTCTTGAAAATCGGAATTAGATAGATAGATTGTTTATTGGCTAATATATACATCTTTTAGCTAATTTGGCCCATTTGGTGTTAGTATGACATTGAAAGCATATATAAGCAGATTTAAATACGTATACATAGGTAAATTCCTGTTGCTTACTATAACCTCTTAATATAATTTAATAATACAACGAATTAAATTTTTATTTTTTAATCCTAATAAATAATTAAATAGTTATTCCTAATACTACATAGATAATTAAATAGTTATTCCTGAAACAATATAAAAAAGTGTACATCTTAATATCATTTAAAAATATAATTAATTAACGTTTCAAGCCTCACCCTTGACCATGCTCCTGTTTTTGATATTTATTAAGTAGTAATCTATTTGTTACATAAATTATTTAGATTCGTTGTTACATTAAGTATACATAGTTTTTAACAAAAGAGATATATCTTATTTAGTTTATCCATACTATCAATATTTAGAGGATTTTCTAACGATGATACTGTTTTGAACAATATAATTGCCAAGGTACTTTTCCCTGTCAATATTCAGTGTGGGACATTGCAATAACAAGTGTCCTAAGTTTTGGGAGGTATATTCTTGACACCCGGTTTTGGCTGCCCATAGTTCCCCTGTTTTTATAATACAGGTGACATTCTTATGCAAAAGTTTCAACTTTTCAGTATCTGAAATTCTTAATCGGCTTACGAGTTTCAATTTATTTATATTTACATGATAAGTTAAATATTATTGCGGCTGAGGGCTGTTAAAGGTACAAATAGTTCTGTAAAGTGGGTTGTATTTAGAGTTGAGAACTCTATCAATGTCTATAGTGAAGAGATGATTATTTACTTTTTCGAAAATTATACCTTTATTAGTAAGTAAGTAACTTGGTTTTAGCTCTTCAATATAATTATTTGGTGCTATTTTTTTTAATTTGTGAGATCCAATTAAAACCTGTTTCTCTCTTCTTTGTATCTAAATTAATGAGTATGACAAGGCATCTGCGTGTCAATCGGTTTTCAGGCATTGAAAAAAGTTTAATACAAAAATTAATAATTTTATTCAAAATTTTTATTTTTAAAGGAATTCGTCCAGATTCTAAGCGAACAATATAATTTGAAGTACGTTTGGGCCAGAAATATAAATACTTAAAAAATTTAGCCTGTACCGACTCTAAGCCCTTCAGGTAATTTTTTTAGCTTTTATTATGATATTTACAACTGTATTAGTATGAATACATCAAGTAAATGTGTACGTAGGAGTTATCACATGAAACATGCTTGTTGAGAAACTACCCAATGGTAGCACTCTAATTCAGGTAATTTAAACTCCAAATCTCGGCTCCATAAAGAAGTGCCGATAGAATCAAATAGGGTCATTTTTGCTTCCCAGGAATCGCTTTTCCCAGGCTGAGTATTTCCTTTGCACCTGGTATTATAATATGATTTTCCTAGTCCTGAGGTATTTTCTTTTGCGACCAAAGCTTTTGAAAGAGGTTATGGAGGCACGTGACCATTTCTTCTCCTCCATATTTTATGAATTCTGGCATAATATTATCTCTGCCTGCTGCTTTGCTCAATTTTATTTTCTCCAAAGGCAATGCAATCTTATCTTCCTCTATAACATCTATTCTCACTACTCTCCACCTGGTTTTCACGGATTCTAGGTCTTCTACGGCCATCATATCGAGGATATTGTCTGTATTCCTGGAAGTAATAGGTACTCTGGTAGTGTTTTTGCCATACTTTGAGAATTTATTTTTCATTTGACACCAAATTACCGGTATTGTCTTGGACACTTCGTACCTGTTTCCCTTGTTTCGCTCTTAGTCCATTTACAATACTCCATAATTTTCTTTGATTTTCTTCGCAGTTAATTTGGATATTCTTTCCAACTTCCTCCCAAAATCTTGCCTTGGCTTTCCTCACAATTTCCTTAGCCATGTTTCTCAATCTGACGCATTCCCCCCAATAATCTTGATATTTATTCTGCTTGTATAGACTCCATGCTTCTTTCTTATCTTTTACTGCTTTTTGCACTTGATCATTCTACTATCTAGTACTTTTGGTCTGAGGCCATATTTTCTTAATACCACATGGCTCTGTTGCAATAGAAAGCAAGATTGTTTTGATGTAAAGCCATAGATCATCGAGAGTCATGTCATAATTGATTTCTTGTATATTTGTCAGTAGCACCTCTCTATATCTTTTAATCACTTCTGGATCTCTGAAATTCGTTTATATGTTTTGAAGTTTCTCTTCCGTGGCTTAGCGATTTTGGTATCAGCAACAACCAGGCGATGATTGGTGCCTAACTCTGCTCCTGTAATTGCTTTTACATTTGTGAAATATCTACGCATTCCTCTGTCATAGACAATGTAATCTATTATGCTTTTGGCCTTCCTTCCTTCAACTTCAAAAGTAATTTTATGGATTAACTTATGTCTGAAGTGAGAATTCCCAATAAGCATATCATTCTCTAAGCAGAATTCTATCAATCTCAGGCCACTATCATTTTTAACTTCTTCACCACCACATAGACCGATTACCCCATGGGAGTTAACGTTGTCCTGGCCTGCCTCTCCAGAGATAACAACCATTCTCTCAATGAGGCCTTTGTCAACAGACCTCTGCAGGTCTTCATAAAATTGGTCCTTGTCAGCAACCGGCGAGTCTTCCGTAGGAGCATAAACCTGGATGATTGAGATTTTACCATATGCCTAGTCGAATATCCATATCCATGTCGTGTCTGTTACCAATAGACTGTCCAGTTCCGAAGCAATTTGATCGTCTTTGAATCAGTTATACTTTGGATGGTTGATTGGTCCAAGTTCTAAAAGCCCCTTTACAATGGGACAACAGGGTCCTCTTTATATCGGGAACAGGGAACCCTACGCGGATTGCTTCATCATGCCTTGGAGCTCCACCTGCGTACATCAGCCGTACTTCGGCTCCATGCTAGTACTGGTGCTCCTGCTGCCTCACACCAGTGATATTTAACGACTTCTCGGTCTAGATCCGCCGTGTTTTGTCGAAAGCAGGATGTGGTTCTTCACCACGCACGGACGGTCTTGGGAACAAGCTCCATACAGATCTCTATCAAGGCTTCATAGATCTCTCGGCTGGTGCCCCTGGCATTGGGGGAGGACCAGTTCTAGGTCATACCTAGCAAAGGTACTACCTCTACCCAACTCCTTGATCCCTATTTACTTGCTCCACTAATATTACTTTCTGTTATTAATAAGATATAATATTTTTAATTTGTAACTAAACCTTATTCTTTTTAGATGTCCTTATAATTTCATAAGAGTAAATCGAATCTGAGGGTATTTGGTTGAACCTTTATAACTCCGTATCAGTTATTCTTAACATAATCTTATAAATTAATGAAAAAATATTTATTTTTTCATCGGAGAATATGAAGAAATATCGATGGTGTTTAAAATATCTGCACTGCCAATGAGGCACTAAGAGCTAAGCTCCTGAGAGAGACGGGGATGTATACGCTGACAGAGAACATGTTCCCGTATAGGGGTAATTCGTATACGGGTGGAAAAATGCTATAGACCCTAGGAAGAAGAGAAGGAGCTTAAGAGAAGCTGCAGCTGCTTCGAGGACCGGCTTCAGGTCCACCTGGAAGGAGGAAGAATGAAGAAAAGGAAAGGCGTGGGCTTGTGCACAGCCTTCACAAGTCTGCACCACAGTTCCCACAATAACAATTATAAACAATAAATGCTAAGCAAAATTTACTAAATAGATCTCTACTGCCAGCAGTGGCATACGCATATACCCTGCATAATAGCCCACTGCTGCTACAACCCGTATTGCCTGTAAGGCAAGGCAGGGAGAAAAAAAAAAGTTTAAAATATCATTTTCGATAGTGTTTAAAATTTTATTTTTGTTTTATTATTGTTTATTATTGTTAAAAATAAAATAAAATGCTTATTATTCAATAATTGAAAAACGAAATATTTTTACACAACATTCATTATTTTTGTTATTACTTATAAATAAATTATAACTTCATTTTGTGTTTTATTGTGCTTTTAAAATTAAAAAAAAAATATCCAAGTAACGATTATATGTAGTAATATAGGCAGTAGTTATAAATAAGTGTCTAAAAGTATTCGTTTCCAGAGGTCTTTATCATTTTCGAAGCTTATATTTATATTTATTTACTGCCAAATTAAAAAAATCCCACATTTGAACATTTTCTATGTTTTTCTTAAAATGATTCTGATTTTGATATCATATCCTTATATGACGACACAACAGTTCCATGGCCTTGAAGACATAATGGTACTAAATATCATGTTAATACATCATTTACATGTTCTAGGCCCATGTCCATGAAAACGCGCCTTTTGTCCTACTTTGCGGCGGACAGCGGTGCAAAACACCTCATTTTCTCAAAAAAACTTCGCCCAGCTTAGACATACGACTTAAAAACTAAAATGGTGGTCATTATTTATTTCTTATTCTGGATCGAATTAAACAAAATGCAAATCGATAGTTTTACGCATTTTTGTAATTATGACAATATTATGTTTTTAATCATGAAAAATTCTGAATTAAAATCAATCTGATTAATCAAGTCAATAATACTGGGCGAAAATTTAGACAATTTGAAAGATTTATATAAAAACTGTCTTAATACATGTTCAAATATATAGATTTATAATAATTAGAAAATATGGAACCAATGGTTCATGGAAAAGTATTATTTATTTTGTTAGACGACATTTTACGTAGAATGAGTATAATTATTTTAAAATTGTTAATATTGTTGGATTTTATGATATTTTCACACGATTATCTTCTGAAAACTGTTATTACGAAACATTGTATAGGTTTGAGTTGTGTTGAGAGTTGTGGTTTTATTTTTGTTATTCTTTTAATTATTTTATTTTATTTTATTATTATTTATATATTTTGTTTTGTCAAACTTATTAAATTTCCAGATGGTTTGAATTGAGGAAAAGGGCGATTGGAGAGAGAATAGTGGGAGGTTTTACCTTCCTTACTAACTTAAAAACCCAAACATTTATAAAATTTGAGAACCGATTTCAAATTGTAAAAATTATGATATAACACTTTACTAAAATTTTTATTATTATAATGGCGCTACGGTCCTGCAAGAACCCGGGCCTCCTCCACTGCAGCCATCCTATCTCCACGGTCTTGTGCTACTTCCCTCCATCATCAAACGCCCAACCGCGTCAGATCGTCCTCCACTAGCGGATCCATCCCGGAGGCGCGGGTGGCACCCTCCCTCTTTGAAGCTGGACAATAAATTCCAAAAAACAGCTATTTAAACAGAAGTGAAATATAGTGAAAATTCATATTCATAGACGATGAATATCCTAATGATAATGATAATTGTGACCAACACTAGCGAATTTTTGCAGGGGGGCGTCCTCCCTTAAATAGTGCAAAAAAATCCGAAAAAAAGTGACAAAAACACCTATTTAAAGAAAAGAGAAATATAGGAAAAATTCATTATCATTCACGAATTTGCTAATGTAATAAAAAAAAAATTATAATCGTGACCAGCACTAGCGAATTCTGCCAGGGAGAGCGCCCTCCCACGGATGGTGGAGACAAAAAACACCTATTTAAAGAAAAAGGAAATGTAGTAAAAATTCATCCTCTAAGACGAATTTTTTGTGATATAAAAAAAATTACTATCGTGACCAGTACTAGCGAATCCAGCCGGGGGTGCGCCTCCCTCTTCCCTGGATGGTTAGGAAAAAGTTCCAAAAATCAGCTATTTAAAGAAATGAGAAATAGACAAATTTCTAATGTAATATAAAAAAAATTACTATCGTGACTAGCATTAGTATTTTCTCCCAGGGGGCGCGCCCCCCTCTGGATGGTTGAAAAATAATTCCTAATAAAAGTATCCATAAAACAGAAACAAGAAATATAGGAAATATCATCCTCTAAGATGAATTTTGAATGTGATCAATATCATCACCCTGAGCTCGAAAATCCATTACTGGATCTTGGCTGCCTCAAGAGTTTTCCTCCATGTTCCATGTCCTGAGCAGCCTCCACCAGTTCCTGATTCCACGTATTCTGGCATCAGCACTTACTCAATTTTCCATCTCAGTTTCGGTCTTTCCACTTTTATTTTTCCAACCAGCTCCATGCTCAGCAGCTTCTTAGGGATTGTCTCGGGATTCACGCAACTTGGCCCTTCGATCTCAGCCTTGCTATCCTGATATATTTCACCACATTCGGCTCCTTGTATAAGTTAGCTAGTTCTTGGTTGCGTCTAATTCTCCATTAGCCATTCTCCTTAACTGGGCCAAATATCCTCCGAAGTACCTTCTTTTCGAAAACTGATATTTTAAGCATTTGTTTATTGAAAAGAGAAATATAGGAAAAAATCATCCTCATAAACGAATTTCGTAATGTAATATATATAAAAAAAGATTATCGTGACGAGCACTAGTGAATTCTGCAAAGGGCGACCCTCCCTCTGGATGGTGGACAAAAAAATCCAGAAAGCAGCTATTCAAAGGAACGAGGGAACGAGTTTTTGGGCCGGCGTGAGATGCGATTGCTTGTGCTCCAATCGCAGTTTGTTCCTATTGACTCCGAACTGAAATACATCTCGCAGGTGAAATACATGATGAAAGAAAATTTATTTTAAAAAATATGAACATCATTTATTTTTTTGAACAATCCAGTTTTTATTCAGTTCCAATAGATCTGGGTGCATTGCAAACTCAAGCAACTATAGTCTCCTTGAAGACTCCATGCGATTCATAATACTGGTCACGATAATAATTTGTACATTTCTCATTAGATAGTGTCGTTTTTTTCTTAAAATAGGTGCTGTTGGAAATATTTTCATGAGGCAAGATACTAATTATTTGGTCTCCGATTTGATCGGAATCTGATTATGTTCGAAATCAGAAATTATTCTGAGTTTTTGTTCTTGGAGAACTCATTTCCAAGCTGCTAGGCCATTTATTGTAATCTTTCTCAGATTTTAACAATGTCGGTAAAAATTAGCGTTCATATTATTAATTAGAACGGTAACCAAATTATTAAGTTTAGGTACTCGTTCGACGCACAATTTGACGTTCTTTAATTTCTCAAAGAATGATTTTTTTTTTTTTCGCTTTGATGCATTGTTTAGTAGTAATACATGAAAAAAAAAAGATCAGATTAATCTGGATTTTTTGGCTGTAAAAAGTTTTCTCTTGGTGACCCGTGTCAGCAATTCAGTTTTTTACAAGTCTAAACCCATATACGTGGTGGCTCGTAAGTAGAGGGCAATATTTAAAGGAGTGGTAACCGAACTGAATAAATACAAAAAAGTTTATATAAACAATGAATCGATTTTCAGCAGAAAAGTATGGAATTAAAGTTTTGTGATTTTTCATGTAAACCACGTTTTTTGTTGAATAGAAAGTGATAACAAAAACTATTTAATTTAAGTAATTAACGAACTCTTTACTGTAAACTAGACAAAATTTACTTTAAATAAAAATGGAGTTTGCTTTTGTTGAAACCATTTAAAGAGGACTTTTGAGCGGCTAAACTCAGCTAAGGAGTGGGGGAAGATGTGTAGTGGTGGGGGAACGGATAGGGTTGGGGAAAGCACCTGGTGCGGAGGTGCGCCCCCTCCTCCCTGAGAAAATTCCTGAATCCACCACTGTCGTCCTCCACATCCTCCAGCCATCTGATCCGAGGGCGTCCTATTCTTCTTTTGCCATCCGGCTTCTCATACAGCATTCTCTTTGGCATTATTTGGTCGGGCATTCTTTCAACATGATCTAACCATTTTATTCTCGCTCTTTTTATCTATGCCACAATATCAGGTTCTCCATAAAGTACCTTTACTGAAATAGTTACTAAAATTTAAAACAAATTACCTTTTAATTAGATAAAAATCTTGAATGCCATTCACACTGAGACAAAATAGTTTGAGAATTTCATTTATTTTAATCTTTAATTGCTCTTTCTGTCTTAACTTTCCTTACATTTGACATGCGTGCTCGAAGGCTAGCCACTACCAAATAGTGATAGTTGATTAACTGCACATATGAAAATTAAATACTCGATTATTATTGCACAAGATAGTACAACAATAGAGGCTGTAAAATGTACGGATAAGCAATAAATTACATCAAAAAATTCAAACCACGGATTTGAAAAACTATATAAAATGATCAGGAAATAATATTGCTGTGGGCCCATTTACATGTAGGCATAAGTGGCAATGAAAGAGCTGATGAAAGTACAAAGGAAGAAGTGAGAAGCTCTGATTAACCTTATATAGGATCTACATTTCTTAACAAATGGACACTACAAATCACAAGCAAGGTGAATAAAATTTGGAAAGAACAGTGGAAACGATTACCATTGAATCACCACCAATACAGAACGAAAAATATTGCTTGGATACCTCCGAGAAACATAACGTCGAAGGAATGCTACATAATTAGCAAATTCATGGAATTGGACACATCAAACTGAGCCATCTACTTATGCTTCTGGGGCTGTACCGACCAACATTTCAAATATGTGACAGTGAACACTGTGTAATGTAATATCTCGGTGCAACACTTTTTCCAATGTAAAACAATCTGGAAAAAAAACAAACAAATTCAAAATGGAGGACGCAGCACCGTTTAAAGAAATAAGTGACATTGAAACAACGCTTAGGTACTTGGAACAAACAAAATTGATTCATCATTTCTTCCTTTATCCTAAGGGAGATAATTATTTTCTAGATAAATAAGTAAGAATATTTTTTTCCAGTGATTTATTCTCCCATTTTTTTCCACTCAATTATATCATTACATATAACGTTTCGGGATCCACTTATATCCCATATTCATACTAGAAATTACAACATATCGCTATTAATAATTATATATGAACAATAAAGCGTTTATCAATATAAATAAAAACAACAATAATTTAATTTTTATTTTATTTTGCCAATCTTACCAGTATCCTTCATCATCTTAATTCTCCATAAGATAATAAATTGTTTTATTTTTGGTCTTATTGCTAAAAATGTAGTCATTTTAAAATTATTATTTATTGAATTATTACTATTATTATTTGTATTTTATTATTTTCAATGTTGAAAATCTTATTTTCATACCTGGAAATCTTATTTAAGTCTCCTCTAGGAAGAGTCTAGTCAGATACTGAAAATTAAACTTTAAGCAAGGGGTCAAACTCTAATTCTTGTATTTATTTTTATATATCTAATTTATTTATAAGATAAGCATAGTGACTCCCTATTTTGGCCGCATCGGTTTTAAAATTAATAGCTGTTTTATTGTGTTTAATGATGAATATTGACTCAATTATTTTTCTCTTTATGCTGTGTGTTTCTTTAAAATTTGTGGTTTTACTAAGTTAAAATTATGTCTATTTGTAATACTATGATGGGCTAAGGCCGTTTTGTTACCAGTTTTACTATTTTTTGTATCATTGAGATGCTGATTCATCCTTTTTTCCATATTTTGTCTTGTGTCACCAATGTTTCAGTATCTGATTAGACTCTCCCTAGAGGAAATAAGATTTTCAGGTAATATATTCAACATTGAAAATAATAAAATACATATAATAATAGTAATCATCCCCCACTTTTACTACAGCTGTTTGGTGTATGATGGACTCTCGGTAGAGTTCCGTGACAGGCTGAAAAGATTAATGAACAGTTGCGTGAGATTTGTAATTGGTACCCCGAGATACTACCATGTCTCTCACCACTACACTGAGTTAGAGTGGCTCTTTCCCTCCATTCGAAGACAATATTTCCTATGTACATTCCTCTATCATATTATCAACAATTATCGTCCTTCTTATGCCTACAACCCTCTCCAATTCAAGTACTCAGTCCACACCCTTTCCACAAGATCTCGACCTTCCGACCTTTACATTCCTTCTCACAGATCTGTCTCGTTCCAAAACTCCTTTATTGCTCGCTCTGTTAATTTTTGGAATTCCCTTCCTATCAAAATTCGGCATTCCTCATCCCTATCTACATTCGAAACCCTCCTATTCAAATTCCTGTCCCAAAAACAGATACCCGCTAACCTTTTATGTAATATTACATATTATTCATAATAATGTATTTACATATAGCTCATAACTTAGATACTTATTATCAGATTCGACTTTCTTTTTTTTACAACAGAAACACAGAGTTTACTAAGAAGAATGTAATGTATTTTTTATTTTATCTAAAAATGTATATTTATATTTTACCATTGTACATAGTTTTAAGTGTCTTTGCAAGGTTTCAAGAGTTTTGTATATAGATTTTTTTTATTTAATTTTGTATGTAGTATGTATAACTAATATTTTCTTTACTGATTTATCTTTGACACACCAAAACATACTGCCACCACATCTCAAGATGCGTGAAATGCGGAGAGTCACACAAGACTGGTGAGTGCAAGAAATTGAAAACTACTCCTGCAGTATGTGCTTTATGCTTAGAAGGACATCCTGCTAATTACAAGGGCTGCCAGGTGTATAAAAACATCAAAAATAAATTTCGTAAACCCCGGAACACAGAAAAAACTTCTAAACCCGGAAGAGGGCCAGCTAAAATAGTAGACTCTAGAGTATCTTATTCTCAGTTACTAGGGGGTAGAGTCCTGACTGATAAATGTGAGGCCCTGCCGCAACAGGAACCCCAATCCCAATCCCAACTCCAACACCCTATCTCTCCTAATGTGCAAAACTCTCGACAACCTCATCAACATCACATTCCTTATATTCCTCCTCCATCACAAGCCACTGATCTTACCAGTTTGTTGGCATCTTTTCTTACCGAATTCAAATCCCTCGTCACCCCACTGATATCTCTCCTTACAAATCTCGTATCTCACCTCATCCCTCCTTTAAAAAATCCTTAAATGAATTCCATCAAACCCCTATTCATTCTCCTTTGGAATGCGAATGGTGTTAGAAACCACACTGACGAACTAACAGCTTTATTGCGAGATAAGAACGCCCATGTAGCCCTTATTACAGAAACTCGACTGACCAAAAAACAAATTTTATATATACCTCAGTACTCAACAGATCGTACTGACCATCCAGACGGTAGAGCTCATGCGGGCACTGCATTCATTGTACACCAATCCCTCTCTCATCACCTACTCATGATTTCCTACAATCCACTGCTATCATAATCAAAACCTTCTCGTTTACTATTACCCTAGCATCAGCGTATTGCCCTCCCAACCAATCCACCTCTAATATCCAATTTAGTTCCTTCCTTAATTCCTTAGGACACCATTTCATCCTGGGTGCAGACTTAAACGCCAAGCATCAGCAATGGGGTTCAAGAACAACGAATTCTCGAGGTCGAACACTGCTGTCTGCACTTAACTCCCAACATTTCAATCTCGCTCCCCCGAACTCACCTATCTACTGGCCCACTGATCCTAACCGTAATCCCGATATCCTTGATTTCTTCATCCATAGTGGTTTAGGTCCCCTAAACTATTTCCATTGCACGCCTTGATGAACTTTCCTCAGACCACAGTCCATTAATATTCCAAGTATCACTAGCTCCTATTCCTAAACCCTCTCCACCGTCCTTCATCAGAGGCTCAGTCTACTGGAAACTCTTCCATCAAATCCTTTCCGATCAAATTGACCTCAGAATAACCCTGAAAACCCCAGAAGACCTTGAAAATGCTGTACATTCCTTAACCACCATCATTCAACAAGCAGTCTGGACTGCTTCCTCTCCTAATCATTCCCCTAGAACTCCAAAGAAAAATAAATTACCTCATCACATCCTCGACCTAATCCATACCAAACGCCGTGCCAGATTGCTATGGCAACGTACCAGACATCCCACTGACCGCAGCTCCTATAACTATCTCTGTAAACAACTAAAGCAAGAATTATCCAACTTCAAATCCCAATCCTTTAACTCCTTCCTTACCCCCTCTCTGCTCACGACAACTCCCTCTGGAATATCACCAAAAAAATCCTAAAAACCCATAATATTTCCCATCCCCTCCGTCGAGGTGATGGCTCCTGGGCGGCGTCTGTTGAAGACAAAGCTGAGGAATTCGCCAAACACCTTTCCAGTACATTTACTCCTCATCCCGAATCCAATCCGACCCACACTACAATAGTAGAAGAATTCCTTTCTTCACCAATTCCACTCTCTTTACCACCAAGAGCAGTTCATCCATCTGAGGTCAAATATCATTTACAAAAACTATCTTCCCGCAAATCTCCTGGATACGACCTTCTAACCCCACAGATCCTTCATCAACTACCACCCAAAGCAATCATATTCCTCACATACATATACAACTCCATCCTAAGAACTACCCATTTTCCTCTCTTATGGAAACATTCCACCATCGTCCTTTTCTTGAAACCTGGCAAACCTTCCAATAATACATCATCATATAGACCAATTAGCCTACTCCCAATCCTTTCCAAAATTTTTGAAAAAATCCTACTGAAAAGAATCCTACTCATAATAGAATCCCAAAACCTTCCAACCCACCAATTCGGATTTCGCTTCCAACATTCCACTGTCCAACAAGGACTCCGACTTGTTGACCACATATCCTCAGCCCTAGAAAGCAACGAGTATTGTTCGGAGGTATTCCTGGACATGCTTTTGATCGGGTATGGCCCGCCGGACTGATCTTCAAGCTCAAATCCCATCTACCCCATTCCTTATATCTTATCCTCCGATCCTACCTCTCTGACCGCTCCTTTCAAGTTCGCTATGGTACAGAATCCTCCAAGTGTCATTCAATCAAGGCGGGAGTTCCTCAAGGCAGCGTCTTGGGTCCCGTCCTCTACATTCTGTTTACCGCTGATATTCCTACTCATCCTGAAACACTCCTGGCAACATTCGCTGATGACACAGCCATCTTATCTTCCAATCCAGATCCTGAAATAGCATCCTTAAACCTAAAAAGTCACCTCTCTCTTATTGAACACTGATGTAATAAGTGGCGAATCCAAGTAAATGAATCCAAATCCAAACATAATACTTTTACCCTTCGACGCAATTCTTGTCCACCAGTCTACTTCAACTCCATACCACGTCCTCTGTCCGACACAGTCCGGTATCTTGGCTTTATTCTAGACAAAAGACTAACATGGAACCCACACACCAGACTTAAAAGACAACAACTTAACAGATGATACGGACAACTATATAGACTATTGAATAGAAAATCTCAACTCTCAGTCGGCAACAAACTATTAATCTACAAGACAATCCTGAAACCTATTTGGACCTACGGAATAGAACTGTGGGGGACAGCAAAACTTTCTAACATCAAACGCATTCAATCCTTCCAGTCTAAAATCCTCCGAACAATAGTCGATGCTCCCTTCTATGTATCCAACAAAACCCTCCATAATGACCTTCATATCCCATTTGTTATTGACCTAATCCCAGAAAATTTTTCCAAATTTCACCAGAAACTCATTCATCATCCAAATCCTGTAGCACAATCCCTATCTAGCTCCAGTCATCCCTACAATCCTCCCCGGAGGTTAATACGGCAGTGGCCCCGCGACCTTTTGTAAATATGTATATATTGGAGTACTGGCAATGGCCAGATTCTCCACTCAAGACATGAGCGTCTGTTGCTATAGTGCCCTCCATCATTTTCCACTGGTTTCAAATAACAGTGTCGCGGCTGAGAGAGAAGCACTGGGATCTCCTGGAGTCCTGCCTTGGCTTCCACGTCGGGGAATAAGGCATGACTCAGAGTCCCCTGGGACCTATGTAAATATTGTACATAGGTTGTGAATGTGATTTATTTACTTTAATTTCATCTAGCTTTTATCTATTATTTCATTATTTTTTTTGTACATAGGCATACCAATTTACTTATTTTATTTTTTTTATATTTCTTTTTCTTTATTATTGATATTAATTGTATGTACATATTGTGTGAATGAATCATGTAGCCTTAATATTAATGCCCTTCAATGTGGCAGAATGTATTAATATTCAATAAAGAAAGTTAAGATAAAAAAAAAAGATTTATCTTTTTCTTTACTTTTCATGTTTGTTTTTATTTGGCCAGATATAACATTTTAATTTTGTGCTTTTTTGTTATTCTGAAGGGACTTCATCCCAGAATAAAATTATTTTCTATTCTATTCTATTCTAATAATTAAATGAATAATAATTTTAAAATTACTACATTTTTAGCAATAAGACAAAAAATAAAACAATTTATTAACATGACAAGTCTTATGGAAAATTAAGATGATACAGGATACTGGTAAGATTGGTTGAATAAAATAAAAATTAAATTATTGTTGTTTTTATTTATATTGATAAATGCTTTATTGTTCATATATAATTGTGAATAGCGACATGTTGTAATTTCTAGTCTGAAGATGGGATATAAGTGGATCCCGAAACGTTATTTGTAATGATATAATTGAGTGGAAAAAAATGGGAGAATAAATCACTGGAAAAAAATATTCTTACTTATATTGATTCATCATATTTAAGAACAGTCGTAGCTAATGGCCTCGAAAGTTGAAACGACGTGAAGTAAAAGCAAGAAAAAGAATAGAAAAACATAGAATAAGCAACAATGTGTCGTTTGAAATTATCTAATCCTCAAAATGTTAATGCAATCTAACTTGTTCATAAAATAGCAACAACAACCACAACACATACAATCCATAATGATAATCAGACAAAATCAACCATGTGGTTCAACTAAAACAGTGGAAAAACTGTAAAATATTTTAATATATTTACATAATAAAATAATACGTAGAGAGTAATTTTTAGTCTGAGAACAATGGATTAAGTAAGATTTATGGAGATATAATTACTCAATTAAAATTGAATGAATAACAACTATTAGCTGAAATTTAATTAAAAAAACAAACAACAGTATGAATTTGCATAACGTAACATAAGCTATAACTTCCTTTAACACACACTTTCTGTGTGTACACGTACACTCACACATATATATAAAACTATTTTTTAAACAAAACAATCGACAAATTATAAATATGCATTGTAAGACAATGGGATAATTGAGATATCCCAGAATATATGATCTTTGACGATGGGTCAGTAACTCGAAACGTCAGACTAAATGAATAAAAAAAAAATTACTTATAGAAGTGATGCTTTTCACTCATAAAACCTATAATTATTATACCTCTTTCTTATAAATAATAGATCAAATAATAAATGAAGAAAAACAATTCGTCCATTTCATCATCTGAAGAAAGTTTTCAGGACAAACGAGCACTGACCATTGCAACTCGTTTTTGAAGGCTGTGTAATTTTTCGGGCGATGCTCAATCTGTTTTGCCCACATAGAGGGCGGATCCAGGGGGATGATATCCCTTCCCTCTCGCTATACAATAATCAAATAAATATAATAGAATAGAATAGAAAATTGAACTTCATTCTGGGATTAAGTCTCTTTAGAATAACAATGATGAATTAATACAAAAGAAAATACAAATCTGTCCAAAACTAACTTATAGCAATTGTAACATTATATATATATATATTAATTAAAAAATAGTATGTAACCACTAAAAAATAAACAAGAAAAATTAAATGAACATAAGATCTTCTCAAAATTATTTATTATTGTGATGAAAAAAAAAAAAAAAAGGAAGAAATTACATATTTATATTTACATAACTACACAATTTATAAACAATTGGCTAACTAATAAAAAAATAACTTAATACCAAATGTAATAATATCTACAGCGATTTATATAATAGTATGCAAACACTATGAGAAATAAAAATAACATCTCAGGATTTGTTGTAGTTTAATGGAAAAAAAAGAAATATATATACATACATACTCATATTGGTACACAGAGAGACAAAAAGTATAACCTGAATAATTAAAAATAAAGAAATAAAACAATTTTTTTTAATTATTTATTTTTTTATTCGTTGATATTTACAACTGTATTATGAAAAAAGACAACTAGTAAATGTGCACACAATAATAATACAATCACATGACAACGTTTGTTGAGAAACTACCCATTGATAGCACTATAACAATAAATAAAACAATAATATAATAAGGTAACAAAAGTATTAACAAAAAAGCATTGGTTAAGTTGTTAAAATATACAAAGTAGTCTAAATTAATAAACTAGCGCTATAAAATAATATGTTATCAGTTAAACAAAAATCTTCTCAAGCGTGATTATAGTTAAAATAGAAAAATAGAAAAAATAAAATGAAAATACATAAAAAATATAATACGTACATATAAAAGATATATACCCAAAAAGAATAAGCATGACCTGAAGCGAAGAGAAAAACAAATAAATAGTCAAACTAGGTGAGAAAGATCATCGATGTTTATGTTAAAACTTGAACCAGCATAAGTAGGCACCACCATTTACTTCTCACAAATTCAATTCATAAAATAAAATTTATGGTTGCGAATCGTCTGTTTGGGAGATATTGGAAAAGGATATATGTATACATCCATATATATACATATTAATTACATAAATGAGGGGGCATGCGCCATCGGCCTTGGAGGTGATGAGCACCCCTGTATGTTGGTATTAGAACATAATACACACATGCTATTAAAGTCATTTAATTTTATATCGAGATGAAGAGTTTAATGAAAATCGATAGGTACAATTAGGTTGTATAAATGTGTTAAATTGATAATATAAAATACCAATTCCGTTCGATTTTGACGAAAAAGTTGCTGTAACATCGCAGACGAACACCTAACTTTAATACTTAATTTCTTTTTCCAGTTAATTACATTTTTGAGCTAGACTGTTCCCAGACATGGTCATTTGGACTTGCACGACCATGAAACATGTATTTCCGCCGAAAAATCAGATTCGAAATTTTTCACTATAGCAGTAATTTTCTCTACTATATATTTCATATATCTGGAGAGACTGTAAACGATATTTGGACAGAAGTTGATGGGGGGGGGGGGAGAGAGGCTCAGTCAATGAAAGAACCAAGTACAAATAAATAAATTATATTCATTTTTGTCCTTCGTGCTGATGTTTGTGGATTCGCCTTCGTGGATTTCATTGTTGGCATTTGTCCAACCCCTATGAACGAACAGCCTGAAACTTAGGCACAAAGGGCAAAAATAAATATAATTATTTATTATTTTTTATTCGATGTTTATAGTTTCTCATGCCTATTGTTATCTGGTTCTTTTCTTAGCCCTGATGAAGGCCTGAACTTCGGGCCGAAACGTCGGAAAATGTAAAAATAAATAATATTTATTTAGTTATCCTTCTCTTCAATAATTTATTTATTTTTACTTTGAGTTTTTTTCATTAAATGAATACCTTCATCAACTCCTCTCCAGGTATCTTCTACAGCCAACTATTATTTCATATATCGGTGTGTTACAGTATGCGAAAGTGAAAATTTAACGAAGAATAGTGCTTTATAAGTTCACAAATTGGGATCATTTAGTTTTCTGAGCAGCAATGTTATTTTAAAAAACATTCTACCATTCTATTAATTATTAACACTGTACAGTCCTTTATATATAATTGTACATATATTTATAATTGAAAGTATAATAAAATTGATTTAATTAGTTATGGATTTAATATAAGCATTGTTATAAATTTAAGTATCTAATTACAATTAAAAGTTATTCTTTGATTAAGATCAATAAAAGGTGGTCAGACTTTTCTACTCGAGCTATTTGTTTTACTCATTTTTTTTTTCTCCATTTAATGACAGAGTTTAAGCTAATGTTGAGAATTATTAATAAGGAAGAACAATGTCAAAGTGGTGTAACATTGAAGCGCATAAAAATGTGAGAGATAATAGGTATCACTAATGAAGTTTTAAATCTGATTTTTAAATGTTCCCCTACCTCTCCTCTTTTTTTCGTATATAAGGTGTCAATTATATTTTAATCTTCCTGCACTGTTCCGGTCCAGTTTAGGTACGTTCATTGCTTTGTTAATATGATATTGAATCTACTTCATATCTTCATAGCATTTAAAACATTCAAAAATCATTATTAATATTTACAAAAATGAGAGTATCCTTTAACAACTTTATTATAACTTGATAAATTATAACTGAAAATTATAAATTGATTTTCGAGTGTTTGCCATGACTGTTGGAGTCTATTTTAAGTATTTTATAATAGACTTACTATTTTCCAGGAATTGCTTTTAAACATTGGATAGATGAATCATCTTCCTCATAAAAACATACTTACTAAATTATTTAAAACGTATTCTATTACTCTTTATAGCTATATCGGCTTGGAGATCCTTACATGAGTATATTACGTTACCAATACTTTTAAAAATTGACAAAGTGGGAATATAGTGATATTCCTTTATCAGATCTTTTAAAAATTGGATTCATAGTGATTTTAATCTTTTGGCTCTGAATTGATTCCAATGCAGATACAAACCGTATATTCGTAAATTGCACATGCAATTAGTAAGAGTTTAAATTAAAGAGGACAATGTTCTTGCATTTCCTCAGAAACTTTAATAATATTAAGCGTGCACCTTGTTTTTAATTTTAAATGTGAATCAAAATGTTCATCACTTTATTAACGTTTTATTTTATTTTATTTTCAAACCTCACCTGCCTCAAGGCAATACGGGTACTTGCAGCAGTGGGATGTTGCTGTTACATAACAACCCACTGCTACATTTTTAACTATTACATTATGTTTCTGAGCTGTGCACACAGCTTGTGCACTCTTTTCTTCACTTGCATCTGGTTTTATTTTCTTCTATCTATTCTGGAGACCTCCCCGGTGCAGCTTCTCTTCTTCTTCCCAGAGAGAAGTGGGTTGGTAGTACAACTTCTTTCCATCCAACTATAAAACGTTTGAAGTGCACGTATTTGTCTTTGGCCATAAGTTGAGGAAGATCTCTCTCTGTTAGGAAAAAGAGACCTGTTTCTCTCAACAGTTTCACCCTCAGTGACCCATATACCGTACAGGTAAGTACAACATGTTCAGCGGTCTCCGGTACCCCACAACTTGGGCATAGAGGATCGATAATTATACCATACTGACCGAGCTTTGCTCGGAAACCCCCATGCCCCGTGAGATCCAGTAGTCCGGGAGGACCCAAGTCGCTTCTAGTCGCGAACTCACGGTGGGGAAGTACTTCCTTAGGGTAGCTCCTTTGGGAGTCGTCAACTACCGTCGGTTCCAGTCCTCTACTGTATCCTCCCGGAGGATCTTTTTCCAGTTTCTTGGATCATGTCCTATTCTCACTCGGAAGTAATCCGGTAGAGCCGCTAAGGATTCTCTCCTAATCTAGTACTGGTAGTAGTCTTCTCTCAGCAGGAGTTCGAGAGGTATTCCTCCTGCCAAGACCTGCACCGCCTCATGAGACACCGTCCTGAATGATCTGGAGACTCGAAGCAGAGCCATCCGCTGAATCGTGGCCAACCTACATTTCTGTCTGTGCGAGAGATGTTGGCTCCAGGCAGGGGACACATACCTCAGGATACTCACAATAACACCTTTATAAACGGTCATAGTTGCTGGATACCTGACTCCCCAAAATGCGCCCCCGATACGACTGAGTCCGTTAAGGGTTAGGGCTACGCTACTTCTCAAATAGTCCAAGTGAGGTGTCACGTTGAACTTTCTTCCAATCCTAATTCCAAGATAGGTGACAACCTCACTTGGACGTATTCTTGATCCTTGTATAACCATTGTTATAGGGTAAGCCCTATCAGGCCTTTCAAGAGGATGGCTGCCGCCAAGACTTCTCGCACCACTCTTCTACGAGGTTGGCGCACCTTTCAGCTTCTTCTTTCAGTCGGGCTCTGTTGTTCGAGGCTACCACAACGGCCAGATCATCTACATAAGCCGTGGCCGGGAACCGCTCCTCTTCCAGTACTCCCAACAACTCATTGAAGACTAAATTCCATAAGGCAGGACCTAGAACAGAACCCTGGGGACAACCTCTTTCCATGGAGTCTTCAACTTCGAAGAAGTTACCAAATATTCTTAAAGTTCGGTCCTGTAGATAGCTCCGTAATAGCCCGTACAAGTTGCTGGGAGCTTCATACTTCTGCAACTGCTGGAGTACGCAAGGCCACCAAACACTATCGAAGGCGGAGGTGATATCAAACAGGAGGAGCATAACATACTTCTCCGCCTTTTCTTCGACGTCATTGCGCACTCTCAGCAGGGCATCCGCGGTTCCTCTACCTTTAGTGGATCCGTACTGCCGTGGATGGCTCGCACTTGAGAAGACTGGTCGTAGGCTCACCAGGAGTAGTTTCTCCAACACTTTGCTCATAACAGGGAGGAGAAATATAGGCCTATAAGACTTGGCTAATTGCTTGTCCTTGTCTCCTCCCTTGTAAAGGAGCCTTATGTCGGCAATTTTCCAATTTCGTGGAAATTATCCCCTATCGAGGCAATCATTGAATAACTCCAACAATGTATCTTCGATATAGGGTATACTATTCTTTAGCATAGCCGTCTCGATTGCGTCTAAAGCGGGAGCACGACCAGAGCACAGCAGCACGGAGATCTCATATGTCCCATGGTGGGCACAAGTCCGTACCAGGTGGACATACTGTAGCGCGCCTTGTGAATTCCTCTTCTTCATTATCTTGGGACGGATCATTTCTGGGGTAGATTTCTGCTATAAACAAACATCTTCGATGTCTCTTCCAGAGTGGTTGCATGGTTAGCTCCGCACTTGAGCTCAGCAGCGCAGCAATCAACAATTACTTTATTAACGTTTTTAAAACAAGGTTCATTTTGGACAACGTTTGTTCACACCTCAGGAGTACCCATCTCCGCATGGTCGATGGCGCATGAAGTCCCCCCTCCCTTCCGAGAAATTATATTGCTCTCCTCTTCTTAAAAACATTCCATGTGAAAGAAGAATTAGGAAAATCGCAGATAATTTACAAATACACTTGCGGTGGTCTGATTCATTTGTGCACAACATATTTATTGCGCACAACAATAAATTCCTCAATAGTAGCCAAGTAACCAGGTGAAAGGCAAAAATGTAAATGGATAAGTAGAATCAACAAAGATGTTGTTGAGGTGCATGCAGATAACTGTTAAGAGATAACCCAAGGTAGGCAGAGGTGAAGGAGGCTGGTTAAGGCGTCAAAAGATCGAAAAGGGCTGAAATGCCAACAGAATGAAAATATATAGAATTTGCTTTCGTCTACAAACAAACTAAAACAAACATTTTTAATGGTAAAAAAAGTGTTTTGAAGTTTATTCAATATCTCATATTTCCACTAAGATAATGTTTTAAATTATATTGAAGGAGGAAATCGATAATTCTTCAGTACACAAATGGATTTGATTAAGCTCTATCTTTCAACAGTTTTTTAACGACTTAAATGCTTTTTTGAAATGGATTTATTTTTATTTTAGAGACAGAAAATCTGTTAAAATGGACCAAGTAGACGGCTACGCCAGTAACAACACTGTAACAGGGAAGGATACTCATGAAGTTTTAAAAGAACACAGTCCATACTTCCGATGGACTGCAGGGGAAAGAGTACTCGATATAGGTTGCGGTCCAGGAGATGTTACGGCTAACGTTGTTCTTCCTTTCCTCCCGAAGGATTGCTCAATGGTTGGTCGTCATGATAGTATTAGATCTTAATGTTTATATTCTATAAATGTTGAAAATATGACATCATTTAGGCTCAAATATCAATTTATGTTTTATTTTTTAGGTCGGATGTGACTTATCTGAACCTATGCTCGAAAGTTGTAAAAAATACGAAATCGATGGCAGGCTGAAATTTGGAAAACTTGATATTCAAGAAAAGAGGCTCAAATCTGGCTGGGAAAATGCATCATTTGACAAAATATTTTCATTTTATTGTTTACACTGGGTTACAGATTACAGGTATAGTGTATTGAATTAATGTATTTTTTATTCCATTGATAATAAATTCAATTTTCCAAGAACGGATATTTGTAAAGATGATAATATTAAAGAGAATAGAAATTTAAACATTCTATTGTGGTGACTTAAGATTCAAGTTAAATGTTAAAGTTTTTGTATTCATTTTTCTCCTATTCCAATGATTAAAACAGGAAAACAAAACAAAATATGTTATTTACCTTTTTCATAATTTATCTTATGGAATCTAATATCGAATCTTGTTGTATACCTCAGACAAACGATGCGAAACATCTACTCTTTACTGAAACCAGGCGGTGAAATTCTTTTAATGTTCCTCACACCTGATAATGCGGTCTATATTGCCTTCGAGATATTAAAACAATCACCGAAGTGGAACAGCTATATTAAGGTAAACATTAACCAAATTGATTATCATTATTAACATATTTCATAGTCAATTTATATACCTATATATTGGTGTGTGTGTGAAATTAATTGATTCTGAACTTCATTATTATTTCAATGTCATCTTTGTTGTGTTTATTTTTACAATTTAGTATAATCGGACTGATATCATTTTTTAAAATAAATTTAATCCTTAATGTGTTATTTGCTATTGACTGTTTAGAAAATAATGTAAACTTTATATACTATTCATGAATTTTTTAAAAAATAATAATATTTGCTCTTGTATTGACTTTTAATATGTTAAATGTAACTCAATTTTGTAATTATATCTGTAGGAATTTAATTTTTTATTATTCACTTTTATAATTATAATAATATGATAAGTCTATTCCAAATTTACATTAACTTTTTTTTTTAGGATATAACATGGTTTTATAAAGCCAATGATTCTGTTGAATTCTTTCGAAACTTGCTTGAAAGTGTTGGGTTTCAAGAAGTTGAGAGTTACCTGAAGACAACGGAGCACCGAATCGCTTCTTGGCCAATTTACATAGGTAATTATCCAACTATTGAGTATTAAATAATCTGTCAATTATTTTTATTAACATTGTTGCTGTCCAACTTTTATTGACATATCTTTTCAATATCAATAATGACGTTAATCTTAAGATATTAACTCATTGTGATCCTAGATAGTTTAGAATTCGGAAATCTTCCTTGAAGAATGAAGAAATAGTACATTATATAGTATACCTTATAATACACTTTGATAACCGCTCTTCATAAGGTCCCCAATGAAGACCGATTATCATAGTTGAGGATGCTTTGAACATCTTCCTATCAAAGATGGACAAATGCTACTCTAAGTAACGAATACAAAGTATTTTATTCAAATTGAATCACTATTGGGAATTCAATCACTACTTCAGTTAATCGTTTTACAACTGAAGTAGTTGTTGTTGTTACTTAGGGTTTTCTGGATTATTTGTTTATTGATAAATATTACAATCTGTCTCAATAAAGGACATTTATAATAGAGTTGTGAGAGCACATTTACACCATGACTTAGGGTTTAGAGGCGTAAAACTCCACGGTCATCAACACCTATCCAATCTAACTTTCAATAATCTCAACACTAAATCCCGCAATACTCGTTCCCGGTATTCTGATTTATATATAAGAGCCCACCGAACCGCTGCTTTCAACAGATCGTTAATTAATAGGGATCCTCATCCCTATGGAACTCCATCCCTTCCCACATCCGTCAATCCAATACCCTTCCTACCTTTAAATCCCGCCTGTTCAATCATTTCTTATCCATCCAGTCCCCATATAATTGTAAATAGATACTACTGTAGATATTTATATAAATTATTAGTTCGTTCTTCATTATTTTTACTTCATGTTTTTTTATTCAATTTTTTATTATTAACTGATTATAATTAGAAAGTAACTTATATATATATATATATATATATATATATATATATATATATATATATATTTTACTTTGACTATTTAATTACTCTGTATTTTTGTTTATGTATATCTGAGGCTCCTTAGCCCACATGTCTTGCTGTATTATTCTAAAGGGACTCGTTCCAGAATAAATAAAGTATTATTAAATTATCAAAGAAAAAAAAACTGAAATTTAAATTTTGTTTGACAAATCGTTAGCTTTAAAAAAATTATCAACGATTTTATTCTAACTTCGTCATTATTTTAAACTACTGATAATTTTGGTACGAGTCTCAATTTGGTTAGAATTAACAGGAAATACGGACACTCTTGGAGAAATATTCTTTTTTTACTCAGGATCTTGGTATAGCCTCAGTCAACAATACTTTATTATATAAATGCAAAAGATATAATTGGCAGTTAGTTGGCAGATTCTTATAAAATTCGTTACTGAAACCGTCTCTACCAGTGCATTTGCCCCTTTTACATTCATTAAAGAGGCTTGAAGCTCCTTAAGGCTAATTTCCCAATCTAGAATTGGATGGAGGACTCCACAGAATGCTATATCAAATTGCTTCCGCGGGGGGTACGTCAGTGAAAAGAAATTAAATCACTGGTCACAGCTGATTGGAACTGTTTGTGGTTTCCGATTTCTAAATTTATTTATTGTTCCCAAAAATGTTTTTGAATCATGGACATTGCCCAAATTATTCAAAACCTAAGCTCATATTCAGACCGCTTCGATTTAACTAAATTTTTAAATTTCTTTTTGGTAGCAATGTACTTATGGGCGGCACTGTTAAGATAACAATTTTTTACCATTGATTTTACATGTTTTATAGCTAACACACATTCAACATCGAATCATGGCTTATTTCTTTTGTTTTATTAGTATGAGGTTTTATTTTTTTGATTAAGCCGAGTAAGTTCAAAGTCTCATGTATAGCTAACAATATATCATTTTGAATAATTTTCACTGATTCAGAGTTTATGTTAAAACCTACCCTAGCTGAACTAATAATTAATTGTTGGTATATTTAATTTTTAGTGTTATCCCATTTGACTTGAGTAGTACCGTGATTTAATTGTTTTAAAGAACTATTAGGAGAATAAGGGAAAATAAAGAGCGTTGTCTCAATAGGGAAGTGTTTTGAACCTGAAAACATGTGCTTTATTTTTAAATCAGCTATTGAATTTATATGGCTGTGGTTACACCACTCCATATCAATCACACTTTTACCATTTGAGGTGATGTTAGTATACTGACCGGGATTTTCGCTGACTGTTGTACCATTTAAAAATACAAAGAAGTTATTCTCCATAAATTCAACCAATAATTCTCAACTTCTATTTTCAACCATATCTAAGTTATTTCGAGTATGGGCTAAACTGGAACCTTCAAAAGCCTCAAAATCACCCTGATTAAAATTAGCCACGCTAGTATTAAAATCACCTAAAAAAAACAAACAAATGTTGAGTGTATCTACTTAGTAATTTAGTTAGAGTCGGCTCAAATAATTCCAATACAAGACCAATATTCAAAGATGGTTTAAAGTTTACTAAAATTAAAATAAACGTATCAGTGCTATGGTTTCCCTTAAAATAAGCATATATCCAGTATTCACTAATGTCAAACACAGTTACAAAATAAGGCCTCCACTGCACCTACCTCGACTCCTCTCCCTGACGGCGTTAGACGTGATGAATTTTAAATCCGAGAGCGCTCGCTAGTTGTGCCGTTGCTGATCTTTCTAGAAGATGAGTTTCGCAGAGGCATATTATAGTTGTATCATTGAATCTTATGCTATCTTCTGTGAAGTTCCTGTATCCATCAACATTCCAGAGAAATATTGTGATAGGCTTTTGATGATAATTAATTGTATTTATGCTCATATCGTGGTCATGGTTTACAGTTCTAAATTGAGAAGTCTGAGAATCTAGAAGCCGTTGTGAGCCAGGGCCCAAAAATCGACCTGATCGCAGGCGAAGGTTTGATTGTAAATTACGAAAGTATATGTTATTCTGAGTAAAAAAAACCTTGTCTGCCGGTCCAGAGCCGCTGCTTTCAAAAATGGTGGCTGATTTAAAGAATTTTAGGCCAATAATTTGAGGATCGAAACGGGAAATCCATTGCGAAAAATGTGAGAAAAGTTTTTATTTTTTTAACTTTTATATATGGGTTTAGTCATGTAAAAAACAAAATTGCTGAAGCGGGCCATCAAGGGAAAACTTTTTACAGAAAAAAAAGGAAGATTTTTTCGATATTGTTTGGTTTATTCACCTATAACTCCTAAAAAATTCAGCAAAGCGAAAAATGTGTTCTTTAATAAATTAAAGAACGTTAAATTTTGCGTCAAAGGAATACACGAACTTCAAAATTTGATTACGCAGTAAGGTATAAAACCGTCAACCAACGTTGAGTTTTACCAAATTTGTCAAAACTGTGACCCTGTGACTTGGAAATGAGTTGCCTAAGAGGAAAAACCCATAGAATCAAAGTTGTAGAGCGTCAAATATTGCGTATACTGAGTACTGACATTTTTATTGTTGGCTAATTATATATCTCGAATCGGGATTCGTTATTCCTTTATAAAATTCGGTATCTTTCGGCACATCGTTTTTCAAAATCTTTTGCTGTTGAGAGCTGGAAAAGAGGCTTATACTGCATGTAACAGACTTTAAACAAAACTAACTCAGTAGAATAGACACCCATACTGTTGATATATTGAAAATCATGTTTACCTTCATTACCACATTACCCATTACCATCGGGAGATTACCGATTTTGTTCACAGCAAGTGACCTACATTAAATTAGTTGATACTGAGTATACGCGAAATTTGATGCTCTACAACTTTGATTCTGTGGGTTTTTCCTCTTAGGGAACTCATTTCCAAGTTACAAGGCCATTGATAGTAATTTGTCTCAGTTTTTGGCAAATTTAGTAAAACTCTGCGTTGGTTGATCGTGGTATTATACCTTACCGCGTAAACAAATTTGAAAGTGTATGTACTCGTTTGACGCAAAATTTAACGTTCTTTAATCTATTAAAGAATACATTATTCGCTTTGATTCATCGTTTAGGAGTTATAGATAAAAAACCAAAACAATATCGAAAAAAATCGAACTTTTTTGACTGTAAAAAATTTTCCCTTGATGTCCCGCTTCAGCAATTTTTTTTTGTTTCTAAACCCATATATAGATAGATAGATAGAAAAAAAAACTTTATTCTGGGACTAAGTCCCTTCAGAATAACAATAATGTACAAAATAATAGAATATTACTGGCCTGAACGTTGAAACAATAAATAAAATTGATAAAATAAAATAAAAAGTAAAGAAAATCTTAGGTGCACAAGCTATATACAAACAGATAAAACTATGCACAGAGCATTTAAAATTATGAACAAAACAATTAAAACTATGAACGAATCACTTGAACTATGAACAAAATTATATTTAAGGGTTGAACAACATAAACATACACTTTGAGAAATGAAGAACGAAAAAGAGATACAATGAGTTCATTTCATAAAAAAAAAAAAAAAACTTTACTTGAATATATATATAAAAATAAACAGTTACTTATAATTGAATAAAAAAAAAATATATAAAAAAAAATGTATGTATTGAAATTCCTACGTCGATAGTAGGAAATGCATGTACTATCTATTACCAAGTGTTATGATTATATGATTGCTACACAATACATATATAATATCAATAGTTAGCTGGTATCAGACTGTTTTTGGAACAGGAATTGGAATAGGAGGTTTTTGAATGTATACAGGGAAGGGGCATGTCGAATTTTGATCGGGAGGAAATTCCAAAAGTTGACAGAGCGGGCTATAAAGGAATTTTGGAATGAGGCAGATCTATGAGAAGGGATGTATAGGTCAGAGGGTCGGGATCTTGTAGTGAGAGAATGGATTGAGGACTTAAATTGGAGAAGGTTGTAGGCATAAGAAGGACGATGATCGGTAATGATTTGATAAAGGAAAGTGCCAAGGAAATATTGTCTTCTTAAGGAGGGGAAGAGCCACCCTAACTCAGTGTAGTGGTGGGAGACACGGGAGCGTCTCGGGGTTCCAATTACAAATCTTACGAAGCAATTCATAAGTCTTTTGAGTCTATCACGCAGTTCCACCGAGAGGCCATCGTACACCACACAGCTGTAGTCAAAGTGGGGAAAGATGAGAGAGGAAACTATGAGTCTACGGGTATTTTGGGGTAGAAGATGGCGGAAGTGATGGAATAGTTTGAGGGTAGAAATTGCACGGCGGGATATATGAGAGATATGGTGATTCCAGGAAAGGGTTTGATCTATGAGAAAGCCTAAATTTTTAACAAAGGGATAGAAGGTGATGGGGTGGTTGTTTAGATAGAGTGAGGGAAAGTTGGTGTGGGATCTAAGAAGGGGCTTGGAACCAATGAGAATGGCCTGAGTTTTGGCAGCATTTAGCCTTAATCCATTTAAGTTGGCCCAGGCACTAATTCGATCTAAATCTTCTTGAATTTTGGCAAATGCCACCAATAACTCAGCGGGAGAAAAGGATAAATAGATTTGAGAATCGTCGGCATAAAGGTGGTGGGAACAATGGATAATTGAATCATTTAGGTCATTAATATAAGAACTGAAAAGAAGAGGAGACATGCTTGAACCCTGTGCAACTCCTGAGGATAAAGGAAGGTAGGCAGATAGAGGTTGATTAGGTATGGAAACTGCTTGGGTTCGTTGTGAGAGGAAAGACTGGAACCAAGAGATGGAACTATTGGAGAAGGATAATGATTTTAGTTTGTTGAAAAGGATGGAATGGATAATGGAATCGAAAGCTTTGGAGAAATCAAGCAGTATAAGTATGGTTAGTTTTTTGTCATCTATTGCAGTCTGGATATCACTAGTAATTTTAATCAGAGCAGATTGTGTAGAGTAGCCAGGACGGAAGCCAGATTGGAGAGGATCGAGTTGGTTGGATTGTTCAAGGTAGTTGGAAACTTGGGATTGCACTAACTTTTCTAGGGGTTTAGAAAGATTGGAAAGGATTGATATTGGGCGGAAATCTTCGGGAGAGGATGGATTAGGCTTTTTGTTTAAAGGAAGGACAATGGCTTTTTTCCAAGAGGTCGGGAATATTGAATTCTGCAGGGAGAAATTGTAGATGAAAAGGAGTGCTGGGAGGATTTCAGGGAGACATAATTTTATTAGTTTGATAGGAATGCCATCTGGGCCTACGGAATTGGAACGGGATTTCATTATAACGGTAATAAGGTCTGTGGGAGAAATGTCGGAAAAATAAAAATTATTGTCGTTAAAAGGTACCTCTGGAGAAAAGCCGGAAGGGGATGGTAAAGAAGAGGTGGAAACCGATATAAAGTGGGAGTTTAGGTCATCAGGTGATATTGGGAAAACTGAGGAAGGGGATCTAGAAGGTTCACAGAGGGAAAGCTTACGAAGTAGAAGCCATTTTGATTTGATATCAGGAGCTGAGGAAAGGGCTTCGTGAAAGTAGTTCGCTTTCGCTTGTCGGATCCTTGTCTGTGTCGTGTTACGAAGCACTCTGAATATTTGATAATCATCTGCAAGCCTAGTCCGTCTGAAGCGTCTGCGTGCAGCGTCGCGTCTCTTCTGCAGATCCTTAATTTCCTGACACATCCAAGGAGCAGGACGATGACGGAAAGTGGAGGTTTTCAGAGGAGCGTGGGTATTAAGTATATTGAGAAGATTGGTGGTGAGAATATCAACCATGGTGTCGACAGAGGAGCAATGATATATTCCATTCAAATCCAATGTTACTAGATCAGGTAATATTTTTTCTCGAGTAAGGGTATCCAGTTGGCGGAAAGTGATAGTTCGAGGATGGATTGGAGGAGTGCGGATATTATACGTTATTTGTATCAGATCATGAGATGAAAGAAAGGATACTGGCAATTGAGAGGCGGAGAGGAGGTTTTGTGCTGAGTCGATGATGTAGTAGTCTAGCCAAGTGTCAGATCTGGAGGTGTGGTGGGTGGAGGAAAAAGGAACGATGAATAGGTGAAGTGAGAAAAACAGATTTTCTAAATAGGATTTGTCATTGGAGTTTGAGAGGAAATTGGTATTGAGGTCACCGGAGATAATTATTCTGGGATAGAGGGGAACGAAGTTGAATAGAGTTGATTCGAAGGACGGGTCAAATGGCACGAGAGGAGGGCGATATACCACGGCGTAAAGGATAGGAGAAATATTACTGAGAATTTCTACTAAGAGGTATTCTACATGAGGATGATCGGAAGATGGGGAGCAATCGAGGATTCGGGTCTTTAGGCTATTGTGGACAAACATGGCTACTCCACCGCCAGTCCGGTTTACCCGGTCATGACGGAGCAGGATGTAATCAGGCAAGGAGACTGAAGATGATGGAATATAAGGTTTGAGCCAGGTTTCGGATATTGCTATGATATGATAAAAGTTTTGGGTAAAGTATTGCAGGAATTCGTCATAATGGGCAGAAAGTGATTGAGAGTTAACTTGACATGTGATTAGGGAACTAGACATACAGTGGATTTGGAGAGAAACAGTCAGTGTTTGGTAGCGAGAAGACAAAACGAGTAGAAAGTACAGAAAAGCGATTATCGTACATGAAACTAAGTGAAGAAAAAGTAATATTAACATTAAAAATAAATAAAGAGAATGTACTTGAAAATAAATAGATTGATGAGTGACGGTGTAGAGATAGCACTAAGAGAAGAAGTAAGACTATTTTAATGAGGCTAAGGGTTGACGGCTTCTCGGTAGTCAGTCAAATACATCTAGATCCGAGGCCTGTTCTATCAGGATGACTCTATGTCCGTCCTCTTTTCGACACCGCACCTTTCCGGAAGCAAACCACGTATATTTGATTTTTCCCGCCGCTCTCTTCTGCCGAGCTAGCCAATAGAGGTGTCTATTTGTGCGAGTCATCTCTTCACCCAGATAAATTCGGTGGCAGTCATTTTCCTGCCAACCGATATCCCGCGTGGAGAAATCCCTCTTCACTTTCCTTTTCGTAATTAGATCATCTCTAATTGATTGCCTGACAAAGCGTGCGATAACAGGCGGTGGTCGCGAGTCATCTTTTCGGCTTCTGCGGCGATGTACGTTGTCCAGGTCCTCCACACTAAGCCTGATCCCCAAGCTTGCTCCTATACTGGTCACCAAAGCTGCGGGCGTTTCGCCCGGTCGCTCCGGTATACCGCGGATCTCCAGTGATCTACTCAATAGTCCTTGCTCTGCGTTATTCAAGCGAACCTCCAATTCGCCCACTCGGGATTTGAGTGCTTTGTTTTCTAATAGTATCTCCTCAAACTTTTTAGCTTGACCTTCCAGATGTTTTTCAATCTTCGTCAGTCTTTCGTTTAGTTCAAAACTGAGCTCTCCGTATTTATCTAGTGCTGTTTTCATGTTTTTTATATCTTCGTTCACGGTAGCGTCTAAACGATTTACTGCCGCAAGTATTTCTGAGGGGGACGGCTCGGTATTTTGTTTTTTCACCTGTTCGCAGTTAGAGCAAACCCATGTTTTTTTAATTATTTTTAATGCTTCGGTGTCTTTATCATTAAGGTTGACGCACCTACTATGAAAAATTATTTTACACTTAACGCAGTGTATATTGTTCTTATCTTCGCGTGCGATAGAGTTGTTGCAAATATTACATTGCACCATTTTTTAAATTTATTAATGAGAATTACTTCACAATTAAAATATAAATAAATACCAAGACTGTTGACGGTAGTAAACAACGTCTAATGCTGGTCTAATGCTGTTAGGATTAGTAGACGCCTGCCAGCTCGTTGCTCCCAGAACTCTATCAATCTCGCTGCGTTTTCTTTACTCCGATTATTGTGAAGATCCGACACTTAATAGCGTGATTAATAATAGTGTTTTTTTAAAAAAGAGAAGAAAAAAAAAACTGAACTTAACTAAACTGAAAATGAAGTTAAAGTAAACTGAGTCTATTATATGAACGAATTACACCGATGTACACACCAGGGCGTCTCAGGCCAGACTGTATTTAAACCAGTCTACAGGCCAGATATACAAGTTAAAAAAAACAAAAACTTTTCTCACAATTTTCGCAATGGATTTCTCGTTTCGATCCTCAAATTATTGGCCTAATATTCTTTAAATCAGCCGCCATTTTTGAATGCAGCGGCTCTGGAACGGCAGGCAAGGTTCTTTTTACTCAGAATAACATAGACTTTCGTAATTTACAATCAAACCTTCGCCTGCAATCACATCGAATTTTGGGCTCTGGCTCCAGTGCTATGAAGGTTCGTAGGTCAGAAGGCGCTTCCTGTATCGGGACTGCTGAGGGAGCTGGATATAGGCCGGAATTCAAACGCTTTTAATTTTTCTTCCGTTCTTTTGTTCTTCTGGAGCTGCCCTAGTTTTTCAATTTCTTGATTACAGTTCACTTGTGGATTATTGAGGATATTTTCGATTTCATTTAAACGGTAAAGATTACCTTTAAACTTAAAGAGCCCTCTTCTGTCCGAAGTTTGATCATGCAATTGAAATTTTTTTACCCCCTTTTCTATCTTCTGGTGTCCTGTCATGATTAATTCTGATGTTTTTATTTGCGGGAGCGCCTTTCTTTTTCATTAACTTCTGTTTGATATTATTGTTATTCATAGAATTGGTCTTGGTTCATGACCTTTTTCCAATTCAGAAACAGCTATTTATGGAAATTGCGGTATATTTACACCAACATCCTGGCATGCGTTAATAATTTTGAGTTGAAATCCTCGTCTTCCGTAGAGAGCAAGTTAAATAATAGAAAATTATTTCTTTTTCTCCCTCTTTTTAGAGACCTTATTTCACTTTCTAGGGCTATTAATTTTCCTGTCCTGGTCCTTAATTAATTAAATGTCCTGATCTAATTTTTTCTTTTTAAGGTTTGAAATTTCAACGATTAAAGAAAGAAAGTCACGGTAATTTTATTTAATGATATTTTAGTATCTTCATTAGTTCTGTTAATGACAGCCAATAAATTTTCATTGGTGACCGGCATATTGTTTTTATTTTCGAGTACTGTTCTTCAGATAAGGTGATCGGATAGGTGGGGGTGAACAGAGTGCCGCCGTTAAACCGATAAAAGCTTTATTCGGACGAAAATTACTTTTCATTAACTTCTATACACCTACCGCTATACTTTACGGGACGCAATCAGAATTTGTAAATGCACTCCTTAACACAAGTCACAGAATCTCACCAAAATTCAATGCAGAAAAACAAGTTTAACTTTAAATACACTAGGTTAATTGCAGGCCCGATTTATCACTAACAACGGCCAGAGCCAAAGTATAGCATAAGTAAATTTCTATTATAAATACTTAATCCAACCTAAGAAATTGAGCATTGATATTATCACATTAATGCATTCTAGTGGCAAAGACAAGAAATACACTTTATTGATTCCCAACCAATCCTTATTTGGTACCAACCAAAATGTTTATTTTAATTTACTAAAATTTATAAAATCAAATGATATATACTGTAAGTAAACATAATATTTTAAAATGTATACTATTTATCAACTTGGATAAGTTATACTTCGAGCAGTTCTCTTCAGTTTTTAAATTTATAATTAGCGAAACACCTTTATTGTTATTTTTTAAAAACGATTTCATATTATTAAATCAAATTATGAGTGATTGAGGGACAGTTAAGGGTTTGAAAATAGATAGCTCCAATCAGATATAAGGGTTAACATAAATTATTGTTTGTATGTAGTAATACAACTATTGGATAATTATAATATTTAACAAAAAAGTGTTAAATCTATTTATATAGATTCCTATTTAATATTCTTACAAGAACAATGAGTTGTTTTTTCATAATATGTGTTTTTGTGTAATTTGTACAAGTGAGAAAAATAAAAGCAACATTTGAGATGCATTTTTCACAGGTAATAGGGAAAAATATTGAATTATTTCCTCATTGGTTAAGGAAATACTGTTGCCGTATCGAAGTACTGAAATTATTTCGTTTATCATCCAATGCTGATTGATGTAATCCACTTTTAAGCTAAATTATTAGCTAAACATTTTGAACTCGAATAAGGGTTTATTTAGCGCCAAATAGGCGTGTCCATGTATTACCTTCTGTGTCTTTATGAGGTCCTGGTATCAATTCTTTGGCTAGCAGTCTCCCAGTGACGAACTTTTTTCTATTGCGACTGCGCAGCAAATTTTAGAGGGAAATTTGAATAATATGAAAGCATTCAAGTGTACCCTATATGTAATATAATTATGAATTATTTACCAATTAGTTTTTAACATTATTATTATTACACTCCATTAGCGGATCTGTGAGGAGAGGGAAGAGGGGAGCGTTGGAACCTTCCCAATAAAGTATATATATATATATATATATATATATATATATATATATATATATATATGTATGTATATTTTTTTTCATTGGTCAATATTTATTCAGGTTAGTTGTCTAGGCGAAGTACTCGTATATATATTCTTTTTAAATTATATGGCGTATACAGCTACTAAAATATAAGCACGCTTCAAGAAGAAATATATAGAAATTTATCTCTAAAAGCATTTCTGTTTCTGTAATCAACTTATTATTTTTTTCTCGTGTGAACACTTAAATATAATGTCAAATAAATAGTGTCCTCCCTCCAAAAAAAATTCTATCCAAAATTAAATCCTTGGTCCGCTACTTCTATACTCTACCCCCAATGGCAATTAACATTGCGAACACTAAATAAATAGTACTAGCAAAATTTGATTCTCTTTTACTAAATACATTAGTTGGATTAAGAAACTTATTATTTTCTTCCTTTATATATCTTTTTATGGTAAATTTAATTCTGTAGTTGATAACATTTTAATTTCGAATTTCTTCAATTGCAAACGTATATACAATTGTTTAGTGTCGTTAAAATCATATTATCATGATAAAACATAAAAGTTTATTATATTTTTTTATATTAAGATGTATTTAATTAAATATAGTAATAAAATATTGACGACTACAACCAAGACTTGCAGACCCCATCAGATGGTCCATGGTAATACATGGTTAAATGTTTTGGAGGTCTGCAGGAAAATTTTGGTGGTCCACGGAATATTAAATATCATATTAATTGGTTATTTTTTTAATAGTAAATTGAAATTAATATTGTAATGAATTATAAATTATTTGAGATAATTGAATTACTCTGGATGACATTTTTTACAGGATACATTCATAAGTATAACAGGTTTATTATGATGATGAAATATGATCTGGGAGAGGTCACTAAGTAGGTCCGAATTCTGACATTCAAAATTCTGAAACTTACATGAATATAATTCAAATGATTCAATATAAATTTTAAAAAAATCTGCAAACAAATCTTGAGCAGTTGTCCATAATTCGTTACATTGTTCGAAATACATGATCGAACCTATTATGAAATATGATTAATTGAATGAAAGGAAAATAAATCAACTGTAGGTAATAATACCATTATAAAGATAGATAGTTTAATTCGAAGAGAATTAATTTTCATCGTCGCCATATATCATCAGGCCTTGTTATTACTATCAGAAAAAAACATAAAAATTGGCCTTATAGTTACAGACTCTTTAAGATCATTAATGGCCATTGCAGAAGGGAAATCCGATAATGCCATTTTCCAGAAAGAACTGTCTCTTGGAAATGAAGGAGTCACCGGACAGAGACATCGTCCTCGCATGGGTACTCTCACATTGTGGCATATCTGGAAACGAAGCTGCAGACAGAGCTGCAAACCTCGCAAGAAGAAAAACAAATGGAACCACAATGATCAATTTAAAGACAACTGCTGACTGGAGATTGGTATGCTAAATGAACAATGGCAATTTAAGTGGAACCATTATCTACAAATAAATTGCAAGAAATCAAAAAAGATATCCAACCATGGACGACCTCTTTCAGAAAGAATAGAAAAGAAGAAATAATTTTAACTCGGCTAGGAATTAGATATGCAGCCTTTACCCATGGCTACCTAATGAGAGGCCTGGAATCACCATTTTGTAAAACATGCACATCACTTACACTGAAACACATTGTCACAACGTGCAGACTATACTATGACACCAGAAAAAAACATAATATACCTTCCAACATATCTGACGCACTTTCAGATGACGAAAAAAAAATACAAAAAGTATTTGAATTTATAAAATACATTAAATTTGTACACCTAATTTGATTCCATCTAAAGCCGCTAATGACCCACTCGGGTAGATGCGGAATGTAACAATAAAAAAAATAAATAAATAAAAATTTTCATCGTCTCTTGAAATAGCTGAACAATCGACTTTAGCTTAAGTGAAAATATGTAGCGGCATTTCGAGAAATTTACTTTTTTTTTGGAGAGGGGAAATTTCTAATCCTTAAATAGCTCCTCCTAAAAATGTTCACATATTTATTTTGAGCTCCTTGCTCATTCTCACATAGCAGGAAACATTACATGGACCAAAAGAGAGACGCAGGGAATTTTCTTTCCACCTTAAAAAAACAAAACTGGAATAATTTTATATAATTATTTTTTTCTGTTGGCATCATCGAAAGAATGAAAATGAAAATTAAAAATTAGTTCATTTTATTTTACCATTATTGTAAACAAAAAGTTTATTTTTTATTATATCATTTATATAACTTTAACCCGAATCATAAAACATTTTTTTCTCCAGTTTTCCATAGTTTATGAATATATTGAATAAAGACAAATTAAAATGTAAGTTAAAGTCTGTGGTGCCTTGTAGTATATTTTAATCATAATATACAAATTACGAACCACTGACCAATGAAATTTAGTACATCATCACATCATCATTAGCATTTATAGATATGTTTTTACATTTTTAATCTATTATATATTATACAACATCAAACAATGAAAACTTCAGGAAAAACACAAACAAAATGGTGTCCGCTACTTGACTATTAACATATAAATGTGCCCTCAAGTTGGAAAAGGTTGGGGATTTCTGGCCTAAGGTATAGCTTTAATAATCTTAGAGCAATGAATTATGCCCATATCTTGAATAATTAGTTCAGTGCAGGGCGTACCCAGCTTGGTGGAATTTCAGTTTATAAATAAAGACTGCGGTTCTCTCTATTCACTAATGTATGATTGTTTACAAATAATGGTATTTTTTGAATTAAAAAACAATTCAGGATTCGCATATATTTTATTACAATATATTTGTTAAAAAATACTGACATATTTCAAATTCATTTCTGTTCTTGATTTCAGAGTTGATAAAATCTGTAAATCCATTCCTACGTCATATACCGGCTGAAATGAAATCAGAGTTCATTGGAGAGGTGAAAGGTCTGTTGAAAGAACAAAGCCATATAAGATTTGATAATATTGGTGAATCAGTCACTGTTTACTACAAATTGATCGTAACTACTGCTAAGAAGATACATAGATATAAATCAATTGCCTAGTTCGTTTTATAACTTTCGAAACCTAATTATGATATTAAACAACCTAAAATTAAAAAAAAATATTGTCAATTTGCACCAATGAATGTTTATTTATATGTTTTTTATTTTTGCAAAAAAAATTATATTCTTTATTAATAAAATATATTAACAGCACAATTTTTCTTCTCCAACTATCCTTATCTTGTACAATTGTTAACTTGCTTCAAGCTCCTTTGCCCTATCTTTGTTGGTTTGACCTATCCGTCTATTTTTTGCTATGAACGTGGTCTGTTGCCTACTATGTTGCATTCACTGTTGTGTAGAGGCTCCCCGATGCATTGCTCCGTGCTACATGAACCACTCATCTTAACCCTCTTGCCTTCATCGCATGAGATTGAGACTGATACCTTATATTAATATTAATTTGTCTAATTAAGTTCACTTCATGATTTTGGAGTGTCTAAAAAACGCAATGAGCTGTTTTCCTTCTATAACCTAAAATGCTATACAGGGCTTTCATGTATGTTACAGGTGCCAGGGGCTAACATATAACAAGACCTTTTTGTAGGTAATCATAAGTAGGAACAATTTTGTTTGAATTTTTTTGAACTTATACTTTTATGAAGGCATACTTTTATGCAATATTTAAACAATTCATTCGATTCAATCCTTTCTCCCCACTCGTAGAGGGAAAGGCAGGGCTCTAGGAGATCTCAGAGCGTCTCACCCAGCCGCATTACTGATATCAATGACTAATTTAAAATACACCGAAAATATACATTAATTTATGTAATAAATAAAAATATATTTAAAATTATATACTAGTTTATTTTAGGGTCAATAATGTTTTCATTTCAAATAGACGCTCGTTCAAAAATAAACTAATAAGTTTAATTCAATTTACAAGATTAAATAATTTTTGATAGTGTTGTCCAAACCCAAAACTTAGTCTGTCTTGGTCTTGGTCTTGTTCTTGCGCAAGAGTCTTGCAGTTACCTATTAGCTTATTGCTATTTATTAAACATGTTACTTTTGATCTAAGAAAAACGTTACATAATAGGTACATTTAGGTGTTACATTGACATAAACATAGTAAAATCCAACCAAATTAATAAAATTAACTTGACAATACATTAAAGGCAATGTAAAGAAAGATAGTAATAGGTTCCCATCTTATTAGTATCCCACCAATGGAATGGAAGAGTTGTAGAGTTAAGTCAATCAATACAATGTAATCACTTATTTAAATAAGAAATCAGGCGTATCCACTCACCCGACCTACCGATTTATTTATTTTTTTATTTTAAATTCTTCCATTAAAAAAAACACACATGTAATAAGATTAATTTTTCTGAAAACCGGTCAGAAAAATCGTTATAGTACGATTGTTTTGATGAACTAAAGCAATGTAAACGGACAAGTAAATAATTATTAAAATCAGAGTATATAATTCATTACACTGTTACTTACTGTTTAAATAGTCGGTCTGATTTAAACGATTTTTTTAAATAGTTTTGTCGGAAGTATAATAAATAACCTTTTAAAAAATAGTCTAAAATAAAAACGATGGAATGCTTACTTTGTGGATTAGTTAACAAAACATTTTTCTTTTCTTCATAACTGTTTTTTTAAATTTTCTCAGGAAAGCACTATATGTACGACTATCAAATTCGTTAAAGTAGTTTTTGCGATACAGTCTATAGAAAAACACGTTTTCCTCTTATTGTGCATCCACTATTGCGTAGGGAACGCTAAATGTGTTTCACTGGAATCGATCCTCATAACCCTCCAAACAAAAAACAGAAATTAACAATATCGGTCCACTTGTTTCCAAGGTCAATACCGCAAGACCAAAATTAACCTATTTTGGGCAATACTGTCTCAGTTGTTGAAAAAACCGAATACGTCTAAACTGTTTCTTTGTTACGCTGAAGGGGCAAATACTTGGGTATTGAGTATCTAGACGATTCGACCCAAAAGTCTTCAGGGACGTGTGCCGAAAATTCAAGGGATAAAAAGCCTATAATTGGACAACTTTTTTTTTTATGGCATAGCTATTGTCAGTACACTTTACGACGGAAGCGGAATTTTATGCGTCAGGGTGAGGAGCGAAGCAATTTGGCTGTCTTATTTATATTGTTCTTTGTTTGACACAAGTTTATACTGTTCGTTACTTTGCTGATGATAGATGATAAGTCATTATGCTTATCAGAAATTATAGTTTCGTAGTCATACTAAGAATATCGATGTAAGTTACAATTTCGACAGAGTGAAATACCAAAAAGGCGACCTGAAGGTGCAGTATGTTTCCAGTAGATAGCATATTGCAGGTATGCAGATAAGCAGCTAAACAATGCTTCGAAAAGTAGAGTAAGAATCTATTATATACGTCCTGGATCAATTTTCAAAGTATATTATCAAGAGTTTGAAATAGATTATTTTTAGTAATTCACACTGGCTTACTAGTAATAGTTTTTGCACATAATATAATCTCATTAGCGTTTGTTACTTTTGTGTGAGACGTCTAATTGGGCTATTTGTTGATAAAAGTTCATTATTTCACCAATTAATTCAATAGAATGATAAATATGTGATATTATTATTGTATTTAAATTTCCCTCTAACAATTGTTGTAAAATATTCCGCTATTGAGGCTCTGTTATCCAAGGAATTGAAACCAGGAGCTCATGATGCCAAAGTAAGTTATGCATGGACACGCCTTTACGGCGCTAAATGTTCCATGATTCGAATTTGAAATTTTAAACTTAAATTTTAACAATAAGTGAACACCATTCAAGGGACAACAGAGGGTAAGGATAATAATTTAATTACTTTTATGTCAGTGTTTTCTTTCTTATTTACAGCAAAAGAAATTCAATTCTGTTGGTCTGATTCTTATAAAAAAAAATCATCATAAATACTCTACTACTTCTTCATCGCATAACATTGCGTATCATTTAATACTAATTATCCCAAATTTTTTCTTAAATATAATTACGATTAATCTTCTGACACCAGTAATGCGGCTCAGTGCCAGGCACTGGATCTCCTATTGTCCTGCCTTTCCTTCCACAAGTGGAAAAGGCTTGGTTCAGAGTTCTTCTGAGTCCATGGATTCTGTTAATATTGTATAGTATGCATGTGTTTTAGTTGTTATTTTGATTAGTTTAGTTCATTTGTTTATATACATTTACTTTTATTATTATTAGTTTCTGTATTATTATTTATTTTTAGTTATTTTAAATAGAGTGTGAGTGTGCTCTCTAGATACTTTTAAAAATGTCCTTAGTTGTGACAGATTGTAATATTTCTGAATAAATAAAAAAAATTTTCTGACATGTGTTCTGTTTTCTAAATATCTGTATTATGCACGATATAAAACAGTTTTATTTTTACATGGATGGATAGAATTATTTTTAAATATTCCTGAGTAATTTATAATTTAATATTAAACAATGAAAAATGTTCCAAGAAAATACCTGCAAGAGAAATTCCCCTGCTGGAATGAACAAAATTTGAAGGGAACCGCTCAAATTATAACTTATGCAAGTCGATAAAGCATTTTTATTCTTCAATATAGTGTTTATGTACAGAATAGTTCATCTGTAATCATTCATAAATTGATATAAGCTGATTTTATAAGATAGATATACAGGGCCTCTCAGTTCTTGATGGATAAGCTCCGGGGGGTGACCCTGGAAAAAATTACCAGCAATAAAGTTCTGTTGATGCATGGGCCAATTTTGAACGGAAAAGGAGTTAAGTTCAAATTTTGTATTTTCTTATAGTGGTCAGGTTTTTTATTTCACTGAAAGCTACAACACAAAAATGATTTAATTTAAGTAATTAACAGTTGTAAACTAGATAAAATTCCCTTTTTATACCAGTAGAGTTTGTCTTCATCAAAACAAATTTAATGGATACTTGTAGCAGCTAAACTATGTTAAGTAGTGTTTTTAATTAAATCACTGGTTATTTTGTTATTATTCTATAACTGGACTACAGATACCTCACTTTTGTTAAACATTCCTTTAATTGTATATAGATTTAGTTGAGGTTGGTTGCAGAATAGAGTTGAGATTCACCTCAGTGACATTCTGTCACTCCAAAGTAACTATATTTTCAGCAAAAATAACAATGGTGAAATTATTATAAAGTTTTAATTCCTTCTTTTTTCTGTGACCAGACATCTATGTTAGTAAACTAATTATAAATATAAAGTAATATAAAGAATAGGTTACTAAATTAAATATTTTTTGTGTAATTGCTTTCTATAAACGAGAAAACGTGACCAGCTTAAGAAAACACAAAATTGTACTTAACTCATTTTCTGCTCAGAATTGGGCCATACAACAATTGAGCATTTTTGTTAGACATTTCATCTAGAATCACCTCCTCGAGTTTGGCTATTAAGAAATGAGACACTTAATATATGTATGAATAAACAATAAATAAGCTGTAATTCTTATCTGAACCACTAGAATGCATTGCAGTGTTAAATTCAATACCAGACTTCTTTACTTCATTCATACCCATTTGAGAATCTGAATGTGGTAAAACATTCATATAAATATATATTACATTAAATATATACATGGCATACAAATCACAAAATTCAAATTAGGGTGATCTTACAATGAGTATACTGCATTCAGTATTATCCGAAAAAATATATAATAAATTAATTTTTATTAAATGTAAAAGTAAGTAAAATCTGTGTTTTCTTTTACCTTCAAATCTAGCAAATGTATAGTATATCATTAATTTAGTTTAGTAGCCAAAACTCATGATGACTAACAAAATTTACTGCTTGAATAAATAAAATTTGAGGTAAATTATTACCAGGATCCGGATTTTCATGCAGTAAAACCCCCAAAATATGCCATATATTGTTTAATAAAAATCCATCAAATATGCAGTAAAAAAAAAAAAGATGTGAAGTGAAAAAATCTCTAAATATCCAATAAAACAACTAAAATACTCAATATAATTTGCCTACAAAACGAACTAAAAAAAGAGAAAGAATAAAAAATTAAATTATTTCCTGTTTTTTAAAAACCAAAATAATTAAAACAGAATGTGATAGATAACAACGGGAAATAAAAATAATTATTTATTAATAGTTAAAAAGATAATGAAATTATTTTTAAGGACTAAAATATTAAAGTATAACAAGATACTTATTAACAAGTTAGATACTTATTAAACATTAAAATGATACAGTTCACAATCAGTAATAAAAAAAACTAGTAATGGTTTTAACTAAAAAATAAAATGTACAAAATAAATAAAACGCCAATGGATCAGAAATTAGTAAGCGACGTGATCTTACAAAAATGTGTAAGTAAATGCTTATATTTGCTTCTGAAAACCTCAGCTCCTATCGTTTAAAGTATTTTTGTAGAAAGAAAATAATCATTCATCAACAGACGTAATATAAGCGAATTTGTATCCACTTAAAATTATTGACTTGTTTTGAATAAAAACTGGTTTCGTACATTTGATGTAAAAATGAACCTTTGAATATTTTTTAAAAACTGTTACATCTTTGGAATCGTAAGGGTCGATCCATATCGGGTCGATTTGAATTCAAATTTTGAAAAAAATGGTGCATTTAAATTATAAAAGAATATAACCGCTTGTAAAAAAAGTAAGACATTGAAAAGTGAATCTGGTGTGGTTAGAAGTTTAATGGAATGAGAAGAGAAGGGTGAAAATGAAGAAATTCATATTCTAAGAAGTCAATAATTGAATATTAAGCGTTAATTTGTTGTTTTAAAATCAATCTACAATTGTATTATGGAATTTCATCTGGAATGTTCTATTCTAATTTTAATAAATTATCCACATTTATGTATATTCTATAATATAATGTTCAAATGCGGGATACCCCATCCTAACCAGATAAATTTTAGTAAATCGAAAAGACAAGAACGTTTGGATCTGATCAATAAGTTGTAGTTCTGACCAGCACCACTAGAATGCAACACAGTGTAGTATTCAACAATACTCAAGTTGACAAGGTGAAGAATATTTCCATTTGTCAACTTAAGTTTTTAGAATAGATTTTTTTTTTTTTTTGTATTACATCACTTTCATTAAATCGTATTAAATATTAAAGTACATGTTAGCCTCCTTTTCCAACATACAGTTATGGACGATTTAGCAGTTTTGTAAATGACAAAAATCAAGAATAGTTTGAGGAATAAGCAAAAAATTGAATTACAACCTACTTCAACAATACAGAATTTAATAAAGAATAGAAAGTATAGTTTTATATTCAATTATATTATAATAAATAAAAGTTCATGAAATATGCTCTTTAAAATTATTCCACTCAATAGATTGTTTTAATTTATTAAAATGAATGAATTAAAAATAAATTATTTCGAAAATATGTATTTTTTTTTTTTTTTTACAGTAGTTGTTTTAGACTATTTAATAATTTATATGAGAAAGATAATAAACTATGAACAAAGTAATTTTAAAATAGTTCAATACAATCATATAATAAATACAAATACAATGAAAACCATTTTGCATCTGTTGCATGCATTAAATAATATGAACAAACATTTAGTAAACAGAAAATATGTAGACAATTTTTTTTTTAGTTATACCCAGCTTTTAAGATACTATTGTGTGATTGCATATAATATATTTTACCATTATCTCACAACAGTATGTAGAATTTTCGTGAAAATTTATGATTTTTTCACTATGATGTTTTAAGGAAATAGTTATAATTATAGTATATTGAAAGCTGTTGAGTGTCCATCAGAAACTCAACTTAACCTAGTAAATTAAAAACGAAACAGTGTTACGTAAAAAAGAGCTAAAAAGTTATGAAGTAAGCTGATAAGTTGAAATGTTAATTTAAAATTTCATATTCGAATAAGGGCATATTTCGCGCTGAAGGGGCGTGTCCAAGCATCACCTCTTGTGGCATGATGAGCTTCTGGTACTAGTACCGTGGCTACGAGGCCCCCAATGACGGAATTATTTTGCAGTGCGCATGCTCAAATATTTTTAGCGGGATATTTAAATAGAATCAAATACGATTTTACATCAGTATAATTATCAAAATAATCAAAAGGATGTGCGATTATTCCTTTAAAGTTATTATTGAATTATTATTTTTTTTACTTCCTCTTATTTATTTTTTAATTCTAGAAACTATATCGGCTTTCAGGGTCCTTTAGTTCTGAATTGGTTTTTATGAGATAATGACTCCTTTCTTCGGTAGGGCAATATATTCATTTTTTTCTTTATACAGAATATATTTAAATATAATAGTTCTGAATTAGTATAATTATACTGGGTACTGGATTTAAATGTAAAACGATTCATTTGAAATGAATGAAAAAGGTTACATTTGAATTGTAAGTGGCTTCGGTTAAATTGGGAAGGGTAACATTGGTGTAATCTTACTCCTTACAAAAGTCGGCTCCGCATTTTTGACGAATCCTTTGTCCATCAACTTATCAAATTTTTTAACGTACGAAATGTTGTAGAGTCAATGATACAATGGGACAATCACATACATGAAAAGTCGTTTGATCAAAATCGATCACCGAAAGTTGATCTAAATTAACATGTTTTGAAATGGATGCAATGGAAAAAACGTTAATAGTTAAAAAAAAACTTTTTTTTAGGTACTTAAGATTAATATTTAATTTTTTGGATTGCATTCTATTAGAAGGAATACAACTCCTTCTGTTATTTCAAATAAAAGTCATTATCGTTTATGATTTTATAGCATTTCCTAGTCAAATTCAACCTTTTTCATTTCAAATTCAACGTTTTTAATTTCAAATTTAACTTTTTTTTAATTTACTTAATTATTTTTAATTTTTCTATGTACGGGTCAGTCATCGTATGCGTAGTTTTTGAAAATAATCTCTACTTTAAGAGTACGCCACTGCATTTCGGTTTATTTATGTTTTTTGGATTTATTCCAATATAGGGGTCTACTTATATGTTATCGTAGACGTAATTTTTGAAAATGAGTTCCATTTTAAGATTATGCAACCCTGTTTCGGTTTATTTACGTTTTATGAATTTATTCTATATAAGGGTCTACTGAAGGGTAGTGTAAATAAATCGATATCCGTAAGTGTAACATAAAATCGATAGTATTTTGAAAAAACTTACTTAGGGGTGAATAATAATAGAACCTCATATAGGAAATTTAAAAAAATGGCCCTTATTTCGGAAAAAAAAAAAATCGAAACATTAATTTGAAATGGAAAAGGTTGAATTTCAATTGGAAAAGGTTTAATTTGAAATGGAAAAGGTAGAATTTGACTTGGAAAAGGTTGAATTTGACTTGCAAAAGGTTGAATTTGAAATAGAAAAGGTTGAATTTGATTTGCAAGAGGTTGCAATTGACTTGGAAATGCCATATAAACAACAATCAATTGGAATCTAGTTTCAACGAAAGTAAAACCATAAACATATCTTGGGTTGAAAAAAATAAAATAAACTAGTAGAGGTAGGAAAGTAAAAATCAGAATAATCTCCTTCATTCAATTTTTATGCATACCCTCCCAGTTTTCAACACCCTTAAGAAAACTTTAAAATATGTTTGTACCATTTTTAATCGCATGAGTATTAGGATAACTATATTTTCTGTTAAGTATGTAAAGATATCCAATTCAATGTATCAAACATTGTCTTGGATTTATTTGTTTTTATAGTAAAATGTAAAAATATCTCTATTCATCAGTTTTCAGCATCCTGAAGTACCTGTTTTAGGGACCCCATTCCCAATTTTCAGAATTTGAAAAAAATAGTTGAAAAAACTTCAATGACTTTGTGCAGAAATGTTAATTACGTAGCTAGGTGGGTACAGAATGACAAAACCAAACATAACTAGGAATTTTACCAATTCCGAAATAGATGAAGTATATGGAGTTGCATCCTTCGTTATTTTTATTTATATGTTGTAAATATTTTTCTAAAATCGCTTTCCAAAAATTCAATAGATATAGGGAAAAGGTTTTTAATCATTTTCATCATAACTTTGATTGTAACAATCCAAAAATATTAGAAACGGAAACAAAACAGCTATAGAAAACTTCTTGAGGCTATATATATAAAAAAATAGAATAACCGTTCATTTCAAAACCAATACAAAACATCTGGACACAACACTATTCTGACATAATTAGAAATATTAAAACTCAACAATATTAATATCCAACAAAACATAACATACTTCCATAAAAAGAAACAAAAAAACAATAAGTACAATAAGTAAAGCTGACCAATTGTAGAGTTTGTTATGTGTAGCCACTTGAAAAATATCAATTAGGAAATTATGAGAAAAATTTGACATCAGTTATATGACACATGTCAAGGAGGTAAATATATTTGTAAAATTTAATAAATCTAACTAATAGTGATGTGTTCTTTTAATCATGCATGTCTTTCATAATTTGAATTTAAATGAAAAAGTGCTCTCTGAGGGTGGGATAAGATCTCGTAACGCCAGCAAGATGATATTAAATATAATATAGATAAATAATAATGGAATTTTTTCTTTGTCAACCTTTTGATAATGCTCATAAAGTTTCTAATTAAAAAAAGAAAATAGGATGTTTTTAATCAGTTTTTTTGGTCGGAGATTCTAATAAAAAACACTTTATAAAAGTTTTCTAATTATTGTTATTTTGTTTCTATTTTTGTTATTTTGCTTATATTTATTTTATATTTTTTGTACATATAATGTGAATGATATTCTACCTCACTATAACTAATGTCCAAGAGACAGATTGTTGTAATTCTCAATGAATAAAAAAAAGAAATAAAAAAAAAAAGAAATGTTATAGATTTGTTCGAAATTTCATGTATCCACTTAAAAACTTTATTTCTTCATCCTTGACTGATTGGAAGAAGCGCAGATACATCTGGTGATTGCGGAATAATTTGATTTGCAGTATAAATCGTTGTATGATAACTCATGGGACTGTTATGCCCTTCGATGTAAGCGGTAAAGGGCGTGGTGATATATTTTTCATCTTGAAAAGGAATGCAAATTTGGCTACATGTTTTCAGCCTTCAACATTCTGTCTTTGAATGATCAATATCACAATTTTTAGGGGAATAATTATAAATTAGCAATGTAGCAAGCAGAAAAAAGGCAAACAACAACATATACAGGGTATCCCGCAAAGAGAGGAAAATATTTAAATGTTATAGTAAATTTCAGAAGCTACAAAAAAGTTCATATAAACATTGGTCCGATTTTCGGCAGAAAAGTAGGAAGTTTAAGTTTTGTGTTTTATTAATTTAGTAGCGTTTTTTTGTTTAATAGAATGTGATAAATTAAAAAACTATTTAATTAAAGTAGTTAATAATTGTTTCGTTGCGTATAAAAGAGCTAAAGAGCACATCTTCAACGTTAACTGTTAAAATGTTACTTTAAAGTTTCATATTCGAATCAGGGCATATTTCGCGCGAAAGGGGCGTGTCCAAGCATCACCTCTTGTGGCATGATGAGCTTCTGGTACTAGTACCGTGGCTACTAGGCCCCCAATGACGGAATTATTTTGCAGTGCGCATGCTCAAATATTTTTAGCGGGATATTTAAATAGAATAAAATAAAATTTAAAATCAGTTTAATTGTCAAAAGAATGTTCCGCTAGTCTTTCAAAGTTATTATTGATTTATTAATTTTTTTTTCATCTGATTTATTTATTTTTTCTGTCGGCGTTATAATTTTTTTAATCATTATCTAACTATACTACAGATACCCCATTTTTATAAAAAAAATCCTTTGTTCAATAAGATTTAAATTATTATCAAATAAGTTGAGGTTTATTAGGCAAAAAGTTGACATTCACTTTAAGTTGTGAAAAAATGTTGTGATTTTATGTTCTATCAGCTAAAAGTACCCTTGTTTTCAGCACAGATGACTGCATTAAATTATTGCAAATGTTTAATTTCAATGACCTGGGAGGTATAATAATAAATATAAATGCATAAACACACTTTTTATTTTTAAAATAAAAAATGTTAAAAATAAAGATTTTTCGATTATTCGTCATATAAAGCTATAATGAAACTGTTATTTTTTGCTTTTTTACTAAAATCTCAAATGTAGGAATTGATCTGTATTTATAAGTGACGAAGTAAATTCTTTTAGACCTAATAATCGGGCGTATCAAAAGAAAATGACCGTTTTATCAAATTCACGATTTCAAAGGACTGTAAATATTTGAATCCTATTTAATACTTAATAATTCGTTTAGAGCATTCTCTAAACTTGTTTAATCTCACTCGACTTCTTCAAAAAAGCCTTAGTTTAGTTATCTGTTTCAAAGAAGAAACATGACAGTGACCTTCGAAAATCTCGCAATTTTAAGGCATTACTGGGAAAAAAAAATTCACAGCCGCTGAAGCAACTCGTTAAATGATTAAATATGAAAGAGAAGGTGTCCTTGACCAACGCACTGAGCGGCTTTGGTTTGAAAAATTAACAGTGGAGATACGACATTGGAAAGGAAGAAGGACTCCAGGCGACCGTTAATGGATATTGATGATGTTCTGCAGGAAGCTGTCGAGTCAAATCCGTCCACGAGTACTCTCGAACTTGTCAGGGATTGTCTTGTGTCGAAATATTCTGTCAGTCGCCCTTTACTCTCCATGGGGAAGGTGAAAAAGAGCAGTAGACTGGTCCCTCGCGAACTTACTTCTCAGCAATCAGCTAAGAGGTTAGAAAATTGAAAACCCCTTCTGATATGAAACTCCTGCCTCATCCACCATGGCAGGCCAGACCTCTTACAATCGGGTTAATACTTATTTAGATCTATGGCCCATTTTCTTCATGGAAAAAGTTTTTGATAATTTTGCGGAAGATGAAATTGCGGCCCAACAGTTCTTTGACAGCCTTGGTATCAGAATGGTATCATAGTGGGTTCCAGCAATTGGCTATCAGATTGTTAATTACGGTAGATAACAATATACTATACTTTGAGTATTAATTATATTTTATATAAAAGAAATAATAATACAAATATTTGGTTGAAAAACTGGTTTTTTTTTTATACCCCCCATTATTTAGTTTTAAAATAAACCTGCTGATTGCTTCAATTATTTTCATAAAAAAGTAAATATCAGGAACAGGAACTTTTAGTTAGTCACTTATTAATACGGGACAATTCTTATAATAGAGCTCTGGGTCTTCACTTTACATGAAAAATGATTAAAATTATATTTAACTTCTTTTTTTAGGCATTTATACTATATTATATTAAACATCTTGCATTTATATTATATATCCCAGGTCATCCAAAAAAGTTTTTAAATAATTTATTGGAGTCATTTTTGCTTAAAACAAGGTTACTTTTAGGTCACAGAATATAAAAGCACATAATTTTTAACACAAGTTCAGCTCAATCTCAATCTTTTCCTTAAAAAACCTCAACCTAATTAATATAGACTTATAGCTTATTAAACTAGGAAGTTTTTATAAAAGTGGGGTATCTGTCGTATAGTTGGGTGATCATAAAAAAAATAGCGAACAAATCATGATTTTTTTTACAACGGTACTTAGCTTAGTTTATCCTCTCATAAATCCTCTTTGAGAGTTGTTAATAATGACAAACTCTTCTATCATTTAAAGTTCATTTTGTTAAGTTTACATTGAAACAATTGTAATTACTTAAATTAAATATTTTTTTAATTATCACTTTCTATTCAACAAAAACTTGACATACTTAAAAAAAACAACACAAAACTTAAATTTCCTACTTTCCTGCCAAAAATCGAACCAATGTTTACATATATTTTTTTTGTAGCTCCTGAGATCTGCTATAACACCTTTAAATATTTCCCACTCCTTTCATGACACCCTCTATTAGTATTGCCTAAACGCCAGACCAAGACGAGACCGAGGCGGTCTTGGTCTTGGTTTTGCGTCAACAAACCTTAGTCTTGGTCTTGGTCTCTTGAGTCTTGCAGTTACCTGCTAGCTTATTGCTATTTATTAATTATTTTACTTTAGATCTTAGAAAAAAAGCTACAGAATTGGTACATTTAGATGTTTTATTGGTATAAACATACTAAGTGCAACTATTATTTGGGACTTTTTACCAGTTATTATGGGGAGAGTAATAAACAATTTCTGGCAAGTTTTATCTTTATTTTTTTAATGCCGAGGTAAGGCTGTTCCCCCCCCCCCCCAACTTTACCGGACTAATTTACCAATGGTGTTGGTCAAATGATTATATGCTGGTATGGAGCCATAATTATAAAATATTAACGTTAACGACGACTAACAAGATTAATGAATAAGACTAAGTAGTCCAGTCAATAATTGGCTAAAAAGGGCTTGCAGAGTGCATGGATGATGGCACTAGCAATTGACTTTGGGAATTTGTTGAGGACACTTAGGAGGTAAACATACTACAAAGTTCCTGCCCTTGCCCCTTCCACTTCATGGGGGGGAAGAACCTTAAAGGCCACTTTTTCCACATTTTCTCATATATCTTGAAAATGAGGCGTCGCAGAGTAAAATCCTGAACAGTTATGAATTATTGTGAATAACGTAAACACTTTTACGATTATTTATATTCATGATATTATATTCATTCGTGATTATTTAAATTATTATTGAATTCCCTGGAAAACAAAAAAACCATTATCGAAATCGGACTATTATTAACAAAAATACATCATATTGTCTTTGTTGAACATGGTTTAAAACATAAATGATGTTTTAAATTAATTTTCTTTCCCAGTCCGCTGGTGTTCCTCAAGGTAGTATCGTAGGTCCTATCCTCTATACAGTTTATACAGCTGACATCCCTACCTGTCCCAAAATTGTTATCACCACATATGCCGATGACACATGTATCCTATCAGTAAACAATGACCCAGCAATTGCATCCCAAATGCTTCAATCACACATCATAAATCTAGAAGAATGGTGTCAAAACTGGAGAACTAAAATAAACTCCAATAAATCCCACCAAATTACCTTTACCCTTCGTCGTAAACCAACGACTTCCTGTCCTACAGTTTCCTTTAACAATACTCCACTTATCCCTGTTGAGCAAATCCGATACCTAGGACTCCACCTGGGCAAACGACAACTTGGAATCCTCATACTAGACTAAAACGACAAGAAACCGCTCGACGTTTCCAATTACTTCAGCACTTACTAGACAAACGCTCTAAACTTCCCATTAATTACAAAAGACTCATATACTTGACTATAATAAGACCTATTTGGACTTACGGAGTTGAGCTATGGGGCTCCACTAAACTATCGAATTCCTCTCGCATCCAATCCTTACAATCCAAAATCCTTCGTAAAATCCTCAATGCTCCTTACTTTGTCACTAATAAAATTATCCATAAAGATCTTAATGTTCCTTATGTTTCAGATCTGGCCCAATCCAGATACCTATCCTTCCATAATAAACTTCAGAATCATCCCAACCCTCTCGTTTCTAACCTTGCTTCCTATTCAATTCCTGATAACCCTCCGAGGCGTCTGGAAAGAAGATGGCCCCGTGATCTCCTAATGTAGTCATATCATTAGAGTGATACCATTGGGTAGTTACTCAGCAAGTGTATTCATGTCATTATATCAATTATGTCCAAATTTACTTGATGTATTTATGTAATACAGTTGTAAATGTCATAAAGAAATAAAAATAAAAATAAAATTAATTTTCATTTCTTTGATGGATTATAATTAAAGTGGAAATAAAAAGTTTTATTTATTTTTATATTTTCTTATTAAAAAGACAAGTCTGACAAAAAACGTGAGACGAAAATATTTTTTTCGAAAATAGGCAATTTAACTTGGAGAATATCTTGAAAACTATATAAGATACGAAAGTAACGAATATATACTTTCTTAAAGGAAATGTTGTCAACTATAATTTTCTATACGACAATATTTCGTCAGGGACGCCTCATTTTCAAGATATATGAGAAAATAAGTGACCTTTAAGGAACGTGTAGTGACCGGGTCTATACCAAAGTCTATTGTTTGCCCATCCTCCATGCACTAAACAACTAAAGAGTCGTTTAAGTGGGTTTAATGCGCTTTTTAGGTGAAATCAGCCATTAATAAAATATTTTATATACTAAAAAAAAGGATAAATACAATAATGTAGTTTATCAGGTTTACATGGATTTCAAAAAGGCTTATTTTTCTATTGGCCATCAGAAGCTGTATTATGTTTTGGAGATATAACTATAGAAGATAACAGAGAAGTTGATAACTCTGACAGGAGACAAACATATCCGAAAAAATGTTATAAACTTCGAAACGGTAATCATTGATCGTATAAGGCTGATATCAAACGAGGAGGTTTAATTGAATCTAGGGATAAAATTATATTCCGAATAACTCAGAAAGTATACACTTTTTTGTAGGTATTGTGATAAGATGTTTCAAAGGTATTTAAATTTCATAAAAAATGAAAATTTCATCGAAATCAAAACACTATTGGTAAAAATATTGCGATTTTTAAATATTTTTGGTTTATTTTTTCTATAATGAACCATTGTAATCGAACAAAAAATTCAAAAACTTAACCCCCTCTCAAAATTTGAAGTTTTACGTTTCGGGATACGTAGTATTCGAAAAAGGAATACAAATTGTTTTGTACATCCGCCGTCCGCCTTCCGCGCATTTTCTCTGAAACTACCGTACCGATTTTTTTCAAATTTGGATTTAAAATTTGCGGTCACTAATAAAGAATAAAGAAATAAAGAATATTTATTTCTATTTTCACATATTTTTAGAAAACAATCTTAATTTAAAGGTGTAAAATTGATTTATGGTTCACTCTAGCAGTCAAAGCAGTACTCTTAATTATTAAAGCCGGCTCTCCATTTTCGATATTTGTCGTCAAATATACTTACTTAAAAGTTAAAATTTAAATCTAGTTCAGCGAAAGACTCAAAAGACAAGAACTCAACCGACGATACGGCCAACTATACAGACTACTGAACAGAAAATCAAAACTTTCAATTTAAAACAAATTACTTAACTACAAGACAAGTATATTTGACGACCTATGTGGACATACGGACTTGAACTTTGAGGGACAGCAAAATTTTGAAACATCAAACGTATTCAATACATTCAATCTAAAGTCCTTGAAACGATCAATCTAAAGAACAATAGTTGATGCTCCATTCTATGTAACCAACAAAACTCCACACCATGGCTTTTAATACCAGTGAAGTGGTCGAGGGAGAAGCGCAGGGATGTCCTGAAGCCCCGCTTTTCCCTCCACAAGTATGGTTTGGAGTTCCCATGACCGATTGTAAATGTTGTAAATAAGTATGCCTGCGTCTAAGATGTTTATTTTAATTTTATTATTACTATTTTCTTTCTTCATTATGATATTTTATTATGTTCTTATTTCGCTGTATATTATTTTGAAATTACCTTATTTATTTTGTAAATATGGTGTGAATGTGCTCTCTGAACTCTATTATAAATGTGATTTATTGAGACAGATTGTAATGTTTAAAAAAAAGACAAAAAAATATTTAATGCCATTTTCCATAAAAATATTCACTATCGATATTTTGCCTGTTGTCCCACTAGATTGACTGGGACAGCCCACAGGATTACAAGGAGCTTGCTGTATAGGACATTTGTCCGATACATGGGTTGGTCTTTCTTCTCAACCATCTTTGTGAGACGTGGTGTTTGCCCAAATAAAACACTTAAGTAGGTAATTATTATTAAATTATCTTGTTAAGTTTATATTATGATATTTACATGTTATTTATATATATGGATAAATTTCATGACCTATATATATAAACACACACACACATACTCAAAGGCGTTATGTAATTTTAATATTAATATCCAGATACCTATCCTTCCATAATAAACTTCATAACCATCAGAATCCTCTTGTTTCTAATCTTGCTTCCTCTTCGATTCCTGATAACCTTCCGAGGCGTCTGAAAAGAAGATGGCCTCGTGATCTCCTCATGTAAACAAATTATTATAGGTCTAACAATGGGTAGTTTCTCAACAAGCGTGTTTCATGTGATTATATTCCTCTGTACACATTTACTTGATGTATTCATACTAATACAGTTGTTAAAAAAAATATTAATATAAATGGGAGAGGCTCAAGTAATAACGGGCCCCATTAATTGATATTATAAGCTAAGTGAACTACTTAGGGGCTATATTAGTCAACCTCTGAGCTCCATATACTCGTCCTAGCTCTGATACCCGAGACAGTAACTAGTCGAATCAACTAAATCGCCTCGTGTGAAACCGGTCTTATTGTTAGCCTGAGGATCTTTCTAATTCAAATTGTCTGAGATTCACATCCCGTTGTATTCTTTTTTTTTTTTATAATTTCGTTTTAAAATGGATAGTTTCTTACTCCTCCTTACTTTTGTTTTTGTTTGTTGGGGCTTCTTTAAGCGCAAAACATCGTGGTCATCAAAGCCTGCGTTAAGTTTTGTTTTTCGCTGAACTTATTTTATTTATTTTTTATAATAAACGTATTTATTGAGAGATATTACGAACTGTCACAATTAAGGACATTTATAATAGTGTTAAGAGAGCACATTCACACTCTATCAAAAATAAATAACACAGAAAAACGATAATACTAAAAGTAAATGTATATAACTAAAGAAAACAAAAATAAACGAAACTAATAAAAATAACTACTCACATACACACATGCTTCTATACAATACCTAAACAAAAATCATTCACTCAAGATCTCCGAGCCAAGCCTTTCTCTCCACTCGTGGAAGTAAATGGCTTGAGTGGAGTGGGGAATCTGGCCGATGCCAAAACTCCATAGTATACTTATTCACAAAAGGACTCTGGGCCACTGCCGCTTTAATATATGAGGAGGATTGTAGGGATGTGTGGTGCTGGATAGGGATTGTGCAAGGGGATTTTAATGATAAATAAGGTTCAGGTGAAATGTGGAGAATTTTTCTGGGACAAGGTCTAAGACAAATGGGATATTAAGGTCATAGTGTAGGGTTTTGTTGGTTACGTAGAATGGAGCATCAACTATTGTTCGAAGGACTTTAGACTGGAAGGATTGATTGCGTTTGATGTTAGAAAATTTGGTTGTCCCCCACAGCTCTAGTCCGTAGGTCCAGATGGGTTTTAGTATTATCTTGTAGATAAGTAATTTTTTTAAATTGAAAGTTTTGATTTTCTGTTCAATAGTCTGTATGGTTGGCCGTATCGTCGGTTGAGTTCTTGTCTTTTGAGTCATCGCTGAAATATATTTAAATTTTAACTTTTAAGTAAGTATATTTGACGGCAAATATCGAAAATTGAGAGCCGGCTTTAATAATTAATAGTACTGCTTTGACTGCTAGAGTGAACAATAAATCAATTTTACACCTTTAAATTAAGATTGTTTTCTAAAAATATGGGAAAATAGAAATAAATATTCTTTAAATGTTTTAAATGAATTCTTGCTTCATAGTGAACTAGATAATATTTCCTTCAAATATAAGTAGAGTTTTTCTTTGTCAAACCCATTCAAACGGGGCTTTAAAGCGGCCTAACTTGAGAACTAAGTTGAGTTTTTCATTAAATCGTAAGTTATTCGCGATATGTTTTTATCATCGTACACAAGAGTGCCCAGAAGGAGGTTTTATGGCTCAAGTTGCGCCATCAAATTTTTCAAGGGTGCCATATTTTGACAGATTTTTAATTTTTTGAGATTGGGGATTTCAACGGGGTTGTGAATTTTCGGAAGGAGATGTTTCAGAATAAGGGGCAAGAAGAAACCATGGAACAGACAGCAGCAAGTGTAATTGTGTATGATCTATGATTTTTCTAATACTACTTTTTCTGGCTCTGTTTGTATGAAAGAGTGAGCAATAAAATATCATAGGAGGGGGAGGGGCCAGGTTCATGGGCCATCGAACTTGGAGGGGATGGGCACCCCTGATCGTACAACTATAGTACAGCTACTCCTGTAACTATAGTACAGCTACTCCTGTAAGTTTTCATAAAAACTTCCTTGCTTAATAAGCTTGAAGGTTGCTTTAAAAAGAGCTAAAGAGCTCATTAACTGTTGTATAGTTGGCCGTATCGTCGTTTGAGTTCTTGTCTTTTGAGTCTTTCGCTGAACTGGATTTAAATTTTAACTTTTAATTTAAGGATCGAGCTTTGGGGGGATCGAGCTTTGGGGCCCTACTAAACCATCAAATTCCTCTCGTATCCAAGCCCTACAGTCCAAAATCCTTAATGCTCCCTACTTTGTCACAAATAAATTTATCCATAATGACCTTAATGTACCATATGTTTCCGATTTAACTTAATCCAGATATCTGTCCTTTCATTACAAACTTCTGAACCATCCGAACCTTCTTGTTTCCAACCTCGCTTTCTCTTCTATTCCTGATAATCCTCCGGGGCGTCTGAAAAGAAGAAGGCCTCGGGATCTTCTAATATAGAAATATAATTGAAGTGCTACCAATGGGTAGTTTCTCTTAATGTTGTACATGTCATGTTACTTGATCATTTACTTGTACTTATTATTTAATACAGTTGTAAATTTCTTTAATAAAAAAAAACAAAAAAAGAAACAACTTTTACTTTGCAATTAACAAACCTGGTTCTCCTCTAATTTAATATTACTATTACCAATATTAATTAATAATATAATAGAATAATTAATGATCATTTGGATTTGCAATTGATCGTTCTATGACTTGTCTATTGACCTCACCCTCGGCCAATTTTTCCGTTTATTATTATTTTTATATTGTTCGTCATTGTATTAGGATTCCACAGATCCCATTACACTATCCAGAAATATCTTCGTGTGGTATACTTAGTTTCTTCTGCATTGGTGCGTAGAATTTATCGCACCGGAGTCTTTTTCGTCGTTGAACAGGCGCTTGATAGAATCTGGCGTTTCCTACCAGCTAAATACTTTTTCATTATCCGTTCCGACCTTACTGGTAGATATTTCAAAGATGATCACAACAATGTCTATTCATCCTTTTTTTCCATCAATCGATTAAATCCAGTATCAATGGATAGCGATTTATGTTCAGTTTAAGAACGACCTGATGGGTTCTAAACGGGTGTTTCTAAGCAAATATCAGAATATTATGAGTTTTAATTTTTTTGTTTTAATTAAACTTATATATATTAGATAAGTAAAACATAATTAGCAATTCGAGATTATTGTCAATTGAATCAAACTGTGAAGAAAGATCCCAATTTTTTTTGTCAAAAATTACAAAACAATTCTTTTGGGAAGAACATTGCGAAAAAAGATTTAGTGCAAAATAGATAGAAAAAGGTCCTGTAGGATTTTGTATTATAAATCTACTAATCAAGGTCAGCATAAATATTTTGAGATCTTAGTTATCCCTTCAACAAATAAAAAGGGATGCATCCTTAAATTCCGTGTCCTAGTAATAACTATTAAATGCTTCGCCTGTATTTGGACAGGATGTTTTTGTATAAAGGTATATATTTTAGGACCGGATTTGATTTTCAATAAAGTTTAGTAGCAATAACTTAATGATATGTTATTGCTGAAGGAATGTGTGAAGTGGTCCAATTGGAGTGGGGACGGATCAACCCTTTGGAGAGGGGTACGGCAACCTGGCAGTCGCAACTCGGTTTCAAACCGGTCTACATCCTTTCTCGCCTCTAGAGCCAGCGGTAATTAAACACACTTTACATTTACGATTGTTATTATTTTACATATGATTACATATTATAAATATTTCAAGGATTGATATGTTATTCTTCGCATCGTAGAGATAGTCCATTTAGGAAATAAAAAAAAAAATCGAATTTAAAATAATGTCATTTAATTATCAAGGGGAGGAAAATTTAAACAAGGAAATGTTAAAAAAAATATTTTAGTTATAGAAATGGCCTACTTCATTTTAAAAATAAATAAATTATTGCATACACGTACGTGTATGTACACTGGTGTCCGTTCAGTAAATAAAGCCAAATATTTAAAGGATTGAAAGTAGACCTCAAGAGCTACAAATAAGTTTATTTGAACTATGGTCCGATTTTTTGCAGAAAATAGAAAATTTATGTTATGTGTTTTTTTAAAGTTTGTCATGTTGTCCGTGGTACAGGCCCCTTTTCATCAAATTATTAACACCCGCCTAAAACTTCGCAAATAGCCTCATCTCATCGTAACCTGCAAATATTTTATTTGCGAAAATTCTCCGAATCGGGGCTGGTGGTTTTAATCTGGAGATCGGCAAACTTTGTCTATTTAATTAGCTACTAAAAATTCACGATTATCCATTAGCTTTCCACTTGGATTGTTAGATGATATGATCACAAAGTCGAAAAAATGACCAACAAAATCATTGGTACGTTTAGCGTGACCTACACCCCCAAACATGTCAAAATAACGAGGTTATGTAGACCAAACGGCCCAATATTTTTGCAGGCCATTTTTTTTTTCCCGATTTTGTGATCATATTGTCTTAATATTCAAGTGGAAAGCAAATGGGTATTCATGAGTTTTTAGTACTTAATAAAATTGACCAAGTTTGCCGATCTGATAAAAAGGGGTCTGTACAACGGTCTAACGTTTTTCATTTAATAGGAAGCGATAACTAAAGAAATATTTAATTTAAGTAATTAACAATTATTGCTTCATTGTACATTAAATAAAATTTACTTCAAAATAAAATAGATTTTGTCATGGATAAAACCATTTAAAGAGGACTTTTGAATGGCTAAGCCAAGCTAAATTATGTTTTAAAAAAATCTTAAATAACAAAAAAGTTCATTTAAACTATTGTCCAATTTTCCGCAGATAATTAAGCGATTTATGTTTTGTGTGTGTTTTTTTTTAAATAAGTCACGTTTTTAAGGCTAATTATTGGAATAGGAACCTATTGAATTGGAAGCAGTGATTTTAAAAGTGTATTTATTTAATTAAATCCATTATAATACACCCTAGCTCATAGAAAAAAAGAAATTAAAGTTTTGAAATAATTTATTGTCATTATCATTTTTACTCATAACAAGGATACTTTAAGGTGCCTAGATATCAAATAATGATTTTTGCACAGATCTTTAATTGAATTTCAACTTATTTCGTAACAAACCTCAACTTAATTAATATAATCTTAAAGCTTATTTACAAGTGATAAAAAAAAAATCTCGGGTATTCCATGATTTAACAAAGAACTTAGTTTAGCGTCTACAGAGTTTAAATTGTTTTAACAGTGATAAACTCTACTTTCATTTTACATAAATTTCGTCTAGTTTACGGTGAAGTAATTATAAATTACTTAATTTAAATATTTTTTTAGTTGTTGCTTCCTATTTTAGAAAAAAACGCGGCTTACTTAAAAAAACATAATATTTACATTTATAATTTTCTGGCGAAAATCGGACCATGGAATATAAACGTTTTTATAGCTCTTGAAGTATTTTCGTTCACTTCCGTGACATTTTGTATGTATATATATATATATATATATATATATATATATATATATATATATATATATTATATATATATATATATATATATATATATATCTTTTATTTCATAAAACAAGAATAATTATAATAAAATAAAACCTCTGTTTAGGCTTATTATATATAAACATATAATGGGAGGGCCACAGGTTGGCTCCTAAAATATGTTTTTAAACGATCGTAACAATATATATATATATATATATATACATATATATATATATATATATATATATATATATATATATATATATATATATATATATATATATAGTACAGTAAAAATAGGGAAAACACTGGAAACTTACTGGTAAGGAGTCTTCAATGTTTTCGGCATCGAATTTCGATAGAGAAAGGAGAGATGGCAGAAAACCGGTATATTTTTTAATTTTTTGAGAAAATCTCAAAAACTATGAGGTTTTTATTTATTTGATTTTGTATAACATTGAAGTAACACTTTATATACGCGAGAGCCTCGATAGGGTTATAAATTTTAAAACAGATACCAGAAATTTAAATATTTTTTTCTGAAACTATAAATATCTTGAATCAACAATTATATTTATAGACGTCAGTTGGTTTATTCTTAATATACACGCCGATAATGGAAATTTTCACTGATACATAGTTTAAATTCAATATAATACTAATAATAATGTTTTAGTCATAGTAAGATAAAATTAATTATTCATAATTAATGAAGTTTAATATTTATAATAATAATAATATCGAATAATTTATAAACCATTTTTTTTTAGATTTTATATATACATTTTTTAATATTTGTGATTAAATATCTTTATGTTGGCAACGCCTCTTCTTCCTTGAAGGATTTGCCCAATTTTGTTGTATGCTATGCTATATATATATTACAATAAAAATAGCCAATAATTTTGGTATTGAGAAAACCAAAAATTTGAAACAAAAATCATTTCATTTATCCTTTTATATTATCATAAGTGAATAATAAGGTGATTACAGGAATGATTTTGAAATAATCAACTCCCTCCCCCCTCCGCTGGAGTAATAATAATACTCATATGTTATCATCTACACGAATTAGAAAAATATAAGAAATAATTTTTCTTATTCTTTTTTATTTATTAAATTTAAACACAATTTTACCTAAAGATGCCTGGATGGGCGACAGATTTATTAGTACGAAATAAAATTTATTTTGAAGACATAATGTCTAATTGTCTCAGCGAAATTCTTACTAAATACTCTAATTAAATATTTGGCTCCATTGAGTTTTACAACAATTTATTACATGCTGTGAATGCAGAGTATTTTATTCTTTTCACATATTATAATACCATAAATTAATTTATGCTTAAATAAACTAAAATTTTATTCAATATCATACTCAATATTTATTTATAAATGTAACAGGTTTCAATTTCATCATATAATGATTACAAGGTTTTATTAATTTAAAGGTTGTAATGAATTTATTGAGTGTTTATTTATTTTAAAAACGTTTTCTCATATTTTATAAAAATATATATTATACTATCAATTTTATATTTAATTCATTACTTTCGCTATTAATTGCTTAATATGAAAAGATGGCAAGTTTGTAATAGTTGGCTTAAATTTTGTTGAAAATTTGTAATTCTTTGGTAGGAACTTTCGGACATTCGTCAATAGCTGAAGAAATATTGAATTTAAGAAATTAATAATTGCGTCATTGTAAACAAGATGAAATTTACTTTAAATGAACATAGAGTTTATCATTGTTAAACCATTTACAGGGGACTAAGCTAAGTTCTGTTTTTTATTAAATCATAAATTACTGGTCATTTTTTTTTTTCATCCAACTACACTACGGTTTTCCAACTTTTACAAAAACTTCTTCGTTTAATAAGCTTTAAGTTCGAATTAATTAAGTAGAGGTTTTCCTAATAAAATGTTGGAGATTCAGCTCATTTTTGTAAAAAAGTAATAATATTTTTTATTCTGTCAAGTAAAAGTTAAAAAAATTTCTTTAGTTATTGCTTTCGATTCAATAAGAAACATGACTCAATTATAAAACCATAAAACTTGTATTTGCTACTTTTTTGCTGAAAGTTGGCCTATTGCTTATATGAACTTTTTTGTAGCTCTTGAGGTCTGCTATCATTCCTATAAGAATTGAATAGAATAGAATATACTTCTACTTACGCGACACATTAAATTTTCTTTTTACAGATCAAACTTTTCCTTTATATATATATTACTGAATAATAATAAAATCTATCACTTGAAGCTAAAAGTGTTCATTCATACCATATATACGAATGATCGAGAAATAATTATAATTTTTTTTTCTTTATTGAGATATATTACAATCTTTCACAACTATAAATATTAAAATAATAATAATAATAAATTATAAATAGTAAATAAATGAGGAAAATTAGTAAAAATAAAATAAATATTCTTAAACACATTCATACAATATGGATTATTCTGGTTGTAGAATTAATTGAAAAAACTGAACACATGATACATACTTAGTAAATTCTTCATTTTTACTATTGTTAGTATTTTTTTTTTTTGCAACATCTTTACAATTTTTTACTCTGCTCTCTCATTTTTATTAGTACAAGTCAAGTTCTCTTTCTATTCGATGATTATTGTTGCAATGACAGCGGAAAAAGTTTTTTATTTAAAGTTAAAGATATCACACCAATAATTAGTCGCAAATAGTAATAAATTACAATAATATAAGAGACTTAACTACGCCTACCCCCAACGAAGTGCTCTATGCAACCGGCTTGGATGGAGGAGTTTAAATTGTTTATTGAGTATGGAAAATATATAATATATTATAATAGAAAATATGGAAGTTCCTTCCATTAAACGTGTTATTATGAAGTCTAAGAGAAAAGGATTAAAGCAACTCATAAAATAACTGATACTTTTGAGAAACAATACGAATTAGCAAATACCAATAGCAAATAGGCTACATGATTTATTTTTCACTATGTTTTAGATGACTTGTCATTATTGATGTGCAGTATATATATATATATATATATATATATATATATATATATATATATATATATATATATATTTGTTTTTTAATAAATCACAGTTTATTACCTGCAAATGTGTAGGCTTCTTCCTATCGCACTATCCCATTACCGTTACGCTGGGTCTACTGTATTTAATTGTTTTGTTACATATATTATATATTTATTATAATTTTAATTCTTTCAATGAGGATCTACGAATTTGAGGCTTTAAACTAAATTGCAGATTTCACTTGTGTCGTTCCAAAAGATTTTAAAACTCAAAATCTGATTTTATTGACAATTGACAATTAGTATATTTGACGGTGTCTTTAATTTATTTAGATACATGTATTTATTTTTTTAAGAAACGTTAAAATCTAAAGAGACAGTCAACCTGGTACATGGCAGTAAGCAAACAATGAGTACTGACAATAAGAGTTTATATTTAACCGGAAGGGTGTGAAGAGGTTGATAAATGATTATTGATTGAAGGTACAAGGTTTCACGGATGTAAATGGTTAAACAATATCAAAAAAGAAGAGTGCATAACAAAGGGTTCTACCAAGGAAGCATTACTCTGTGAGAGTATAAAGGTCGATGGGTTGGGTTCTGGCATTCAAGGAGTGGATGGAGGAACACAAGGTAAGAAGTTCAAGAATTTTGGTGTATTTCCTCCGAATTGTCAGGAAGTACCAAGGAAGAACAGTCTCCAGGGAGACAGATATGTCCACTATCATCCGATTCGATAACAGCAAACAAGGGTGTGAACGGTTTTACAAAAATCCAAATAATGTAATGAAATCCAAAAAAAAAAAAAAAATAAGTAAAGTGGAATAATCAAGAAAGAAAATTAGAACTATTTTTTATTTCTTCGTATTTGGTACAGGAGTTGGGAATTTTTTAAGAATTTATTAAATAATAGACATAGCTCTGGATGCCCGTTGTTTAGTAAAATTTTTAAACGATATAAAAGCACTTATATAATAAAACTCACCTTTTAATTTTCATTTGAGTTTTATAAAACTAATGTGTTCAGTTCTAAACTATTAGTCGTTCAAGTTCAAGTTTTATATAAGTTGTAAGTTACATTCAAAAATTATTTAGCGGTTCATCTCTAGTTTAATATCGTCTTTCAGCGACAATTAAAGTTTTGTTTTGACAAAATAGGACTTGCTTTGACAAAATACAAACGAGAGAAATACAAACGATTAAAATGTAGATATTCAGAAGACTGAAAATATGATGCAACAATCTTAACATTTATTCTGAAGAGAACAATAGGGGTGATTCCATGTATGACTTTAAAAATATTTCGTTGGGGTAGTAATAATTCATCATAATCTACATGAACATCGTAGTTGGTAACGTTCATGGGTAATTTTAATTTCAAGTTTGTAATAAGTTTTAGAAGTTATGCTATAGAAATTCTTTTCAGGTAATTTTTGCATTTAAAAATTGAACATATCAATATTTAGTTTACGTTGATAAAAATAAGATACCTATCATTAAAACATGAAGTACACGTATTTGTGAGTGACATCTTGTTCTGTTACTGTTAATGTATTGTAAATCATGACTCATTTACATTGACTGCACCCTAAATAAAGTCTTTCAGTTTGACAAAATGAAATAAGTGAGATAACGACTGTATAATTGCTCAATAGAACAGTCATTATACTCATTTAAGACTTTTTAGAGGTTGTAAATCACAATTTTTTTTTTATTAAACACTAAAACTCAAGCTGAAAATTGTATACGTTGCTGGCTTGATTTATCCGACCTATGCTTAGAAAACTTGGTTAAAAAAACAATTAAAGTATAAATGTAAATTAAAACATTAAAAAAAACAAAAAAATGTGCAAAGAAATAAACTGAAGAATCTTGTAAATTTGCTTCCTCTCATACAAGAAAGTGTAAGTATATATACATATATTAAATGAAAACCTCTTTTTTTAATGAAGTGCCCAAGATACGTAATAAAATAAATTAACAATATGTTTTAATATCAATCATACTTTTTTCTAGGGCCATTAAGGAAGTCGCAATTGTACTTTCGAAATAACTTCTTTCTTTTTTTGGGGAGGGGGGGGGAAGGGAGTGTTTTAACTTATTTGGTGGTAAATCAAAGTAACAGTAATAACGGAAACAATAATACTTTTAGGGATTTTTTTTTTTTTTTTTTTTTTTGATGATACGTGCTTACATTAAGTAGGTGAAGTGAATATAAAAAGGAACACATGTGATAGTTTAATTATGTGTCACAGATCACTTATAGAAACTAATATGACAAAAAACATTGTTTTTCTACTTATCTATTCTTTTGTTGGGGGGAATGGGGAGGAGCTTCAGCCAGAAAGACCCCCCTCTTTGAATCTGCCAGTGGTACCCAGGTATGAAATAATAATAATGATTTGCACTATAAATAGATAAAAAATAATATCACTGATATTAATTTGCGATTGATAGGTTGATAGCGAAAACTGTTTGAAGAAATTATAGTATTTGGTCCATGATTACTCCAATGCGGTCAATTTGCCAAGTGAAATGGTCGAAAGGTTCATAGATTATTACCAAGTAGGACTGATTGGATTTCCATAAGTAGATACTTATGAAAGAAGACATATATGGACTTGGTTCATTATATTACAGTCTTTGCATGGCCGTATTATTACTGCTTCCAAGTCAAGCTTTTAGGCCTAATTATTTTATGTTTCTCCCATTACAATCATTCATTATTTTTACTATACCTCGATAATAATAGTTTATCCAACTGCTTCATTGACGTGGTTTACATTCCTTGTTTATGCTATGGCCTGTACGCTGTTTTTTTTTTAGATTACTCAAACCGCTTTTCACATTTTATTCAGTCACCAACAACGATATTCCGTGCTTCATCCGTAAGAGGAGTGTGTACATTTATAGATTTAAATTAATCTAGCTCTCCTTATTCAATGCCAAACATCCTAACATGTGTATATGAAGCCTCTGAACTGTAAGCATATAATTCATCCCATTTAGACATCAGACGGTATATTTATTTTATTAGTTTGTGAGTTTATTTAAGTTTCCATTTAAATTAATATCAAGGATAATTAATTTGATACTATGTTGTATCGTGTCTTTCGTATTGTGGTCTGAATAAATCCCTCGTTAAACCTGATTTATTTATTGAGTTGAAACATTCTACAAGTTTTAGAACAAGCAAACATATTCCCTTCTCCTTGTCAAAGTCATACATGTCCTTACTATGCTATTTTTTTTCTCCCATTCTGCCAGGTTTGTCGCTTCCTAAAAAGGCATAGAGGTTCCTCCCTAGGAATTTGTCATGATTGTTATACGAGTAGATCAATTAATGATCCAAATTGTGTTCGAGTGAATAGAATGTTATATGTAATGTAATGTAATTTTAAAAAAAAAATTATTTATTCTTTTTACAAAATTATGACAATAAACTGTCAATTTGCATAATATTGGTATTATGGTATTGGTATAATTTCCAGTATGACTTTACTAGTTGTAAATGTAAAACACACCCTAACCGTCACATGCCTTATTTCCGACACCAACTTATTTCTACCATTTGTACCAACTTACTCATACCTCTTAGAAACATCCTCTTAAATTTTTCTAGGTCTCCCCCTCGGCAATCTTCTTTCAAGTCAAAGATAATAATTGAAATTTCAATATTTCGTGAAAATCGTGTTTTGTTTCATATGTGGCTCTTGCCGTGAGTCTTTCTCACATACTTGCATAGCCAAAATCTTGTCCCGATTTTTTTTCAGTAATTAGAACGGCTGATCTCATATCCAGGTTATCTTTGTTCTGTTCAATCTGAATTCCAGGACATACCAGATAAATCGGACTGTAATTAATATATGATCGCATCCAAACTGGTCTGAATAAATTGGTATATTCTTCTTTTCCTTATTATACATTCAGTGGATGGAATAACTTCCCTGAGGAATGGAGCTCAAAATTTACTGAAGACAAACATTAATTAAAAAAAAGGTGGCTTAAAAAAATATTGGGGCATTTGGACCATATTGGGCGTGACCTCTACCCGCAACATGTCATAATAGCAAGGTTGTATAGGCCAGACGGCCCAATATATTCTTAGGCCACCTTTTAGTTCGATTTCGTAATCAAATTATCTTATGATTCAAATAGAAAACAAATGAGTATTCATGAGTTGTTAGTACCTCATTAAATTAATTAATTTAATGAGTAAACGCTCCATTTAGCAGAGTTTTCGAGGTTAAAAAGTTGTAGGTTACGATAAGATGAAGTCATTCACGAAGTTTCACCCGGATGCTAATAATTTGATAAAATGTTGTCTGTCCAACGGCGACCCCGTTGCGTTTCCATCTCAATCCTTAAGAACTATAAAACTTTTCTATACTCTAGATCTTCTCCCAAACTTTCTTCTATCATCCTTTCAAATAGAAGATCCGAATACATCGGAAAACTGACAAGTGTAACATAATATTTGCGTCATTGATATAGTTAGAGATTATTTTTCCTATAATCATATATTAATATTCATGTGTATTAATTTTAAGTCAAACCAATTGGCTAACAAATTTATGTATGAAAAATTCTTAAGGGCTCAGAGACAAATGCTTTGAAACTAAATGTTAAATATGCTCCTCATCGAGCAATTCCAGGACCGGAGGCCAGACGAATGAAGATGTAGTACCCCTCTGCAGCAAATGCGGCCGAGAGTTAGAAACTCATGTATTCGGCAAATGTCCAAATAACATTCTCCTTGTCATTTGCCGGTTCAATAATATAAAGTATCGAATATCCAACTTCCTGGAGAAGTACAATTATTGATGCTTCCTGGAAGTTTATTGTCTGGATCCTTTAGTGCAAAAGGAAAGAAGGCTCTTACAGTTGATCCTAGGATTAGATATGAGACGAACGATGAACAGCAAGATCTCAAAGTACAAATCGAGAAGGAGGAAATATATAAAAAATGCATTCCGTACCTAAAAGGGAAACATAGGGAAGAATTTGGAGAGAGAATTTTTTTGGTACGAGGGCTTTGCTTTGGAAGTAGAAGGGCAATTCCTCTTTCAACTGCTAGTTTTTGAAAAAGCTAGGTGTTGAAAGGAATGAGATACAGATTATGGAGTCCATAATCCAAGTGACAGAATTGAGAAGAGTGAGGATGAGAAAAGAAATAGAACAATAAATGACAGTTTTTTTATAAAAGTATATAATGTTGAATTGTTAGATATTGTCAATTAGATGGATTAATATGAAGTGCAATGAAATGAAAATATGTTTTATTATTCTGGGGCTGTTCTCCCTTTAGAACAAATTATAAGTACAGAATACTGGTATAAGTGGTCATAAATAGAGTAAATATTTACAATATTGGTTATTTAAAGTTAAAAATACAGACGGGAAGAGAGAAAAAGACATGAAAAGCGTGCATATATACAATACAAACATAGAAAACTAAAATAACAGAACTATTTTCTGGGGGTACTTAGATAGCTCCCTTGGGTATATTTCTTAATCAAGAGGAGAGGATTGAAAGAGGAAACTGATTGTGCGTGTCGAATATCAGCAGGGATGGAATTCCAGAAGGAGGCGGCATGAATTGCAAATGATTTGTCAAACGCAGCAGTTCGGTGAGGAGGGGGATAGAGGTCGAAGGTGCGAGATCTAGTGGGATGGGATTAGGTAGAGTATTTAAATTGTAAGCTATGGAAAATATAGGAAGGTCGATGGGATCTAATGATCTGGTATAGAAAGGGAGCTAGGAAGTACTGACGGCGATAGGATGGATAGACCCTTTTTAACTCGTTGTAATACTGGGTAATATGCGTATCTCTTGAGATTTTGAAAAAAAAAACGTAATGCGCAAAAAGGATGCTGTGTCAGTTAGCAATTAAACACAGTTGAGCAGCGTTACGATTTTGTTGTAATTTTTTCTTAAACGAATTATGTTTCGTTTTTCAAATATTTTCTTTTGAAACTAAATTAATGCAAATTTACGAATGTAATTTATAATAGTCATACTCACACAACGAGCGCGATTCTCAAGTTGAAGACAGTCTTACGTTATTTGTTCTTGGATTTGTTTCCACCTACAAATGATTACGAATTAGGAGGAACACTGTCACTGGAATGCGAAGCCCGTCCATCTACTGAGGGGATTTCACAAAGACCAGGCTTCACCATATACCCTGTGTCTTAATTGGGACGTGTCTAAAGTTCTTCAAGACGTTAGCGTGACCACCCGGAGGCTTCCATGACCATTAAGACCTCAGGGAAGGACTCATAGATCCGGGACGTTTTGCTGAGTCGAACCCATGGTTAGCCTTTTTCAATAGAAAGACTGTGTGATTTCAATGGTCATGATCGATTGTAATATTATGAATTTTATGGGCATTAGTTGGAATTTTTAATCATGAATACAACTTCATTCAAAATTATTAAAATTGTAGGAAGTTAAACAAATCTGAATCAATCATTAGTTATTAATTTTAAACTGAACTTTTAATGGGATAATAAATTAGCGAGATAAAAGTTTGTTCCAATAAATATTAAATAGAATAAAAAACGGAATAACCGAAAACCTCGCATTAAACTTTAAAAAGACACGGGCTCGCGTCAATAGCTCATTTTTATCTAATCAAATAAGGAATATAACCTTAAAAAATTGAGGTTTGATAATAATATAAGAATGGCTTAGTACAAAGTTGCTATTTTGAACAATTGATTTGTTTATGTTCCATTCGATAATAATAGCGCATCAAGAATAACTCACTCGACAATCAAAACTCGCTTCTATTATATTTTTACCTATTCCTCTTTTATTTTAAATTTTAGGCGGTTCTCACTACAATATCAATAGTGAATATCGACCAAATTAAAAATAAAATATCACTTAATAGTATTATCCGACTATAATTGATATCTTAAGTTATATATAAAGGTCGAATTATAAAAACATTGTAATATTATATAATTGGGTAATTGATTGTGTTTATTGGAATAACTACTGACGTATTATTGGTTACAATTTTGTTTTGTTGTTTTTATTGATTTAAAGACATAGCCATTTTTCAAGATATCAAACAGCGATACGGAAGTAATATTGCCAAAAATGTAAAAATATATTCAATAATGCTTAAAAAGCTTAGCATTTGGAACTACAAAGGGCATTTCTTCTAAAATGCAGAAAATTTAATTTGTTTCCTATAGATAGCTCTGAGGATATTTATCACCTTATTCCTAAAAGTTCGAAGTTCATAAAACTATTAGAGAATATCATATTCAGAACATAGAGCTCAATTTTGAATTCGGAAATCAAATAAATTTGTTGAACCACAGCATGTACTGGATAAATGGATAACATTCTGGTAGAACTTTCTGAAAAAAAAATGACCTATAATTGATATCTTAAGTTATATATATATATATATATATATATATATATATATATTCTATTGAAATTCCAACTGTAAACAAAACTAGAACAAGTAAGTGAGCCGTGTGTAATTGATTTAACGTAAATATCACAAGTGATATTGTAGGTTAGGTCATTCTTGAGCTTATCCTATAACATTATAGATGGGTCCGTATCGCTGGTAGGATCTTGGATTGACAGAGTTTGGTAAACGAAAATTTATGCACTATTGCTTCAGTCTGAAGAGTCATGAAAACATGTTTATGCACATTGATTTAAAAGCATTCGTTGAGTAATCCTAAGTATTAGCAATTGAAGTGATCAGGCTCTTATCTTTTCATTCCAGTGAGAGTATTTTACGTGAGTCATTTGTCGAGATGAAATCCAAGGTAACGGATCTTCTCCAGTAATTACGGGTGATGTTATAATTGTCTAGGAAAAAAACAAAAAAAAAACATGCATTATACAACCAAGGTCTCTCGTGGCAACAAGGAAAAAGAAAAGCGCATTGACAAACATCGTTGAGAATTTAGATTTAATAGTAACTCATTTATTAAATTTTATCCAAATCCAAACCCATATACCTACCTCCAAAATTGAAAAAATGTTTTATATAAAAAATTCATATTGGTATGAAATCAATGTCCAAATACAATGCGTTGCTGTAAACACAAGCTAAAGGTACATTTCATTCCTATTCAATTCTTATATTCACCAATGATTATTTATTATAATCTGATCAATAGTCACAATAAAATTCGTTCTGATTCACTTCTTTTTTTTTTTTTTTTACATTCTCCATTCCAGTTAATACTCAACTAGTATAGAAAATGAAGATCTTACAAAAAATTGATAACAAATAATAATCCAACAAAATACGAAAATAATGAGTAAAATAAAAAAAATATCGACCAAATGGGATCATCAACGGATATTAAATATAATTAAATCACTAAATTGATAAATTTTTTAGGTTAGTTAATTTAAATTCGGTTGTGAAGTCAAATGAATGTCTTAACTAAAATTTCTTAATTTTTGAGTGAATTGTTTTAATGTATAAGTATTCACAGTATATAAACACCATAATTACCATTTTATTGGTAATAAAATCGTTAGCATAATTTCAAACTATTTGATTAATACATGATTTATTTATGTTTCAAAGACATGCGCAGACATCAAAAGCACCATATTACATTTCGGTTTTACATATTTGTCATATATGCAAACATAAATTTATACATTTAATAAATTATGTTTCTATTTTTATTCATGTATATTTAGGTAATTTATTATATTGGAATTTTCGTTCACTGAGTACTTTTTTCTTCACTCTTTCTCACGTATATTAAGTAACCTTATATGTTTATACATTTTCTTTATTTGTACAGGCTCTATCCATTAATTATAATTGTTTTTACAAATTCGAAGAGTGGTTCGGATCGCTCTCTGATTATAATTAAACTATGTCAGCGAATGAAGCGAATACACAAAATAGGAGAGTGAGTAGAAAGAAGGAGATACGAAGTCCGTTAATTGAAAAATCATGAAGTAAAAACCAAATTCCAACTTGAGCTGAAGAATAAAGTCGTACCCTTGGACTCAGAAAGGTAACAGGATCTGCCTAGAAGAGAAAATGTTTCCGAGAGTAGAAAAATTCAAATACCTCGGATCCATAATAACTTCGATGAATGACCAACAGTCGGAAATAGACCATCATAAGCACAAACAGAGCTTTCTTTTCTCATTCAAAGGTATCTAAATCTCGAAAAATCTAAGGAAATTTCAAATTAAGGGTGTACAATGCTATGATAATGACTCAGTGGATGAGAAAGAGGCTATGAAAAGAAGACCTCGAGTGTCTGGCGGATGAGTACCGTAGTCACTCTCGATCGGCGAGCTAAGGGATGAAATTTAAAACATCTTAAGGTGGTAACCATCAATGTAGTAATGGTTCTCCAGACTTCGTGAGAAGAAGAAATACCAACGAAGGGATGAGCCTCCAGACTTGTTATATGGGACTACAAGTGGACGGATGAGTATTCAGATTTTTTTTGGAATAAAGAGAAGGAGGAGAGATTATGGGTACATAGGATCAAGAAAAAGTCAGATTGAATGAGGTACTAAAATAAGTATATAAAACGTACTGATCAGCTTTGACTATGAGGAGAAAGGTGGCTAGCCGAAGGAAGGAGAAAATGCCATGAATAAATCCACCATGATCAAATTGGCTAGCAAGAGTCATTTCAGTTAATATCATTTTAAAACTTGGATCAGTGTATCTTATTACCATAAGATTGTGTTATTATGAAGTATTCAAAGTATATATGCATATTTACAAGTTTATACTACAGTTTTTTTTTACGTTATAATAATAAGAAATAAAAACAGAACTTCTAGGTAAAATTTGTGATGATACGTAACGGGTGTGTGAACTACGACGGCCATTAAAAGTTATTATTAAAAACGAAGAGCTTCTATTAAAGCTTCCAGGAGCATGCTCTATCTTTACTTGAGAAGCCACTGCCACCAAAGAAGCTCTCTTGTGCACCCGCACAACTCACTTCAAAAAATATGCCATTGCCACGGATTCAAGTGTTTTAAAAAACAAGAAATCAACAGCCGATATTAAAGAAATTAGCAATCCATATTAGGCGGTACTAAGGTTATGAGAGAGCCGATGCTGCGGTCCACTTTGAACTGTAACAAAATGCTTACCAGGAGTAGTTCATGTCATTCAAAGACTGGAAACATCAATTTGGTTCAACATACAGGAATGGGAGTGGGGTAGCTCAGTGGTAGGGTACTTTGCTTCCAATGCTAAAGGTCCCGGGTTCGAACCCCGGCTCATGGCAGAAAATTTATTTATCTGTTTCATTGGCCGTGGGGCGATCCTGGATCGGGAGACTCTCCTGGGGCACACCCAGCCTCTTTAAAGTGGGTACCCTTAATTAAATAATTAATAAGGGGGAAAACCTGGCGGTTGAGCGTGATCTCGGTCATATCACCTCCTTGCATAACCGTTGACCTAGAAACAGTGCTTTCCCTAAATAGTACTGAACCCAAGACCCTTCATGGGTTGTAGTGGTACAGTTTTTTTTTTTTTTTTTTTTTTTTTATAAGAAGGAATGGAGTGAATTGATAATGAGCTTGACAAAACTTTTTCAAATAAAGATGATTTCAGAGTCACTAAAAATTTCAAACAGGAGATTAGCGCGTGCCTCTACTTTGAAAAAAAAAATCGTATAAGCTGCTAACATATTATGCCAATACTTTAAGCCAAATACTACGAAAAGTTGAAAAATACCCTTTAACAGCGCATCCTCTTAGAGATAGTTACATAAGTTCATGTAATTTTCGCGAGATTTATGTAGAAATTGCTAAGTGCGTATTGAAATTAACTTTTTTTTAATTTAAAAATTTACAATAAAATTTATTTTTTGGTCATCTAGTCGTTTCTAATGTTAGGTATTCCTTGTTCCCATAAATTAAAGAGCTGCTAAAAATAAATCTTTAAGAGCATGTAGTGGTTGGTTTAATTTAAAATATTGAATTACTGCAACTTGAGTCAATCAAAACGGGTCTTAATTGATATCTGCGGTTTCGTTCGTTTCTTTATATATACTTATGTGGAAGTAACATTAGTTGTCTGTTTCATGGTGATTTTTAAAAACTGGACATTTTTAAAAAATATTCTAATAAAGCAAATTTTCGATTTTCATTTTTGCTTGTGTTGTGTAATCTCCCAAACCCTACATTACAAAAACTACATAAAACAGGTGATAAACTTTAGCACTTTTTGAAAAGAACAAGAACATAAACAAATATTAAAATTTACAAACATTGCAAAAAAAAATATTCAAATTCAATATTAATACAAAAATCCATAATTTCACACTGTTCTATTAAAAATTATTAGATTTCTTATAACCAATAAAACATTTAATAAAAAATTAAAATATCCTATAGTAACTTTTTACCAGCACGTATGCGCATTATTTATGTAAGTGTTGCTTTTTATAGCAAAATTTAAAAATAATGATATATTTTATTTTAGAAATACAGATAATCGAGCAAATAAAAATCCTCTTACAATAATACATAGATGACATCTATACCAATTCAATAAAGTGTTAGCTCATTATTGTAAATAAATATTTCTAAAAAATATACCTGGAAAACACTTACATTATTTTCAAGAAAACGTTAATATTAGAATTAGGAAAATTTAGTTGGTTACTTATAAGTACCAATCTCTTATAAGTAGATGAATTTCCATAATAAAGATATAATTAAAACACACAGTTGCATAACTAATTCAGATGATAAATAATTATTTATAACATTCTGTTTTTATAAATAAAAAGTGTATTTATGCAGTTATATTTATTGTAATAAATACCAGCTCGACTAAATCAACATAGATTTAAAGTTTATTAAGTAAGTTTTCCTAAAAGTGATGTAATCGTAGTATAGTCGGAGTGTGTTAAAAAAGGTTCTAGTTTAATGTGAAGTAATTGTTAGTTACTTAAATTAAGTATTTGTTTAGTTATCACTTTCTATTACACAAAAAAACGTGATTTACGTTTTTAAAAGTTTTTTTTCCGTTTAAAGCCCTGGGTGGTATTTCACAGAAGTAGTGTTGCTCAAAATTGTTCTTGGGCTTGCACTTTGCAAGACCAAGACCAAGATCGCCTTACTGTTGCAAGACCATGACTGGTTAAAAAAATCCATTTTTTGAATAAAAATTAAGGCAAAATAGTAATGAATATTTGACCATTTTAGTTACTATATGTAAAGAATTGGTATAAGCAATATACTTTTGCATTTAACTCTTTTAATTTTTCATCCGGGCTTAGTTAGGTTTCTCCTATCTAAATTACAGTAATATCTCTATAGTAATAAGCTAATAGGTAATTGCAAGACTGTGGCAAGACTCTTGCGCAAGACCAAGACTGGACAACACTAGACAGAAATGAAAACGAAAAAAAAAACAATGATATCATCGTTACATCGCCATCGCTCTTGTTAATAAGATTTAATTTTTTTATTTTTTTTTATTTTTTTAGTTCTTGAGGTCTATTATCACTTCTTTAAATGTTTCCCCCTATTTACGGGACACCCTGTTTAGCTTAAATATCGATCCTTATATATACCAATATTTCTCCAATTCCTTAACCAATTTTAATTCTCAGTAGCCTCTTTCATCTTAAAAGCTGAGTTTAAATTGAAAAGTTAAATTTGTATAACAATTCATTTCTTATTTAATTATTTATATTAATATTTTCTTAAAAATTCTCTGAAACAATCAATATCTTAAATCATTAATAAGCATTGTTGATTTCGAGGGTTATTTCTTTATATAAGAGACAATAAAATGGTTACTTGGCTTTTCATTGGATAGTGGAATTTACCAGGAGGTTATTGTTTGCGGTCATTATGTACCTGCCCACTGTTCACGTTCTTTTTAAGTAATGAACCCAAATGCCTTCATGGACTGTGGTATGAGGAGTTGAAAATTTTGCGGAACATTTTTTAAAAATATATATATTTTAACAGTATTTGTGTAACTTTTTGAGAAAGAAGTTCCATTTTGACAGTTTCCGTGAAAAAAACAAATAAACGATGTTTATAATAAAAATATCTACAGTAAAAATTCCACTGATAGTAAAAGTATATGTTTTTGTTTTGTTTGTTTCGATGTCTAGGCGCAAAACATCCCGGTCATCAGTGCCCGATCAATTAAATAACACTACCTTTATACAGTTTAGATGGTTAGTACAAAAAAAAAAAAAAAACGATAAAAATAAATAAATAAAAGAATTAATAGAATAAAATAAATAAATAAAAATAACAATAGACACTTATAGATAATAAGATAGAATAGATAAATCAATAAACTTTAAAAAAATCAAAAATCAATTGAAATTAATAACCAAATGAACTTTTAAAATAAAAAAATAAAATGAAATAAAGTAAATTAAAAAAAATAAAATAAAAAAAAGGCTCCAAAGGATCATTATTTATAAACTTTTCATATATGTTGATCAAGTCTTTCATTATCAATGAACTTGATAACTTTGGTAACGATTTCTTCTTGATTTCCAAGAGATGCTGATATATTCTGGGTTATTCCGAGATCTTTTAACCTTGTGGTGTAAAGAGGGCACTATTCCAAAACATGTTTTATGGTTAATGACTGGTTAATAAATGTTTTTTTTTTTCGCTTCAAAACCTGTGTGGTATGTAACATTAGTGAAAACGAAAAAAATAAAACATTGGTATATTCGGTACATCGGCATCAAACCAACGATAAACTATCTAAGGTTTTTTTAAAATTAAGTTTTTTTTTTCAATTGGTTTTAAATAGTCATAAATGGAGAGCGGATTTCCACGTTATTGCAAATTGTATTCGTTTCCGCGCAAAAACCCGATTATCTATTCGTTTTGCAATTTGTAGAATAACATTTTGGAATTTGATATTGCATGAAATAACACGTGTTGGCCTTTTCGAGCTAAATTGCACTATTTTGGTTGGTATTACATATTTTGAACTTAAATTTCGAGTTTGACCAAAGTTTCGTCATTACAAATACATGCGTGTATAAGTAAATGTTTATTTAATTTTATCATTTATTTATACAATAGATTTACAAATTAGAGCAGGGGTCTCTAAATTTCTTGGCCTGCGTGCAACATTGAGACCTCGACTAAGTCCCGCAAGCAAAAAAACAAAAAAGTTCTATAAATGAAACAAAAGATGAAGGGTAAGATGAATGTACGGAATCGGCTGTAGTTTTAATTTTTTGTTTTCAATTTCGTTATTCAAAATAAAATTTACAGTTAACCTCTCAGGGATGGGGGAAAGAAAGTTTTTTTTATAATCTACATATTTGATATGGGTTACAAAATACTATCCAAGTACATAGATTTTATTAAACTTTTAATGTAATGTTGGCACTTGCAGTTAAAGCTCTTTGTAATAATAATTATACGTATTATTATTAAGAATTACAAAAGAATGCTTAATATAGCGTTTGAAAGAATTCGATAAATGAAAAATGGAGAAAAAAGGGGAAAATGTTTATTTAGGTCGAAAATGAATTTCGGGAAATACTATTCAGAAGGTATACGTATAATATATCGTTGGAAAGCGGAAGATTTTAGAAAAAACAATAGCTAATGTAGAAAGTAATGCAGAGTGATGAAAAATTATAAATAACAATTTTTGAAAACTAATATTATTTAACGGAAATCACATGTTTTAAAGGAAATTAAATGAAATTTACTAATTAAATGTAAACTTGTAGTTCAAAATTCTAGATCTTATATTTATATTTAAATAATAAGGTATCAAGGTCCATTCATTCCGAAAAATCCGAAAAAATGTAATTAGTGAATAATTTGATGAATTTTCTCTATGTAAAATCCAAATATTATCCTCTTAAAATTGAGGTTACAACTTTTGACTTACCTATGGAAGGCAATGAAAATCTCGTCATTGCAATTTAGTAAACTTTAAAATGGAAAATAACAGTTTAATAACTAATAGGTGTAAAATCCGTAATCATTTATAGAGATATACTTTCAAATCTCTCTAGGCATATATAACTCAGAGACTGAAGTTATGTGATTAAAAAAAAACAGATGTAGTACCGAGGTTTTTATTGTCTACCATTGATATAATTAATAGGGTTTTTGTTATTTTAATGGTCTTGATGGTTTGCTAGCTGTAAGCTTTAAGATATAGCTCCGTTAAAAGTGCACTTCAAAAATGTTATGATTGCTTAACATTGCCAGAAAATAATTTCTATTCAAAGTAGAGAGGTAAATGAAAGTAGTGTGTTGAGCACACCAGATTTTTTACTTTCCTACCTATACTAGGAAAGGAAAGTATTGCGATCGGGTCAAATTTCCGATATGCGGTTTTCGACGGTTCTATACGTTTAAGAACCACCTGAGTCCGAAAAACGCCGTTTAGCCTTGAAGTTACAGCTATTCAATTTCCAATGTAAGATTACGGGTACATATCCTTGTGTCAGAAAGGGATGAATGAGAGAAAAAAAAAATAACTATGTGAAGGTGAGAAAATCAGTCCCCTACTTTCAGCAGAAATTATTGTTTAACAAATTTAGGCTATGGCAACAAGTTTTTGATCAGCAATATTAGAGGGTATTGAAATTTTTACACTGATCTACCTTAAGGCATTGCTTTAGTTTATCAAATAAATCGTACTCAAATCTTTTCTTTGATCAATTTTCAGGAAAATAAAAATCTTATTCAATTTCTTTTGTTTCTTGATGGACATATGTAAAGATATAAAAACTTTTCTGAATTAGGTAGGGAAGTCGTGTGAGTGGACACACCTGAATTTTCTACATTTTGAGTTTTATAGTTCATATTTTACAGATTCTTACAGCACGAAATCCCTGTCTCTTGCCATAAACAATGAGATTTCGATTGTTTTATTCACATTTTTATAGTTTATTTTATTTTATGTTATTTTCCGCTTGTATAAGAGAGGAATGCGAGGCCGAGGTGACCTGGATCTCTATACATAGGGCCTTTGCTATATATTCCAATTAGATGGAGCTAAAGATTTACTGATAGCCGCACTGCAATGTTAGCATTGAATGAACCTATTCAAGTCAGTGATCAATTGAGCCAAGGGCCTGTATACTTCTCGGCAAATAATTTGACAAGGCCACCAGGGATCAATACATATACTTTTTTTTGGCGATTTTTTAAACCTTTTCGAACCTCTGAATACTGGAGGCATCCGGCAATTAAAACGTCATTGGAGCACGGTCTACTGCTTTTGTTAAGACGAATTGAAAAGTATAAATTGTACTTAATAAAAATAATTAATGTCGGTATACCATAACCTATATAATTTAATATATAGTTTTAAAAACAAATAAAGCATTGCCAAAATGAAAGGATAATTACACCACTAAGATACCAAATATTAATTCTACTGAACGATGAACTAATTTAACTGCAAATAACCCATTAATGCAAAACATCTCCACACTTAGCTCCCCGTTCAATCCGTCGTTACAAGTAGCTTTGCTTATTTTATGATTAATGTAACCCTCCGAGTGGTCTGAAAAGAAGATGGCCTCGAGATCTTGTATTGTAAATACATTTTTAGAGTGCTACCAGTGGGTAGTTTCTAGACAAGTTGTTACGGTCCTTAATTTGGAAAAATTGTTTCCGAAACAAATTTGCCGGATGCTCAGTGGAGACGGTAGGGTTCGCAAAAAAGAAGAATAAACGAAGAATCAATTAAATATTACTAACTATCTAACAGGCGCCACGCTATTTAATTGGTTGAATTTGGAAAATAGCGAAAACCGTAAAAATAAAAATTAAATAAATTTAATTAAAAAAAAAAAAATTTGGACGCGGAGTGAGCTACGAACTCGGAACCTATGGGTTTAAAAACATATGTTAATTAACCTCAAAAACCTATAGAACCTTCTTACTCGGTTAATATGCGTTTTCCCTAATCCCTCGAATAGGGTTTTACAATTATTTATTAAACCGAAAAAAAAAGCAATATAATATATACATAAAACGTGAAAACAAACTGAAGAAAAATAAGAAAATAAAACTGGCTATTATTAATACTCATGATGAATTTACTTATTTCTATGGATTTAAATAACTGTTAAACTTTAATTATAAAAAAAAAAAGAATATAAAATTATTATAGAACTAAACATTAACTTAAACTATACAATAAACCAATTACAAATATTTGAAAAAAAATAGATAGGAAATAAAAACTTATATATACATATTTACAAAATCTCAATGCCGAACTTTGTCCAATTGGCACATTGAGTTATCTGAGGAAGCGGGAACTTATTCCAGCTAGCGTCGTCAGGGTCTCCCCAGTCTCATCTCCTCAAGCTGTGAAAATGTTCATTCACCAACTTGTAAAATCAAGCGGCACTCGTCGCTGATAATCACAGGTTCTTGGAGAGGAAAAGAAAAATCTGGTGTACACCATAAAACTAAATTATTTCACACACAAAAATCCTTAGCGTGCCTCTACACTCGCGAGGTTCCGCCATCTCTCTCTAAACTCTCTTTTGTTTTTCCTCCCAATCATCTGTTGGTTATTCCAATCCGAAATAAAATGAATACTTAAAACTAAGACTTATTATAAACTAATACTTATTATTAAAACTAATACTAAATACTTAATTTTATATTTAACCCTCTTCGAGTTAATAAAATGTAACATTACTTTACGAACTATTTTTTTTTTTTTTCGTCACATAGTGGTTTCATGTTATTATATTTTTGTTTTCACGTTTACTGAATGTATTTTTCTTTCTAATACAGTTGTAAATATCATAAATAATAAAAAAAGAGATAAATATAATATCTAACGTAAATGAAGGATACTGCCACCTATATGTTTTTACAGACCTTATAGACATTTTTCCCGCTTTAACCAGCCTTCTCTACCTATCTTGGCTAGTGCTTCCCAGTTATCTGGATTATGGCCTACTATTGATTTATTCTTAGTTGTGTTGAAGCTTACTGATGGTTTGCTCCGAGTTACATGCCCCACCCACGTTAATCTCCTTGCCTTCATATCATGGGATATTACTTGAACAGTTTTTGTAAACGGTTCTTTATTAGTCCTTTTCCTTCATCCAGTACTCTGTTCCCTGAGGATTTTCCTCTCAAATCTTCCAATAATTCGATTTATGGTGCTGTAAATGTCCAGGTCCAGGTAAATGGCTGTATTCAGTAATAAAATAGAAATACTTATTTTTTCTTATTATAAATACTTAAAAGTCGGAATGCCACTCTGACACTCCAGTACAATAAGTGAGCAATACAATATCTTGGGAGGGAGAGGGGTTAGGTTCTTGCCCCATCGACCTATGGGGGAAGGATGGGCTGCTATAACTACAATAGAAGAAATTGAGAAAATTGGGACGTTTTAAAACTCAGCTGGTTTCAAAACTCAACATATTGAGACGGTATAAATCGAGGCAAACATTATGATTATCACAACACTAAACTAGGAGATATTTTCTTGAGTGTTCCTTTGTTAAAAAAGGTGATAAATAATACCTTTTTTATTTTTGTTATTTACATTATTTATATATAAGTTTGGAACATTACAGAATAAAATAATTTTGAAAAGTCAACGAAATATTTTACACCTAGATGTTTTAGTTCTACTAAAGATGGCGCTAAAATAATAATAATAATAATAAAAATTATTATATCAAAATAAACAATCAATGTCTATATCTCGGGAATCGATAGAATATAGTTGAGATCTTTTGGAATATACTGTACCCTGCATATTAAACCCTAAAATGTACCGTTTTCGCGATAAACCGTAATTCTCGCCGAAAACCACGTAAGTGATGACGGGTCCATGGATACTAATCGCATAGGTTTTAAAAATTAAAATATTAGTATTTATGATAGAATTCGGCAAACTAAAAATTTATTCAAAAGGTAAATGAAAGAGAATAGCTTTAAGATCCCGAGGACATTTCAGAAAATGTAGAAAGAAACTTGTTGATATTTTTAACAAACCAAAATATGGTATCTATTCTCTCAGTAATAGACTTCTATGCACTTATTAAGTGATAGAGCCAAAAACCATGACTCATCTGCAACAAACAGATAGGCATGAGAGAGCATAATAATGGATTAGTATACATTTAGGTATATCTGTGTTACATTGCTCAACTATTAAATTGGAGAGATATTTTATATATATTCACAGATGTCTATATTCATTAGAGAGAAGATGACTATGAGAGTTCTCACTGTGGTATAATAGTTGCTGTGAACATTGAAAAATATCAGAGCAACAGCAAGAATAACGGAATTCGATTGTCGACTAATGGTTTTGCTGATCACATCCATCTCTTCGTACTATCTATGGTCGAGGACAAGTGCATCCTTGTCAAGTATTGAACATAAGTGCTAATTTACAGGCATTAAATCATGGCCGTTCATGACCTGGATAGTTGATTGAAGATTTATAGATGAATATTAATATATATATACATAGATAAATTCTAATGAAAGATATGAAACAGGCACATTTGTCTTATAAATATTCATTAATCTCTTCGTACATTTAACTAGGGTCGGGAGAGATACCATTAAACGTTTGAAAACAACAGTTCTTGATACTAAACGAATGAAATTATCTTTGGAACAGATAAGACCAATTGCTATTATTTAGTTTTACCGTTCGCCGCTAGTCGAGTCGCTGTTTATTCGTTTCATTTTTCCCGAACGTTTTAGGGTTTTCAATGAGAGTCCCAGTTCAAATGGATGAACTGTTCTTTTCAAACAGATAACAACATTTGTTTTTATTTAGTTCTTCCGTTCGCCAATAGTCGAGTCGTTTCGTTTTTCCTGACTGTTAACCCTTTTGCAATTTTTTTTCAGTCTGAGCTCGTGTTTTTGTTGGGCATGGTTTCTGACTGTTATTGTTAATGAAAGCTAAATACAAATATTTTTAGTTGTTGTTCTACAATAAAATTAACTTATGCTTTAATTATGTCTTGCAGACCACAAATAATGTTTTGTAACTTTTTGGTTTCATTGAACAGCATAACTATTTAAAATTATGAAACTTTGCTGTCATAATTTTGTATATTTTGGCCAGTTCCTAAACATGCCGTTTACTTCACTGGCTTAGCTTGTAACATTATCATTTTGTATTATTTGTGATAATAATAATTTTAAAATAAACATCTACACAATATTATCAAATATAAATTTAAAAAATCTCCATTTCATACTCGAATAATGCCGGACTTCATTCATGATACCTTCCTTTCTTTTTTAGATCTTTTATTTTTATCTTGGGAGTGGGGTAGGGCACTGAGCTTCCAACGCAAAGATCCCGATCAAGGTTCGAACCCCGGCTCATGGCAGAAAATTAATATATCTGTTTCATTGGCCGTGGGGCGACCCTGGGTCGGGAGGCCCTCCTGGGGCACACCCAGCCTCTATAAAGTGGGTACCCTTAATTAAATAATTAATAAGGGGGAAAACCTGGCGGTTGAACGTGATCTCGGTCAAATCACCTCCTTGCACAAACGTTGACCTAGAAACAGTGCTTTCCCTAATTAGTACTGAACCCAGACTCTTCATGGGTTGTAGTGGTACAGGTTTTTTTTTTTTTGTTATTTTTATCTACTATTAAATAATTGCAATGACAGCGATTAAGATCTTAATTCACCAATCAGCTAGTTTTTCTGTTAACTATTCTTGTTTTTCAATAGTTCTTAAGAACTGTTCTTTTTGCCAACGGACAGTTCATTTACTTTTTTAAAAATAGTAGAAACGCCCATCATTTCATTTAACCTTTATCCTTCTTTGTAGTAGCCTCATTTGATACAATTTTGCAATACTTTAAATTTTATTTAGTTTTTATATATTTTTATATATCTGCCTCGCGCGGGCTCATTACCGCGTATGAGGAGCGTCCCACGGGTGGCGGATGTGGGGATGGTCGGTGGAAATTCCTTGGAAGTTCCTCCCGGCTAAGTCCGATGGACTCGCTGACCAACAATGAGAGGGGCCCTCCAGACTTGCTGGAGGGAGGGGACCTCCAGACTTGCTGGAGGTAGGGGCCCACCAGACTTGCTGGAGGGTGTGACGTAGGATTGAACGCCCTACTCACATATCTTTAGTTCACCAAACACCACAAAAAGTCATGGATCTCCCTAAGGTAAAACGCTCATTATCCGGAGGTAAACTAGTCCCCCGTTCGGGTCTCCGGGTGGGGACTGCTTTAGGGGATTCATGGCGCAAGTTGAAATATAGGGATTTAAATATTGGTACGTGGAACGTAAGGAGTTTAAACACAGCAGGGGGGCTAAAATCGGTCGCAAATGAGGTAAATGGGTACAATTTGGATGTCGTGGCTCTGCAAGAGGTTCGCTGGCCAGGGGAGGGCTCGATGAGGGAAGGAAAGTACACTATTTGGTACGGAGGAAGCGGGAATCATTGTTTAGGTACCGGGTTTCTAATTAGGCGTAGATTACTATCCGCTTTGAGGGACGTACAATTCTTTAGTGCTAGAATTTCGGTAGCTACATTTCAGGGACGTTGGTTTAAAATCGCATTAATAAACATACATTGTCCGACCGAAGACAGTGACGATGAAGTCAAAAGTGAATTTTACGATAAACTCGAATGGGTTTATGATAAACTACCGCGAAACTACATGAAAATAATTGTAGGTGACGCGAACGCAAAGGTAGGAAGGGAAGAAGTTTATATTCAGACTATTGGTAAAGAAAGTTTGCACGAATATAGTAATGATAATGGGATCCGTCTGATAAACTTTGCCATCTCGAAAAACCTGGTAATTAAAAGTACGACGTTTAAACGTAAGGATATTCATAAATATACTTGGACATCGCCGGATTCGCAAACACGAAATCAAATCGATCATGTCTTGATACAACACAGCTGGCAAAGCAGTATAACCAATGTACGGTCTTATCGCGGAGCAGAATGTGGGTCGGATCATGAATTAGTAATCGCGAAACTTCGACAAAAACTTAATATAATAAAGAGAAAAGAAAACCGTTTCGATTTTGAGAATTTTAATTTGGAAAAATTAAAAAATCCATCAATTAGAAACCAATTCGAGCTAGATGTTAAGAATAGGTTTGAAGCTTTAGAGCTTCCTGACGAGGACCACGAGGATATTGACAAGTTATGGGTAGAGATCAGGGATAATATTAAAGCGGTCGGTAACTCGTGTCTAAGAAAAAAGGAAAATAAGAATAACAAACCGTGGTTTGATGAAGATTGCTTAAACATGTGCGAAAAAAGGAAAGCCGCTAAATTAAAAGCTCTAAATAATCCTAGCGAAGACAATCTGGAATACTTCCGAATCTCAAAGAACGAAACGACAAAATTGCTCAAAAATAAAAAAAGGGAGTATCTTAAAAATAAAATAATTGAAATAGAAACTAATAGAATCGAAAATAACGTAAGAGACATGTACAAAGGTATAAACAGATCACGTAAATATGTAGGGCCCGTAACGTCTGGAATTAGGGATGATAATAACAATATTCTGACCGATCCGGTTGACATATTGAATAAGTTTAAGGACCACTTTGACAATATTTTAAATACGGGAAATTATGATCTGTGTCCTCCTTCTGAGTACCAGAGTGCTGAACCGTTAATAGAAGGACCGAGTAAAGAGGAAGTTGAAGTAGCTATCGGTAAATTAAAATCATATAAAGCAGCGGGAATCGATAATATTCCTACTGAACTAATTAAGGCAAGCGGAGAAGCTGGAGTTACTAAAATACATCGGTTGGTTAAAAAGATCTGGGTGAACGAGAAATTACCTGAAGAATGGAAAGAATCTATTCTTATTCCGATTCACAAAAAGGGTCCGAGGACGGATTGTAATAACTATCGAGGAATTTCACTCCTTCCGGTATGTTATAAAATATTCACGGTAATCTTAACCAGTCGAATCACGGAATACGCCGAGGAAATTATCGGAGACTACCAATGCGGATTTAGACGGAATCGTTCGACTATTGATCAAATATTTTCTTTACGGCAAATATTAGAGAAAAAATTGGAGTATAACGGTATTGTTCACCAGCTGTATATAGATTTTAAAAAGGCTTACGATTCTATTGACCGCCAGAAACTGTATAATATTCTAATCGAGCAGGGAATTCCAAAAAAACTAGTAAATCTAGTCAAGATGTGCTTGACGGAGACACTCAATAAAGTTAGAATCGGTAATAATTTGTCCGAAAAATTTGAGGTTCGTTCGGGCTTAAAACAGGGGGATTCTCCTGGGATTGTCCTGTTCAATTTGGCATTAGAACATGCCATTAGGGAGGTAATGCGTACCGAGAAAGGGTTGGATCTGGGCGGGACAACATCCGTGCTGGGCTATGCTGATGATCTGGTACTGTTAAGCGAAGACGTTGAAACTATAAAACTAAATACGACAACGTTAATGAAAGCCGGTAAAGAACTATAACTCGAAATAAACGTGGATAAAACAAAATATATGGTTAGCTGCAAAAATGGCGATACTACTGGTGATATCGATATAGATGGTAATATGTTTGAACAGGTAGATAAATTTAGGTATCTAGGTTCTACGATAACTAGAAAAAACGAAATTGAAGAAGAGATTAAAGTTAGACTGAAGGCGGGGAATGCTTGTTATTTTTCTATGACAAAACTACTCAGTTCGCGCCTCTTGTCCCGAAACTTAAAAATTAGAATCTATAAAACAATTATCTTGCCTACAGTTCTTTATGGATGCGAAACTTGGCCGCTTACATTAAGGGATGAACAGCGTCTTAAGGTTTTTGAAAATAAAGTATTGCGTAGAATATTCGGACCGAGGAAGGATGAGTTAACCGGAGAGTTCAGACGGTTACACAACGCCGAATTGCGTGAGCTATATCCGGGTAATATAATTGAGGTAATTTCATCGCGGCGAATCAAATGGGCTTGTAAAGTTGTTGGGCTTAGTAACGAGAGAATTCCTAAAAGGTTAGTATTTGCTGTGCCGAATGGTAAGCGTCGGAGGGGTAGACCGAAGCGAAGGTGGGAGGATTGCATTAAGGCTGATCTGAAGGGACTGGGTTTGGACGGCGAACGGTGGAGGGAGGTGTGTAACAAGCGATTGGTGGTGTCGGCATCGAACTTACGGGTTCGCTAAGCCTTATTATTATTATTTTATATATCTGTGTGTTTAGTTTGTTGAATAAAGTAGCTAAAATTAATTATTTTCTTATCTGTTTAGCTGTAGATATAATAATGATCACATTTGTATTTGTAAACAGGTAAATGGTAATGCAATGGAAAAGCCCAAGATGTCCAGTATGGAAGAAGAGAGCGCAAGGGAACGCACTCGCGCTCGCCTCTTGCGACAAGTAGCGTCTCTTCTCGAACCAGAACCACGGCACACCAGAGACACCTTCAGGAGGTCCTTTCTCAACAAGGTGAGTCCTCAACATAGCTCCCACTATAATTTTGATGTCAATTAACCTATTGTGTTGTCTCCTTATGGGAATACTAGCCTCCTAGTTCATTGCGCAAGAATACATTGACTTCCCAAGCCCAATAAAACTTGCTTGACACTTTTTTTTCGCAGAATGTCTAGTCCTTATATATACATCTAGTTATTTTTCTATTTCAGTCGATGTTAAATATTACATTGAAAGAGTGAAACTATTCTAGTACACATGGCATATTCGGAAAAAAAAGATCGAGTGTAAAAGCAACAGCCGGATATGTTCGGTGGAATGTGATGGTAAATTACATAAGTGGGGAAACGTTTTATCATTAGAGGTAGAGCTGCCCAAAATCGGTCTTGGGTCTTGAACTTTGCTAGACCAAGACCAAGGCCGCCTAACTGTTGCAAGACCAACACCAGGAATGATAAGCAAAATTGATTTTTTGAATAAAAATTAATGCAAAATAGTTACTAATACTTGACAATCTTAGTTACTATATGTTAATTATTGGTATAACCAGTATACTTTTGCATTTAACTCCTCTAACTTTTCATTTGGGCTTAGTTAGGTTTCTCCTATCTAAAAAATTGCAGTAATATCTCTATAATAAAAAGGTAATAAGTAACTGCAAGACTGTTGCAAGAGTCTTGCGCAAGACTAAGACCATGACTAAGACTTAGTTTGCAAGACGAAGACTCGTCTTGGTCTCGCATTTGAGCAACACTAATTAGAGGCCCCAGTAAGGTTTGGCAGTGAAAATGGAGGCCGCATTAAATTTTTATACTTTCCAGTTGCTATTTTTTATTTATAAGTAAATCCAAACACACATACTAACATAAATATATTCAACTTAATACTATTAGTTTTCAAATGTTCTTGATATAAATAATTAAATATTAATTAATTCTTGCCTAATATTAATGAAGATCTCACAAAAACTGAAGGGGCCGCAGTTCGCTCCCGGAGGCCACATGCGGCCTCGAGGTATAGGTTACCCACCTGCGGAATATTACAATATTTGGATATTAGATCATCTGATTAGGTCGTTTAAAAAAAATGTCACCTGCAATTGGTCAAATTGCAAAAGGATATTGCCTATTAAACTTTTTCAAGGTGAAAGATGTATTAAGCAGTATCATCGAGAAGTTGTAAAGATGATTTTTTTTAAGCTCATTAATTGTTAATAATTAAAATCTGCCATATTTGAAACCAAATAGCAACAGTGATTAATATATGTATCAATTCATATCACATTAACAAACTAAGGTATGTATGATGGGTGATAAATATTCAGGACGCAGTCATTATAAAGTTTTATTAGTGCCGACGTTTCAACCCAAACATGTGGGTCATCATCAGGGCACTGAAGGTATTAGATATTACCTTACAGTACTATATTAGTAAGATATTCAAGTACAGTCAGTACTTGAATACCTTCAGTGCTCGAAGCACGCCCTCATGTTTGGGTCGAAACGTCGGCACTAATAAAAACTTTATAATGACTGCGTCCTGAATATTTATCACCCATGATATATAGAACAGTCGAGTAACTTCCATCAATTATACTTTATGAATACATTAAACAATCGAAAAAAATCAATAGATTTAAGGGGTCGAGGAGATATCCAGGCAATATTTGTTGGTGGTGTTTACGACGAACCCCCTATTTAATGCTTAAAAAAAAATTGTTATTGTTTTCCAACAATTTCAAGTTTTCTTAGCTATTTTAAAAATGTTGGTCACTTATTTGTATTTTATTTTAATTTTTGTTTCTTGTTAGTAATGAAGTATTCTTATTAGTATTTTTCTAGACTTATTTTATTTAACTTGAATTTACACTATGAATCTATACTTTGAGCACTAATACTTATTGTATTATTCAATAAAAAATAATAAAAAAAAGTTCTCGTGCCATAAATTTTCAATTTGAACTTAAAATGAGTCATAACATTACTGGCACTTATTAAATGGAGCATTCGGCCCACATGCTAGAATAGTTCTCTCACACACATATAATTTACCAGTACCGACATATCTCAAAATATTAAGTTTTTATAACAATAGACTATAAATTTCAGTATGATTATATTAATATGCAAACACAAAACTGTTAATTTTCCCCTTTGTTTCTCAACCTTTTTTTTTTTTTTGTTATGTAGCTTTTGACGAGCTGGCGTGTGTCACTATAAGCTATGGGCCAAAATGGCTGTAATGATGGTTTTAATGAAACTTGGTTTGTCCTTTTAATCAATGTATGTATATAACATACTTTTCCAAAAAGAGGCTAAAAAAAAAAAATGAAACGATGGATTCAGAACTTTATTTATGAATAAATCAAATGGTACTGAACTGTTTTTTGTTGTAGGCACATTTAATATTTTATGTACAAATTTATAAGGCTAGAAAAAAATATAATGGAATATACAAATTCATATAAGTTTTCCTCATTTTTTAATAATGATTATGGTCGAATTTGACCAGAGATGGGCAAATGCTACTTTGAGTGCAGAGTACTAAGTATTTTACTCAAATACTCACCTTTTTTGAGTACAAAAGAATTTAATTACTACTTCAGTTGATGTATTAATCGATTAACCGAAGTAGTGATTAAATTTGAGTAAAATACTTGATAGTATTTTACAGGGGTGCCCATCCCTCCCAAGGTCCGATGGCGCAAGAACCTGTCGCCCCCCTCCCAAGATATTTTATTTCTCGTCTTTTCTTAAAATCGGAGCAAACATAGGTATAATTAAAAAAAAATGGAGATCATATACAATTATATTTGCTGCAGTATGTTCCATGTTTTCTCCTTGCCCCTTAGTATGAAATGTTTCATACTTAAAATTCATAACCTTGCCTAAATGTGCCCCCCTCAAAAATTCAATATAAGCATCCTCAAAAATTTTGATGACGCAACTTGCGCTCTCCCCTTCTGGGTATCCTAGCTATTTCATATATATCATAAACAAATGAGTAGTATTTTCCCATCTTTGAATGTATCCACTGGGAGAACACTTGTTATCATTATAATGCAATATTGATATTATCTACCCTTGGAAACTTTTATGGCGTTTAATGTTTTATGATTTATTTATAATTTTATTTATTTATAATTTTTAATTATAATGGTTTTTCAATTTTTCTTCTTGTAATTTTTAATATTTAATTTGTACTTTTTAACTTTTCTTCTCTTAATATTGATTTTATTTTTTAAACCATATTTTTAGATTATATTTCTGAAATCATTAACCTTTTATTTAAATGTGTTTGTTAACTGTTAACTTATATTTTTCTAATATTTAATTTTAATGGTTTTTGTCAGCTTTTCTTCTTGTACTTTTTATTTTTTAAATTTCTTTTCTATTAATATGAATTTTTATTTTTTAAAAACGTACTTTCCAGCTTTTGTTGTTAAAATCATTAACCTTTATTTTAATTGTCTTTGTTAACTTACCTCCTTTTAATGTTTACCTTTCAATTTTAATAACTTTAATTCAATTGCACTATCACATTCATCTGTAACTATTCTTAACTTTCTAAACTTTAAATTGTATTTGTTAGCTGTAGTTTTGTATGTCGTAGTTGATCAAATTTTAATATAAAGCGAAAATGACCCAAGTGACTGAAGAGCCCAAAACATTTATAAATAAAATAAAAATGTTTTATGAAACAAAAAAGAAAATTTTGTAAGAAACAAAAAAGAAAATTTTTTATGGAACAAATAAGAAACGTACTGCCTTAACATTTAATTATTTTTATTTTCGAAGTTACACACAATCATCGAGTTAGAAACTTGTTATTAATAATCTAATTGCAGGCTGATTTATCTAAAACTTTCATACTTCATATACTGTTTAGTGTAAAAACTCCTAAATAAAAAAATAAAAAAATCTTTGCACCTTTAAATCGTTAAAATCCACAGGTTCCTCATAGAAAGCCTTCTATGCGATTAAAATTCAGTAGATCCCATCCAAAAAAGTTTGAAGAAAATCTATAAGAACAAGAAACTAAGATAGTAACATAGATACCATACAATTAAAATGTTATTTTTAGATTCATACGATTGGCATATGCACCGGCGGATCTACGGGGGGACGGGAGGAGCTTACGGGCTGAAGCCCCTCCCCCCAAACTGGTAAAATATAACCATTTGATATGAAAAAAAAATTAATAATTACCTCTAAAAGTATTATTGTTCTTGTAATTACATTTAATAGTACTTAAAGAATCACTTAAAATCTATTTCATACAGGAAGTTATTTCCTTTCTTTTTTTCCTAAGTAATTATCGTTATATATTTTAAAAAAAATAATCTTTCGGGCTGAAGCCGCTCCGCCTAAATCCTGGATCAGCTAGTGATCATATGAAGTGATTTTTAAACATTTTCAAAATATTTAAGATAAATTATTTTAATAGTCCGGAAGTAACAGCCAAAATATAGTATTTATTTCAGAGGAAGGTTTGAATATAAATTAAAATTAAGGATGATCATGTGAAAAGTCCGAAATTTCCAAAAATTACTAAGATACTAGAATGAATGAAACTTTATAAGAGAAGGCGTTTTTTTGCTGAGTTGGGTCGTAGAAATTTACAAATAAGTAGCTTATAAGTATTCGAATAAAAAGGTTGCTCTTCTAAAGAACCAAATGAAGGATGTGAGGAATTGCGCAAGTCGACCACTTTACACTTAAGTGGCAACTAGATCATTGCATTATAACAAATTACAATATAATGCCACTGAATAATTTATTTTCTATGAATTTGTTTAACAAAGATTTTGACTACTAACAAGCTTTTCATATGAGAAAGCATTATCTTGATGGATTCGATGTTAATATTATACTTGTCGATTGAAGAATTCATGTTTCTAATAAAGATATTTTTTAAGATCCAAGGGAAGTTTGTAAGTTGCATTGATTAAGGCGTTCCTCGGCGCACCCTCGCCCTTCTCCGAACAGAATATCAACATTAAAATCACGTAATTGGGTCAAAGGCGTGTTCTCTGAAAAGAAAAAGCCGTGCCTCAACACTAAAATTAACTGGTGGTCAATATTTTAAGGCCATAGTATCGGTGTATCGGTGTATCTTTAGCTAATGATCTTTCTCCCCCAGGCATTTATCCTTAGCTATCCAATGACCTTTTTCTCGTTCACCTGTCTTCAGAAAGTAATAGCTTATTCTTCAACTCGAATTGCTTAAAAATAAAAGTACTTTTTCTTTTTTGAACAACACACACTTTACAGGCACACTTTCATTATGGTTTTATTGTTATATACGGTGGTCTGTCTGACGGGGATTAGGTGGGATTGAAGTGACTAATGAATGGTTTCATTATATTTATCTTCGGCACCCCCAGGCGCTCCCGCGTCTCCTGTTGGTATGCAGAATGAAATCGGCTTTATTCAGGCTTCCAAAGTCAATGTTGTCTAAGCATATACCTTCAAGGTGCGTTTAGACATTTCACAAACTACAGTAAACACAAATATTTAAGTGGTTTTTGTTTTTTTGTTTTTGATGTTTCCATCTGCTCTCGCCACAGGCTGCTCTCCAAAATGGTAAATTATAACTATTTCTTCATAAGGGAGATACTTTTGTTCTGAGGTATATGATTAAAATTTGGTAACAGTTTTTATTCTCCCAAAAAATTTTCTTTATTTTATTATGACGTTTCGGGATCCACTTTCTTATCCCATCTTAAGACTAGAAATTAGAATGTTTTTGTTATTTATATTTTTATACTATCAATAAAATATTTTTTATATAGCTTTTAACAACAATAACAGAAATTGCCAATCTTACCAGTATCTCATCCTAATATCATGTTATTTTTTTATAAGATTTGTCATAATTATTATTTTTTATATTGTCATAATTCATTCCTAAAATGCAATAATTTTATATTTTTTCTTGTTATATTAATACTAATTTTAAGGATTTAGCAACTATATTTTGGACTCCTCTAGGAAAAGCCTAGTCAGATATTGAACCAAACCTTGAACAAAGATTCAAATTCCAAAGCATTTTTATTTATATAACTTGTTAATTATATAAGAATGATGGATTCCTATTTTAGCTGCATCAGTTTTATAATTTATTGTATTTTAATTATGTTTAAATGATTTTTTTTTGATTTTTTTATTTTTTTTATTAACGAAATTTACAACTGTAATTAATAATAAATACAACAAGTAAATATGAACAAGTAATATGACATGTACAACATGAGGAGAAACTACCCATTGGTAGCACTCCAATTATATTTCTATATTAGAAGGTCCCGAGGCCATCTTCTTTTTAGACGCCTCGGAGGGTCATCAGGAATAGGAGGGGAAGTAAGGTTGGAAACGAGAGGGTTCGGATGGTTCAGAAGTTTATTATGAAAGGACAGGTATGTTTAAATGACGGGTTTATCATTTAATTATACCCAATTATACCAGAATTTGGTCCAAATCACAAATAGCCCATATGAATTTAATTTAATTTTTAAAATAATCTTTTTCTCTTGAAAATGACCTCAGGCCTAAAGGATTGGCGTGGATAAAAAAAAAATAAGTAGGACTATAGAGATCTAATAAGTGTTTTTATTATTATCAATCGTGACTGCCTTTTCGAAACATCAGTAGGGTTAAGACAGGGTTGTCTGCTTGGTCCTTTGCTATTTACGTTGTTCATAAACGATTCACACGAACATTTGGAAGAAGGACTGGAAATCGCAGGTGTGAATATTAGGTATTTGTCGTATGCAGACGACGTAATACTATTATCCCCTTCTCCAGTTAAATTACAGCGTATGATAAACCACTTGGAAAATTACTGCATAATGTAGAACTTGCATATAAATTTTGCCAAATCACAAATAATAGTTTTTCGCAATGGAGGTAGACTATCCAAATATAAGAGGTGTAACTTCGGAGGAAACCCAGTTGAAGTAGTAAATCAATATAAATATCTAGGTGTTATCATTACACCAAGGTTGGTCTTGGGACGCCACTTTGCTGAAAGAGTAAATCATGCAGAATTTGGTCTAAATTCTGTCTGGCATAATTTCATAGCTAACAAAAATTTCTCACATTCAAGTAAGCTAATGGTTTGTAGTTTGGTCTCTCGGGTGGTGGTTGGATATTCTGGCCAGGCTAGGGGTTTCGAGCTATACGAAGTTCTGAAAAAATTTAAAAGGTACTTTACCAATTAATAATATATACATATATATATATATATATATATATATATATATATATATATATATATATATATATATATATATATATTACTTTGTATTTTTTTAAAGTATAATAAACACGTTTTCATTCATTCCTTCATTACCAATAGTGGAGTCCTAACCAACAAGATTGAAATATATAAAGACAAAATTAATTATGACTTAAGGATCTAATGTGTTATCTTCTTATTAAAAATAAATTAATTTTGAAGGTTTTAATTTCCTTGAAAAACTTTTTTTATTTTAGAAATAGATCTGTTCTACATATCATGGGTGATCAATATTCAGGACGCAGTTATTATAAATGACTAATAAAAACTTTATAATCCTGAATATTTATCACTCACCTTAGAATAATAATATCGTTTGCAATAAAGAAAATTATAATTAGTTTTTAAATTTTGTAATTTAGTCTTAAGTCAATCCCCAACCAATAAGAAGAGCATGTTGATAGAGTTTTAAAGTATTTAATATTTTTTTTTTTTTTTTTTCTTGACAAACAATAATGTCCGATGAATTTCAAAGTAAATTTTTAATTAATAAATATTTTAAAATCTTGTAGGATAGGACTTCACTTTATTAGTAATAATATAAACATAAATTTTTAATTTAAACTCCTTAAATTTATCTGGTGGCAGATCATTTTCTTTCTACAGGGGTTCTCAAGGTGTTTCAAGTGTTATTAATATCTTTGATACAGTGTGTTGAATAGAAAACAGATGTTTATCTTGGTCAATAGATGTTTATCATTAGCATGATTGGCCTAAAACTATGCGGTTATGAAGTGATGGTTTGGACACACCCCGAGTGTTCCGTGTCGAGGCCGGGGCAAGGCAGGAAAAGCATTGCCCCCACCAAACCAATGAGAGAAATGAAGGTTGTCTTCAAATTGATTGGTCATTTGCTTTGTCGCCTTTTCTTTCATCATATATCAAGGTCCTTATATACCCTTGCATTTATTATCCCCATTTTTTATTTTAATTATATATCGTCTAGAAGATTGATGGTACATCACAATCCCGAGTTGTGCATTTTGTCCAACAACAATGTTTCACACAACTGCGGTTTATGTATATAAATCAGGAGGGGATTCAGAGGTAGTTAATAATAATTTGGGAAAGGTTCTTGTCTATGGAAGATGCAATAGTAAACCGATTATCTCACTATCCCATTTATAGAATATTTAAAATCGATTGACCTAGGCAATGTTATTAAATAATTTCATTTCGTATCAACAATAATCGATTTCTCACTAGTGAGTCAGTTTTTATTATTTTTTTTTTAAATAGTTATTAACGAGTACTGATAAGGGTGGTGTTTCCTCTTGGGCATCATCAAATAGGAATAACCGCAGAGAGAAAGTAATTCTTACGCACCTGCGTATAGGTCATACACGCCTTACCCATGGATACTTGATGTCCCGTGATTCTTCGCCAACATGCCGAACTTGTGGGACTCCTCTGACAGTGAAACACATTTAACAGAATGCAGAGCTAATGTTTAGACCCTCTTGTGACTTGACAAACGATCTACACTCCATTTTATAGGACAATACGAATGAGGTTGATAAGCTATTTGCTTTTCTGAAATGTTCTAAACTTGAGAATACAATCTAGTTCTCGATGAAAATAAGGCAATAATGACCCAAGTGGATGAAGCCTTAAATTAAAAAAAAAACTAGTACGGATGCTAGCAGGTATATTTTATACAGCTGTAATTTTTATCCCCAATGGTCATTTCAGAAATTAGTCGGGAGTGTGGTCAATATATAAAATACTATATTACATAATAACATTTTTTTCTCCCAATTTTCGAACGTTTCGGCATAGGTTGTAGGTCTTCTTCAGGGCGACAGGGGACACTGCCGGTAGGAGTATGGAGGCTGATTCTGCAATACTGCAGTATCCGTACTGGTTCCGACAGTGCCAGATGGAACGCCTTGAAGAAGACCTACAAACGTAGGTCGAATCGTTGGAAAATTTAAGAAATAATACTATTACGTAATATAGTATTTCATACATTGATCGCACCCCGACTAAGCTCTTCTGATATTTCTATATTAATGTAAAGGAGTAAAACGATATTTTTAATTATAATTGAAAACATTCCAACAACCAGCCTTGTGTCTCAAAAATGCAAATAAAGAATAAAATAAACATTGCTGGAATTGAGGCATTATTAGGACAGAACATAAAACAAACCCAAACTCACATGACTCCACGACATCAAATCACATACTAAATAAATTTATGATACTGAATTTCATGGAGTAATGTTATCTCGGGTTTGTTTTATTTTCTGTCCAGATGGTGCCTGAATTGGCGAAACGTTAACGGACCATTTCATTCTTTACCTGCCTTTTAGAAATACAAGACTACGTGGTTGAATTTTTCCAATTATAAACAACATTTATATGTATATTTATTTATCCTCCAAAAACACCTCTTGAAAGAACGGTTTATTGGTTATCACATTTCATGTGTAATCATCCTTAATGAACTTAAATCTGGCTTCCTCCACAAATCCCAAATAACTTCCTAGCCATGTGAAAAGGAAATGGTCTCGGGTTTTTCTAATATAGAGCTGTTGTACACATGTAAGAATGTGCACATGTACTTGTATGTTTGTGTTCAATACGGTTGTGCATTTCATTAAACAAACAATAAAATACATAACTACAAACTTTATTATAATTTTAAAATTATATTAATGTAAATCCGATTGCGCCATTTCCGAAAAGTGCATCGTTCGAAACCTTTGTTGTTTTGATTTTCCGATGTAATTTACAAATTTTTGTTTTATAATAAACTGATACGGAATACTTAAAAATGAGTTTCACTAAATGTTTTCTGTAATATGAAACCGCTAAACTCGAAAAACTACACGACAAATTTACACGATTTATTTTTTTGGCAAATAATTCGTATTGTAAGGAGAATTGAACTACTGATCTCGATCTTTGATTCAACATAATATGTGAGAGTTCTTACAAAGTTAAGTATACTCAATAATGTTTAATCTTAATTTTACATTGTTGTAAGAATTGTATTAGGCTGACTAATAAAAAATGCTAACCAAAAGACAAAATGTCGATTATCGCAAAAACGAAAACGAGAAGAAAGACAATTTTTAGTGATTGGCCCTTTTGTTTTTCCTAATAAATTATCGATTCTCTTCAGTTCCTCAGGAGCTGGTTATTGCCTGGACCCAATTTGTCGAATTTATTCTAAAATACATCTCGAGACCACTACCGGCTCAAACTTCGAAGTGGATTACATTTCATCCAAAATTATTGGGTTTCTTTTTTAAAGGAATAGATGGACATATCTCAAATTTAAATCTCTTGTTCTCCCCTCCCTCCTACAATTCAAGAGCATAGATTCAAAACTGAAAGTTTTGAAGATGATAGGCTTATTAGTCTTAAGAAGAGAGTTGGTGTAGTATGCTTGATTTATTTTATTTCTTATATATTTTTTTTTTACCGTTGTTATGTTTCAAAAATGTTTTAGTAACGAATTTTCTCTTCGTTCTCATCTGAATGCATGCGTTTTAACTGGGCACTACACTTAACATAAACTTTAAGAGAAAGCCAAACATAAAGCGGATCTCTGTGTATGTCTTTAAAGACCTAAAAGGAGTAAATGATCTTGCTTGGGGCAGCCTACTGAATAAACGTACAATAACTTTCGATTCCTTGACTTGGTTGAAGGTACATAATAAATGCATTTCAAACAATCTCCTTTCACGCCTTTTCCCTCCATCCTTCTCATATCTTTTAAATGAAACACAATATGTGGATAATAATTAAATAATATTAATAATAATTAAATTATTGCTCTTCCGTCGTTATGCTTATAGCATCGAAAATTCCGTATCCACACCTAGTTTTCATACCTATAATTTATTAAATCTCAGGAGTCATTCTTTTAGGAATTTTCTCTCCGAAACCTCTCAACAAATACATAGAATTTTTAATAAAGAATAATAAACATTAATTAATATTATTTTATTGTCTCTGAGGAAATCACCTATGCAAACTGATTTCACCTCAACAATATAAATAAATAAAAATAAGAATTTAAAATAATGCGATATAACTATCGTATTATTTAAATTTAATGCTTATAATTATTTGTAACTATGCCTTAAATAAATACATTCCAGCCTCTATCTAATAATAAATAATGACATTTCTTTAAAATAACTAATTATTTTTAAATGTCAAGAAAAAAAAATAATGTGAATACATTTATTCCACATTTCTTTATTAAATAATGTCACAACTAAAGACATTAGTACACAATTCCATTCATACCATATGTACAATAAATTAAATGGAACATACATAAATTTTATATTATGGTAGGATAACGAAATATCGTGATCCCGTTGCTCATCTTCTGTCATTAATATATCTTTAATCTATGCATATATAGTGTATGTTTTAGCTGTTTATGTTTTAACATTTTTTTTTAAATTTATTTATTACCAGATCGGCCTGGTGGGCCTTACATGGTTGTTGTAACAATTTGTTCTGGTGGGGTATAGTCTATGTTTTAACATAAAAAGTCAATACTTGTTTTTACTTACTTTGATATTTTTTATTTCTGGAGGTTTTCCTTTTTTTTTCTATACATGTAATTCTTTTTTTTCCAGTATAATTATAAGTATAGTTGAGAAGATTTTGTTTTATTTTTTAGTTGTTTACATATTATTATTTAAGTTGTATATATTGTTTAAATCTTTATTAAGTTAGTTTTTGGCCAGATATGTATTTTTTCTTTTGTAACTGTTCATTATTGTTATTCTGAGGGGACATCGTCCCAGAAAAACTTTATTTTATTTTCTATTCTAAATTTTAAAAGAAAATTAATGATCAATATCCTCGAAATCAAACAATTTTTTATTTTTTTATTTATCAGTTGATTCTTTAGGTTGGCTACGAAAAGTTAATATTTTAAGTTAGGTATTAAATGTATCTATATACAATTTGAAAGGTACAGTTTCGATCTCTACGGTATTAAAGAATCCGGAAAATGCGTCTTATATCTGATATTCGTAGCTCCATGGTAAAAATCGAATGCTCATTTTCCATAAAAATTAGGTTTGAACTGACCTTTATGTAATTTTTCATTGATATATAGCTTGAAAACTAAATATATATATGTATATATATATTTATATATATGTGTATATATTATATATGTGTATATATCTTATATATGTGTGTATATATTATATATGTTTATATATATTATATATATGTGTATATATATATATATATATATATATATATATATATATATATATATATATATATATATGTAAATATATATATATATATGTTCGAATCAGTTTCATCCGATTTTGAGGTCAATATATCTGCTGGATCTAACCTCATAAGAACATCAGTATTGCTATTTATCAATTTCCTTAACATATTTAAATTAAGGTTACTTTCTATCTATATTTATTTATTTTTTTGAAATTCAAAGATTCATTAATTAGACATTTTCGTGTTTTTCTAAAATTTTCTAACCTTCCATAACACAAATCCGTGTCCATCGCTATAGGATTTCTAGATCCCGTCGATAGAAGTAGCACTAATGGCGTTGAGTTTAGGAACTTGCCCCAACATAGATATAAATCATCAATTTAGAATGTGCAGATTATAAAAATATAAACAGGTCTCGCATAATTAAAAATAGTTAATCCTTAATTAAACAGTAAGAATCTAACGTTAGAAAACATTTGAGGGCTAGGAAATCATCCATTATTATGAAAGTTGTAAAGCTTCAAAGAAATTGGGAGATTTTGGGCTTATAAACCATAAATCCTAGCGAAGGCTATCTTGAATCATGAAAGTCGAAATCATACCTCAAAGCTCAAATTTATAGCCTACCGTTTCCTGAAGTCAAGGAATGAGCTTGGGTAATATTTTGAGGATTTATTCTAATGAATTGTGTCAGTTTGTATTAAGGATCACATTTGAATGCCAACAGCAAATTGAATGAAATTAATCATTTTAGAATTAAACAAGTAAGAGGTTCGGATTCTGAAGGGATGATAAGCTTAATTAAAATTTTTATGAATTAACAACAAAAAAAAACCAGCCTGAAATCCTTATCATTGGTTCGGTACTTATGAAATTCTAGTTTCTAGGCTAGGAAGCAAACAAAAGATAAATAAATTTAATATTCCGCAGTACAAACTCCTTTTTATCAAATTATTAACATCTGTCTAAGACTTTATGAATAACTTTAACTTATCATAACCTATACCTTTTTATTTACAGAAATTCTCGATTCTGTCCACTTGGATCGTATAATTTAAGCGCAAGATCGATAAAAAAGGCGAGCTATAATAATATTCGGCCGTTTGGCGTGATTTTCACCCCTAACATGTAAAAATAATGAGGTTATACAGGCCTATTGGGAGTGAGGTAGCTCAGTGGTTAGGGGTCCGATGCTCAGGTCCCAGGCTCTGATCCTGGCTTATAGCAGATAAATTATTTTTTCTTGAATATTTAATAGTTGACCGTTGCATTCTAAAGGAAGGAGATGGTCCGGGGTTGCGGTCATAAATAGGTTGAATAGTGGTAAAACTATTTTATTGAAAGCCAACGTTTCGACCCGACTTTGCAGGTCTTCATCAGGGCTAGATCGGACAAGATACAAAAAGATAGAGAATTGTGGCAATTACATAATATTTAGACATAATTTATAAACAATGTGAATAAGCTTATTAGAATTATAAACAGTAAGTACAATAAAATATGGACTAAGTAAGCTGAGTAACAAGATCCTAAACTAAAGTAAATATATGCTAACAATTGTTGTAGTGTAACATATAATAAATGAAAATGTGAGTATAAGTAATAAAAAGTAAATCGCAAAGTAGACAAAAACTGTATTTCTCTTACATATAGACACATTTTAAGTCTTATAAGGGAATAAACTAGAATTTAGATCATACAAAGAAGGAATATTTAGAATAATGAACAATTTATTAATTAGTAAAAATTGAGAGTAGATGAAAATAATAGAATAGAATATTTAAGTTATTTTTCCCTTATAAGACTTAAAATGTGTCTATATGTAAGAGAAATACAGTTTTTGTCTACTTTGTGATTTACTTTTTGCCAATTTTGGGTTTATTCACATTGTACTCTGATCTAGAATCATGAAATACCTCTCACATCTCTCAACTCTATTTTATATGTATATTTATAATTTAATATTTCATAGATATAGTATTTTTCCATTGTATCCATCCATATCTTCAAAAATTCCTAGATACTGTAATTTCCTGGGTTTTTCAATGTTTACTTAGTTAACACATGTTAACTTCCCCTATACCTGCAATCCTTACCGCTGCCTTTCCAGTTCTAAGTGAAACTCCTAGAGGAACACACCTGTAAGTCTCTAATTTTATTTTTCTCCTGTAGATTTTGTAGAATTATACTCACATTTTCATTTATTATATATTACACTACAACAATTGTTAGCATCTATTTACTTTAGTTTAGGATCTTGTTACTCAGCTTACTTAGTCCATATTTTATTGTACTTACTGTTTATAATTCTAATAAGCTTATTCACATTGTTTATAAATTATGTCTAAATATTATGTAATTGCCACAATTCTCTATCTTTTTGTATCTTGTCCGTTCTAGCCCTGATGAAGACCTGCAAAGTCGGGTCGAAACGTTGGCTTTCAATAAAATAGTTTTACCACTTATTAGGCTTTTTATGACCGCAACCCCGGACCATCTCCATTCTTTAAATTATTTTTTCTGTTTCATCAGCTGTGGATCGACTCTCAGGGATCAACAGACTCTATAAAGTGAGTACTTTTAATTAAACAATTAATTAAGGGAGAAAACCTAGCGGTTAAACGTGATCTCGGTCCAATCACCTCCTTACACAACCGTTGACTAAAAAACAGCATTTCCCCTAAATAGTACTGAACCCAAGACCATTCATGGGTTTTAGTGATGTAGGTTTGTTTTATATTTAATTGTTATTTTATTATTATATAGGCCAAACAGTAAAATATTTTGTAGGCCACCTTTTTTTCTCGATTTTGTGATTGATTATCTTACGATTCATGAGGAAAGCAAATCGGTATTCATTATTTTTTATTACATCATTAAATTAATTTATTTAATATGAAAATGTACTATTTCTGAGAATTTTCGGAGATGAAAAAGCTGTTGGTTACGATAAGATGAAGCTTTTCACGAAGTTTAGACGGAATTTAATAATTTGACAAAGAGGTTTCTGTACCGTGGACTGTACAGGTATTTTTACAATGTTTAAAATAACTCTTGTTGTCTTTAATATGTTTCTCTCAGAGGTAGAAAGTTATTTTTCCCTTGTTCGAAGAAGATTGCTGGCTTCAAATAAAAATCTAGTTTTTTTTTTTAAGATACTTATTTTATCTCTTTTAAATATCTCAATTCTCTAAAACAAAAATGGTAATACATGGGGGGAAGAGGAAATCGACTTGATATAGTTGTTGTGATATAACTTCAATTAAAATTAAGTAATGTAAAATGCTTGTCAGTTGCTTTTTTATGAAGTATGGGACAATGCTTTTTTTTTCATCTAACAAAGGCACTGACATTTTACATCGCTCATATTTTGAAAGAAAGAATAGTAGAGTGTCATTTCTGGGCTATTAGGGCTAACCTTGCCATTTTATATTTTTATTGCAGTCACACAGAAATTAATACTGTATTTAAAAATTCTCATAAAAAATCGTGAATTTTGAGCTATGTCGTTGTTTCATCAAATGATATGTTCCAAACCTATATAATTATTCAATTTAGTGAATTATATTGCAGTATTTAGTTTAATTTGAAAATATGGTATGAACGTGTAAATTTACCACTACACTATCACAAACTTATTTCTCTTTAAAGAGAAATATTGATATATTAAAAAAATGGATATGTAATTTAAAATATTATGAGGCCGGGCCGAGGCAACGAGACCAGTTCAGTTCGTTTCCCGATGTATCAGTCAATAATTATTTGGCAACATGAACGTGAAATAATTTTCGATAATCCCATCCATTTTATCACATAATAGTATTTCGCCTATTCTGTACTAAAATCGAAATACTTACTTAACGGGTTATTTATATATAAGTATATATATAAATATAAGTACCAGTAGCAGTCAAAAATCCAGATGTTACGTAGACAAGATATTTCCTCGGCCGATCTTATCCATAAAGGCACATACTACCTTCAGTAAAGAAAATTAACGTCAAAACATACTGTAAAGTCATACTGTTCCAATTTCGAGTTAATAACACATAATGTATTGACAGGTACAATTATACACTTACCACGCCAATTATACGATTACACGCTCAGCCAAAAGGTGCACATTTACTTCCATGACATTGCATTTATTGCAAATTAAGTTGAAGTGAAAGATGACAGTTTTCCACTGTAATTTTCCAAAAGCTATTGCAAGATCTACGGTAGTTTTAACTGAAAACTAGTATGGGGTATTGATTAAAATTTTTCTTCGAAATTCGAACTGATGCAAAAGACTTTTCGAATTGTAAAAAAAGATCAATTATTAAAATGACCTAGTTCTGCCATAAATACTGTTACAAAAGTTGAGCTTTGTTTACATCCTTGGATATTATTTAGATAATCCTTACCTCTATTAGGTTATTTTCTTTATATGTCAGGATGATAATACCAATTAGTTTGTATTTTCCTTTCGCTCACTTAACATGGAGTGGGGTGATAAAGAAAAACGAATAGCTGTGATCGCCTTACACAAAGTTGGAAATGTAGGTAAGAGATTATGAATACTTTGAAACCTTTGTGTATCAGCCGTATGTTCGTGTCCCGCACTATAAATAGATATAATGAGACCCTATCTGTATGTGACAGACCTCGACTGGGCCGTCCCCGCACTGTGAGAACGGCAAATCCAGTAAGAGCAGTGGCTGCTCGAATCCGAGGTCATTACCCTTCCTCAGTAATGGTTTAGTAAAGTTTGCTTCGATGGCACCACAAAGCTACATTTTTGTGAAGAAGGAGTTAAAACAGCCGCTATAAATATCAGAACGATATTTTGGAACCTGTTGTCAAGCCTCTATATGATACTCTGTTTGCTGGGAGTCATTGAGTTTTCCAGCAGGATTCCGATTCAGTGCACAAGGTCAGGTCAACTCAGCAGTGGCTGCTAAAGAACGTTCCATAGTTCATCTCTGCCTCGGATTGGCTATCAGGAAGCCCTGATCTCAGCCCACTAGATTATCAGTATTAGTCCGAACTGGAGAGGATGGCAGGCCACAGAGCACACCCTGACTTGGAATGCCTCAAACAATCTCTGGTCTGAGCAGTTGAGTGCTTTCCGCAAGAAGTGATGTGTGCTGCTATTGATGACTGGCCACGGAGATTAAATGCCTGTGTCAAGGCAATAGGGGGCATTTTGAGCAATTTCTTTTTTGTTTTACTCTCCATAGATATACATTTTATTTTCTAATAAAGTTTTCGAAAAACTTAAGTTTTCCATTGAAATCTGTTTGTATTTCTTGTAAAAATATTTACGACAGGACTAGGTATAGCTCAGCTATAAGGTAATCGAAGTCATTGTACTATTTCTCACAGTACTGACTTACACAACAGTAGAAGGTGGACAACGGCCAGCCAGCTTCTGGCAGCACAGTGAATGTACTGTCATTACATTTGTTTCCAAATGGCTGATGATTAGTTTCTATAGTGAGAGTTGTCAGGCAGACTACTATAATTCATTTTTAGGTTTTTAAATTTCACAACGAAAGCAGTAAATTTAATTTTGAGTATTTTCCAGTAAGTCAATTTTTTTGTTGAATAGGGAGCGGTTCTTAATAAAAATACCAAGCTTAGGTTATTGCCGATTACAGCATCATAAACTAGACAAAAAATTTCTATGACGAAAGTAGAATTTTTCTTTGCTTAAATCATTTTAAGGCGACTTTTACGTAGTTTAACTTCACAAAGTTCTGTTTTTCATAAAATCGTAAGTTTCAGTTTCCTACTGGACTGCAAAAACGGCTCTAAGTAATTTCTTTCATTAGCTTAAAGCCTATATTACTTTTTTTTATTGTTCCAAAATTTCTATATTGATTAATATTTCAATCTGTCACAACTAAGGACATTAGGAAATAGTAATACAAGATAGCGCGCCCATTCCAGTTTTAACCAAAAATTAGTTGATGTAAAATTTTTATTTTTGAAAAATAATTACTTTAAATTATTACGAACATTTATTTTCTGTGAATTTAATATTCTGGGTTTTAGTATTGTACTAAATTAATCACTAAAATATACTTTTTATTAATAGAAAAAATATGTATAACAACGGCTGATTTTTCAAAAAAATAAATATTCATAAATTAATAATGATTTTACATAACTGTTTAGTATAAATCCTTATGGTATTAGGTGACCAACTATATGCTCCTATCTTCTAATCCTGTTTCTATTAGGGGTTCCCGTCCCTTCAAGAACGATAGCGCATGAACCCTTTTTTTAGGTCGCCCTTTTTTTTTATTTTTCTTACAACCCAATGCGACCTGAGGTACTGAAGAAATATCCCTCTCACTGTACCTGACATTATTATCCTAGCTCCTAATTATTTCAACTAATCTATATGAATGCAGAAAAAGATTTAGCGTTGGTTTATTATTTTTTTAGGCAATTTTATTAATATTTTTTTTCTTTCAATGAAGTAGAATTTGGTTTATTTATGGTTTAAACCTGACGTGTATATATATATATATATATATATATATACACACATATATAAGTACATACTACAAACCTTAATATAAAATTATAACAAATTTGAAAAAAAACAAAAAAAAACAGAGAAACATTTTTTTTTTAAAAGTTATTTATTGAGAAATATTACTATCAGTCTCAAGAACATTTATAATGGTGTTATGACATTCACATTCACACTCTATGTACAATAAATAAAATAAATTATACAGAAAAATAATATATAATTTATTTATTAATAGAAAAATCACGTGTCCTGAATTTCCTTATTTGGTTATTCTTCCATATATATATTCTTTCTTATCTTGGTCCTGAAAAAAGGAATAGTCTATTAACACCAGACTTTTTTTTTTTTATCCAAAATTATAATAAATTCATTTAGTTCTGATTTACAAAGTTATTATTAGAACAATCATACCCGTTAGTACGGGTACTATATACAGATTTATCTCCTACGTTGCACGGGCGGATCTAAGAGAGGGGGGCTTATGGGCTGAAGCCTCTCCCTCCAAAATGGTAAAATATAATCATGTTTTATGAAGAAAGTTATCTCTAAAAGAAAGACGGAAAATTGTCCGTCAAATTACAGTTAATAGGACTTAAAGAATCACTTAAATACCATTTCATATAGGTAGTTAGTTTCTTATTTTCTTCCGCAGTAACTATCCTAATATATTTATACAAAAAAAAATCTTTCTTTCTGAAGCTCCCCAAAAGTAAATCGTGGAACCGTTAGTGCTACGTTGTAATATTAAAATCACAAAAGCAAATGATTCGAGCTACACATTTCAGAAGTTTTAACACGGCATTTTAACTTTGTCAAGATTCAGGAAGTGGGCATATGAGTTCTTACATTAAGCAATCCTTGCAATCGTATTCAATGGAGATATTGTTTTTAACTCGTCCTTCTGAATTATTTGTTTTTATTATTATTTTTTTTTTACTTTTAAATTTATATAGTCAACTCTTCAATCAATCATGTCATTTAATTGATTAATAATGTATTTTCATTCAGTAGTTAATTTTAGAATTTTGTATTGAGGAATAGCGTTATAAATCGAGATAGTAAATATATTAACTAATCATATTTGGTCTTTCTCTCTCACCTGATGTGAGCGAGTGCACGTTTATCCATACCATAAATTTACTAATACATCCTTTTTAAATGGTCGTGTTAGTGAACACACAGGCGTTTTCAGATCTAATTTGTTGTCTTTTATCTACCTTGTTCTATCTCAATAAAGAAGAAAAAAAAAAATCTTATCTGATCCGATCGGAACCTAATGAAGAGATTCCGAAAGAGGAATCCACCGCGCTCCGCATAGATATAAGAGACTTTTGGTTAGGGTAGACATTCGATACCGCCAACCTCCAAGATGTTAGATAGGAGGAATAAGTTGGAATTAAGTGGCTAATTAAATGCGAACAGATATAGTCGCTGACAGGACAAACTGGCTACCAGCTCTTTCTTTCTCTAATTAATCATAATATATTCTAATGATCCTGTCCACAGCGGGGATCTTTTTATTAATCTTTTTAAGCTTGAAGATCGTGAACGTTGTTCAGAAAAAAAACAAGAAACAAAAAAAAAAACTTACAGGGACAAAAAGAAGCGGAAATAAATTGATTTTGACTAATTTCCGCAATAAGTGTCTCCACCAACAAACGACTCTCTTGCTCGTTTAGAATATTTTATCAATAAATCTTACCTTTCATTGACAGAAACGTATTTATTTATCTAATTTTAAACCAGTTCTATGAAATTTAGTTTGCTTCGACTACATTTAAGAACATGTAACATAATTATTACGCTAATAAACATATGTTATAGCCATATTTTAATAAAGCTTTCACTAGCCAGTACTGTTTAATCAACCCCCCTTTCGAAATATGGAAATAGTTTTATGAAATATAATATCAATCAATTAATAAGAGATAGGTGATGGCCTATAACTGGAATAGGTAAATTATATGTCCAATTATCAAAAAGGGTAGTTGTGCAGAAATTATTTAAATTTCTCGCTAGTGTATAATAAGATACTGTCTCGTATTTTATTCGGACGCCTCTTACCATACCTCGAGCTCGGTCCTTACCTGAGTGGATTTCGATAAGTAAAATCCACCTCAGACCAGATGTTCGGTGGGCGAACCATTCTTGAAATGGGTCATGAATACAAAACCAAAACTAACCATCTTTTCATGTACTTCAAAGAAGCGTACCACATCATAATATATGAAGAGCAAGACAGTGCTCTCAAAGAATTTAACTTACCTGAGAAACTTACTTATGCTTGATATGAGCATGAAGGGTGTGAGATATATGTTTAGTATAAATGACGATAGATCTAAGGAATTTCATGCAGTTAAAGGACTTCGGCAAGGGGATGCGCAAGCGTGTATTTGTTTAATAAGGTACTTGCGACGGCCTTAAGAGACGCTCATTTACGCAAATGGCCAAAAAAAAAAATTTACTAGGGACGACTTATAGTTCACCTACGCTGATGACATAGATATTGTGATACGCTCTCTGTAGGCCGTGGCTGACGCTTTTCGGTCCTGGCAAATCCTGGCAGTAGGCTTGGATTAGAAATCAATGAGTTCAAAAAAAATATATGGTAACACAAGAAATTCTCAGGCCAGAGGAGACGATTACTGTTGGATCGCTCACAATAATAAACCTTATATTCAGATAAGGAGAACGGCTACTTTCAGGAAGACCAAGTTCTACTTTTATAAGACATTGGTGTGTACTTCCCGTACTTCTTTATGGATCAGAATGCTAGAAAACTTCAAAAGGAACTCAGGAAAACAGATAGGAACTGGATAGCGTTGGCATAAGACCGTGACGATTAGAAGAAATACCTGTAACCATAATGCTGTGAAAAAAAGAAATAGTGAGGCAAGATTGTTGCTAGGATACCATTAGAAGATTCCAAACAAAGTCTTAGGTTTCTCAAATACAAAAAAAAATAATAATAACAATAAAAATCAGATATATCATGTCTCACATCAACATTCTAAAATAAATAACTTAAACAGATGTGACATTTCGAGAGCTCAACATATAAGTACTTTTTTAGACTGCTAGCGAGAGATCAGTCCCCGATTTCCTTAACCGCTGCTCAGGGGAGATAATCTTTAGGGGCCGCACCTCCTTTTTTAGCTAAGCCCAAATAGTATAAATTGGTTCGAATTCAAGGTTATTTATTATCAGCTTTAATAATACATATGCAACTAAATACTATGATGTGCTTAAATGCACAGGCTGTGGGTATTTTTTTCAATATCGCAATGTTTTCATTAAGGATTAAATCCTGTTTTCCAGTTTCGTACATTTCAGGAGTTGAAAGGGTTTGTCAACTACATTCGTTTTGTCCTGTAAAATGGCATGTAGATCGTTTGGCTTGTAACAAAATATTCTAAGTTGTTCGAAAGGTCGGAATTCTGTTAAAATGTGTTTAAATAAGTTTCAAATTATTTGGTTCGATTTAGCTGTGGTTACATTTAGCGAAACCTCTCGAATTGTACTTGGATTACACTAAAATATAATGTATTTATCTAATCTTGAATCGAATATAATAGACACAAGTATCGGAGCCAATATTTATTAGTTTTCTATCTGTTAAAAAAAAATGTTAAACACTATTATAAATGTCCTTTTAGACAGACTAATATTTTCAATAAAAAATGAAATAAAAAAAATTAAAATTATTACAAACATTCCTCGATGGTAAATTGTAGGATATTTAATAAAATGGCTAACGAAAATATATAATCTGATTGGAAATAGGATGCAGCGTATTCTAGAATTTGTGTTAGTAATTCCAAAAATGTAAATATTGCACATAGGTGTGAATGTGTTTTATTATCTTTTGGCTTTAATCTGTTATTTTATATATCTTGTATATTACTTTTTATATATATATATATATATATATATATATATATATATATATATATATTTTTTTTTTTTTTTTTCCCATACTTTGGTTATTTATATTTATTTTCCTTTCTTATGTACATATTGTGTGAATGAATAATATAGCCATAATGACTGTATTAATAATCAATAAAAAATATATATATATATTTCAAAAATATGCTACTTCTAGACAAATTTCACTTTTTTTATTATGTTCGCGTTGGAAATGCTCAATACATTGGCCAGCGGAAAAAAACATTAAACATCGTGTTCCACGACTGAAGTTAAACATAAACATTCTTGGAACAATTCTGTGGTTTTCTGCGTACCCTAGTCTCTAATGATGTAGCAGTATTTTCGCTCTGAAAGCATAATTCAAATCATTGAAACTGGAACTTATTTTTCATTTCAAAAGTATTAGGTCGTTCGAAGTAAAACAACCTGATTATGAAAGCGAGATTCCGAGATAGCTGAGGGTACTGGTTCTGTTTCATTACCGCTATAATATATCTTCTTAATACTTTCCAAATACCTTTACTAAAAAGCATCATTTTGATTTCAGCAAAATTAATAATTGAGCACTTGGTAAATTTTTCTCGATGAACTAACAGCTGCCCGCTAGATCAATTATGTCGTCCGCATATATTATATTAAAAAAATATCTATATTTGGTGCGATTTAGAGACCAGTAGTTCGTTGCCCTTCAAATAATTGCTTAATATCCTGGAGGTGAAGGCTATAAAAAAAAATATTCGACATAACTTCTCCTTTTTGATGCTTCTTATGATGGCGGATTTCATGTTTATATTGTCCATGATACGATTCCTTAAAGTCCATTTCTTACGAGGTAGAAATAGACTAGGCCCAATGCGGTTTTCCTCAAACACATAATTTTGTTGTACAGCCAGTTTCTTGAATGAATAGCTCTGAGAGAACTATTTTTCCTTGATTACGTAATGTATTCAATTTCTTAAATAACATCGCATTTTCGCAAAAGAAGTACATTTGATGATGCTCGAATAGACTCCGGAAAACTATAGAGAATAGGTCTTTTCAAGACCTGTTGATTTTGAACTGGCCCAAAATCCCTTATATTCTGTGAGGAATTGTGCGAAAAAACGAATTTCGCTTCAAGATCTTTCGTAGTTGGCCACAGCTAATTCCTTAATTAAACGGTTTCTTCCCAGATTATTATCTTCCATTTTCAAGGGTTTCAGCAATCCTAGTTCGGATATTTTACATCAGCCTACTGTGCGTTTAATTTTACATATACAATTAACTCATGAGTCCTTTTCCTGGATGGGTGATATTTAAATATACCCTATTCTTCCCTATCTAATTGGACCACTTCATCCTTAAGTAAACACCGTTCGAACGGTACGTGACGTTTGTATGCTGTGTTTTACTCTTGGTCTCTTTCTCCGTCTTAACGAGCTTCATTCACGATTGGACTATTGCAAGTTATTACCGAAATTGTTAAGTATAATTTACTCATGTATGTAGTTCCTCGATGTATGTAGTTAAATATTTGTTTATATTTAATGAATTTGGCCTTTCAAAAATGTTCACTGAAGGTATTGCAATAGCAAGTTGAGTTATTGTGTCTCTTATTATTATTATCACCGTTCACTCCTGGTCGAGTATAGAACATCTAAAAGTGCCTTCCATTCCACAATTTTTGCTGTAATAATTGTTGCTTCTGGCAAAGTCTTGCCCGGCTCAGGTTATTTTGCTGAGATCTACGCCATGACTGTCCTTGTCTTCCAGTTCTTCTAGCTCCTTCGTGATTCCATTGCAGAATTTCTTTTTCAATGGCACTATCTGATTTCCTCAAAGTGTTTCTTATCCATTTCTAAGTTAACTTAATAGCCAGATCATTTATTATAGTTCTTGATTGATCGTTAAAAAAAAATATCCTATTGTTATTTGTTTATGATTTCCTAACATTGTAAATTTTATATTGTTATCAAAATGAACTATGAAGGCCCCGATTATTAATGCCTACGGGCGGTAATTTTGAGAACCACTGGTTGGGGTTCATTGAGAGAAACTAGATAAATCCAAAGTTTTATCTTTTTGTTAGTTTTTCAAATTCAAATCTCCTAAAAACAAAACAACTCTAATTAATGTCATCTACTTTTTTTAATTGAAAAAAAAAATAGACGGAATTCAATTCGGAAACAACTTAAACCTGATTGTGAACCGATTATTAAGTCTCCTAACATCACCGGAATACGAAAAAAGAAAGAAACATGAATATTAACGAGCGTTTCATTACAAGCGCAATTATAGTTGAAACCAGTGACCAATTAAGGTTGCATTAACATAAGAAAAAATGTTTCATAACACCAATTATTCTAGAAATTAATTAAATTGAGGTCGGGACAATGATAGTTAAAAGAAAAACCAGTAATTCTGGGCAAGAGCTTGTTTCCAAATAAAGCATTCCTTGTGGACAGGAGACCTGCTCCTTTTTAGGAGGCAAAGTGACCTTCTCAAATGGGCGAACCTATCGACACGTCTCCCCAACACTAATTGCCAATAAGTTCCCTTAGTACTACCTCGCCCCCTTCCCCCCCCCCTCGCTCCCATCCCCAATGTTAATGCGGTTCTTCAATTATTCCATCATTTAGATAGCTCTGCGTCTCCTCAGCACAAGTTAAGGGAATTTAATTGCTTTATATTTATAATTAGTGTTACCATCAGCGAGCCTATCAAGCAAGCCATGCATCTCTTCATTAAGTAGAAGAAGATATGAATTTATAATATGATCATTCGTGATACACTTAGATTTTTACATATTTATTTGGTTTTTTTTTTTTGGTTTTTAGTTTTGTTTTTCTGTCGGCTTTACACAGCTTGTAGATCTTTTGCCGCCTTAACAAGCCTTCTCCACATCGGCTTATCTTGGGATATTTCTTTTCAGTCATTTGCATTCAGCTCTACATCATCTTTATTGATTCGATAAATCCATTTTTGGTCTTCCACGTGGTATCCTGCCTACTCGTTGTTGTGTAGAGGCTTCCTTATGCATTACTCCGAGCTACATGACCCTCCTACCTTAACATATTTGCTTCATATCACGAGATATTGATTGAAGAAGATGCTGTTGTCGGGATGGAATTTTCGGTTTATTATAATATATTTTTTTATATCTCCAATAATTTATAGGCCGCTTTGTTTTGCATTTTACTGAGTCTCCCGATGCCCTCTTAATTGTTCCAAGGACAGCTATATCGCCTGCGTATCCAAGAATTTTATGATTCATTGGCTGTTTACGTACCTGAATTTAAAAGAAAAATAATGTGTATATTTTACAACCCATGAAGTGTATAAAGTTTATACACGGTGGGCCAGACCCCCTTACCGTGCACCCCCCCCCCCACATCCCTATAAATTGCATATCGTTGTGTTCCTTGTAACTATTTATTAAAAAAAAGCCAACGTTCCCACAAAAAAAGTGAACGCACTGCCCCAAAATGGCGTCCAAACATGGCAGATTGACTACTTTGACTTTAGTTAGTTTTTTGGTCACTGAGAATCAGCATTTGGCTTAATATCCTCATAGTTGGTCTTTTATTAAAGCTGAATAGTCATAGAATAATAAACCATGAAGAAATATTAAAAAATAATTGGCTTAGGCTATGAAAAACACTACTAAAGTCAATTGTTTTAACAAAAAAAGTTTCAAGTTAAAAATCAAGCGTCATTTGTAATTAAACGGCCTACAATAACGCAAAACGTGCTCAAATAAACCATCTGGAGAATATATTTTTCTTTCCAAAACGCTGATTTTTTTTAAAAAACTTTTAAACAGTTCCGTAGAAAATGCACATATGCGACAGAAAAGCGGTAGTGGCGTGGGTGCTTACAGGCCTCTACCACACCATTCAGTACATATAAATGGCTTAGTTAAAGTGATATAATAACATTTTTGGTACATTATATTGGTTTTATTAACGAACAAATATTAATGCAATAATTTAATTGTAAAAAAAAATTAAAATTTTTTTAAAAAATTTATTATTATTATTTTTTTTATTTAACCTTCTTTATTCTACACGTAGGTCGTTTAAGAAGACCTTAATTGTAAAAATGATATAATTATAATAATAAAACTTAATTAAAAAACTTTGCTAAATATCTTGATTTTTTTTTTATTTAACGTTTGCAATTTAACACTGTGTTTTGTATATTTACTGATTCTTAAAGGTAATTAAAATTTTTATTTACTTCCCAGGAAATGAGTCATATTAATACCTGTTTTATAAACTAAACTAATATATACCTAATCTGAACTATATATAATGAATAGCTGCTGGGCTGTGTAGTAAAACTCATATATCACTAATTAAAAAATTAATTTTTATTGCCTTTATTTTGTGCGGAAGTTGTACTATATCATAAATAAATTGGAAATTTTATTATTGAATGAATTATTCTCTCTGCACAAAGAAAGATAGAAAGGGGGACGCTATAAGTTCTTCTATAAACCAGAACTGGTTGTTTGGATTTGGTCTTGAAATGAGGAAAAACGCGAAATTGAACTCGAAAACTGGAAAAATACATTAAGCGAACGAGAACGGAAGTGCCAAAACCTTGGAAAAGATAAAAAGGACCAGTATCCATTATATGGCTAAACGAATGTATAGTAGACAGATGAAGAGAATATTTCAAGATGTTGCTAAAAGGGAGTCAATTGCAGTTCGGATTATATTAAGTGGACGATGTGGGTTTATTATGGTGAAAAACACTTTATTTTCGATTGCTGAAGGTGCGCATTGGGACTATCTTCACTTTGAAGCAGGATATGGAGAGGTATTTCGAGTTATAGCTCATAGCTCTTCTTCTGTTTAGTGCATTTGCAAAAGATTTTCAAAGTTTCTGAAAGACAATTAGATATTAGCACAAAGGATAAAAACCACAGTCCTTTCATATTATTTTCTAACGTACTTGTTGCCTATGTGTGCGCTAAACTGTGCGAAGCAGTTCGGTTTCGCTCTTTCCATCTTTCTTTGTGCAGAGAGAATAATGCATTCAATATTAAAATTTTATATTTTTTTATGATATGGTACAACTTCCTAAAAATTTATTCCGCAATTTCTGAACAATAACGAGCTATAACTTATATAAGATTCCTTAAAAAATCTTTTGCAAATGCACTAAACAGAAGAAGAGCTATGAGTTATAACTCGATATACCTCTCTACTTCCTGCTTCAAAGTGAAGATAGTCCCAATGTGCACCTTCAGCAATCGAAAATAAAGTGTTTTTCACCATAATAAACCCACATCGTCCACTTAATATCATCCAAACTGCAATTGACCCCCTTTTAGCATCTTGAAATATTCTCTTCATCTGTCTACTGTACATCCGTTTAGCCATATAATGGATACTGGTCCTTTTTATCTTTTCCAAGGTTTTGGCACTTCCTTTCTCGTTCGCTTAATGTATTTTTCCAGTTTTCGAGTTCAATTTTGCGTTTTTTCTCATTTCAAGACCAAATCCAAACAATCAGTTCTGGTTTATAGAAGAAATTATAGCGTCCGCCTTTCTATCTTTCTTTGTGCAGAGAGAATAATTCATTCAATAATAAAATTTCCAATTTATTTATGATATAGTACAACTTCCGCACAAAATAAAGGCAATAAAAATTTATTTTTTAATTAGTGATATATGAGTTTTACTATACAACCCAGCAGCTATTTATTAAAAAATCAAGATATTTAGCAAAGTTTTTTAATTAAGTTTTATTATTATAATTATATCATTTTTACAATTAAGGTCTTCTTAAACGACCTACGTGTAGAATAAAGAAGGTTAAATAAAAAAAATAATAATAATAAATTTTTTTAAAAAATTATAATTTTTTTTTTTACAATTAAATTATTGCATTAATATTCGTTCGTTAATAAAACCAATATAATGTACCAAAAATGTTATTATATCACTTTAACTAAGCCATTTATGTGTACTGAATGGTGTGTTAGAGGCCTGTAAGCACCCACGCCACTACCGCTTTTCTGCCGCATAAGTCCATTTTCTACGGAACTGTTTAAAAGTTTTTAAAAAATAATCAGCGTTTTGGAAAGAAAAATATATTCTCCAGATGGTTTATTTCAGCACGTTTTGCGTTATTGTAGGCCGTTTAATTACAAATGACGCTTGATTTTTAACTTGAAAACTTTTTGTTAAAAAAATTGACTTTAGTAGTGTTTTTCATAGCCTAAGCCAATTATTTTTTAATATTTTTTCATGGTTTATTATTCTATGACTATTCAGCTTTAATAAAAGACCAACTATGAGGATATTAAGCCAAATGCTGATTCTCAGTGACCAAAAAACTAACTAAAGTCAAAGTAGTCAATCTGCCATGTTTGGACGCCATTTTGGGGCAGTGCGTTCACTTTTTTTTGTGGGAACGTTGGCTTTTTTTTAATAAATAGTTACAAGGAACACAACGATATGCAATTTATAGGGATGTGGGGGGGGGGGTGCACGGTAAGGGGGTCTGGCCCACCGTGTATAAACTTTATACACTTCATGGGTTGTAAAATATACACATTATTTTTCTTTTAAATTCAGGTACGTAAACAGCCAATGAATCATAAAATTCTTGGATACGCAGGCGATATAGCTGTCCTTGGAACAATTAAGAGGGCATCGGGAGACTCAGTAAAATGCAAAACAAAGCGGCCTATAAATTATTGGAGATATAAAAAAATATATTATAATAAACCGAAAATTCCATCCCGACAACAGCATCTTCTTCAATCAATATCTCGTGATATGAAGCAAATATGTTAAGGTAGGAGGGTCATGTAGCTCGGAGTAATGCATAAGGAAGCCTCTACACAACAACGAGTAGGCAGGATACCACGTGGAAGACCAAAAATGGATTTATCGAATCAATAAAGATGATGTAGAGCTGAATGCAAATGACTGAAAAGAAATATCCCAAGATAAGCCGATGTGGAGAAGGCTTGTTAAGGCGGCAAAAGATCTACAAGCTGTGTAAAGCCGACAGAAAAACAAAACTAAAAACCAAAAAAAAAAAACCAAATAAATATGTAAAAATCTAAGTGTATCACGAATGATCATATTATAAATTCATATCTTCTTCTACTTAATGAAGAGATGCATGGCTTGCTTGATAGGCTCGCTGATGGTAACACTAATTATAAGGAACACTGGCTTTTTGTGGACACTGGAACACTTTTTTTTGTGGGAACATTGGCTTTTTTTAAATAAATAGTTATAAGGAACACAACGATATGCAATTTATAGTGATGTGGGGGGGGGGGGAGGGTGCACGGTAAGGGGGTCTGGCCCACAGACTATTAGTATTTAGTGACGCCATGCCGTTTGTTCCTAAAACTACGCCTTTGTCAAGAGGTGATCTCACTGTTATCACAATCAATCACAATTTCCACCGACAATGGGTGCCCGCTTTATTTGCCTTCAAGATTAACAATCATAGAATTGACTAGACGGAGCATCCTATAGTGTAGAAAGCGTAGTTTCCTCAACTCCTTCTTTGCCGTGCTACAAACTTTACAACCCTTTGGTTCGACGATTCCTCAGTTTTCGCTCATTCTTATTCTATATTTATCTTATTATTTGAAAAACTGGATGTGATGAACATTGATTAACAAGTTAATAAAAAAAAAAAGAAAATGTTCCAATATATATATATATATATATATATATAATACATAATATTCGTACTCAACAAAACCGAGTGACAACACGGCTCATTTGTTATTAGTTTCACTTACCTATATATGCAACATATAATAAGGGTAAGTATTGCAATCGTGAACATTTTTGTGTCTGAGTTTTCAGTGGAAATACATGTATTGAGGTGTTCTGAGTCCAATAACCAAGTCCCGCGGATTGGTCTATGTATGTGTCTGTGTGTGTATGTATGTTGTCAGTCTAGCTCAAAAACGAAAAGTCCTATAAAAGTGAAATTGCATATTTGAGATTTTTATATGCTTTCGATGTTACAGCAACATTTTCGTCAAAATCGGCAAACCGGAAGTGGTACTTTATATAAGCGATTTAACACATTTTTACGATTTTCTCAAAAACGGCTTTAACGATTTTGATTTAACCCAGTTTATCAGTGTATTACTAAGCAGTTTTTAATATAATTTAGGTTTTATTCTCATTGATGTTCTTTATCAGGGCTTAACTGGCTAATTTTCAATATTGGCTTCTTCTAATGTACCTTTATTTTTTTTTTTTTATTTGAAATAAATAACCTTTTCACATTAATCTTTGATATAAAAAAAAGTTAAATATAAAATATGAAAGAATTTGACAATTAACTAAAGAAGAAATAAGATATCATAACGGATAATAGTTGTAATAGAGATATCAAAATAACGAGATCGCCAGAGCTCCCCTGAAAGATTACAACAGGCTTCCATACGTAACATGAGCTTCATATAATACGGACTCCACCATATTATGTTCATATACATATGCGGTTTTCATAAATGCTATCGTTGGTATTATTTAATATTTAAATGTATAGAATACAGCGATATAAAAATTAAAATTTATATATATATATATATATATATATATATATATATATATATATATATATATATATATAAGGATATTTAAACAAATAAAAATTCCAAAAATGAATTGTAAATAAATATAGCGTCAATAATTTTTACTTTCATTTCCCCCTTTGTCTCAAAATACTTATTTCTGCTAAGCAGAGGGTGGTAAGTGAAAGTCGTTTGAATCACGCACCACATTATTTTAAACTTATTTAACACATTTTTTTATGTTATTATATTTTTGGTATGTGTAATTATTTTTCTCCCATCGCTTCTAATATAAACTTCCTCTACCGCGTTTATGCAACCTCCCGTTTCCTGCAGTATGTATTTGGATGGCTTGGTGAGATTTATCTAATAATTTTTTATCTTTCTTTTTTTTTTTCATTTTGTTTTTTCTGCTCTGGCGAAACGTTGGCAGGTTTACTGTCACTCGGATGTTAAATACTCGAGGCATTATGAATGATTTGGATTTTTCCAATCATATGAAAATATAGCTAGAATTAATTTCAAGGACCTGATGTGCTATATTAAATTTACAATACTCATGGGACGGCCAACTTAAGACGAGTTCTCCCTAAAGATCCACTTTAGTAATCAATTGGTAGAGTAGACCAAGATCATCGATGTTACCGTCGTTGAATTTATTTTTTTATGTAGTATCTTTTTAAACAAATCTTAATTACATGAAAGTGCCCAAGTAAAAATATTTTCAAAAAAATTAAGAACAAAATATAACAATAATAATATTCGCTTCAAAATGAACTGTCTTTTTATTATTTGGAAAGTAACTAAGATAATATAGACAAAAATATAATTTAATGAAAATTATAGTCTATATTAAAGGCTCTTCAATTATTAGATTCCGTATAATCTAACAGATTGTGGTGCAGTGAACGTTGCCTTAGCACTCCAATCGGTACATATATTTCATATAATAACTTTGTTTGAACAGAGAGAGTATATTATTCGAAGTAAGTCATGCAGTTTAGTCTAAAACCAGTAATTTTTCTCCCACAATTTTCCTTGTTATTACGTTTAATTCTCAAGTGTGACCTCTGTGGTTAGAAAAAAAAAAAAAATCTGTTCCTATTTATAGTAGTGCAGACAGACTCTGCCTGTCTTTGTATGAAGAAAGTATAATTTTATAAAGAGTAGGCTTTCGCGTTGATGGACTAGAGGTATAATTGGCTAAATAAAAAACTTAGATTTACTTTTAAGTAAAATTCATAACATAAGAAGCAAGGGAATCCATAAGTTGGCTTGGAGGGGGTGAGGTGGGGATGAGTTCCCCTATTCCAACGTCGAAAAAAAAATGTATATAAAATAGTAGAGTTGGACATTTCTGCTATTTAGAAAAAAAAGTAAATTAACTGTTGGTTGACCAAAAAAGAACAGCTATTAAGAACTGTTGAAAAAAATATTGGATAGAGCAATTTGATGATTTTTGAAATAAGATCCTGTTCGTTTTCGGTGCTGTCATTATTTAATAGTAGGTAAAAGTAACAGATCTGAAAAATAATGAAAGGTATCATGAATGAAGTCGGGCATAATTCCAGTTTGAAATGGATATTTTTTCAATTTATGTTATATAATATTACGTAGATGTTTATTTTAAAATTATTATTTTCCATGTCAAACATGTAATATAAAGTTTAGGAACTTGCCTAAATATTCAAAATTGTGCCTGTAATTTTCATAATTTTAAATAGTTACCTAGTGGAATTAAACCACTACAAGACATTATTTGCGGTATACAAGGCACAATCAGAGTTAGACATACTGAAAACACTAGCTAATTTTGTTGTAACATCTACAAATGTCTTGAAGTTAGGTTGGTCACATGGTGACTATGATGTATTTCTTTATATCTGGCATTCATTAATAATAACAGCCAGAAACTACAGAAAAACACATCTCAAGTAAAAAAACACTGTTTTTTATGTTCATAATTATCTAGGACGCTCGTTCAAAAACGGTTAAGATCTTGGAAAAAACGAAACGAATGAACGTACCGACTATTTACAAACGAAACAACTAAATAAAAACTACTGTTGTTATCTGTTTGAAAGAACAGTTCGTTCGTATAAATTGAGACTCATTGGAGAACGTTAACAATCTGGAAAAACAAAGGGAAGTAACAACAAATTGACTAAAATTGTTCTTATCTGTTTGAAAGAACAGTTCATTTGATTAAAACCAAGAACTGTTGTTTTCAAACGTTTAGCGTTTTCTCTCCCTCTCATATAAAATGGCAAAGAGAGAATTGCAGTAATATTGCCGGGTGCTCAACTGTGCTGCAGTTGCTAAATCACACTGCATATCACGAGTCAAAAAATATAAATTAAATAAAAAACAAAAATGAGAGTAAGGGAAGACCATTATATGGTAACGTGGTGATGGAGGATTCCCAACGAGTCTTAAATAATAATTTCTGCCATGGCCTGCATCTGCTCCCTTCCAACACCGGGCCTCTGCAAGAAATTACTAGTTAAAAATGAGATGCTTCCCCTACTTCCGAACCACAGCCTTTTAACTGAGAATTATCTATCACCAAATTGATCTCTATATATTACTTTTAAGTACGGTATGCATTACTTTTTTTACGGAGTACCCTGTATATAAGATATATGTAATAGGTACGATATATACGATACATGTAATACATAAGAAACTTTATTTATTATTTTGCTAAAATTTTTATTTATTTACATTTTCTCTGTAAATGTTGAGATTATGGATGTATGTATATAGATATATACACAGGGTGTTTCAGGGTTAAGAGGCCAAACTGAAAATATGAATTAAGGGACTCAAAACAAGAAAACAAATCCTATGATGGTATGTCCGCTAACGCTTAGTTGAGAAGATATTCACACCTAAATATTTTCATTGTTATTAATGATGATACGTTATATTAAGTAAATAAAACTTATTTATTTGTTCCAATTACTTTATTAATTAACCGTAGACATTAAATTATTATTAATTATTGTTCAAAGTGATTTCCTTGATCATTAAGACAGACTCGGCATCTTTCTTCAAAAACAGCAGTTGAAGAACGGATATATATATGTTATTGTTTCACAAGATTCAATTATCATTATTCATAAGGAATTAAGTTCATTGACCGGACCTGCATAGAATTTTTGTTTAATGCCATTAAACCGCAAAAAACAAAATCAAGTGACGTCAGGTCTGGAGAGCGTGCAGGCCAAGCCACTGGTCCTGCACGGCCAATTCATTGATTGGGGTATTTAACATTTAGTCATTGTTGTGGACCTCTTCCGTAATGTGCAAGATAACCATCTAATTAAAGACACATGTCCATTCTCAGTTGTAGTGGAATATTCCAGGTTTATTTATTTCATATAGCGTAAATAATTCATAACAACGAAAATCTTTAGGTGCGAATATCTTCTAAACAAAACGTTTGCGGACATACCTTCACAGGCATTTTTTTCTTGTTTTGAGGTCCTGAGTTCATTCTTACAGTTTGGCCACTTGACTCTGAAACACTCTGTATATTGAATAACTATTCTGATGTATTTGAAATCTATCGATACAATATATCTAATTATGTACATATAATTTTCCTCGATAGAAAAATCCCTACTGCTATAAAATTACCTTCAAACCTACTGTGCACTTCTCCAAATAAAACATAACTCAAGTCTATCTCTGTATATAATGTATTAAACTAGGCACAGTAGAATAGAAACAACATATTTCGGTTTCCATTAAATAGACCATTTATTCCTGTCCGAACTTAATTAAAAATCGTTGATGTAACTTTGCGGTGAATCTTTTTTAATCTCGCTTTGCTTATAAATGGAAGAAGCCGCACTCTAGATCTCTAGATGTGACTTGAGGATCGGAAAAAAAAAGTTGACTGAGCACGTTCTTCTGATGCGGCTGCTCACACCATCCTTTAACTGCCGCTACCTCAGCAAGGCTAAGATGAAGTAATTATTGATGAATGCCAGTAAATAGTCCCTCTATTATAAAAAATATTGACAGGTAAAAAGATATACTATCCAGAAGTGAAAAGACTCCTTAACCTAGCATTTCTTATAAAAACTAGAAAGACTTTTCATTAGCCTTATGATGAAAATAAAATATTGAACTTTTAATATTAAAATATTGTCGAATATTCAAGTATAGAAATCTAAATACTGGCACTGGTAGTGGTGGGGGAAAATTAGTCCGGCAAGTTGACCTTATGGCCCTTTTTACTAATTCTAGACGGCTACTAATTTTGTTAAATAAACAAGATTCATTTTCCGGGACCGCTGAGAACTGAATATTTACAGACCCGAATAGGAATCGAACTCACAACGCTTAGAACCGAGCACTCTGGTACCCACGCCCTAATGTGCTTCACCATCGCGTCCGCAGAAATCAAAATTTTACCTAAAATTACTAATAGCTTATTGTGAATACGTTACACGTAAGTTTCAAGTAGGAACAATGAGGGATAAATCCCTACTGCTATCGAACTACATTCAAATAAAACATAACTCGAGTCTGAACATAAACTGCACTAGACAGAAACAGAAACAAATAATTCGGTTTTAATTAAATAGACCATTATTCCTGTCCGCACTTAATTAAAAATCTTTGATGTAGCTTAGCAGTGAAACCCTTAAGAAAAACATTTTATTAAATTTTCTAACACTAATTAATATATAAGTTTATTCGTTTGTCTATATTTTCAATACTTATTTTTATTTATTTATTTAGAAATATAACAATCTGTCACATGGACAATAATTATAGTAGTACATGATATAACACATATATACAGAAAATATAAAATTAACAAAAGCAAAATAATAATAAAAAAATATGTACAATCAAAAATAAAACAACCTAAAGATAAATAAATTAAAAACATAAAAACACAGTCATAGCTATATACAATCAGGCAGGGAACCCCAAGCCAGGCTTCTCCCTCCAACTATTGAAGGAAAATCGGGAGTTCAAGAGATCCCTGCGCTACTCTCACATCATACTACTCATACATCACTGCTTAAGTCGGTGGAGTTTGAGCGAGAGCGCTTTAGCCACATACACTCATGTCTTGAGTGGAGAATCTGGAACTCCACTTGAAGAATTGCCAGAACTCCAACATCCTTCGAGGAGGATTGTAGTAATGAGTGGAACTAGATAGGGATTGTGCTAGGGGATTCGGATGATTTATAAGGTTCCGATGGAATTTGGAAAATTTTTCAGGGATAAGATCGAAGACAAATGGGATATTAACGTCATGGTGTAGGGTTTTGTTGGTTTCATAGAACGGAGCATCGACTATTGTTCGGAGGATTTCGGACTGAAAGGATTGGATGCGTTTGATGTTAGAAAATTTAGCTGTCCCCCAAAGTAAATTTGTTAATAGGGTTTCGCAGTTCTTAATGACCAAAATCCGGGGGGAGGGTAAGGGGATTTGAATTCTAGACAAAATTTTCAACAAATTTATTAACATAAATTTAGCTACAACTAGGACATTAATAAGATATAAATAAGACATAAGTCACAAAATAGTGTCTAGATAATTCCAGTTGGACGAGGAAGGTTACACTCAGGTTGTCGAAATAATATTAGGAAATGAAAGAAATATAATATATAATTTACTAGAGCAGAAGACTAAACCAACAAAGGTTCGCTTGTTTATCACACATTCGATGGTTTTCATTCACAATGTGGAAGCAGTCTTGATAAATTTGCTGGACTTCAAGAATGAAGATTCCCTCGATTCCGCTTCCAGTTGCTTTCAGTAATCTTAATTACTCTTGGAGTGATCCATGATTGTCTTAACAGAATCATCTTTATTGCTCCTAGTCAATGCCTTTAATTTGTTCTTAAGGAGTGGATTGATGAATATCCGTTTGCTCATCCTAATACATATTAAGTTGTGCTAAAAATCATTTCGGAATAAAATAAAAACGCAATAGATAAAAATTTGGAAGTCCGTGAACTATAGAAGCCGAAAGATCTAAATACCGGTTTTTCCAGCCTTACTGTCATCCTTTTATTTATTTTTCTTAAATATGCTTAATGAATAGGTATTATGCATGCGAAAATTAAAAAAAAAATACAATTATTTTAACTAAAAAGATTTTTATAGAATAAAAAATAAAATATCGTAAAAAGAACTAGAGTAATCGTAAAATTGGATTATTGAAGATCGGATTACCGCGATCCCAACAATATACTGTGTACTCACGTCTTAATAGCCAAACTCTAGAGGGTGATTCTAGACAAAATATTTTTTGTTAGAAAATAGTGCATACATTTACTAAGGGCAATGATAAAAGGGACTATCAGGAGGTCTAATACGGCCGTTACTGTTTACTGTCTAGTTACTGTTGCCCAAAATTGCTCTTGGTCTCGCACTATACATTTTTAAAAATACTATTAATTTTATACGTATCAGGACCTATGTACGTAATGTTTCTAAAATCGCTCATTCGAAAGTCTTCCAAGTTGAGCATTCAATTTTTTTCTTTTCAGTTTTCCTAAACATTTTTTAATAATTTCAATAGGATACTCGTTATTTTTTACGATTTGAAAAATGATAGATTTTTCTTGGTTAATTTTCTGAAGGGATTGGGTGGTTTTATGTTTTAAATTAGCAAGCCTATAAAAGGTGCCATGTTTTTGTTACCAAAGTGACATGAGTCAAATGGTATTACTATGCCAGAGGTGGTCGCATCTCTGCATATGTCAAGTCTTAATGCGTTATTTTCAATTTAAATATCCTAGTCAAGATAGTTAATTCTATTTTAATCAATTTCTATTGAAAATTTTATATTGGGATATTATTTATATCTGTAATGAATTTATTTATTTTGTCTATCTCCCTTTCCAATATACAGAAAACAAATCATTACCTGAGAGTTCTCATCTAAAAATCAGGAAAAAAGAGCAATTATAAGTTAGCCTAATGAAGGTCTGATGTAAAACCGAGCAATGAGGGGATAAAAATTATATAGAAATAGAAATATAATATACCTTCGTTCTGGGACGAAATCCCTTGAGAATAACAAAATTAAAATATTAAATCTGGCCTAAATAAAAACAATAAAAAAAGAAGAAAAAATGTAAAGAAAATATAAGGTAAACATGCAATATACAAAGCAAATAAAACTATAAACAAAACACTTAAAACTATGACTAGAAACTTAAAACTATTTTCAGTGATAAACCAGTATGAATGTACACTTTCAAGAAAACAAACACAAAATAAAAATATATCAAATTCTTCCTAAAAATAAGCTTTGTGTTTCTGTTGAGCAAAGATAAAGCTGAGCCTGGCAATATAAAGTGCCTGAGTATTATATAAATACATTATCATTTAAATGTCGAATAATATATAAATATATCATTATCATTTCTTAACGTAAAGATAGGCAAGAATTTAATTTAAAGATAATAGTTATAAACAAACAATAGATGAATTCAATCGCATCAAGAGTAGGAAAATCTTAACCCTGTTATCTCTAGCAAAGAACAGCATTGATATTTGACACTTGATGGCATGAAATAAATGTATGTTGTCGAAGGATTAGCAACTATTTGACTGTTTTTGGATAGGAATTGGAATAGGAGGGTTTTGAATGTGGATATGGAGGGGAAATGTCGAATTTTGATAGGGAGGGAATTCCAGAAATTGACAGAGCGAGCAATAAAGGAGTTTTAGAATGAGACAGATCTATGATAAGACATGTAAAGGTTAGAAGGTCGAGATCTTGTGGAAAGGGAATGGACTGAGGATTTGATTATCAAAGTTTTATTATTTACTAAACATACCATTTTTCTTTATTCGACATTTCACATTATTCGAAATAGTCCTATTTCGAGTTAAATATTAGTGGGATGGACCATCCATATGTCCATCCTTTGAATTGACACTAAACGGCTTCATTAGGTCATTTCGGAGCAAAAAGAATGCAACAAAGGCTGCACAAGGTTGTTCTATTCAGCGTTTTCTGCCTCACAATCGTGATGCATTGAAACTAAAAAAACGCCGTTTACTAACGACGACTTAAGAGCATGATGAATTCATAAATCATTATATAGCTGGCTTCTTTGAACTACTAAACTAGTATTCAACATAAAAATATACATGTTCCCAAAAAAAGTGATAAAATAATATATTTTTTAAAAATTATTACGACAAATTCTTGTTTCTAGAAAATCGCCGAAAAAACACTCAAAATATATTTAGCGGGTTTAGGATTTCATAAAACATTAATGACAAATTATATTTTGTCATATATGTATATATATATTTGTTGTTAATTTCGCTCAAGAATATTTCGAAATTAAATATAGCAGTAGGATTAATGGGTAATGACAGTATTAGAGGTCCTTGTATTATATAGATCATGTCTATTTCATGAACAAATTCGTTATGACGGCGTATTATATATATATTAAAATTATTTAAAAAAAAGAAAATGTTGGATTGACATAATACTATTTACCTAAATGCTAAAAATGAACACTAAACAACTTTGAAACAATAAGATCATATTCAAAGATTAATTATTGAAATTTATAGATTCATTATTTATATTTATTAGAATTATATTACAGTGTGCCATTTCTCAAACATTATTAAATTAGGATCCAGAATTAGGATTATCGAGAATGTTTATTGATTTATAAATTATTTTTTATTTCATTATTTGTTTTGAGGGAAGACACCCATACAAATAGAGTCTATCTTTGTATTATAAACATTACTATGATTATGTTAATATAATACTTTTTCTTTGCAATGCTACATTATACATTATACATAAAAGAGTTAAGTATAGCTTACAAATCGTATTTCGTAAAAAATCAAACAGTTAAAATTATACATAATAATTATCTACATCAATATAAAATCTTAAATTGTCGATAGAGCAAAAAAACAACAACAAAACAGTAAATATATTTTATCTTTAAAGGAAACAAGGCCGAAGCAGATTACTTGGCGAAATCCTATCTACATTTTCGCTAAAATATTCAAATGACAATATTTGAGATAACCCCACCAAACCTCTGTAATTAGATGTATTAGAGATAAAGAAATATAATTTTCTCATAGTGCCGGGGGAGTCTTTTAAATCCCCGCCCACACTCCCTAGCCCGGGAAAATCCCGTATAGCCTTAACGGCGAGGAAGGGAAGGACCCCCCAAAAAAAAAAAAAAAAAAAAAAAGTTTAAACATGGTCGATTATGAATCTTAAATCTGCTAACACACTGTGAGCTCTTGTTACATTTGTTTTTATAGTTATATATTTAATTTTTGAGTAATCATAGTATAATCTGTCACACCATCACATTTTCTCTGCCTCTTTAATCAGAGTCTTAGCAAGTTTATCAATGTCCTCTTGATTAATTGCAAGGAAAGCTATACAAATCTCAAGAAATCTCAAATTAAGTGTGTATAATGCTATGTTAAAGCCAGTTCAAAAATATGACTGTGAGACCTGGACACTGACCAGCACCCTATAAAAAAGTGTTGAAAGATTTGAGGGGAAAATCCTCTGCACGATAACCGGAGAGATCTGGGATCAGAGTACTAATACATGGAGAAGAAAGATCAATAAAGAACTGCTACAGAAACTGGTCAATCAATATATCTCATGATATAAAGGCACGGAGGCTAAGATAGGTGGGGTATGGTTCTCGTAGCAATCCATTTAAAAGCCTCTACATAATAATGAACGTCCTTTAGAAGGCAAAAGCCAACGTGGAAGGCCAAAAAGTAGATGGATAGATAGAATCAACAAATATTCAATAGAGCTGCGTGCAGATAAATGGGAAGAAATAGCCCAAGACAGAGAGAGATGGAACAGGCTTGCTAAGGCGACAAAAGATCTACATGGTTTGTAATGCCAACAGAAAAAATTAAATATAATATTTATAGAAATTAAAGATCAAAGTAAAATAATATACTAACTTATAAATTATAATAACAAAATTAGGAAGGAAAAAGTAAATTAAAGTTGAATATTGATGAATACAAATAATACGATAATACAAGTAATCTCGAACGTATACATACCTATGTACGATATTTACATTCCCACTAGGGACATCGAATGAAGCTTTGTCCTCTACTGGTGGAAGGGAAAGAAAGACTTTAGGTGTTCCTAGCGCTTCTCTCCCTGTCCCATTACTGGTATTGGATAGAAGCCAGTGGAGACTGAGAGAGGAGTTGACAAAGACACAGACCCTCAGAACTAGAGTCATAAAGCTGACCAAAGCCAGAACATCAGTAACATATTCACGAAACATCTTGGGACCACTGTCGTTTTAACCTGCGGGGAGTATTATTATATAGATATATCGGATCTGGTTACGGACAGAGCTAGATGATTTGGATGATGAATAAAATTTTGGTGAAAGCTTGAGAATCTGGATAGGATGATATCAAAACGTGCAGAATGTTGAGTACATGAGGTAAGGTCTAGTTCGTGACAAATAGGTTACAGTACCGTCTTATTGATTAATTGTAAAGAAATTGTTTTCATTTGAAGTATGGGAGAATTCTGTTTAATAGTCTATATAACTGGCCAAATCGTCGGTTAATCCTTTGTTACAATATTAATCGAAATAATGGAGTTTTTTTTATTATTAAAACACTTTATTCAGAAATATTACAATTTGTCACAGTTTAAGGACACTTATAATAGAGTTCAGAGATTGCATTCATACCGTATATACAAAAATATAAATAAATAAAGTAATAACAAAAGAATAAGAAAAAAGAACAAAAGAGTAAAGAAAAAAAAAATATATATATACACATAAGTAAATAAAAATAGAAATAAAAGTAAAACAAACACCTTATATAAAACATACCTATATACATTATTTACAATTTGCCAGGTGATCTCCGAACCAATCCTGTCCCCTCCACATGTGGAGGAAAAAGGGAGGCTTAGGAGATCCCTACGCTTCTCCCTCAGCCACTTCACTGGTATTTTAAACCAGCGGAGGATGAGTAAGAGCGCTACAGCCACAGACACTCATGACTTGAGTGGAGAAATCTGGCCATTGCTAGAACTCCAAAATATCCATATTTACAAAAGGTCTCGTGGCCACTGCCGCTTTAACCTACGAAGGGGATTGTAGGGATGGGTGGTGCTTGATAGGGATTGTACAACGGGATTTGGGTGATGAGAAAGGTTCTGGTGAAATTTGGAAAATTTGGCTGGGATAAGATCAAGAATAAATGGGATATTAAGGTCATGGTGTAGGGTTTTATTGGTTACATAGAAGGGAGCATTGACTAATGTACGGAGGACTTTAGACTGAAAGGATTGAATGCGTTTGATGTTAGAAAATTTGGCTGTTCCCCATAGTTCTAGTCCGTAAGTCCAGATGGGTTTCAGTATTGTCTTGTAGATCAGTAATTTGTTTTCACCAGAAAGTTTAGAAATGGAGTTAAAATCATCAAGCCGTGCTTATTTTTTTTTTTTTTGCAATAGGCGGGGTTGGAGTAGAAATATTTGGAGTATATAACAGATTCTGGTAGGAAATCAAATATTATAATGATTTTATTCTTCAATCTTTTACAGTTTAAATTAGTTCAAAATACAGCAAATCATTGTTTATAAAATTAAAAATAAGACTATTTTTACAGGGTTCTACTGTTTTCCTTATGGAATATGTCAATAACACTCCTTTGTATCCCATAAAGAAAAGAAGCATCAAGGTTGTTTTCATTTCCTTACATTTAGAGTGTGTGCTTAGCGATTAGCAGCGACCGGGAATTCCAACAAGATATTTTATGACTTCCACTGACCTCCATCAACTCGAAGAGGAAGTTCGCATGCTTATCGCATCTGAATCCAAATTATCAGATAAAGGTCTAAAGGCGGGATCGAATATGGAAACCAAAAATAAAGCCATGAACGCCGTTCTATAGCATAATTAGAAAGAAAAAAGAGAAAATAAAACCGAAGTTGCATGACCCTATAGACATCTACATTAGCCATTGCATAATACAATCTCGTTTATTACAACCACTAAGAGCTGAAAAACGTATGTCATTCTCAATACATCACATTCTTTTTTTCATCGAGCTTTCATAATAGAATGACACCTGTCAAAACTCACTTAGACTTTCTGTTCATTTAATTAGACACAGTATGAATTTTAAATTGCGAGATGTCCAGTAGTGTTAACTACTTTATAATCTAATTAATTTGTTGAAAATATTATTTAATTACTTGAGAACCGATCAAGCTGCACTCAACGTTCCTTCAAAAAAGCTATAATTTTAACACTCACTGCCAACAAAAATTGCAATTTAGAACTCATATTACCTTTTAATTTCACTTTTATATAAATAAAAATATAAAGTAAAAGAAATATATCGATTACATGTTTTCAACGGAAATAAACGTTAAGGTTCTCGAGAGGCTAAATAACAAAGTCTCGCAAAATAGTCTGTTTGACATACGAACAACCTATCTCAAAAACGAAACTGAAATTACTTATTTATGGTAAATATAATCCTGAGATATTACTCTATATCATTGATTTTATACTATTTTTGCAACTCTCTCGAAAACTGTTCAAATAATTTTATTTAACTTGTTACATCAATTTAATGGACTTTAATATCAACTCTTTTGACCGAGTATGGCACGCCGGGCTTATTTTAAAACTTAAAACCCATCTGGCTCAATCCTTACACCTTGTCCTCCGTTCATACATTTCAGATCGTATCTTCCGAGTTCGCTGCGACACTGAATTTTCAAATTGCTATCCATTTTAGGATGGTGTTCCTCAAGGTAGCGTATTGGATCCCGTCCTTTACATCCTCTTTACCGCCGATATCTTTGTCTATCCCGATACCTTCCTGGCAACTTTTGCTGATGACACCACTATTCTATCATCCGACTCAGATCCTGATAAAGCATCCTTAAACTTTCAAAGACACCTCTCCCTGATTGAGCACTGGTGTAATAAATGGCGTATTAAAGTAAATGAATCCAAATGCCAACACATCACCTTCAAACTCCGACGCAATTCCTGTCCACCAGTACACTTTAATTCCAACCAGCTTCCTTTCTCAGACACAGTCCGTTATCTTGGCTTTCTCTTAGACAGGCGAGAGTCTCATACTAGACTTAAAAGACAGGAACTAAACCGACGAAACGGCCAACTACACACACTACTAAATAGAAAATCTAAACTCTGTATTGAAAATAAAATACTTATCTACAAGACAATTCTGAAACCTACTTGGACTTACGGACTTGAACTGTGGGAAACAGCAAAATTTTCTACCATCAAACGCATCCAATCCAAAGTCCTTCGAACAATAGTCAATGCTCCTTTCTATGTAACCAACAAAACCCTTTACCATAACCTTAATATCCCATTTGTCCTAGACCTTATCCCAGAAAAATTCTCCAAATTTCACCAGAACCTTATCTATTATCCAAATCCCTTTGCTCAATCCCTATCCAGCACCACTCATCCTTACAATCCTCCTCGATGGTTGAAGCGGTAGTGGCCCAGAGACTTTCTGTGAATAAGAATATATTCGAGTTTTGGCAATGGCTAGATCCTCCACTCAAACCAAGTATGTGTGATTATAGTACCTCTCCTCAGCCTTTACAGCTCTTACTTCGTAATACCAGTAATGTGGCTCAGCACGAGGCGCTGGGATCTCCTAGAGTCCTGCCTTTCCTTCCACGAGTGGGGAGAAAGGCTTGGCTCGGTGTTCTTCTGAATGAAAGGATTCTGTAAATATTGTATAATATGCATGTGTTTTAGTTGTTATTTTGATTTGTTTAGTTCTTTTGTTTAAATACATTTACTTTTATTATTATTAGTTTTTTTTATTATTTATTTTTAATAGAGTGTGAGTGTGATCTCTGAACACTGTTATAGATGTCCTTAATTGTGACAGAATGTAATATTTCTGAATAAATAAATAAAAAATATGTTAATTCCTCTAACTTAAGATATTAGTTGTAGTCTGATAATAGGTCACTAAACTACATTTGAATAAACTACAATAGCTTCTGCTTATTCTTTTTATTCAATTTAATACGTTTCGATCACTGATTTCTTAAATCAATAATGGGATCCTCTTCAGTTTTATTTTAAATTGAGTATCGACAACCCAAGCCGAGCATCACGCCGATAACCACAAAAATACCGCCTTCTAATAAGGACATCAGACTACTCCCTGTGTCAGAGTAACCTATATATTGTATTATTGTAAATTATTACTATATTATATTAATATAATATACTAGAATTTCCATATATACTATATTATATATTGAAATTGTTAAAAATAATATTTGAGTAATAAAATAAAATCATTTAAAGGGACACCGGTACTTACAAAAATGAACAAAAAATTGTTTTATTTATCATATTCTTGAAAATTTAATTCTTTATGTTGTATGATAATAAAAATGAATTTTTTTTTTGTTTATTTTTTTAGGAGATTTATTTAAGGTAACGTTAAGAATAAACTGTGTTGACAGATAAAAAAATATTCAAAAACAAACATTGAAATGTTTTCATAGGTTATTTTATATGTTACTTTTAGATTGCTCCTCAGTTCATTCAACTCCGATGCCATCATGATGTTTGAGTTCATCCTGATGAATACAATCGTTAAGTCTTGAACCTCGGGGTAATCATCCACAATTAATTTCTCGTCAACAACTTTTGAATTGCTCAAGTTAGGTTCCATCATTTATTTCTCTCAACGATTTTTTAACACATGAGATCACGTGTCTGTTGAATTCAGATATGTAATTGTATTTTATTATTATAAAATAAAGTATAGCTGATTTAAAAAAAAAAAATATATATATAGCTATTTAAAGAAAACGGAATTTTACTGAAAACCTTGTAAATTAAAACTGTTCTTTTAGCAAATGATTATAATTGATGTAACACAGTTTTCCTAGGCGGAATATGCTGAGGTAAATTAAAAAAAAATACGCTAAATAATCGTTTACTTTAATTGCTGATAAAAACGCATAGATTGAAATTATCACACATTTTCGAACAGGTATAGCGATACTGCAACATATATTTTTTAAATTGTTTTTTCAATAAAGTTGTGCAATGCGCGCACCAGATTTTTTTTTAAGCTACTGTAAAGTAACAAACCTATCTCAAACTTGTGATTTCAGTGTCGTGCTTCTTTTTTGTTTTTGAGATATACTGTTCATATACACACAGACCATTTTGCGATATTTGGTTATTTGGACTCAGAAAACTTTTTTTTTTCATATGCCTCTTGACTTGTAGCTTCCTCCATTTTGCTTTTTGCAGCTTTGGGCTGTTATAGGCGACCACTGAGATCGTTTAGTTCTCTTAAAGATATCCGGGAGTAGGTGGTTTACAATAACGGAGTGCGATCACAATCACTACCGCTTCATCAGGCAGTTTCCTGAAGGATGGTTTCCAACTCTTTGTAAAAATCTCCACCCAGTTTTTTTATCTTTTTATTATTAAATTACGCGAACGGAATTTAAACTCATGACATGAACTTATGCCTCTACACGTTGAGTGTATTTATGTAGACGCCTAAGCACGTTCAACCACCGCCACCTACTCAGAAGAACATGTACAGGCAATTATGTGAAAAACTCGAATCTGAATTTTTTCCCGATCAAAATACTTTCTTTTACTATATATTTCGAATATAGATAAGTGAAAGTAAAAAGTTAATACGTAGAATAGAGTGAATAAATGATCAATTCAATCCGGTTGTGGCAGCCAAAGGTGGGGAATCCTATGAGTGAGACATCCTACTTGCTGCTTGCAGTTTGGAAATAAGTGTTAGTGAAAATTGCATACTCAATTTAGTCACCTACTCGGCTAATTGTTTTGTTCACACGGGCTTAATTGCTTGCTCAGTGTGAAGGAGCCTTTCACCTCCCATCTACTCCTCTGCTGCCTCCCTGGCAGTTGTCCATTTATTACCTGTAATTGATAGATTCTTTTACAAGCATGTTAACTTTACAAACTCAGATAAGTTTACTCAATTGCATCATTAGTATTCTCAGCTTTTAATATATACATACACACATACACACACATACAAATATTATATAAACATATATACATATACTGCAGTACCTACAGTACATATAATATAAGCTAAAAGTTAATCATCTTCTGATTATTTTGGTGCTTGCAAGTAAACTATTCCAGAACACCAGAAAATAAAATGCCCATACTTCTGGAAAACACTCTTCAGATTTCCTGAGGATTTCGTTACATTTCAATCCTCTTGCTATTCAGCAGTGTCAACAGATGTTTTATAATAAACTTAGGACAATGTGGTGGCTATTTTATGTTATTCGATCACTTCTTTTCTTACCAAATACTATTTATATTTATATATGTATAGTTCCGGCTGTTTGATTTAAATCCCTGCAATTCATCATTACAATCCTACATAATTCATTCAACAAAGAGAACTCAGAGCGAAGCCTTTCCCCCCACTCATAGAAGAAAAGGCAGGACTCTAGGAGATCCCAGCGCCTCTCGCTCAGCCACATTTCTGGTATTGAGGAGCAGTTTTTGAAATGAAAACTTCTTTAGGCACGTTTTGCACTTTTTTGTTTGAGAGTGAATCAGATTCATCCGCCAGATTTTAACGCTTTGATAAAGTCGGCTAGAGTAGAATAATTGGAATGGTTTTAGAATTTTACATATGGTTTAAAATATCTCAGAAACTAAAAATCGGGCCTACGTGCTGTAAGCGAGGGAATTGTTCCGCTTCCTCTCTATAATAAGCCACAATTCAAAATTGTTTCTTGACGCGACGACGTGTTGGAGAGGCGAAAAGGAAAAAATAGTGCCCAAAACAAAATGATAGAGAGAGAAATAATTTATTTAAAGCAGTACTGCCCTAATATATTGGGTTGCTCGATACACACTCATACATACATACATACACTCATCAATCCTTTTTTTTTAGACATACAAATTATATACAAATTTCTTTTTCATATTACACAGCACAAACAATATCAAAACTATAATATACTAATACAAACAATTACAATATATTATATATACATATTTCGGTGAAACCGTAGCATAGCATGTACAATAGCATAGTACAAATGCTAATATTATTACAATAATGGAATTTTATGTTGACAACATTATTAAAAATATATAAAAAATAAGAAGATAAATAATACAAATGATAATAATAGCATAAATTCTTAGGCAAAATGAAAAATATATAGTAATATAACATTGCATAACCTTCCAACTAGAGATTTCCACATAACCATTATATCGTACAGCCGTTGGATACATCATAAACTAGTAAATATCACTAATTTAAATAAGTAAATTATAAATCATTAAGGACATTTATAGATTGACCTTGCTTTGATGTCTATATTTTATGCAATAGAACTTTGTTATGACCCTTAAATATTTCTTACTAAATGAAATTAAATTAATTAACCCTAACTACAGTACACCTAGGATACATGGATTATATATATATATATATATACTATAAATAAAAATAAATTGGACCGAATAACAGTAATAATATTAAAAATCTTTAAATCATGTATTTTCATTTGTGCATAAACATTTGAAGTATATCAGTTAACGATGTCTCACACCAAAAGCACAAGAAATCTGAATTATTAAAACATCTTGAAAACAGCTATTTTTGCCGCTTTCAGACCACTATGTGGCGTAGTTTCATTTATTCGAATTTTGAATTATATGTAAGATAATGCTAAAGGGACATTTTTGGAATCCGACTTTTATGTAATCTAAAACTATTTCCCCTAGTCAGAGCCTTAATAAGGAGACGGGAAAATTGTAAATAATTACAGTGAATGGGAGGCCGCTGGATGGTTTTCAGTTCTAGCAACTCACTTTTTCCACATCCTCTGTCTCATAACCACGCATTATTCCTCTCTATAATTTGTGTCAATGAAACTGACCAACGCACTTTAATATTTACAGACGCATTTTAATATAAACTTGCTCCACTTTTTGAAGATTTGCTAGATTAATACCATAAATATATCAAAAAATGATACCGGATGTTTTCGTGTTATATTGAATTTTACGTTGTAATGATACAGACTTTGGAAAAAAGTATTTTAAGTTTTTTTTTTTTTAATACTGTATTCGAAATAAAAATGATTTTGTGTTTTTAAATTACAGTACATTTTAATTAAAATGAGTTTAAATTGTTTTTATAAAAATTATTGCAAATACAAAATATCAAAAGTATCTTGTAATTGTATGTTGTATTCTTTTTTTTTTTTTTTTATAAGAATACAATCAGCCACTCCAGGAGGGCTATAAGTATTAGTGCTAAAAGGTATATTGTATTAAAAAAAAAAATACAAATATAAAATTCCTAGCGTTCATCTAGTGCCGCTTTATTACTGATTTAAAACTATTTAAACTATTAGAGAAGGAGTTGATCGGGGGGTGCGGTCAAATAAACCGCAACAACTCCTTCTCATATTATATCACGGTCAACCATCTCTACATCATTATTTAAACTATTATTTAAAATTAGCTTTATTTTTGCGATAAAATGGGTTATGAGATTAGAATATAGTGAGTATATTTTTTTAAATAATTAACCGTTTACACGTCGCCCTCTAATTCAAGTAGAAATATTATTTTTTTCTGTAATATTGGTCTCAATATGGTTCAGTTTAGATAGTTTCTAAAAAAGAATCTAAAAAAAATATTTCCTTTGAGCTTATCCAACTTGTTCCAGAACTCAAAAAATGTCAGGTTCAGGTTATACAAAGAAAAACAAAGAACTTTTTTCTTAATAGTTTTATTAGAATATTCAATACAAGGATGGCTTTTTTTTTATAATATTGTTAAAAAATTATTATTATTATTGTATTTTATTAAGACAACATAATTGTTTGTAAAATAATAGAAACGCGTATGTAAGAATACGGAATAAAAAAAAAATGTTATGCTAATATACGATTTACAATCCGTGATATTGAGGAAAACAATCAACATGAATGTGTTTCTGGGATCCTTTGCATTGATATTATGTGTCGGTGCCATAATGAAGACACCTTCCTTTGAAGCCGAAATGATATAATTTCCACCTGCCTTACGCCTGCTAGGGGAATCGAAGTCTTTGAACCTGTCCGCGGACCATCTTTCCGCGGTAAAGCCTAATTTTAAACCTAATAATTTTACTTAATTAACAGATTTTACCTAATTATTATAAAATGTGAGTAATAAACGCGATGTAGTCACGACATGAACACAGTAATGACTGAGAAAACTAACACCAAAGGATGTTTGGCATAGCAGTCTAATAATATATGTTCTAAGAGACTAAAAAATAATTACCCAGTTTTTCTCTATCGGCAAGAAATTATATCAAAAATGAAAATCTTAGAATAGTAATTAATATTTCTATGAATTTCCTTGGTCAGTTTTGTACTAAGAATACAAGGTAAGAAACAATGAATAGAAAGAACATTTCTACAGCTTGGACCTTCCATTGATTTATTTATGTGGAACATTAAAATTAAAATTAGTAAAACTGGTTCTTAGAATTTTTTTATTTACATTTTCTACAATGCATTATTTTCAGTAATCCATTAAACTCAATTAAATGAATATTTAAGTTAAATTTCATTGCTGTAGTATTAACACAAACAAATATAATCAATACACCTCTCGACACAAAATAATTAGAAACTTTAACTTTTTATTTACCTTACCTTCTGGAATAATGGCATGTAAAAGTTTAACTGGAAATAAAACATTATATTCTATTAGCATTTATTTCTTAACAATTTATGATAAAAGTGAAGTTTGTCAAATTAATTTTATTTAAAACATTGTCTACGTTATTACGTAAATTGAATCCTTCCTTTTTCTTTGCCGAAAATTACTTGAAAATAATATTAAAGGAAAGTCCTTTATCGGTGTCTCTTCCGTATCTTAGCAATTCCAGATCGCATCAGATATCATGCTCAACATTTTCCTCATAAATCTTTCGATGCTTCTTTCTTGATTGATAGTTAGTTCAGATTTCGCAGCCATAAGGCTTTTAGGGTTATTATTATAAATATAAATTATAAATATGGCTTTTAAAATTGGCTCCCCCAAAATGTTAAAATATAACCATGTCTTAATAAAAAATATTTAATAATTACCTCTTTAAGTATTATTGTTCGTGTAATTATATTTAATAGTACTTAAAGAATCACTTAAACTCTATTTCATATAGGTAGTTACTTCCTTTCCTTTTCTTCCTGAGTAATTATCGTAATATATTTTTTAAAAAAAATCTTTCTAGCTGAAGCCCCCTCCAAAAAATAAATCCTGGATCCGCTAGTGGCTGGTAATACGCTAGTCTATTTCATTCAGATTATTGAGGAATCGTATTTGAATTTGTCTACTTTCGGATACGATTTCTCTTCAACGCAAATCCTGTTATTGGGGTGGAATTTTCGGCGTATTATCATATATTTTGTTTAATTTTCATTAATTTATAGCATTTAATCTAAATACTTTAATTTAATTTAATTAAAATCCACTTTAATTTAAAGTGTAAATTAAAATACTTAATTTTATATTATTCATTAAATATTAAGTATTTTAAAATATTTAATTAAGATACCTTTTGCCCAGGCCTGGCTTAGACTCCAGGCCTGATAATCTCGAACACCTGTTGATTCTAGAGCGGCAATAAAGCTGCCCTGATTCATAAATTACTAACGCTCTGAGTAGAATTTGTATAAAATTTATTCGTCGTCCCCCAAGGCCCTGCCTAAGTTACATATGGTCATCACATATCTTTTAAAAAAAAAACGGATCACGATTCCAGGTCAGATTATACGGTTTAAAGCCATAATTCTTAAGCTCGGTTGCTGTGAATCACCTCCGGTATGCAAACTCTGCTTGCCACTTCAAAATAGCCTTAAACAACGAGAAGATTCAAAAATTAAATAAAACATTACTACAAACAACAAGCAGAATATAATTTCACTCTTATATTTGTGTAATGATATGCCATCGTAATATGTTAGTGCTTTTAAGGCTGGCCCAACTCATGATAAATAATTTCCTTCATATTCTAAGCTCTGGCGTATCACCTAAAATTGTATTCTCAATTACTCCAAATTTATTCATTTTTTTATTCATTCAAATGCTTAATTGAAAAAAAACAAAAAAAAAACTGTACCGATACAACCCGGTACTTCGTAAGGAAGTAATGTTTCAAGGCGAAAGGTTGTGCAAAGAGGTGATTGGGCTGAGATCACGCTTAATAGCCAGGTTATACCCCTTTATTAATTATTAGTACCCACTTTATGGAGGCTGGGTGTGCCCCAGCAAGATCCTCCGTCCCCTGGGTCGATCTACGCCTAATATGACGGAATAAACAAGTACCTGCCACAGGCGGACCCTAACCAGATACTTTGTCCATAGAAAGTAAGTCTCTTACCAACTGAGCTACCCATGTAACCTATTAATCATTGTTTTTTAATTCTAAAAATCGCACATGTAATATAAGTTTTCATCATCTTGGCGTTCCAGCAACAGTTCTAACACAGAAAACATTAGCAACATTATTCTAATATTATAACAAAGAAACATCTATAAACCTAGAAAAAAAAATAGTATCTAAAGTTCTGAATTATACGCTTTCACTGAAGATTTTAAAGTAACCAACAAAAAAATGTCATCATACCTAATAGTATAGTATAATATAGGAAATCCATTGTTCAAAAAATAACAAATTTAAGGTTCAATGGTTCAATGGGTTTCAGGTCATATCAGTTTGCGTGGGAATCAACAAGTTGACAACATAAAAAACCGAGTTCAGTAAGAACAAAAAATGCAAAACTACTTTTACAATAAGTTGCCAGGTGGGTTAAAATGACTACATTGGTGAATGGTAGGACAGATATGGCCTGGGATTCAAGATCGAAAGGCAAAGATCACTACACTATCCAACCCAACTTCTCTCAAACTCTATGGTTCTCCACTACTGTAATACTGAACAGAAAATAAATTAAATAAGACACAAGATTTAGAATTAACCATTGTCGTACATTAGCACTGATTAAGGTTAATTAAAACGATAAATCCCTTTCTATAACTCAATCGAGGACCCATTATATATTATATAGAAATACAGTAAACATAATAACTACAGGAAAAAATATTCCTTCTAGTGTTGCCCAAAATCGGTCACCTAAATGTTGCAAGACCAAGACCAGGACTGGTAAAAAAATCGATTTTTTAAATAAAAATAGTTATTAATACTTGACAATCTTAGTTACTATATCTAAATAATTGGTATAACCAATATACTTTTGCATTTAACTACTCTAATTTTTGATTCGGGCTTAGTTAGGTTTCGCCTATCTAAAAAATTACAGTAATATCTCTATAGTAATAAGCTAATAAGTAACTGCAAGGCTGTTGTGAGACTCTTGAGCAAGACCAAGACCATGACCAAGACTCAGTTTGCACGACCAAGACTCGTCTCGGTCTCGCATTTGGGTAACACTAATTCCTCCATTCAAAATCAAAGCGTTTTCTTCTAAGGGCTTATAAGATCTGGAAAGGGATATGATACAGTCTCAATGTGTATTAATAATATAATGCAGAATAAACGTCTAAAACATTTACATCATTACAAACAATACACATTTCGATAATATAACTAAATAAGCAGTGTAAGACCAATGGAAGACTTGACCCAAAAAAATAATAAATAAATAAATAATAACTCTTACTTCTCAGTGAGCAATCACAATGTGGTTTCCCTAACTCTACCTTATATGTAACTTCAAATTACATTTTCTCAGGATTTAAACTATAATATTTTAGTTTATGTTTTTCAACGGCAGAATTAAATACTTTGTTTTGATAAGCATACAATTTAAAGCCTTAAAATCTTCACAAAACAAGATAGAAAATTGATAGTTAGACAAATTCCCAACCACCTCCTCTGTTCCAGCTAACGCCTATTCGCTTCACTCGCTTCCAGGGAATATTTCTTTTATTTCTACCGTCCTTCCTCTCCGACTCAATTGCACTATGGTAGATCAAAGACGCCATGATGGATTGCTACGAGCTATATGCCCCGCCCCTCTGATAAGATTGTGGCTGACTTGTTTATCGTAGCTGTGACGTTGCAATGGACATGAATATACAGCAAGACAATGAGTGAAATAAAGTTTGTTTTTCCAATTTATTTTTTCAAATCAAGGGAAATTCATTGGAATGTTAGGAAAGTGCTATTTAGTTTTATTGTAGTTGTAAATCTGATACACTCGACGCCGTGATTTATTGCTAGCATATGGCCGCTAACTGTTTTCTACGGCAAGAAATAAAGAAGGAAATAATCATTCCTTTCCGATGTCGTCTATAAAATATCCAAAAAAGGATGTTCTTGCCTATGGTGTATTTTTTCACCTTAAATGTTACACCATCAGTACGATTGCAAAAATACCAACAGCAAAGAGCCCTAACACTGACTGCATTCAACTATCTGAAATATTGAAAAAATCGTCGATTTTTATACATCGCTGATTCCATTTATTATTTTTAATGAATTACTTGTTTATTGATAAATATTACAATCTGTCTAAATAAAGAACAGTAATAATACAATTACAGTAATAATAAATAACAGTAATACAATTACAGTAATAATAAATAACAGTAATAATACAATTAAAATAAATAAATAAAATAGAATTAAAATGTTCTTTAAAAAAAAAGTAATATTATAAACACCTTAGATTCAGGCATACCTATTACACTGGATCGCCCATGGGAACTCCGAACCACACTTGTCCCCCACTTGTAGAGGGAAAAGCGAGGCTTCAGGAGATCCCTGCGCTTCTCCCTTAACCATTTCACTTATATTAAAATCCAGCGGAGGCTGAGTAAGTGCGCTATAACCACAGACACTCATGACTTGAGTGGAGAATCTGGCCATTTCCAGAACTCCAATAAATACATATTACAAAAGGTCACGGGGCCACTGCCGTTTTAACCTGCGAGGAGGATTGTAGGGATGGGTGGTTCTAGATAGGGACTGTGATACGGGATTAGGTTCTGATGAAAATTGGAGAATTCGCCTGGGATAAAAACGAGAATAAATGGAATAATAAGATCATTATGCAGGATTTTATACATAGAAAGGAGAGTCGACTATTGTACGGAGGACTTTAGGCTGGAAGGATTGAATACGTTTGATGTTAGAAAATTTGTTTGTCCCCCACAGTTCTAGTCCGTATGTCCAGATTTAGTATTGTCTTGTAGATCAGTAGTTTGTTTTCAATAGAAAGTTTAGATTTTCAATTAGATTAAGTAGTCTATATAGCTGGTCATAACGTCGGTTAAGTTCCTGCCTTTTAAGTCTAGTATGCGTATTCCACCCATTTATTTAGAAAGAGATGAATGGCTCAAAGAGAAAGAAATTGAGGCAATGCAAATTAATTAATTAATTAAGCTTAAACTGTTAATTATAACAGACCGCTGTACATGATTTTTTTATATGAAATTATTAGCACCGGAAACATCTCGAATGGCTTCATCTCATCACAATCTACAACTTTTTTATTTTCAAACATTCTCGGGAATGGGGTGTTCTCAATCTAGAGATATGTAAACTTGAGTGAGTAGGTTTATTTTTATTTATTTCTTGTGAGCAATAAAAAAAATAAGTAAAATGTTTTAAAATAATTAATTTTAAACTATCGATAAAGCAACTGAACTAGATAAATGATGAAGGAAATAAAATTCAAATATTAGATTATACAAAACAGCTTAAGAAATAAATTTAATTTTTTTAGAGAGGGGAGCCGAAAGTCTAAGGCCAGCACTAGTACACTCTGCCTATGTAATGAGATATTAAAAACTCATAAACACGCATTTTCTTTCACTTGAATCTTAACATACTTTTATAAAAACAAATCTTTAAAAAAGGTGACCTACAAAAATATTGAGCCGTTTGGCGTGACTTCCGCACACCATTTCTGAGAATTTTCTTAAATAAGAAAATTGAAGGTTACAATAAGATGAAGCCATTCACGAAATTTTAAACGGATACCAATTATTTAATAAAATATATGTGATCTTGGTTGGTTTTGTCCTGTCGATACCTTAATTGACGAAAGACTTCGATCTTTTAACCTTACAATTATATCATAATAATTATTTTTCGTTTTCTCCTTTACAAAACTATAGAATCAACATCTTGATTCGTCTATCTTAGGATGTTTCTTGTTTATTGTTTCCAGTCCTCATACCAGACTGAAACGGCACGAAACCGAACGACTATTCCACTTACGAGACAAACGCTCTAAACTTCCACTCACTTACGAAAGACTCATATATATATATATATATATATATATATATATATATATATATATATATATATATACATATATATAGATAGATATGACTATAATAAGACATATTGGATTTACGGAATCGAGCTTTGGGGCTCTACTAAACCATCGAATTCATCTCGTATTCAATCATTATAATCCAAAATCCTTCGGAAAATCCTCAATGCACCTTACTTTGTCACAAATAAAATCATCCATGACGTTCTTAATGTACCATATGTTTCCGATTTAGCCCAATCTAGATTCCTATCCATAATAAACTTCTGAACCATCCGGATCCTCTTGTTTCCAATCTTGCGTCCTCTTCTATTCCTGATAACCCTCTGAGACGTCTGAAAAGAAGGTTACCTTCTAATATAGAACTTTAATTTGAGTTCTACCAACGGATAGCTTCTCTTCATGTTACCAATGTCATGTCTAATTGTTGTATTTTTCATATAATACAGTTGTAAATTTCATGAAAAATAAAATAAAAAAATTGTTTCCTATATACGCATAGCTTCATGAGGTTTATTTTTATTCTGTCTATTGTCATAATTTACGTTCTCAAACATATGCCTTCTTAACTGTAAAATTTAGGTTTTTAGACGCCAACAAAAAGAGAAATAAAGAAAATTTTGCCTATAAAAATGAAAGAAATACTTTTATTTTATTATAAATTTGATAATGCGAATTTAGAAAAATGAAAAAATCTTCTGATACCATAAATATGTCTGATTAGTTAAATAATAACATTTTAGTTTTCTCTTTTATTTTTACATATTTTATTCCTTTAACAGTAAAATAATAATAATTATTATTTATTTAAATGAAATATTGTGCATTCAAGCCAGTTGCGGTCTCCAGGTAGTTGTCGGAGACTGGGCGAACCGGCGACTGCAGGCGCTTGCGGGCCCTAGTTTGTAGACCCCACAGCTCAATACCATATTTCCAAATGGGCCTGATCATGGTAGTGTAAATGAGTTTTTTGTAGAATATTGGAAGTTTAGAGTGTTTGTCAAGTAAGTTTTGTAGTAGTCGGAATATGTTGGTAGTTTCTTGTCTTTTAAGTTTAGTATGAGGATTCCAGGTAAGGCGTTTGTCAAGAAGGAGTCCTAGGTAACGGATATGTTCGACAGGGATCAGTGGTATATTGTTAAAGGATATGATAGGACAGGATGTTGTAGGTTTACGGCGAAGGATAAAAGTAATTTCTTGGTATTTGTTTGGATTAATTTTAATTCTCCAAATTGCACACCATTGTTTAATAGCTGAAATGTGTGACTGCAAGGTTTGTGATGCAATAGTTGGTTCATTATTGACAGATAACACACATGTGTCATCAGGATAGGTAGTGAGGAGGGTTGAAAATAAAAGATAAGGAATCAAAATTGGTTAACTAACCTACCAAGTAGATAGATTAGTCTCCCCTCCACTCTTACCACAGCCTCCTCTCCACTTCTCGTTATTGAAGCTTGGTTTTCGGGATTTTTTGAAACCCGTCTGTGCATTCCATCAGTACATCAATCTTAACCTTACGATCAATCACAATGGTAAACATCATTTGGAATACCATTTTTACTGACCGTGTACGAAGTACCATGGGTTATGAAGTGGGAAAAGCCTGACCGTTAAACGGAGGTGCTGACTAACCGTTTAACCATTGATCAAGAAACAGCTCATGTTGAGTACTACATCCAAGTATATCTGTGGTTTTTTGTAGGACAAAGATTTTTAAAAATTGGTTTATATATTTTTTAATTTCTAAATACATGTATTAGAACTATCCAGGGAGAAAACTTTATGCAGTAGTTTAATTGACTTAGGTCATCCACTGGAAATAAAATATCAGACCTTGTTGGCTGATATAAGATGCAATCATTGGCTTGTTTATACGGCACTTCCTTGACCTTTATCACCGCATCGCACTGGGTATTTATCACAGACGCTGAAACATAAACCTTGCCTCCATTAAAGTAAGGATTGGTTTGCACCCAGATATCCTGAACTTGGAAGGTATCTTATCAGTGAATTTATCCCATAGCTTATCGTTCTTCGTGTATCTTATTAACTGTATATCTCACCTATTCACTTTTAGTAAATTCATTAAAACTCTTACCTTCCAAAATGTCTCCGTTTTACTCATTTTAAATTTTATTGTGATATAAATACTCCATTTACATATAAACCTGTAATTGAGTAAGGTTCCTAGTAATAATAATGATAATAATAAAACTTTTTATGGTCAAATGGATTATTTACGACTAATCATAGGCGCCGAATTATGAAAATTATTTGGGAAGGGGAGGGGTCACCAAACTTTTAGGTAGGCTATTTTGTTTGGAATATATCCTATACTGTATAAGTAATATATTCCTATATGAAAAATTAACATCTAAGGTATTTATTGAGTTATTTCAAGCCCTTCCTGACGACAAAAAAGTGTTCAGTCACACTTTAAACTAAAACAATACAGCATTTTAATAAATTATTTCTTTTACTGTTTAGGTGAGTTTATGAATCCAAAATATCACGTCATTAAATTCTACTATACCTGCTACTAGATAGATGCAGTCTTGTGTAATGGAATTGTAATGTAAACGATCGATATGTTCATGAAGTTCATACTACAGCAATTTGTTGGGGTCTGAGCTGAGCCCCCCCCCCCCTACCATGGCAGCATTGGGAGAGTCAAGACCCGCGAGGCCGTAGCATTCAGCGCCTATGCGACTTACACAAGCTTTTTTGATTTTATAATTATTCTACTTTGGTCTACATATAATTGAAGCATTTTTTCTATTGTATTCTTGAATTAAATAAGTTTTATATTTACAGGCATGTGCCATCAAAAATTTTGACGGGTGCACGTTTTGACGGGGTTATGAATTTTCGAAATTAAAATTTCAAAACTGAAAGTATCCTTAGCCTATGGAAAAGAAAGATTATTCCATGGAGATAATCATAGATACAATTTACAATTTGCCGATGACCAGGTCATTATTGCAAATAACGAAGAAGATGCTTCCTTTATGATGAGGAAGCTGCTGGAAGCTTATGCGGTAGTCAGCAAAACAAAAAGTGAAAACATGGCATTCAGCAATAGTAGAAACTCCTCATTAGATGTTGGCGAATGGGATTTGGCCCAAACTGAACAATTTAAATAATTAGGCAGATGGCTTGCGAAGGGGAGTAACAGCAAGAAAGATATTGATCAAAAGATCATACACACTTTAAATTCGTTTTATGTAATAAAGAAGTCAGGCTCCAAACGAAAAAGAGGCTATACCATTCCTTTATTGTAAGCACTGTTTCATATACCTCAGAAACCTGGAAGATTTCGACCGACTCAGCAAGAAAATTTTTATCAATGGAGATGTTATTCTGGGAGACGTAGCTGTAGAATATCAAAATTACATCATGTTCCAAAGAATGCCATTAGGGATAAAGTGAACGAACACCTCAACATCCTGTACTCCATAGAGAGCTGAGTTATTGATCCAAGCTGAGTTGGTTTGGGCATGTAACCAGAATGATGGACGACCGATGGCCTAAAAGAATACTTCAGCATGTACTTCATTGGAAAGGAGAAAGAGAGGTCGCCCGGAAATGAGATGGTTGGAAGGTTTAGACGAGGCTATAGCAACAAGAGATCTCTTGGAGGAAGACGTTTACGATAAAAAGAAATGGCTACAAAGATTAGGTTACGACATGTGACCGTAAAGTGTTATAAATAAAGTCGTTTATAGACATAAATTTCAAGCTACGGGACTAGGGGAAACCAAGGAATAGACTGCAGCAATTTTAATTCTAAATGATCTACGATTTATCTAATTCTATTTATCTTCCACTCTTTTTTTAAAAAAAGAGAACAATAAAATATGGAGCGAGAGCCATCGATTTTGGGCGGAAGGAGTATCAACCCTGAAAACTATACAAAATTATTTTATTACTTGCTTATTCTAATGGAATATTAATTCTATCATAGAGCTCTAACTTAGTGCCGAAATATTTTTTATGTTATTATTTCCTCAGTAAATATTTTTGGTAGTATTGACACAAATTTATCACTAACAATTTTTTGAAATTACTATAAATGTTTAAAATAAAAAATAAGACTCTTACGTTTAAACGTTTGTAATCCATATCATTCTAACTAAAAATATATTTTCATAAATATACAAAAACTATACGAACAATTAAATTTAAAACAAAATGATTAATGACGAAGACTTTATTTAAAATGCATGCATGCATTTCTTTGGGTGAGATTTAAATTATAATAAATTGCTGCGGTCGTTGGTTGGATTTAATAACACGTGTTTCGCTTCTTATTTATGTTTTGTCCCACTGGGCTGCTTGTTATTTATTATTGTTTTGTCTGAATAAAATCACACAAATTTATTTTAGCCGAAAAACTACTATCTAAAAAGTTCAAGAAAAGTCATTCGATATTTCTAAATCCATTTTTCAGAGAGATAAAGATACATAAAAAACAAATTTTTTAAAAATTTATTATATACAAAACCCTGCCGATGTTATGAAAGATTGAAGAAATACCAACCGCTTAGCATGATGGAACTACTTAATTGGTATTGCATCAACTGCAAATGGTATAACGTAGCTTCTCAAACCCATAATCATGTGCTATAATGTTCTGGGGGTCCATCAAACATTCGAGTCCCGATCCAATCATAGCTGACGTCAAACTGAACGTACCATACACGCACGTTTGATTCTGCACACTTGTCTACTGAGGAGTTGGTATGTGTAGGTACGCATCGGAGTTCCACTTAAAAAAACTTTTTAATATTAAATTTATTTACATTGATCTCATTTCTTTAAATAAATTAATTGATTGTATTCTCCTACAATACGTGACGTACTCTCGTTGCCCGGGAATATAACATTAAATACATCATAAAATAACAAAAGCGAAACAATAAATTATGAAAATGTATCAAGAATAAAAAAATACCATTCGCAATTAAGAAAAAAAAAATTTATTACTGTGAAAATCTATTTAAAAATATAAGAAATATTGTTAATTCAATGCCCTTTACAACGAAAACAACACATGTATACATAAAATTATATAATTATAAATTCTTACACTCGGTTGTCTTTGAAACTATTTTATTGTTTGAGATAACATTATGTTCCAAAAAAGTGCTATACAATATTTATAATGAGAAAAGAGTTCATTTACGCCATATTGACAGAAAAAAATAAATAAAATAAAAGCAAAACAATTACTACATCATAATAAAAAAAGGTGTTAAATAACACCTTAAAAACAGACATACTAATATACACTATTTACAATCAATCAAGGGAAGTCCGAACCAGCTTTGTGTGTAGGGAAAATCAGAACTCTAGAGATCCCTGCTACTCTTAACCGTATCACTTTTAATAAAGGCCTGTGGATTATATTTGAGATTAAATATATAGCAAATTATAAATTCATAGAATATTTCGTATGATTATAATAGGCGTTCAAGACTCCATTGATATCCAACATATAATAAAAAAAAATGGAATTTAAAAGGTGAATTTCGGTGAGGCACAGCTATGTCGTTTTTTTTTAACTCATATTAATTTTGTTTACCTAAATATCTGCTTTCGAGCTCATAAAATTCTGGAATTTTTAATGGAATGAAGTATATTTTTTCAAAACTCTTATGGTAAATTAAATTATAAACGATATTATACCACTGAAACTATCAAAAAGCAATAATCCTTCTCCCTTCTCTCAGAAAAAAGCAAGCGATTTTTTTTTCAAAAACGAATGATAAGTGCTATAAAAAAATAAATTCCTTAGAGACCATTTGGCCATTTGCAGATCTCTACTTTAAGTATTTATTGTGATAATCCTATTTGAATATAAACCCAAATTTTGATTCTGTTAAGAAAGTCGGGTTAGAATTCTCAAGTGTTGTGTGTGTGCTTGATGCCGATTCATTGTGGACAATGAACATAATATAGTTATGGTTTTTTTTTTATTTGTAAGCGTCGTTCTCATTCTATTTAAAAAAAAAAAATCCAGGGAGATAGAATGATATTAGTTCAGGAAGTAAATAATGTATTTGTATAATAAATATTTCAATACATAATAGTGAATGTACTGTATCCGGTTAATATAATTGAGTTGGTTAATAATTACATCGCGACGAATTAAATGGGTTTGTAAAATTGTTGGACTTGGTAACTAAAGAATTCCTAAAAAGTTAATATTTGCTGTGCCGACTGGTAAACATCCGAATGGTAGGCCGAAGCGAAGATGGGAAGATTGCGTTAAAAGGCCGATTTAAAGGCATAGGATTTGGATGTTGACTGTTGGAAGGAGGTGTGTAATATTGGTGGTCGGCATCGAACCTTTGGGTTCGCTAAGCCTTTTATTATTATTATTATTACTAGTGGAAAAAACATTTCAGACGTAATGTCGTTATTCAGGATAATATAAATTAGCCGACATTTCGAAGTGTTTCTCCAAATTCTGGATTTTTTATAAGGAAAATTAAATAACATAACATCAAACTAAATAATCATAAAATTGTCAATGCCACTAAAAATAAAAAACATAACAAAACAAATTTTTTTTTTTTAAGAAAATAACTATTCACCTAGAATTATTATTGCACTAAATTGGTAGTGAATGTCCTTACATGATTCTGCAATCTATAAATAATGTTTTGCATAAAAAACTAAAAAAATTAGTTGTCAAGTTTGTATTTTTCTATGCGTGTAGTCTCATTTAATATCCACGTTACACATTATTTTAAATTAATTAAATTGTGCACTAATTTATTATTTTAATTGGCTACCACTCGCATATTTAATTAATTCTCTAATAACATATTACTTTTCTTTTTTTTTCTTAAAATTCTACTATTTTATATGTTTAAATGAATAAATTATTATTTCCATTGCATATCTATTTTTTTTCTGCCCGCATAATGAATTTTTAAATTTACTGCATGTATCTAGAAGTTTACTGGATTATTTATATTTTTTGTCTTATAATTAGCTTCAATCGTTTTTAATTTTACAACAATATATCCTAGAGAAGTAATAATTTTAGTCTTTTGTGATAAAATATTATGTATGGATTGTAAGACTATGGTGTAAAATCCACAATCATTGTAGTGCAATAATGATTCCAGATAAATACATAGTTATACATTTAAAAAAAATCTAATTATGTTTTGTTCTGTTTTATACTTTAAATAGTGTTGGTCCTTTTATGATTATATATGTTCTATAATTTTACGACAATAAGACTTTAACTTCTAAAATCCTTCTGGAGCTGAATTACGATGTACTAAAAAATTTTATTTTTGAGATTAGCGGCTTTCCCTTGTGACAGATCGATATGTTTGTCTCTATAACAACGCTTCAGAATTCATTTTACATAAGAATCCGACATAAAATAAACCATATAACCTCGAAAATTCTATAATTATGTGCGCTGGAGAAACGTAGGAGATTATTTGTGAAATAAATGGAATTTTCAGGAGATAGTTGTGCCATACCAATCTACATCCAGATATTTCAAAAAATGTTGATTTTAAGGGGCCTATCAATCATTTTTTGAGCTGTATATATAAGTATATAATTATCTATAAAAATTTTGATATAAAAAATCTATCCAGGCATGAATACATTTTTTTACTATCTATTTTATTTTGTTGTATTAATCCTGGTGTTTTCTTGCTGTTATTTGGAAGAACGTCAGTTTCTAATTTTATTTAAAACTTATAATATGGCATATATGTTCTATTAAACGTTCTTTTAACTTGTAAAGTATTATACAAATATTTTTAGATTAATAAATTCTAATAATATTTTTTTCTAATAACTAACTCCACTTTAATACATTTATCTTACTTTATTATTTTCAACAATTACGTTTCAACCCTTAGGGAAAGAAAACCTTACTGTAATTAAAAAACTAGGCTAATTTAAATAAATCCATTGGCAGAACTATGGGGGGCTTTGTGACTGAAGCCCTCTCCTCAAAATGTAAAAATATATTTTTTTTTCATTGGTTCAGTTGTTTTTGTGAAACACCTAGGAGAAATTCAACGCAAACATAACATGTTGCAAATGTCAAGTTATTAAAAAAAAAAAAATTGTGTTTAAAAGCATTATTGTTAACATGATCACTTTTTTGTTTTTTTTAAAGTCCTTCCAGGACCACTAAAACATACATTTATATAGTTTCTTTCTTTTTATTCCAGATTAATTACAGTTATTTATTTACTTTATTTTATTGAAATTTACAACTGTATTACATGGAAAATACAATAAGTAAATGTGATATTGGTAACATGACATGTACAACTTGAAGAGAAACTACCCATTGGTAGAACTCAAATTACAGTTATTAAAAATAAATAACCAAGTCCCAAAATTAAATTCTGAATACCTCTACTGTCTAATCCTGTATTTATACTCAAGAATATTGTATGATAAATGGAAAATTAAGAGAAATGGTTTTAATTACATTGAAACTGTTTCCTTTAAAATATCCTAAAAGTTGAAACGTCGGTATAAAAAATAATCTAGTAAGACAAACGAATCAAAGTGATGTTTATTATTAGATAGATATATTTAATTAATGAATGTATATATTTTTAAAAATCCATGAATGAGCAGGATAATGAAAACGTTACCGGTGAAATTAAATAGTCACCTCAAAAATTTTCAAAAAAGGTTGGGATGAATTTAACTAGTTATTTTTTTCGATTGAAAAGTGTAGGAACGATTCGAAGTTCCATTTTGTGGACAGGCATCCATAAATCGCTTACTTATTAAGGCTTGTAAGTACTAGGAAACGTTCGCGAACGAATGCCTTCGCGAAAGGCCTATGACACTAAATGATCTAGAGCAATCGATCTCCTTCGCAAACGAGATTTGCGTAGTGTTGAAGCATCTTTAAAATATATTTTAAGTAGACCCTGTATTCTAACTCCATTATTAGTTTATGTAGCCCTCTGAGCAGATATATATGTATATTTTTTAAAACATTGTTGGCTATATTTATATATGGCTATATTCATTTATATTTATAATGATAAAACACATAGATCCTTCATACAACACACTTGATATTTTTTTTCTTTACATCCAACGTTTAAGCACATTTATCAGTTTCAAGGGAAGAAACTTTTAACAAAAACACCACTCCCTAATTTTATTAACAAATTAATTATTTTCGTAATCTATTATGTATTTACAAACCTTACATTATAAGATAAATATAAAATCTATCTAATACTGAACCTCACCTAATAAGGTTTAAATAAGCATAATCTTATGAAGTGAGGTTCAATATTCAAAGCATGGGACAAAGCCAGGTTTATTTTGTTTTCTTTTTTAAATATTTCTTCCCTTAATGGCCTGAAGGTCTGAAACGTTTGGTGCAAAGAAAAAATAAAATATGCTTTAGATGGCTTGCTGAGATGTATATATATATATATATATATATATATATTTTTTTTTTTTTTTTCTTCCTTTTTTCTTGCATATATGTGATCTTGTTTCTTTCTGTTCCGATTATTCCCGAATTTATGTGAACGTTTGCAGGTTAACTATCCACCCATCTGTTAGATACTCAAGGCTTTACGGTAGCTATATGTTCATTAATAGTAAATCATTTCTTCCTCTAAATTGGTTATTGTTTCGTTTTAAATTGTCGTACATAATCAAGTGTGTTTCTCCATGTATGTATTTATGAATGTAAATATGTGAATCTGTAATCTGTCGAACCAAGGCAACAAGCTCATTAAAAAATAAGTTGCTTCCTACGCAGGAGTATAGTTTGCGTTTTTCAATATTTCTTAAACGTTTTACATTCTGTATGGTTTCATAATTTATTTTTCAGATAGCAAATTTTATTTTTATGAGGTGATAGATTGAGCCAACCGTTAACAAACTATCACAAATCGTAACTTTACCATCCTGCAGGATCCGGCAATCCGACAGGAGACTACCAAGGAAGATATATACTACAGGTCTTATCATGTACTGGTTATAATTAATGGATACCGTATTATGCAGACTATTCCACTCTCTTGAATAATTCATGAGCTGATATTTTAATTATCCACTGAGGGCTTCGCTTGTAAACTAACCTGTTTCACGGCGTGCATGTAAAACTTATTAAGTAAAAAGTAATCATCTCACAGCAAACTACAAATCTGTTAAGCATTTCTACGACCCATATCCAGGATATTACCCATTTAAATTTCTGTGACTGGCCGTGCCGAGCTCGATATAAACATTATAATGTATATGCCATCGATTTAAATTTAGTGAATGCCGTAAAAGTCATTGAATGGCTACTGTCGATTAGGTTTATTAAACAAATGATTTATAAAAATGAATTACTATATATGTACATATATATATATATATATATATATATATATAATATATATATATATATATATATATATATATATATATATATATAACCAATTTAGAGGAAGAAATGCTCATTCTGTAATTGTTAGCTAGTATTATACCAGATTAGAACTAGATAATTAGTATTTACCGTGACTACGTTTTTTATTCAAAATAAATCTTTAAAAAAAGTCTTGTGTGTTGCATTGAAGTTATTTAAATATATATATAATATTATAAAGATGTATTTAATAAATTAATTTTTAAAAAAACATAAAAAATTAATAAATAATATTATATATATATATATATATATATATATATATATATATATATATATATATATATATATATATATATATATATGACATTATAAAGATGTATTTAATAAATTAATTTTTAAAAAACATAAGAAATTAATAAATATAAATAAAAGCAAATGTTACAAGGTATTATACATATAATGCTCGTAGTTAACAAAACCCAATGGATACACAACTACTCCACATGTAAAATTACTAAAATTGAATTAATTTGTTATTTTTTAAAATTTAATTTCTTTTTGAGTTAATTTTGTATGCTTTTTTTGTATAATTTTGTATAATTTTGAGTTTTTTTGTATGCTGAATATATATATATTTTCTCGCATTCATTATAACCCGCTGTTTAATATAACCTTCCTCTACTCCGTTTATGCTACCACACGTAGAATTCCCTTCATTATGCATTTGGATAGCTTGGTCAAATGTTTCGGGTAAATGTATATTTTTTTTCTTTTTTCATCTCTTTTTTTTCTGTACTGATGATGAAAGAATTGGCGAAGCGTAGGCAGGTTAACTAGGTGTATATTGTAGAGACTCAAAGGTTTATGGTTTCGATTTTTTTTTTTTTTTCATTTAAATCCAAAATATTTTACATTTATTTTAATTTTATATTAGAGTGATTAATAATGCCATATTTTCTATTATTATTATTATTTTTATTTCTGTTGTTGTCAAATACCGTTACTTAGTAACTTACCCTATGTGAAAAGGTGGTGACAGGAACGTGGTAAAGTGTATAAGGACTAATTTGAGCGCAAGTGATGTCATCTGTTGTAAATTTTATAACTAATTGCACCCTACATGTAATTTAAAATACTTGTTCAGTGGTTAAAATCACCTCCTGCTGGATCCAAGTAGCCTCTAGGAATAAAATTTAATGAAAAAAAAATTATCGGAAGAAATCTACTGTAAAAGTTTATGATGTCAATAATAGTATCATTTTTTTTTTCGGTAAAATAATGATAAGATATAACCGGAAGATTTCAAACATATCCTTATGTGTCTAAAATACCAGTATATGTATTACCTATTTTTTTTTTTCATTTATCTGTATATCCTCCACGAAATTAAGTTCAACCCGTCCAGACCTGAATTGAACCATCACCGCTTTTGACTAGAGGTTGCTATGGTGACGACTTAATATGACTATATGAATTGTATAACTAACCAGTCATCGCAATCCAAGAGCCAAGTAAAGGGATTTTTTTTTATGGGGTCGGTTCAAAAATGAAAAATATAGAGTTATTTAAATATATATATATATATATATATATATATATATATATATATATATATATATATATATATATATATAATATTATAAAGATGTATTTAATAAATTAATTTTTAAGAAAACATAAGAGCGAGAGAATCACTTTATTATCATAAAATGGTGCTGCCCAATTACATTGGGTTGCTAAATACACAGCATACATATTAATCACTACAGACAATTTTTAAAATAATATTTAATTAATAAATACATATAATATATAAATAATAAATACATTAATAAATAAATAAATAATATATAATAAGAAATTAATAAATACAAATAAAAGCAAATGTTACAAGGTATTATACATATAATGCTCATAGTTAACAAAACCCAATGGATACACAACTACTCCACAAGTAATAAAACTAAAATTTAATTAATTTTTAAAGTAAATTAAAAGTTTTAAAAATGATACGGGCGTCATTAAAAGAAGATATAAAACAATCGGGAGGGCAACTATCGCCCTTCAAAGATGAAGCCGTAAATGTTTAAAAGTCGTTGGTGGTATTTTCGAAAATTTATTAAACTAAGTCTTCGATTACCGAAATGCTAATACATGTATGAAACATTGTTTATTAGCAAATAAAATTTAAGCAAATGAAAATAAGGTAAGAAGGTATGAGCTTTTTTTTATATTATTTTCTTATGTGCAATCGTGGAGTTTGGCCCATTCCTCCCGAATCACTCTGCATATTTTAGCTCCCGAGATTTTCTACCTGGATTCTAGCCTTAGCCTAGGAGGTGGAAGTTCACTGCCTTACGTACTCAAATACTCCATTCCTATTTCATTTACATCTAAATGATAAGTAACGTATACACTCAATTTCAAAAACATATGATACCCTCACTTGACAAAAGTTTAGAAATGCCTGCGTTTTATAAATAAAATTGAATGTGAGATGGTTTGGCTATTAGCCGGATGGATGGAAGCTGGTTGTGTAAAGTGTGTTTCTCCCTTTCTTCTAAATTGCCTCCTCAAAGCCAGAGTTAGCCGCTACTAAGTGCCCTCACTTCTCCTCTCATTGAATATTAAAATCCTCATGATCAGATCCAGTTAAAGGATTTCTCTACTTCGAAAAGTTCATCTATTTAGGTAAATAGAAATGTTACAACAGCGATGAGGATAACTTAGCTCGCATAGATGCGGCCCGGGTAATGAGTAGACAAGGATAGAGAAAGGAACAGGAGAGAGAAGGATATTGTTTTTAATGTCAAGAGAAACTTAGTCGTGTGTCGTTTTGTTTTATTGTGATATATTACTACCTTCATCACGGCCGCTTATTAGCATCGTCTCCTCATGGAACAAATAACTCTTCTTTCCTAAAGCCATTTCTGCAAATCCGGGTGCAACACCTTGCCTTATTAATATCTAGCTAAAACGTTTTAGACAGCGTCAATATGTTAGTGAAATCGACTACTACTGTTTCCCGTTAGGAAGCTTTAATTTTACTATTAAATATCTCGCTGCAATTTACTTCATTTAAAATAGCTCATGGGAGTTTGATCGTATATTATTTATTTTTAGTACAATTATTATTTTTATAAAAAAAATAATTTATTAATAATTAACAACACTTTCTTTCAACCCAGAAAATATAGAAAACAATAAAATTCTGTATTAACAATTGTTAAGACCAATCACTATTGTCCATAATTATAAGTGAGTCAAATAGCGCCATCACAATAATACAGGTCATCATGACAATTCCATCTACTGGCAATCTGAAAGAGATTAGCACTAGCCCTACCTGGTGACCTGGAACCAGAAGGGCCAAAGTACAAGACCTGTTCCAGTCTGAGACTGAGACTACCCAAAAAATGGTCTCCATGACCAAGCATGCTAAAATAATGTCTAGCTAGACAAACGTAAAGAAGTGGCCGGAAGAGACAGCATGGATGCCAGAACATACATAGCACAACATTAAAAGAAGTCAGCAGGCCAGACCATAATACTCAGATGTATTCTCAGAATCCTGTCTCTCAATGGAGAATTCTACAGCATCGTTCACCTGCCAAAATCTTCATCTACCCGGTCAGCCCATTAATAATAAATAGTTTACCTACATAATAATCCTAATGCATAATTTTTTACCCCATAATCAATAACTGCATATATAAAATCTGTTTTATTCGTCAATATATATTTTATGTTAACCTTAATTTTCTCATTTTACACCATCCACAAGAACACTCCCTTCTGACCAAGTAATAAGCATCCAGGTTTGATTCCCCCTACTTCGTTATTAAGGAAGGTCTGATGCCCCAAATAACAATAGTAACCTTTATTTAGTTATATCACACATCTATTTAAATGTAACATTTCGACCTTTTTAGCCATTTTCATACACATTTTTATATACAGTTTACCACCTTAATGGATATTTTTTTGGTCTTATATTTTTTTTTTAAATGTTCTTCAGTATTATCTTTTAGACAAAATTTTCTTTTTTGACTGTCAATCCTTGATGGTATTTTTATTATAAAAACAGGAAACTCTCTTATTACCAAATACATATTTAAAAACAAAGTAAAACACGAAAACCAAATACCAAAAATCCTAAACTAAACAAAAAGTATACATTTCATTTTTATTTGGGTTTTTAGGCAAAATTTATTTCTTATTTTTTAAAAATGTGTTGTTTTTAAAATCTTTAATTTCACATAGACTACTTACTTTTTTGGGGGAGGGAGGGGAGTGGAAGACCCAAAGAAGAGGCTTGTATTTCAATAGTTTAAAAAATATTAGTATATAGTTAATATTAAATTATATTATTTTTTTTTAATCTAATCGATTTAAGTTAATAATGTAATAGAAAGAGAAAAAAAAATAACGAAATCCGATGTGCATTTTTCTTTCGATATTACGATATTATCGAATCCTTTCCTTCGATGCGATATTGAAAGAAAAATTTCGATACCTATTGATATCAGTGTTATCGCAACATCTCTAGTTATAACACTGGAATAGCGTATTTAAAATAGCTATATGCCTGAGATGTTACAGCTTTTGTCCCTGAAATCTACTTAAAATAGCTTTAACGAATTTGACTAAATTCGTTATATCTATGTAGAATTACATGATCCATAATATCATTTAGGTCTCATCAAGAAGGTTGTCCTGTAAGCACGGGCGGATATACGGGGGGGGGAAGAGGGGGAGGGGCTTTCGGGCTGAAGCCCCCTCCAAAATGGTAAAATATAACCATGTTTTATGGAAAAAAATATTTAAAAATTATCTCTTAAAGTATTATTGTTCGTGAAATTACATTTAAAAGGACTTAAGGAATCATTTAAACACCATTTCATATAGATAGTTAGTTTCTTTCTGTTTTTGCAAAGTAATTATCGTCATTTTTATTTTTAAAAAAAGCTTCCGGGCTGAAGCCCTCCCCCAAAATTAAATCCTGGATCCGCTAGTGCCTATAAGTAACTGAAGTAGGCATTTCTCTCTGAGAGTTTGGGCGCGCGTGGCCCTGAAATTTCAAACTGTTCCATCCATCTCTCATAATTGTATGATTCTCACCCCGATGAAGGTGATTCCGACGACGTGACTAAAAAGTACATCGAAATTGGAAAGTCGTGCCAACAAAATCTCGCAAGGACTAGTTAAATTTTCTCACACTGAATTTTTCCTTCGCATTCTTTCTATGTTCTAAATTTAATCTTGTAGCAACACGAATAACTCATTCTGTTTTCAGTGTTTCTTTTCATGGGGGTCACTAAGAAGTCTAGAGCTGGGCAATTAGCACTCAGCCCCGTCAGTATAAACTGTAATGGTATTTATCTGAAAAAAAAAATAATATCGAGATTTATAAAATATAAATCCACTTGTGATTTATTAAGTCGCGAGGAACAGGATTCCTCAGTACCAAGAACTTACATGGAATATTAAAATATGGAAGTCATGATGATCGAGCGTGTTAAAGCATAACATTCTCGAGTCAGCGACACCACTCACTACTGAGACGAGCGTATAGGTTCATAGGCTCTAACTTACTCGGAAATTGCAGTATACTGATCAAATTTCGTCGGTTTACTTTTTTGAAGATATTAAATTTGAATTTAAGCCATTTGGTTGGCAAGATGCATGCATTAAAAGTAAAATATACATTTTTATTTTATCTTGAATTTAATTCTATAGATAATATTTTTTCTGTTTAAAAGTTATGTGACTATATATGAAATATTACATTTACGATAGCATGTTACACACCGGTATACCACTATAATTTTCTAGTATAAAATAATTATAAATTAAATAAAATAATTTATAAATATATGAAATTTCATTCAATTAATTTTAAACTCACTTTTAAATTCACTTTCAGAAAACAAACTTTTCGTTTCATGTGATATAGTACATTTATTCAGTTCGTAACCTTGATATGATGAAATTGGAATCTATCAAGAAATTTTTTAATATGTTTCGGCTATTATCAATCATTGACTAGAAGGATCAATAGGAACTAGAAAAGTTTAATCTGTCTACTGTTATACATTTTCTTCATTGACTATCAAAAGTAAAATATTGTATTTATAGAAATGTTAGCAATATTTTTAAACATGAAAAACAGTTCTTCATTTTTATTTTGAAAAGTTCATTTTGATTAACTTAAAACAAATGTTCTATCAACAAAATATTTTTTGACATTATTGCTCTAACTTATCGATTGGTACTTATATCAGATACTTTATATTAAATAATAATTACTGCGAAATAATTATTTCATATAATGTATGTTAATGCACTGTATGTATCACAAATATAAGTATTTCATATGAAAGAAACATTTTTAAAATATTCGGGGGAGATTGTTTAAAATCCATGGCTTGTAGTTTGTATTTTAAACATTAGATTGTTCAGATATTGTATTATTTATTACCTATTTCATATAGACAAGTTATTGCCTCAAGAATTTTCTTCTAAAAGTATTTTTTCCTTATATATAATTTCTACATCTTCGAAATCGAATCGATGTCCTTTCTCTACAACATGTTGTACCAATGCTGTTTTTAAAATTATATTTTGGATTATTTTTATTGTATAAATTGTCCTTTTTCTCCATAATATATCTCTGGGCAGTCCAAACAATCGATTATATATACCACTCCTGCATTTTTGTTTTTATCTTTAATATTATTTAATAAAGTTTATATTTCATTTGTTCGTTTATATTCGAATTTATAATCTGGTACATCATTAATCTTTAATGTTCTGTTTAGGCTTAGTGATAATTTATTAATATAAGTACATTTTTTGTATTTAATATTATTTGTGACTCTAATATATCTGCTCATATTTTGAGGCTGTGAGATTGAAAAGGGTTTTAATAAATACATAATCATATATAGATTAAATATGATGAAATATAAATATCTAAAGTTAGAAGTGTATAATAATGAAAAAAAAAAATACATATTTTTTAAAACTTAGCTATTAACCTTATGATATGTTTATAATTTGGGCAGTATAGACAATTAGATGTCATTTAGTCAATAACTGGGTCGATAGTAACTCCAATAGGCCATAAAATAAATTAAGTAAATAAAAAGTAATGGTAGTTACTCTAAATTCAACGTCCTCGCGTGTTAAATCCTCAATAATTTCCAGGGTGCTTGATTGGTGCAAGGTCTGTGGAGCAAAATTGTTTGCAATTGTTTGAAATGTCGTAGCAACTATGTGTGTTTTTAAAAACCGATGTTCCAGCTGTCTTAGGATTCACTAGAAGATATCCAATTCTACCCAGCACATACCATTAGGTTTGAAAAAAAAAATATCGGCAAGCAAGCTGTAAGTATTGAAAAAGTGGTTTTCATTTCTTCTCCTCTTATCTTACATCAGGGCATTATTAATGCGATAATTAAGTTAAAAATTGCTAGGCATGAAAGGAAAAAAAGAGAAACGATATAAGTTTGTCACATATGCAGTAAAACTTCCAAATTTTAACTTTTGCTTTTTCTGCTAACGCCCAATAGCAGCGCGTTAGCTCGCCCAGTATGCGCCGGTTCGAATCCAGCGGATCCACGGAGTAGTCTACCTTTCCACTCTACTTAGAATAGGTTTGGTAGTACCTCTATAACAACTCCTCCCCCTCCCCAAGTATGTCAAGAGTGGCGAGGTGTGAAAAAAAAGTTACGAGAATTCCCTAATTTTTTCCATTAGAATGAAATCGAGCCTAGATTTACATAAGATATGGAAGCCTTGTCAGTTCACTTTATCATACGAAAAATCAATGATTCATCACACATTGTGAATGTGAAAATGGGCATATGCTAAACAGGTGCTCACTCACTTTGCCGCACGACAGAACATCAAATAAAGCATGAAGGCTAACGTATGAGGTTGCAATTTATGAACCACACTTGTACATTTTCTTTGTCCAATATTTTACACAGATAGGACGCAAGACCTAACTGTTTTAGTATCGTATTATTTTATATGCTCATTTTCTCTGGATCGAACGATTTATATATATATATATAAAACCTGAGCGCTCTGGGATCAGAGTGCTAGCGCATGGAGGAGAAGCGATGATAGCGAACTGCTTACAGAAATTGGTCAATCAATATCTCATGATATGATGATAATATGTAGCTCGAAGCAATCCATCAGGAAGCCTCTACACAACAATGGATGCATCAATAATTGGCAAGTGACCACGTGGGTGACCAAAGACCCTGTGAATGAATCGAATCAAAAATGCTGCTGCAAAAACGAATGCACAAAACTTGAAAGCCCATAATAGGCACAGTTGGAGAAGGCTGGTTCAATCTGTCAAAGATCTACAAATTCTGTAAAACCATAACAAAAAAAAATACTGGGCAATTCAGAAGGATGGATTGCTCTCAAGACAATAATAATAAAAACCCATATGTTCTTATCTGATTTTCATTTGTTTAACTTTTATGGGCTAATTACAAATATACCATATTTCGTACATGTATTAGCATTTCGGTTACCGAAATCTTATACTAATAAATGTTCTAAAATACCTCATACAGGAAAATACCACATTGGGTTGCCACGACTGATCATGTTTCCCTTGGAAGACGAAACCAAAAATGTTTAAAAATCAATAGGTGGATTTTCGAACTTTTATTAAAATAATACTTCGATAACTTAAAGTCTGATATAAGTATATACTTTATTTGTAAAATTTTGTTTATTTGTTTCCAGCCAATAAAATTTTAACAAATTAAAATAGGGACAAAACATACGAGTTTTTAAAAATTATTTTCCTGTATGAAACTAACTGCTGGAGTTTGCCCCGTTTCTCCAGACTCATCCTGCATATTCTTTTTTTAATCTACATTACATATGAAACTAATATAATAAAAAAAGAAATGAAATATTTTCCAACTCTAGTTTCATAAATCAGCTACTGAAAAATGAAATACCTGAACTGATACACAAATTCCGGAGAACCTTGGAAAGATATTCATATCTATAAGAACTGGTCCAAAAAATGTATCCCGATAAGGATAATTTATTTATACCAAATTAGGAATTCCCGGTTTTGTGAAACAGACAAACTTGTTTCTATGAAGGATGATGTCGATTAAATAACGAAATATCTGTTCAATAAACATGGTGAAGTAAGAAATATTTTACTATATATTTTTTTCTAATATCTGGGTTGTCATCAACTCATTTTTATAGGAATTAAAGGTTTCATCCGTTTATTTATTTATTTATTTTTTGCAAATTTCACATCTTTAGATTTTTCTGCCAACTGTTAGTCTCTAAATCAATACTATTACTAATACGTATGGTAGATTACTCCATTGGTGAATCTACAGGGAGGCTTTCGGTTCGAAGCCTCCGATAACATGTATAACTCTTTTCTATCTAATCCAATTAATAAAAAATAAATATAATTTAGAGTTTTGGCCAGGCAATTATTTATTTCTTCATGAGATTCGGTTGATGTTTGTGAGTGAAAAATGAGGTTGATATTTTCATAATATCCTAGAGTTCCCCTCAACTGCCACAATCTATTATAGAACATTGCAGGTGTTGAGTGCACGTTAAGCTATAATTATCAAAGCAGCACGAAAGTAGCGCCATTTACTGGTCGTTTTGAAACTGTCGCCAAGTTTCTGCGTAGAGAAGAAGCAAAGATTTGATTAAAAATTAGAAAATGTATGTTATTCTAAATAAAATGAACCTTGTCTGCCATTCCAGAGGCGTTGCTTTAAAAAATAGCGGTTGATCTAAAGAACATTAGGTCAGTAAAATTAGGATCGAAATGGGAAATATATTGTGAAAAACGCGGGAAAAGATTTTAGTTTTTAACTTGTATGTATGAATTAAAATTTGTAAAACACAAAATTGCTGACGCGGGTCACTAAGGGAAAACTTTTTACAACCAAAAAAGCCAGATTTTTAAAATCTTTTTTCTGTTTTTTCACCTATAACTCCTAAACGGTGCATCAAAGCGAACACTTAAGAAATTGAAGGATGGGAGGAAATTGCGTATAGTTTGAGGAAAAGAAAAATAAAATCGCAAATAATTTAAGATTTTAAAAAACAACACAATTTAGCTTATTTTAGACGCTCAAACGTCTTATTTAAATGGTTTTATCAGTGACAGATTCTACTTTACATTGAAGTAAATTTTGCCAAGTTCACTATAAGAGAAATTGTCAATTAGTTAAATAAAATATTTTGTATTTATCGCTTCCTATTCAACAAAAAACGTGACTTGCTTAAAAAAACAACTTAAATTTATCCCAATTTTCAGCTGAGAACAGGACCATTTTATATAGATTTTTTTTGTAGCTTTGGAGGTCTGCTATCACACCTTTAAATATTTACCTCTAATTAGGGAACATCCTGTCTACATAACGTCGATACAAATCGAATATGAAACATTTCAATCCTACACCCTAGCGATTGTATTTGTAATAAAATATTTTTTAAGACCGAATACGAAATCCTCGAACATTCTTAAAAGCACATATTAGTGTGGAAATCAAAATATCCTCGTTGTTTTGGCTATATAAATCGTGATATTGGTGTCGTGATTTTCAAATACTATAGTTAGTATTTGTTTCGACGATATAAAGAGGGAGGGAGTGAGAAATTTAGTGTATTGAAGAATAACATCAACAAATAGGGACATGTAATTCCAAAACTTCATTCTCTGACATGCGAGAGCTGCATTGTCCAACGGACCGTAAAACATATCATACAAGACTGTCCTATATTTGAAACGGTTAGGAAAAAGCTGGACATGCCAAAAAGCTTGAGACCAAGACGAGTCTTGGTCTTGCGCACTCAGTCTTAGTCTTGGTCTTGGTATTGCGCAAGAGTCTCGCATAAGTCTTGCATTTAACAATTAGCTTATTACTTTAGAGATATTACTGTAATTTTTTATATAAAAAAAATTCACCTAAGCCCGATTGAATAATTAAAAAAGTTAAATTCAAAAGTATATTGGTTATATCAATTATTGACATATATTAAATAAAGTTGTCAAGTATTACTAATTATTTTGCTTTATTTTTTATTTAAAAAATCGATGTTTTTACCTTGGTCTTGGTCTTGCGACAGTTAGGCGATCTTGATCAAAAGTGCAAGACCAAGACTAATTTTGGGTAACACTACCTATAGGGTAGAGGCAAAAAAAAAAAAAAGATTCAAAACAGTCAAATAAAAATTTTTATTTATTTATTTCCAATTGACTGTTTTGGTAATAGAATACCATTAGGGAACTTTTTTTCCAATCATAAGTAATGTAAATATTTTGTAAGAAAAAGATATTCTAATAACAAAACTGTTAAATAAAAAATTAAAAATTGGTAGATGCACTCTACTCTTTTTGGAAATCTACGCCTCTAATGCTTTGAATTGAGAGAAATAAAAATAAGAATTATAGAAACAACAAGTAACAAGCCGCAGAAAACAAACTGACGTAAGGTTTGATTACAAACAGTGATTTGGACTTGAAAACTTCAGTCTTTATCTAACAGTAGGTGCAGATACTCCCTTTTAACTAGTCATAATCAGCAATATAGGTAATTATTTTAATTCTTTTCGTAACATAAACCATAGTAGATGTAATACCACATATATGTCACATAAATAGATTATTATAACAATAGAAACATATCAGCCCTTAGGCCATTTTCAAGGGAATAAATCTTTAACAAATAAAACAATCACCATAGCCTAATTATATTTGCTAATTATTATTTTCCATTAAATATTTCATTTTACATACCTATTTTAAATAATTAAAAATCATTATGGACTGAATTGCGCTTGTCAACTTCATTTGATTAGTCAAGCACTAAAACCTTCCTCTATAAGGTTATGTTTATTTTAAACATAATTACATTGTCAACAATCCCAAAATTATAACTTTCTTCATGTATTGCTAAACTAGTTCATAAATATTACATTAAAATAAATACAATCACAGGACTATTAATAATTTATCCTTTTAAAATAATTTTTATTTTTGACATTCAGTTTTATAATTCAATACACCATTTTTATATTTAAAATTTAACATTAATTATTCTTTAAAAAATACCTAAACAAGTACCAAACTCATTATTTTTGCCTTTCCATACATTTATAAATTAATTTTGCTTATTATTTCCACATAGTTCTGACCTATTTTCCCTGAATCCTCTTTGAAATTAACAGTACAATTTATGTTCTCTGTAATATACAAAGCTTATAAAATTGTTCTCTTGCTTGTGTTTTTTTTTTTCTGTTTTGTAGAATTTGAACCTTCTCAATGTCAAATCTATGCTCTTTATTGAATGCATGTTGCCTTGTTTCTTGGTATATTGCTGTACAATTTAAACATGCAACCTTATGCACTAATCTTGCTAGATAGTTTTATCCTTCAAATTACTATAAACATTTTTAATTTTGTTCTTAGGTCTAAAACTTAAGACATAATCTCCCACAACATAATCATTAAAAGACCTCTTTATATCTTCTGACAATCCCTTAATGTAACTACAACCTTAGTACTTTTTTTTTACTTTTTTCTTTTGTCTCCTCTATTCCCACTTTATATGTTATTGACATGTTTCAGTTCCCAAAATTTCTTGATTAAACTTTTAGCATATAAATTCCCCAAAAACATTTCAAAAACTTTTTCCTTTACTTTTCAATCTCTTAACATAAGTTATTTCAATAACTTTTTTTAAAAAAATGTGTTATGAAACGGATGACAAAAATAATAATTTGTGATTACACAACCTGTGTATTATTTAATTTATTGTGTAGAATATATTTTGTTGTGTATTATTTATTTTGTTGTGTATTATTTATTTTATTGTGTATTATTTATTTCGTTGTGTATTATTTATTTTATTGTGTATTTTTTATTTTATTATCATTCCACTTTAATCTGTTATTTTACTTATCTTGTATAGTACTTTATCTTTTTATTTATCTATATATATATTTTTTTTTTATTTATTTATTTATTTTCCTACTTTGGTTATTTATATTTATTTTCCTTTCTTATGTACATATTGTGTGAATGAACACTATAGCCCTAGTACCAATGCCCTTCATTGTGTGGCAGACTGTAGTACTACTCAATAAAAAAATAAATTAAAAAAAATCACGCAACCAGTAGCGTTACTTTATTTTCTCGAAAAAAAAATTTGATGAGTATTTTTTTAAATGTTGGATAGATAGATAATTATTCGGGTATTGACAAGTTTTACAATATCTTGTTTTCCTATATTGGCGTTAATGTGATTATTACTTCTTATCCTCCTATGTGGCGTTCAAACACTCAACCAGTCTGCCCATCTTCCAGGCTTCCGTAACTATGTTTCCGATGCATAGGTGATGCATGACCGGTCTGATCGCGGTTTTTAATAAATATTTATTGTTATTTGGAACTAGTATTGCCGTAGTAAGGAGCTGCTGTGGATTAATTATATTAACTGTTTGCACTTTGAACCCTTCTACGCACCTTAAAAAGTGACTAAAAAAATATTCCTGACGGTAGGAGAATTTTTCGAAAGTGAGACAGCCCTAGAAACTTTCCCGCCTAATTGCTACTTCTCGGAATCCTACCATTCAGATTAAATTGCGTTTACATAACACGAGAAAAATATTTACCTTCGTCCTTCAAGATGCAAGATTTAATGATTCATAACCTAAAAAAAATAGAATATAATCTTTGTGATGTCTTATGACAGTAGATTCACGCTGACAAAAAGGAAAAAAAAGATACTATATATTGTTTTCTTCTTTTATTATATTATATATATATTGTTCATAAAGAGAAATGAATTGTTTTCAATAGGGATGTAGAGATCTTCCCCCATTAAAGAAGATATAAATAGTTATAAAGGTGTCCGAAAAATCAGGCCGTTGTTTGTATAAACATTTTTGTAACACTTGAGGTGCCTAATTTATTTATATTTATTTTTTTGGAACTTGTTTATTAAGAAATATTACAATCTGTCTCAAAGGACATTTATAATAGTGTTCAGAAATCACATTCACACCCTATATACAATAAATAAAAATAATATATATAAAGTAAACACGAATAAAATAAGCTAATAATATAAAAATAACACATAATACCTACACATATCTATATTAAACCACGAACTTATGTAGATCTATTTTAATTATTAATAAATATATGATGTGAATGTGCTCTATGAACTCTACTATAAGTGTCCTTAATTGAGACAGATTGAAATATTTCTCAATAAACAAGTTTAAAAAAAAATACCTATATACAATAAGGCGATGGAAAAGCATGACTCCAGGAGTTGCGGCCTAAATAAAAAAAAAATATGAATATGGTAGCCACTGGGTTTTTGACATGGCTTATTTGGATAAGCAGAATTCTATTATATTTAAAAAACCAAGATTATAAATCAATTTGTTTTTTGAATTATTATTCTCCCTTTAGCTCATACGGGAGTAAGCGGTCTCTCGAATTCTTGCCCTGAATTCTTTCCATAATATCTCTCCACATTTCTTTCTTAATGTTTCATAAATCCAAACCTTCCCAATCCAACATTTTTCCCGATTAATGGAATCCCCAATTCCTCTAAAAACGTTTTCGGAATATAAATTGTTTTAGTTTGGCTATCGTAGGATTTTTTTATTCATCTTTATTATTTCCAGTTCGTGATTGGAGGCACACTTGAAGCCGCCCGATAACATCTCAGGTGTCCCAACTGTAGCAGTATCAAGTCGTGAACAATTTGGCTCACAGCTCGTGAATTTGGTCATTTCCGAATTTAACAAGAATTTTTTAAATATTAAGATCATTAGTCGTAACCGATGTTCGTTACTGTATTCTTATGATAGGCGTACAAATATTAAAATATATAGATATATAATAATGTGCGAGATATAGCAAACAAATTAAAATAAAAGTACACATAAAATAAATAATTTAAATAAAAAATATCGTAAAAATTTACACAACCTACACCGTATAAACTTTTTTATTTAAAAGCTAAAAGTGGGTAAACACATTATATTGAAAGTTTTTAATTAAATTCGTTGTAAGAAAACAGTTACTGTTTTAGATTACTAATTTTTGTTTTGTATTACTGTATTGTATTACTTGTATTGTATTACTGTTTTGTATCGCTGTATTATTGTATTGTACTTATTTTTAGTAACCTCGTTTATTGTGTAAAAATGATTTTTTTCCAACGTTCGTATTCATGATAATATTTAAAAACGACATGCCGACAAACGCATCAACACAGGCGAACACGTTAATAATATTTTATTTTGTACAAATTTATTTTTATAACTTCACTAAATTCACAGAAAATATGGACTATTAATGGTTGAGAAAATAGATAACTGGCAAGAAGATGTAACAAAGTGAAAACATATTTTTTTTTTATTTTAAACCTCTAAACTTTGTAAAATGTATGTACATATAACCTATATACCTATATAATATAACCTACAAAATAAAGTTGCGTTTAGATCTGAATACTTTGTCGAACCACGTTTTTTACATAAATATCTGAATTTCAATTGAATATTTCTCAAAATTTGTTCCCACTTTTGGAAATCACGACGGATTTTTGACAAAAATATTGATTTATTTGTAGGAAAATGTAGAATAAAATCAAGCTATCATAGCACCCAATGCAGAGAAGTAAAAAGATAATTAATGAAGTTTCAAGCTTTGATCTAGAGGATTTCAAAAAAGTTGGTTTTCAAATAGTTTAATTTCAAAGAGATATTGAGATAATACAAAACTCAGCTTATAAAGAAGGAAACAATGGCAATATAAAGGAAATAAAGATCAATTAATTAAATTATCTTATGACTTGAGTGGAAAGCAAATGGGTATTCATGAGTTTTTAATTAATATATTAATTAGTTAATTTAATGAGAGAACGACCCCTTTCTGAGAAGTAAGTTGTAGGTTAAGGCCATTGCAAAAGTTTCAGAGGGGCTTTAATAATTTTATAAAAACGGGTCTATACCGTGGACTATATCCTTTACATGTATTCATCAAGAACGGATCGAACAATAACTCTGAACTTCCATCTCAAAGCCATGTATGGTTGCATGTTTTTCAGACACATGTTGAAGTGCTTACATACTCATTTTCATTGTTTTGTTTGCTTAGCCAGTTGCGTTACAGTAATAGTTTCTCTTTTTAGAATTATTTTTTCGATGTGGATGTTCCTTTTTCTCGTGAAGGGTACAATAGTTCCGTTCCTTCCATGTTAAGTCCTTGATCCAAACACTATTTCCAAGCGATACTGAAGGCTATTTAACCAAGGACGTTCCTTTTCATAAGATTGGAAGCATGCTTTCCTCCAATTATTATTACTAGGTCATGTGCATAACATTTAAATTTAATGGGTTTGTGTGTTCGGGACTTATCGAGTAATCCTTTGTACGCCAAACGGTAGACAAGACTTCAAATGCAGGACGGTCTTGCATTGATCCTACTTTCTATTTTACTAATCGTGGCTATAATAAGTACTCGATTAGAATTTCATTAATGCAGGAGATTGTGGCAGAACCAGCTTCTATTCTCTTTATGGCTTTCACTTTGGCATTATGTGAGCCGTTGTCAAACCCATCCTTAATACAAAGTGATAGTTTAGAAACTCGTAGAGATCGTATTTAGTTTCTAATTACCATTTTATTTGGTATCTATATTTCAAATTTCAACTCAAAATACCTATCGCTGAAGAATATGTTGATGGTATGTTTATTTTGGGCTGAATTCTGACCGGTTTCTATGACCTGCTAGTCTTCTGACTTCCTTTTAATAAAAAGAGATTAGGAGGACACTCCATTGAAGACAAAATCAAATCTATTGTGTATTTAATTATTACAAGAATATTAATTGTTTAATAAAAAAAATTAGGATCCATATTCAATGAAAACTATTTTTTTATTTATAAAATATATGTTGACAATTAATTTTAATCTATATTTCCGTTTCATCACTAGTAGTAAATATTACATTGTTTTCAAACATTAACAATCACACATGTATTTAATGAACTTAGACCATAAGATGAAGTGTATGAAATTAGACAAATGCAAACAAGTTATCAACAACTAACAGATTATTGAATCTATTTATTCACTAAAACTATGTTCAGTTTGCGCAGACTCTTTATATAACTTTTTTTCACTTCACGCCCAATTTATATCCATTAGCTGTAACTGATCCTTACTTCTAAAAAAACATTTTCTATCTTTTCAACAAAAAAATACTTTTAAACCTTTCTGCCCTAAAATATCTTTCTCGTCTTATTCGTTCTCTTTGGAGCAATATATGATATATTAGTAATTAGGATATAGTTCCTCTAATAGCTAGTTTGATAGATTTATTATGGAGGCGCTGTAGGGTAATCCCGAAAATTTATTTTCAGTATTTTTTTATAATTTTCGACGTACAAAATATAAAAAACAAAAAAGTAAAAATTTACTCCAATAGGGTAAGTTGTTACTAATTCTATCAGGACTATAAATGATGAAATTTTTTTTTTGACATATACTCATTTACTTAAAGAGTAATCAACAATACCTATACAATACCAAGAGTATTCAGTCAAATAAGTATGATAATTTTAACAAAAACATGAAACGAAAGATATAATTTTCGAGAGGTTAATTTTTTTTAATATGATTACTTATGATTACTTAACATCTCTAAGTTTTTCTTTGAGATTATACATTATCCTATTTTGCAATTATTTTATTTTTACAGCTAATCAGTCTTTATAATTACGAACATAGAACATAGTTTAGATTTTAATTAGTATTATAAGAATCACAGGACGTGGACGAATTAAGTTATACTTTCTAAACAATAGGTTTAACAAGTCAATGTACCATATTTAAACTTCATAAAAGCGATAGGAAATAATGCCTGAAGGTGATCAATTATTATTCGAAAAAAAATAATTTAATTTTTTTTTTAATTTATTGAGTTATATAACATTCCGTCTATTTGAAAATAGCTACAGTGTGGTAAAATCACATTCACAGTATATATACATAAAAATATAAAAAATCCTTACAATCCAAAATCCTTCGTAAAATCCTCAATGCTCCTTACTTTGTCACTAATAAAATAATCCATAAAGACCTCAATGTTCCATATGTTTCCGATTTGGCCAAATCCAGATACCTATCCTTCCATAATAAACTTCATAACCATCCGAATCCTCTTGTTTCTAACCTTGCTTCCTCTTCGATTCCTGATAACCCTCCGAGGCGTCTGAAAAGAAGATGGCCTCGTGATCTTCTCATGTAGACAAATTATTAGAGTGCTACCAGTGGGTAGTTTCTCAACAAGCGTGTTTCATGTAATAATATTTCTCTGTACAAATTTACTAGATGTATTCATACTAATACAGTTGTAAATATCATAATAAAAGTTAAAAAAAAAAATATATATATATAAAATAAACAGGAGCAAAATAACGACTAAATAATAATCAAAAAGTATATACAAGAAATAAAAATGAAATAACATAATGATAAGTAAATTTAATTTATAAAAATAAACTAAAGCAATCATTTAATTTAATTACTTCAAAAAATGAAAGTTTAGATGCCTAAAATATTAAAAACAAAACAAAAATAATAGACAAATATTTCGGCATATTATCCATATTGTCGTTTTCTTCCTCAGAGAAATTGCCAATAAATATCTTATAATAAATAAAAAAATATGTTTATTTTAATCAATTAACAATTTATTACAAGAACAGCCATTGAATGTTTTAATATAATAAATTAAAATCGGGTGATTCTGGTGACTTTGACGCGACATTAAAGTCACTCAAGAAGAAATTTAATACTGTCAGGATTTCACTATCGTCGTATCAGAACTACTTTAAGATAAAAACTAATACACAAACATACAGATGTGTTATATATATATATATATATATATATATATATATATATATATATATATATATATAATATATATATATATATATATATATATATATTATATATATATATATATATATAAGTGTGTTTGCGTTCGTGTGTGAATTTTCCTCAAAAAACAACAAAAACAACGAATTCTTCAGGGACGATATTTAGTTTCATTTTTTTTTTTTTTTTTTTTTTTTTTATTTATTTATTTATATGATATTTACAACTGTATACAAAAAATACATCTGGTAAATTCGCACATGGATATAATGACATGGAACACATGTTGAGAAACTACCCATTGGTAGCACTCTAATAATATGTCTATATTAGAAGATCACGTGGCCATCTTCTTTTCAGACGCCTCGGAGGGTTATCAGGAATCGAATAGGAAGCAAGGTTAGAGACAAGAGAGTTGGGATGGTTATGAAGTTTATTATGGAAGGACAGATATCTGGATTGGGCCAAATCTGATACATAGGGAACATTAAGGTCATTATGGATAATTTTATTTGTAACAAAGTAAGGAGCATTGAGGATTTTACGAAGGATTTTGGATTGTAAGGATTGGATGCTAGAGGAATTTGAAAGTTTGGTGGAGCCCCATAGCTCAACTCCGTAAGTCCAAATAGGCCTTATTATAGTCATGTAAATGAGTCTTTTATAATTGATTGGAAGGTTAGAGCGTTTGTCTATTAAGTGTTGAAGTAGTCGGAAACGTCGAGCTGTTTCTTGTCGTTTCAGTCTGGTATGAGGATTCCAAGTTAGACGTTTGTCCAGATGGAGTCCTAGGTAACGGATTTGTTCAACAGGAATAAGTGAGGTGTTGTTAAAGGATACTGAAGGACAGGAAGTCATTGGTTTACGACGAAGGGTGAAGGTATTTTGATGGGATTTATTGGAATTTATTTTAATTCTCCAGTTCTGACACCATTCTTCTAGATTCTTGTAGATTAGGCTTGTGATGTGGGTTTGAAGGGTTTGGGATGCAATAGATGGGTCGTTATTAACTGATAGGATACATGTGTCATCAGCATATGTGATGATGACAGTGTTGGGATGGGTTGGGATGTCAGCTGTATAAACTGTGTAAAGGATAGGACCTAGGATACTACCTTGAGGAACACCTGCAGACTGGGAAAAGCGGGATGTAAAGACATTGTTGTGATTTACTTTAAAGTATCTATCAGGAAGGTAGGAACGGATAATGAGGAAGTTTGTAGATGGTAGAAAATTTCGGAGTTTGTACAGCAGTCCCGGGTGCCAAACTCTATCAAACGCCTGTTCAACGTCGAGAAAGACTCCCGTACAGTACATACCGCGCTCCAATGCAGAGGATACTACGTCTACCACACGATGGCATTGCTGTATAGTGGAATGGGAGGAGCGGAATCCAAATTGGTGATCTGGGATTATGTGATTAGAATCTAGGATTGGGTGCAGGCGTTTTAAGATTAGTTTTTCCAGGATTGTTTCCATGATGGGTAACAGAGAGATGGGGCGGTAAGAGGATGGATATTCTGGTGCCTTTTTGGATTTCTGGATCATTTTGACAATAGATATTTTCCAAGGATCAGGGAAATATGTGGATCGGAGTACAGCAAGTTTCATTTTTAAATTATAAATCTTTTATTTTTTACTTTCGCTCTACTATATATGAACTATATAGTAAACATAAATATGACGATCATATTTTGTAAAACGCTTCATATTTAATAAAACAGACCAAATTAATATATTGGTTTTACAAAAAAATTACAATGAATTAATTTTTTTTTAAGGTTGATTTTTCAGGCAAAAGTATTCGTTCGTGCAACAAAAAGTTTAATTAATCTCCCGATATATGAAATTTATAAAAATAATTGACGTATTTTCCACATTAAGAGACTTATTTAATTTAATTATTCGAAGTTTTATTTTATTGCTCGAATCGAAATAATCGAAGGGTGCGAATCTTCTAAATAAAAATACGACTAAAAATAAGACAAATTATTTGAATATTATTAATCGTTATACTTTATATAACTAATGCTACGAAAGTTTGCACGTTGCTTGGGGGAAAAAACTGCATTTTAATGTACTTGGTCATCATCGGGTGCTCAAGCAATAATAATATGTCATCAATCTGTCAATGATCGGATTATCGTAATATGATTAGCAAAACGACCTCATTTTTTTTTCGATCAGGAGCAATTAGAGATTCCAGGGAGCTTGCTCGCCTCCTGGCTCCTAATTAAGATATTTTCATTGATAATTTGCCTTCATTTTCCATTCATAACCAAACAGGGCACGATTGTATTTTTTTTTTCTTGTATCTGTTTTTATCATAAAGTATTAACAGCGAGCCATATTTAAGGATAATAATTATTAATACTCCAAGAAAGCACTCACAGAAAATAAGTTAATGGAATCATAAAAAAGAAGCACTATATAATCTGCGGTCCTGGTAATGACCTTCTTCCCCACTCATGTTTTGAACGTCTTTTGTAATGGCCTTACTCACCCCCCCCCCTCACCTCTGGCTTTTAATACCAGAGATGCGATTGAGAGAAACGCTGGGATTTCCTAGAGCACAACATTATCATTTACTAAAATACAAGCTTGTTTCGTATTTCACCATGATGAGGATAAATATTGTAGATAATTTTGGATGTGTTTATCGTTATTTATTTATTTATTTATTTTATTTGTTTTCGGAGAATGCCCCATACAAACAGAGTTGGCTATAATGATAACAATGAACAAATTAGTATGAAAAACATTTACAACTTATATACACAGTAAAATTCATTAGGATTCAGTGACACCCTCTCCTGATACAACCAAACATCTGACTGTATACCTAAATATAAACAATGAAATATAATATGATACCCCATATAATACAATAATTAAAATAATACATCTGAATATAGCGAGCAATAAAATGACAAATAGTAATAAATAGCGCTAGTAATAAAGATAGATACAGGCATAGTATACAATATGTAATATATAAACATGGCAATAGTAAATAGCAAATGATGCAATAAAACACGATATGCATATAAATATGTTTCATGCATGAATAATAAATACCACAAGCAGAACAAAGTAAATAAACTTCAAAGTTTTGGAAAAATATATGTAATGTCATTATTCGTTAAAAATGAAGGACCTCAATCTGCAACATTGCCTCGTGTAATAAATCAGGTTCTTGAGGAAAATACTTCATTGTCAGTTTTGAATAATTCCAAATAATTTTCCCTGTTCATCTTAATAGAATGAGGTAGGAAGTGTTTATAATGTTTTGTTTTACTTTTATTTATAAATTTACTTTACTTATATTAGTCCGCGGTAATATCTTGATTAGCAACACCTTTAAACCTGGTCACGGATTGATGATGTTTTTTTTTGTATTTTCATAGCCTTTCAGAGGAGTGTTAAACAAACTAAATCTTCTTTTCTCGAAAAACGACTTCACACAATGTTGGTCGTTTTTCCAATAGTCATTTTATCTGCTTTAATGACATTCTGGTACTTAATTTGTACAAGCTCATACATTTTCGTGTATCCTTCGGCCACTTCCACTTCTGAAATCATTTCTCCTTCGGATACATCATTCTCTATTGAAAGATCCAATATCTACCAAATCATGAATATCACATTTAAACAATTAATTCGTTGGGGCAGATTTTGAAGACATCGCGGGAAATTCTTCTCATCACCTTCTAACCTTCCATTTTGAACTCAGTCAACCAACAAGAAAACAGATTACTCAACAGGTTCTGTCTCGGTCGCCATTTATGTTCGGGTTAGAGTCAATCTATAACTAACCGTTATACAAATATAATAGGTTCAAATGAAATAAATTTGAGTACTCTATATTGAAATAAACTCACTTTTATACCAACACAAACTTTACAAACGAGATTTTAGACTTTTTACAACAATAATAGTTTTTTTTTCACATCTGCATATGTTTTAACAATATGAAAATAATTTAAATATTTATAAAATAGACATTAACTTCCTAACATCCTTGTTTATCAAACTAATTACGCTTATATGTAACTTCGTTAATGGAATCATGTTATTGTGACCTGAAACTTGTTTATTTACGAAAATTCTCGAAAAACGGGCCTTTTTAATCGGAAGATTGGTGGTAAACTTTACCGATTTAATGAGATTATGAAAAACTCACGAGCATCCGTTTGCTTTCACCATGAATCGTAACATAATTTTATCACGAAATCGAGAAAAAAGATAAATTTAAAAAAAATCTGGACCGTTTGGCGTAACCTTCACCCAGAAGTCAAAATAACGAGGTTATATAGGCCAAACGTCGCAATATTTTTGTAGCCCGCCATTTTCCTGGATTTTTTTTATCAAATTATCTAGTGATTTAAGTAGGAAGCAAATGGTTATTCATTAGTTTTTATGACCTCATTAAGTTAATTATTTTAATCAGAAATTTCTAAGAATTTTCATAGATAAAAGAGTTGCAGGTTACGTAAAACAAAGCTACTCACGAAGTTTTAGATGAGTTTAAATGTATAACAAATCGTAAAACAAAACATCCTGAACACATTCCAAGTTCTGTTTAATATTTACATTCAGCCTGGTCAAACGCGAAACGAGATTCCTCCTCGTAATGGATAGAAAAGTTTGACTCATAGTAGCATCCTTACATTCTATTAGAATTTTAGCAGATTAGGCAAAAGTTTATTTCCCAGCAAGATAACTATAAAAAATGTGGTATTTGGCCGTTTTCTGAAATAAAAGTAACATTAACAAAAAGAAAAATAGAAATTTTGAAATATGGTATGTTAAATTAAATTACCGAAAAAAAAGCGAAGAAATTCAATATTAAAATAATTTTCACACACATACACATATATATTAATTTATATATGTGTATATTAATTTATATATTAATTTTGTTCTATTCTGTTATTCTCAAGGGACTGTGTCCCAGAATAAAGTTATTTTTCTATTTCTATTTCTATTTCTATATATATACTAAGCTTTACAGAGTTTATATAAGAGCTCTGGATGTTAATATTAAAGTGTAAAAATTTTAATGGATAACAAATAAGCGAAATATGAACAATAAGAGAGCATTATTCAGAGGATAATTTTTTTTTTTAAATTTCTTTGTTAAAACATATTACAATCCGTCACATTTAAGGACAATAGTAATAGTGATACAGAGTAGCTCATTCACACTATGCACAATAAATAAACAGAAAAATAATAATACTAAAAGTAAATAAATATAAACTAAAACATACTAAAATAAACAAAACTAATCAAAATAACTACTTAAATACACACTTGCTTAGAGGATATAATACCGTCAACACAACAGATTAGTTCCTTGCCTTGTTGTTAAGTGAAATTTATGCAATTTCAATATATATTACACCTAAAATGTCTGCATGCCTAAATCAGTTTACAACCAAGGGGATAAGAGCACTTTTATAGAATTGAAAAATGTATCATTTTTATACAAATTTTATTTTTTCGAAGACTTTTTTCACACCACTGTAAAATATATTACTTAATATATTATTACACAATATATTATTTATATATTGTGTATATATATTACACAAAAGGTCTCTGAAACATTGATTTTTTTTTATTGATTCTCGAGAAGAATTGTAAAGATGCATTCAACAAATGAGGTGATTGGGCAGAAGGGTTAGTTATCGTAAGGTTTTAATAAAAATGATATAAAAGCTAATGACTATTGAGAATATGATGGAATGTGTTATTTGTTACATAATATGGTGAATTTAAGTATTTGATAAGTAAATAGTCCCCTAATGTTATTTTTTTCTGAAGGATTTTGAAATGTGAGGTTCATGAAGACTCCCGAGTTTTTAATTATTTGATTGAATATGAATTTTGGTAGGATTTGATATTATGTAGGTCTTCGAAATTTTAGCATGAATATGTCATATTTTTGCACTTCAGCCCACTTACAGAAATAAGGCTTTCATAATATTGTTATTGGTTGGTTGGTTGTTGTACAGTAAAGGGGTAAAACCTGTTGGTCGTCAACGCCGTTAATTAAATTTATATATTATTATACCTTCTAGTTGTGAATAATAAGAATAAAATTGAATTAAGAAGACGTAAAATGTACGTTAAGGTTAAAGTTGTTTACGGTTATTAAACTTTGGTTATTTAAAGTTAGGTTTAAAGTTAGCACATTAAGTAAAAAATAAAAAATAAATAAAAAAGGTAAAATGAAAAACAGGATAAACAAAGAGAGGTGGGGAGTTTATGCTTTTATTGTTAATATTTATTGCTGTTATTTTTATTTTACTTTCATTTATTTGGCACAATCGTAATAATCTTTATTTGTATGTTTCAGGTAAGAAACTGAATTCGATTGGAGCTTTTTCATATAATTTCAAAGGTAATTCATTAACAATTTATTTAACTAAAATAAGGATCTTTTGAAGATGTATAGACTATTGTATTTTTTTAAAAGTAATTAATAGTATTTTCATATAGGTCCTGTCTTTTGTTTTTACTACTGTATTTTTCCAGAATATTACTAAACAAGTTCGCTTCTATATAAGTGCGCTCATAAAATATTATAAGAGGAAAAGTTATTAGTATTCAGGATTTGGATATTAATCCATTTTATGTTCCTGTTTGTTAGGACACACAAAGACTTGTTGTCAATAAAGTAGCTTTATCTATCTTGGAAGTAACCAAATTGTCTGACATGGTCCACCAAACGAATATATTCTTTTCAGCATCGAAAAGTCGGTGGAAGAGCCCATTTTTTGACAATAAAAGCTCTCAATTATATACGATTTCACCTACAGTCCAAATCACCTACTTCAAAAATACCGTTTCAACCTTGAAGAAATATTGATCTTCATTTACCACCATATACTTCAAAATGGAATTCCTAACATATGTGTAACTTTCTGAGTATTGCGCGAGTTGCAAATGTCGGTTTGATCTGCAGAAAGAAGTATTTTCAAATAATTTCTTATCCAAACATATCTTCAAAGTATTGGGTTGTCCGGAAATCGATTCAGGTTTATAATTTTAAAATAAAATAAATAATACGAAACTATTTTTATTAATCAAAAAACGCTCCCTTACTCTTTATAAATTTCCACCAACGAGTTGGTGATTTTTCCATTTCTTCCATTTCAGTGAATGTTATATGAACTAATTCTGAAAATGCATTTTATAACGAATTTGAATCAATACATATTGTGATTTTTAAAAAGTGGCCCATATGTTTACAAAAAAAATGCTAGTTGTAAAGCGAGAAGTTTCGAGAGTAGGGCGTTTGAGGTTTGTTTTTGTTTCGCTTAGGAAGGTGCAACCTTTATGACAAAGATTTTTTTGGCGACCGTTTGATGCATGAGGAACCCAAGTTTCAAGCTTACTTTGACTTGAGGTGGTCGACGATGGTCGATTTGCTAACTGAAAGTTTCTCTGCAAGTTCTGGAACAGTTATTCTTTTTCTTCGACCAAAGCTCGCAGAATACCACTATCAAGGGAAGATTTTTACGAACAGCTTTGTCTTCCTGGATGAAGCCACCCTCTCGATTTTTTTTAAACCAACGTTAAAGGTGAATTTACTCACACTATCACACTCCATCGCTCCAGACTTCATTAATGTTTCTGGCATTTTTGGGCTCAGTTCCGAGTTTAAACTTCTAATAACAAAATTATGCGAAAATCTCGCTTTGAAATAAATACCAAAGACTTAATTATTTCCAACTGGTTCAATACTACAGAAGATATAAAACATTTTTGTTTGGAAGGCGTGTTGACACCCATGAAAAAGAATAATCCCCAAACGTTAATTCTCCAAATTTGATGTTGCTATATCCGTTGAAAAGCTGAATTATTCCTATTCCTCTTCCAGGAAAGCTATATGAATATTTTTTTTTATTTAATGCCTACATATGGAATAAATGAATAAAAACTACTTATAGGTTTTTAGTTTTTATCTCCATTTGTAGTTTGTTTACGAAGGTCCAGTTGATTTACTTTGTGTAGTTTATGTGGCCCTGCTAATTGTCTTGTAGATAACTAAAGTTGTATAGAAGTTATAAAATTGTTTGTGATTTTCCAAAAAAAAAATCATGTGAGGGACCCAAGCATTAGGCCTGGAAACATAGCCGACCCTGTGCAAATGGTTTTCTACGCTTGTGTGCGACACATTTAGTGCCATAGCAATCTCTCTCACTGACTGGATGGAATTTTGACCAACAATGGCCTTAATATTGCTCGTTTCAATTTCATATAAGCGACCAGACCGTTGAGCATCATTGATGTCAACATTTACTCAATGAAATTTGGCAAACAAATTTTGTCAGGTGTTTTCGTTTAAGACATCATTCCTATAAACACTGCAAATTTTTCTATGAGCTTATGCAGTGCGCTTACCTTTTTTTAAATAATTCTACAAAGTATGCCGATGAGTAATGATATTTTCTTCCACATTCACAACGCAATAGCAAACACAATACTAAGCTAGTTTCAACAAGAGTTACAAGGTATAGTTGTTGACATATTAAAAACAGGATAAACAATCCACCTTAGGGATTAATTCATCAGATAATAGGTGTATCATAGTGACATAAAAATAAACAGAAAAACCGAAAGAACTTATTTGTCAACTCAATAATTATAGGACTTATGCTAAGATAATATATAAAACAGTATGTTGTATGTGAGACTTGAAACGTGATGACAGATATCAATGTTTTCCATCCATTGATATATTTAGAGTAGTATTAGTAACAACAATGTTTAATTTTCAATTTTTTATTATTTATTTTATTTTAGATTTTTGTTTTTGGCATCACTTGATTCGGGTCTCGTGGTTTATGGTATTAATAGATGTTTATACGGTATGTTAAATATAACAGATCGCCTACTGCTAATACTGGCCTGTTTCAAACCTCTAATTACGAATGATATAATGATCTGGAACCGGTGTAGATTAGTAGGACAAGGTTTTACTTACGTGGAATTATCGATGAAATCAAACACTTTCGTCGGAAATATTTCCTTGAAACTAAATGCATAGGAATTTGTATACCAATATAGGGCATTAAGATAATTGAAGGGTTTGAAAATATAACTACACTTTCAAATAAATCATTACCATAATTCGAAAGCAATCAAATTATCAGACTGACAGATTTATCATTAGAGCTTAAACAAGAAAGATGAGTCTGTTTTGATAAAAAAGGATCTATAATTATACCGTGGATGAGACTTGGCAAATGATTTCTTAAAATTTCTCAAATAATACATACACTATTTAACAGTTTATATTGTCAGGATTCTGTAGAAATATTAGTTTGTAGACGGATATGTTTTATTAGACATAACTCACAAAGATTGAGAAATTATAAAATAATAGACCCTTCTATTAATACAAAATCATTTCTGGATTTTTTTTTTAATTATGAAAATTAGCTGCAATTCCATCAGGTTTTAAATTCATCATGCTACGACAAAGCTTAGCGATGTTCTGTGCAGTTTTTCGCCCAATTTTTAGACTGTGCAATAATGAAAATAAAAATGGTGCCTAATTAACTTTATTTTTTATGAGATTAAAGTAAAAGTTATTGTTACTCAATATATTGAAATATTTCAAGACTATCCTTTTGCATTTTCACTGATTTGATATTTTTAAAAAAAGTTCCATTATAAAGGAAAATCATTTTTGATATAAAAGTTCTAAGAAACTTTGTAAATTTATAATGAAGTTGCAGGCTTGTGGTAAAAGTCTAACTTTCATTTATTTAAGCTATAAAAAAAATTATATTTTAAAAAACGTTAATGGTAAATGAGGGATAAACAGTAATCTGGTTCAGATTAGTGTTATAATTTATCTTAAATGGATTACTTGATTCTAATGAATCGTATGGTTGTAGAAGCTAAGAATAAGCCATTATTTAAATCTAAATTTTGGCGAAATCCACAGAACTTTCGAATAAAAGGTTTTTTGTAAATAAAAGTTTTTTAAAATCTTTACTCGAAAAGTTGCAAAGGAAAAAGTTCTAGTCCCAAAATAACAGAAAATAAAGATTCCAGTCATACCTAAACTGATTAAGTTAAAATTTCATTTCAAGCCCTGATTTTTCCATTTTATTAAAAAATAAGTTCTTAAATTCATCGTTCTCTTGGCCGCCTTCCATCTGCCCTCTTTAAAGGGCTCCCTCTTCAATGGCCGCCTTAACACGATTTCTGTTTTTTCTTTTGTATTTTTTCTGGAAAAAATGATGCTGACATTAGTATTATTTAATAAATTAAGTAGAATTAGAAATAAATGTTTACCTACCAACCTGGGGATCGAGCCATTACATGAAATTATTTTATTAAAATAATTAGCGTGGATGAAGAAATCTCAAAATCAAATGGGCTTTTACAGCCATTTAGTCAAGAATAGTTTTATTATTTTAATAATATCACAACTAAAATAAGAAATTATTATTATTTTTATTTGATTTTGTAATACATTTCATTGAAATTTTGCGACTGCGAAATTTTAATTTTAATCGCGACTTATTTTATTTTTTTTTCTTTTAATAAAATTTGGCGTAAATACTTCACTACGATTAGTTCAGTTTAATAACGTATCACTCTTTTTCTTTCATATTTTTTTCTACCCACCCTCTTTTACTGAATAAGAGTTTTCTAGAGAGTGAAGGATTATGCCAATTTATTTATGAGGCCCAAAAATCGCTTATTCTAAAAAGATAATACCTGTATAAATATCAGATGCAATTGTATTAATTAAGAGGGTGGGGATAATAGTGATTCACATTCACTCTTTTTTTAGCGAAACTGAATGTCCATTATACTTGATATCATTTAATTACATTTTCAAAAAATCAACTTTCTTAAAATAGTGTCAATTGGCACACCATCATTCTCACCCTCTCAATGGACCTTTAATGTTCAAAATATTAATTAAGTAAAATATTACTCCATAAATGTTTAGTAAATTTATTCTATATAACAGGGGTGTTCATCCCCCCAAAGGCGATGTCGCATGGACCCCCTCTCCTCCCAAGATATTATGTTGTGCTCCTCTTTTTAAAAGCAGTGCAAGCTAAAGTAGCATTTAAAAAATCATAGTTCATACACAATTACACTTTCATTGGTCTGTTTTATGCTTTCATCTTGTCCCCTGGTTTGAAACTTTTTATTCCGAAAATTCATAACCCTGTCGAAAAGGTATCCCCCTCAAAAAATCAAAACCCCATCAAAGTGTGCCCCCTAACAAATTTTGATGAAACCCCCTTCTGGGCACTCCTGCTATATAAAAGTAACCATTTCTACAAACAATATGAAAAAAATAATTGCTATGACTTAATTTACACCATTTAGGATCCTTAAATCAGAGAAAGGAAAAACTTTAAACCGATGTTAATGACGATAATCTCATTCATGCTTCAATGTTTTTTTTTAATTTTCGAAAACATTTTTTAATTTTTCTTAGTGATAATTGTTTCTAAAAATCGAACCGAATTTTAAAAAAAGATTATGAGATAAAACCATCTAAATGGATTAAAATGTAGAAATGAATTTATTTATTGAGTAATATAACATTTTGTCAATTGAACAATAGTCATAGTGAAGTAAGATTAGATTCACACTATTTATACATAAAACTATAAAATAATAATAAAAAATTATATACAATAAACTAAAATAAAATAATTTAAAGATAAGTAAATTATGTATATACTTATTGTATAATATATCACATTCACACATCATGTCAAAAAAAAATTAACAGAAGCAAAATAACAACTAAATAATTATAAGTAAATTTAAAAAAAAACAGAGACCTATATAGAAATGAAATAAATCCGAAATCAGAACACATTATTATTTATATATTTTTTTAACAATTTCAATATATCCCTTATCGATGAAATAATTATTGTTATGATAGGGCTTTACGAGCCTGAAGGTTCGGTTTCAATAACACCGGCAATCCTGGCTTGAATACCTCCCTTCACTAAACACGATGAAAACCTGTAACTACCCTTCCACTTACATTACGGTCGACTATTATATGGAACGTTTACTCATTGGCTTACATTTGATTACACTTCTCAGCATTCCGAATTACTTCACGAACCTAATTTTTCGCCTAGAATTACACTAATCGAGTGAAGGGCATCCAGTTTGGGACTGTGTAACCGTTTTAATTCTGCATTCGAATCATCCTCCTTTGGGACCAATATTCCACTAACGGACTCAAAACATTACCTTATAAAAACCTAAGGCATGGTTCTTCTTTATATCTATAATACCACCGATAATACATCAATAATACTGTAAATAAATCTTAGAAGTATATTTTTTTTGTACATGGGGCCGTGGATGTCGAGCGAGTTAATTCGCCTGCAAAAAGTATATGCTACGAGTTTAAACCCCGTTCCCGGGATTTAATAACAGAAAAAAAAGATAAAAAATATAAATAATTAATAATAAATTAAAATAAATAAGTGCAGCCCCTACTCGATTGCTCTAGGGCTCGGGTTCGATTACCGCATTGGGACGGTAACGTCCCCACCTTGAGATTCACAGGAAGGTGAGCCATCCCTGTTTCTAACAACATAGCTCCTTGGTCCTCCAGATTTGGGGTTGGGCACAGGGCTAATTACTCTATCCCGTAAAAAAAAAAAACATGATAGTGATGTCTGCAAAAGGTTGCCAACCATCCTGATGGAATGATTTGTGATCGAGGCCGGTTATTATATACCTTGCTGCTCCTTGGATATCTATATAAGAGAACCAAGCGATCATAGCTATCGCCTAGAACAGAGCCCCAATGCTGCTAGAAGACTAATGGCGGAAATCAAATAAGTCAAGAGACGTTAAAAATATATATATATATTGTTGTACATTTTATTAAAGCAACTACATACAAAAAATGACTACAAAATTGATAATGAATAAGGTTAAAGAGATAGAGTAATATGAGAGAAATCTCGGAATATTTTCTATTTTATGTTTATCCAAATTTATAAATTGAAAAAATATGGAAAACCCAGTGAGCCATCAGAGAGTAGCGGTAGACTTGAGCTGAGACAACTTTCATACCAGTTTATTCTTAATCAGTTGCAGGTGCATTTTGCAGAGCTTATCTTAAGACGTTTTATGTACTTCTCAGCAACTTTTATATGCAGCTGGTACAAGCTATTAATCTTTTTCTGACCTACAACACTGTCGGCATTACCAGTCTTGAGATTGATTCATTATAGTTTGTCACACTTTTTTTCCTTCCTTGGAATCTCTTTAGCAAAATTTACTATAATTATAGATTTTAAGACTTCAACCACAAATACACTATTTCATATTACATACATCCTTTGAATTCAAAATATTCTGTATTATAAATTCGATAATCACCTACTTTAAAGAAAATGATACAGGTGTGCACATATACCGGGTTATTCTGTTCTTAATGGCCAAACTGTCAGAGGCGATTCTAGACAAAACTTCCTACAAAAAAAAATCATTTGATACATGGTCCTAATCCGAACAGAAAAGGAATGAAATACAATTTTGCGTTCACTTAAGGTGGTCACACTTTTTCTTCCATAGGAAGTAATGAAAACTATTTAATTTAAGTAATAAACAATTGGTTCATAGTAAACTAGACATTATTTTTATAACCATTGAAATGGTATTTTTTAACGGCTAAGCTACTCTAAGTTGTGTTTTTCAATAAATCAGTAATGATTCGCTATTTTTATTTATCATCCTACAACTGGACTACCCTACTTATTTAAAATGTTATAAATAACAACCGATAAATAATTACGAAATTTTAATAACTTTTTTTTTGTAATCTAAGATGTTTTTTAAATAAAACTTGTATGTTCATAAATGATTTATGACAATAGATGTTAGGCCACAGGAATTAAAACTTAAATTAAATAATTTCTGTTTTATCATTGCCAAAGGAAGAGAAAACGTGACCACCTTAAGAAAACACAAAATTGAATTTAACTCATTTTCTTTTCGGAATCTGAACATCCATCAAATAAACATTTTTATAGGAAATGTCTAAAATTACCTCCCAGAGTTTTGCCATTAAAACCTGAATCATCCTGTATACACAATTATCTGCATTAAATATAAAATTATTTTAAATATACTATAAATAAATGTACGTGTAAATATATATATATATATATATATATATTTCCTTTAGCTTTACTGTTTCATCTTGTAGCCGTAGACCTCTGGAAATCGTGAGCCATTGCTTTCCAGTTTGCAGAATGCACCTCTGCAGCCTATTTGTTGATTCTTTATTTTTGGCCTCATACCAAATATTGAGTAACATTTATTTATTTATGCCTCCCTTCCACGGGATTTTGTAGGGATGGCATATCACACACGTGCATGCCATCCTGCTATTAAACCACAAATTAATTGTCATTTTTTCTTTTTTTTCAAATCTCTTCTTTTGCCAAAAAAAAAAAAATTAAAAAATTAAAAATAAAATTATATATATATATATATATATATATATATATATATATATATATATATAAATGAAAAATACCCGATCCTGCTGTTAATTGAATGTTTATTCCAATACTTTTTAAAGTATGAACAACTGCTAAATTATTAACAAACCGATCCAGCTTTGGGGTAAAGTGATCCTAGAAGGGCGCCTGCCGTATATTGGAAATTTTAAAAACTCAAATCATATCTTATATTGATTAATTTTGTCCTATTAATAAAAGATACATACAAATCCATATTTGAGCCTGTAACGACATATATCTCGGAAAGATGTGTTATTAACTCCAGAAACCGAAAAATATTGATAACGGTGGAAATTGACTTTTGGAGAAGAGCAGCTAGAAAAGTCAGAATGGGGCAGAATTGAAAATGAAAGAATTCGAATTATGAAAGAATTTGACAGATATTGAGAAAAAAAAATTAAAGTGGTTTGAACACGTTAAAAGAACGTCTTGAGAAAGATTTCCAAAAATAATCATGGAACTGAAAGTAACAGGAAGAAAGAAGAAAGGAAGACCAGAGGCAAAATGAAAAGACGAGATGAAAAAAAAAAGCCATGGACCGAGAACTTTGGAAAATATTCTAAATGACAATTAGGTCAAGGAAAACCAGAATCGTGGAAAATTTCTTAATAATAAAGATAAAATAAAATAATTATAGACATGAATGAAATGATCTTTAAGTATAAAATAACATAAAATGTCCCTCACTCGCATTTTAATAAGCATAGATATTTTTCTAATATATTAAATTGTCCTTTGAGACAGATTGTAATATTCTTCAATAAACAATTTAAAAAAATATATATATTAAATATTCCTTCTATTTTTCTCTAGTAAGGAAAGCCATTCCAAATATACTCCCTTTCAACCACTCGTGGATAAACAAGATCATAACACATACCGACAAATTATTTAAAAGATTTCGTACTAAAATGATTGATTATTAAAAATAAAAACGTAGATGAAACCTATGTTGTTTATTGCGCTTAACAATATTTTGAAAATAAATATAACAGTAATATAAATGAAAAAAATAAAAATATTGGTTTGCAGATATTGAATATTGATACTACTAACCTAAACGCTAAACACTATTGGAACCATTGGAAATTATAGATTCATTATTAATATTTATCATAATGATATTGCACATATTATAGATTACCCTTTTCTCAAATATTATTACATTAGAACCCGGATTATCGAGAATATTTATTAGGTATTTATTATTTTCTGCTTTTTTTTAATGTTCGAAAACAGATATGAAATTATATACTGCATAGTTAACAGAAAATATTAATTTCAATCATCTCATTTAAGATACATTTATTAACCATTTTAAAACAAATATTTTTACTTTCACTCACAAATACATTAAGGAAAAGTACTGTGATAGTGAAATATTTCGAATCTGAGTTTTCGATGGGAATCACATGCTTCAAGATCTCCTCAGTCAAAATAGAAAAAAAAAATTCCAAAACTGAAATGACGTCCTTAAAGTATTTAGGTATATCCCTGAAATGGTACATTTACATCAAAATCGACAAACTGGAAATGGTACTTTATTCAATCGGTCTTAAAATTTTATAAATCTTTCTCGAAAAATCTCAGAAAACGGCACTATGTTGATTAAAATAAAGTAAAAGTTGCTTTATTTCACCGTTTAATACATCACCATAATTTTTGTTTCAAATCTTTTTGTTATTATGAAAATATTAAAATAAATAATAAGATTGCACTGCAGACATTTGTCCTTAGCTCAAAACTCGTTCTATCATATATAGTACAACGGCTCTTTGAATATTTCACATGATTTACCGAACACTGTGTAGTGTTATTTAAAAACAATTTTTTTTTTTAAATGTATTTGCCGAATTGATTTGATTTAAGTAAAGTTTAGGTATATTTTTTTTTTCCAAAAGATTTCCTTATTGAGTAGTATTACATTACGTCACAATAAAGGGCATTAGTAATAGAGATAGAGTAGCTCATTCACCCTCTATGTACAGCAAATTAAATGAAACTATTGCAAAATAATAATACTAAATATAAATATGTGTATATAAAATATATATACAAAAAGTAATTTAAAATAGGCAATATAACAACTGCAATCTGTATTTAAGTATGTCTGTCCATATCTATAAATAATATTTACATGAATTTCTTCAGGAGAACTACGAGTTGACTTTCCCGCCTCCACTTCCCTCCATATGAAAGGAAAAGCTGAACTCTGGGAGATCTCAGAGTCTCTCTCTGAACCGCGTCATTGCCATTAATGACTTATACAATGGAGGCTAAACACAGGTGCTATAACCACGGACGACGTATATTTAAAAAAAAAAAAAGAAATTGCGTACCGCGTGGTAGAACATTTAAAAGTCTGGACGCTATTGATCAATCGATACTGAGACACGATTAACGAGTTCAAAAAAGGTCGTAGAAATGGCGCATTAAAGCACTGACGCATGAACCGAGACCTACTGAAACAACATCATTTTTTCTCTGCTATAGAATACAAGTTGCCTAACTAATCTATCTCGTAATTAAATCGGTCAACATCAAAGCGATGGCCGCCAATTACGGGGCTGGCATGGCCAATTTCCGAATGAGCAGCTGTTTCCCCTTCCAGCCTTTTAAACCGTAAATCATCCCTAGCTAAGGCATGTCCACCTACCTCAACCTTTGCCTTATTAAAATTCCATTCTCAGAGAAAGTGCATAGGTTTGGTCACGTTAACACCATTCTGGTGTTCGTGAACTTCATTGGTGGTAAATGTGTGTGCGTGTGCGTGTGGGATCTGGTTACTTTATGGTTAAGTGGCTACTCGGAATTGCTATGATGTGAATTCAACTATTTCATGATTTGTTACTCACATGGGAAGAGGATACTGGTCCTAAACGAGCGCTCAATTAGAAAGGCCTAGATTCATATATCTTACCTAAGCAGCCTAAACGTTGTCCTCATCCAATTCTTAATAGATCAAGATCCGGTTGTGGATCCAGGATTTAATTGTGGCGGAGGGTGAGTTTTTTTTCTTTATTCTAATTACTTGGAATAAAAAGAAAAACTATACAAAATGATATTTAAGTGGTCCTTAAAGGGATGTCAAAAAAAAAATGTGTTTACCTATACATATAAAGAAGAACCATGCCTTTGATTTTTTAAAGTTATATGTTGAATCCATTAGTGGTATATTGGTCCCGAAGGAGGATGATTCGAATGTAGAATTAAAACGGCTTCACAGCTCCAAACTGGATGCCCTTCACTCGATAAGTATAATTGCAGGCGAAAAATTAGGCTCATGAAGTAATTCGGAATGCTGAGAAGTGTAATCAGTTGTAAGTCAATAAGTAAACATTCTATATAATAGTCGACCGTAATGTAAGTGGAAGGGTAGTTACAGGTTTTCATCGTGTTTAGTGAAGGGAGGTATTTAGGCCATGATTGCCGGTGTTATTGAAACCGAACCTTCATGCTCGTAAAGCCCTATTATAACAATAATTATTTCATCGATAAGAGATATATTGAAATTGTTAAAAAAATATATAAATAATAATGTGTTCCAATTTTGGATTTATTTCATTTCTATATAGGTATATCTCTGTTTTGTTTTTGTATTTACTTATAATTATTTAGTTGTTATTATTCTTCTGCCTCTTTTTTTTTTTTACATATTGTGTGAATGTGATCTTACCTCCCTGTAACCATTGTCCAAGTGACAGAACGATATATTATACAATAAATAAATACATAATTTACTTATCTGTAAATTATTTTATTTTTATTTATTGTATAAAATTTTGTATTATTATTTTATATGTGTATGTATACATAGTGTAAGTATAAATAGGCCATCTTCAACACCAAGTGAGTATACAACTTTGGGCATCAAAAAAAACATATTTCCACCTGAAGCAAAATTATTTCATTTTCAACCAAGCAGTGCATAAATCCAAAATTGTGTTTTTTTATTCATTCATAATCTTCTTTTCATTTCTGAAATCCATCAATGCACAATCTTTATGTATTTCTTTTTGTATTCATTATTTTCAATATATCTATCTATCTATATATATATATATATATATATATATATATATATATATATATATATATATATATATATACATTATATAGTCATTATTTTATCTTATCTAAAGAATGAAACAGCCCCAAAATTAATAAACATCTAAAATTAATTATAATGTTTGAATTGAATATAAGAAATTTGATGAATTAGTTGGAAAGGAAATGACGAAATCGAGTGAAAAAGCAGTTAGATAATATCAGTGTCTATTGCAATATTTCCATCAAGTGTAGGCATCAGATGTACAAAGATAATGTTAAGTACGGGAACTCACGTCTCAGCTGGTTACCCAACCATCATTATCGAATATAGCATAACCTTCTGGTAACTTGTCAATGTTTGAAGATTGTGTAAAATTTAATTTTGTATTACTTTTAAAAATTAATATTCTTCAATTATATTCAGCTATTTTTTCTAAGAATGAGGGTAATGATAATTTTTTTGAGTCTTCAGTTTAGATATCAATGATGGAAGAATATTATTATTTACACTAATCAAACGCACAATTAATCAAAGTAGATCTTCATTCCATGTTTATTTAATTATCTTTTTAAAAAAATCGATCGACTCAAGGGTATCACGAACCTCTAAAACATAACGTTAAAACCATGAGATTTAGTTCATCCACAAAAAAAAGTATAATTCATTTTACATTTTTCTTTGAAATTATTACACCTTTTTCTTCAAAAGGACTTTGAGAGACTCGCTAAGACTCTAATAAGAGAAAAAGCAAATCAGCCTACTTGTAAGTGAAGATAAAACCAAATATGCAATAATAAGTCAGAAATTCCATCCCAATCTCCAGAATCTGCGCAGAAGGATAATCGATAACGATAATAGATAAATTCATATATTCAGTTATGATATACTGTTGCGAGAACTAGGTATTAACCAACACCCTAGAGAAAACTATTGAAAAATCTTCCGCACGATAACCACCCCTAACCAGAACGATGATAAAAGTACAAACGTATGGAGGAGAAGGATTAAGATGCAGCTTGGAACGTTCCAAAAACAAGATGGATAGACAGAATCAATAAAGATACAGCAAACATGCATGCAACAAACTGACATTAAGGCAACATATGATTTCGATCTACAAGACCTGTAATGCCAACAGAAAAAATCTGGTGTACGCATCAAACGACTTTCACTTACCACTTACCAATTTTTCTCAAAGTTGATTAACATTGGGAATTCAATCACTACTTCAGTTAATCGTTTGACATCAACTGAAATAGTAATTAAATTCTTTGGTATTCAAAAAAGGTTAGTACTCAACTCCTGGATTTGAGTAAAATACTTGGTACTCAGTACTCAAAGTAGCATTTGCCCATCTTTGCTTATCAAGCTCTTCTTAGCAGAAATAAGTATTTTCAGACAAAAAGGGAAGTAAAAGTAAAAATTATAAACGCTATATTTATTTACATTTCATTATGGGTATTTTTATTTGTTTAATTATCCTTATATATACAAATTTTATTTTTATATCACAGTAATCTATACAATTAAATATTAAATAATACCAACGCTGGCATTTATGAAAACCGCGTATGCATATGTTCATAATATTGTCGGGGTCCTTATGATATTAAGCTGAGGTTACTTATGGAAGCCTGTTATAATGTTTCGGGTGAGCTCGGGCATGCTCGTATTCCTTAGGTTCCTCTATTTCAACCATTATCCGTCATGATATTTTATTTCTCCTTTAGTTAATTATCAAATTCTTTCATATTGTATATTAAACTATCTTTTGTATCAAAGATTAATGGGAAATGGTTAATTATTTCAAATAAAAAAAAATTAAAGGTACTTTAGAGGTGGCTAATATTGAAAATTAGCCATTTAAGCCCTGTTAGAGAGCGTCAATGAGAATAAAACCTACATTATTTTAAAAACTGCTTAATAATACACAGATGTACTGAGTTTAATCAAAATCCGTAGAGCCGTTTTTTAGAAAATCTTATATAAAATGCCAATATCGGTAAGTCGTTTTTGACGAAAAAGAAGCTGTAACATCCAAGGTATATACAAACCTTAAATATGAAATTTCACTTTCATATGACTTTTCGTTTTTGAGCTAGACTGATCACATACATACACTCACACACACACACGCAGAACTATTTGCGGGATTTGGATATTTGGACTCAGGGGACCTCAAAACATGTATTTCCGTTGAAAATTCAGATTCGAAAATTTGCACGATCGCAATACTTACCCTTACTATATATTGCATATATAGGAAAGTGGAAGTAAAAAAAAAAAATGTATATATTGGAACCTCTATTGTTATTTTCTCTGCATTAGATTTTATATTATGGCAATTTCATAAGTTAATAAACGTATTTAAAAAAAAGTAAAATAATTAACCAAATAACAGTGCATTCACAAATATTATGAATAAAGCTATATTTGTTTTCAATGTTATATTTATTCTTGTTATATTGCTCTCTGCTTTCTTATTATTTTAATTTTAAACGACAAACGAACGAAATATGAATTTGGACAGGTTACGGTTCTACATTCGGCCACTCGATGTCTCTTACTATATATGATCCAACGTTAAGTGGCACACTTCCCATCATGTAGAGGCAGCTTAAATGTATCTAAATAAAGTACACCATTCTTAATTTTTTAAGCTTAAACAAGTAATATTCTCCCAATTTATTCACTTTTTCTATCCTATATAATGTACATATAGCTACTTATTTCTTCTATGAGAATTCTTTTTCTCGTATATAGGTACCTGTATTCATGTAGAATTTCGTTCATATACTTTATAATCATTTATAATTTTTCATTACAGAATTCATTATATCTTCTTTAAAAAATCGTTATTTTTTCTTTTCATTTTGTCTGCATAAATGTCCAGAATATATTTTTATTAACCTTTAACTATGTTGTGTCTATGCCAACTTTATTTCTGTGAAGCGAATCCCCCAAAACAGCCAATAAATAGTATGAGGCAAAATAGGACTTGCTTTTACAAGTCTTAAAGCCACAAAAAAAAAAAAAAAAAAATATTATGAGGAAAATTCGTATGAATTATATCTCAAGCCTTCTAAACATACTTCGATTTTTTACATCTTACGTGGATTCCTTCCATTTGTTTATCAAAGCTGTTTTGATTTACAATAAATCGATAAGAGGATTCTTTTTTTACAAATGAAGAAGAAGAAAAAGTCTTTTTATTTATCAAAATTACTTAATATTAATTACAAAACAATACATAACATTTTTACAAATGTTTGACAATTTCTTACTGGTCTGTTTTACTTGAGTCCCTGGTCTACTTTAACTCTGAATTGATTCATGATCGTAATATTGCTAATGATTCTCAAAAGCTTATAAACCGCTTAAAATATTCCATTATGTTGAAGTTATCGCAGACGTTGTAAAATATGTTGTAATGAAGATTTTTTGAAGAGGAGTTAAGAGCCTGGTGACCACCCAGAAGACTTCATAGTGAACCATCAGATAACCTATTTTATAGTCTTCCTAAGAGCATTTTACGTGAAATTGAAATATAAGAGGAATTTAAATTATAAGAGGAATTTAAACTTTTCAGGCCAGTCACGTATTAAACTATGTGTCAGATGGACGTGCAAGTTTTAACAAATCAGATAAGTATTAATTTGATTTTAAAATTATTCTAAATGAGTAATAGCAAAGCTATACGTTCGATAAATCGTTGAGCGAGATGTTACATCATATTCACTATTTTTTTTATTGATGATATTTACAACTGTATTACAAATAAAAATACATTCAGTAAATGTGAACAAAGGAATAAAATAACATGAAATCACTTGTTGAGAAACTACCCACTGGTTGCACTCTATTCACTATTTAATGGATTAAAGGGTCTGTTTTTTTTAATGGAATTTGAAACTGTGTTCAATAACTATATTCGGATATCACTTCTTATCTCTGTTCTAACTGTTCTTAGCTCATCTTAGGAGTCCTTTATCCTTCTTTAAATTATTTTTTTATCTAAGGGACATGTTTCGGGTTCCCGAAATATCGAAAAGCATAAACAATTGGCAGCCTTTTATGCCCGACTTTTGTAACCTGAAGGAGTAAGAAAATGGCGAGAGTCTGAACCAAGGCTAATCGAATTCATTCTGTTCTTCTCCAGTGTGTTTATCTGAGAGCATGGAGGAGTAAAGAAGAGAAAGTTCCACGGCAAAAGGGGATGCAAGGATGAGGAGGGAGCGATGGAAGTGACCACTAATTCAGCTCATTTTATTTTGCTACCAAAAGTGAAAATCCTAACCTGAGTTCGAACATTTATTTCTTCTTCTACTACTTAAAATAGCACAGCAGCCGTCCACTTTCGTACTCAAATTTCATCAGTTTTTTTTTTTTTTTTTTCTACGACATTCGAAATAAACAAAGTTTAGCCCCATCCCAAAATTACAACTTACTAACTAACAATAATTTTATTACTTTTGGCTTTCCCCTTTTCCCGCTTGTACTTTGAAAAATATAGTTTAACCTCTGTTTTTACATTCATTATGTTTATTTCATACAGTCCACTATTTTCATAAAGGGTTTGAGTGCCTCCCCATTAAGTTGGAGTCATTCATCACTTAACAGACTACGAGATGGCCTTTTTGATTTTCTGTATTAACATAAAATTTTGCTAATAATCTTCCATCGATTAAAAAAAAGTAAAATAAAAAATATGCCAAGGAGTAAAAAGCGTATTAGGAACTGTTTTTGTGCAAAAATTAGAACAAATCATGATATAATTAATTAAAATAAATCGCTGTAGAGAATTTTTATGTAAGTCAAGAAAGGTTAAAACAATCGCTAATTTAGGTAAAAGAATAAAATATCCGCTTTTGAAAGTTTATTTGTTTTAATAAATCATGAATATTTTTTTAAATTGTAAATTTATGTATTTTTATTTCAAAAATGTTGTTTTTCCTAACCCGAAATTACATAAAATAACTGTGGTTCAGGAACAAAGTGGTGCTCAAGAGTAATTTTGATTCACAGAATATAAACCAGATATACTCTGTCTGGTAATATAGAATGGAATAGAACATAGTTTTATTATTTGGAATTTCCCTTAAGGATAACAGATGTATCCATAAAAATAAAGATTATTTCTGGCTAAAAGACCCATTATAATGAATAATTGAAAAGATTAAATATTAGATTAATAAAAATGTTTACAACAAATAAAAAGTGATGAAATAAATATTCGCCCCTGAGAAGAGAAAATACTATGCCATTCCTGTGATGGTTAGGAAAAAATTCTTAATAAAACAAAAAAAAAAATTAAATCAGATAAGGGAATGTGAGTTGTTAATAATAATAATACAGATTAATGGAAAAGAAAATTAAAAAGAAAAAATGTATGTATGTTATGTCTATAATCAGTGACAGACCTAGGATTTATTTCTGGGGGACTTCAGCCCGAAAGCTTTTTTTTATGTATATATATATTACAATAATTACTTTGGAAGAAAAAGAAAGAAACTAACTACTAATATGAAATGGCGGTTAAGTGATTTTTCCTATTAATAAGAAATAATAATACTTTTAGAGATCATTTTTTTCACAAGAAATGGATATATTTTACCATTTTGGGGAGTACAGCCCGAAAGCCTCCTCCCCCCCCCCCCTCATGCTGGATCCGCCTGTGTCTATATTGGTTATAATATAGAATATAATAGAATCATTGCATTGTTTATGTTTGTAATGCAACAATACCCCTTTGTCCAGAATAATTAGACAGTGTATTATGCCCTATGGATTATTGATAATATAAATAAAGAGGACACAATTTAGGACACATTATATTTCTATAAGCAATAAGAAAAATGTAAAACTCTATAAAATAGGTAGGAAAACTACGGCATCATATAGTTTTTGCGTGATATTAATTAATCTAAAATTAGAAATAATTAATATTAAATTATTTATGTTAAGAAATTAATATAATTAAGGTGAATATTTGTACGATTGGGTGAGTGTGTTTGTGTACTTATAAATAAGAATAGCAACAGTAAAATATAAAAAACTATTTTCACTGCCTAACCTTACTGATAAAAAGGTTCTCCATCTATGCTCTATACTATTATAATAATCTTACTACATAGAGTACGGTATGAAAAAAAATATAGGTAATTGCAAAGTTAGTATTTTTTTACAGCTCAATAGTGGTGCAAGATTTTAGGTAAGAGATGGTAGTTATGACCAGTCAATCAAAAATCTTTTTATTTATAACATTGAAGTAATGTATAAGTAGTTAAAAAATTTTATGCGATATGGATTATTAATCCGTTTCATTTAGCAGACATATCCGATATTTGTCTATACCCAAAACAAACTTTGTTGAATCTCAATAAAATTTTTAAAAAAAGGAAACTAATTTAGAACCTGAAACTAACTCTGAAATAATATGAAAACAAATTTTAAAAAACCTTGGTATTACAGTGGTTTCGGATTAGCGGGGTATTATAACTCAATATATTAGTGCAGCGTGGATTAGAAATTAAGCCCTTATCTCTATATATGTTGTTCTCTTTTAAAATAGACAATATTGTTTTGAAAATCATCTACCAACATTATCTAATCATTAACATCCGGCTGAAACATCGTAAATAACTTCATCTCTTCGTAACCTACAAATATTATATTTACGAAAATTCTCAGAATTGGGGTGTTTTCAATCTGGAGGTCGGCAAACATTGTTAGGAAGAAAATTTATTAGGTACAAAAAACTCGTAAATACTAATCTTATAATCGTAAGATAAATTGAGCACAAAGTGAAGAAAAAAGGTGGCCTTCAAAAATATTGAGCTGTTTGGCGTGGACTATAGCCACAAATAGTCGAAATAACGAGGTCATATAGGCCAAACGGCTCTATACTTTTGAGGGACACCTTTTTTCTCGACTTTCTGCTCAAGTTATATCACGATTAAAATTGAAAGGAAATGGAGATTTACGAGTTTTTAGTACCTAATTACACTAATTATAATTTAATACCTAATAGACAAAGTTTGCCTACCTCCAGATTGAAAACGCTCCAATTCCAAGAATTATCATAAATAAAATGTTTGTAGGTTACGATGAGATGAAGCTATTTACGAAGTTTCAGCCGTGTGTTAATAATTTCATAAAAAGGGGTATGTACCATGAATTACTAATAATGTTTTGTTTTTTAAGCAAATTAATTATTATTATTCCTTTCCTACGCTGATCTCAAACCGTTCCTTTTAATCGATTTCTCGAGGAAATATTTCCAAGTCAAGTTCGAGGGGCTATTATAATACATTCGGTTTTTATGATAGGTTAACAGACTGAGATCACAATCTGTCTGGTATTTGGCGATGGGGTCAAAGAGCTACTCAAACTCGAGGTCGAAAGTCACTTTTCCTTTCGCGATTGCTAAGAAACAGCGAACAGGTGGAAACAGATTGAGCTGGGTAATTGCTATGAGATTGCCCCATCCAGCCACTTCTTATCAATAACACTTACAAGGGAAATCCACAGTTTAAGTGCAACAAATAGAACCAGAAGGAGTAGAATTTCATTAGGGTAACCTTGTTCATACATCCTAAACCTATCTCTTTTTGTGTATTTTTTTTTTTAAATTCAAATAATCTTACTATTTCAGGAGAAATGTATATTTTTTTTTATTTAACTTTGAATACAATATTTTTTTTATTAGTCCAGTATATTAGTCCAGGACACAGACCCCTTTTTATACAATGTTTAACATCTGACTAAAACTTAGTGAATGGATTCATCTCATCGTAACCTACAATTTTTTCTCAGAAATGGAGCGTTTTCCATTTAGTGATCTGTAAACTTTGTCTATTCAGTGTACTAAAAACTAGGTACTAAAAACTCATGAATATCCATTTGCTTTCCACTTGAATCATAAGATAAAGTTATCCGGAAATCGAAAAAAAGGTGGCCTACAAAAATATTAAACCATTTGACGTGACCTTCACTCCCAAAAAGTCAAAATAACGAGGTTATATAGGCCGAACGACCCAATATTTTTGTACACCATCTTTTTTATATCTATTTTGTCAATAATCAAATGATTCTATGATTCAAGTGGAAAGCAAATACATTCATGATTTTTTAGTACCTCGGTAAATTAATTAATTTGGTTATCACTATTCTAAAAACGTGACGCCTGAAAAAACACAACACTTACATTTTCTGCGTGGGATGAGGCCATGGTATATATAAACATTTTTGTTGTTCTTGAGGTCTTCTATTACCTTTTAAATATTTTCTTCCGCTTACTCCAGCACTAGACAAACGCAATATAATAAGACTATTTTTACTTACGGAGTTGAGCTATGGGGCTCCACTAATAAGGCTCCACTAAACCATAAAATTCCTCTGGTATGGAATCCTAAATCCTTGCAATACTAAATCCTCAATGCTCCTTTTTTTATCACAAATAAAATAACCCATAAAGACCTTAATGTTCCATATGTTTCCGATTTGGTCCAATCCAGACACCTAACCTTCCATAATAAACTTCATAACCATCTGAATCCTCTCGTTTCTAACCTTGCTTTCTCTTCGATTCCTAACAACCCTCCGAGGCTTCTGAAAAGAAGATCAGGCATTCCTCTGTAAACAACCGCCGCTAAGATATTATTATTATACGTTCCTTTCTTAGTGACGGAGACTTCGGGAGAGTCAGTCATTTAAGTACATCAACTCCTGATTTGTTCTCATCCTTCCCTGATCTTCTCTTGTCGGACCATATACTCTGCGCAGAATCTTACTTTCCCACTTGTTCGCAGTCGTTTGATTTTTCATGAAAAAAAATTTTAATTACAATAAAATTAAAAAAGGGAGAAAAAACTTACGAGTAAACACTAGATATCTTTATCCAAGGGTTAGGGAAATATGTGTTACAATAATACATAACAGAATATCTATCATTTTTTGTTATTTTTCACTACGATTGATATTAATGAATTAGTATGTCTGGATACCATATTTTATTTATTAGAAGGTTTTAAAAGATTTTTAGTTTCTCAAGTTCAATAGTAAATAAATAAATAAATGTTCTTTCTCATTTATTATATCTTTTTTTTTTATTAGAATGTTTTATCAGATCTTTATAATTTAAAATGAGAAAAGAATTTGTTACTTGTACGTAATAAAAACTGGAAGTAGTAGTTGCAGTTAGAAAAAAATCCATTTACGGCTTGGAGTCAGATCATCGTAAATCTATCAATCGTAAATCTATAAATCGTAAATAATGTAATTTTTTTTTAATTGCTGTGATCGGACAATAAAAAATAAAACTTAAATGAGATTGTATAAAACCTGATACACCTCATTATGAGTCGTGTATACAAAGAAAAGGTCCTTAACTCCATGTTGGTCCTTACCTCGAAGTGTAACGACCATCATGCAGTTCAACAGACGATAGCACTGGTTCCTTGGTTTGCGACTCTTAAATATCATCTCGACCGCTCCAGCATAGTAAAGCTGACCAGGCTTTGGATAAATCATGGTACAACTAATAAATATCTACATCTAATGGGTATAGCTAAGAGCGGTCACTGTCCAACATGCCAATGCTTGGAGGATCCAAGACACATTGCCTTCAAATGCAAAAGATTAGAAGAATTAAGGATGATGAAGCTAACTTTCTTCGGTCGATGAATAAAGATAACGCCTGTGACTTAAAAAAGTTTTTGAATGACATAAAAGCAGTTATATAATAAAAGTCGCCTCTTATTCTCATTTAATTGTTATGAAACTACTGTCACTTCAGTATTAGTCTTTATTAGTTAACTATTAGTCTTTCTAGCTTAAGTTCTATATAAGTTACATTCAATATTTAGTTACATTCAGTGATCATTTATCTAGAAATATTCAATAAATATCCAGTGTAATTTCATCTTACAATGACAATTAAAATATTTTATTGGCAAAATAGGACTTGCTTTTACAAGTCTTAAAGCCTAAAAGGAACAAAAAAAAATTGACTTTCAAAACACCCAAACTCTTGGGATGTATTCCATCTTAAAGAACTTTCTCGATAAAATCACTCTTCAACGAAATATTCAAAACTAACTTGCAATATATTAAAGAGTCATTATCCCGGAATTCAGAAGAATAATTAGATGGTCGGGAAAATTTTGGTACGTGAAAGAAAAAATCAATAAGAATTATTGAAAGTGGAAAATTTTCTTAATTATTATATGTTTTCACCTCTTTGATCATGTTGGTATTTATCTTCTACTACTGTCCTCTTTTTCCGATGACCGCGTGAATAGATAAAAACAAGAATTCTGTGGCCTTTATATTTTAACTAAATATAGGCACATTGCGAATCTTTCATCTAAAACTATTCCTTAAAATAAATATATCCGCAGTATGTATTCAGCTGTTTTGAATTCCTAAAAGAGAAATATGGTAGCACTCATGTCTGTTGTATTTTTAAAAAATTAAAAACAAATTTATTTTTCATCAATAAAAACTCCCTTTCAGAATCATTGAACTAAATCCCGCGCAAATTCTTAGATTCATATTCTGTTAAATGTATTACACAAATTTAGTTAAAAAGGTTGGTATTAGAACAAATTAAACTAGTTAGAGAATATTTCCATTTTTTTAATAAAATACAACAAGATGCTTGAAGAAGAAGATGAAAACGAAAATAACATGCATGAATTCCACAATGATGATGCGTAAAATTCCTCAATAAGTACAGAAAATGTATTATATTTCTGTAAAAGTCCAACTGGAAGAAAAATGGTTTTATCTTACCAGTATGATGAAGAAGGCTTTGAGACGTTTAAATTGATTTTTTTATGGAATTATATTAATAGCAATCCCTTAAGCAACTGTGATATTTAATCCCCCCATTCACAAACCATTCGTTATTATTAAGGGATATTATAGAGAAACATCAATAATAGTGTTAGAAGGATGGTTTCCTCCCTTAATACAGAACGCCCAATTAATGCTATACCTTAACTTATTCTATCAAAAGCGTAAATATTTTAATAAATAAAGAAATTGTTATCTATAGAGAAATTATTGGAGTAAGACTCTAAAAAAGATGAAAGTTACAATTAAATTCTTGATGAACTGTTTTATACGAGAATCACGTAGTGTCTTAATGAAGGACAATCTATCAGATTTCATTTATATAAATATTAAATAAACTAATTAATAGTGGAATTTAAACATTAATCTCTTAAAGTTGAATAAGGTAATTTTAAACGCATGCATGAAGTTAATTTTTTTTTTTAAGAATACACATGTATTTTTTGTATATGTATTTTTTGTATACAGTTGTAAATATCATATAAATAAATAATAAAAAAAAAAAAAAAAAAGAATACACAAAATAAAGATTAATGCATCTCCGTATGTATCAAAAAAGAAAGAAAATAAAATGAAAAACGTTGCACCACCTAAACCTCGAATTAAACTCAGATAATTGAATCAATTAATCTTGAACGTCCTATGAATCACATTTATTTGATTTCATTAATTATCATGAAGTTTATTTTATTACTTTTTTTTTCTTTATTTGAATACCATTCTTCAAAATATGCTCTCCGGTTAAATTATTTTGAAGAAAACGTTGAAAAAACTCTGTGCCTTTATTTGCCAACGCTTTTATTGTATCAGGAAAATGTGATTAATCTATAATATTTAATTGGGTCCGATTGCTAGTCCGCACCAGTATCATGTTCCTTTTAGAATTGAGAGAAAAAAACCTGGGAGTAGGCTTGGCATCGCTGTGAGGAGGCTTACAAGCTCCAGTTCCCGTAGTACGAGTATCATACATATTGAATTTCGTTATCTTTTATTCATTCTCACAGCTCAGAGTATCGCTCGTTTTTTTTTTTTTTTTTTTTTTACTAGTTTGGATTTTTCCAGATTCCGAGAATATTGTCAGTAATTTTATGCGTATAGTTAACGCTTTAAGTTATGGATGTATGCACTTACTTGGTTCAGAATTATTTCTCTCTCCCTCACTCTCGCTCACTTCCACTCTCTCTCTTTCTCCCTCCCCCTCTTCCCCTTCTATGAAAGATGTATAACTTTGAATTTAATCCGCCATGGCCAGTAAGGTGCTGTATAGTCCAGGAATCCGTCTCAAACCACCCATTTTTAATTCCTTTACGGATGTCTGAAAGTAAACCTCATCAATGCTACCAGCTACATACTCATTTGGTCCATTGGGACTATTTATTATTTACTTGGTAATGACGAATTGTACCCCGAGGAATTTAGGCAAATGAACCGCAAATACTAGCGAGGCTGATCACCTTATCAAGAATTAAACATTGTACATTGTACTCGCTTCAGTACTTACGCAGATTTTGCTGTCTGGTAAAGAGCGATATACAAGAGAGAAGCCTTATACAGCGTTTCTCAACACCTTTATTTGGCCTAATAGGCCGTCCCTGATATGCTATTGAGGCAGCTATAGCGGGAAACAGTCCTGTCCATTACCTCCTATAAGTGATTAGTAAAGTTGCACCTCCCGCCCATGAGAACCACCGGGACCCTCACTGCCTAAGATGGTTTTATTACTCCGCCTGTCATCATTCCTCTGGGGAAAAAAAAACTGCCATACTTAAAATAGAACTTGGGGCTTGTCACAATTAAGGGAAAGCATCTTTTCCCGATGACTTTAGCTGCCAACTGGGTGACTTCAGCTACTTTCTTTTCCAAATTCAATCTAGATCATCTATCAACGAACATAGGATCGTGCAGCGTATCCTTTTGTTTCCCACTAATTAATCAATAAAGGTTTCATATTTATCTTTCAGAGTATAGAGTCCTCGAATTGACTCCTGGGAAATATTAAGTTGGATTGATTTCTTATAGTCCAAGAATCAAATAAGAGAATTCCGAAACATATTTAGTTAGTGTGTGAGATTCTTATAGGTAGTCTGAAGGTTTTTATAAACTATTTCACAAGCATATCGCTTATTTCAATGAATTTTGAAAAATTCTGTAGACTGAAGCCACTCTGAGGAACTGTCAGACAATTTTTTTCTCCATGTTAAAGGATGGGATCTTAGCCAATAGTCAAAATGTATGCTGCTTACGGTTATGACAACCTTATACTCCTCAGTACCGAAATAACACTTAACTTCCCACTTTAGTACTGCTTGCTCTTGCCCTAAGCATTCTTGTTGATTCCGAAATTGTGGTCACAACAGGTCCTCCATTCCTCATCTACATCTCCAAATCTACTCCATTCCTCCACTAGAAAACTGGCCAATGTCAAGCAATTCTTTAGCTGGATCAATATAGTTACTCCCCGTGTGGCACGAAACGCAGTAAAGTTGTAGTTTTATTCATAATGATTATAATGATTACTGCTCCCATTGGTCCGTCAGTTATCCTAAATTGAGAGAAAAAACATTACACCCAACATTTACGAAATGCAATTCATAACCGAACAGGAAGCAATAAGATGTCATTTTTTCAGATCAATCCTCATTTTTATTAAACCTAAACGCAACTACTTTGCCAATGTCAATTTATATCAACTCGGATCTCCTATTGTCAGTTTTCAGTACAAAATGGATAAATATAAAATAAGATAAAATTTGATAATTAACTAAAGAAGAAATATTTCTGATGGTTAAAAAAGAATTCCAGGAAATACGAATAATAATATAGAAGTATATTATACCGCTGGGAAGCTTAATATTTTAGAAAAATGTCTATCTAACACAACAGTTGTAGAAGATTATGGAGAATGACGAAGAAGTAATTGTTATTAATTATTTTTGCTAATAATATCTACCTTGAAACTAAATGAAGTTTCCATAGAAAATAAATAGAGAATTTTAAAATTCATTGTTAACACGACAAATAAAAAATATATATTGCAGAGAATTTTACTACTTTGTATTAATTGTTGTAAGTTTGTATTTATAATTAATTTGTACTAATATTTAAGGCGCATTAACTTTAAAAACATTAATTTGTACTCAAAGTAGGATGGTAAGTTGAAGATTTTAAAGTTTTAATTTGTTTTTAATTTTATATAAAATTTTAGCTCGTTTTCATAATGATTCTTGAAAATGTAGAAGATGATACCTTAAAGAAATAAAGAAAAAAGTAAAAAATTACGCGGAAATATTTTACTTTCTGTGAAAAGAATAATTGCGATATAAATAATCGTTGAATTAAGAGTTGTTATAAACCCTTCAGATTTATTTACTTCAAACATATAATTTTCATTTGAATTATTGACTGACAAACTGAATTTAATAGAAAAGAATCTTTTATATATATATATATACGAAATAGAGTTAAATGATTTCAAGTATTACGAACAATTAAATTACTGTACAGAAATTAATCTTTGTGTGAGAATTGTATGGTGAAAAAAAAAAAAACAATTTCCTAAATTAAACTAAGTTAATTTACAATTTTAAAGAAGTTATATATAAAATAAACATTCAAGAATAAAATAAGTGAACAATCACAATAATAAGATAAAAATAGGTAAATATAAATAAAAAATAGCATATATACTAGATATATGTACAGAAATATTTATCATAAAATAAAATTTAATTAACAACATTGTGAATAAATTTAAATAAAATACCGGGAAATAAGGATGAAAAATAAATAAATTAATGAAAATACAATATATATATATATATATATATATATATATATATATATATATATATATATATATATATATGTATGTATATAGGATATATTTTTATTTATTAATATCGTTTGTATTTTATATTGGTACTCTTCCAATATAATCGATTAGTATGACGATGTAGCAACCCAATTTATTTACTTAAAAAATAACTAATATTTCGTTCTCTATTCATTACAGTTACACAATGGACTTAATATTACACAATGATAATATTATTAAATTTCTTCCTGTTTAAAATGTGCCAATTGATGGCATGTTGTGTTTACAATTTCCATAACTCTAAGAACTAGTTATCTAAAAGCAATCACAAGACAGAATAAAGTCCATATCAAGACATAAAGGAAATAATAGATTTCGGCAAAAGGTCCCTTTCTCTCATCCACAGACCTCACATCACTATCAAAGGATAAGAGTATCAATTGTTATTAACTTCCCTTTCTAGCCCTCAGGCTTCCTTCATCCCCTTGGCTATTCCTTGTTTTATATACCCCCATCATTGTAAGGACAAACCTCTCTTGTGGTTATATTCTTCAAGTCACACTCTTGCAGTTATATTCTTTTAGTAACATTCATAGATTCGTGATCTTGTTGTCATACTACAGGACATCTTTTTTTTTTGTGGGAGGAGCTTTAATAAATAAAGGAGAAATTTAATAAATTAAATTCTATTTATTGAATATTAACACAATCTGCCATACTCCAGGACAATAAACATTAGAGCTAAAAGTATCCATTCGTTCAATATATACATACAAGACGAATGAATTAAGCTAATATAGGAAAAAAAACTAAAGATTTAATAAATAATTAAAATTCTTCTAAATCTCATTCACGCCTACCTACAATATTTACATTTCCCAAGAGACTCCGAGCCAGAATTCGTCTTCCACGTGTGGAAGGCAAAGCTTAGCACCAGGAGGTCCCAGAAGGCCTGTCTCTTCCAGCCACGTCACTAGACTGGAACTAGAGTTAAATGGAACTAGACAAACTGGAGACCTAGAGTTTAATCTTGTAATCAACTAACACACACACACAAACACACACACACATATATATATATATATATACTTCAATTCGGAATATAAGATGACGTTTAACCATTCATAAAGGCCTTAATGTTCCATATGTCACCGATTTAGCCCGAGCCAGATACCTATCCTTTCATGATAAACTCCAGTCACATCCAAATCAACTTGTTTCCAGCCTTGCTTCTAACTCGATTCCTGACAATCCCCCTAGGCGTCGGAAAAGAAGATGGCCTCGTGATCTCCTCACCTAGAATTAAATAGGGAGTGCTACCACTCCCAGTATCTCTTCAAGTCTGTTCATGTCATTATTTCCAATGTGTGCATTTTTACTAGTTGTATCGTTCATACAGTTGTAAATTTCATTAAATAAATAAAATAAAATAATAAAAAAATATGACGTTTGTAACAGACATTCAAATATAAAAGTGCTATTTGTAAAGCCTTCACTGTCTGCGATTCGTCAACTTACAAATATTAAGGTGGTCGATACACTGCGATAGCGGTAGGCAATATTTTGGCAATAAACTTTCAATAAAATAAAATACGAAAGAGTTTTAATTAATAGATTTATGTAATTTTTGAGGCGATGAAAGTAAGAGCGGGGATCTATACGCGCCCCGAGGAAGGCTAACCTATCCCCTTTGGTTGCGCAAAGGATAATCACAGGCGGCCACTATTGTTGCGCCCATTACCATTGCGACCGCCTATAATCGCCCACGCTGTCCTTAACCCATTTTTACAAATTTAAATAATAACAAGTGTAATTTTTTCAGCTCCAATCTTCATTATCTGAACTGTGAATACTTCATTATATGAGCGAGAGAATTGATACGTCAGCGAGAAACGGAGTGATAAATTCCAAGTTTATGAATATATTTCTTCGAAATCCAACACCCACCTAGCCAAGAGAAACCAGTCTTAAGTGTGGGCACAAGTAAAAATTCTTATTTTATTTATTATTTGAATATAGGTACCACTGTGTACGGCAATACATACTTGGTGTAAGCTTTTTATGAATGAGTTTTTTAAAAGGACAAAAACATTTTCTTTCAAAAGTAACTGTATATTTTATGTATATACATATATATTTATATCAAATTTATTACTGCTTGTAGTATTCGAAGCATTGAGTCAACTAGATTTTTTAATAAATTTGTATCAATTTGTTCCCAAACATTTTTTTTTTTTTTTTTTTTATCTGTTTATTGAGTAATAATACATACAAAATAATACATTTTGCCACACTTAAGGGCACTGAGTACTAAGGCTGAGTGAGGAACATTCATACCATATATACAATAAATAAAAAAAAATAAAATAAAAAATAAATAAAAAATAAAAATAAATAAATAAAAAATATAAAAATCTATATAACAAAGGCAAAAACTACAATAAACCAAGGAAATGTAACTTAGAGTTAAAATTAAATGAAATACAGAAATTCGTAAAGAAATTAAATAAATTATAAGTAATAGAAATAAATAGAAAAACATTCATACTTAAATACAATATTTACAATTAGCTAAGAGATCTCCGAGTCCAGCCCTTTCCCCCACGTGTGAAGGACAAAGCGAGACTCTAAGAGATCCCAGCGCTTCTCTCTCAACCGCGTCACCGGCATTACCAGTCCGGTGGAGACTGAGAGAGGGCACTAGAACCACAAACACTCATGACTTGAGTGGAGAAGCTGGCCATTGCCAGAACTCCAGTGACGTCTTTATAAGAGATCTCGAGGCCACTGCCGTTTCAACCTTCGAGGAGGGTTGTAGGGATGACTGGAGCTAGATAAGGATTGTGCTAAAGGGTTAGGATGGTGGATTAGGTTCATGTGAAAATTTGAGAATCGGGATGGAATAACGTCAAGGATATAAGGGATGTAAAGGTCATGATGTAGGGTTTTGTTTGAAACGTAATAAGGAGCATTGACTATCATACGGAGGACTTTAGAAGGAGGATGTGTTTAGAAGGAGGACTGAAAGGATTGGATGTGTTTGATGTTCGAAAATTTAGTTGTCCCCCACAGTTCAAGTCCGTAGGTCCAGATGGGTTTGAGTATGGTCTTGTATATTAATAGTTTGTTTTCTATTGATAGATTGGATTTTCTGTTAAGTAGTATGTATAGCTGGCCAAATCGTCGGTTAAGTTCTTGTCTTTTAAGTCTAGTATGTGGGTTCCAAGTTAGTCTTTTGTCTAAAAGGAATCCAAGATACCGAACTGTGTCTGAGACGGGGAGAGGTACAGAGTTGAAAAGGATATGTGGACAGGATCTGCGTCGGAGGGTAAAGGTGACATGCTTGCATTTGGATTCATTGATCTTAATGCGCCAATTTTTGCACCATTGCTCAATTAGGGAGATGTGTCTTTGTAGATTTAAGGATGCAGTTTCAGGATCTAGGTGGGATGACAGGATGGCGGTATCGTCCGCGAAAGTTGCTAGAAGGGTATCGGGATTGGTTGGAATGTCAGCGGTGAAGAGGATGAAGAGGACTGGGCCCAAGACACTGCCTTGTGGAACACCAGCCTCAATTGGATAACAGTTGGAGAATTCAGTGCTGCAGCGGACTTGAAAGGAACGATTTGAGAGGTAGGATTTGAGGACTAGGTACAAGGATTGGGGTGTTCCCAAACATTAAACAACATTTCGTGAAATTGGTTAGAAATATAATGTTTCTGAACTTTCAAATTGTTAGATGGTACTAAGATAGATGATACCAAATATGCTCCATTATGTTCAAGAGCAGAGACTGAGACGGAATTGCCAACTGCCTGGGAGCATTGTATAAAAGCCATTCTCTTGTTTTATGGACCTGTTTGGGATCGTTATCCTTTTTACATATAACATTAGGTCTAATCAATATTTTTTCACGACTGCAAACTAAATTATGCCGCAAAATATAAAAATTCTACATTTGAAATAGGTTCTCAAATATTTTAACTGTTCGCGTTTTAAATTTATTGGGGAAGGTTAAACCTTCCACTATCCTTCCACAATCGCCTTAATCCTCGATCTAAATTTTATGGTAATTCAATAGGTTTAAAAAACAGTAATAATAAAGTAAATATGGGAACAATAAAGGTTAAACCACAAATCTCAACAGAGCTTAAACCCTTTTTATTTTTTTGTAATAATAATTTTTAGGGGCTAATTAGGTGAAAATATCATAAAACACAACAATATTTACAATTTTAAAATTAAGATACTCTTTTGACGGATAATATCGGTTTAAAAAAAAAAAAAAAGTTATGCTTGAACCTTTAATTCCATATTATGTAATTATTGTAATCTATATATTTAAACATAAGTCAGTTTTTATTTCAATCTCTCTAATCTTCAAAATTTTCCCCCAATAATGTTGACTTGAATCATGAAATTAATTTTTATTCAGAATTTATCAAAACTTAAAACAAAATTTTCTTAAAATAACATAAACGCGTAAAGCTATCGATTTACTTTTTGTTTCATTCGATTCGGAATAAAAAAATACATATATAATAACCATTATATGATTTTAAAATCCCTAAGTCGTATATCTAAGTTGGGCAAAGTTTTTTTTTCCGAAAATAAGTTGTTTTGCACCACTGTGTGTCAGCGTAATTAATAAAATACTATTTTAGTATATAGTATTTATTTGACCATATCCCCTACCAACTCCTTCTCATATAAAAATTGCAGCTTAGTTTTTCTCCTTGGTCCTTGGTTTGGAAGTCTTCCTGAATTGAAAACCAACAAAAGTATGGTTTTCTCAAAAATGTCATAACCACATAAATATGTGCCCCCCCCCCTTCAAAAATTAGGAATCTCTTAAAAAATTGGCTGCCTCAAAAATATTGAGGGCGCAACTTCCCCATGTAACCACCGTTCAACCCTCTACGAAATTACTAATAAAGTAGTGAAGCCATTACTATCGTAATCATAAATGATTTTCACTTATATAAACATTTAAAACGACTACGAATAGTTTTCGTTTGGAAAAAAAAAACTATTCAGATAGAGATAGTGGACTATGGGACATAGACATGTAAAATAATGCCTGTTGAGAATTATACTATCACTTGTAAAAACATTTACCAAGGGGCCACACCTCAACCACTCTGGCCAACCGATTAAGGAAATGTAATAAACTGGCCTAGAATTGATTCGGTCGTTGGATGCATATTTTATGTCCTTGCGGCTGCCTATCCGATATATAGCCACCGAAAACATTCCAATGCAGCCTATAAATCCAAGGTATAAATATTTATACTCTGGGATATCTTATTTAGGAACGCCAAATTTTTCAACTATACTGTATTCTAGTAGTACTTGAAATTATGAAGCTCATAATAAATCATCAGATTGATATTAATAAGTAAAATAATTGCTCGCCCAAGCCCCCAATTAAATCACAATCCTAATATTCTACTTCTTAAATGAGCCCCATCCCCTCCAAATTTTCCAACTAACAGAACAAAAAAGCAATAATAATACTTTGGGTTAGCGAAAAGCGAGAAACGGATTACATAGAACCTGAATATAAAAAGCTCTAGATTACCTTTGATTAATACATTTAATTAATTATTTATATTATTTAGTTTTATTTCTTGTCCTACATTATCCATTAATAATACCCCACTTATCCCCGTTGAACAAATTCGATACCTTGGACTACACTTAGACAAACGTCTAACTTGGAATCCTCATACCAGACTGAAACGACAAGAAACAGCTCGACGTTTCCGAATACTCCAGCACTTACTAGACAAACGGTCTAAGCTCCCAGTCAATTACCAAAGACTCATATACATGACTACAATAAGACCTATTTGGACTCTGGGGCTCCACTAAGCCATCGAATTCCTCCCGTATCCAATCCTTACAATCCAAAATCCTTCGTAAATTCCTCACTGCTCCTTACTTTGTAAAAAACAAAATCATCAATAACGACCTTAATGTTCCTTATGTTTCTGACTTGGCCCAATCCAGATACCTATCCTTCCATAACAAACTTCAGAACCATCCAAACCCTCTTGTTTCTAACCTTGCTTCCTCTTCGATCCCTGACAACCCTCCGAGCCGTCTGAAAAGAAGATGGCCTCGAGATCTCCTTTTGTAAATATATTTTTAGAGTGCTACCAGTAGGTAACATTACTGACTTATGTTTAAATGTATAGATTTACAATAATTACATAATATGGAACTAAAGGTTCAAGAATAATTTTTGTTTTTTTTTAAACCGATATTATCCGTCAAAAGAGTATCTTAATTTTAAAATTGTAAATATTGTTGTGTTTTATGATATTTTCACCTAATTAGCCCCTAAAAATTATTATTACAGGGTTTAAGCTCTGTTGAGATTTGTGGTTTAACCTTTATTGTTTCCATATTTACTTTATTATTACTTTTTTTTAAACCTATTGAATTGCCATAAAATTTAGATCCAGGATTAAGGCGATTGTGGAAGGATAGTGGAAGGTTTAACCTTCCCCAATAAATTTAAAACACGAACATTTATAATATTTGAGATCCTATTTCAAATGTAAAAATTAAGATAAACATTTTACTGAAAGAGTTACCAAAATTTAAATCAAATATTAAATAAATTACCTGTTAGTCTAAAAAAATAAAATTTTACTGATAATGTGTTTTTGAATTCGATACACTTTAGACCAAATTGTTGGGAAATTTAAAACTTTTTAACCGTTGTTGAAATTGTGAAACAAACAGCTTTTTGTTGGAATTAATCATGAAAAACTTGTATGTGTTACAGAATGAAAGACCTTTTTTTCTATGAAATTGCATCAGAAAAGATTTCTAGCTAATCAAAATCTAACATGACATTTTGTGAAAAATTTCGGATATATTTCTCAGCTAACAATTTCTTAACTTTACATGAAATGTTTACACAGAAAAATCACTCGTACATTTAAACTAGAGGATATCAGTTAGTAGCGACGCACAGTTATGAAAAATCTTTTTTGTTGCAATTGTTTGAATTTGGTGTTCTTATTTTGCGAATCGTACTAAAACTAAAACTATATAACTTTCTGACAATTCTTTAAGTAAATCATGGGTGATAAACATTCAGGACGCAGTCATTATAAAGTTTTTATTGGTGTCGACGTTTCAACCCAAACATGTGGGTCATCATCAGGGCGTGTTTCAAGCATTCTTTAATACCTTCAAGATATTCAAGGAAGTACTTAAATACCTTCAGTGTGACGATTACCCACATGTTTGGGTTGAAACGTCGACACTAATAAAAACTTTATAATGACTGCGTCCTCAATATTTATTCCTATATGTAGAACGCATGATATGTAGAACAGTCGACTGTTGAAGAATTCCCTTCAATTCTTTAACTAAATCCATTATTTGTTTGTCTTTTAGTGAATTAAATCAATAATCAAATTTGTTTCAGAACAGTATTTATCATACAGTATTTATCAGTCTGTATGCTTTTATTTTAAACTTTCTTAATGACTACTTGGAATAATGATTCATGAATGAATGATAATATTTTGTACAATAGATATAGATAGCTTAACGAAAACATGAAATAGCAATAGTCAAAGTTTATAGTTAATGCAAAGTTGTTTTTTTTTTTTTAAATGTCCACTTTTTACGAAGATGCCACTGTACCAATAAGAAAAGAAGTCCTGAAAAGTGATAAAAGAATTGGAAAAAATAGACACATAGACCGAAGTGATTTATACCCGTCAGATATAAATGCCGACGTGACACATAAATTCAATCACAACTGCAAATAAGGGATAGGAGAGTCACTTAGCGAAACCTGATATCCTGACAACTGTTGGTCTCAAGATGATTCTGACACCATGAAGTATTGAGAAGTTCGTCGATCTATTAGCTGTATGGTAGATTCTGACATCTATAGACCGCTTCTGCTACTAAATACTCCATTACTAATAATTCATTAATAAAAAAAGGCTTGGATCTGAAGATCTAAGTTTTAAAAGAAATAGATCGTAAAAATAAATTTTTAAATCTAAAAAAGATCTTACACCACTTATTAATAATAGCATATTGTATAGATTACTATTTTTAGAGTTTAAACATGAATAATATAAATTATTATGGTAAAACTGAACGGGAACATTAAACCATAATGTTTAAAAAAATTAGGGTTTCAAGAATTAACTTTACTTAATAACAAAAAAGGCAAGTTCCTAAACCCAATGTTGATTCTATCAATCGATCGACCCAGCACCGATGTACAGCAATGTATGCTGGGTTTAGGAACGATATGATGGATTCCTACGGAAGGGTAACACTCCTAGGAAGGTTTCTAAACACATAAAAACAGTATATACAGAAATGTATAACTACTGAATTGTTGAATTTCAAAATATATATAAATAATGGCAAATTGCTAAACTCAGCGTTAACCAAAGACAATATCGTTTCGAGCAGTTTAGAAATAGAAGCGATGCCATCGATGAGCTCAGCGCTAAGTTGTGGTGACCTATATGACAGAAAATGAACTGAATATAAATATGTAAGGTAAATTCAGATATAACAATGATGAGATTACATCTAGCAGATCCGCTGAAACATCATAAGTGAAAGCGCTGAATTCGATAGTTGCCGAACCTGCTGAGTTTAGGAACCTGCTCAAATATTAATATGTTTATGGGAGATAATATTTGCTAAATTTCTTGAAACTATCATCTCAGAATTAAGCCAAATTATATTAAACCCAAATTATTTCTAAAATAAATTGTAACATTGTTAATTTCCCTTCTGTTAAAAATAAAAGCATAAAGAATTTTTAGTAGTTCATAGAAATATTAACGAATAATTTACTTTTTATTAAATATGTACTGAACAAACAAACTGCGTTTTCAGAGATTTAGTTATGGAAAGGAGATCTAGTGTAATAATTTTATTGCGAAATCGCAAAAAAGGTCTACTTTATGGCAAAACTGCTAAGTAGATATATTTCAATTCAAAATTGATTTTAAAAAATCCTACATTTTTTATTAGATATTTTATCCTATATTTTGTTATTTAAATTTACTAATCACGATTGCCATAGGTCAGTTGAGAATTAATTTTTTTGCTTTAACCGAAAAGAAATGATAAATCCTAAAAATCTGAACCCTACTAATAATGTAAATATGACCTTCCATTTGTATATTCATCCTCAATGTCATGAATAGATTTTTAACTATGGTTAGTTCATATCAATCAAATATATCATTTTATAAACAAATCACTCCAGCAACAACTTTACGATGGAATAAGAGACAGGCACTGGAAGAGACACTTCCGTTCCATTTTTTGCGAGGTTGTTGCCATTTTTATGAAACTTTTTGCCATTTAAAAAGTTTCTATGAAACGTTTTGGGAAGAAAGTTTTAAAATAGAATTTCTAAGCATCGTTTTGTAATGAAGTTCTAGACTCATGGTAAAAGTTTAACTTTTATTTATTTAAGTTCTTAAAAAATTTGTACGTTATATGATAAATAAATAATTACTGGATTAGATTAAAGTTAAAATTTATTACTGAAACTGCTATGATTTAAAAATTAAAATTAAAATTTTGTTTCAAGCACGGATTTTTAGGATTTACTGGCTGAACGTCTTTCAAACCTCTCACATTTTTTTTCTGACCAAAAATTAGGATATCAACTGGAAATCGAACTGATTTATTCAACTTGATTGACACATTTAAATGTGATTAAACGAATTGCCTTGTTTAACACACTTAACTAAGAACCTTAATATAATAACTTAAGAATATTTCAAGTTGTGTCCACATTAAGAAAGAAGCATTCGGATTATAATATATGGAGCGGATGTCGACGCAACGACGGTCAACATCTCATCAGGTAGTTTACACATCTGTCACCAGGTAGCGCAAGAGTATATGCACACAGTTGTCAGTGATGATTAAAAAAAATATTTTAAAATTTGTTTTTCTTTATATTCTATACTCATCTATAAATCCTTATATGTATATATATATATATATATATATATATATATATATATATATATATATATATATTCATGTTTGACGTAACGCACAGTGGGACGAATGGCCAATTTAGATGAAAAAAATTAATGGTAAAATTTTTCAAATCCATTGTAATAAGACACAACAGGAAGCTGTATTTAAAAGAGGATTTTAAATCGATTTGATTTTTGCTTTTCCCAAAGATAAATTCATCAATTTCTGATTTTACGGATGATGTCTTATTCAATTATTGCCTTATATTTCATTTCAACTGAGTTAACTTCTTAATTTTATTTTATACATTAATCATTTACATTTGATGAATATAGATGCTCAATACTTAAGTAAGTCAGTCACCAAATTATCAATTCATAATTAGACCTATTAACTTATTTATATCAACATCATTTATTTCAATATGCTCTTTAAAATAGCACAACTTTTAAACTTCAATTTTTTTTTTTTTTTTTTTATAAAAAAGTACCCCAGTGTACCTTATAGAAAATTTTCTCAGTAGGTACTAAGTAGGCACATTAAACATAAATGAAAGAGTTGATTGCTTTTGTTTTCTTATTTATCCATGCTTTTAATTTCAGAAAAAGAAATTTCAATAAAAAATAGAGAGTTCTTTAGTATTTGGCAAAACCTTATTGATATGGAGTCTATAATTAATATTATTTTGTAACCATTCGAGCTGGAAAATATCTCTGGGTCAGTTGAGTCGAAAAACTGTTCTAATTTGGCAAAAATTATAATGAAATTGTGGTGATAATGTGGTTGATTTACGAACAGATTTGTCATTCAACATTTTATTGTATTAAATAATTAAATTTGAGTGCTTGTGTGATAAAACTTCTACAAATACTGTGAATTGTAGTCGCTCTGTAGTACGATTCGAAGACTGATGTGCTTGAGGTGAGATCAACAAATCGCACAATTTTTTGAACTTCATATATAAATGTATTTATTTATTTCATTCATTTAACTTAATTGCTGTTCCTTATGTGTTTCATTACTTTTTTCTCATATATTGGGTATAAAAATTTGCAAGTTCCTAAACTCAGCGCTTATTCTATCGATAGATTTCATGAATCGATTGAATCCAACTGTGGTAGACAGCTACTTATACTGAGTTTAGAAACGACGTGATGGATTCGAGCGTAAGGTTAACATTTCTTAAATGTAGCATGGAAATAAGAAAATAACTACCAACTGAATTGTTTACTTTCAAAACGGATATAAATATAGATAAGAAGTAAACTGAATATAAAAATGTAAAGTAAATTGAGAAATAACAACACCCAGCGGATTCATCGTCCACAAAACCCGTTAGTGAGGCTGAGCCACCAGAGATGCAATCGCTGAATAAAGAAACACGCTAGATTCGAACCATGGTTTCCGTCGATGAGTTTAGAAATTATTTCATGGATTTCTGATGAGCTCAGCACTAGATTCAGAAACGCTCCCCATACACTTAACTGCTGAATCGTGAAATGAAATAATAAGTCACTATAAAGGTGATTTTAATGGTGAATTTATTGTTGATTTATTTTTATTTAAGAAATAATTTCAAATCATTAGAAGGATATTATTACTAATTTAAAAAATAGGCAGTTGTCTAAAAAAAATTAAACAAATAAAATCAATCAAAAGTAATTGTGGATACTGTGAAATCAATTATTATAATGTTTATTAGATGAAAATGTACCTTTGATTGAAATTTTATTTATATTAAGGTATGTATTCTATTGAAAAATATAACGAAAAGAATCAGTTTGGATTAAAAAAAAAAATTAAAAGTAGCTAAATTAGCAATTGAGTAAGACGCGTGTTACTGTTAAAATGGTGAATCCAATCAAATCTGTATTAACGCCGGAGATACTTTCAAATTGTTCCGTAGATGGGCCAAGGTTTCCATAGCAGATAAAAACGCACTATTTGAGTAGGGACTGTTACTATCGAGGTGATCATCACCATTTCCTAACCACCTCCCATTTTCCACATCCCATTAATGCGCCCGCCCTTGATTAGGTTTGACTTATGGGTTCCCTCTCTATTTGTTAACTCCGCCCAACCTTATAAAACAAATATTTTGATTACCTTTATCCATTTATAAGGTTTGATTAATCGAGCTTTACAAATGGAAAAGCAAGAACCGAAACCGTTAATCTAGTAAATAACTATGCATTTTCTTCTTATTTTTTCTGTACACTATTATTAATATTTTCCGTCGAAATACTCTTGAAGAATAACTCTCTAATAATTTACAATAGAATAAGTGTTTTACCTAAGGCTTTTCATAGATCGTAGGAGTGCAGCAAAAAATAATATATATATATATATATATATATATATATATATATATATATATATATATATCGTATTGTAGTTCAAACGACAGATTCGTAAAATATTTTATTTATTATGATGTGTTATTTATACAATAAACTGTTCTTACAAGAGTAGGTTACGGACGGGGAGGAGATCACTGATTCCAATGAAACTTTTTTTTGGTGATACCTGGTCGAAAAATATTACAAAAATATTTTTGCATCTCGAAAATCCTTTAATGTAAAGGTTTATAGTAATCGAAAACAAAAAATATTTTACTCAATATTTTCGCTTAGATTGGAGCTTTCGATATCTTTTTTTTTTTTTTTGGAAAACCACGTTTCAGAAAATCTATGATCTGTCCAATTCACAAGGCAATCGCCTAGTATGTACTAATTACAGAGGCATATCCTTGCTAACTTCCGAACACAAAGTCTCCTTCCCTATGCTGATAGAGCAATTGGTCCCTACCAATGTGAATTTTGATTTGGAAAATCGCCTCTCAACTAATATTTAGCCTGAAAAGCATATCAGAGAGAGTTCATGAATTTAAGCAGGAGACACACCATCCCTTCATCGAATTTAAGGCCGCATACGATAGTATCAGCTCTACCTAGTCATGGAGGAATTTCAAATCCTTCAGAAGCTCATACGTATGGTGAGGATGACCATGAATGAATGAGGTGTTGTGTTTAGTGCGCGTTAATGGAGATTTATTCGAGGAATTAAAACGACTAAGGGCCTACGGCAGGATATCTCTCTCGTCTCTTAATTCAATATTGCCCTGGAGAAGGCTGTGGGAGCATCGGACTTACAGGTTGTGCAGAAAATATTCAGTCGGAGAACGCAACTACTGGCTTATGCGGACGATGTCGACAGCATTGTGATCTCAACAGGCTGTCAGGGAAGCTTCCCAAGCACTGGTAAGTCCAGCAAAGGAAACTTGATAGCCCTGGAGCCAGGGCCGAAAAATAAATATGTTAATAAATATGCCAGCACTCATTGAACGCAAAACTTAATGCTCTACAACTTTGACTCTATGAGTGTTTCCTCTTAGGAAACTCATTTTCAAGTTACAGGGCCATTTATAGTAATTTGTCTCAGCTTTTGACAAATTTGGTAAAGTTCAGCGTTGGTTGACTGTGGTTTTATACCTTACCGCGTAACCAAATTTTAAAGTTTATGTACTCGTTTGACGCAAAATTTAACGTTCTTTAATTTATTAAAGAATATATTTTTCGCTTTGATGCATTGTTTAGGAGTTATAGGTGAAAAACCCAAAAAATATCGAAAAAATCTGACTTCTTTGGCTGCAAAAAGTTTTCCCTTGGTGGCCCGCGTCAGCAATTTTGTTTTTTACATGTCTAAACCCATATATGCAAGTTAAAAAAATAAAAACTTTTTCACATTTTTCGCAAAGGATTTCCCGTTTCGATCCTCAAATCACTGGCCTAATATTCTGTAAATCAGCCGCCATTTTTGAAAGCAGCGGCTCTGGAACGGCAGACAAGTTTTTTTTTACTCAGAATAACATAAACTTTCGTAATTTACAATCAAATCTTCGCCTGCGATCAGGTCGATTTTTGGGCCTTGACTCCAGGGCTATAAGTTTTCCATCAAAATATTATTATTCCAAATCACGAGCGTTGTCGAAGCCTTAAACTCAATTGAAAAAATATATGTTTCCAATACTACGATGTCTTTTTGCCACCCCTACTTATCGAACTCGTCCAATCCCCTAATATTCTTTTAAATAATATTTAATTATTTGATTATATTTTAGGTGCTGTGTGCAACTATATAGACTAGAGGCACCATATTGATAATTAACTAACTTATGATTATTACCAAATTTATTATTAACTTTTTAAAAATATTTTACTTGCATTGTTAGAGTGCAGTTGAAACCCGTCTTAACATCAATCTCACACTCCCATCGCTCAACAATATTACTAGTACTTTAAAAAATACTCTCTTTGAAAGAAAGTTCGGTCTGAGCTCGCTATACGCTGGTCTATTTCTGACTGTTGGTCATTAATTCAAGTTCTTGTGGATCCGAGTTATTGAATTTGTTTTCTTTCGGAAACGATTTCTTCTGCACAGATCCTGTTGTTTTGGGAGAATTTTCTACTTTCTAAACTGTTTTTAGTGTCATCTAATTATTTAATATTTTTTTAAAAACGATATTCGCGTTTTTTATAGACGAAATCTCTAGGATCCTCTCCGGTTATAATGGAAACTACTACTTGAGTTGCTTTTTTGGATTTCAGTTGAAACTTGTGATCTTATGATCAGTCTCGTCCTCTCATCACTCAACTATACAGTCGCTCATAATACTGAAATAAAGCAGTAATTTTAAACTAAAATGTCATTGATTTTATATTATTTTTTCAAGATTGCTTAGTTGTCTCACTTCTGCTGCCGCAAAAAGAAAAATCCTATAATAGTATTGATTTTATTCGTTATCAGCAGTAGATTAAGCTTTTATGAGCTTATTAATGATTTTAATTCTAATTTTGTTTTTAAAAATCCCCCTCTCTATTTTTATTGGGGCGAGGGCCTGAGGGCTGTCACCTCTTTGTGATATATACTTTCTGAAAAATTCTATAGGTAAGCACTGACGATATCTGAAGTACTTTTAAATTTCTCTTCTGTTCCAAGAAATTTTAAAATGCCAAAATATTCAAAATGTAGCAGTCACTCTATTCTAGACTTCCAAAGCTATGAAAGCAAACTCAAGGCCGACAAGATAATAAACACTTGATTTTGAAATTTATAATCGGATGATTATTTGTCTACAAATTAAACGAAATGTAATTAAATAATTAAATAAATGAGTTGTATTTATTTATTTAAAAAATACTCTCTTTGAAAGAAAGTTCGTTTTGAGCTCGCTATACGCCGACCGTTGGTCATTCATTCAAGTTCTTGTGGATCCGAGTTATTGAGTTTGTTTTCTCTCGGAAACGATTTCTTCTGCACAGATCCCGTTGTTGTTGGAGAATTTTCTATTTTCTAAACTGTTTTTAGTGTCATCTAATTATTTAATATTTTTTTTAAAACGATATTCGCGTTCCTTATAGACGGAATCTCTAGGATCCTCTCCGGTTATCATGCAAACCTAACTGTAAGTTTATTGCCAATTAATCGGCTTGAATCTGTTATTTTACTTATCTTGTATATTACTTTATATTTATATATATATATATATATATATATATATATATATATATATATATATATATACCTTTTTTTTTTTTTACTTGGTTATTTTTATTTATTTTCCTTTCTTATGTATATATTGTGTGAATGAATACTATAGCCCTAGTACCAATACCCTTCAGTCTCAGACTGTATTAATACTCAATCAAATAAATTTTTAAAAATGGCCAATTAAAAAGGAGCTAGTGTGAGGGCAGTCATATGTCTATCAGTGTAAATGAGTTTTATATTAAAAAAGAAACAAATATGAAAATCTTATAAGATAGGCGCTTGGCTAAATTGTTCAATTGTTGTAATGCTTAATAAATTATTAAATTAATATAAATAATTATTAATATAAATTATTACGGTATTCCCCTAAGATGTGCTCCTCCTGGGCGTTTAAAGAGAAGTTTCCTGGGCAATCCATTCTCCTCCATTCTCTCTACATGGCCTAGCCATCTGAGCCGGCTCATTTTGACAATGGTTAGAATATCGTCATTTTTATACAGCTCATAGAGCTCGTCATTTTTCCGTATTCGCCACTGGACATTTATTTCCTTCGGACCGTATATTTTCCTTAGGACTTTTATCTCCCAGATTATCAGCACCCTCTCACTTCCCTGTTTAAAAACCCACGTTTCACACCCGTAGGTAACGACTGGCCTTATAATGGTTTTATAAATCATTACTTTTGTATTCCAGGTCAGTTTCTTGCATTTTAGTATTTTTGACAGGGCAAAAAAACACTTATTGCCAGCTGTAATTCTGGCCCTTATTTCGGCCTGCATTTCGTTCTGGTCAGTCACTACCACTACGAGGTATTCTGTTCCCATTGGAAAAAGGTGCTGATTAATCTGAACATATCCATGCATAGCTACATTACTCGTTGAGGACTTCATGGAAAGACTTTTCCCTTCATTCATCTTCAGGCCAAGGTGCATTAGTGTCGCACCGAATTCTTCATAAATCTCGCACGCGTATGCAAGGCATTGAGTAAGTCGATTGAAAATAGTCCCTCCAGGATTGTTCCTTATTGCTCTAACACCCAGAGAGAAGTTATGGCATTATAAAATTAGAAAAAGGACGGAAAAAACGCTCTACAGTATATTTTATAATACATGTTAAACAAATTAAATGTCAAACACTTTAAGAAAGGATTACTTACATATGGATACGTTCTTTAACATATATACATGTTTATATACTTGGGCAAATTTATAAATATGTTTTGCTCATTGTTATAGTAAACATCATTAATATCAATGGTTTATTTATTGGTTAAACCATCACTTATACCGTATCCCCCGTTATCCCTGGTTACATTATTCCGGAAGAATCTTGTTCTGTCGTTTAGAAAGCAACAGGAATCTTTTTAGAATTTTTGTAATATAAGATTATTTTAAATTAACTAATAGATGTATTTGATGTAAATCATAATATTTAGATGATGATAACATATTATGAGAATCGTGGCCAGGTTTGACACCTTGTGCAACCTAGCAATCTTCCATACTTCATTATGCATACAAGGTGTAGGTGAGGCAACTGAGAAATTCTATTATATTCTTGAAACCCTTTATAGGAGGTCTAGCCGATGTAGAATATACAATGTCTTTTATTCATATTAATTGTCAAGTCAAATTGACTATTTCAGCTAAAAAAGGGGCTGATATACCGAATAGCATACATCATTTCCATTTATTCGGAATAATGCATACACAGCTATTCCGAATAAGAGATTGTATCTCCCACTATCTATTTTTTTTTTAGAAATCATCTTTCTTCTGGAATTAGGTCCTTAAGAATAACAATATTATTCATACAAATTAACAATAAATCTGGCTAAAATACCTATTACAATGAAGAATACCTAAAGTATAAGTAATAAAATAAGTATATAAATAGCTCTGAGGATATATTAACGACATCAGATGGGTAATAGGGTTACAATACTACAATATTGGTGCTAAACAATAACATAAAAATAACTAAATGAAATTATAAATTTTATAGGCTCACCATTGTAATGATAAAATATTTAAAAAAAATAATAACTAGAGTAAATAAATGATTTACATTAGTTCCTTAAGAAGTACAAGTGAATACTCATAAAGAGACTGAAAAACTAGACAATAGAGCAGTAATGTTATCTACCTATGAAGCGGTAGAAAAAGAGGGGAAATATATATATATATATATATATATATATATATATATATATATATATATATATATATATATATGTATTATACATGTCTTCTCTCTATATGTTTATACATATACATACATATATATATATATACACATAGAGAGGAGTAAAAATTAAAATACATTTCAAATAAATAAATAATCGAAAAAAAATATTTTCACTATGATATCACTTTTTTGTACAAATAAATAAAAATTGCTTGCTATTCATGACTGTTATTAAAGCAGTGTGAACAAATATTGATTTTTCGATTAATATAGTGGCACGCATGCAACATCACTTTTAAATTTTGTGTTGCAATAAAATAAAAAATCAAGAAAAACCATAAAAGGTAAGAACACAAGAGACAATATTGAAGTAAATTATAACATTAAATGCACATGAGAAATAATACTGGATGCAAGGAGGCATTTTAGGAAATATTTCAATACTAGCCTGTACATATGTCACAATTTTAATAATTGATTATGTTTTTGTGCTCTCTGAACACTATTGTTATAAATTACCTTAATTGTGACAGATTGTAATATTTCTCAATAAATAAGCTTAAAATATATATATATATATATATATATATATATATATATATATATATATATATATACATATTAATTTCGTATCAGTTAACTGTGATAAAATATTACCTAAAAAAATCAAGTAACAACATTCCAGATAGTCATGATTCGACTGATTCTTTCGGTAATATTACTAAAATAAGTATGAAGCTAGAAAACAGACATAAGGTAATTTTGTTATTAAGCCAAGATTCTCCAAACATACAGGTGAACTTGCCAATTCAATCAAATTTTCACAATTAACAATAATAATAATTCTTGAGTAATAATTTTTTAAATCAGAAATATCTTAAATTTATTTTAATCTCTATGATGTATTTTGAATATACATAAATATATATAGTGCAGGTACTGCGTGCACAATTAAAGCGATTTCAGGAATGTAATATTAAAAAATATGTACATAATTAACGTATACATACACATTAATATTTAATTATTTTGTGTGTAAGCGGTGATTTTTATTTTCTGATTTCTGTATCACAATTTAATCATTATTATATATGTAAAACCGTGCCACTCAGTGAGAGATCATTATTGTTACTCGAATCAATACACATCAAGTATCGACTTAAATTTTTATTTTTAAATTAAAGATCAAATATAATAATTATTAAATGATTTTTTGTATTAAATAGTTATCGATTTTAAACCCTTCTACCCCCATTCTCCCTCTAATGCATTGAACACTGTTATCATGTTATACTAACCTTCATCCCTTCCCCCCATTTTTCCTAACTGCTAGTGCCTATGATTTCTACTATATAATGTTACTTTTTCAACTATTAAGATAGTGGGAGATGATTTCTTTTTCGAATGTTTTTATTGTCCCATATTTTCAACCTTTGCCTGTTCTACATTACTCAATTCTACGTTACCGTCTGTTCAGAGTCGTACAGAACTTTTAGAAGAAGGCCTGATATAAGTGGAATTACAATTCCTAAAACGATTTGAATGTACCAAAAAAATCGGTTGTCACGGGAACATCATATACACAGGAATATTTTTTTCTTGATACGTGCTTCCATTTAGTAGCTGTTTTTAGTTGCTTAAATATTAAGCTCAGATCACTCACAGAAAGAAATATGGACCAATGAAAAAAAATTATTTCTTAAATTATCCTTTATTTGGCTTTATTAAATTATTATTTAAATTATTTGGAGAGGTGAAGGCTTATTTATAATTATAATTGCAGATATTCACTCAAAAATAGGTTTATGTCACAACTACTGAGCTGAACTCATAATAAACCTTAGGTGGGGGTGCATATATGGTTCTTCATAAATTTAAAATATCACTGTTATAAAATATATATTAAAAAAAAATCTGTGATTATATATATATACATATACACTTGATATCCCGTAAGTAGAGGGAAATGCTTACAGGAGTGATAGCAGATCTCAAGAGCTACAAAAAAGTTCGTATAAACAATGAGCCAATTTTGAGCAGAAAAGTAGCAAATCCAAGTTTTGTGTTTTTTTAAATAAGTCATGTTTTTATTGAATCGAAAGTAATAACTAAAGAAATATTTAATTTACGTCATTAATGATTGCTTTATTGTAAAAAAAGATGAAAATTACTTTATAAGTGACTACTCCGTATTTATAAGTGACAAACTAAATGTTCCTGACCTTAACATTAACGTTTTAATTAAAATGATTGAAGCAATCGTTTTTTTTTTTTTTTTTAATTTTAAATACAAATTTTAGGACTAGTAACTTTTGGGACTAGTCACTCACAAGTACAGAACAATTCTTATAAGAGAGATCCGGATGAAGAACAAAGTTTATAACCGATTTAACGGGAAAAATATTTGAAAAATCAGTATTTTTAAAATTATTTATTTTTTATATATAAAATGTGTGTTTAGGCACATAATATAATATAATACATCCCAGATCATGGAAAACTGATAATGAAAGCTTTACAACAATTAATGGTAGTCATTTTTTTCTGAAAATAAGGGTATTTTTACTTGACAGGATATCATCAACACAGAATATCATCATTTTTTTACAAAACTTGAGTTGAATCTCAAGTTTTTCCCTAATAAACCTCTACTAATATATTACGAAATTAAAGCTTATCAAAAGAAGAAGTTTTTGTAAAAGTGGAAAAACTGTAGTATAGTTGGATGGTGAATAAATGGCGAATAATTTATGATTTTTCTAAAAACAGAACTTAGCATAGCTTAGCCGCTCAAAAGTCCTCTGTTGATGGTTTTAACAATGATGAACTCTATGTTCTTTAAAGTAAAGTTCATCTTTTTCAACTTTTTTTATAACATCCTTTTCTATTTATTTTATTTGAAATTAAGAATTCAGTGTTTAAAAAATTATGGTCATAAAAAAATTCCTATTGAAATTGATGACAATTTAATTTAGCTTAAAAAAAGTTTAATAAATCGGGTCCAACGTATTTTAAAGATAATTTTTAAATATGTATACATCAATTATGAGCGTAAAAAAAAAATTAGTTTATGTTTTTTAAAAGTCGATTTCTTGATTATTCCGTTGCCACATTTATTGAATTCTTAAGATTTCGAGCCGAGATTAATGATTTTAATTATTTCACACATTTCTTTTCAATGTTTAATTAGTTTCGTTCTGACCTTGGCTTTAATTTCGACTCATGGCTCTCTGGGACGCTTGTCGGATTTTTAATCACAGTCCTTAAAAATTATTAGCCGAGATGTTATGCAATTGGTTCTGTGACTCACTGTGGAGGTATAATTCAGATCACCAGCGCAACTATTCCAAGGACCTGGTTTGGCCTAGTTTGATTATATCAATGACCAGTGATGTTCGGGCTTAGATCAAAGGGAATAAACACAATCCCTTAAAAATATAAGTTCCAGGGACTTTATAAACATATAGATATGTTTTGAGATAAAAATAAGTCGTTAAAAGTCGATGGGAAAGAGTTCAAGATAAATCAATAAAATAGAAGAAAAAAAAAATCTGCATCTTCTAAATGTTATATGAATCCATTTCACCTCTACAGTATATTACTTGCAAAACGGAATATCCCCTCGCCACTTCTTCTTACAATCATGATTTAGAGTTAAGAATTTTATAGACATGACTTTAGAGATGATTATTTAAACTAAGCCTTAAGCTATTGATTCATATCATTATCATATTGTTTGCAATTTTCTGTTTATTAATACAACTTTGATAATTTTTACTATAACCACTTCATCAGTTACTATTTATTTATTGTTTTAAAGTTCTCTCTCCCCTTAAGAAAAAAAATCACAAATTCACTGACCAACGTTTGTAGATAACATAAAATATAATAATTGAATCAGGAGAATTCAATCGTTGGATCATCTTGCACGTCTCCAAAGTGTGATAAATCGATTTTATTTGAAGTTTTTGAATTAATTTTTAAGTAGCTATTCGCTATAAACATAAAAAGTCATAAAATATTTCGGACTTATTGCATATTTGTAATGATTAGTGTATTCCTATTAATTTGCAGTACTGTTTCGGCGCGTCTAATTGCGAATTCCATAGTTATACTATTTAGTTTTCGGCAGAATTACCATAACTGACACAAATGTTGGGGAGATAAGACCTTGATACAATTTGTGATTAACTACGTTCACTGTGGTATGTGGAGAGATGAAGAATAACAACAATAATTATCTAACATTACTGGAATATTGTTCTTGCATCACTTTCATGTTAAATTGGAAGTTATTCCCATAGCGGAAGTAATGTAGTCCAGTCAACAAAAAAAATTGCAGATCTCAGTTTAAAAATTCTACTAAAAATTGTTTTTCATATTTGAAAGAAAGAAAGAAAAGTAAACTTTATTCTGGTACATTTAATCTCCTAAGAATAATTACAATGAACAGAAAAGTTACTTATATTTGTCTGGCATTAGAAGACAATAGAGAAGTAATTAATTAACATAACTGGGTAAATAATTATGTTAATAAACTAAAATTTTTTTTTTTTTATTGAGTATTATAACAATCTGTCTGTTCGACATTGGTTATAGTGAGGTAGGATGACATTCACACCATATGTACAAAAAAATAAAATAAATTAAATAAACTAAAATTAAAAATAACGTAGCACAATGAAACATAGTAAATTGTAGATAAATATACATGAGTTTGTTCGTTTGTTCACATAGTTGTACAAGTAGGCAATATAGATAATAACTATAGGATACCATCTGTAGTATACATGCATCTGTAGGATACTAGTAGAATGTGGGTGGCAGCTCTTAAATACGAAAATTGTATACCTATGTAAGTATACAAAATATGTATGTTCTATAGACTGATTGCTGAGGAGCTGGAAAAATAAATGGTGTTTAAATAAACCTCAGTCAAGGAAGAGGATTTGCGTATGGAGGTGGGTAAGGAATTCCAAAACAAGGTAGCACGCATGACAAAGCAATTTTTTAGAGGAAACGGTTTTATGAGGAGGAATAAATAGGTTTGTTGGTTGGGATATCGTGTTAAACGAATATATAGATGACCAAAGAGTAGACAAATTAAAAAGATAAAATGGCTTTTTTGTTGTAAAGGTTCGGAAAACGAATACACCTGAGGATTCCAAAGATGAATCTAATGAAACTATTCATTAATCTCATCAATCTGATCTCAAGTCCACCAGACAGTCCACCGTATATAAGGCAACCGGCAACCATAATCGAAATGAGGAAAAATCAGAGAGGAAACAAGGAGCTGACGAGTTTTAGTGGGGATAAAATCACGGACTCTCAGGAACTGTTTGAGGGTAGCAATAGATTTTCGGATAATTTGGGAAATATGGTTATTCCAGGAAAGGTGTTGATCAAAAAATATCCCAAGGTTTCTGACGGAAATGTGGAAGTGAATTGGTAGTCCATTTAGGTAGAGTATGGGATTATAAGGGCTGGAATTCAGAAGATGCTTGGACCCAATGAGAATGGCATTGGTCTTCTCAACATTCAACATCAAACCATTGCTCTCTGCCCATGCGTTGGTGCTGTCTACATCTTCTTGTAGTCTTTGTATCGCTTCAAGCGTCTCGGTTGGATGAAATGACAAGTAGATTTGGAGGTCATCCGCATACAGGTGATATTTTTTTATATATGTTTATTTAGAAATATTACATTCTGTCAAAATCAAGGACATTTTTAATAGTGTTCAGAGAGCACTCTCACACTCTATTTACAATAAGTAAAAATAAATAATACAGAAACTAATAATAATAAAAATAAATGTATATAAACAAAATAACTAACCTAATCGCACATACTTGGCTTGAGTGGAGGATCTGGCCATTGCCAAAACTCCAATATATGCTTATTCACAGAAGATCTCTGACAGGTGATATTTTGAATGGTAGATCGAGTCAGGAAAGTCGTTAGTATAAATGGAGAAATGAGTCGGGGCGAAGATCACCGAGGAACACCGCGAGTTAGTGAGATGGGGGAGGAAGCAGTTTTATTGAGAATGATGTCTGTACAAGAGGGTATGGAACCACTTTAGGACGCTATTTGATATGGAAAGGTTTTGGAGTTTGGAAAGAAAGATTTCGTGATTAACTGAATTGATGGCTTTTGTAAAGTCGAAGAGAACCAGGATGGAAATTTTCTGTTTGTCTATGGAGTATTGAAGGTCTTCGGTGATTTTCAACAAAACAGGTGTGTGGAGAACTGGGATCGGAAACCAGACTGGAGGAGATTGAGAAGAGTTTTTTGCTCAAAGAAGGTATTAAGCGGTAAGTGAACAAGAGGTTTTGAAAGGTTGGAGGGAATGGAGATAGGTCTGAAATCGGAAACTTTGGAGGGAACTGGAACTTTGCTCAGAGAACGAACTTTTATCATATTTTATCAAGGAACATATCTATAGTCAAGATGACATTTCCTATTAAAATCCACACTCAATAGATTTTTTTCAAAACATCAACCGTGAAACTCGGCGTAAATAAAAAAAAATAGAGAGCTTCATGGTAACAACTTCGGCAAGAATAGTATTTTTCATTGGAATTGAAATTTAGAGATTAATTCATAGATTAATATTACAATCCGTCATAATTAAAGACGCTAGTAATAGTTAAATCATAGTTAGTAATAATATTTCATTCACTGTCATATTTACTACGTATGTATGTACTACCAAATAAAATAAAATATGAGGTCTTAGTGGAATTAGCATTATGAAGTACTTCAAAGCTTTATATTAACAAGATAGTCACTGAGATAGCTGGCTTCCGGGCAATCAAGATCTTCGTATTTAAACGGACTCCTAAAAGCGATGTATTATGGCCGTATTTATTCCCAACATTTTATATCAAGAAACAAAAGCGGGGGCTGGGAGCTGCAACTGTAAGCTATGCTCAACCTGTCACTCTTTTCTTATGATTAATGGTTCGAGGTGTTACGGGGGGTCTCCCCTTTATAGCGACGATTTATCAATCAATATTGGTACTGTCTTCGAGGAAAGCATTAGTCAACAACTGACTCGTTTATTCAATTAAATCATGTTAAGTCGAATGCTGCGAATCTCACCTATTATCAATTTAATGAAAATTACGATTTGTACCAGTTAAGACAAAATTATCCGATAAAAAACATCAGATATAAAAGTTTTTTTTTTTTTGATAACCAGTAACAATGCCTCCATTGAATCTTCTGAGCATTCTTCAGAGATGTTAGTAAAGTTTTATGACACTCCACACCAACTTTTTTTTTGGGAGGAACATGAAGTTATTAAAACTAATTTTTAAATCAATATTAAAACTTACTATACAGAAATTTATAACTTTGTTATATCCTTGCCAGAAAATAAATATATATCTAGGTAGCCGTATGGTATTCCATGTATTTAGCACTGTGTATCATGTAGACTAATAATAAATTACTATTCAAGTCATGTATGTAATGTTATATACATTATATGTAAAACAAAAGAAAGATAAAATTATCTCTCTATTATATAAAAAAGTTTTTAGTGACTTTCATATTTTATTTTATTTTAGTATTAGGAGGGTATGAGATAACTGAAGCTCAAGTAGTCCTGTTCTCCTATGACGATTATTTTACAAATTATAAAGCTGTTCATGTAATTACATATGTCTTGAGCTCCTGTAACCTCCTACACTGTCAATACAAAATAAAGATTTTAGAATAAAAATTTGTACGAGAATAGTATTCATCGGGAGGTGGTAGTTTGATTTTACCTAGGTGACAGCAGTTTATTGATTTAGACATTTCCACTCGAATACAATATATTAATTACTATATTATATATAATATTATTTATATTATATTGTGATATAATTATAGTTATTATTAAATAGAAAAGGAAGCACAATATAACGTACAATGAGAATATTAGAAATATAAGGTTCAAATTATTGTTGGGCTCATATGAAGCTGTTGAATGTATATTGTGCTTACAAATTGGCAATAAAAATTATTATAATTATATAATAATATAAATTGGCAATATATAATATATAATAATATGAATTGCCAAAAAGGTGCGATGTATAATATAGATTTTTAAAGACATTAAAAATTTATCCGAACTGTGGTTTATTTCAGTTTATTTTATGTTAATAAAAAATAATACAATCTGAACAACAGAATAAATTTAAATTAAAGATTCACAATTTTAGCAACGAGTAGTGCAATTAAATAAACAGTGGTTTAAGTGGTAAAAGGGGGTTGGTCCGCCGCTTGGTTTTGTCATGTTCTGAATTAGCATAGTCATCCTGATAGGAAAATTTCTAATTAAGTTCCCTTAGCCAACTCCTGTAGGCGCAGACTTTCCATTATGGTTCCATGGCGATGAACTCTCTTCCCTCCTCCCCCCAAAAAAAAATTTCTTGGAAGTTTATATCATGTATAAAAATTATGAATTATTTTTTAAATCTCATTTCTCCGATGCCTCAAAATTATGGCGGGAAATGTGATTAAATCTTGGCGTAAAAATGGAACGGTCTACCTGAATAAATCATAAAATCCAAGGATATGTTGCAAGGTATAATTATCTTTGGATGCAATCTAAAATTGTAATAATAGGAATATAGGCCGTGTTAAAATATTTAGCGTAGCTATTTCTAGACGTTAGCTTAGCCACCCAGTCAAATTTTCAAATTTTCTTAATTGATAATAGGTTATATAGTTTATTCATTCATGTAGATAAATCTTTAGTGATTTCGATTTTATATCTGTTCTTCAAAATATTAGGGGTGGGGAAATTATATTCGTGACCCCTTTCTTTGTTTAATAGGGGAACTATCGACCCCCTCTTCACCTCCTCCCCCGAAAGTCTGGGCCTATGGCTGTAAGCAACTTCCACCGACCAACTCATACTTCTGCACTGCCTAACCTAATTCCTTAAAGCTATTCGGACCTTCAGGATGTTAAATAATGGGCACCTGCCTCCAGGCTCGGTCCGTGCACAATAGATCTCAGAGGCTGCTCTGGGCAGTCATAATTCATGAATCTAGGCCGATTCGTCACTACCCTTGAACTCAGGAAGGGGTGGATTTTTACGTCAGTGGGAAGGGCATTGTTGCATTGGCCCCAAATGAACCGGTTATCGGGTGTGGGTAACCCACCATTGCACTATCTTAACGATGGTTCGTAGAACCATGACCCTCTCCAGGTTACCTGCGCACTCCGCTAATGTTTGTGAAAGGACCACTTTCAGTGCCAACCCGCAAATGGAACGTAAAACCATATTTATGCATGCAGCCATTACCATTTCAAACAAACCGTGATGATATAATGTATAATATATATATTAAAGACTGAATATATACATACATATGGAATTCCTTGCCATATAACACCTGTCTTGCTTCTTCCCTTTCATCTTCCAAATTATATCCCTATTAGACGATCCGCAACCATCAATTTCATTTTATGAATTGAATATGTGAGAAGTAAATGCCGGTGCCTACTGTTTAAGTTTTAGCAAAAAACATCAATAATTTTATCACCTAGTTTGATTATTATTTTTACTACTTATTTGCTTTTCTTTTCACTTCAGGTTTTTCTTTTTTCTTTCTGAATATATATGTTTATATGTATGTATTATATTTTGTATGTACTTTTATTTCCATTTTATTTTATTTTTTATTTTTAACTGTAATCACGCTTGGAAAGATTTTTTGTTTAACTGTTAACATATTATTTTATAGTTTTGTTTATTAATTTAGCCTACTGTTTATATTTTAAAATCTAAATCAATGCCTTTCTGTTATTACTTTTGTTATCATATTATTTTATTATACACATATATATATATATATATATATTGTCTCTCTGTGTACCGATATGTGTATGTATGTGTATATATATTTCTTTTTTTTTTCATTAAACTACAAGGATTCCTGAAAAGATTTTATTTTTATTTCATTTAGTGTTTGCATATTATTATGTAGATATTATGGCATTTTGTATTAAGTTAGTTTTTTATTAGTTAGCCTATTGTTTATAAATTATGTAGTTATGTACATATAGATATTTAATTTCTTTTTTTTTTTTTTCTTCCGTCACAATAATAAGTATTTTTGAGAAGATTTTATGTTCACTTGTTTTGTTTTTTGTATATTTTTTAGTGGTTACATACTATTTTTTTAAATTAATGTATATAATGTTAGAATTTGTATAAGTTAGTTTTTGGCCAGATTTGTATTTTCTTTTGTATTTCTTCATCATTGTTATTTCTAAGGGGACTTAGTCCTATAATTAAGTTCAACTTTCTATTCTATATATATCATTTGTTTGTTTCATACATACAATCGTATTTGTAATATATAATAGTTGAAGAGCTGTTTGGTCAGTCAAAAATTACATTCATATATTTTCTAAATAGTTTAGTATTTCTATATTCCCTGACAATGCACACAGTTCTCAAAAATATTTCCTGTTGCATTTATTCTGTAGTCTTTGACGGTAGGTTTAGTTGTCGCTAAGAAGATATAGTTTCCTCCGGTGTAAGTCCGTTGGTTGATATAATCGGTAGGATTTGACTTTCATTTAAACGATACTATTATTTTACCTCTTTTCCTCGTTCTAGATATTTTTATCTGCTACTAAATACTAACAATTCATACCTTGTAAATGCAAATTACTTGCCTTTTTCTATTATCACAATTTCCGTCCTATCGCGAAGGATGGTGCGATCTGTCAGTATTGATTGATCCAAGAGCAGCTTGACATTTCGCTTGGAGATGATTGGCTCTGAACAATTGTGATCCAAGGATTCCATCTACACCCCAACGTAACATGATGTATTGACTCGACTACCTCTTAGGCACAGAATCGAACCAAGCCTGGTGTAGGATATTTATAATTGTTGCATCCTAGACTCGAAGATCCTTCAGAATAGGTGGGTAGTGCCTTATTCACTAAGCAACCCAATCGTTTGAGAAGAGATGAGAGAGTACAACCGCAGGTATCTTGAGAGATAAAAAAACTATGCATTTTATATAACAAAGTTTAATAACAAAAACTTATTGTTAAATAAGTTTTAACAATATTTATTATGGTTGTAGATAACATCAAGCTAGAAAATGTCATAACAATCGAAACTTAGCTTATGAAACTTATGTTATAATATGACGTAAGAAAATTTTTAAAATATTGCAACAACTTATTCATAATTGAAATAAAAGAATAAAATATTTTACTTTTATTTAAATTTGTTGCCAAAACGGACAGAAACGTCTATCAATCGTGAGCTAATTATAAAACATACTGATTACTCGATTAATTTATAGTAATCATTTTTTTAACATTGAATATTACTTGATATTGGACGGTATGTTCCAAAATGAGACAAATGTTGATAAATTTAAGGCAAAACAACTTGTCTGAGAGTAAATTTTAAAAACAGTTGAAATATATTTTTATTGATTAGAAATGCAGTAATCTATACTATTATTGATATCGAAAGTTATAAATAAAACATACTTCTGATTTGTATGCACGAAAGATTCTCCTTTATGGATTAATGGATACAGCTAATCATAAATATAACTTATTAAGAATAATAAATTAATCGGACGTTAACGTTTAAATCGTTATTATTATCAAGGAATTATTTCTTATTTGAAGCATATCATTTGAACATAGAAGTATCATCCATCTATAAACGAAATTCAATGGAACAATAGTATAATTACAATATATTAAATAAATATTTGGAATGGATAAATATTCGCTAAAACACAAATATGTTATTATACACATAATTATTGACAATTATATTGATGCTATCAAATATAACACTAATGGAATATAACACTATATAACACTAAATCTCAATTATTGTTTTTTTTTTCTTTCTCGGCATCACGCTAACCTATTAATTAATAAGTCTGTTTTTTTCTTAATGGTAAAAGCCCTGTTGCACCACAAGGTTGTTCAAATGAAATTAATAAATCAATGAAAATGGGATACAGATACAAGGTGTGAATTATATATACATATATTATGTGTGTATATAATTCACACATAATATATGTAATTCAGTGTAAATTATATATACATATATTATATATATATATATATATATATATATATATATATATATATATATATATATATATATATATATATATATATATATATATATATATATATATATATATAGGTTAGGGAAAGTATTGCGATCGCCCCCTTAGTCCAAATATCTCAACACCCTAGCTCACAAATAAAAAGTCATACGGAAGTTAAATTATTTATTAAGCCATTATAGGACACTAATTGATTTATTAAACAAAACGATTATTCGTCGATATTGATATATTCCTATCGATTATCGAATATCCGAAAATTATAGGTAGATTTAACATCTTAAGTAGTCCATATTTCGGCCAGTGTGTATTGAGTATCTTATTTTTCAATTAAGTATTCTAGTTAATTGTGCACTCCTTTTTATCGTTGTATGTTTTTCCTATAAAATTTTCAGTGTGATTTTATTGATATATTGACTATATACATTTTTTTAGCTCATTTTTTCTTTTTATATTAACATTTTATTTAGTCAGCGCGGTCTAAGACATTCGGCGCCCCCGGGTAATACCGTCATCTCCCCCCTCAAAAAAATTAAAATTATTTCTTAAGCTGTTTTATATTATGTAATATTTGAATTTCATTTCATTCAACATTTCTCTAATACAGTTGCTTTGTTGATAGACTAAAATTAGTTATTTTAACAAGTTTTGTATTTTTTTTTATTTCTAACAAATGGCAAACATTCCTGGAGATCGGCCAGCGCAATTGCCCTGGTTGCCCCACCCTAAAGCCTGGAACTGCATTTAACCATCATAAGTGATTATTATTTCAGCCATGCACTAGCGGATCCAGGATTTAATTTTGGGGGGGGGGCTTCAGCCCGAAACCTTTTTTTTTCATAAAAATAACGATAATTCCTTTGGAAAAACAGAAAGAAACTAACTACCTATATGATACGGTGTTTAAGTTATTCCTTAAGTACTTTTAAATGTAATTACACGAACAATAATACTTTAAGAGGTGTTTTTTAAATTTTTTCCCCATAAAACATGGTTATATTTTTCCATTTTGGGGGGGGCTTCAGCCCGAAAGCCCCCCCGTAGATCCGCCCGTGCAGCCATGTATAAGGTAATGAAGAAGTTTATTAAGGTAAAATAATTTAAAATGTGCAACTGTGTTACCGTAGTAATAATAAACAATAAAAAAAATATATATCACCAAATATATCCAAACATTGCATTTGTTTGTGCTCTACATAACTAATCATGATGAAAAAAATTGGAAAACAAATCATGTAAATTATGCTCGCTGAATGTCTTTAAACGCAACATGTCATATGTCAACTACTTCACATTAGCTATAGCACATAACTAACAATCAAAGAATGTCTTTAAATAACCTATTTACATTCTAAACAGCATATCTTGATGACAAAAATTGAAAAAGAATCGTTTGAATTACGATCCCATATATAAATAAGTAATCCTATCACAATATATGATAAATATATGTTTAGGACGTAGCATTTTATATTTTTAAATTTTCTCGAAAACGGTTTTACGGATTATGGTTGAGCTTGTATTAATCTACAATATGATGGTGTGTTTGTTTGGGCTTTAAGGCATAAAACCCTGGAGTGATCAACGTCTGGATCATTTATTTTTGTTCTCTAGAGTGCAGAATCTCCTTAGAAGAGAAGAAAAACAATAATAATAACAACAATAAATAATATATATGTATGTATGTATATATATATATATATATATATATATATATATATATATATAATATATAGGTAAGTTAATGTAAAAAATGAATAACCGGTTGATATTTAGAATGTACAAAATCTAGGTATTTTACTAAATTATTTAGATTGTTTGAGGACTAAGTAACGAAGTATTCAAATTACCTGAATACTGAGTGCAGCACTCTCTGCTTCTGATATCTTTATGTCGCGCCCCGATCCTCAGACTTTCTACTTACTCAGTATTCTACTTTGAATATCTTACTCGCTGCAATAGATTTAACGCAGACATCGGCGTGTCAGAGCAAAAGAGTGTCTGATCTAAAATTTATGAATTAAGAACCAGATTGCACTCTTTGAAATGCTGCATATCATTTTATGATGTCTTTAAAACTCTAGATTGAAGAATTTTGGAATCTTCTATTAAGTATTCTGAAAATACTAAAACCAAATAATTAGTGAGTTATCTCTTTTATTGTTTTACTTTTCATTACTGAACATTTTTTCCAAATATTTATAATAGACTCATTTGGGTTTTAATGAATCTATTATTGGTGATTTTTAATTAATTGGTTAAAAATGACCCTACTAATTAATTAATTTATTCACTTAAAAAAAAAAAGTCCAACATATTAAAATGTCAGAGGGAAACATAATAGCGGGGAGGCGATGATTCATTATTCCTAGGAGAATGGCCTAATATAATCAAAAATATCAAGCTTGAGAAGTTATTGACCACTGATGTTCTTATACTTTAGTATTGATGAATGAACGAAAATAATTTTATTATTCAGGGACCAGCGTCCCTTTAGAACTAGTTACAAGTAAAGAATATATATTAATATTCTGGTTTGTCCATAAAATACAATTAAATATTTACAGGATGATTAGGAATAAAATAAAAGTATTGATGTGAGGTCCGTAAGAAAGGAACCTTTTGCTGAAATCAGTTATTGTTCTCTTGATAATGCGTCCAGTCGGTGCCTATTTTTTAGCTATAGAGGTAGCCTTGTCCTTAGGATTTTGGAAATTGTCAATACATGATTCGCCAATTGGCATATTTAAATTAAGGTTAAATTAATGTTATTATTATGTGTTACGGATAACAAGAGGATTAAATCAATTTTTTTAATTAAGTTTAAGGTGTTCGTATAAAAATATTTGAATACAATCTAACGCAATATCATCGTCTTCAAAATAATGTCTTTAGCCCGAGCCAGATACCTGTCCTTTCATGATAAACTGCAGCCCCATCCGAATCCACTTGTTTCCAGCCTTGCTTCTTCCTCGATTCCTGATAATTCTCCTAGGCGTCTGAAAAGAAGATGGCCTCGTGATCTTCTCACCTAGAATAAAATAGGGAGTGCTAGCACTGGGCAGTATCTCTTCAAGTCCGCTTATGTCATGATTTCTAATATGTGCATTTTTACTAGTTGTATTGTTTATACAGTTGTAAATTCCATTAAAAAAATAAATAAATAATAATAATGTCTATTTTCTTTGTCATCATAGTCTAGAGCATTCATTAGCCGTATTCTTGGACAGAGGAGTCTGATGCACTCTAAATAAAATCATTATTCAACCCGATTCGCCAAGAGATAGATACCTAAATCATATAAATTAAAACGATTTCGATCCAATGCAAATTTATTTTGTCCCACTCAGGAGTGCCCAGAAGGGGGTTTTATGACGCAAGTTGTGCCATCAAAATTTTTGAAGGGGCCATATTTTGACAGGTTTTTGAATTTTTGAGGTGGGCAAATTTCGGTGGGATTATGAATTTTCGGACTAAGGGAAAAATAAGTAACAGACCGCAGCAAGTGTAATTGTATATGATCTACGATTTTTCTAATTTTACCTTAGCTTGCTTTGATTTTAAGAAAATGTGACTAATAAAATATCCTTGGAGGAGGGGGGGGGGTAGGTTCTTGCGCCACCGACCTTGATGGGGATGGGCACTCCTGGTCTCACTTTCCTAGATCAACCAATTTCTTACAAGAGAAAGTTAGTCGATGTATAAAAGGAGCTTTTGAAGTAACTTGAATAGCCTAGGCTGGTGAACCGGAGAAATTACCATGGAAAGAATTTCGAAATCATTTCAAACTATGTTTAAAATTAAATAGCTGTTGAGAGATATATCATTAGGTTTAAAAAAGGTTTGTAAATTGAGAGGATCCTTGCCCGTCAACCTGGAGAGGGCCTTCATCCAATGAAAATATAATAACAGGCATAAATCAAATACTTTTCTCGCCGGCGTTGTTTTGAAAGATAGGAAGGCACCATTAATATTCAAGGCTATTAGAATGAAGAAAGATGGATGTTCATTTTGTCTTAGTGCCGTGACTCGAGTAGCCTTGAAACCTTCTTTAAAATTAAATACAAAGTCTATCAGTTTCTGTTAGTCTCCTTAATTTTGCATCGAAGTAATTAAAGTTGACTCTGCTTAATCAAGACATTGATATGTCTTTTTTTCGGTTTCAACATTGGGTAGTGTGGCCCATGCGGAATCTTGACAAAGTCAAGAGTATATAAGAGTACAAAAGTCTGGAAGCCATGGTATTGATAAGAAAAGATTTTCCACTGTTCCAGGCTATTCAGCACAGTGAGGACTTTCGGGCTGAAGCCTCCCCTCCCAAATTGGTAGAATATAACAATGTTTTATGAAAAGAGTTACCTCTAAAAGTATTCTTGTTCGTCTAATTACTTTTAATAGAACTTAAAGAATCACTTAAACACCATTTCATATGGGTAGTTAGTTTCTTTCTTTCTTCCGAAATAATTATCCTAATATATACATATAAAAAAAAATATATTTCGAGGTGAAGCCCCCCAAAATTAAATCTTGGATCCTTTAGTGCTATTCAGCTATTATTTTAAAAAGGTCATTGACTTATTTGTAAACAATTTTAAATTTTCTATTACAACAATGTTCTTTTTTAACTATATCATGAACATTTAAAATCAAAATAGATATAACATTACGGTAATGAAATATTATTTACAAAGAGATTTTGCGGATATAACGTTCATTTTGTATGATGAAACGTTTTGGGGGATAAGAGATCGAAAAATATTAAACCTATGTCCGAAGGTTCTTGACAATGCGCTCCAGGAGCCGAGAAAAAGAACACTTCGTACAATTTTAACATTTGTTGATATTATTGTTTCCTGCCTTTGCTCCGTATGGATTTATACATTATAATATATTGTTTTTTGTTGTAAAATATTGCTGATTGTATTAAACGTAGTCAAATGTATAATGAATTACAAAACCCAAATGACAGATCTTAAATTAGGTCATGTCAATTTTTGATATGAAAAATCGATTCAGTATCGTTTATAGCGCATTTTATAACTCTTAAATAGAAATTTTCTTTGAAAAAAAAATATAAATTTTGATTTTATGGGATTTTATTTTGATTAAAATATAATATTTTGATTTTAAATATAATATTTTTTAAAACCGTTTACTAAAGCATTAATTACTTCTCAGTATTTTCTCATAATTCAACGACACTACAATTGTTAAAGTTGAATTATTTCTCTTCCAAACCATATTAATAACTTTTAGATTTTTCGCCTTTATAGGGAATGATTAAATAATAACTTGTTAAAGATTTTTATTTAATATTTCTGGTTTTAATTTGTTCACAGAAGTATGGTTTGTGTCATTCTAGGTACTTTATAAGGCTCTGAATTTCTACCCTTTAAGATTCTACCTTTGGCGAAAAATTTGAGAAAAATTTTTTTTTTAGATTTCTATGAAAATCCGTATTTTCGATCTAGAACACCCGGGCATGGGTCTAATATTTGTCGACCTAATATCACCAAAAAAAGTTTCATTGGAATCGATGACCTAACTTCCGTAAAACCCCTCCTTGCTAGACAGAGATCCTTGGTTTATTTTTCGTTTTCTGGTATTGTCATCATATTCGTATCTGACGTCAAAAGTAATTTCCGAATTCCTTTCATCACTCAATGCTCTATATTTTTCGGACAGTGGCCTATATGAGCGAATACATAATTATTTTTTAAGGAAGGAGATGGTGCGTGGTGGCGGTCATAAATAGACTAAATAGAGGCAAAACTATCTTATTAAAATTAGAACTCACTTAAAACAGAATAAAATACAACTCAGTTCTAAGTGAAACTCCTTGTTCCACACACCTCCCTGAAGAAGACTGCAAAGTCGGGTCGAAACTTTGGCTTTTAATAAAATAGTTTTGCCACTATTTAGTCTATTTATGACCGCCACCCCGGACCATCTCCTTCCTTAATAATGCAACGGTCAACTATTAAATATTCAATAATTATTTTTTAGTTCGAAATAGAAATTTCCTTTGTGTTTAATAAATATTTTTTTTTATTATATCGATGCACATGAATACATGTTTTACATTCAAAGTGACAAGTCCTTAATGTTGAATGCATTACATTCTGCTATCCATTAACAAAAAGAAAAAAAAAATTGCTATAAATTAGGCAATGCTAATAGAAAAAAAAAAATCATCAATTGAAAGGCTCTCTCAAAGAAGGTTCTAACAGAAAATATTTTTTATCTAATCAGATTGGTGACGAAGACTGTACAAGACCGAAAATATAGATTTTGTTCAGGAAAGCAGAATTCAGGATACGGCAAATTTCGAACGAAATTTTATTTTTAGATTAAATTAAAATATACCAGTGGGTAGTTTTTCAACAAGCGTATTCATGTGATTATATTTCTGTGTACACATTTACTTGATGTATTTATATTAATACAGTTGTAAATATCATAAATTTAAAAAAATTAAACTAACAGCGACATTAGCAATAAAACAAACTTATTTTTTATTTCTCTTGTTACCAACAGCTGATAGAAAACATCAAAATCAAGAAATAAAAACATAAACATGGGAAAAAAACCATTTAGATATTTGTATTTCCCATAGTTTGTTAAATGTCTAAACGCACCTTTGAATACTGTTGCCTTTCATAGGAAAGGAGAAGGAATGAAAGAAGTGGCGCAAAATTTATAGGCTTGCTCCTCCTTGAAAAAAAATAAAGACCGTTTTGCAGACAAGTTTTTCGATCAAGGCTTTGTTGTAAAAATTGTACTTCAATACTTTCGTTTTCAACCACCATGGGATCACCACAGACTTTACCCCTTTTATGGCATCATTTCTTGAACAAAGTCAGGATTGTAATCAACATATTTGTCCTCTACGTATACCAATAAAGGATGCCGTAGTGGTCTATGTGTTAAAACTTTGTCCGTTTTAGTATTCTTGAGTCTTGCGTTGCCGGTTCGTAACAGCATCGGGTGGGTTGAAATTTATTTCGTAGCGGACATAGATCACAATTGGTTTTCCGAACACATGAGAGCTACTATAGTTTGGTAAACAAATTCCAACATGTTGAATTATTTGCGACCTAACGAAACCCTTTTATTCGACTAAACAGACTGTATCCAAGAAACCCCACCATGTAAAAGTACCTTAATATAATGTAGGAAGTTAAGAATCACTGAAAATATGTTGATTTGGTCAAAGGTAAGACCTTTTTCCATGAAAAGTTTTATACCTCCTAATAATATGAATAATAATAATAAAAAAATTTGATTACTATATTATTGGAAAATTAACAACAAATAAAGGCCTTAAGTCTCTGAAATAAGTAACTAAAGAGTGAACGAACTTCTAATCAAAGCAGAAAAACATTAGATCACATATATGCAGACAAATATAGCATATATCTCATCAACATTAATTCTGTTAGCTGTAACACCACGTTTTCCAGAATAGCACAGGCAAAATTATTTCCGATAAAAGGCGCTGTACTATATTTTTTTTTAAAATACAGCTACTCCTATCGATAAATAAAGCACAGTTAGATTTCACTATTCAATATAGTTACGAAATGGGCAGCTGATAGTAAAAAAGGAACAAAAGAAACTTGCTCCAATCGGATTCCGAATAAGCCGTTAAATTTTCTTGATGGTTGTTTCTTATGACCTACTCCGAGAACATCCGGACCTCTGCTTATGAAGTGGATACCTGACCTTTCACCGGGTCAGGGTGAAAATCCCTTGGTCACGTCATTAAGGAATATTTCACAAACCAAAAAAAATACTTAATTATGATACAATCTTCTAATAATATCACACTTGTAAAAACACAAACATTGCATTTATTATAGTTTAAAATTATACCAACTGTATATTATTATTCGTTTAAATGTGAGTTATAGTGAGATATTAATCTTATTATAACGAAATGGAAAAAAAAAAAAAAATGCCACCATTATCATAATAATTTATGAAGATATGATTTATTAGAATAGTATAGAATAGAAACATTTTATTGGCTTAATATACATCGTAGCCATGGAGTCTGGCCCATTTAGTGTTGGTAGGGATTAGTTTTATAAGTAGAAGAAAATAAGTAAATAAGTACAGTATAAGAAGACAAAAACAAAAATATTTTTGTGTAACTAACATCATAAATATTTTTATATCCCAAATATTTATACTATTTATATATAAATATATTTATAAAATAAATATGATAATTGGGATATCATAAATTAATAAAAATACATGTATACTAAAGAAAATTTACTATGCAGAATACAACCAAGCAAAATAAATAGCATAGATCTTAGGATTACAACGCACATGTAGAATCGTACAATTAATAATAATAATATTTAAAAGGCACCCAAATTGTAAATAAATAGACCGTGGGCGTACGTACGGACATATGAGCTCATGCCTCACTGACCTAAAGCTGAGGGTTTGTACTTGTATTGATAGAGTCACAAACACTTATAATAATTGTCTCATACAGCAAACACTGATATAATTTATTATATATTCATTATTTTGGAGGACTCACTCTACCTGACACATTTATTGCCATCAGTTACAATATCAACTTTTCGAGATGCTTTGTTCATTTACAGGATTATCTTATTATACCTCTTTATTATTATTTGAATTGTTATAAACTACTCTTAAGAGTATTATTTTCTCTTTAGCAGTTCCCATGATAATCACTAAAATAAAATCCATGAGCAGTCGTTTATCGTGTTTTTTTTAAACATATTTTTTGAAAGACCGTTTCTCTAAAAATATTGAAAGTAAAGTGGTTAATAAGGGCTCAAATTAAAGCTGATATAAAGCGTTGCAAAGTAGTTCATAATAATTGTCTTCTTGCAAATAGCTGTTTCGCGTCCCGGTGCCGGGGAGGAGGCATTTTTAAATTACCCGCCTTTAACCTCCGGCCCGGAAAAAAATCCTTTATAGCCAAAAAGGCGAGGTAGGGAAGGACAAAGAAAAAAAAAAAAAAAAAAGCCCCAGGACTTAGTGGAGACTTCAATCCAAGCTTTGTCCCATCTCATCCCTACAAGCAGGACACTAGGAGACCCACCGCTTCTCCCTCAACTTCACAACTGTGCTCCATTAGAAGTTAATGGAGGCTGAATGGGAGCGCAAAAGCTCATAACTTGAGTGAAGATGCTAGCCACTGTCATTGTTCAAGTAACTTATTTACAAAATTTCTCGGAGCGACTGCAATTTCAATCCTCGAAGATTATTAGAGGTATAGATGGAGCTATATAGAGATTGTTCCAAAGGATTAAGACGTTCTGACACGTTCGGCCTTCTTCCCCTGATATTTTATGAAGGGGGCAGAAGCCCTTAATATTTCATATTTAATATTTCATAGTCATTTACTTAAAATAACTTACAAAAAGTACAAACCTTGTAGTAATTATATTACTTGTTGGCCCGTGCGCAAAATATATTGGTCTGTAAATTAATGCCAATATAATTTAGAAATAAGCATATCCAATGCATTATAAGAAGGAGGAATTAATATTTTTATTATTGATCGATTATTACGGTTTGTTTCAAATTATAATACAAAGCATGTGTAGAAAGTGTGATCTTTGATAAAAAACCACGATTTGGTTGAATTTCTTTCTCGTTTTGTTGAGAATTTCGAAACCTTTCTAATTCTATATACTAGATGGTATATATTAAGTATAATGTGTGTATTTAGTGATAAATGAAAATAGCAACGGTAAAATATAAAGAATTATTGTGTTCTCCTTACCTCTTTCTAATCTTACTGCGGCATCTAATGATAAAAAGGTTCTCCACCTATGGTATATGTAGTATTGCAACATATATTTTATAGTGTTTGGATTTGGAGCAAACAAATTTTTCCTTTTACAAATACACGTACAACAATAAACAAATACTCCTTTATGTATGGCGTTCTTTCCCCCGTTGCCCTCCCATACATTGTATACTGTTATCATGTTACCTTCGTTACCCCAGTATTATCTGAGTGCCAGCGTCAATGCAAATTATTGATTGAGCATTGAAGTAAACATTTTTTTTTCGAATAAAAACTTCATCTGTAATGGATTAACATATGAAAATATTTTGTTAATCAGAAATTCAAACAGACCATCATATCATTTAGTCATTTAGTTGCTCAATGATAACAAGTTTAAATTATAAAAAGAATGTGAATGGCGTTTGCGAATTGCTCCTAACGACCCTATGTTTCAACACGCAGCGGTCATCCTCCCTGACCCAGATATGACAGTATTTAGTTTTAAATCCAAACACTCTAATCACCATCCGCAGCTTAGCCCTTACAGCCGCTCGGCATCCAGCTCTAATAGCTTCAGACCAATCCGCAATTTACTAAAATCGGATCAAAGCAAATTAAATTTTTATGTAATTTTTTCACATCATTGCTAACACTGCCGGGAAACATCTAAGGAAAAAGAAGTCCTATATCTCAATTTAACAATGTAATTATTTTTCTCATGGGCTATAAAACACATCAGAGGCACGGAGCAAATGGCAGTTGCCTTCATTGCCTACATGGATAATCCAACACTTCTTTTAAGGCGGAATGTTGAGAGAGTAATGTATTATCATTACCACTAGCGGATCCAGGATTTAATTTTCTTTTTTCTGGGGGGAAGGGGGGGAGGCTTCAGCCGAAAAGCTCATGTTATATGCATATATAACTGTAATTACTTTGGAAGGAAAAGAAGGAAACTAACTACCTACACGAAATGATGTTTAAGTGATACTTGAGGTCCTATTAAATGTAATAACACGAACAATAATGCTTTTAGAGATAATTTGTTAATAATTTTTGAATAAGACATGGTTATATTTTATCATTTAGAGGGAGGGACTTCAACCCGTAAGCCCCCCTCCCCGTAGATCCAGCGAATTCCCTGAAGAGGCCAAGTAAAATGAAAAGTCGATTCCGGTCTAGTAAAATAAAACAAGTAAAAATTAATTGTATTCTTAAATATGGTTGGATTTTAATTAAAGGAAAATTCTCATCTTCTATATATTAACCTATATAAAAAATTACATTTTTTTTTCATCTTTATTAAGTAATATTATACTGTTTTATATTCTCTGTATAAATTATTTTATTTTACACCTTAAAAGTATAGAAGCTTCCGGTGTACCTGCATTATGTTCATCTATATGATTACAAAGAACATAAGTTAATAACATTAAAAATTTATTGATTACATATTACATATTTTTCTGTCATGAAAACTATTAGCGTGCCTTGTATCTTAACTTTGTCTGTGTAAAAAAATTCATGATTGGAATAGTAGTTCTTCGTCTCGTATTATTAAATGTAAAATTAAATCTAGGTTAAAACTAGTAAGGTTACAATTTTTAAATAATTAAATAAATTAATTAAATTAAAATTATGTTACTGACATCTTATAAAACTACAAATCCTCTTCTTCAGATACTACCTTACTAACTAGAGGACGAATGAATAAAAAAATATTCCAAGTATGTTTTCAGTTTATATCTCCAATCCCAATCCGTTCACTGGGATCTTATTTATGTTGTTTATATGGTCCAAACTCTTGCTAATTTACGCGTTGAAATTACTGCAACTTTTGTGATAAATAATATATCACCGACAAAAGTTTCATTGATATCGGTGACCCCACGTCCATAACCCCTCGTTGTAAGTAGTTAATAAAAATAATCAATCTAATAAACGTTAGAAATCGCTTACCTCATCATATTTTCATATTTAAGTATCGAACTGGACGATATCCGGTTTGGTAGATTCTATGGCTTCCACAAGCCACGGATGATAAGCCACTGATTTTCTTATATTTAAAACCTTTGTATGTTATAGGATTTTTCTAAGCCTCGAATTGCTTCTATAATATATGCTTCATAAATAATATTTGTAGCACTTTTATTAATAAAATGTACCTATTTTGGAGGTCGGTTTCCTAACCATGTGGCGCACCTTACTCCCTCCCATTAATAAAAATTTATCAGATCAGGGGCCTTACAGACTTTTGCGAAACCTTACCTTCAGGCTTGTTTCTCAACACTTTTCCCTCCTCCTTTATTACTATAATTATCCACTAGACGTTCAACATTCGGGTTATCAGTGGCGCAAATGTAATTACTGCCACCAATTGCATCATTAAACGTCCTTATCAATAATGTTTCTACTTGAAATTGTATGTATATATATATACAAAAAATCTTAAAACATTTAAAAAGGTTCAGATAATTTTTGATCAAAGCTTCTCTTTCTTAAATGGTCATTAAAAATTTCTAAGAGAAAAACCCTTGTTGTTATGAGATGTCTATTCACAGGCTCCCGGTGCACAGAGAGATATAACACTAAAATCGAAGACAAAATTCTAATATTGCTTTGTTTTGTATTCTCTTGAAGGCAGATAATTGGTGACATCGAATGTACAAGAAATCACTATTGAAAAAAAAAATTCTCATGATGAAGTTTAATTCGTAAAGTTTGTGCTATCGGGAGAGTAAATTTGAATGAAATGTGATTTATATTAAAGCATAGTTGTGAGCAAGGAACAAATTCCAAGTAAATAACATTTTTTATTTTATTTTATTTAAGCCCCTAAAATATCATAAAAGATTGGTCACACAATCATCTATTAGACATCATTAGATTTAACACGAACAAAGATGTAAAAATCAATCGTCAATGGTTACTTATCTTATTTCATTTATCTTTTACTGAATTTTGTCCCCAAGAAGATGCTTCTGCATATAAATATTCTCAGGACCGCATTCACTCAAAATAACTTTTTTTAAACACATTAAAAAGTTTGTAATAAACCCGATTCTGATTTTTTTTTTTTTTTAATTTAAACCAAATGTTAAGTGATGTAGAACAGCCTCCTCCCTATACTCCCTATAGTCCTCGACTCCCTGGGAATCATTCACCACCACGTGTATGGCTAGCATTTGTTTATTTATTTATTTAGTGAATAATTGAAAACAATAGAGATAAAGAGAGAGAAGTGAGAGAAAGGGAAACTTAATGTTAAATAAAAAATAAAAAAAAAGCATGAACAATGAGAAGGAAAAAGGAAAAAAAAAAAAAATTATAAAAATAAATAAAATAATAAAAATGTATATATACTTCTATTTTACTAATATTAACTAATACTTCTGTATATTTATATATAAGTTCATATATTGTCTTAAGGATAGAAGAGTATGATGTGTATATAGCAACCCAATATAATTGGGCAGCAATCCTTTATATTTTATGAAAATAAAGTGTTTCTCTCTATTCTCATTTCCTTTCAGCATACTATGACATCCTTTTAGCAACTAAGTTTATTCTATATCTAACACTTACGTTTCTCATCTCATATATTCCATTGCATTTCGTTGTTAATTCATTTTTCATTTCTTATTTTATCTTACTTAATTATGTTTATTTCATTAGTCCCTAACTTTGTTGCCGTTTTATTTATTTGATAAGTTCCTCTCTGTTACTGTTATTATTTTATTCATAAGTTCCTAACTTTATTACCGTTAGATTATAAATCCTAACTTTGCTTCCAGTGCTTTCTATTCCTAACTTTGCTATCGTGATTTTATATTGCCTTGAAGTTTATTCTACCTACATGTTTTTAGACTATACCTTTCACCTACATATTATTACTTTCTTTTTAATGTTAATGGTGTTAAAGTGAAAACATAATTTATTATAAAATCGATTAGTTTTGAACCTCTGTGTGTTAACTATTATAACCTCTGGATGTGTTATAAGAGATTGAGTTTAACCTTATGTAGATTGCTGTACCATGTGGTACTTACTGCCTTTGTTGGTTATAATGTAATGTGTTTTGGTAATTAAAAGTGTAAAAATTATCAGTGAGTGTTTTATTAGCAAATACCTAAACAGGTTATGGGTCCAGCATGATGTTAAAAGGAAAATTCGAATAGAAGTAAACAACTAAATGAAGATTTGAAAAGACGATTTGTAAAGACGTTAGTGTTCTGTGTTCTGAGGTACGCTCTTTTTAATTATGGAGTCCAAATCAATTATGATTCCTCAGATTGCTCTGTTAGAAGGGAAGGGCAACTGGGAAAACTGGAAGGTAAAAATAAGAATGGGACTGAAAATGATACCTAGGGCAATAGAAATAATAGATGGAACTTACAAGTGTCCTGCAGCCCCTGATAAAACTGATAACGATGCTGTGAAAGCTCATGAAACAGATTTAGCTACATTTAATAAAATTGACAACCAGGCACTACTAGTTGTGTCCAATAACATGACAGAGGAGATGTTTGAAAAGGTAAGACGTCATGAGTCTAGTAGAGATATGTGGTTGGGACTTTGTCAACTTTTTGATACATTTTCAGAAGACAGAATTTTTGACTTGTATAATAAATTTTTTGAAAGTAAATGGTTGCCAGATGATGACGCTGTTACATTCATTACTAGAATTTCCAATGCATGGAAACAGTTGCGAGGGGAAATTGATAAGCAAACTGTTGATAATAAAGATATTTTACTAATATGTAAAATTTTAAAATCCCTTCCTGACAAATTCAAATCTTTTACTGCTGGATGGAGACTAATAAATGAAGAGAACAGGAGTTTAAATAATCTTACCCAAAAATTATGTACTTTTGAGAGCAACCTGGGTGATAGCTGTTCAGAAGAAGTTTTGGTTGCTAAGGGGACCACTGCTCAATTTCAGAAGCATGTTCGGAATAAAAATAATTTTCACAAAACCTCAATAATTTGCCACTACTGTGATAAAAGGGGTCACACAGTTCAGAGATGTCGGCTTTGGCTTGCCGATGGCAAACCGCCTAAGCCTGCTAAAGCTAAATGTGCTCAAAACAATTCAAGCGAAGCTGCAACTCTATTAACAGTTACCTCAGAAGTTTTTGCATCGGAGACCAATAGTGAGGCTTGGTATGTGGACAATGGAGCGACACATCACATATGTAGCAGAAGGGAATGGTTCACAAGTTTTCAATCATTTACAGATGACCATGTAATTATTACGGCTGATGGCTCTCAAGTCAAGGCGCTGGGCAAGGGATCTATTTTAATTGAAGCTGCGTCCAACGGCCAGTGGAAGAGTTTTGAACTCACTAATGTCTGGCTAGTTCCAGGTATTTCCAAGAATCTTTTTTCGCTTTTGGCGGCTCAAGATCATAGACCACAGAGTAAATTTGAATCCACTGCAGTTAGCTGTAAATTATTTGAAGGCAAAGAGACACTTGTGTCAGGGAATCGTCAAATTGGAGGTGGTCTCTATAATCTAGCAATTAGGGTGGTACCCACAACGGAGAGCTGTAAGTCAGAAAATAACTATATATCTGCTCCTATCAAAGACCATAATTTATTACAGCTTTACCATGAAAGGATGGGTCATCAAAACAAACGACATGTGAAGGAAGTAGTTAAAAGAGAACTCAATTTAGACTTAACTCTTGATGGTGAACTCTGTGAGGGCTGCATAAAAGGAAAAGCTCATAGACTCAAGTTTGGGCGTCGGAAAAGAGCTGAGAAAACTGGTCAAGTTATAAGCACTGATGTATGCGGTCCCTTTATCCCTTCGAAAGGTGGTTTTAAATATTTTCTGGTATTTAAGGATGATTTTTCAAAATTTAGAAAAGTTTATTTTATTAAGACCAAGGATGAAGTATTTCAAAAATTGAAGGAATTTTTAGCTGAAGTTACCCAATTAGGTCATAAAGTAATGTGCATTCGATGTGACAATGGCGGAGAGTTTAAAAATGAAAGAGTAGAAAACTTCCTTAAATCAAAAGGTATTGAAATTAGTTACACTATGCCATACACGCCACAACAAAATGGCTGCGCTGAGAGAGAAAACCGCACCATTGTAGAAACTGCAAGAGCCCTCATGCACTCAGGAGAAGAATCTCTACCTAAGGAGCTATGGGCAGAAATGATTAACGCTTCAGCCTATATATTAAATCGAACAGGTCCATCATCAGAAAAAGGAAAATCCCCATTTGAACATTGGATGGGTATTAAACCAGGAGTCAAAAATCTTCGTGTTATAGGATGCAAATGTTGGGTCCATGTTCCTAAAGAAAATAGAAGAAAATTTGATAAAAAGGCTACTCAAGGAGTACTTGTTGGATATGATGGTGACAATGGATACCGAGTCTTCTCAAATAATAAACTAATTAGATCAAGAGACGTCATATTCCAGGAGTCACTCAAAGCACCGATATGTGAAAAATTGTCATTTCATAAAATTGAAGGAAAAGGTATTGACATATATTGTGAAGAGAATCCGGAAGAATATTTGGAAGAAGAAGGAGAATCTGAAGAAATACCTTTGGAAGATCAAGGGGAATCTCATGAAGAAGAAAATGAAGATCCAGAAATAGAAGATATAGTGTGGAAAAGAGGCGTAAATCTGAGAGGTCAGGATAAAATTAATAAACCTAAATTTATGGATGATTATGTCAACATCGTCGAAGGGAGTGAAGATGTGCCATTGGACTTGTACGGTGCGATGAACAGTGAGGAAGCTGAGGAGTGGCAAAAAGCCATGGAAGAAGAAATGACTTCTTTAAAAGAGAACAAGACGTGGACTATCTGTGATTTGCCTAAAAATAAGAGAGTTATTCCTTCAAAATGGGTTTTCAACAAGAAATATAAACCTGATGGAAATTTAGAAAGATATAAAGCTAGGCTAGTGGTAAAAGGATTCGCACAAAAGAAAGGTCAAGATTTTGGAGAAACCTTCAGTCCAGTTGCTCGTCAAACCACTGTCAGAACAGTAATCAGTATTGCTGCCAATGAAGATATGAGTCTGCATCAGTTTGACGTATCGACTGCATTTTTAAATGGAGAACTCAAGGAGGAAATCTATATTCAGCAACCAGAAGGCTTCAGTGACAACTCAGGGAAGGTTTGCAGATTACATAAAAGCCTATACGGGCTCAAACAGGCTCCACGTTGTTGGAACGAGAAGATAAAAAATTTCCTGGTTAGCATTGGTTTTCAAATTAGTACAGCAGATCCTTGCCTATTTATCAAAGATGTGAATGGTAAGAGGATTTTGTTGTGTTTGTATGTTGACGATGGATTGATCGCTGCTTCGGATGAAAGGGAAGCAATGGAGCTCTTAGACAAATTAAAACTGGAGTTCAAAATCAAGACTAAACCAGCTGATTTCTATCTTGGACTAGAGATTAACAGGAGCAAGGAAGGTATAAAAATAACTCAATCTTCTTACATTAGGAGACTTCTCAAAACATTCCAGATGGATGAGTGTCGACATGTTAGTACTCCAATTTTAAAGGATGATTTAGACAATGAAAAAGAACATGTGGACATCAAGACAACGAATTTTCAATATAGAGAAGCTGTGGGTTCACTTATGTATTTGATGATATGTACAAGACCGGATATTGCTTATTCCATCAACATAGCTTCAAGAACACTTGATAATCCTTCCGATAGTGACATAACCAGGGTCAAACGAATATTCCGTTATTTAAAAGGGACTTCTGAACTTGGAATAATGTACAAGAAAAACCATAGAAGCGGAATTCTTCAATGCTACTCTGATGCAGATCTTGGTGGTGACAAATTAACTGGCAGGTCTACAACTGGCATTGCTTGTCTGTATTCGGGTGGTGTCGTATCTTGGTCGAGTAAAAGACAGAGTTCAGTTTCCATCTCTACCACTGAAGCTGAGGTCATCGCTGCAAGTGAGGGTACAAGAGAAATGGTTTGGCTCAAAAGGCTTCTTCAAGAGATGACTGACTTTAAAGAAGGTACGCTTTTTGTCGATAATAATGCTGCCATTAAATTAGCAGAGAACCCTGTGTGGCACAAACGTACAAAACATATATCCATTCGCCACTTCTTTGTCAGAGAAAAGGTTCAAGAGGGAGAAATTCATATCCGGAGAGTGGATACTGCATATCAACTTGCCGACGGGTTAACAAAGCCTGTGCTAGGCCCTAGACTGAAGAAGCTAAATAAAGATTTAGGACTGACTTAAAAATTCTATTTGTGTATTATATTCAATTTATTAGTTTAAATTATTTTAAAAGAAATTATGAAGGAAGGTGTTAAAGTGAAAACATAATTTATTATAAAATCGATTATTTTTGAACCTCTGTGTGTTAATTATTATAACCTCTGGATGTGTTATAAGAGATTGAGTTTAACCTTATGTAGATTGCTGTACCATGTGGTACTTACTGCCTTTGTTGGTTATAATGTAATGTGTTTTGGTAATTAAAAGTGTAAAAATTATCAGTGAGTGTTTTATTAGGAAATACCTAAACAAATGGTTTCTCATACCTATTGTTATCTGTTTTTTTCTTAGCCGTTATAAAGGCCTGAACTATGGGCCGAAACGTCGGCAAAAATAAAAATAAATATAATTTATTTATTTTTATTTGTTTTTGACTGAATATCCCAAACAACTTCTCCTTAATTATTCACTACAGTCAACCATCAATCCACTATAAGATGATAAATATTTGAAAAATCTTGGCTTAGTTTAGATGCTCAAAAATCCTCTTTAAATGGTTTAAACAACGACAAAGCCTACTTGAGTTTGAAGTAATTTTTTATAGTTTACTGAGAAGCAATTTTTAATTACTTAAATTAAACGTTTTTTTAGTTATCGTTTCTTATTCAATTAAAAAATGTGACCTTAAAATATAAAATAAAAACTAATTTCATGGCTTATCTGCTCAAATATCTGCCCATTAGTTATATGAACTGTTTGTAGCTCCTGAGCTATTGTATTACCTCTTTAAATGTTCCCCCCTACATTCCCTATAGTCTAAAAACCTATTCACAAAATATTTATATAACATTTCTTTTTATTATTTAGAATAATTTACTAATATATATTTCTTTCACTTTCCCTGTTTTTCACAGGAATTACTCTCGAGGCTTTTTGAGTTATTCGACACAGATGGGGATGGACTTTTGGTTCAGGACACGTGGATTGAATTTTTAAAAGAGCGTCTTACGTAAGTTATTTTTATTTTCAAGATTCTTTTAATAAATACTTTTAACTTTTATGATAATTCTCATTAATTATTCCAACTACAATGGTCAAAAGATGCAAATCGTCTCAATAAATAAATATTAACACTACTGTTGTTGTTTCTTATTTTATTTCATCGTTTCCTTTTTTTTTTATTTCCGAAATTTTTTTCCGCTCAAGGGAAACTTTCTTAATCCGCCCTTCTACATTCAACTTGACATTATAAGATTGGACAGTTTTTAACATAAAATTTTTTAGATCTATAGATCAATTATAATTGAAACGTTTAAATTTCATCTATAATTATTATTAAGAAATTATTATTATTTATTTTACATTCATGTATAAATGGCATCATTCGTAAAGTTTACTTTTCTATTAACGTAGTTTCTAAAAGATCACTTCATAAAGTTTCATCAATAAATCTTTTTTTTTTCTTTTTGTTTAAGGCAACCAAGATAAAATATTAAAGTAAAAATCTAATTTTTAAGTTTCTAAATAGATCACAAAATTCTTAAAACACAATTTCTTAATAAAAGATCTTTTTAATGAAAAAAAAATATCATTTTTAACTTCACTTAATTTTGAGACGTTTCGCCCATTTAATTTGAACCATTTAAAACTTTTTCATTTTTGCTGTTCCATAATCACCATTCAAGCTAAATATGCTTACCACTCTAAAAATAAAATGTAAAGAAAAATAAAATATTTTTGTTTACGAAATATACTTGTTTAATTGTTTTCTTTTCGTCACATTTCATTACCATTTATTTATTTTTGTAAACATATTGTTTATCTTTGATGTGTACTACATCGATTGATATGTTGCATGTTAACTATGGAACACCAAAAATGTAAAAAAAAAGTTGAGATTGTCTAATTGGCCGAAACGTCAAAAAAAAATTATAAAAAGTTTTTTTTTGAGGGGATATTATAATTTATTTAAAACCTTAATCTTACTAATATTAAAAAATAAATATGGTTCTCATTCAAAATGAACAACTTTAATAAAATTATTTATCATAAACATTTCATTTTATAAAAACGTTTAACCAATCAATAAAAAATCACATAAAAATAATTATTTTTTTATTGTTTTTTAGAAACTGTTTTCTTAAAAGATCAAAAAAAACTTCTTGGATGTAAAACTTAACATGAATAATAAAAACTTCCCATATATTGATTTTCTTATTATCTTTTTTTTTTTTTTTTTGTTTTCCTTACATACATTACATTACATTACATCAGCAATATGTTTTTTTGATTTTAAATTTAAAAAACAGCTAATCGATTGATATATTATAACGTAGAAACTCATACAGAACAAAGGCAGAAAATAATAATATAAATAAATGTTTACATTTTTTTCTTTTCGACTCCTATGGCTCATTGACTAGAATCCTCGTACTTAGGTCTAAAATTTTTCGACCTAGTATCGCCAGATAAAGTTATATTGAAATCGATGACACGACGTCTATAACCACTCCTTGTAAGAACTGAATCCCACACATATGGCTTGTAGTGTTACAGTTTTTTTTTTTTTCAGGTTTATTATATTCTATGGACATAATCTAATAAAAGTTATAATTTAATTACTAATACCAATCTGTAAATATCCTGTCAGGCTAATGGTACGCATTACCTGAAAATTTTTATTATTCATTCAAGGAAACTTTAGTCTTACAATAAAATATTATTGTCAGACAACTACATTTTCGGTAAAACCAGACAGAAAAAAATTGATTGATAGGAGAATTGTACTCAGTTAAATTAAATGCATGACTTACAAGCTGTTAATTAACTTGGTATATTTAACCAACTTATCAATAATTGAATTGAATTACACTATTAAACATATATAAATATATATTTTGACTCATTTGCACAGGGACGAGAAGCAAATCGATTTGGCTGAACAGCTGGAAAGTGTCGCATATGTTCTTTGTGGTGATGACAAAGTTTCATTAGATAAGTTCTGTCAAATACTGCAAGCAAAAGGGGTAAGCTATGTTCATTTAATTTTTAAAAAATTACAAAACTTTAATTTAATTAATTCTACGATATTTATACAATAATATAAAGTCTTTATATATATATATATATATATATATATATATATATATATATATATATATATATATATATATATATATATATAATATAATATATTTTCTTCATGTATAAGTTCTTTTCATGTTTATTGCAGTTCGTTAAAGAGGATATTTTTTTATGACCGTAAGTACCTTACTATTAAAGTAATAATACTTTTTTTAACATTTTAAAATGTGTAAAATGATCCTTTTTCTACTGTAATGATTGAAAAACTTTAAGTTCCCAAACTTCTTCCATTATTTAGTGACTCATAAATTCCATTCCTGCTAATTAACACGTTGACTGCTGATCTAAGGATGTAAACATTGGAAAAAATGTATCGGTATTTTTAATTGTTTAAAAGCGAAGAGATAGTTATCGAAATATAAATAAACATCAGTAGAAAAAGTCATTTTCAATCTCGATAAAAAATTACTTTATTTCAAATTTTCACCTCTTCAGGCATCTTCAGGGATAATCTGATTTTATATATAATTTAAATTTTCATCCACATATAGCAGTGCACCCACTTGCACAAATAGTCAAAGAACACAACCGATTGAGCTATTATCTCTATATATATAATTATCTCTAAAAATATTATTGTTCGTGTGATTACATTTAATAAAACTTCAACAATCACTTAAACATCATTTCAGATATATAGTTAGTTTCTTCCTTTTTTCTTTCAAATTAATAATCGTTATATATATAAAGAAAACAAGCTTTCGGGCTGAAGCCTCTCCTCAAAATTATCTCCTGGATTCCCTACAGCTATTATCTATTATTGTGGCAGAATGTTATATTTTACAATGTTCACAATATTCTACAAACCAAACATTTGTGTGAATGAGTCATTATAAAACACACAAATTCACACTCAAGATATTCTTAATAAATAAATAGTGTTTTATTTGTCTTTATTCTAGATTGTGGATAAACTTTTTCGAATTATTGATCAAGATTCAGATGGTGTTATTACAGCAGCTCAAATAATGGAATTTCTCGCAAATATTACAAATACCAGGTAAGTTATGTGGTGTGGTAATTTATATATATATATATATATATATATATTTTTTTTTTTTTTTTTTGAATAATAATACAATCAGCCACTGTTGGAGGGCTATAAGTATTAAGGCTAAAAGTTCTCATTCATACAGTATATACAAGTAAAACAGAAGTAACTATAAAAATAAAAAGTAAATAAATAATACTTATAAAAAAATGTAAATCAATAGAAAAAAAAATAAAAAATAAAATAAAAAAATAAATAAACAAAATAAAATAAAAACTTCTAAACACATTCATACCTATATACAATATATACATTCGCCCAGGAATCTCCGAGCCAGGCTTTTCTCCCCACATGTGGAAAGCAAAGCAGGACTCCAGAGATCCCAGTGCCACTTTTCCAGCCGCATCACTAGTATTAAAAGCCAGTGGAGGCTGAAGGAGGGCACTAGAGCCACAGATGCTCAGGACTTGAGTGGAGAAGCTGGCCATTGCCAGGACTCCAGAAGCATATTTACAATAGATCTCGCGGCCACTGCCGTTTTAACCTTCGAGGGGATTGTAGGGATGGTGGGAGCTGGATAGGGATTGAGCTAGAGGATTTGGATGATGGATAAGGTTCTGGTGAAAGTTTGAGAATCTGGATGGGATGATGTCGAGGACAAAAGGGATGTTAAGGTCATGGTGTAGGGTCTTATTTGTGACATAATATGGGGCATTGGCTATTGTTCTAAGTACTTTGGACTGGAAGGATTGGATGCGTTTGATATTCGAATGTTTAGCAGTTCCCCACAGTTCAAGTCCGTAGGTCCAGATAGGTTTCAGTATTGTCTTGTAGATTAAAAGTTTATTTTCAATCGAAAGATGAGATGTCCTGCTTAGTAGTCTATATAGCTGGCCATATCGTTGGTTAAGTTCTTGTCTTTTAAGTCTCGTATGTGGGTTCCAAGTTAGTCATTTGTCTAGAAGGAAGCCAAGGTAACGGACTGTATCTGAGTAGGGAAGTGATATTGAATTGAAAAGGATTGTGGGACAGGATCTGCGTCGCAGAGTGAAAGTAATATGTTTACATTTTGTTTCATTGATTTTAATGCGCCAGTCATTGCACCACTGCTCAATCAAGGAGAGGTGAGATTGTAGGTTTTGAGATGCTATTTGAGGATCTGAGTGGGAGGATAGAATGGCAGTATCATCGGCAAATGTAGCTAGGAAGGTATCGGGATTTGAAGGGATATCGGCAGTGAAAAGGATGTAGAGAATTGGACCCAAAACACTGCCTTGTGGAACACCAGCCTCAACTGGATAGTAAGTGGAGAATTCGGTGCAGCAACGGACTTGGAAGGAACGATTTGAGAGATAGGATTTGAGGACAAGGTATAAGGATTGGGGTAAATGGGTTTTGAGCTTGAAAAGCAAGCCATCGTGCCACACCCGGTCGAAAGCTTGCGCTAGATCCAGAAAGGCACCAGTGCAATATTGCTTGTTTTCAAGTGCAGAGGATATATGGTCCACAACACGAAGGCCTTGTTGGACGGTGGAATGTCTTGAGCGGAATCCAAATTGATGAGAAGGGATGTTGTGGGATTCGAGTATGGGTAGGATGCGTTTGAGGAGGATTTTCTCAAAGATTTTTGAGAGGATAGGGAGTAAACTTATCGGTCTGTAGGATGATGTGTTATTAACGGGTTTGCCTGGTTTTGGAAACAGCACGATTATGGAGTGTTTCGACATCAAGGGAAAGTTGGTAGTACGAAGGATGCAATTATATAGATAGGTCAGGAATATAATTGATTTTTTGGGAAGTTGTCTAAGGATTTGTGAAGTGAGGAGATCATATCCAGTGGATTTTCGGGGTTTTAATTTGTTTATGAGGAATTTGACCTCAAAGGGGTTAACAGGTTTTGGAGGTAGAGAGAGAGGAATTGGTGAAGAGAGGAATTCTTTAACTTCAGCAGTGTGGGTGGGATGGAGTTCGGGATGGGGAGTGAATGTGTAGGATAGATGTTTAGCAAACTCTTCAGCTCTATTCGCATCTGACGAAGCCCAGGAACCATCATCACGGCGGAGGGAGTGGGAAATGGATTGGACTTTAAGGATTTTTTTAGTTACAGTCCAGAGGGAGTTATCACTAGATGATAATGAGGAAAGGTAGGAATTGTAGGATTGGGTTCTAAAGATAACCAGTTTCTTTTTTACCTGTTTGGAATAATAGTTATACGATTTCCGGTCATTAGGATGCCTGGTTCTTTGCCAGAGGGCTCTAGAGCATCGTTTGCTATGGATAAGGTCCAATAGGTCTTGGGGTAGAGGATTTATACTGAGGTGTTTTTTTGGACGATCAGGTGAGGATTCAGTCCAAACTGCTTGCTGGATCAGGGTAGTAAAGGAGTCCACTGCATCGTCAAGGTGTTCAGATGTTTTTAAGGAAACTCTGAGGTCTATATTATCATCCAATATTTGACGGAAAAGGTTCCAGTTAACTGGTCCCCTGATAAATGAAGGAGAGGATGATTTAGGAATGGGTGATGTGGAAGCGGTTAGGACTATAGGACTGTGGTCTGAGGAAAGATCATCAAGCCTTGAAATGGAACAGTGTAATGATCCTAGACCTTTGTGTAGGAAAAAGTCTAGAAGGTCGGGATTGCGGTTGGGATCTGTTGGCCAGTATGTGAGAGTATTAGGTGAAAGGATGTTGCTGCGATGGGAATTAAGTGCAGATAGCAGTGTTCGCCCTCGGGAATTTGTGGATCTGGCTCGCCATTGTTGGTGTTTTGCATTTAAATCTGCACCTAGGATGAAATGGTGTCCTAAGGAATTCAGGAAGGAAATTATTTGGGATTCGGAAATGGGTATTTTAGGCGGGGAATATGCCGCAACTAATGTGATTGGGTAAAGGGAAGTTTGGATTATTACGGCAGTGGATTGTAGGAAATTATGGGTTGGTAAGGGAAATAAATGATGGGAGAGAGATCGGTGGATAATTATAGCAGTGCCAGCATGTGCTGTTCCATCAGGATGATCGGTTCTATAAATATTGTAGCCAGGAACGTTGATTTGTCGTTTGTTGGTTAGTCGGGTTTCTGTTATTAGTGCTATGTCGATGTTTTTGTCATGTAATAAGATTGTCAGTTCGTTGATGTGATTTCGAATACCATTCGCATTCCATAGGAGAATGGAAAGGGATTTGGTTGAGGACATTTATGGATTTCTCGGCGGTGGAATGAGGTTGGATATAACATTGGTAAGTAATGAAATAAGAGGGGTGATGAGGGATCTAAATTCAGAGAGGAAAGAAGTTAATAGGCGTGTGAGGTCAGTGGAATTGGAAGGAGGAGGAATGTATGTCTGGGTATTGAACCTAGGTTCAGGGATGGAGGGATGTGGATCTTGAGGTTGATTTGTGAATTCTCGAGGTTGAGGTTCTTGTGGCAGGGCCTGAGATTGAGTGTTTATAGTGTCTCCTTTGAACATCTGAGCATAGGTCACTCTTCCGTTCACTGTTCTAGAGGGTTGTCTTAATTTATATTATTAAAAAAACACTTTATATCATAAAATCTCACTAGCACAATATCAAAAAATACCACTAGATGAAAACGTATATATTTCTTCCTTTAATTTCCAGGAACAAGAATAAAAAAATGACTTCCTGTAATTCAAACAATGAATAATTTTACTATATATGTGTGCGCAGGCTGTATACGAAGAATTATTTGGATGTTATATTGTATATGTATTTTTTATTATTGTTTAAATTGCTTCCCAAATCAAATTTCATTCTTGTATGCTGATTCCAAGTAAGACCAACTGGAATCCTAGGTAACGGATTTGTTCAACAGGGACAAGTGGAATATCATTGAAGGATATTGTAGGACAAGAAGTCGTAAGGTTTACGATGGAGGGTATGGGAAATTTGATGGGATTTATTTTTATTCTCCAGTTTTGACACCATTCTTCAAGGTTTGTGATATGTGATTGGAGGGTTTGCGATGTGATTAAAGGGTCATTATTAACTGATAAGATACAAGTATCCTCGGCATAGGTGGTGATGACCGTGTTAGGATATCATATGTATAAACTGTGTAAAGGATAGAACCGAGGATGCTTTCTTGAGGAACATCAGCAGACTGGGAAAAGATGGGTGAAAATGCATTATTGTGACTTACTTTGAAGTATCGATCAGTAAGATATGAACGTATAATGAGGAAGTACGAAGGTGGTAGGAATTTACGGAGTTTTCACAGCATTTCCGGGTGCCAAACTCTGTCAAACGCCTGTTCAACGTCGAGAAAGACTCCTGTACAGTACATTCTGCGGTCCAATGCAGAGGATATTACGTCTTCCACACGATGGCATTGCTGGATAGTGGAATGGCATGTGCGAAATCCAAATTGGTGAAAATGGATTATGTCTAGGATGGGGCGTTATATTATTATGGGGCGTCCTGGGCAATGGCGTGTTAAGATGAGTTTTTCCAGGATTTTTCCTATGATATAGAGATCGGACAGTAAGAGGATGGGTATTCAGGTGGCTTTTTGGGTTTGTGGACCCCTTTGACAATAATTTTTTTTAAGTTTAATCAAATTTTTAAATTAAAAGTTTCCAAGGATCAGAGAAATATGTGGATCAAAGTAAACCATTATATATATAAGTAAGGAATAGGATGGCTTTTCGAGAAAGAATTGTTATGATTTGAGATGTAATTAATTCATGTCCAGTAGCTTTGCGTGAAGGTAATCTCTAAATGATGTCGGATATTTTTGTGTGATGGAATTCTTTAGGTGGAAGGGACATTTGGAGAGGACTTAGATAAAGGATATCAGGATAAGGATTGAAAGTTTGGAAGAGTTATTGACGGAATATTTGGGATTTTTCTTCGTCGGATCTGGACCAGGTTTGGGATTCAGTAAGTAGTGGGCGATTGAAGTCTTTAAACTTCAGAAGCTTTTGGCTGGTCGTCCATGGTGATTTGTCGGCAGTTGTAAGATTTGCTGACAGGTTAAGTAATTTTTGAGTTTTGAATTTTCTAATTTCTACTTTTAGTTTATTAGTCAATTCGTTATAGTAGGTTTTATATGTAGAAAAAAACTCTTGTTCTATGCCACTCCAATCTTGCTCAGCATTTTTCCCTTAATAATATTCGAAAATTTTGTGGCAAGTTGATATGTGGTGTATTTTTGTTTTTATTGATGCATGTATTATCATTTATACTGAATGCTATTGATGTGTAAGTTTTTCAATGGCTTTGTCTATGTCTTGTTTTGTCTTAAGCGGAATTTTTAAGTCCAGTTTGTTTTCCAAACCATCACGAATTTATCCCAGTCAACTCGATCTGTTGTCAATTTTGGAGGGGAGGGTTAAGGAGAGTGATTTTAAGGCAATAATAGCAGGACTATGATCTGACGAAAGGTCTTCCATGGATTTCATTGTGGTCTAGGAAGGCGAAATCTGGGAGGTGATAAAAATATCCAGGATATTAGGACGTTTTTAAGGGATGTTGGCCAATAAGTTGGATTCATGGGCGAAAGGATAGAATAACTATTGCAATATGAGACACGAGATAGGATACTACCACAGGAGTTGGGTGTGCGACAACCCCATCGTTGGTATTTAGCATCATAGTATCCTCCAGCAACAAAGCGCGGTCCGAGTGATTGGAATAATGAATCAAGAAGGTTATAAGATAGGGATTTACCAGAAGAACAGGATTTACCAGAAGAGATGGAAAGGATGAGATGAAAGGATTACTGAGGTTGATTGAATGGTATCAGTTGGAGTTAAAGGAATCAGGGAATGGGAAAAGGATAAGGATGCAAGAACCGGGGTGAGAAGTGTTGTCTGGGTTGTCTGATCTGTAAGTGATGTCCTCACAAACGTAAAAGTTTGACCATTGAGTGAAATAAGTTTTCGTCAGGAGGGCAATGTCTGTGTGATTGTCATGAATAAATATGTCTAATTCATCACGGTGGTTTTGCAGTCCATTAGCGTCCCATAAGAGGATAGCTGGGGCTTTGTGTTCATCGAGGAAAGTTGAATGAGATTTCGGAAAGGAGTCTAGTGTGAAAGTTTATGAGTGGTTTGATAGTATTTTGAAGATCTATCAGGAATGAACTGTTAACTTGAATGCCCAAGTAATAAAATTTCATGAACAAAGTTATTTTTGTTACGCGTAATGATTTAGAAAGAAGACATGCTGTGATTGTCCAAGTATTGAGAGATCATTGTGGGATTTTAGGGTGGTGGTTAGCGTTTCCTCTCATGAAATATGAGAATATGAGAATTTACTGATTTAAAGTTTTAATATTTAATATCGACAGCGAATGAAAAAGTAGAGTCAAAGTATATGAAATCAATATTTAGATCATTTTATGTGGCTCAGTGGAACTCAGAGATTCTAGTAGCAATATTTTTTGGAGAATATTCCAATTGGATTTTGATCGGAACATCGCGGATTGATTTCTGTTGTTTTTTTCTTTTTTTCGCATTTTCTTTTTTACGATTTTTCTTTCAATTATGCATCTTTACGCATAATCTGATGGAAGAAGATTATACGAAATGGTTACTTATAAAATCTTAGTGTGTGTGACATGAATTGTTAAGGTTAATGATTTACTTTAAACTCTGTTTCGATTTAAAATGTCGGTGTTTTAGACTGAAATATCCAAAACACCTATGTTTGACTTCTAATGTTTTAATTTTGTTTTGTTTTTTCTGGCTTCTCTATTGGCGACCTAAGGGGATCAACAGTTTAACTTTCGGAGGATTGGCCAAAATCCGGGGTTAGTTATCGCAAATATATATCTGAAAGAGAAATATTCTGTGTACGAATAAAAAAAATATTATGAATAAATATACCCTTAGATAAAAAAATATTCATACTTAATTCAATTAAGCTACAAATATATTAAATTAATCATGATAACATGCAAAATGAAAAGTATATCATTAAATGTATGGCTGAAAACTATTTAAAATAAGTAGAAATGTTTTACAATGGTAAAATATATTACCTAGAATGAGTATTAAAATAATTTATTGTGTACAAAAAGATTGTGTGCTTCATTTGTCAGCCAAAACCAGTGCAAAAGCAATAAAGCAAATAACAAATCTTTCTTATCCATTTCAAATAAACAAAATTTTAAATTTGTTAAAAAGATCGACAGGAATGAGTCTGGGGTTGAGTTTTTCCATTTATTTAAATTTCATGTAAAAATTTCTTGTTTTAGAAAACGTTCCGGATTTGACAAAGGTAACCTGGAATGGTTGGAGCAACTTTTTAGGCAAACAGTTGGAAATGAAAAAGAAATACGAAGAGATGACTTTAAGAAGATTCTTATTACTAAAAATGTATGTTGATACTTTTACTAATGTCCAATTTGTTTTATTTATTCATTTACGTAAAGGTAGTATAATAAGTACAACATTTTTTATTCTATTGATAATAATCAAGCAAATCAGATGGAAAATAAGGAACTGGAATTTCATTTTTATTGTTATTAAAAAGTTTTCTATTTTCATGAATTTGGATACTATTTTTTAACTGACAATATTTATTCTACATTAGCATATGTATGTACATTCGATGAAAAAATATAACTATAATAAAGCTCAATTTTTTACTTTGTTAACAAAAAAAGTTTTAAAACAATTTAATTATATCATTTATTTAATTATATTATATTATTAAACATTAATTTATATAAGGACCAAAAAGAAAAGACATGTACTCTGACAATAAAGACACCACCAAATTGAAATTATATTTAATATCAATTTGTGTTTTTGAAAATATGATATAACTAACATGAGTGTAAACGACCGAACAAATTCAAGAAATTTTGTAAATTAATTTCATAATTGATGTCAATCTTTATTCGTTTACTCAGAAAATTTAAGCTGTTAAGTGTGAAACCTTTTTCTGACATAATAGGTTGACAAAATACGGCTGTTCAACACTCTGAATACAGAATACTCAGAATATAGGATTACAGGCCATTTACCCAAATTGAAACTTTTGGAGAAAGCTATTATATCAAGTACTCCAAAAATGGTTTATTACTAAAACATACACAACAGTAATTAGAGCATTAACATTTTTTTTATTCCCGACTTTCATGATGAAATGACCAATTAACATCAAACAGGAGTAGCTTATATGAATACGAAACCGTGCTCCTATTCTCTCGGTCCTGGGTTCGATTCCGGCTATAGAAGACAAGTATTTATTCTATTACATCAGTCTTGAATCGATTCTGTCGATTTCAGGAGACCCTCCTGGAGCACATCCTATAAAGTTAGCAACCTTAATTGAGAACGTGATCATTGCCAAATAACCTCATTTCACCAGGGGTGCCCATCCCCCCAAAAGCCGATGTCACATAAACCTTCCCCTACCCCTACCAACATATTTTATTCCTCTCTTGTTCTTAAAAACAGCGCCAACTAAAGTAGAATTTATTTAAATATTCGTAGATTATATATAATTACACCGCCTGCAGTCTGTTGCATGCTCTCTCTTGTCTTTTAAATTGAAATTTTTCACTTTGAAAACCCATAAACTCATCGAAATGTGCCCCCCTCAAAAATTGAGAACCCCGTCAAAAAGTGCCCCCTCATATATTTTGATGGTGCAACTTGGGCCATGAAACCCCCTTCTGGGCACCCCTGCCTTCCACAACCCTTAGTTCAGAAACAGTGATCCCGTACAAAGTATGTAACCCCAGATCTTACGTGGTATTAAAGCTTTAAAAAACAGGAAAAACTGTTTTTTAAAATAAAAGTAATGATCATGTAATTATTGAAGATTACTAATCACCACTATACTGCTATGTTACTGTATATTTGTATTCATATCGGTTCCAGAAGGGAACCGATCTACAGAAAAATATATTAATTAGGTATTTAAAGGTAAGATACCACAGACCCCCTACTGTAGTATCCTAGATTGAACCATATAATTTTTATTGGATTTCCTTTCTAAAGGTATCATGTTTATAAATTTACTATTTGTTTCTATTACTAATTGGTGGCATGCAAGGTAGAATGTAAAAGTACTAAGATGGTTTACTAACAATTATATTTATAAGCTTAAATAAAACCAAAAACATCTATATACAAAATAATAACTAAACCTACATAATGAATAGTTGAGAATCATACTAGAGGAGAATGCTTGATATTTGATTAAAGTTACATGTGTTATATTGACTCTATTAACTAAAAATTTATGATTGCCAACACAAGTTTACATCTGTATAACTAAATGAAGGTTATTACTTAGCTGGTGAGGGATGTTGTCGGTATCTCTAGCTGTTCTGGCTACGTCTCTGGAAGCTCCGTCGATCTGATCCTCAAGTCTTCATCTTGCTCCCTCCGGCTGTGTCCTAGCCTGAGTCCCAGCTATCAGTCCCTGTCTTGCTCTCTCCGCTTCTCCTGATCCAGTCTCAGCCTGTGTCCCCAGCTCTCCTCCGCCGAGTCCCCAGAGGAAGTGCTCAGTCCCAATTCTCTATTTCCCACTTTCTTCATCCCCCTCTCTTTTGGTAGTCTTTTTCCTGATTGGCTGAATATTCTCAGCGTAAGGGATGACCACGCCCTCCCCCAGGCCAAGGTAAAGCAGCAGGTACAGACTTAGGTATTTCTGGTGGAAGGTGTAAAAAGGTCTTTCGGGATCCTGTTTAAACACTCAGAGTTGTCGGTCTTTGTCGGTGGTTCTTAAAGGTTTTTATTACCACTTACAAAAGGTTGGGCTTGTGGGTCGTTACCCTCGTTCAGGTAGCGCCAGATGTGGCCACTTATGATGTTTATTTATACCTTTAAAATAATTATTCCACCGGCGGTCTTTACAATACATAGCAATACGAATATCTGCCAAACATATTTCGACTGTAATCTTGTCCAAACTTTCAAACTCGCAGATTGCTAATTAATTTCAAAGTATACTAAAATAATTGGGTGTGTACAAAGAAAATTTAGGAATTTTTGAGATAAATCCTTGGTCCGTTAAAATAGGCTCAATAGTACTGCTTTTCGATACTCCGGAAATTAAAAAAAAAAAAACTATTATCGTTTTTGTTGACGTCATAGTAAATTATTGGAAGAATGATAGGTGCCGAGAACGTTAGTGGGAGGATCCCAGAGTTCCCTGATCGGAACTAATATTAAATAGAAAAAGGTAGATGAGAAGGCGAAGATACCAGGCTATTGATACGTAGTAGTCTGTATGAAACACGAAAGACCATTAATAAATAATCCATTAACAAATGTCTTTATTTATTCTCAACAATTAGTCAACCTTTTTGTTCTATGTGGTTAGGGTTTGAATTATATTGGTTAATTATGTAACCAGTGGCTTAAATAAGAAGGACTGTGCACCGATGTATGTAGGTACCCTTCACATTCAATTTTATTTTTATTTCTTAGGCACTACTTAACTTCGTAATTTTTTTTCAAAACTCATTCTTACATAGACTGATTGTATCATAATTACCTTTACAATAAACAAATAATGTTAAAAAATACATTTTTTTTTTTTTAGTTGGTTGTATTGTTCATCTTATCACTGCCTCTGTACCAAGCTGGATCACACGATTGAATTTGTGTTATTTTGCCACTATAAAAAACTGTTAACACTCTCAAATTATGTTATAATGCAACAACATTTCTTCTCTTCAAAATCACTTGATACATTTTTTTCTTTTGTAATAAGCTTGTTTTTTAATTTCTTTATATTTTAATTGTATTACCATCCTTTTTGTTAAATTTTATTTAACATTTTAAAAATAAAAAAAAACCAGTCACCTTAGAATTTGTGACTGTAGTAATGTCAGTAGTCTATTACTTGTATGAACTTGGAAATATTGAAGACACTGTAGAAATTAGTGCCATAATAATGAACAAGACAATGAAATAATTTTTATATTTAATCTTTATTGAATATTTTGTTTATAAAAATAGATAACAAGTTTCATCAATGAATAAATATTAAATAGTGTATATCCTCAACAATTATCCGTACTAAGATATTCATTTTACTTTTTTTTGGAGGAATTTTTCAATACCTTAAATTATTTTTATTATTGTTTCCTTTCAGGTATTACAACACTTCCCAATGTTGGATGCCTGAAAGCATTGGCTAAGTTTCCTTAGCGACATTTTACTGTTAATGTGTGTATATAAAGAATGTTTACTAAAATTTATTTTAATAACTATCGGAAACGTAAACTTAATAATCAATGAAAAAAGTCTAATTTGCCGGAATGTGTGAAATGCAGTGACATGACTTGACTCATTATGTTACAAGTTTTCTGAATTGAAACAGTAACTTCACCTAAAAAAGCGTAGGTCAATTAGAAAAGTCTATTGTAATGCCACTCTTTTAAAAAATGGCATCTACATACAAGATTTAGGACAGATAATGACTAAGATTAATCGATAACTTAACAATATATTACGCTTAAACATTGATTTAAGAAATACTTGTATTAATTAAATATAACTCCTTAATTAACCCATGTATACGTTTATAATATATTTTATATAAACCGTCAAACCCAGATGTGAAAGCTGATTTATTAAAGTTCAAAATTATTAAATTAGTGCCTGATATTCAATAGAGTTGATATTACGAAGTAGATAGATTTATCTAATTACATTTTATATAAGCATGAAATTATTTTGAATACGTTTATATATACATACGTATAACCATTTATATTTACGAGAAGGAGTTGGTAGGGAGTGGAGGGAGGGGGGTTCCTTTCAAATAAATACTAAATTTTTAAAAATAGTTATTTTTAATTATTACGCCACATTTTTATTTTTTTTAAATTTAGTATTTATTTGACCGCACCCCCCAACCAACTCCTTCTCATAGTATATCACCATCAACCACCTCTACATCATTTATATTTACCTGTGTATATTACATGAAATATAAAATAAATATCAGAAAACACACACTTAAAAAAATTCACTGACAACACATATCAAAAAAGGCGACCAACAAACAATGCAACTGTGAACTTTATTGTCTGTGGGCCAGACCTCCCTACCGTACAGTCCAGTCGTTCTGTTCCTTGTAACTATTTATTAAAAAAGAAAAGCCAATGTTCCCACAAAAAAAAGTGAACGCACTTCTCTCAAATGGCTTCCAAAGATGGCGGACTGGCTACTTTGACGAGTTAGTTTTTTGGCCACTGAGAATCAGCATTTGATTTAATTATGGCCTTTCATTAAAGCTGAATAGTCAGAGAATAATTTTTACCCTAAACGTAATTATGATCTAATTAGTCTATGTAAGAATGAATTTTGAAAAAAGGTTGCGAGCTTAAGTAGTACCTAAGAAATAAAGAGAAAATTAAAGGGGAAGGGTACCTACATACATCGGTGCACAGTCCTTCTTATTTAAGCCACCGGTTATATAATTAAGCAATATAATTCAAACCCTAACCACATAGAACAAAAATATTATAATTTATAAAACCATTTAATAATATTCAACTGTTAATTTAATAGAATTTAATTTTTTGATAGTTAAAAAATATAAATAATATTTTCAATATATAGTAGTATATCTTCATGATATGCTTTCATGAAGCTTTCAAAATAAACATCCAATTGTTCCCTTGCATCTAGTATTTCAAACAGATGTCAATTCGTGCTCAAATAGATCAGAGTTTTTTTTCCTCTTTAAGAGTAAATTAATTTTATATTAATTATTTTGTCTGTTTCTATGATCAAACCATGAGATCTTTTCAATTATTATTAAAAAAAAAACAATCATGTGATATTTTTAGTAATTTACATAAGTCCTTCTTAAATAATGAAATTTTGATTCTAATTTATCTGTTTAATATTATAGCCATTTTTTACTGAAAGAGTGTTTCAAATATTTGATAAAGATGACTCTGGTTCAATTTCACTGCAAGAGTTTTTAGACGCAATGCATCAATTTGCTGGCCAATCTCCTGATGATAAGATCAAGTTCCTATTTAAAGTTTATGATCTTGATGGTAATTCCTTTTATTTTTAATACAACTTTATTATTTATAATATTACTTTGTTTATAATAATACCAATCAATTATTTTAATAATGTGCACCTAGTTTTATATGTACTTCATATATATAAATTATGATGTATGGTTTATAGAATTTTTAATTGAAGGTAGTTGTACACATGCCACTAAAATGCTTTCTATAAATAAACTAAAACTTGTTTCAATAAAAAATCCAAAGGGATTTTAATTTTTTTTTTTTTAAACTATGGTAAATTTTCAAATTCAACTTCAAAATTTGAATAACAATTTGCAATATTATTTATCGTGGAAATTATATTTTGTATTATAAAATAATATAGATTTTTATACAATGCTTACACTAATAATACTCTATCCCATACTTAAATTAATTACCACAAAAAAGCGTTAAAATGTGATTTTCAGCAAAAATATCAACCCTAGCATTGAAGAACTATTCTTAATATTCTTCTAAAGAGTTATGAACTCAACAGATAACAAAAATAACCAGCTCACAGGCGTTGATGACCATAGGGTTTCACGCCTTAAAGCCTAAACAAACAAACAAACTATTCTTAATATCATCACTGTTAAGGTGGCCTCATTATCTTTCAACTATGTCATATTTTTTAAATATTTTTTTACAATTTCATCTATCCTATATGTTATAAAGGCTAGTTAATTTATTCAAATACTATATATTGTTTAAATAACCCCATGAAACTTCAGGTGATGGTCTTATTCAACATAGAGAGCTGCAACATGTAATGCGTGCTTGTATGGAGGAAAATGGAATGCAATTCAGTGAAGAGCAAATTGATGATTTAACTATGGCCCTTTTTGAAGATGCTGATTCTGAATCTAGAGGAGCTATAACATACGAATCCCTAAAGAATCAATTAGAAAAACATGGTGGTTTACTTGAAAATCTTTCAATTAGGTATTTCATTGATTTCAAACTTAATTCTATTACTTATATGATACTTTGCATTTATTTTTATAATTATAAAGTATAATGGTTTTAAATAAATTTTACACTTTTATAAAGCATTGAAATTTATATTCAATGTTTTATGTGAACATTCATTTTCTCATTTATTTTATATAATAAACATAATTATATTTATATTAGACTTGAATAAATGTTAATCATTAAACATAATTATCAACTGTAAATTATAATCTCTCCACTTCTCTCATCAGAAGTTTACAAACTCTGCCCAAACAAACTTCATTATTGTGGGGACAGTTTTTACAATACAAATCGATAAATAACTATAATGGATAGACCTTTTTACAACACCTTTTCTTTTAGGGGTGCAGACATAATTTATTAATTCACCTCCCAAAACAGTACCACTGTTCTGTGAGCAATGATCACAACAGAGAGACATAAGCCTCTAGCTGTCAATAGTTAATTAGATGGAGTCCCGCAGACATTTTTTAAAAAGTGAGTTTATTGAAATAAACTAATTAGGTACAATGAAACATAATGGCTAAGTTTCAGAATATCTATAACGTCTAAGCGACTGATAAACCATCTGCCTAAAGTATCAATCAACTCTAATTATCTGACAGTGATTTTAATGGCCCAATTGTGGGGTATATATTAGACACCCATGCTCCTCTGAAAACCAGAATCTTACGTCGTCCCACTGCTCCTTGGCTGACTCCTGAAATAAAGGGAATAATAAAGAGAAGGAATGCAGCAAGGCGCAAATACCGTCAAACCCGCTTACCTGCTGATTATGCATCTTTCAAATAACTCCGTAATGCAACCCTATCCACAATCCGCCTTACTAAATCCAACTACTTTCATAATGCCCTTTCCAAAGCTCCCGATTCTAAATCGAAATGGAAAATACTTCGTAATCTATCCCCACCAGATTCCAATAACCTCATTTCCCTCCCTGTGACTCCAGATGATCTTAATGACCATTTTTTATCTTTTGCTTCTAATCCTTCTCCTACTCATGATATTGAACACCATAATTTCAATCCTGAAAACTTCTTTTTTTCCCATGTGTCCTACGACGAAGTACTTTCCACTATACTCAAATCCCACACCAATGATTATGGTCCTGACAATATTCCAGTAAAACTAATAAAATCCAGCCTTCCTACCCTTATTCCAGTACTTTATCATATCTACAACTTCTCATTGCAAAATTCCACATTTCCCTCTTCCTGGAAAACTGCACTCGTCCGACCATTGAGTAAAACATCTAACCCTTCCTCACAGAACGACTTCCGCTATTTCTCTTCTTTCCAACCTCTCAAAACCACTGGAACGCCTTGTCCAAAATCAACTTTCCAACTTCCTAGAAGAACGTTCCTTCATCAATCCATTCCAATCTGGCTTCCGACCCGGCTATTCAACGCAATCTGCCCTCCTTAAAATAACCCATGACCTCCAAAACTCCATTGAACATCAAAACCTTACTATCCTCATCCTTCTAGATTTTTCCAAAGCGTTTGATACAGTTGACCATAACATCCTTCTTTCCAAATTGCAAAATCTTCCTCTATCCAACAGTGTCCTACGTTGGTTCAAATCCTTCCTTTCCGATCGATCCCAGTATGTAGTCGTCCCAGATCAACCTCCTTCAAAGACACTTCCCCTCTCCTGTGGTGTCCCTCAGGGTTCCTCCTTGTCTCCTACTCTGTTTGCTATTTACATTAATGACCTTCCCAACCAGATCCATCACTCCCAATACCACATCTATGCTGACGATTTCCAAATATACCTTTCCTTCCCCCTTCCACCTATTAGCCGCCACAAAAAAGCTTCAAGAAGATTTAAATAGAATATACGACTGGGCAGGAGTTAACAAGTTGAAGTTGAATGCGGAAAAGACCAAGGCAATCCTAATAGGCTCCAATCACCTCCTCAAAACTGTTCCTAACTTTCCAACCCTCTTTTTACATGATAATCCCATTAAATTTTATCCCACCATCAAAAACCTTGGAATAATCTTCGATCAAACCCTTACCTGGAAAAACCATGTGTCCAATATCTCCCGACGTACCTTTTCCACCCTAAAACACTTAAATAGCCTGCGACACCTTTTTCCTTTTGAAATCCGTAGACTCCTGGTCACCTCTTTAATATTTCCCCATTTCGACTGTTGCTGCACGGTGTATTGGGGCGTTTCTGGGGATCTCGAGGCGAAACTAAAATGTTTGATAAATTGCTTTGTACGATTCATCTTCGGGATCCCAAGAGACGCTCCTGTTTCCTGTTTCTATGAAGAGTTGAAGTGGCTTTATCCTTCCAACCGCCATAAGTATTTCCTGGCATCCTTCCTCTTCCAAGTAATTCACTCCCGCCGTCCTTCATACATCGCCGAGCTCCTTCAATTTAAATCCTCTGTCCACTCCCGCAATACCCGTTCCCGGTCCTCAGATCTATATATAATGGCCCACCGAACCGCTGCTTTCGATAAATCATTTATTATTCGATCCTCTTCCCTATGGAACTCCATCCCTCCCCACATCCGTCAATCCAAAACCCTTCCTACCTTTAAATCCCAACTGTTTAATCATTTCTTATCCATCCAGTCCTCATCATAAAATTGTAAATAGTTACTACTGTAAATATGTATATAAATTATTAGATCGTTTTTATTATTTTTACTTCATGTTTTTTTCAATTTTTTTTTTTTATATTAACTGATGTAAATTAGAAAGTAACTTATAATTTCTCTAAATATTTTTTTTATTTATTTTTTTTTTTTTTTTTACTATTTAATCAAACTATACTCTTGTTTATGTATCTCTGAGGCTCCTTAGCCCATATTTTTGTTTCTCTGTATTATTCTAAAGGGACTCGTCCCAGAATAAATAAAGCATTATTATTATTATTATTATTATTATATATATCTTCAGAGATGCTGGTGGGGCTTTGCTATTCAAATGAAATTTGTCTTTAATTGCTCAAATATCAGGCCTTCTACCATTTTTATTCAATAAAAAAGAAATTTTATTAAAAATTATATACACTAAAGGTTACATCAACGAAAAGATTTCTTACTAATATTTTCTCAACCCCTTTCAACTAATAACCCATAAAGTGTTTTATTTTATGATTAACATGATCAGACCTCCAACTTTTAGGTAATGTGATCCAGTTTCCTCGGAGTTCGCCGTAGAGAAAATTAGCTCAAATGATTAATACAAAACTCAGAAGTCTATATTGTATGTAAATGTAAATAGATTTTTTAATATTACAAAAATGACTATTAGTGATTTATCCCCCACCCCACTCCAATAGTCAAACAGGATTCTTGCTTCAGAACCAAAAATTTCTGATAATATTATATATAATATGTAATGCTACTTTAGTTAACTTTGAAATACCGTAAGATGGGCTAACTTTGGGGACAGGATGGGTAATTTTGGAACAGCAGGTAAAATTCAGTTTGTGGTGATTCCGTGATGGATACACTGAGTAGGTTCAGTCAGCATATACTGCGCTGCTACTTTGCGACATAATATTCTTGCTGCACTAGCAAAAGTTTCATGATAACAAGAATTTTGAAAAAAGCAATGGAAATAAATGAAACCTAACTGCACAACTGTTGTGAACTAGGGTTCTCAAGCTGCCGCAAGGTCGTAGTGCAGTACATACCAACACGGTTTTACAGACTGAACCAACACAGTGAATCCACCACAGAATCACCACAAACTAAATTTTACCCGCTGTCCCAAAATTACCCCATTTTATGGTAGTATATTTAGTCCCGTTCAACTAAATGCTTCTTTTTATAACAATACATACTTAAAGCAACTTCAAATTGTTTTATTAATCATAAGAGATCCTTTTAGAATAATAATATAACAAAAGATGGATTATAGTGCCTTACAGTAATAAAACTACCTGTCTTAAATTTAATAATAATAATAAAGTATCTATAAAACCTTAAGAAACAAACATAGTATAATATTCATTTTACTATTTTCAAAGATGCAAAATGTATAAATATGATTCTTGGAAAATTGTGTGGATAGGAGATGATTTAATAGGTAGGATTTGAAATTATGAAGAATATTAAGCAATGGTTGTAGTTAAGAATGAAACATCAGATGGAAAAATATTTTATTAGGATAGAATCACCATGTATGAAATGTTTCAACAAGTTGAGCTGATATAAACACATCAAATAGCTAATTTGAATCCATGAGGATAGGATCCTGTATGACAAGCTATATGATTAGTCCAGTCAATAAAGGATTTATAGAGTACGTGAGCAGGAACCTAAGCGATTCCTTCAGAAACTTGTTCAGGGTGCTTAGGATATGAACATATCAAAATTCCTGACGCCTAGACGGTGAGCCGGGGGAAGGGGAGGAAGAGAGGAAAGGTTACAATTTTGGATTTTCGCTTATATCTCGAAAATGGTTCATCGCAGTGGAAATGCTACGTATAGTAAATTAAAGTTTATAAAATTATCTAAAACTTTTATTCTATAGGTTGTATCCAAATTCTAAACCATTTTTGAACAACACACTCGGAAAAAGATGATATTTCCGAGAAAAAAAAAATCACTTTGCCACACATTTTTCATCAAACATTCCTCCATATTGTCTGAAACAGTCATTATAGAAAGAAAGTAGTTTAAAAGAAGCTGTAGTGACTTAAATTCCCTATGAGAGTATATATACATATGCAAATTAATCTCCAACTAGTCTACAGTTACAGCTATTTTAAAAGTATTCGTAAAATGTCATTTACAGAAAAAGTTGTTTTTATCATATTCTTGACAGATAATATCATAGTCTCATGATAATTTTATTCTATTTTGTTATATGAAATACATACAATTATAAACCTCATTGTTATCTCTGTTTTCAATAACTTATTAATATTACACCACAAATTTAGATGGATTCACGTTTTCAATCACTTAGGACGTGCAGGTATTGGCAAGGGTTGTTCATCCATGGCATCTTCACCCTCAATAGTGGTAGTGGCCTGACTCCCCTACCGTACACTCCTCCACATCTCCATAAATTTCATATCGTTGTATTCCTTGCAACTATTTATTTTAAAAAAGCCAATGGTCCCAAAAACAAATGAACGCACTGTCCCAAAATGGCATCCAACATGTCGGATTGACAACTTGAGTTAGTTTTTCGGTCACTAAGATTCAGCATTTGGTTTAATTTCGTCATAGTTGGCATTTTATTAAAGCTGAATAGTCAGAACTAATAAAACATTAAAAAATATTAAAATATAATTGGTTTAGACAATACAAATACTGGTAAAGTTAATTTATTCAATTCATTAAAACTAATGTTGAAAATCAAGCGTCGTTTGTAAACAAACGGCCAAAATAACGAAAATGCCTTGAAATAGTACATCTGATACATCAATTTATCTTTCTAGATTAGTGATTTAGTTTTAAAATATTTGAAAGAGTTCCTTATAAAATGCATATAATCGGCGGAAAAAGCGATTCTTCTGTAAGCGCCTACTGTCTTCTTCCTCAGTACTCCTAATTATAGAGCTATAATAAAGCATAGTTATAGGGATATAATAACGTTTTTGGTATAATGTTTGTTCATTTGTCTAATAATATGTGTAGACACACTTTAAATCTAGTTATTAAATAAAGTAGAAATAAATGTTTTTAAAAAAATTCAATTAACACTATTTTTTATTATTATTATTATTTTCTTATACATCTTTGATACATTGATACTCTGAGATACATCTTTCTATGCAAAGCAAAAAAATACTCATAGTGGAGGAAAATTAAGGAGATATCCTGAAGTAGAAAACATTGGCTGAGTGAAGAAAATGAAATGGGAGATAATAGATGCATGGTTTTCCAGGAAAACGTTAGATTTTAGATGATTCCATTGGTTTTAATGCTTTAAAAGAATTGCACAAGAATTTTATTTAGAACTGGTTGGAATATGCTTTGTCTTCTCCAGATTACAATTCAGCTTATTCTCCGCAAAACCAGACTAATTTTTTTGAGGGCTAAGAGATTTTTTTAGTGTTATGATAGGTTCTAAAGGTGGAAAGGACAAATATATTCAAATGATATAGGGAGTGATTAGAAAAAGGTCATTAATGCATATGTCAAATCTACGACTACGACATGGATACATAATGTTAGAAAAACCATCAATACTTTTCTATATAAATGCTATACATTTTGTGGTTAATTTATTAAATAAGTAAAAATATGTTTCAAGTTTTAATTTCTTTTCTAAGTGTAAACAAGTAGTAAAATTAGCCTAACATTATTTATCAAATAGTTATTGTTTGTTATTAAGAGTCCAATCATATCAACCAAATTATGTCTATAAACACATTGTTTATTTCTTTTGCAGTATTGATAGATGGCTTGTGCCTCCAAAGCCAAAAGCAGCACAAACTTCAACATTAGCCAGATTAAGCTCCCTAAGACCATATCAACTATCTCTTCCATATATAAAAAATAACTATGTGTTTATCATCTTTGCAATGTTTATTTTCTGTATTAACCTCGTGTTAATTATACAGAGAATCATCCAATATAGTGCTGCTAACTTCTTTGTTATTTCTGCTCGAGCTTGTGGTAAGTTAAAATATATATTTAAGATTTGTTATTTTTTCCTTTAATCATTTTTAAATTTTAATAATAATAATAATTTTAATATAACTGCCACGTTTTCTTTTTTTTTTTTAATTGGAATTCATATTTTAAAATACATGCTACACTGATAAGTTAAAATATTATTAAACAAAGTAATTAATTTCTTCAGAGTTCCCCATTTAATTAGGATAGCTATAACATACTACAGACATTTTATTATTGTTTTTTTAAATATTGTCTATATTATATTATAAAACTAATTCATTCAATCAAAATAATAAATAATCAATAAAAAAAAATAAACAATCAAAATAATTAAATTCATGAAGAGGGGTGGAATAGGAGTAGTTTAAAAACATATGTGTACATTAGTTACAAATATGACTTTGTATTAGACCAGAGGTTCTTAAACCATGGCCCGTGGACTCTTGGAGATGGTCTGACCATTTCTGGTGGCCTGAGAAACCATTTTTACACTAAGTTAGAGTCCCATAAATTTTCTCTTTTATCCAAATAACTCATTTAATAAAAATTCAACATGGTCAAGACTTTCTGTATTTGTTGTCATGTAACTATCAACATAACTAGTTAGTTACTAAAATAACAAATTAAAATTTCTAGTGTGTGTGTGGAGCACATTAAAAAGAATTTTGTTCAAGAGGAGGTCCTTGTAGTACAGAACTTTAAGAATCCATGCATTAGGCTATTATGAACAGTAAAAAACACCAAATAATATATATATATTCCTTAAAGTAGCTTTGGTTATAAATGAATTTAAGACAATCTGTGTAATATATATATATATATATATATATATATATATATATATATATATATATATATATATTCTTATTATAATTCTTAAATAAAGTTTGTATATTATTATTTTATATTTTTATTATTATATATATTTATAATATATTATATATATATTAATTATAAGACTTAACTAACATTGTATGATCTTTCCATGATAAATCATAGACGTCAAAACTTAAGTTACCGTATCTAATGATGATATTTCGTTTTTCTAAACAGGTCAATGTTTGAACTTCAATTGTATGTTTGTCCTTGTACTAATGTTGCGTCACAGCATTACTTTTTTAAGAACGAGAGGATTCAGTAATTTCTTACCACTTGACCAACACATTTATTTTCATAAAGTGACTGGAGTTTGTATATTTGTGTATAGTGTCATTCATACTATAATGCATTTATTTAATTTTAGTAAGTAAATCATTAATATCACTAATTCTTAATATTTTTAGATTGAAATTAATAAGAATAGAATAATACAATATGTATATAAATAAATTTGTTTTAATATTATTTATTTATTCGATAACACATCTATCATAAGCATTTAATCTATTGAACAAACAATTTAGTTAATTTTTCATTTCTAAAGTGTTTTCTTCCCAAAAGGACTAATCTGGGCCAGGCTAGTGGGGTTTATCATTAAACTATTCTGTTGTGTGTGTGACCTTAGTTCAATAAACATATCACATGCACAACAGAACAGTACAAACAATACTTATTCAGACACAAGATTATGTACAGTACTCACTCCAGGGCCACCTTCCCTGAGAAGACCTATGTTTGGGGGTATAACTAAACAACTAGTTGGCTCGAGTGTATAGAGCCTCTTAGCACTCCAATGTGATTCAACGTTTCTCTCTTGTTTCAGAAATCTCACGCTTTCCTCAAGCTTGATGGTAAACTCCATCCTTTTAAAAGGGTCATCTAGTGTCAAAACCTTAATTGTTCCATACTTCTTAGGTTGATGGCATCGTCCTTCTAATATCCTGGTGTTTGCCACTAATAGGTAATGGGAACCTATCTCAGCTTCATGGATAATCTTTACATCATGAAGTATCTTCTGATACAACGATCATATACCATGTAGTCTATGATGAAGTTTGATCCTTTGCTGGCGAATGTTATTTTGTGAACCTACAGGTAAAATGAGTTGCCAATAACTTGACTGTTATCGATATAAAGGCGCTCAAAAACTCCACTCAGGATTATAAGCCTTTGTTTATCTCTGCATCTGTCTACAGTTCTTCACCTGTGTGGGCAGCATAGCTGTTTTCCAGGAATGAAGAATTTTCTGTTAGTGCATACACTTGTATGAGAGATACTTTTCCTATACTTAAGTTTTGATCTGCCACCATTATCCGATAGGATATTGGTTCTCAGTCTTCCAGCTTACAGAAAGAAGCAGGAGACACAGAAATTTCAATACTCTCTTTGGTAAACTCCTCCTTAGAGACTCTGGATTGTACTCATTCTCCAGCCTCATTACTCAAATCCCTTTTTTCTTAATCTCAGTTTTCTGAAGTATGTCTAGTCTATACTTCCTTTTTTCCAATGCGAACTTGACTTCTTTTCCCATCAGAGTCCCAATATTCCATGTACCAATTCTTAAGTCTGTTTCTGCTCCAGGTCATTTTTATTTAAACAACCCTTCTTCAAGACCAACCTTATTACTTTTAATCATTTATAAAGAAGCCTCATGTCACAGAACTTTGGCCCCACCAATAAGAAAATATCTTTCTCCTGTTTTTTTTTCCAACCCCTTCATGCCTTTCACTACCACTGAAAGATCACATTCAGCACCACAAAACATCTGACATCACCAGAGCAATATTATTTCTTAAGTAGAAAATTAATACATTAAGACAGTACTAACCTTGTTTCCAATATATTTATTTTATTGCATAAAAAATATTTTCTAGGTATTAATGTTGTAAATGATCAGACAATCAATAGTGGAAATTACACATTAGCTGAATGGATTTTGACAAGTAAACCCGGACTTTTTGGTCTGATACCTGGTGTAGCAAATCCAACTGGAGTTGCTTTGATTCTTATTCTTATAATTATGTTTATTTGTTCTCAAGCTTTTGTGAGAAGAGGTGGAAGTTTTGAGGTATTAATTTTGTTCTATCTCAAGTATTTCATCAATTAATTTATAATGATTCAATTTTTTGTTAGAAGTATATTTTAATTTTTATTAATAATTATATTGTCATAGTTGGCCAATATTTCAACAATTTGCTATTAGAATCTCCTTCCAGTTTATATGGGCCTAGTTGAGTCTCACAGGCAACATTGTTCAAAAAAATTGCTTATGATCTTCTGCCTTCCTTTTTTTTTCATAGATTTGAACAAATCTGATTGAATAGGTTCATTAGTTTTAACATGATGAAACTGGCCACAAATCAAAGAAATTTTCATTTAATAAAAACTTAATTCATTCCTCTGTTGAATCAACTTTCATTTCTTTCAAGTCTTATTCAGAGTTATTATCAGTAATTTTCTGAGTTAAAATATTTCTAGAAACAGGTATTCTTAAAGCATAATGAAATCTTTGTCCTATGATATTGATAGTTATTAGGAACCATTAAAAAAGTTGTGAATTAACATTAAATTGAAATTTATGAAGGTTAAAATTACCCACTAAAATAATGTATATTTATAACATATACTCTTTTTAGTTCACTTTGTAATTTATGTTTATTATATTATTTTTATTTATATTACTTAATTCAACTTTTTGAAAAAAGTTGTCTTCTCTTTTTTTGTAAACTTATTTATTTTATTAATAAATAATATGATAGCTGAAAACACTCATATTTCATGTTTTAGATATTCTATTGGACACACTTATTATACTTACCATTTTGGATTCTTCTGATCCTTCATGGACCCAACTTTTGGAAATGGTTCATCATTCCTGGTATTATATATATAATTGAACGAATAATGAGATTTTCTTGGATGAAATCAGAACGAGGCAAAACTTACATCAGTTCAGGCATATTATTGCCTTCTCGTGTTACACATCTAGTGATTAAGCGTCCTCTACATTTTGATTTCCATTCTGGTGATTATGTGTTTATTAATATACCTGCAATCGCAAAATATGAATGGCATCCTTTTACAATCAGTTCAGCACCTGAACAAGAAGGTAAAGTAAATTGTTTAATATTACAGTGTTTGGTTAATTTACAATTTTTCAACATTAAGAACCAAGGCTATTTGAAAAGTGAAAAAATAGTTTATATTTACTATTTTTGTTTATTAGGTTTAATATCCTTAAATGAACCAGAAACAGTACTTCCTTACATAGTACTGAACCCAAAACTCTTCATGGGTTGTGGTGGTACAGTTTTTTTGTTTTTAAATAAACTAACTAACAGGGCAGGAAGAGTGGGTTATTATACCAGTTAACAACGAATATAGCCAGGGTGAAATGGTTGAGATTAATAAACTTTTTCAGTGAGTGTGCTCCAATACATAACACCAATAAACTGGTGGCACATTAAGTACACCACCATCATTTTCATCTTATTTCTTTTAAATAAAACTAAATTATCTTAGCACTTATAGATTAACACTCTAACAAGAAGAGGATACAGTCTGTGGGTCACAGATACAACCAATTTTTTTTTTTTTTGTGATTCTACATCAAAAAATATTATACACATATCCCGGCGTTTGTTCTAATGGGCTCTTGGAGTTGAGAAAAAAAAATTTGTATAATTTCTTAAAAAGTATACAATTCAATTTATTAAGTTTAATACAATAGTCAATATCTTTTTCTTATTCTGCACAAAAAAAGAAAACGGTTGATATATAATACTCTAAAAATCTGGACAAAGGAAAGGCAAAAATAAATAACATATATTTTGTTAGAAATTATACAAAATATTTTTTTTCTTGGCTCCTAGAGCCCTTTGGAACGAACGCCAGGATATGTGTCTTATATTTTTTGATGTAGTATTACCAAGAAAAATTTGGTTGAAATCGGTGGCCTACAGACTGTATCCTCTCCTTGTAAGTTGAATTAGTATCCTAATTTTTATTTCCCTATCTCTCAGAGGTAGGGAAATAAGAATGACAATGTTAAAAAAATATTGATATGTAAAGTTATAAAAATTCTATCTTCAATGCTGTTTTTAAGAATTAAATGTAACCAATATTTTAAAACTACCCAGTCTCATTTTGATTGGTTTATTAACTGAATTGAAGCTGTGTCAATCTGAAGTAATAATAATCATAATATTATCCAAAATAAAATATTTGGCTAAAAACTATAGCCCATTTTCATTTAGTGAGTTTATAGTTTATTGATGCCTTAACATGAATATTATATAAGGTATTTTATCAATTTGTTTTAGAATCACATTCTTAATAAAAGGGAAATGTCATATTACATGATAAATGTTATAGTAAATATTTTTTAATAATACCTTTAAAAGGTTCAAATAACTATAGGTAGGTTACCATTAGTTGATTTATAATGTTATAAGATGTAACTTAATTATTTCATGGAGTACTATAAACCACATAGGAATGAAAATTTTCAATAAAAGGACAAATGATAAGCATAATAGCTAAATGTCTCAATTGGTAAATTTAAAAAAAGACACTTTAAAAAATTGAATATTTAATGAACACCTTATAAATTATTATTATTCGATAAAATTCAAAATATATTAGAAAACGAAAAAACTGAAGATATATAAAACAATATGATTTAAATATTTAAAATATTAATATAAAAAAGAATAAAGGAAATAATCCACTTAAATTGATCTCATTTCTTCAAATAATAATAATAATAAATAATAACAGGTATAGTAGAAATAATATCAACTCAAATTGAAATAAGAAACACAACACATTTATCTTGTGAAAAGCTTTCTCATCAATATCTAGGAATGTCCTACAATGACAACATCAGTGTACGTTGTGATTTGAACCATCCATAGAAATATTGTATTGCCGCGGCTTAGTCCTGTTTTATAAATGATTGTGTGGCGGAATGGATTAAGAAGTAGAGGTGCCAATGCATCATCATACCTTTAAACCTGTATTAACACCAAACTACTATAGTTCAGTTCATCCACATCTAGCCAACAATTTTTGTTTTAATGCAACTTATTCATTGGTCAAATTTATTAGAAATGTTTATCTCCCTCATACAGGTCATTTCTGGTGGGAGATAGAAATTTTGCAATACTAGATGTTATATATTCAATATCGTGCAATCTAACATCATTTAACCCCGATTTGTACCCTTAATTTTTTTTTTATCGTGTTACTGGTGACTGATCTAATTAATATTGAAAGTAATTGAATTTATTTATTAAAATTAAATTAGCTGACTTTATTTAAACCCTGTGGTAACTTTAATTTACAAACCAGTAAGTGCAGCATTTCAGTTTTTAAATTGATTTATTAAGCTAATACTTTGTTCTATTACATTTTACACTCTAAAATAATTTCCTTGTTTCATTATTTACAAAGTTTTTAGATTTTTTTATTCTTTGTGACGTTTCAAATTTTGAAAAGCTTGTTTTATTATTTAGTTTTCATGTTTCCTCTGTTTCATAAACTTTTTTTCTTTACAATGAATTCTTTTTAAGTATTTAGGATATTAAAAAAAATGATAATCTATAAGCTAGTTAAACAACTACTTCTCATACTATAAAAAAAAAACTTATAGTCTAAAGGATTTTATAATAAAACTTCTATTTTATTAATAAAAAACAATAATATTGTTCTAAAACATATTTCTAATTTATTTTGTTGTTTATTCCTATATGTTGATTTATAGGATATATGTGGTTACATATTAGAGGAGTAGGAGAATGGACAAATAGGCTTTACAATTATTTTGAAAAAGAACAAGAAAAATTGCATAGCATAAGAGAAGATTTACCTCAAACCAACTCAATACAAAAAGCATCTAATGGCGCTGCATTAAATGAAAACAAGACTATTAAACGTATTCAAGAGTAAGTAGTAATATAATCAGAAAAGACTCTTTAGAAATAAACTGACTGTATGACAACCATTAACATGTTTTGAATATCATTAAAAATTGATTCTTAAATATATGAAAAAATGTTTCTATGCATTCATAGAATATAATAATAAAATAGTAGCAATCCTAGCTTATAAGAAGCACTTATCATAACAAGTCCTAGCTTTTCCACCATACTATGATGGCTGGTGGTTTCCATTTCACAGTTGCTTTCCATTTCAGTAGTTCTAACATTAATTTGTTAACGGATTTAAGAACTTAAGGAATACTAGCAAGTTGTTTTATTACTTTTAATGCTGCAACAAATAGTCATCCAAAAAATATATAGTCATTCACAAAGGTATATCCATTAACAGATATGACAATCAACCAGTATGCATGTATTCATAGGAATCAATCCTTACCAGATGGTAAGAACATATCCTCCCTAAATATTTGAAATGATTCCAATCATCCCCACCAATATTTAAAAGCTCCCATTTTCCCTTACCGATATATTAAATCGCCCTTTATGTCAATAATTGAAAACATTGTGAAATACAAGTACAAAATAATATGAAATCTTAAAAGAATGATATAAAAATAAATAAGTTGGTTATTATTGTAGACATGTCATAATGTAAAGTGCTCATTGTACTCAGGTGTTTTGAAACGGATTATTGAATGGTAATTGATAACCTTAATAGCTCAATGTTACTTCGTTAGCCCTAATGTCTTAATGTACTCCAAATAGAATAGAATAGAAAAAACAAGTTGTCCTATAAATCATTTATCTATTCCAAGAGTTTGTGACCTATAGAAGATCGAGATTCATTCTGCAAATCTGTCAGGAAATAAATTTCAACAGATTTCGAAATGACGAGGATGCCTTAACACGCTAACCTACCATGGCCTCAACGTTATTTTGCAATATTCCTTAGTCTATAATAGATTCCTCTTATCCTTTTTTATCCATGGGCAGGAAAGAATATTATGTTTCTATTTCAATAGATATATAAGCAATTATTCCAATGATAATTTGGCTAAGAAAATATATACCAGTTTTTAAACATTTGGTTTTTAAAATTTAAAGCATTTAGGAAACAATGAATCAGTTTCCTATAAATAATTTCATAATAAATTCGACTAAATCAAACCAAATCATCACAGAATTTTTAATAAGTAAAAGCTTTTTAATTTGAAAAAAATCTCAAAACAAATATACGTTCACTCCATAAAATGTAAATGCTTATAAAAAGCTGACTATTTCATTTATACAGTAACTTCCCTTTTTTCATACGAATACAGAAGCAATATTTAAATTTCTCCCACATAAATATGTACAGTGGGAAAGTATATACATTATGGCCCTGATCGTATGATAAGTCAAAAGCCTCAAAACTATTTGTGAATGATTGTTATTAATCGTCATTATTTTTTATTTCTTTGCAGTAAATTCATTTTTTTTTAATGTAAATTTATTGCTTATTGCAGAATTGCTTCAAGTATAGGGTGGCCATGTTTTCCATTTCTAACTTGCTAATTTTTTAATAAAATTGTCCTTTTTTCCTAATTAAAAAAAAACTCAATTATAGATATTTATTGTTTTTACAAATAAGTTTTATAATGCCATAAATTTATTTAAGGCATTTTTTTCGTATAAAGTACCGACAATAGAATAATTTAATGCTAATATGTATGGTAAATATATTCCGTAGTTCTTTTTTTTTTTAGTTCTAAAATTCAATTGGTTTAGTTATGGATGGTAGAACAAAGATGAAGCCAAAACGTACTTCTACATAATCAACTCAACTTACACACACATTTTCAATCCTCTAACTGAATTTGGTGGGACTGTAGAAGTGCATAAAATCATAAAAATCACATGAAAAATGGTGAGATGGGAAAAGAAAGTTGAGATCACCAAAAAGCACTTCTCTTACAGCAACCAAATTTAAAATACAAAATTTTAACATCATAACTTTGTTTGGAGGGACTGTAGAAGTGGGTAAAACTTTAAAACCGGAAAGAATTGCTTGGACATGCGGAAATTTGCCATCATTTACTGTGTGAAATAATACTCATTCCATCTTGAACTTTCAATGTTTTGAGAAGAATTTCCCACACTTAGGAACAAACTGCAATGGTTTACTTCAGATTACAAACTGATTGGTACAATTACAATATACACTTTTAAATTATCCTATTTTTATAGAATTACTAGAAACATTATTTATTAACTTATTTTTACACATCTCTCATATTAATTTGTTGATATATCCATAACTACATATATCACTTTGGCATTCACAATCCATAACAATTATTTTATCCTATTTTAAAAACTTTAGATTTTATAAAGTAATAGCTGTCAATAATAAACCGAATATAAATGGTTATACTATTCATACATAGAAAAATGCCACTTTTATCTAGACATAAATAAAAAGAGGAAAACTCCATTTAATAACCAAAACGGCACAAAATGGAAAATAAATAATAAATGTCTGAGAAAATATTTCAAGATGTAATATTTCATTATATAAATAAAAATTCAAAAAATTTAAACGTTAATAAATATTAAAATACTATCTTCCGGATATAAAACTATGTTTATATAATAATAATAAAGTAAATAATCTATGCGATCTGAAGTAAAAAATAGAAAATATCAACATGTCATTAAAAAATTAAATTGTCAAAATTTCCAAAGTAGAAACATCAAAAATGTTAAGCACTAGAATTAATAAAGACAATAAGAATTGTACAAATAGCAAAAATGTTGATAATACTGCATTAGCATAACATAATATAAATATAGGCACTACAACATGCCAAGATCGCAACCTGCCAACCTCTCTTCTGTAACTAACTTTCTTAATTTCCTCTCTTCGTTATTTTGCTATTTTTTTATTTTGTTTATAGCTATATAATAGACTATGAATTCCATGCAGCTACATTCATAATAAATTTCCTATAAATTAGAAAAGAAAAGTTCAGTTTTTAGATTTTCAGAATAGATTTGTGCTATGGGCTGTAGAGTGATTGGTTGATCCCTTAACAGTAATGAAATCAGAATTTAATTTTTGGGAGCTAAACTATTTTTAATTAATTTTTTTTAAAATAACAGTAATGCTTTTAGGGCTAAAATATTTATTTTTTTCTTGACCAGTATTTGCATTTAGTAGTTAAAGTATGTATATTGTAATTTAAAAAGATAAGCTATTATTATTATTTAAGTATTTGGCTCAGATAACTCATTGAAACAAATATGAATCAATAAAAAAAATTATTTTTTTGAGGGGGGAAGAGGAGCTTCAACCTGAAAGACCTTCCCCATGAATCTGCAATGAAGTGCAAATGGTAGAGTGAAGTGAATGAAGGTGATCTGATATCTTACTTACTTACTTACTATGTAGCTCTACAGGCCAGGGTGGGCCTTGGCTTCCTGAATCATAGCATGCCAATCATCCCTATTGCTCGCTCTTTCCTTCCAATTTCTCACGCCCAGTGTTCTAAGGCCGCTCTCAACATCTTGTAGCCATCTTTTTCTTGGACTTCCCCTTCTTTTTGTGCCATACAAGGTAGAGAACAATGCCCTATAAGGCATCCTGCTGTGGTCCATTCTAACCAGGTGGCCTAACCATTCCATACGCCTAATTTTAACGAAATTAACTATGTTGGGGCTGTTATATAATTCATATAGCTCCACATTTTTTCTATATCTCCACACACCCTCTTCACAAACAGCTCCATAAATTTTTCTCAATATTTTTCTTTCAAAAATATTCATCATACTAATTGTGCTAAAACAAAGGGTCCATGTCTCCGCTGCATAAGTCACAATAGGTCTTACTAAAGTCTTATATAGTCTTATCTTTGTTTCTCGTGACAGGAGCGATGATCGAAAAAATTGTCATGATCCTCTTGTACACCTCAGCAGCAATTTTATTTTCAGAATTCACTTCCACCCCCAGTATGTGAATTTTTTGACAAATTCAAAGGTAAGACCACAATATTTCAATGCTCTGTGAACCAGCCTCATTGTCGGCTTCGACATACATGTATTTTGTCTTATCTTGATTGATTTCCAGCCCAACATTTTCACCTACGGCTTTCAATATTCCAAAGATTTCTTTTGTTAATCTTAAATTCCTGGTAATTAGGCATATATCGTCTGCATAAGCACATATTTGCACCATTGAGTTAAGTATGCAACCAGGTGAATTCAGTTTTTTCAACACATTATTAAGTGCAATATTAAATAATGTGGCAGACAAAGATCTGATATCACATTAATTAAAAAACCAATATGAGTGGCAGGCAGTTAATTTTTCATAACAGCTGCTGCAATCTTCAGTGTAAGCATATAGAGACTAAAGGCTCATAAAAAATCTTCACTCAGTCTAAGTGTGATTAGGAAAAAAAAGACTGGCCCAGTTAGTGAGAATCCAAGAACTCCAGCTAAAAGCAGCTTATAACAAGCCAACAAACCATCTTTATCTAGTAGTCTTGCAGCTGTAAGCAGACTTGGCACACATTTGAATGAGGACATAAAAAGTTTGAAAGCTACCCTTGAAAAATATGAACAGCTCAGTTTTGACCTGAATGAGAGGCTTTCTAAAATAGCCACTTGATGGCCAATCCAAGCATTCAAAGAATCTCACAATTGCTAACAAAGTTCTGGTCAGTAGGCGAAACTTGAAATACATCTGAATAAGAGTGAATATGGCCTGCTTTGCTACAAATTTCTGGAGGTTCAAGATATCACAGTCTATCCTGTGGAGACTCCCTCAGTCAAGGTCAGTGTTTGGTGTTGCTCTCGAAATTAGGCTCTGCGTGGAGGACCTTGACATGGTGGAACACTGTAAACCCATAAAAGATGACTCACGATCATCTCCTGTCAATCTTTGTATTGTCAGGCAGTCTTTTCAAGATGATCTGATGTAGAGAAAGACGATAAACAGAGACTTCTCAATGCAGGATATTGGCTAGCAGGGCTCCTGCCGACGCAAGAAGTCAGTAGGAAAATTAAGGTACATGTGGTTAGATGTCATGAGAGTGTCCTTACAAAAGTTTGACAAGCACCTGATAATTTATATCAACTAGTCTCAAGATCTTGACATCTGCTGACCTCCCAGTTCTTGTCAACTAACTGGTCATATTCAGAATTTCTCAACAGATTCCAACTCTAAAGCCCTTTATTGTGTTTCCTAGTATATTTATTATTCTAGATGTATATCTAATTAAATAGATATTTGATCATGGTACTTTCTTTTAATACACCGCTTCTTTTAGAATGTTCCTTAAATTTTTTGCCATGATTTACATTGAAATCCTGAATCTATAGAATGAATCAATCTACTTATGCTGTAGGATAACCCACACTTCTTGCTCTAATTGGGGTACTGTATGTTGCATTTATTTCTTACCCATTTCAAGCAGAATACCATTTATCTATTCAAGCCAAGTAAAGAAATAAATGTCATATATACTTGGATTTCTGAGTATGTGACAAAACTAATTAGTCCAAATTCATTTAGGTAATTAATTTTAATGGTGTGAGCTTATATTTCACAAATTCTATATTATACAATATAACAATTTAGCTATAATTAATATCAATTTTTGTAAGTGGAGTCAATCAATTGAGCAATTATATTTTTGTTCCTAAATTTAGTGAGTGTCATGCAACTCTATTAAGAATTAATTAAACTGCATGAAAATAACATTATATACTAGAACATTTCTAGTAGATAATTTACAACTGCTGAGAAAGGATGAAGATTTCTTATTGAATTACTTACTTATTAATCAGTATTAATTTATAAATCAATATAAATTAATGTATCCATGAACCTATAGAATATAAAGACAGTGAAGGAAAAGGATGCAATCTCTAGAATGTCAGGAACAATGTATGATTCCTTACCTAAGCATAATGTTAAAATAATTGAAGTAGATTTTAATGGTAGTAGAAGTGCCCAGAAGGGGGTTTCATGGTGCAAATTGTGCCATCAAAATTAATGAGGTGGGCACTTTTTGACAGGGTTTTCAATTTTTGAGGAGGGCATATTTCGATGGGGTTATGAATTTGCAAAATGAAAAATTTCAAATTAAAAGACAAGTGGAGGCATGGAACAGACCACAGTATGTGCAATGGTATATAATATACGAATATTTAAATTCTACTTTCATTTGCACTGTTTTTAAGAAGAAGGGAGGAATAAAATATCTTGAGAGGGGTTGGGGAAGGTTTATGCACCCCTTAATGGTAGGATAGGAAAATAAAAGATATTCTTCTCACTAATATGCAAGCACATTAGTGGACATAAACATAAGGAAACAAGCGAGAATGGACTGAGAATGATTGATTTTTCAATGGCATGAGCCCTTAGAATAAGAGTTATCTTTCTCCACCATAAAGATACCTCCACCATATGGAAACCATGTGCTCATTTATGCCAAACACACAAGTGATATTTTTGCTGTCGGCAGTTATAGAGGAGCTAACTGCGACTGGACCTATCATCTGGTCAATATTTTATATAAACAAGAGCTGGAGCAATGAAAGAACGGAAATGTAAGAAGCACTATCACTCACAATGTTGACAAATTAATAGATGAAGCTGTATGTAAACAATACCAAAGAAAAATGACAAACAAGTTGAGAGAACGAGTGTCTATTAATATGAACATAGAAGAAAAATTGACTTAACGATATTCTCAAAGGAGTGGCAGAGGACATTAGGCCAGTAGAGACACGGAAGTAAGTAAATTAATATAAACCACCAGTTAATAAAAATATATATAAATTTATTAATCAGTGAAGAATATAATAAGATATATTTATGAAGATGAGGAAAGAATTCTGGAAACAAAAAACACCAGTGCACATTGAATTTTATATAAGAGCTACAAATTAAAGTTATATTTTTGAGCCTGAAGTAATAACAGGTATATAAGATGTCAAAGGGGGTTATCATGAATTAATCCTTTCTAGAAAAAGTCATAACAACCTCTATCATATCCTCTATCCTCTATCCTATCCTCTATCCTCTATCCTCTATCCTATCCTCTATCCCCTATGTTTAACAATAAAAGTATTAGGATAAAAAATGGACTTCATATCAATTTGTTTTCTATTACCTGTTCAATCGCATTGATTTTTTCTACTACCTTTTTTTTTCTTGAAAAACAATATTTCTTTTGTAAGAGTGTAAAATAATGGATTTGGATGCTGTGGCAGTCGCTCAGATTATTGCCTTGGTTTGCGAAGGCTGAAGCAACCAATACACAGCTATAGCCCACGGGCTGCCAGGTTCGGCAGGCGGTCCAGAAGACAGAAAGTCCATCTGATGGCCGCTTCATTGCTGTCTAGACACTCAGAAACTGCTTCCAGACTCCAGTTGAGACTTCTCATTAACTGTGTATTGCTCAGGATGCGGATGTAAAACCATGAAAATTTTGAAGAAAGTTTAATTAACTCAAACTGCATGCTTCTGGCCCTCAACTCACAATGGCTCGCCACAACTTTTGTCAAGAATACGCCGCCTGAATTGAAGATGATTAGGCCTCTGACGAGTCCAGGTCTTTATGGTACAGATGGTGGAGTTCGAATATGAAGAAGATCAGGTGAGCAATATGCTCAGTGCAAACTATGCTTATCATAAAGGAAGGAGATGGTCCGGGGTTGCGGTCATAAAAAGGCTAAATAGTGGTAAAACTATTTTATTGAAAGCCAACGTTTCGACCCGACTTTGCAGGTCTTCATCAGGGCTAGAACGGACAAGATACAAAAAGATAGAGAATTGTGGAAATTACATAATATTTAGACATAATTTATAAACAATGTGAATAAGCTTATTAGAATTATAAACAGTAAGTACAATACAATATGGACTAAGTAAGCTGAGTAACAAGATCCTAAAATAAAGTAAATAGATGCTAACAATTGTTGTAGTGTAATATATAACAAATGAAAATGTGTAGAGGTTTTTTCAAAATCAAATGAGTGGTTGAGTGTTAAAGCATGTTCTGATAGTTTGGAGGCGGAAGGATTCCGGGAAGTTATGGACGTTTTATGTTGGGAAATGCGGGTTTTGAGATAGTTTTTGGTTTCACCAATATAGGAGCTATTGCAATTAGGAGTAGAGCAAGGTATCCGGTAAACTACATTGGATCGGTGTTGTAAGAGTATGGGATCCTTCAAGTTGGTGAAAAGGAAAGAAAGTTTGTTATGGGACTTAAGGCCAAGGCGTAAGTTGGTTGTAGTCGATTTTAGGAATTTTTGTATATTGTCTGAGAGGATAGAGATATAGGGGAGAGATTTGTATATGAAAGGAGTGGTAGATGATTGTGGGGAGTTGGGAGAATGGGAGGCTGTATTGTTTTTGGTTGTATAGCAATTTAAAAGTTTATGTATGGTGTTCAGAGGAAAATTGTTAGAGAGCAGTATATTTTTGACACGTTGAGTGTTGGCTTGATGGTATTGTGGATCGGATAAGGAGAGGGATCGGTGAATAAGGTTTTTGGCGGTATTGATTTTTTGGTGATATGGGTATTGGGAGTAATAGTTGAGTAGTCTGTAGAGTAATAGTTATTAGAAGGTCTAAGAAGGGGAGCGAATTGTTATCTTCTTTCTCTATGGTGAAACGGAGACGGGGGTGAGAAGAGTTGAATAAGGAAAGAATTTGGAGGATGCTGTCAGGGTTAATAACAAGGAGGAGGTCATCAACATATTTTTTTATGAAAATGATGTCTTGATGAAAAGAAGGGATAACAGAGTCAAGAAGGTCATTGAGAACAATATTGGAAATATCTGGTGCTAAGGAATTTCCCATGGCTAGGCCAGAAATCTGATGAAAGAATTTTCCTTCGCCTTTAACTTTCGGCGTCTAGGGAAAGCCTTTTTACCAACATCCCAATAGACAAAGCCCTAGACATTGTAGAGAAAAACTGGACAATCATTGAACCTCACACCACCCTTAACCTTTCCTCATATCTTGAATCCCTTGAGCTTTGTTGTAGATCCGGTTTCCTCAGCTTCCAAGGAAAATTCTTTCATCAGATTTCTGGCCTAGTCATGGGAAATTCCTTAGCACCAGATATTTCCAATATTGTTCTCAATGACCTTCTTGACTCTGTTATCCCTTCTTTTCATCAAGACATCATTTTCATAAAAAAATATGTTGATGACCTCCTCCTTGTTATTAACCCTGACAGCATCCCCCAAATTCTTTCCTTATTCAACTCTTCTCACCCCCGTCTCCGTTTCACCATAGAGAAAGAAGATAACAATTCGCTCCCCTTCTTAGACCTTCTAATAATGAAAAACATTGACGGTTCTGTCTCTACTGACTGGTACACTAAACCCACATACTCAGGCAGACTACTCAACTATTACTCCCAACACCCATATCACCAAAAAATCAATACCGCCAAAAACCTTATTCACCGATCCCTCTCCTTATCCGATCCACAATACCATCAAGCCAACACTCAACGTGTCAAAAATATACTGCTCTCTAACAATTTTCCTCTGAACACCATACATAAACTTTTAAATTGCTATACAACCAAAAACAATACAGCCTCCCATTCTCCCAACTCCCCACAATCATCTACCACTCCTTTCATATACAAATCTCTCCTCTATATCTCTATCCTCTCAGACAATATACAAAAATTCCTAAAATCGACTACAACCAACTTACGCCTTGGCCTTAAGTCCCATAACAAACTTTCTTCCCTTTTCACCAACTTGAAGGATCCCATACTCTTACAACACCGATCCAATGTAGTTTACCGGATACCTTGCTCTACTCCTAATTGCAATAGCTCCTATATTGGTGAAACCAAAAACTATCTCAAAACCCGCATTTCCCAACATAAAACGTCCATAACTTCCCGGAATCCTTCCGCCTCCAAACTATCAGAACATGCTTTAACACCCAACCACTCATTTGATTTTGAAAAAACCTCTATCCTTTCCACGGTCCCTAACCATGAAAAAAGATTCATTTCCGAATCTATCCACATTCACATGGAACACAATCCCGTTAATCACAAAGTAGACAAAAACTGTATTTCTCTTACATATAGACACATTTTAAATCTTATAAGGGAAAAATAACTTAAATATTCTATTCTATTATTTTCATCCACTCTCAATTTTTATTAATTAATTCATTTAATTGTTTATTATTCTAAATATTCCTTCTTTGTACGATCTCTCTTCTATTTTATTCTAAATTTACATTTACACTCTACACCAATGTATGACCACCCTATATTTTTTCTTTATTTTTTTTTTTTCTTTTCCCTCTCTATACTTTTAAGTTAGCTCTGCAATGTATGTATGTTAATGAAGTTATTGCTATATTTACATTTTACTCTTTACCAATTTTGGGTTTATTCTCATTGTACTCTGATCTAGAATCATGAAATACCTCTCACATCTCTCAACTCTATTTTATATGTATATTTATATATTTATAATTTAATATTTATAGATATAGTATTTTTCCATTGTATCCATCCATATCTTCAAAAATTCCTAGGTACTGTACATTCCTGGGTTTTTCAATCTTTACTTAGTTAACACATGTTAACTCCCCCTATACTTGCAATCCTTTACTTAGTTAACACATGTTAACTCCCCCTATACCTGCAATCCTTACCGCTGCCTTTCCAGTTCTAAGTGAAACTCCTAGAGGAACACACCTGTAAGTCTCTAATCTTATTTTTTCTCCTGTAGATTTTGTAGAATTATACTCACATTTTCATTTGTTATATATTACACTACAACAATTGTTAGCATCTATTTACTTTATTTTAGGATCTTGTTACTCAGCTTACTTAGTCCATATTGTATTGTACTTACTGTTTATAATTCTAATAAGCTTATTCACATTGTTTATAAATCATGTCTAAATATTATGTAATTTCCACAATTCTCTATCTTTTTGTATCTTGTCCGTTCTAGCCCTGATGAAGACCTGCAAAGTTGGGTCGAAACGTTGGCTTTCAATAAAATAGTTTTACCACTATTTAGCCTTTTTATGACTGCAACCCCGGACCATCTCCTTCCTTTATAATGCAACGGTCAACCATTAAATATTCAATATGCTTATCATAGTTTTCAGTGGTGTACTGAATTTAACTGCAAAATTTGTTTACAGTGATGTACCTTTTGCATTACCTTCCCACATCGTAAACATAGGCTCTCCTATCATGAAATTTTTATTTAAGAATAGAATATTGGTGAGATGTAGATAATAGTTTTAATATTTTAGTTTTAACTGTTGGTTCTTAAGGTTCAATTCATAGTTTTCACCTTTATTTTATTTTTCCCCTCCCTTTCTTTTTTTCTTTTAATTTATTTCTTTTTATTTATTTCAATAATATTTATTTATACGATGATTCTCTTTTTTGTTGTTTATGTATATTAACTGTTTATAATATATAAAACAATTGGATTTCATTAATGTAGTTTTTGGCCTGTTATGTTTTATATTTACTTGTACACGTTTTTATTATTCTTAAGGAACATAGTAAAATAAATATAAGACATAACTACATTAATGAAATCTAATCATTATGTACATTATAAATAGTTCAACTATGAACAAAAAATAAGAGAACCATCTTCTGAATAAATATTATTAAAATAAACAAAAAGAAATTAATTTAAAAAAAAGGGGGGGGGAATAAAATAGAAGTGAAAACTATGAATTGATCCTTAAAGTTAAAACAAAATTTTAATACTATTATTCATACCTCACCAATTTTCAATTCTTAAACTAAAATTTCATCATACAGAAGAGTATGTTTCGGATGTGAGACGTAATGGAAAAAATTGCATTTGAAAGAAGATAGGGAAGAAACATGGCATAAAGTAAATGGAAGATAATTCCAAAAGGCAGATGAGTGGACAAGATAGGAATGTTTGAGGGTTTTATTTCTGTGGGAAGGGTACAAAGGTGAGAAATACAGAGTCTTGTCTTCTGAAGAAGCACCAAGGATTTAAATTGTATGAAACTGTAGATCTATGAAGGATGCTGGGAGTTGATAGTTTGGTACAGGAAAAATCTGAAGAAATATTGTCAATGGGAGGAGGGGAGGAGCCACTTTAACTGGCCTTTGGCCATTCCTAATAAATCTCACTCGTTTACTCTTTTCCCTTCCCGTGGTTTTCCTCAGAGCTCTTCTCTTTTACTAACACTTTTTGGCATTTACATTAATGATTTATTCCATTAATGATTATATCCATTAATCCTGATCCCATTTCTATGCTTATGATCTATCTTTCTTTCCATCCTCCTGATCTCATTAAGGCATTACATAAAGTACAGTATAACAATAGAATTCTTTACTTGGCCAATAGAAGCAAGGTGTAGCTGAATATAGGAAAACCTACAGCTATCCTCATCGGTTACAAACCCCTCTAATAATCGCTCCTTTTATCCTTTACTGTTCCTGTTCTGCTTCATCACTTTATAATCAAGTCTCCGAATAATTTATATCAAATAGAACTGCTTCCTTTGATAAATCCTTCCTCTTTCTTTTATTATTATTTTTAGGAGACTTGGTACTAACTTGGTACTAGATAAGATGAACTAATTGGTTGTATTCCTGAAAAAAAATTAACATGAGACATAATAATAGTTTATATTATAAATACAACAGTAGTAATTGATGTAATGAATTTATATAGAGCAAAAAATGTGAAAATGGAAAAGTATTGATTGGCTAATAAATGTGATTTATTTATATATGTATATATATGTATGTATATATCTATCTATCTATCTATCTATCTATCTATCTATCTATCTATCTATCTATCTATCTATCTATCTATCTATCTATCTATCTATCTATCTATCTATCTATCTATCTATCTATCTATCTATCTATCTATCTATCTATCTATCTATCTATCTATCTATCTATCTATCTATCTATCTATATATATATAATTATATATATATAATATATATATATATATATATATATATATATATATATATATATATATATTATAGATAGATAGATAGATAGATAGATAGATAGATAGATAGATAGATAGATAGATAGATAGATAGATAGATAGATAGATAGATAGATAGATAGATAGATAGAGAGATAGAGAGATAGAGAGATAGAGAGATAGAGAGATAGAGAGATAGAGAGATAGAGAGAGAGAGAGAAGAGAGAGAGAGAGAGAGAGAGAGAGGAGAGAGAGAGAAGAGAGAGAGAGAGAGAGAGAGAGAGAGAGAGAGAGAGAGAGAGAGAGAGAGAGAGAGAGAGAGAGAGAGAGAGAGAGAGAGAGAGAGATAGGAGAGAGAGAGAGAGAGAGAGAGAGAGAGAGAGAGAGAGAGAGAGAGAGAGGAGAGAGAGGAGAGAGAGAGAGAGAAGAGAGAAGAGAGAGAGAGAGAGAGAGGAGAGAGAGAGAGAGAGGAGAGAGAGAGAGAGGAGAGAGAGAGAGAGAGAGAGAGAAAGTCTAAAGAAGGGGAACTTGATTTTCTTCAGAAATGTATATTAATATATATTAAAGAATAAGGTATAAAAAATGAACAAAAGAAGTCTAGTAGCAAAAACAATCTATTGACTGGTTAGTTGCATACTCATATTTTAGAGACTTTAGGCTTTGGAATATTTCAATGTTATCCTAAAAGCAAGATAATGTTGATAATCATACAGCACATGCATTAATTAACATATTATAAATTCTAATAATCAAAAAAATTATTATTTTACTAATATGTTGGATGAAAATGCTTTACATTATAAAGAAAAATAATTTATATTTATTGTAAATTAAATATTATTTATAAATTAATTAATTGAAAAATAAACTATATTTATTGGAAACTAAATATTGTTTATAAATTAATTAATTGAAAATTAAATTTTAGCTCATTAAGAAAAAAATTTGCAAACAAAGATCCCAGCTCTAGTCATTCTGATAGTTTTAATAGAATACAAGATGGATATTCAAATGAAGGTTTCAACAGTAATGAAAATATACATTCTTCAACAGAAAGTGATATCTCTTTGAAACCAATTAGTGCAAGTAATGGTAAGTTACTGTTTATATAAATGATTCTTTAGTGCAATAACAGTTGGTTATAAATTATATATATCAGTTTATACAATTTTTGGTAAGACAGCTTAAGGTGCCCAATTTATAACAATGAATATGTATCTAGGAATCATTTGAAGCACTTACTAACAAATACAAATACAAAAAAAAAATATGTTGAGAAAAATTTAATTATTTAATTAGAAGCTAAGGGATCCATTAAAGTTTTATGAGCGTCAGTACCCATGTTTTTTCTTTGTTTTCTTTTTTTTTTTTCTAGTTACAATTTTGGAATCAGAATTTAAAAAATTAAAATGGTAGATTTAGTATGACTACAAACAAATTTGATCGGTTAGTTTGCTGGAAATTCACTGTTAGGGGATTTTTGAGGTCACTGGATCATAATATGATACTACATAAAATATGGTGCTTTAAATCTCAAAATTGAAAACTTAGGATCAGATATTCTTAATGATAAATGCAAATTAAGCTAGAGATACTGACACTTTCTGTTCTTTATTTGGATGAAAAGATTTGCCAGTGTATCCAGCTCAATCTGGCAACTCCATTCTGGAAATCTGGTCTCATGTTTTCAGACATTAATCCCAAGTCACAAATTAAAATGATACATTTGAATATTGTAATGATTCCTGACCATATATTAATTAAATACATTTTTTACAACCCTATAATGATAATAATCTTCTTCTTCCTAGGTGCTACAACCATTTAGTTAATGAGTCATGGTCTACAAAATCAGCCTTCACCAGTATGTTGCAATATCTGTTATATATTGCAATATAAAAATCTGTTATGTGTTGCAAATTTCCAGTTCCACCCACTTAGCATCGGGCTAGGTCATCATGGGCCACATCATTTTCTTATTGTAGTTTTGGCCTTCTATGCCTCCTTGCCTCCTCCTTTCTCTTTATAGAATCTTTTTTGACAATTGTGAGGTAGGCATTTCATAGTCAAGATAACTCTAAATATAGCTGACCTGCTTGTATTTAAATTGCAATCTTAGGGCCATTTTATAAAGCATATACTTCCTGATTTGTTCTTCTACAGCTGGGTATCCACTATGTTCCTAGGGTGCTCTGCGCTTCTGTTAGGTGAATGTTCTGCACTCTGAGCAAGTAGCAGTTTATGAACATAATAGAGCGCACCGATGGCAGTCGGTTTTTGCCCAAACTCAAAGGAAGCAAAGGACAGGCTACAGTCAGTTGTGAGCACTTATCTGTAACACTGTGTAACATCGTGCAATTGAGTGGACGGACGAAAAATGTCTTTTGCTAATCTCTATTCAAAATGTTTGTAAATATTGATACATTTATTGTTCATAAATTGATAATATAAATCATATTAATATAAATTAATTACGTCAATATTAAATTAATTATATTAATAGCTTAATTATAAGCCATAAATTAATTTAATTTATTGTAATTTGTTAATCTTATATAAATGCAAAAAATGACTTGTTCCTTCAGCGAACACATGAACACTGGAGTACCGTACGTTCGCTAACATAGACGATATCCAGCTTGCTACTATTGTCTTTAACCTAAATTCCTTCAAATATGCCCTGCAAGACCCTTCTTTCAAATATATAAATATAAGACTGCTCAATTTTCTTACTCACTGTACACATTTCTGTGTATATTCCATAGCTCCCTTTCCTCTTTATAAATTTCCTAAATGATATTTTCTAGCGTTTTTTAATAGTAATACAGGCAAAATATTGCAAACATTTTAAGATAACCAGGAGATAGAAACAAATAGAAAAATATCTTGAATTTTTTAATTGAAAATTCCTTTCCTATTGCTGGTACATGAATAATTGGCAATGCAAGGGCTAACCTCCAACTTCACTAAGTTGAAACTAATGTTTCTTTTTTTTTTCTTCATCTCTGCCAATCTGGGGCTATTGTTTTCCAGTTTTCTGCATGTAGTTATGACCCATCTTTGTTAAGTCCATCTATCCATCAGGTTTTTGGCCTCTTACCAACTATTGAGGCACTCATTGTAGTGTAGAAGATTCCAGATGGATTGCTTTGAGCTACATGTCCTGTCCATCTTAACCTCCTTGCCTTCATATCATAAGATATTGGTTGGCCATTTTCTGTAAGCAAATTTTTATTTGTTCGTTTTCTTTAAGTGGTTGATCCCACCCAGATTGTTGCAGTTATTGTGTAAAGAATCTCTTAAATCTTTTAATACTTCTTTCTAGGATGTTCATCAGTGTCCAGGTCTCCTAGCAGTATATCAGAACTGGCTTTATCATAGCATTGTACACCCTTAATGTGAGTGTGATAATAAAAAGAATAATAAAAAAGAATAATAAAAAGTTGAAAGAAATTCTAGGACTGAAAGAGGGAAGAAATTGTTAATGAAAACTTTGCACATATATACTGTATATATATTATAAGAATATGTCATATTGTAAGAACTGTATGAGTTAATCCTCAAACGGTTAACTAATTAACTAGTTATCTAAAGTTATAATTGTGAGACATATGATAATTATTAATATCTTATTTAGTCATAATGTATCTACAGCCAATAATTCATTTTTAAAATGAGATTTTTTCATATTGCAAAATAAAAGAAAATCATTAGCTATACCAACACAAACATATGTTCATTGATTTTGTTAAATGTATATATTTTAAATAAATTTAATTAATTTTTTCTAACCAGAAATTGATATGGATAATAAAGGTATTGTCTTTAATTAAATTTAATAGTAAATATTTGTTTTCAGAATTTGATAAATTTTAGATGTTATATCTTAAATGGGGTTGAAATGTATTTAAAATATTGTAACAAATAAAAGGCATTTTTGTTTTTTAATATGAAGTCTATCAAGTCTTTACTAATAATAAAAGTTTCTTTAACAGATTTTTTTTTGTTTAAAAAGTATTTTAGTAATTAATTTGTGGGAAAAAATTGTATTAAATTTATAAAACATCTTGAATAATCCTATTGTTACAGATGCAGTGAATCTTTCTAATAGAAAGCTTAATCCAGCAAAGAAAATGCACTTCATGCTGCTTCATAAAAAACCATTATCTAAATCACTTTCTATGCCTGATATGGACAACCGAACAAAGAAACGACAACGATTACTGGTGTATGTATCATTCATTACTTAAATATAAATACATTAATAATGCTATCGTGAATAAATAAGTTTCTATATACTTACGTTTTGTATATAAGTGTGTGTGAATAAATTATATTTAACAATAATAGATATTTTTCTTTGTTTTTCCTTCAAGTTTAAGAGAATATGCACGATCTGAATCAGAAAAGAGTTTTGATGAATGTCAAATACGACGTGCAAGACTTCAGTCATTAGGATTAGCTTACTTAAGTCCTCAGAACAAGTCACTTGCACAAAGTTTCAGATATATGAGAAACAAACCTACTATTATTGCTTTTAAAACACCAAGTCTTGAAAACTGTGAAGCTAAAATGTCTGCCCTTTCTGTTCTTAACAAACAGGTTATTATATTTGATTTCATTATTGTCAACACATGTAGAAATTTACTTTAAAAATTAGATGAATAGATAATAACATATTCAGAATCATTGAAACAGTATTTTTCAAATTATCATTAATTATTATAACTAAATTATACTAATTGTAAATCAATTACATCATTTTCATAATAAAAATAATCAATTATATCAATTTAGTAATGACTTGCATCACAATTTGACTGAAATATAAATTCATTCTTTTTGTTTTAAGCATTTCTGATTTATCTAATTATTTACAAGTTTCCTTTTGTTTGCATGTCCAGAAAGAGGAGTTTTTTATGGTAGAATTTAGCTTTAAATTTTAAGGTTTAAGGCGTGATGATGATTGATCCTTTTATACTCTAGAGTATATTGATCCTACAAGAATCAAATATTTATTAGGAGTCATTACAGCCCTTTTTCTAAAAAATGTTTGAAAACCCCTGTTTATTCACATTTGTCAGCTGAGCATAGGTCCAAGGTGTTGACTGCTCCTCTCTCTCAATATTCCAATGTGTTTTATTTATTTTTATAATATTGATATATGGAACGAAACTCAGTTCATAATAAGTCCAGACGAGCTTTTTATTTTTTATTTACAACATTTATTCACTACAATCTTGCCTTATTTTCGGAAATAGTTTTAATCATTGGGTCAAAATTCAATATTCCTATTCAGCTAGTCTCAAAGGGCACTTTATTTTTTCTTTCAAATATAAACAAGATAGATATTTATAAATTAGGCTATATTATCAGGATCTGATAAAAGTACATTATATAATTTATCATAGATTAAAACGATTTTTTTATTTATGTTTATTTATTTAGCAAAGTTTTGACTATACATTTTTTTAGTTAGTCTTATTCCTCTGAAAGCTCAGGCCTTGGGGAGCTTTGCGTAACCCCTCTAAAGAGGAAAGAATGTATCATAGATACCTGAACCCAATGAGTCCAATGCCTCTTTATTCATTTAGGTACTCTCCTCAACATTTTCAATAAGATAAGAAAATTAAATAAGAAGGAATAATTTTGTTTCTCAGACAATCATAATGCATACTGCAACAAAATAGATCATTTATATCTAATCTACAATTATTTATATTTGTCACCAAATTTTTATATCGAGAATATATTTATGTTAAACTCCAGTAGTAAACATAAAAACTGTTTTATTTGAGTAAATTTATCTGATTGGATTAAAACATGGAGACCATTATTATCTTGTAGAAATTGTTGAAATAATCTTTTATGACTAGTTATACTATTTAGATTTTTATTAAATTAGCACATAATTTAACTGTAGATTGTTTATTAACTCATTAATTGACTCATTTGAAGTTCTATTATTAACACTGTCAATCATTCTTAATAATTTTAACTAAAACTAATATGAAACTTTTCTTATTTAAAAATAAATAGGACTTAGAACTTTTTGGGAGTGTTGAAAGAGCTATGGAAGAGGGCCGAGTTAATAGAGAAGAAGAAAACAAGATGGATGGCAATAAACCCCATTCATCAGTTAATTATCCAGTAGGAAAACCATTAGAGGTAGACACTTTATTAGCTTACCTTAATCATTTATTTAAGTTTGTATTCGAGTTCTGAATTAGTGAAACAGTGTATGAGTCTTGTGAAACTCTTTAGTCCAATAGAGCATAAGATACCAGCGATTGCATTTATTAACTGTTTCTTTTTTTCTAATTTTAATGTTATTATTAAGTAAATAATAACACATCATCAATTAAAATATTAAAATTACAAAAATACTTGATGTCCATAGCATGACTAAAAAAAATTTTTTTTTTTTGAAAAATTGAGATTTAATAAAGATATTTGTTCGGTGAAAATAATATTTAAATAAAATTAAACTTCTTTTTTTTCTGTTGGCATTACAGACCTTGTAGATCTTTCCCCTACTTAATCATCCATCTCCATCTCTGCCTATCTTAGGCTATTTCTTTCCAATTATCAGCATGCAGCTCTATTGCATCTTTGTTGATTCAATCTATCAATCAATTTTTTGTCCTTCCATGTGGTCTTTTGCCTTCTGCTGAGGCATTCATTGTTGTGTAGAGGTTTCCAGATGGATTGCTCAGAGCCATGCCCATCTCAACCTCCTTGCCTTCATGTCATGCTATATTGATTGACCAGTTTTAATAAGCAGCTCTTTATTAGTCTTTCATCTCCATGCATTAGTATTCTGGTCCAAGATTATTCTGATTATTGTGCAGAGTTATTTTTCATTCAAATCTTTCAATAATTATTTCTAGGGTGTTGGGGTCCAGGTCTTACAGCTGTATATGATATTATCACAGCACTTTACACCCATAATTTAAGATTTTTCGGAATTTCAATACATTTGAAAAAAAAAGCTGTGCTTGCATTTGTAATGTACTGGTCTATTTTCGACCATTGATCATTAATTGCGGTTATTGTGGATCCGAGGTATTTGAATTTGTCTAATTTCGGGAACGATTTCCCTTCTATGTAAATCATGTTATTGGGATGCAATTTTCCACTTATTAAAAAAAAAAAAATGAAATGAAAAAATAATTTTATTCTGGGACTACTGTCCCCTAACAATAATAACAGAGCTACAAATTTATGAGTTGTAGTCTGACTTAGAATAATAAAAAATACAAACTAATTAACTGTTAATTGTTATTGCAATTGTGCAGTAGATTGAAATTAAACAGAGTACAGATGCAAGTAATTTTACATGTTTGTGGAAGTTTGAATGTGGAGTAGGTAGTGGAACAGGAGTTGTTTGAAGGAATTTGTGGATGAGGATTGACGTATGGAGGTAGGAAGAGAGTTCCATAAGGAAGCAGCACGAATGACAAAGGATTTGCTGAAGGAAGAAGTTTTATGGGAGGGAATATTTAAGTCTATAGGTTGAGATCTGGTATTAAGAGAGTGGATAGAGGAACATAAAGTAAGGAGTTCCAGGATGTAGGGAGAGTTTTTGGTTCTGAAGACTTGGAAAAGGAAAACACCACGGAGGAATTGTCATTGGGAAGTAGGATAAAGCCACTTCAACTCGGTTTACCAGAATGAAACATGTGAACGCCTGGGGATCCCGAAGATGTATCTTATGAAACAGTTCATGAGTTTCTTCAGTCCCATTTCTTGCCTGGCAGATAGCCCTCCAAACACCAAACAGCGGCAGTAGAAGTAGAGGAATATAAGGGAGGTTACAAGGAGCTGTTTGGTTTTTAGAGGAATAGAATCACGGAATCTTAGGAGTTGTTTAAGGGCAATTATGGATTTTCAGGTAATCTCGGAGATATGGTTATTCCAGGAGAAGTTCTGGTCTAAGGTTTCTCCTAGGTTTTTGACTGTAGGGAAAAAATGGATGGGATGGTTATTGAGGTTAAGTAGAGGAATGTAATTATCGTATATTTTGTTTTACCTTCAATTACATGTAGACCAATTTGCTTTACTTCTCTTTTCAGAGTTTTATCAAGTTTCTCAATGTACTCTTGATTGCTTCCAAGGACTATTATATCATCTGCATATCCAAGGATTTTATGATTCATTCCGACAAAATTTAGCTTAATAATCATAATTCTTTAGTATACTCAAATAATAACTACAGCTACTGTAATTCATATGCTAGTGACTGAAGTTTCAGTGTTTTATTACTTTATTATTATTAACTTTTATTACCAATAAAAAAACATTTTTCTGTTTATTTATATGCTTTGTTTATTAACTGCATTACAGCAATTATAACCTCACATGAAATACATATGAGTGAGCCAGAGCAACCAGAAAGTTGTTTTTAAACTCATTGATTTCTTAATGTTTTATAAAATTCATCTTATTAGGCTCAAATTGATTTAATTATATTATATTTTGTCTCTTTGTTATTAAATTTTCCAAAATATTTTACATATTATTATAAATATAAATTATCATGTTTTTAGATTTATCTTGATGGTCCTTATGGAGCCCCTTCAAGCCATATATTTAGAGCTCAACATGCTGTGCTTATTGCTACAGGTATTGGAGTGACTCCATTTGCTTCAATTTTGCAATCCATTATGCATCGTTACTGGAAAGCAAGGCATTGTTGTCCAAACTGTAAACATGCATGGGTCAGTGAAATACCACCAACTGTGATGCACCTAAGGAAGGTATATAAGTTTCATATCTAATACTAATCATGAACTATTAAGTTATATTTTAATTTGATTCTCAAAAATATGTAATAACAGTTAAATTAAAAATTAAAAGTACTGAAACTGATAATAAATAAATATCTGGTTCCCAAATACCCTTTCAGCAAAAAAATGTGTCAAATGATTGATTGATCATGGATAATTCATCTTAGCTTTATTTTGATTTGTGAACTAGCCTGTCATTTTTTTTATTTACCTCATTGAGGTTCCAGCATTAACCTTCTTCTTTTTTCTTTAACTTCTATGTGGCGTTAAGCATGAGTTGCAGACCCAGTCTGCCTAGCCCCACTGGTCTCTATTCCTGGCTAGTCTTCTCATCTCCGAGATGGTGCAAGAGGAACTCTTGCTGTTCCCAGTTTTCCTATACAGTCAGAGTACATATGATTACATACTCATATACCTGGGTTTGGCCGCAAGGACGTTTTCTTTCTCATCTTCCTTCCAAGTACCACCTGGTCTTTCAGATATCATCTATTCTACGAACATTCCCAAACATTTTAGTTGCCACTCTTCCAGAATATCACAAACCGATGGGAAACTCAATTCAAATCTTTATGAATTCTTTTATTTCTGATGCAGTCTCTCTTGGTCTTGCTAACTGTTTTTCAGAGGAATCTCATTTCAGCCAATGTGATCTTGCTTATATGATTGTTGAGAATTGTCTAGTTTTCATATCCATGAAGGATTAATGAGTGGAACATAGATTTAAACAGCCAGACGTTTTTCCTCTCTAGTAACTTCCTAATTGCCTATCATTGTTTTTGCAATCTGAAAGTCATAATTGATTTTAGTTGGATTAATCTGTAACTCTCTTAATCTTAATTCTTCATTCTATTCGACTAACTATGACTGGAGTGTCCCCTGGGAATCTGCTTTTAGATCTATATCATTGACATAGATCATGCCGTCATCCAGTACTGGAGCTGAATTCCAATATTCCAATATTGCCAATTGATGCTCTTCTTTTACATATCTTCAATATCTCAAAAATCAGCACAATCATTTTTTCTGTTTTATTAACAGTAATTTCAGAAATAATAAAGTTTTCAGAGATAAATATTTTATATTTTTCTTGATATTTAGTTACTGAAGTACATATGTTATAATATAAAAAGAAAAAATATTTTGATTGTTCAAGTCTTTCATAAAATGAATATTTAACCTCTCCCCCCCCCCCCTCCACCGTTAGTATTTCTTCTATAATACAAAACACAATACCCTACAGCTTGCCTAAATAGTGATGTTTTATTAGCAGGTATCCATTTTATAATATAACCAGAAAATATATATTGTAATTTACAATATTTTTGGCCTCTACAAATGTTTTTGGGTTTTTAAAATAATTATTTAAATTATTTTATTATGTAAAAAAACATCCATTTGATTAATATATTTAAAAAAATTATAATCATTAAGTTTGTTATTTAGACTGTATATAATACAATATTATTAACAATGAATGATAAGTATGCTTCCAACAGATTATATTGTGATAAAACAATATTTAACTGCATTCAATTGTGATTTGACCCTATTATTATCCAATTACATAAAATTTTGAAATTACTGATATACAAACAATATTGTTGCTTATAAATATTTTTATTTTTATTCTCTTAGGTTGACTTCTTTTGGATTAACAGAGATCAAAGATCTTTTGAATGGTTTGTAAATTTATTGTCTCAACTAGAAATTGAACAAGCTGAACTTGGAGGAGCTATGGAAAGATTTTTGGAAATGCATATGTATATTACATCTGCTTTACAAAAAACAGATATGAAAGCTGTAGGGTTACAATTAGCACTGGATTTGCTTCATGAAAAAGTAATAATAATAATAATTAAGCAGTATCTTTTCTTTGATAAATCTCTTTTTATTGTACTTCTTGAAGTAATAATCTATTTATTTTAATCAGGAAAAAAGAGATCTAATAACAGGTTTAAAAACAAGAACAAATGCAGGAAGACCTAATTGGGATAAAGTATTCAAGCAACTACTGGATCAGAAAAAAGGAAAAGTCACTGTTTTTTATTGTGGGCCACCACAGTTGGCAAGGATTTTGAGACTGAAGTGTGATCAATTTGGTTTCAGTTTCAGAAAGGAAGTTTTTTAACATAGGTAATAATACTGTTTTTGAATTTATGATTCTTAATCATAAATTATGAAATGTAGTATGGGAGGAGTTGTGTTAATGTATGTTGATTTGTATATCTGTTTATTTATAATAAAAAAAAAAAGGCTACTAATACAGAGTTTAAAAATAATAAAGCCTTTATTATATTAAAAGGATTCTATAATTGCAGTTACCAAAATAACTTTACACCATTACCACAGACATTCATACAATCATTACACACAAATGCTATATTTGTATTTGTCAAAGCAAATTTACATCAAAAAGAAAACTTTGAGATGACATTGTCAGAAATTTACTAAAAAAAGTAGATAATATGGATTTATCATTTCTTATATGAACCTTTCAGTTGGCATAATGACTGATTCCAATTTCAAAATTTTTGAGTAAAGTTATATTAATGATATTTCTAGTTAGAAAATTTATAATATCTGTACAGACAGTAAGTTGATTCCAGTGTTGAAATATAAAACTATGAACAAAGGTATAATTTTTTCCACCATAAATATCAATAAAATTAGTAATAAAAAATATTGAAATTGGAGTTAATTCTGTCAACTGAAAGGTTCATATAATAAAATAATATAATAAAAATTGACACTAATTTATAATGAAACAAAAAATGTACAAAAGCTATGAATTGTTTCATAGTATATTTTATGCTATTAGTATATATTACATAGAATATTACAGAATATTTATATACATAGGATATAAATGTATGTACATAGTATATACTGTATATTTATATAAAGTATATGTATAGTATATCATTATAATTGGTATCTTTTGTAACCCTGATGAAGACCCAGAAGGTGGTTTGAAACATCGGCATAAATAATAAAATACTATTTTAATATATAGTATTGTATCTGACTGCACCCCCAACCAACTCCTTCTCAAATTGCTGGTTGCAATTTGCAATCAAATTGCAAATCACGTTCGACCATCTTCACACCATTATAAATCGTTCTTTTGAATGTTTTTTAATTTAACAATGATCATGTTAACATATGTGTTTGTTCAAATTTCAATTAATTTGGTTAGAAAACGTCAATAAAAAACCTCTGGGAACCTCTGATCTAAGAGGTTGAAAGGGTGAAATCATTTTTGTTTTAAATATGGTTTGATGAAGAATACCTGTAAATGTTTTTATCAGAGATGAAAAGAATTAAAACTTAAAGATTAGATCTACATAATGACAAAGCACAAGCAGATCCAGGAATTAATTTTGGGGGACTTCAGCCTGAAAGCTTCTTTTTTTTTATACATATAAAACGATAATTACTCTGGAAGAAAAAGAAAGAAACTAATTACCTATAAGAAATGGCGTTTAAATGATTTTTAAGGTCCTATTGAATGTAATTAATGAACAACAAAACTTTTTAGATATAATGTTTTAATATTTGTTTCGTAAAACATGGATATATTTTACCATTTGAGGGAGAGGGGACTTCAGCCCGATAGCCTCCTCCCATAGATCCGCCTATGGGACAAAGTAAGAATAAATACAATCCAGCTTAAAGGTGAGAGATGCTTGGTGCTCATGTTTTGCAAAATACTCAGTTTGGTCAAACGGTCTAGACTTGAGCAGGAAGAAAGTTTTTTTTTTTTATTCAAATTTTCAAATGGTTGAGTCAAGCAATTTTAGGCCAAGATCGCTGGTATTAGCAATGAATCAGTGAGTTCACTAAGAATTATTAAATACTTTTTTGGAGGGGAGAAGGCAAGGGGACATGACAGAGATGTTTTTAATTTTTTTTTTTTTTAATTTCAGAAATTGAAGAAAACATAAATACTGAAATACAGCAGTCAGAAATGGAAGTTACCAGATTTTTATCTTACTAAATTTATTGTAAAAATGTTAAACTTTATTATAATAAAAATTGCTTATTTTTTATTTTCATTGCATTATTTTTAAATGTCAACCAATGATGCATATACATTTTTGCCAAGAAAACAAAACTTATTTAACTATTTATTTAACAGACCAAAAGTGTGACAGCTTTATAATGGGTTTAATATGATACTCTATAATGGGTTTGCTTATGATATTTTACTACTATTGGGACACCTTTATATGGGAAAATAAATTTGTTACCTTCTCAATTCAATTGTGTAGATGAAGAACACAGATATCCTTATTATTATATTTTAATAAAAAATTCAAAATTAGGAAGAAGAATTTTGTTTATAATAGGAAATACTCCATACAGAGCAGTATTATATCACCATATAATGATAAGGAGGAATATATTTTATATTTATATTACTGACATCATATAAAAATTAATTTGTATTAAAATTATAATTACTCTACTTTAATGTTTTTGCTTATGATATGTTTGCTCCTATTTGTAATTATTTGTCAAGAAGTATAACAACAAAATGCCAAAACTTAAGTTAGAACAGGTAACAAGAAAGAGAAAGCAGATAAGACACTCCTATATTAACTTAAGTTGTAAGATTTGATTTTATTCAAATGAGTAATGCAATCATAATATTGTTATGGGGAAAATTGTAACAAATTAAGATTGGAATTCATATTATTACTTATTATGATTTATTGCAGAAAAATTTTATTGTAATGATGGGGCTAAGAGCCTTATTATTATTATAGCCTTAGTGTTAAATAATATAAATGAAGTGTGAATAATGGACTAATAAATTATGGAAGGAAGTTAAATTCTCTTAATAATTTATGAAAAAAGCATGTAATATTTTAAGGATAAAAGGCACATCTTAATGAAGTTATATAAATTTAATATTAGTTTTATTTTATTCTATATTACTCAGAGATAATGTGGAATGAGAACTACCGTAGGTATTTACTGAATGAGTTCAGTAAGTGAAAGTATTAAGATCAAACATTTTGGTTACACTGAATTTCTCTTCATTTATTGTTTAGGAGAGAAAAACCCAAGATTCACAAATTTCTTCTCACGTATGCTGAAGGTAAGATTTAAATGGCATTAGAATTTGTTGTATTTTGAGACAGAGGATTCTGCATCATCGTAGAATTGTACACTCAGTTTCATCAAATTTTTAACACTCTCAGAGTGGATGATCACACAACGTTCCTTCTCCACAGATAGGTAGTCCTTTGGAAAGGACGCTCTGTATTTCCTATCCTTTTTTTTTTTTTTTTTTTTAAAGTGAACTTCAAATTGGCAAGTTGGTTTATGAATGGTTTTGTCAAGTAAGGATGCTTATTGTTATAGCCTTAACAATAACTATACGTTTGAATCATTTGTTTTAATGGCAGTATTATTCAATATATTGATATGGTTGGGTTAAAAATAAAAATGTGTTATATTCTAACTTGTTTCTATTTTTAAGAATAACAATATATTCCCAGAATTTCCAATCCACTCAAGTTACAACAGTTATCATACCATGGGCCAGAACTAGGAGTAATGGTAAAGGGGATTAATGTATATGGGCAGCAAATTTTAGAGAGTGACGAATTTCAAGCAAAATTATCTTTTTAGGCATAGTTAAAAAATGTTTTCTCCTTGTAATTGGTTTAACCTTAACTAGGTGGGCATAATAATCTCGTAATTTATCGCCTTAAAACCCTTATCCTACCCCACATCCCCACATTAACTAGGACAAGATAAAAGTGAATTGATTATTATGACATGATGAATTTTATTTTTAAATATATTACCTAAAATACTTATATAAAACTGTGTTAACAATTATTAATGGGAGAAGGGTGAAAGATGTAACAACATATTTCCATTTTATCAAAGCCTTCTAGAAAGATTTGTTCACTGTCATTTAAATAACTTTCTCGAGAAAAATTGTCTCCTCAATCCGTTACAATCCAGATTTTGCTCCCAATACTCCACACAATCTGCATCATTAAAGATTGCCCAAGACCTCCAGTTATCCTTAGAACAACAGAAAATCTCCATCCTAGTCCTTTTTGACTTCATAAAAGCCTTTTATACTGTCAATCATAATATCCTGCTTTCTAAACTCCAAAGCCTGCTCATATCAAATAATGTCCTAAAATGGGTCTTCTCCTTTTCATCCCATCGTTCCTAGAAAGTTGTTGTTCCTAACAAATCTCCTTCTTCGTCTCTTCAATTATCACGAGGTGTTCCTCAGGGTTCCCCACTTTCTCCGCTCCTTTTCTCCATTTATATTAATGACCTTCCTGACACCATTTATCACTCCCACAATCACTAATATGCAGACGATTTCCAAATTAACCTATCGTTCTAACTTTCTGAGATGCCTGAGGCTACCTGAAAACTGCTAGAGGATATTAACTGTATCCACAGGTGGGCAGAAAAAAATTAACTGAAGCTGAATGCAGATAAAACCAAGGCTATCCTCACTGGTTCTAGGGATCTCATTAGTTCCCTTCCTTTCACTCCTCTACTTTACCTCAATAACCGTCCCCTCCATTTCTTTCCAACAGTCAAAAACCTCGGAGTATTTTTTGATCAGAACCTCTCTTGAAATAACAACATTTCCCAGATTACCTGTAAACCCACAACAGTTCTTAAACAATTACTACAATTCCGTGATTTTATTCCAGAAAAAACAGACAGCTACTTGTAACATTCCTTTTTTGCCCCCACTTCGACTACGGTTGCTTGGTGTATGGAAGACTGTCCACAAGATTGGAGAAGGGACTGAAGAGACTTATGAATTGCTTCATAAGATTTACCTTTGGGATTCCCAGGCATTCCCATGTTTCCAGCTTGTACACTGAGTTGAAGTGGCTCTATCATGCTTTTCGATGGCAGTTCCTTCTTGGTATTTTCCTTTTCCAAGTCCTCAGAACCAAAAATCCTACCTACATCCTAGAACTCCTTACTCTACATTCCTCCATCCACTCTCTTAATACTTTGGAACTCCTCACCTATCTCCGTACGTCAAACTACATCCAAAAATTCCTTCAAACAACTCCTATTCCACCACTTACTGCACATCCAATCTTCCGCGAGCTTATAAGAAATTTTAGGCTATGCAACTACAGTTGCTTACAAGCAGTTAATTGTTAAAAGCTATTTTATTTTTATTTAATTATTTTTCTCTCATTTTTTTTGTATATATTTGTATTTTCCTTAGTATTTTTTGTAAATATTTGTATTTTCCTTAGTTTTTTGTTGTTGTATATATCTGTATTATATCTAAATTCCAGACTGATGTACATATACTTTGAAGCTATTATTCTAAGGGGTCTTCAGTCCCAAAATAAAATTATTTTTGAATACTTAATAGTTGTGCTGGGCTATGCTGATGATCTGGTACTGTTAAGCGAAGACGTTGAAACTATAAAACTAAATACGACAATGTTAATGAAAGCCGGTAAAGAACTAGGACTCGAAATAAACGTGAATAAAACAAAATATATGGTTAGCTGCAAAAATGGCGATACTACTGGTGATATCGATATAGATGGTAATATGTTTGAACAGGTAGATAAATTTAGGTATCTAGGTTCTACGATAACTAGAAAAAACGAAATTGAAGAAGAGATTAAGGTTAGACTGAAGGCGGGGAATGCTTGTTATTTTTCTGTGACAAAACTACTTAGTTCGCGCCTCTTGTCCCGAAACTTAAAAATTAGAATCTATAAAACAATTATCTTGCCTACAGTTCTTTATGGATGCGAAACTTGGCCGCTTACATTAAGGGATGAGCAGCGTCTTAAGGTTTTTGAAAATAAAGTATTGCGTAGAATATTCGGACCGAAGAAGGATGAGTTAACCGGAGAGTTCAGACGGTTACACAACGCCGAATTGCGTGAGATGTATCCTTGTAATATAATTGAGGTAATTTCATCGCGGCGAATCAAATGGGCTTGTAAAGTTGTTGGGCTTAGTAACGAGAGAATTCCTAAAAGGTTAATATTTGCTGTGCCGAATGGTAAGCGTCCGAGGGGAAGACCGAAGCGAAGGTGGGAAGATTGCATTAAAGCCGATCTGAAGGGACTGGGTTTGGACGGCGAACGGTGGAGGGAGGTGTGTAACAAGCGATTGGTGGTGTCGGCATCGAACCTTCGGGTTCGCTAAGCCTTATTATTATTATTATTATTATTATTATACTTAATAGTTGACGGTTGTATTATTAAGGAAGGAGATGGTCTGGGGTGGAGGTCATAAATAGACTAAATAGTGGCAAAACTAAATAAATAATAAATAAATAAAATGGTTTTGCCACTGTGGGCGGGGTGGCCGAATGGGCTAATGTATGTGCACAGCACCGCCGTTGCCCGGCAACCTGATATATCAATCAAATGATATAAAAATAGTCACGAGTTCACGTCCCGGTGTCGAGAGAGTCTTTTAAATCCCCGCCCACACTCTCTGGCCCAGATCTTATGAAGGGCTTTAAGGAGTTCTTATCCACCATATTTCAAACATTCTGGAGGATTCCATTTCCATTAGTTTTGCCACTATTTAGTCTATTTATGACCGCCACTCCAGACCATCTCCTTCCTTAAAATTATTTTTCATTCATTCATATTAATATTAATTTAAATAATTAAGTCAAATATGCCATATGTTGATTTTTTTTCTCTATCTTACAATAGAATCATCAAAAATTAAAAAGTTTTTAGGTGCAATTTTAGTTTAATAATTCATAAGAAAATCCACAAATATACACTGGTTTATTCCTTAAGCCTAAGGCACAATATTAATTCATAATTTACAATATAAAAACAGTACATTCTTTTAACAGCATATACAATCATTTACAAAATATATTAAAAATATGCCATTCGTTTCAGCAGAAACAGAACACGGAGAACACTTATTTCAAAATTCTTATCTGTAAGTAGAAACAACAGAAAAGAACTTATACAATAATAGTTTATAATTATATTAATTATTAAATAACACAGTGATGACAATGAAATAAATATAAATTACTTTATTTCCATAGAAATTATATTAAACATAATTTAATATAAAAAGATTTTATAACTAAAAAAGTAATTAAGCAATATTATAAAGATGAGAGCATATCATCACATGTTGTACTTTTAGTCAAATTTGACTTATATTTTAATTTCATTAACTGAGCAACAAGTTCTGAATTGGCATTATCAAGCAAAACTACTTTTCTTTGAAGAATGGCTAATTCTCGCCCCTCTTCTCTTTGATGTGTTTCAGCATTTAGCAATCTGAAAAAAAAAAAAAAAAAATATATATATATTATATATATATATATATATATATATATATATAGTACTCACATCAATACTGTATATTAGAAAGTACAATGTAAAATCATTGTTCGAAAGAATCAAAAGGGTGTGTTTATTGGTGTTTTGATAAATATCCGTTTCTTCATTTTTATTTAAATTATTATACATAAAGACCTTTATAATGAATATTTCTTTTGGTTCGGTTAATTCTAATCATTATACTTGTATCCAGTAGATAATGCAGTGTATTAAAATTTTTATTTTTATTATTTAATTTTAATATTATATTGTAGGAAAATTTCTATTTTATAATTGTATTATTTTATCCTGATATTTCAGTACATTGTTTTTTCTTTACAATCAATAAAAAATCATCTATATATTTTATTAACAAAAGAGGTTTTTCAAATTGTGTTATAATTAATCATGTTTATTTGAGGAAATTAAATAATAATTCTTTATTTGAAGCTTGATGTTACAGAAATGAAATTTAAATTCAATAATAACAACGTTTTTCTGTATAGTTCTTTACTTTTTCCTCCTTGCACAACCGGTTTTCAGTCTTTTGCGATTCCTCGATCCATATTGATAGTCTACTACCAGAAAATAAGATTCCCTGTTTCCGACCTTTATATTCCTTCTCATAGAATTAAACATTTGAACATTCCTTTATTGCACAATCCACATCCTTCTGGAATTCCTTGCCATCTGATATCCACCATGCCTCTTCCTTGTCCTTGTCCAAATACCTTCTTTACCAATTCCTTCTCACATTCAAAAATGATGATTTACAATCATGAAATAAATTTTATGAATCGAATTTTGATTGAAGTGAATGGTTGTTTAAATTGTTTAAATTTTAATTTTAAGAATATACTCATAATGTTTATAACATTTTGTTTTTTATTTTTCCTAGTTTGTTTTTCTTTTCATTTCAATTAAGTTTTTTTTTTTTCAAAATGTTAATACTTTCTGTTGTTTATATATTGTCACTGATGATATTGCAATATACACCTGAATTGAAAGTTGTTAAAAATGATTTAATAAATTAATGTAGCTCCTCGCACTTTATTGCTGGAGGAGATTACAATGCTAAACACCAACGGTGGGGTTGTCGAACATCCAACTCCCGCGGTAACATCCTTTCCCGTCTCTCATCTTCTAATAGTTATTCAATCCTCTCGCCCATGAGTCCTACTTATTGGCCAACATCCCTCAAAAAACGTCCTGATATCCTGGATATATTTATCACCTCCCAGATTTCCTCCTTCCAAACTATAATCAAATCGCTGGATGACCTTTCTTCAGACCATAGCCCAGTTCTGCTTTCACTACATTCTGACTTTGCTCCTAAACCATCACCTCCCAAACTGATCACTGGACGAGTAAACTGGGATAAATTTCGTGATGATTCGGAAAACAAACTAGACCTCAAAATTCCGCTAAAGACAAAAGAAGACATTAATGGTGCCATAGAAAAACTGACATCATCAATAACAGACAGTATAAATAATAACACCTTTATCAATAAGATTAACAACACACAAAATACTAACTTGCCACAGCATATTCGTATCTTATTAAAGGAAAAATGCAGAGCAAGATCGAAGTGGCATCGAACTAGATACCCAACAGATAAAGCACATTACACCCAACTGACTAACAAACTGAAATAAGAAATTAGAAAATACAAAATTCAAAATTTACTAAATTTGACTGAAAAACTTACACCTACCGATAAATCACTATGGACGACCACTAAAAGGCTCCTGAAATTTAAAGACTGCAACCATCCACTACTCACTGAAGCCCAAACCTGGTCCAAAGCCGACAAAGAAAAATCCCAAATATTTGCTCACCACCTCTTTAAAACCTTTAATCCACATCCCGATATTCTTAACCCAAATCACCTTGAATGTATTGAAGCAGAACTGGATATACCACTCCAAATGTCTCGGAAAGCCATTCTATTCCTTACTTATATATATAATGCTGTACTTCGATCCACATATTTTCCCGACCCTTGGAAACTATCCATTATCAAAATGATACATAAACCCAAAAAACCACCAGAATAGCCATCCTCTTACCGTCCTATCTCTCTTTTACCCATCATGGGCAAAGTCCTGTAAAAACTCATCCTAAAACGCCTGTACCCAATCCTAGATTCTAATCACATAATCCCAGATCACCAGTTTGGATTCCGCAGATCCCATTCCACTATCCAGCAATGCCATCGTGTGGTGGATGTTGTCTCCTCTGCATTAGAGCGCGGAATGTACTGCACGGGAGTCTTTCTCGATGTGGAACAGGCTTTTGATCGAGTCTGGCACCCGGGACTACTTTACAAACTCCGTAAATTCCTACATCCTACATACTTCCTCATTATCCGTTCCTATCTAACTGATAGATATTCAAAAGTCAATCACAATAATGCCTATTCATCCCTCTTTTCCCAGTCCGCTGGTGTTCCTCAAGGTAGTATCCTTGGTCCTATCCTTTACACAGTTTATACAGCTGACATCCCAACCCATCCTAACACTGTTATTACCACGTATGCCGATGATACATGTGTCCTATCCGTTAATAATGACCCAACCATTGCATCCCAAACTCTTCAATCACACATCACAAGCCTTGTAGAATGGTGTCAAAACTGGAGGATTAAAATAAACTCCAATAAATCCCACCAAATTACCTTTACCCTTCGACGTAAACCTATGACCTCATGTCCCACAGTATCCTTTAATAATACCCCACTTATCCCTGTTGAACAAATCCGATACCTTGGACTTCACTTGGACAAACGTCCAACTTGGAATCCTCATACCAGACTGAAACGACAAGAAACCGCTCGATGTTTCCGACTACTCCAACACTTACTAGACAAACCCTCTAAGCTTCCAGTTAATTACAAAAGACTTATATAGATGACTACAATAAGACCTGTTTGGACTTACGGAGTTGAGCTTTGGGGCTCCACTAAGCCATCGAATTCCTCTCGTATCCAATCCTTACAATCCAAAATCCTTCAAAAAATCCTCAATGCTCCTTACTTTGTCACCAATAAAATAATCCATAATGACCTTAATGTTCCTTATGTTTCCGATTTGGCCCAATCCAGATACCAATCCTTCCATAATAAACTTCAGAACCATCTGAATCCTCTTGTCTCTAACCTTGCTTCCTCTTCTATTCCTGATAACCCTCCGAGGCGTCTGAAAAGAAGATGGCCTCGAGATCTCTTATTTTAAATACATTTTGTTTTTAGAGTGCTACCAGTGGGTGGTTTCTCAACAAGTTATTTCATGTTATTATTTTCTGTTATCAAATTTACTTAATGTATTTAATTTTTTAATACAGTTGTAAATATCATGAATAAATAAAAAAAATAAAATAAAAAAAATTAATGTAGCTTGCTCGGGATAGAGGTGAGCGGCGAAGGATCATATGAGAGGCCCAGGTGCTTACAGGACCGTAGCACCAAGAATAAATAAATGAGAGGATGGGAGAAGGGATTCTGGCTCCAGTGGGTAAAACCCAGTGATAGTATTACCATCTTGGAAGTTGTTGTTTGGAATCACAAGAGAGAGGATCTCCCAGGGAGCTTGAGAAGAGTAGAATAAAGTGTCACCATTTTGGAAGATGTGTTTGGCAAAACATAAGAAAATTTTAGAAAACAAATGAATTTAGTGCAACAAAGGAAGAAACAGTATATATAGAAAAAAAGTTAGATTGTCAATCCATACTTGACTTTATTTTAAAATCAAACAACGTTTAGTGCAGTTAATATTAGTTTGCTTGAGTGTTTTGATCTGATTGCCAGTAACCCACACCTGAGATAAAAAAAATATAAATACTCTTTTGATTTTGTTTATTATTTAATAACCTCTTATTTATTTAGGAAGTATCCCAATAGTATTTAAGTGATCTTCCGAGGTTATATTAATATTATAATTTGTAAAAATAAGAGAAATATTATATTTTGGCGCTGAACTATGCGTGGCCTTATTCTTTAAAAATTAGGTCACAGTAATCAGATCACAACTCACATAAACAATTTGTTTTAATTGTATAGCTTTTTATTAATAATTTTTGAGTAATATGGAGAATAAACAGAGAGAGAGATGATAGAAGGTAGAGATCTTAATAATATAATGCTTGCGAAATCTAATGGGTATGTTGTTATTTTAGAAAATAAGGCAATCAGTTGTACAAAGCCTACTTGATGAAAATAGACAATGTGAAAACTTTGTCCGAGGTTATATAAAAACTGTAATAAAACCAAGGTTATATTACGAGTTTAAAAATATAAGAGATATGATACAATATTGTTTAATTTTTATTAATCTAATTTTTGACCAAATATGGTTTTTGTTTTTATTCATAATTGTTATTATTAAGGGACTAAGTTTATACCCAGAATAAAGTTTATTCTCTATCTATCTATTTATATTCTCCAGCCCTTGGGGATTCTCATTCTGTAATATACTTCCTTTAAGATCTTATGAAGGGCTTTAAGGAGTTCTTATCCACCATATTTCAAACATTCTGGAGAATTCTATTTTTGAGTAATTTGAATTTCTAAAGTCATACAAAATGGCAGAATGACTCATATTTCCTCTGATAGAAATACTTCCTTCAGCAAATCTTTCACCATTTATGCTGCCTCTTTATGGAATCCTTTATTTATTAAATACTATTCTATTCTATTCATCAACCTTCTTCAATGTTTTCTTTTTAGCAATACTTATTTCTAAACCTAGCACATATTTGAATTATCATATAACGGTAAAAAATATGCATTTATGTAAATATTTAAGCAGACAAGTGTTCATAAAATCTGAGCAATGTATATTTATAGTGGACTGTTGTCCCAGAATAAAATTATTTTTGGTGGAAATATTGCTGACCATAGATGAATTTTAGGAGAAGTTGGTTAAGAGGTGCACTCATTGGTGAAATTGACATATTGACTTGTAAGGATCTTATACAAGATTCTCTGATTAAGGCCAAAAAACTTAGACAAATGTAGAACACAATAAAATGAGGTTTCTTGTTTGTGTTCCATTTCATCAATAACTGCACCTTTTCTCTAACCGACTTCTACAAATTATAAAGCTTAGAGAAATACCAAGTATCCAATATCCTTAACAGTTTAATCAATGTGATCCTTTCAAATCCAGTTTCTAGCCCGGCTACTCTATGCAATCCTCCCAAATCAAAATTACCACTGATATTCAGGCTGTAATAACAAGGTTTTTATTTAGTAAAAGGGTTTACGTTTTTGTACTGATATATAAATGTAACGAAACATAAAGTATGATCATTTTTAAAATTACCACAAAAGTTGTCAGAGCAAAGCATGGCTGTAACACTTTTCTGAAAATATATGACATCTCTGATTGCCATCATTACATTTATTTGTAATATCTTAAAAGAACATGAATTATAACATAGTTGTTTATAAATTCCAGCACTATTTCATATAATAAAGTAAAATGTAAAGGTTGTGGAGGTACATAATTTAATAAAGGATTATACAATAATATAAATTATCAGTCCTCAAAGATTTCATGAAGAAAACCAGGAAGTTCATAATAGAGGAATCTACTTGGTTTATTTTGCAATAGAAAAATGACCAATAAGACCTCTCTTATTCTGCGAGGGAAAACTTTTTCATACACCAATATTTCATACCAGTACAGTTAATGATAATCAGTTGATTAATGGTCAGTTATCAAGACGATAACTACAGAGAAAAATATGAGAGAATTATCAAACTCTGAACATTAAGAAGAAAGGTAGATATTTAATTATTTACATTATCTAGTATAGTAGGGAGCAGGGTAGCTCAGTGGTAGGGCATTAAGCTTACAGTGTTCAAGGTCCCGGGTTCGAATCGCTGCTCATGGCAGAAAAATTATTTATTCTGTTTCATTGGCTGTGGGGCGACCCTGGGGTAGTGAGACCCTCCTGGGGCACACCCGGCCTCTATAAAGTGGGTACCCTTAATTAAATAATTGATTAAGCGGACAAACCAGGCGGTTGAGCGTGATACTGGCCTGATCACCTCCCTGCGCAACAGTAGGCCTTGAAACAGAACTTTTCCTAAATAGTAATGAACCCAAGGCTCCCCCATGGGTTGTAGTGGTACAGGTTTTTTTTTTTTTTAGTATAATCAAAATTCTTTGAGATTTATTACTATTGATAAAATTTAAAACAAATTACCTAGAAGATATAGATCTTCTTTCTTCTTGCAGTCGCCTATAATCTGCTTCAATTTGCTTTCGAAATAATTCTTCTGCACGAAGCCTTTGCCGCTGGATACTCAGTTGTGTTTGTAAAGTTTCTACTTGACATTCACACGCTTGTAACCTCTCCCTATAATTAAATTTCACAACTTTGTAAAATGTAATGCATAGATTTATATGTCAGAAAATTTAATAATGAATCAATGAATGAATAATAAATGAACATCCAATATAATTATAAGGTTAGCAAGTACACAAATTTTTCACAATATTTGGAAAATAGCTATGAAAATTTGTTGAAAAGAGAATGGAAGATATTAAGTCGAAAAACTACACTTTCTTGAACAAAATGGCCATTGAGAAAGGCTGAGGAAGAGTAAAGGTTGTTTATCTAGCCATTGTAGATTAAAAGTGGATTTTGATTGACTTTCGTATCAAGAAAATTGGTTGATACTGGAGAATAAAATAATTACCTCGTACTTCATAAGTGTAATGAAATCAGTGTTTCAAGAGTCAAAAATAATGAAAGAGTCAATGAAACTCTCATTCATTAATATTCTAAAAGAGGGAAAATGGTGTAGACAAACTGATTAATGTATTTGAAAGTACCTAAGTAAAATAATAAGACCTTTGGAAAAATGGCTGACTGGAATATGATAATCCTTACTGGTGTAGTATTTCATTTAAGGTGATAACATTATCCAATTTGCAGACTTCTGTCATCAATTACAAATAACTGTGGATGAATGGATCGAGGAACTAAAGAGGAGAGGAAAGACCATCAATCTATCCTAGTACAATGATTTTGTATGCAATTAAGAATAAATGAACAACTTCAGTTATAACTGATCATAATCAATTACTAACTTAAATAACTATTCATTTAATATCATAATCATATTCTTTTCTTCTCAAATACTACTATGCAGTGTGAGGTTGCTGTAAGTAGAGTTTGGACAAGTCAAGTCAATCTTTCTCTAGTTCTCTTTTCCTGTTTGTTTTTTTAACACTTCTCAGTTACCATTTTCCCAGGAGATGTCAGGTCTTGCCCTCTGTCTCATTCCCTCCACACAGGTCTCATAGGTCTTCCTGGCAATTTCATTTAAAGGAGGTGTCTGGAATATCTTGGCTTGAGCTACTCCACAATTGTCTTGGCTTGTTCAACTTTGAGGATGGCCTATATAGTGGCACTTCAGATTCCATCTCATAAGGCCATCCCTTCCCTTTGTGAAGGTAGGACATCTCCTTTGATTGAATTCCAATTTCTGTGTATCAAGGAGGATGTACACGATTTGGAAGAGTGAAAGAGAATATGTAGAAACATCAAATTATAAATGGCCATTTTGGTATACTGCCAAGAAAACACCTCTGGAACAAACAGATAATTTTATTTATTTGGTTAATGTTTTCATCAATACAACAATTTCATTAAGATGAGCACCTATAAATGTGACATTATCAACCTGCTATAATCTTTTTCACCTCATGTTTATACTCATAATTCTTCGGCTTTTCCCCCCTATTCCTCCTATCATTATGTATTCTCCAGGTCAATACGATATATTGAAGTTAGTTCTTCATGAAAGACCTTTAAATTGTATTGGAGGACCCTTTCATTAGCAGCAAGCAATTAACATACATCAGCGAATGCTAATAAGGAGAATTTTATGGGTTTCTATATCTTAACTGGAACTGTCTCATTCTTAGGTAAATTCTTCTTAGTCCCAGATCTAAAAGCAGACCTAAATTACAAACGAGAGGACCACCTAATATCTTAAATACTGGTGGTTATGTGGTTCCTGGTTCTAATCACATTTCTGCTCTTATAGAGATTCATTACAGCCAAGGTAGTCAATGTAGTTCTCAATTTTTTTTCTATAGCCTTTTGGAAGTCCAAAAAGCAGATAGAGAACTCTTTACGCTTTGTAACATCTCTCTTTCCAAAATTAAATCAAGTCTCTTTGACCATCTAACTTCTCCAAGAAGCAACATCTACTGACCTTATCAATATACTTACTTTATTAGTAATTTTTATTTTCAAGTATAAACAGAAGTAATTTTAAGGTAACCACAGATTAGCTGCTGTTATTGTTTTGTTTTTCACATTATTTTTTAAATTTACATTGTTCTGGTAAGAGGATAAATAAAAATATTTTAACCTTAAAGAGCTATATATAACAAGCCAAGACTAATGGAAAGTTCAGTTTTAAAATATTATGCTGAAACATTGTAGTGTCTTTTTTTTTTCATTAAACAATGTGGTTGTTTATCAATGTAAATCATTGAAATATATATTTATTAATTTTTCAGTCCACTACATGTATTTAAATAACTATTAACTAATATCAAATCTTAGAGACAAAATGTTTAATAAATTCGTACTTTCCTTAAAAATTAATAAAGGCAGTGAATGATGTGAAATAAAAGTTGAAATATTTCATTTTGCCTTTTTTTTACATGTGGCATAAATTGTATCAAAACAACCCACTGAATTGGGGCTGCATTACAAAAAAAGATTGTTTTCTCTTATTAAGTAAGCTCAAAAACAAAACTCATCCATTTATATCATAGTGTACATTGTTTTATTTTTTGTTTATGGCCTGTAAATTCAAATTAATATTTACTCTCATGTAATAAAACTATTCAAAAGGAACAGAAGAAAAATATGTTTATTCCATTTTTTAAAAATGAAGCAAAATTTCTTGTCGAAACAACTGTGAGAAATTTTTACCCTTCAACAAAAATCGATTGATTATGGACAATTTCTTTTTCGAAGTTTGAAGTTTAAGAGGGAAATCGAGGCCTTGATGACCACCAAAGTTAAATTTGAAAAGACAAAAAAAAAAAAAAAAATAGTCAAACACTGGTACTATGTTATTTTTCACAATCTATAAGCAAAAATTAATTTAAATTTTCAATACTGTAATTAAAAATAATAAAGAACGTATGTTTAAAACAAATTTGTGTTTTTTCCATTATAAACATAATATCCCTATTTATACAAGTCCAGCATCCATGAATTCGAGAATCTCATGAATGTTTAGAAATTACTGTAGGTACGAAGTTGGATTTTGGAGAGTTATATGGTTAATCATTTTGTTCTCAAGATGGAGAAGATAAACAGATGCTGTGATTATCAAGAGGGAAAGGTTGGATAAGAGAGATGGCTGATGACTAGTATTAGTCCACCAGCAGTGGTATGATAATGTAGAATTTTCACATGGCATCAAGTAAGGAGTCCCAACTGTTGAAGGATCAGACTATATTTCATTTTGGAATAAAAAGTATATAAGAAAAATTTTTGTGACTTTTCAGAATTGGAATTTTTTGACAGAGAGCAATTCAAACATTTTTAGAACGTGATTATGTCACTAAGGGAGCCACATTGTACAAAATTGTAAATAAGACTCCTGAGATGTTTAAGCTTTTCAGTCCCAAGAGGAGTCAATTAATTGATTTATAATAATAAATAAAACTAGTAACACTACAACCCATGAAGGGTCTTGGGTTAAGTGGAAGAAGAAGTACTGTTACAAGGCCAACGATTGTGCAGGGAGGTGATCATACCAAGATCACGCTCCACCACCAGATTTTTCCCCTTACTTAATTAAGAATACACACTTTATAGAGGCTGGGTATGCCCCAGGAGGGTCTCCCTACCCCCGGATCAATCCACCACTGATGAAAAATTACTAATCATCAGTTAGATTTGAACCTGGGACCTTGAGCTCTGGAAGTCAGTGTCCACCCACTGAGCTACTCCACTCCTCAATTTATAATAATATAAAAATAATGATATGATGATAATATGTTATGCACATATTTATTTTAGTGAGTTGATCATTTATCAAGCAGAAGATAAGATCATCTGTCTCTTATTTTTGGGAAATATTCTTTACCATCATTTTGGCAATATTGTCTATTGTTTTTTTATTTTATATGTAAAGAAAAATTGCTTAACTTCTTTTGTAAGTCCTAGTATGTTTTTTCAGCAATCTCCTCATTTGGAGGATGATATGCTGTGAGGAATGGTTTGGAGCATTGTGGATAGGTTCATTACAGGAGATGAGCTTTGGTTCTATGAATTTGATATTGGACTCAAATAAAATGCAGGAAATGGGAGCAAGCTAGGGAGTGGAGGACGAAAATTTGAGGAAATTCAAGTTGAATGTCAAGACAATGTAGACTATTTTTTCCAGTTCTAGGAACAATATAAATCTAGAGTTTGTCATTCCTGGCCAGACTGTTAATGGAAACTTCTAAAATAATTTTTCAGACATCTTAAATGTCTGGACCAATATGAACCAAGGGGGCAGCAAGGGATCTATCATAACAATGCCACTGCATATTATTTGCTAGTTTTAAGCCTCAAATTCGATCATCATGAGAAAACACTATCCTTATTCACCTGATTCATCATGTGACTTGCCTTTTCCCCAAATTTAAGATGGTACTCTAGAGGCAGCATTTGGTTGATATGAAGCCCATAAAAATAGAAACAAAGATGCAGCTGAAGAACCTCAAAATAGAGGACTTCAAGAAGTCTTACAACAGAGGAAACAAAGATGGCACAAGTGTATTGTGTCACAGGGAGAAGTGTTTTAAATGAGACAAAATATCAAATTAATTAATTAAAAGTAATTTTTTATTTCACTTTCATACGAGCTTTCATAACAAACCTCATAAATACACACAAAAAAAAGTAGTAATACATAAATTTAAAAAATCACAAATCAAGACAATACATAAGAATGAATAATGGCCTCTAAAATAAACAGATAAATAAAAACTGATTATTAATAAAATTATAATAATTGTTTAGTGTACATTATTTCACATTGATACTGCCATTGAGGATTTGATTTGATTGGGAATGATTTACCTAACTTCTTCAATCTGAAATTTCCTTTTAGTCTTGTACTGGATATGTTTCAGAACTAATGCATTGTACTTTTCACCAAGAACAGTAAGCTGTGATCTCAAGTTTTCACTTTCACACTGAAATATATGAATAAAATTGTTCTAAAAATATGAAATCAGTAATTTTTATTTTTATAATGGTTTTAATTTTTTAAACAATGTATTTAATTCTTACCAAAATAGACTTTTAACATTTGTTAAAACATAACACCGCAATGAGCCATGATCATAATAAAATCAATAATCTCGTCAATATCAAATAATTTTAACACTATTTTGCCTATCAACTGTATTGACATCCAGTAAAAATTCAATTAAGTAATATAACATTAAACAGAAACTGGTTTCATATAAAAATGGGTAAGATTAATCTTAAGAAAAAAATAGGACATGCAATATTTTCAATTGACACTAGTCATACCAAAATTAAAATGTTATTTTATTAGTTGATCAAATTTTATTTTGTTTTCATTTTCCCTACTCTAGCAGTAGCCAGCTTTCAAATAGCAGTTGACTTCTAAATACTTAAATATTTTACTGAATATTTAATGGTGGACCGTTGCATTATAAAGGAAGGAGATGGTCCGGGGTTGCGGTCATAAAAAGGTTAAATAGTGATAAAACTATTTTATTGAAAGCCAACGTTTCGACCCGACTTTGCAGGTCTTCATCAGGGCTAGAACGGACAAGATACAAAAGATAGAGAATTGTGGAAATTACATAATATTTAGACATAATTTATAAACAATGTGAATAAGCTTATTAGAATTATAAACAGTAAGTACAATACAATATGGACTAAGTAAGCTAAGTAACAAGATCCTAAAATAAAGTAAATAGATGCTAACAATTGTTGTAGTGTAATATAATTGTTGTAGATTCCGAATCTATCCACATTCACATGGAACACAATCCCGTTAATCACATAGTAGACAAAAACTGTATTTCTCTTACATATAGACACATTTTAAGTCTTATAAGGGAAAAATAACATAAATATTCCATTTTATTATTTTCATCTACTCTCAATTTTTATTAATTAATTAATTTAATTGGTCATTATTCTACATATTCCTTCTTTGTATGATCTCTCTTCTATTTTTCTAAATTTACATTTACACTCTACACCAATGTATGACCACCCTATATTTTGTATTTATTTATTTATTTTTTTCTTTTCCCTCTCTATACTTTTAAGTTAGCTCTGCAATGTATGTATGTTAATAAAGTTATTTCTATATTTACATTTTACTCTTTACCAATTTTGGGTGTATTCACTTTGTACTCTGATCTAGAATCATGAAATACCTCTCACATCTCTCAACTCTATTTTACTTGTATATTTATATATTTATAATTTTAATATTTATAGATATAGTATTTTTCCATTATATCCATCCATATCTTCAAAAATTCCTAGGTACTATACATTCCTGGGTTGTTCAATCTTTACTTAGTTAACACATGTTAACTCCCTCTATACCTGCAATCCTTTACTTAGTTAACACATGTTAACCCCCCCCCTATACCTGCAATCCTTACCGCTGCCTTTCGAGTTCTAAGTGAAACTCCTAGAGGAACACACCTGTAAGTCTCTAATCTTATTTTATTTTATTTTATTTATTTATTTATTATTTTTTTTTTTCTCCTGTATTTTTTGTAGAATTATACTCACATTTTCATTTGTTATATATTACACTACAACAATTGTTAGCATCTATTTACTTTATTTTAGGATCTTGTTACTTAGCTTACTTAGTCCATATTGTATTGTACTTACTGTTTATAATTCTAATAAGCTTATTCACATTGTTTATAAGTTATGTCTAAATATTATGTAATTTCCACAATTCTCTATCTTTTGTATCTTGTCCGTTCTAGCCCTGATGAAGACCTGCAAAGTCGGGTCGAAACGTTGGCTTTCAATAAAATAGTTTTATCACTATTTAGCCTTTTTATGACCACAACCCCGGACCATCTCCTTCCTTTAAATATTTTACCAATTTAGGCATCATCAGAAGTGAAAAACACACTCATGCATATCATAGCACAATTTATATCACCAAGCAAATACAAACTAACTAAATAGAGATAGTACATTACTCATTAAAACTACAACATGTATTTATATATTAATATAAGTATAGAATTGTTATAATAATGAGTAAAAGACTAATAACATGTTTTATATATATTAATCAATAACAATAACTAAATAACATGAATTTTATTTTTATAAGTAAGCAAAGGAATTATGAACTTTATGGCTAAATACAAAAATGATTTTGTTTTATATTCATGTAGCCACTTAAAAACAATATTTAAATTTTTTTGCCCATAATGTTACTGCTAAATTGAAAGTAATATTCTGTTATAGATATGGTATTAATTCAATGGCAGTAATAGCAAAGAAACCATGAATACACTATTCATAAAAGGGATGGAAGAAAAACATTGATATTTTATGCATTGAAATATTATATATATCTATATTAATATTTTTTATTTTGGTGTATCCATACATCAATATGAAAATTTGACTTTCAAAAACTGATGTTTAAAAAAGAAATTAAACTAAAAATGTCTACAAGGATAGCCGCCTTATACTGGTTATCACACAAACATGAGATTATTTTTTAAAATTACACTTAAGAAATATTGGTTTATTAATATTATTTTATTTTAGTAATAGTTTTTTGTCTTTAGTTTATAATGAAAGTGTGAATTCGGTTAATAAGTTTCAGTAATTATTAATTTAATTTTGATTTTTCTATGTTAAATTAAATTAAATTTTCTCTGGCTGTTAGCAATATATCTTTTAAATAATAAATGTTAAAATTGTATTGATTTTTATTAATTTATTTAATCTTGATTTTCTTCTATCCTATTTAACTATTCATTTTTATATTTATGCTATTTAATTTATTTTTTGTGTTAATAGTTTTTGAATTGTAATTTCTTGAAACAAGTTTTTATTTTATTTATTGACAAATGTGAACAAATCAATACTTTTTGGTTAATTAAATTAAATTCTAAATACACCATCTTAAAGTAGATTTATTTTTTAGGAATTTTCATGTCTAATAGGGCCGCTGCACAGAGATATGCTGCTCCAGTATGAGTACTGTAACTGCAGCAGTACAGCAGCCGTATTAGGCATTAGGCTTTTATCATCTCATCATAACCTACAAATATTTTATTTACGAAAATTTTCGGGATTGGGGCGTTTTCAACCTGGAGGTCAACAAACTTTGTCTATTTAATTAGGTACTAAAAACTCGCAAATACCCATTTGCTTTCCACTTTAATCGTAAGATAAGTTGAGCACAAAGTCGAGAAAAAATGTGGCCTTCAAAAATATTGAGCAGTTTGGCCTATATAACCTCGTTATTTTGACAATTTGGGGATGTAGGTCACACGAAATATTTTTGAAGGCCACATTTTTTCTCGACTTTGTGCTCAACTTATCTTACGATTAAAGTGGAAAGCAAATGGGTATTTGCGAGTTTTTAGTACCTAATTAAATAGATAAAGTTTGTTGACCTCCAGGTTGAAAACGCCCCAATTCCGAAAATTTTCGTAAATAAAATATTTGTAGGTTATGATGAGATAAAGCAATTTACGAAGTTTCAGCCGGATGTTAATAATTTGATAAAAAGGGGTCTGTCTGTACCGCGGGCTAAATTGCCCAATTTCTAGCAGCAAAGTAGGAAATTTAAGATTTGAGTTTTTTTAAGCAAACACCTTTTTTGTTGAAGCGATAACTTAAAAAAATATTTGATTTAATTATCTAAACATTGCTTCATAGGAAACTAGACAAAATTTACTTTAAACGAAAGTAGGGTTCGTCATTGTTAAAACTATTTAAGGAGGACCATTGGACGTACAAACACAGCTAAGTCCAGTTTAAAACAAATTCATAAATTATTTGTAATTTTTTTTACTTCCTTTTAACTCTACTACATTTACCCCACTTTCAGAAAAACTTCCTCGTTTAATAAGCTATAAGTCCATACCAATGAAGTTGAGGTTTATTTAAAAAAAATGGGATTCACCTACAGCTGTGTAAAAAAATGAAGTGATTTCCTATTCTGACACCTTTAAGTACCCGTGTTTTCTGCAAAAATTACTATATTTAACTGTTATAAAGCTTTTATTTCTTATTTTTTCCGTAATAAACATAATTTCCTAAAAACATATTTATTTTAAAATATATAAAATTTAAAAATAATGATTTTTTAAATACTGTTTGTTTGTTTATGCTTTAAGGCGTAAAACCCCAAGGTCATCAACGCCTGTGAGTCAGTTATGTTTGTAAACTCTTTAGAGGAGAAACAGAAAAAAAAATGAACAATCAAAAATTAATAATAGATAGATATAGTGGTATATGAAAAAGATATTTAAAAACGTATAAAAATGAAATATATTAAAATAGATACAAAAAAAGAACAATAAAATACAAATTATATCTATTTTTATATTTTATTTAATAGTCTATGGATTTTAAGAAATTTTATCACGGTTCCTATGTTTGATTCGTCGTTGTTTAATACTACTGATATATCCGGTTTTAGAGATAATCGATTTAGGCTTGAAGTATAATAAGTGCATTCTTGGAAAATATGGTTGACTGTGAGAAGACTATTGCAATGCTGAGAATTTGGTGGTGGCTGCTTAGTGATAAGATGTACATGGGTTAGGTTCGTGTGTCCTATTCTTAATCTGGCCACAGCGACTTCCTCTCTACGATTAGGGCAGTTTGATGTGATCCAGGGCTTAACTGATTTTTAACAACTTTTAATTTGCTAGGTAGGCTTTCATTCCACATAGACTGCCAACTATCCAATATTTCTTTTTTCAGAGGAAAACTCATTTCTGGAGGGGTCAGGATAGGAGTACCTCGGTCTGGAAGCGCGAGTGCCTGTTTAGCTGCCGCATCCGCAAGCTCATTACCAACTATACCCACGTGATTTGGAACCCATATAAAACAAACCGATTTACCAAAATTTTCCAGAGTGTGAAGATATTTGTGTATTTTATGGATAACCGGATGTTTTGAGTACATATCATTTAAACCCTTTAATGAACTCAAGGAGTCGGTTATCAAAACTATCGAAGCTGGAGTTATTGACATGCAGAAGTGGAGGGCTGAAGTTCCGTTGTGTATATGCTGTTCAGTCTATGTAATTTTATTTTGTGCGTGGAGTTATGGGTAACAAACGAACAAGCCGTAGCATCATCGTATTTCGAACCATCAGTGTAAATTAAAAATGGATCCGGAATATTTTGTAGTAGCCGGGAAAATTCGGTTTTGTACTCGTAGTGTGAGGTATTTTTTTGAGTAATCGAGAGAGACGGAGCATCATTTTTGGGGGTTTGTGGATCCAAGGTGGGTTTTGGTTTTCTATATTGAATAAAGGTAAGTTCTTAAGGGATTCAGCTGCTGAATAAATTCTTTCTGACAATGGGAGTGTGGAATTTGTTTTGTTTCTAAAAGCGTTTGAAAATTTAGGTTTAAAAATGTAGTTGTGAGTGGGATGTTTGTTTTGGGGAAGCAGCCTTGAAATGTAGTTAACGGCCAGTTTTTTCCTTCCAAATAAAAGAGGGGGTATTCCGGCCTCAGAGCAGAGACTAAGGATGGGACTTGTTCGAAATGCGCCAGTTGCTATCCTAATGCCTGTATGGCGAACTGTATCGAGTTTGTTTAGGATCCGATAGCGAGCGGACCCATATATAAAACACCCATAGTCTAATTTCGAACATACCAGAGCTTGATACAGTTTTATTAACGTAAGTCTGTCTGAGCCCCAGGAAGTGCCGCTTAGATATCGCAAGATAGTTATTCTTTTTGTAGTGGCTGTCTTTAGGGCAGAAATGTGTGGTTCCCAAGTTAGTCTTCGGTCAAAGATCATTACTCAAGAATCTATGTTGGTTCGAGTACGGGATTATGGAATTTCCGAGGTAGATTTCGGGTGAGTTAGGGGTGTTTCTCTTTCGACTGAAATGCTTGCACTTAGTTTTTGCGGAAGAAAATTGGAGACCAATGGAAAGAGACCAGGTTTTGATTCTATTAACAGCGTCCTGTAGTTTGTTTTGTATAGTGTCAATGTTGCCAGATCGGCAGAGAATGGCTAGATCGTCCGCGAATAGAAGCGGTTTAACACCTCTTGGCAAGTTAAGGCCCAAGTCATTTATCGCCAGACAGAACAGAGTTGGGCTCAGGACACAACCTTGAGGGACACCGTTGAACTGATGGTGGTTCTCGGATAATTCTCCTCCTATCTGAACTCTAAAGCGTCGGTGCGTTAGAAATTGTTTAACATAATTGTACATTCGGCCTCTAATTCCTACAGATGATAATTTATTGAGGATAATGTAGTGATTTATATTATCAAAAGCTTTTTTCATATCGAAAAATATGGCTATTGTCTGTTGTGCGTTGATAAAAGTATACTGAGTTTCGGCTTCTAATGCAACCAAATGATCCAATGTGCATCGACCCTTACGGAATCCCGACTGAAAGGGTTGAATTAAATTGTTGTTCTCTATTATCCACATTAATCTTTTATTAATCATCCGCTCCATTAATTTACTTAAGCAGCTTGTGAGAAATATAGGGCGATAGCTGGTTGGTAACTGTTTATCATTTTCGCTTTTGAGGATTGGAATGACCACTGAATCACGCCATTTATTCGGGAACTGTCCAGTGGACCAGACATGATTATAATAACCGAGTAACCATTCCAGTGTATTACCTGGGAGGTTCTTTATCATGTCATAGTGGACCAGGTCAGGACCAGGGGTTGAGCCTTTAACAGTTCTTAATATGTTTTTGAGTTCCCACATTGAAAATGGGAGGTTGTAACATAATAATTCATCATCAATTGTCCTCTCAGAGTCAGTGTATTCCGAGCTTGTATTATTTCTTCCGGAGCTATATATTTCAGAAAAAAAAGTTGCAAATGTGTTTGAGACTGATAGAGGATTGTTAGACAGTCGTCCATTGACCAAAATAGTATAGCGAGAGGAATATGAGGTTTTAGTGAATTTACGGATTTTGTTCCAAACGTCAGTTGATGTGGCTGAGGAATTAATGGAGCTTATAAATTTTTTCCAGGATTCGGTCTTAGACTGATTAATTATTTTTCTACATATAGCACGCTGTCTTTTATATTCCATTAAATTTATATGTATTTCGAAGCTTGAGACGTATAACAGATCTTCAGGAAAATAAATTGAGTTATCGTAGTGCAAAGTAGTTTGTGAAATTATATTGAATTTAATTTGATTTGCGAAGTGAATAGAATTGTTATATGTGCATATATGAGTAAAACAACAAAATTTTATAGTATAAGTTTTTAAAAAAAGAAATATTTGAGATAGAAGAAAGTAGAGGCTTCAGAGGTAATAAAAAATTAAATAGTGAACAATAATATACATTTTCATAATTGGTAATTGGTTGACTGTCGTGGATAATGAAGAGAAGAATAGTTGGGGTGCTCAGTCAAAAAAGGAAGGCAAAAAATAAATTATAATATTTATTTTTTACATATGCCGACGTTTCGACCTGAAGTTCAGGCCTTCATCAGGGCTAAGAAAATAACCAGATAACAAGGTATGAGAAACATAAGTAATGATGGTAAAAAAGATAATAAAAATGAGAAAAAAAAATAAATAAAATAATTAGAAAAATAAAATAGATAGATATAAAGTAAAATGAAATTGTTAGAATAATGACTAAGAACTAAGAGAAAATAATAAAAACTGTTACATAGTGTGGAATGATGAAGTAGGCATAATCAAAAAGGGGTGACAAAAGTGTTACATTGGGAATCTTAGAATAAAATGTAAAAACATAAAAAAGAAATATAAAGTTATATAAGAAATGAAAATAAAATAAATAGTAAAATTAAAACAATGAGAATGGAGTAGTTAGATAGAAAATTGAGATATTGTAAAGTCTATCTAGATGTACAGACAATGTATAATATAATAAAGAGTTAACAACAGAGAAAAGGAATGAAAGGAAGGAGGGAAGAAATTGAGAAAGCTGAAATAAGAAAGAAATAAAAGAAGTACTACCTTTCTCCTTAAGTGTCAAGGGGAGAATAAAGTCGTTACAAGGGAGGGGGGGAGAGAAGAGATGTGAAGGTGGCGTCATCTCTAACGGTTATCAGACGAAGTTTGAACTAAACGCTAGAAGCCTAAATAGGTACGAGAGATATATTATTTAGAAAAATTATGGAATATTGAACGAAAGTTAATAGAAAGTGAAAGAAAAATAACTATTGAGTAATAAGGAAGAAAAATTGAAATAAAAATATATCATATATACATAAATATATATATATACACACACATACATACATATACATACACGCATATATATATATATATATATATTATATATATATATTATAATAATATTATATATATAATATATATATATAATATATATATATAAAAGGGAGTTGTCAGCAAAAAGGATAGGAATATAACTATGGATGTTTTAATAAATTCAGAATTTGGGAATAGGCTAAAGAAAAGTTGTGTTTGTCAGATTTAAGATTCACTGTCTTTGGTTGAAGCTGGATGTGGAGGGTTTCAGAAATGAGTCGTTTGTCATGGTTGAGAACTGTGGCAAGGATGGATGTTTTGTCGAAATCAAATGAATGATTGAGGGAGAGAGAATGTTCGGATAATTTGGAAGCGGTAAAATTACGAGAGGATACAGAATATTTATGTTGGGTTATGCGGTCTTTTAGGAGATTTTTGGTTACACCAATATAGGATGAAAAACAATTGGGGGTAGAACATGGAATACGGTAAACGATATGAGAGCGGTGTGAGAGAGGAACCGGATCTTTTAGGGATGTGTATAGTTTTGAGAGAGTGTTGTGAGATTTGAATGCAAGTCGTAAGTTAGGGTTAGTAGATCGTAAAACTTTGTTGATGTTGTCTGAAAGGTTAGGAATATAAGGTAGAGATCTGTATATAGGGGCTGAAATGGGCTGTGGAGAATTAGTGGAAGTTGAGATTAAGGAAGAGCGATTATTGTGGTCTGTTATAAGTTTGTTAATGACATGGAGAGGAAAATTATTGTTTGACAGGATCTGTTTTATGCGTTTGGTATTGGTAACATGAAATTGGGGATCAGAGAGGGAGAGACTACGGTGGATGAGATTTTTCGCAACGTTAATTTTTTGGTGGTAGGGATGTTTAGAATGGAAATTTAGGAATCTGCCAGTGTAAGTTGGTTTAGTGTACCAGTCTATGGATATGGTGTTATTGGAATTTAATGATTAGAAGGTCGTGAAAAGGGAGAGAATTATTGAGTTCGCGTTGTACTGTAAAATTGAGGCGGGGGTGGTAAAAGTTAAAATGTGATAGAATATCACGAATTTTATTTGGATTGATGATTAGGAGGAGTTCGTCTACGTATTTCCGAATAAAGATGATAATCCCAATAACACCATATCCACAGACTGGTACACTAAACCAACTTACACTGGCAGACTCCTAAATTTCCATTCTAAACATCCCTACCACCAAAAAATTAACGTTCTCATACCTTGTTATCTGGTTATTTTCTTAGCCCTGATGAAGGCCTGAATTTCAGGTCGAAACGTCGGCATATGTAAAAAATAAATATTATAATTTATTTTTTGCCTTCCTTTTTTGACTGAGCACCCCAACTATTCTTCTCTTCAATATACATTTTCGTATTGGTCTAGCAATAATAGTAAGCTAGCTTCGTTGATTGTGATTTCAGAGATACCTATGGTAATGGCGAGAATAACGGTATTATAGATAAACACAGGGTCGTATGTACGTAGACAAATATCTACACACATATATACATATACACATATAAGCATAATCACATATATACTTTCGTATATACGTAAAAATACAAAAGTAAACACGTATACATGAACAAAGTTTAAGCCTACATAAATAAATATATATGTACAGGAACGTATAACAAAGTCATTCACATATGCATACACGCATCTATCAATATTCAAATAATAGAAATAAACGCATGCCATGTAGATAAATAGGTTAGTGAACATAGAGTGTTTCTTTATAATAGAAAAATTAGGTCTATTTTTGTAGTAATAGAATAAGAATAACGCAGGATGTTTGTTTATGATTGCGGCAGTGAGGGCTCTATAGGTGTTTATTGTTATGTCTGGCAGTAATAAGTAAATGCTTCGAGCGTTGTAAATAGCATTGCTTTTATTTTTATTGCTGTAGTAGTGATATACATATTTATCACAATGAAAATACTTATATTTCCAATTTAAAATATATATTAGGGCACGGATAGACATTATACAGGTTTGTTTTGTTGAAGATATAAAAAGTACAGGTTGAAGATATAAAGAATAAAAATAAAAATTTGTAATCGTATACTGTTAGTGTTTCGTAAGTTATTAGGTTTTCTTTTTATTACGATTGCCCTGTTTTTTGTTATGTACGATGGTAAACTCTCCTTCCGGATCGATATCTGAGTTTTGGTCAGAACCTACGATCGCAAATGCGGCTTCTGATGTTTTTTAAAAGAGAGGGGAGAGGATCTGCCCGACTCCTAGAATTTGATCTGGACCTTCGAGGAGCTTTTGGAGCCGCTAGGGAGGCGGCTGGCGGCGGAAGAAGGGGGGTGGCCGGTGACGGCGGCAGGGAGACGGCCAAAGGTGGGGGGGGAAGGGGCCGGAGGTGGGATCACAGGAATGTTAGGGAGGGGGATTAGTGGTGGGGGTAGGGGGGGTAGGATTTGTTCTTGTTTGAGTATTTCTAGTATTAGCTGAGTAAGTGGTATTAAATATGTTTTCTCCAAAGTTAAACAATGAATTTGTTTGAATGCCAATGTCTTTCTTTTCGATAGTCTTAGGATTTTGTTTTGTAATTTCAGCAAAAGATCTAGTAAACTGGGTTGGATTCTGTTCTTTATAATTTTTTTTTGCTTCGTTTAAAGATATTTTATTTATGGTTTGGATAGTTTTTATTTCTTTTTGCATAATAAAAATTGGACATCGACGATCTAATGAGTTGTGATTTATGGGCACAATTACTACAGCGGGTTGGGCGCGTACATCTCACGTTATCTTCATGTTTTGGTTCCCCACATTTAATGCATTTACTTTGTTGTTTGCAGACATTCGAAGCGTGTCCAAAGTTTAGGCAGCCAAAACAGCGAAGGGGATTAGGAATATAAGCTTGCACTTTAACCGTATGGAATCCTATCTTTATTGTTTCCGGAATTCTCGGTGTAGGAAAGGTCACGATATAAGAATTTGTCAATATCTCATTTCCATTTTTTTTTTTTTTTTTTTATGCGTAATATGTCTTTTATCACTGAAGACAATTCATTTTTAATTTCGTCTATCTCTAGAAATTGGAGATCGTAACATCGAATCACTCCTTTACTGTAATTTAAGGTATTGTGGGGGGAAACCTGTACAGGAAACTGGCCACCAAAATTTTAACATTTCAATAGTTCTTCTGATTGTTTTCTGTTTTTTGTTTCAATAAGTAATGTACCATTTCTCAGTTTTTTTACATTCTTAAAGTCTCCTACTAAACCCGAAAGAAACTTATTTACTAAGAACGGGGATACTTTTTCAAAATTTTGATCATCTGATCTTTCTATTATTAAGAACGATGGGCTAATTGGGATCGCACCATCCGTATTTTCGGCTTCAAATTTAAGACGACCCCGAGGTCGTTTTCGTTTAACCTTTGGGCTATTTAAATCTATGGGATCCCCCATAGAAATATAAAATAAAACGTAATAAAAGAAATTAATTAATAAAGAGAAAAAGAAGAAGAAAAAAAAATGATAAAATGAAATAAAATAAATATATCCTTATAGTTTATATTAAAAAAAAAATATATATATATATATCCTTATAGTAAATAACAAATAATAAGTGAAAAGTTATAAAAAAGAAATTAATAAATCTTATCTGTGAGCGACTATAGAAACACGTCTTCTCTCTTCGGATGCTAACACTGAACTGTTTTTTAAATACTTTTCACGTAAAATGGTTATGAAATTATGTTTTTCTCCCAGTTTTTCGTCATTGAAATTGATTTGTATTTATCAGTGACAAACTTAATGTTTCTTACTATACAAAAATATTTCGTGTGACCTACATCCCCAAATTGTCAAAATAACAAGGTTATATAGGCCAAACTGCTCAATATTTTTGAAGGCCACCTTTTTTCTCAACTTTGTGCTCAAGTTATCTCAGGATTAAAGTAGAAAGAAAATGGGTATTTACGCGTTTTTAGTACCTAATTAAATAGACAAAGTTTGCTGACCTCCAGATTGAAAACGCCCCAATTCCAAGAATTTTCGTAAATAAAATGTAAGTAGATTACGATGTGATGAAGTTATCACGACGTTTCAGCCGGATGTTAATAATTTGATCAAAAGAGGCTTGTATCACGGACTAATTGTTTATATAAACTTTTTTGTAGATCTTGATATCTGCTATCAACCTTTTAAATATTTCCCTCTACTTACAGGACACCATGATTATATGTAACTTAAGTGTTATAATTTCGCTTATCCCATATAAAACTATAGGACTTTCTCACGGTTAGAAACAGCTCCAGGGAACACAAGCCAGGCTGTGTTAACTGTTGCTAGTGGACTGTTAACCCTAGCATCTACCTTTCTAGAATTAGACTCCACTTTCCTATATATCCTTTAGAAAATATTGTAATTTGTTCTCAGTCCATCTAGAGCCCTTCTCCACGCCACTCTTCTTTCTGACATTGTTATTTAAACTTTTTATGTTTTATTTACTTGTAAATTTGTAAAATAAACAATAAAATAGTCTCAGCTTCTATATTGAAGATAAATTGATATATATAAATATATATATATATATATATATATATATATATTTATAATATATATATATATATATAATATATATATGGGCTAGGGTAGCCGTGCGGGCTAATAGGCGCTTGCAATAGGTTTTAAAGTTAAGCAACGCCGAGCGTGATTACCACTTGGATGGGTGACGATTTGGGTAACCGTCCACCAGGAAAAGCCACGCTGCCCGAGACCCCCCACGGGGATGTGAGGCCCGGCAGTCTACTGGAGGCAACTCACACCGACCGGGCGTAGGACTGATGACCCTACCCCCATGTACTTAAATCGGGAATCGTCTAGGAGACCACATCTCGCGGTCAAAGATCTTAATGGTCTATAGCGCCAATTGAAAAAAAAAAATAATTAAAAAAAAAATATATATATATGTAATATATATGATGTTGCCATTATCTCTAAAACCCAAGCAGCATTATCAGGAGTTCGAAGAAGCAGCGGCTAAACTGGGCCTTAGAGTTAACGAAAATAAGACGGTATATGAAAAATTCAAAAACGGAAAAGGAAATGACTACAGAAATAGCTTTAAGGGATCACAACATTAGGTCTATTAGCCAGTTCAAGTACCTTGGAAGCCTGGTCATATGCAATAATAAAGTAGAGAGTGAAATAAACGCCAGAATCGCAGCAGGAAATAGATGCTATTTCCCACTGCGAAGAGACTTGAAGTTCAGATCACTCTAAAAGAATCAAAATTCTCATATAAAAAACCATAGTATGACCAGTGGTTATGTATGGGTGTGAGACTTGGACCCTAACCAAAAACTCAGAACGCATGCTCAACTCTTGGGGAGGAAAGTATTGAGAAGAATATGGGGCGGAATCTTTGAGAATGGAATTTAGAGAAGAAGAAAGAATGAGGAGCTGCGAGAACTCTATGATGAACCTGATATTGTAGCATTGATAAAAAGAGCCAGAATCAGATGGTTGAGTCATGTGGAAAGAATGCTAGACCAAAGAATGCCAAAGAAGATGCTGCATGAGAAGCCGGATGGCAAAAGAAGCAGAGGGCGCCCTCGGATCAGATGGCTGGAGGATGTTGAGGACGATCTGAGGCTGCTGGGCGTTCGAAGATGGAGGGAAGTAGCACAAGACCGTGGAGATTGGTTGGCTGTAGTAGAGGAGGCCCGGGTTCTTGCAGGACCGTAGCGCCATTATAATAATAATAATAATTATACATATATATATATATATATATATATATATATATATGTGTATAATTATTATTATTATTATAATTATTATTATTATATATATATATATATATATATAAACAGTCGGTCAAAAGTATTGCAACACCCATAATTCTTGAGATTTTATTGGTTTTTGCCTTAATCCATACTTTGTGTATATTTATATTAATATTATTTATAAAATAAGATACATTAGAACTTAGACACATCATTGTTATTCACTGTTTACCAACAAACGATAGAATTTTAATTTATTCATTTCAACCCATGTTTATCTTTCATTTGCCTCAAGTCTGCTCTCTCTTTTCTCTTTAGTCTAGTTATAAAAACTAATTTTATTCACAATGAATTGTTTGAGCCACGATGATTCGGTCAGAATCATCGCTCTCTCTGAAGAAGGCAAATCATTGCGTTATATCGCTAATCGCTCTGGGATTCACTATTCTTCCGTTTCAAGGGCCATAAAAAGGTACAGAAAAAGTGGTAGTCATTCGAAGTGACCAACGTCAGAGCGTAATACTACTCCCATAGATGACCGCTTGATCAAAATGCACGCACTTCGGAAGCGTAATTCTACAGCTTCTTCCATTAAAAACTTGATCGCTGGTGTTCGAGGGATATCAATCTCTGAGTCAACGGTCATTAGAAGACTAAGAGAGTCAAACCTCAGCTTATGAAGGCCAGTGAATGGTCCTATCCTCACCGTAGAACACCGCGTAAAGAGATTGAGATTTGCGAGAGAACACTAATCTTGGACTGCGGAGGAATGGAAAAAAGTTGGATTCACTGATGAGATGAGAGTGGCCCTTAACAGACCAGATGACCGTGAAAGAGTTTGGAGAAGAAGCCTGGAGAACGGTATAGTAAGTGCTGCATGTTAGAAACTGAGCCATTTGGGAGGGGGTGGGGAGGGGTTTTATCATGTTCTGGGGCGGCATATTTTGGTAGGCGCGTACCGAGTTAGTGTTAATCCAAGGAGGGGCCTTGAATGCTTTCAGATATGTAGAAATGATTTTCCAAGATCATATTGTGCCTTTTATGCCGTCCCTACTAATGAATAGAGCCTATGCTCTGAATAGTTGCTCATGGATGATAATGCCCGTCCTCACATGACAAGATGTGTTTCTGACTACCTGAACACCACAAATATCCTGGGTTCATGACCGAACTATTTGAAGGTTTTTTTTCCATGGTTTCCAGCATTGGTGGCACCTTAATATTTTCTCTGATCCATTCGTTTCGAATACAATCTCTTCTAGTTCAGCCAGCTACTCTTCTCAGATATTTCATTTCGGCAGCGGTAAGTCTACTTTTGTGCCTATCTAGAAGGACTCACCTCTCACTACCGTACAGTAGGGTTGGAAGGTAAAGTGTATGGTATATATGGATCTTAGTTATATTTTCCACCTGTTGTTTTCCTAAGATCGTGTTGCAGATCTGATAATAGATGCCATTTGCTTTTTTGATCCTGTTTGATATCTCTTGTTCTATTTTTCCATTTCTACCAACAACTGTACCTAGGTATGTACATTCCTCTACCAACTCCAGATTCTTACTCCTACATTTTATTTGTATGTCTTCGATTTCTAGACCTATCTGTACAATCTTACTTTTTGCTTCATTTATGATCATACCTTTTCTCTCAAGTTCAGCTTCCCATTCCACAATCGCTTGCTGTAATTTTGCGGATGAGTCTGTCATGAGGACAACATCATCTGCGTAAACGTGGGCTTGGGCTAGAATTGTTCTCATATTCCATCTTCCTATAATTATTCTTCCAGTCCTACGTTTAGAGATTTTCATAATCTCATCCATAAACACAATATATAGTAGGGGGCTGAGACTGTCGCCTTGTTTGACCCCTTTGTCCATATTAAAGCTGTTTGATTCCTTCCCATTGATCCTTACTACACCCTTAGAATCTTTATATGTCGATTTTATTACTCGGATAAAGTCAGTTTCCATATTTCTTCTCTTGGCACCGAATCAAAAGCTGCTTTTATATCTAAAAAGGCCAAATGCATATTTTTGTCACGTTCCCACGCTTTTTCTACAATTGTCCTTAGAGCAAAGGTGTGGTCTTGGGTTTGTCTTGATTGTCTGAAAACTGCCTATTCTCTTTCCATTTGATTTTCCACAATCTTCTCTCAAGAATCGATGTATACAGTTTGTATACAACCTGAGACAAACAGATAGGCCTGTAGTTTTGGCATTCGCTCTGACTCCCTTTCTTGAATATGGGTATAATTATATTGTATTCCCAATCCTTTGGTATCCTTTTCTCTTCGTAAACTTTTTGAAATAGAGCTTGAAGTACCCCTATTATACTTTTCCCTCCATTTTTTATGAATTCAGGAACAATGCCATCTCTCCCTGGTGCTTTTCTTGTCTTGAGTCTTTCTACAGCTGGTTCCACTTCTTCTTTCCACACAATCCCACAATGTTCAAGGTGTCGCTCGGCATCTTCTTCTTCCTCTCCTACTCTTCTAGTTTCTTCAAAGACATGGAAATAGTGCTGCCTCCATCTTCCAAGAATATCCGCATCATTAGGTAAGATTTTGCCGGATATGTATTTTATATTTCTCATAGGTTTGTATTTTTTGCCTTTTATTGCTTTGATGTTTTTCCAGAAAAATCTGGTATTTTCTTTATAGTCTTTCTGAAGATTTTGGTCAAATTATTTTCAACTTTTTCCTTTCACTGTTCGCACTACTAATTTTGTTTCATTTCTTCTTCGAACATATACTTCCCAACTTGCATCACATTTGTTTCTATTGTATTCTTTCCATGCCTGTTTCTTCCTTTGAACTGATGTCTTTACTCGGTCGTACCACCAATCAGTTCGCTTACATTTTTTTTTTTTTTAATCCCCCTTCCCGGCATTTTTGCCATATGGGGTTTCAGCAGTGCGTCAATACGTTGGGAATACGTACCGCTACTGCTGCTAATACTCTTAATAATAATACTCTTTATTTTATTTTATTTTTACTGCGGTGCGGCCCGTTCGCTTACCACCTGATGAGTAACTCTTTATGCCACATACTGAAGTTGCAGTCTGCAGGATATGCCTTTTTATTTCTGCCCATATGCTATCCACCTTCCCTTCCATGTCAATACTTTAATAATTTTTGTTCCAACTCTTGGCCGTATTTGCATTGAGTTTCAATCATGAGAAGTCGAGTTTCTTTTATGTTCTTATATTTCTTACGGGGGTTTTTCCTGGACTGAATAATTTGGGTTTCAGCAACTAATAGAATGGGGAAATCCCCAGAAGTTCAGATCCTATTTTAGCTCCTCTTATTACCTTTACACCGGTAAAAAATCTTCTTGTTTGTCTATTATAGACAAAATAGTCTATGATGCTATTTGCATTTCTTCCATGGGTGGTAAATGTAATTTTGTGAACTTTTTTATGAGTGAAGAATGAATTTCCTGATAGTAGATCATGATCAATACAGAAGTTAATAAGACGTTGACCATTGGTATTTTTAATTGTTTCTCCTCCATGTCTACCTATCACTCCATGAGCTCTGTTGTAATCACATCCTGTTCTAACATTGAAGTCGCCCATAAGTATAACATGTCTTATGTTATTTTGGGCTTTCATTACCTCAGTTGCAAGGACAGTATAGAATTATTCCTTTAATTAATCTATATGTGTGACATTATTATGTAACTACAACCAGAAGCAGTTTAAATCAAGGGGAGACCTCAGTCTAGCTATTATTTAAACTTTAACCTAAAAGCAGCCATTAAGAAATTCAGGATTAAGACATCCCACTCTATTTTCGACAAATCGGCTATGCTTTTAGACTTTTCTGATGATCTGAATATTCCCAGGTAATTATTAAGAAACATCTCAAAGTCGATCCGGCATTGGAAAATCATGAAATGGACTCTTCAAATAAAAAATAAATAGCAACTGGATAGAAAACGGAATCTGTAATAGAACCCCATATTAAATCCATACATTTTTTAAAAATTGAATTAATAACTTATTTTGAAACTACAGTAATTGCATGAAACGATCAATGAAATATACAGTAGAATCATGAAATTTAACTGCTGTTCGTTTGGGATCCTAAACTATCTATGAAGTTAGCTGATTTTGAGAATTATGTGGATCAAAGAGTACAAAATCCTGATTTGCCCTATTTGTCCTTAAATGCTATTTGTGGAGTTAACACTAGTTACAAGTCAATAAACAGGCCCTTTCCTGTCCATAAATGGGAAATCATCAGAAATCATTTATATATAAATGAAAAATAGATGGAATGAAGTAGCAAAGAACAAATCAGGAATTATACATTCTGTGGCAAAAAACCTAACAACCAAGCTGAGATTTCTTGGACACATAGTAAGATCACTTAAAATGGGATGATGATAAACCAAAAAAATTCAATTTTTGCAGTCATGTCATTCCCAAAAAAAAACGGACCAGTGAACATAAAAATTTGCATATCAGGAGCCTGCATCCAAACTATGAAAATGGCAGCTTTGGACAGAGAAACTAGCAAAAGAAAAACAATGAAGACCTTGACTCAAAGATGAGCTGTTGAGTCAATGAATGATAACAAAACACAATTTATTGCTGAATAGTCTCTCCCAATCTCCTATAAATATAAGTTTTCTGGGCAAATGGAGAGGAAAAATTATAAAGTGTAAAAGATGATTCGTTAATGCATTTGAAATATGGAACAGAAAAAAATATTTAATAATTACAGATTTAAATTTTTAAATTATACGAGGATGGAAGATTATTAAGAACAAAAAAGTACATGGAGTTTCTAAAGTAACTGATTTATAATTAACTTATATACCTGTAATTTTTTAACTTCTTCTGCCCAAGCAAGTTCATTACAAGTTTCTAACATGCTAGACAATTTCTTAGGAGAACCAAAACTAGCTAATTCACTGAGCAATAAGGAAGGAGGTGTTGAATCAGCACTAAAAAAATAATAAAATTGCAATAATTATAACAGTAGCAAACATTAAATAATGAATTTCAATAAAATGTATACATGCCCCATACTGTGGGATGGTTCTTTTGTAAAAGAACTGGATAAATTTTCTTTAGAAGAAATGTCAAGACTTTCTGTTTCATGACCTTCTCTTATACACTTGGATATTTCACTGAAATTAAATATAAGATCTTCATCAACTCAAAAACAACATTAAAATAATTATTTGATAATAAAAATACAATATCTGAAAATTCTTTACATGTTTTTGCTTCCTCATGCCAATTGTAGGGAAGTTGAGTTTGAGTTTTCTTTAAAATACCCCTCCATATAACAAACTGTTTACTTTTACTTGATTATTCATTTGTATGAATGTCAACGCGTATTAATCCTCTTCCAAACGATAATGTTTGTTAATGTCTATAGCATTTCGCTACTTATAAATAATTCAGTCTTTACTAAGATGCCAACGTGATATTTTCGTATAATTTTGTTTTACGAGTTTAAACTCGGCCAGAATGGGGCCCAGAAAGCCAGAAACATCAATCAAGTCTGGAGCAAGAGCAGCATTAATGAGTGCACTGTTCAACGGTAGTTCAAAAAACTTCGGGAGGGAGACTTCAGTCTTGAAAACAAAGAAGGTCGTGGAAGGACTTCCTCTCTTAATGAGGGTGTTCTGCGGGCTTTGGTGAAAGAAAACCCGAGAACAACTGTTCGAGAACTTGCAGTAACCTTAGCCTTAGCAAATCGACAGTCGATGACCACCTCAAGGCGATTGGAAAACGACCGCAAAAAAAAAAACAGTATTATGAAGATTTTGCTACACTTCTTAGCCGAAAAAAAAACGACCCTTTTCTGTCCAGAATTGTTACTTGTGAAATGAAATGAAATTAAAATAGATTTTTATTATCCCGGGACTGTTGACCCTTTAGGATAAATTATAGATACAGAGGAAATACTTGTGTGGCCATACAATTAAATTAAATATTTACAATTCTCATTAAAATTAAAATATTGGAAGAAAAATGAAACAAAAACACTAAATGCATATATAATACGCATATAAGATATATATAATACAAACATGTGAAAATAAATTAACATAAGTAAACAAAATCATTTCTGGGGGATCTTAAAAAGTTCTCTTATCTACCTTTCATAATCAATCAGGTTAGGAAAGAAGTAGGTGCTTAAAAAGGAGAGACTTCAATGAGGAAACTGATTGCGCATGTATCGGGAGGGATGGTAATCCAGATCGAGACGGCTTGAATTATAAAGGATTTGTCAAACGCAGCAGTTCGGCGAGGAGGTGGATAGAGGTCAGAAGTACGGGATCTAGTGTGACGGGATTGAATGAAATATTTAAATTGTAGGCTGTAAAAAATATAGGAAGGTCCCTGAGCTCTGATGGCTTGGTATAGAAAGGTAGCAAGGAAGTACAGACGGCGGTTGGATGTATAGAGCAACTTCATCTTGGTGTAATACTGGGTTCTATGTGTATCACTTGAGATTCCGAAAACAAATATTGCGCAGTTCATTAGGCGTTTAAGTTTGACCTCAAATTCTCCCGAGAGTACGCTGTACACCAGACAACCATAGTCGAAGTGGGGGAACACAAGGGAGGAAAATAGGAGTTGTCGGGATTTATATGGAAGTAGATAGCGGAGACGGTTAAACTGTTTCAGGGTAGAGATAGTACGACGGGAAATTTGTGAGATGTGTGGTTTCCAGGAGAGGGTTTGATCAAAGGTAACACCAAGGTGTTTTACGGAAGTATGGAATGAGATAGGTGAGTTGTTCAGGAAATGATTGAGGAGTGTCGGTAAGGATTTGAGGAGTGAGGGAGTTCCAATCAGGATGGTTGTCTTCTTCTCGGAGTTTAAAGTAATTCTATTGTGGTTTGCCCAGGCACAAATTCCGTTTATATCTTCCTATAATTTTTGGATGGCTTCAGAGGATGCGGTCGGATTGAAGGAGAGGAAAATCTGGACATCATCGGCATACAGATTTTATTGACAGTGAAGGATAGAGGATGGAAGGTCATTGATGTAGATGGAAAAAAGGGTGGGAGATAAGGAGGAACTTTGTGGGACAGCTCTGCACAAGGGTAAAGATTCTGATGGGGGGTTATTGGGGACTACAACATATTGGGAGCGGCCGGTAAGGAAGGATTGGAACCAATTAAGAGTACTAGTTAAAAAGGAGATATTTTAAAGCTTGGTTAGGGAAATTTTGAGGTCTACTGAGTCAAAGGCTTTGGAGAAGTCAAGAAGAATTAGAATGGTGGGTTTCTGCTGGTCCATGGCTGTATGAATGTCTTAGAAAATTTTGATGAGAGCAGATTGAGTGGAGTAGCTTATTCTGTTCTAAAAAGTCGGATAACTGGGTTTGAACTAGTCGCTCTAAAGGTTTGGAAAGGTTTGAGAGGAGAGAAATAGGACAGAAATCATTTAGAGTTGATGGATTGGAAGTCTTCTTCATAGGGAGAACTAGTGCGGTTTTCCAGGATGTAGGGAAGGTAGCGTTTCGTAGTGAGTAATTGTAGATATGATAAAGGACTGGAAGGATGGATGGTAGTGAGGCTTTGATCAGTCTGACTGGGATGTTATCGGGTCCTTAATCATTGGTTTGTGATTTCTGAATGGAGTTGAGGAGGTCATCAGGTGTAATATGTGATGAAAAGTAGATACTTTACGATAACAGTAGACATTCAGGACAGTGGACGACAAAAGAGAAGCAGCAGAAAAAAGGTTATTGTTTGGTGGGCTTCATTTGTTTTGATACACTACAACTTCTTAAATCCTGGAGAAACCATCAATACCGAATAGTATTGTAACCAAATGAATATAATGCATCAGAAATTGGCAATAATGAAGCCATCTTTGGTTAATCGGAAGGGACCCATTTTGTTATATCACTACGCCCGGCCATATGTTTCACGTGTGATGTCACAAAAACTATTGGAACTTGGTTATGAAACTCTCTACCATCCGCCCTGTTCTCCGGACCTTTCGCTTATGGATTATCATTTTTTCGGACACCTGGATTACTACATACGTGACAAAAAATTTAATGGACAAAGGGAATTAGAAAATTGCATTTTTTGGAGTTTATCAATTCTACAGATGGGAAATTCTATACCAAGGGAATGAAAAAGTTGCCAACACTTGGGCAGAAATGTATTGATAGTAGTGAAGACTATTTTAATAATACAGAAAGATAGAAATGTGGGCTAATGGGTTTCCCGTTACCTCCCTCAAGTTACTGGCCTAATATTCTTTAATTCAGCCGCCATTTTTTAATGCAGTGGCTCTGGAATGGCAGACAAAGTCCATTTTACTCAGCATAACATACACTTTAGTAATTTACATTCAAATCTTCGCCTGCGATCAGGTCGATTTTTGGGCCCTGGCCCCTGGGCTATGAGAAGTTGTACAATTAGGTAGTCGCTTTGGCTCCTTACATTAATATATTGAACAAGGGCCAATGAAGTACAGTTAGGATACTGTATATCTGTAGTGGATGATGTAAACATGTCCTCAAATTCAATCGAACTGCCACTGAATTGTTTGGGAAGTAACCTCTTAGGATATGAGTAGTAGGGGCTGTATGTGAATAGATGTGACAACTCTGAGAACATGAGATTATCGATTCTGTTATTGTATGAAATAAAGATATTGCATTAGATTCATTGGATGGGATGTTACTCAGTACTGCTGTCAGAAAGTCCTTTGGCTCTTGCTGGTAAAAGTAAATATATGTGGTACTAGTTTATCCCTTATTTGTCAACACCTAATGGTAACTCCTGAACAAAAAATAAATATGTATGAAAATACATATACGTATACACTTCACTATATAAAATTATAATTTTATTATTAAACTGAATTAACATTTCAACACCTCCAAAAATCGACCTGATCGTAGGCGAAGATTTGAATGTCAATTACTAAAGTGTATGTTATGCTGAGTAACATGGACCTTGTCTGCCATTCCAGAGCCGCTGCTTTCAAAAATGGTGGCTGAATTAAAGAATGTTAGGCAAGTAATTTTAAGGAGGTAACGGGAAATCCATTGCGAAAAATGTGAGTAAAGTTTTTATTTTTTGAACTTATATATTGTATATATAGGTTTAGACTGTTGATTTTATTAAGGGTTTATGGGTTTTCTTATTAAGTGTAAAACATTGAATAAACCACAAGCCTTTTTTAAACTAAGCAAAATCAATCTTTATTAAACTAACAACACAAGTTCATAGAAAGAACAGAGTTATAACTAAAACATGTGTTTTATATATTTCTTTTTTTTTTAATTCATATAATCTATATAACATATGATCGATATTAATAAAATTACTTTTAACATAGACATGTAAGCAACAAAATTGCTAATGCGGGCCACCGAGAGAAAAAATTTACAGCCAAAAAATTAAGATTTTTTCGATATGTTTTTGTTTTTTCATCTATAACTTCTAAATGATGCATCAAAGTGAAAAATTTAATCTTTAATGAATTTAAGAACATTAAATTGTGCGTCGAACAAGTACATAGACTTCATAATTTGGTTACGTGGTCAACTAACGCTGGTTTTTATCAAATTTGTCAAAAACTGAGACAAATTATTATAAATGATCCTATGACTTGGAAATAAGTTACTTTAGAGGAAAACCCATAGAATCAAAGTTATATTGCATCCACTGACTACTGACATTTTTATTGTAGGCCAATTATATATCTCGAATCAGGATTCGTTATTTCTTTATGTAATTAGGTATCTTTCGACACATCGTTTATCAAAATCCTTCGCTGCTGACATGTAGAAAAGAGGCTTATACTGCAGTCATAGCACATGAAGGTAAGACCATATTCTGTGGGTATCACACAGCCACTGCCATGTGTCATAATGGGAGTTGAGTACTCTGCAATGATACCTCTATTTACACAGCCTCATTTTACACTCCACTATACTAGCAAATGCTTAAATTTTGATTTTAATGACATTTTAACTGTTGTAAACCTTCTTATATTATTTAAATCCCAAATCTATTTTATATATTTGAATAGCTTCATAAAGAAAGGGACTCCTTTTCTTCAGAGAGACACTTGGAATGAATGCCTTTCTTTATTGAGCTATTAATTTATAGTTTGCTAAATTTACACGTAGTTTTCTATGATAATTCTTATTTAAGGAATTTCCATATTTAAAGAAAACTAACATTGAATTCAGATAGTTTAATTTAAACAACAGTGATGTTTAAAAATGTTAAAGAGGGGCACAATTTTTATCCAAAATACGTCAATATAAACAATAAAAATCTTAGATTTGTTTTTAAATAAAATATTTTTTCATCCAATATAATTGGTGAGGAAACTATGGTACATTGGCTTACTTGAAAGACGTTTTTTGGTTAATGTAGGATTATAATCCTATATTTAGTGCTGAAAATATTATACAAAGGACCAATTGTGTATCCATAATATCTAATCTAGTTATCATTATTTCGCAAGCTAAATTTAATTAAATATACAGAAATGAAAGTGAAAAAAAAACATAGTAAAGTCTTTCTAATAGAAAAAGTATCACATGTTTAATATTAGATAAACAAATTTTTCAGATCTGAATATAGCATGAATAAATAAAAATGATATTATACCTATGACGATTTTTCATTTCTGTGAACCATACATTTTGTCGTTCACCTGTAACATATCAATAAATATAAATCAAATACTGAACTAAATAAAATGAAACAAATGTTTAAGAAAAGAAACAAATCATTAAATACTATACAGAATATAAAAAAACGGCTTAATTAATGGGCCTATGTCCAATATTGTTCTGATATTATTTGATCATTTGAGCATTGCTAGCAATTTAGGGTTAAAAAAATATCAACCTTTTAAAGAAAAAAAATTTAAAGCCCTTTTCAGTTATATGAAATTAACATTGTAGTTAGAACAGATGGTAACAAAGTATTTGAGATAACTGAAAAAAGTACTTATGATTTGAAGTACCATTATATAACAGTGAAATTTTCCATGGTTAAGTATCAATTGATACAGATTGTTACATTTCAAAGCATGAAAAACTTTGAATCCTCGTATTATGGACAGTAACACTTTTTACTTCACATAGAGATATTTCTTCTAGAGGTTGAGATAGATTTATTTTAATGTTACGATTTCATTCCTTTGATAACTAGAAAGAGGACACTCAGATTGCCAAGAGTAATTAAATAGATTCAGGCAGAGCTACGCAGAAGGAAGCCCCCCTACAGTTGGCCATCAAGTAGGTAAATCCAAAATAAAATAGTTCTTTTTAAATTGATCTATAGGATTCGTGGATTTCCATTATATCATTTCAAAGAACTCCATCAACTACTATGGCTAGTCTCAACTTTTATAACTAACCTCAGGATAATTTAAGGCATCTTATTTATTAAAAATAAAATGAAAAAGAGATTAATTTCAGAAATTTTGATATTAGTTGAAGAAATGGATTTGTTTAGGTATTTTATACAGGTCATAAACAATCAGCTTTGCAATTCTGAGAGATTTGGGAGGATCAGTTTCATTGATTCTGGATGTAACTTTATGCGTACAATAGCCTCCATTATAGGGAATATTAGATCTTCAGTCTTACAATGGTACATCGTTAGTGGGACTCATTATATTTAATCCGCAAATGGTATGGTGGGGTCATATCAAATCTAACAATTTTCCTCCTCCCTCAATCTCCTTTCTCTTGCAAAAGATTGAGCCAACAAGAAATCTTAGCAGCAATTCTAATGTTGGATCATTTGCAATTAAGAGGTGAGTGACATTAGTTTGTTAATTTCAATTTTCTTGTGAGCTCTTTCATTTTGGGTCAATTCTGACCCAACTTTTCCGTACAACTTGATAAAATGAAATATGTATTTATGAATCCTAAATTAACAAAAAAAAATTGAATCTTTATTTTTGAAATTAATAGTAACAAATCTAAACAGAGAAATAAAACAAAATAACTTACTTAAGCCTAGTTGAGTTTCTCTTTCTTCTATTTCTGCTAATGCCTCTGACAACTAGATAAACGAAAAATAAATATTATAAATAACTTTTGTAGTCTAAATAATAAAACATTAAAAACTTTGAATAATGGCTACTCAAAAATATGATATTTTTAAGAGCACACTATCACCATAAAAAAACATACTTTTATACCTTTAGTTTTGCTGATAATAAACATAGAAAACGTACATAAAAAGTTTAGTTACATGAAGTAAATAAAGAAATAACCTACAGGATATTTTTTTTTATTGGCAGGAGATATTTCAGAAGCATGTAATGGGAAAAAATAATAATAAAAAACAGTGTGTATGTAGACTTATATAATTGTTGATTTATGTAATTAAATTCATTTTAAAAAGACAGAGACATTTTGGGGTCTTTCTACCACCATTAGACTGCAACATTTTCTACAATACATAAAAAAATATGTAATTATTTAGTAATTAATTTCTCCATACTTAGTCTAAACATAAAAATATTTAAAACAATAAATGACCTTGATTTAATCATCATTCTACGTACACTATACTTATTCAACTAAATCATTTATATTAAAATTTCATTATTGTTTGTAAAAATGTCTTTAATAAAATAATTTATACATAGAGAGGGTTATATTAGGTGATTCTGATCTCTTTCCTGGTTCTACTGATCAAGGTTACATTAAATGCCCTTTGAACTTGTTTGTGAAGATGGAATTGATCCATTCCATTCTCTTAATAACAACTCCTTATTTCTCATGCATTTAGTTCTTAATTTATAATAAAATTATTTTAATTTTATAACTATGATCAATTTGAGCTGTACACAGTAATTTATTATATGACTAATTTAATAGTAAAAAAAAAGATTTATGATAGTAAAAAGACTAAATTAAAGTGAAAAGCGGTAGTGGAAAAAGCCAGAACTCATCAAACATTGGTAGCATCTATTACTCATAGAGAAAATTTAAAATACATCAAACAGATATTTCTCTTTTAGTGAAGTAAATAAAAATTACTCTGACCTTAAAAGACAGTCTTTCATTGTCTATTTCTAACTGTCGGCATGATTTTTCAAGAGGAATAACACGATCAGACAATTCTGCAACTTCTCTTTTCAAACATTCTTTTTCAAAAGAAACCTGAAATGAAAAATAAAAACAACCAGTGTCATTAAGATAATTATGTTTTTTATAAGTATAAAATGCAACCAGCAAACCACCAAAATTTGACTCATTCCAATCAAACTTATATAAATATTAACAATTTTGAAAACAAAACTCCTTCTAAACTAAATGAACATACAATTTGGAATTAAAATAGTATATTAATGCAAAAAAATTCAATATTCATTTTTTAAAAAATCAGATTTCATTTGATTTTTTTTTTTAAATGCAGCAAAGTGAGGATTAAGAAGACAGAGACCTAGTAACTGCTTTGGTAAGGAGGAGGGAGTGCTGTCTGTGCCCATAGTGGAGGGCACAGTGAAACTTTTATTAAAATACATTTTATAAAACCATTACTGGGAATATGAAGAATTAGCAATATAATGATATAGAGTTGGTTGACCGTTGATATGATATGAGAAGGAATTAGTCGAGGGTGCGGTCAAAAAATAAAAAAAATTAAAATATATAAAAATATAAAGGGCAAAAATTAAAATTATTTATATATTTTAATTTTTTTTATTTTTTGACCGCACCCTCGACTAATTCCTTCTCATAAATTAGCAATATATTTTATTATACCAAATCAATTTCTAAACTTCATTAATTTCTTAAAGGACAATTTCATTTGTTATAATTACATTTTATTTTACATATGTTTGTAAATAAAAAGTAAATTTTAGAAATCAATTCTAAACATTTGTGTTAGGGGGCACATAAAGAGTAGGTTCATCTAAGCGTAAGAGTAGGTTCATCTCAGCAACTTGGCAACACTGGGTGGAGAACTAGTGGTCTAAGCAGGACAGGAAATGTTGCAAGCTGTTACCCTGATGTGTTGACAAAGTGAACAGTAATTGTGTTATTAATAAAAAAAAACTAGATTTTCTCAAGATATAAGTTGTAAATCATGTTTTGTGTGCTTTTATAATATTTTAATAGTTAGTAACATATGCTTATTCAGAAATCATGTGTTATTAACTCAGTCACCCCTTCAAAATTGGTGTCAGGTGTGGGGGGGAGGGGGTGCTGCAACACTCTCTCGGGTCTCTCGTACCTATTTACGCTTCCAGCGCTTTAGTTCAAACTTCGTCGGATAACCGTTAGAGATGAAGCCACCTACACATCTCTTCTCTCTCTCCCTCCCTTGTAACGACTTTTATTCTCCCTGCGACACTTAAGGAGACAGGTAGTACTTCTTTTATTTCTTTCTTATTTCAGCTTTCTCTAATTTCTTCCCTCCTTCCTTTCATTCCTTTTCTCTGTTTTTAACTCTTTATTATATTAACATTGTCTGTACATCTTTACAATAGCTCAATTTTTCTATCTACTACTCCATTCTCAATGTTTTAATTTTACTATTTATTTTCATTTCTTATATAACTTCATCATATTTCTTTTTTATGTTTTTACATTTTATTCTAAGATTCCCATTGTAACACTTTTTGATCATGCCTACTTCATCATTCCACACTTTGTAACGGTTTTATTATTTATCTCTTAGTTCTTAGTCATTATTCTAACAATTTCGTTTTACTTTATATTTTTCTATTTTATTTTTCTAATTTTTTTATTTTATTTTTTTATTTTTTATTATCTTTTCTTTTTTACCATCATTACTTATGTTTCTCATACCTTGTTATCTGCTTATTTTCTTAGCCCTGATGAAGGCCTGAACTTCAGGTCGAAACGTCGGCATATGTAAAAAATAAATATTATCATTTATTTTTGCCTTCCTTTTTGACTGACCACCCCAACTATTCTTCTCTTCATTATCCACGACAGTCAACCAATTACCAATTATGAACTTTATATTTAGTATTAATTTCGATAAAATTGCATAGTTTCGGAGTAATGCCCAAAACCTAAAAAAATCTGGACTTTTGCTGTTTTTTTTTTCATATATCTCAGAACGCAATAGAAAAATTCGTTCGGGGACATCAAATTCAGATTCAGCATGTCATAAAACATAAAAAACTGAAGAGAAATCGATTATTTGAATTTTTTCCTCATACAACTACCATCGAACTGGCCTAATTTGATGGATTTGACGTCGACAGTTTTCAAAACGCAACCGAGTACATCATCAGTCATGGTGAATTCTCTTTTAGAGACATATTCATAACATCATATCAAAATTTCAGTCGTCAGTTCTTCCGTTAAATGAACCATCAAATTTTGACTCTTTAATTTAAATGTTCGTATAAAAAGCAACCGCTTTGGAATGACTAACCAAAGTTTTGTGTTCAGATGAGGTTTATCTAGGATTTAAAATGGTTACTAGCTTAAAGTCCTTCCTTTAAATGAAATGGTCGGTAGCCTAGTCTATGACAGGAGTATAAGCACGAGAATCCCTTTTCCTTCTATTTGAACAATGTATCTTGCAAAAAATATTTGATCCTATAAATAGTAATGGTGTGTGGAGGACACGAACAAAACTAGAATTAGGGGAGCTGTATAACAATCCTAAAATTATTAAAGTTATCAAGATTGGTGGTCTCCATTGGGTTGGCCATATTGCAAGTATGACACCAGGTCAGAAGATTCCTTGAAAGATGCTAAATAAAGAATCTCTGCTACCAGAAATGTGGGAAGAACGAAGTTGCGATAGATGGATGGTGTGTCAGCTGATGCGAGATTCATCCTGGATACTCTTAACGTAGGGCATCAGCAATCAACAGAGATGACTGGCATACCAAATTGAGGGAGATCCTGACTCTGCACGAGTTTTACCCTCAACAAGAAAAAGAACGATTCATACTTAAGTTTTGAACTCAGGAAGTTGATCCTTCCAGTGTAAAGTTTCCTTCTACCAACAGCGAAGTCTGAAGACTGATCTCTTCATTTGTCTGAGTCGACCAAATAACAAGGATCACATAGCTAATTCTGAAAGGAATAGAGTTAAGATTTACTCTCTCGGTGATGAGAAGAAAAAATGAGTAGTTGTGTGTCTAGTCAGAGACACATTAAGAAGCAGCAAAGATGAATGATTGTAAGACTGTCGAAGGTCTGTTTATAAAATACAGCTTTTGACAGATTTTGAGAACAACTGCTAATAACACAAAATATTTTACTTAAAGCCTGATATCTTTCAGACCAAATTTGTATTTGTATAAGTATCATACATCGATATTTATATAAAAGATATATATTTTTTTTCATAGAGAAATAAATTATGAAAAATAATAATACATCTGTAGTGTGAGTGTTGGTATTAGATATTTTATAGAAAAAAATAGGGATAAAAAGTTGAATATCTTACCTTGATCATTTCTGCAAGAATGTCAGTATCAGGGTCTATATTCCCATTAGCTGAAAGTTGAAGAGCCTTTAAAGTTTCAAAATTCTTTTCAGCTTGATTTCTTTCTTCTAACAATTTATAGACCTATGAACAAGTTTTTAAAATGTAAAACAACAATATCTTAAAATGAAATAAATAAACAGGTGAGGAATTAATTAATATATAAACATGCTTAAATAGGAAAATTAGTTTATTTTTGTTTATTTTGATTTTTGAATGTTCATACTGCTTCTTCCCTTGAATTTATGTTATGTTTGCTAGAAGGGTTTGTTGACATGTTAAATTGGTTTCCCATTGAATTTAGTGAGCGAAACGAGACGTTGCACCTCCATGACTTTCCTGTTATTCTGTTTTTATAAAAAAAGTGATTCTGAAAATAGTGATTCTCTATTAGTGATTCTCTAAAAGTGAGTGATTCTCAGAAAATAACCACAGAAAGGATGAGTGTGTGCATGCCTCTATATAGACAGAAAATTTATGAAAATTTGTGTTTCACATGCTATCTACATCTCTTTTTCATTTTCTGATCACATTTCTGATCACATTTCATTTTCTAACCACCACTTCTTCCATCTTTTCTGTTTATTATATATATAGATTTTTATATATTTTTTGTTGGATTGGATTACACTAGCCAACAGTAAAAATGCTTCCGCAATGAACTTAGCAAATTTATATTCCATTTTGGTTCCAAAAAAATAATTTTACTTATAAAAGTTTTTTTGGATCACATTTTGAGGATATAATATAATTTAATTATATTTATAAGACTTTTTGGGTTTAATTGGTAATATTTTTTAAGCAGTTGACAACCTGCCTTTGATAGATGTTATTGTCAATCAAGGTTAGGTTTTGGCTAACCACACTATGGGGTTTGTGAAAGATAGTGATACTTAATTTATCATAAATTGTTAATTGAAGTTATGAAAATTCCTCTCAAATGCGTTAATACTACTTCATATAATACACCTCACTTTTATTTTAATAAATGTTTAGTGAAGCTTTGTAGATGGTTAGGTGAAAAGAAATATTCAATGAACTTTAGAATGCCAATGACATGGTCTGAACTAACAAAACAGATAAATCACAGCTATTTCTCCATAACATTACCTTTACATCAAGGAGTATAAAAAAAAAAAAAAAAAAAAAAAAAAAAAAAAAAAAAAAAAAAAAAAAAAAAAAAAAAAAAAAAGAGGACTGCAGAACATCATAATATTCCATCAGTTCTTCAAATCATCTGACATGATGGGCTTCCTGTGCATAACCCTCCAAGACTATCAACTGTTTTCTGATCACAATGAAGCTAGATGTCTTATGCCATATTTTAAGAAAGGGGTATTCCAGACCAAGTGCACAAGTGACAAACAAAAAGAAACCATTCAGAGGATAATAAATAAACTATTTTACAGACAATACGAACATTTCATCTACTGACTTTCTGATATTTAACAATTTATATATTTCATAAACAATCCTGATGTAAAGACATTAAATATCTAAACGTTATTTTTTGTTTTGGATATTGTAGTTTAATATATACTAAAAACTGTATATAAATAAAATAGGAGCTAAGAAAAATTTCTGATTATTATATTCTTTTTTCTTACCCCATGAGCATTCAAAATCAACTATTTTTGATCCAACAGCAAAACATTTTTTTTTTTTTGGCTAGTGCTATTGGACTGTTCAGACTACCGAAGTTCAGATTAATGAGATTGCTTTGTATTAGTTATAAAGTTAATAAGCTGTATGAGTTATGCTTGCATTAGCTGTACCCGTTTCCGGTGACTGCCTGGAATCAGGGTAGCTATAATCAAGTCAGTCAGCACTCTCTTGGCATTATGGGCAGTACTTCTCAACATTAGTTACTGAAAAGGGCTTCACATGATTAAGGACTTTTCTGCACCCATTCATTACATCTCAGCAGAATCTTGTTTGATTTGATTCAATTTAATTAATGGAACTTAAAAATAATTTAATGGAACTGTTGCTCAATAACTTCTCAATTGTTTTAATGATTACTTGAGGTTGAAGACTTGTCCCAAGGATGGTTTTAATTTATTTATTCAATTGTTCCACTAACAAATATGAGAAATAAATTGCTGTAAACAATAGATGCCTAAACATAATAATATAGTGACAGTTTAAATAGTAATAACCCATATTTTTTTTTTAATGTTAATACCATCTAAAATACAAAATAACCTTTAAAAAAATAACCTATAAAATTTTCAATCTCATTTCACACAGAAAATTTCAAGGAAGAGGGTCAAAATGATAATAAATTGTTTTAAACCACAATAAAGTTCCATACTTTTTTTTTACTTCACCTTCTGCTTTAACTTTCAAAATTATATTTTCATACAAATTTGTTTCTGACCTTCGTTGAACAAAAATTGAATATAACCTAGAGAAGTTGGTACATGATCCTTTTTCTGCCATGGACACTAACACAATAAATTCATACTTATTAAACAGTTTGTGTGGTAAACTTACTTCCACAGCTATGAAGTTGTCATGGCAAGTACAGCAATGGGGCATTTTTCTCTAATCAATTTATTACACAATGCTTTTAGTGACTTAAATTATTATGAACGCTGTACTGCACTTTGTGGACACTATTCCTCTAAGAGATTTTTTCGGGATAGTAGATTTGGTCATTGAGATTAGCTCTAATAACCCTTCCCAGAGATATATTGAACATTATTTATGGCATAAAATAATAATCCCAATGTAATCATCATTACTACAAATTTACAATGACAGATTACAGAGTCTCCAAAGAAATAGGGGGTTCCTTCAAGTAGAAGGTTCACTAAGGCTAATGTATCAAATTCTCTATAAAACCTCTTCATATCATTAAATCGACATTCATGCATTTATATTTTAATAATAATTTTGAATTAATGTTAAAGTAAAAGGGTTTTTTATAATAACAATAAGCAATCTAATATTATTTACAAAGATGTAATGACTTAAGAGGTATAATTAAATCAAGAAACACCATACTTTATCACATAAGCTGGAACCCATGATATTTGCAGACTGTAAAAGACAATCTAATTTTTCTCTTTCTTGGTACAAACTTATTTTTTCACTTTCTAGATCATCAGTTCTCTTCTCTGCTAATTTACGAATTTTTCCAAGATAATTTTCCATTTCCTGAAATACGTAAAACAAAAATTGTCAACACACATTATTTAAGGTTTCAAAAAATTATCCTTGAACTAAATACAATATTGAGAGTAACTAAATATAAAAATAGTACCCTCATAATAAATTACATTAAGTTCTAAAAACATTTATAGTTCTAAGATTTCAACCAGGAATTATGAATTATACGTTGAAATCTATGTTACTAAGAATTTAAAATTGAGAGCAAATTGAGTATTTCAAATCAGTTTATAAAAAATATTATTTAGAAATGTTTAAACTTTACTAAACCATTTTTATTATTTAAATGTTTTATTTACTTCAATTAAAAATCTTTTAAAAAAGAAAAATTATTGCCAGACTTAAGCGTTGCTATTTCCAAAGGACTGTTTAGACTAGCATCCAATTTATCATAAATGTGATAAACAAACAAAAGAGCAGCTACCACTTACATGTTGGTCATAATATGGGCGTGTTTCAAGCACTGAAGATATTCAAGTACTGACTATTAGGTCAGTATTTAGAATACCTTCAGCTCTCGAAACACGCCCTGATGATGACCCACATGTTTGAGTTAAAACGTTGGCACCAATAAAAACTTTATAATGACTGCATTCTGAATATTTATCACCCTTAATTAACTACAGAACAATAAATTAGAAAATTAATTTTATGAACAAGTAAACTTGGACATTATTAGGGTCCTCATTAAAACTAATATTGAATAAAATAAATGAAATCCCATTAGAGTTGTATTCCAGATGAAATAAAGTTAGATAATAAACAATAGAAATAAGATAGAGAGAGAGAGAGAGAGAGAGAGAGAGAGAGAGAGAGGGGGAGAGGGAGAGAGGGGGGGGGAGAGAGAGGGGGAGAGAGAGAGAGAGAGAGAGAGAGAGAGAGAGAAGAGAGAGAGAGAGAGAGGAGAGAGAGAGAGAGAGAGAGAGAGAGAGAGAGAGAGAGAGAGTGAGAGAGAGGAGAGAGAGAGATGACCGATTAGAAGGGGTTGTCCATTCGGAATGGCAAACACTACAGGCTGATTGACCCACGGATTCTTACCAGATGTACAGAAAAGGATAGAGAATTCCTGGTTCGAGAAGGACTTCTGAACGGTGTAGCTGCTAGGGGCCATGACAACATAAAAATGAAGCTAAACTTTTCACAGAAGGGAAGACACAAATTTTAGCTGTGGTGCAGTGCAGGAGGAGGTGAAACATAATATTCTATTGCTCGCTATACACAAACCCTTGACTGGCTCTGGCTGGGGAGTTTTCTTTATTGGAGTGGCCTCCTCGATTCCTGGACAAACTTGTGGCGACACCTTAGATATTTGGAGCCTTCAAGTAATATGCGAAGAAGATATTCCTGGAGAGTATGGCAGGAGAGGCAACAACTGTGATGAATCATATGTACGGATATTAGAATAATATTGTTATTGTTATTTTTAAGGTTAAGTAGTGGCAACAAGTGTAATGTAAAATATTACATTAGTGTTATTGTTATTTTGAAATTTATGGACAATGTTTTTCAAAATTCAGTAAAAATAACTATGTCATGATAGGATATTTATTCTTGCTATAAAAAAAAAAATTAAAGCTGAAATAAAATTTCTCTATTCTGTTCTGAATTATGAAGATATAAATCATGTTATGTTATATCCTGAAAAAATCAGGTTTTTTAATCTTCTCACTTTGGTTTCAAATTGTTGAATTAAGCAGTGTTTCAAAAGTCTCAGCAACTAACTCATCATACAATGAATCTTCATGGGGTTATCATTTGTCCAAAATGCTGCTTTTTATTCTCTTTGAATTCTGGGTAATCTGTAATTCAAAAGAGGTGTTTTAAGCACCATACTGAAAACAATAGCCATGTTCTTACTGAAAGGCAACAGTATAACTATGTTACCAATATTACTAATTAATCTAGTATCTCAAAACATTTAAAACACTATAGAATTAAATGAATGTTAACATATTGATGACAAACATACGCAATAAATAAAAATAAATTATAGTTTCCTAATACAGTTACTAACAATTTTTCATTTGAAATAAATATTTAACTTTTTTTTAAATTCTTCTATTCAAAATTTAGGCCTGATAAAGCAAATGCTACTTATAATAATTAAGCGAGATTCCCTAGGGCATCAGAATATGATTATTCTTTCTTAACCTTATACTTACAATAAGACTTACAAATTAAAAAAAAAAAAAAACGAAAATGCAAACTAACGACTAATACATAGTGTAAAAATAATAAAAAGTGGGAGAGTGAAACAATTCCAATTAATTAGTGGGTAAACAATACCAAATAATAGGGTATATAAAAAAAAATTACCGTTTTTCAACCAAATATTTGTATTATTATTTCTTTGATATAATATACGATTAATACTCAAAGTATAGTCCATTGTTATCTACCGTCATTAGTCATCTGCTAACCAATTGCTCGATCCTACCCTGATTTACTAGCTGATCCATCCGGGGGGGCGCGCTTCCCCCCTCCCCCTGGTGGAAAGAATTACAAAAAAGTTAAAAAAAAAAAAAACAGCTATTTAAATAAAAGGGAAACATAGGGAAAATTCATCCTCATAGACGAATTTCTAATTTAATAAAAAAAAGTTATCGTGACTAGCACTAGTGATATCTGCCCGAGGGCGCGCTCCTCTCTGGATAGTAAAAAAATAATTCTGAAAATAAGTATCCAAAAAAAAAAACAGCTATTTAAAGAAAAGATTACTATAGGAAAAATCATCCTCTACGACGAATTTTCTAATGTGATCATCATCCTCAGCTCGAAAACCCATTAGTGGATCTTGGCTGCCTCAAGAGTTTTCCTCCATGTTTCCCTGCCCTCCATGCAGTCTTCACCAGTTCCATGGATTATGGCATGAGCACTTACTCCATTTTCCATCTCAGTTTCGGTCTGTCCACTTTTCTTTTTCCATCCGGCTTCATGCTCAGCAGCTTCTTTGGGATTGAGGTCTCGTCCATTCGTACAACTTGGCCCTTCGATCTCAGTCTTGCTAGCCGGATATGTTTCAGCACATTTGGCTCCTTATATAAATTAGCTAGTTCTTGGTTGCGTTTAATTCTCTATTCACCATTCTCCTTCACTGGGCCAAGTATCCTCCCAAGGACCTTCATTTCGAAAACTAATATTTTAAGCATCTGTTTAATGAAACGAGAAATATAGGAAAAATTCATCCTTATAGACGAATTTTGTAATGCAATATATAAGAAAAAGTTATAGTTACGAACACTAGCGAATTCTGTAAGGGGGCGAACCACCCTCCCCCCCCCTGGATGGTGGATAAAAAATTTTGAAAAAAAATCAAAAATCAGCTATTCAAAGAAAAGAGTGATGTAGTTTTGGGGCCGCCGTGAGATGCGAAGGCTTGTGCTCCTGTCCTAGTTTGTTCCTATTGACTCCGAACTGAAATTAATCTCGCAGGTGAAATACATGATGGAGGAAAATTTATTTTAAAAAAAAATATGAACTTCATTTATTCTTTCGAACAACCTTTTATTCGAGCACAAGAAAATATGGATTTTCTCCCTGACCCAGTTTTTATTCAGTTCCAATAGATCTGGATGCATTGCAACCTCAAGCAACTATAGTCTCCTTGAAGAATCCACGCGATTCATAATACTGGTCACGATAATAATTTGTATATTTCTTATTAGAAAGAGTTGTTATTTTCTTAAAATAGCTGCTGTTGGGAACGTTTTCATGAAGAAAGGTAATAAATATTTGGTATCGGATTTGATCGGAATCGGAAATTATTCTGAGTTTTTTTTCTTAGAGAACTCATTTCCAAGCTGCAGGACCTTTTATAGTAATCTTTCTCAGATTTTGACAATGCCGGTAAAAATTAGCGTTCTTTGACCGTGGTTATAGAGATCAAATCACTTAATCGAATTATTAAGTTTAGGTACTCGTTCGACGCAAAATTTGACGTTATTTAATTTCTTAAAGAATACGTTTTTCGCTCTGATGCACTGTTTAGTAGTAATACATGAAAAAAAAATGATCAGATAAATCTGGATTTTTTGGCTATAAAAAGTTTTCTCTTGGTGAACCGTGTCAGCAATTCAGTTTTTTACATGTCAAAATCCATACAGTAGAGGGTGTCCAAACAGGGTGTCTCGTAAGTAGAAGGGGATATTTAAAGGAGTGATAGCCAAACTCAATAAATACAAAAAAGTTTATATAAAAAATGGTTCGATTTTTAGCAGAAAAGTGGGGAATTAAAGTTTTGTGATTTTTCATGTAAGCCACGTTTTTTGTTGAATAGGAAGTAATAACAAAAAACTATTTAATTTAAGTAATTATAAATTGCTTCACTGTAAAGTAGACAAAATTTACTTTAAATATAAATAGAGTTTGCTTTTGCTAAAACCATTTAAACAGGACTTTTGAGCGGGTAAACTCAGCTAAGGAGTGAGGGAGATAGGTAGTGGTGGGGGGAGCACCTGGTACAGAGATGCGTCACCCCTCCCCCTGAGAAAATTCCTGGATCCGTCACTGCCCTGATACCATTTTTGGGATGGCTGTCAAAGAACTCTTGGATCGCAATTTCAACGTCCGCAAAATTATCAATTCTTTTCCTTTGAAGACAATGGGCCATGGATCTAAATAAATAGTAATCCGATGGTGCGAGGTCTGGACTACCTTATATGGTGGATGAGGCAGGAGTCTCATATCAGAAGGATTTTTCAGAAATTTACACAAATTTCTAACCTCTTAGATGATTGCTGATTTGAGGGATCAGTCTACTGCTCTTTTTCACCTTCCCCGTGGAGAGTAGATGGCGACTAACAATCTTTCAACACAACACACTCCCTGAAAAGTCCTAAATTTTTCGAACCAACGCTACGCAGTGCGTTGGTCAAAGACATCTTCCACTTCATATTTAATAATTTCACGAGTTGCTTCATGATTTCCCCCCCCCCCCCAGTAATGCCTTAAAATTCCTAGAATTTCGTTGGACACTGTCATGGTTCTTCTTTAAAACAAATAACTAAACTGAGGCTTTTTTTGAAGAAGTTGAATGGGATTAAACAAGCTTAGAGAATGCTCTAAAGGGATTATTAAGTATTGGTAAGTATTAAATAGGATTAAAATATACATGATCCTTTGAAATAATGAATTTGATAAAACGGTCATTTTTTTTAAATTTAATTTAAAATAATTATTTGGAGACAAAATTAAATAAGCATCTTTAAATAACTTTTTATTTAAAAGATAAATTTACAAATCATTTTACATGGAACTTTAATTTATGATAGATATATTGGCCTTTTTTTTATTTTAGAAAAAGTGAAGGCTCTATTAACATAATTTTTGGAATTTATCAAGTGGGCCAAACTAGCAAATAGACAGGGAAAGTTAGAACAGCTAGTGTTTCTCGATGAATGAATCTTTTATACTGCTCTACTTTTTAGTAACAGCCAAGATCTTCATTCCTTTTGAAAGAAATCCTCTTTAAATATTTTTTAAGTATTTGTGACAATAGTGATTGAAAAAAAAATTTAGACAAACATTTAATTTTGTTGTCGTTTTCTTAACTTCAACATAAATTCTGATATTTACAATTTAAATATAGAATTAATGTGGTTCAAAGTACACAAGCATTAAACAGTGGGAACAACTAAATAAATTAATGGTTAGGAATTACAGTCATTAGAAGTACACAAAAATAAATTATATATATTTTCGTTGTGCCGACGTTTTGGCCCAAGAAACTTCGGCTAATACGTTGGCACAAAGAAAATAAATGAATTTATATTTGTGTAATTCTAATGACTGCAATTCCCAACCGACTTCTCTTATACATGAATTCATAAGTTATGAATTCATTTTGAAATGAACAATGGAAAAATAAACTTAATATTATTAAGTTTATAATTAATAATTATAATAATAATAATAATAATAAGGCTTAGCGAACCCGAAGGTTCGATGCCGACACCACCAATCGCTTGTTACACACCTCCCTCCACCGTTCGCCGTCCAAACCCAGTCCCTTCAGATCGGCTTTAATGCAATCTTCCCACCTTCGCTTCGGTCTACCCCTCGGACGCTTACCATTCGGCACAGCAAATATTAACCTTTTAGGAATTCTCTCGTTACTAAGCCCAACAACTTTACAAGCCCATTTGATTCGCCGCGATGAAATTACCTCAATTATATTACCCGGATACAGCTCACGCAATTCGGCGTTGTGTAACCGTCTGAACTCTCCGGTTAACTCATCCTTCTTCGGTCCGAATATTCTACGCAATACTTTATTTTCAAAAACCTTAAGACGCTGCTCATCCCTTAATGTAAGCGGCCAAGTTTCGCATCCATAAAGAACTGTAGGCAAGATAATTGTTTTATAGATTCTAATTTTTAAGTTCCGGGACAAGAGGCGCGAACTAAGTAGTTTTGTCACAGAAAAATAACAAGCATTTCCCGCCTTCAGTCTAACTTTAATCTCTTCTTCAATTTCGTTTTTTCTTAGTTATCGTTGAACCTAGATACCTAAACTATCTACCTGTTCAAAATTACCATCTATATCGATGTCACCAGTAGTATCGCCATTTTGCAGCTAACCATATATTTTGTTTTATCCACGTTTATTTCGAGTCCTAGTTCTTTCCCGGCTTTCATTAACGTTGTCGTATTTAGTTTTATAGTTTCAACGTCTTCGCTTAACAGTACCAGATCATCAGCATAGCCCAGCACGGATGTTGTCCCGCCCAGATCCAACCCTTTCTCGGTTCGCATTACCTCAGTAATGGCATGTTCTAATGCCAATTGAACGGACAGGCGAAAGTGAATCCCCCTGTTTTAAGCCCGAACGAACCTCAAATTTTTCGGACAAATTATTACCGATTCTAACTTTATTGAGTGTCTCCGTCAAGCACATCCTGACTAGAATTTACTAGTTTTTTTGGAATCCCCTGCTCAATTAGAATATTATACAGTTTCTGGCGGTCAATAGAATCGTAAGCCTTTTTAAAATCTATATACAGCTGGTGAACAATACCTTTGTACTCCAATTTTTTCTCTAATATTTGCCGTAAAGAAAATATTTGATCAATAGTCGAACGATTCCGTCTAAATCCGCATTGGTAGTCTCCGATAATTTCCTCGGCGTATTCCGTAATTCGACTGGTTAAGATTGAAGTGAATATTTTATAACATACCGGAAGGAGTGAAATTCCTCGATAGTTATTACAATCCGTCCACGGACCTTTGTGTGAATCGGAATAAGAATAGATTCTTTCCATTCTTCAGGTAATTTCTCGTTCACCCAGATCTTTTTAACCAACTGATGTATTTTAGAAACTCCAGCTTCCCCGCATGCCTTAATTAGTTCAGTAGGAATATTATCGATTCCCGCTGCTTTATATGATTTTAATTTTCCGATAGCTACTTCAACTTCCTCTTTACTTGGTCCTTCTATTAACGGTTCAGCACTCTGGTACTCAGAAGGAGGACACAGATCATAATTTCCGTATTTAAATATTGTCAAAGTGGTCCTTAAACTTATTCAATATGTCAACCGGATCGGTCAGAATATTGTTATTATCATCCCTAATTCCAGACGTTTACGGCCCTACATATTTACGTGATCTGTTTATTCCTTTGTACATGTCTCTTACGTTATTTTCGATTCTATTAGTTTCTATTTCAATTATTTTATTTTTAAGATACTCCCTTTTTTTATTTTGAGCAATTTGTCGTTTCGTTCTTTGAGATTCGGAAGTATTCCAGATTGTCTTCGCTAGATTATTAGACTTTTAATTTAGCGGCTTTTCTTTTTTCGCACATGTTTAAGCAATCTTCATCAAACCACGGTTTGTTATTCTTAGTTTCCTTTTTTCCTGGCACGAGTTACCGACCGCTTTTATATTATCCCTGATCTCTACCCATAACTTGTCAATATCCTCGTGGTCCTCGTCAGGAAGCTCTAAAGCTTCAAACCTATATCTTAACATCTAGCTCGAATTGGTTTCTAATTGATGGATTTTTTAATTTTTCCAAATTAAAATTCTCAAAATCGAAACGGTTTTCTTTTCTCTTTTTTATAATAAGTTTTTGTCGAAGTTTCGCGATTACTAATTCATGATCCGACCCACATTCTGCTCCGCGATAAGACCGTACATTGATTTTACTGCTTTGCCAGCTGTGTTGTATCAAGACATGATCTATTTGATTTCGTGTTTGCGAATCCGGTGATGTCCAAGTATATTTATGAATATCCTTATGTTTAAACGTCGTACTTTTAATTATCAGGTTTTTCGAGATGGCAAAGTTTATCAGACGGATCCCATTATCATTACTATATCGTGCAAACTTTCTTTACCAATCGTCGGATATAAACTTCTTCCCTTCCTACCTTTGCGTTCGCGTCACCTACAATTTATTCATGTAGTTTCGCGGTAGTTTATCATAAACCCATTAGAGTTTATCGTAAAATTCACTTTTGACTTCATCGTCACTGTCTTCGGTCGACAATGTATGTTTATTAATGCGATTTTAAACCAACGTCCCTGAAATGTAGCTACCGAAATTCTATCACTAAAGAATTGTACGTCCCTCAAAGCGGTAGTAATCTACTCCTAATTAGAAAACCCGGTACCTAAACAATGATTCCCGCTTCCTCCGTACCAAATAGTGTGCTTTCCTTCCCTCATCAGCCCACTCCCCTGGCCAGCGAACCTCTTGCAGAGCCACGACATCCAAATTGTACCCATTTACCTCATTCGCGACCGATTTTAGCCCCCCTGCTGTGTTTAAACTCCTTACGTTCCACGTACCAATATTTAATCCCTATATTTCATCTTGCACCATGAATCCCCTAAAGCAGTCCCCCCCGGAGACCCGAACGGGGGACTAGTTTACCTCCGGATAATGAGCGTTTTACCTTTAGGAGATCCATGACTTTTTGTGGTGTTGGTGAACAAAGATATGTGAGTAGGGCGTTCAATCCTACGTCCACCCTCCAGCAAGTCTGTGGGTCCCTACCTCCAGCAAGTCTGGAGGTCCCCTCCCTCCAGCAAGTCTGGAGGGCCCCTCTCATTGTTGGTCAGCGAGTCCATCGGACTTAGCCGGGAGGAACTTCCAAGGAATTTCCACCGACCATCCCCACATCCGCCACCCGTGGGACGCTCCCCATACGCGGTAATGGCCCGCGCGAGGATTAAGTTTATAATTAGCATTATAAAATCATAAAAACTACGAATTAGGGTTGGAAATTTTATGAGGAGTGAGCTGGATTCAGGAAATGTATAAATTGTTATATTTATATCGATTATCGAATATCCGAAGCCTCTGGGTAGATTTCATATCATGAGTGGTTGATGTTTCGGCCAGTGTTAATTGAGTACCTTATTTGTCAATAGGTGTTCTTCTAGTTAATTGTGCACTCCTTTTTATCGTTTTGTGTTTTTCCTATAAAATATTAAGTGTAATTTTAACATTTTATTCAACCAGTGCAGGCCTAATACATTCGGCGCCCACGGGCAATGACATCATCTCCCCCCTCAAAGAATTCTAAATTATTTCTTTAACTGTTTTATATTATGTAATACATGAATTTTATTTCATTCAACATTCCTCTAATGCAGTAACTTTCTTAATAGGATAAAATTAATTATAATAAAATTTAAATATTGTTTTTTTTTTTATTTCTAACAAGTGGCCAGCGCCCCTGAAGATAGGCCGGCACCACTAGCGGATCCAAGATTTAGTTTTGGGGGATGGTTCAGCCCGAAAGATTTATTTTTAAAAAAACATATAAGGTTAATTACTTAGGAAGAAACTAACTACCTCAATGAAATACAGTGTAAGTTATTCTTTAAGTACTATTAAATGTAATTACACAATAATTTTAGAGGTATTATTAATTTTTTTTCATAAGATATGATTATACTTTACCATTTGGAGGGGGCTTCAGCCCTAAAGTCCCCCTCTCCCCGTTTCAAGCCTAATTTATTTGAGGGCGTTGAGTTAGTGCCATTTCGTGTATTTAATAGGGCTCTAAATTCATCCTGATTTTTGTAAGGAAAGGTGATTTTGAAGTTATCACAATTTTAGTGATTTTTTAACAAAAACTAAAGGCGAAATTTGGGACAATTTTTTATTATTTTTTGATTGCTATGAAAATTCGTATTTAAGGGCTTTTCGAGGTGCGAAATACAAATCTTAACTTTTTTTCTCGTTAATCGTTAAAAAAATATTTTAACCCACTTTACTCCTTAGGTCAGTACTAATACAATTAGCAACATATGCTTTTCAGAATTTGTTTAATACAATTATTAATATGCTTTTCTTATTTTGCACAAAAACAAAAATCGATTGATATATAATAACTTAGAAATCGAGGCAGAGCAAAGTTAGAAAACAATTACATAAAAGAATAATACAATTTTTTTAACTTTTTTTCTCGGCTCCTACGGCGAATTGGTAAGAACCCTCATACATGGTTCAAATATTTGTTGACCTATCACCAAAAAAAAGTTTCATTGAAATTGGTGTCCTCAAATCTCTAATGTCCTCTAGTGACTTAAGTGGTGTGGTATTGTAGTAGGTTATGAGCAGTTATTAAACAATTATAATTTAAAATGCATACCTAATATCTTGTTTGGAATATGGTTTTTATAATCAAGTATACCAAGACAAATCATAATCATGGACACCATCTGTTTCTGGTGTTGCTGATACAAATAAATCAGCAATAAACAGATAGTCTGTGGGCCAGACCCCCTTACCGTGCACCCCCCCCCCCACATCCCTATAAATTGCATACCGTTGTGTTCCTTGTAACTATTTATTAAAAAAAAGCCAATGTTCCCACAAAAAAAGTGAACGCACTGCCCCAAAATGGCGTCCAAAGATGGCGGATTGACGACTTTGACTTTAGTTAGTTTTTTGGTCACTGAGAATCAACATTTGGCTTAATTTCCTCATAGTTGGTCTTTTATTAAAGCTGAATAGTTATAGAATAATAAAACATGAAGAAATATTAAAAAATAATTGGCTTAAGCTATGAAAAACACCAGTAAAGTCAATTTTTTCAACAAAAAATTTTCAAGTTACAAATCAAGCGTCGTTTGTAATTAAACGGCCTACAATAACGCAAAACGTGCTGAAATAAACCATCTGGAGAATATATTTCTCTTTCTAAAACGTGATTATTTTTTTAGAAATGTTTAAGCAGTTCCGTAGAAAATGTACTTATGCGGCAGAAAAGCGGTACTGGCATGGGTGCCTACAGGCCTCTACCACACCATTCAGTGCCCATAAATGGCTTAGCTATAGTGATATAATAACAATATTGGTACATTATTGATTTTATTAACGAAAAAATATTAATGCAATAATTTAATTGTAAAAAAAAAATTTAAATTAAAAAAAAAGTATTATTATTTTTTTTTAATTTATCCTCCTTTATTCTATACGTAGGTCGTTTAAGAAGACCTCAATTGTAAAACTGATATTATAATAATAAAACTTAATTAAAAATACTTTGCTATATATCTTGATTTTTTTTTACTTAACGTTGCAATTTAACACTGTGTTTTGTATATTTACTGATTCTTAGAGGTAATCAAAAATTTTATATACTTCCCAGGAAATGAGTCATATTAATACTGTTTTATAAACTAAAATAATATATACCTAATCTGAACTATATATAATGAATAGCTACCGGGTTGTTAGTAAAACTCATATATCAATAATTAAAAAATTAATTTTTATTTCCTTTATTTTGTGCAGAAGTTGGACTATATCATAAAGAAATAGGAAATTTTAATATTGAATGAATTATTCTCTATGCACAAAGAAAGATGGAAGGGGTGATGCTATAAGTTCTTCTATAAACCAAAACTGATTGTTTTGGATTTGATCTCAAAATGAGGAAAAACGTGAACTTAAACGAGAAAATTGGAAAAATACATTAAGCGAACGAGAAAGGTAGGGCCAAAACCTCGGAATAGATAAAAAGAACCAGTATCAATTTATATAGATAAATGAATGTATTGTAGATAGATGAACAGAATATTTCAAGATGTTGCTAAAACGGAATCAATTGCAGTTTGGATGATATTAAGTGGACGATGTAGGTTATTATGGTGAAAACCACTTTATTTTAGATTGCTGAAGGTGCACATCGGGACTATATTAACTTTGAAGCAGGATAGAGAGGTATATCCAGAAAGTTAATGCTCATTGCTTTCCTTCTGTTTAGTGCATTTGCAAAAGATTTTTAAGGAATCTTATATTAGTTATAGCTCGTTATTGTTCAGAAATTGCGGAATAAATTCGTCGGAATTTACCATATCATAAAAAAAATAGGAAATTTTAATATTGAATGTATTATTCTCTCTGCACAAAGAAATATGGAAAGGGCGAAACCGAACTGCTTTGACAGTTTTGCGCGTACATAGGCAACAAGCATATTAGAAAATAACATAAAAGGACTGTGGTTTTTACCTTTACAAGAAGGAGGTACTAGGAAATGTAAATATTGTAAAATATCATTCCTGTTTAGTGTACCAAACAAATTATACTCAAGAATCGTAGAAGCTGGAATAAGAAATATTGTCGATTGCCAGAGTGATATGGATTGAGAAACTCAAGTTGCACATTGGAAGAGAAGTTGAAAATGGGACTGGTCTTCACTTAAGGAAGCTTATAGAGAAGTCCACATAAAAAGAAAAATTCTCTCTATCTGCTTAGTGCCTCATACTTTGGATTATGCTAATATCTAACTGTCTTTCGGAAAAGCTCGTTTTCCTTTTAGATTCCTTAAAAAATCTTTTGGAAATGCACTAAACAGAAGGAGAGCTATAAGCTATAACTTTCTCGATATACCTCTCTATATCCTGCTTCAAAGTTAATATAGTCCCTTTCCATATTTCTTTGTGCAGAGAGAATAATACATTCAATATTAAAATTTCCTATTTTTTTATGATATGGTATAAATTCCGACGAATTTATTCCGCAATTTCTGAACAATAACGAGCTATAACTAATATAAGATTCCTTAAAAAATCTTTTGCAAATGCACTAAACTGAAGGAAAGCAATGAGCATTAACTTTCTGGATATACCTCTCTATATCCTGCTTCAAAGTTAATATAGTCCCGATGTGCACCTTCAGCAACTAAAATAAAGTGTTTTCACCATAATAAACCTACATCGTCCACTTAATATCATCCAACTGCAATTGATTCCGTTTTAGCAACATCTTGAAATATTCTGTTCATCTATCTACAATACATTCATTTATCTATATAATGGATACTGGTTCTATGGATACTGGTTCTATCTAATATTTATCTATTCCGAGGTTTTGGCCCTACCTTTCTCGTTCGCTTAATGTATTTTTCCAATTTTCTCGTTAAGTTCACGTTTTTCCTCATTTTGAGATCAAATCCAAACAATCAGTTTTGGTTTATAGAAGAACTTATAGCATCACCCCTTCCATCTTTCTTTGTGCATAGAGAATAATTCATTCAATATTAAAATTTCCTATTCCTTTATGATATAGTCCAACTTCTGCACAAAATAAAGGAAATAAAAATTAATTTTTTAATTAATGATATATGAGTTTTACTAAACAACCCGGTAGCTATTCATTATATATAGTTCAGATTAGGTATATATTATTTTAGTTTATAAAACAGGTATTAATATGACTCATTTCCTGGGAAGTATATACAATTTTTGATTACCTCTAAGAATCAGTAAATATACAAAACACAGTGTTAAATTGCAACGTTAAATAAAAAAAAATCAAGATATTTTTTTTAGAAGACAAAATAGACAATAAAAAATAAAATAACCTAAAAAATAAGAAAATTAAAACTAAGGAAAAAAAAAAAATAACATGCATACCTATATACAATCAGGCGAGGGAACTCCAGGAGAACCCTGCGCTACTCTTCCAACCGCGTCACTGGTACTAAAGCCAGCGGAGATTGGTCGAGAGCACTTTAGCCACATACACACATGTCTTGAGTGAAGAATCTGGCCATTGCCAGAACTCCAATTTATATAATTACAAAAGGTCGCGAGGCCACTGCCGTTTCAACCTTCTTGGAGGATTATAGGGATGGGAGATGCTTGATAGGGATTGTGCAAGAGGATTTGGGTGGTAAGTAAGGTTCTGGTGAAATTTGGAGAATTTTCTGGGATAAGGTCTAGGACAAATGGGATGTTAAGGTCATGATGTAGGGTTTTGTTGGATACATAGAAAGGAGCATCGACTATTGTTCGAAGGACTTTAGACTGGAAGGATTGGATGCGCTTGATGTTAGAAAATTTTGCTGATCCCCACAGTTCTAGTCCGTAAGTCCAAATAGGTTTCAGTATTGTCTTGTAGATCAGTAGCTTGTTTTCAATGGAAAGTTTAGATTTTCTGCTTAGTAGTCGGTATAGTTGGCCGTATCGTCGGTTGAGTTCTTGTCTTTTGAGTCTAGTATGCGGGTTCCAAGTTAGTCTTCGGTCTAAATGAAAGCCAAGATACCGGACTGTGTCTGAATAAGGAAGCTGGATGGAATTAAAGAGTACTGGTGGACAGGAATTGCGTCGGAGTGTAAAGTAATATGTTGGCATTTAGATTCATTAACTTTAATGCGCCAGTTATTACACCAGTGCTCAATCAAGTGTGGTGACTTTGGAGATTTAAGGATGCTATTTCGGGATCAGAGTTGGATGATAAGATTGCGGTGTCGTCAGCGAATGTTGCAAGAAAAGTATCGGGATGAACAGGGATGTCAGCAGTAAAGAGGATGTAAAGCACGGGACCCAAGACGCTGCCTTGGGGAACACCGGCTTTAACGGAGTAGATATTGGAAAATTCTGTTCCACAGCGAACTCGAAAGGAGCGGTCAGAGAGGTAGGATCGGAGGACTAGGTACAAGGACTGAGGTAAATGGATTTTAAGCTTGGAGAGCAGTCCGGAGTGCCATACCCGGTCAAATGCCTGTGCAATGTCCAGAAAGGCACCCGAACAGTATTCCTTGTTTTCTAGGGCTGAGGAAATATGATCAACAACTCGGAGTCCTTGTTGAACAGTAGAATGTTGAGAGCGAAAACCAAACTGATGGGAAGGGATATTTTGGGATTCTATAATGGGTAGGATTCGTTTCAAAAGGATCTTTTCAAAAATTTTTGAAAGGATTGGGAGTAGGCTGATTGGTCTATAGGATGTTGAGCTATTGAGAGGTTTTCCTGGTTTTGGGAAAAGGATAATAGTGGAGTGTTTCCATAACAGAGGGAAGTGGGTGGTGCGTAGGATACAATTGTAGATATATGTAAGGAATATGACTGCTTTGGATGGAAGTTGTCGAAGGATTTGAGGTGTAAGGAGATCATGTCCAGGAGCTTTACGGAGGATTAGTTTTTTTAATTGAAATTTTACTTCGGAAGGATGAATAGCTTTTGGGGGCAAGGAAAGTGGGATTGGTGATGTAAGGAGTTCTTCTACTGTTACGGTGTGGGCAGGATGGGATTCCGGATGTGAAATAAATGTATTGGATAGGTGAATGGCGAACTCCTCAGCTTTATCTTCGTCAGATGCTGCCCAGGAGCCATCACCTCGTCGGAGAGGATGGGAAATGCGGTGAGGATTTAGGATTTTTGTTGTGGTTTTCCAAAGGGAATTGTCGCGAGAAGAGAGGGAGGATAGGTAGGAGTTGAAGGATTGTGATCTGAAGGTGGCTAATTCCAGTTTTAATTGTTTGCAGTAGTAATTATAGGAGCAGCGGTCGGTAGGATGTCGGGTACGTTGCCATAATAATCTGGCACGGCGTTTGGTGCGGATTAGGTTAAGGAGGTGTTGGGGTAGAATGGTCTTTATAGGAATTCTGGAGGAGTCTTTTGGAAAGGAGGCAGTCCAGGCGGCTTGTTGGATTGTGGTAGTAAAGGAATTTACGGCACTATCAAGGTCATCGGGAGTTTTGAGGGATATGTTGAGATCAATATTATCGGAGATTATTTGGCGGAAAAGGTCCCAGTTTACTGGGCCCCTAATGAATGACGGTGGAGAAGGTTTGGGAACAGGTTCAAGTGAAACATTAAGGATTAGAGGACTATGGTCAGAGGAAAGTTCATTTAGACGTGTAATGGAACAATTGAGGGGACTTAAGCCGCTGTGGATAAAGAAATCAAGAAGATCAGGATTACGGTTGGGATCTGTGGGCCAGTAGGTAGGAGAGTTGGGGGAAAGGAGGTGAAAACGTTGGGAATTGAGTGCAGACAGCAGGGTTCGGCCACGAGAATTCGTGGTTCTGGAACCCCATTGTTGGTGCTTGGCATTTAGGTCTGCACCCAAGATGAAGTGATGTCCTAAGGAGTCGAGGAGAGAACTGAATTGGGCATTGGATATGGATCGGTTAGGAGGGCAATACGCTGATGCAAGAGTGACCGGAAAGGAGAAGGTTTTTATCACGATAGCGGTGGACTGTAGGAAATCATGTATTGGTAATGGGAGTACGTGATGGGAGAGGGATTGGTGTACAATTACAGCAGTACCGGCATGTGCTTTTCCGTCAGGGTGGTCAGTACGATATGTCAGGTATTGTGGTATATTGAAGTGCTGTTTAGTGGTTAGTCGAGTTTCAGTAATTAGTGCCACATCAATGTTCTTGTCAAGTAGTAAAGTAGATAGTTCGTCTGTATGATTTCTAACACCATTCGCATTCCAAAGGAGAATGGATATGGGTTTAGGGATGTGAGTCATTTAAGGATTTTTCAAAGGAGGGATGAGGTGAGATACGAGATTCGTGAGGAGTGATATGAGTGGAGTAACAAGGGATTTGAAATCGGTGAGGAAAGATGCTAACAAACTTGTGAGATCTGTTGCATTTGAAGGAGGAGGAATATGAGGAATTTGTTGTTGGTGGTTAGGTATATTAGGATGAAGAGGATTTTGAGGTTGGGTTTGAGGTTGTTGTTGTGGCAGGGCTTGACATTTATCGGTTAAAGTCTTACCTCTAAGTAGTTGGGAGAATGATACATCATTGTTTACAATTCTGGAAGGCTCTCTCTCTCTTCTTGTTCTTAGTGCTTCATCTTGAATCCGGTTTTTCTGGTGTCTGGTTTTGAGATTCTTGTAAATTTGGCAGCCTTTGTAGTTGGCCGGGTGTCCCTCCAAGCATAGGGCACATACTGCTGGATCTTGTATAGGTTTGGTGCACTCTACAGATTTGTGCTGTTCACCGCACTTCACGCAACGCGGCAGATGGTGGCAATATGTCTTCGTGTGGCCATAGGTCTGACAATTATGGCACTGCACGATGTCTCTCTTGGGATATGGCTTCTCAACTTTCACCATTGTGTATATTCTTGTGATATCATATATTTTTTCGATACCTGGTGATGGCTCCAAGTCCACGAAAAACAATGGTAGTGGGATCCTATTTCGTAATCCTGGCTGCTCCCTGTCCTCCTTCAAAACGTTTGTTACCTGGCGTACATTGAAACCAAGCGTCGTTAGTTCTTCTTTAATAACTTCAGTGGGGGTTGAGGAATGTAAATTTCTTATCACTACTCGTAAAGCTCTTTCCTGCCTCAGCTGGTAAGTGTGAAAATTCGCATTTGTTTCTGATAAGTACTTCACTATTTTTCGGTAGGCTTCTGCAGAATCAGGTGTTTTTTGGTGTCATTGGTCCTGTTAAGGCATGAATAACTGCCAGAGCAGATTTTATTTAGTTGGGTGCAGAACATCTGGAAATTTTTTATATTTTTCACAAATATCGGAGGAGGCTTTGGTTCTCTGGGTATTGCTGCAGACTCCATTACTTCTTGTCATTTTGAAGCACTTGGTAGGGGTTTGGAGTAAAGAAAGGTGATTCTTCAATCGTTTCTTGTGCAGACGTACCTGGTTGGGGCTGAGGTTCTGGTTCTGAAGTGTTCATTTTGGTCACTGGAGGTATTTCTCGTAGGCAGCGACGAGTCCTTTGTTTGGCTGGTGAGCTAACTCCGTCTGACCGAGACCTCTTGGGCACCTTACTGGCCATCACTTGCTGATCATACCGCATATCATAAGAGAAAAAATAAATAAATAAAAAAAAAAAAAAAAAAATTTTTTTTTTTTTTTTTTCTTAAAATAACAAAAAAAAAAGATGCCAACAGTAAATATCAACTGCTCTGATATACACTTTAACTGTATCACGTGAATAATCAGAGAGATTCCGCTATAAAATTGGTAAAAACTGAGAGAGGAGTTTGAGGAGACAACCTTCTCATCAGCTGATCCACTGCCTTCCAACTTTTGATTATTATTTGGTTCTATTTATTTTATTTTTTTGTACATATGGTGTGAATGTCATCCTACCTCACTATAACCAATGTCCAACAGACAGATTGTTATAATACTCAATAAAAAAAAAAAAAAAAAAGAAGACAAAAAAGCAAAGTATTTTTTAATTAAGTTTTATTATTATAATTATATCATTTTTACAATTGAGGTCTTCTTAAACGACCTACGTATAGAATAAAGGAGGATAAATTAAAAAAAAAATTAATACTTTTTTTTTTTTTAATTTAATTTTTTTTTTACAATTAAATTATTGCATTAATATTTTTTCGTTAATAAAATCAATATAATGTACCAATATTGATATTATATCACTATAGCTAAGCCATTTATGGGCACTGAATGGTGTGGTAGAGGCCTGTAGGCACCCATGCCAGTACCGCTTTTCTGCCGCATAAGTACATTTTCTACGGAACTGCTTAAACATTTCTAAAAAAATAATCAGCGTTTTAGAAGAGAAATATATTCTCCAGATGGTTTATTTCAGCACGTTTTGCGTTATTGTAGGCCGTTTAATTACAAACGACGCTTGATTTGTAACTTGAAAATTTTTTTGTTGAAAAAATTGACTTTACTGGTGTTTTTCATAGCTTAAGCCAATTATTTTTTAATATTTCTTCATGTTTTATTATTCTATAACTATTCAGCTTTAATAAAAGACCAACTATGAGGAAATTAAGCCAAATGTTGATTCTCAGTGACCAAAAACTAACTAAAGTCAAAGTCGTCAATCCGCCATCTTTGGACGCCATTTTGGGGCAGTGCGTTCACTTTTTTTTGTGGGAACATTGGCTTTTTTTTAATAAATAGTTACAAGGAACACAACGATATGCAATTTATAGGGATGTGGGGGGGGGGGTGCACGGTAAGGGGGTCTGGCCCACCGTGTAAGATTCTTATCCACAGGGGTGCCCTGTAGCCCATCCCCCCCCCCTAGACCGATGCCGCATAAACATTCCCCCACCCCTGCCAAGATATTTCTCTATTCCTCTTAAAATCAGTGCAAATGAAAGTATAATTTGAATATTCGTAGATTATATTCCATTACACAACCTGTGATCTGTTCCATGATTCGGCTTATCTTTTGATTTGAAATTTTTCATTTTTATAATTCATAACACCGTCAAAATGTGTCCGCCTCAAAAATTGAAAACCATGTTAAAGTGGCATGGTAAATTTTTATGGCGCAACTTGCACCATAAAACCCCCTTCTGGGCAGCCATGCTTCTCTATATAAATGTATCCTCACATAAGTGTATATCATAAATGTTTAATGTAATGTACAAATTACAAAATAATAGTGTAAACACCTGTTTGACCATGGTATAACAAGTAGTCATTTGCGCAATAATGTTTCGAATATTAAGAGCAAATAAGAAATAAACTTTTTTTTTTTAATAGTTTTAAATCATTATTATGTTTAATTTTTTCAAAAGCAAAGGAAATGATTTTTTTCTGAATATTAAGTAATAAATGGCAGTTTGGAATGCTAACTAATTTAATAGTGGCTACAATAAAAAAAAAAAGTAAAATTGATTAACATTTTTTTAAAATAGTGCAAATGAAAAAATGTAGTTCAGAAAAGTTCAGTTATAATCGTTTTTTTCTTGGTAAGACATATTTCCGACCATAATTGGAAAAAAAAATGTCTGTTTTGTGTTAGAACACAGGCAGCTATTTTTTTCATTCTCTCCAGGTAGTCAAACCCTTTTCTTATAAATCTCAATCTACAGCTTCCTGAATCCTTTAATATGAGGGAACAACCAAAATGAGTCCCTTTCTTTAAATTTCAATGTAATGGGAGTCAAAAAACTAGAAACGGTATCAACTCAATTTCATCCCATTGGATCCCTTTCCATATGAAATGAAATGAAATGAAATGAAAAAAATGTTTTATTATTCTGGGACTGTTGTCCCTTAAGAACAAAATATAAATACAGATTATATGTCTGTGTGGCTACAATTAAATTGTATATTTACAATGAAAGTTAACTTACGATAAAAATACAGAAAAGAGAAAGAAAAGAACAAGGAAATTGTACATTATATGAGAAACTAAAATAACCTTAATAAATTGAGGTAGTCTCTGGTGGTGCTCAGATATTTCTCTTAGATATATTTCACAATCATTCGGATTGAGAAAGAGTAGGTGCTTAAAGAGGAGAGGTTTAAACGAGGAAACTGATTGAGCGTGTCGAATATCAGCTGGGATGGAATTCCAGAGGGGGCGGCTTGTATTGCAAAGGATTTGTCAAACGCAGCAGTTCGGTGAGGAGAGGATATATGTCGGAAGTACGAGATCTGGTGGGACGGGATTGGATGGAATATTTGAATTGTAAGCTGTGAAAAATATAGGAGAGGTCGATGGGTTCTAATGATTTGGTACAGAAAGGTGGCTAGGAAGTACTGACGGCGATAGGATGGGTAGAGCCACCTCAACTCAGTGTAATACTGGGTAATATGCGTATCCCTTGAGATTCCGAAAACAAATCGTAGTGCGCAATTCATTAGGCGTTTAAGTTTGGCCTAGAATCTCCCGGGAGTCCACCGTCACCATACAGCCATAGTCGAAGTGGGGAAAACAAGGGAGGAAACTAGGAGTCGACGGGACTTATATGGAAGGAGATATCGTAGACGATTGAACTGTTTTAGGGTGGAGATAGTGCGACGGGAAATTTGGGAGATGTGAGGTTTCCAGGATAGGGGTTGATCGAAAGTAACACCTAGGTTTTTAACAGTGGTGTAAAATAAGATAGGTGAGTTGTTCAGAAAGAGATTGGGAGATACCGGGGAGGACTTGAGGAGTGAAGGGGATCCGATCAAGATGGCTTTTGTCTTCTCGGCGTTCAGAGTGAGCCTATTGAGGTTTTCCCAAGCACTTATTCTGTCAATATCTTCCTGAAGTTTTTGAGTGGCATCTGAGATATCTGTCGGATTAAAGGAGAGGTAAATTTGAATGTCGTCGGCATACAGGTGGTATTGAGAATGCATATGATGCCATTCTCATATAAACTAGAAAATGAAATTCACATTTTTTTCTGATATAATATAATAAAAGCTTAGATTTATTTCTTTAAAGACATTATGGTTTTTAATCCAAGGAAGATGCTTTGAATAATTAGAAATAGCTAATGTTTAATCTCCGAAGGATACTCAAGAAATCCAAGGAGTATCGGATGACAACTCACCACCTCTTTGTTGACTTTAGGAGTACCTATGGCAGCATTAAGAAGCCTAAGTTGTACACTGCTTTAAGAGAACTTGGAGTCCCTTTTAAATTGATCCGGCTGATCAAGATGATCATGGATGGTACAACGTGTCACAGGCGGATCTACGCGGGGGCTTTCGGGCTGAAGTCCTCCCCCCTTCCCCCCAAAAAAGGTAAAATATAACCATGTTTTACAGAAAAAAATATTAAAACTATCTCTTAAAATATTAAAAGTATTCTTGTTCGTGAAATTACATTTAATAGGACTTCAAGAACCACTTAAACACCATTTCATACAGATAGTTAATTTCTTTCTTTTTTTCAAATTAATTATCGTTATATATATATATATATATATATATATATATGAAAAAAAAAAATCTTTCGGGCCGAAGCCCCTCCCAAAATTAAGTCATGGATCCGCTAGTGCAACGTGTAATGTGAGGATTCAGTCAGATCTCTCTCCACAGTTTGTTCCTATCTACCAGAGGTGTTAGAGAAGGTAATGGCCTAGCCTGCTTGTTATTCAACCTAGCCTTGGAGAAGGTCCTACGTAATTCGGGCATACAGACCTCTGACACCATCTTCAATCTTATCAATCAAGCTTATTCAGGTACTCAGCTTTCGCTGATGACTTGGATGTTGTTCCAAGATCCTTTGAGTCCTTAAGAAGCTTTCCTCAAGTTGACAGATGCTACAGAGGATATGGAGATGTGTGCAAGCCATGAAAGACAAAATATATAAGAATAGCGCGTGGAGCAGACAGCCCGTAGCGATGGGCCAATTTGTGTTCCAGAATGTCGACCAGTTTGTGAACCTGGGCTCAGTAGAGAGTTGTGGAAACAGGATCCCCATGGAAATCAGTCAGCAATTCATCAAAGCCAACAGGTGCTATTTTAATTTCAGAAAGCACCTGAGAAGTTCCTACCTCATCTGTCGTCCAAAGTGCCTCTTCTACAAAACTCTTATAAAGCATGTCCTAACTTATGAATGAGAGACCTGGATCCTCACAAGTAATGGGGAAAGGGAAATCCTTATATTCGAGAGAAAGATCCTCCGACGAATATTTGGACCGGGAAAGTCCGGAGAGCACTGGACGTGGAGGAAGAAAAGGGAAATGTACGAACTTTATGGCGACGCTGGCATAATGAACTTTAATGGCTGCCTCTTTTACCTATCTTGAACACTAATATGTAGGAATCAAATAGTGATAACAAAATATTGCTTTCAATGTATAATTTATATTTTTATGTAAATATTTGAAAATAAGTGGTTTAGGTTGGAAGAATTAATTGTGGATAACTGATGACACACTAAGTACCACATTTTCTTGCATGAAAATACGTGAATTATTTACTATTCAAGTTATTGGTGAACTCTTTCTTAAAATATTGTCTTATTTTTATATTAAATTACATTTTTGATATACATCTCTAAAATGCCTTAATTTTTCAATATTTCGAGGATTTTTAATCCTCATCTTCATCTTACAATGACCATTTAAGTGCATTTCCTCCTCTTCATTTATCACCCGTATTAATTATACTTTCCTTGCATCAGAAAAAAAAACAACTATACTTGAAAAAGAAACATTGTACTTACCACTTGTTTCACTATTATAAAAGCTTTGTTGTGAATTATCTAATAGTTAATTCAAATTGTCCAGGATAAACGCGTTCATTGACCATGTTGCATTATAAGTAACTTGAAATCAATCCAATAACTTTCTGATAACGGTGTAGATAATATAACAGAGACAAATACAAATTATCAGAAAACCAAAGTCCGATGAAATAAGCTTGATTGATAAGATTGAAGATGGTGTCAGAGGCCCGAATTACGTAGGACCTTCTCCAAGGCTAGGTTGAATAACAAGCAGGCGAGGCCATTACCTTCTCTAACACCTCTGGTAGATAGGAACAAACTGTGGAGAGAGATCTGACTGAATCCTCACATTACACGTTGCACTAGCGGATCCAAGACTTAATTTTGGGGAGGGGCTTCGGCCGAAAGATTTTTTTTTTTCATATATATATATATATATACATATACATATATATATATATATATATATATATATATAATATATATGTATATATATATTTATATATAAACGATAATTAATTGTGAAAAAAAAAGAAAGAAATTAACTACCTGTATGAAATGGTGTTTAAGTGGTTCTTGAAGTCCTATTAAATGTAATTTCACGAACAAGAATAGTAATCTTCCTATTAATAAATTAATAAATTTCACGAACATAATAGTACTACTATAATGTACTAGTATTGTTATTTGTTACTATTTTTAGTATCGATTCTATATCTTTTTATTGTCTTGAAAGTTTTTATTTGTAATTACTTCTGATATCCAAAGGGCTCTTACAACTGAAAGCATTCATGCATTTATAGATATCTGTTGCGTAAAATTCAACATAACATAAAACGGTACTTATAACCATAACAGGAAATTTAAACTGAAAATTCTGTCATAAAAAAATCATTGACTTAATCTATATTTGTATACTACATAAATAATAAACAATTATATGTCCTTTTATAATAAACAATTATTATGTAGTTCATAATCAAGTTATATTTTATGTTGATTAAATTTTGTCAAGTTTATTTCATTGCTAAAAATACATTTTGCACTTTTCATCTCAAATTGAAGTCAAATTTAAATATTTTTCCATTTAGTTTGAAGAATTATAAACAAAAAAAACTATTTTTGGATTTAAACCGAGTTCTGCGCATGCGTTAGCCCTAGTTAAACATACGTCAGGTCGTCTCTTATAAAAATCTCATTCATCAGTGGCAGTATACAAGTTTAATGTGAACAATTAGTGTTATCAGTTACATTAACAATTACGTTTTACTGGACAAAAAAATAAGGTGAGTAATCACTTATTTACAACACAAGAGTGAACAGTGTAAATAGACTTAGGTTAGTTAGATAACGGCCAGCCATAAGCTGCAACAGTCGTTAATACCAGTGGGCTAGATCCCTCCGTGGAGGCAGATCTGTGCTCTCCAAGAGCGCGTCTTATTTTCGTGTTCAATAAAATTTTTTTTTTCCTCTCTTCACTTTTATCAATTTTTCTTTTAAAAATAAATATGAAATGCGATATTATCACATGCTAATGTCGAGTAAGGGCAAAAACACTAGGTCCAGGAGCCCGGATATTACAATTAGTTCTCCCATTAAAAAAAAGACAAGGCATTCGAAAAGAAACACTCCACCAGCCACACAGGGAGCTCCATAGAAGAAGTGGAACCCCAACCTGGCTCCTCACAACATCCCAACAATTATGAGACAACTCAAGCTATGGGTGAAGAATCGCCGTTTTTCACTTCGAATCCATTTGAAGTGCTTTCAAATATAAACAACGAACAAATGGAAGCAGCATCCATCCCCAGAGAACCAAAACCCCACCAATATTTGTTAGAAATATTAAAAATTTTCAATTGATGTGTAATCAATGAATAATCTGGTAGGTTCAGGAAAATATTTATGCCAAAGCCGCACAAGACACTAAGTTAATGCCCGACACTCCAGAAACCTATAGAAAAATTCATAAATATTTATCTGACACCAAGGCTGATTACCACACGTATCAACTGCGTCAAGAGAGGGCGCTCAGGGTCGTTATCAGAAGACTGCACCCATCTACGCCACAGATGCTATAAAGAAGAGCTCACGGGTATGGGATTCCATGTTCGCCAGATAGTGAACATATTTAAGGAGGATAGAGAACAGCCTGGAATAAAAAATAAAATACCTCTTCCACTATTCTTCGTTGACCTTGACCGAACACCTGATGTCGAAAACATCTACAAGGTCACACGCCTTATTATACAAGCGTTGTTGTAAAAAGCCCTACAGCAAGCGCGACATCGTTCAATGCCATAACAGCCAGGCTTATGGCCATACGAAACGGTATTGTCATCACATTCCTAGATGTGTGAGGTGTGGTGAGCAACACAAAAACAGAGGACTGTAGGAAGTCTAGAACTTCACCTGCAGTATGCGCTTTATGCCACCAAGGACACCCAGCCAACTACAAGGGTTGTCAAACTTACAAAGATTTGAAAACACGAATGTACGCAACGCCTAGAGAAGAAGGACATCCAGGCCACCAAGACAACCCTATAGAACAGTGAACGGAAGTGTCGTCTATGCTCAGATGTTCAAAGGAGACACTGTAAACACTCAATCTCAGGCCCTGCCAAAGAATCTAAACCTCAAGAATTCACACATCAACTCAGGACCCATATCCCTCCATCCCTGAACGTAGGTTAAATACTCACACATTCATTCCTCTCCTTCCAATTCCACTGACCTCACAAAGCCTATTGACATCTTTCCTTTCCGAATTTAGATCTCTCATTACCCCCCTTATTTCGCTACTTACCAATGTTATATCCACCTCTTCCACTGCCAGAAATCCATAAATGCCCTCAACCAAATTCCTCTCCATTCTCCTCTGGAATGCGCGAATGGTATTCGGAACCACATCAACGAACTGACAATCTTATTACATGACAAAAACATCGACATAGCAGTAATAACTGAAACTCGACTAACCAACAAACGACAAATCAACGTGCCGGCTACAATATTTATCGAACGACCATCTGATGGAACAGCACATGGTGGCACTGCCATAAATTATCCATCGATCCGTTTCCCTTACCAAGCCATAATTTCCTACAATCCACAGCCGTAATAACCAAACACCCCTTTACCCAATAACACTAGTGCGGCATATTCCCCACCTAAACACCCATTTCCGAACCCCAAACAATTTCCTTCCTGAATTCCTTAGGGACACCACTTCCTCCTAGGTGCAGATCTAAATGCAAAACACCAGCAATGGGGAGCCAGATCCACAAATTCCCGAGGCCGAACATTGCTATCTGCACTTAATTCCCATCGCAGCAACATCCTTTCACCTAATACACCCACATACTGGCCAACAGATCCCAACCGCAATCCCGACCTTCTAGACTTTTTCCTCCACAAAGGTCTAGGATCACTACACTGTTCTATTTCAAGGTTTGATGATCTTTCCTCAGACCATAGTCCTCTAGTCCTAACCGTTTCCACATCTCCCATTCCCAAATCATCCCCACCTTCATTTTCAGGGGGCCAGTTAACTGGAACCTTTTCCGTCAAATACTGGAAGATAATATTGACCTCAGAGTTTCCTTAAAACACCTGAAGACCTCGACGATGCAGTGCATTCCTTCACTACCCTGATCCAGCAAGCAGCTTGGACTGCATCCTCACCTGATCGTCCAAAAAATACCATAACATAAATCCTTTACCTCAAGATCTATTGGACCTAATCCATAGCAAACGTTGCTCTAGGACCCTTTGGCAAAGAACTAGGCATCCTGATGACGGAAATCGTACAATTATTATTCCAAACAGGTAAAAAGAAACTGGAAACTTTTAAAACCCAAATCCTACAATTCCTACCTCTCCTCATTATCCGCTAGTGATAACTCCCTCTGGAACGTAACCAAAAAAATCCTTAAATTCCAGTCCATTTCCCATCCACTTCGCCGTGATGATGGTTCCTGGGCTTCGTCAGATGCGAATAGAGCAGAGGATTTGCTAAACATTTATCCTACACATTCACCCTCACCCTGAACTCCATCCCAGCCACACTGCTGAAGTTGAAGAATTCCTCTCTTCACCAATTCCTCTCTCTCTTACCTCCAAAACCTGTTAACCCCTCTGAGGTCAAATTCCTTATAAACAAATTAAAACCCCGAAAATCCCCTGGATATGATCTCCTCACTTCACAAATCCTCAGACAACTTCCCAAAAAAGCAATCATATTCCTTACCTATCTTAACAACTGCATCCTTCGCACAACCAACTTTCCTTTGGTGTGGAAACATTCCATAATCATCCTGTTTCCAAAACCAGGTAAACCTGTTAATAACACATCATCCTATAGACCGATAAGCTTACTCCCGATCCTCTCAAAATCTTTGAGAAAATCCTTCTCAAACGCATCCTACCCATAATCGAATCCACAACATCCCTTCTCATCAGTTTGGATTCCGCTCAAGACATTCCACTGTCCAACAAGGCCTTCGTGTTGTGGACCATATACCTCTGCACTTGAAAACAAGCATTATTGCACTGGTGCCTTTCTGGACGTAGCACAAGCTTTCGACCGGGTGTGGCACGATGGCTTGCTTTTCAAGCTCAAAACCATTTACCCCAATCATTATACCTAGTCCTCAAATCCTACCTCTCAAATCGTTCCTTTCAAGTCGTTGTGTCACCGCATTCTCCACTTACTATCCAGTTGAGGCTGGTGTTCCACAAGGCAGTGTCTTGGGCCCAGTTCTCTATATCCTCTTCACTTCCGATATCCCTTCCAATCCGATACATTTCTAGCTACATTTGCTGATGATACTGCATTCTATCTTCCCACTCAGATCCTCAAATAGCATCTCTAAACCTACAATCTCACCTCTCTTTGATTGAGCAGTGGTGCAACAACTGGCGCATCAAAATCAATGAATCAAAATGCAAACATATCACTTTTACCCTGCGACGCAGATCCTGTCGTCAATCCTTTTTAATTCATTCCACTTCCCTACTCAGACACAGTCCGTTACCTTGGCTTCCTTCTTGACAAAAGACTAACTTGGAACCCACATACCAGACTTAAAAGACAAGAACTTAACCGACGATATGGCCAGCTGTATAGATTACTAAGTAGGACATCCCATCTTTCGATTGAAAATAAACTTTTAATCTACAAGACCATACTGAAACCTATCTGGACCTACGGACTTGAACTGTGGAGAACTGCTAAACATTCGAATATCAAACGCATCAATCCTTCCAGTCCAAAGTACTTAGAACAATAGTCAATGCCCCATATTATGTCACAAACAAGACCCTACACCATGACCTTAACATCCCATTTGTCCTCGACATCATCCCAACCAGATTCTCAAACTTTCACCAAAACCTTATCCATCATCCAAATCCTCTAGCTCAATCCCTATCCAGCTCCCTTCATCCCTACAATCCTCCACGAAGGTTAAAACGGCAGTGGCCCAGAGATCTCTTGTAAATATGCTTCTGGAGTCCTGGCAATGGCCAGCTTCTCCACTCATGTCCCGAGCGTCTGTGGCTCTAGTGCCCTCTTTCAGTCTCCATTGGCTTCTAATACCAGTGATGCGGCTGGAAAAGTGGCACTGGAATCTCCTGGAGTCTTGCTTTGCCTTCCACATGTGGGGGAAAAAGCCTGGCTCGGAGTCTTGGGCGAATGTATTATTGTATATGGTATGATTGTGTTTATAAGTTTCTTTTTATGTTATGTTTATTTTTTTTTCTTTTATTTTCTTTCTTCATCAGTATTATTTATTTACTTTTTATATTTATATTTATTCTCTATTATTTGTATATATTGTTTGAATGAGAACTCTTAGCCCTAATACTTATAGCCCTCCAGTGGCTGATTGTATTATTATTCAATAAATAGATAAAAAGCTGAAAGGATTTAAACCAATCAACCAACCAATCTTAGGCTTCATGTGAACATGAATCAAATATAAACAGTAATTACTTTGAATTATACATACATTGATTCAATGTTATATACTCGCTCAGAAATAATTAACATAATTCAGGAATTACCTTCCAAAAAAGCTCCTGGTCACGATCTCATCACTTCCCAAATTCTAAAGAAGCTTCCACGAAAAGCTGTTCTCGCTTATATATATAATGCCGTACTTAGAACCACCTACTTTCCTGACCCTTGGATATTTTCCATAGTAAAAATGATTTTAAAACCTAAAAAGCCACCTGAATACCCATCCTACTATCGTTTGCTACACAAACTTCGTCAATTCCTGCCTCCTACATATTTCCTATTAATCCGTTCCTTCCTCACAGATAGAACCTTCAAGGCAAATCATAAGTCTGCCTATTCATCTCTCTTTTCCCAGTACGCTGGTGTTCCTCAAGGAAGCATCTTAAGTCCCATGCTTTACATAGTTTATACAGCTGATATTCCGACCCATATTTTACCGTCCTTGACATCTATGCTGATGACATATGTGTTATCTCCCATTAATGAACAAATTGTTGAGTCTCAAACACTGCAGTCACACATTTCAGCCATTGAAGAATGGTGTCATAATTGGAGAATCAATATTAATCCAAACAAATTACTTTTACCCTCCGTCGTAAACCTACTACATCCTGTCCTACAATATCCTTTAACAATATTCCACTTATTCCTGTCGAACAGATCCGTTACCTAGGACTCCTTCTTGACAAACGTCTTACTTGGAATCCTCATACTAGATTGAAACTGCTAACAGAGTCCGACTACTACATCCCTTACTTGACAAACGCTCTAAACTTCCAATTCATCCATCCAATTTAAATGTATATTCTACAAAATATACATATAAATACTCATATACACTTCCATCATCAGGCCCATTTGTACATATGAAATGGAGCATTGGGGCTCCCCAAAACCACCAAATTCTTTCGTATCCAATCCTTAGAATCCAAAATCCTCTGTAAAATTCTTAATGCTCCTTATTATGTCACAAATAAAATTATTTATGAAATACTTTAAGACACTCCTCTTTTAATTCCAAACTCCTTGGTCACCCTAACCCTATAGTTCATAACCTTTCATCCAAAACAATTCCTGACAACCCTCTGAGGCGTCTAATTAGAAGATGGCTAACGGACCTTCTAAATTAATTTAATTTTTGAAGTTCTACCAATGGGTAGTTTCTTTACAAGTTTTTATCATGTTTTAGCAGATTTACTTATTGTATATGTATACAGTTGTAAATATCAATAAAATAAAAAAAAAAAGAAAAATCTTATATACAAACCTTTATTTTAGCATTTCTCATTACAACCCTTATCTGATATACACACATTTGCCACTGATTGAGAAGCTTAGATATTTTTGTTTTTAAAAAGTTTGAGAGCAAGTATTCAGCCAATTTTACATATGCTCCTCGACTTCTACATTGCTTTTGGATCATTCACCTTTAAATGATGTTTTTAAAAGTATAAATAAAACAGTTACAAGAGAAAAATTCTTCTTATAAGGACAGTTTTCGATTTTCCTAGTGAAATTCGCAGCATGAGGGGCAAACCTCACTTTTTCAGTGGTATTTAAAATTTCAGTTGGCATTCGGAAAATGATTTTAAAGCAATGAAGAAGTCGAGGAAGGAAACTCTACCTCAAATTTAATTTGAACAAGGAATCTATACTTTTAAATTGGTGACAAAAGTGTGTAATTATTTAAGAGACTACTTTGATAAATACTGAAAGTATGGTTTGAGAATAAAATTGATAAATATTAAATACTTTTTTTTCTATCTTTTGTTGACTTTATCAATGTTTTAGATTTTAGGCTTGCTGAACCAGTGTTGCCAGGCAACACATACATTGCAAACATGTCTTTTGACCTCCCATGAGGTCTCTTAGCAACTACTGTGACATTCATAGTAGTGCAGAGCCTTTCTGATATTAAACCCTCTACCATGATTATTACAAAATTAATTATTATTTGTATATTTGATCTCATAGGAACATTTTTCATTAAACTTGAAATAAATAAATAAATCTAAGGAATTAAGTACTAGTTATTGAAAGAATCTCAGCTAAAGGATCCTTTTTAAGGGATTTGTTATTTATCTTTCCTAAAGGATTTGAAAGGAGGTTAAGCAGGTGAGAGGGATGTGGGTAGGCAATAGCCTGAAAGTGTGACTATACTAAAATATTTATTTTCTGTTTCCACAACTGAGGCTAAGCCTTAACCCTTTAATGATGGTGGACTCATATATGAGTCAAGAGTCGAGAGCCTGTCGGGTTCTTTTTTTTAAATTACCGGGTCCTCAGGAATGAATTCTATTTTCAAACTATCCCATGACAGGAGCACGGAGGATTGTCAGCTAATGCCATCCTCAAGGCCACTCCACCCTTCCTGCACATTGTCACTAAAAGGTTAATACTGCACTTTAAATCATTTTTTTTTTTTTTTTTTGTAGAGAACCCTCCTCTAGGTAGATAGGTGTTACATACCCAGAGAGGGATGGCGCAAGCACACTAATGGTACAGCATTAATGCTGCACTGTAATCATCATTTTAAGTGATGACTGGCTCTGACAAAATTCAAATCCATAGCTTCCGCACAAGCAAACTCGACAGTAAGAATTTACTTTAAAAAAATGATGCATAGATTCTAATTTCTGTTTTAAAATAAATTATGGATTTAAGGTACTGTGAGGAATTATATAGTTAATGTCATGATAGCTTAAGTAAGATTTTGATCTAAACTGAGAGATCCAAATTAAAAATCATGTAGGGTAATAAACGAATATTCTAATAAAAAAAATACAGTATTTCTTTTCTAAAAAATAATAAACTACAAAATAAATAAGCATACCTAGAAATAATGCAATATTAAATGGAGATGGGATAAATAATAAGTAGCTCTAAATGAAAATATATATATAATTTACAATTTACAGACATCCAGTAATAAATAAATTTATTTTTTACTGTTTTTAAATCATTTAAAAGCATACAAAGTAACTTTAGAGAACCGTTAGCTGAAGTCTTTGCACAAATTTAGGTGAAAAAATAAATAAAGATTGTTCATATTGAAAACTAAAGCTTTGTCTCCAAATCATAATTTGATAGATTACAAAAAAAAAAGTACTTGAATAAAAAGAAAAAAGAATTATTAATAGTCAATTAATCATGAATAAATTGGATCAATATTTACTCTTCTCCATCAAAATCAATAAAAAAATTTTGGTGTAATATTAATATTTGTCACTGAAAACAACCTCAAATTATAATATCATTGCTTACCAGAACAATAAAAATGGATGAAATATACTATCTAATTTTAGTGAACTATTTATTTGGTATTTTATTATTATTTGATATATCTTTATAGAGGCTGGGTGTGCCCAGCCTCTATAAAGTGGGTACCCTTAATTAAATAATTAATTAAGGGGAAAAATCTGGTGGTTGAGTGTGATTTCGGTCAAATCACCTCCATGCACAACCGTTGACCTAGAAATCGTGCTTTCCCTAAATAGTAATGAACCAAGACCCTCCATGGTTTGTAGTGGTACAGGTTTTATATATATATATATATATATATAATATATTATTATATATATATTATATATATATATGTGTACACCTTTATTGGAAGTGAGTAAAAAGGGTTTAATAAATTAATGTTGAACAATTAAAAGGCAAGCTAATCTAGTTCTACTAGTGCAGGGAAAAGAAAATGGCTGCTCTGTAGTTTCCCAAGAAGGAAAATCCCAAAGAGGAGAGGGACAAAGGTTTTTGTTTTGGCAAGCAGTTCATGTTTGGCTGGAGTGAAGAGAGGGTAGGAGAAGGGACCTGGCTCCAGTGGGTAAAACCCAGTAATAGTATTACCATTTTGGAAGTTGTGTTTGGCAGAACATTGGGAAGCATTTGAAGGCAAATGAATTTAGAGCAAGAAAGGAAGAAACAATGTATATAGAACAAAGGTGAGCCTGCCAATTCATACTTCACTTTATTTTAAAATCAGTGTTTAATTTTAGTATAGTGTAAATAATAATAGTTTGTCTGAGTTGATCTGATTGTCAGTAACCCACACCTGTGATAAATAAATATATTAATACTCTTATAATTTTGTTTATTATTATAACAACCTCTTATTTCTTTTGGAAGTACCCCAATGGTATAAAGTGATCTTCTAAGGTTATAATATTATTATTTGTAAAATATAAGAGAGATGTTACAATATATATATATATATATATGAAAAAAAAATCCCTACGGTAACGGAGGGATCTCTGGCGCGTACATGGGAGCCGGCTGCCTCAAGTCAAATTCAGGCATCCTCGTAACGGTTTTCCTCTGATTGAAAAAAAACGTACCTCTGCACTCTCACCGTCCCGGGTTAGAGTTAAGCGTAGCGGGCTTAAAACACTTAAAAAAAAGTAAAAGGTTCAAGGAATAAAACGCATGAAGTCGAAATCAAGACTGGTTTATTGTTCCTTATAATCCTCTATATATACATTCTGAGATTGTTTACATCAATGCTTTTGGTATTAACGCTAATACTGTCCCGCTCCGTACCTTAACTCCCCCCCACCAGTTTACGGATACTCTTCGTAAACTTAGCAAAAAAATAAAAAGACATAAAACACAAAAATAAAACGCATATATGTAAAAGAGACAAGGTCTTCTTGCCCACACTGTGACAAAGGTACGGAGTGTTCAGTACTTACAACCTATTCCAATGAAACACAAACAAAAATATTCCTTATATAAAAATTAAAAAAATAAGACACACTTTCCTCACAAATGAAATCTCGAAATGAAAGATGTATTGCACTGCACTTGCACTTTCCTTCAGATACATACACAAAGTTATGTATGAACACTGTATACAAAAACAAACAAAAATAAAATAAAAGATAACCTCCATACATAACATACATAAACACACAAAAAAAATCTTCTTTCCGTAGACGAGGGCACTCCAGTTCTAAGGTTGCTCTGGCTCTGAAATTGGGAACTTTAACTGTTCTATGTGAACCGTCCTTCTTTTTCTTTGTTCTTTATCCTCTCCGGGCGAGCTTTTCTTCTTTACTGCCCATAGCAGACTGTTGTATGGCGACGTGCTATCAACAATTACACCTTGTTGGTTTAACCTTTGCAACTCTTCCCTAAGGTGTTGGCGAAGAGCCTGCGGATATCTCCTCTCTTTTACGTAGCTCACCTTTTCGTGCTTTAACGGGATCTCGTGCACCGTTTTACCCGTCACCCCCAATGTGTCCCCCTCCTTAAAGAAAATGTCTTCGAACTCCCTTCTCACTGTCACTCTCCAATCCTCGTCTCGACTTATAGCTCCTATACACGCCCTATCGTCATTCTTTATTGCTGCCCTGCTCGTATAGTTGACATCCCCCATTCGTATTCTCCACTCCTTTCTCCTATTCGCGATTCGCACGCCCACCTTCCCCAACATGTCACACCCTATAATTACCTGATATTCCCAGAGCATTTCTCCCACCATATGCACCGTAAGTTTACCACCCAGGGTGATTAACTTACAATTACATACCTTGATTTAGAGTGTCCTCTCTCCCCCGTACAGCTTTTCCAAAACTCCACGCGTCATAATGGTATTGGAACTCCCGGTGTCTATCAGGCACCGCACTCCTCTCGCCTCTATTATAGGTAACCAGCAGCTTTTACCTCGGATGCTATAATTTACTAGCGTGCGGTCACCCCTTGCCTGACACTCTCCTCAGATCCTCTCCACCGCCGTCCACTTCTTCCGCTGCCTCTCCGCCTTTCTCTGCTCCTCTCGTTTTCCCGGCTTGCTGGGTCATCTGGTTCTTCTTCTGTCTCAGTGGTTGCGGATTCTTCTGAAGCCTCTGTTGATGACTCACTTCTCCTGGACTGCATTTTTCTTCTCCTCAAACCTTGAGCATTCACCTCCATCGGCTCTGCTCGTTGTGAGTCTCTTCTTGAATATATATACAGACACTGCCTCGCAATGTGTCCCTCTGTCCCGCACTCAAAACATTTCGTGCGGGGACACTGTGCCACCAAGTGTCCGCTCTTGTGACTATCTTCTTTCCGTTGGTTAGCCCTCGCTCTATTTTGCCCTGGTCTTTGTTCCGCTCCCATGTGCTTCTCTCTCCCGCCGTATGCGGACTCTCTCCTTTTCCAGATCGTCGGTGTATTCCTAGGCCTCTTATAGACTATCCGATTCCATCCTGGTTCCTCCACCTCTAGCCGGCTTTCCTCCTCTCGGGCGCTGGAGTCCACCATTTCTTGGGCACACTCAATAAATGAGCGTTCCCGGGGTAAGCCTTCCTTCTTCCTGGTTTCCTTCACCAGTTGCACCTTCAGAATCGTAGACAAAAAGGCCATCTTGGCTTCTACATCCGGAGCGCCTGCTGTTTCCCGCATCTTCTCCGTGATACGGTTGTAATGAGCTACGAGTGTTGCAGCATATTGTCCCTTTGACTGGCGTGAAGACTTTGTTTCGCTGAACATCTGGAAGATGTCTTCTTCTGTCGTCCACCTGCCGCCTCCGTATGCTTTCTTCAGTCTTTCTTTGACCGTTTCCCACGGCGCCTCTTCATCCGCCTGAATGTCCCTAAGGGCATCCGCATCTCCAGCGTTGACAAGGTTCTCTTCGATCTTCGCATTGATTCTTGTCACAAGTCGATCTCCCCCTTTTAAAAAGTGATTTAGCTCACCTGTTTCTCCAGTGAAGCGCTCAAGATCGGATATAGCCTTCCTAAGGTCCTGTGAAGTGGCTACCTTGATCTTAATCCATTCGCATTTGCATGCGCCGCGGCTAAGGTTCCCTGCGGTAACGGAGGGATTTCTGGCACGTTCATGGGAGCCGGCTGCCTCAAGTTAAATTCAGGCATCCTCGTAACGGTTTTCCTCTGATTGAAAAAAAACGTAGCTCTGCACTCTCACCGTCCCGGGTTTCGGCACCAGTTAAGCATAGCGGACTTAAAACACTTAAAAAAAAGTAAAAGGTTCAAGGAATAAAACACATGAAGTCCAAATCAAGACTGGTTTATTGTTCCTTATAATCTTCTATATATACATTCTGAGATTGTTTACATCAATGCTTTTGGTATTAACGCTAATACTGTCCCGCTCTGTACCTTAACTTATATATATACATATATATAGAGAGAGAGAGAGAGAGTTGGAATAAAATAACAATAACCATCTAACCCAGTAATAATAACTTTAATAAGAAAAATTTATATAGTATAAATTCAAATAGCTAGCGAAGAATTTTCAGTAGGAGAGTATGAATGTTTTAGACTAGAGTGGTAATATGTGCGATGTTTGAAATATTACAATACTAAAGATGGTTTAATTTAAACAAATTTTGATATTTTTTTTTTTATGAGGGGAGATAAATTAAGCCCCAATTTATTAATTACTGAAACAAAATAAAAAAACTAGCTGATAAAAAAAAAAAACGATAATTAACAAATACAAAAGATATAAATAAATGTCCAGATTCATATAGAAACCACAAAGTAAAAACTTTAAGTAAATGATCTAAACATTTTATCTCCAAATGACCAAGCACTAATAATGAAATTTATAAATGATTGGCACTGAGAAGGGTAACAAAGCTAGTGCTAGGAGTTTAACTCAAAAAAAGAAAAGCTAAATATTAAAGTTTGTGGCAGACTGCTAAGAAATGGAATATTTTTTGGCTATTCTGTCATTACACAAAGGACAAAAATTAATTCACTTTCCAACCAAGGCAATAGAAAATTAAGAATACAAAATCACAACCATAACTTAATACTATAGATGCTTTGAAAATTAATAAGAAATTTTTTAGTTCATCATATCAAAGGCTATGTCTTTGTGTGATTATACAGTGTATATAGGAGAGTCATTGGAGTCCTAGGTCAATGACACTGGTGTTTCCACTAGGTCAATGCACTTAATTTGATTTATTTAAATATTATCAATTCTTTAAGAGTCATAATCACCTAATACATAAAACTTTATAAGTGTCATTTCAAAATGAAAACTTGGCTATAATTACAATGATCAAACGGTATATAGAATTCTGAAGAACCATTTTGAAAGGTGTAATCTCGTGACTTTCAACTTCCACTCATTCATAAGGTATAAACAAATGGGATGCAGACTTTCTGATACAATTCGCCATTTTCAGAGTTGTAACTGCATTGTGATATATGTGACCTTGGCTCGCCCGCAATGTTGGAGTGACACTTTTGAAGTAGTACTAACCTAATTAATGACAAGATTTCACCAAATAATGGTACATGATTTTACAAATAATGGTACATATGGCGTAAACCTTAACATTCTCGAGTCCTTAACAATGCCAGTGGTGGGTTAATATTAATTTTGTGGCTCACGCACCTCTAGAACAACCTCCCGTATACCAGAAATTCCAAGATAGTTGTATTGAGAAGAAAAAAGTTCCAGACAACAGTAGAAGCATTCTTTGCATTACAATGTGTGGCAAGAAAATTGGTGTTGTGAAAAGAAAATACAAGAAAATTGGACTGATCATAAATGCATTCAAGACTTATGGTCACAGGACAACTCGCACGACCAGGGGAAGTGGTTAAGTTAGGAGATTATACCTTTGAAAAGGTGAACCATTTTAAATACCTTGGATAAATTATGATGTTGCCACCAAAATCAAGAATAGAGTAATGTTAGCAAATCACTGCTTCTGTGGGCAGCAGTGTCAACTGAGAGGTAACATCCTATCTAGAAACTAAAACTAAACTTTTGCTCTACAAAGTATTCATCAGACCAGTCCTCTGCTGTATATACACATATAGGGCAGCTTCGATCGTGGGGTCACATGTCAAGAATATTAGACTTAGAGATCCCAAAAAAAGATTCTAACAGGATCTGGCTCATGATGCCAGAACAATGCTGTGTGTGAGGAACTGGAAGGTGGCAACGCACAACTGAGATGACTGGTAGGGATTGATTTTGGAGGTTCATGATTCATTAGTGGGTTGCAGTGCCCAGGAAGAAAGTTAGTGTATCGGATGTTATAACAACTTTTCATAAAAACGGCTTTGAAGATTTTCATTAAATTCATTACATCAACGTAAAATTAAATGATCTTTAATATAAGGCATGTATTATTTTCATTGAAATAGTATTATAAGGATTTTTTTTAAATTTCTTTATTGAGTAGAACAACAATCTGTCTCATTATAAGGATTAAATGCCAAATTTTCTTCCTCAAAAGTACCTTTGATTTTGTTTATTTGAAATAATTATCTATTTCAGGTAGCAACCAACCAATAATAAAAAAATGGTTAAATATAAACTATAAAAGGCTTTGATAATTAACTAAAGCAGAACCACAACAAACCATGGTAAATGGGACCACAATTGAAGACATTCAAGTATTTGTTCGAGCTCAGATGAAAGGATAGGGGATAAGTTTTTAAATGACACATGTGTAATATAATGTAACATAGATGAGGAATAAGCATGCTCCGATAATATTATATACATGTGTGGTTTGCATTAATGGTAAATCGGGTATTATTTAATATTTGGTTACAAAGCAAAAGTATAAAAATTAATATTTGTATAGATACCAGTGTTTAAAAAAATAAAAATTCCCACAATGTAATATAAATAAATATATGGGCCTACTTCATCACACTATTACCATGCATCTACAAAGTCTTATTCAATATCATCTCCGGGAGACTTGTTCCTCATGCAGCAAGAGTTCTTGAGAAATACCAAGCTGGCTTCAGAAAGGCTTCTCTCTTCTCTATTAGGATGATTCTTGAGAAGCCTCGGATTATCAAATTACAACATTTGTTTATCAATTTGAAGTTGGCCTCTGACAGAGTTGACCAAAGAGAGTTATATCAGGCTTCTTATGATCTTAATATTTCTCCAAACTAACACGGCTTGCCAAAATGACAATGAAAAAGACAAAATGCATAGTGCAGATTAGATCAGACATGTATGAAGAATTTGATTCGAGTACAGGAGTTAGACAAGGAGATGCACTAGTCTGTCCGCTTTTTTATTTTGCTGGAGAGAGAGCAGTAAGGGAATCTGGAATACAAACGATAGGCACAATTTTCAACAGAACTGTGCAGATATTCCGATATGCCGATGACTTTGACATTGTTGCCAGATCCTAAACTGCACTGAAGGAACCATTTCTTCAGCTAGAAAAAACCGCTAAGAAGTTTGGACTTGCTGTCAACGAAACAAAAATGAAATATATGCAAGCGGGACCAGACCGTTTCCAGGAAAAAAGACATATTGAGACTGGGATATATAAGTTCAAGAGGATGCAACACTTGGTCTACTTAGGGTCTAAGATAATTTCAGATAGTGATACATTTCAGACCAAAGTGAGGCTTTAAAAAGTACTTATTTACCCAGCCCTCATGTATGGATCTGAAGCTGGAGCATGGAATAAGGCCGATGGAGATAGACTATTGATTTTGGAAAGGATGATACTCAGAAGAATACTCAGAACAAATCGGGAAATCTACACATTCTTCAAGAGCAAATATGTTCCTAGATGGATCAGTGTGAGCAGGCTCGGATGGGCGGGACACCTCGCTAGGATGGATGAGAATGAAATACCCAAAGAATTAGCCATGGAAACTCTATCAAGCTCAAAGAATGAGACAACCCAAAACGGAATGCCTGTATAATACCCACACAGATGCCAGGAATATCCTTGTAACAACGGATTGGATGACTAGTAAGTTGTCAGAATATTAAGTCAGAATGTTAGTTAAATAAATTTGTCAGTAAAGTATGCTTTAAGTGATCTTAAAACCAGCTGCCATCTTGGAGGAGCGATTGGGAATGAGAACCTGATATTACATTAATTTTGATTTTAAGTTCTGATGAACTATTTAATCTAATTAACTATTTAATTTAATTTATTAATTTAAGAGGAGGTACGACTACATAAGTATCACTCCACCATGAAGGGTAGGCACAAGATAACATTATAGGTGAAATTCCAAGAATGGACAAGTATTGATCTGTACTGGAGTGTAAACTCCCTTAATTTATATGACTTCTGCAAACTACTAATGTACAAATGTCACTACACTGTCATCGGTGACATATCTCATGATTACACCATAAATGAAATCCTGAGATTGGCTGAATGTGTTCAAAAGTAGATGGAAATGACTGAACCGTCTGGTAAGGTCCTAACCTCCATTGAAAAGGATCCGTAGGGGCTTGTACACGCCTTTAGAACATTTGGGAGTTGAAAGCAATGATGTAATTAAACTTGCCCAAAAATGCCCATTAAAAACATGTAAAACTTAATGCCTTGATTTTAACTGAAAAGGACAAGTAGGGAGTTTGCCTTAGTCATACACCATTATGTGAATAATGAAATGTTATATTGTGAACAAGTAGTCAATACTTCCTATTCTTGGAATCCTATTTACACAGCAAACATGGGAACTTGGCCCACTGGAGGTGAAGTGATATATATAATGGTACCTTACAAACACCAAGTGAGTCCTTTTCCGTTACAACCAGGACCTTAATTGATAGTAATTGCATTGCTGCTTAAGTATTCCGCTAACTAAAAAGGGATAAACAAGCTTCCGAGTCCTTATCAGTTGACAGGGCTTAACCAAAGGGTTGGGTCACCTCCATCAACTAATTAATATACTCAACTATAAATAGTGTGATCAGTGAAGTATGTAACAGCTGTAACCCTGTGATAAAATTAACACATGGAACCACATTTAAATTATAATTGCTAGAAAAGTTATAATGTTGAATAAAAAGTATACTATCCGATTTGGTCACCTTATTAAAATTATAACAGTAACAGAAGAAAAATGACTATAAATTGGTAAATCATAGTACATTGAAGATCTGCAAAATTAGCACTGAAATCCTGTTACCTCTATCTCTTCATGCTGTTGTTCATATAATTTATCTAACATCCTCCTTGAGTTGTGTAAATTGCTTTCTGCATCCACTAACCACCTCCAAACCTGTAAAGTTCTATCTTCTGCTTTCAAAATATCGAAGTCTAGGCCTTCCTTATGAAATCGTTCGCGCATTTCTCCCCATTCGTCTTCACACTAATAGCACAGAAACAATACAAATACACAGGAATAGATTAAACGGGTAAAAATAATGATGTTATTTAATAGTTGTTGCAAAATGAACCTGCATTGCCGCTGAAACATTAAACTAGGGAGATAACGGACGTAAACAAAACATTTTAACAAAAGCACAACGATCACTAGTAAACAGTTCAAAACTCAACTAATGTTGTTCTTTGGAAACAGTTGCGATAACATCAATAACGATATTTTCCTTACGATGTCACACAAATTGTATCGAAACAAATGATTCGATATTATCGTTTTTTATAAAAAAAAAAAAAAAAAATTTGTTACAGGCCATGTAGAGTTTTTGCCAGTTTAACAAGCCTACTCCATTTCTGTCTGTCTTGGGCTATTTCTTTCAATTTATCTACACGCAGATTTCTTGCATCTTTGTTGATTCTATCTATCCATCTCCTTTTTGGCTTTCCACGTGGTATTTTGCCTTCTATTGAGGCATTCATTGTTACGCAGAGGCTTCCAGATGAATTGTTACGAGCTACTTCCCCGCTCATCTTAACCTCCGTGCCTTCATATCATGAGATATTGATTGATCTGTTTCTGTAAGCTGTTCTTTATTGGTTTTTGTCTATCTTGTAGGCAACTGGTAAAAGTGCTATGCCTCTGTAATTGCTACATTCATACATGGAGCTTTTCTTTAGGACAGGACAGATATTGGAATACGTCCAATCCTCAGGTATCCTTTCCTCTTCCCATATTTTCTGGATTAGTCCTAGTAGCTTGGCTCTTAAGTCATCTCCCCCATCTTTACAGTTCTGATGGTAGGTTATGAATAACATTTTTTAAATTTATTTATTGAGTATTACAACAATCTGTCATATGGACACTAGTAATAGTTACATTACTGATTTCACAAAGGAAAAATTCATCAAATGATTACAAAATTCATTTAAGGTTATGAAAAGACACTTCGTGAATTTTTGCTAATAATGGTATATTTGTTATTTATCTCAAACATTTCATTTCGATATTTATATTTTTATTCGATATTATACTAATATCGTTATCGACAAGAGGTGAAAATTGTAATGAAGGAGCATGGTAGCGATCAGCTGAAACTAATGCGCAGTAGCGAATACAGGATTTAATTTTGTAGGTTTTTTTACTTTAACTTACGTATCTTTTTTTTTTTTTGGGTCCTTCCCTTCCTCGCTGTTAAGGCTATACGGGATTTTCCCGGGCCAGGGAGTATGGGCGGGGATTTAAAAGACTCCCCCGGCACCGGGACGCGAACTCGTGACTATTTTTATATCTTTGATTCATATGTCAGGTTGCCAGGAAACGGCGGTGCAGTGCACACGCTTTAGCCCATTCGGCCACCCCGCCCACTTACAACTTACGTATATATATGAAATATATAGGAAAGGAAAGTATTGCGATCGTGAAAATTTTAGAACCTCAGTTTTCAACGGCAATACACGTTTTGAGGTCCCCTGAGTCCAAATAACCAACTCCCGCAAAATGGTCAGTGTGTGTGTGTGTGTATGCGTCGGTGGGTGCGTGCGTGCGCGCGCTAATGTTCCATGTATTTGAAATATGTCTTGTTAAGGTGAGAAATAGTTCTACAAGATAAATCCATGAAAAATATAATAACATCAATATTTACGTTTTTACAAGTAAAAGTTCAAAGAAATTTCCTTAAGCATGTCAGCTACTGATGCATTTATCCTAAGACATTAGTGCAATGTACGAACCGGCACATAATGAGTCAAACTCCTCATTTAGGTTGATAATCCCTTTACGACTGTGACCTCAAAAATGAAAGGCCTATTTCAAGATTTTTTTTGCATACTAACTTTGATGAAACAGTAATTGTTTTATTGTTTATATAATTAGAGGTACTCATCCCCCTCCCAGGTCGATGGCGCATGCATCGATCCTCCCAATAGTTTTTGTTGTTCGCCATTACCAGATCCAGGGTTTAATTTTTGGGAGCTTCAGCCCAAAAGCTACTTCTTTTTTTTTTCTTAAAAATATAACGATAATTACTCAGTAAGAAAAATAAAGAAATTAAGTACTTTTAAAAAATGGCATTTGACACGAACAATAATACGTTCAGAAATAATATTTTTTATAAGATATGGTTACATTTAGTATCTGTATATGCATTTAAATAATAGTACATATCGTGATTGTTAAAGTATTTAGCTTAGATCACTCACAGTTACAAATACGGACCAATGAAAAAATAATAAAAATTCATTTTGGGTGGCGCTTCAACCAGAAAGCCCTCCTCCATCCTCCCGTAGATCCGCCAGTATTTCTCGCCTTTTCTTAAAAATAGCGCAAGCGAAAGTAAAATATAAAAATTGTAGATTATCTTCAATAATACTTGTTATAATCTGTTCCATGAACCCCCTCCCCCCCCCCGTTGTTTCTTTGCTGAAAGTTTCTTCCATAAATGGAATCAATCCCACAACATATATTTCTCTTCGAAAATTCATGACTCCTTCGAAATGTGTCATCTTCGATAATTCACTACGCTGCGAAAATGTTAATCCACAAAAACTGCAAAATTGCGCCATGCAACCCTCTCCTGGGCTCCTCTGGATATAATTTGAGTTTGTTTCGATGTCTAGGCGCAAAACATCCAGGTCATAAGCGCCCGATCAACTAAATAACACCACTTAACACTATTTGGGTGGTTGGTACAAAAATATATGCAAAAATAAAAAAAAGGATAAAAAAAATAAAGAAATGGATTGATAGAATAAAATAAATAAATAGAATAATAATAGACATTTATAGATAATAAGATAGAATAGACAAATAAATAAACTTAAAAAAAAAGCAGTAAAATCAATAAATGGATTGAGATTAATAAACAAATGAATTTGAAATGAAATGAAGAAATGAAAACAATAAAAAAATAAATAAAAAATTGGATAAAGATAAATTGTTAAAAAATAATAATAAATCTGCAAAAGATCATTAATTATAAGCTTGGCATATGTGTTTTTTAAGTCTTTCTCTATCCAGGAACTTGATGACTTTGGTAACGATTTCTTCTTGATTTCCCAGGGGTGCTGATATATTCTTGGGTATTCCGAGATCTTTTAATCTTGCGGTGTAAAAAGGGCATTCTTCCAAGATATGTTTTATAGTTAGTGATTGGTTACACTTTTGACATCTGGGGATAGGATCTTTTGTTATGAGGTGGAGGTGAGTCAGTCTAGTATGTCCGATCCTCAGTCGCGTGAGGACATCCTCTTCGCTACGACTGCTGCGTCGGGAGCTGGTCCACGGTTGCACCTCTTCTTTATTGTTTTTAATTTGCTAGGTTCGCTGTTGTCCCACCGTCTTTGCCATTCTTGGAATATGGTTTCTCTCAGAGGTCGGGCAAGTTCAGATGGTGTCAAAAAAACTTTACCGCGGCCTGGAAGAGTAAGAACTTCTTTTGCTGCTCTATCAGCCGTTTCATTTCCTTTAATTCCTATATGGCTAGGCGACCACCTCCTCGTCGAACTGCTGCGTTTGACAAATCCTTTATATTTCAAGCCGTCTCCTTCTGGAATACCATCCCTCCCGATATCCGACATGTACAATCAGATTCCTCATTTAAATAAATCTTTTTTAAGCACCTACTCCTTTCCCAACCCGGTTGATCATTAAATGTAGATAAGAGAACTTCTTAAAGTTCTCCCAGAAATGATTTTATTTACTTATGTTATTTTATTTTCCCACGTTTGTATTACACATATCAGTATGTTTTTAGTGTTATTCTCTTATTTTTTGTTTTATTCTTTTTCTAATATTTAAATCTTAATGAGAATCGTAAATAATTAATTTTATGTATGGCCACACAGGCATTTATTCTGTATCTATAATTTGTCCTAAAGGGACAACAGTCCCAGGATAATAAAAAAATATTTTCATTTTCATTTCATTTAATATATGGATAAGATCGCCTCCATCTGCAAAAAGCACACAGCACGAATGCACATGGGCCATTGTAACTTGCTTCCTGTAGTTATAAAGTTTCTCCTATTTGCAGACGACATCGTTCTTATTGCAGATTCTTCCGAGAGACTTCAGCTGGCATTAATAAAGTGGAATGAAGAATTGAGAGGAAGGGAATGATCACCAATTCCCAAAAAAGCAAAATTTTTCAAGAGGATATTCGGAACGTCTGTAACGAAGAGGTGATGGAGGTAGTGAAAGACCTTACCTATCTGGTTACTGTAATCAATAGGTCGGGAAAAGTAGATTCGGAAGTCTCAAGCACGATATCAAAAGGAAATTCCGTCTACTGTACAATATGCAATACCGTAATCGGAAAAAAAGAAGTGGGACAGGATGTGAAGCTCCATCTGTTCAAGTCTATCTTCCTACCAGTACTTCTTTATGGAGCAGGGGGTTGGATTCTGAATGAGAGGTTACAAAGCCGTATTAGTGCCATTGAGATGAAGTTTCTTAGAAGAATTGTGGGGAAAACGCGGAGAGATTGTGACCGAAATAACAGAATCAGGGAGGAGCTAAAGATACTCCCCGTGCTGGAAACTCTAGAGAGGAGACAGCTAAATTGGTATGGGCATGTCTGCTGGATGGACCACCAACCCAGTTAAAAACTAGAGAAGTGTTGTGATCTACCTATGAAGCAGTAGATTACGAGCAAAAAGAAATATATATATATATATATATATATATATATATATATATATATATATATATATATATATACATAGAGAGGAGTGTGCAGAAGATAAGTATAAAATAAAATACTTTTAAATAAATTAAATACACTTTAAAAAAATACAATCTTATGATTAAAAAAGGCAGAAGGTAAGAAAAACAACAACAAATATTATACCTATTGACAATGCTTTGTGAAAGGTGGTCCAAATTCTGTTTCATACTAAAATAGAAGAAAAAAAACTCAACAACTCACTAAAAATCTGCCATGCACCATCGTTATCCACATTTAAAACCCTCTTATTCCAATTTCTCTTCTCAATTCAATCAGACCCTGGCTAAGTATATATTATGTAACAAGGTTTTAATTTTCTTTATACGTCCTATAGGTGAGACCGGTTAGGAGAAGACCGAAAAACCTCATACGTTAGCAATCTGGAACGAATTGGAAGACGAAGAGGGAGGACCCTGGAAGAGATGAGAAACCTTTCCGGGAACAGGGATGCATGGAACCGATGGCTGAAAGCACCCCCACGCTGAGAGGCAAATGGGTGGAAGAGAAAGAAGAAGAAGGAGGTCTAGGAGGTCCTGAAATTTTATTATTTCCATTTTTTGAGGAGGATGCCAGGTACTGGTACACTGTCAGCTATTGGTGCTTTTACCCTATAATATTCTGTCACAGCATACAATGACACCAAGATCACTTGCAGTAAAAATCAAAGGACCCCATTTTTTAAGAATGCCGCTTTATTAAATTATTAATTTCATTATTCATATTAAACTCAAGTCAATGAATCAAGATAATTATAAAAAACTCTTTTGCTACTTATCTGAAAAAAAATTTCACTGCCATTTCTATCAGTTAAAAGAAGAAAAAACGTCAGTTTTAAAATGAATTCATATTACTACTATCAAGAGATACATTGGAGAACTAGGATATAATGTCAGGGATGTATCGAGTGTGTTCCACCCAACCGAAAACCATCCAATATTTCTGTTTTTCATCGACCTAAAATCAGCATCAAACGTTCCGAAATATTAAAGATCAAGTTCGAATATCTGGTTTACTCGAATAGCTATAAAAACGAGGAGTCGTGACAAAGAGCGGAATTCCTACAATGCATTAAGTGCCAAAATCTTACTGTCATTATCAGGCAAGGTGTGTAAAATGTGTAGGCTCAACACTTCTGATAGTGACAGAAGCCTCGAAACTCCTCTGAAAAATGCACTCTATATGTTAATAGTCTCCCAGTATGGTATAAAGATAATAATGTTTGTATAAATCCTACCCACCCGGGAAAAAATCCTACCCAGCCTGGAATCCCTGGATTGAGATGGAATAGATTCCATGGTTGACATTCTCGCCTCCAGTCTTCTTACTATCCTTCATACCCATGCTCCCTTTAAAATCTCTACCTTTCATAGACGTCCGGCTCCCTGGATGTGTCAGCAAATCAAAGATCTTCAGAGGAGAAAGGACGCTGTCCGTGTTTAGAATTCTCTGTAACCTGACACAAACCAGAATCCAACGAGCCGAATTCACCCATTTTCATGAAGCAATCTTTTCAGCTCCTGATTCCAAATCCAAATGGCAACTCCTTCGTAAACTCTCCCTCTGTGAACCACTCAGATCACTTTCCTAAGCAGTATTCCCAGTTTCACCTGATGATCTAAATTCCTATTTTATATCTACTTCCTCTGTCACCACACCATTAACATCCTCCTTTTCTCTGGCTACATCGTTTAACGAAGACGATTTTTATATCTCGGATATTTCACCCATAGACCTCATATCCATTGTGATGAAATGACATTCGAATTCCATTGATCCAGATGGCATTCCTGCCAAATTAATCAAATTATGTCTCCCTGAAATCCTCCCCATTCTACTTTTCATTTATAATTTCTCCCTTCAGAAATCAGTGTTTCCTACCCCTTGGAAGAAAGCCATCGTCGGTCCTTTAAATAAGAATTCTAACCCTACTTACCCTGAAGATTTCCGTCCAATCGCAATCCTCTCTAAACTTCCAAAATCCCTGGAAAGAATAGTGCAATCTCAAGTGCCCAAATTCCTCGAACAGTCCAGTCAACTTGACCGGCTTCAATCTGGTTTCAGACCAGTTTACTCCACACAATGGGCCCTAATCAAAATCACTAGTTATGCCCAATCCGCCATACATGACTCTTTCCCTTCTCAACACACCCAAGCAGTCGCTATTCCCAATCAACCTTTGTCTTCCTATCTTACTCTGACCTCAGGACTGGTTCTGGTCTCTAGCATATCGCCTCTTCTTTTTAGTTCCTACATCAACGACCTTCATAAATCTGTCCTTCACTGTTCCCATCACCTATATGCCGATGATTCCTAAATTTATTTTTCCTTCTCTCGATCAGAGTTGCATGATGCGTTTGCCAAATTTCAAGAAGACCTAATTCGGATCACTGCTTGGGCAAACTTAAATGGATTAAAATTAAACGCTGCCAAAACTGAAGCCATTGTCATTGGTTCCAAAGCACTTCTCAGATCCAATACTAACATTCCTATCCTATACCTAAATGACCATCCTATCGGCTTTAGCTCCTTAGTAAAAAACCTAGGCATTTTCATAGACCGAACCATCTCCTGGAATCACCATATTGCTCACATCTCCCGACGGTCAATCGGTAAATTGAAACTATTACATCGCTTTCGTCATCTCCTACCCATACCCACACGTAGACTGCTAGTATCTTCCCTCACCTTGATTACGGCTGCGTGGTGTACGGTGTCCTCTTGGCGGAACTTGGGAACAGACTGAAAAGAATTATGGATGCATTCGTAAGATTTATCACTGGGACCCCGAGACGTTGCCGTGTTTCTCACCACTATGCTGAGCTAGGGTGGCTCTTCCCTTCCTTCCGAATATTTCCTAGGCACATTCCTGTACCAAATAATCAATAATCATCGTCCGTCCTATACATACAATCTCCTACAATTCAAATCATCAATCCATACCCTCTTCACAAGATCACATCCTTGTGACCTTTACATTCCTCTTCACAATTCAATCAGACCCTGGCTAAGTATATATTATGTAACAAGGTTTTAATTTTCTTTATACATTTTTTTTCTTCTGTTTTAACAGAACTATGAAACAGAATTTTGACCACCTTTCACAAAGCATTGTCAGTAGGTATATTATATGTTGTTGTTTTTCTTACATTCTATCTTTTTTAATCATAAGATTGTATTTTATTTTATACTTATCTTCTGCACAATCCTTTCTGTATATATATATATATATATATATATATATATATATATATTATATATATATATATATATATATATATATATATATATATATACATATATATATATATTTTTTTTTTTTTTTTTTTTTTCTTTTTGCTCGTAATCTACTGCGGCATAAGTAGATCACAACACTTCTCTAGTTTTTCACAATACCTTCATATGTTTTCACTTAAATATCTTAAAGAACAAATATAAATCATTTATTTACTCAAGTTATTTTTTTATTTTTTTATATTTTATCATAAAAATTGGTTTCCTATAAAATTTATTCAGCGTTTCTTTCCGATTTTATTTAGTTAGTAATGTTATTTAGTAGTATGTTTTTGTTTTCTGTACCAGTATAGTAATATTGTAACCCTAATACCCATCTGATTTCCTTAATATACCCTCCAAAACTGTATATCCTCATTTTATTACTTAGATTTTAGTTACTCTTTATTGTAATAGGTCATCTGGCCAGATTTATTGTCAATTGGTTTAAACACTATTGTTATTATTAAGGGACCTAGTCCCAGAATAAAGTTGATTTTCTATTCTATTCTATTCTAAATACACCAAAAACAAAAAGCACTTAACAGTCTCTAAATCGTTTTCTCTGAGAAACACTGTTGTACTTTTATTCCTTCTTATGTGTCTATGAGCGTGGAGGATTCACCAGCCACTTTTACCACTTCATCTCGGTCTCTCGGCAATTCCTTCAACTAAGCTAGGATTTTCTCTCTTTCCTGACCTAGTCCTTGGATATGTTCTTATAGACATGCTTCTTTATCTCATGTCTGTTAGCTGCGCTTTCCCATACACTTCTATGATATTGTGTCTTCCCTCATTCTACAGTTGTGTCTATATCATCGAAGTTGTCGGCATTTTATATTTTATTTCATCAACGAGGTTTGATTTTGATACCAGCTCTGAGGTTATGAAGTTGCCCAAAGTTGAATTATGTCTTCATTCATTCACTTTAACTTCCTTGGAATATTTCCCTCAGTTTTTGAAACCTACTGTTTAGGTGTTTTTAAAGTTAAACAATTTTTTTTCATTGAACTATGTTAATTTAGGATTATTGTTTATTTTTCTGCAATAAGTTTTAGTTTAAAAGGTTTATAATGCGTTTTAAACCGTTTTCTTTACCGTTCGATGAATTCTTAAAGTATGTGCAGTATCCTACATTGCTGTCAAAATAATATTTCGGCTATATATTTGAATTAATTAGTTGTTTTTTCTACCAGGTTCTTTAGTCAAGATGAACTGAATAGAAATGTAGTAGTTGTTTCAATTATCGAAAAAACATCCATAAAAAATTTGTCACCTTCTGTTCATTTTTCTAAATTTACTGATACCATTGAAGAATTAATAACTCAAGTTAATGATGAAGATAAAGTTTACAAATCTGTTGTAAGTTTAGTAGTAACTTTTGTATTAATATTAAATTCAATATGAGGTATTTCATACCTATTGCTTTATTATTAAGGTATAGAAAAGTGTAAGTAGAAAAGTGTTGTTTAGAGGCTCTATGAATTAATTCTTCCTGTTCTCTTATTACATTATCATCTTCTGTTCTGTATAGAGGTGTCATAAAAGCTCCTTGATGCTTAATGGGAGTATCTAGTCTTTTCGTTATTGTCATTTTAAATGTATGCCAATACTTTTAGTGTTTCTACTAAGTGTGTGCAACCATTGTGACCCACATCTCACCTGTACCCTTCTACCATCGTCAGAATTATTTCTATGTAACCAGCATAGGTATTTGTTTTAGAAGAATATTTTTTCCTTTATTAAGTTGTGAAAATATACCTATTTGATTAATACGGTTAATTATTATTATTTATTCAATAAAATATATCCACTGGGGCAGTAATTTTTCTATCATTATCAAAAATTTTGAGTCTTGAGTACCCTTTCATCCCTGAAAGAGAACTGGAACTGGTACTATTAATTTGCTCCTCTTTGATGGGTTGGGACGTGTACTCATGATCAAACCACAAAAAAATTCCATGAATGTTGAATATTGACATGTTGCCAAGTATAATCTCCCTTTATATTGATCACGATTGATGACTTCTACAAACTCTTTACTAGTCCTTTTTAGTGAAAATTGAGACCTTAATTAGCTTTAATTACTTTACTGCTTTTTACTTCCACCTGCTATCTTAGCGCAAAACCCCTAGCTGGTCCTTTGCAGTTGAGGTTGGAGCATTACCAGAAGGTTCAATTACCTCCATCTACTGTCAGACACACTCAGCCATTCTCGGAATTCTATTAGTAGTGTGATGATGAGATCTTGTGTCCACTCATCAAACTGGAGCAACAATTGCTAACTAGTACCCTTGATGTTATTTTTTCAATAACAAATTTAAGAATAAAAAATTTAAAAAACTACTGGCCGCCCACTTGCCTACATTAAATTCTCAAGATGTGACATCTTGCAGACCTTGGATTGGGCACATTCAGGTCTGCAATCTTTGATTTTGTCTAGATTTCTTGATATATTTAAATCTTCTGAACAATATCCATCAAAAGAGACAAGGTTTGCTGAATCTGTTGCTTTCATTGTGGTTCACTTTTTTTGTTGAGAGGTCACATATTATTCTGATGGGTGCCTCTCTTAAACTTAAACTTCCTAATCAATACGAGTGAGCAACACAGGGTTCTACGTCACAAGAGTCACTTCAACATGATGGCTGGGCACAAGATCACGCTGTAGACTGAATTCCAAGTAATGTCACCCATGTTAAAAGATGTAATCTCCTTCTTATAGAGTAATAGAGATAAATAAGGAATACCATGAAACATAAAGACTTCATTAAACTGAATTCAACACACAATAATGAGATTACTAAATTAATAAGGTCAAACTTCTAACATAAGTGTTTAGCAACAGTTGGTAATTAGATCATAATATATTATATATCACTCCTTTTATTCACATCGTGACTTTCAACTTCTACTGACTGTGCTTGCTCAAAAGAGATAAAGGAATTCCCAACGAGTCTTTTTCAATATAGGTCAGGGCCGTAATAATCCAGTTGACTATGAACAGAAGACAATTGAGGAAAGATTTATGAATCTTAACATCTGATTTTCATTAAAACTTTAAGTAATATACAACAGGGTAAATGCGCGAGTAGCTGACATGTTTAAGGAAATTTCTTAGAGACTTAAATTTTGATGTTATTGTATTTTTCTTGTATTCATCTTATAGAACTACTTCTCACCTTGCCAAGACGTTTAATATCCATGAAAGACTGACCTAAATTTTTAAAAGATGTTAAGTTAAAGAATAATTTCAGTGCACCTGTAGCTGACACTGTTTGATTCAGAATATTCTTATATCTGACAGGAATGAGAACAAGGATGTACATAATAAATGATTGAAATTTTATATTCTTCATTTTAAAATATATATTAACAACAATTACTTTTAACTTATAAACTAATTTCTTCCGTTTTCCGACTTAAATTTATCAGCAAATATTGGACTGTCAAGAACCGTTTTTTGATAATAAGGAAACATATTTTTGCTTTGTATTTCATCTTCATCACTACCAGACCATCTGAATTTGCCATCCATTACTTCGGTTATGGTTCCCGGCAAGAGTAAAGCAAAGAAGACAAATATACCAGGAGAAAATATAGAAGCCAAAAATTTATGGAATAGAAGTCTGGGGGCTACTGAAATCTTATTATTCCCATTTTTCGAGGTGGGATATTGGTACATTGTTAGCTACTGGTGCTTTTATCCTAATACCTTAGAAGTACAGTTCTATTTGATAAATTGGAACAAATGTAGTGAAATGACAGTAAATTAGGTCCAGTAACTTCATCTTCTTTTCCTGTCCCATTGGTGTTGAAAACCTATTACACCCTTGTAAATCTATGATTTTGATAAATGCCAATTACCAAGACAGATTTGTTGTAGAATTCTATGAGAAAAAAAAATTGGTGCGGTGTACACATTACACAACTTTCATTTACCAACCTTAGGATAGATAGGTATTTTCATATACAGGGAAGTCAAAGTGAAAATGACAGTATATAATTTTTTTGTCCCTATATCAAGTTCTTTAAAGGACCGCCTTAAGCCCTGTTAGGATCTCCTGATAATGACTACGGTATATGTATAAGCTAAAACTTGTGCCATCTTTGTAAACATTGTCGCTTCCTGTTTTAGTCCAGCTTTCTTGATGATTGTAGAGCTAAATTAAAAAGGAGAAAATCTAATGGGTCTCCTTGACTTAGACTGCTTTCTACGTGTTCTAAGGTCATCGTCTATTATCTGTTGAGAACCCTTGTATACAGTTTGTAAATAACAGGTGAGAGGCAGATGCGCTGGTAATTGTCACATTCACATTTCTTGTCGATGGAAATGCTAATTTTATTTTTCCATTTCTTTGGAAAAAATTTTTCGTCCCAGATCTTGAGATGTCTCTTCCAGCTGCTTTTCCTAATTTCATGTTAGCTATTACTTTTTCTATTTCATCTTCATATTCTTTATCTAAAATTTAGTTTATTGTTTTTTTGGCATTATTATAAAGTTTAGTTTTGTGCGCATAACTACTAAATAACAACATATTAATTTTTTTTTTTTTTTTTGGTGAATTTTATATTTACTTATATATACTTTTTCATGGGTAATAAATAGTCAGGACGCAGTCATTATACAATTTTTTTTATTTATGCCAACTTTCCAACCCAAACATGTGGGTCATCTTCAGGGATGAAAATTTTAAAATACAATCTGAGATATATTATACGACCGATAATGGTAAATAATAAACTATAGTGATTGCTGGTACATGAATCTTAACTATTATTACAATACACAATATTAAAAATTAAATATGTAAAAAGTTATACAAACTAAAAATAATATATAATCTATTTATAAAAATTTGTAATATTTTCTCTTACTAACCGTGTTTCGAGCACTGAAGGCTTTAAAGTACTGACTGATTTGGTAGGTAAGTGGAAAGGTCGGGAGAGGATTTCCCAGTTGTCCTTTTTCAGATAGTAAAAGGTAGGTAAACATAGTCAGAGGGGGAGGGAGGTAACATTTCTGTTTGTAGAATGTTAATAATTTGCTGACTAAATATTTTAGGTATATACAAGATTTACGTTGTTTCTTATGGTTACAAAATTGTGAATATTGGCTAGTAATGAAATGAACATAATTAAGAGGTGCATAATCAACATAATCAATATAAATATAACATTGTTTGATTAAAGGTATACAATGGTTAGCCAAATAATATTTATAATAAAGACAATTGTAATGGATTGAAAACATACGTAGGACAATATATTATACAGTATTTTGAAAATAACAATATTAATCATAATAGAAGTATGTATTATATTAAGGATTACATAGTTTTAATAGTATGACTATAAACATATCTGTGTCTGTTTATGGTATATATTTATATTGTTATTTGTCATTATATGTATATATATATGTAATAAACGTAGGAGTAATTACCGATGTAAGTTGACGGGAAAATGAAAAACAAAATTTTAATTATTGTAGTCTATTGTTTTAGGAGGCGGAAAATATTTGAATATTTGTTGCAGATCTTTTCTTTGTCTACTTTGTGGTTTACCGGGTTATTTTTTTCCAAATTGATGAATATAGCTTTAGAAAGTAGTCATTTTTTGTGATTGGAAACTGTGGCAAGTATGGTTGGGTTTTGAAAATTAAATGTGTGGTTGAGGGTTATGGCGTGGTCAGCAAGTTTCGAGGCGAACGGGTTTCGTGTGGAGATGCTGTATTTGTGTTGATATATTCGTTTTTTAAAATAGTTTTTGGTTTCTCCTATATAAGAAGAATTGCAGTTTGGGCTAGAGCATGTGATATGGTATACAATATTTGATTGTTATAGGAGCGGAACAGGAACTTTGAGTTTAGTGTATAGATTTCTTAGTTTACTGTTATTTTTGAAAACTATTTGTAGATGGGAGAATTTGGAAGTTAAAGCTTTTTTGATTTTTTGAGATAGGACTGGGATGTATGGAATGGATCTGTATTGGCGAATCGTGGTGGGAGATTGAGAGCAGTTTGTGGAAGACTGGTGAAGATGAGGTTTGGATTCATTTTTAATTAGGTTTTTTATAATGCGATCAGGAAAGGCATTGGATTTCAGGATCTTGTGAAGTTTGGTTAGATTATTGTTATGGAATTGCGGGGCGATTATATTTTAAAATTTTCAGCCCCGAAGATGAACCACATGTTTGGGTTGAAACGTTGGTTCAAATAAAAAAAATTGTATAATGACTGTGTCCTGACTATTTATCACCCATGGTATGTAGAACAGTCGACTAGCTTCCTTCTATATATATTTTTCTTTAATGTTTAATTCTTGATGTTTTAGTGTCAATTTGATGGATATTTTGACAAAGAAGAAAATGTTGTTTTCTTAAATCTGACTGGGCCATTAAATAATAAACATTTAATGAAAATGTTAAGTAAAATGGAGGACGATCTTAAAAAAAATGTAATGTATTGTCCTGTATTGGTGACATTTATTCTTCATTGAACTTTAGTTGTAATGTTTGCGCTTACATATTAAGCAGTCAACCTTATGTTATGTTGTCAGTTATAACATGGCATCATAGCGTAATTATGTGTGTCTTCTTTATTTATTTCTTTTTCTCTTGTAAAGTTCATTCGCATTATTAAAATTATTACTACTTTAATTTGATCACAACTGTCGACTTGAACTCACCCTTGGAACAAAAGGACCCCGCTTAGTTAGGTTCCGATCTCAGTTAAAAAGTATCTGTGGGGGTTTCGCATATTCAGCAAGCTTAGCCACTCTAAGTGGACAGTTGTTTTCTGATTAAAGCAGTAATAATTTTAATTGCCATAAATTATTTCAATTATTTGGATTATCATTGGGTGGTATTTTTATTGCTCTAATCTCAAAGTGTTCTGAAAATTGGTCACCTCTGTTTACTTTCAGATCATTTTTTGTCAAAAAAACTTGGGGAAAATATACCAAAACTGAGAAATTATTGATATAAAAATTATATTAATAAACCAAGCTCAGAACTTATAGCTAAAGTAACAGTAGAGGTAATATCTGAAATCAATAGAACAGTTGACTGCTTAACATGTATGTACAGTAATATTAGCGTCTTTTTTAACTAATATGAATAATTTTCAATTGTTTGTGTGTAATTTTTGCCCTCAAGGGCTAGTGGATGGGCTCCACTAGTGGGGATTAATGATCCTCCAGTCTCCTGAGTTCAGTACATAGCGCACTTACACATAACAGAACAGTACACTATTCACAAACACTTGCTCTAAGGACAAATACAGTAAACATCCCAAGATCGCCTCTCCTGGGAAGACTCAGTGTTGGGAGTATAGCCGGCAACCTGTTGTCCCTCAGCAAGGGCCCTCCACCACTGGACCAGTCACCCATATGTAGTATAAATGATTCAAAGGAACTTATATTACGCAGCTTCAGTATATAATATTATATCGCTCACAGGAAAGGAAAAGGAAAGTGAAAGGAAAAGTGGAAGAAATTAAAATGCACGAAGTTGAAATAATGAGGCTATCTGAAATGAGGAAAAGAGGAAGTGGACATCAAACATTACCTAGTGTACTCTGGTATCGGTGTGAGAGATAGAGCAAAGGAAGGAGTAGCGTTTGTGATGGAGGACGAAATGTATAAAAGTGTAGAATCCTGGCAACCAATTTCATCAAGAATCGTTGTTATAATAGATATAGAGTTGTCAATTGGTAAAACTATCAGTAATCCTGTCAGTAAAATATAATTTGTAGTGAGTGTGAGGAGAGTTTAGGGAATGAGGAAGGTACTTTTATCTCCACCAACTGCTCTTACATTGAAGAAGAAAGCTTTAAAGAATGGACTCTGATATCAGGTAGTGATGGATAGGAAAGTGTAAGGAATGACTAGGCATACCACCCGTAGCGTTTTTCACATCTAATTCTCCTTGATATGGGTTTCCCAATTTTTTTTTTTCATTTATCCAATTATTAGTGATTTTAGGCTACTTGGAATAAAACTGACAAGCAATCACTTACTTAAGTGCCTCAGGACCTATTTCTTGTGCTGTTACCATTTAGAATTTTGATCTATTCTGAGTGTTATTCTGTGTTTGATTCTTTATCACAATATGTTTGTAATCGAAGATAAAGAAATTTTTAAATTTTTTTCATGAATTTTTATGGGAAGAACAGCGTCACACAAGCAAAAAAAGGGAGACTGAAGCAGTATAGATGATGTAATTCTATTTACTTACATATTTATAAAAATTAATTTTTTATAATATTTAGTCTTGGAAGAAAATACGAAATTTTAATGGCCATTATTATAATATGTGTTATCCATTGAAATACTGTAGGTCTACCAGGTAGTAATGCAAACAAAAGGACACATTGGTTGTTTATGCTAATAATAAGTCTATCCTACGACCATGTCACCATGCTTGCAAACATGGGTGGGACTGCAAAGAGTTATTAAACATTTTTAATTATTTATTATTTTTTTTAGGGATTTTTAAACATTTGGAGCAAGATAAAGAACTCTTTTGCCCAGGCTTTGCTTTTCATGTTTTCTTTTTCCCATATTATCCTCTTTATAAGTTCAAACTACAGTCCAGACATTAATATCATCCAACTGCTAAAAGTTTTAAGTTATGTGAGGTAAGTCATACCTGTTAGCTATATACATTATTTTGAATACTCAATAGTTGACCTTAGTATATTTTGAGGAAGGAGGTGGTGTGGGGTGGCAGTTTTAAAAAAAAAATCAAAGTTTCCACTGTTTTGAGTTTTTTTTTAATAATGAATGCCACACCGGATCATTTCTATTTTCTATTTAGATTATTTATTTATTTTTTGCATTTTTTTTTTAGTTGTGAACTGTAATTGTAAATGTGATAAATTTTTATCCAATAATCTAAATGGTAATAAGATAGTTAAGTTCCTTTGTTTTATGAGTGTTTGGTAGACAAAATTTTGTCATATATTTGTACATTTATGAATAAATGGAATAAACTGAAGCTGCAGCAATTAAAAAAAAAATTAATTATATTAACTGCATTGGAAACTGAGATGGGCAAACTCCAAAGTAAGTAATGAGTCCCGAGTATTTTACTCAACTGTTGACCTCCCCGATTCTGATTACTGTACTTAGATACTCAACTTGCCCAAATCTGAGTACTCAAATCTTAAAATGCCCAACTTTGACTATTACTCAAATAGCTGACCTGTGTCAGTTTGGATAATCATAAAATGGACACCATTTTTGAATACTACTGCTCCGAAAACATATAAGAGACCCTCATATGAAAGAAATACGAACAACTCAAATAAGTCGAACTGCAGTAGCTTAATCTTAAAATGGACATAATTTTCAAAAACTATGGCTCCTGAAATTTATAAGTAGACCCTCATAAGAAAGAAATCCGAAAAACTCAAATTGAAAACACAGTGGTGTAATCTCAAAATGAACATTTTAAAAATTATGTCTCCGAAAACATATAAATAGACCCTTAAATGGAAGAAACTGAAAAACTCAAATAAGTTCAAACGCAGTGGCATAATCTCAAAATGGACATCATTTTCAAAACTTGCAGCTATGAAAACATATAAATAGACCATTATATAGAAAAAATCCGAAAAACTCAGAGGCTTAATAATAAAATGGAGATTATTTTCAAAACCTACAGCTACGAAAAAATATGAATATACCATTACATGGAAGAAATCCGAAAAACACATATAAGTCAAATCGCAGTGGTGTAATAATAAAATGGAGATTATTAAAAAAAAAAATCAAGTCTTTAAAAACATATAAAACTGTTTTTAAAGAAAAAAAAAAAAAACATATGAAAATTTTAAATAGATATATACGCATAACGTGATCATAATGTCGATATTTAAAAAAGAAATCTGAAATTTGTTATTAGTAGTGAGTTAAACAATTATAAGTCTATATTCAACAATATTTATGTAATTAGAACAATGGCACATTTATTAATATAATTTATATATTTTAACTATGGGCATATGGGAGAAATTAGTCAAACTATGTCTCCCTGTCATCTTTTCAGCATATTTACAACTTTTCCCCTCAAAATTTCAGTTTCCCTAAAGCTTGGAAAAATGTTATAGTTTGCCCATTGAGTAAAGTTTCCGGTTTCAGACCCATCTCATCTCCATTCTGTCCAACCTTTCAAAACCTCTTGAAAGACTTGTCCATTCACAGCTTAATACTTTCCTTGAGTAAAAATCTCTCTTCAATCCCTTCCAGTCTTGTTTTCGATCCCAGTTCTCCACCCAATCTGCTTTGATGAAAATCACCCAAGATTTTCATTTCTTCGTAGACACACAAAATCTCCATCCTGATCCTCTTCGACTTTTCAAAAGCCTTTGATTCTGTTAATTGTGAAATCCTCCTTTCCAAACTCCAAAATCTTTCCGTATCAAATAGCGTCCTAAAATCTTCCCGTTCCTTCTTGTATCACAGATCCCAAACAGTCATTATTCCCAGTAAAACTCCTTCTTCCCCCATTTCACTAACTCGTAGTGTTCCTCAGGGATCTTTTCTCTCTCCATATACGTCAACGACCTTCCCGATTCCATCCATCGTTCACAATACCACTTACATGCTGAAGATCTCCAAATCTACCTTTCTTTTTATCCTACTGAGATGCTTAAGGCAATCCGAAGACTAAAAGAAGATATAAACCGTATTACTACTTGGAAGCTGGTATTGATTTAAAGTTGAACGTTGAAAAGACCAAAGCCATTCTCTTTCGTTGCAAGCATCTTATTAATTCCATCCCCTACTATCCCCTACCTCAATGGACTACCTATTCATTTCCATACCTCTGTTAGAAATCTCGGAGAAATTTTCGATGAATACCTGTCCTGGAATAATCATGTTTCCCAAATTACCTGAAATTCTATTGCTACCCTAAAACAGTTCCTGAGTTTCTGTGATTCCATGCCACTAAATAAAATAAAAACCCGCCAACTCCAAGTTTCCTCACTTCGATTATGGCTGCCTTGTATGCAGTTAACTGTCTGGTGGGCTTCAGACTAGATTAAAGAGATTAATGAATTGTTTGGAATCCCCACGCATTCCGACATTTCCAGTTGGTATGTCGAGTTGAAATGGCTTTATCCAGTTTTCCGGCATCAATATTTCCTGGGTGTATTCCTTTTCCAAACCTTTACAATCAAAAGGCCAACTTATCTTCTTGATTTATTTTCTCCTTGTTCCTTTGTTCATTCATATAACACAAGATTCCAGTCCATAAACCTGTTTGTTCTCTCTCATAGAACCGTTTCCTTTAAAAAATCCTTTGTCATGCGTGCTACCTTTCTTTGGAATTTCTTACCTACCTCTATACACAAATCCTCTTCCTTAACCTCATTCAAACAACATTTATTGATCCACCTCCTCAGTAACCAATCTTCCGAATACATGCAAGAATAGAATTTTGTATTTAAAAGCTGTTACCTTCATTTGACTGTTATCTTACTGTTACTAACATATTATCAATATTGTAAATCAGTAAAAATATGTAAACACACTTATATATTTTTATGTACAAATTTATATGTTTTACTTGTACTTATTTGATTTTAATTTTAAGGTTACATTATTATATTTTGTTAACTAATTATTTTTTATTTTCTTATAATGCCAAAAATATTTCATCTTTTTGTTCATTATAATTATTCTTAGAGAATTAAATGTCCCAGAACAAAATTTACTTTTCTTCTTCTTTATATGGTATTTGAAACTATAATTTATAATATACCATGAGTATGGTATTCAAAGTTGGCGCAGATCAGCTATTTTAGTAAAATACTCAAAGTCTGACAGTTTAACATTTGAGTAAAATACTCCGATTCGGGTAAGTTGAATATCTGAGTACTTAGAATCAGGGAGGTCAATAGTTGAGTAAAATACTTGGGACTCAGTACTCACTCATCTCTGGTTGGAAGAGATCTAAGATTGAGACCTAGTTGAAAATTTACAAGTCAAATGAATCTTGTTATATTCAGTCTCTTTAAGAGGGCATAGAGTTTTTTGTTATTTATCAGTGTCAATGTCTCAACATTGGTCATGCTACCTAATTCAGTTATCCATATCTACTTAACAGTTAAGGTATACACCTACTTGTTATCTAGAAACTATGCGATTTATTTTTGCCTCATTTATTACCTAACTCATTCTTCAAAGACTTGGAACACATTGAAGACAGCCTGAAATGATTGTCCTTTGTCAAAGGATTTCTTCAAATATTATTGTAACAATTGAAATAGTGTAGGGTCCTAAAGGCCTCAAGATACTTAAAGGGTTAAGCAACATCAATCATGTCCTGATCTTATGTCCTGAATTGCTTTTTTTAGTTTATTTTTTATTGAATATTCTTTCAATCATTTATGCTTTATTTTCTAAATAGATTTGAGGTTTATTTTAAACTTAACTATATTTCAATTAATATCTACTGTTTTTAATTGTTAATACTTTTAGACCTAAATATCAAGCTGCTGTATCTAAAGTGCTTGGTAATTGCAATGAATTCAGTGAAGATTGGGTTCTTTATGGCCGACTTTGTTCACCTAGACTAATATTTCTGTTTGAAGGATGCCCTTATGAAATATCAGAGTAAGTATTGAGAAAGATTTTTTTTACAAAGTGAAGTGAGGTTACATAAGTTGTTATTATTTTTTTAAATTAGATTGTAGTTTACTTTAAACACGTTGGCTTGATTGATACTATGCATTATCAAATATATAAATTATTTTAATTATCTTTTTGTGAACAAGACTCACAAAGGGAGGTTATGAATGTGAGCTCACCAATTTGAATGAAACTTTTATTTCTAATACTACGTCAAAAAATATTAGACCCATGTCCGAGGGCTCCTGCCAACATAAACAAATTATAGCCGAACATATAAAATAAAAATGCTTGAGAAGTTTTACTAAATTTCTAGCTTAAAAAGGAATAAATTCCAAAACCTATGTGGTTTGGAAGAGTGGTAATTCAGCTTTCCAGTGGTTGTACTAACATTGAATTTGGATACAATCTTGAGAAGTTATGCATGCTTTTGTTGACTCCCGGAATAACAAGAACATTAGAAAATCAAGTACTAAAATTTGCAATTTTTGATTTCTATAAAAATTTGTATTTATGAGTTTTAAATAACTAAAAACAAATGTAACTCTTTTTCATAGCAGAAATTTACATAGCCTACTTTACTGAAAGCCCTTTTTAGTTTTTGTTTCTTAATAACTCATTTAACAATAAAATCAATATTTTTTCCTTATTCTGCACAAAAATTAATCAATGGGTATATAATAACTTAAGAATCCGTGCAAAGCAAAGGAAAAAATTAATTACATAAATTTTATTTGAAATTATATAAACTACTTTTTTTTCTCAACAATTCCTGAAAACTATCTCAAAAATCTTCTTAGAAAAAAATCAGAATGTCAAATTTGATGAAAGAGAAATTATAGAAAACATATACTTCAACTTAATAACATGCATTAAAGATGCACATGGAACAGAAACTAAGACTCCGAGAACTAAATGTAAACAAAGCAATAAATTATTCGAAGAAACCCGCAAACTTATAGAAGAGAGAGAAAGATTAAATAGAATTGTGAACAAATCATTGGAACAATAAGTAGAGCATGCTGAGATTTGCAAGATAGTAAGGAGAAAGATTGCTCTCGATCTCAAACATTATAATGAAAAGTGATATATGACTGTCTAGAGAGTACAGGATCCATAAAAGAAATCAAGGCTCAGACTGATACATTTAGCAAGAAGCTTATTAATAGATCAACTCGACTGAAGGAATCAATATAACAAAAAGATAAGAAATTGTGCAAGAGATAACTAAGTATTATAAGAACTTATACAAGGATGAAAGCAAAACAAAACCAGGGAACTACCCAAAAGTAGCAAAGGAGGAAAACATCGAGGACCTAAGTATTCTGGAAGAAGAGATAGAAGTGTCAATAAAATGCTTGAAAAAGAAAAAGGCAGTTGGTAGTGATGGTATTCCTAATGAGCTTATTATTGAAGGGAAAGAAGCATTAATAAAACCTCTCCAAAAGTATTATTAGTAAAAACTCCAAAAGTATTATCTTAAATAAAATAATTAACAAAAAGTTAGTAACACACAAAAGTGGAAAGTGAGCAAGATTGTTCTGCATAAAAACGGAAAATTTAGAGAACTTTCACCCTACCTCACTAACCCAAAGTTTGTTAAACTCTTCTGTAATTAATAAAAAAAACAGAATTATAAACACTATTTAGCAGGACCATGATATAGAACAAGTTGGATTTCAACCCACATTCAGTACAATAGATCAACTGCAATGTGTTACCAGATCATCGAGAAAAGTAGAGAATATGGCATGCAAGTCTACTTATGTTTTGGTGACTATTCCTAGGCATTTGATTCGATCAAACATGAATATGTTTGGGAAGCTCTAAACGAATGTGTCATTGCACTATATAGGAAAAGCATTTATAGCTTTAGATAGGGAAGATGATTACTTTGAAGTTGAACGAAGAGTCAAACAAGGGTGCCCTCTATTTCCAATTTTATTCAATTGTGTTCTTAATTAAACTGTTCAAAGAATTGAATTGGGAGAACCAGAGAATATCAGTCAGTGGGAAAACACTGATCAACCTGAGATTTGCTGACGATGTATGTTGAATATCACCATTCTGTGCTATAGCCAACTCCATTAAAATTCCTCGTTAGGGAGAGGCTTTGTCAATAAAGCTTATTATTATTTTTTTTTTCTCAGTTCCTAGGGTGTATTGGCATGTACCCTCAGACATGTGTCTAACATTTTTCAACCTAGTATTATCAAAAAAGGTTTCATCCAAATCGGTGACCCCACGTCTGTAACCTCCCCTAGTCAGTATTAGTTGCTTTCTATTGTTTAGAATTATTTTTGGTCCCTGTTAAAATACAACCCATTCTTTTTTCACTTTTAATATTTGTGTTGATTACCCTGATACTAATGTCAAATAGAAATTTCTGATTCTGTCAGATTTCATTCTTATAGTCAACTGTTTCAAAAATAATTAAATAAAATAAAATTTAAAAAATATATGATTAAATGTTTATTGATACAATATAGTCATTTTCTTATTCCAGATTGAAAGACAAAGATGAGAAAATATTCCGTCTAAAGAAATTAGAACATTCTTTAGAGGACCAAATTTATCTAGCTCTCCGTAAGAGTAGGCTTGTGAAAAATGTCTGGTAATTTTTTTTTTTTTTTTAATATATTTTATTTAATTTAAAATATTTGTGTTCCCTATCCTTTTTTATCAAGCTTATTTCTTAATTACCTAATTTTTCAAGACGATCAATAACCTCAACCAAGTCAGTACTTTTATTTTTATGGGGATAAATCAAATATGAGTGGCAATTTTGCTATTTTGCTTAACAAGCTTTTACGATGTAGGTTATTGATTGATTTGTGAGGAGGAAGAAATTGTCTTATTTAGACACCATACTCTGTTCTGTACTCATTTCAGCCATGACTAAATTAGAAGTGCATTTGTCTGTTTTAGAGCAACATATAATTATATATAATCTCCCGGCACATCCTTCAATGACTACGACTTGTACTTTTCATACATCTTGCCCACAGACCTCATATCTGCCATGATGAAATCACATTCCAATTCTATTGGTCCAGATGGCATTCCGGCCAAATTAATCAAACTATGCCTTCCCGAAATCCTTCCTGTTCTGCTACTCGTATAATTATAATATAATTTCACCCTTCAAAACTCAGTATTTCCTACTTCATGGAAGAAAGCCACCGTTCGTCCTTTAAATAAAAATTCTAACCCTTCTCCCAAAGATTTCCATCCAATTTCAATCCTTTCCAACCTTTCAAAACCCCTTGAAAGAATAGTGCAATCCCAAGTTTCCAATTTCCTTGAACATTCCAATCAACTCAACCCTTTCCAATCTGGTTTTCGACCAGGTTACTCCACAAAATTCGCCATAATTAAAATCATTATTGATGTTCAATCCGCTATAGATGAGAAAAAACTAACTGTCCTTGTACTCATTGACTTTTCCAAAGCCTTTGATACTATTAACCATTCCATCCTCTTTTCTAAATTAAAATCATTATCCTTTTCCAAAAGCGCTATTCTTTGGTTTCAGTCTTTCCTCTCAACGTTCTCAAGCCGTCACTATCCCTAATCAACCCCTGTCTTCCTATCTTACTCTATCCTCAGGAGTGGCCCAAGGCTATAGCATATCTCCTCTTCTTTTTAGTTCCTATATCAACGACCTCCAGCAGTTAAAATCTTTGAATTTAGACCAATCTGTCACTGGTCCTTGAACCCAATTGAGTCGGTAGGAAGGATACTGCCAGATAGCCCCAAATGGATCGGCTGTGGAGCTACAGATGGCCTGCCGCTGTACCATGGAGACCATTTGTAGCAACGTTAGCTTGGGTGACTCCATACAGACTCTCTGTGCGCCCATAAGCAATATATATCTGTAAGGAGAATATAGTATCTGTAATAGAGAATATATATACAGCCAAAGATCTTCATGATCTATAGCGCCAACTGAAAAAATATATATATATATATATATATATATATATATAAAATCTTCCGCAATATAAATTCCCTAACCCGTGAAAGCATCTTACCCGATATCGAAACCCTGAATTGGAATGATGTTTACACCAGCTCCTCAATTGATACCATGGTAGATATCCTGACTTCTAATCTCCTCCATATCCTCAATACCCATGCCCCACTTAAAACCTCTACATTCCGCCGCCAACCTGCTCCTTGGATGCGTCAAGAAATTCGAAATATGCAAAAGAGACGTGAGGCAGCCCGTAGACGTTTTAGAAGAACCAGGCTTGCAGATGACTACGAAGCGTTCAGGGTACTCCGTAACTTGACGCAAACAACGATCAGGCAAGCGAAAACCAATTACTATCATGAAGCCTTCTCCTCGGCTCCCGATTCCAAATCCAAATGGAATTTACTCCGAAAGCTGTCTCTTTGCAAATCATCTTCTTCCACAGCTGTCCCAGTCTCTCCTGATGCTTTAAATTCCTACTTTTTATCCTCCTCCTCTAGTAATATTTCTCCCACCTCTTCCCATATATCTGTATCATATGCGTTTAATAGTGACAATTTCTATTTTTCCTACATCACTCCTACGAACCTTATTTCCTCCCATCCCCTCTATAGAATGAAATCCCAATCCGACTCTATAGGAATTGACAGAATACCCGTCTAACTGTTAAAATTATGCCTCCCTGAAATCCTTCCAGTTCTTCTATTCATTTATAACTTTTCCCTTCAAAATTCTGTTTTCCCTACATCTTGGAAAAAAGCCTTAGTCCGTCCTATTAACAAAATCCCTAACCCCACCTCTCCTAAAGACTATCGTCCAATTTCCATCCTCTCGAATCTGTCAAAACCCCTCGAAAGAATAGTCCAATCCCAAATTTCCAATTTTCTCGAAGAGTTCAAACTTTTAGATCCTCTCCAATCTGGCTTTCGCCCGGGCTTCTCCACTCAATCCGCTTTAGTCAAAATCACAAACGACATACATACTGCAATTGACGAAAGAAAACTGACTGTATTGCTACTCCTAGACTTCTCCAAAGCATTCGATTCCTTAGACCATTCTATCCTCTACAATAAATTAAAATCACTATCCTGCAATAGTTCTATCCTATGGTTCCAATCCTTCCTCTCTGACAGGACTCAAGCTGTTAGTATTCCGAATCAACCCTTATCTTCTTTCCTCACTTTGTCTCATGGAGCAGCCCAGGGTTCAAGCATTTCTCCTATCCTTTTTAATTCTTACATCAATGACCTTCCTAGTTCAGTCCACCATTGTTCATACCATCTATATGCCGATGACTCCCAAATTTATCTTTCCTTTCCACCCACTGAGTTATTAGAAGCGTTTACGAATATTCAGAAAGACCTAGATAGGATCAGTGCCTGGGCAAGCTTGAATAAATTAAACTTAAACGCATCAAAAACTCAGGCAATTCTTATAGGTTCCAACTCCCTCCTTAGATCCATTTCCACCCTTCCTTCCTTGATGATTAATGACCAACCAATCTCCTTCTCCTCCTCTGTAAAAAACTTAGGAATTACCATTGATCAAAACCTATCATGGAAACCCCATATCGCTCATATCTCCCGAAGGTCAATTGGTACACTTAAACTATTTCATCGTTCTTGTCAGCATCTCCCACAACCTATCCGCAAGCTCCTCGTTTCCTCATTGTATTTTATTTTGTATTAATTCATCTTTGTTATTCTAAGGGGACTTAGTCCCAGAATAAAGTTCTATTTTCTATTCTATTCTATTCTCTCTCTCTCTCTCTCTCTCTCTCTCTCTCTCTCTTATATATATATATAATATATATATATATATAATATTATATTATATATATATAATATAATATATATATTTATCATTAATTTTTTTATTCCAAATTACAATGTTATGTCAAATCTTCTGTTTATTTTTGATTTGTGTGTTTGCAGCAGTCGGGCCTTTTTCTCAATAGCTCCAAATGATGAGTTTGTTTTTGTTAAAGCTGAAACCAGAAAAGAAAATAAACTATATAGGGATTTAGAAGAATGTTTTGAAAAACAGCGACAATCTATGATTGGTAATATTTATAAGTTTTTTTTATGGTTATATGACATGAAAGTTGTTTTCTACACTGTAAGATATTTTCTTTTCTTGTGTATGACTATCTTTTTATGTTTTAGTTAGACAATTTGTTCATTGTTATCTTTATTATAAGAACGTTTCATGGGGTTGTGTTGTTCAAGCTTTTGAATAAGTTAAGATTTTTATTAATTATATATTTTTTATTGTTATAATAACTTTATGTTCTAATTTATTATACCAACTATAAAAGGAATGAATTGTTTGTTATTTAAATGTTATTATTTGTTTAGGTCATGGTGCTGAAAGTGTATCTAATACTTCAGTTCCATCTACTTCATGTAGGTATAATCAGAACTTTCTTTATAAGTCTTTTTTAATTGTTAAAATTAAACAAGATTTATTTCTCATATTTCTTAGTTACACTATTGTTTTTGTTTGTACAGAAAATATTATTATATATATATATATATATATATATATATATATATATATATACAGACTACTGGAGGCAATTCACATCGACCGGGCGTAGGATTGATGAAGCTACCCCGTACTTTAAATCGGGAATCTGGATGTAGTCTAGGAGACCATACTCGTGGTCAAAGATCTTTATGGCCTGTAGCGCCAACCGAAAAAAAAAAAAAAAAAAAAAAAAAAAATATATATATATATATATATATATATATATATTCATTCATAATATAGACAAAATCAATGGAGTGGGGGGGGGGCTGCATATGACCATGATATATCCTGATGATATATAACCTGTTGTCCAGTTATGACTGCTAACATTTTTTGGTAAACAATTATAATGTAGATAATTTAAAATTTCTAAAAAAAAAAATGTTATTATGAAGAACATAATAGGCCCATCATTATTCCTATAAACAAAAGCTATAAGTAAAGATAAAATAAATTACCCGTTTCCATTGATACCAGCCAGTCAAAACAGTGTAGGTCTCATCTAACCTAGAAGCAAGGTCATGTAATAAATCCTTCGTTGAAATTACTGTTTGTTTCCAAGTCAATATACTTTTTCTAAGAATGGAAAGATCATATATATAGGAGCATCTACTTTGTATGTATTGCAAGTACTTCAAATAATTGTATTGAATGATTATCTTCCACAAATCGAAATATTTTCTGGACAGAATTGAACTAGGATCAGTGGCAGGTAATGTTTTTGTTTTTTGCAACTTGAATTTGGCATTTGAGTTCTTTCAATGTTCCATTTCTTCTAAACCAAAGGAAATGAAAAACAAATATTCATAGGGATAAATTGAACTATTTAAAAAAAAGGACAATCATGCTTAAAAATTAAAAGTGATATTTTTTTAATATATATTTAATTTAGGTATTTTAAAAAAACAGTCTTCGTTTGGTACTTGAGGCCATTTTCGGGCTAACTGCATGATTTTCAGATTCACTCTCTATTTCACCTATTCTTACGATGATGTATCTACCAGCACCTCAATAAAAACAGTTCTTCCTATTGATACGCTGTGAAAAACAGGTATAGGCCTTTGGATCATGTAAGCCTTGCGAATATCGGAAGGCACCAATATTGGACGACTACCGCTTGCTGGGATTAATAAAAAAATACAAAAGCCAGGAAATAAATTAATTTTATACTATTAATACAGCAACTTATTAAAAAAATAAAATTCAAACGTTTTGAATATTATATTGCTCTCTGTATGTCATCATCATCATCATAATCCTATTCCTCTTTACCGCCTATGCAGTGTGAGGTTGCTTCTTGTAGAGCTTGGACCAGGTAGACCTTTTCAGTACCAGCTCTCGTCTCCTGTTCCATTCCAAACCTCGCTTCTGGAATGCATCTCGTACGCCTTCTTCCCAGGAGATTCTGGGTCTTCCTCTTTGTCTCCTACCCTGCACGTGAGTCTCATATGTCTTCCCTGCGACTCTGTTCCGGTCCATACGTAGAAGGTGCCCAAACCATCTCAACTTGTGTTCATCTATTATGGTTTCGACTGCTTAGGCGTCGACCCTCAATATCCTCATAACCCTGTGAGGTTTTCTTCCAATGCGCATGCATTTTGTCTTCGCAGGGTTAATTTCCATATTGATTTCTCTTAAATCTTCCTTTAGGATATTAATTTGTTCTGGAGGTCATGGTCATTCTGGGCCAATACGACGAGGTCATCCGCAAATGCCAGCAGAGAGTATAGAGTAGGCTGCATATCTCTGTGACCCAATTGAAAACTTCGCATCTTCTGATTTGCTTTTCCCAGCGCCAGATCGAGAACCAGTACGAAAAGAAGTGGGCTCAGGCTACAACCCTGTCGTATGCCCAGTGTTGTTTTGAACTCTCGAGAGGTATGGTTTCTAGTTCTAACAAGATTCCTCGTATTTCCGTATAAACTGCTTACGGCCCTTATTAGTCCATTATTCACACCTTTTTCAACTAGAGCCTCAAGTATATCCTTTTTCTTAACCCGGTCAAAGGCTTTGCAGAGATCTACAAAGCACACAGAGAGTTCCTTTCCCCTCTCGACAATCTTCTTTGTGATTTGTCGCATAGTGAAAACTAGATCCTGTGTGCTTCTTTGACTCCTGAATCCATACTTCTCCTCTCCAATCTTAGATTCTACGGTGCTTCTGACCCTTGTCTCTAGGATTTTTGAGTATATTTTACTAGGAACACTAAGGAGCGAAATACCTCGATGATTGTTGCAATCCCTGTTGTCTCCCTTCCTATATATTGGCACTATGACTGTGACTTCCCAGTCCTTCGGGATCTTCTGTTTCCAGACCAGGTTCACAAGATGGAGAAACATTTCCTGGCCTTTACTTCCCATAAACCTCATCATTTCTGGAGTGATTCCGTCCAGTCCCGCCGACTTGCCGAGTTTCATCTTGGCTATGGATTCCAGCAATTCTTCATCAATGTAATCGTGGTGGGTCTCTCCTTGCGCATTTCTTTGATTGCTTTGAAGAATAGTTTTTGATTTTCTTTTGCGTTTTCTTCAAGTTTGTGCCCACGATTTCCTCCTGGCTAGAAGTACTTTACTTTTTGTTTCCTTTCTCTTTTCTCTGTAGTTTTGGTGAGCAATGGGTGTTCTTTGGCTCATTAAGTCTTTCCAAGCTGCTTTCTTCTCCTTAACAGCTCTCTTTATATCCTCTGTCCACCAAGCAGTTGGCTTGAAATTTGGCCCAATGCTCTTCTGACCGCAGACGAGTCTCCCGGCATCAAGAATGATATTTCTAAATTCAGTCCAGCTCTCCTCAATATCATCGCTATCCCATGATTGGTAGATATCTCGTGACATCCTTTCCACTTCCTCCTGATAGTATTGGGCCATTTCATCCTCCTTCAGCCCATTACGATGAATTCCTAGAATATTTTACCCAAAACTTTTACCACATCATCGCAATTTCAGAAACCTGGCTCAAGCCCTACATCCCCTCCTCTTCAGTCTCCCTTCCTAACTACACCCTAATCCGCCACGACCGGTACAACCGGACTGGCGGAGGTGTAGCTCTGTACGTTCATACCAGCCTAAAGACCCGAATTCTCCATCGTTCTTCTCCAACCGATCAGCCACAAGTCGAGTTCTTGATCGTCGAAATCTCCTGTAACACCTCTCATCTCCTCTATTCCGTGGTATATCGTCCTCCTCTTGTTCCGTTTGACCCGTCTTTCGAAGCTTCCCTCTTTAACTTTGTGCCCCTTTAATTCCAAAATTATCATTTCCGGTGACTTAAACACCAACTTCCTCTCCGACTCCAGCGACAAATCATACCTAGAAAACCTTTTTTTCTCCCTTCATCTTTTTATCGTTCCTTTTTCTGCTACGCATCACACCGCTAGGTCCGACACTTGGTTGGACCTGTACATTATTGATTCTGCTCAAAACCTCCTTTCCTCTTCCCAATTACCAGTTTCCTTTTTATCGTCGCATGACCTAATCCAAATATCCTATAATATCCAATCCCCTCCGATCCTACCGAGAACGGTAACTTTCCGGAACCTTAATGGCCTTACTCGGGAAAAAATCTTACCTTCCCTAGAATCCCTAGATTGGAATATAATATATTCCTGTACCTCAATTGATTCCATGGTTGACATTCTCACCTCCAATCTTATTAATATCCGTGATGACCATGCCCCTCTCAAAACCTCCACCTTTCGTCGCCTTCCTGCTCCCTGGATGTGTCAGAAAATTAAGGATCTTCAGAAGAGGCGTGATGCAGCCCATAGACGCTTTAGACGCACTAGATTGCCTGATGACTATCAAGCGTTCAGGGCGCTCCGCAACCTGACACAAACCACAATCCGACGAGCCAAATCTACCTATTTCCATGAAGCCCTTTCCTCAGCTCCTGATTCCAAATCCAAATGGCTACTCCTTCGTAAACTCTCTCTTTGTGATCCTACCAGATCTCCTCCCTCTGCAGTGCCCCCAGTTTCATCAAATGACTTAAATTCTTATTTTATATCTGCTTCCTGTTCAACTCCTTCATTTCTCCCTTCTTTCTTTCCTCCTGGAACATCTTTCAATGACGCCGATTTTTATTTTTCAGATATTTCTCCCACAGACCTCATATCCGCCGTGATGAAATCACACTCTAATTCTATTGGTCCAGGGCATTCCCTCAAATTAATTAAATTATGCCTCCCTGAAATCCTTCCGGTACTCCTTTTCATCTACAATTTTTCCCTACAAAATTCAGTATTCCCTTCCTTGTGGAAAAAAGCCACAGTCTTCCTTTAAATAAAAATTCTAATCCGTCTTCCCCTGAAGATTTCCGGCCAATCTCAATCCTTTCTAACCTTTCCAAACCCCTGGAGAGAATTGTGCAATCCCAAGTTTCCAACTTCCTTGAACAGTCCAATAAACTTGACCTTTACCAATCTGGTTTCCGACCAGGTTATTCCACACAATCCGCCCTAATCAAAATCATTAATGATGTTCAGTCCGCCATTGATGACAAAAAACTAACTGTCCTTATACTCATTGACTTTTCCAAAGCCTTTGATTCCATCAACCATTCCATTCTCTTTTCCAAATTAAAATCATTATCCTTTTCCCATAGTTCTATCCTATGGTTTCAATCTTTCCTCTCCCAACGCTCACAAGCTGTCGCTATTCCTAATCAACCATTGTCTTCCTATCTTACTTTGTCCGCAGGGGTGGCCCAGGGCTCTAGCATATCTCCCCTCCTTTTTAGTTCTTATATCAATGACATCCATAATTCAATCCTTCACTGCTCCCATCACCTTTACGCTGATGACTCCCAAATCTACCTTTCCTTCCATCCCTCAGAGTTGCATGAAGCGTTTGCCAAAATTCAAGAAGACTTGAATCGGATCAGTGCCTGGGCAATCTTAAATGGATTAAGGCTAAACTCTGCAAAAACTCAAGCCATTGTCATTGGTTCCAAACCCCTTCTCAGAGCCAATACCAACATACCTATACTGTACCTAAATGACCATCCCATTACCTTCACCTCCTCAGTAAAAAACCTAGGCATTTTCATAGACCAAACCCTATCCTGGAAACACCATATTGCTCACATTACCCGACAGTCAATTGGTACCTTGAAACTATTCCATCGCTTCCGCCATCTCCTACCCATCTCCACACGTAGACTCCTAGTAACTTCCCTCATCTTCCCCCACCTTGATTACGGCTGCGTGGTGTACGGTGGCCTCTCAGCCGAACTCGGGGAGAGACTGAAAAGAATTATGAATGCCTTCGTAAGATTTGTCACAGCGGCCCTGAGGTATTCCCGTGTTTCACACCACTATGCTGAATTAGGATGGCTCTTCCCTTCCTTCCGAAGACAATATTTCCTAGGCACATTCCTTTACCAAATAATCAATAGTCATCGTCCGTCCTACGCATACAATCTCCTACAATTCAAATCATCTATCCACACCCTCTCCACAAGATCTCGTCCTTCTGACCTTTACACTCCTTTCCATAGATCTGCATCATTTAAACATTCCTTCGTTGTCCGTTCTACTGCATTCTGGAATTCCATCCCACTAAAAATCCGCCATGCATCATCCTTATCCACCTTTAAAACCCTCTTATTCCAATTCCTCTTCACAATCCAATCAGACGCTGGTTAAATACATACTATGTTATAAGGATTTAATTTTCTTTAGACATTATTTTTTTTTCTCTTATTTTTTATTGTTTCACACGTGAATTTTCATCACCACTCACTAAGCATTGTGAGTAGATAAAATTTGTTTTTCTTAAGTTCTAATTTGTTATTCATGAAATGTATTTCAGTGAAAGGTATTTTATTTCTAATTATCTTCAACATACTTCTCGCTATGTGTATATGTATACTTTATTTTATTTTCTCTTCTCCTAATCTTTACGCATAATCACTTAAATATCTTAGGAAACATATGTATATCATTATTTGTTTTTTTATATTTTTTTTGTTTTAGTTTTTACAATTTCTTTCCCTACATATTAACAGTTATTATTATTTTTTTAATTTTATATTCCATCACTACAATGCTTTACCTATAAAATAGATTTTACTTTCCTTTCTAATTTCATTCAGTGATTATTATGCAATTATTTTAGTTCCAATATTGTAGTACTGAACCCCTATTACCCAACTGTCCTCGTTAATTTATCCTAAGAGCTTAATTAATACTTAATGTATGTCATGTATTTTGTTATTATTCATTGTAATAAGTCTTTTGACCAGATTTATAGTTAATATATATGAACAATACTGTTATTCTAAAGGGACCTAGTCCCAGAATAAAGATGATTTTTCTATTCTATTCTATATAAATATGTGAAAATGTATATAAATATAAGGTAAATGTATACACACACACACACACACACACACACACACACATACATATATATATATATATATATATATATATATATATATTAAAGGTGATAAATATTCAGGACGCAGTCTTTTTTAAAAAAATTTTAATTTTTGCCAACGTTTCAACCCAAACATGTGGGTCATCTTCAGGGCTGAAAATGTTTTTTTAAAATTACAATCAGAGATATAATAGTATACGACCGCTAATTATAAATAATAAACTATAGTGATTGATGGCAATGAATCTTAACTAATATTGTATTACACATATTAAAATAGTTATACAAACTAAAAATAACAAATAATATATATAATCCATTTATATAAATTTGTAATATTTTCTCTTACTAACCGTGGTTTGAGCACTGAGGTTGTTCATGTACACATGTTTGGTAGGTAAGTAAAAAGGTCAGGAGGGAGGAGGATTTCTCACTTGTCCTTTTTTTTTTTTTAGATAGCAAAAGGTAAGTAAACAAGGTTAGAGGGGAAGGGAGGGTAACATATGTTGTTTGTAGAATATACATAATTTGCTGACAAATATTTCAGACGTGTATAATATTTGAGTTATTTCATATGGTTACAGAAATGTGACTATTGACTAATATTAAAATGAACATAAGCAAAAGGTGCCAATTAATATAAATATAGCTTAGTTTGATAGCAAGTATACAAGGGTTAGGTGAATAATTTCTATAATAAAGACAATTTCAATGTATGCAGATGATACTTAGGAAAACATATTATACAATATTTATCATAATATAAGTTTGTGTTATATCGAGGATTACATAGGCTATTGTTTCAGGAGGCAGAAAATATTTGAATATGTATTGCAGATCTTTTATTTGTCTACTTTATGGTTTATCGTATTATTTTTTTCCAAATTAATGAATATAGATTCTGATAGTAGTCGTTTTTGGTGATTGGGAACTGTGGCGAGTATGGTTGGGTTTTCGAAATCAAATGTGTGGTTTAGGGTTATGGCGTGTTCCGCTAGTTTTGAGGCAAACGGGTTTTGTGTGGAGATGGTATATTTGTGTTGATAGATTTGTTTTTTTAAATAGTTTTTGGTTTCTCCTATATAAGAAGAATTAAAGTTTTAGCATGTGATATGGTATACAGTATTTGATTGTTGTAGGAGCGGAACAGGATCTTTGAGTTTGGTGTATAGATTTCTTAGTTTACTATTATTTTTGAAAACTATTTGTAGATGGGGAAATTTGGAAGTTATCGCTTTTTTGATTTTTTGAGATAGGACAGGGATGTATGGAATGGATCTATATTGGCAAATAGTGGTGGGGGACTGAGAGCAATTTGTGGGAGACTGGTGAAGATGGGGTTTTGATTGATTCTTGATCAAGTTTTATACCAAACAAATTAAAGTTCCTACCTATAGAAATCTAATCTCTTATAATTCCACTGCTCCCCGCTGCTACGGCTTACCAAAAATCCACACACCAGGCAATCCTCTCCGACCTATTATTTCCAAGATTAACTCTCCATCTTCTAAACTCAGTAAATTTCTTCTCCCTGCCATCCAGTCTCTCAGTCAAAATGATCCATATGATATTAAAAATTCTTTCCATAACACCTTATCCACCAATTGGTACACCAAACCTACCTACTCAGGCCGTCTCCTAAACTATTTTTCCCAACACCCTTACCACCAAAAAATCAGTGTAGCTAAAAACCTGATACACCGCAGTTTTACATTAACCGACCCACAATTCGCCGATAACAACCTAACCAAACTACACAAGATCCTGAAATCCAACGCTTTTCCTGATCACATTATAAAAAACTTGATCAAGAATCAATCAAAACCCCATCTTCACCAGTCTCCCACAAATTGCTCTAAGTCCCCCACCACTATTTGCCAATATAGATCCATTCCATACATCCCTGTCCTATCTCAAAAAATCAAAAAAGCGTTAACTTCCAAATTTCCCCATCTACAAATAGTTTTCAAAAATAATAGTAAACTAAGAAATCTATACACCAAACTCAAAGATCCTGTTTCGCTCCTACAACAATCAAATACTGTATACCATATCATATGCTAAAACTGTAATTCTTCTTATATAGGAGAAACCAAAAACTATTTAAAAAAAGCGAATCTAACTAGCGGAACACACCATAACCCTAAACCACACATTTGATTTCGAAAACCCAACCATACTCGCCACAGTTCCCAATCACCAAAAACGACTACTATCAGAATCTATATTCATTAATTTGGAAAAAAAATAATACGGTAAACCATAAAGTAGACAAATAAAAGATCTGCAATACATATTCAAATATTTTCTGCCTCCTGAAACAATAGCCTATGTAATCCTTAATATAACACAAACTTATATTATGATAAATATTGTATAATATGTTTTCCTAAGTATCATCTGCATACATTGAAATTGTCTTTATTATAGAAATTATTCACCTAACCCTTGTATACTTGCTATCAAACTAAGCTATATTTATATTAATTGGCACCTTTTGCTTATGTTCATTTTAATACTAGTCAATATTCACATTTCTGTAACCGTATGAAAGAACTCAAATATTGTACACGTCTGAAATATTTGTCAGCAAATTATGTATATTCTACAAACAACATATGTTACCCTCCCTTCCCTTCTAACCTTGTTTACTTACCTTTTGCTATCTAAAAAAAAAAAGGACAAGTGGGAAATCCTCCCCCCCCCCTGACCTTTTTACTTATCTACCAAACATGTGTCAGTACATGAACAACCTCAGTGCTCAAACCACGGTTAGTAACAGAAAATATTACAAATTTATATAAATGGATTATATACATTACTTGTTATTTTTAGTTTGTATAACTATTTTAATATGTGTATTACAATATTAGTTAAGATTCATTGCCATCAATCACTATAGTTTATTATTTATAATTAGCGGTCGTATACTATTATATCTCTGATTGTAATTTTAAAAAAACATTTTCAGCCCTGAAGATGACCCACATGTTTGGGTTGAAACGTTGGCAAAAATTAAAAATTTTTTAAAAAAGACTGCGTCCTGAATATTTATCACCCATGATATGTAGAACAGTCGACTAACTTCCTTCAAGTATATATATTAAAATATAATAGTAAAAATTAATAAATGTAAAAATATAGGAGTTAGCTTCAGAAATGTGCAAATGCTTAAGGAGCCGGTTTAGCCATACGGGCTAAGGCGCTTGCAATAGGTAATCAAAGTTAAGCAATGTCGAGCGTGGTTAGTACTTGGATGAGTGACCGTCCACCAGGGAAAGCCACGATGCCCAGGAATTGGCCCTCCCCCCGGTATGTGAGGCCTGTCAGTCTACTGAAGGCAACTCAGTATATGGATATAAGCGATAAATCCCACCTCTATCCACAGGGGCACCACATGGATGTGACAGTAGGCATTGATAGGGATAAGGAGATCTGGGAACTCACTTGTAGTGGGTAGAGCACTAATGCTCGATCGTTCTGCAAAGAGTGTGGGAGACTTCCGCACCCATCTCCCTCTCTGGACCTGTTACCCTACCCATTTGTTCTCCTTATTTAGGTAAATAAGTTGTATTTGTATTCACAACGCTATTATCAATGGTACCATCTGATGGATTACTTAGCTCTTCTGCTGCCAGCTGCTTTGCTAATCCCATTAACTGAACAGTTACAATTCTCTCTTTTAATATCTTCACTATCAGTCATTGTACGAAAACAAGATTTTAACCATTTCTTAATTATCGATAATACTATATGTATGTGATTTTATTTCAAAATTGGTGCACTTTTTCCACACTAATTAATAACAAACGTAGACTCAGATATTAATTCTACTGTAGCCAGGGCCAGACTCCAGAAACTTAATCTTCCTGATCCTAAATATTTAGGTTTTTATAAAAATAATTGAAGAAATCAGAAAGTTTTTTTATTTTAAACATAAATTTTATGACCAGAAATATTAAATTTGTCACTTATAAATACGGATCAATTCCTATGACAGAGATCTGGGAAACAAACACTGTTTAATAACCACTTTACATGAAAAATATTTGAAAAGTCATTATTTATATTTTTTTATTTATTTATAAAAAGTGTATTTATTATATTACATTCCAGATCATGGAAAAACAAGAAATAAAAGCTTTGCAACAGTTAATTTTAGTATTTTTTATTGAAAACCACGTGTACCTTTATGTGATAGGATATAAACATCATATAATTTTTTTACACAACTTGAGGTGAATCTCAAGTTTTAGCCTATTAAACCTTTACTCAATTTCCTACTTTTCTGCTGAAAATTAGCCCTTTGTTTATATAACCTTTTTTGTAGCTTTTGTGGTCTGCTATCACTCCTATAAATATGTCAAGACAATTAGTCACCATACAGCCTTCAACAATGACTGATGGAATGCCCTGAGGAAGACCTACAATGTGGGTTGAAACATTATACAATGTAATAAAATATACTATTATATAATATAGTATTTTTTTACCGTACCCCCTACTAACTTCTTCTGAAAAACTATAAATATTTCCCTCTACTTATGTGACACCCTGTAGATGGGTCTCATAAGAACTGGGTCTCAAAAAGCCTACTTTAATGGAAGCATCTTTTGGTTTTTATAATTTATTATACGTTATAATTAGTTTAATACAATTAGCAATATGTTTTTCTTATTATTAACAAAAAAAATAATCTATTGAAGCATAATAACTTAGAAATCTATTCACATCAACTTCAGAAAACAGTAATATAAAAACAATATTTTATAATATATTCTTTCTCAGCTCCTAGTGCACATAGGCAAGAACTCTTGGACATCGGTCAAATATTTTTCAATCTATTATCACCAAAAAAAGTTTCATTGAAATTGGTGATTCCTCATCCGTGACCTCCCCTTGTGGCGTTTGTCTCCAGATTTTTGTTGTTGGTTTTTTATTACATAAGGTATTTATGTCCACCTCTCCCTACAATAAGAAGGAATGATGCAATAGAAGACTATATTTATGATATCTAATATATGGAATGCAACACTGTTAAATTACTTCTTAAAGCTTGTATTCAATAATGTAATTTAGTTTTTATTAGTCTTGATTTGGCTAATGGTGACCAATTTGTTATTAACTGTGCTTGAGGAAATTAAACCTTCATTTTGAATTCTTCCAATTATTACTTAATTACACTTTTTGTCTATATTTTTAGTTGTATTATCTTTTTTTTTAATTTAAATCTTATTTTTATTAAATTGACCTAAATCTATCATTTTCATCATTTTAAATATCTGTAATTTTTTTTTTTTAGATCAAGGAAATTCATTGTCAATAGATTCCTCACCTGTTGGTAAGTTTATTTGAAATATATATATATATATATTTGGTGGGGAGCATCTTTTTGCACATTATCATATTTTATTGTTATTATCATTATTTTTTGCAACTTCATATCTTTATTTGCACAGATCTGAGTGACAATCAGCAAATGTGTTAATAAATTTGGTTCTGACATGAAGAAAGTGCTGAGCAGCACCTTTTTCTTGTCTAAAGAGTGTAAATGTGTTCTGTTATTTACTTAAGAGTTGCTGCTATTATTCTTAAAATTTTGGAGTTAAAAGATTGTAGTGTTTGTAAGTGCATCATACAAAACCAAAAAGAAATTATGGTCGGGATTTTGGCGGACATTGAAAGTGCTTTTGACTGGAGTATTGGAGTGTACTCTCTGATCTCCTTAAAACTGCAATGAACATATATGGATTGGTGTGGATCCAGTGAATTAAACATCAAAACATAAATGTCTACATCTTCCCTAAAAAGAGAAAGTTGGTAATAAAATTGCCAAAAATAAGTAGTATATAGCTAATCCGGAGCAAGGAAGTGAAATGTAGAGATTATTATGGATCACAAAATGTTATGGCAGTCATGTGAACAACACATTTAACAAAGCTCTCAAATGCCTGTAAAAGAGCCATATGTAAAAACTGGGAGCTTAAAGCAAACATGATTTATTGGTTTGCATATTATGGTCATCAGAAATATTGTACTCTGTTCAACTTTGTTTTGGTGCCAAGATTGATTTGGTGCCACAAAGCAAAGATTGGCGGGACCAAGATCTTACTGGAGAAGCTATAGAGATTAGACTTATGATAGCAGGTACAATTAATTCATCTACTCCAACTGCTACTATGGAGGTAATGCTTAACATTCCACCATCAATCCTGGAAGTAGAAATTTAGGCTTCAAAAACATTTACAGACCTACTAAACAAAATTATTTGTTTCAGTCTTTACTCAGCAAAGCCATTTGAAGCTAAAGCAGATTCTCCCATAACTAGACTCAGATATCTGGAAAGCCAAATACTAATGTATATAAGAAAAAAGAGTGATTTTTTCCTTAAACCCTATTGAAAAACTGAAACCATAAGAATACGAGTTTTTAGTTATATATTTATATATACACGTATGGTATCACTTGATAATTTTAAAATGAGAATTACATAACAAATAAAACTAAAATATTGTAGGAGTTAACATTCTATAAGTTTAAATTCATACCACAAAAAATGTTTAATTTAAATTTCATGTTAACTATTTATTGATTTTAAAATAAATATACATAACTCAATCACTAGCTAGCATTAAATTCTGTTTTCCGATTTATCATTTAAATTATTATCACGCAGATGGCATAGGAATAATAGTGTGTTGTGCTGATAAACCACTACCAAGACCTCCTGACTTGGGTAAATTTGACAAATAGAACAAAACAAACAACTTAAAAAAAATATTTTGATGTAAAATTGTGAAGTTTATTATAAATATATAAAATAAATTTATGATTACTACATTTTATTTACTATTTTTAAATATAGTAGATTCCCCAAATCTGGATCACTTCTGCCCACATTAATCCAGATATGGCAGAATAAACAGCATTTCAATGGATAGAGGATGTCGGTGTGCTTGTCGTGCACTCTGATGTACACATCTGAGAATATCTTGACATCAAGAATTTTCATTAAGATCTGAGGGGCTAAGATGAAAATCAATAATATAAAGCAGCATAGATCAAACAGTGACATAAACTGCTATACTAAGGTTTTCACATTGCCCATGTTTCCGGAGTGGGAACCTGGAAAAAAGCCAGACCTCAAGGAGCCCGGTCTTTCAATCCTCCTAAGCAGATTTACTTTAGGGTAATTCCATGCCAAATCATCCATGGCCCGACACCCACCACCCTCAGATTTTAATGAAAATTTGTAAATATTAAGGAAATACAAAAGTATGTAAAACTTCCAAATTTTACCCAATTCTAAAGATTGGTTTTATAAATATAGGCATTTAAACTTTTGAAATATTTGAAGTTGGAAAGATATTTTAGCTCAAAACTAACGTATACCTGTTTGGTTTTTCTATGTAAAACAAATATTGTATTAGAGCTTTTAAAATTTATTCATTTGTCATAAATTTATTTCAGAATCTTCTGATATAAGTTTTAGCATTATAATTTCTTGTCCTGTATAAAAAAATTCTTAAACATAAATTTGCAGTTGTGATAAAAATATCAAACTCTTTAGCTAAAATCTCTCTTCAAATATCCCTATACAACCATGTATGAATGAAAACAGCATAACATTCTCTACCAAATGCAAAAATAATATTAGTGGGCTTTTGAGTTTGAAAAGTTTTATTGCAATATAAACCTAATGTATTAGTCCAGCGTTAACAGCCGTGCTGTGAGGATCTAGGTGTTTGTAGCTGATTCAATAGGATATACAGATAATCGATTTATTTAAGTTTAATATTAATTTTCTTATTCTTTAATTTGATTTGGTTTATTTAATACGTAAGATGTGTTTATATTTTGAGTTTTCTTTTATTTTGTTTCATTTTATTCTTTTAGTATGTAAGATTTAGGTGTGTATGTGTTCTTTTTATTTATTTATTTTTAGGTTATTTTATTCTTATTTATTGTATATAGAGTGTGAATGTGATCTGTGAACTCTATTATAAATGTCCTAGAGACAGATTGTAATATTTTAAAAATAATAATAATAAAAAAAAAAGTATGTAAGATAAAATTTTTTTTTAAATGTCACTAATGATGGGTTGGAGGAAGTTCCTTCAAGTATTGAAATCAATGATGATCAATTAGTTTATATAAGTGAACATAACACAGGTAAAATGGTTACAGAAGTAATTAGTAATCCTGTTTTAATTCGGATAAAATAATTCCTCAATTAAATACCAACTTTGAAAAAAGTAACTTTAAAACGGAAGGAGACTATGAATTGAATAAATTAAAAAATAAAAAATTTATAACTGGGTTATGTTTCAATATGGAACTTTGTTAGGTAAGAAAAAAAATTGTAAATATAAAAAATATCCCACTTTTTTTTTAGAAATAATATAATTTAATTTTTATGATCACTTAAGAGTTATTTTTATGATAATTTTCATTTATTCTGCTTTTCAGAAATGAGCAATTAAGCAAGAAAGTGAAGTGTTACGGGATTACCGCTCTAGTTTTGCATTGCTATGTGCGGCTGGAAAGGCAAATGTCCTGGTTATTAAAAGTTGAATAAAAAGGTTAAAATGGATTTTTGAAAGCTAAGATCTTGCAGGGTAACTAAAAATAGCATTTTAAACAAATTGATGCCAAAAAAAAAATCCGTTTTTCTGGACCATCTTTTTGGATTTCAGGATGCACCATCTGGTAGAAACATGTGAATGAGCTCCTGCAGTAATAAGGTTATGATATGATGATTTTAAAGGATTAACAGAATCAGAAATTCTTGATAATTTAAAAACATTATGTTCTGACACTCAAATGTTATTAATGTTAGATGTTTTAAAATAAGAATTATAAACAAAGAAAACAATGTTGAATTTAAAAAAAAAAAATGCCTACCTAATTCGTTATTGAAATGTATGAACTGTCATGGAAATCACTCCTCTCTTGCTAAAGAAATTTGTAGGCCCAAAAAAGTTTCAATTGGTAGTTGTAAAAAGTTACTTGTATACATAACTGATAATTTAAAGTTCCGTGTATTAGGTTTACATTGTAATATAATTCTTCAAACTCAAAATCTCACTAATATTATTTTTTCATTTGATAGAGAATGTTATACTGTTTTTATTAATATATGGTTGTATTGGGTTATTCGGAGAGAGATTTTAGCTACAGGTATTTTTCTATATCGATTAGCACACTATTTCTGCATCATGCAAACAATTATTTGATTTACATTATAATAAATCTCTTAAAACTCAAAAGTCTTCAAATATTATTTCATAATCTGATAGAAAATTTCATGCTCTTTCCAGTTATATTAAATGAGAGACAGCACAAATCAATTCTAATAATATTTTCACTGGATAAACAATGTAATTATAATTTAAATTTTAATAATGAAAAGAATAGGGTGTGAGGTTCTTGGTGTAAGGTCCAGATATACTATACGAATGGAATGGTTGACAGAAGATATATATGATAGAATCCAAAGTAAAAAGCAAGCCTACCTGAAGTGGCTAAGCACAAGGAATGACAAGGACAGAGACATGTATGAAAAAGAAAATAAGGAATTGATCAAGGCCACAACAAGAGCCAAACATGAATGGTGGGAAAGGATGTGTGCAAACATAAATAGTATATTGGAATTTGGACGAGCGGCTGAAGCATGGTTGGTACTAAGAGAATTGAGAAAAGAAGAAAAACAACACACGAAATTAAATTTAATACGAATGGGGTAACTGGAGTAATCAGATAGGGGTAACTATAGAGGAATATGTGTGACAAATCCGATAATGAACCTGCTGGGCAGAACAATCAAAAACATGCTACAGAATGATTTTGTTCAGTCCAAATAACAATGTGGTTTTACTGTAGGGAGGTCCTGCATTGATCATATATTTACTGTAAGGCAAGTTTTAGAAAAGCAAGCTGAAAAATCAAAGAAATTAGATATGATCTTTATAGATCTCGAAAAAGCCTACAATAACGTGCCACAGAAATTACTTTGGAAAGCTCTTGAAAGATGGCACTGATTTAGTGGCAGTGGTAAAGGAAATATATAGAGAGAAGAAGTGCAAAGTAAAAATTGGCTCCTTCTCAGAAGAGTTTAGAAATAGTAAACGCCTCCTTCAGGGATGCTGCATGCTTGAGGAATTGGGCCCAAAAATGTGGCAAAATAAGCATTCCAATGAATGACAGACATTTATGTTACCTACTATTCGTGGATGGCCAGGTGATAATAGCGCAAGGTGAGTTTGATATCGGTTTTATATGTTCAGAAAATTAACCGAACAGTATGAACAATGGAGCCTGAATATTAATTATTATAAAACAAAATATATATCAACAGAGAACAATGATTTGAGTGACCCAGTTTTGACAGAGTTTTGTAGGGTACACCAATTTCGCTATGAAGGATATTAAAAAAAGATTGACAAACAGGCAGAAAGCAATCGGTATGCTCAATTCAGTTCTCTGGAGCGAAAATATTTATAATAATGTAAATAAATTAATATACAAGGCCCTGGTAGAGAGCCTAATGCTCTATAGTTTGGAAATGTGGCCGCTCGAGAGATCACAGAGCATCTCTAGCTGTGGAGATGGATTTGTGGAGGAGGTCGGCTGGAGTCACAAGGACACAAAGAATCAGGAACAAGGCCATTAGAGAAAGGATGGAAGTTAAGTATAATATACTAGAAATAATGGAAGATTACAGTGATATGGGCACATGAAAAGGATACTTCTACCTAAATAAATTTTAGTAAAATAAAATTTCTTGGTTCAAACTATTTTCCGGATATTTTAGAGGTAGGCTAGAAGCTAAAAAGAATTTGCTATTTCTCAACTTTCATTTTATTTATAGTGAATGATATTACCATATTGTTAAGAAGTGTTTGTTATGTCGACTTCAAATGTAAAAACAACAATAAAAGTTTTTATTTAGTATTTAATAATAGTAAAATTTATGTATAATGTTTTAATATAGAAGCTGAACAAAAAGAGTGAGAAACATTATCTACTAAAATGAATAGGGGCTGATTAATTATATAATATAAACTGCTGATTAATTATATAATCAGTAAAATATTAACTAAAAATGGATTTTTTTGACACGTGAACACCAACAAATCAATATATATGTGAGAACTCTGATACATTTGATAAGGATATTATAGCAAATTTCATACTTTCCAAGAATTTTCTGGTTTTCCAGAACTGTCACACTTTCTAAAACTTGTAAAGTGAGGAAATTTATTTCCTCCGCACTAAATATTTATTGAGTCATCCATACATAATTATAAAACAACGTTATTTGAATGGTAACAATCCCGCAACCTCCTTCTACATAAGTGGAGTGGAGAAAAGAACATTTTAATACAAATTTTTTTTTAGCTTCTAGGCTACCTCTAAAATATCCGAAAAATAGTTTGAACCAAGAAATTTTATTTCATTATATTTTATTTAGGAAGAAGTATAATAATAACAAAAATTATAATTTTAGAAGTATAATACTAGCAAAAATAATAATAATAACATTTCCTATCAGTTAAATATAAGTTGTAGTGAGTGTAAAGGGGAGTTTTGGGAATAAAGAAGGGCCCTCTATCTCCACCAAATGTCTCTGTATTGTAGAAGGGAGGTTAAAGGGATGGACTCAGATCTGAGTCAGTTGGGGACAATAAGAGAGTAGTGAAGTATAAGAGATGTATACCACCATTAGGGTCTGGAGCTTGGGAAAGGATTCTATGAGAATACCATGTCTTGGCACAACATAAGGAGCTGTAAGATTTCTAAGGAACTTGAAAATGGAATAATCATTTGGGATTCGGATATGCTTAAAACGTCTCTCAGTTTTCAGATCTCTTAGTTTATCCAGGGAGTGGGAGGTTGTTGAAAGTAAAGGTTTAGGGAAGAGAAAGTTGACAAAATTCAAAAATTAATTAGTGAATTTTGTTGAAAACTTTATTAGGACTTTTTGTTTTTACAAAAAGCTTTCTGGAAGAATAGTCAATATAATGATATTTTCTAACTTCATGGTTAAATTTTTAAAAAACAAATTGTAACATTACCTACTGAAACCATTTAGTAGTAATTCCTTTTTATGGCAGCATGTTGGTATTTTCATAGGGACCTGAGCTATCTTCTGTTTCGATGGAACTTCTTGTTTATTTTCATCTGGCATCATTGATTTAACTTAGTTTAATCAATGCCACTTGGCCTGAGTTGAAATAACTACAAAATACTTTGAAAGAACAACTGAATATATTCCCTGAGCTAGCCCAAGATTTGAGATACACTATAACTCATTGGAAAACTTAATGCAGGTTTCCTTTTCTTCGGGCTAGCTACATTTCTATTTTATGTATATTAGAATGTGAGATATATCTATAAAATATGATAGTTCTAATATTTATTATTATTTATGTATAAATTATATAGTTATTATTGAATATTTTAAATGACATGATTTCTAATTGTCTTCATTCACTTTTTTCATAGATAAGTTGGATTCAATCCATTCATAAAAAAGGCGACAAACTATCTTGTGGTAATTATCGAGGGATAGCACTACTGAATACAGCCTACAAGGTATTCTCTGTATTATTGAACCGACGGCTAATAAAGTTTTCCGAACAGATAGTGGGCGACTATCAGTGTGGTTTCAGGCCTGGAAGATTAACCATCGATCAAATATTCTCACTAAGACAAATTCTTGAAAGGGGGATATGAATTTCACGTTTACCTCCAAAATTTATTTATCGATTTTAAGCAGGCATACTACAGTATTGAAAGAGAAGAACTACTGAAGATAATGCTTGAATTGAGAATTCCCAGAAAGCTCACTGAGCTAGCAAAAATGACATGATAGCAGGATGAAGATAAAAATACAGGGAATGCTATCAGAAGAATTTGCAGTAAATAGTGGTTGGAGGCAGGGAGACCCACTATCACCTGTCATTTTTAATTTAGCCTTGGAAAAGAACCAACCCTAATGGAACAATTTATGATCGGCTCACACAGCACTTGGCATATGTGGATGATGTGCTTATAAAGGCAAGAAACACAGCAGCGCTAGGAGAAGCTTTTGAAGAGTTTGATAGGGAAGCAGCAGAAGTAGACCTTCATGTAAATGAAGGAAAAACAAAATATTTAAAAACTTTCAGGCGCCAACAACTGGAATATCATGATCTGCAGATTGGCGATCACAGTTTTAAAAGTACAAGAACGTTTAAGTACCTGGGTGCAGTCATTATACATGACAACATCATGAAAGAAGAAGTGAATGCCAGGTTGGCTGCAGGTAAGAAGTGCCTTTATGCCATACTAAGAACTTTAAAGAAAGTTTAAAGCTATTTCTGAAAAAGCAAAACATGATTTATGAAACTATACTGAGACCCATCGTTACGTTTGGAAGTGAATCCTGGTTATTGACTAGTGAAAGCAAAAGGAAACTCAATGTCTGGGAAAGAAAAATACTCTGGAGGATATATGGGCCAATAAGAGAAAATAGCACGTGGTGGTTAAGAAACAATTACGAGCTCTGTGCAATGTATGGCAAACCAGACCTGGTATCATTTGTGAAAAAAGCCCACTTGAGATGGCTCGGACACGTGGAAAGGATGCCAGAGAATAGAATTCCAAGACACCTGCTATATGGAAAAATTGGAGGGAAGCAATACAGAGGAAGGCGAAGAATGGGATGGTTGGATGACCTTGAGGAAGACCTCAAGTTGCTCGGAGAAAGAAGATGGAGGACAGGAGTGACTGGCTTGAAGTCCTTGAGGAGGCCAGATCCTTGTAGGACCGTAGCGCCCAGCAGTAAGTAAGTAAGTAAGTTGGATTCAATTTTGAAGAATTCTGCCTCTTCATCCCAATCCATGAGTAAGCTTCAGATAGCTTTTTTTTTTTCTTTTTTTTTTTTAGTAGTTTTGTAATTCTAATGATAATAAATATTAAGCAAGGCCAAAACTAGAGGAGGGGGTGGGAGGAGCAACGAGGGTGCTCCAAACAGCAGAAAGGAAGGGATGGCAATGTCCTTATGTTTTAGTTTAAGGTTAATTAAATAAAAAATATTTTTTTATTAGGTAATTTTAGAGTGTTTTTTTATGTTTTTAGTAGATTAGGATTTTCATCTAATAGTAATGGTGAAATTTAAATTTTTTGTTGGTAATGGAGGGTATACCTCATTTTCTAACTTCATGGTTAATTTCTTAAAAAATAAATTGTGACATTACCTACTGAAACCATTTAGTAGTAATTCGTTTTTATGGTAGGATGTTGGTATTTTCATAGGGACCTGAGCTATCTTCTGTTTTGATGAACTTCTTGTTTATTTTCGTCTGGCATCATTGATTTGACTTAGTTTAATTAGTACCACTAGGTCTGAGTTGAAATAACTACAAAAAACTTTGAAAGAACAACTGAATATATTCCGTGAGCTAGCCCAAAATTTGAGATACATTATAACTCGGTGGAAAACTTTACGCAGGTTTCCTCTTCTTCAAGCTAGCCGCATTTCTATTCTATTCTAATATTCATTATGTATATTAGAATGTGAGATATATCTATAAAATAAGATAGGTCTAATACTTATTATTTATGTATAAATTATACAGTTAATATTGAATATTTTAAATAAGATGATTTCTAATTTTGTTCATTCACTTTTTTTATAGATAAGTTGGATTCACTTTTGAAGGATTCTGCTTCTTCATCCAAATCCACGAGTAAGCTTCAGATAGCTTCTTTTTTTTCTTTTTATATTTTTGTGATTCCTATGATAATAAATATTAAGCAAGGCCAGAACTAAGGGAGGGGGTGGAAGGAGCAAAGAGGGTGCTCCTGGCAGTAGGAAGGAAGGGATGGCAATGTCCTTATGTTTTAGTTTAAGGTTAATTAAATAAAAATTATTTTTTTATTAGGTAATTTTAGACTGTTTTGTATGTTTTTAGTAGAACAGGAGTTTTATCTAATAGTAATGGTGAAATTTAAAATTTCTGATAGTAATGGAGGGTGTACCACTTAAACCCTATCAGATCCATAAGGATACGTTTAACTTGAAGAAGATCTTCTTTTTTCGGGGAAGTTGTATGATATTCTTAGTTATTTGGCAATGATTACTTCCAATTAGCAACAATTGAATATATTTGTTGTATTATCAAAATAGCATGTTTACAAGTTTACGTTTCGGGATATTTACTCCCATCTTCAGAACAACAATCCCAATGATCTTGTGGATGCAAGGCTAAAAATTTTTTTGAGTTAAAATATAGTGCATGTTACAATGCATGTCAGAATTTTGCTGTTACAATAAATTTGTAATTACCTTAAAAATAATAAGCTCCATCATCAGTTTCTAATTCATGTTATAATAATCTTGGTATATAACATCTAGGGCAACATCTTGCTTTTAGACTAATTATTGGGTGTCTGCGATAGTGAATACAATTGACCTTTGGATCTGAATTTCTATTTTTATACTATTGTTGTTAATGTTTATTTTATGTATTTGCAATTTCATTTCTATTAAATTTTAATTTTGTTTAATATGTCCATATAATGAGTTCCTAAATGTTTAGTGTCTGTTTTATAATTGACTGTTGTTCTATTGTTTTTTGTGATGTGTATTGCTTCAAGTAATTTCCTATTGGTGTTTTTTGGTTCTGTGCCTATTATCTGAGGTTTATTGTAGTTAAATTTATGCTGTGATGTGCTAAAGCTGTTGTGTTTATGTTTTTTTGTATTTTTACAGTTAGTAATATGTTGTGAAATTCTGGTCCCTAATTGCTTGGATGTTTCACCAATGTAGATTTTGGGGCAGTTTTGACAATTTAATTTATATATTACGTTTTTTTTGTTTATTAAGTCTATTTTATCCTTAGTATTGGTGATGTGCCTGCACAGTTTCTTATTATTATATTGTTCGAGTTTAATTTCTGTTATGTCATAATTTTTGAACACGTCTTTAATTTTGTTAGTAAGTTCGGGTATGTATGTCATTTTGTAGTAGTAGTTAAAGTCCATTTTGTTTGTTTGTGACATGTTGTCCTGATTGTTCTCGTTTGTTGGATTTATTTTTTCAAAAAATTGGGTGATGAATTGTTGGGTAGGTTTCTTTATTGTAATGTTTTCTTTTGGTTTCTTTTGTATTGTTTGTTTTTTGGTTCTATTTTCGTTATGGTTTAGTGTTGTATGTAATTGACTGTACCAAAGTTTGTTGATTAAGTTTATAGTTTAAAAGTTATCGATAAGTATTTTGTATATTTCTGTTTTTATTGATGTAAGGTTTGTCTGTGAGTTCTATTGATCTGTGAATTAGGTTCTTGGCTGTATTAACTATTTGATACATACTGCATTTGATTATTTGATATTGTTTGGGATTGTTTGAGCTAAAGTTAAGAAATTGAAAACCTATTATTTTACTTTAAGTTAATTTCCTTTTTTTATTTTATGTTAAACATCATTTCTTAATAGAAAATTGAAGTTATTATAGCAGTTGGAAAGACATTTTTGTATTTATTGGTTTGATAAACTATGTGATCTACTATCACTAAAATATCACATGTTCAGTTGTTATAAAATTTGATTTGGTTATTTGACTATTATAAAAATATATATAATTTCTTGTTGCTGAGAAGTTGGGTGTTGAGTTAAAGAGTAATACTTTATTGAAAGTAATGCTGCCCTACTACATAGGGTGGCTTTATACACAGCATACCGATCAATCCATATGGACATAATTTATACATTACATTATTCTACTGCTAAATATATATATCTTTCATAATTGTAGGTTTGATGGTTGACTGTCGTGAATAATGAAGAGAAGGATGGTTGGGATGATCAGTCTGAAATAAAAAGGCAAAAATAAATAATAATATTTATTTTAACATTTGGCGACGTTTGGACTTGAAGTTCAGGCCTTTATCAGGACTGTTAGAAGAGATTGCTTGAATAGAGTCAACTCAAATCACTCTATTCAAGCAATCTCTTTTAACAGCCCTGATGAAGGCCTTAACTTCAGGTTGAAACGTTGGAAAATGTTAAAATAAATATTATTATTTATTTTTGCCTTTTTATTTCTGACTGATCACCCCAACCATCTTCTCTTCTTATATATCTTTCTTTTTTCTTTTCTTTTTTTCCTCCCTTTTTTAATACTACTCTTATAAAGTATAAACTAATAACTACCCCAAGTCTCTAAACTATCAACATTGCATAACAAATATATAAAAAAAAAAAAAAAATTCGAATGCTAAGAATCCAATACAAGTGATAGTGCATGATTCCCAGAGAGTCCAGGATAATATTGTCGGCCAATATCGCTAGCTCCCCAACATCAACACCTTGTTCCTCGAAGAAGCTCCTTGTTCTTTTTGGAATTGTTCCGCGAGACCCAAACCAGAGGCCTCTCACCGAATTGTGAACTCTCTCTCTCTCTGAAGGTCTCGCGGATTTCTCTTTTAGGAAAGGGATACATTTATCGTAAATGCTCTTCTTTTCCCTTTCCACCTCTCCAGCCTACTCGAGATCATTGCTCTCAAAGCGGATAGTAGGATCCAAGATCAGCGCTGTTCCTCCTCTCTTGGGAAATGCAACTATATCCGCATATCTTGTAGAGCTTTCACTGTCGATGCAATAGACCTCATTAAAGCAGGTGAATTCTTTTTTTCTAAGGAGCCTTATCAATTCGAACTTGACCCTATGGTGCCGGCGTGTTATGAGGAGGGAGTTGTTGCAGCATTTTCCCAGCACATGGGCTGGTGTTTCAGACTCTCTGCCGCATTTGCATAATAAATACTAACAATGTTTATATAAATCCGTGGTTGAATTTCTGTTTATATCAGAGAAATGATATATTTTAAAAACTGATGTTTTTAAGGAAAAATAAAAACATCCATTTTCTCTCAAATAAAAAACATTTGGAGATTGATTGTTACAGTTTCTTTGTCCTATTGAGTGGAGCATTCGATCTCTTGAATATTGTTATCTGCTTGTGAAACACTGTGTATGATATGCTTAGATGTAAGAAATAGATTATTTTTAAAAAGAATAATATCCTGAAGACACCGCAGAACTCTGATAGTTCATTGAAGATATAAACATAATAGATTTGATAATAAAGTATCTCTATGGGAAGTTTATGTTTTCACCAAATACCATACCGTTCAAAATTTAGGAGCACTTGTTTTATATAAATATAATATATATATATATATATATATATATATATATATATATATATATATATATATATAATCTATTAGTTTCCATATCTATTATTTTATTCTTAAGGTACTCCCTTTTTTATTTTTGAACAATTTAGTAGTTTCCTTCTTTAAGGCTCGGAAGTTTTCAAGATTGTTTTCGCTAGGATTATTTAGTGTTTTTAATTTAGCGGCTTTTCTTTTTTCCCCCATGTTTTAGCAATCTTCATCAAATCACGGTTTGTTCTTTTTACTTTCACTTACCTATATATGAAATATATAGGAAAGGAAAGTATTGTGATCGTGAAAATTTTCTAATCTCAGTTTTCAACGGAAATACACGTTTTGAGGTCCCCTGAGTCCAAATAACCAAGTCCCGCAAAATGGTTTGTGTGTGTGTTAACAGTCTAGCTCAAAAACGAAAAGTTGTATGAAAGTTAAATTGCATATTTAAGGTTTTTATATGCTAGTGATATTACAGCAACTTTTTCATCAAAATTGGCTTAATGGAAGTGGCACTTTATATAATGGGCTAAATATATTTTTACGATTTTCTTGAAAATGGCTCTAGCGATTTTGATTAAATTCATCATATCAGTGTAAAATTAAGCAGTTTTAAATAAAATGTAGTTTTCATTATGATTGATGTTCTCAAACAGGGCTTAAATGGTTAATTTTCAATATTAGCTTCCCCTAAAGTACGTTTAATTTTTTTTATTTGAAACAATTGATCATTTTACATCAATCTCTAATATAAAAGATAGTTAAATATAAAATAGGAAAGAATTTGATAATTAACTAAAGAAGAAATAAGAGAATAGTTGTAATTGAGGAACCAAAGGAATACGAGCCAAAAAATTAGAACACACTTCAATTCATAACATGAGCTTAATATAATATGGACTCCGACAATATTATATAAATATACATTCATAAATGCTATTGTTGGTATTATTTAATATTTAATTGTATAAATTACAGCGATATAAATATTAAAATTTGTATATATAAGGGTACTTGTACAAATAAAAATACCCAAAATGAAATATAAATCAATATAGTAACTATAATTTTTACTTTCACTTTCCCTTCATCTGAAATTACTTATTTCTGCTAAGAGGGTGGTAATTGAAAGTTGTGTGATGCGTGCACCGCACAAGATTTTTATTTTTATTTTTTCCAAGGCACGAGTTACCGACCTCTTTAATATTATCCCTGATTTCTATCTATAACTTATCTATATCATTGTGGTCCTCCTCCTAAGATTCTAGCCTCGAATAGATTTCTTATTGATGGATGTTTATTTTTCCAAATTAAAATTCTCGGTATTGAAACTGTTTTCTTTTCTCTTTTTTTATTAAATGTTTGTTGAAGTTTTGCAATTACTAATTCATCATCTGACCTATATTCTGCCCCGCGATAAGACCTTGGATTAATTATACTAATTTGCCACTTATGTTGTATCAAGACATTATCAATTTGGTTTAGTGTGTACTCCCACCATATAATAGTAAACTTTGTTTACTTTATCTATACAGTCGATATTCAATATAGTTTCGATGTTGTGGTTATCAGAAGATTCTGAGATGAAGTTATGGAGGAATTTTTGTCTATATTCATTGTGTGCTGGGCAGTGAAGGAGAATGTGATGTAGACTATTGTAGATAAATTGATTGCATAATATACGAATTTCTTGAGACTCAATCGAAAAGGTTGTGGTTTTTGCATAGATTCTGATATGTTCTGGATTGACAACTCTTATCAATTACAACAATTATCAATTAGTCAATCTAACACATCTCAATTTCTTTATATGAACTTTGAATGTAAAGTACATTTCGGGATCGAGAGCATTGTAACTGCATAGCATTCTGTATAAAGGGTAGTTAGTTGAGTTTAAAGTTCTTTGTATGTCGGCTGAGAAATAATGGTTGTGTGCTTTTTCCAGAATGTCGTATTTGTATCGAAGAAGTCCATTTGTGTGGTGAACAGAAAGCTCTTCTGCAAAGGCATTAAGCTCGGCTATTGCTCTAAATTGAGACACCCAATTGAAGTCTATGTCAGGCTTGTCCTTATCTAAAGATTTAAGTCTATTAAAACAAAGTTTTGGGAGTCGCTCTTCTGGCATGAACTCGAGCTTGGTCCATAGATTTATCATCTTTTTTATCTCTTTCATGCTTAATGGTTTTCTTCCTGTTTCAAGGCTGACTATGTAGTTTGGATTATTTCTGGGCCAACCAAACAGTTGCTTTAAAAATTTAAGTTGGACCGTTTCGATTGCCTCAAGATAATTGGGACCCCATATTTCAGAAGCATAAAGCAATATTGATGAAACCATGGAGTCAAATAACACTTTTTTACTTTCCCAGGAGTCACTTTTCCCTTTTTTTAGTGTCTATGACTCTCGCAGATGCCACTGATGACTTCTGAGTAAAATGCTCACATGCTTGTTTAAATTTTCCTGACGTTGTGAAGGTAACTCCCAAATAAGTATAACTTTTTGTATACTCCAATATCTTCTCATGCCAATACAACGGTTTGAGCTGCTTAAGCCATGGAGATTTGTGGAAAACAAGAGTTTTAGACTTGTCTACATTTAATGTAAGAGAATTGTTACTTCAATACTCTTGTAATATTTTGATATTGTTTTGTGTTTCATGCCAACTGTTACTTAAGAGGATAATATCATCAGCTAGAAGGAGCATTGTTACCTTGTGTGAGGTATCTATGCTTACCCCTGCTGCTCCTTTGTCATTAAAGTATTTAACTATGTCGGAGATAAATAACAAAAACAAGGTTGGACTCAGACTTTCGTCTTGTAAAAGTCCTAAGGTGATGTTAATATCTTTTGAAAGTTGTCTATTAACTGAAATTTGGGTTGAGGCATTATCGTATAGCATTTTAATAATTTTGATAATTTTTCCTCCGACTCCTAAGGTAATTAGCTTTCTCCAAAGAAGTCCGTGATTAATTGAATCGAAAGATTTTTTGAGGTCGATGAAGATGGCATATAGATATCTTCCTTCTGTCTTAAACGTTATTCCAATTAGCGCTGAGATGGTGAAGATGTGATCAATGCAGCCTCTTCTGTTCCTGAATCCTGCTTGCTCTTCGGGTATTAGATTCTGAGAGTCCGCCCATAGCATTATTCTCCTTGCAATGATGCCGGTAAATAACTTAGCCATTGTGTTTAGTAAGGATATACCTCTATAATTATCAACATCACTTCTATTACCTTTTTTAAAAAGTAAGAAAAGTTTGGAATTAGACCACTGGGTAGGTACTTTCTCTTGTTCAAGTACAGTATTGAATAAATTCAAAATATTGTGCTCCCACTCTGGGGTGAGGTTTTTGAAGTTTTCATAAATTATAAGGTCCGGTCCTGGAGATTTTTAGAAAGATTAATACAAAGCTGCAGTTCCTCTTGTGTTATATTCTCTTCCAAAATTGAATTGGTGGTGGGAATGAATTTTAAGATCCAAATGTTCTTCTGTCCATAATGTGTCATATAGAATTTGCTCCATTCCTCCATGTTTATTGCATTTTCATTGGGTTTGTATGGTTTTAAGGAATTGACGGTTTTCCAAAACTGCTATTTTTTGCAATTTCAAATTAAATTAAATTAAATCCTGCAGGTTTTTTATAATTTGAAATCTAAATTCTTTTTTCTTGTTCTTAATTAATGTTCTATAGGAATCTCTTGTTTGGATGTAGTCTTGTAACACTTGAGGAGGAAAATTGAATTTAATTAATGCTCGATATTTTCTTCTAACTTCCCTTTTCAGGTTATTGCACTCTGAGTCAAACCAAGGTTGATTAGGCTGAAACTTTATATTCCTTGTTGGTTTTTTGATCAAGAGCATGCTGGCAGAAGACATATTTGCCTGCAAGCATTCAACGAAATTCTTATAGAGCTGGTTTACATCATGCAAATTATTGTAAATTTTGTCACTGCAAGCTAATTTTGTTTTGAATAATATACTTTGGTTCTCTTTCCATTTCACATGTTTTTTAGGCTCCATACCAGTATAATTAACGTTCGAGGATTTGGTAAGCATACGTGTGGTTTCACGGAAGTAGCACAAGCTAAATGGTTCAGAAAATCAGACATGGCTATAACTTCCATATCACTTAAAATTTCAGGTGTCATATCATTGATCCACACTAAATCAATAGTGCTTTTACCAACGTTAGGAATAAATGTAAACTTTCCAGGTCTGTCAGAGAGGGTCCTGCCGTTACATAGTGTGAGACCTAATGATTCCATCGCTTCCACTAATTGTTTTCCTCGTCTGTTAACATGTTTATGGCTGTTCGTCCTTGTAGCGTATAGGTTTGAGTTGTACAACATTTCTTCATCCAAGCAATTCAGGTCACCTACATGACTGTTAAAGTCACCATTGATAAACAAGCAGGTGTCTGAATAATTGAGTAGTAATTCCGTAATAGTATTACATAGTTCTTCCAGTATTGTATCCATATCACATACAGAGGGCAAGTAAATGTTTCCAATTGTTAATAATTTGTTATTGATTTTAATATTGACAAAAAGCCAGTAGCGGTTGACATATACAATACTTGTTCCTGAAGTAATGGAGCTATGAACTAGGGTTAGCAAACTACTGCTGCCACGCCCTGTTGTGTTTGTTTTGACAGCTTTACTGCTAAAAGGTTACCATGGAGGTAAAGAGAAATTATTGTCAATCGCCGAAGTCTCCACGAAACACAATAAGAGATATTGCATTATAGTATCACATTCTTTTAGTGTAAATTTAAATAAATTTTTTAAACCATTTATATTGCAAAACAAAATATGATGTCCATGTTGTTGTACATTATTGGGGTAGATAGTTTTACCAAGTCCTTTCAGTGAATCGTGAACAGATATCAGGCCGGATAAGATGGGTTCGGGATAAGACCTTAAATTAATTATACTAATTTGCCATTTATGTTGTATCAAGACGTGATCGATTTGGTTTTGTGTTAAGGAATCCAGTGATGTCCAATTATATTTGTAAATATCCTTGCGTTTAAACCTAGTACTTTTAATTATTAGGTTTTTCGAGATGACAAATTTTATCAGCTATACAGCTGATGGAATTCCCATTATCATTACTATATCTGTGTATGCTTTCTTTGTGAATTGTTAGAAAATAAATTCCTTGCCTTCCAACCTTTGCGTTAGCGTCTCAGAAAATTATTTTCATCGCAGCTTCGCGATAGTTTATCATAAATGATAAACTGGAGTGGGTTCATAATACAATATAGGTGACAAATTAGTAGTAGAAGTTATGAAGTGGTGAAATCTTTATATCATAAGAAAAATTGACTTTTGGTAGCACATTTTGGCTCAAAACTATGTAAATGTGTTGTGTTAGAGTAGTGTAGTCCAATCACAGTTTGCTTCAAAAATTATACTGAGTGAAAATATGAAAATTTTGTCATCCTATAAAATGCCAACAATTTTGAGTCAGACATGCCCTATTCGTTTTCTGCCTTGAAGAGTCTATGATGCCAAGTAAAGGTGAACCCATGACCTCAGTTGTTTCTTGATCTTCTGGTCTGTATGAAAATCATAATATAATAATCTACTTACTATCATTATTCAGTGAAGAATTGTATCAGGATTTTTAAAGCAATCCATTGAAAGTTGGGAATATACTGACACTTCCTTATTAACCATTCTGTGGATATAAAATGAGATGTTTTTTGGCACCTATGATGAGAGTCAAATATATATCTCACACATTACATTGGCAACAATCCGTATGTGGGCTGCCTAAATAGTATTATTTAAATATTACATTATTTCCTTTTAAACATAAACAAAAGTAAAGTAAATAAATATATAAATTTAATTCTGATTATAATTAAATAAAATTCCTTAATAATCTAATTAGCTCAATTAAGCTCTGAGTCTTACTAGTAAAAACAGTAAAGGTTATATCGAAGTAAAAAAAAAAAATGCATTTTAATATATTGGTATATATTGCTATTATAATGTCTTGTTAAGGAATTAAGTATTAATTAATAATTTTAAAGGAATTACTAAAGATCTTATATAACATTTTGTTTATATCACTTACTTTTTTCTAGATCAGGTGGATTCACATTTGATGGATTCTATTTCTTCTTCAAGATCTACAAGTAAGATTATTCAAGTATAAGATGGTTTGTTAAATAACTTAGGATTTCTTTTCAGTTAGTTCTTTCAAGAGTTATGACTCTTATATTTGGCTATCTCCAATAATTATTTTTTTTCTTTGATTTCTGCCTCTCGCCAATAAGTCAGCCTGTATCAATATTCCAAGCATGAATTATTGTTTGATTTCTCTTGAAGGTTGTGAATAAATTTTTGGTTAGCTTGTTGCACCTTCTCCTCCATGATGCAAATGCCCTAGCCATAGAATGGTTCTGTTGGTTCCTGATATGGAATGAAATGTGCTATTATTACCTTAATATATTTATTTTATTATCTTGTTTTTAAATTTTGCATGCCAGTTATCTATGCTACCTTCCTGTTTAACTGTAGGTATACATTAACTATTTTCAAATTATTAACCATGTATGCTTTGTTTTACATTTTTTTTTTTTATCTAACTAGCAATTGCTTGGCGCCCAATATAAATTGTATTTCTGTTTTTTTGTTTAGTTAAAATTTACTTACTTGAGTCATAAAAATTTGGAGACCAATGGTAATGCTAAATGCACAATACAAGCATATAAACTATATTTGTTCAAAGATTTTCCAAAACAGAAGTGTTTTTTTGTATTATTACTTTATGTATTATAATTGGTATAAATATGTACATATATATATATATATATATATATATATATATATATATATATATATATATATATAACATTGAGAAAATTTTAAAAAAAATATTTCATTTTATATTATTTAATCTTTGGAAAGATAATAATCCAGATGTGCTTGATGTGGAAATAGTGACCAGATCGCTTAAAACAAGTAAAGCATGGGGGATTGACAATGTACCATCAGACTTTAGAGCCCAGTCATTTCAAATAATCCAGAAAATATGGGAGAAAGAGAGGATAACAGAAGCTTCGAACATTAGCTTAACTTGCTCTATCCTAAAGAAGGACTTCATGTGTGAGGGTAGTAATTATCGAGGAATAGCACTCATTCAGGTTTCCTACAAGACAATAACTAATATCTTACTGTACTGGTATTACAATATCGGTATTACAAAAATATAATAGGTGACCACCAAGATGGATTCAGAAGAGGAAGGAGCACACTAGACCAGATCTTCATCCTAAAAAACAAGTACTAGAAAACCAATGAGCAGTACTTGTTCATTTTCCCTATTTTTGGTGTGCTAAGGTCTTTATTTTTCGTTAATTAATGGTCATTTTCCTCTAATATTTTATTTATTTTATAATATTATTTTTGACAAAGTTTCGGCCAGCGCTTGCTCCATTTTCAAGTCTGAAAATTTGTTATTATTACATTTCAATTTAATTTATTTTTGTATTAAAACATTAATTATATTTTAAATATATAACATATCTTATTCATCTACTGATTTTTTCATAATGGTGTAGAGATGGTTGACTGTGATTGTAATATGAGAAAGAGTTGGTCATTGGTGTGGTCAAATAAATATTACATACTAAAATAATGGTGTAACCAATAAAATACTATTATATTAGTACATAGTATTTATTTGACACATCCATGACCAACTCCTCATATTATAATCACAGTCAACCATCTCTACATCATTATGTATCAGTTGACCTGTCTGCAAGAATGGCAACTGGAGAATAAAAAGGAATGTGGAGCTGAAAGAAATGGTTCTGGTTTCTTTTGTTAGAAAGAATCAATTGAGATGGCTGGGACATGTAGAGTGGATGCCGGCGAATAGGATAACCAAAAAATTACTGGATGGTAAGCCTGAAGGAGAAAGAGTTAAAGGACATCCACGATTAAGATGGTCAGATGGTATGCAGAGGGTATCGAGAGAGATGGAAATAAGAGGACGGAGGAGAATCGCCCAGGATATGGAGAAGTGGAGTAGAATTGTAGAGGAGGCCCAGGCCCTTGTAGGGCTGTAGCGCCATGGAATATGTAAGTAATTATCATTATGCAACAGTATTTCAACACCAGCACTGATGTAGATTAAAGGCTCTATGAGAAACAGAAAAAGAAAACAAAATAAGTCATAACAACTGCAAAATGGAAGAGAATTTCCATGAAAATCAAAAGTTAGTTTACAGAACTATTCAAATCATGCACAAAGAAAAAGAACCTGCTATCAAACACATTGAATACAAGCAAGGGAACATTCTTAGTAACCCAAATCACATCATGAATAGAGCCAACAGGAACAAATAGGACAGAACCATCTGTTACAAATAATCCAGGAAGAAGAGGATGACTTCATAAATGAAAATGAAATCGAAGAGATTTTATCAAGCCTCTAATTAGGAAAAGCAGCAGGCATAGATGGCATCATACTGTATATGATAAAATACATAGGAGCAATGGGATAAAAGCTACCCTAATTCCTCCTAAACCTAATATGGAAGAACAAAGAATTTCTAAGAGATTGGGAATTGTCTGTTATCATCCCTATATTTAAAAAGGAAGATAAGAGTGGATGTCAGAATCACAGAGGAATATCCCTTCTTAATGTGTCAAGTAAAATATATTCCAAAATCCTAGAATGATGCCTCAGGAATGCAGTGAAACCAATGCTGGGGGAAGATCAGTACGGATTTATAAGAAACAGAAGCATCGAGGATCTTATCTTTTCTTCAAGACAAATATCCAAGAAGATCAGAGAAAAAGATAAGAAAGTCTTTACCTGTTTTGTCGATCTCATGAAGGCCTTCTATAGAATCAGGAAGAAATACATTGTAACAGCACTCAGGGAGAAGAATGTCAATACGGGACTTCAGAAAGGAATCCTAAATCTCAACAAGAAACAGCATAATGGGTTGAGGTAAAGTAACCACATATCAAGAGAATTCGAGACTACCTCTAATTCGAGAGAATAAGGCATCAGGCAGGGATACAGCCTGAGTCCACTGCTTTTCATCATAACTCTGGACAAAGATGAATAAAAGTTGAGAACCGACAGCTTGGGATAAAGAAACCTTAACCCCACCCACTTTGATCTTCTTGCCTATGTGGACAACTTAATTTTATTTGCAAATAACTGTAGGAACCTCCAATTCAACATAAACATTCTGCAGGAAGAATTAGAAACTATCAATATGACTATAAATGCAGCAGAAACAAAGATTATGAGAATAGGAAGGAAAAGCGAACATGGGGATCGAGTGGTAATACTAAACCATACAAGGTTAGAGCAAGTAAGGAATTTAAAATACCTTAGTGCTCACCTAAATGAAAATGGATGGATATGGTGTCAAATCAATGAAAGGATATTAGCTACCGGTGGGTCAAAGAACACAATGAAAGTAATTTACGAAAACACTTTCTTACCAATTCTTATCTATTCAAATGAATCTTGGACGATGGGCAATCCAAGGGAAAGATGCAATACTGGAGGCCTTTGACAGAAGAGGGCTGGAATGGGGAAGGAGAAAGCAGATGGTTGAGGACAGAGACTTCTGGATCAAGCTCTACAGAAGGGATTCTCACAATGCCATGCAATAGAAGAGGAGAAGATTAAATAAATAATAAATATTTTATTTTTATATTATATCAAAATATTGTTAATTATATTTGCATAGAAGGTATTTATATTCTCAACATCAGACTGCTTGTTTACTGAATTCTTCAAATTTTTGGTAATATATATAGACTCAACAGAATGAAACATGTACAAAAATGCAATTCTAAATCAAACACATCAACTAGCCTTTCACTACACGCAACTAATAATAATAAACCTCAATTTGATTTCAAAAACGCAAAATAATAAATAAATAAAATAATATAAATAAAAGAAAAATTATTGAGTCTATATATATATTGCCCAAGGCTGGGGTAGCCATGCGGGCTAAGGCGCTTGCAATAGGTAACCCAAGTTAAGCAACGCCGAGTGTGGTTAGCGCTTGGATGGCTTACTGCCCGATTTGTGTAGCCGTCCACCAGGGAAAGCCACTCTGCCTGAGACCCCCTCCAGTATATGAGGCCCATCAGGCTACTGGAGGCAACTCACACCGACCGGGCGTAGGACTGATGACACTACCCCTGTGTACTTAAATCAGGAATCGGGATGTGGTCTAGGAGACCACATCACGCGGACAAAGATCTTCATGATCTGTAGCCCCAACTGAAAAACCCCCAACCGAAAAAAAAAATATATATATATAACATATATATATATATATATATATATATATATATATATATATATATATATATATATATGTATGTGTGAAAAATTTGAAGAATTCTATAAACAACCAGATCAATGTTGAAAATATAAATACTTTCAACGCAAATGTAATTAACATTATTTTGATGTAATAAAATAATAAAAAAGATCAGATTTTTAAACCACACTTTAGATAAAATAAATAAACAAATCCAGAATAATAAAGAAAAATCTCTCTCCTTTTTACTGCCCCCCTCGATGATTATAGTCAGTCCCTCCTCAGATGATGAAGCGGAAACCTGAAATGAGTTGGATATTTTTACTTCTTCTTAACTAAAGAAAAAAAGATAATGACTATGGATACGGTGTTGGAGGACTGATTTGAGGTAATAATAAAGTTCATAAAAATATAGAAAAATTATATACATGATGGGAAAATGAAAATGTATAAATAATGATGTAAGAAATAAATAAATGAAAGAATTAGTTGATGAATAAGATACATTATATTTGTAAAATAAAATTAATGTTTTAATTGAAAAAGAAATTAAATTGTAATGTAATAATAATAAATTTTCAGACCTGAAAATGGCCCAAGTGCTGGCTGAAACGTCAAAAATGATATTATAAAAGAAATAAAGGAATAAGAATAAATAAAAGAAATAATAAAGGATAATTAATACCTGTTTTATAAACTAAAATAGATAATTAATCTGAACTACATATAATGAATAGTTGCCAAGTTGTTAATAAAACTCATGCATACATCACTAATAAAAAAATAGGAAATTTTAATATTGAATGCTTTATTCTCTCTGCACAGAGAAAGATGGAAAGAGCTAAGCTGTCAGTATGTTCTTCTTGGTAATCGGAACTAATTGTTAGTATATGGTACCAAAATGAGGGAAAACTCGAAATTAAACCCAAAAATTGGAAAAATACATTATGTGAACGAAGAAGGAATTACTAAATTTGCTGAAAAGAAAACAAGCATCAGTATCCATTCTATGGCTAAACGAACATATAGTAGCCATATAAACAGAATATTTCATGGAGCTGTTAAAAGGGGGTCAAATGCTGGATGATATTAAGGGGGCGATGGAGGTTTAGTATGGTGAAGACCATTTTATTTTCGATCGCTACATAAGTTGCACATTGAGACTATCTTCACTTAAAAGTAGGTTATTGAGAGTTACATCGTGAAAGGGAAGTTGTTCTCCTTTTGTTTAGTGAATTTGGAAAAGATCTTTGAAGTAATCAGAAAGAAAAACATACAGCGAGCTTTTTTGTACGACAAGTTGATATTTGCACAATCTAAAGTGTGACATACTAAGCAGATAGAGACCTATTTCCCTTTCTCGAGGGACTTCTCTATAACCTGCCTTAATGTGAAGATAGTCCCAATGTACAACTTTAGTTTCTCAATCCATATCACTCTGGCAATCGACAATATTTCTTATTCTAGATTAGAGTTTCTTTAGCACACTGAACAGGAATAAATCTCTGTGGGTGTTACATTTCCTGGTATCTCCTTGCTTGTAAAGGGGCAAAACTACAATCCTATCATATTTTGTAAGGGCATATTATTCTATATACATTGAAAAAGTGGAGAAATGTATCTCCACATTTGTTGTCTATGTACGCACAGCATTTCGGATTACTTCATCCAGACCTAATGACTTGCCAATTGCTTTAAAATAATCTTTCTTGCTGATAAAATGGTCTTCACCATAATAACCCTCCATCGTCCCCTAAATATCATCCAAATTGCCCCAGCATTTGACTCCCTTTTTAACAGCTCCATGAAATATTCTCTTCATTTTTCTACTATATATTCGTTTAGCCATGTACTGGATACTGATCCTTGTTTTCTTTACCGTGATTTTGGCAATTCCTTCCTTGTTCTCTTAATGTATTTTTCAATTTTTTGGTTCAATTTCGCGTGTTCCCTTATTTTGATAACATATATTAACAATTTGTTCCGGTTAACAACAAGAACATACAGGCAGCTTCACTCTTTCCAGTTTTCTTTGTGCAGGGAGAATAAAGCATTCACTAGTAAAATTTCCAATTTTTTTATGGTATACCGTTTATTGTATCTTGCTACCAAAGTATGTTCTACACATAATGTATACTGAGACCACTTCTATGCCAGGCTTCTAGAATGGGGATTGGAATATGAAAAGATGAATTCTATTGAAAAGTAGGCAAAAATTTTCCATATGCTACTGTCTAAATCAAGAAGAATCAGCCTCCACTCACTAGGAACTGATTCTTTTTCTAATCTCCTTCCCATAAGAAGCTTCTCTAAAGAAGAAGAAAAAAGGAAAACACTAATGAGATAAGTAAATAGCATGAGCCTGAACTTATCATGTTACCATTATAAATACCAGTTTATTGTCATAATTGCTGCTATTATAACACATCAAGAATCATCTATGACATCTAAAGTGACTATCGTTTTTCACTTTGAGTTTAAAATGCTATCTGTTTACTATTTTTTCCCAGACAAACCAGTAATTATATTTCTTGTATATTTTTATTAATTTGTTGGAATATTAATAAAAATAAATATATAATATAATAAATTAATTAAATAATAAAGATAAAATATTAGTATAAATATTCATTAATTGTTTATTTTTGTTGGATTTATAAATAAGAGATTTTATTAAAATAGTAGTTAAATATATAGTGATTATATATATAGTATAGTATATAGGGATTTTTTAAATGTGTATTTCTTTTTTTGTGAAGTTTTATTTGAATTATTATTTCTTTCTTATTTTTCAAACTGTTTTAGGTCCTGATATTTGGGACTTAGCAGAAAATTTGGATGGACCTGAAGTTCCAGGTATTTATATAAGTAAAAATTTGATCTATTTTTATTTTATATAATACATCACATTTAAAATTAAATTTGTTTTATCGGGGACAGAAATGGGTGTTTCTTTCCAAAGTAGTTATTTTTTTATTTTAAGTAGAACCTGGATTTTTATGCAGTAAAAACCCACAGAATAAACCATGTTATATGCAATGAGACAGCTGAAACATTGAAATATACTCATGCAGCTACATTAAGAAAAAAAAAAAAAAGAAATTAGAGGAAAGATGAAAATGATTTCAAATTTTTATTGTATTTTTTTCCTTCATAAAACATAATAATTAAAACATTATGTGAGTTACAAAAAGAGGAGAAATAAAAATATATATCTTTTCATAAATAAACAATTTTTTCCCCCAATAGGTCAATATTTAGTTGAACATCATTGACCAAACTTATTAGCATCTCGTGACACCAATTTTTGGGGCATATTGTATGTTGAAGAGGGGGGCAGAGATTCCCTGAAATGTTGACTAATATATAATAATCTTCTTTCTCTTCCACCCGTTTGCCTCTCAGCATGGGGGTGCTTTCAGCCATCGGTTCCATGCATCCCTGTTCCGGGCAAGGTTGCTCATCTCTTCCTGGGTGTTCCCTCTTCGTCTTCCAATTTGTTTCAGATGGCTAGTGTATGAGGTTCTTAGTCACTCTCTCAGTCTTCTCCCCACCGGCCTCACCTCAATGGTTTTAACTTTTTTTGGGAGGGGGGGGGTTCCTCGCCTTTAAGGCTATGTGGGGCCAGGGGATGTGAACGGGGATTTAACCGGGACACGAACTTGTGACTAATTTTTATCATTTGCTGTGCACACACGTTAGCCCATTCGTCCACCTAGCCAGCAACTTTGTAGAGTTCATATTTGTCTTGTCCATACAGAACATTTTCCATAAGATCTTCTTTTCCTTTACAATAGCTTTTAAGTTCTTCACTCTACCAGTCCGAACGTTTCCTTTTGACTTTCTTCACACTGCATTATTTAGTCACTGATTCTAATATGGCTGCTTTCAGCTTCAGCCATAGTTCATCTAAGCCTTCATCAAAGTTTAGTTCATTCAGCTAATTCCTTTGCTTGTTCTCATAATGCATTAGTTTCCAAATATCCTGCAGCTGTTTCATTTCAATCCTTTTATAAGCTTTTGGCTGAGGCTTTTTCGTAGAAGGAATTCTGCTATCAACGATCAACAGCATATGGTCACTCCTGATTTCCAGAAAGTAGTCAATCACACTATTAATATATCTTTCCCGTGCTGAAAAGGTTATCTTATGAACCATTTTATGTAGATAAAAGGAATTGCCTATGAAAAGATCATGAAAAGTGACAGCAATGTATAAATTCTTGGTGCTTGTTTCTTTGTACTTTTTTGATTCTAGGGAAGAACTAATTAGAGTATCTCCCTCCTGATATTATGAAAGTTGTTACATTTTGTATCCAATGTTAGCATACATGCAGTCCACTGCATACAAAAATAATGTGTGATCTACAAGAAAAAGAAGCAAACACAAAACATATGATTGTATGAGCCTGTAGAACACAAGCTTGAAATGGGTTTAAAACAAAAAAATTAAAGTTGTAATGATTACAATAAGGACAGACATGAAAAAGCCTTAATTGCATTAATAGCTAATGTATTTTATATATATTTTTTTAAATTTAGTTCAACAAAAACTCCGCAACCTGCTTTTGTCTGTTTTAATGTCTGATAAAACTCAATAAATTTATTTTATTCATAACGATTCAAGCAGAATTATTGAAAAGGGTAGTAAACTGTATTGAACAGACAGCTTATGTGCATATTTGTATGTATTTTGTCTATTATTAATGTTTATCAAAAATAATGATCTCACTTGTGTTCCTCTTGAATTAATCATAGTCATCCTATCCTTGAAACCAGATTTCATATTTTCCTTATTCCTCCTTTATAATTAAAGAAATGAAATTATAATTTATTAGCCCTTATAAAATACTTAAATATCAGTGGAACAAGTAAAAGTAAAAAAATACAAAAAAACAAAGTAGTGGCAGAAGGAGACAGAGGATTTCTATGATACACAGCCCCTCAAACAATTCTTTTTAAAAATAATGACTCTTAACTCATTTTCTATACATTAGGACTTATGATATTGTAATGACTAGACACCACTGAATAAGTGAATAGCATAATGAAAAACATCAGCTTTATGAGCATAAGTTTATTTCGACCGGAGCATGTATGTTATATTTAGAGTTAGCTATTTAATATGGATAGATATTGCTAAAATATGATAAAAAGTTCAATGCTTAATAATATTTTTTTTATTATTTTTTGTTTGCAGCCCACTGTTTTAAGGATTTTTTAATGAAACACATACGAAAAGCTCACAATGAGGGTTTTAGTGATAATATGGGAAAATATTCAAATTTAAAACCATTTTTTGAGGTAAAATTATTTCATCTTCTTCCTGATACAAATGGATTCTGTGGTAAATCAATTTTTATTTCAATATTTTTTTTTAAAGGTACCTACACTCAAAAGTTGGATCAAGGCTGTTAATTGTGTTTTGTCTGAAGTTGACAATGAAAAAGTTGAGTTAAATAGTGCTTCTTATTATTTAGAAAAACTTCTAGGTACTGAGCTCAAGTTTAGCAGTGCACGCTGCAAGAAAGTTTTACCATTGGCTATTGCTATTTATCAAGAAAATTTGCCTTCTCATTATAATCAAGTTACACATGAAAAAAGAGTAAGAATCAATTTTGTTTCTTCACTGCTATTAGTGTTGCATTGCAATTATGTTACCATTTTATTATAATTTAGAATTTTTCACAAAACTTGACTTTTCTTAACCAATTGCCTTCTTCCATATTTTTCTGTCCAAGACTCATTATTCTTACTGGTCAAGTTATATAAAAAAATTCTTCAAGTACAACTCCCTTGGGAACCTTCCTTCATTCTTTTATTTAAAATGGCATTTAGCCCGTACTACTTGAGGGACTTTTTTCAATCTCTTCTGAAATGTTTTTCTCTATTTCCATATTTTCTCGTATTGTTTCTTTTCTTATTTTATCCATTTTAGATAATCTCACTGTTTGTCAGTGAGTTCTTACAGTAGTCCATTCAAGCCAAAGGTTAGTGTGATAGTGATTTGATTTATTCAGTTATGCCTCAAAATGAAAAAGTCAAAATTGAACTCAGAATGATGGGATAATGAGTCACTGGTAATGTTAAATAAACTGAAGACGAGTTGAAATTTGAAACGTTGATTCAACTGGTTGAAAATAGAAAACAATTAATATTGGAAAGGAAGATCCTGTTTACAAATTAATTATTAATTAAACGAAAATCTATTTTTTCTCTCTAAAGAGCGATAAAAGAGAAGATTATTTTAAAGAGAGATAAAAGAGGAGATTATTTACCACTTTAGTGACTTTTTCAATTTCTTACAAAATGTTTTTCTCTTCTATATTTTCTAGCATTGCTCATTGCCAGTAGTTTATTTCTGTATCCATCAGTTTCTTCGTAAGGTTGTCCTTAATGGTCCAGGTTTCTACTTCACAGGTCAATGTGCTCAATATTACTCTTTTAGAAACATTTCTTTCAGTTTTAGGAATAATATTCCTACTCTAATACTAGAGTAGACCAATGTAACTTAAATTGTTATGAGAAATCATAAAAAAATAACTAGTCAAGTTAAAGTTGGATCTCACAATGTTGAGCCTTTCCCAATAAGTAAACTCCTCCAGGGGTCCAGTGAATCACCCTCTATGTTTAAGATTTTTCTTGAAATATGTCTACTCCTAATACTGGGGTTGACCATAAATATGATCTTTTTTTTTATCTGCAATCCTTTTTATTTCCATGTTGCAGGTACCGTCCAATTGAATTATGGAGCCAAGGTATTTGAAGTGCTAAACTCTTTTCAATACCTCTCCAGGTTTCAGGACATTAATAAGGTCAACATTACTGGATATCTTAAATTCTGTCTTAGCATTAATAACTAGTCCCCTTTGTTGATATACCTCTTTTAATTTTCTCAGCTTGTGACCAACATCTGTTTCCTGTGGAATGATGACTTGGTCTTCTCCAAATGATAAGTTAAGTAATACCTCTTCTATCTAATGATTCCCCATGGGCTTAAAATGGTGTCCTCCATCCAAAACATTTGAGTTTTTGTCATCCAAAATATATTTCAAGAAAAATCTTAAACATAGAGGGTGATGCACTGGACTCCTGGAGGAGTTTATTTATTGGGAAAGGCTCAGCATTGTGAGATCCAACTTTAAGTTGACTAGTTTTTTTTTTAATGATTTCTCATAACAATTTAAGTTACATTGCTCTATAATAATTAAAGAGAAGCAATCTATTTTATGTCTAATCATTTTAATTTTATTTATTAAAAGTTAACAATATTTATCAATCACTATAGACACCAAGTCAACACCTTGTGATAGAAGGTTAAAAACATGTGTTTACTTCTACTAAAGTGGTAAATATAAAAAAAATAAATAAAAAGAGCATAAAAAATAAGGTGAACTGACAACATTGTTTTTTTTTTTAATTCTTCAGATTTATTTGATATTAATCTTTCATTGCTGAGCCCAATAATTTTATACGCCCATTTTATTTGCCTAGCTTAGTTTGTATAATTATATTCACCGAATGCAGTTAGCACAATTTGGCACTGTGTAACCATCTAAATTCTCTGGTTGACCCATACTTCTTCGCTCCCAATATACCACCTAACCTTCTTTAAGTGTTAGAACATATTCCTGTCTATATCACTAAAATTGTCGCCATTTTTATAACTAACCATATATTTTGTCTTATCCATATTTATTTCGAGCCCCAGTTATTTACTGGCTTTCATAAACGTTGCTGTATTTAGTTTTATAGATTCCATGTCTTCGCATAGCAGGACCAAATCATTTGCATAACTAAGTATTATTCCACCCAGATTCAACCCTTATGCATTACCTATCTAATGGCATGTTCTAATTCTAAATTAAAAGGGACAGGTGAAAAGGAATCACCTTGTTTTAACCCCGGACGAGCCTCAAACTTTTCGGATTAATAATATCTAATTTTAACTTTATTGAATGTTTCCGTCAAGCACATCGTAACTAGATTTATTATTTTGTTTGGAATCCCCTGCTTGATTTGAATATTACACAGCATCTGGCAGTCAACAGAATCGTAAGCTTTTTGAAATCGATATACAGCTGGTGAACAATACCATTGTACTCTAATTTTTTCTCTAATGTTTCCCGTTTTCAATAATTTCCTTGGTGTATTACGTACTTTGATTATTAAGGATTAATGTGAATATTTTATAACATACCAGAAGGAGAAAGATTCCTCAATAATTATGACATTCTGTTCTTGAGCCCTTCTGTGAATCAGAATTAGAATAGATTCTTTCTGTTCTTCAGGCAATTTCTCATTCTCCCAGATCTTTTTAACCAATAAATGTTTATTAGCAACTCTAGCTTTGCCACATGCCTTAATTAGTTCACTAGGAATACTATCAGTTGTCATTGCTTTATATGATTTTAATTTTCCATTAGTTACTTTAACTTCCTCTTTAGTCGATTATTCTATTAACGGTTTAATACTCTTGTCCTCAGAGGGAAGACAGAGATCATTATTTCCCATATTTAAAATATTGTCAAAATGGTTCTTAAACTTACTTAATATGTCTTTTTTTTTACAATGATCTATTTATACCATTGTACATTTCTCTTACATTATTTTCGATTCTATTAGTTTTTATTTCTGTTATTTTATTTTTAAGATACTCTCTTTTTTTATTTATGAGCAATTTAGTTGTTTCATTCTTTAAGGCTCGGAAGTATTCAAGATTCTTTTCACTAGGATTATTTAGAGTTTTTATTTTAGCAGCTTTTCTTTATTTTTCTAGGATTATTTAGAGCTTTTAATTTAGTAGCTTTTCTTTCTTTTTCGGCTTTGCTTTATTTCTCTACTTACTGAACTAAAGTTTAGATTTAGTAAAGAAAAATCTGGTGCGCGCATCACATGACTTTTGCTTACCACCCTCTTCTTAGCAGAAATAAGTATTTTCAGACGAAGGGGAACCAAAAGTAAAAATTATTGACACTATATTTATTTACAATTCATTGTGGGTATTTTTATTTGTTTAAATACCCTTCTTCTTCTTCTTAATCAATTCCTCTTCTACCGCTAGATCAGTGTAGAGGATCCTGTTTATAGTGCTTGATCCATTTATCTTGTTCTCACACCAGCTGACTGTGTCTATTCCAATTCATTTCTCTCCTATCGAAATCCTCTCTGACTGTACCTTCCCAGGTCTTTCTGGGCCTTTCTCTCGCCATTCTTCCTTCCACTTTTACTTCATATATAGTTTTGGCCATTCTTCCCTCCTGCATTCTTTTGACATGGTCAAACCAGCGTAGCCTGTTTTCCTCAATTGTATTTTCTGCTGGTTTTATTCCCAAATTGCTTCTTTTCGTTGTATTCCTAATTTTGTCCCTCCTAGTTTTCCCCTCTATTCTCCTCAGAAATCGCATTTCCATTGCTTGGATATTGCTTTTATGTTTTGAGGATATAGTCCAGGATTCACTGCCGTAAGTCAGTATGGGGACAAATGTATTTCTATACACCGTCTTCTTGACATTTTTTGATACTTCTTTCTAATCTAAGAAGCTTGTTTTTAGTGAATGGAAGCATTTGCTGGCCAGTTTTATTCTTTCTCTGATTTCACCATCTATCCAACCGTTCTCATTTAGGTGGGCTTCCAGATACTTAAAATCTTTGATGTGCTCTAGTTCTTCCCCCTTCAATCGAAGTACTCGATCTCCCCTCTCTTCCCCTCTTCCCATCCTCATAATTTTTGTCTTGTGGCTATTTATTTCCAGGTTGAACAGTTCTAATTCTTCCTGTAGGATTCGGAAGTTTCTTCCGTTGTTCCTGAATACCACGATATCGTCAGCATATGCCAGAAGGGTGAGATGAACTGGTCGTAGCTCTCTGTGGCCCAACCTAAAAGGTCTCATTCTTTCCTTAGCTCTCTTCAATGCCATGTTGAGCACTATTATAAATAATAAAGGCTTAGACTACAGCCCTGCCTTATTCTTTGGGTGCTCTGAAACTCTCTAGAGGTGTGGTTATTGGTTCTGACCACGCTTATTTTATTTTTATATAGGCTAAGAATGGCCCTCACTAGGCCTGGATCGACTTCATGCTCATTCAGTGCTCTGTCTATGTCCGTTTTTCTGACCTTATCGAATGCTTGGGTTAGGTCCACGAAGCAGGTATATACCTCTTTATTCTTTTCCACGAGCTTTTCCGAGAGCTGCCTCCTTACAAATATTAGGTCTTGGGTACTTCTTTGTGGTCTGAAGCCGTATTGTTCTTCTAGGTCTCTCTCAATGAATCCTCTTAGTCTCTTCTCCAGAATCTTAGAGTATATCTTGCATGGTACACTAAGTAGTGAAATGCCTCTGTGTTTTGGCATTCCCGGTAGTCTCCTTTTTTATGAATTGGTACTATGACTGAAATTTCCCAGTCCTTGGTTACTTTTTTCGTTTTCCATACCAAATTCAGTAGGTGCTGAAACATTTCCTGCCCTTTTGCTCCCATATACTTCAGCATTATATATACAAATTTTAATTTTTATATCACTGTATTTTATACAATTAAATATTAAATAATACCATCGATAGCATTTATGAAAACCGCATATGTATATGTACATAATATTGTCGGAGTCCGTATTATATGAAGCTCATGTTACGTATGGAAGCCTGTTGTAATCTTTCGGGCAAGCTTGTATTCCTTTGATCCCTCTATTACAACTATTATCTGTTACTATCTTTTATTTCTCCTTTAGTTAATTATCAAGTTCTTTCATATGTTATATTTAACTATTTTTTATATCAAATATTAATGTGAAATGTTAATTATTTCAAATAAAAAAAAAAATAAAGGTACTTTAGAAGAAGCCAATATTGAAAATTAGCCATTTAAGCCCTGATAGAGAACAGCACTGAGAATAAAACCTACATTATATTAAAAACTGATTAATAACACACTGATATACTGAGTTTATTCAAAATTGTTTTAGCCGTTTTTGAGAAAATCATAAAAATGTGTTAAATCGATCATATAAAGTACCACTTCTGGTTTGCCGATTTTGACGAAAATGTTGCTGTAACATCAAAAGCTTATAATAACCTTAAATATGCAATTTCACTTTCATCAGACTTTTTGTTTTTGAGCTAGACTGATAACATACACACACACCATTTTGCAGGACAGGGTTATTTCGAATCAGGAGACCTCAAAACATGTATTTCTATTGAAAACTCAGACTCAAACATTTTCACGATCACAATATTTACCCTTACTATATATTGTATATATAGGTAAGTAAAAGTAAAAATGTAACTAAGATATGTACATATATTTGCCTACTTCCATCCAAACTTTGTTATCTTTTATTTAAAGGATTTTAGTATAGGACAGTGATTAAATAGGTGGAAAATTCATAAAATATTTTTGTAACATGATTTTTATTGTATCTAATATTTGGGATATTTGGGAAATTAAACAACTTTTCAACAATGGTATTCAATAAATCTTAAAAACAAATAAAATTAATGATTATTCCTTCATATTTTCTTTTCATTTGGTTCAAGGTTAAACATGCTATGAGTGTTTTTTCACACCATGCCCGTGGACCAGCACAACAAAAATACATAGAACAACTAAAAGAAGAATGTGAAAAAATTTGGAAATCTGGACGACAGACATGTGAAGCTCTGAGTTTAAATAAAAATTCTTGTACCAAACCTAAACATTCTAGTGGAGTTTCTTTAAATGCACAACAAGGGTAAAGTATTTTTATTATATCTGGGAATAATCAAGTTATGATTTATATTTTCTATTTTAGCAATGATTTTACACTAAATTTAAATGTTCACTAGTTGTAATTTCTCTGTCTATCAATAATTTATTTAAAAATGTTGCTACAATAATTGACTTTTGTTAATTATAATAATAGAGCTTAATTAACCTTCAGGTTTGATGCTGCTATTGAACCTGTACCAGAAAGTGGTATATTCCTCTGGTAGTGAGAAAAGCATCAAGTGCTCTTCAGCACCTTGCAAAGTTGTACCTTATAAAAAGTATACAATTATATGAAAAAATAATTTTATTCTGCTGCAAAAGTCCCCTAAGAATAATTAAAATTACAAAGTCAGCTTCATTTACATTATTCTTGCTGAATATTTATAAAAGCAAACTTGTCATTATAAGTTAGTAACAATTATTATTACCGAAATAAATGAATAAGATTTTAATGTCTTTAAACCTCAAATGAAAGAGTAGGTCTGCCCCTCTCACATGGGAACAAGGAGAATCTTTGAATACTCTTTGGCCATTAATGTGTTTTGAGAGGCCATCAGAGTTGTTACCTTAGAGGTAATCTGGAGATAAGTTTAGAGAAAGATACACAATCTAACTATTTAAAGAAGTATACAGTAGGCTAATAATTAAAATTAATCCACATGATATGAACCATGTGTAGACGTTCTGCTCTTTCAGAGATAATATGGTCCAGGAGTGATTGTTGTCTGATTCACCAGGCAGCAACTGGGTGAAAACGTAGTGAAAAATTAGAAGAGATTTCTCAGTATAATTACAACATATTAGCAATACTTAAAGTAGAGTTTCTGTTAAAATGTGGAAATATTTGCCCAGCTTTGTTATCTTCATTTCAGTTATAATTAGTATAACATTTAAAAGTCAATATTTTTTCATTGATAAGTCCTTATAAGTTTTATAAATCTATGTATAAGTGCATTATTTACTCTCATTTGAGGAATATTTTGTGGCCGTCTCGGTTAAGATTACTGTAATGTTTTAATTTTCCATTTACTTCAAAGTCATTCAATTTTCTATTATGCCATGATCAATGTATTTAAATATGAAAATATTACAATGCTGGAAAAATAAATTATTTTTATACTTAATGGTTTTGTGTTCAAGATGGCTTGTCTTGTGTTTTTTTTTGGGGGGGGGGAGGAGTTAGTACAAATTATTTTATACAGTTTTTAGTGTTATGTTCAAGCATATTTTAAGCATCTGAGTTTTGAGGTGACTGAAAATTGTTAAAACAGTGTTTTTCTGTAATCAACTGACTTTCTTTTTTCTTTTCTAGTGAGTCAGAGCATTGGAGTGGTATTCAGTTCTTTTCTAGTTGCAACTGTGGTGCCAAACAAGGTCCTCGTCAAGATCCTTTTACTTTACGGGCTGCTAATTTTGACTTTTATCAAATAATTGCTCAAGAATGTGGTTGTATACATTTAGAAAAATTTGTTTTTCCTATATTCCAGCCTAGTACAAGTGATTATAAGTAAGTTTTATTTTTTATTTGTTATCAATATTTTGTGAAAAATTAATTTTATTTAGTTTTTAATCTTAACAGTTAAATTTACTAGTAGAAAACTATTAAAAATGTCTCACGAAAAGTGTAGCACTTTAATTTAAATGTGAAGAAAAATTTGGTATCACATAGAAATTGATAAAAATGCTTTTCATTACTTAACAAAAAGTAGTATTAATGTAAATAAGTCTCTAAACACATTTAGTAATGAGGGAGGATTCTCATTTTCTAAATAGGTTTATTACAGTCTAAAAAGCAAATTTTAGAATAAGTTCTTATTATATTAATAATGGAAAACCTACTCATTTTCGACTTATTTAAAGCACAAACAATGTCTTAATTAATAATATTAGTTGGTTATTTTTTTTTGTGGTTATAAACATATTTAAAACTTATTAATTCATTTGTGTAATACATGTTTTATTCAGTTTGGGAAAGTTCTAGAAAAGTTAAAGTATTTTGTTTAATTTTCTGTCATTATTTATATGTTTAGAGCTGCAGATTTGAGTAATCCATCATCACATCTTGATGTTTTTGGTAATAGTATCCAAGATCTTCAGAATGAATTTCAAGAATTAAATATTCCATCTGACTCCCTCAGTATTGGTAAGTCTGTTTATTGATTAACAATTTCTAAATAAAATTTTCTTGATGTTTTATAGGTTGTTCCAATGTTCTTTATTCAATTAGTTCTTTATTGAAGTGAATATACATTTAACCATTAACGAATAAGTAAGTAGTGAAGACAACTGTTTCATTACTTAATGAGTATAAATTATAGTATAATATTTAATAAATCCTTAAAATCTAAACCAAAGATTCCTTTATTACCCCAATAAATAGTGATGATAGAAATGATAGAAAAATAACTTTATTCTGGGACACAGTCCCTTAAGAATAACAAAATAGAACAAAATTAAAATATTACATCTGGCCAAAATAAAATAAATTGAAAAAAAAGAAATAATGTAAAAAAATATAAGGTAAAAATTCTACATACAAAACAAACTAAACTATATACAAAACCATTAATACTATAACAAGACACTTAAAGCCATTTTCTCTTATAGACCAGTATACACTTTTCCGAAAAAAATAAAGAATTAAAAAATAAAAATGTATCAAATTCTCTATTAAAATCCGCTCGAATGGTTAGCAAGTATCTGACTGTTTTTGTGATAGGAATTGGAATTGGAGGGATTTGAATGTGGATATGGAGGGGGGAATGTCGAATTTTGATAGGGAGGGAATTCCAGAAATTGACAGAACCAAAATTGAATTTTGGAATGAGGCAGATCTGTGAGAAGGCATGTAAAAGGTCAGAAGGTCGAGATCTTGTGGACTGGGAATGGACTGAGGATTTGAACTGGAGAAGGTTGTAGGCGTAAGAAGGACGATGGTTGTTGATGATTTGGTAGAGGAACGTACCTAGAAAATATTGTCTTCGGAAGGAGGGGAAGAGCCACCTTAACTCAGTGTAGTGGTGAGAGGCATGGGAGTACCTCGGGGCACCTATAACAAATCTTACGCAGCTATTCATTAATCTTTTCAGTCTATCACGGAGCTCCACCGAGAGGCCATCATACACCACACAGCTGTAGTCAAAGTGAGGGAAGATAAGAGAGGAAATTGAGAGTCTACGGATATGTTGAGGTAGGAGATGGCGGAAGCGATGAAATAGTTTAAGGGTAGAAATTGTCCGACGGGAAATGTGAGAAATATGGTAGGTCCAGGAGAGGGTTTGATCTATGAAAAATCCTAAATTTTTAACAGAGGAGTAGATGGAGATTGGCTGGTCATTAAGGTGTAATATGGGAAAGTCAGTATGGGATCTAATAAGGGGCTTGGAACCAATGACAATGGCCTGAGTTTTGGCAGCATTTAACTTTAATCCATTTACATTTGCCCAGGCATTGATTCGATCAAGGTCTTCTTGAATCTTGGCAAATGCCCCCAGTAACTCAGAGGGAGAAAAGGATAGGTAGATCTGGGAATCATCTGCATAAAGGTGATGGGAACAATGGAGAATTGATTTAGGTAGGTCGTTAATGTAGGAGCTGAAAAGGAGAGGAGATATGCTTGAACCCTGGGCAACTCCAGAGGATAAAGAAAGGAAAGCAGATAGTGGTTGGTTGGGTATGGAGACTGCTTGGGTGCGTTGGGAGAGGAAAGATTGGAACCAAGAGATGGAACTATTGGAGAAAGATAATGATTTTAGTTTGTTGTAGAGGATGGAATGGTTGATGGAATCGAATACTTTGGAGAAGTCTAGAAGAATAAGGACAGTTACTTTTCTATCATCTATTGCAGATTGAATATCGTTGGTAATTTTAATTAAGGCAGATTGTGTGGAATAGCCGGGACGGAAACCAGATTGGAGAGGATCAAATTGGTTGGACTTTTCGAGGAACTTGGAGACTTGGGATTGCACCAGTCTTTCAAGAGGCTTTGAGAGGTTAGAAAGAATTGAAATTGGACGGAAATCTCGGGTGAGGATGGATTAGGCTTTTTATTTAAAGGAAGGACAATGGCTTTTTTCCAAGAGGTAGGGAATACTGAATTCTGAAGGGAGAAATTGTAGATAAAAAGGAGAGCTGGGAGGATTTCAGGTAGACATATTTTTATTAATTTGACAGGAATGCCGTCTGGCCCTATGGAATTGGTGTGGGATTTCATTACCGTGGTTAACAGGTCTGTGGGAGAAATGTCGGAAAAATAAAAGTTATTGTCATTAAAGGATATCTCTGGAGCAAAGCCAGAAGAGGAAGGTAGAGAAGAGGTATTAGCGACAGATATAAAATCCGAGTTTAAATCATCGGAGGATACAGGATAGGCTGCGGTAGGGGATCTGGAAGGATTACCAATGGAAAGTTTACGAAGCAGTAGCCATTTTGATTTGATATCAGGAGCTGAGGAAAGGGTTTCATGGAAGTAGGAAGCTTTCGCACGCCGGATCCTTGTCTGTGCCAAGTTGCGAAGCACCCTGAACGCTTGGTAGTCATCTGCAAGCCTCGTACGTCTAAAACGTCTTCGGGCAGCGTCGCGCCTCTTTTGCAGATCTTTGATTTCCTGACACATCCAAGGAGCAGGCCGGTGACGAAAGGTAGAGGTTTTGAGGGGAGCATGGGTATTGAGAATATTGGTGGTAAGAATGTCAACCATGGAGTCGATGGAAGAGCAAGAATATATTCCATTCCAGTCTAGGGTTTCTAGGTCAGGTAATATTTTTTCTCGAGTAAGGGAAGCTAGGTGACGGAAGGTGATAGTTCGAGGCTGGATTGAAGGAGTTTGGATATTATATGTTATTTGTATAAGATCGTGAGATGATAAGAATGATACTGGCAATTGAGAAGAGGAGAGGAGATTTTGTACAGAGTCTATAATGTAGAAGTCTAGCCAAGTGTCTGACCTGCTGGTGGGTGGGGGAAAATGGAACTATGAAGAGGTGCAGAGAGAAAATTAGGTTTTCTAGATAGGATTTGTCATTGGAGTTAGAGAGGAAATTGGTATTGAGGTCACCGGAGATGATTATTCTGGGATATAGAGGAACGAAGTTGAATAGGGTTGATTCGAAGGACTGATCAAATGGAACATGGGGAGGACGATATACCACAGTGTAAAGGAGAGGAAGATCCTTACAATGGATTTCTACTAGAAGGTATTCAACCTGAGGATGATCGGAGGATGGTGAGGAATTGAGGATTCAAGTCTTCAGGCTATTATAGACAAATATGGCTACTCCTCCGCCATTCCGGCTTACCCGGTCATGACGGAGGAGGGTGTGATTAGGCAAGGAAACAGAAGAGGATGGGATGTAAGGTTTAAGCCAAGTTTCCGAGATTGCGATAATATGATAAAAGTTTTGAGTGAAATATTGCAGGAACTCGTCATAGTGGGCAGGGAGGGATTGAGAGTTAACATGACCGGTGATTAGGGTACTAGACATGAGAGGAATTGGGAGGGAAACAGTCAGAGTTTGGTAAAGAAACTCTAAAACAAATAGAAAATACAAAAAGGCGTTTACAATTAATGAAAATAGCAGAAAAGAAAGTGTAAGCAGAAACCAAAAGAAATAAAAAACATATGGTCAATAAAATATAAATTAGTGTGTAAGTGTGAAGAGATATCTCTATGCGTAGAAGTGAAAATATTCCTTTGTGATGATGAGTCTGTTTTCTATATTTTAGATAAACAAAAATGTGGGGAATAATTTATTTTAAATATTATAAATTAGCAGAGATGATTTTGTATTTATTCCTAATAAAAGAGATATTTTGATCATCCTTGCATATTTTTTTTTGTCATTAATTTGGTATGATGCTTTCAACTTATAAGTAGCAACATAAAGACACTGTTTGTTAGAAAGAACAGGGTAAGGTAAAACAGTAAAAGCATATTTACAACCAACTTTGCCATGGAAAAATTGCTTGTCCAGTAGCAGGCATGTTGAGAGAAATACTTTCTTGAAAATAGTGCTGCCCTACTACATAGGCTTGCTTTACACACAGCATACCGATCAATTCATTTGAACATAATTTATACATTACATTGTTCTACTACTACATATATATATATATATATATATATATATATATATATATTTCCTTTTTTTCCTCCCTCATCATAAGATAGATAGATAGAAGCGTTTATTTATTTATAAAGTACATAATATCATATTTTTTTTTACATATAATTAAATGATTTATCGACAAAGAACTTATGTTAGTCTTATAATACTAGTACTAATAAAATACACTAATAAACTACACTAAACCATCAACATTGCATAACATATACATTAAAAAAAAAAAAATTTGAATGCTCAGAATCCAACACTAAATCACACACACACACACATATTCACAAATATAAACAAAAAGAAAATACAGTGCTAAAAATTTAAAATAGAATAAATATATAAACAAATGATAAAAGACATCCTCAATTCATGGTACATTACTATACAAGTGGTAGTGAATGATTCCCAGGGAGTCCAGGATCAACACCTAGATCCTCGAAGAATCTTCTTGTTCTTTTTGGAATCGTTTTGCAAGACCCAAACCATAGGCCTCTCACAGTGAACTCTCTTTTTCCGAAGATCTCACGGAATTTCTCTGTTAAGAAAGTGATACATTTATCATAAATGTTCCTTTTTTCCCTTTCCACTTCACTCCCCTGATCGAGGTCATTGCTCTCAAAGCAGAACGTAGGATCCAAGATCAGCGTCCATCCTGTCCATCCTGTCTTGGGAAATGCAACTATATCCGCAAATATCTTGTAGAGCCTTCATTGTTAATGCAATAGACCTCGTCAAAGTAGGTGAATTTTTTTTTCTAAGGATCCTCATCAACTCGAACTTGACCCTTTGTTGCCGGCATGTTATGAGGAGGGAGTTGTTGGGGCATTTTCCCAGCACATGGGCTAGTGTTTCAGACTCTCTGCCGCATTTGCAACAGAAGGACCCAACTTCCTTCGACTGTCCACTGGTGGCTCCTGGAACTCCACGCAAAGGTGCGTAGTTTATATTGAGTTTTCAGGCATTGGACCATTCTTACCCCGAAAGTTCTTGTTTCTGGCATATATATTTATTAGCTTTTGGGCTCTCTTTAAAATGCCTTACTCCAACACCTTGCCACCTGCAACTAGCCTATTCTTCAGAAGAGTTCTCTCTCTGCGATTGTCGTAGAATTTTGAAAATACATGTTGGTTGTATGCAAATATTTTATTCAAATTATTGTCTATCACTGGCTAAACATTTTCCCCATCTTTTTGGCAATTTATGGATGCCATGCTAGAAAATTCCAGCTTCTTTTAGTTATTTTTTTCTGCCCTTCCTTATCTTCCAAGGGCTATAGGTGTTGGCAACATTAACATATTAGGCACGGTATGCTACTGTTACTACTTGAGGATGCAACAATCCATTACTGTATCCAGGCCTACACCAGTGGTCTTTATCTTGCAGATAATTTCGGGTTCCAAGAACTAGTCAAACAATCCATTATCACTTTAAACATTGTATCACAGCTTCACTTTCTGCTCAGAATTTTCAAGCTGCTACCTTGTTAACTATATAAAAGGCAGCAATATGTAAAGCACTGATAATTAACGTAATCAGTAATTATCTATCCAATTTTTTTCTGCTGAGCTTTTATCCTCAGTCCATATGACATTTTAATTTAGGAAATGAATATTTCTTTCCTAAAAGCATTAACCATTAAAAAAATAAATAAATTAACCATTTAAATTACAAGTTCCAATGGCTAAAGTTGTAAACAAAAATCTTATTTTAAATCCTAAAAATTGAGAATTAGGCCATAAATTATATTATCTATTTGTTCAATATCATTAGCCATATTATAACTCATAATTTAATCACTTTTTGTTAGTGTTTTGTCTATGTCTGTGTGCAATACCAAATTAATGTGTATATGTATATATATAATATATAAAACCTCTACCACTACAAGAGCCAGGGTTCAATTCTTAATAAAGAAGTACTGTTTTTATGTCAACAGTCGTGCAGAGAGGTGATCGGGCCGGGATCATGCTCAATGAATTATTCCCATTTTCCCACTTAATTATTTATTTAATTAAGAGTTCCCACTTATCAGACTAGTGTCTAAGTGTGCCCCAGGAAGATCCCCCAACCCCTGGGTCGACCCACTGCTGATGAAAAATTATCTGTCATCAGCCAGACTCGAACCTGGGACCTTGAGCTTAGTCAGTCGGTGCTTACTCACTGAGCTACCTCGCTCCTTAAGTTTAAATATAATTGTATGAAAATATTGTTTTTTTTTTCTTTTTCTTTTTTTTTAAGGAAAAGTCTGGACAGTTGATGAATCTGCACACGGCAGTGAAGGGACAATGTCTCTTCCACTCTCAGCATTATATTATGATCAAGCTAATAATTTTATGTTGAACTGTTATTCAAACAATCAGCACGGTATGCAATATTATGATTATTTTCTTAACTCTTTAAATATTTGGAAGGAAAATAAAGTTAAAATTACAATATTATTTCAGAAAAAGGAAAAAATCAATACATAGTTTTAGTTACCTAAAATCCATGTTATATATATTGGTGAAGTGATATCCGGTTGTTTGAGATTCAAATACCTTGAAATTTTCTCAATATTTCATAGTCTGTCTTGTATTCTTTCATATCTTGGCTGATCTATTTTTCCCCCCTCTATATTGGTGCTGTGATAATTTTTTTGTTAATAATTAAGTAAGAGCTCTGTTAAATGTTTCAGCCAAATTTTAGCACATTCTTAGTTGATTAACTAATTTCTTTGGAATTACATTTTCAATAAAGTTACGTAACTTCAGACAGTCAATAGAACCATAAGTATTTTTTGAAATTATTTAAAGCTGATGGACTTCACCTTTATGTTCTAACTATTTATTTTTTCCAATCATTTCTTCAAATTTAGAGGGAAGAATTTGTAGCCAGTAAAATGTCAAAAGAAAGAATTACTATGTTTTTTATCTGTTTAACATTACATGGTCCTTTGAAGCAAAAGCTTTGGCAATAAGCAAGTTTAAAATTTCAACGTGGAGTTCTCTATAGATTTTTAGAAGTGGACGGAAGAATTTTAATGTCAAAATGGTTAACAGTTGAGCAATTTGTATAAACTTCATATTCGTGTTAATGCTGAATAACTAATTTACTAATGCTGAAGATGGTGGCAAGAAGGTAATTGTTGAGTTTGAAAACATTTCCAATATTGCTAAAACCCATGGAACATTGCATAAGTTTTGTGAGTACAAATGACCCAATATCAATTAAGTACAAGCTTTTCTGATAAAGGCATTTGAAAAAAAAAATTGTATTAGAAGTAACCAAAGCCAAACACAAAGAATGGATAAATTATTTTAACTCAATAAATTCATTCGCTTTTGTTCTGGGTTTTGTGATATATGTATATAGCATTTTTAAGTGTTTTGTCTTATGCTTGTGTAAGGAGGTGATTCAGCCAGGATTACACAAAACTGCCTGATTTTCCCCTAATTAAGTTTACCCCAGTTTATAAAGGATGGGTGTATCCCAAGTGGCTCTCCTGCCTTCAATACTCCTGAGTCAATCCATAGCTGTTGGAGCAGACTAAATAATTATCAACCACAGTAAGACTCAAACCCAAGTTCAGTAAATAGGAACAGAGTGCTTTAGTCTCTGAGCTGCTGCTATCCGTTTGTTTTGTCTTGTGCAATATTTAATAACAAATTACATAATAGATGCTAAAAAATTAACAGTACTCAAAATAGTTTAAATATAGGCATACCTAAATAAATGTCTTAAGCAGTTCGGAATTTCCTCAAAACTATTATTGACATATATGGTTATAATGAATACTGCTTATAAAATATAAATTTTGTGATCCCCTGAAATTTATTATAAGCTATTTCTACTATAGTTATATTAATCTATTTGAGGACATGTTGCAATTGTTTATATTCAAAATACTTTAAAAGTGTTTTGAGATTTATTCAATATTTTACTGCAGGAGCCAGGTTATTTTCATTTCTATCTCTAATTATAGTGACTACAGGTTCCAAACATTTGATATCTATGCTCATGCTTCTTTTGTTATTTTCTATTCTAGTAGTTTTTATTTCTGTTTTATTGTTTTTAAGATTTTTTTATTTATTTATATGATATTTACAACTGTATACAAAAAATACATCTGGTAAATTCGCATATTGATATAATGACATGGAACACATGTTGAGAAACTACCCATTGGTAGCACTCTAATAATATGTATATATTAGAAGATCACGTGGCCATCTTCTTTTCAGACGCCTCGGAGGGTTTTTAGGAATTGAATAGGAAGCAAGGTTAGAGACAAGAGGGTTGGGATGGTTATGAAGTTTATTATGGAAGGACAGATATCTGGATTGGGCCAAATCTGATACATAAGGGACATTAAGGTCATTATGGATAATTTTATTTGTAACAAAGTAAGGAGCATTGAGGATTTTACTAAGGATTTTGGATTGTAAGGATTGGATGCGAGAGGAATTTGAAGGTTTGGTGGAGCCCCATAGCTCAACTCCATAAGTCCAAATAGGCCTTATTATAGTCATGTAAATGAGTCTTTTATTATTGATTGGAAGGTTAGAGCGTTTGTCTAGTAAGTGTTGAAGTAGTCGGAAACGTCGAACTGTTTCTTGTCGTTTCAGTCTGGTATGAGGATTCCAAGTGAGACGTTTGTCCAGATGGAGTCCTAGGTAATTGTTTTTAAGATAATTTTTTTTTGTTGAGAAATTGAGATGTTGTTTCTTAAGACATATGAAGTATGCAACTTTGGTTTTCCTGGGATTAGTTATGGCTTCTAATTAGTGGATTTTTTCTTCTTAAACATATTTTTAAACATTAAGCCATGGTTTGGAATTGATTATATTATATTGTAATAAAACCTATCAATATTATTCCTTATTCAATTAATTATTATATTATTCATTTATAAAGATTAGCAATTCATTTAAATTAATAATTTACAGAAAAACATTTAGTCCGACAGGCTTCCACAACGGAATATCTTCCTGGGATGGTCCATCTTGAATCACCAGTAGGGTTACTTCCACAGTTTCCTTCATGGTCATTGCTGTGTCGAGGACCATCTAGTCTATATTCCCATAATTTAGGTCTTCATGATTATCCAGGTTTTATCACAGGCTCTTCATATTTACTACCGTGGGATGTTTCATTTAGGTAATATATGTTTGATACTAATAAGTATTTAATATTTGAATTTATATGTTATTATTATTTCATTAATAAATTTAGAAATAGTGGAGAGACACATGTTATACAATATTTTTTATATATCTGCTCATTATCTTACTTAATTTTTTTTATTAATGAGTAATTGATTTGTATTTTAATTTTAGAGAAAAGGATATATGTAAGTCAGAAACAACTGAAGTCTTAAAACGTGCATCAGATTCTCTACACATAATTGCTAAAAATACTACTGGTAGTAAGAAAAATCGTTTTTCAAAGGGTAAAGTATATAAAAACAAAAACTTTGTTATTATGAATTATCAGGATCCTAATACATATGTATAGGTATGCACATAGGTATATACATATTTATAGGTAGAAAAATTCTTTATTGTAGCACCAAGTCACTTAATAACAAATATGTACATTAAATAGAGAAACTGTCTGGGCAAAAGGCTACATTAATAAAACTACCAGTAAATACATTATCTTTAATAGAAATCTAGTCACATGTTAGGATATATATTTATAAAGAAATATATATTTCTTTCACTGTAAACTAGATAAAGTTTTCTTCAAATGAAAATAGAATTTGTTTTTGTTAAAATCATTTAAAGACGACTTTTAAATGGCTAAACTTGGCGAAGTTCTGTTTTTAAAAGAATCATAAATTATTGGCAATTTTTTTTTTTCGTTTAATAAACTTCAAGGTCATATTAATTATCTTGAGGTTTATTGAGAAAAATTTCGAGATTCACCTCATGTTGTGAAGAAATGATGCCAACTTTTATCCAGTCACCTAATAGTGCTCATGTTTTCAGCAAATATGATTACGATTAAGTGTTGCATAGCTTTTATTTATTGTTTTTTCATGATCTGGGATTTATTTTAATAATAATAATGATTTTTTAAATATTTTTCTTGTTAAGTATTTACAAAACTGTATTTTTCTCCCAGATCTCTGTCATAGGAATTGCTCCGTATTTATAAGTAACAAATTTAATGTTTATAGTCCTAAAATTTATGTTTAAAACAAAAAAATCCTGGTGATTGCTTCAGTTATTTTCATAAAAACATAAATCTTGGAACTATAAACATGAAATTTGTCACTTATAAATACGGATCAACTCCTTTGACAGAGATCTGGGAGAAAAATACAATTTCATAAACACTTTTCACAAATAGTATTTAACAAGTCATTATTATTATTATTTTTTCTTTATAAATAAAAAGTGTATTTAGGAAATTATTTTTATTATAATATATCCCAGATCATGGAAAAAAAAATAAAATAAAAGCTTTGCAACAGTTAATTGTAGTCACAGTTATTTTAGATGACAAGAAGAAAAATCATAACATTTCTTTACACAACTCAAGATGAATCTCAAGAATTTGTCTAATAAACCTCAATTTAATTAATATGGACTTGAAGCTTATTAAATGAAGAACTTTTTCTAAAAGTGGTGTATCTGTAGTATAGTTGGATAATGATAAAAAAAATTGCCAATAATTTATGATATTTTTAAAACCTAAACTTAGCCAAATTTAACCGCTCAAAAATCTTCTTTAAATAATTTTAACAATGACAAGCTCTATTTTGGAAGACAATTTATTCTAGTTTACAGTAAAATGATTTTTATTTATTTAAATTAAATATTTCTTTAGTTATCGCTTCCTATTCTTCAAAAAGCATTATTTACTTTAAAAAAAACAAAACTAAACTTCGATTTCCTACTTTTCTGCTGAGAATTGACCCATTGTTTATATGTACTTTTTGGTAGGTCTTGAGGTCTGCTATTACTCCTATAAAATTTTTCCTCTACTTACTGGACATCTTGAATAAAGGGAAAAATAAAATACAAATAATGAATTAATTCCTTTTTATATTCATTTACTTATAAAATTTTAAATCCATATTTTCAAGTTTTTCATATCCTCTGAGTCCAAATAACCAAGTCTCGCAAATTGGTGCGTGTGTGTGTGTGTGCACTCGCATGTGGATGTGTTTGTATGTGTGTGTGCACGCTTGTGGATGTGTATGTGTGAGAACAGTCTTAATCAAAAACAAAGTCATATGAAACTGAAATTATGTATTTAAGATTTGTATATGCCTGGGATATTTCAGCAACTTTTTCATCAAAATCAGCTAACCAGAAGTGCCACTTTATATAGTCGATTTTACTCATTTTTACAAATTTCTAAAAAATTGGCTCTAATGATTTGGTTAAACTAATTAGGTCAATGTAATTGTATTGTATTAAGTTATTAATATAATTTTCTTTTATTTCAGTTTCCTATAATATTTCAATTTATATTTCATTAAGACAATAGTACACCAATTAAGTTTTTATTTCCAATCCTTATTTTGGAATGACAACAGTCATAGAAATAAATGGTTAGTGACAAAAACACATAAGTTTAATAGATTAGACGAGTGGGAAAAACATTTAGCAATTAATTGTTTTAAATATGCTGTACCATCTTTAATTTTTACTTTCAGTTCTCTATATATGATGTTCCTACCAGCTAAATATTTTAATAATGCAATTATTCTATTAATCGAATGCTGATGACTTAAATGTTTTGTGCCTAAAACATCAAAACAAACAACCAACCAACCTATATAATGAATAAAAAGACATATTTTTACTCTAAGTAGGATGGTAAGTGAAAGTTGTATGATAAGCGGACTGCACCAGAATTTTTTTTATACTATAAGTTTTTATTTAGAAACAATGCACTATGCCACTCATGTGGAAGAAGCATTACTGTTCTATGTCCTTATTCATACCTTATAAACAGAGTAATGAAATCATAATATTAATAACTATAAAGAAATCAAAATAAATATAACAATTATAATAATAAAGAAATACAAATAATAATGATAAAATAAGTAATATATGTTCACAACAAATGAAAATAAATATTTAACAGTAAAGAGAAAGAAATATTGAGCAAAAATATAATAAAATAAACCATCTTGATCACATCCATACCTATGTACAACATTTACATTAATCCAGAACTGAGTTTTTCCCACATGAAGATGGCAAAGCAGGATTCTAGGAGATTCCATCATTGCTCTTCCAACTGTATCATGAGAATCGAACGCCAGTGGATACTGAGTGAGATCACTACAGCCATACATGTGCATGACTTGAATGGAGAAGCTGACTATTGCCAGAACTTCAACAACATATTCACAGAAGGTTTTGGGGCTTCTGCTGTTTCAATGTTTAAGGAGGATTATAAGAATAGTTAAAACTGGATAGAGATTTCCCCTAAGGGTTTAAGATGGTTAATCTGTTTGAAAATCTGGATGGAATTATGTCAAGGCTATGTTGAGGTCATGATGCAAGATTTTGGTTGTAACGTAATATGGAACATTGGCTATTGTTCAAAATATATTAAACTGAAAAGATTTAATACATTTGGTGTTAAAAAAATTTAGCTGTTCCCCACATTTTAAGTCCATAGCTCGATAGGGGTTTAAGTAAGGTATTGTATATTAATACTTTATTTTCAATTGAGAGATAAGTTTCTATTCAGTAGTCTATATACCTGCCCAAATTGTTGGTAATGTTATGTTATTTTATGTGTAGTATGTGGGTTCCATGCTAGTATTTTGTCTAGAAGGTAGCCAAAATACCGAACTGTGTTTGAAAAGGGAATTAGTATAGAGTGAAAATGGATTGGGGGAGTGAATGTTGTTGGAGAATGAAAGCTGTTGAAATTGTTGCACAGCTATTCAATCAAGGAGATTTGCTTCTGTAGGTTTAATGATATCCTTTCAGGATCAGAATGGAATAATAGGGTAGTGGTGTCATCAGGAAATATTGCCAGGAAGGTATATCAGCTGTAAAGAAAATGTAAAGGGTGGGACCCAAAGTGCTGCCTTATGGAACACCAGTCTTTACTGGCTAGAAATTAAAAAATTCTTCACCACAGGGTACTCTGCAGGAATGGTCAGAAGGGTAGGACTGAGATTAGTGTGAATGAGTTTTGAGCTAGAAAAGTAGGCCTTTGTGCCCCACCCAGTTGAAAGATAGTGCTATGTCTAGAAAGGCACCAGTGCAGTATTGCTTTCAAGTGCAAAAGAAATATAGTCAACAATGCTTAGACCTTGTTTAGCTGTCAAATGTCTTGAGTGAAATCCAAACTGATGTGAAGGATTTTTTTGGGGATTCAGGTATAGGTGATTGTGTACGTATAGGTACGTGTAGGTATAGGTAGTGTACGTTTGAGAAGGATTTTTTTAAAAGTTTTGAAAAGGATTAGGAAATGGCTTATTAGTCTATAACATGAAGTATTTTTAATACGTTGGCCTTATTTTGCGAAATTGATGATTATAGAGTGTTTGCTCTGTGGAGAGAAGTGTGTTGTATGAAGGATACAATTATGTAGGTAGGTAAGGAATGTAATATTTTTTTTGTAGTTGTGGAAGAATCTGAGAAGTGAAGTGATCAAATCCAGGAGATTTTAGTTTATTTATAAGGAATTTGACCTCAGAAGGGTTGATAGCTTTAAGAGGTAGGGAAAGTGAAGAGAGGAATTCCTTAACTTCAGCTGTATGGGTAAGATGGTGTTTAGGATGCAGAGTGAATGTATTAGATAGGTGTTTGGCACTTTCTTTACCTCTCTTCTCATCTGGTGCTATTGCATTGTCACGTAGGATGGGATGGGAAATATGTTGGTATTTTAGGATTTATTTTATTGACTTTCCAGATGTAGTTATCAAAGAAAGATAGTGAGGAAAAGTAGGCATTAAAGGATTGAGTTTAAAGCTGGCTTAGTTCATTTTTATCACTTTGGAGTAGTCCTATAATTGTAGTAAATAGACTTTAGTAGTCTATTTTACCAATCAGTATTTGGGAGAAGAGGTTCCAGTTTAGTGGTTTTCTGATAAATGGTTGTGGGGAAGTTTGGGTATTGGGTATAGAGGATGGATGGGGATTAGTGGGCTGTAATCCAAGGAAAAGTCGTCTAGGTGTACTATTGAGTTATGAATAGGACCCAAATTAATTCTTAAAGTTAAAAATTAGAAAAAACACAAACTTGAATACAGGACAAGTGAGAAATTGCAGGATTTATAAACAGCCATTAGTTGATAACCTCAAGTAAACAAATTGATCGTGCTGTTGCCAACAGGAAACTGCCACTTTTTCCAATAAATTATCATTATTTCAATTTCCATATTTTATGTATGTGTATCTTTTATTTTTTTCTATATCATACTATTTTACAAAATATTACTGTTTCATATATCTCCATTGCATGATTTTTTTTTACCTCAAAACACCATTTTTTCTTCTTTTTTGATTCTAATTTTTCTCACCTACAACTGTTTTTCAAAAACAACAAATTCAAAAACTTTTATAATTGTAAACCCATGAATCTTGTTCCACTCCCCATTGGAAATTCTTCCTCCCTCGGTGAAACCTGTAAATCCACTTGCTAACGCTATGAGTCTCTTTTCTTCTAACCTGTTTGTCTGGTACTAACACTTTTCTTACCCTTCCCTGAAAAATTCACTTGTTTTGAATTAATACACTTAGACATAAATACACCTCTTTTAGTAATACAACAGTCTCCAAATTATCTGAACTATAACCTTCAACTATTCTTTTGGTATTGATAGCCTTTCCATCGTAGCTACAGTTCCAAAACTTGAAAAGGACTCTTTTCTTGCATAGTAACTTTTTTTTATTAATATTTTAAAAGGAGTTGTCGCAATTTTTTTTTCACTTTGTGATATTTAATTGGAAAAAAAAATATTGAAAATTTAAAAAACCTCAAATTAGATCGAATATTATTTGAAAACATTTTTGATCCTATTTATTTATTTTTGTTTGTCAATTGTTATAATGAAGATCGATATGTTTTTATTTCAAATTTTGATTTATACAATTAACAAACTTAATTTTGTTTCAGAATTTATGAGTGTAAAAATTTTTATTGGTATTGAATATGAATGTATAAGAGGACACAGATTTATGAGTTCTGCACCAGGAGTTGTCTTGAAAGCTTCTGGAGCTGGTGTCATTAAAGAAGATGCTTGTAAAATTACTGAAGGAAATATGCCTTTGTTCTTACCTTGTCCTTGTGGGTTGGTAACTGATTTATTTGTATACATAAATACTTTATGATAGAATTAATATTGGAATATACCTATTCTTTACTTCATTTATTATTATTATTTTTTTCTTAGTAAAATATATTAAATAAAAATAAAAGTTAAAAACTAATATATGAGAAATGTGAATTATTCTGTAAACTTTACATATGAATCAATATCTACTAGGTCACCTCCGGTCCACTTGATTACGAATAGTCTCATGTTAATAAAATCAAACCAATTACGCACTTGTTTTATGTTGTGAATTTTTCGCAATTGGGAATTTAGAAGAATAAACTTAACACATGAATAACAAAGATTTTATTTTTAATCAGTGTAATGTGATGCTACTCATCTTGTGTGCCTTTTCTATATTTGTAAAGCTAACTTTTTGTATTTATTTGTATCAGGTAATAAATAAAAAATATTTTTACTTGAGCAACAGAGTGAAAGAAACAGTGATAGATATTTCCTCGATGGAAGTGTTGAAGTTGGAAATGATTTACCGAGCCAACAAGCTTAGGGCATTCAATAAATTAAACTATGTGTTGGTAGGCTGTCAAACTTAACCATCTGTTCTGTTGAAAAGGGTTTTTTTTTGTTACAGTGGTTAGTTCTTGCAAAACATTTTATTTTACCTTATTATTTTTTTTTTTTAGTTTCTTCTGATTTAAAATTCTAACTGATAAATTTGGGATATAAATATTTTTTTAATTTTTTAGTTTTCAGAATATGAACATTTGTCTTATTTTAGATGTTATTTGATTGATTAATTGGTAATACATTGATAGGCGTAGACTTCAGGCTCAATATTTCAAATTACAAACATTTTACAAATATATAATTAACATCATTAACAAATAATCTACATAAATAAATAAAATGTGTAAACTGAAATCAATGAAGAAAATATGATAAGTCAACTAGATTGCTAGGCTAAGCCCTCAAAGTAGGTATGCAAGTATTTTACTGTGCCCTAAATTATTCAAATTGTAATTTATTTACAAAGATTTATGTAGCAATTATATGTAGCAACATATCTTAGGATTTTATTATTTATTCACCTCTCGTTTGCATCCCTCCATTTTTCTGTGGTGATGTTATCACATTTTCTGAGGCCAAGGTGAGCAATATCGGCGAGTGCTTATCTCACTGCCTCAAACTTTGATGACTTCGGATACTTCTCCTTGTATCAAGACTCAGCATTTAGAATAATTTGTAAACACCTTCTTCATCTATACCTTTTTTTCCTCCTCCATTAACGCCAGAGTTAAACCCCCTCCCCTCCCACCCTCTTACCGGGCCACAAACTTGTTATTATTTTATTATAGTATCTTTAGTTGCTCAGGCTGCCGAGAAACACTTGTTTTGCCAAACTTGTTAGCCTGTTAGGCCACCCGTCCCTTCTTCATCAATACCACCAATTTTCCAGGAACTTCTATTTCTTTCATGGTCAGTTTTGACATGGCTGGCTTTCTATGAACCACTTCTTGGCTTTTCATTTTTTCTAAATACATAATTCCTATCTGTTTTATTTAGCTCTATCTTTAATACCTCCTAATGTTGATTAACCATGAGACCCTTAGGCCGAGAAACCAGATTTTTTCTTATATTACTTTCCCTCATGTTAAAGGTATTTTGGTCAAACTTAACCATCAAGGCATAAACAATTATCTTGCCTACAGTTCTTTATGGATGCGAAACTTGGCCGCTTACATTAAGGGATGAGCAGCGTCTTAAGGTTTTTGAAAATAAAGTATTGTGTAGAATATTCGGACCGAAGAAGGATGAGTTAACCGGAGAGTTCAGACGGTTACACAACGCCGAATTGCGTGAGCTGTATCCGGGTAATATAATTGAGGTAATTTCATCGCGGCGAATCAAATGGGCTTGTAAAGTTGTTGGGCTTATTAATGAGAGAATTCCTAAAAGGTTAATATTTGCTGTGCCGAATGGTAAGCGTCCGAGGGGTAGACCGCGAAGGTGGGAAGATTGCATTAAAGCCGATCTGAAGGAACTGGGTTTGGACGGCGAACGGTGGAGGGAGGTGTGTAACAAGCGATTGGTGGTGTCGGCATCGAACCTTCGGGTTCGCTAAGCCTTATTATTATTATTATTATTATTATTAAGGTATTTTATATGTCCTAGATTTAATTGTTTTGTCAACATATTTTCTAATATACCCATACAAAAAAAAAAATGTATATGTAAATTTATTGTGCTATACAGTATTATATTGTTTGTTATGGAAAAGTTATGTTGAGATTAGTTTAATTTTCACTTATAATTTTTATTCACAATATAAACTTCTGTCATTTTGTTTTTTGGATCCATCGCCCCCCTCTTCCCTCCTAATCAGAATGAAAAATCTGCGCCTATGAATACATTAAAAGTATTTTGTCTTGAGAAAATAAATTATTGTTTTGTATTTATTGTATATTGTAGAATTTTAAATGTTCATATTACTTTATTCTTCTGCAGGAAGGTTATTGCTCAACTAATGAGAGTGCATATAGTTACACCAAAAGCACCAGTTTTTGTTACTATAGATCCAAAAGTTCGTCCTGCACCACTTCCATGCCCAACATTCACTACAGGTGAACAAAAACCCATTGCGTTGACACAGAGCGCTTATTGGATTCTTAGGCTTCCGTATCCTTTTAATTATTTATTGTGTATATATGTCCATGAACACATACTCTTTTCTATGTGATCAGGTATTGTTATTTGTAATGTACTTTGGCAAAATGGCAAAATATTTTTGCAGGTTGAAAATAAATTTCTGGAAAGAGAAGTAATATAGATGTGTGGTACATCATTGGAAAACTATAAATCTAAGAAAAAATTATATCTAATGTATTAGGTTGTATAAGATTTATGGAGAGTAATGAAAAGTTAGCGGCTTTTAATTTTTGAAGTTGATAATGTCTACTTTTACAATATTAAAAGGGAAATAAATATTTCTAAAGAAATCAAATGGGATTCCCATTTAAAATACATGATTTTTTTTTCAGCTTGGCAAATCAAATATAATCCGTACATATATTATTACAGTAAGGCTTGAAACCGGTTTTGTACCAAATATAAGCTCCTGTCATGCTCAAATACCATGAATGGGGTATCGTTGGATTCAGAATTTCACAGGGGGGTTAGCGAATAGTATTCTCCGCTTTTGTTTTTCTTTCTAAAATAAATAAAGTCGATACAAACATTTTGCTAGGCTTCAATACTGGAACGGTGGTAGGTCTGTAGATCAATGCGGGACAAATTGGACCTTGAAGATTTTGATGTGTACAGCAAGACCCGGATAGTTCCTCCGGAACTATCGGATCCTGCGTTTTTAAGCCCAAAAACGTACCATTTTCGAGATAACGCAAGGCATGGGGTTCGAATCCACACAACCTGACGTTAATTGTAGTACTGTCATTGGATGCATGTCTCATTTCGTCGACTTGAGGTCTCTATGATCGAGACAGGAGGAGTTTATATTATTTATCGATGGTGTTTTTGATCGGCAAGCCATATCATCGTTAATTCTTCACCAAATCTCAAGATCGAGCCACCAATTTCGAAGGCTTCCTTCTTCTTCAGGCGGGAAAAATATTCCAATCACCCCGAAAATTCAGGCAAACAAGTTATGAAAAAAAAGAAACTTTATTTGCGAATAACTAAAAAATTACACACGTTTCCCTTGGTTATTCTTATGATTGTATAAAACGTTACTAATTGTCTACAAAAGAGAAAAAAAAATCATCGAAATTGATTAGAAATTTTTCCAATATTTTTTGTTTTTCATTTTATTATTTATTTTTTCGTATTTTCGATTAATATTCATTGGGAGAGTTCTATTATAGCCCATTTTATTTGAAAATAATTATATATTTGGCATATAGCTCTATTATCAGTACGACAATGAAATAATTTGTACTGACCGAAGGAGGAAAGTGGGTTCAAATATTTTTTTTAGGGAAAACAGAGTTGAGATTTGTATTTCCCACCTCTACTATAAAGCCTCAAATACGAATTTTCATAGAAATAAAAAAAAAAAATTTTTTGCACCAAATCGGAACCAAGGCTCCCCCCTTCAATCTTCTTTGGAAATCACAAAAAGTGGGATAAAATAAAAATGACTCCACATATTCACACTAAAATTTACATTAAGTTAGGACTAAATAAGGTACACGAAATGACACAAACCAGACCCCTGTATATATAATATAGGACTAGTAATATAATAGGACTTGAGATATAAAACAAAAACCTTTGAGGAGTTTTTCTTTATTTATTGTTTTTAAACGCGTCAAATCTAAAAGTTATTGATATGGTGTTGAAGAGTAATAACTCAGCTTTCCAACGATTATAGATACATTGAATTAGTAGAAAATCCTGAGGAGTTATGAATCATATAGTGAATAGCAGAGGGAAAAATGAAATAGAAAGACAAACCGCGTTCCTATGGCAACGCAGTCAACAGAACAATGCTATCCCTAACCCTATTCGTACATCCATACATATATTATTACAGTAAGGCTCGAAATCGGTTTTGTACCAAATATAAGCTCCTATTCCTATGATTATATAAAACATTACTTAATTGTCTACAAAAGGAAAAAAAAAAATCATTGAAATCGGACAATTTTTCGCAAAGATACAGCTTATTGAAATTTGTAAATATGTTGGTTCCAAACAAAAATGAAGATTTAAATTAATTTTGTTAGCTTTGTGGATTATATTTATGGATAAAGTAACAATTGATTTCTTTATCTTTTGATACGCTGCATTATTTTATTTTCTTATTAATTTGGCATTTGATAACAATACGCTGTGCGAATTTTTTCGCACAGGCCTATTAGTTTATATTAATTGTCTTAAGTTTGTATTTCATATTTAAGTGATATTTTTAAAGTTTATTTAAACTTTTTAATAAAACAATTAATGCAGAAAGTAGGGTAGTAAACGAAAGTTGTGTGATGAATCACACAAGATTTTTTATTAACAAAAAGTAAACAAAATATGTATTCTATTTTTAAAAATTTAAAATACCTAAATCTTAACAAAATGTTAATACAAAATAGTTATTATTATTATCAATAAAAAAATTATAATGAAATAATTGAAAATTAACCTAACAGACTTAACATTATATGTATATCTATTTGTTAAAAGGAATGATGAATATACCATTGTATAGTTTACTTATGAATAAGGTAAACATTTGTAGAACTTGATTTGTTATTATAAATATTTCTATTTATATATATAAATAGGAAATTTGTTTATGAATTTTTTCTTATAATACTAAAAGATATGTATATGCTTCAGAAAGAAAATATTACAGTGTTCCTAACCGTTTGAAAAACCTAAAATATGGTGAACTCCTTGGACCTATGTTTGGAATTACTCAAGCTACTACTACCTAGTCATTAGGCTAATGTAAATACATTGTGTCCCAGGAGGAAATGTCAGCAATTAAGGGGAAAACAGTTTACCAAAATGTAGTTAAGCTCCATCAACTGAACATTCAAATCTTAATCCATTGTCAAGATATAATTAAAACATATTTAGTACAGATATAGTAATAGCTGATAAAGTAATGAGTGATAAATAATAAGTGGAATGAAAATATGAAGAAGATTACATAAGGGATTGATTAAAATGGAGGATGAGACTACATGCTCATTGGAACATTTATTTTTGACTGTTTCCCCAACTATCTCATTATTTAATTATTATATGATCTACCATGTACCCATTTCTGAAAATAATTTAGTTTAACTTATTTAATTTTCTATGGCCATTATAATAGTCTGGCAAAGAAATATGTTCCTACTAATTGGTTGCTATTTTATAGGAAATTCATTGTGAATTTCGAAAATGGTGATATAAGCTAAGAAATGTCCAATTCCATTATAGAAATTTATATTTTCATGAGTAAAATACATTGTTTTCTTGGAAAACTATTTAAATATCATATCTCAACATCAGATTAAGATATAAATGTGGAGGGTAGTGGTCCTGATCTATATATTTTGGTAGGCTGTATTCCTCTCAATTACTAAAATTTCACCGAGGATATCCTGTATAAATAAATATTTGTTCCATTCACAGCATTGATTGTTGAAGTAGTTTAATTTAGAACATTATTAAAAAAAAAATTATGTTTTTTATGTCTTATCATAACTGTGCATTTTTTTTGTATTGGATTTTTTAATTAAATAAATCTGCTGAGAACTAATTTACTCCCTTTTTTTATTTACCAGTTACCTTGCTATGCATAATTAAATTGTGTAGTGTTGACCAATAGCATTCTAAATATAAATCAATAGCTATGTAATCTTAAATATTTTTTTTTCAACTTGTTACTTCATCTCTAGGATATGTTTAAACACCACTTCTGCAGAAAGGAGCTTTAGAGTATCTATGTGTATAATGAAATTATATTTAAACAGAATTTAAAATACAATACAATAGTTCTAGATTATTGTAGTATATGAGGTATTGTAAAATATAGCATTTCCAAGTCAATTTCAACCTTTTCCAAGTCAAATTCAACCTTTTCCAAATCAAATTGAACTTTTTCCAAGTCAAATTCAACCTTTTCCATTTCAAATTAAACCTTTTCCATTTCAAATTCAACCTTTTTTATTTATTTAATTATCTTTACTTTTTCGATGTGTGGGTCTGTTATCGTATGAGTAGTTTTTGAAAATAACCTCCTTTTTAAGATTACGTGACTGAATTTCGAATTATTTAAGTTTTTTTGAATTATTCGATATAAGGGTGTATTTTTATGTTTCCCGATCAGTAAATTTTGAAAATGACATCCATTTTATTTTACGCCACTGTGTTTTGATTTATTTAAATTTAAGAATTTATCCAATATAAAGGTCTACTTTTATGTTTCTGGAGCCGTAGATTTTGAAAACGACCTCCATTTTAAGATTAGGCCCGCGTTTCGACTTATTTGAGCTTTTTGGATTTTTTCATATGAGGGTGTATTTTTATGTTTCCGGAGCGTAGATTTTGAAAATGACCTCCATTTTAAGATTAGGCCACCGCGTTTCGACTTATTTGAGTTTTCCGGATATTTTTCATATGAGGGTGTATTTTTATGTTTCCGGAGCTGTAGATTTTGAAAATGACCTCCATTTTAAGATTACGCCACTGCGTTTCGACTTATTTAAGTTTTTTTTATTTATTCGATGTAAGGGTGTATTTTTATGTTTCCGGAGCTGTAGAGATTTTGAAAATGACCTCCATTTTATGATTACGCCGCTGCGTTTTGACTTATTTAAGTTTTTCGAATTTATCCAATATTAAGGTCTACTTTTATGTTTCTTGAGCCGTATTTTGAAAATAACCTCCATTTCATGATTACGCCATTACATTTTGACTTATTTAAGTTTTTCGAATTTATCCAATTTAAAGGTCTACTTTTATGTTTTCGGAACCGTAGATTCTGAAAATGACCTCTATTTTAGGATTACGCCACTGCGTTTCAACTTATTTAAGTTTTTAGAATTTAACAAGTATAAAGGTCTAATTTTATGTTTCTGGAGCAGTAGATTTCCCCCATTTTGTAAATGACCCAATTTCAAGTTTATGCCACTGTGTTTTGGATTATAAAAGTTTTTTTTTTACTTTTTCGGTATAAGGATCTACTTATATGTTATCCGAGACGTATTGAAATATTTCTAATCTTTAATATTTAAATTTATCTAATATTTAAGCTTCATTTTATGATTAAGCCGCTGCATCTCGAATAATTAGGCTTCATTTTGGATTTTTTCAATACAAAGTTTCATCAATATGTTTTCGATATGAATAAATAAATAAATATTATGAAGCTAAAGTTAAATTAACCACAGAATACAAACTAAAAAGCCGAAAAGCAGCTGGTAATAAATTTAACCTTCCGTATTCAGATTTTTCAGCTAATTGTTCGAAATCTTATAATTTTGTGACAGGAGACCACAACATTAAAAAATAATAATAAGGCTTAGCGAACCCGCAGGTTCGATGCCGACACCACCAATCGCTTGTTACACACCTCCCTCCACCGCTCGCCGTCCAAACCCAGTCCCTTCAATCGGCTTTAATGCAATCTTCCCACCTTCGCTTCGGCTACCCCTCGGACGCTTACCATTCGGCAGCAAATATTAACCTTTTAGGAATACTCTCGTTACTAAGCCCAACAACTTTACAAGCCCATTTGATTCGCCGCGATGAAATTACCTCAATTATATTACCCGGATACAGCTCACGCAATTCGGCGTTGTGTAACCGTCTGAACTCTCCGGTTACTCATCCTTCTTCGGTCCGAATATTCTACGCAATACTTTATTTTCAAAAACCTTAAGATGCTGCTCATCCCTTAATGTAAGCGGCCAAGTTTCGCATCCATAAACAACTGTAGGCAAGATAATTGTTTTATAGAACAACATTAAAAAAAGATAACTAAAATTAAATTAAAAATGAGACAATACATATTTTATTTATTTTGATTAGATATTTTTATTTATTTATTGAAAAATAAATTAATCCTTCTATTTTGTTTTTTATTCGAAGGAAAAATCAAAAACACTTAAAAAAACCGAAACACAGTGGCCTAATCTTAAAATATAAGTTTTTAAAAACTAAGGCTCCGGCATCATAAAAGTAGACCTTTAAATTGGATAAATTCGAAAAACTTGAATAAGCCGAAACGCAGTGGTGTAATCTTAAAATGGAGGTCATTTTCAAAATCTACGACTCCGGAAACATAAGAATACACTTTTTATGATAAAAATCGAAACACTAAAGAAATCGGAACGGTGGCCTAATCTTAAAATGGAGGTCGTTTTCAAAATCTACGGCTCCGGAAACATAAGAATACACTCATATGAAAAAATCCGAAAACTAAATAAGTCGAAACGCGGTGCCTAATCTTAAAATGGAGGTTCGTTTTCAAAATCTACGGCTCAGAAACAAAAAATACTTTATATTGGATAAATAAAAAAACTTAAATAAGTCAAAACACAGCGGCGTAAACATAAAATGGATGTCATTTTCAAAATTTACTGATCGGGAAACATAAAAATACACCCTTATATCGAATAATTAAAAAAACTTAAATGATTCGAAACGCAGTCACTTAATCTTAAAATGGGGGTTATTTTCAAAACTAGGTACAGGACAGCATAATACTAGTCCCTAATAAATCCGAATAGGTACAATAAACGATATCCGTAAGTGAAAATTCTACTTAGGAGAGCATAATAATAGACTTTCATATTGGAGGGGGGGAGGGGATGGCCATTATTTAAAAAAAAATATAAATTTACAAAAAATTAAAACATTAAATTGAAATGAAAACGGTTGAATTTGAATTGGAAAAGGTTTAATTTGAAATGGAAATGGTTGAATTTGACTTGGAAAAAGTTTAATTTGATCTGAAAAGTTGAATTTGACTTGGAAAAGGTTGAATTTGACTTGGAAATGACATAGAAATATCACACTGAAAAAATCTAAAATTAAAATAAATGGATATGCAACCGCGTTATCAAAATTTTTTTGTATTTTTCAAGCTATGCCTTCGATAATATAGTAAGTGGCTTCATTTCGAAAAAAATCGAAATTGACAAAAATTCGAAAGTTGAATTTGAAATGGAAAAGGTTGAATTTGAAATGGAAAAGGTTTAATTTGACTTGGAAAAGGTTGAAATTGACTTGGAAATGCTATAAATACACATATGTAATATATATAAAGAATGTTAGGAACTTAAATTATGTGAATTCCTCATATATTTTACACCATTATTGCACATTTCTTCTAAAATAAGTTATAAAAAATTAAATAGATTTGTATAAGAAATAGCACCTATAAAAATAAATAAATATACCTAATAGTAGGTATATAATATATAAAGACCTTCACAATAGCCCTGAAGCCAGGGCCTAAAAAAATACCCATATTAGGAGGTTTAAATGAGAATTATGAAAGTATGTGTTATGTTAAGTAAACTGAAAGTTCTCTGACGTTCCAGAGCCTTTAATTTAAAACTTATTAGTTAGATCATTTAAGGATCCAAGCGGAGATTATGTTGCTAACAATGTTTAAAAACTTTTAATTTTTGAGCTTTTATATATGGGTGCAAACTACTGCATGGGCCCTGCATGCAAACTAACAACTACTGCATGCAAACTAAGAGAACTTTTGGCAGCAAAAAAAAAATTGTTTTTTGGATATTTTTTTCGATTATAACACCTAAACTGTGCATCAAAGCGGAAAATGCATGTATGCATTATAATCTATCTATCTACGTGGCGCTACAACCCTGGGTGGGCCTTGGCCTCCTCAATGAGCCGCCGCCATTCAGCCCGATATACCGCTTAAGGTAAGGTTTTTCGACAGTTATAGTGGCATAGTACAGACGATTAACTTTGTAGATGTATTCGACCCCAGGCATTCGTTCAAGGTCGACGAAAAATAACGGTAAAGCTATTTTATTCATTACTCCGGTATTGTTTAGGCAACTTTTCTAATTAAGGCAAATAACTCTCATGAGTTTTAATAAGACAACATTCTACTTCTATGCAGTGGACTGTATCTTATCTTAATTGATTGGTAGGTTATAATGATTGTGCAAAAAATAGCTTACCGTCTTTATGCCAGCTTACATCTTTTGGTTACCTTGAGGACCCTCAGGTGTCGGTGGTGTGATCAGGGTGGCTGTAAGAAGAGAAGTGCCTGGAGAAACCAGCAGTTCTTGAGGATTAAGTGTTATCTCTCTGATCTTTCCCCACCACTCGCCGTAGCGCTGAAAATTCAAACCATTTTTGGCACAAACATATCCCCCACGGTAAAATATCTGATTTCACAAACAAAAAAAGAAAAAAAATCAGAGATTAGTGATTACCAGGCAAGGCACTAACGAGAGGAAAATTACTTGGTTTACAATAAAGAGAGAAATTAGGCTAATAAATTATAACTAACTTAAAATAGAATGACTCCTTATGAAATTTAAACAAAAAAATAGTCATATCAATAAAAGGTTTCTCCAGACGGGAGAGGCACTGACTTGTGCACCGTTCGGACCAATGTGGCTGTAGCAGTCCTCAATTTTACAACCCTAACTACACTGTCAGGCCCTGGAAGTGTCTCTATTACCCTGGCAAGTCGCCACTCCTGCAGTGGAACATCTTTTTCATGCAGAATTACAAGGGTTCCCTCCTTTAAATTTTCTCTGTTAGTATACCACTTGTTGCGAAGTACCAGATTATGAAGGTATTCATTATACCATTTCTTCCAAAAATTACGAATAGTCTTGGAAATCATCTTCCAACGGCTTGTCAAAGGTAACACAGGTGTGTCTCCTTGTTCTGGTCTGCCTGGGATGGGTTGACCTATAAGAATGTGTCCTGGGGTGAGGTAATCCAGGTTATCCGATGGCTGACTGCTAATGTTGCAGATAGGACGGGAATTGAGAACGGCCTTAACTCGTTCCAGAAGAGTGCAAAATTCCTCATATGTCAACGCATGATCCTGGAGAACGGCAAGAAGGTGTCTCTTAGCGGACCCAATAGCTATTTTTTGATCACCGAGATTCAGCATTCGGCTTAATTTCATTATAGTTGGTCTTGTATTACAGCTGGATGGTCAGACAATAGGAAAACATGAAAAAATATTAAAAAATAATTGGTTTAGGCAATAAAAAACACCAGTAAAGTCAATTTTTTCGAGAAAAAAAAATTTCAAGTTGAAAATCAAGCATCGTTTGTAATTAAACGGCCAACAATAACGCAAAACGTGCTGAAATAACACATCTGGGGAATATATTTCTTTTTCTAAATCACTGATAACATTTAAAAATATTTGAAGCAGTTCCGTAGAAAATGCACTTAAGCGGCAGAAAAGTATCTTTTCTGAGTGAATATCTTGAATTTTTTATTTAACGTTTACAATTTAACACTTTGTTTTGTATATTTACTGAATATTAGAGGTAGTTTAAATTGTATTTACTTCTCCGGAAATGCGTCATATTAATACCTGTTTTATAAACTAAAATAATATGTACTGAGTCTGAATTATATATAATGATTAGTCGCTTGGTTGTTTAGTAAAACTCATATATCACAAATAAAAAAAAAAAAATTATTTCCTTTATTTTGTTCGGAAGTTGGACCATATCATAAAAAAATAGGAAATTTTAATGTTGAATGCATTATTCTTTCTGCACGAAGAAAGATGGAAAGGGCGAAGCTATAAGTATAGGGTAACCGGAACTGATTGTTAGTATTTGTTCTCAAAATTAGTGAAAACGCGATATTAAACCCAAAAATTGGAAAAATACAGTAAGCGAAAGAGAAAGGAACTGGTAACATCTCAGAAAAGAGAACAAGGATCAGTATCTTATATTACTGGTATAAGGTATATGGCTAATTATAATATATAGCTTCAATTATATGGCTAAACGAATATATAGTAGATAGATAAAGAGAATATTTCAAGATGTAGATAAAAAGGGATCAAATGCTGGAGCAGTTTGTATGATATTAAGGAGACGATGCAGGTTGATTATGGTGAAGACCATTTTATCAGCAAGAAAGATTTGTTCGAAGCAATTGCCTAAGTACGCGCAAAACAGTGCAAAGCAGTTCGGTTTACTTCATCCAAACCACAGCTGACTTGCCAATTGCTTCGAACAAAGTAGCTGAGATTCTGTGATTCTTGAGTAGAGTTTCTTAGGTACACTAAACAGGAATGAATCTCAATGGATATTAAATTTCCTCGTATCACCTCTCTTATAAAGGAACAAAACTACAGTACTTTCATGTCATTTTTCAATAGATTTATTGCCTATGTACGCGCAAAACAGTGCGAAGCAGTTCGGTTTACTTCATCCAGACCACAGCTGACTTGCCAATTGCTTCGAACAAATCTTTCTTGCTGATAAAATGGTCTTCACCATATTCACTCTGCTTCGCCCTCTTAATATCATACAAACTGTTCCAGCATTTGACCCCTTTTGAGCTGCATATTGAAATATTATCTTCATCTATCTACTATATATGCGTTTAGCTATATAATTGATACTGATCCTATTTCTCTTTTCTGAGATTTTACCAGTTCCTTTCTCGTTCGCTTACTGTATTTTTCCAATTTTTGGGTTTAATTTCACGTTTTCACTCATTTCGAGACCAAATACTAACAATCAGTTCCGATTACCCTATACTTATCGCTTCGCCCTTTCCATCTTTCTTTGTGGAGAAAGAATAATGCAATCAATATTAAAATTTCTTATTTTTTTATGATATGGTCTTTTCTGCACGGTAGGGGGGTCTGGCCCGCCGTGTAGTACGAAGTCCTGTCGTCGTGGCCCTGCACGTAGTTCACGCACCCGCTGTGAGATCCCGCCATCACAAGATGTTCATACCACACCATGAATTTTATATTTTATTTCTGTATTTATAACTTTATAAAATTTCTAGTTCTTTCATTTTATAACATGTATTGTAAAAATATGTTTATTTTACTAAATAAAGATGAAGGTATATAAATCAACTGATAAAAAAATAAGAGCAGAATAATCGGGTACGACTCTCGTTACCCATCTTTCGCATGAAAGAATGATTTCTTTGATACCGACATATGGTCCATTGACTCAATTGGCTCCGGTACTGTATTGTATCTAACAATAGCAAGCCAGTAGTTTTTTTCAGTACCTCCTTATTACTTTACGTCTGAAACCTATATCGGGTAATTTGTCTGATGTTCTTATAGGATGAATTTATCTGATAACTGCACTTGATACACTGAAGCAGGGATGGGTCGTTACCGATTTTTAGTGTATCTGTTCCAACCAGGTCCATTCCCCAAACGGACCTGTTCCAAATTATCGATACCGTTCCAATACTTTTACTCCAGAATTTACACCTAGGCATGAGAGAGATAGTCGATAGTTTTGCACCATCGATGAAAAATTATCGATAGTTCAGTGACTTCTCGCCACAGACTAAAGGAAGATTTATTTTCACTCTATTCTTTGTTCGTTTATTTTAAAATGCTACATAAGCTTCAATTTAATTAATATAAAATATAACGTTTATGTGAAATGTAACATTAATATGAAATAAAACATTTAAAATTATAAATTTTATATTTCGATTTTTACAAGATTGAAAATCCAATTATATTGTTACAATCATATTGCAAATAATGTAAAGAAAATGAATTAAAATTAAAGAAAAGAAACCTAAAAGTAACGTTAGTAAAGAAAACTAATTAGACTGATAAACGTTGGTGTCTAAAAATGCGATTTTTTTATCTCATGAAATTGTAGAAATAATAATAATAGGTACTAATATATTTTTTAATAATATAAACAAATTTTTAAACGATTCGTTTCTATATGTTTTGGCTTCTTCGTTGCAACATCATTTATATCTTTCGAAACAGAATAATTAAGAAGAAATCAATATAAGTCAATTAATGATTACTTCTAATAATTGCAGAATTTTATATATATATATAGTTTAGAAAATTATATTTTCTTCTAGAATGGAATGAACATAAAGGTTTACAGAATGATAGTTGAGCTCAACACCACCCTACATCCTAAGCATTTTTTACCACCCAAAGCCGGGTTACTTCTGCGATAAAAAAACAGTTAACCACTTCCGCATTTCTTCTAAATCGTGGCTGAAACTGTCTGAATCACAGAAGCGTAATGGCATTGACTCACCATTAAAGCTTGTTAATTCCCTTGAAACTAGATAGAATTCAACCCTCAATATGTTGTCAAGATTCCTGGAGTTGGAGGTACCAATTAAAACCAGCATAGCATTAATAGATACAGAATTGCCCTCTCTAAATTTATTAGAGTGGCAACTTACAAGAAAATTAATTTCGTTATTAAAACCTTACAAACAATTAACCGAAAATTTAAGTTTCCAAAAATATCCTCCAGCTTCCAGCTCAATTGTGATGATTCCAGGACTTTTAGACCTACTAGATAAGTATAAAATACAAGAGGAATTCACAGACTTAAAAGTTACTATTGACATTTTAATAAAAGAAACTAAAAAAAAGAAAGATTTGGGAACTTAGAGAGAAGTGGAAGGCTGTATACACTTTTTTGGATCCGAGGTATTAGATGATGGGATTCAAAAATAAAGATGCAGCCCGTATTGCAAAAATAATATGAAAGGACTTCTTATTAAAAAAATCGTTGATTCCTCAAGGACCACAAATGAGCCGGAACAGAACAAATCTAGTGAAGAACAACAAATGCTGGTGTCCCTTGATGAGGATTCTGTCTTCAATTCATTTTTATCAGAGACCAAATCTCAAAGTACATCTATTGGTAAGTAATTTTTATGATTTTCCATAGATGAAATGAAAATTGACATAGTTTTTTATTTTGTTTAGCATAGCCTTAAGATCTTTTTTTTTTTTTTTATTAAAATAAACTTACCTTCATCATCATTTGTACACAAAAAAAAGTGCAAACATAAATTTATTAAAATATTTAATTAAATTTATATAATAAAGACAACATAACTATTATTTTTTATTTATCCTTTTATTAAGTTATTTATTTAAATTAGGATATTAAAATTGTTTTATTAATTATTTAGTCATCGATTTTAAAATCTCGAAAATAAAATTTATGTCCTAATGAGCATGGTGTACCGCACATGCTGTCTTATTGTTATATTTAGGATTATCATTATTCTTACTATCATTGGAATGTTAGTATATTTAATTTCTATGCACTTTTGCATATATATATATATATATATATATAGGGAGTTTAAACAGCTAATTTAATATAACATAAATTTTAATAGACACCTTCAATAGGGAAATATGAAATTTAAAAATTAGTTATAATGTATTAGATTACTTGTTATTGTTGTGTATTACATTTTGAAAATGACTCTCATTTGAAAAGTCAAATCTTTATACAATATGAACCTTGTATTTAATAAACTAAAAATATGTCAAAAAATTAGTTATTTCTTGAAATTAACAATGGTCTAATTTTTATGTATACTTTTTTTTTCATTTAAATAATGTTCATCTATTTTTACAGAATCCCAGAAAGCAAAGCTTTAATAGAGCTGAGCCGTTATATCAATGAAGGACTGATTCCATTGCATGAAGATCTTATAAGATGGTGGTATGAAAATCGTCGAGACTTTCCCTTTCTTGCAAAAGTAGCTGAGGAATGCCTTTGCATAACAGCAACATCTGATCCATGAACATACTTTTTTCAAAAGCAGGAATGTTTTTTATCAGAAAGGCGAGCCAATTGTCACCCCAAAAAGCAAGGATGTTGCTGTTTTTAAACTCAAATGAAAATTTGTTTATTAGATAACTTGCTGTATGAGTTGATTAAATTTCTTATATGTATCAAATTGTAATTGCTTAAATTTTATTTTTTATAGATTTGTTATAGAGAGTGGGGTAGCTCAGTGGTAGGGTACTCAGTTTCTAACGCTAAAGGTCCCAGGTTCAAATCCCGTCTCGTGGCCGTGGTGCGAACCTGGGTAGGTAGACCCTCCTGGGGACCCAACCTCTATAAAGTGGGTACCCTTGATTAAGGGAAAAAAACAGGCGGTTGAGCGTGATCTCGGTCAAATCACCTCCTTGCACAATATAGACCAAGAAACAGTGCTTTCCCTGAATAGTACTAAACATAAGACCCTTCATGGGTAGTAGTGGTACATGTTTTTTATAGATTTGTTATAATATTTGTCTTTGTCTTTGTCTTTGTATATATATATATATATATATATATAATATATATATATATATATATATATATAATATATATATACATATTTTTGTATTTGTATCTGTGATTTAACTTTTCTCTTATGATATTGCTATTGAATTACTATGTAGAAAATTTGTATATGGCACTAGATATATGTGTTAAAAGAAATAAATATTTACGTATATATATATTATAAAGCTATAATATTGCCCTAGATGTATGCAAATATAAATAAATAAAAGTTTGTATAAATGTTTTCCTCTCTCCTTCTAATACATTTATTTTTTTAAAATGAATATGTGATTAACCAAACAAATATATCATTATTTTGTTTGAAAAACTGTTTGTATTTGTATATTGGTTCCAAAACATATCCTGATCGGTATTGATAACAGCTAAGGAACAGGCTTAAAATTAGTCCTGGACAAATTTGTTTAAAATAATATTTGAGTAATCGATAAATAGATCAAAAAAATATTTTTGAAATGTTTTATTTTATCATTTTACTAAATTTTTTCAACATTTATAAATCTTATTTCTGAAATTACTATTTCATCAAATAATTTTATGCTGAATTTAATAACTTTGAAACGAAGTTCATCTAAATAAATTTTAGTCTTTCAAAAGCTTTCATTGAGCTAAAATTGAGTTAGTTCTGAGTGAAATTGAGTTAGAATTGAGCCAGTTCAGAACCATATCGGAGGCAAAGTATTTTTCAAATTACAATATTTTTTCATATTTAAAAATAATGTATATTTTTACAAATCCTTTAAAAAAAATATGTTTCGAAATAAAATTAGTAGAAACGTAGATGCTACTTATGGTAATGTACCATTGTATTTTAAAATTAAAATTAAAAAGTTTCATGCACTCCTGTTTTTAGGATAATTAAGATTACCAAATTTTTGTATTTATGATTTTAAACATTTTAGAAATAGAATTGTTTAATATTTTCGTTAATTAGTTTATTTTTAAAATAAAAAATACTGAAAGTGATAATTAAAATAAGATAATTATTTAAATAGCAGGAGTTTCCATTTCTTCAATAATTTTCTTTATCGAACCCGCTGGAACACTTCTGCTAACTGTTCTTCCGTTCCTTATCGATCCAGCTTGAACAGAATTGGAATTGATCTGGAACGAATTGCCAACCGTTCCTCCCCATTCCTTATCGATCCAGCTGGAACGGAATTGGAACTGGTCTGGAACGATTCGCCAACTGTTCCTCCCCACTCCTTATCGATCCAGCTGGAACGGAATTGGAACTGGTCTGGAACGATTCGCCAACTGTTCCTCCGTTCCTTATCGAACCGGCCCCCAAAGCGGGGCCGGTTCGATAAGTTATAAGTTCGATAAGATCCGTTCCTTATCAAAGCGGCGGTATCGATAATTTTCAGTCGTTGGAACAGTTCCGTTCCGTTCCACAGTGAGATTAGGTTCCCGTTCCCGATCCAGTTCCATTGACCCATCCCTATACTGAAGAGTAGATACCCGAACTGTGCACATACTGGCGCTAGGAGAATTTGATATCCCTATAATTGTATCCACTAGCGGATCCAGGATTTAGTTTTGGGGTGGGCTTCAGCCCGGAAGCTTTTTTTTTTATTTATAATAACGATAATTACTTTGGAAAACAGAAAGATACTATCTATATGAAATGCTGTTTAAATGATTCTTGAAGCCCTATTAAATGTAATTAAACGAGCAATCATACTTAAATACATAGTTTTTTTATATTTTTACCATAAAACATGGTTACATTTTACCATTTTGTGGGAGCTTCAGCCCGAAAGCCCCCCCCCCCCGTACATCCGCCTGTGATTGTATCGGATATTTTGATCCAATTGTAATTGATTACTGATCATGTTTGATATTTTTAATACCTATTTATATTATTTGGTATTATAACATATGTTATAAAACATATATTAAATATGAACCTATACATTTTATTCCATTATTGTTAAATTTGTGCCTGTAATAAATACTTTACACCATTTTTAAATATAATAGTTCTAATTTATATAGTTATGTCAGGTGCTATGCAGATATGTACACAACTTTTTAAACAAAATATGCTTTATATTTGTCAAAAGAATGGAATATATTTACATTAACAATTCATGTAGAGATTTATATTAACAAATTCATGTATAGAAAATTTTTCCTAGTAAAAAATTCTAAAAATTTTGTAACAATTAAAAAAAATCTTTATGACTAAATTTAACATACACAAATCTATATATATATATATATATATATATATATATATTATATATATATATATAATATATTTATTATTATATTTTTTTTTTTTTTTTTTTTTTCTATTGGGATTACAACTATGTAGATCTTTTCCTACCTCAACAAGTCTGCCTGTCTTGGGCTATTTCTTTCCATTTATCTGCACACAGCTCTATTGCATCTTTGTTGATTCTATATATCCATCTGCTTTTTGGTCTATTTATATATATATATATAAAACAAGAATAGCTTAGAAAAAATTGAATTTTTAACTTAATTAGTTTGATTTGAAATGAAAATAAGGAAGATGTTATTAACATATTATAATAATTAATTCCACTGCTGCAAAAAACTTTTGACTTTATAAAAACAAACTTTTTTAGAATTGTGGTAAACATATTTACATCACAACAAATTATTTAACAACTTCAATAAAATCTCAATTAAAATAAGTAGCTACCAGGTAAATATTAATGTAAATATTTTGTATACATATCTTATAAAATTAAGCAATGAATTCATATTAGTTACTAGACAATAAAATATATTAAATATGTGCCTATATATATTTTATTCATTCAGTGCCATATTTGTCCTGTAATAAATACTTTACAACATGTTTAACTATAGTAATTTTAATAACTGTTTAGGTATGTCAGGTACTATGCTGATATTTATACATTTTTTAACTTATGCTTCTTTGAAACAAAATATTCTTTATATTTGACAAAAGAATGAAATGTATTTAATATAAGAATATATAAATTTTGTAGCTTTTCTTTTCATATCACCAATTCACCAATACAGTTACAGAAAAAAGTATTAAAAGCACCAAACTGTAACAAATCACATTATTAAACTTCTTTATTTTTGGCAATGAAAACTTTCAGGTATACAAACAATTGGTTTATTTGTCGAATTACATGTCAAGTTGATGTTTCGGGAAAATTATTCCATCTTCAAAACTTAAATTTAAATTAAAATTCCCAGCAAAGAACAAGAAAAGAAGAATTGACATTAATAAAATTATTGTGAATTGGTGATATGAAAATAAAAGCAAAACAAATTATATATTTTCATATTAAATACATTTCATTCTTTTGTCAAATACAAAGCATATTTTGTTTCGAAAAAGCATAAGATAAAAGATGTATAAATATCTGCATAGTACCTGACATACCTAAATAGTTATAATAATAATAATAATAATAATAAAAGGCTTAGCGAACCCGAAGGTTCGATGCCGACACCATCAATCGCTTATTACACACCTCCCTCCACCGTTCGCCGTCCAAACCCATTCCCTTCAGATCGGCTTTAATGCAATCTTCCCATCTTCGCTTCGGTCTACCCTTCGGACGCTTACCATTCGGCACCGCACATATTAACCTTTTAGGAATTCTCTCGTTACTAAACCCAACAACTTTACAAGCCCATTTGATTTGCCGCGATGAAATTACCTCAATTATATTACCCGGATACAGCTCACGCAATTCGGCGTTGTGTAACCGTCTGAACTCTCCGGTTAACTCATCCTTCTTCGGTCCGAATATTCTACGCAATAATTTATTTTCAAAAACCTTAAGACGCTGCTCATCCCTTAATGTAAGCGGCCAAGTTTCGCATCCATAAAGAACTGTAGGCAAGATAATTGTTTTATAGATTCTAATTTTTAAGTTTCGGGACAAGAGGCGCGAACTAAGTAGTTTTGTCACAGAAAAATAACAAGCATTTCCCGCCTTCAGTCTAACCTTAATCTCTTCTTCAATTTCGTTTTTTCTAGTTATCGTAGAACCTAGATACCTGAATTTCTCTACCTGTTCAAACATATTACCATCTGTATCGATATCACCAGTAGTATCGCCATTTTTGCAACTAACCATATATTTTGTTTTATCCACGTTTATTTCGAGTCCTAGTTCTTTACCGGCTTTCATTAATGTTGTCGTATTTAGTTTTATAGTTTCAACGTCTTCGCTTAACAGTACCAGATCATCAGCATAGCCCAGCACGGATGTTGTCCCGCCCAGATCCAACCCCTTCTCGGTACGCATTACCTCCCTAATGGCATGTTCTAATGCCAAATTGAACAGGACAGGCGAAAGAGAATCCCCTGTTTTAAACCCGAACGAACCTCAAATTTTTCGGACAAATTATTACCAATTCTAACTTTATTGAGTGTCTCCGTCAAGCACATCCTGACTAGATTTACTAGTTTTTTTGGAATCCTCTGCTCGATTAGAATATTATACAGTTTCTGGCGGTCAATAGAATCGTAAGCCTTTTTAAAAAATATATACAGCTGGTGAACAATACCGTTTTCTCCAATTTTTTCTCTAATATTTGCCGTAAAGAAAATATTTGATCAATTGTCGAACGATTCCGTCTAAATCCGCATTGGTAGTCTCCGATAATTTCCTCGGCGTATTTCGTGATTCGACTGGTTAAGATTGAAGTGAATATTTTATAACATACCGGAAGGAGTGAAATTCCTTGGTAATTATTACAATCTGTCCTCAGACCCTTTTTGTGAATCGGAATAGTTAATTTTTTTTTTTTAATTCTTTATTGAGTATTATAACAATCTGTCTCTTGGACATTGGTTATAGTGAGGTAGGATGACATTCACACTATATGTACAAAAAAAAAAATAAATAGAAACAAAATAATAATCAAAAGTATATACAATAGATAATAAAATAAAATAACCTAAAAAATAAGAAAATTAAAACTAAGCAAAAAAAAAAAAAAAAAACACATGCTTACCTATATACAATCAGGCAAGGGAACTCCAGGAGAACCCTGCGCTACTCTCCTAACCGCTTCACTGGTACTAAAGCCAGCGGAGATTGATCGAGAGCACTTCAGCCACATATACTCATGTCTTGAGTGAAGAATCTGGCCATTGCCAGAACTCCAATTTACACAATCCACAAAAGGTCGCGAGGCCACTGCCGTTTCAACCTTCTTGGAGGATTATAGGTATGGGAGGTGCTTGATAGGGATTGTGCAAGAGTATTTGGGTGGTACGTAAGGTTCTGGTGAAATTTGGAGAATTTCTCAGGGATAAGGTCTAGGAAAAATGGGATGTTGAGGTCATGATGTAGGGTTTTGTTGGTTACATAGAATGGAGCATCGACTATTGTTCGAAGGACTTTTGACTGGAAGGATTGGATGCGCTTGATGTTAGAAAATTTTGCTGATCCCCACAGTTCTAGTCGTTAAGTCCAAATAGGTTTCAGTATTGTCTTGTAGATCAGTAGCTTGTTTTCAATGGAAAGTTTAGATTTTCTGTTTAGTAGTCGGTATAGTTGGCCGTATCGTCGGTTGAGTTCTTGTCTTTTGAGTCTAGTATGTGGGTTCCACGTTAGTCTTCGGTCTAAATGAAAGCCAAGATACCGGACTGTGTCTGAGTAAGGAAGCTGGATTGAATTAAAGAGTACTGGTGGACAGAAATTGCGTTGGAGTGTAAAGGTAATATGTTGCCATTTAGATTCATTAAGGTTAATGCGAAAGTTATTACACCAGTGCTCAATCAAGGTGAGGTGGCTTTGGAGATTTAAGGATGCTATTTCGGGATCAGAATTGGATGATAAGATTGCGGTGTCGTCAGCGAATGTTGCAAGGAAAGTATCGGGATGAACAGGGATGTCAGCTGTAAAGAGGATGTAAAGCACGGGACCCAAGACGCTGCCTTGGGGAACACCGGCTTTAGTTAATAATAGTTAATAGTTAATTAAATTATTATAGTTAAACATATTGTAAAGTATTTATTTCAGGGACAAGTATGACATTGAAGGAAAAAAATATATACAGGCACATATTTAATATATATTTTATTGTCTAGTAACTAATATGAATTCAATGCTTAATTTTATAAGATATGTATACAAAATATTTACATTAATATTTAGTACCTGTTAGCTACTTATTTTAATTGAGATTTTATTGAAGTTGTTAAATAATTTGTTTTAATGTAAATATGTTTACCACAATGCTAATAAATGTTTTTTCTTATAAAGTCAAAAGTCTTTTTCGGCAGTGAAATTAATTATTATAATATGTCGATAACATCCACCTTATTTACATTTCATTTTAAACTAATTAAGTTAAAATTTCAATTTTTTCTAAGCTATTTTTGTTTTATATATATATCTGGGATCAGATTACTAACACATGGAGAAGAAAGACCAATACAGAACTGCTTATGGAAACTGGTCATTCAATGTCCCATGATAGGAAGGCATGAAGGTTAAGATGGACGGGGCATGTAGCTCCTAGCAATCAATCTGGAAGCCTCTGCGTAGCAATGAATGCCTCAATAGAAGGCAAATGTCCACGTGGAAGGCCAAAAAGCAGATGGATACATAGAATTAACAAAGATGCAATACAGCAGCGTGCAGATAAAATGGAAAGAAATAGCCCAAGACAGGCAGAGATGGAGCAGACTTGTTAAGGTGGCAAAAGATCTATATGGTTTGTAATGCCAACAGAAAAAAAAAAAAAAAAAAAAAAAAAAATAAAAAAAATATATATATATATATATATATATATATATATATATATTTGTGTGTTAAACTTAGCTATAAAGATTTTTTTTAATTGTTACAAAATTCTTTAGAATCTTTTATTAGGAAAAAATTTCTCTGCATGGATTTGTTATATTTTTATTTTATTTTTTATTAAATATATTCCATTATTTTGTCAAAAATACAGCATATTGTGTTTAAATATTGTTTACATATCTTCATACTACCTGACATAGCTATATAGTCATTAGAACTATTATATTTAAAACTGGTGTAATGTATTTATTACAGGAACAAATATAATAATAAAGGAATAAAATATATATAGGTACAAATTTTATTTATGTTTTATTAGGTATTAACAATATCACACCCGATCAGCAATTAATTACAGTTGAATTAAAATATCTCATACGATTATTGGGATATCAAGCCCTAACGCCAGCATGCATACCGCTCGGGTATCTACTATAAGTCCAGGCATCAGATAAAAATATCCTATATAAGTATCAGATAAAAAAAAAAAAAAACCGATACGAGTATCAGTTAAAAATAACCGATACGAGTATCAGATAAAAATATTCGATACGTGTATCAGATAAAACTAGCTGATACCAGAATCAGATAAAAATATCCGATAGAAGTATCAGATAAAAATATTCAAAATTAACATTACATTAAAAAAAAATAAGCATGAATATATTTATCTACAAATAAATATTTAATTAAATTAAAATAAATGAATAGATAGTTCTAAAGAAATTGCGCACAACTAAACATTCCTTTTATATCAATGAGGCATATCTGGACAACCATTTTGTATCCATGTGAGCATCTGTATCAGATACTTTTGGGTTGTATCTACTGGTTGTATCAGTTACTTTTTAGTATCAGATACAAAGTGTGTGATACATACAATCCGACCCATCCCACTTATGGGTACTTATGGTTTTAGGATCATCAGTCACCTGCCTATCGTATGTGATTTATATAGCCTTTCTAATATTGCTTCACCTCGAATATTTCTTTCAGATTAACCCATGACCTTTTTCCTATTCTCTCTCCATACGTCTGGATGCTGATCCATCCGCTTGTATTCCTATATACTAAGTCAGGAGATTGATCCCTCCGTTAGTATTTCATCCTCTCACAAGTCCGGAGTTTGATCCCTCCGGTTGTGGTTACCATCCTTGCGGAGTGTTAAGCTTGATCTCTTATACCTCAGACCGAGAGTGATTGGGTGCTGATCCGCCTGTCACTTAAGGTCATCCTTCTATTCATCTTCCTTCATCCACTCAGTCATCTTACCCCTAAAATGACCAACGAGGCCTTCTGGTAACTGTTAGCCTCTGTACAATACCTCGACAATTGGTGACTCCGATGTGATTCTAAGATGACTAAAGAAACGAAGATGCCTATAGAATCGGATGGTCAAGAGTTAAATGAAGGGAGTTCGGATAATACTTAAAAAAAAAAAAGATTTATTGAAGCAAAAGTTTACAATTAAAGGACCGACTAGCATAGGGTTTAGCTACATACAGAAAATGAATCATAAGTCTATTGTTCAATGGGTTTATATATCTTATATCTGCAGATGTCTGCTGTTGTCTGATGCGTCATGTATGCGTTGCCATTACTAAGGACATGCTCTCCCTCAGATTGACTTCTATCAAGGATCTATAATACGGATCCCACTCTTCGAAAGAACGAGAAATGGGAAATGGAAGCACATCATTTGGAAATTATAAATTATTACAATTATCTGGGAATAGGTGTGACTTCTCTATGCAACCTGTAAACACATTCTTTAGATAAGTTAAACATCTCAAAATTTACACTTAATACGTATAATAAATAGCATATTAAAAAAATAATGAAATATCATTATCAAATAAATTAGATGTTTACAATATCGCTGTGCGATCAATAATTTGTAAGGATTGCCATGTTTGGGTATATCATAGATTTGAAGAAGTCGATAAACTGAATATATTTTTCAGAAGGAAGCTGTTTTACCTCCAATTCACCTCATTATATTTTATATTTAGATTCCAATTTTAAACCGATATTCTTTTATACTTTACAAAGGAAGGAGATGGTCCGGGGTGTCGGTCATAAATAGGCTAAATAGTGGCAGAACTATTTTATTAAAAGCCAACGTTTCGACCCGACTTTGCAGGTCTTCTTGAGGGAGGTGAGTTCAGCTAGGAGTTTCACATAGAACTAAACAATCCTTTTACACTTTACCTTTGCATTTGCAATTTATACAAAGGGTACTTTCCTTACCAGCATCAAGACTACCGAACATTTGGCTAAAGAAATAATAAAACAGAAAATATTTTGGCACAAAGAAACACTGAGCATTGTAATAGAATTAACATCCCATTAGAGTACACGAGTAATAAAAGAATTCCCCATATTTTATCTAAATTAGAAAATAATTTTAAAGCGGATATGAGAGAAAAAGCTATAATGTCTAGATTTCATTACCTCTATAAGGATTTAAATTTAGGTGAAAGGCATTACATATCAGATGTAAATAAAATGCATTTTATTAAAGTTATATGTAAATTGCGCGGACAATTATTGTTTCTAAACAATACTATAATGAGGAGTGAGCAACAAAGATTGTGTAGCCTTTGTAATTTAAATGTAATAGAGAATGTCTACCACTACGTCGCTGTTGGTCTGATTTTACAGGAGTATAGAATCAAACATTTTAAAAAAAAAATTATAAACCACAATGAACTTATAAACATACTCAATGATAAAGATTGGAGCAGTTTATATATGTATCATATATATGCTTATAAATATAGAATGTTTTTAATTCAGCAATACAACACATGACATTCTGTAGTTATATGTAAACAAAAGCAAAAGCCAGTATAATATTATGATTATGCAACAAATTTCTTTATTTTTTATTTTTGACAAATTAAAGTTTATTAAGATTGCACCGAGCAACAATGGAAATGTTTCGGGCTCAAAACTAGTCAATTCATGTGTATTTCCATCTGATGAATTAAAGAATCACCATAAAAATAAAATATTAGCTCTTGCTTTGGAGATAAAGTGACATTTAATTTATTGGAGTCAACATTTCCAATTTGGGGGATTTTTTTTTTTTGGGGGGGAGGAGTTGGTACACCTGTCAAATAGCAAATGCACAATGCTGTTGTTAAGTCATAAACATAGTTAGTGTTGCTGTGACTGTGAGTTTCATATAGTTTCTGCTGTAATTAATGCAGAATTTTTGGTTTGAGGTTGCTTTTACTTTCACTTACCTATATATGTAATATATAGTAAGTGTATTACTTTCACTTACCTATATATGTAAGATATAGTAAGTGTAAGTATTGCGATTGTGAAAATTTTTGAGTCTGAGTTTTCAACGGAAATACACATTTTGAGGTACCCTGATTCTAAATAACCAAGTCCCCAAAAATGGGCTGTGTGTATGTGAACACTCTAGCTCGAAAAAGAAAAGTCGTACGAAACTTATATTACCTATTTAATATTGATATATGCCTTAGATGCCTGGCAACATTTTCCTTAAAATCGGCTAACGGGAAGTGCCACATTATATCAACGCTGACACGCATTTTTACAAGTTTCTCAAAAACGGCTGATTAAACTCGGTGTATCATTGTATAATTAAATGGTCTTTAACATCATTTAGGTCTAATCCCCGTTAATGTCTTAAATGAGCTTAAATGCCCAATGTTCACATGCGTCTTCCTCTAAAGTACCTTTAATATGAAAATTAAATAAGTGAATAATTTGATGAATTTTCCCTTTGTGAAATCTAAACATTATGATATCTTCCTCTAAAGTACCTTTAATTTGGTTCATTTCAAATAATTAACTATCTCTCGTTATTAAAAGTTACGAAAAAATGCTAAATATAACTTTTGGAAGAATTTGATAATTAAATAAAGTAGAGAAATACTTTATTTAATTGATCAAGAAAAGTAGAAAAGAGAACTTTTTAAGTTCTCCCAGAAATGATTTTGTTTACTCATATTATTTTATTTTGATATGTTTGTATTATATATATATATCTGTATATATTTAGTGTTTTTGTTTTAATTTCCTTCCAATATTTTAATTTTAATGAGAATTGTAAATATTTAATTTAATTTTTTGGGCCAGACATGCATTTTCTCTGTATCTATAATTTGTCCTAAAGGAACAACAGTCCCAGGATAGTAAAAATCTATTTTCATTTCAAATTTCTGTCCACCAGTACACTTTAATTCCATCCAGCTCCCTTTCTCAAACACAGTCCGATATCTTGGCATTCTCTTAGACAGACGACTAACGTGGAACGCTCATACTAGAATTAAAAGGCAGGAACTTAATACGGCTAACTGTACAGACTACTAAATAGAAAATCTAAACTTTCTATTGAAAACAAAATACTTATTTACAAGACAATACTGAAACCTATTTCAACATACGGACTTAAACTGTGGGGAACAGCAAAATTTTCTAACATCAAACAAATCCAATCCTTCCAGTCTAAAGTCTTTTGAACAATAGTTGATGCTTCTTTCTATGTAACCAACAAAACCCTACACCATGACCGTAAAACCATACACTTTATCCCAGAAAAACTCCCCAAATTTCACCAGAACCACATCTATTATCTGAATCCCCTTTCACGATCCATCCTATAATCCTCCAAGAAGGTTAAAACGGCAGTGGCCCCGCGATCTTTAATAGTTTAAAATCTACAAGACAGTGAAAGTGCAGTCAAAAAAAGGTTTTTAACTCTACAACAGAGTGTAATTTAAAGGCGTTGCCAATGACCCTACAGGGTAGAGGCAACAAAATATAAAATAAATAAATAACTTTAAAGCTAAGCTTGGAGGAGTCTATGAATAGCCTCCATTCAGTTGGATCATGGTTCAAATTCAAAGATTTCATCAATCCACTAATGCCGCAGCAAACAACTTTTTTTGCCGTAAATGCGGCATAGTCTGAAATACCAGCTGGAAAAATGCCTCAACAACTCCCTCCTCATAACACCTCGTCACCATAGGGTCAAGTTCGAGTTGAGGATCCTTAGGGAAAGGAAATTCACCTGCTTTGACGAGGTATATTGCATCGATAATGAAGGCTCTACGAGATACGCGGATATTACCGCATTTCCCAAAACAGGAGGGACAGCGCTGATCTTGGAACCAACTGTCCGCGTTGAGAGCAATGACCTCGATCAGGCGGGTGAAGTGAAAGGAATTCTTTGATCGAAACATAAAAAAGATCATTTATTCTGGGGGCAACCACAACAGTATTTCCCTAGAAATCTTTTATGAGTGCTTTGTTTTTTTAAAAATGCCACACTAAAATCTTTTCGATCATTTTTCCAACTGATAATTTTTTATTTATTTATTGAATAATATTACATTTTGTAACTTGGGCAATGGTTATAGAGAGGTATGACCACATTCACACATATGTACAAGAAAATATAACATAAACAGAAGCAAAATAATAACTAAATTATAATAAAAAATTATATTATACTGTTGAGTGCTGTTTTCTGAGCCCGAATTGCTCGTTAGATATCAGGCTATTTTGAGATATATGGCTCAGGATTCTTTTTAGAAGTAGCTTTTCAAAAAGTTTTGAAATTATATTAAGTAGACTTATTGGTCTGTAACTACGAACATCTGCTGGGTCTTTGTTTGGCTTCGGAATCGTTATGATTTTTGCTGTTTTCCAAGCCGTCGGGAAATATCTAAAGCGAAGCATACAGTTATACGTCTTTGTTAGGAATAAAATAGCCTTTTTGCTTAATTTCTTAATGGCAATTGGAGGTATAGAGTTTGGACCGGGTGATTTTTTAGTTTTTAACTGCTTTATAACCTGTTTTACCTCTTTGAATGAGATTGAAGGGAATGTATTTGGAACGGGTTCTTTGAGAAAGCTTTTTACGGATTTAATGATAGTTCGATTGTGGTTGTTGGTGCCTAGATCAGCCGAAATATTATATGCTAATGTGAAATAGTTTGCCATGGCTTCTGCCTTCTCTGTATTAGAATAGGCGAAATTGTTTGCTAGTTTGATTGGAGGGATATGGTGAGGACGATTTGTTAGAATTTTGTGTATTTTCCAAAATTGTTTACTACCAGGGGACAGTTCCCTAAGAGTTTCCTGCCACTTTAAGTTCCTCCAACTATTTAAACGAATTTTTAGGTTGGCATTTAATTTGTTAAAGAGGCATTTATACTTTATGTTCCTGGTGAGCTGGTATTTTTTTCCGGAATTTATTTTTTATAAAAATAAAAAATTGAAGTTGGGGAGGTATGTTGTCGGGTTTGTATTGACAGGATACCTGTGGAATTGATTTTATCATGCCAGTTTTGACAGTCTCCATAAATTTATCGATGTTAAAATCTATATCGGAGGTTTTTATTATAACGGGGTTAATATCTAGATTTTTATCTATGATTTTCCGGAATTTTTCCCAATCAGCCAATTTGTAATTGAATTTTGGGATCGTGCTGGTTTTTATGGTTTTATTTTCCAATCGAAAGATCACCGGGTTATGGTCCGAACTGAGACATGGTACCGAGATAAGGCGAGAAACATCAGAAATATTTTTGGTTAGGGCTAAACCAATAATGCTAGATTTGAATTTTTTCTGAGTTGGTATGTAAGTTGGCTCGTTTGGAGCATGCAATTCAATATTTTTCCGTGATATCAAATTTAAAATAAAGCTTTCTTTCTATCTATCTATCTATTTATATACTTGACATCACTTGGTGATATTACCGCATATCCTAAGAGAAGAAAAAGGAAAAAAAAAATTAGTACTAAATTGTTTTAGCTGTACACACGGTAAATATAACTGTTTTAATATATCCTGGTATGTGGCCTGTATTGAGTGAAAAATATTTACAGATATTTCTCTGTAAAATAAGTAAATTTTGGCAGCCGATGTGGAAACAACCATTGATATCGTCAGCTGATCGATCAGGTGTTGCGTAGTGTATATTGTTTTTTCAAATTTACTTATCTTAAAATTATTATATTTAATTTATTGTATATAATTTTTTATTATAATTTAGTTATTATTTTGCTTCTGTTTATGTTATATTTTCTTGTACATATAGTGTGAATGTGGTCATACCTCTCTATAACCATTGCCCAATTGACAAAATGTAATATTATTCAATAAATAAATAAAAAATTATCAGTTGGAAAAATGATCGAAAAGATTTTAGTGTGGCATTTTTAAAAAAACAAAGCACTCATAAAAGATTTCTAGGGAAATACTGTTGTGGTTGCCCCCAGAATAAATGATCTTTTTTATGTTTCGATCAAAAACTCTAGCAACATTTCAAAATTGTCTACTGATACTACTGCTAATAAACAAATAAATTTATGACCTAAAAAAAATGGGAAATTTAAATGAACATTTTCTAAAATATAGATTAAAAAAATGAAACAGTAGAGGATCTAAAATTGAATTTATCTCAAAAACTTCACGATTGCGACAGTTGCATTAAATGAAAAGTAACTTTTACTCTTTTCTCAGTCTGCAGGTGTTCCTCAAGGAAGTATCGTAGGTTCTATCCTTTACACAGTTTATACAGCTGACATCTCAACCAATCCCAACACTGTCATCACCATATATGCAGAAGACACATATATCCTATCAGTTATTAACGACCCATTTATTGCATCCCAAACCCTTTAATCCCATCAAATTACCTTCACTCTTCGTCGTTAACCAATGACTTCCTGTCCTTCAGTATCCTTTAACAACACCTCACTTATTCCTGTTGAACAAATCCGTTACCTAGGACTCCATATGGACAAACGTCTAACTTGGAATCCTCATACCAGACTGAAACGACAAGAAACAGCTCGACGTTTCCGACTACTTCAACACTTACTAGACAAACGCTCTAACCTTCCAGTTAATTATAAAAGACTCATTTACATGACTATAATAAGGCCTATTTGGACTTACGGAGTTGAGCTATGGGGCTCCACCAAATCTTCAAATTCCTCTCGTATCCAATCCTTACAATCCAAAATCCTTCGTTAAATCCTCAATGCTCCTTACTTTGTTACAAATAAAATCATCCATAATGACCTTAATGTTCCTTATGTATCAGATTTGGCCCAATCCAGATAACTGTCCTTCCATAATAAACTTCATAACCATCCCAATCCTCTTGTTTCTAGCCTTGCTTCCTATTCAATTCCTGATAACCCTCTGAGGCGTCTGAAAAGAAGATGGCCACGTGATCTCCTAATATAGACATATTATTAGAGTGCTACCAATGGGTAGTTTCTCAACATGTGTTTCATGTCATTATATCCATGTGCGAATTTACTAGATGTATTTTTTGTATACAGTTGTAAATATCTTATAAATAAATTTAAAAAAAAAAACTTTTACTCCATTTCCTCTCCACGAAGAAACTAAAAATTTAAAAATCTTAGAAATCGTTCACTCGGACGTTGTGGGACCGAGTCATGGCGGTGCAAAATATTTTCTTACTTTTATCGATTAAGCCAGTCTATATACTCAACTGAACTTTCTGAAAAATAAAAATCATGTTTTAAGAAAGTTCAAATATCAAGCCGAAACTTTAACCATAAAAACAATTAGGTACTTAAAAAGTGATAACGGCGTTAAATACAAATAATCAAGGGTGCCCATCCTTCCCAAGGACGATGCCGCATGAACTTCCCCCTTCCTCCCAAGATTTTTTATACTAATTACTTTTATTACAAACAGTACAACCGAAAGTAAAATTAGAAAAATTGTAGATCATGTACTTGCGGTGGTCTGGTCCGTATTTCCCCCCTTGTACCCTAGATTGAAACTTTTTTACTATATTATAAATTATAATCCTGGCGAAATGTGCTTCCCTCAAAAATTCAAAATACAGTAAAAATGGCCATGACATTCCCTTCTGGACACCCCTGTAAATAATGATTTTCAAAAATTATTAAATGAATTCGAGATACAAAGATTACTATCAGCTCCACAAATACCGTAACAAAATGGCATCACTAAAAGAAAAAAATCGGGAATTACTTAATAAACCTCGATTTTGGCTATTGGAGTCAGATTTAGAAGCTTCTTTTTGGACTGAAGCAATTTTTAATACAAATCATTTCATAAATGGATCTTCTGATCTCCTACTAAGGTGTTAAATGGCTCCACTCCTTTCGATCCGAAAATAATTCAGGCATGTCCTATCTGTAAGCTACTTTCGAATTTTCGGATCAAAGGCATTGATGAGTAAAATAATTCTTTTTATACAAAAATCTACGTAAATCGTAATTTGATGCTCGAGCTTAAATTTGTTGGATATATAGAGCACTCTAAAGCCTACATAATATGGGACTCTTTTCAGAAGAAAGTAGCTATAGCCAGAGATGTTAAAATAATTAATCAATTCTACAAATGTGGAAATACCGCAATAACAATTCCATATGCAGAAGATAACAACTGCACTATTTTGCATAAAATAGATAAAATACCATGCAATGCCCAATGAACCTGATGCTGTTTCGATTATTTCAGAAGACACCCCGGATCTAGTAGCTGAGGGAAAATAGAATTCCTCGGGTTAATCAGACGTGGACAACTAAGATGAACGACGAGCCAGGACTGGAGACGAGACAGACTGGATGAACTCAGGAAAAGGAGACATCTAAAACCTCCTTCATGGACAGTTGACTACGAAATGTCTGCTTCATGTGAAGACAACTCTCATCCAGCTATTTGGAATCGTACTAAAAAAGAGGAAATTATGGTTCACTTTAAAAATGATACTTGGAAAATTACAAATTTAAGAAAAGAAATTAATATTACAGATCCTAAAATGGTTTAAAAAAATAAATATAATTCAAACGGACAACTTAAAAGATGAAAAGCTTGCTTGGTGGCGAGAGTGTTTACCAACGCCCAGGTTTAGATTTTTCTGAAACCTGTGCCCCAGTCGCACGACTAATCTCTATTAGACATAATTATTACTTAATTATGCATCAACTAGATGTGTTGGTAGCTTTCTTAAATGAATACATTTATAATAAATGAAGACATTTATATGTAAATTCTAGAAAATTTAGAAAAATATCTTTGCAAAATTCTTTTAGACGAGCTTAATGCCAATTCAATTCTTTCCAAAAGAGCCAAAAAAATGCTTGAAGATTTAAAAAAAATGGCGAAGACAAGCCTGACATCTCAATAAAGCACTTTACGGATTAAAATAGGCAATGAGACAATGGTTTAATAAATTAGACGCCAAAATAAAAGAATTAAACTTTGAACTATCTGTCGCAGATCCCTGCATATACATAAGTTCGAAAAGAGCGGTAAAGTTCATCATTGAAATTTATGCAGACGATTTAATTATTGCCCTTAATAATTTAAACGAATTAAAGTAATTAAAAAATTCATTAATGAATGCTTTTGAGATAAGGGACCTTGGAGAATTGAATTACTGTTTAGGTTAAGAGTTTTCCAAACGCAACTGTTCCATCTTCGGACCTCAAAGAAAATATATTGAGTCAATTTTAAATAAATTTATCATGGGAGACTGTAATCCTGTTAACACCCAGGATAATTTAATCAAGTTAACAGATTCAGGACTTAAATTAAACAAATCACCTAAATGTGAAATAAAGTACCCATATCAAAATTTAATAGGTACACTCATTTGTATATCAGTTGTCACTATGCCTGATATTAGTTACTGTGTTATTTGTTTTAGCCAATATGACGCATGCTTTAATAAAACACAATAGCTTGTAGTCAAGTGGGTTCTTCGATACCTAAAAGGAACCAGGGACTTAGCTCTGGAGTCAAAAAGCGGAATAGGCCTTTGTGTAGTTTTGCTGATGTTAGTTCTATTGCGGTGGACAGAAAATCCTATAAAGGCTATTGTTTTAAATATGCTGTGATGACTATCAGTTGGGAATCTCGCAAACAGCGCACAGTCGCGCTCTCAACACAGGAGGCTGAATGCAAGGCTTTCACAGACGTAGCAAAGGAGTTCACGCATTTGGAGCAGTTACTCACGGACATGGTTGCTCCGCATGAAGCCATCATCATTTTCAATGACAACACCTCAAAACCTCATTAATTTTTGTTCTCATTAAATCTTTATCAATAGTATCTGTGCGCTTAATTATTAATATACTACACTTTTGAATAGATAGTGTTAACGCTCGAATCTACGGATTTTATTTTCCTCTCTTTTTTATTTCATTTATTTTTTTCTCACCGTTTTACCCCTTTTTAAATGTTAATGAAAAAATTGTTTATTTTTGTAAAAGCTAAGATATAATTGTCCCAGAAATGTATATAATTTGTATATTAGGCATTATTATTATTATTATTGCGTTTGTGTATACGCTCCAGCCCGGCAGTAATACCCAATCTTAGGGATTAAGACATCAAAATAATGCGATAAAACTACCGGAAAGTCAGTCTGGAACGAGCTTTCGTTTGTGTTGGACCCACGTGTTGGACGTCTACCCCCACCATTTCACCAGCTCCAGACTCAGCTCACCTCACCTGGCACCAGCCTAGCGCCATTTTCTGATGACAGCTGTTCAGCGCATCGGCAGTCATCGGTCGAGATCGATATACATATCGTTACCCCTACCATCGACTGCTTTTGTCATTAGCTGTACAAGGTAATCTCGTTGGAAGCAGAACCTCCAAGTGGGATCTTTTTTTTTTCTCACCGTCACCAAAAGACATTTTTAATTCAGTGAAATATTTTTCTTCACTAAATTTATTTTCTACAACTTTCTGGTATTTTGTTGGATTTATTTTATTGGGTGACTTTTTTTTTTAACGTTAGAAGTTAATTTTTATATATGTTTTGTTTTTGATGGACAATTTGATTTCATTTTCACTGAATTATATTTTATGTTTGGTTTCATTTCAGTGCATTTTAATACCCTTTTCATTTGTTTGGTTTAACTTTTGTATATATATATATAATATATATATATAATATATATATATATAATATATATATATATATATTTTTTTTTTTTTTTTATCTCAATAATAAATATTGTAAACATTCAAAAAAGGGGCATTATTATTTTCTATTTTTACTGACTGAATGCTTTTATTTTAATATTTTCATGTGCATGTTTTTTTTTCTCTTTTACAGGTCTCATATTCACTCATTTCCCCCCCTTCTTTCCCACCATTTAATTTTGCTCGTATTTTCCCCACCTGTGAGGAAACTCACCGGGGAAAGGTTTGTATTTTAATTTTGAAATACCCCTGGCCCCAACAGATACCTTTAGTAATTAAATTTATTTTTCAATATTGTATTATTATTTTTAATTTGCATAAACCTTAACGTTATGAACTTTAACCAAGCTTAATTATAAGAAAAATAGAACTTATCATATCCTTTATTTTATTGTAAATTTGCAAAATATTGCTTGTACAAATACTTTTGGTTACCAGTTAAGTCCAACTGTCAAGTTTTGCACATAAATGTTGGTGCCCCCCTTTTGATTTTTTTTTAAATCTACCACATTGGCTAGTGAAATAAAACCAGACTATAGCGGATTTAAAACAAGAAAATTATTTTCATTTTTATCTTATTTACCAGTGATTAAATTTTATATGCTCATGCGCCTAAAAAAAAATCACATAATAGACTTGATAAAAGTGATTTGAATTCGTATATTTATATTTATTTTAATATTATAAATTTTGGGACAGATATTCTTTTAAATAATTTAAAAAATATCTAAGCAATTCTCTGTTGCTTCATTAACCTAACGAATTTAAATGTTTTTTAATTCACTGTATCAACACTGAGGTACACCATTTGCTTGTCACCTGTGTTCGTTATGATGATTTTATTTGATCGTTGATTTACAGTATATGTATTAAATTTTGCCTTCATGTGTTCTCGCAACAGCTCCAGTTATTTTGTTATTAGTTGTGTGGATATACTTAGTTAGAATCTCTCCATTATGTCACGCCATGAAGGTAAGTTTTAATTTTATAAAACTATTTATAGATGATTTTTTTCATTTATTATCGCTTATCTGTTAACATTGTTTTCATTTATTGACACTCTACTTGTTTCCGGCCAAATTTAGCCTTTCTTATACTTATCCTGTTTACTTGAAGCTTTTAATCTAAGTGTTTTTTGGATTGAAGAAAACTTTGTTGAATATATGATTAAGTTGGAATTGGAAAATTGGAAGTCTTTTAATCTTTTAGTTAATATTATGTGTTAGATCCATTACTGATAATGACTTTTTAAATTGACCAATTATTTTGAGATTAATGTTTTCAGACCAAATACTTTTTGCAACTCTAGTTACTAACCTCTTTATTATTAGTACGATTTGTGTCTAGTATTTGTTTACTTTATCTAGGATAATTTATAGCTTTGGTATTTTATCATGCATGTTATTTCCACCATGCTACTAATTGTTTTATTATTGTTATGATGAGCTATTCAGTCATAAATTGAAAAACATCTCTATAAATCACACAGATGAATAGTTTTATGTCTCGCCACAATGTATCGAGTTTAAAAATTTATAATTATTTTGTGATTCGTGGGTTATTATGTCCCTTGGTGTATGTTATCAAAATTTCTTAGATCTCAGGTTAGTCCAATGCTCTTTTATAAATAAGCTAAGAGGTTATCTTGACCGCTGATTTACTGAATGAATTTGAGATCTCTTCGATGTCTACGAATAGAAGCAGTACTGCAGATTTTGTTGATTTTCAATATTTTCCAAGATTTCTTTATTTCAGTTTTAGTTCTGTAATGGACATATTTGTATTGCCTTTTATAATTACAAGCCAGTATTTTATATCAATGTCTTTTATAATATCAATGAATTATACTTTTTCTTATCCTAGTGCCTTTGTGTGGTAATATTTATAATTCTGAATTTATTCCTCTTCCTTATTTTTTCATAAACCATTCTATATGATTTATGTGACTTTATTCAGCGATATATCTGAATTATGCAGGCTTAAATTAACTCTTTATTAGACTATTTTGAACAGAATACTTTTACATTTATAATTTTATTTGTTACTTTTTCTTTTTTTGCAGAAATGCTTAAAAAGGACTAGTTATCAGTGGTTTAAATGCTGTAAGTTTTTATAACCTTAAAAGTGAATAGAATTTAATGACAATCTGCATTTTATTCATAACTTCTAAATAAACCAACCAATTTCTAAGATTAAACAACTATTTGATTAAGTAAACTGCAGAAAATAAGAAATGTGTTTAAAGTCCCTTTTTTAGATCCATATTCCATACTTATAAAGCCATTTCATAAAAAATAAATAATGTTGTAATTTTTACTTCCAATAACGTATTTCTACTTTAAAATTTCCATTTTTTTTTACCATTACGGTGGAAATTCGTGCAAAAATCAGGCTCCTGCACTGAACATGTGAGACAGGAGAAACGTAAAGCTATTTTAATAAAAAACTCAAAGGGCTAAATTTGTGGCTGACATTTTTTTGTTTTTCTTATAAAACAGGGACAAAATGTTTTTTTGAGATATGGAATCAATAGCTGAACTTGGTGTTTCAGAAAATGTCGGTTTTCCCATATTTTATCCATATATGATATTTTTTTTATTATTTTATTTTTTTTATATATTATATTTTTTCCAAGCTTAATAATTGAATATTTTTAAAATTATTCCAAAGTCCAATAGACAGTTTGATACTAACCTACGTTTGTTAGAATTCTATTTCATTTTTCTACCTTCATTAAAAAAAGAGATATAAAATAAAATTGCGCGGCCTTAAAACTATTGGTAACTGTTGAGAAACTATTTATATTTATTAATCTCTATTATTATTATTTATCTCCACAATATACTTCCGAAAACTAAATTCTCTCACTTTTGAAAAACTGTCACAAGATCTTGACGATATACAGTGGAATCCCATTTATTCCTCAAAATCCATTCACACTATGGTAAAAACCCTTACCACTCATCTTCACTCCGTACTTAACCAACATGCTCCTCTTATCACAAAAACCATCCGATATCCTCCCGCTTTTTGGCTGACTCCTGCTTTGAGATAGTGTATATAAGAGGAAGGGGTGCTGCAAGGTGACGGTTTAAACAAACTCAACTTCCTAAGATATCCTCTTTCAAAAGGCTTCGAAACAGCACTCAATCCATACCATGCCAAATCCTGTTACTACCATCATTCCTTATTTAACTCCCCTGATACCAAGGCCACATGGGCTATTCTTAGAAAACTGACCATTGGTAATACTCCTCAGTCTCAGTCCATTTCCGTTTCTGCTGATAACCTCAACACTCACTTTTTCTCCTATCCTTTCTCAACCTCATCTCCTGCATCCACTCCTGCTCCTATGTATTCCTCTTTTAGGATCACTTCCCCCCCCCCCACATTACCCTGATGGTCACATTAACTCCATTCAGAAGTTACTTACCAACGATTATGGTCCCGATAAAATTCCAGTCAGAGTGATTAAAGCCGCACTTCCATTCATTCTTCCGATTCTTTATAATTTTTCCAATAATACTGTTTACTCTTATATGTTTATATTAATCATTTTTCTGATGTTATTTTGTATTTTTTAATTTTTAGTCCCTATGGTGACCCACATATTTGGGTCGAAATGTCAGAAAATTTTTCAGAAAATGTACTTAAAAAAGAAATTTTTGGCTGCACGTCCTCACAAGTTTTCATCCTTATAATTTCAACAGTCAACTATATACCCATCTATAAAATAACATGTGTTTAGCACATTTAAAATTTCAGATTTTTTTCCAAAACTTGGACTGATTGGTCCCTAATTTTTGTATTATTACAAAATTTTCATATTCCAATCACGTAAAAAAAGTTTCATTATAATTGAAGTGGCACATATTTTATCCTCCCCATGAAAGTATTGTTGATTTTTACCAACAAAGAGTGGTTTTTGTCTTCCACATATTTTGAATACTGTTCCATATACGTCTCTCTTGTCAATGATTGTAGTTTAATTGGTTAACTTAATTGTTATTAAGTTGGTTCCAAAAGTTATGATTTAATTTTTAATAGAGATAAATAAACTTTTTAATTGCTTAATCTGATGTCTAAATTGTTTATTTACAAACTTCTTGATAGTTTGAATCAGTTGGTTAATATATTTTATTCTTTCTACCATTATCAATTTTGAATTCTTAGGTGTAAGCTGTGATTCTTGTTTGAAAGGCAATTTTCGAGGAAAACGTTACAAGTGCTTAATATGCTATGATTATGACTTATGCTCAACATGCTATGAAGCAGGTGCGACTAGTACCAGACATACAACTGAGCATCCTATGCAGTGTATCTTAACCAGAGCAGACTTTGGTAAGATGTTTCATTGGTATTGAACTTGTTAATGCAGTAAAACTAGTATTTATGTTTTTGTGAAAGTTTTAATGTATGATGCTTAAAAATTAATCTAATTTTTTTTTATTATGCTTTTGATTAGTTATAAAAATTATTGTTTTATGTTTTAATTCAGTGTGTTTTGCAGTTTGTAATGCTTATTTTTATTGTTTGTTTTTCTATTTTTTGGAACCATTAATATATTTTTTTTTTATTATTAATGATTAATTTATCTTTTGTTGGGATAGATCCTAATCAAGTTTCATTTACATGACCTCAGTAATAAAATATATTAAGTCTTCACTGTTTCTTAAATGATGGCTGTACCAGTACTATTTGCATTCATCTCAGATTATTACACAATTTTCCAAGAACTACTTTCGATAAGTTTAGTCTTCAGTGTGTGGTAGTTTGCCAAAGTGCAAATGTTTTTTTCATTGCTCTAAAACTGTTGAGTTTTTTTGTCAAGTAAAGAGTATTTGTGGTGAATTTTATTGTACCCTTTTCTTCAAAAGAAATCTGCCACCAAAACACACTGAATTCTTGTTGAAACTTACGGTGAAAATGCTCTGTCTTAAACAAAATGTAAAGACTGGTTTTGGCACATAATGGTTTTAATCTTAACGATAAAGAACGAGATAAAGAGCACTGACGGAGTTTAAAGACAAAGAATTTGAGATATTACTTAATAAAGACTCATGTCAGATGCCAACTGAAGCTGAAAAATCATTATTAGTAGATGACACAACAGTTTCGAAACGTTTGAAACCATAAGGAATGATCCATAAGCAAGAACATCTAAAGAAATTAAACATTTTTTTATGTATGAACTGAGCCTTCACCAGCAAAAAAGTAAATTTTTTGCACCATATTTTGGTTAGCAATGAAAAATGGATACAGTACGATAACCCTAAACTTAAAAAATTGTGGAGTAAGCCCTACCGTTCGCTAAGCTTCTCCTCGGCATTTGGTGGGGCCAACACGGTGTAGTGTATTATGACCTGCTTAAACTGAACGAAACTATTGCGAGAGATTGCTATTGACTACAATTAATGTGTTTGAGTCGACCTCTAAAAGAAAATCGGCTGCTATTCGAACATAGACACAACAAGATTACATGATGTTTGGCCATATTATGCAAAGCCAGTAATAACCTACCTGGAAATGCTTAAATAGGAAGTCCTGTCCCACCCGCTGTGTTTACCAGATATAGCTCTTTCCAATTATCACTTATTTCGAAAAAAGTGATAATTAAAGCACAGAATAAACTTATACTAATTTCCAAGTTTAATAATTTGTACCAGGTCACTCTCAAAACCAAGGTTTATCCTGCAGGAAAAGAAGAATGGGAAGACAATATCTCTTCCACTGACATCCCCTCCAAAGTCACTAATATTTTAAGTTTAGGACCTAACTTTTCCACACCCAACACTTCTGTCAAAATTATTCCACAACTTATCACTGATCTCGAATATATTTACGCAGACGATTTTTTCACCACTTCAAAAGAAAATAAGGAGTTGTCACGCGTTTCCATCTGTAATATTATTTCCAATTATCTCTTACACCCACCGCTCTCCTCTTCTTCTTTTTCTCCTGAATTTTTCAAAGACCTCTCTTTTACCCGATCCTTCTTAAAATCCCATGATAATATAATCATAACCAGAGCTGATAAAGGCAACAAAACTGTAATTATGGACCGTACAGAATACACTGACAAAATGACTTTACTCCTATCAGACCGTTCCACTTACTCTCCTACATCCCGTGATCCTACCTCATCATTAAAAACCAAATTTAACCTACACCTAAAAAATCTTCTAAATTCTAAACTCATAAACTATCCTACTTACAGAAACCTTATCTCCTACAATTCAGTTGCTCCCCGTTTTTATGGACTTCCTAAAATCCACAAACCCGGCACCCCACTCCGTCCGATCACTTCCAACATTAATTCTCCTTCTGTTAAACTTAGCAAATTCTTACTACCTTCCTTACAAATCTTCAGCCACAACAACCCTTATGATATACAAAACTCATTCCATCTCCGTGAACAGCTACTCTCCTTTACCATTCCAGACAATTTCATTCTTTGCTCCTTCGATGTTAAAAGTTTATTTACGAACATACCCATAGACAAGGCACTTACTATAATAGACGACAATTGGACTATCATTGAACCTCACACCTCACTTAACCGCTCCTCATATCTCGAATCCCTTCATCTATGCTGTAAATCAGGCTACCTCACTTTCCAAGGACAATTTTTTAACCAAATCTCCGGACTAGCAATGGGTAACCCCTCGCTCCCGACATCTCGAACATCGTTCTCAATGATCTTCTAGACTCCATTATCCCTCTTTACCCTGACGATATCATCTTTATTCGGAAATACGTAGACGACCTCCTCCTAATCATCAATCCAAATAAAATTCCTGATATTCTATCACATTTTAACTCTTACCACCCCCGCCTCAATTTTACAGTACAACGCGAACTCAATAATTCTCTCCCTTTTCTCGACCTTCTAATCATTAAAAATCCCAATAACACCATATCCACAGACTGGTACACTAAACCAACTTACACTGGCAGACTCCTAAATTTCCATTCTAAACATCCCTACCACCAAAAAATTAACGTTGCGAAAAATCTCATCCACCGTAGTCTCTCCCTCTCTGATCCCCAATTTCACGTTACCAATACCAAACGCATAAAACAGATCCTGTCAAACAATAATTTTCCTCTCCATGTCATTAACAAACTTATAACAGACCACAATAATCGCTCTTCCTTAATCTCAACTTCCACTAATTCTCCACAACCCATTTCAGCCCCTATATACAGATCTCTACCTTATATTCCTAACCTTTCAGACAACATCAACAAAGTTTTACGATCTACTAACCCTAACTTACGACTTGCATTCAAATCTCACAACACTCTCAAAACTATACACATCCCTAAAAGATCCGGTTCCTCTCTCACACCGCTCAATCGTTTACCGTATTCCATGTTCTACCCCCAATTGTTTTTCATCCTATATTGGTGAAACCAAAAATCTCCTAAAAGACCGCATAACCCAACATAAATATTCTGTATCCTCTCGTAATTTTACCGCTTCCAAATTATCCGAACATTCTCTCTCCCTCAATCATTCATTTGATTTCGACGAAACATCCATCCTTGCCACAGTTCTCAACCATGACAAACGACTCATTTCTGAAACCCTCCACATCCAGCTTCAACCAAAGACAGTGAATCTTAAATCTGGCAAACACAACTTTTCTTTAGCCTATTCCCAAATTCTGAATTTATTAAAACATCCATAGTTATATTCCTTTCCTTTTTGCTGACAACTCCCTTATATATATATATATATATATATATATATATATATATATATATATATATATATATATATATATATATATATGCGTGTATGTATATGTATATGTGTATATATATATATATATTTATGTATATATGATATATTTTTATTTCAATTTTTCTTCCTTATTACTCAATAGTTATTTTTCTTTTGAATTTTTCTTTCACTTTCTATTAACTTTCGTTCAATATTCCATAATTTTTCTAAATAATATATCTCTCGTACCTATTTAGGCTTCTAGCGTTTAGTTCAAACTTCGTCTGATAACCGTTAGAGATGACGCCACCTCACATCTCTTCTCTCTCCCCCTCCCTTGTAACGACTTTATTCTCCCCTTGACACTTAAGGAGAAAGGTAGTACTTCTTTTATTTCTTTCTTATTTCAGCTTTCTCAATTTCTTCCCTCCTTCCTTTCATTCCTTTTCTCTGTTGTTAACTCTTTATTATATTATACATTGTCTGTACATCTTGATAGACTTTACAATATCTCAATTTTCTATCTAACTACTCCATTCTCAATGTTTTTAATTTTACTATTTATTTTATTTTCATTTCTTATATAACTTTATATTTCTTTTTTATGTTTTTACATTTTATTCTAAGATTCCCAATGTAACACTTTTGTCACCCCTTTTTGATTATGCCTACTTCATCATTCCACACTATGTAACAGTTTTTATTATTTATCTCTTAGTTCTTAGTCATTATTCTAACAATTTCATTTTACTTTATATCTATCTATTTTATTTTTCTAATAACTTTTTTTTTTTTTTCTCATTTTTTATTATCTTTTTTACCATCATTACTTATGTTTCTCATACCTTGTTATCTGGTTATTTTCTTAGCCCTGATGAAGGCCTGAACTTCAGGTCGAAACGTCGGCATATGTAAAAATAAATATTATAATTTATTTTTTGCCTTCCTTTTTTGACTGAGCACCCCAACTATTCTTCTCTTCATTATCCACGACAGTCAACCAATTACCAATTATGAATATATCACTTATTTCATTTGATGGCAGGTGGCCTGGCTGAGCATCACTTCCATTCCTATGAAAATACTCAAAAATTGGTAGATTCTTGAATTGCCTTAAAGGATGAGTCATTTTTTCGACATGGAATTCATATGCTGCCAGAAAGATGGGAGAAAGTAGTGACTGGTGATGGGCAATACTTTGAGTGACTTGTTTTTTACCATTTAATTTAAATAAAGCCTCAATTTTCACAAAACAAAAACAGCAAGTACTTATTCAAGGTCCTAATAGATAAACTTACCTTAATTAAATAATTACTGATCAATATTGATTAAGGTATTCTAGGCCAGTGTCTCTTAAAGTGGGTGACATTGCACTTTAGCATGATGTTTACCTGTGGGAATATGTCTAGAATTCTGTTCGGTCAAGAATTCACAGTAAATATTGTAAAAGTCTGGAAAGTCCTCATTACTTCTAAACTTTAATATATTTCTTACATTTCCATAACGGGTGGAATAGTCATTTATATTTTAGGTTGAGTAGTTACTTGGTGGTTGCGGCCACATTGGGTAACACAAATAAAAAAAAAAATTTAGTTCGTACCAATGTTTTGACGTATATGTTTGAGGCTTTTATCATGCTAGAGAGTGACTAGAAGATCGTTGAGTTGCGGTGGCTGGATATGGAAGAGGTCGATTTTGAGGTCTGGTTGATGATATGTGGGTTGGAGGTTTTCATCACGTCTTTGGCCCAGTGTATGTAGATTCATAATGGTGGAGAAATAGTTGACTATATTAGGGGATGTTAATTGCGGATCTTAAAGTTAACCCTTAACTATATTATCTATAGTGAGCAATTTCTTAACCATTAATTATATTTTACTCTAATTTTAGCCATTTACATTTTAATTTTTTTAAGGACAATTAAATTTAATTTGCATCGATATTTAAATTGATTATTTCAAATTAATTGACATCAAAACTCAAATCCATTTTATTACACTCCACCTGTGATTCGAGCTCTTCCTCCTGGAATTTCAGAATGAATACTAGTAAATTTTGTGCTATCCTTGTTAGGGAATCGTCTTATTTTGAAATGTTCCAGAAAAGGAAATCCAAGATTTATTGAGCAATCATTTGACTGGTAATTTATTCCTCCACAAGTTCCTGATTTCAGTATGCTCTGGGAAGCCAGAGTCAACTCTGTAAAAAGATTGGTGAAAAGCCTAATAGGAAGCCAGCTCTACTCTTTTGAGGAACTAGTTATAACCCTCACCAAAATCGAAGCCTTGTTGAATTCATTTCATTGACCTTCAACTCGCCAATCAGGTAATAGAATTTCTTTCCACTTTAGTTAAATTCAACTGATTGTGAATCATGGATTCAAAAGTGTCCCAGAAATGTCAACATATGGACATTTCGCTGTAGAATATGGCATTGGGAATTATTGGTGACTGCAGTATATGCAAATATAAGTTCTACTAGTGTTAATTAATTAGTGGAGCATGTAGTGAGCGTAGTGTGTTGTCTTCATTGCTTCTTTATTAATAGAAGGGTATCGTTTGTCTTTACTGTTTCTTCCTTAAGCGCTTATTAAAACTGGTACCAAATATTGGAAAATATATCAGCTTACTATTATTTTAATTATAAGTTTCTCATGTTCATTCCAGACATTCCCAAATTCTGTTTCAAGATTCTTTGTTTCTGCTAACCTTATTTCAAAAACTTCAGCATCTTTCTCAAAATTCACTTTACTCATTTGTCTACAGCAGACATTTAAATAAAAGAAAGAAAGAAAGAAATATTTTAGCAATAAGGTTGCCATTTAATAAGAAAAGAACATCTGTTGTGGGGCCTCCTTAACCTTAGCTTATCCCTTAGTCACCCCATGGTGTTCTCTACACAGAAACAAGTAGGATGAAATTTATTTATTTATGCATTTTTTTTTAACAGTTGCATTGACTTGTGGATCCTTCCAAATTTCTAAATATTGTTTTATCCTCATTCTCCCTAATGAACAACTTCATTTGGAACATATATGTTTCAAAAAGTAAGCATTATCTTAGTTATTAGTATGCTATGATGAAACAAAAATTGTCAGGATTTACAATCAAGAATTTTTATTAGGTTAGCCGATGTTTCGGCTTTCGGCACCAAACACATGGGTCATCCTCAGGGCTATTGTTTAGGAGTCGAGACAAGAACTATGTCGGCCAGCTCGAAACCTTGGCTAACCTAATACAAATTTTTGACTGTAAATCCAGACAATTTTTGTTTCATCCTAATAATTGATCAGTCGACTAATTACCCATCTCATTAATATATTATTGTGATATTATACATAATAAAAATATTGTGCTATAATATAATAAAAATAATCTGTGACTGACTTCTTTCATATTCAGCTTTACCCTAAATTTTGGTTTACTTAGGTGATACAATAAATTAAAAAAAATTCAGTTATTAATGCAATTGTCATTTTAATTATCAAATTTAATCACTTATCTTTCTTACACTTCAGATGATAAAATTTATTTATCATAAATTCTACAGTTATTTGTAGATTACAAAATTAGCAAAGATTTCCAAGGTGCATTCATTTATTATTGCATGTGTGCAAAAATGTCGCTATTAATTTGTAAAAAAAATTATAATTTTTTTTAAATCTTTGTAAAAAGTTAATAATTTTAATTAGGGAAGTCGGTTGACACCTTGCTTTGGATGCTGTAGGTACACATGAAGAGTATTGCAGAAATTTTAAATAATTAATAATTACAATATCAAACAATATAAAATAAATAATTAAATCAATCTAAGAACATTAATATTGTTTTTTTAAACTATAAATCTCTGCTTTTATATGTTTCTATTTTATTTACTTATATTGATTTTCATTTTATTTATAAAAAATTATAACAATAAATAGAAAATTAAATTATAACTGGGTTGTTGTTATTTTTTTTTTTAAATATTTTCAGTATGCCAATTTTACAGACATTAATTGCTTGTGGGAGCACAAGAGAGTGGAGGAGGTCACCAAACCACATTTTGCCAAGAACCATGGTTTGCCTGGTGCAACATCTGGATAGGTCCTTACCCACTCCTTCTTGGGCTAATTCAGCAGAATCCTCCCCACTGACTTAGGATAGGGATCTGGATTTTGGACTCTTCTGTGTCACCACGAACACGGGGACCTGTATTTTGCCCCCGAAGCTAATCCTCCATAGCCCAAACTTACAGGCTATTGAATATCCTAAAAAACCGCAATGTGATTCCCAATTAAGATATCCCGCAATGATCCTCACCAGTCTTACACCCAGTCAGTAAGAGTTACCTCAAGTAAGCTGGCAGACCTCACATATACATAGTTGACAGATTAATTGCCTAAGGAATCCCTATCAAACCTTAAGAAAAAAAAAAGAAACGCTCAATACCTTTAAGTTTATTAGCAAGTGCATTTTTGTGCATTCCTTATCACATTTGGCCACCCTTACCTCATTATTGTATTTTTTTTGTTAAACAAATTCTAAAATTTTGTTTGTTTCTTCAAAATGTAGCATAATAAAATTCTCTTAAGGGGTTACTAGCCAAAAAGGTTTTTGCTGTTTTCTGTTGAAATTTATACTTTATCCATTTATTTATCTTTCTATCAAATCCTGCCGGGCTTTACAAAAATTTAGACCTGTGTTTAATTTTTTACATTTAAATATATTTTATTTTCCTATATTTTTTCTGCATTTTCTTTTTACTCTTTATTACCTCATTACCTTATTATCAAGTTGTTTCTGACAATCCTCACTACTATTTTACCTTTTCCAATTTATTACCTTCCTTCCCACCTTACTTTTTCTCCCCTCTACGCCCCTTTCTGGTATTGCTGCCAAAACCCTGTATGGCAGATATGAACTACTACCTCCTCTTTCCAAGGTATTACTTCGGGATGTGTTTATGCCACTGCTGCGAATAAATAACTCTATTTATAATTTCCAGTTACAGTCACTTCACTTCGTACTTCATAGTATTTTACATGACCTCGTTTGACACCGTTTTGTAACCTTTAGAAAAAATAATTTTTATGTGGTATCTGACCGGCTGAAAGCAGGAAACCTGCTGCATGAAGTTTAGGCTCCACATAGGGAAGTTTAATTGCATTACTTACTAGCACTCTGTATCCAGCCTTCCTCCTTTATCCATCCAGGTGCCGTTCCTGGCTCTTGGCTGGAACCACATTTAACTCCTCATGGGGCACTTCCCCAACAAGAGAGTCTCGCATTTCTGCTTGAATATTTAATCAAGATCTTCTGTTCTTAACCACAGTGACCCAGAACTTGTCGCCGCACGGCAACCTCTTTTTAGCTTCATCTCCTCATAGTAACTACCCTTCAACCAATAAGTTCAGATTGGTCTAAGGTTTGTAAATGCATGTACCAGGATAGGCCTGATTAAATTTAGGAACTTTCTGACAATTGTTAGAAGACACTTAGACTAGTTGATTTAATCTTTGCCAGTGTTACCCTATGTGGTATGTTTCAGGTATTCTGAATTCCTTCATTATCATTTCATCGCAGGATTTTTTCTTTGATGTATACTGTTTTGGTATTCACTATACCTATGATGTCCTCTTGGAGTGCAGCTCTTCTCTTGTTGACTCTTTACTCTACCTGCTGTAGTCTCTCTGAAAAATTATCAAGGCTAGCATCCATCATGATTAAACATACTCTAGCCATTTGGCACTGGAGAGAAATACTGCTGTCACCTGTCAACTGCCAACCTGTGATCACGTTTACCACATTAAAATCATTTTTGCTCTTATTGGTTTGCAGTCTGCAAACTTGATAATCTTTTCCAATGATAATCTTTTGTCTGATCATCATTTCCATGTGTAAAGAGCACTCCCTGCTGCCTGCACAGTTTTGGAAAAACTTATTTTCAGCCATTGTCTGTCTTTCTGTCTGTTTATTGGTGCCATGACTAACTTGCATCTTATTACATTATTCTTGTTTTTTTGTTTTTTGGACCAAGACTTTTCTTTCTCTCCATGCCCTTGGCACATGATGTTCAATTGAACATAAAAAAACCTGTTTTCTACAGATGTTTTTAGAGTTTTCCTGCACATCATTCGATAGAAACTTGCTCAACTTTGTCTTGTTTTATGAGAACTTGAAACTATAGGTCTCTTAGGAAATTCCAGATACTCATTTGAAAGATAATTTGATTGCCTTCAAAGCTAGATATAAATATATGTATATTAATCTGACCAATACTACCAAAAATATATTTATCAATTTTACTTTCACTTACCTATATATGTAATATATGGTAAGCGGAAGTATTGCGATCTTGAAAATTTTCAAATCGTGTTTTTAACGGAAATATATGTTTTGAGGTCCCCTGAGTCCAAATAACCAAGTCCTGCAAAATGGTCTGTGAGTGTGTGTATGTAACAACAGTCTAGCTCAAAATGAAAAGTCGTACGAAACTGATATTACGTATTTGTGATTTACAGGGTTTAAATGCTCAATGTCAACGTTTCTTCCTTTAAAGTACCTTTAATTTGGTTTATCTTGAATAATTAACTATCTCTCATTGTTACAAGTTACGAAAAAATGCTAAATATAACTTTTGAAAGAATTGGATAATTGAGAAAAAAATAAAAATGCTTATCTAGGTCGAAAATAAATCTCCTGAAATAATAGTCAAAAGGTATACATATAATACCTTATTCTGCCATAAATACTGTTATAAAAGTTGAACTTTGTTTACATCCTTAGGTATTATTTATATAATCCTTACCTCTATCAGGTTATTTTCTTTACATGTCAGGATAATAATCCCAATTAGTTTGTATTTTTCTTTCGCTCAGTTAACACGGAGTGGGGTGATAAAGAAAACCGAATAGCTGTGATCGCCTTACACAAAGTTGGAAAATGCAGGTCAGAGATTTTTAATACTTCGAAACATTTGGGTACCAACCGTATGTCCGTGTACCACACTATAAATAGATATAATGTTACCCTATCTGTATATGACAGACCTCGACTGGGCCGTCTCTGCACTGTGAGAATGGCAAACGCAGTGAGAGTAGTGGCTGCTTGAATCAGAAGAAATACCATTCAATAACAATAAATCATGTCTCGGGAAATGGGAATCTGTCGGATCAATGTCTTGTATAATAAAAAGTGACCTAAGGATGGGTGCATTTCGAAGAATGACGGGACAAAGGCTAACCACTTCCCTAAAAGGAATTATAGTGGATAGATGCAAAGTGTTCCTTGGTCGCTACACCAATAGTCTTCATCGAAAGATTTTGTTTAGCGATAAGGAAATGTTTACAATTGAAGATAAATTTAATCGCCAAAATGATAGTGTGTACGCACACAGCTCTAAAGAAGCCCAGGAAATCATTGGAAGAGTGGAAAGAGGTCATCACCATTCCTCAGCGATGGTTTGGTGGAGATTTTGCTTTGATGGCAGCACAAAACTCCATTTTTGTGAAAAAGCAGTTAAAACAGCCGCTAAAAACTATTAGGACAATATTTTGGAACCTGTTGTCAAGCCTCTAAATGATACTCTGTTTGCTGGAATTCATTGGGTTTTCCAGCAGGATTCCGCTCCAGCTCACAAGGCCAGGTCAACTCAGCAGTGCCTGTAAAAGAACATTCCAGAGTTCAACTCTGCCTTGGATTGTCCCTCAGGAAGCCCTGATGTCCATCCACTAATCGGCTTTGGTCCGAACTGGAGAGGATGGCATGCCAGAGTACACCTTGACTTGGAAAGCCTCAAACAATCTCTGGTCCAAACAGTTGAGCGCTTTCCTCAAGAAGTGCTACATGCTGCTATTGATGACTGGCCACCGAAATTAAATTTCTGTGTCAAGACAAAAGGGAGACATTTTGAGTAATTTCTTTTTTGTTTTATTCTCTATAGATATAAATTTTATTTTCTAATAAAGTTTTTGAAAAAATTAATTTTTATGTTAAAATCTATATATTTCCTTGTAACAATATTTATGACAGGACTAGGTATATCATTGGAAAGCAGAGAATTTTAGAAAAAATAATATCAAATAAATAAAGTTGTAGAAAGTAACGGAGAGTGACGAAAAATTATATATAAAAAAAAAAACTTAAACTTGCCTGAGATTCACATTTTATGATTTTCAGCGAGTCATGAAAGTGGAATATGACTCATAATTGAATTAATGTATTTAAAAAAAATTCTATTTCAATTTGATAATTTGCAATTGCTCTGACAAAACAAGTTTTTGGGAAAAGTGCACATTGCACGTGCACAGTGCTACGAAATAGTTCAAGTGTGATTCACATGTATTCCTAATTCTATATTTTGCCGGGGTAACTGAGGAAAAGCACTTTAAAAATATAATTAATATCAAGGAAGAATATAAATCACAAAGTATTTTGAAGAACAGTTTTTGAAGGTTCCACTTAATTGCAGAAATAAATATAAACAGGCTATTGTATTAACCATTGATACAGCTGTTAAGCTGAAATTAAAAATGATCAAGCTTAATAAATACGCTGGAATTGATTTCCTTACTACTCATAATTTACCTTTAGGGTACTCGTGGCCTACGTGTAAAACATCTTTGGTTTGAGTTAATGCTCTGTGAAGAGCAGTTCATTCCAGTCCAGGGATTGTTTTTTAAGAGACAATTATACCCTTACCTAAGGTGACCAGACGTCCCTCTTTTGGCAGGATAGTCCCGATTTCTAACAATTTGTCCCGCATCCGGCAGCGTTTTCTAAAAGTCCCAATTTTTGGAAAGAATGCATGACAAGCTAGGGAATGGAAGAGAATATACTATTTTAGACAGCCATGTAGCTATTTCCCCAGGATATGAGTTTTATATTATATTATTTTTGTTGATTTTATAATGTTGAACTTTAATAACAAATAATTGTTAAGTAAATGATTATCTAGAATAGCTTAGCTAAATTCGCATTGTTGATCAATTGATAAGCCTAGTCCACACTAGTAGACATATTTAATGTTGCTAAAGTCTCCCGTTCGGAATTGAAGACATTAGCAACGTTAGACATATCTCGCAATATTTTGACTGTGTGGTTGTCACTCACCATCTAGAGGTGAGACATGTCTCAGTCTGCCTCCAGCGAACGAGTAGTTGATTCGACTGTTTACTAATTTTTTTTATTTTTATTTACTGAATATTACAACATTCTGTTACTTGGACATTGGTTGTAGTGAGGTAAGATCACATTCACACTATATGTACTAAAATAAACAGAAGCAAAATAACAAACAAATAATAATCAAAAAGTATATATACAATAAATAAAATGAAATAACTTCAAAATAAGGAAATTACAAAAAACAAAACAAAAAAAAAACAACACATACATACCTCTATACACAGTTATTTTCCAAGGTTTTATAATTATTTTGGTCTAACGACAAACTTTCAAAACTGATTAAAGATTACCATGTCCTCTCCCAGTCTTAATTTATTTAATAATACATTACCGAACCTAGGTCCTTCTATGAGCACTTTGTGCATCCACCAACATTCATATTTTTGCGTTCTTTCACTTGTAACTAGCACCAATCAGGCACTCATTCCACACAAAACTATGTTCTTCATGGTAAGCATTGAAGATGAGACTGAGAAATTTACATTATAGTGCGGACGCTAGAGGAGACAAAGAACGGTGTCTCTTGACAGTCTGTAGACTGTATCTCGAGACTATCTCTAGACGGTCTATAGACAAATCGCGCAACAATGTCTACTAGTGTGTACTAGGCTTTAGAATTCTACCACAATTGTGTGGACTTAATGGTAATAAACAGCATGAAAATGACCTTTTTAATGATTTATCTTTATTAAAAAAAATATATTGATAAGGATAAGGTTCTTGTAATCTTGGGCATTGCAGCAAATTAATGTCATTTACTACTTCAATTACCAAAATGGAGATCTTTTAATCCCTGGCCCGGAAAAAAAAGACCCGTATAGCCTAATATAGATAGGAGAGAACAAAAAAAAAAAATAAATAAAAATAAAAAAAGTTTATATTAATTGAGTTGTGGTTTGTTACAGAGTAAGTTGAGATTCATCCCTAATTGAGTAAAAAGATGTAAAAATATTTGGGTTGATTCCTAATTTTTCCATATTAATAATATTTTTACTCAATTTGAGAAAATTTAAAACTAAACTTAATTAATATAGACTTAAAGCTCATTGAATAAGGAAGTTTTTACAAGAGTGTGGTATGTTCAGTCCTGTTGGCTGGTTATAAAAAAAATCGCATAGAATACTTGATTTTATTATAACCCTAACTCAGTACTTTAAAACCTGTAGTTCAACTACTTTAAAGTCCCCTTTAAATTGTTTTTAAAAAGATAAGATTTACTTGCATTTAATGGAAATTTAATCTAGTTTACTATGAAGTAATTGGTTCTGACCTAAATAAAACATTTTTTTAGTTATTGCTCTTTATTCAACATAAAACGTGGTTGGCTTAAAAATTACAAAATTTAGGTTTCCTGGTTTTCTGTATGTAATTAGACCATGGTTTATGCTAAATTTTTATAAGTTTTAAATAAGTTTTTTTAAAGCCGTAAAATGCCAAAATTTTACTGTACATAAACTTGGAAATTCTTGATTGATTATTAGTATTATTATTTTTTAAATATAGCTATTACATAACTACCATAAAAAAGAAACTTATTTTTCTTAATAGGGAGCTTTTATTATTGTAAGATTCATAAACATAACTTTAAGTCTCTCCAATACTAAATAATATTAAATAACTAACTTGTCAACATTTCACGAATTCAGGCGTCATCAGGACTGAAAGAGTTAAAGGAGATCACATTAATGCAGTCCTCCAACACATCTCACACCAATAGCTCAACCAAGACTGACCAAATAATGATTAAAATCGCTATAAGACTGTTCAGCTTATACTGTTTAATCCTGATGATGTATGAATTGGTGAAACATTAGCGAATAAGATATTTACTGGTATTTAAGAGGCATTTGAACTTTTAGAATCTTTCAGTAAAACCTAATAATTTATCTCTTTTTTATTTTATTTTTAACTCATTAATTAATTATGTTTATATTTTTTTAAGATTTGTATTATGGTGGTGAGGCATTAAGTAGTGAGCAGCCACAGTCTTTTACTTGTCCATATTGTGGAAAGTTGGGATTCACTGAAAATTCTTTACAAGAGCATGTTACTTCAGAACATGCGGAAGTTAATTTTGAAGTTGTAAGATTTATTTACCACCTGTTATAGTTACTAGTTAAATTGTTTTGGTTTATTTTTAGCCCTACATACTTATCTATAAGCTAATCATATTTATTTTATAGGTATGCCCTGTCTGTGCATCAATGCCCGTTGGTGATCCTAATTTAGTCACTGATGATTTTGCTGGACATTTAACTCTTGAACATCGTAATCCTACAAGGGATTTAATATCTTTTTTGATATCCTTTTTAAAAATTACATTTAAAATATAATAATCGAAAACGCTCTTTTTAAACACAATACTATTAATAAATATGCATGTTAATCACCATATTCCTATTGTTTTCATTGAACTGATCAGGATCAAACTGGTTTTTGGATTGTTGGAGGCTTAGCCAGATAATAAATATGAGGTTTTATAGTGGTTCAGAGTGTTTATTGTTCTTAAAATATTAAACATGAAATTGTAATAATGACATATTATATAGAATTGAAAATAAAACAATTTATCTTCTAAAAACTCTTATCTAGTGAAATGGAGTGATTGATTGTCCATTTAGAATTAAACAATTCATTTGCTATTGAAACATACTTTTTATTTTGAATACTTTAGTGGTATGATTTAATCATAAATTCTCATATAATATATTAAAAATTATGCGACTAAATATATTCTCTCATTTAAAAAAAAAAAATAAGACTTATTAACATTAAGACCACACTGGCAAGTAATGGGTCTTAGTTTTATCTATGGTTTACTATGTAGATCTGTGATACCTTAATGAATAAATTAGAAAATAAGGAATAAAATTATATGATTTTATTTGCAAAATAACTCTTTTTAGCTTTTAGTTATATAACTACCAAGAATAATAAAATGGTATTGCTTTTATTGATATTTGATAAAAATAATTTCAATTGGTACCTTATTATTAATACGATGAGCCATCCTCAAGGCATGGAGTAAGAAGAGTGCCACCACCTGCTTCTCGTGGTATTGCTACTCGAGCAAGGCGTTCTAATATTAATTTTAGGTAAGTATTTCTTCATATGTTCATTTTTATAGTTATATTTGAATTTTATTAGTTAAAAGTTGTTACTTGCTGTATTGGAAAAAAAAAAAAATTATAAAAACTTGACATATTACATGTAACATTATATATAATGTAGGATGCTATTGTTCATCCTAAAAGAAGTGGCTTTATTTAAAAAAAACATGTATTAATTAATTTTTGCTTAGTGGTTTCCTTTTATTACTTGGAATTTAGTAGTGTAACTTCAAAGTGTCTCTTGAATTTTTTAAATCTAGCTCTTTTATTAGGCCTTTTGTTATTGAAACACTCGATTTTTTTTGTTCAGAAGATCTCAAAACCTATTTCAATAATTCATAAATTTCATGATTTTTCAACATGTTCTTTGTCAGACTTGATTCAAAGCATTATGGTAGACAACTAATGGAAATAATGAAACATTTTTAAAATTTTCAATTTCTTTTATCTTTTAAAGTTTTTGAAATTTTCCATTTCTTTTATGTTTTAAGTTAGTTTTTAAAGAAAAAAAAATGGGTTCAAATCAAAAATATGATTCATATCTCAAATGATAACTTCAGATGTCTCATTTTCAAAAATAAATTTGTTTACATGTAATATACTTTTTTTCACTGGATATCTTTGAAAATAAGTTAAAAAAAAACAAAAAACAAATAGTTAACCAGTCTGTCAGGGATCTTTACAGTTATATATAGAAGGTCAATGATAATCAATTTAGAGTGAGTTTTTAAGCTCAGAATAATAGATTCAATTTAGTGACAAATTTCTAAATAAATAAATAAATATATTATATATATATTATATATATATATATATATATATATATATATATATATAAAGGACCTTGGATAAGTTCTTGCTATTTCCTAACAGATGGCAGCACCAGTACTATGTGTGTTTCATTCCTGACAGTAACCTATTTTCCAAAAACTACTGTCAGTAAGCCTAGACTTCAGCCTATGTTAGCTTATGCACAGTGTAAATTTTTTTTTTTGTACTAAAAATGTTGATTTTTTGTTGAGTAAGAGTATTTCTGGAAATTTTATTGTGCTATTTCATTCAAAAGAAATCTGCAGCTGAAGCATATATGTTGTTATGACTTATGGTAAGCATGCTTTGTTGGAAAGGATATAGAGACTTGTTTCAACACTTCCAAAATAATGATTTTAATCTTGGAGATAAAGCAGGGTGGCGACCGACCAGGAAAACCTGAAAAAGTCAGGGAATTTTCAAAACCTGGAAAAGTTGTTAAAGTCAGGGAATTTTTTTAATTCGGTAATATTGTTTTTAAATTGGAATTAATATAATGACCTTAAGAGACCTGGTAAATTTCGTTGTCATAATGTATAATTGTTATAGAAGGCCGGACCATATTCATATTTATATCGTTATATAACCTATATCTATCCACTTGTCATTGTCAATTGGTCAATTGGAATTAAACAAGGGTAAGGAATAAAATGTAAGCAAAATAGAGTTAAAACAGTGCTTTTTTAAAAATAAAAATAAAACAATACTGTTTAATATCTGTAAGTATACATCTATTCGTTGGTTAACTGAAGGAGAACGTTGGCAGCTTCACATAATTCATGCTTAGGTAGAGTCTTAATGTGCGAATGAGCAAAATGTGGTTGGACCGCTCGGACTAAAACGCATTTTGGTCCTTAATTGTGTGATGATTGTTATGTATATCAACAGAATATATAAAAACTGTATACTATGTTTATACATCCTAGTTCTGTTATAAAATTAGTAAATTAGCCGAAAATAAAGCATTGAAAAGATAAAAAGCTCTTAATTTGTGAACGATAGATACTACAAGGGAAATACGACTTCGATTCTCTGAGCTTTAAAAGCCGTTTAATCTTCTTACATATTAACGTGTCTGTATGAGGTACATACGAAATTTAATGCTCTTTCAAATTGATTATATTGAATTTCTTCCGTTGATGCATAGATTATGAGTTTTGGAGAAAAACCGACAAAAATAGATTTTTCTTGTGAAAAATGCACTCAATATTCTCTTACTGCTCACCCGTTAGCCCTACATCAAAAAGCTATGCATAAAAGTTTTTCTTCTTTAACGTTGTACTAATAATTTCGATAAAATGCACAGTTTCGGAGTAATGTCCAAAAAAACTAAAAGAAGTTCAGAAATTTTGATATTTTTGCATATATCTTAATACGAAATGGAACATTTCGTTCGAGAACGTCAAATTCAGATCAGTATCCCAAAAAAAAAAAAAAAACCAAAGAGAATCCTACTATTTGAATTTTTTTTGTCAACCAACTACTATCGGACTGCCCTAATGTGATGACTTTGACGTCATCGGTCAAGGTGTATTCTTTTAGAAACATATTCTTTACATCATATCAAAATTTCAGCTGTCAGTTTTTCCGTTAAATTGACCGTCAAATTTCGCCTCTTTAATTTAAATTCTCGTATAGAAAGCAAGTTTTCAACTGACTAAACGAAGTTGTGTGTTCAGATGAGGTTTATCCAGAATTTAAAATGGTTACTAGCTATAGATCCTTCCTTTAAATAAAATTGTCGGTAGCTCCTTGTCTAATAGCGGAATATTGAGAAGAACCGATTTTGTCGTGAGTAGATAGGTAGTCATTGTTTTTTGGATAAAACTGATTCAGCATGTCCTCGATTAGATTCGTCATTTTTTCTAATTGTAAGATTTATGTTGAATTCTTGAGCCAAGATATTATTAGACTCTTCAGTCTCCAGTCGGCAACATGTATAGAATTTTTTTTATATCTAGAACTTTTTGATCTTCGTTATTCTTATTAAACTACTAAACAGAAATATGAATTTAACCCTAAGAGTGGGAATGCAATTGGCCCTATAAATGTGATTCTTACTTACAGAACGAATGGAATTAAGTATTTCCTCGATAAGTGAGATATAAACACGAAGGTTTTTAGGAGTTCAAATGTCGCTATATACGATCATTTCTTCTAAAAACTAAAAAATCGAGTCAGTAAATCCAATCATTAAATCCATTCAAAATCACATTCTAAAAGCCATCTGAATCATGGAACATGGCAATTTCGTCATTAAAGCCGATACATCGTTATAACCGTTACATACGATATTGTGATTCGAAGACATTTTAATGTAAGCTGCAGCCTTGATTATTATAAGTCCTTCAATATTGCTATAAACTATAAAACCACATCCCATATTCCAACTTAGTAAAAATCTTATTTTAATAAATAGTTTTTTACGCTCTCCCATTAATTGATCAAGAGATGAATAAATTGAAACTACAAATCATTATTGATTTCACACATTAATTATTAGTACTAAAAATACAATTGAAAAATCATGACTTCGGTCGAGACGGCAAAAGTCTCAGGAAGTAATATGTCCAGTGCAGGACGTATCATTTCTATGTATGATGCCAATGGGGGATCGTTTATGGGAGTTTTTTTTTATATCCAGTTTTGAACTCTGCAGCAACCAGAAATTTAGTTTAGAGATATCCAATTGTTGATTAGTTGTATTGTTTAAAACTTCGATTTTACAGATAGTTCAGGAACGGTTGAGTGATTTTTAACTGTATGTTTAATATTGGCGAACGATAGATACCTTTATATCATTTAAATTATATTTTTATTTAAAACATGTGATAACGGTTGTAGCAATTCATTGGCTGGCAAGCACCTGTTCGTCCTGGTGAAGATATCAAGCCGCTAGAATACAAAATGGCGTCCATGTGAACATAGAAGAGATCTTACATATGTTGCACGCGTATATATATATAGAAAGATCTTATAGATATATAAAGTTACCAAAACTTTCAATTTATATTATTTACAGTCTTAAGACTTGAAATTAAAGTCAATTACCCCATACTCGTAATTTCAAGTGGAAAAATTGAATTTACGATTAAAAAAGTTTACTTTTATCAGTTTTTCGCTTATATCAGTAAAACTATGCGTTATATCTATAATAGTGTAATATGTGAATTTTTTTTTTTTTTTAAATCTATCTATTGAATAATAATACAATCAGCCACTGCTGGAGGGCTATAAGCATTAGGGCTAAAAGTTCTCATTCATACAATATATACAAATAATAAAGAAATATAAATATAAGAAGTAAATAAATAATACTGATGAAGAAGGTAAATAAAAATAAACAAATAAAATAAAAACTTCCAAACACAATCATAACTATATACAATATATGCATTCGCCCAAGAATCTCCGAGCCAGGCTTTTTCCCCCACACGTGGAAGGCAAAGCAAGACTCCGGAAGATCCCAGTGCCACTTTTCCAGCCGCATCACTAATATTAGAAGCCAGTGGAGACTGAAAGAGGGCACTAGAGCCACAGACGCTCAGGACATGAGTGGAGAAGCTGGCCATTGCCAGGACTCCAAAGGCATATTTACAAAAGATCTCGAGGCCATTGCCGTTTCAACCTTCGAGGGGGATGGTATGGATTTGCGCTAGAGGATTGGGATGATGAACGAGGTTCTGGTGAAAGTTGGAGAATCTGGATGGGATGATGTCATGGACATATGGGATGTTAAGGTCATGGTGTAGAGTCTTGTTCGTGACATAATATGGAGCATTGACTATTGTTCGAAGGACTTTGGACTGGAAGGATTGGATGCGTTTGATATTCGATGATTTAGTTGTCCCCCACAGTTCAAGTCCGTAGGTCCAGATAGGTTTCAGTATGGTCTTGTAGATTAATAATTTGTTTTCTGTTGAGAGATGAGATGTTCTGTTTAGTAGTCTATATAGCTGACCAAATCGTCGGTTAAGCTCTTGTCTTTTAAGTCTCGTATGTGGGTTCCAAGTCAGTCTTTTGTCCAGAAGGAAGCCAAGGTATCGGACTGTGTCTGAGTAGGGAAGAGGAATTGAATTAAAAAGGATTGGTGGACAGGATCTGTGTCGAAGAGTGAAAGTTACATGTTTGCATTTTGATTCATTAAATTTGATGCGCCAGTTGTTGCACCACTGCTCAATGAAGGAGAGGTGTCTTTGCAGGTTCCGGGACGCTATTAGAGGATCCGAGTGGGAGGATAGGATGGCAGTATCATCAGCAAATGTTGCTAGGAAGGTATCAGGACTTGAAGGGATGTCAGTGGTGAAAAGGATGTAGAGAATTGGGCCCAAGACACTGCCTTGTGGAACACCAGCATCAATTGGATAATGTTTGGAGAGTTCAGTGCCGCAGCGGACTTGAAAGGAGCTATTTGAAAGATAGGATTTGAGGACTAGGTACAAGGGTTGAGGTAAATGGGTTTTGAGCTTGAAAAGCAAGCCATCGTGCCACACCCGGTCCAAAGCTTGAGCTACGTCCAGAAAGGCACCAGTGCAATATTGCTTGTTTTCAAGTGCAGAGGATATGTGGGCTACAACGCGAAGGCCTTGTTGGACAGTGGAGTGTCTTTAGCGGAATCCAAACTGATGGGAAGGGATATTGTGGGATTCAAGTATGGGTAGGATGCGTTTGAGAAGAATTTTCTCAAAGATTTTGGAAAGGATCAAAAGTAAGCTTATCGGTCTATAGGATGATGTATAATTAACAGGTTTACCTGGTTTAGGAAAGAGGATAATTATGGAGTGTTTCCACACCAGAGGAAAGTGGGTTGTGCGGAGGATACAGTTGAATAGGTATGTAAGGAATATAATTGCTTTTTTGAGAAGTTGTCTGAGGATCTGGGAAGTAAGGAGATTGTGTCCTGGAGATTTGCGAGGTTTTAGGTTCTTTAAAAGGAATTTGATCTCAGAGGGGTTAACGGCTGTAGGAGGTAAGGAGAGAGGAATCGGTGAAGAGAGGAATTCTTTGACTTCAGCAGTATGGGAGGGATGGAGTTCAGGATGAGGAGTGAATGTGTACGATAGATGTTTAGCAAACTCAATATGTGAAATTAAAGCTGACAAAATTTGCAGTAGAAATGGTTATATTAGTTTATTCACTATATTCTATAGTTTCTGTGATATTCGCCCTTCTAATTCACTAATTTTGAAAAAAAATAATTTTTGCGTCGCATTTTTATCATTATTTGACTCGCCAACTCTTAATCTTTTCATTTTACAAAAAAAGCATGAGTAAGAAAATTGTTTAATATTAAATTATCTTTAAGAATATATATTATTTTACGATCTTATCTTCAACCATTCAAAGGCTAAAGCAATTATAATTTAATGATTATACTTCTAAACTATACAGAAAAACTTTTTCTTATCAGGCCTGTTGATATGATCAATTTATAAGGACAAAGCGTATAACCTTTTTTGCCAGGGTCTCCCGGACTATTATAAGAGCATGTACAAACCTGAAACGTCTCAGTTTTGGTTTATTGCTTTCAACAATGAACCATTGTGATCGGCCAAATAATTCCAAAACTTAACCCTCTCTCAAAATTTGAGGTTTCACGTTTCATGATACGTAGAATTCGAAAAATGAATAAAAAAATTTTTGTCCGTCCGCCATCCGCGCATTTTCTCCGAAACTACTTGACCAATTTTTTTCAAATTTAGATATAAAATCAGACGTCACCTGAGGATGATCCTCCTTCATTGACATTACTATCCGCCTTTTACTTTCAAAATGGCGGCTGAATAACCTGCATTGGCGATATGGATGTAATTCAATGTTGGATACTAAACGAATGTACGAATTTCAATGAAACTTCGCTAAAGTCATTTTATCGACGCTCTTTATATTTATCTACATAACATATTTCAACGAAAAGAAGCTGGGAAAAAAGTTACGATGGATGGTAAAATTAAATTCCGAATAACTCAAAAAGTTTACTCTTTTTTGTCGAAAGGTATTTATATTTTCCAAAAAATGAAAGAAGTTTCATCGAATGGTTTTTTAAAAGTTTACGGAATTTCCAAAAAAAAAAAAAGTCGTTTAAATCAGACTATTAGGAGCAAAGATATGGTCTCTAGTTTTTTTTTATGTTATACTGTAAATATTATATCCTTTGTTTTGGTTTTTAATTTTTGAATGTGTTACTGAAGTAATGCTATTTTTTTTTTTCAGCATATTACTAATGATTAAAAAAAAAGTTTAGTCCAATAATTGGAATCACCTTTTATTTAGTTTTCTTTGTAACTAGGAAGGTAATGTAACTTTAGATGTGTAATTGTTTGGAAATAATAAACTATTGTGAAATAATTTGCAGCGTTTTTTTATTCGGGTCTACCCCTTCGACATTGGGATTATAGGAAGCTTTTCCTCGGTGGAAGGCGGAAACTCCCCCGGCACCAGGACACGAAATCATAATTATTTCATCATGTAAACTTGAGTTTATAAGGTTGCTGAGAAACGTGTGTTTTACACAGCTTTAGTCCCCTCAGGTCCAGTCAATGAATGTCCGAAAAGAGGGTAATAGAAAGAAGTGACGAAGACTAAAATTTATTTTTCTTCAAAATTCGCCATAGTTGAAGATAGATATCTGTCTAACTAAGCGACGTAGCGAAAAAATGTATAGAATCAATTGAAAATTTTATCAGCTTTAATTTTGTATAGAACGTTTTATATTGTTGATGCGATGGACAGTTTTCCTGATATTAACGAAATCCCAAAAAAAGTGACCTAGGGGCCTCCTCTCCTCCCCACCTGGCTTACCACCTAGGAGTGGAGGACTTTTAGTATTTTTATTTAAGTGAAAAATTGTGTCCCTGCCATTTCCTTCTGTAATCATTCATTGATTGAACAACTCGGCCATCGTATGGATAATTATTGTTCTGTTTGTTTCAATAAGAAAACTAAATTGCCTTACATTAAAATAAGAATAGCTCGTAGTTTAGTTTATTTCATAATAGATAAAAGTGTCAAGTATCAACTTCTACATTCTCCTACTTTATGAAAATAAAGTGCTTAAAGTATTAGTAAATAGGCGATAAAAATAAATTACTTAAGATCAGTTTTCTAAAATAAAAATTAAAAAAATCCTAACAATGTTTAAAAAATGCTTCCTCTTGAAATTATATTTGTTTTTTAAAAGACTGAACAGACTTTTGTTTATTCTAATCTGTCAATTTTCAATCATGTATGATAAATTAAATAGTTATAAATTATATATAGTTATAGTTATAAATTAATTAGTTATAAACTACATTGACATATTGGTCAGGGAAAACTTTCATTAAACAGGGAATAGTCGGGGAATTTTATTCTGACAATTTGGTAGCCACCCTGTAAAGAATGCTCTAGTGCACTGAAAATGTTTGAAGACAAAGAATTGGAGAAATTACTTAATGAAGACCCATGCCAGACACTAGTTGATTGTTTTAAAATGTTTAAAGGCATTAGGAATGATCTAGATGCAAGGAATAGGGTACCGTATGAGTTAAAGTCGAGATGCGTTGAACAATGTTTTTTTCACATGTGAACTGCTGTTTCACCGGGAGAAGAGGAACAGTTGTTTGCATTTATTGTGACTGGGAATGAAATACGAATACAGTACAATAATCCTAATCTTAAAAAACTGGGGCAAGCCAAGCTTCTCTGCATTTAGTGGGATCTGCATGGTGTGATTTTTTATGAACTGGTCAAACTGAAGAAAAATATCATGGGAGATCGCTTTTGACTGCAATTGGTGTGTTTTAGCCAAGCCATAAAGAAAAAGCAGCTGTCATACAAGCAAAGACACCACAAGGTAAATTTATTAAATGACAACGCTCGTCCACATTTTACAAAGCCTGAAAATGCTTAAATGGGAAGTCCTGCCCCATCCGCTGTATTTATCAGATATAGCCCCTTCCAATTATCACTTATTTTGTTCGATAGGACATGACTTTGCTGAGCAGCACTTCCATTCTTATGGAGATACCAAGAAGTGGTTAAATTCTTGGATAGCCTTAAAAGACAAATCATTTTTCCAATGTGAAATTAATGTGCTGCCAGAAAATGGGAGATAGTAGTGGCTAGTTATGGGCAATACTTTAAGTGACATGTTTTTACCACCTACTTTAAATAAAGCATTAATTGTCATACAAAAAAGCAATAACTTATTCAAATTCCTAATATATATATATATATATATATATATATATATATATATATATACATACAAATAAACAAAAATATAACTACCTTGATGGTCTAGAATTTTTAGAACTGGAAAAGTTAAAGACTTCTCTGTACTGCTCAATGATAATGCACACAACTCTGTCTTGAAATACTTCATCACATCAATTCTGCATTAATCAAATAAACTTTTATTCTGAAGCATGTATTTATGCATTATCCCAAGTTGTAGTTAACCAAATTTGGATTCATACATACTAGTCAGCAGTCAGAATGCATGTTTCCTTTTGCACTTGTAAATTTACTGCAGTCTGTCTCTCAGTGTTTACATCTTACAACTATCTCTTGTTTTTTTCAATTATTACTATAAAAAACAATTTAATTTTCTTTCAACTTAAAACTAATGAAAATATGAACTAAATAAATTCAATCTTTCAATTCTTTACAATACACGCACACACATATATATATGTATTTTTATGTATAATAATTTTATTAATATGTAATATTAGTTAATATTATATTATAATATCAGTATAGTTAACATCATTATTTTAATATAATATTAATTAATATAATTATTAACTGTTATAATATTATCAATTTAATGTAATATTAAATCTGTACTATTAGGTAGAGATGGGCAAAAAATACTCAGTAAAAAGTACAAATTACAGAGTATTTTACTCAAATACTTTCGCAGTCTGAGTACTGAGTAATTAATATCGAAATATGAATTATATCGAAGAAATTAAAAAAGTTACAAAACCACTATGCTTGTTAATGGAATCTTAAATCCAACCATTTTTCTTATAAAAAGTCTCCACCAATATTAGAGAATGGGCTTTTTTTTTTTTTCGACAAGAATGGACTGTGGCCTCAAGAAGGCCTATTGTGCGTCGTCCTAGGCTCAATTAAAGCAGGCCAGATGACTTTGCAAACCTGTTGATACTAATAGGATCATTAGTTCGCAGTGCTTAGGGTCAGTGATACGATCACATCCAAAGTGCAAGTATCTCAGTCTAACAAAATTATCACATCTACATGTAATATGATAGGCTGTTTCATCCTCCAGACCACATAGCCTGCAGGTGGAGTTCTCACACCCAAATTAAAGAGGTGCTTATTTAGTTGACAGTGACCAGTGTACAGTCCTGTCACACACCTGATTGTGCTCTTGTCATTTAGAAGAAGTGATTTATTTCTCTTGTGACAGGGCCCTACTAGGAACAACTTAGAATGAATCTGGTTCCTAGTCAGTTCCCAATGAAGCCTAAATTTGTTACCCATGATTGCATTAATATGCCATTTGGCAAAGCCCAGGCTTATCCCACAGATGGGCTCTGATGTAACCGGCACTTGTGAAGAGCCTTTCCTATCAAGACAATCGGCCATTCCATCCTTCTAATCATATTTAGCACCCTGAGTACTTTCTGTACTTGACTGACATATGATTAACTCTACGTGTGTATTCTCACTACTTACCCAGGAAAGGCCGAGTATTGAAAGTACTCTGTACTTTTTCTTATAAAAGTAATCGAGTACTGCCCATCTTTACTATTATGAATTATTTTTCTCCTATTAATATTTTATTTTTAAGCTATAATTAGTTCAATTTCATTTGGGTAATTATATAAGTTTAATATTAAAATCAAATCTTTATCAGAAGTATAGTCCTTCAAATTTCAGCTCATCTGGCACTTTAGCTTCAATAAGCCCATCATCTAGAGACAATGTTGATCCAATAGCAGAACTGCTATCTCAATTATCAGGCGTTAGAAGAAACCAGGGATCCACCCCTTCACAGCTTCAGCACTTACAAATGCAGTTGCAGCTTGAGCGTCAGCAAGTTAGAGTTCGTATCTTTTGCATTTTATATATTGTGGTTAAAGTTCTATTTTTTTTTTTTTTTCATCACTCTTTTGAAGATTATTTATCATTTGTTTACTCATTTTTTTATTTCACTATTTTTTGGATAGTTAAACATATGTTTATCTTCTATTTAGATTTAACTTTAAATACTATTTTTTATCTAGTTTTTTATTTACAATTTTGATAAGTTAAGGAAATTGATAAATGAACATAGGTTTAATAATAAATATATAGTCAAACTTGAATAAGTGGATTAGCTCTATAACTGGTACAGAATTAGTGGTCCCATTATTTTTGCCTCAAATAAACTTTTAAGTGATATGTTCTCTTTGCAAGCAGAATAATTTTTGTTGGATATCGTTTCTGTAAGTAAAACAGTTTATTTAACTATATAAGCGGAATATATTTTTTTTTACTAATTCTTTAATCTAAACTATTAAATATTTTGTTAATTTATCTCTTCTCTGTCAATTTTTTCTCTCCCTCTCTGCATAGAGCTAAGGAGCCGAGGATCAAATTTTGTTTTGGCAGTTAAAATAATAGAATACTTCTTATCATAAGAGAGTTTTACTGGAGAAAAAAAATAAAGATACATGTATACATACATGAAACATAATAAAACCAGGAAATTTTACAACTTCCTGAAATTAATAGGTTCAGTAAATGTGATATGAAATCAAAGAAGTATTTGATAAAGATTAAGGAAGGAAGAATTCTTATATTTAAGGAGGATGCGCAAGCTAGGTGGAAAGAACATTTCCATACTTTATTAAATGTAGGTGTAGAAGCGCCCACAATAGAATTCCCATACTTACCTGAAGATGGAGCAGAAATGGAAGAAATTCTCCCAGACAGGGTGAGGTCAAAAGTATCATGGAATAGCTAAAAAATAATAAATCGCTTGGCTCGGATATAATACCAGCTGAACTCTTAAAAGTGGATGGACCTGATCTGGCCAAGGAGGTTCACGAACTGCTGATGCAAAGCTGGTGAGAGGAGAGGGTCCCTAAGGATTGGATCCAGGGCCTGATTGTGCCAATATTTAAAGGTAAAGGAGACCAAACAAATTGCAGCAGCTACCATGATGTATCCTTATTCAGCATAGCTTATAAGGTATTCTCAATTGTGCTGCATAACATAATACTGCTGTATGTAGGAAAATGAATCTGTGAATATCAGGGAGGTTTTCAATGCAATAGATCAAATTTTCTCGCTAAGATTGACATGTGAGAAAATGAAAGAATTTAATCAGACAAGCTGAATAATGTTTATCAATTTTAAGGCCACATATGATACTGTCATACAGGGCAAACTATAGTAGTTAATTACTACATTGATTGATGAGAGAAGACCAAGCAATTAAATTCCTAATAGTAAATAAAATACTCTCTCGTAATAAAATACTTGGTTTTCGTTACTCAGAGTAGTTTTTTCTGTAAACCATTACTTAGTTTTCTCTTCATTGATTTCCAGCGCAATTCTGCTTGCTTCACTTTCAAGTTTTTTAATGGCATCCTTATTAGAGATGAAAGTTCTGACAATATTCGCATCATCTGCATAAGCAAGAAGCTGTATGTTTTTATTAAATATTGTCCCACCTCTATCTAACTCAGACGTGGAGCTGTTTATGACGACATGGAAAGCTATGTTATAGAGGAGGTGGCCAGTGGATCTCCCTGCCTAAATCCAATCCAAACATAGAAAGTGTCAGAGATATTTCCACCATTCTTTACTTAGCATTTCATATTGAACATCGTACACTTTGCCAATCTAATTAATTTGGAAGGAATCCCCATCTCAGCCATTCCCTCTTATAGCCTGGTGTGCCAGAGCCCCCTACCGTGCACTCTCCCACATCAATTGCATATTATTTTGTTCCTTGTAACTATTTATTAAAAAAAACAAAAAAAAAAAAAACAATGTTCCCACAAAAAAAAAGTATCACAAACATGGGGGATTGACGGCTTTGACTTGAGTTAGTTTTTAGGTCACTGAGGTTCAGCAGTTGGTTTAATTTCATCATAATGGCCTTTTATTAAAGTTGGATAGTCAGAAATTAATAAAACATCAAAATATTTAAAAAATAATTGGCCTTGGCAATAAAAAATACCAGTAAAGTCAGTTTTTTCAAGTTGTTCAACTAATGTTGAAAATCAAGCTTCGTATGTAATTAAATGGCCAACAATAACGAAAAACACCCTGAAACAATACATCAAGAGAATACATTTCTGTTTCTAAATCGCTGATTAATTTTCAAAATATTTTAAACAGTTCTTTAGAAAATGCTCTTAATTGGCGGGATGGCAGCACTGGCTTAGCTTACAATTTCTCCCTTCAGAATTCAGTATTCCCTACATCTTGGAAAAAAGCCATTGTCCTTCCTTTGAATAAAAATTCTAATCCGACCTCACCCGAAGATTTCCGCCCAATCTCAATTCTTTCCAACCTCTCAAACCCCCTAGAAAGATTGGTGCAATTCCAAGTCTCCAACTTCCTTGAAAAGTCCAACCAACTTGATCCTCTCCAATCTGGTTTCCGTCCCAATTACTCCACACAATCCGCCTTAATTAAAATCACCAGCGACATTCAAACCGCAATAGATGATAAAAAGTTAACTATCCTTATCCTTCTCGACTTCTCCAAATCCTTCGATTCCATTAACCATTCCATCCTTTTCAACAAACTGAAATTATTATCATTCTCCAATAGTTCCTACTCTTGGTTTCAATCTTTCCTTTCACAACGTAGCCAAGCAGTCTCCATACAGAATCAACCACTATCTGCCTTCCTTTCTTTATTCTCTGCAGTTGCCCAGGGTTCAAGCATATCTCCTCTCCTTTTCAGCTCCTACATTAACGACCTACATAAATCAATTCTCCATTGTTCCCAACACCTTTATGCAGACGATTCTCAGATGTACCTATCATTTTCCCCTCCTGAGTTATTGGGGGCATTTGTCAAGATCCAAAAAGACCTATATCGAATTAGTGCCTGGGCAAATGTAAATGGATTAAGGTTAAATGCTGCCAAAACTCAGGCCATTGTCATTGCTTCCAAGCCCCTTCTTAGATCCCATACCGGCTTTCCCATCCTTCACCTTAATGACCAGCCAATCTCCTTCTACTCCTCTGTTAAAAATTTAGGATTTTTCATTGATCAAAACCTCTTCTGGAATCACCACATTTCCCATATCTCTCGACGGACAATTTTCACCCTCAAACTATTCCATCACTTCCCCCACCTCCTACCTCAACATACGCCTAGACTACTAGTTTCCTCTCTCATTTTCCCCCACTTTAACTATAGCTGTATGTGTGTATGATGGCCTCTCTGTGGAGCTCCGCGATAGATTGAAAAGAAATATGAACAGCTGTGTAAGATTTGTGATCGGGGCCCCAAGATACTCCCATGTCTCACCACTACGCTGAGTTGAAGTGGCTTTTCCCATCCTTCTGAAGACAATATTTCCTAGATACGTTCCTCTGCCAAATCATCAACAACCATCATCCTTCTTACACCTACAACCTTCTCCAGTTCAAATCCTCAGTCCATTCCCTGTCCACAAGATCTTGACTTTCTAACCTTTCCATGCCTTCTCACAGATCTGCCTCTTTTCAAAACTCCTTTATCGCTCGCTCTGTCAATTTCTGGAATTCCCTCCCTTTCAAAATTCGACATTCCCCATCCATATCCACATTCAAAACCCTCTTATTCCAATTCCTATCCCAAAAACAGTCTGATAGTTGCTAACCATTCGACAACATACATTTATTTTATGCCATTAATTGTCAAATATCAATGCTTAATGTTAATGTATTTATATATTATTCAGGCACTCTGTATGTTCAGATTCAGCTTTCTGTTTTCTCAACAGAAACACAAAGCTGATTATAATAAAGCTTTAATATTTTTTTTTTTAATTCTTTATTGCTTTCTTAAAAGTGTATACTGGTATATCAGTGCAAATAGCTTTAAATGTCTTGTCATAGTGTTATTGTTTTGTATATAGAGTGTTTACATTATATTTTCTTTACAATATTTCTTTTTTCTTATATGATTCTTACAGTATATATATATATATATATATATATATATATAGCATTTCCAAGTCAATTTCAACCTTTTCCAAGTCAAATTCAACCTTTTCCAAATCAAATTAAACTTTTTCCAAGTCAAATTCAACCTTTTCCATTTCAAATTAAACCTTTCCATTTCAAATTCAACCTTTTTTTATTTATTTAATTATCTTTAATTTTTCGATGCGTGGGTCTGTTATCGTATGAGTAGTTTTTTAAAATAACCTCCTTTTTAAGATTACGTGACTGCGTTTCGAATTATTTAAGTTTTTTTGACTTATTCGATATAAGGGTGTATTTTTATGTTTCCCGATCAGTAAATTTTTAAAATGACATCTATTTTATGTTTACGCCACTGTGTTTTGATTTATTTAAGTTTTTAGAATTTATCCAATATAAAGGTCTACTTTTTTGTTTCCGGAGCCGTAGATTTTGAAAACGACCTCCATTTTAAGATTAGGCCACCGCGTTTCGACTTATTTGAGTTTTTCGGATATTTTTCATATGAGGGTGTATTTTTATGTATCCGGAGCTGTAGATTTTGAAAATGACCTCCATTTTAAGATTAGGCCACCGCGTTTCGACTTATTTGAGTTTTTCGGATATTTTTCATATGAGGGTGTATTTTTATGTATCCGGAGCTGTAGATTTTGAAAATGACCTCCATTTTAAGATTAGGCCACCGCGTTTCGACTTATTTGAGTTTTTCGGATATTTTTCATATGAGGGTGTATTTTTATTTCCGGAGCTGTAGATTTTGAAAATGACCTCCATTTTATGATTACGCCACTGCGTTTTGACTTATTTAAGTTTTTCGAATTTATCCAATATTAAGGTCTACTTTTATGTTTCTTGAGCCGTAGATTTTGAAAATGACATCCATTTAATGATGACGCCATTGCATTTTGACTTATTTAAGTTTTTCGAATTTATCCAATTTAAAGGTCTACTTTTATGTTTTCGGAACCGTAGATTCTGAAAATGACCTCTATTTTATGATTACGCAACTGCGTTTCAACTTATTTAAATTTTTAGAATTTAACAAGTATAAAGGTCTAATTTTATGTTTCTGGAGCAGTAGATTTCCCCCATTTTGTAAATGACCCAATTTAAAGTTTATGCCACTGTTTTGGATTATAAAAGTTTTTTTTTTACTTTTTCGGTATAAGGATCTACTTATATGTTATCCGAGACGTATTGAAATTTTCTAATCTTTAATATTTAAATTTATCTAATATTTAAGCTCCATTTTATGATTAAGCCGCTGCATCTTGATTAATTAGGCTTCATTTTGGATTTTTTCAATACAAAGTTTCATCAATATGTTTTCGAGTATGAATAAATAAATAAATATTATGAAGCTAAAGTAAAATTAACCACAGAATACAAACTAAAAAGCCGAAAAGCAACTGGTAATAAATTTAACCTTCCGTATTCAGATTTTTCAGCTAATTGTTCGAAATCTTATAATTTTGTGATAGGAGACCACAACAAAATTAAAAAAGATAACTAAAATTAAATTAAAAATGAGACAATACATATTTTATTTATTTTGATTAGATATTTTTATTTATTTATTGAAAAATAAATTAATCCTTCGTATTATGTTTTTTATTCGAAGGAAAAATCAAAAACACTTAACAAAACCGAAACACAGTGGCCTAATCTTAAAATGTAAGTCGTTTTAAAAACTAAGGCTCCGGCATCATAAAAGTAGACCTTTAAATTGGATAAATTCGAAAAAAATAAGCCGAAACGCAGTGGCGTAATCTTAAAATGGAGGTCATTTTCAAAATCTACGACTCCGGAAACATAAGAATACACTCTTTTATGATAAAAATTCGAAACACTTAAAGAAATCGAAATGCGGTGGCCTAATCTTAAAATGGAGGTCGTTTTCAAAATCTACGGCTCCGGAAACATAAGAATACATCCTCATATGAAAAAAATCCGAAAAACTCAAAAAATTGAAATGCGGTGGCCTAATCTTAAAATGGAGGTCGTTTTCAAAATCTACGGCTCCGGAAACATAAGAATACATCCTCATATGAAAAAAATCCGAAAAACTCAAATAAGTCGAAACGCGGTGGCCTAATCTTAAAATGGAGGTCATTTTCAAAATCTACAGCTCCGGAAACATAAAAATACACCCTCATATGAAAAATATCCGAAAAACTCAAATAAGTCGAAACGCGGTGGCCTAATCTTAAAATGAAGGTCGTTTTCAAAATCTACGGCTCCGGAAACATAAAAGTAGACCTTTATATTGGATAAATTCTAAAAACTTAAATAAGTCAAAACACAGTGGCGTAAACATAAAATGGATGTCATTTTCAAAATTTACTGATCGGGAAACATAAAAATACACCCACATATCGAATTTGTCAAAAAAACTTAAATGATTCGAAACGCAGTCACGTAATCTTAAAATGGAGGTTATTTTCAAAACTAGGTACAGGACAGCATAATACTAGTCCCTAAGAAATCCGAATAGGTACAATAAATCGATATCCGTAAGTGAAAATTCTACTTAGGAGAGCATAATAATAGACTTTCATATTGGAGGGGGGAGGGGATGGCCATTATTTAAAAAAAAATATAAAATTTACAAAAACTTAAAACATTAATTTGAAATGAAAACGGTTGAATTTGAATTGGAAAAGGTTTAATTTGAAATGGAAATGGTTGAATTGACTTGGAAAAAGTTTGATTTGATCTGGAAAAGGTTGAATTTGACTTGGAAAAGGTTGAATTTGACTTGGAAATAATTGAATATCACATAGAAATATCACACTGAAAAAATCTAAAATGTTAAAATAAATGGATATGCAACTGCGTAATCAAATTTTTTTTTGTATTTTTTAAAAGCTATGCCGTCGATAATATAGTAAGTGGCCTTCATTTCGAAAAAAATCGAAAATTGACAAAAATTCTAAAGTTGAATTTGAAATGAAAAGGTTGAATTTGACTTGGAAAAGGTTGAATTTGAAATGGAAAAGGTTTAATTTGACTTGGAAAAGGTTGAATTTGATTTGGAAAAGGTTGAAATTGACTTGGAAATGCTATATATAATACTTATATATATGTATGTGACCAGATGTAATCTTCTAATTTTGTTCTATTTTGTTATCCTCAAGGGACTGAGTCCCAGAATAAAGTTATTTTCTATCTATCCATCTATCTAATTTAACATTTTTTATATATTTATTAATTCTTGGAGGCTAGTTAATTTTATGTACTTTCCGGAAAATAATCATATTATTATCTTTTTATAAACTAAAATATAAACTTAATCTGAATGTCATATAATGAATAGTTACCGGTTGTTTGTCAAAAATCAGATATCAATAATAAAAAAATTAATTTAATTTAAAATTTGTTTTTTCTTTTATTTTGTTATTAGGTTGGGCCATATCATAAACAATTATACAATTTTTATAATAAACACTTTATTCTCTTGCACTAAGAAAGATGGAAAGAAATGAAGCTAAATGTTCTTCTAGGTATCCGAAAATCGTAACTGTTTTTTATTTTTTTGCATATAGCTTGAGGTCATCCATATACCAGCTGTGGCTGACTGTGGTAGCTTCGTCTTTGTTGATGAGCTTGTGGGGAAGCTAATGGGAACAGCGTCACGCATAACCACAGCAAACTTAGACAATCCCCTTGGTATATTCCTCTTGAAATTGTAATTTGGTTGACAGTGTAGTTAAGTCCGATTTTCAGTGTAGTTTTTCGTCCTGTCATTAGGTTTAAAAGGAGCTTGCTTACTTTAGGCTCAACCTTGAATATGTCTGGTACTTAAAGTAGCCAACTGTGTGGCACAAAGTCAGAAGCTTTTTTATAATCGACCCATGCCATAGATTTTGCTGTTTTTTTTATACTTGTGCAGCTACGAATGAGTTCTTTGCAACCCCTAGCCCTTTTTTTGCAACCCAACTGCTCTATCTATGGGTATCATTTTTTCAGATTCCAAGTGTTCTTATATCTTAGTTGCCAAGATAGAAGTGAGAATTTCATATGGACCATTTAGACATGTTATTGGTCTGAATTCTTCAGAATGTAGGTTTAATTCATTCTTTTTTGGAAGGATAAAAGTGATGCCATCAGAAAAACCAACAGGGGTCTCTGATTGTCATCAAGTATGTGTTAGTAATCCTTGGTCAGCAATTCATATAAACAAGGACATATTTTAATCTAGTAATTTTGGTTTCGATCAGGTCCAGTTGCCCTCCAATTTTTCTTGTTTCTGACTGGTCCTGAGACACCTTCCACTGTTATTCTCAATTCAATCATTTCAGAGGCATTATGGAAACTTTGCATTTCTTCTTATATCCAAGAGTTGATTATTATTACCATGGCACAATAGTCATAAAAAAACCCGGGTCTCCTCCACTACGGCCATCCAAGCTGCACGGTCCTGTGATACCTCCCTCCGTCTTCTAACACCTAGCTGCTTTAAATCGTTCTCCACATCCTCCAGCCATCTGATCCAGCCATCCGATTTCTTATAGAGCATCCTCTTTGGCACTCTTCCCCCGTGTCCTATCCATCTTATTCATGATTTTTTTTATCACTGCCACAATATCAGGTTCATAAAACAGTTCACGCATCTCTTCATTCCTTCTCCACATTCCTGTTCTCAGTGACTCCGCCCCATATTGTTCTCAATACTTTTCTCTCTTAGGAGAATGTTTTCTGATTTTTTGGTTAAGGTCTCACATTCATGTATGACCACGGGCCTTACTATGGTTTTGTAAATAAGGATTTTGATTCTTTTAGAGAGGAGGCTAAATTTTTAATCTCTTTGCAGTGTGAAATAGCATCTATTTCCTGCTGCTATTCTGATCTTTATTTCACACTCTTTTGTTTTCATATTTAAGCAGGCTTTCCATGTACTTGATAAACTGGTTTACAAACCTAAAGTTGTGATCTTTGAAAGTTATTTCCCTAATCACTTCCTTTTCCCTTCTTGCGCTTTTCATGTACATCGTCTTATTTTCATATAATCTAGATTTATTCGCTGCCTCTTTGAATTCCTGGAATGTTCTTGATAATGCTGCTTGAGTTCTAGAGGTAATGACATCATCAGCATATGCCAGACGTTGATACAGACGATTGTTGACGGTTCCTCCAGGATTTGTTCTGGTTAAATCACTATTAAGAATTTAATTGCTTGGTCTTCTATTATCAATTGATGTAGTAATTAAATTTCTTGGCACTCAGAACGAACCACTACATGAATAAAATACTCGATACCCTGTATTTGCCTACTTCAGTCCTCCAGCCTGTTGAGGCTTCAATTAAAATGTTAATAGTGAACTTTTTAAAATGTTACAATAGATGTATATGATGTTTACCTATTTATTTATAGTTGAGTGTTTAAATTTGCCTATTATTTTGCTTAGGCAGCCCGGCAGCAATTAGAAAGGATGCCGAGGAGACCTACTGGTTCTCAGCTTCATATAACTGCTCCTGTATCAGGTTGTGGTACTTCAATCTCTTATATTTCTTCATCTTCTTCAAATGAATCTGTGTCAAACTCTCCAAAGCTTTTGTTATCAAGGTAATTAATATTTTTGACCGTTGTTATAATTTCAGATTTATTGACTATAATTTTTTTTTTCTTTATAATTGTTTGCCTTTTTTTTGTTGTTACAATTAAGTTTTAAAAACAATGCATAAATATACAATGAGGACATAGCTTTAATTCTTAGGAACATATCTTTATAAGTAAATTTTCTATGCACTTTTGATTTGTACATTGTTGCAACAATCTCTATTCCTGCTGCTGTTATGAAAATCTTCTTTGAACCTATAGCTCGTCCACAAAAATATGCCAGTGGAAAAATGAGAACAATCCGCGCGAAGAGAAGAAAGTACATCATCCACACATTCAATTGACTTTAGGAACTGTTAAACTATAAAAGATATGGTTATTTTAATTTTTTGTAAATGTGAAAATTTGTTGGTAAGAATTAAAATGAAAACAATAATTAATAAATTTATTATTGAAAAAATGCTTAAGGTACCTAATAACATCATCTGCCTTTTGAAGTTTTCATCGTTAGTTTAAATCATTAGTTTTAAATCAATACTCTATGGGTTCACCATTGTTCTGCAATATTGTTGTGGGCAACCTATAAAACCTCTATTTTGAATGCTTTGGGATGTTAAGTGTTAGATTTCAATGCATAGAATTGTGAGAGTAGAGATGATGAAGGATTCTTCAGTACACAACAAATATTCAACATTCATCTCTTTGATTTCAAATTCAGTTTAGCTTACAGATTCTAAAAGTTGCTGGATGATAAGGCGATCCCTTTAATTTGCTGATAAAATAATCATTAGAATTGAAGTTTTGGAAATATTAGTGTGTCAGCGGTGGGTTGTTCAAAAATAAAAAAAATGAATAAACAACCAGGTCTGCTCACCTATTATAGGCTACTGGTACTTGGCTACCTGAATAATTAAAAAAAAAATTAAAATAATATAGGTTATATGAATGTGTCGAACATCAGTTTTTAAAATGAATATATGTTGTAATGTTCTCTTTCCCTCCAAAATCAAACAAGTATCTTTTTCAATACACTATTTATTTATTAATATATAAACATAAATTTTCAATTGGGTTCTGACAACTAAACACTCTTTTAAAATTATATTACTTGTAAGCTACACTAATTTACTTAATTACTAACTACACTTATATAACATTTAAAATTGTTTTATAAAATATTTTGTCCCGATCTACACTTTTTGGCTCTCTCCCTCTGTCAATATAAATGTCATTGTTGGCACTCACCCATTTACGCCTGTCACTAGTGGCCTCTATCTTTTTCAGACTGGCTAGTACTCCTTTTCCATTTTCTCAGCTTGCTGGCTCGGCACCTTCTCTCTTGGCAGCTCATCACATTCTGCCGTTACATGAGGCTTGCTTCCCCCACCATCCACACGCACTTCCTCCTCGTAGTTCGTGCTGTTACCACTTTCGCGCCAATATTAAAATGCCCATGTAATGTTGACATTACAATATATTAAAGAAAAAGTTAACAATTCATACAAACAAAATAAAAGAAATACACCCTTTGTACAATAAAATTAATAAAAGAAACAAAAAACAAACTTCTAACTAATTTACTTATTAAATTAAATTTAATTTACTAGTACAAAATTGTATGTATGTATATATATATATATATATATATATATATATATATATATATATATATGGGATACAGACGTTTTAAGATGAGTTTTTCTAGGATTTTGCCCATATATATATATATATATATATATATATATGTATAGATTAGGAATAATACGGCTTTCTGAGGAAGCAGTTTTAGGATCTGGAATGTGATTAAGTCATGGCTAGGAGCTTTGTGGGAAGGTAATCTGTGTATGATATTGGATATTTCTGAAGGATGAAATACTTTAGGTGGAAGGGTCAATTGGAGTGGGATATCAAGTTCTGCTTCAATATACTCAAAGTGGATTGGATTTAGGATATCTGAGTGTGGAATAAATGTTTTGAAAAGGTGCTGAGCAAATATTTGAGATTTTTCTTCACGAGATCTGGACCAGGTTTGAGGTTCAGTAATAAGTGGGTGGTTGAAATCTTTGAATTTTAAGAGCTTTTTATTGGTCAACCATAGTGATTTGTCAGTAGTTGTAAGATTTTCTGTTAAGTTGAGTAAATTTTGGATTTCGTATTTTCTAATTTCAGCTTTTAGTTGGTTAGTTAACTTTTTGTAATATGACTTGTCTGATAGGTATCTAGTCCTATTCCATTTTGATCTTGCTCTGCGTTTTTCCCTTAATAAGATACGAATGTGCTGAGGCAAATTAGTCTGTTGGGAGTTGTTATTTTTATTGGTTATCGGTTGGTTTATTGGTGTTATCGTTAATTTTGTCGCTTATAGAGGTAGTAAGTACCTCTATGGCTGAGTCAATGTCATGTTTCGTCTTAAGTGGAATATTTAGGTCCAATTTATCTTCCAAGTCTTTACGAAATTTGTTCCAGTTTACTCGTCCTGTAGTAAGTGAAGGAGAATAGGAGGGCTTAGGAACGAAGGTTGTGTGTAATGAAAGCAGAACTGGACTATGATCTGAGGAGAGGTCATCCAGGGATTTGATAGTGATGTAGGAAGAGAAAATTTGGGAGGTGACAAATATGTCCAAGATAAAGGAGGTTGGTCAATAGGTATGATTCATAGGAGAGAGAATGGAGTAACTATTAGAAGTTGAGACAGAAGATGGATGTTACCACGGGAGTTTGATGCTCGACAACCCCATCGTTGGTGTTTAGCATTACAGTCTCCACCAGCAATAAAGCGCAATCCGAAGGATTGGAATAAGAATTCAAACAGATTGTAGGTAAGAATATGACCAGGAGGACAGTATACAGCTGAATGGGAAGTGTTGTCGGGGTGGTCTGATCTATAAGTGATGTAGTCACGTATGTAGAAATATGAACTTTTAGAGAAGTGAGTTTCTGTAAGTAATATCAATGTGGCTGTCATAAAGAAAAATGTCAAGTTCGTCTCGGTGGTTTTGTAGTCCGTTAGCTTTCCGTAAAAGAACAGCTAGGGGCTTTGTGCTCATCGTGGGAGATTAAAGGGAATTTTGGTAAGGATTCTTTTGAGGAGGGTTATTAATGGCTTGATGGTATCTTGGAGATCTTTCAGGAAGGAGTCAAGGGCGGAGTGAATTAAGTCGATCATTTTTTGTTGGTCAGCTGGAATTCGTGAGGGATAGCTTTTATGATAAGGAGTGTCTGATGGATGATGTACCCGTCGTGATGTACGAGAGGCTGAATCATAATTAGATGGAATTTGGGAAGGAGAGTTAATGTGAGGAATAGGATGGGAATGAACTGGAATTGGATCTTCAGGTGGTAGTTTGACACGTAGAGGTATCTCATAAGGAGAGATTGACTGACATGATGATTTTGAGTGCATGTGGCAGGTCTGAGTCTTGGATTGGGAGGTCTGGGGCTTAAGTTTGGAAGCCTGGGTCTTAGGTTTGGAAGACTGGGCGTCTGACGTCGCGGTTGCTGATTCTTCACTGTGGTGACAGAATATAGTTATCTGGAGTCCTGATCGGGATGATTTGTTGATGTAGAAGGCTGTTGTGTAAATTGTGGTGCAATTTCGTTTGGTAATTCAGGACACATTGCCAAACTTTGTTGTTCGGGTGCCTGTACTTGGATAGGATTCTTCTGTTCTTGGGTTTTTAATATGTTATAAGTCCTTTGCTTATATAGCCTCTTGTAGACAATGCAGCCCCGATAACTTGCAGGGTGGTCTTCACCACAAAGGACACATTTTGCTGGTTCATTTAATGGTTTCTGACATGTGTCAAAGGTGGGAGAACTGGCACATTTGACACACCTCGCCGAGTGATGGCAGCAGGCCTTTGTGTGCCCTAAGTTTTGACATTTGGTGCATTGCACGACTATTGGTTTCTGCTTCGGTTCTTCAAATTTTATTGTTGAATAAAGTAGTCTTTTAACTTCGAAGATTTCTGAATTATTCCAGACTGGTTCTAAATCGATAGGAAATAATGGAAGTGGGTATTTGTCGGTTGGATGTAAAACAGAAGATATATGTCTTATATTGTGGCCGATATCTTTGAGATCTTTTTTTATTGCGGTAATGGGAGTGGTTGAGTGGAGACCTCTCAAAACAATCCTGTATGTTTTTTTCTCTTTTAATTGATAGCAGTGGAAGTCATAATTGTGTGATGTCTAGTGATTTATAAGTTTTTTATAGTCATCTTTGGTGTTGGTATTATGTCGTTGATACGAGAAAAACAACGCAAATTGGTCTGTCCAATTAGATTTTCTAATTAACTGTTTATAAACACTCTGTTTACTAAGTCTCAGAAAGGGGTTTAAGATAATAACCAGATGACAATGTTGCAAAGTAATTGGTAATACTACATCGAAAAACATTAGACACATATCCCGCTATTCGTTCCAATGGGCCCTAAGAACCGAGAAATGAAATATTTTATATAATTTCTAACAAAATATATGTTATTTATTTTTGCCTTTGCTTTGCCTAGATTTTTAGGTTACTATATATCAATTGTTTTGTTTTTGCGCAGAATAAGAAAAAAATATTGGCTATTGTATTAAAGGAGTTATAATTTATCATAAATTACAAAAACTAAAAGGCCCTTCCAGTAAAGTAGACCAAATAAATCTTTGTTATGAAAAATCAAGTTAGATTCACCAATCCATACAAGTAGGGTATAAATGCCGGTTCTACCCCACTTTAATCCCAGAATTTGGGGAGGAGAATTGGACTTTGGACCCTGGGCTATTCTTACCTTAACCACCTGTACACCACGTGACCAATATAATTTATTTTGATTGATATTAATCCCTAATCTTAATCCTTAATATCTAATGCTAATCCTTAATCCTAATTTGTATTTTTCATTTTTAAGTTCGAAAGGTCCGGACCTGTCTCAACTGGTCCCATTTTGTCTACGTCTCAGTAAATATAAAGTGTAACGAGAAAATATAGACATATATTGTGACATTCTACGATATCATGTCTCAACTGGTCCCATCTTGTCTACCTCAAGTAAATATAAAGTGTAACGAGAAAAATATAACGAACGCAGAACGAAAATTAAATGGAAAACAAACACCTTAAAAAATATTTTAGTCTAACATACATTAGAAATTTAACGGAAACAACGTTTAAGCAATATGACGTAAATTAAATTAAATTTACAAGTGAATCAATCGATAAAATTGATAAAATTTATTCGAAAAATAAAGATAAAATACCTACAGATAAATTAATAAAAAAAAATTATAAAATAAAATGTAAAAATTGTAACAATAAATCATATTATAGAGAGACATCACAATAATTTGAAAAAAGATTTAATCAACATAAACAAAACTACAATTCAAAAACTACAAAAACTAAATTAGCTACTGGGCTTTCTTAACATACTGTGCAAACAAAACACGAATTCAATTTTAAAAACGCTAAGGTTCTTCAAAATGAAAACAATATTAGTAAATGAATCGATAAAGGAATAGAATAAAGGAATCGATATACATAACAAACAACTTAAAAGAGTTTGTAAATAATCATACCAACTTTGATAATTTAAATGCTAATACTATTGAAAAAATAAAGGAAGAAAAGATAAATTTTTGGTGTTTCAAGAAATCGTGATAACGAACATTTTATCAATAGTTGGATTTTTTAAATTAGATTTTAATATTTGGATATTACAAAGTCAATTTATAGTCGAAATATGAAATAGAATTAATTCCAAAAGACCGTCCACAGATCACAGAAGAGCCAACACCTACCACCTCCCTTCAGTATATGCTTCTGCAGAAATTTTTATTAAAGTTCAGTCATAATTATGGTATTTTAGAAAGTGCAAGAAGTTTATCACAACTGACATCAACAAATAAATATTTAACTATAAAATTTGTCAAGATAATTACGGATCATAAGGTGTTTGGCACAGTAATACTTTCGTGATGTAATTGATTAATACTCAAAAAGAAACTTTGTATAACCCATTTAACAAAATTCAGAAGAGGAGAGGGGAAATGTATAGCACAAATATGATTTCAACAAAAGTAATGAAGATATTAATTTCAACTAACAAGGAAAGGAAACAGTCTGTGGGTTACCGATTGCAACCAAATTTTTTTGGTGATAATACATCGAAAAATATTGGATACATATCCCAGCGTTCTCCAATGGGCCCTAGGAGCTAAGAAAGAAAATATTATACATAATTTCAAACAAAATTTATGTTACTATATATCAATTGTTTTCTTTTTGTGCAGAATAAGAAAAAATTATTGGCTATTGTATTAAATGAGTTATAATGTATCACAAATTACAAAAACCAAAAGACCCTTCCAGTAAAGTAGCCCAAATAAATTTTTGTTATGAAAAATGAAGATAGTTTAATTTTTAATGTTTTTTTGAATTTCTTAAATACGAATTTTTATAGAAATCAAAAATTGCAAAATTTAATGCTTGCTTTCTAAGAGGATTTCTATTCCTGGCCGATAACTAAAGTATTCATAACTTCTCAGGATTTTCTCCAAATTCAACGTTAGTATAACTGTAGGAAAGCTGAATTACTACCCTTCCACCCCACATCGATAACATTTAGAATTCATTCCTTTTTAAATTAGAAATAAAGAAAAACTTCACAATCATTTAATTTATTTTGATTGATATTAATCCCTAATCTTAATCCTTAATCTCTAATGCTAATCCCTAATGCTAATCCCTAATCCTAATCCTTAATCCTAATTTGTATTTTTTCATTTTTAAGTTCGAAAGGTCCGGACCTGTCTCAACTGGTCCCATCTTGTCTACGTCTCAGTAAATATAAAGTGTAACGACATAAATATAGACATATATTGTGACATTCTACGATATCATGTCTCAACTGGTCCCATCTTGTCTACCTCAAGTAAATATAAAGTGTAACGAGAAAAATATAGACATATATTGTGACATTCTACGATATCATGTCTCAACTGGTCCCATCTTGTCTACCTCAAGTAAATATAAAGTGTAACGAGAAAAATATATATTATTGCAAACGAATATAAATTATAACAATGAAATATACACATATATTCTAATAATTTTACGATAATATATCATAAAATTAACAACAACGTCATCACCCATCCCCTCCCCCCTTTCTTCTCATCAACTTTATATATTGTTTTTTTTTCATAAATATCAAAACGTATTTAATAATCTAAGAATATACATCTCCAATATCACGAATATTGTAATAAATCGAAATTCGATTAATCAATCTTAAAACTAATATCATTTTCGAATTTTACAAATATAATAACCTAATAGTAGACTCTAATATCGAAAAAATAAATCTTAAAGTGTACAGTGTATAAATCTGTGGAGAGTACAGCTGCGTTAGCGACAAGTCTCTTCACGTTTGAACATGCATAGGCATGTAGGGGGACAAGGTCCACTGCGAAGGAAGCGTAGGGTCGGAAGAGAGTGGTGGGGGAAACCATCAGCCAATCAGATTCGAGGATTCTCGTCACGTGACCCTAGGTTGATATATTTGTTTTCATACCCCTCTTGGTTCGTCAAAAAACATGTTTTGACATAAGCCTCCTCACCACGTCAAGGTGGGGGTATTTCGAGGAGGTTTTTTTTTTTTTTGTTTTTACATATTTTCAAACACACATACATTGGTTTACGGGTAAATCAATACCTCGCCAGTGACCAAATCATACACATACATTTGGTTTACGGGTAAATCAATACCTCGCCAGTGACCAAATTATACATACACAAAAAATACCTCGCCACACACAAACAACACACACACACACACATACTTTTGGTTTACAGGTAAATCAATACCGTGCCAGTGACCAAAATGCAAAAACAAAAAAAAAATCTGTTGAAAATAAGAAATCAAATTAACATAGAATAAATAACAAATTGAAACATTTTTTTTTTATATTTTTATATATATATTTTTTTTTATTATCAAATTATAGAAAAACTAAACAAAAGTTATAAAAATTTGAAAATCAAATCGTAATTCGAATATACCCACTCTGCTAGTATATGCGAACGATAATATGAACACATTAATTTCAAGTCTCTATGAGTAATACATGGGACTATTTGTATACTTTGCATATTATCAATTCGAGGACATTTATATTCCTCAAGATTGATAATTTCACACGAGTGCAAAAATTGTAACAAAAATTCTTTTTTTTGCTGTCCTTTTACAAAAATATATTTATAATTTAAATCGATATTATGAAAAATCGATGATAAATTGTGATAGGGAACATCTCCTTCATCCCAACTTAGTAAATGATAATTTTTCGAAAGCCAGCGGTTCGTTTTCATGCTTTTAGCACTGGTAACAACCGGATGAGAAGGTGGTTCGAAAATCCAATTGCTGGCTGCATTATATTTTAAATCAAAATCGATAATTCTTTAACTATATAATTATTTGCATCATCTACGAAGCATTGAAGTTCCACAACCGCACCGTTTGATGACATGATGAAAACTGAGAATAAATTACAATGAATCCCTTTATTACTTATACCCTTTTTCTTATAATACTCGTTAAAGGGTTGTACTCTACAACGTTATCGTGTATGATGAGGCAGAAAGCAGTTGTTTCAGGCGGAAAAGGTTTGGAAGAATCGAATTCTAACCTCACATCGACCGGTCCGGACTTGATAGATTCCGATTGTTTAGAACAATCGATTACGATAACCGGTGCTTTTTCTTTAAAGTTTTTTAGGGAAAGGAGTGGCTCTGAAGGATATCTTCCAGGATAGTAAGAATTTTGAAATTATTATACATGTGATATAGTATCGCGAATCGATTTTTATCGAAATCCACATTCAAATCGTCATAAGGGTACGATTTAGAATTTAAATATAGTTTTACGTTACTGATATTACAATGATCGAATTGGCTAGCATCCTTTTCAATTTTATTAATTCGATCAGATGAAAACGCTAATACGATGTATCTCGGTTTCTCCATCTGATTTGAAGTTTTTACCGCCCAAACTTGTCTCTGTGTAGAGGGCAAGAGGGGGTAAACAAACAATTCCCAGCTCCGGAATGCTACTGAAACGATTTTTTCCGACTTTAGTCGGCGTAAAAGAGTCAATCGTGTAAATTCGTTCACTGATACATAAGGCAATTTCCAACATAGCTTTGTTAATTCAATTTTTGCTTTCTCTGGATCGCCTATACGTTTAGATATGTAACTGTTTTCATCAGTCCGTGATCTCATGAGAATTAATTCTTGCTTAACATTAACAATAATTTTCTGATAGTCTTCCGCGAACCCTAGTAATTGTGATAAGGGGATACATAAGTTAAAATAACCATCATCAGAGACTAAGCTATCAAGTGAATCGGATATAGGGCAGCACCAACCGATATGTTCCATAGAGGATCCACCCATGAAGGAAACCATACCCTTTAGAGTACTAGTGATACCCGAATTACGGACTCTGTCTACTTCAACACCGCATAACTCATATCTGATTTCATCGAATAAATAGCTAAAGCATTATTTGTTAATTTAGCCGATGTGGGTACCCCGCTACCATCCTCTTTTAAAAATCGTCCCTCGAAATAAAGAAAACTTTTAGATGGTAATGTGAAAATATCTTGATGCTGGACTAAGATTCTGATTTCATCACCTCGAAGTAGTTTTGTCGAAGCATATGGAAAATGGGAATGATATTCTATCGACTCGATTGAATCGGTAAATGCTACGGTCGAACCTAAATCTGTTATTTCTTCCATAGTACTTGATAACCTGCCAACCGAAGAAACTCAAAATTTTCTTTCGTTAGAGCTCCACCGAGGTTATTGAAACGAATGAGCTTTGTTTGTAATCCATCTCTTCTTTTATATACTTTTCCAAAGTCTAGCCCCATATTTTAAAATTAAAAAAGTAGCAACTGCGAAAAGTTTATATTTTTTTATTATTGAATAAATTATAATAATAAATTAGAGAGAAATAGTAAACATAAGTGTCCACAAATATAGGTTTCAGGATCTTGATATCTTTTACTAACGAAACTTATACGACAGTCTTTAAGATACTTGACCAAATCAGAAGGAGGACCTTTATTACCGGCGCTGTCGAAAAATTTCACATAATGACCATTTTTCATATAGCATACCCAATGTGTACCTTTACCCTTAGCACTATCTAGATTCAAAATGGCTCTCTCACGAAACCAAGGCTTGGATGGTAAGTTATCTCTTGCGAAAACACCACGGAAATGAGGGATCTTGTACTTTTTAGCCAAATTTATAAGATCGCTATCGCTTAAACTCATTTTTGGCATGGACCCTAACATCTGTTTTGCTTTTTCACTAAACGTTCCTCCAATTTTTTTTGGAGGGCGAATAACACGAATCTTCTTCTTTTCCTTTGTTTTAGCCATGACGATGTTAACAGTTCGATTGTCAGTAACAGAATGACTCAAAAGAGTGTTGTGTCGATCCTCCCACCCCTCACTCTCTCTCTCTCTTACCCCCCACCCCTCTAGACATTTATATTTTTTTTGCTTTCCCAGCTGTTATGCTTTGAATCGAAACCCAACCACTTTACAAAAACTTTATCACCTTTCCGTTTCAAAATTTTTTCTACCAAATATACGTTAGGATATTTCACTTTTTGGATTTCTTGCTCATAAAATCCACCAGCGATCGTTTGATTTGATGTATCCTTAAGCCAGTAGGTTACCGGAATGGTTTTCCTCACTTGATCGATCTTGAAGATTTCAGTCGACCACGAGGGCCGATATCCCTTGGTGAAATCGGCTTTATATTTTGAAATTCTCACAAAATCACCGACTTGATATTTTGGTGGTTTACGATTCGATAAAACATTTTCACGTTTACAATAGACGTTATGAAGTAAATGTTTCTCAATTTGTTTACCCCTGACTGAAGACGGTTTCATCTTTATGGTTCTATGCTTTGTATTGTTATATCTTTTAACTAGATCTTCATATATCGTAATCCATTTATATGTTCCTTGGAGGCTAAATTGTTTCCAAATCTTATTTTTTATCGTTCTTATAAATCTTTCTACCATACAAGCTTTCATATTACTAAAAGTAGAGTAATGATTTATTTTGTTGGATTTCATTAATTTTTGAAAAAATGAATTGTAGAACTCTTTTCCTCGATCAGATTGTAAGTTACGTGGTTTTCTACCATCCTGGATTAGGATATTTTCAAAAGCTGACGTTACATCTTTTCCAGATTTCGACTTCAATGGAGATAGCCAGGCGAATTTAGAAAAACAATCGATTACAGCTAAAATATATTTATAACCTCTATTTTCTTTGGCATATGAACACACCTCGATTAAATCTACCATCCATAGGTCATCGATACCCTTCAGAATCACCCCTCTCCTGTGGAAGGACCGTCTAGCCGGTTTATGCAATTCTTCGACTACCTGTTTCTTGATATCCGACATGGCCGAGATCAGTCGAAACAATGACAATAACAACTCCTCCCCCTCCCCATCATGCCACTATTTATAATATTATACCCATCATTCGTAGACTTTTCTCAACCTTTAGAATTTCTTTTTCTGGTCCATGAGTCTGTAGTAAAAATCTCAATTTTTCAACCAGTTGATTAGGGTCCTGGTCTTTATCATAACCTTTCCCTTTGATTTTATCCTTCAGTGGAAAAAGCTTAGCGATTACTTTCCTATATTTTTTACTTCCTTTTTGAACATTGACCGATCCTGTGGAACTATAATTCATTCTATGAGCATTAGTTTTTGTTAATATTATTTTATAATTTTTTTTATCGTTTTCATCTACCCTATCCATATCGGGATCTTCTAAGAACAATAGCTGAGACAGCCCTGGAGTAATTTTGAACAGCGAGCCATCAACATCCAACCAATCATCCTTAATGGAAATAACCGTGTCACCGAGAGTAAAATTTTCACCGTTATAACAAATTCCATATACTTGATCCAAATCCTGGGTTTGATTTGTAGTAAATTTGAGTATATATTTATTAGCCTCTTTACCGATTTGGTCTAAGTAGCTAAAAACGGTTTCTACTCCTTGGGGTGTAGAAGCGTGTTCACTTATTTCTTCCAAAGGTGAAGAACTCTCATAAGTAGAGGATGAAGGGAAAATGTCTAAGACATTAGGTCTATGTCGAGATGCGAGAGTTGGTAAAGGTGTAGAGGACTCAAATTTGGGACGAGCCCCGATTGTTAAAGACACCTCTGTAGTAGGCGATAACTTTTGAGGTGATAAAGGTAAATTGGGTGGTGAATGGATAAGAGTTTCTTCTTCTTTTTTAATATTTGATGGATTAGTAGAGAGGTGTGTTACTACCTGTTCTCGAAAACTATCTCCGACGAACGATTGTAACGGTTTTATCAAAGGTTTGTATTTTTCCTTCAAGTACTCTTCTCTATCCTCCCTTTTACGCTTCAAATTTCTACATTTTTCACGGATGATCTTACGAATTTCTTCGGTTTCTTAGCTAGCGCGTAAGATGTTGCCTCGTCCATGTTCGATAAGTGAATGAGGAAAATGAAGCCCTTAGACGATTATATATGTATCGAATCCTTTACGGAATCGACCATTGCTCAAATCACGATCTTTATCAATCACAATAAATCCATACTTGGTTTTCCAACATTCTATACATATTTTTTTAAATTCAGAAAATGTCATATCAGAATTAACATGATCTTCATATATCCTTTTAGTGCTGAGATTATCTTGTCGGAATATGATAAGAAAGTTGGTATTGTCCCGAATTAATAGTTTCGGCACACGTGTATAACTCTGACAAAGATAGAAGCTATCTATCCCTCTATGTCTGCCCATGCAAAAGTATGCTCTGACACGATCTTGTTTGTCACAAGCGATGTCGTCGAAAATAAATACTGAATTTGGGGCAGCATCTCTCGGGTGTGGAATATTCGAATTATCATCGAATGGGTAGAAACCGTTCGAGATTTGACAAAACGTGAGCCAAATGTTTATACTTTGGTTGATAAAGGGATTTACTAAATAGATAAACATTCTCAAAATTCAATCCATCGGGGTTGTATAGCAGACTCAACATAAGATTCGTCTTACCACAGTTAGATGGCCCGCAAATCAAGCATCGAATACTATTAGGGAATAAGGAGCCATGTTTGGATCCTCCACCCTCCTCGTGTTGGCTTACGACTGAATCAACGTTCGCTATATCGAACGATGAATGTTGCTTCAACAAACGCATGATGAAGACTGAGAGAAAACAAATATTGCAGGTCCTATATATATATATATATATACTTACTTATAACATCTCAAAAAATAAAATAAAATAAAAATTGACATATGAGCAATATAGATTCCTTCACGCTTTTTCACAGACTTAGGACTGTCAGGAACCCAAATGATACAAACTGTTACTTTTATAGTATCGATTTAGGTTTCTGGTGGTTTAAATATATATTGCCCTGTAAGGATCGAGTTGTCGGGGGGGGTGTGTGTACTCTATATTCCATCACACCCTAAAAAACTTACAAACTAGGTTAAAACATGCTAAAAACCATGCATAAAATAAATAAAAATATCTAAAATCGATAAAAGCATCTAAAATTGATAAAAGCATCTAAAATCGATAAAAGTATTTAAAATTGATAAAAGTATTTAAAATTGATAAAAGCATCTAAAATCGATAAAACTATCTAAAATATAAAAGCATCTAAAATTGATAAAAGCGTCTAAAATTATAAAATTGATAAAAGTATTTAAAATTGATAAAAGCATCTAAAATCGATAAACTATCTAAGATAAATAAAAAGCATCTAAAATCGATAAAAGTCTAAAATCGTTAAAAGCATCTAAAATCGTTAAAAGCATCTAAAATGTATAAAATGAAAATAAAATGGCTAAAGTGAGGATGTATGTACTCGATATTCCATACTCCTCGATAAAAAAAATTACAAACTAGGTTAAAACAAGCTAAAAACATTATGCTAAAAACAATATGCTAAAAACACCATGCTAAAACAATGATAAAATATACTAAAAATAAATAAAATCTGGGAGTAATAAAATTGGAGGTTGAGGTCGAACCAGTAGAATAGACATACTCAAAAGTTATTAATCGTCAATAAAGAAGATAGTGAATTCGGTTGGCCATGGTATTGCGGTAGTAAAAATATCTAAAAAAAAAAAATTAATAAAAAAACCCCCCGTTAAAATTCATTAAAATTATTAAAACAATTGAGATAAAAACATTTGAAATCAATAAGATCATTTAAAATTAATTGAAACATTTAAATTTAATAAAAACATTTAAAATCAATAAAAGTTGTTAAAATATTTACAAAAAGCAGCTAAAATAAAAGTGGTAAAATGACTAAAATTATCTAAAATCAATAAAAATATTTAAAATTGATAAAAATTACTAAAAACCATTAAAAGTTGGAAAAGACGAAACGTATTTAAAAATTGTTAAAATTACTATTTAAAATGCTAAAATTGCTATTTAAAATGCTAAAATTGCTATTTAAAACGCTAAAATCGCTATTTGAAACGCTAAAATCATAAAATACAAGAGTAAAATAAAATATTAATGTAATGGATACAGTTATAAAATAGAAATAAAAGTCAAGTTTTAAAAATATAAAACTATGAAATAAAATATTTTAGCAATGGACACCTCAATAAAATAATTAAAATACAAGTGTAAAAAAAAAATAAAAATAAAACTATGATATAAAATAAATAAAGCAATGGATACATCAATAAAATAGTTATAAAAATCAAGAATAAAATAAGTGAGTCATTATGACGATAAAATATAAAAAGACAATTATCCAACGGACCATTCCCTCACAAATACTATTTATTTAAAACAAATTGGAGGGAGAAAGTGATAAAAAAAAAATAGTTAAAATTAAGCTAAAATAAAATACCTACCTGAAAGAGCATTGGAGAAATTAAAAACATGATTCTTCAAAAGGGGAGATGAAATGTTTTGGACATTATAGGCTGGAAAAATAGATGTCACCTCACATACACACACGACTTACGAGTCTTTCGACCACGCCAGAGGTCCATACATACAGCTTACGAGTCTTTCGACCGCTCCAGAGGCTCAATCACACGACTTACGAGTCTTTCGACTGCGCCAGCGGTCCATTCATTCTATGACTTACGGATGTTTTAGCATCCGCAAGCCAATGGTAACAACTATTCTTCTAACTTATAATGTCCAAAAGCCAAAGTACTCTCCCCATCTTCCAATATTATTCTCTTATCGTCGTACGATGATAACGATATTTTATTTATTTCTATTGTCGACATTTCATGATGATGTGATTTAATTAACTGCATTTTATGCCTAAAGGTTTTATGCTCTCTCAGGCAGGTCATGTAATCATCAATAGTTACTTCTTTTTTTACTACATGTTTCTTTATTCCTTTAATCTTTTTTATTACTTTCTCCCCAATATCTATAAAATACATTTTTGGCCTAAGCCCTATAAAAGTTAAAATAGGTACACCTTTACTTTCATCTTTAAATTTCCCCATTACTTTTTTATTGTTTATTGAATAACAGGGATGATGTGTTGGATAATTGGATGTATCCATTCTTTCTTTCATTGCTAAAATGTCGTCGTATAAGTTATCGGTCTTTATATTATAAATAAAAGAATCGTATCCATATACATTAATTTTAAATTGGCATGGCCATATTCGATCATCATTTCATCGTAATGATGATGATACATGATATTTTTTGATAAATCTAATATGGCCATGCCTACATATATCGGTTTATCAAATTTAAGTTTCGTCTTTTCCATGTGGACAGCTGCTAAATTTTCATTAAAAATAGTCCTATCTTTAAAATTTGGTTTTTTTATTAATTTTTCCAAAGTGTTGGCGTTCGATACTAATTTAATGTCGATTCTTTTTCTTATATTTTCCATTGTCTTGCCGAAAATGGCATTAATATATAATTTAATTTGGTCTGTCTCGAAATCGTTGATTGCTTTTTTTCTTAACTCTGTGTTGTATGTTATATATTCTTTCAGCCAACAACTTTGTCTGAATTTTAAAACTCTATTAATTTTCTTTAAAATTATACCATGGCCTATGGCCTGTTTTAATGTCATGTAATGAACTATGTAATTGTTTTTTTCTTTAAAATGTGCAATGAGTTTTTTAAACCTTTTCTTATCATTAAAATTGGTATTCTCCGGTAAAAATGGTAGATCGTTGTGTGCATCATGTAAATGAGTTGGATATGTCAAATCGACATCTAAAATAAAACCGAATTCATCATTTTCACTCAATTCGTCGATGATGACGTGAGATGGGTCTACCCATTCGAATTCGCCAATAGGGAGGGGTTTACACATTGCTGCGCCATATAGATTATTACAATCTTCATAAAATATATAATTTGAACCTTTATTGGGGTCATAATCTGTTAAATGTTTATTATTGGCTTTGGCGAATCGATGGAGACCTGACAGAGACCCCCTCTTATCCCCTTTTCAAACATTAAAATCATATTGTAATCACTTAATAGCTCCAATTTTACTTTTGTAAATTTTAACATAGCATCCCACGTCATCGCGGGAACGGTAAAGAAATGCGCTGGGTCTAATTTATGGACTTTATTGTTATTTGCCTAAAAGATTCAAAAATATCAGTAAGTAGTAGTGTATCTGATTTGATGTATACATCGTTGTAATCACCCAGCGTCTTACATTTAAACGTATCCCATACCTTTTGAGCATGTCTATAGTCTTCGTCTGTTATATGCTCCTGCGAAAGGTTACTAAAAAATGCTTCTTTAGGGGGTAGTTGTGTTTCTGAATATGTTTCGGGAGATGTCATATATTCATAAGGAAAAACCCCCTTTCTTTTTAAAACTTCAACCTCCTCCCTTCTAAACAAAGATTTAATAGCGGGTATATCGGAACTATTTTCGCGAGAGAATCAAGGCTGTCGGATAAGAATCGATATGAATCCACAAATCTGATTTTAAAATGATTACTAACGTATTTTGAAAAAGTTATGTACTTTTCCTCTGAATTAGGGATCATATCGATTCTTTTCTCGTCATACCCCAATTCCCTCACGAACAAATGGCTATCATACCCGCTCATATTATGTAAAAATACAGGGAGGAAGTTGGGGTTTTGAAATCTCAAATTACAATGATTGTGAGCAACCCCCCTATATCTCCCCGTTAGATGACAGTGATCCCTTACTTTGTCACCATTTAATGGCAGGTCACACATATAACAGACGGAGGACTGGTTAAATGCTTCCATCTCCGAATCAGTTAGGGGATTCATCGGAATTTTCATTTTATAGACTCGTTCTATTTTAATAGCTATTTCTTTTAAAGTTTTTATAAAATTTTCTGCAGCGTCGGTTCCTCTATATATTATTGGTTCTGTGACTAGATCATCATATACATCCATAATGCTATCATCTTTCTTAACGTAAATGCAATATGAAATTGGCTTATGAATATTTTTTAATAATGTGTATTTACCTAGCGGGTTGGGCTGACAAGATGCTACGGGTTCGAGGTAGCACTCGAAATCGGCGTATACAACATAGGGCACCTTCAAAGTTCTTTCTACATGGTTGAAAGAAATAAAATTATTTTCCCCCGGCAACTCGATCCTTACGGTTTGTTCTCGATACATTGAGTAAAATGTTGATTAAATTTTATGTCTGAATAAAAATGTGTGAAGCATCTTTTGCATATGTTTAATGAGTTCATGTTTTGTAAATTGAGAACTTACTAATTTATTAAAATTTTTAATATAAACATAATGCTGTTTACCCTCTCCCTCTAATAATAATAGATCTCTGTGATCTTCTAATTCTTTTTTACTACTTTGAGGGGGTAAACAGCATTTTTTTCATCAAGAGAAAAAACATTAATTGAAATATTGTTTGATGCTTCAAACAGTTTTATTTGATGAACAGGGGTGGGGAAATCAACACATGAGAAGTTGTACCTATGCTGTATACGTTCATAATTTAAAACACGTTCAGGATGTTCAGTTACAAATTTACATAAAATAGCATTTGAAACAGAAATTATCGTTTTTATTAACAACATTTATACAAGCTTTTCTATTTTTAATTTTATCTGGTAAGTCTATAAAAGTGCTACCTCGAAGTGGTTTGAATTCGTTGATTTTTAATCTTAACCCTCTATTACGTATAGTTTCCACCCCGACTTCTTTGTTTCCATATTTTCCATTTCATGTATGATTTTATTAAACCCGCTATCTATTATTTTTTCGATTTCCGTATCTTTATAAATTGCTTTATTGCGTGTTTTAAAAGACGTCTCGATGGTTTCCCCTAACTGATTTATCATTACGCAATCAGCCCACATATTTATTTTAATTGAATTGTGTTCTCGGAGGAAGCATTTATTCTAATAAAAACATCGTTTCTGATACTATTAAAAAATTTAGTTAGGTCGTAATTGTCGTCGCATCTAATAAAATAAGACCTCAACCTCCCTTTAAAAGCCGTCTCATACTCTGAAAAACCTGCAGCGTCGGGTTTGAGACCAAAGAGGTCCTGCCGTTGTGGTTCTTGTCTAGGTTTTTTCCTCGGGGGTTCATTATTGCAAAATTCCTCATGTCTAAAATAATTATAAATGTTTGTAAAATTTGTTCCGCAGAAACGGCAGGACCTCTTAAAAACTACTTTACATGCAATCTCATGCTTTAATCTAGTATCTTTTCGTGTAAACACCTGTCCACATTTTCCACAAATAACTTCACAATGGTTATCAAAATTATCAAATCGGGACAGGTGTTTACACGATTTTTCATGTCTTAAACGATGATGTTCTCTATTAAAAGATTTCCGCAAAAAGAACAAATCAATTTAATATTGTTAAAAAATTCTTGGGTTTGAGAGGAATCCCCACAAATAGCCTCGTGTCGTATTCTGTTATCTGATCTCGAAAAAGATTTGCCACATTTGGCGCAAATGCACGAGGCTAGTTGTGGAAATTCCTGACTATAAATACATGATATTCATGAGCCATGCACTCTCTATGGCTAGCAAATGTTTTATCACAGTTGGCACATTTCTTGATGAGGATTCCATTTTTTGTAAAATATATATTTAATAAAGAATAACTATATATAATAATAAAAAAAAAATTATCTCCGACCGATAAATGAATTAAAAAAAAAAAATATAACTAAAAAAAAAAAACGAAAAGAAAAACTCTATAAACTAGTATAAATATATATATAACAATAAGAAAACGAATGAATAATAACTTTAAAAACGATAACAAGAAACACACACGAAAATAACTTTAAATATATATATAATAAGAACAAAAAGAATAACAATTACTTTGAAAATGAAGAATTATAAAAATTAAGAATACACGAAAATAACTTTAAATATATATATAATAAGAAGAAAAAGGAAGAATAATTACTATAAATATAAAGAAAACACGAAACGAAAAAACTTTAAACTTTAATAAATATATATAATAGTAAGAGAAAAAAAAAGAACACTATAATAAGAGAATATGAAGATGTAAAAAGAAAACCCAAAAAGAAAAATGTTAACAGAATAGAAAATTTTTAATAGAGAACTAAATAAAAAGAAAAAACTTACCTTAAGATAGAAAAAAAAGTATGAAGAAACAAAAATAACTTTGAAATAAAGAAAAAACACTGTAGATAACTATAATAAGAAACTAAACTAATAATCTAACAAAACTGTAGAAGAAGAGAGAGAGTTCTAACGCAGAGGACACTAAGTACGATAGGAACACTGTGAAGTCTGGAGCTAGAATGAGAGTAGTGGGGGTAGGCACACGGCTCCGGCTGTATCCTCGAATCTGATTGGCTGATGGTTTCCCCCACCACTCTCTTCCGACCCTACGGCTTCCTTCGCAGTGGACCTTGTCCCCCTACATGCCTATGCATGTTCAAACGTGAAGAGACTTGTCGCTTAACGCAGCTGTACTCTCCACAGATTTATACACTGTACACTTTAAGATTTATTTTTTCGATATTAGAGTCTACTATTAGGTTATTATATTTGTAAAATTCGAAAATGATATTAGTTTTAAGATTGATTAATCGAATTTCGATTTATTACAATATTCGTGATATTGGAGATGTATATTCTTAGATTATTAAATACGTTTTGATATTTATGAAAAAAAAACAATATATAAAAGTTGATGAGAAGAAGAGGGGGAGGGGATGGGTGATGACGTTGTTGTTAATTTTATGATATATTATCGTAAAATTATTAGAATATAGTGTATATTTCATTGTTATAATTTATATTCGTTTGCAATAATATATATTTTTCTCGTTACACTTTATATTTACTTGAGGTAGACAAGATGGGACCAGTTGAGACATGATATCGTAGAATGTCACAATATATGTCTATATTTTTCTCGTTACACTTTATATTTACTTGAGGTAGACAAGATGGGACCAGTTGAGACATGATATCGTAGAATGTCACAATATATGTCTATATTTATGTCGTTACACTTTATATTTACTGAGACGTAGACAAGATGGGACCAGTTGAGACAGGTCCGGACCTTTCGAACTTAAAAATGAAAAAATACAAATTAGGATTAAGGATTAGGATTAGGGATTAGCATTAGGGATTAGCATTAGAGATTAAGGATTAAGATTAGGGATTAATATCAATCAAAATAAATTAAATGATTGAGAAGTTTTTCTTTATTTCTAATTTAAAAAGGAATGAATTCTAAATGTTATCGATGTGGGGTGGAAGGGTAGTAATTCAGCTTTCCTACAGTTATACTAACGTTGAATTTGGAGAAAATCCTGAGAAGTTATGAATACTTTAGTTATCGGCCAGGAATAGAAATCCTCTTAGAAAAGCAAGCATTAAATTTTGCAATTTTTGATTTCTATAAAAATTCGTATTTAAGAAATTCAAAAAAACATTAAAAATTAAACTATCTTCATTTTTCATAACAAAAATTTATTTGGGCTACTTTACTGGAAGGGTCTTTTGGTTTTTAATTTGTGATACATTATAACTCATTTAATACAATAGCCAATAATTTTTTCTTATTCTGCACAAAAAGAAAACAATTGATATAGTAACATAAATTTTGTTTGAAATTATGTATAATATTTTCTTTCTTAGCTCCTAGGGCCCATTGGAGAACGCTGGGATATGTATCCAATATTTTTCGATGTATTATCACCAAAAAAATTTGGTTGCAATCGGTAACCCACAAACTGTTTCCTCTCCTTGTTAGTTGAAATTAATATCTTCATTACTTTTGTTGAAATCATATTTGTGCTATACATTTCCCCTCTCCTCTTCTGAATTTTGTTAAATGGGTTATACAAAGTTTCTTTTTGAGTATTAATCAATTACATCACGAAAGTATTACTGTGCCAAACACCTTATGATCCGTAATTATCTTGACAAATTTTATAGTTAAATATTTATTTGTTGATGTCAGTTGTGATAAACTTCTTGCACTTTCTAAAATACCATAATTATGACTGAACTTTAATAAAAATTTCTGCAGAAGCATATACTGAAGGGAGGTGGTAGGTGTTGGCTCTTCTGTGATCTGTGGACGGTCTTTTGGAATTAATTCTATTTCATATTTCGACTATAAATTGACTTTGTAATATCCAAATATTAAAATCTAATTTAAAAAAATCCAACTATTGATAAAATGTTCGTTATCACGATTTCTTGAAACACCAAAAATTTATCTTTTCTTCCTTTATTTTTTCAATAGTATTAGCATTTAAATTATCAAAGTTGGTATGATTATTTACAAACTCTTTTAAGTTGTTTGTTATGTATATCGATTCCTTTATTCTATTCCTTTATCGATTCATTTACTAATATTGTTTTCATTTTGAAGAACCTTAGCGTTTTTAAAATTGAATTCGTGTTTTGTTTGCACAGTATGTTAAGAAAGCCCAGTAGCTAATTTAGTTTTTGTAGTTTTTGAATTGTAGTTTTGTTTATGTTGATTAAATCTTTTTTCAAATTATTGTGATGTCTCTCTATAATATGATTTATTGTTACAATTTTTACATTTTATTTTATAATTTTTTTTTATTAATTTATCTGTAGGTATTTTATCTTTATTTTTCGAATAAATTTTATCAATTTTATCGATTGATTCACTTGTAAATTTAATTTAATTTACGTCATATTGCTTAAACGTTGTTTCCGTTAAATTTCTAATATATGTTAGACTAAAATATTTTTTAAGGTGTTTGTTTTCCATTTAATTTTCGTTCTGCGTTATTATGTGTTATCTGTCGTTAATGTAAGTTTACTGTTGTATAGCATTATAAATTTTAAGATAATTTGTTATTAAATTTGGTTCTTTATTAAATTTATTGTTTTGGTTAATTTTTATGTTTTTATTACCATTAACTTCATTCATGTGTTTGATATTGTTGTTATTTTTAACTATTTTTTTTATTTGTATACCACAACTTATTTATTAATCTAATGGGGTGCTAATTTTCTAATAGAATTTTATATATTTGTGATTTGATTTCCAAAAATAGATTTTTTCTATATTTCACAACAATCGATGTACCCTCTCCCTCTATTACACCTTTTTTAAATTTTTTAATATCTTTTATTTTTTAATCATTTGGTTAACTTTGACATTTTTCTCTCTTCCTGGGGTTGGTGAAGGACATTATTCTACAGTGTTTACAGCATCTGGTGAATCAATTTTCAACTCCTTGATGTGCCTATTTCCCAACGTTCTTGAACCCTCATCGACAACCTCATATACCAGATTTGACTATACATACATACATAGATGGCACTACATCCCATCACCGAGCTTTCGCCGGTCAATACGATCAGCTGCAGCAGCCCTCCAGTGTACCAAGCTATAACGACTCCCAGTAGAGCCGATGTCACTGAGTCCTCCCATCTTACATTTGCCCTGCCAACCTTTCTTTGTCCATGCATCTTTGCGGACAGTATCTTCCTGGGTATCGCCGAATCATCCATACGTGCGATGTGCCCGGCCCATCGAAGTCATCCTATTTTGATGAACTTGACCAAGTCTATATCCTTATTAGTCTACATCCTTACTAGCCAGCGAGTTCGGCATTTTTTTTTTCACCCCCCCTATACCCTTTTCATACTTCAATGCAAGTTTGGCAGTATAGTATTTACTTAGGTCTGGGAGTGTGTGCGTTTTCTTGGACTTGCCACAACCCACTGTGGACATCTTCCGTGATTAACCTTAGTTTTTCATCGATCTTAGTCATTTTCTCTGATCCATCATAAACCACATATTGGGAGACGTGGCTGAATAACTCGTGTCCAAAGTTAAGAAAGGTTGGAGTGTAACCTGTTGTCTCATGACTTTGTACCTTATGTTTTGGTACCATGGATACCGTCTCCTCTCCATTAATTACGAGTGCTGCTATAGTTGAGATGGGGTCTGAAGGTGCACCATCTACTGCATGAGATAAACCATCAGCTGCTATATGTTCCCTTCTCAGGTCGGTGCTGAATATGGTAATCGTAGGTCTGAAGGCATAATGCTCACTGAGCAAATCGACCAGTTGGATCTTGCAGATGTAGTCACAGAAGAGAATGATTGTCTGTAATAACTGTTAATTTAGTGCCTTTTCAAACTTAACTTCGAACTAAACTTTTCAATTGTCCAAATGACTACTAACCATTCCAACTCGATTGCGGAGAGTTTTTGTTTGGCTCGTGTCAGAGACCTACTAGTATAAGCATTATATATATATATTAATATATATATATATATTATATATATATATTTTTTTTTTTTTTTTCGGTTGGCTCTACAGACCTTGTAGATCTTTGGCCGATATATATATATATATGTTATAACGGTATTGTTCACCAGCTGTGTATAGATTTTAAAAAGGCTTACGATTCTATTGATCGCCAGAAACTGTATAATATTCTAATCGAGCAGGGGATTCCAAAAAAACTAGTAAATCTAGTCAGGATGTGCTTGACGGAGACACTCAATAAAGTTAGAATCGGTAATAATTTGTCCGAAAAATTTGAGGTTCGTTCGGGCTTAAAACAGGGGGATTCTCTTTCGCCTGTCCTGTTTAATTTGGCATTAGAACATGCCATTAGGGAGGTAATGCGAACCGAGAAAGGGTTGGATCTGGGCGGGACAACATCCATGCTGGGCTATGCTGATGATCTGGTACTGTTAAGTGAAGACGTTGAAACTATAAAACTAAATACGACAACGTTAATGAAAGCCGGTAAAGAACTAGGACTCGAAATAAACGTGGATAAAACAAAATATATGGTTAGCTGCAAAAATGGCGATACTACTGGTGATATCGATATAGATGGTAATATGTTTGAACAGGTAGATAAATTTAGGTATCTAGGTTCTACGATAACTAGAAAAAACGAAATTGAAGAAGAGATTAAGGTTAGACTGAAGGCGGGGAAGGCTTGTTATTTTTCTGTGACAAAACTACTTAGTTCGCGCCTCTTGTCCCGAAACTTAAAAATTAGAATCTATAAAACAATTATCTTGCCTACAGTTCTTTATGGATGCGAAACTTGGCCGCTTACATTAAGGGATGAGCAGCGTCTTAAGGTTTTTGAAAATAAAGTATTGCGTAGAATATTCGGACCGAAGAAGGATGAGTTAACCGGAGAGTTCAGACGGTTACACAACGCCGAATTGCGTGAGCTGTATCCGGGTGATATAATTGAGGTAATTTCATCGCGGCGAATCAAATGGGCTTGTAAAGTTGTTGGGCTTAGTAACGAGAGAATTCCTAAAAGGTTAATATTTGCTGTGCCGAATGGTAAGCGTCCGAGGGGTAGACCGAAGCGAAGGTGGGAAGATTGCATTAAAGCCAATCTGAAGGGACTGGGTTTGGACGGCGAACGGTGGAGGGAGGTGTGTAACAAGCGATTGGTGGTGTCGGCATCGAACCTTCGGGTTCGCTAAGCCTTATTATTATTATTATTATTATATATTGTAATGTCAACATTACATGGCATTTGGATAGTGGCGCAAACGTGGTGATGGCGCGAACTACGGGAAGAAAGTGGGGGAAACAAGCTTCATGTAAGGCAGAAGGAGACAAGCGGCCAAGGGGGAAGGTGCCAGCCAGCAAGTGGAGAAATTAGGAAAAGGAGTCTTAGCCGGTTCGAGTGTTGACAGAGGCCACTAGTGAAGATTATTTTATGTTGGAAGAAAGAATATAGCAGAAATTAATTAAGTGGTACAGAAACATTAAGTGGACAATCGTAAGTAAGAAGAGATTATTTCGCTGGCAGGCGTCAACATTTGGGTGAGTGCTAACAATGCCATTTATGTTGACAGAGGGATAGAACCAAAAGTTTAGACCGGGACAAATTATTTAATAAAATATTTTAAATTATAAATAAGTGTAGTAGTAATTAATGAATTAGTGTACATTGTCTTTATAAATAGGAATGAGTGTTCAGGTGTCAGAACCCAACCTAAAGATGTATATTATGTGTTAAAATAAATAATATATTCAAAAAGTAAACTCATTTGTTTGTTTTTGTTGCTTTTGAAAACGTTACAATATATATATATATATATGTATATGTATATGTATATGTATATATACACTCAGAAAAACTGTTTTTGATGTTTTGCATGCTCATTAGTACTAATGAAAAAATTGTATGATATTTTAATTAGACGTTTTATTTTTTTAGGTATTTGGAAAAAAACCTATCTGAACCTGAATTAGAAAAGGCTGAAGAAGAAAGAGCTGATCGTTGCCTGTTTGTTCGTGATCTGATATTTGGTTCCTTGAGTGAACCACAAGGTGATTTGAATGAAAAAATATTTTCTCTTTTGAATGAGGCTGGAAGAAGCTCTACTGATATTTTTATGAAAGGCTTTGCATCATCCAGTGATCAAGATAAGGTTGAAACATCTATATCTGTGGGATCTGTTAAACCTTTGAAGAAAGAATCTACAGGTAGTTCATTAGGCAATGATCCTCAATGTAAACAGATTCAGGATGAACATGGCATTTCTGAGTCATTCCAAACAGCTACAAATTAACACCAATATTATTCTAGTCCTTTGTTATAAAATTTTTCGATAGACATGTGAACACATGACTTGTGATAAGTAAGAAGATGATGAAATTTAGAATTTTATAAGTTAATTTTTTTTTTTGTATTATTATCCAATGAATGAACTTGAATGAATGATTAATAACTATTTAATGGAATTAATTTTTACGAAAGTTAAATATATGTTCATAAGTATTTTTATGTGTTTTTGTTTTATTAATTTGGTATTTCTCCTTTTTTCAAATGTGTTATATTTTTATTATTCCACAGTACATACCCACTTTAATGAAATCATTAACATCCGTCTAAAACTTCGTGAATGGATTCATCTTATTGTAACATAAAACTTTTTCATTTACGAAAATTCTCAGAATCAGGGCGTTTTCTCATTAAATATACTAATTTAATGATTTAATAAAAAAAACATGAATACCCATTAGCTATTCATTTTAATCGTAAGATAATTGAATCACAAAATTGAGAAAAAATGTAACTTAAAAAATATAAGGACGTTGGGTATATGCAGCCTTTTTATTTTGACTTGTTTATATTCTACAGTATTTTTCTAAGCCACTTTTATCTTGATTTTGTTATCAAATCACAGTCAACTCTCGATAATTCTAATTTTTCGAAAATTCGTTAACTTCAGTGAATTAACCCAGTCAAATTAGCACAAAAAAGGAGTTTAGCTTGCAAAAGGTTGAACAATTCAAATTTGTTTTTTATATTGTTAGATATGTAGTAAATACAAAAAATCACAGTTTCCACCCTTGAAAGCCTTGTGTGTTCGCTGCAGTGCACAGTGGTCCCTAAGGGTGAAAAAGTGGACATAATACTATTTTTTACGTTTTTCTCTGGACTAGAACTATCTATATCCATTCAAAGCTATAGGTCTACGTTATCCATAGCCAGATTTTTATACCGCTAAAATAAATTGTAATCTTGTGAGTCTAATTGAAATAATGAAAAACGTGTACAAAAGGGGCTGTATTTGGCTAACCAATAATTTAAGTTTTCACTAAATTATTATAAAATATTTTTACTTTCTTACCAATAAGAGGTAAGGAAAGTATTGCAATCGGGTCAAATTTCCAATATGCTCTTTTTGTGATCTGTACGTTTCAGAGCCCCCTGAGTTCGAAAAATACATTTTTAGCCATTGGTCTGTCTGTGCCAAGATTTTCTCGGGAACTAGTGAACGGATTTTGTTGCTTCATTTTTTATTTTATAGGGTTTTGACTACTGATGCCTTTGACACAAATTGGATGCTCCATGTCCAATAGCTGCTACGCAATAAATGAAAAACATGTTTTTCTATTGACTGTAGCTCGAAAATGGCTCTAAAGATTTTGATAAAACTTTCCTATAATGTTCTAATAATTTTCCTTTCAATTTTCATATATGGACTAAATTCCTGAGAAAATTCAGGAAAAAAAGTTATAAAGAAAAGAAAAATGTTTTGGACCTAACTCCCTAGTATATATTTTATGGTAAAATTTATAATAAAGCTTTTGAAAGGTAATAAAATTACCTACAAAAAAAAAAAATTCTTTTCAATCAAACCAGTATTAGTGATGATACAGCTTATTCTATTTTCTATTTTAATTTATTATTTTCCTAAATATACTAGGCAAAGAAAGTATTGCAATTGAGTCAAAGTTCCGATATTCGGGTTTTGATGGATCTATACGTTTCAGAGCCCCCCGAGTTTGAAAAACACATTTTTAGCCATTGGTCTGTCTGTCTGTCTGTCGGTGCCAAGATTTTCTTGGAAACAAGTGAACAGATTTTGTTGCTTCGAAAAAATAAAAAAAATATAGTAAGATATCTCACGGTGTTTACTATAGTTTCATTTATTTCTGATAATATTTTATATTCATTGCACAGATAATGGACTATGTTTAGTAGTGATGTTATAAAACGAAGAAGAAGAAACAAGGAAATCTATTGAAAAATTAAGAAATAATAGAACTGTGTCCAAAAAAATCGAGTTTGGAACCACTGTGCAGTTCTCCAAACAGCATTGAAATTTTGAACTATTTTAATTTATGCTAATTATCTCCTTTTTAAAGCGACATAGATAAAAAATGGTCATATTCAATCATAAACAGCTTACAATTATCTAACATTTTTGTACATAAAATTTTTATCTAAACCCAACAGGAAGTGTACTATTGATTTTTCAATATGGGTAAGGTAAAGTTTTGAAAATATGCAAAAAACATGCATAATTTTTAATTTTTAACAATTATCTGTTTTTATAGGTAATATAGCTCAAATTTTTAAATTAAATATTAAAGCACACAATTTACTATAGCTTTTACAAGTAATATATTTCTCTAAACTTAATAACTTAAATACATATCGCTAAAAATAACTTAATGTTTTGAAATAAAAAAAAACTTATAATTTTATTTTTACTTTTTCCCACTTATTTTAATGAAATTAGTCATCAAAAATTACTGTTTTCCTTGTTACTTTTAAATGAACTTGATTCTAACACAAATTTATATAGTGAATATTATCCAAATTACATACCTTTGTGTTGTTAGGGATTGTTACCATATTTTTTTGATTTCTTCACAAAAAATTGTTTTGGACAATTAAATTATTGTTTTAATATTTTTTTTTGTTAGTAAAATAAAAATAATGTTCTAAAATCGTTATTATATCACTATGCCATTTACGAGTACTGAATGTTGTGGCAGAGGATTCTAGGTGCCTATGCCACTGCCGCTTTCCCGTCGATTAAGTGAATTTCCTATGTAACCTCTTCAAATATTTTAAAAGTAATCAGTGTTTTAGAAAGAAAAATGAGATCATTTGTCGATTATAACCCTCCTGGTTATAATCGACACATGATAAAAAATAATATTTTAACCCATAGCTATTTGTTTTTGGGTAGAAATAATTGAACCATTTTCCTCAACTACACCACTAGAACAAATTAGAAAGCTCCAAGATTAGGTTTGTTACATTCATTATCTGTAACAATCATTGAATCACATGAATGGTGAGGTTATATTAACATTACTCATGATTTAGGATTCATTCATAAAACCGTCAATCATTCTGTAAACTTTGTAAATAAAAAATTCTTTAAAAAAATGAAAGGGGTTGTAAGAGAAAAACTTTCTGTTTATTTAATGGAATTTATGTGACAAGATGGTGTTGGTAATGATTCTTTTGAATCTTTATTAAAAATTCTTAAAGTTTAATATGTTTTATTTTTTAAAAATTATTTTGTTTGTTTATTAAATTAATTAATTTAATTTTTAATTCGGGTTATAATCGACGCATGATAACTCAAAAGGTTATAATTGACACATGATCCGAAAAATGTATTCTACAGATGTTTTATCCCAGGCGGTTTTTCGTTATTGTTGGCTGTTTACTTATAAACAACTCTTGGTTTTCAAATTTAATTTGAACGACTTTAAAAAATTAAATTTATTTGGGTTTTTGTTTGCCAAGGCCAATTTTTTTTAAAGTATTTTTTCATGTTTTATTATTTTCTAACTACCCAGCTTTAATAATAGGCCAATTATGACGAAATTAAGCTAAATGCTGAACCTCAGTAGTCAAAGATGTCAATCCGCCATGCTTGGAAACCATTTTATGATAGTGCAGCCACTTTTGGTACTCCTTAAATAGCCGGTTGGGACCGACTGCTATCTGCCAATGTTTAAAACCTTAACACTGATAATTCTGATAAGGCATTGATAATTCTTATTTTCGTATTCATATTTATTGTATTATATTCGCATTATCGAAATTGTAAACAAAAACAACAACAAATTTAATAATAAAAAAACACTTATTTTGCAATATATATATATATATATATATTATATATATTTATATATATATATATATATATATAATATATATATATATTAAATAGACGAAAACAAATGTAATAATAACAAAACAGTTTGATTGAATACTTTTATTTTACATCATATATATTAAATAGACGAAAGCAAATGTAATAATAACAAAACAGTTTGATTTGAAATTGAAATAGTCCAAATGAAATGTAATAATTCCCATAACAATAACAAAACACTTTAATTTTACAGCAGATATATGAAATAGACAAAAATAAATGAAATAATAAAAAAACACTTAACAATATATGTACATATAAAAGAAAAAATATGAACACTAGAAACAACATATGTACATATAAAAGAAAGAATATGAACGCTAGAAACAACATATGCACATATAAAAAAAAACAATATGAACAAAATATGTACATATAAAACAATTCTATTCTCACTTAATTTATTCCTTATAGAAACGTTTTTGTTACAAGTAATAAGCATCTCCATTTCATCTTCCCGTCGAACTTCATCAAAATATTTCACCTTTGCAATTATCCCGGCGTCTTGAAAATATTTGATATCCTCATTTTCTGAAGACAGCAATTCCCATTATGTAATATAATTTCATGAAAATCACACTAATGGAACAAAAATAAACGATGGAATAATTCACAGCTCACACGAGGAACAAAAAATTAACAATGGACTAACTGAGCTTACAGGAGATAAGAAGGGATGTTATTTGATGTAACATTAGATAACAAAGGAGGTTTCGTCCCCACTGGCTATTTAAGGAATACCCCACTTTTTTTTTTGTAGAAACATTGGCTTTTTTTGATAAATAGTACACAACTGTATGCGATTTATTGGGATGAGAGGGGGGGGGGAGCGTACGTTGGGAGGTCTGGTCCATTGTGTAACATACTTTTCAAAACACCTCCCTACTTCGGTCTACCGTTCTAGTCAATGTCTCATTATGTTCAAGGAAAATCTCGAAATTCTCTGAACGAGGTTCAATATAGAGCTACAGAATTCTTCCGTTGAAAACTGAAAGAGCACTATTGTGAAGAAGTAGGAATGGATGAAGTTTGATAGATGTTATGTACAAAAATGTAAGATAATTTTAAGTTGTTTAAGGTTGAATATAACCATTATTTATCTATGTCGCTCTAAAAAGTAGATATTTAGTGTAAACTAAAAAAAAGTTTGAAATTTCAATGGTATTTGGAGCAATGCAGCGAATCCATGAGGCTTTGAAGGGCGGAAACTTGGGTTTTTATATTGAATACATACCTAACAATATAAAAAATAAATTTGAATACCCGACCTTTTGCAAGGTAAAATGTCTAATTTGACTGGGCTAAATTTAAAATATTGTGTATTTTGATAGCTTGATTACTCTAAATCCTTTTTGTTATAAAAGGGGGCGAGAACATTCTATAATTTGAACTAGACCACTTCCCCTCTTTATAATTAGATATTTTGCTAGTAATGTTTTACATGAGGCTATTTATATATAAAACTTATGTATGCTGTTATTTTCAAAAACATAATAAAAACTTTATAATTAAAATTTATTTTCTTCTTTTTTCTTTTTTTCTGGGAAGTTGTCTATTTATTTTAGTTGTTTGGCAATAATAACTTCCAGTTGTTTGGCAATAATAACTTCCAGTTGTTAACAATTGAGTATATTTTACTATCAACGTTACATGTTAACAAGTTAGTTAACGTTTCGGGACATTTATTCCTGTCTTGGGAACTGCAATTCCAATACTCTTGTGGATGCAAGGCTTAAATTTTATAATAATAATAATAATGTGCTCCATCGTCAAATTTCTAAATCATGTTCTAAAACGTATCATCTAGAGCAACATCCTCCTTTTGACCAATAATTGGGTTTCTCTGTTTTCTGGGAGAAACCCAATTATTGGTCAAAAAGAGGATGTTGCTCTAGATGATACATCTTAGAACATGAATTAGAAATTTGACGATGGAGCACATTATTATTATTATTATAAAATTTAAGCCTTGCATCCACAAGAGTATTGGAATTGCAGTTCCGAAGACAGGAATAAATGTCCCGAAACGTTAACTAACTTGTTAACATGTAACGTTGATAGTAAAATATACTCAATTGTTAACATGATAAATTGTAGAGTATGTAATGCTATAACTAATAAAATATGTAAACACAATTCAATTGTGAAAAAGAGATTAGTAGTTTCAACATGAACAGACAGATTTTTAAAAACCAACATTTCTCATGGGATGGGATGACCTGATATTTTATAATTAATATTATACAGTAAAATTCTTCGATAATTTTTACTGGCTGAATGATTCTCCAGAAATATTAGTCTTCAGGGTTTGTTTTTTATTCGATCACTTACTAATCCAATTCTTATCAAATTTAATAAAAAATAATGATTATCTGAAGTATAAATAATGTTTCGGTGAAGCACAAAATTCTTGGAATTATGTGGAAATTTTTTTTTTTTTTTTTTTTTTTTATTGGTGATATTTACAACTGTATTACAAGTAAAAATACATTCAGTAAATGTGAACAAAGGAATAAAATAGCATGACATCACATGTTGAGAAACTACCCATTGGTAGCACTCTAAAAATGTATTTACAAAAGGAGATCTCGAGGCCATCTTCTTTTCAGACGCCTCTGAGGGTTGTCAGGGATCGAAGAGGAAGCAAGGTTAGAAACGAGAGGGTTTGGATGGTTCTGAAGTTTGTTATGGAAGGATAGGTATCTGGATTGGGCCAAGTCAGAAACATAAGGAACATTAAGGTCGTTATGGATGATTTTGTTTGTGACAAAGTAAGGAGCAGTGAGGATTTTACGAAGGATTTTGGATTGTAAGGATTGAATACGAGAGGAATTCGATGGCTTAGTGGAGCCCCAGAGCTCAACTCCGTAAGTCCAAATAGGTCTTATTGTAGTCATGTATATGAGTCTTTTGTAATTGACTGGGAGGTTAGAGCGTTTATCTAGTAAGTGCTGGAGTAGTCGGAAACGTCGAGCTGTTTCTTGTCGTTTCAGTCTGGTATGAGGATTCCAAGTTAGACGTTTGTCTAAGTGGAGTCCAAGGTATCGAATTTGTTCAACAGGAATAAGTGGGGTATTATTAAAGGATACTGTAGGACAAGAGGACATAGGTTTACGACGAAGGGTAAAGGTGATTTGATGGGATTTATTGGAATTTATTTTTATTCTCCAGTTTTGACACCATTCTTCAAGGTTTGTGATGTGTGATTGAAGGGTTTGGGATGCAATTGTTGGGTCGTTATTAACTGATAGGACACATGTATCATCGGCGTACGTGGTAATGACTGTGTTAGGATGGGTTGGGATATCAGCTGTATAAACTGTGTAAAGGATAGGACCTAGGATACTACCTTGAGGAACACCAGCGGACTGGGAAAAAAGGGATGAATAGGCATTATTATGATTTACTTTGAAGGATCTATCAGTAAGATAGGAACGGATAATGAGGAAGTATGTAGGGTGTAGAATTTACGGAGTTTGTAAAGCAGTCCTGGGTGCCAGACTCGATCAAAAGCCTGTTCTACATCGAGAAAGACTCCCGTGCAGTACATTCCGCGCTCCAATGCAGAGGAGACAACATCCACCACACGATGGCATTGCTGGATAGTGGAATGGGATCTGCGGAATCCAAATTGATGATCTGGGATAATGTGATTAGAATCTAGGATGGGGTACAGGCGTTTTAGGATGAGCTTTTCCAGGATTTTGCCTAGGATGGGTAAAAGGGAGATAGGGCGATAAGAGGATGGGTTTTCTGGTGGCTTTTTGGGTTTATGTATCATTTTGATAATAGAGAATTTCCAAGGGTCAGGAAAGTATGTTGATCGCAGTACAGCATTATATATATAAGTAAGGAATAGAATGGCTTTCCGAGGAAGGAGTTTTAGGATCTGGGATGTAATTAGGTCGTGTCCAGGAGCTTTTCGGGAAGGTAACCTTTGAATGATGTCGGATATTTCTGAAGGATGAAAGGCTTTAGGTGGAAGAGACATTTGGAGTGGGATATCCAGTTCTGCTTCAATACATTCAAGGTGATTTGGGTTAAGAATATCGGGGTGTGGATTAAAGGTTTTAAAGAGGTGACGAGCAAAGATTTGTGATTTTTCTTCATCGGATTTGGACCAGGTTTGAGCTTCAGTAAGAAGCGGATGATTACAGTCTTTAAATTTCAGGAGCCTTTTAGTGGTGTCCATAGTGATTTGTCGGTAGGTGTAAGTTTTTCAGTAAAATTTAGTAAATTTTGAATTTGTATTTTTTAATTTCAGATTTTAGTTTGTTAGTCAGTTGGGTATAATGAGTTTTATCTGTTGGATATCTGGTTCTATGCCACTTCGATCTTGCTCTGCGTTTTTCCTTCAATAAGATACGAATATGCTGTGGCAAGTCAGTCTTTTGTGAATTGTTAAACTTATTGATAAAAGTATTATTATTTATACTGTCTGTTATTGACGCTGTCAGTTTTTCAATGGCACCATTAATGTCGTCTTTTGTCTTTAGCGGAATTTTTAAGTCTAGTTTGTTTTCCAAATCATCACGAAATTCGTCCCAGTTTACTCGTCCTGTAATCAATTTAGGAGTTGATGGTTTAGGAGCATAGCTCGAATGTAGTGAAAGCAGAACTGGACTATGGTCTGAAGAAAGGTCATCAAGGGATTTGATTATGGTTTGTGAGGAGGAGATCTGGGAAGTTATAAATATATCTAGGATATCGGGACGTTTTTTGAGGGATGTTGGCCAATAAGTAGGACTCATGGGCGAAAGGATTGAATAATTGTTGGAAGTTGAAACACGTGATAGGATGTTACCGCGGGGGTTGGATGTTCGACAACCCCATCGTTGGTGTTTAGCATTGTAGTCTCCTCCAGCAATAAAGCGCGATCCGAGGGATTGGAATAAGGTATCAAGGAGGTTATAGGAGAGGGAATTACCAGGAGGACAGTATACAGCTGAGAATGTGAGATGGAAAGGGCGAGTTGAAAGGACTACAGAAGTTGATTGAATGGCATCAGTTGGAGTGAAGGAATAAGGGAATGGGGTAATGATTTATGTATAAGGATGCAAGAACCGGCATGGGAGGTGTTATCTGGGTGATCAGTTCTATAAGTGAAGTAGTCACGTATGTAGAAATGTATTCGTTTAGTGAAGTGAGTTTCAGTCAGTAAAGCAATGTCAATGTTATTATTATGAAGAAATAAGTCAAGTTCGTCACGGTGGTTATTTAGTCCGTTAGCATTCCATAAAAGGATAGTTAGGGGCTTTGTGCTCATCGTGGGAAATTGAATGGAATTTCGGTCAGGATTCTGGTGAGAAGAGTGATAAGTGGTTTTATGGTATTTTGGAGGTCCAATAGGAAGGATGAAAGAATGGAGGTTATATCAGATGGATGTTGATTGTGAATTGGATTCAGGATAGGTTCTTGTGGTGGATTAGGAATATTAGCTGAGGGCGGGATCCGTCGTTGTGCACGAGGTGGGTCTAGATTGGAAGGTACTTGTGCTGCACTTCTTTTCTGGGCGTTAGGATGGGACTGTTGAGGATGCTGCGGCGGTAATTTGACTCGTAAGGGTATATGATGAGGGAGAGTTTGCTGACGTGGAGGATGAGATTGGGGATTGTGAGGTTGAGGTTTGCATTGGGAGATTTGAGGCGCCTGAATTCGAGGCTGCTGCTTCTTCGTAGTGATTGGTGTTTTTCCTGCTGAGGTTGATCAATTTCTTTTGAAGTAGACGCTAGCTGTGTATTTTGAGTAGTCGTTTTTGGCAATTCTGGAAAATCTGATGGATTATCAATTTCAGGTAGATGGGTAAAACTTTCTTGGGTCAGTTTTACGCTTTTCGAGGCTATGTTCTGAGTTCTCTGCTTATAAAAATGTTTATAAACTTTGCATCCTTTGTAGTTTGCTGGATGTTCTTCACCACAAAGGGCACATTTCGCAGGCAGGTCTCGAGGTCTCTGACAAGTGTCTGATGCGTGGGCCGGCACATTTCACGCACCTGGCCTGGTGATGGCAATAAGTCTTTGTATGCCCCAAGTCTTGGCACTTAGTGCATTGCACTATTATAGGCTTTTGTCTAGGCTCTTCAAATTTAATGGTGGAATATATAAGCCTCTTCACTTGAAAAATTTCGATGTTATTGCTGGGCTGGTCTTAAATCGACGAAAAATAGTGGTAAAGGATATTTTTCCGTTGGGTGTAGTACGCATGATATGTGCCTAACATTGTGACCTATTTCTTCTAGGCCACTTTTGATGAAAGATATTGGGGTGCTTGAGTGTAGTCCTCTCAACACCACTCGGTATGGCTTTTCTTGTCTTAATTGGTAACAATGGAAATCATAGTTTTTGGACGTAAAATAATTTATAAGTGTTTTGTAATTTTCTCGAGAGTTTGTGTTTATTTTGATATCATTAACTCTGGAGAAACAGCGGAAATTGGTCTGTCCAATCAGACCGGCAATTTCTTGACCAAATGTAACGAAGTTATCGATTTTAGATATGAAAATAGGTGGCGGCTCGGGCTCAGAAAACTCTTGAGGCTCCGGAATTTTGCTTGATATTTTATTAACGGAAACAGGATTATTGGTGTTAGTGGTGGTTGGTGCAGTTGGCTCTGATGCTATGGTAATTGATTTGCTTCTGGTTTGAGGTGGTGATATATTTTGCTCGGCTGATTGTTTAGTTTTAGTGGATTTACTGTGTTCAGTTGACTTTTTAGATTTATTTTGCTCTGCTAACTGTTTAGGTTTAGCTGATTTGTTTTTTTTCTTATTGGGTGAATTAGCTCCCGACCCAGGAGGAGTGTTTCGATGACGTTTTTGAAGTGTTCGTCTTTTTAAATACTGCGAATCCGTTTCGCTAACCTCAGAAAACGGCGTTTCGTCCTCCGAATCTTCACTTGACGAACTCTTATCTAAATTCATATCTTCCATATTATGATAAGAGAGAGAAAAAAAAAATATCTACTGCTACATATAACAATTAAAAAGATGGAAGATTACGAAATAAAATATTAAAAAAATAAACTATATACATAACTATAATCAGAAATAAAATAAAACATTTCTTACAATAAATATTTAAATTAAATAAAACAGTCTAGAAAAAAAAAAAAAAAAAAAATATATAATGTCTTTGGTTCGAACTGAAGACCTGATGACTGAAGGAAGTTAGTAAACAGAGTCCCCGGCCGTGAACATATCAGAATATGATAAGGCACGTAAGGGAATTAACGGCCTCTCGATCTAACCAAATGAGCACCAATTTATCACTTATTTATTGTTAATAAATAGTACCTCACCTGCGTGTACGTCAACGTAAAAGTGTAAAACTGCTTATTAACTCACTGTTGTTTAAGTGTTACACCACAACTTTAGTTTGAGCACATTACTAAGCAACAAATACAGAGCGACATGAGAGTTATACTGCACTTGCGGCCATGACACTTGCTACTTATGTGGAAATAAATTATTTTTTCAAATGATTTTGAAAAATAATACATTAAATACTCAACCATTATGTATCTAATATAAAATGAATGATTTCAGTGCAAATAGATTTATTTGCTTATGATAATTGATTTATTTGCCTCACATTATTTTTCTCTTCTACACTCTTTGTTCACATAGTGATAATTGATTTATTACCGATGTTTTTGCTTCAAACTATGTTTTTTGTCTGCCCTTCCCTTTCTTCTTCTTTCCGCCTTGCCATGTTTTTTCTTATTGTTCATATAAATCCCAAGTTGTTTCTCTATTTCACGTAATCTATCCTTTAGCCCTTTACTTGTTTTAGTTTTTTGTTTATTGATGAAATACAGGTATTCTTGCTCTATCTCACCAAGAGGAATATGTACTAATATTTCTTCTGGTCTTCCACCCTTTGGACGGTGTCTATAGTATTCCGATACATATCTTTGAACACTATTAAGATATCGTCTACGTACTTCTTTTGGTAAGTGTGAGAATTCTGGTAGTCTTTTTTTCCAATTATTTTCAATGAATTGTTTATCAAATAAATCTGCTGAAAAGTATTTCGCGTTATGTTCTTTTGTGGTCAATAGTATAGCAGAATCATTCGAGTCAACACTTTCCTTTACCATTGGATAAGGTGGTTCCGTTACTGCTTGATACATCGATTGTTCTGCAGATTTAGGTACTACTATTGGCACCCATTCCCACATATACTTGAATTCATTTTTTATTTTTAACTCATAAATAGGATTACCCCATTGATTTATGTATAACTTGTAATCAGGTGGTTGGGTTTTTAAATATTCTTCCTCTTCTATGGTTAATTGCACTTCATTCCTAAAACCTTTTCCATAAAATCTTCTAGATCTTCCTCTAATCTTTTCTTTTTTTGACAAATATTTTATCTCAGCTAATAATTCGTCAGGTGGTGAAGAGATCACTGAAAGTTCGCCTTGTGATAATGATGTATCTGATTGATCAATTACTACCTTCTTTTTTTGTTTACTGTAAATAATTATAATTTGAAAGGTAATTTTTTTTTTTTTTTGGAGTGGCACCAAAAGGTAGTTTCTCTTTAAGTATTGTATATTATATTTATCCCCTGTTTCTTTGTATTTTTTATTAAATATTTATAAAGATCAATGAAAAGTTATAAGCACTGTTGGGCATAACCAGTGTGAAATTTGATTAAAAAAAGGTTTTAAATGATCTAATTGATTTGATTTATTATATTAGACACCTGACTGAGTATTTCAGAGAGCATGAAGCTATCTGTATCTTTTGAAATCATATTTTAAAATTTGTCCGAAAACCTAAATATGATTAAAAAGTGATCCAGGGTATCCAGCGATCTGGAAAACTGGGAATTGTACGGGAATTTCTCAAACCGGGATATGTATGGGAATTTTTTTTTTCTTTATTTGTACTCCTTTATCCTATAAATTTTTTTCCCTATAAAATAAAAATGGTCGACTGTTAATAGTATTATATGTTTCTGACGATGGGAAGAACATTTCTCGGAACATCTAACAGATATAGTAACAAAAAAAGAATACAATTCAATAAAAAGACGCCCTTCTGTATATAATTCTTTATTTTATCTTGCTATCAGTTTAGCTCCTTCATCATTCTAAATATAATAATCATGTAAAAATTAAGGATATAAAAATTAACAACACTAAAAAGCAAAGTTTACAAATCAATCTATAAAATAAATGAAAACATACCAATTAAATAAAAACTAATTATCACTTAATTTATTACAGTCCTCCTCTCCTGCTTGTCAGATGAAGGTTAAAAAAAAAAAAAAAAAAAACTATTGTCTTGATGGACATTCGTCATCTCTTACATCGTTTTCATTAGCCGCTACTAATTTAATGAACACAGAATTCTCAAATTTATTATTATTGACATTCGAACGTAATATTAATATTTAATTAAGAATGTTTATACATACTTTTATGTGAATATGACAATATTCTTTACCACACCTGTAAGTACAAGTATATTCATATTTACAGGATCGAATACGGTTGAAAATATATGTATTTCGATTTATAAATTTGAAGGAAAATAAATATTTTTTAAATAAAGAAGAATATTTATCCATTATTTTATGTGAATATAACAACATTCTTTATCACATATTTAAATTCAATTACGAGGGATAAAGAGACATATATGCCTAACTCTGATTTTTAAGTGTGAGTTTTACTTACTACTGTCGCTAATACCTCTTTTCTACCTTCCTCTTCCGGCTGTTCTCCAGAGATATCCTTTAACGACAATAACTTTTATTTTTCCGACATTTCTCCCACAAACCTTTTAACCGCGGTAATGAAATCCCACACCAATTCCATAGGGCCAGACGGCATCCCTGTCAAATTAATAAAAATGTGTCTTCCTGAAATCCTCCCAGCTCTCCTTTTTATCTACAATTTCTCCCTTCAGAATTCAGTATTCCCTACCTCTTGGAAAAAAGCCATTGTTCTTCCTTTAAATAAAAAGCCTAATCCATCCTCAGCCGAAGATTTCCGTCCAATTTCAATTCTTTCTAACCTCTCAAAGCCTCTTGAAAGACTGGTGCAATCCCAAGTCTCCAAGTTCCTCGAAAAGTCCAACCAATTTGATCCTCTCCAATCTGGTTTCCGTCCTGGCTATCCCACACAATCTGCCTTAATTAAAATTACCAACGACATTCAATCTGCAATAGATGATAGAAAATTAACTGTCCTTATACTTCTTGACTTCTCCAAAGCCTTTGATTCCATAAACCATTCCATCCCCTTCAACAAACTAAAATCATTATCTTTCTCCAATAGTTCCATCTCTTGGTTCCAATCTTTCCTCTCCCAACGCACCCAAGCAGTCTCCATACCTAATCAATCACTATCTGCCTACCTTCCTTTATCCTCTGGAGTTGCCCAGGGTTCAAGCATATCTCCTCTCCTTTTCAGCTCCTACATTAACGACCTTCATAATTCAATTCTTCATTGTTCCCACCACCTTTATGCAGACAATTCCCAGATCTACCTATCCTTTTCTCCCTCTGAGTTATTGGTAGCATTTGCCAAGATTCAAGAAGACCTTGAACGAATCAGTGCCTGGGCAAATGTAAATGGATTAAAGTTAAATGCTGCCAAAACTCAGGCCATTGTCATTGGTTCCAAGTTCCTTATTAGATCCCATACTGACTTTCCCATATTACACCTTAATGGCCAGCTAATTTCCTTCTACTCCTCAGTTAAAAATTTAGGATTTTTCATAGATCAAACCCTCTGCTGGAACTACCATATTTCTCACATTTCCCGTCGGACAATTTCTACCCTTAAACTATTTCATCGCTTCCGCCATCTCCTACCTCAACATAACCGTAGACTCTCAATTTCCTCTCTCATCTTCCCCCACTTTGACTACAGCTGTGTGGTGTATGATGGCCTCTCGGTGGAGCTCCGTGATAGACTGAAAAGATTAATGAATAGCTGCGTAAGATTTGTTATTGGTGCCCCGAGGTACTCCCATATCTCTCACCACTACACTGAGTTAAGGTGGCTCTTCCTCTCCTTTAGAAGATAATATTTCCTAGGTACGTTCCTCTATCAAATCATCAACAATCATTGTCCTTCTTACGCCTACAACCTTCTCCAATTCAAGTCGTCAGTCCTTTCCCTTTCAACAAGATCTCGACCTTCTGACCTCTACATCCCTTCTCACAGATCTGCCTCATTTCATAATTCCTTTATAGCTCGCACTGTAAATTTCTGAAATTCTCTACCTATCAAAATTCGGCATTCCCCTTCCATATCCACATTAAAATCCCTCCTATTTCAATTCCTATCCCAAAAACAATCAGATACTTGCTAAACTTTGATATTATACATTTCTAGTCATCATCAAACGATAGTACTATTCTTCCTGCTCTTAATGCCACTGACCGCATCTATTGTTTTTTTTTTTTTATTCGTATATAATTAAATCTGTACCTATAGCTAGCATTTGACAATGATGAGTCTACATATTATTCATTATTTAAATACACTAACATTTTATATTGCCAGCTTTGCCTTTCTTTGTTAGCAGAAACACACCTCATTTTATTTTTCAAAAGAGTATAATTATAATTTTTCCTACTGTATATAGTCTTAAGTGTTTTATCATAGTTTTAAGTGTTTTGTATATAGATTTTTTTTTTTTTTTGTATATAGCTTGTTTAACTAATATTTTCTTTACTTTCTCTTTTTTATATTGTTTTATTTTGGCCAGATGTAGTATTTTAATTATGTTCTATTTTGTTATTCTAAAGGAACTTTGTCCCAGAATAAAGTTATTTTCTATTTCTATTTCTATTTCTAATAGTTGACCATTGCATTATAAAGGAAGGAGATGGTCCAGGGTGGTGGTCATTAATAGGCTAAATAGTGGCAAAACTATTTTATTAAAAGCCAACGTTCCGACCCAACTTTTCAGGTCTTCTTCAGGGAGGTTTGTTCAGCTAGGAATTTCACTTGGAACCCGTTTAAATGATTTAAAAATTATATTTGAATCCTCAAGAAAGTATTTAGGCACCTATTTCCATAACAAAAATAAAGGAAAATGTGACCTGAATGACGCTGACACGTTGTGCATTTCTATTTATTTTTAAAATGTTTTAATCAGTTATTTAACGTTTTTCCTAAGCGGTTGAATAGTTTATAAATTGTTAAATAAGTTAAATTGTTCAATATAATCAACAAGAAATATAAGTAAATTATTCAAAATAAAAATAGTTAAAACTGCTTTTTCAAAAGGGGAGCTTTGCATTCATGACTGAGGTTAAAACATTTTATGTGCTCCGAATCGTCAAGTTTTACTCGCGTATTACCTTAAAAAAATCTGGTGCGGTGAGCACATCACACAACTTTCACTTACCACTCTCTTCTTAGCAGAAATAAGTATTTTCAGACAAATGAAAAATAAAAGTACATATTATAGACGTTATAATTATATATATTTCATTGTGGGTATTTTTATTTGTATAAGTACCCTTTTATATCTCTCTCTCTCTCTCTCTCTCTCTCTCTCTATATATTATATATATATTATATATATATATATATATATATACAAATTTTAATATTTATATCGGTGTAATCTATACAATTAAATATTAAATAATACCAACAATAGCATTTATGAAAAACCGCATATTTATATTTATATAATATTGTCGGAGTCCGTATTATATTAAGCTCGTGTTATGTATGGATGATTGTTATAATCTTTCGGGCGAGCTCGGGTACGATCAATTACAACTATTCTCCGTTACTATTTTTATTTATCCTTTAGTTAATTATCAAATTCTTTCATATTTTATATTTAACTATCTTTTATTTTAGAGATTAATGTGAAATAGTCAATTGTTTTAAATAAAAAAAATTAAAGGTACTTTAGAGGAAGCTAATACTGAAAATTAGCCATTTAAGCTCTGTTAGAGAACATCAATCAGAATAAAAACTACATTTTATTTAAAACTGCTTAATTTTATACATATATAATGAATTTAATCAAAATCGTTACAGCCATTTCCGAGAAAATTGTAACGATGTGTTTAGCCCATGATATAAAGTGCCACTTCCGATCAGTCGATTTTGACGAAAAAGTTACTGTAACATCCCTAGTATATAAAAACCTCTCAAAGTCTCAGTTAACAATAAAATTATAAAAATCCCTTCACATCTTCAGTGCAAAATTTGCAACACTATGGAAAAAAGACAAAGTGTTTTATTTAAGTACCTAATATAAAATTGTTTGAGAGCAAGAATTTACCAGGGTATGGGAAATCTTAATGGGGTGGAAATATTTAAGCCTTATGTAGATGATTGGCTTGCATCCTTTTGAATCTTTTTGGTGATTGGCTTGAATCCTTGAAATATAATGAAAATTATTTTTTTTTATCCCTAATATATCTTTAGATCTGTTATAGAACTAGTTCACACCCAGTATATGGTAAAACAAATTGATAAGCCAAATGTATTTACTGTTGGAGGAAGTTTGGAGTGGTGAAATCATGCCTCAGGAGTGGTGCACCAGTCTGATATGCCCGATATATAAAAAAGCAGATAAACTCCAATGTGAGAATTACAGGGGCATTTCTCTATTGGCTGTAGCCTATAAATTTATTTCCAACATCCTCTCTGTGAGGCTCAACGTATTTGCCGAGAACATACTGGAGGAAAACCAGTGTGGATTTCGGAAGGGGAGAGGAACAACTGATCAGGTCTTTGTGATGAGACAGATAATGCAAAAAGCCTGGGAATATAAGATTGACCTACATATGCTGTTCATAGATTACTGTCAAGCTTTCGATAGAGTGATAAGAAGCAAATTAACAAATGCCTTACGTGAGTCCCAAATTCCAAAAAAATTAATAAGGCTATTGCAAATGACTATGAATAATAGCAATGCAAAAGTAGTTATTAAAGGCAATGTAAGCAATAGCTTTCCAATGACGGATGGGGTTAGGCAAGGGGATGCTTTGTCTGCCACATTATTTAATATTGCACTTAATAATGTGTTGAAAAAACTGGATTCACCTGCTTGCATACTTAACGCAATGGTGCAAATATGTGCTTACGCAGAAGATATATGCCTAATTACCAGGAATTTAAGATTAATAAAAGAAATCTTTGCAATATTGAAAGCCGTAGGTGAAAATGTTGGGCTGGAAATCAATCAAGATAAGACAAAATACATGTATGTCGGAGCCGACAATGAGGCTGGTCCACAGAGCATTGAAATATGTGGTCTTACCTTCGAATGTGTCAAAAAATTCACATATCTGGGGGTGGAAGTGAATTCTGAAAATAAAATTGCTGCTGAGGTGTACAAGAGGATCATGGCTGGAAATCGGGCGTACTATGCCAACCTAAAATTTTTTCGATCATCGCTTCTGTCACGAGAAACAAAGATAAGACTATATAAGACTTTAGTAAGACCTATTGTGACTTATGCAGCGGAGACATGGAAGCTTTGTTTTAGCACAATTAGTATGATGAATATTTTTGAAAGAAAAATATTGAGAAAAATTTATGGAGCTGTTTGTGAAGAGGGTGTGTGGAAATGTAGAAAAAATGCGGAGCTATATGAATTATATAACAGCCCCAACATAGTTAATTTCGTTAAAATTAGGCGTATGGAATGGTTAGGTCACCTGGTTAGAATGGACCACAGCAGTTGTGAAGGGATTTTATGTTAAAGGAAGTAGTCACTCAATGATTTTAAATTATAAATGCTGAACATTTCTGCTGTAAATCTCACCACACTTTAAACAATTAGTTTCTCTGATAAGTACGTTTCCTCTAAATAATTGTACCTTATTTTAATATGCACCCTATCACAATTTAGTTAATAAAAACAACATGTAAGAATTGGTTCGATTCATGTTCAATTTCTCATCCTAATGTCCATACCTGAATAAAGATTAAAGATTTTTAGAAAGAAAAGATCTTAAGGACTGGAACAATGAAACTCAATTTACTCAAGGAGAAAATATAGGTTTCACATCGATTAATGGCTGTAATTAAGTAAAATAGTTTTATCAGGTTTTTCTTACCAAATAAGTTAAAAAAATGTGCAAAAAAAAACACCCCCAAAAAACCAAAAGGGTAGTCGCGGCTAAATTTTCTCTGAACATGTTTACTAATATCCCAGTGACAATAGGAGACTGAATTGAGTAAAAAAAATTAATTTAATATTTTTTTACTGTTCCATGATGGAATACAATAGGAAAGGTAATTAATAGTTTTTTTTTTAATTATACACTATTTTAGGCACTCAGAATGTATGTCAAATAATAAGTTCCCGATTTCAGAAAACCGTTCTACGTTTTGGTCTGCAACTTTTTTTCTACACCAGTCTGCGACCTAAATTTTAATTTTTTGTGTCTAACAACATGTTAACTTATGAAACTTAATCATCCGTTCTCGCCCGTTTAATGAATAATAAGGCGGCAGGCAGCTGTTTTAGCAATTCCCCTGAAGAAAAACTGTACTTGAATAAGTATATAAAACAAAAATATATTCTAGAGACAATGAACCAATGTTTTGAGAGAAAAATAACTATCTCCGTAACGTCATTCTGTATGGCCGATTGCGGGGCAATAGCCTAAAAATTAAGTTCAAGATTGTGATGAGAAACGTGTTTGTACCATTAAGTAAGATGTTGATAAGCGAAAAAACATATAAATAATTCGATTGCCAATTGAGAACTTAAAAAAATAGCTAATACCTTTTCAACTATTTTCATATTTTGAAGATAAGTCAGTTCGTTCTGTCTCTTAGTATTGAATAGTACAGGGATTTTGTAATTATTTTTTTGACTATTTAACGATGTTGACAATAAATAAGGTATTTAATGATGCATTTTTTTTTACTAATTTTAGGCCATTCATTTTAGACACTCATAATCTACTTCAATTAGCAACGTTCACCTAAACAGAAAAATATTCCACGTTTTATTCTGTGACTTTTTACGTGCACCAGTGTGCGACCTAAATTTTGATTCTTTGTATCTAGGAACATGTTATATTAACAGATATGGGAAGCTTAATCGCCTGTTTGAAAGCAGCGATAGTAATTTTATTTCAGACGGAAAACTCTTGTTTTCGGAAAACGAGTTGACTGAAGCATTGAGAGAAGAGAGCGATGCTTTTAACGACTAATCTAAGAAGGCTACATTGAATGAGGCTGTAAAGTAAAAAATTAGACAATTAATCAATGTGTTGAGAGAAAATTTCTATTGATCGCCAGAAACTATATAATATTCTAATCGAGCCGGGGATCCCCAAAAAATAAGTGAATCTAGTTAGGATATGCTTGGCGGAAACATTCAATAAAGTTAGAATCGGTTATTATTCATCCGAGAAATTTGAGGTTCGTTCCGGCTTTAAACAAGGTTATTCCCTTTCACCTGTGCTATTTAATTTGACATTAGAACATGCCATTAGAGAGGTGATACATACCGAAAAAGGTTTGAACATGGGTGGAACAATATCCGTGCTTGGTTATGCTGATGATTTGGTACTGTTAAGCGAACACATGGAAACAATAAAACTAAATACAACAACGTTGATGGAAGCCGGTAAAGAACTTGGACTCGAGATAAATACGGATAAGACAAAACATATGGTTAACTGCAAAAACAGCGACAACTTAGATGATATCGATATAGAAGGGAATGTGTTTGAATACGTACAGAATTTTAGGTGTCTAGGGTCTACGATAACAAGAAAAAACGAAATCGAAGAGGATATTAAGGTTAGGCTGAAGTCGGGAAATGTTTGTTATTTTTCTTTGTCAAAATTACTTAGTTCTTGCCTCCTGTCTCGAAACTTAGAATTTACAAAACCATTATCCTAAATACGGTTCGGTTCTTTATGGATGCGAAACGTAGTCGCTTAAATTAAGGGATGAGCAATGCCTTAAAGTTTTTGAAAATAAAGTATTGCGCAGAATATTCGGACCGCAAAAGGACGAGTCAACCGGAGAATTTAGGCGGTTGCACAACGCTGAATTGCGTGAACTGTATCCGGTTAATATTTGGTTAAGTTGAGGCGAATAAAATGTGTTTGTAAAATCGCAGGGCCTAGTAACGAAAGAATTCATAAAAAAATAATATGCGCTTTACCGACTGGCAAGCGTCCGAGGGGTATACCAAAGCGAAGGTGGGTAGATTGCGGTAAGGCTGGTTTGGCGAGGTTGAGTTTAATGAAGCCCAGTGGACGAATGTGGACATCGATTGGTGGTATCGGCATTGAACCTTCAGGTTCGCTAAGCCTTATTATTATTTGAGAGAAAATTAGGCACCCCAAGACATAGCTTTTTTGATCTTTAATAAGAGATAGATTCTTAGCAATAAGCACTGAAAAGATTATATAGTAAATCTAAACTCATATTAGTTGGTAATATTGAAATATCCTATTACTATTATCCATATACTTTGTTTTTTTAAAATCATGGCAGCCATAAAACTTCAAACCCTTGTCACTTGCCCTGATATTATAAATAATTAATAATTGTATCTTATTATTTATTAGAAACAAGGAAAACTTTTATGATGTTTTGAAAAAAAAACTTATATTCGTTTCTGCGGGTTGGTACAGGAAAAATGTAGAGCGTTAAGTGATTGTTTTGAATTCGCTTGAAATGGCAAATACGAATATATGTAAGTATTACCAGACAATGAAAAAGAAATTGATGATCTCAGTCTAAGAGCTATTTTACTATAGAAATATTATATTTGGATTTTAAAATGTTCACGAAAAAACAAATTTCATCAAAATAAAAAGAATATAAGTTTTAGACAAGAAATGGTTTACAAATCATTCAAAGAATATTTAACAATAATAGATTGATCTGAATGAGAAGGAATGTTTTCGTTTTCAATAACATGGCTTCCTTTTGTTCCAGTAGATTCGTAATCATCCCCAGGGTACGTCGTGGGACCGTGTAAAGCTAGTATAATTTGCTTTGATGGCCGATAAGGTATATAATAAGATCAAAATAACTACAGAGTCCAAGTTTTTAATATTTATTAAATATGCATATAAATATGTATCTAAGTATAATAAATATATATGAAATGTATAAGTACTTAAGAATAATTACGTGTTTAGTAATAATTACATACTAATTTACAGATATATAAATGCAGTATTTATGTTAGTTTATTCGAATGTGTGATAAAAATTAATTCGTTCATTTCAAAAGATTAATTTTTCATTATAGAACATAATATTAATTCCCGGTAGGGGTGCCCACAAGGGGGTTTCACGGCGCAAGTTGTGCCATCAAAAGTTTTGAGGTGGGCACATTTCGACGAGGTTATGAATTTTCGACATGAAAAGTTTCAAACCACGGAAGGGAACAAGAGGAAAGCCAAGAACAAACCTCTGAAAGTATCCATATAACTTATTATTTTTAAAATTCTACTTTAGCTTGTATTGTTTTGAAGATGAGAGCAATAAAATATCTTGGGAGAAAGGGGGGTGGGGTTCATGTGCCCTCGACCTTGGGGGGAATGGGCACCCCTGACTCCCGGTATACATTGTCTGTCCTCTACCTCCCCCTTCCAGTCAAAATTGAAAGAATGCACCTATGGTTTATAAAATATGGTGTACTGTTTATTTTTCTTTGAAACAATGTAAATTTAATAAAATTTAATCATACTTAAGATTCATAAATTTGATTTTTTTCAGTTGATCGTTTAACACAGGCGTTTCCTTAAATCTGTCTCTTGCATAAGCATAGTAGACTGAATTAATGCTGAAACAAAAGGATTTAATATCATTTAATGCAAATTTGAGTTTTACAATTTAATAAAGAAAAATATATTAGTCATCTTCCGTAATATTTTTTACTGATATATTAATTAAATGAATTATTTATTTCATGGCACGTACCTTGGTCGCCGCAAGGGGGGTTCAGAACATTGTGAGTACGCTGAGTGTTCTTGATTATGTCTGGAAAAAAAGAAGAATAAATCATATATGTATTTATTATCCGTGGTTGAATTAGAATTGTATATTATACAATTAATACCTTATTTTAAATATTTCACGTTTTATTTGATCCAATCTGTGTTGGAGTTTATATATAGCAGATTTAATTAATTTAGTTGGAGGTTTTTTTATCAAAGGAGGCCTAAAAAATAAATAAAACAAAAATATATAAAAATCAATAACTGTAAATAAATAAGTACTTTAGAAATTTATTTTTGCTTTCACTTACTTATATATCTAATATATAGTAAGGAGAGGTATTACAATCGAAAAAATAAGTCAACATGTGTACATAAACAGTGTAGCTCAAAAAAGAAACATGTGGTACGAAACTCAAATTAAGTATTACGGTATATACAGGCGATATAGCAACTTTTTCGCCGAAACCAACTGACCGGAATTGACACTTATATAAATTTTTTGTTGCACTGGCTGAGAGTCAGATATGCCAGCTGATGCTTCGCCCAAGTATATCGTCTAGATATAGAAGATTCTCCAAGGTTCCTTGACATTTTAGCTTTTAATGTAACAGAAAAGGATACGCTTAAGTGGATCTCACCATCAGGTTTGAATCGTTCGATCAAGATCAAGACTTTAAGGTGTAGGCAGCGAATTTATAAGAAATGCATACCACACTTAAAATGAAAATATAGGGATGAATTCTGATAGAGAAACTTCTAAATTAAAGGGCTGTAGTTGGGAATTAGTGGAACCATCCCTCCTTCTATATCTGATTTCTTGCAGAAGCTCTGGATTGGCAGGGACTATTATTTTACACCCATTGAGAATCCTTCATCACCATGTATATTAATCTTTGCTATCACTTATTAGTTTCTGGGCTCTGATTTTTAAACATAGTTGTTATGGTAAAATGTTCCTAACTAACTCTGTTTTGTTTTGGTTTTAAATAATATCTCTTGGACTGTGATAAGTATGCTGTGTGGTTTAGCAACTCAACACAAGCAGTCTTGCAATATTATTGTTGTTTCCTCTTCCTCAAAAACAGCTCTGGCGATTTTTATTAAACTCGTGGCTATGATCTTCATTTAAATAGTCTTGCAAGGCTGAATTTTCAAATTTAATATCCTACTTATTATATTTTTTTAAGTACTTTTAATATTTTCTTACGTGAAATATTTTTAAAAGTTAATAAACCTAAAGAATATTACTTTAATTATAAATACAAACATAAGACAATTAATATAAGTTATAAAAATTCTGTTCATTTATCAAGCTAAAAAGTATTAGTTTTTCATGTATTTTCTATGAAAATATCATATAGTTTCTATGAAAATGTTCATTTCTCATTCATAAAATGAAATAAGACAATCCTAACTACAATAATTAAAATAAATCAACTGTTTATTACTCCCCATTACTTTATACGGCTTTATAAGTTACTCTTTTTTCTAAAATATTAAGCTTTTCAATGGTATATCATACGTATATATTATTACACATATTTCAGGAATTTATTTGCAACCTGAAAAAATTTTTTTCTTTCTCTTTTATTTAATTATTCTCTTTATCTTTTTTATTACTAATTATGAAAATCGGTTAAGTATTTTAAATGAACAAAATTAAAGGTAGTCAAGATGCCGTACCGAAAATTTAAGCCTTGTTAGACTATTTCAATGAGAATATGACCTAGCCGATTTTAAAGGCCATTCAATTGTAAATTGATATCAAGAGGCGATTCAGTTTCCTGGCCTATCAAGTCACCAGAGCTTTATTAATTGTATTGTGGTCAAATGAAGTCTATGCGAAAAAAATATCACATTTGGGATCAAGTTTACAGAATTCTATCCGTGGGATCATGAATAAGAAATTAAAGAGCATGATCTCTTTTGCCATGTGCATGCCTTTTTATTTAATTAGCAGGGTGCAATTCTTATAAAAAAACATTTGTGGAAATATGTTAATTTGACATTGGTTTTACTCTGAACAACATAACCAACATGCATTTAAGTATAAATATTCAGTCGTGGGACACATTGTGGAGAAAAAAAAAAAAATCATTCTTATTCAGGGCCATTTTTGTTTTCATTCTTCAATTAATGTAGAAAAGTTCTCCTAGAAGTTGGCTGCTAACATAATATTTTTAACAATGATACGAATTTCAATTAATATATTTTTTTTTTTTACTTTCTTTATTGAATATTAATACATTCTGCCACATTGAAGGGCATTAATATTAAGGCTACATGATTCATTCACACAATATGTACATACAATTAATATCAATAATAAAGAAAAAGAAATATAAAAAAAAAGTAAATTGGTATGCCTGTGTACAAAAAAATAATGAAATAATAGATAAAAGCTAGATGAAATTAAAGTAAATAAATCACATTCACACCTATGTACAATATTTACATTCACCCAGGGGACTCTGAGTCATGCCTTATTCCCCGACGTGGAAGTCAAAGCAGGACTCCAGGAGATCCCAATGCTCCTCTCTCAGCCGCGTCACTGTTATTTGAAACCAGTGAAAACTGATGGAGGGCAGTATAGCAAACAGACGCTCATGTCTTGAGTGGAGAATCTGGCCATTGCCAGTACTCCAATATATACATATTTACAAAAGGTCGCGGGGCCACTGCCGTAATAACCTCCGGGGAGGATTGTAGGGATGACTGGAGCTAGATATGGATTGTGCTACAGGATTTGGATGATGAATGAGTTTATGGTCAAATTTGGAAAAATTTTCTGGGATTAAGTCAATAACAAATGGGATATGAAGGTCATTATGGAGGGTTTTGTTGGATACATAGAAGGAAGCATCGACTATTGTTCGGAGGATTTTAGACTGGAAGGGTTAAATGCGTTTGATGTTAGAAAGTTTTGCTGTCCCCCACAGTTCTATTCCAACTAGGTCCAAATAGGTTTCAGGATTGTCTTGTAGATTAATAGTTTGTTGTCGACTGAGAGTTGAGATTTTCTATTCAATAGTCTATATAGTTGTCCGTATCATCTGTTAAGTTGTTGTCTTTTAAGTCTGGTGTGTGGGTTCCATGTTAGTCTTTTGTCTAGAATAAAGCCAAGATACCGGACTGTGTCGGACAGAGGAAGTGGTATGGAGTTGAAGTAGACTGGTGGACAGGAATTGCGTCGAAGGGTAAAAGTATTATGTTTGGATTTGGATTCATTTACTTGGATTCGCCACTTATTACACCAGTGAACAATAAGAGAGAGGTGACTTTGTAGGTTTAAGGATCTGGATTGGAAGATAAGATGGCTGTGTCATCAACGAATGTTGCCAGGAGTGTTTCGGGATGAGTAGGAATATCAGCGGTAAACAGAATGTAGAGGACGGGAACCAAGACGCTGCCTTGAGGAACTCCCGCCTTGATTGAATGACAGTTGGAGGATTTTGTACCATAGTGAACTTGAAAGGAGCGGTCAGAGAGGTAGGATCGGAGGATAAGATATAAGGAATGGGGTAGATGGGATTTGAGCTTGAAGAGCAGTCCGGCGTGCCATACCCGATCAAAAGCTTGCGCAATGTCCAGGAATGCCCCCGAACAATACTCTTTACTTTCTAGGGCTGAGGATATGTGGTCAACAAGTCGAAGTCCTTGTTGGACAGTGGAATGTTGGAAGCGAAATCCGAATTGGTGGGTTGGAAGTTTTTGGGATTCTATTATGGGTAGGATTCTTTTCAGTAGGATTTTTTCAATGATTTTGGAAAGGATTGGGAGTAGGCTAATTGGCCTATATGATGATGTATTATTGGAAGGTTTGCCAGGTTTCAAGAAAAGGACGATGGTGGAATGTTTCCATAAGAGAGGAAAATGGGTAGTTCGTAGGATGCAGTTGTATATGTATGTGAGGAATATGATTGCTTTGGGTGGTAGTTGATGAAGGATCTGTTAGGTTAGAAGGTCGTATCCAGGAGATTTGCGGGAAGATAGTTTTTGTAAATGATATTTGACCTCAGATGGATGAACTGCTTTTGGTGGTAAAGAGAGTGGAATTGGTGAAGAAAGGAATTCTTCTACTATTGTAGTGTGGGTCGGATTGGATTCGGGATGAGGAGTAAATGTACTGAAAAGGTGTTTGGCGAATTCCTCAGCTTTGTCTTCATCAGACGCCACCCAGGAGCCATCACCTCGACGGAGGGGATGGGAAATATTGTGGGTTTTTAGGATTTTTTTGGTGATATTCCAGAGGGAGTTGTCGTGAGCAGAGAGGGAGGTAAGGAAGGAGTTAAAGGATTGGGATTTGAAGTTGGATAATTCTTGCTTTAGTTGTTTACAGAGATAGTTATAGGAGCTGCGGTCGATGGAATGTCTGGTACGTTGCCATAACAATCTGGCACGGCGTTTGGTATGGATTAGGTCGAGGATGTGATGAAGTAATTTATTTTTCTTTGGAGTTCTAGGGGAATGATTAGGAGAGGAAGCAGTCCAGACTGCTTGTTGAATGATGGTGATTAAGGAATGTACAGCATTGTCAAGGTCTTCTGGGGTTTTCAGGGTTATTCTGAGGTCAATTTGATCGGAAAGGATTTGATGGAAGAGTTTCCAGTTGACTGGGCCTCTGATGAAGGACGGTGGAGAGGGTTTAGGAATAGGAGCTAGTGGTACTTGGAATATTAATGGACTGTGGTCTGAGGAAAGTTCATCAAGGCGTGCAATGGAATAGTTTAGGGGACCTAAACCACTATGGGTGAAGAAATCAAGGATATCGGGATTACGGTTAGGATCAGTGGGCCAGTAGGTAGGAGAGTTCGGGGGAGCGAGATTAAAATGTTGGGAGTTGAGTGCAGACAGCAGTGTTTGACATCGAGGATTCGTAGTTCTTGAACCCCGTTGCTGATGCTTGGCGTTTAAGTCTGCACCCAGGATGAAATGGTGTCCTATGGAATTAAGGAAGGAACTAAATTGGATATTAGAGGTGGATTGGTTGGGAGGGTAATACGCTGATGCTAGGGTAATAGGAAACGTGAAGGTTTAGATTATGATAGCAGTGGATTGTAGGAAATCGTGAGTAGGTAATGGGAGTGGGTGATGAGAGAGGGATTGATGTACGATGACAGCATTACTGGCATGTGCTCTACCGTCAGGGTGGTCTGTCCGATACGTTAAGTATTGTGGTATTTTCAAAAGCTGTTTTTTGGTCAGTCGAGTTTCTGTAATAAGGGCTACATCGACGTTCTTATCTCGCAAGGATTTGGGGTAAAAAAGGGAGATTCTTCCCTCATATCCTGAGATGTACCCGGTTGAGATTCAATATTATCTGTTGTCTTAGGTGGAGTAGCAGATGGCGTCATTCTATTCGATCGACGAGTTTTTTTTTCCGCAGGTGAAGAACGTGGTGTAGATCCGACAGAGCGAGATCTCGTTGTTGCACCCTTAGAAGACATGAGTTGGTGATAAAATCTCATAACATGTCAGAAAAAGTGAGGGAAGAAAAAAAAATTAAAGAAAAAGTGACATGAGAAATAAAATTAAAACACGCTGACCTTGAATTTGTATCAGAGTCGCTACAGGACCTCCCTTCCCAAGTGAAGGCTCCAGGCCAACTAACTAAGTTGGGCCAGGTACTTATGGCTGCGAGATAAGGACAGTCCTCTGTACACCAGCTTCACTTCGCACAACTGTACACAATAAATAACAACAGTACTCACTGTATCATTAGTATATATTATGGTCCAGGTGTTTAGTTAACACACAGTCACAATCTTATCAAAAAATAGCACCAATTTCCTAACAAAAAGTAAATGTGTTTAAGAGACGAGGTGACAGTAGTATCAGTAGTATCAAACAACGATCAGGCAAGCGAAAACCAATTACTTTCATGAAGCCTTCTCCTCAGCTCCCGATTCTAAATCCAAATGGTATTTACTCCGAAAGCTTTCTCTTTGCAAATCATCTTCTTCCATAGCTATCCCAGTCTCCCTGATGCCTTAAATTCCTACTTTTTATCCTCCTCCTCTAGTAATATTTCTCTGCCTCTTTTTATATTCCTGTATCATCTGCATTTAATAGTGACAATTTTTATTTTTCCTACATCACTCCTACGAACCTTATTTCCTCCATAATGAAATCCCAGTCCAACTCTACAGGAATTGACGGAATACCTGTCAAACTGTTAAAATTATGCCTCCCTGAAATCCTTCTAGTTCTTCTATTCATTTATAACTTTTCCCTTCAAAATTCTTTTTTTCCTACATCCTGGAAAAAAGCCTTAGTCCATCCTATTAACAAAATCCCTAATCCCACCTCTCCTAAAGACTATCGTCCAATCTCCATCCTCTCAAATCTGTCAAAATTCCTCGAAAGAATAGTCCAATCCCAAATTTCCAATTATCTCGAAGAGTTCAAACTTTTAGATCCTCTCCAATCTGGCTTTCGCCCAGGCTTCTCCACTCAATCCGCTTTAGCTAAAATCACAAATGACATAGAGTCAAAGTGGCTCTTCCCCTCTTCCCGCCGCCTATACTTCCTTGGAAATTTCTTATACCAAACGATCAACTCCCAGCACCCTTCCTATATCTCTTGTCTCCTCCAGCCTAAACCCTTAGTCCACTCAATAAAAACGAGATCCCGTGTTTCTGACCTCTATATTCCATTCCACAGGACAAAAACCTATGAACGTTCCTTCTTAGCCCGCTCCGTCTCCTACTGGAATTCTTCGCCACATAACATCCGTCATGCCTCTTCCCTGTCAACTTTCAAATACCTCCTTACATCCCAAACAGAAGATTTACCACCATAAATTTCATTTTATAAACTGAATTTGCGTGAAGTAAATAGTGGTGCCTACTGTTTAAGTTTTAACATAAAACAGCAATGATCTTTGCCACCTAGTTTGACTATTATTTTTACTATTTATTTATTTTTCTCTTCTCCTCAGGTTGTGCTTTTTTTTTCCGGGTTATTATATTTTATATCTTTGTCTTTATGTGTGCCAATATGAGAATGTACGTATAAATAGTTCCTTTTATTTATTTTTTGTTTCCATTACACCACAAGTATCGTAAGATTTTATTTTATCTTAGTGTCTGCATATTATTATATAAACCACTGTAGATATTATTACATTTCGATTAAGTTAGTTTTCTATTAGATAGCCTATTGTTTATAAATTGTGTAGTTATGTATATATAAATATGTAATTTCTCTTCTTTTTTTTTTCCATCACAATCAAGTAATTTTGAGAAGATTTTATGTTCATTTGTATATATATTTTATTTTTTACTGGTTACATACTTTTTAAATAATGTATATAATATTAAAATTTGTATAAGTTAGTTTTTGGCCAGATTTGTACGTTACTTTGTATTAACTCATCATTGTTATTCTAAAGGGACTTAGTCCCAGAATAAAGTTTAATTTTCTATTCTATTCTATTCTATATCGTAATCTAGCGCGTGCGCAGAACTGTCAATTAATATTAGAAACATATTTCATCACTGTTATTTGAGTTAGTATGAAGTGGTGTATGTGAGCACTAGATTTTACAAAGCTTAACTTTTAAAAAAATAGTACATATTTTTGTCGTTGAACTAGGTCTTCCTTATTTAAAAAATATATATAATCCTGAGACGATTTTATTTTAAATATTTTTAATTTTCTTTATTAAATTTTATTACAGACCAATTAGCCTACTTCCAATCTTCTCAAAATTCTTAGAAAAGATCCTCCTGCAACGAATCCTACCCTTTAAAGAATCCCAAAATCTTCCTTCCCATCAGTTCGGATTTCGTTCACAACACTCCACAGTCCAACAAGGACTCCGAGTGGTCGATCATATTTCCGCAGAGCTGGAAAGCAAGCAATATTGCTGGGTACATTTCTGTACATAACTCAGGCTTTTGAACGGGTATGGTACCCCGGTCTTCTTTCCATGCTGAAAACCCATCTACCCCAGTCCTTGTACCTAATCCTCCGCTCCTACATCTCTGATGGCACCTTTCGAGTTCATGTGGTACAGAATTTTACAATTCCTACCCAGTTAAAGACGCTATTCGTCAAGGTAGCGTCTTGGGCCCCGTCCTTTATGTTTAGGTATTTCTTAATAAAACACTCACTGATAATTTTTGCACTTTTAATTACCAAAACACATTACATTATAATCAACAAAGGCAGTAAGTACCACATTGTACAGCAATCTACATACGGTTAAACTCAATCTCTTATAACACACCCAGAGGTTATAATAGTTAATACACAGAGGTTCAAAAATAATCGATTTTATAATAAATCATGTTTTCACTTTAACACCTTCCTTCATAATTTCTTTTAAAATAATTTAAACTAATAAATTGAATATAATACACAAATAGAATTTTTAAGTCAGTCCTAAATCTTTATTTAGCTTCTTCAGTCTAGGGCCTAGCACAGGCTTTGTTAACCCGACGGCAAGTTGATATGCAGTATCCACTCTCCGGATATGATTTCTCCCTCTTGAACCTTTTCTCTGACAAAGAAGTGGCGAATGGATATATGTTTTGTACGTTTGTGCCACACAGGGTTCTCTGTTAATTTAATGGCAGCATTATTATCGACAAAAAGCGTACCTTCTTTAAAGTCAGTCATCTCTTGAAGAAGCCTTTTGAGCCAAACCATTTCTCTTGTACCCTCACTTGCAGCGATGACCTCAGCTTCAGTGGTAGAGATGGAAACTGAACTCTGTCTTTTACTCGACCAAGATACGACACCACCCGAATACAGACAAGCAATGCCAGTTGTAGACCTGCCAGTTAATTTGTCACCACCAAGATCTGCATCAGAGTAGCATTGAGAATTCCGCTTCTATGGTTTTTCTTGTACATTATTCCAAGTTCAGAAGTCCCTTTTAAGTAACGGAATATTCGTTTGACCCTGGTTATGTCACTATCGGAAGGATTATCAAGTGTTCTTGAAGCTATGTTGATGGAATAAGCAATATCCGGTCTTGTACATATCATCAAATACATAAGTGAACCCACAGCTTCTCTATATTGAAAATTCGTTGTCTTGATGTCCACATGTTCTTTTTCATTGTCTAAATCATCCTTTAAAATTGGAGTACTAACAGGTCGACACTCATCCATCTGGAATGTTTTCTCTTAATGTAAGAAGATTGAGTTATTTTTATACCTTCCTTGCTCCTGTTAATCTCTAGTCCAAGATAGAAATCAGCTGGTTTAGTCTTGATTTTGAACTCCAGTTTTAATTTGTCTAAGAGCTCCATTGCTTCCCTTTCATCCGATCAATCCATCGTCAACATACAAACACAACAAAATCCTCTTACTATTCACATCTTTGATAAATAGGCAAGATCTGCTGTACTAATTTGAAAACCAATGCTAACGTGGAGCCTGTTTGAGCCCGTATAGGCTTTTATGTAATCTGCAAACCTTCCCTGAGTTGTCACTGAAGCCTTCTGGTTGCTAAATAGAGATTTCCTCCTTGAGTTCTCCATTTAAAAATGCAGTCGATACGTCAAACTGATGCAGACTCATATCTTCATTGGCAGCAATACTGATTACTGTTCTGACAGTGGTTTGACGAGCAACTGGACTGAAGGTTTCTCCAAAATCTTGACCTTTCTTTTGTGCGAATCCTTTTACCACTAGCCTAGCTTTATATCTCTAAATTTCCATCAGGTTTATATTTCTAGTTGAAAACCCATTTTGAAGGAATAACTCTCTTATTTTTAGGCAAATCACAGATAATCCACGTCTTGTTCTCTTTTAAAGAAGTCATTTCTTCTTCCATGGCTTTTTGCCACTCCTCAGCTTCCTCACTGTTCATTGCACCGTACAAGTCCAATGGCACATCTTCACTCCCTTCGACGATGTTGACATAATCATCCATAAATTTAGGTTTATTAATTTTATTCTGACCTCTCAGATTTACGCCTCTTTTCCAAACTATATCTTCTATTTCTGGATCTTCATTTTCTTCTTCATGAGATTCCCCTTGATCTTCCAAAGGTATTTCTTCAGATTCTCGTTCTTCTTCCAAATATTCTTCCGGATTCTCTTCACAATATATCAATACCTTTTCCTTCAATTTTATGAAATGACAACTTTTCACATATCGGTGCTTTGAGTGACTCCTGGAATATGACGTCTCTTGATCTAATTAGTTTATTATTCGAGGAGACTCGGTATCCATTGTCACCATGATATCCAACAAGTACTCCTTGAGTAGCCTTTTTATCAAATTTTCTTCTATTTTCTTTAGGAACATGGACCCAACATTTGCATCCTATAACACGAAGATTTTTGACTCCTGGTTTAATACCCATCCAATGCTCAAATGGGGATTTTCCTTTTTCTGATGATGGACCTGTTCGATTTAATATATAGGCTGAAGCGTTAATCATTTCTGCCCATAGCTCCTTAGGTAGAGATTCTTCTCCTGAGTGCATGAGGGCTCTTGCAGTTTCTACAATGGTGTGGTTTTCTCTCTCAGCGCAGCCATTTTGTTGTGGCGTGTATGGCATAGTGTAACTAATTTCAATACCTTTTGATTTAAGGAAGTTTTCTGCTCTTTCATTTTTAAACTCTCCGCCATTGTCACATCGAATGCACATTACTTTATGACCTAATTGGGTAACTTCAGCTAAAAATTCCTTCAATTTTTGAAATACTTCATCCTTGGTCTTAATAAAATAAACTTTTCTAAATTTTGAAAAATCATCCTTAAATACCAGAAAATATTTAAAACCACCTTTCGAAGGGATAAAGGGACCGCATACATCAGTGCTTATAACTTGACCAGTTTTCTCAGCTCTTTTCCGACGCCCAAACTTGAGTCTATGAGCTTTTCCTTTTATGCAGCCCTCACAGAGTTCACCATCAAGAGTTAAGTCTAAATTGAGTTCTCTTTTAACTACTTCCTTCACATGTCGTTTGTTTTGATGACCCATCCTTTCATGGTAAAGCTGTAATAAATTATGGTCTTTGATAGGAGCAGATATATAGTTATTTTCTGACTTACAGCTCTCCGTTGTGGGTACCACCCTAATTGCTAGATTATAGAGACCACCTCCAATTTGACGATTCCCTGACACAAGTGTCTCTTTGCCTTCAAATAATTTACAGCTGACTGCAGTGGATTCAAATTTACTCTGTGGTCTATGATCTTGAGCCGCCAAAAGCGAAAAAAGATTCTTGGAAATACCTGGAACTAGCCAGACATTAGTGAGTTCAAAACTCTTCCACTGGCCGTTGGACGCAGCTTCAATTAAAATAGATCCCTTGCCCAGCGCCTTGACTTGAGAGCCGTCAGCCGTAATAATTACATGGTCTTCTGTAAATGATTGAAAACTTGTGAACCATTCCCTTCTGCTACATATGTGATGTGTCGCTCCATTGTCCACATACCAAGCCTCACTATTGGTCTCCGATGCAAAAACTTCTGAGGTAACTGTTAATAGAGTTGCAGTTTCGCTTGAATTGTTTTGAGCACATTTAGCTTTAGCAGGCTTAGGCGGTTTGCCATCGGCAAGCCAAAGCCGACATCTCTGAACTGTGTGACCCCTTTTATCACAGTAGTGGCAAATTATTGAGGTTTTGTGAAAATAAACCTCGGAAACTTTTATTCCGAACATGCTTCTGAAATTGAGCAGTGGTCCCCTTAGCAACCAAAACTTCTTCTGAACAGCTATCACCCAGGTTGCTCTCAAAAGTACATAATTTTTGGGTAAGATTATTTAAATTCCTGTTCTCTTCATTTATTAGTCTCCACCCAAGTAAAAGATTTGAATTTGTCAGGAAGGGATTTTAAAATTTTACATATTAGTAAAATATCTTTATTATCAACAGTTTGCTTATCAATTTCCCCTCGCAACTGTTTCCATGCATTGGAAATTCTAGTAATGAATGTAACAGCGTCATCATCTGGCAACCATTTACTTTCAAAAAATTTATTATACAAGTCAAAAATTCTGTCTTCTGAAAATGTATCAAAAAGTGGACAGAGTCCCAACCACATATCTCTACTAGACTCATGACGTCTTACCTTTTCAAACATCTCCTCTGTCATGTTATTGGACATAACTAGTAGTGCCTGGTTGTCAATTTTATTAAATGTAGCTAAATCTGTTTCATGAGCTTCCAGCATCGTTATCAGTTTTATCAGGGGCTGCAGGACACTTGTAAGTTCCATCTATTATTTCAATTGCCCTAGGTATCATTTTCAGTCCCATTCTTATTTTTACCTTCCAGTTTTCCCAGTTGCCCTTCCCTTCTAACAGTGCAATCTGAGGAATCATAATTGATTTGGACTCCATAATTAAAAAGAACGTACCTCAGAACACAGAACACTAACGTCTTTACAAATCGTATTTTCAAATCTTCATTTAGTTGTTTACTTCTTTTCGAATTTTCCTTTTAACATCATGCTGGACCCATAACCTGTTTAGGTATTTCTTAATAAAACACTCACTGATAATTTTTGCACTTTTAATTACCAAAACATATTACATTATAATCAACAAAGGCAGTAAGTACCACATTGTACAGCAATCTACATACGGTTAAACTCAATCTCTTATAACACACCCAGAGGTTATAATAGTTAATACACAGAGGTTCAAAAATAATCGATTTTATAATAAATTATGTTTTCACTTTAACACTTTAATCCTTTTTACCGCTGATATCGCTGTTCATCCCAATACATTTCTGGCAACATTTGCTGATGACACCGCCATCCTATCATCCAACACAGATCCCAAAATTAATTAAGCACTGGTGTAATAAATGGTGCATCAAAGTAAACGAATCCAAATGCAAACACATTATCTTCACACTCCGGGGCAGATCCTGTCTACCAGTCCACTTTAATTCCATCCAGCTTCCTTTTTCAGACACAGTCCGGTATCTTGGCTTTCTCTTAGACCGAAGACTAACGTGGAACCACTAGCGGATACAGCCGGAGGTTACCCCCCCCCTCTGGAGGCTGGAAAAAATCCAAAAAAGTTCCAAAAAGCAGCTATTTAAAAAAAAGAGAAAATTCATCCTCATAAACGAAATAAAAAAAAAAATATTGTGACCAACAGTAGTGAATTCTGCCTAGGGGCGTGCCCTCCCTTAGATTGTGGAAAAAAAATCAGAAAAAGTTACAAAAACACCTATTTAAGGAAAAGAGAAATACAGGAAAAATTCATCCCCATTCATGTATTTCCTAATGTAAAAAAAAAAAAATTATTATCGCGACCAGCAATAGCGAATTCTGCCAGGGATGGTGCCCTTGTATGGTGGAAAAAATATCGAAAAAAGCGACAACAAAAACTATTTAAAGAGAACAGAAATGTAGGGAAAATTCATCCTCATACATGAATTTTCAAATTAAATAAAAAAAAAATATTATCGCGACCAGCACTAGCGAATTTGGCTAGGGAGGGAGTCCTCTCTTGGATGGTGGAAAAAAGTGACAAAAACATGTAATTAAAGAAAAGTGAAACGTAGGGAAAATTCACCCTCATACACTAATTTTCAAATGAAATAAAAAAAAAATTATCGACCAACGCTAGCGAATTCTGCCAGAGAGCGCGCCCTCCCTTGGATGGTAAAAAGAAATAAAAAAAACAACACTTATTTAAAGGAAAGAAAAATATAGGGAAAATTAATCCTCATACACGAATTTCCTAATGAAATAAAAAAAAAATATTATCATGATCAGCACTACCATTAATTCTGCCAGGTGCGCGCGTTGCTTGGATGGTGGAAGAAAATTTCGAAAAAGTGACAAAAAAACTTATTTGAAGAAAAGGGAAACGTAGGGAAAATTCACCCTCATACACTAATTTTCAAATGAAATAAAAAAAAAATTACTATCCGTGACTTGTACTAGCGAATTCTGGCTGGGTGAGCGCCCTCCCTTTAATTGTACATTTTTTTTTTGAAAAAGTGACAAAAAAACCTATTTAAAAAAAAAAGTGTTTCCCAATGTGATATATATATATATATAAAGAAATTACTCTCCGTGTCCAGTACTAGATAATTCTGCCAGCGGGGCGCGCCCTCCTATAGATGGTGAAAAAAATATTCCAAAAACACCTATTTAAAGAAAAGAAGTTAGCTCATTGTGTTTATCTATGTCGTGGCAAAGACATTCTAAGGTTAGAGTGACTTGTTTAGTTGCAAATAATTAAATTAAAAATTTTGTTGTTGCAATTTTTGTGAAATGTTCATCCGAATACCAGAGGATGTTCATATCTGGCTTTGCATGCTTTTTGAGCTTTGCAAGGGAAGTAGCACAGCAGTTGCTACCAAAAACATTTGCGATCTTTATCCTCATGCGTTTTGGGGAAGAGTCTTCAGCCCGAAAGAAGAAGATTGCTGTCAATAGAAAGTTGATATTTTCTTTTCAGTAGTCGATATAGCACTGACTATGTCGTCAGTTAATATTTTCTCTTTTAACTCTACTATATGGGTTCCACGTTAGTCTTTATTCTAAGGGAAATCCAAGATAATTTTAAATATAAAATTCAACGCTTCCCTATATAAAATTCGGATTCATTTCCGTTTTTATAAGATTAGAAATTCAATTATTAAGCTCTAGGTTTTACACACACCCCTTTGTCTTAAGCAATATAGTTCGTTTCTGGAGGGTTATTTCACCGATGTAAAATGATAGTGCGTATTGTAGAATAAATTTCTATGAAATCTGGAAAAATTATTATTGGAATAATTAGGTAATATATAAAGCATGTAATGCATGCCGATAGAGACAGCTGTAGAATATTAACTAATATAAAGAAAAGTGAAATTTATAATAATTTTAATATTAATACACTTTTATTATAATGTGGGTCATAAAAAAAAAAGGAAATAAGAAGCCTACGGAAGGAAATCCATGTAATATATTTCTATAGCGCTTATGAGTTCAGAAATATATTGTGCTTCTTCTTCTATTATTGCCTGCTTTTCTTCAATTTTTTTTTGTCGCATTTCCAACAATTCCCAATCGATGAATAACATAGATTCTTCTTCACCGCTATACTCACAATTTTCACTAGATTCAAGAAAGTATGGTTTCATCGAACTAGGTATCGAAGATCTTAGTGACGATTTTCTTTGTAAAGAAGGATATAATTCATAAACACTTTTAGCTTTCTCTAATTCTGATTCAACTTCAGCGCTAAAACTTGCTTCCTCAAATGCTGACACATGTCTTCGCAATTTGATTTCAGTTATTCTTGTTAAAGACATAGTAAGTTTTGTAGCGACGTCTTTGATAGCCTCGAGCTTTTGTTTCATAAGTACGAGTGGCCTCATCTCGCGGGAGTCATCAATCTGTTGTTCAAAACTGTCCAGTATCGATTTTCCACAGTCGATAACTGACCTGAAATAAAGAAAAAAGTTTTATTAATTATAAAGTGGAGTGAGTGTTCATTAGGAAATGAACATATAATGAAAATTATGTTAATTACAGGTGCTTTCGAATGCATAAATACTTCTAACTGTACTTGTTTCAATTTGCTTGTTAAATTGGTAAATCAAAACTTATTTAATTAATTGGTGTTTTATTTGGAAATATCATATTTTTATCGCGGCATGTGTAATTCATATATGAAAATAACGTTCCGCCCTAGTAAAAATCGAGTGGGGGAGAGAATATCGTTTCACCACCCACAATATTTTAAATCATAACTATCAAATCATAAAATCAAAATCAATAACCATTAAGCTGCATGAATGAATAAAATATGTTAACTAAAATCTATTACGAAAGTAGGAAAAGTCGACTAGGTGCCTATGCTAACCCCTGCCACGTTTTACCACCTCCTGTTCTGCTATTATTGGAATTTTATTTTGTATTCAAAGATAGAGCGCAAGATATACTAAGATTGTATGATACATTCATGTAGACCCTTCCATGTTTACGTAAAGATATCACCACATTTGTCGCAGAATTTGAAGCATCGGAGATTCGATAGAATCTCACAATCTTAAACCTTTAAATAAAAGTAAAAATATGTAATATATTAAATACAAAAAAGAAAAAAAAAAAAAAAAAAAACTAATATATAAACATGTATCTCTAGAAATCTCAAATTAAGGGCGTAGAATGGTTGAAAGGTTTGAGAGAAAAACCCTCCGCACGATAACCGGAGCGATCTGGGATCAATGTACTAATACATAGATAAGAAAGACCAATAAAGAATTGCTTATAGAAACTAGTCAATCAGTATCCCATGATATGAAGGCCCGAAGGTTTCGATTTAAGATAGGTGGGGCATGGAATTCGTAGCAATCCATCTGGAAGCATCTACGTAACAATGAATGCCTCGGTAGAAGACAAGGGACCACGTGGAAGGCCAAAAACAGATGAATAGATAGAATCAACAAAGATACAATAGAACTGGGTGCAGATAAATGTAAATAAATAGCCCAAGACAGGCAGAAATGGAGCAGTCTTGTTAAGGCGGCAAAAGATCTACATGGCCTGTAATGCCATATATAAATATATATATACACTGACAGGCAAAAAATTCCACCCACTTGTGAAAAAAGCTGTATTTGTAATAATATATGGTATTTGTATATAATACTTAGTATTTATGGAATTTTATAAACTTTTTTACCTTTAATAATCAAAATGTATTTGGGTAAGAAAAATTAGAGAAAAAGAAAATTGAAAAACGAACCATTATTATTCTAAAAGAAATTAATTACATCATCGTTTAGTAGCGCGTGTTTTCTCCTCTTGCCTTCACTACTTCTTGAAGACGCCTCGGCATACTTTCCACCAGTCGGGAAATGTCCCTTTGCTGGAGGGTAGCCCATTCCTCCCGAAGAGCCCTTTCAAGGTCCCGTAGTGTATCAGGAAGTGTTGCACGCGCTCTTATTCGTCTTCCGAGGTTATCCCATAAATGCTCAATGGGGTTCAAATCTGGAGAACGTGCTGGCCAGGCTAAAACCTCAATATTGTTCTGTTGAAGGAACGTCTACACTATGCGGGCGACATGTGGGCGTGCATTATCGTGCATTAGAATAGAACGATCGCCGATTTAGTTGAGGATAGGCAACATATGTGGTTCCAAAATCTCATCTACATAGCGAATGGCCGTCAGAGACCCTCCACGAACAACAACCAATGCGGCGCTCCATTGAAATCCCAGCCCACACCATTAAGGAACCACGTTGGAAAAGTTGGCTCTGGAAAAAATTACAGGCTGCATATCTTTCGTTTCTTCTTCTCCACACCCTTTCCCGCCCGTCTGGAGATCGAAGAGCGAATCTTGACTCATCTGTAAAAAGTACAGCACTCCATTCGTCCATAGTCCCATGGCTGTGTTCTCGAGCAAAAGCCAGCCGTGTTACTCTGTGAGTTCTGGTCAACTCTGGTTCTCTTACTGGACGAAAAGCCATTAATCCATACTCATTTAATCTTCTCCAAGCGGTACGTTCAGAAATTTGCAGAGCTCAAACTTCTTCGAGCTGATGAATCGCTTGAACAACGGTAAGGTGCCGGTTTCGTAAAATTCTCAAAGTCAAAAAACGGTCATCCCGTGGTTCTGTTACCCTAGGCCGTCCAGAACCGGGGCCTTCTATTGTAAGAACCAGTTTCCCGAAAACGCCTGACGGTGTCTCGTAAAGTTTCATATGGAACTCCGATGGCATTAGCTGCATATCTAATGGAACGTCCATCATCAATCAAGTGCCACACCACGCGCAACATCCTCAGCAAGAAGAGGCATTTTTAGACTTAATATTGAATAAATTAAAAGCTGGAGACCAAGAAATGTGCTGCAAGAAACGGCACTGAACTAATGATATTGAATAAACATTTTGATTCCATAGAAAGTAAACATTTGAATCTAGAATTATTTCATTGAATTAGGGATTAAGGGTTATTGTCCTCTATATTAACATTCCTAATTGAAAACAAACAAAAAGATTACCTATTTATTCATTAAAAACAATAGACCAATCCAAAGCAGAAATATTTTTAGATGAAAACATGAAAAATCAAGTAGGTGGAATTTTTCGCCTGTCAGTGTATATAAATATGTAATTAATGAATAAGTTTATGTTTATATATAATATTATATTGTTGGTTTTGCAATCATTTTGTTGATTATGTTAATTACCAGTCCTAATTTTGATACATAATATAAACTCGCGAGAATTTTTTATTGGAGGGTCGTTAGCCCCTTCCGCCAACCAGGATGGAAGGTCTGCACCAATAAATCACATAAATTGTAAGATATTGATATAGCTAAATATATAGTAACGCTCCTAGTTGGCATGGCTCAATAAGTTTACTAAGACCTTGTCTTTAATAAAGTTTCATTGGCGGATCTACGGGGGATTATATTTCTTAGTGTGAGTGATATAAGCTAAATACTTGAAAAATCTCTATAAGTTCTATTTTTTAAATTATAATCCATATGCAGATAATAAATGTAACCATATCTTATGCAAAGAATGTTAAAAAATTATCTCTAGAAGTAATATTGCATGTGTAAATAAATTTATGTTTTTAATATGAATTCAAGCATCTTTTGTACACCATTTCATACACTAGGTATTGTAGTTAGTCTCTTTCTTTTTTTTTTCTAAAGTAATTATCGTTATACATAAAAAAAATGCTCTTTTGGGCTTCATCCTCCCCTTCTTCAAAATTAAATTCTGGATCAGCTACAGTAAACTTTAAATGCCTTTTATTTAGCAAACAGATTGTTGCACTTGAAGAGCATAGCTTTTCTTAGTTCCGTAAATTACCAGGTAGAGAAAGAAGCTGATCTGACCGAATAAGAATTGGAAAAATATACTAAAAATATATAATCATAGCCTTAATATTGTAAACATTGCTGTTCCTGATGGACTAAAAGAGAACACATCTTAATTTTTCAATGATTCCATAGATGGCAAACAAACCTATCCATTTCCGGAAATAGCCTTATCCATTTTCGCTTTCCCAAATGATTTTAAGCAACCTGGCTTTTTAATCGCTAAAAACAAAATGAGCTCAACAGCTATATTTGGAATAATAATAAATAAATAAAATAAAATGCAAGGTTGGACTCAGGCCTGTTTTGGAATATGAACAGAGTCAAATTCATTGTCAAATCAGTGCTTCTGTGGCAGAATTCCTCATTACAAATGGATATGATATATTTCAGAAGTGTATTGAAACTGGCTCATTTTCACCATGCATTGGCTTCACTACATTCTAGCGATAGATAACTTCGTTGGCTTGCTGGAGGCTTTACCGATTGGTTGACCGAAGTACTTCACTTGTGGATTTAGCTTTAGTATCTTCTTCATCCTCTCTAGCTATTGTATAAGTAATATTACCTGGACACTACTTGAACAAATCCAGGACATTGGCAAAGTGCAGATGAAGACATAAACCATTTCCGTTGTGACTTAAGATTTTTCTATAGTCTCCACTAGTGGTTTTTATTAACAGACGACTTTTCGCTTGATACTGTTATTTTAGAAATAGAATAATGTATTGTTTTCTACTTACTCAGTTGTGGAGTTTTGGAAAGTTTCAGCCGAACTTCTATCGCTTTTTATAGATGATGTTCTGCTAATTTGATAATAGTTGCCTAGCAACCTGTAATAAAAGATCAGAATTAATTACTTTCTATCATTTTATCTTAAATATAGACAGTAAAATATTAATTGGATACGCTTAAATAAATATTAATGTTTTCTATACTGCTCACCTGGAAACAGTTTAAATTTCTCACTTATTAAGTTAACAAAATAGGATTTTGTGTACGATCTCGACGCCATAATAAAGCTAATAATAATTTAAAGGCTATATATATATATATATATATATATATATATATATACACACACACACACATATATATATATATATATATATATATATATATATATATAAAGCTAATAATAATTTAAAGGCTTAACGAACCCGAAGGTTCGATGCCGATATCACCAAACGCTATCTATAATACTGACAGGAATAACTGGGAGATTTATGACGTGCGTCAAGCTATAGGAGATATTTTTGAAAGAGACATATTCCTGATGATATCATCATCTAGAATTTCACGAAGAATGTTTATTAAGAAGTATGTGTATGTTTTTTATCAGTGTATCAACTGCCTTCCCCAAAAACGAAAAGTTGTACGTGAAATACGGAAAATTGTCAGTAAAATTTTTTATTAAAGGGACTAACTATTTGGAGGATGGGTACATTAAAAGTTTACTTATACTATTAAATAAATAAAGGAAAGTATAATTTGGTTCACTGTTTAATTTGAAAAGAAATCCAAAATCAAATATATTTCGATTTAGTACACCATAGCACGGAGGTGTGTGATATCTAGCCATTTTCATTATATTAAATTTATATTACATTTTTCAATAGATGGATTCCTCTCTAGAATCGATAGAAATTAAAAAAAAATTAAATATATTGAATAGACTATATACTGTTGATGTAAGTGGATAGTCACATATGTAGCAACCTTTGCGTGTGCGTAACTGTAAAGGGTGTATTATGTACTCGCTATTAAAGAAAATAAATAAAAATAAAAAATCTAAAAAAAAACATATTGAAAACAATCATTATTATACAGTGAGGGTATTATAATGATACAAAATATCAAGTAGGAAAATAAGAGAAGAAAGAGGAGTCCTGGAAAGAGGAAATATCAGAGTGAGAGACAAGAAATGCTATTATTTAGTTTGCAGTAAACATGATTTTGTTTCATTCATAAATAACTTTGATTGTTTCTCTTAAATAAGAATATAACTATTTAAATTTATATTGTTTTGTTGACATCTTACTCACATAATTATATAATTGTCAACAAGGGGTTAAATTGGAAATAGATATTGAACCTATCAGCAAATCAACATAAATATAGATGTATAAATACCTTTTTCTTCGTCTAAAAGTTACATATTTAGACGCAAATTTTCTTATTCCTGTATTAAATTCCCTTATTTGTTTAATTTGTTCTTTCTTGTATCCGTATTCTTCTAATTTGTGTTTCTCCGCTAATTTACTTCGTTCTACAAACTGAATAATTAAGAATATTAAGAACTTGATGAAATTTTCATCTAAGGCCATGTTTATATAATTATTCATTCATGTATCTCTTTGAAGTAAGATGGAAAATATTTTATTAACTTTATTCGAGTAACTAAAAAAACATTAATGCAAATCCTTCAATATGCTCTTCAGATTCATATAATTTATTTATATCAGAAATTATTATGACAAATTTTTTCTGATTTCATTTTTTTGGGGGAGAAAGTGGGGGGTGGAGGGAGGTTCAGCATCAAATTACCAAAAATTAAATTGCTACCTTACTAATAGGCTTTTGTAAATATTTTCATTTTTTATAATTTTATTCGAGTGCTTTATGTACCGTGAGATATTTCTTGCAGGGTAATTTAAAAAAACTTATTTTCTAAATATTCCCAATATTCGTGGTATGGCATCACTCATGGTAATCAACGATAGTTTCCCTCTTAATATGAGCGATAAGAAATTAAAATAATTTAACTCAATTCCAAAAATAGTTTAAATATAATATAGTAGGTATGTAATGAATATAAAATGCAAAATTAATTTCTTACTTCTATATCCTTCGTTGGTTTGATTTCACATTTCTGAATACTGAATACTTTTTTGAGTAAATGTTTAGTTCTTATAGCACTCTTTTTTTTTTTGTATTCCTTTGCCAACTAGAAAGCATAGAAAATGTTTAAATAGTACAAAATTTTTTAATCTGTGTTGTACTGACAAAAAAAAAAAAAAAAATACAATACTCATATCATAGGAGCATGGAACGTAGTAAGAACAGTGATAAATAATTAAAAACAGAAGGGAAAATATTTTTGGTAATAATAAAATGTAAATTACTTTTCTTACTTATTTTTTTTTCTAAAAATAGTTCTTTAGCATAGTAATGATTGTTCTGTATGATCTATATCTTTACATATTACATATTTAATTTTTATATTGAGTAAAACAAAATAAATTAATAAATAGCTCAATGGAATGATGTGACAATAAAAAGTTGTTAATTTTATCACACACGCCTCAAAATTCAGTTTAAAAAATGAATCTATTCGATTAAAATAGTCTTGCAAAAGTGTATATTTTTCTTAAATAAATTAGAAATATTATTTTATTTTACAGTTTGTAGAATAGCTTACTTTGTCATAGGCTTCGCAGGCCAACCTGTATAGATGCCAAGCTATACCGGCCGCTGTAAACAAACAGAAATTATTTTTTCGAGGTAATTGAATCAGCAAAATGTATATTTTATTAAGGTTGGAAAGATAGTTGGGGTTTGCAGTGAGTAAGAAAAAACAAACTTATTTCGTATCGACGTTTCGGCCTATATTTCAGGTCTTCATCAGGGCTGAGGAAAGACAAGATAACAACCAACAAATTATCAAACAACTATTTTAAAAAGATATGAGAACAAAATATATATATATATATACTAATGAATACATTTTAAGAAGTGAATAAAAATAAAAATTTATAAACATTATATGTAACGGTAAGGTATGGAAAATTAAGTAATATGTAACAAATTAACTGTAATAAAGTAATGAAATAAACAAAGTAATATACAATCAAGTAATAAATGAATTAAATGAATAATTAAGTCAAACATAAAATAAATGAGATGCCATACGCTGCAGGAGTATCAGTAGAAATGAAATAAACATGATGAGAATAGAAGATAATGATTAAAAGTTTAGAATGAAATATAAAGTATAAGAATTCCATAAAGAAGTAAGTAAAATATAATAAAATATGGGGTTATTAATACAAACACATCTGATTTTATATTTAACAATTCTTATAAATAAAGTAACTATATGAAAAAAAAAGTGGTAAGATGTTAAAGTGAGATAAAAAGGAAGATGGAATGTTTACTTACTAAAAAAGGAAGATTAGGTACGTCGGGTCACCGATCAAACGAAACTTTTTTTGGTGAATCTAGTTCGAAAAATATTAGAACCATGTACGAGGGTTTTTGCCAATGCGCCCTAAGTGCCGAAAAAAAGTATATGTTACCAGTGTTTTATATTATTATTTTTTGCATAGATTTCTAGGTTACAATATATTGATCGATTTGTTTTTTGGTTTAAAATAAGAAAAACATTTTAATGTATATGATGATTGACTGTATTTAAGAAGTTAGAAATATATAACAATTTTTTTTTTTAAACTATTCATTTAATGAATATTACGAAATTCTGTTACTTGGACATTAGTCATAGTGAGGTAGGATTACATTCACCCTATATACTATATGTACAAAAAATATAAAATAAACAAGAGCAAAATAACAAATAAATAATATTTTTTTTTAAACTTTTGTTTATTAATAAATATTAAAATCTGTCTCAATAAAGGACATTTATAATAGAGTTCTGAGAGCACATTCACACCATATTTACAAATTAAAAAAAAAAATAAAAAAAATAAGCTAACTTCAAATAATATAAAGCTACAAAAGAACAAAATAAAATATCATAGTGAAGAAAGAAAATACAAATAATAGAATGAAAATAAATGAATAAAATAGAATTAAAATTATCTTGGAGGGAAAGCAAGGCTTCAGGAGATTCCTGCGCTTCTTCCTCAACCATTTCACTGGCATTGAAAGCCAGCGGAGATTGAGTAAGGGCGCTACAACCACGGACACTCATGACTTGAGTGGAGAATCTGGCCATTGCCAGAACTCCAATATATACATGTTACAAAAGGTCACGGGGCCACTGCCGTTTCAGCCTGCGAGGAGGATTGTAGGGATGGGTAGTGCTAGATAGGGATTGTGCTACGGGATTAGGGTGATGGGTAAGGTTCTGATGAAATTTGGAGAATTTGTCTGGGATAAGATCAAGAATAAATGGAATATTAAGGTCATTGTGCATGGTTTTATTAGAGACATAAAAGGGAGCATCGACTATTGTACAGAGGACTTTGGACTAGAAGGATTGAATGCGTTTGATGTTAGAAAATTTGGTTGTCCCCCACAGTTCTAGTCCGTAGGTCCAGATGGGTTTTAATATTGTCTTGTAGATCAGTAGTTTGTTTTCAATAGAAAGTTTAGATTTTCTATTAAGTAGTCTATATAGCTGGCCATAACGTCGGTTAAGTTCCTGTCTTTTCAGTCTAGTATGCGGATTCCACGTTAGTCGTCTGTATAGGAGAAAACCAAGGTACCGGACTGTGTCGGAGAAGGGCAGCTGGATGGTATTAAAGTAAACTGGTGGACAGGAATTACGACGAAGGGTGAAGGTTATATGTTTACATTTGGATTCATTGACTTTGATGCGCCATTTCTTGCACCAGTGTTCAATCAAGGATAGGTGCCGTTACAGGTTTATGGACGCTGTTTCAGGATCTGAGTTAGAAGATAGGACCGCAGTGTCTTCAGCGAAAGTTGCCAGGAGTGTATCGGGATGGACGGGAATGTCAGCGGTATAGATGATGTAAAGGATGGGACCCAAGACGCTGCCTTGAGGAACTCCAGCCTCAATTGAATAACGGTCAGAAAATTCTGTACAGCGAACTCGAAAGGAACGGTCGGAGAGGTAGGATTGGAGTATTAGATATAAGGACTGTGGTAGATGGGATTTGAGCTTGAAGAGCAGTCCAGCGTGCGACACCCGGTCAAAAGCTTGGGCTATGTCCAGAAATGCACTCGAGCAAAACTGCTTGTTTTCTAGGGTTGAGGATATGTGGTCAACAACTCGGAGTCCTTGTTGGACGGTAGAATGTTGGGAACGGAATCCGAATTGATGGGTAGGGATTTTACGGGAGTCTATTATGGGTAGGATTCTTTTCAGGAGGATCTTTTCAAAACTTTTTGAAAGAATTGGGAGTAGGCTAATTGGTCTATAGGATGATGTGTTATTGGGAGGCTTGCCTGGTTTCAGGAAAAGGATGATGGTGGAATGTTTCCATAAGAGAGGGAAGTGGGTAGTTCGGAGGATAAAATTGTATATATAGGTTAGAAATATGATGGCTTTGGATGGTAGTTGTCGTAGGATCTGCGGGGTTAGAAGGTCGTATCCAGGTGATTTACGAGGAGTGATTTTGCGTAATAGGTATTTGACCTCAGAGGGGTTAACTGCTTTAGGTGGTAAGGATAGTGGGATAGGTGAAGAAAGGAATTCTTCTACTTTTACTGTGTAGGTAGGATGAGATTCTAGATGGGGAGTGAAGGTATGGGAAAGGTGCTTGGCAAATTCCTCGGCTTTGTCTACATCAGACGCTGCCCAGGTACCATCAGCTCGACGAAGGGGATGAGAAATATGATGAGATTTCAGGATTCTTTTGATGGTATTCCAGAGGGAATTATCATAAGGAGAGAGTGTGGTGAGGTAGGAGTCGAATGATCGGGATCTGAAGGTGGCTAATTCTTGTTTTAATTTTTTACAGTGATAATTGTAGGAGTGGCGGTCGGCGGGATGTCTGGTGCGCTGCCATAATAATCTAGCACGGCGTTTTATATGGATTAGGTCAAGGAGGTGTTGAGGTAAATTGGGTTTCTTGAGGATTTTTGAGGAATGATCAGGAGAGGAAGCCGTCCATACTGCTTCCTGGATTTTAGTCGTAAAGGAGTGAACAGCATTGTTCAGGTCTTCAGAGTTTTTCAGGGTTGCTCTGAGGTCAATTTTATCGGAGAGGATTTGATGAAAGAGTTTCCAGTTAACTGGGCCTCTGATGAAGGATGGTGGAGAGGGTTTAGGGATAGGAGCTAATGATACTTGGAATATTAATGAGCTGTGGTCTGAGGAAAGCTCATCAAGATGTGCAAGGGAATGGTGGAGGGTACGTAAACCTTTGTGGATAAAGAAATCGAGGATATCGGGATTACGGTTAGGGTCAGTGGGCCAGTAGGTAGGTGAATTGGGAGGAAGGAGGGTAAAACATTGGGAATTGAGTACAGACAGCAATGTTCGACCACATTCGTGGTTCTTGAACCCCATTGTTGATGGTTGGCGTTAAAGTCTGCACCCAAGATGAAGTGGTTTCCTAAGGAATTTAGGAGAGAAGTGAAGTGGACATTGGTGACGGAAAGGTTAGGAGGGCAATATGCTGATGCAATGGTGACAGGAAAGGAAAAGGTTTTGATTACAATTGCAGTGGATTGTAGGAAACCGTGATTAGGCAATGGGAGTATGTGATGAGAGAGGGATTGATGTACGATGACAGCAGTACCGGCATGTGCTCTACCGTCAGGGTGGTCTGTCCAATACGTTAAGTATTGTGGTATTTTCAAAAGCTGTTTTTTGGTCAGTCGAGTTTCTGTAATTAGGGCTACATCAATGTTCTTGTCTAATAGTAAAGCTGTTAGTTCGTCTGTGTGATTTCTAACACCATTCGCATTCCATAGGAGAATGGATATGGGTTTGATGGAAGTAATTTAAGGATTTTTTAAAGGAGGAATGAGATGAGATACCAGGTTTGTAAGAAGTGATATCAGTGGGGTGACAAGGGATTTAAATTCGGTAAGGAAGGATGTCAATAAACTAGTAAGATCTGTGGCATTGGACGGTGGGGGAATGTGAGGGATTTGATATTGGTTAGGTTGTTGAGGTTTAGGTAAATTAGGAGGGATATGATATTGAGGTAGGGATTGAGTGGGTTGTTCCGGCAGGGCCTCACATTCATTAGTCGGGTCTCTACCTCCGAGTGAACTTAGCAAAGGAAACTTTAGAGTCCACGATTTTAGCGGGTCCTCTTCTTTGTTTAGGTGTAGCATCGTGGTTCCGGGGCTTGTATCTAGCTTTGAAATAATAATTAAAAAGTATATACAATAATTAAAATAAAATAACTTAAAACAAATACAAAAACCGAAAGACGCTTCCAGAAAAGTAGGAAATGATATTGTTGCCATGATAAAACGATTCAGATTCGTTTCTAGCGTCCTTTGAAACTCTTAAATACAAAATTGTTTTGAAATAAAAATGATTCAATCGACATATATTTTAATTTTTATTCAATTCTTAACATTTATTTATTAGCAGATAACATATATTTTGTTCTTATATATTTTTAAAATAATTTTTATGTTCTTATCTTATCTTTTTTCAGCCCTGGCGAAGGCCTAAATATAGACCCAAACGTCAACACACAATATTTGTTTTTTATAAATGTTTTCTTATTTTACACAAAACAAATCGATTAATATATTGTTACCTAGAAATCTATGCAGAGCAATGGCAGAAAATAATAATATAAAAAATGTAACATTAAATTTTTTTTTCTCGGCTCCTACTAGCCATTGGCAAGAACCCTCGGACATGGATCAAGTATATTTCGACCTAGTATCACCAAAAGAAGTTTCAATGAAATCGATGACCCCATGTTCGTAATCTCCCCTTGTTAGAAAGTATAGCAGTGTCACTCATCATACCTTTAATCCATTTTATATTTATTCATCCCACATTTAACTTCCTATCTATGCTGTCTTCACTCAACTATTTCTTCACCATTATGTTTCATTAATGTATAATATCTAATTGAGCAGGGTATTCCAAAAAAAATAGTAAATTTAGTCAGTATGTGCTTGACGGAAACACTCAATAAAGTTGGAATCGGTTATAATTTATCCGAAAAGTTTGAGGTTCGTGCGGGTTTAAAACAAGGTGATTCCCTTTCGCCTGTCCTGTTCAATTTGGCATTAGAACATGCCATTAGAATGGTGATGCGTACCGAAAAAGCGTTGGATCTGGGTGGAGCAACACCCGTGCTTGGATATGCGGATGATCTGGCCCTGTTAAATGAATACACGGAAACTATAAAACTAAATACGACAACGTTAATGAAAGCCGGTAAAAAACGAGACATCGAAATAAACACGGATAGGACAAAATATATGGTTAGCTGCATAAATGACGATATCGCTGTGATGTTGAAATAGAAGGTAACATGTTTGAACAGGTAGAGAAGTTTAAGTATCTACGGTCTACGATAACTAGAAACAACGAAATAGAAGAGGAGATTAAGGTTAGGCTGAAGGCGGGAAATGCTTGTTATTTTTGTGTGACAAAACTACTTAGCTCACACATCTTGTCCCGGAATTTAAAGACTAGAACCTGTAAAACCATTATCCTATCTACAGTTCTTGATCGGTGCGAAATGTGGCCACTTACATTAAGAGATGAGCAACGTCTTAAGGTTTCTGAAAATAAAGTATTGCGTAGAATATTCGGACTGAAGAAGGATGAGTTAACCGGAGAGTTCAGAAGGTTGCACAACGGCGAGTTGTGTGAACTGAATCCAGTTAATATAATTCAGGTGATTATATCATGGAGAATAAAATAGGCTTGTAAAATAGTTGGGCTTAGTAACGTAAGAATTACTAAAATATTGATATTTGCCGTACCGAATGGTAAACGTCCGAGAGGTAGAACGAAGCAAAGGCTGTAAAATTGCGTTAAAGCCGATCTGAAGGGAGTGGGTTCGGACGGTGAACGGGAGAGGGAGGTGTGTAATAAGCGATTGATGGTGTCGGCATCGAACCTCCGGGTTCGCTAAGCTTTTTTTTTATGTTTCATTAAATTATTGATATAAAATATATAAATTCAAATATTTTTTAGGAATATGCAATATACAAGAAAATACAAATAACGATTTCATTGTCTAAAGCAATAATAAAAAGTTTTTCCCCCGGTTTTCGTTCGAAAATTACGTTCTGAGAAGCAAGCTTAAAACAAGCCCTTTTGTATATATCTTTTTCCAGGGCCGGGATTTACTAAGCCATTATCCCTGAAATTCTTGTTATGAGCTTGTTCAATTGTATGAGCTTCCAACGATTCTTCGAATAGCATTTCAATTGACATAGTAGCACTGGAAAATATGAACGTTATATTTTACAGTGTAATACATTTTTTTTTTTAAATTGAGTTTTGACATGTCTTTATTTATTTTCTCGGACCGATGAACAGTTTCATGGCAGTAGTTTCAGTTTTTTTCTTGATTTGTAAATGTTTTATTAATCAATAATAATCGTTAAAATATTCTCAAAACGTCTATTATTGAAGACTCATTTTTTTTTCTTGGTACAAAAAAAAAAAAAAGTAAGACCATAGGCACAGACTAAGAGGCGGCGAGGTGGGACGAATGCCCCACAAAATAAAAAGAGAGGAGCGGGAATATTCATTTACAGATAACAGTTATTAACAGTTAATCTATAGGAATGAATAAAGTATGTAAACTATAATCAACTAAGAAAATATGAAATGAGTGGGCAAGTGTTTTATCACTCCCTATTATAACTTTAGTTTATATTTAAAGATAATTATCTTTCGCAACATATCATAGTATTTTATTATTCATTTATACACCCTTCCATTTTTACATGAAGATTTTTAACATTTGGCGCGGTAAATTTGAAGCATCAAAGAATCGAGAGTTCATCTCACTACCATAAACCTTTAAATAAAATTATATATATAATAAATTAAATTGCTTTTTTAACATGTTTTCAAATATACCGATATGCAAAAAAAACAACCAACAAACTAATGTATAAACATATATATAAATGTATGTATATATACAGGGTGTTTCAGGGTTAAGTGATTAAACTGAAAATTGGACTAAGGACCTCAAAACAAGAAATTTCTTCTGAAGGTATGTCCGCAAACGCTGTGTTTAGGAGATATTGACACCTAAAGATTTTTCTTGTTATGAATTATTTACGTTATATGAAATAAATAAAACCTATTTATTTGTTCTAACTACTTTATTAATTAAATGCAAACATTAACATTATTATTAAATGTTGTTAAATGATTTCCTTTGTTAATTATCCCACTTATTACTAATTCATATTTTAGCATGTGCATGTGCTCTTACATCTTATATCTCTTGTATCTTGAATATCTTTTCTTGATGTTTAGATTTGGCATGCCATACTATTGTATATAGAATAAGTATCTTTTTTGTTATTTTATTATCTTTATTATCTTTCTATTTATCTTTAATTGTATATAGTAATTATGTTTAAATTCTCTCTTTTTCCTTGTATATATTCTATATAGTATTAATTCTGTAAATATTTCTTTCTGTAAATAGATCTGTTAACCTTTTTTGCTGCTTTATAAAAATATCCAACCTAACCCCTTCTCACCTGAGCTAGCATGGTAGGATAAATGATAACCATGGCCAAATAATTTTTTTTTTTTTTAGCTTTTATTGAGTATTAATACAGTCTGCCACACTGAAGGGCATTGGTACTAGTGCTATAGTATTCATTCACACAATATGTACATAAGAAAGGAAAAAAAAAAGTATATATACATATATATAAATAAAAAGATAAAGTAATATACAAGATAATTAAAACAACAGACCAGCCGAGTAATAACAAAACAAATAAAACACATTCACACCTATGTACAATATTTACATTGGCCCAGGGGACTCCGAATCAAGCTTTGTCCCCCAACTGTGGAAGCCAAAGCAGGACTCCAGAAGATCCCAGTGCTTCTCTCCCAGCCGCGTCACTGGTATAGTAAGCCAGTGGAGGCTGATGGAAGGCACTAGAGCAACAGACGCTCAGGACATGAGTGAAGAATCTGGCCAATGCAGTACTCCAATATATACATTTTTACAAAAGGTGGAGGGGCCACTGCCGTTTTAACCTCCGAGGAGGATTGTAGGATGATCGGAGGTAGATAGAGACTGTGCGACAGGATTAGGATGATGAGTTTGATTGGAAATTTGGAAAATTTGTCTGGGATTAGGTCAAGTACAAATGGCAAGTACAAAGCATCGACTATTGTTCGGAGAACTTTAGACTGGAAGGATTGAATGCGTTTGATGTTGGAAAGTTTTGCTGTTTCCCACAGTTCGAATCCGTAGGTCCAGATAGGTTTCAGGATTGTCTTGTAGATTAATAGTTTGTTCTCAACTGAAAGTTGAGATTTTTTATTGAGTAGTCTATATAGTTGGCCATATCGTCGGTTAAGCTGTTGTCTTTTAAGTCTGGTAGGTGGGTTCCATGTTAGTCTTTTATCTAAAAGGAAGCCAAGGTACCGAACTGTGTCGGAGAGGGGAAGTGATATGGAGTTGAAATAAACTGGTGGACACGACTTGCGCCGAAGGGTGAAAGTGGTGTGTTTGGATTTAGATTCATTTACTTGGATGCGCCACTTATTACACCAGTGTTCAATAAGAGAGAGGTGACTTTGTAGGTTAAAGGATGCTGTTTCGTTATCTGAATTAGAAGATATAATGGCCGTGTCATCAGCGAATGTTGCCAGGAGAGTTTCAGGATGAGTAGGAATATCAGCGGTAAATAAAATATAAAGGATAGGACCCAAGACGCTCCCTTGAGGAACTCCTGCCTGAATCGAATAGCACTTGCAAAAATCAGTTGAGGTAGATAGGTTTTAAGCTTGAAGAGCAATCCGGTGTGCCATACCCGGTCAAATGCTTGCGCAATGTCCAAAAATGATCCCGAGCAATATTGCTTACTTTCTAGGGCTTAGGATATATGGTCAACAAGTCGGAGGCCTTGTTGGACAGTGGAATGTTGGGAACGAAATCCGAATTGGTGGATAGGAAGGTTTTGGAATTCTGTAATGGGTAGGATACGTTTCAGTAGAATCTTTTCAAAGATTTTTGATAGGATGGGAAGTAGGCTTATTGGTCTATAGGAAGTTGTGTTATTAGAAGGTTTACTTGTTTTCAGAAAGAGGATGATGACAGAATGTTTCCATAAGAGAGGAAAGTGGGTAGTTCGTAGGATACAATTGTATATATAAGTGAGGAATATGATTGCTTTGGATGGAAGTTGCCGAAGGATATGCGGGATTAGAAGGTCGTATTCAGGGATTTACGGGCAGATAGTTTTTGTGAATGATGTTTGACCTCAGAAGGATTAACTGCTTTTGGTGGTAAGGAGAGTGGGATAGGTGAAAAAGGAATTCTTCTACTTTTACTGTGTAGGTAGGATGGATCCCGGATGAGGAGTGAATGTGCAGGAGAGGTGTTTGGCGAATTCCTCAGCTTTGTCTTCATCTGACGCCGCCCAGGAGCCATCACTTCGTCGGAGGGGATGGGAGACATGGTGGGATTTTAGGATTTTTTTGGTGATATTCCAAACGGAATTATCATGAGTGGAAAGAGATGTAAGGTAGGAGTTAAAGGATTGGGATCTGAAGTAGGATAATTCCTGCTTCAGTTGCTTACAGTAATAATTATAGGAACGGCGATCAGCTGGATGTCTGGTGCGTTGCCATAATGATCTGGCACGGCGTTTGATATGGATTAGGTCAAGGAGATGTTGGGTAAGTTATTTTTTTAAAGGATTTTCGGGGAGTGATTTGGGGAGGAAGCAGTCCAGACTGCTTGTTGAATCATGGTGTAAAGGAATGTACGGCATTGTCAAGGTCTTCTGCGGTTTTCAGGGTTATTCTGAGGTCAATTTGATCGGAAAGGATTTGCTGAAAGAGTTTCCAGTTGACGGACCTCTGATGGAGGATGGTGGGAGGGTTTAGGAATAAGAGCTAGTGATACTTGGAGTATTAGAGGACTGTGGTCCGAGGAAAGGTCATCAAGACGGGTAAGAGAATGATTGAGGGGACCTAAACCACTGTGGATGAAGAAATCAAGGGTATCAGGATTACGGTTAGGATCCGTGGGTCAGTAGGTAGGTGAGTTAGGAGGAAGGAGGCAGAAACGTTGGGAATTGAGTGCAGACAGCAATGTTCTACCACGAGAGTTCTTGATCCCCACTGTTGATGCTTTGAGTTTAAGTCTGCACCCAGGATGAAATGATGTTCTAAGGAATTGAGGAGGGAACTAAATTGGGCATTGGAGATGGATTGGTTAGGAGGGCAATACGCTGATGCAACGGTAAGAGGAAAGGAGAAGGTTTTGATTATGATAGCAGTGGGTTGTAGGAAATCGTGGCTTGGTGATGGGAGAGAGATTGGTGAACAAGGACAGCAGTACCGGCATGTGCCCTACCGTCAGGGTTGTCAGTACGATATGTTAAGTAATGTGGGATTTTTAAACTCTGTGTTTTGGTCAGTCGAGTTTCAGTAATGAGGGCTACGTCAACGTTCTCGTCTAGTAGTAGAGGTGTTAGTTCGTCAGTGTGGTTTCTAACACCATTCGCATTCCAGAGGAGAATGGATAAGGGTTTGATGGGATTCATTTAAGGATTTTTTAAAGGAGGGATGAGATGAGATACAAGATGGCCAAATAATAGGAAAGTAACACATATTCTCTATAATTATCTGTTTAGAGATGAAAGGCTAGTAAAGCTAGGCGCCCAACAAATAGAAAAAAATCCTAAGGAAAATTATATTTATTAATTAATAATATTTTTTAACTTGTATTTATCCTTTTTTTGGTCATAATGTTTACATTTAATTAATAAACTAGTTGCTACAAATAAATCGGTTTTATTTATTTCATATAACGTAAATAATTCATAACAACGAAAACCTTTAGGTGTGAATATCTCCCAAACGAAGCGTTTGCAGACATACCTTCAGAGGATTTTCTTTTCTTGGTTTGAGGTCCTTAGTTCATATTTAAAGTTTGGCCACATAACCTTGAAACACCCTGTGTAATAGTATAGTGTTCGTTTTACAATAATTATGTTCATTATGTTAATCATCACTCATAATTTGTATATATAATACAAACTACAAAGATTTTTTTTTATGGGGAGATTTCTCACCTCCCCAACTAAATATAAAGATTGCGCCTATGTTCAAAACCTCTTAATTTGAAAACCTCTATGATTAGCTGTGATAACTAATACAAGGACCAGATATGCCGCACTCACAATTGTAAATGGGTTTTGCTATATTTTGGATGCTATGAATAATATAATTATAGCTAATTCATAGGCACCTGTATTGAGGAAGGAGGGAGAGAGAGGGCAGGGCAATTTCTGCCCCCCCAATATTTTATATAGAGGGGAACATCCCCTTATATACATTGCAATAATTTAGTTAAAATAACTCACAAAAAGTTCTATAAACCGTGCAGATATTTAGGTATATAAACCAATAATAATTATGAACCAATAATATAATATAATATAAGTAAATTCAATTCATTACGAAAGGAAGAAATTCGTTTTTTTATCCATAGTCGATTACAAAGGCTCATTCGAAATTATAATTCAAAACATGTGTAATAAATATAATATCTCAGCTAAAAATTATTTATTAAAAACAGTATGAAATGTTCATTCTGCTAACTGAAAATATTCTCATAAACTGCCTAAGGTATCAATTAAATCTAGTTTTTAGAGTTATAAAAAAACATTTTTTTTTAGCCGATGTTACTCGGCCCTCTCTGTAATGCGACGAGAAGAAAACATTAAAAAATTTGAAAAATTAATCCCACAGTCATGAATTGAGTTATAAGGTAGCGATGATTTTAATATATAATTATGAGTAAAAAAAAAATACTTTACCATGTAAATTTTTTTTACGGACCAAGAGGGATTTCTCTGAACAACTATGCTTCTTGTTCTCAATATTCTATTTTTGATCCTCTCTCGCCTTCTTTCAATACGCTTTGCTCTCTTTGCGGATTGATTTAAGTATTTCTTCCGCTGTAAAATATGTCAGTTATATAATTTTATACATATATATTTTGTATTATATTATATATATATTTCAATTATTTATGAGTTTGTTGAATAAAAAATGGAAACCACATTTAAGTTCAAGTCAGAATTTTTTTTTTCAATTATGGGAAAGCGTAGCTTCTTTTTTAGTTACAAATATTTCATTCGAAAGCGGAAAATTTACCGTCAAAGAAGTGGGTTTTATATTAATTAAAGAGCGACTGCGGTTCAAAAGTGATTACATAAATACATCTATCTCAGCTTCCAGGAACCTTACTGACAACTGGATTTTTATTTTTATTTTTAAATTGAATATTTTTTTCCCTCTATTTACCAAGTTTTACAGATCTGTTGCGTTCAGCTTAGAAATTTGTTTTAAATTTGAAACGTTTTTATTTATCTCTTTTTTCAAGTTATGTCAGTGGTGCAAGCCGAGCAATTGTAACCTGGTTTGTTGTAGTGTGAGGAAATGCCTTCTTTTGTTTATGGGATTCTTTCTGTCTCACTTATTGGGCGGGACCAGGACCATAATATATAGTGAAACTTCTCTTAGCGAACACTTCTCTTTTGCGGACAATTTTTATAAAGCAATAAAATTTAAAATAATTTAATTGTATTGAGGTCTTCCGAATACCGAACGCTATTAAGCTATAAACCGGGTTTGATATAAATGAAAGTATTTTGATTGATAAGTTTCTTCATAAAGTAGAGCAGGAAATCAGTGGAGCTCATGTTCTTAGGACATCAATTCTGTCTAGTAGCACAGTTTAATTATATATATAGATAGATAAAAGTAAACTTTATTATGGGACAAGGTCCCTTATGAATAACAGATATGAACAAAAAAATAAAAACTACATCTGGCCAAAAATTACATTAATCAATATTAAAGAATATATACAGTATCTTCAGTGAAGTTAAATTAAAACAAGTAAAAATAAAATAAAATTTTGAGAAAAAACGAAATAAAAAAAAACATTATTTAAATGAAAATAAAATAAGCATGGGTTGATTTTTAAAATTAAGACTCAATAAATTTTATCAACCCTTCACCTCAGTCAAAATCTGTTTCACAAATATTTATTTTATTGTATAACGTCATTTTGGGATGTGAGAAGGAATTGGTAGAGGTGATATTTAAATGAGGACAAGGAGGAGGCATGGCGGATTTCAGATGGCAAGGAATTCCAGAAGGCTGTGGATCGGGAAATAAAGGAATATTCAAACGTCTTAGTTCTATGGGAAGGGATATAAAGGTTGGAAACACGGGATCTTGTTTCTGGGAGTGGACCACGGGTTTAAACTGTAGAAGACTGTAGATGTAAGAAGGGTGTCTGGTGTTGATTATATATAATATATAATATATATATATATATATATATAGGTTTAATCTTTTATTGTTAGAAAATTATCTAAAATAAAAAACCTAAAAAATTAAGTATTTGCTCACCATTTACTCCCTATAAATTCTCAGAAGGAGTAAACAATTTCTACGTGAGTATAGAAAATATTTAAACTGCCAAATTAATCCTAGGAAGTAGGAACTAGTTTTTATTCACTTGACCCATTACTCCTACAACATTCAATAGTCCTTGGCAATCGCTGATGACTCAGCTATTTCTACTTTTAATAAAAATGTTGACTTCTCAAAGGAACGGATGATATTACTAGCTGGTTGTGTGATGAATGATAAAAATGGACGAATTGAATGGCCTATTCGTCATACTTAAACTTGTACATGACTCGTCTTGTGGCACGTTACTACAATACCCTGATTCAAGTGTCAGATATATAGCCTTCTGGTTAGACAAACAAGTGATATGGGCTGACCAATTAGAATAAAATACCCTTTCATAGCTTTCACTTCTTTCTAGACTGTTTAGTGTTTACGTTAGAGTCGGCGACTTAATACAATATAATAACACACTAAGAACTCTTTACAATATACATTTTTAAACAATAATCACGTTTATAATACAAATAAAAAATCTATATTCAAACCGGGAGGTTACTGGAAGCTAGTGACTTTTGCATCAGTATGCAAGTACTCCGCTACAACTACTTTGCTCGCGTTCAAAATTATCATTGGTTAATAAACCATTTGCTTATAAGATCATTTGGTATCGGGGTAAATATAAAATGCTCTATAAAAAATATTCTATTGTTCAAATCATTGAGAACAATAGAAGAAAACCCCAATCATATTTCTAGTGGCACTCTACAGAATTACCTTGATGTTGTTTCAGCCTCAGCGATACATGAACATTCTATATGAATCCATTTGAATTAATACAGGAGCTTTCAAATGCCACTATTTAAATTCCGATTCAACTTCTTTTGTTTTCCTTTCCTTTTTGTCCTAGCATAATTGGTAATTTCTTCAGCAGATGACAGATTTAAATAATTTAGAGGCTGCGATGGCCGAGTGTTTTAAAGCTTAAACTTAAACATTCTCTAGTCTAGCGACGCCTGTTTGAATCAGGCCTGGGCGGGTTGAAATTTATTTAGCGACGAACACAGAGAATGAATCTAGAATTTTCCACTCAGCATAGAATAGGTTTGGTTACACCTCTAGAACAACCCCCTTCGCCCTTTTTGCAGGGAGAGGTAATACAAAGAAGTATTACGTTTGTCGTATTGAATAATGAAGCATAAATAATAATAAAACCTAAAGGTTATGTAACTCATTCATTCATTATTGGCGCCTAGACGCAATGTAGCGTTCCTTTGCCCAGTCATCCCTGTTGGCTGACAACCTGATGGATATACCATTTTTCCTCAAATCTTCTTTTGCGTTATCTATCCATCTTCCCTTCGGTCTTCCCCTAAACCTAATTCCCTGTAATTTAATCTGGTTTTCCATTGTAAAACTTTCTCGCTGAGATTATGTATTAGTCAATGAAAATCGGGCATCAGCCCAGGATGATAACCATCCCAAACCTCCCTGCCCTGAGTTTAATTGTTTAAAAGAATACTTTCTTAAAATTGCTTAATAAAAACTTGTTTTGAATAACCTTACCTCATCGTCAAATTCTTTCCTTTTTACTTTAGAAAGAAGAGGCAAGCGTTGTTTTTTTAGTATGGCAGATTGATAAGCTAGTTGCGCTTTTAAGCGGCCTTCTATTAATTTTTGTTCGCGTCTTTCCTCGTCCTCCTTTCTTCGCTTTTTCATCAATTTTTCGAATTCGCAATAATTAGGGGCACCCTCTAGTAGTCGAAGCATCCTGTTTGAAAAAATTGAAAATAATAATTTTTTAAGAACTTTTTTGATTTATTAATAAATCGTTATAAAAGTTAATATGTAATAAAAATAAATACATTTATAAAAAGTGTTCCACCACAATGAAGAGGTTGGATTCAGAAATCCAGAAGGCCTGTTTCAAGGCTAACAGTTGTGCAGGGAGGTTATTGGGCCGAGATCACTCTCAACCTCTGGGTTTTCCCCCTCGATCAATTACTTAATTAAGTGAACTCACTTTATAGAGGCTGGGCGTGCCCCAGGATGTTCTCCAGACCCTGTGGTAGATCCACAGCTGATAAATTAGAATAAATAACTACTACCTGCCTTGAGAAGGAGCACAATGTCTTACTCACTGAGCTACCACGCTCGCCAAATAAATTAAAATTTAATTATGGATTTTAATTTATAAAAATAATAAGAAAAGAACCTGGTGCTTAGTTCACAAAAAAAATCACTTACCAGCCCACTATCAGTATAAAATAATTTTAATTAAATTAACAAACTTCAATAATATTACTGTAATTATAAATATAAACTTAGGACTATTGGATAATTGCATGAGAAAGGAAATCGCGTAAATTTGAACTGCATTAGAATTCACGTGATAAAGTCACTTCACTGGATATGAGATTAAGATTAGACATTTTAAATAATAAAAAAGATTTACAGTGGTGTGAAGAAGTCTTCGAACAATCCAAATCTTTACGAAACTGATAAATGTTTCAATTTAAAAGTTTATTTATCTTCGTTTGTCCAAGTGACAGATTGTTAATATTCAATAAATACATTTTTAAAAAAATTATCTTCTTAATTGTTAACTAGTTTAACCTTGCATGCATTGTAAATGTATCATATATTTAAATTAGAATTATTTTCCATCAACAATAAGCCAAGAAACCAATCTGTGTGTTGACGTTATTTATCCTCCTCAATATTGCTACCTTATTGTTTAAATTTCATTACTTTTTTATCCACTTTAGTCTTTTTATTGGTTAAGTCAAGAACCTTTGTGTTAACTTTAGAAAGTTAGAGTATCTGTAAAAAATGTTCTAATTTTGGAATTGCTGACATCCCAACACTGTCATAAATAACCACGTTTGCCGATGGCACATGTATCGTATCTGTTTATCACGATCCGTCAACTATCCCAAACTCTCCAATCACACATAAAAAACCTTGAAGAATGTTGTAAAAATTGTAGATTAAAAATTAATTTCCATAAATCCCATCACATTACCTTTACTATTCGTCTAAAACGATGTTTTAATGTACTACAGTATCCTTTGATAATACTCCACTTATCCCTGTTGAAAAAATCCAATACCTAGGACTCCACTTGGATAAACGAATCACTTTGAATCTTCATACCATATTGAAACGACAAGAAACCGCTTGACGTTTCCAACTACTCCAGCACTTACTAGACAAACGCTCTAAGCTTTCAATCAATTACAAAATACTCATATATATGAATAAGGTAAATTTGGACTTACGGTATAGAGCTTTGGGTCTCATCCATAACGACCTTAATGTTCCATATGTTTCCGATTAGGCCCAATCCTAGATACCTATCCTTTCATAACAAACTTCAGAACCATCCAAATCCTCTCGTTTAAAATCTTGTATCCTCCTCGATTCGTGATAACCCTCCTCGATTCGCGTCTGAAAAGAAGGTGGCCTCGTGGTCTTCTTATGTAAATTTATTAGTAGAGTGCTACCAGTGGGTAGTTTCTCAACAAGCGTTTTCATGTTATTATAACCCTGAGTGCTCATTTACTAGATATATTTTTTTTTTAATATAGTTGTAAATATCATGAATAAAAAATAAAAAAAAGTTTGGAATTCTCACTTTTTTTTTTTCATATTTCATACTTTCTTTTTGTTTTCTATTTAATGTTACTTTTATTTCAGAAAATGGCAAGACATCATATTTCTGATCGGCATCTTGCAGAAAAATATAGTTGTGGCCAATCAGCTTAATCCCAGGTGGTAGCTCCACCCCCATTACTTTTATTTAACGCTAATTACCTTTGTAAATATGTTTCAGATCATACTGGACATTTTTGCGTTTTTGCTTTTATAACCTAATCTTCTTTTTAACCTAATAAAGAACGTAGTCCTCCGTATAATAGTCAATGCTCCTTATTACGTCGCGAACAATACCTTACATCATGACCTTGATGTTATTTTATCCCGATTCTCAAATTTTCACTTGAACCTAATCCATCATCCTAATTCCTTAGCACAATCCTTATCGAGCTCCAGTCATCCCTACAATCCTCCTCGAGGATTGAAACGGCAATAACCTCGAGATCTTTTGTAAATATGTCATTGGAGTTCTGGCACTGGTCAGCTTCTCCATTCAAATCATGAGCGTCTGTGGCTATAGTACTCTCTCTTGGACTCTGATTCCGGTGACGTGGCTGAGAGAGTAGCGCTGGGATCTCTTAGGGCCTAGCCTTATCCTCTACACGTGGAGGAAAGGGCTGGACTCGGAGCTCCCTTGGCTGATTGTAATAAGTATGACTATTTTTTTTTTTTTTAAATTTTCTGTATTTAAACTTTTTTTTTTATAAATATTATTTCACTATAAGCTATATTTCTTTTTTTTTATTACAGTATTATTTTTTTTTTATATGCATTATTATCTTTTATATGTCTATTTTTATGTATTTCATTTTTATTTTATTTTATTATAATGTAAATATTGTATGAATGTACCTTACGGCTTTAATACTCAGTCCCCCTAAGTGTGGTAAAATGTATTATTACTCAATAAAAAAAATATATAATAAAAAAAAAATAAAGAACGTAAGTGACAATAGTATTTGAAAACACGCCATTGAATGAACACTTCTCAAAGAACCGCTTGAAATAAGTTTTCCGATATTGTGTGGCGGTATTTTGAGTTATTTTTTATTCATCTAGAAGCCAGAGTTCGTTTCCAAATCTCTAGATTTCAAATTTAGAAGGTAATGGTAACTGTATGAAACATTCGAAAAATTTAGTGAGACAAGAGGAAGTGGAACTAGCTTAATGCACCGTTAATTAATTAAATATTATTGAACTTGGAGGGGAGAAGTGCAAAATTATCAAAGCCAAAGGCTTTTGAAAGAAGTGGACTTGTGCTGTGATTGTCTTAATATAACGGTCTTAAGTTATTTTCAGCTGAACCGATTGTATGGAAAAACCAGAAGAAAGCCTGCATAGAAAGCGTTTTGGAGAGAATCACGCTCAAGGAAGGGAGTAAGTTGAAATGAACGACTATTTTTTGAGGTATACATAAATTTCATAGAATGGAAATGGTTCTGAAGTCAGAAGCTAAGGAAGGACAGAAAAAAAGTATATTTTTCCAGGCACTAGGAAAAGCGGAGTTTTGGAGGAAAAAATACATATTGTGTAGGAGAGTAGGAAGAATGGAGGAAACACTGAGTTTACACCGAAACTTGACCGGGATTCGGTTATAAAAGCAATTAGGTCTAGGGGAGCAATGCGGAAGAAATAAAAGCCACCAGGATTAAATGGAATTTGAGGAATCGAATAGGGAAAGGAGCAGATTTTAGAATCATTCCGGAAGAAATCGACGGAAAAAGAATTTAGGTCTTCAGGTGAGCTGTGCGGCAAGTAGGGTGAACGTACCAGTTACCGACAGAGGGCCCAGTGATGGACAGGTTGGACTTTAAATGTAAATAATAAGCTTCCTTGTTGATTAAAGGTTCCAGTTTTTCTAGATTGAAGAACAATGGCCTCAATTGACAACTATATGAAATAAGTTTCCAAAAGAAAATTTTAAAATACCTATCATTGTTCTTTCTATAGTACTCTTTAGATCACTGCATTTCATATCTTCGTACTAACAGTTTTGCTAATAGTATATATTTTTATTTACTGAGTATCATAAGAATCTGTCTCTTCGACATTGGTTATAGTGAGGTAGGATGACATTCACACTATATGTACAAAAAAATATAAAATAAATAGAAGCAAAATAATAATCAAAAGTATATACAATAGATAATAATATAAAATAATCTAAAAAATAAGAAAATTAAAACTAAGCAAAAAAAACACATGCATACCTATATACAATCAGGCGAGGGAACTCCAGGAGAACCCTGCGCTACTCTCTCAACCGCCTCACTGGTACTAAAGCCAGCGGAGATTGATCGAGAGCACTGCTAATAGTAAGTAAAACATTTATCTTATCTTATCTTTATCGTTATCTTCATAGCTAAATAAAAATTTACAATTTTTCAGAGGTATGTCCATTACTGGTACCGACTCCTTGTCCATAACTAGAACAATTGAAGTTCGGGGTGTCCATCACTAGTGAAAAAAAACTTCTTTTTTTTAAATGGAGATTATACCTGTATAAATGAATATTTTTTCAATTTTAAAGTGCTAAATAGAAAATGAGAGATTCTAAATGTCCAAAGAAGAAATTTATAACTATAATAATTATGGCGGCATAAGCAAAAAAAAAAAAACAAACAAAAAATTCCTTAGCTATGTCCATCACTGGTGCGCTTACCCTAGAGAATGTGGGACTAGCAACAGGAAATTTTCCGCGTAGATTTAGATTTATACTATGGAAACACTCTAACTTGGCACTGCCTTCAGCGTGTCCGCTGTGGAAAATGTTCAAATCAACAAGATGATGTTTTTAAAAATGTTGTAATTTAATATTGATCGAAGAATGCTGATTGAGTTTAATTTTCTCCATCATTTTTTCTCCTATCAAAATAACTCACAATATCAATATTCTCCAAAAGCAGAGAATTAAAAAAAGAAATAAACTTTGAGTTCACGTAAATATCTACGGCCATTTCAATTGACTTATCGAATTCAAACTTATTGTGAAATCGTAATTTAAAAACTTTATAATTACCGATATTCTGATAAACTATAGGAGCTATAATTCCTTTGTTAACATAGAGTATTTTTTCAATGAAAGAAATACCCTTTCCACTTCTTAAATTCAATCGATTTATTTAAATATCATGAACCGACGTGTAGAGCCACATTGCCTCATTATCTTTAAATACGAATTAAAATATACATAATTAAGTAATAAATTGCGGTTATAAGTGATTTCGTATGTCACGATATAATTTTTTTTTTATTATTTATTCAAGATATTTACAATTGCATTACAATATAAATACATGAAGTAAATGTGTACACAGGAATAATATCACATGAAAACGCTAGATGAGAAACTACCCACTGGTAGCACTCTAATAATATGTCTATGTAAGGAGATCACGAGGCCATGTTTTCAGACGCCTCGGAGGATTATCAGGAATCGAAGAGGAAGCAAGGTTAGAAACGAGAGGATACGGATGGTTCTAAAGTTTATTATGGAAGGATAGGTATCTGGATTGGGCCAAATCGGAAAGATATGGAACATTAAGGTCTTTATGGATAATTTTATTTGTGACAAAGTAGGGAGCATTGAGGATTTTGCGAAGGATTTTGGATTGTAAGAATTGGATACGAGAAGAATTTGATGGTTTAGTGGAGCCTCATAGCTCAACTAAGTAAGTGCAAATAGGTCTTAGTATAGTCATGTATATTAGTCTTTTGTAATTAATTGAAAGTTTAGTTTGTCCAGTAAGTGTTAGAGTAAGCGGGAACGCCGAGCAGTTTTTATCGTTTCAGTCTTGTAAGAGGATTCCAAGTGAGACGTTTGTCCAGGTGGAGTCCTAGGTATCGGATATGTTCAACAGGGTTAAGTGGGGTGTTATTAAAGGATACTGTAGGACAGGAAGTCATAGGTTTACAATATAATTACAAACAAAAATTTATTTTGAGGTATTACCGAAATTTAAAACAAATTACCTGAATATCTTTAATTCACTTTTTTTGTATTACTCAGCAATAAGTTTTTATTTTTAATTAAATTGTAAACACGATATCACTCGAAATCACTTATAACAGAAATTTATTGGTTAATTGTGTATATTTTAATTTGTATTTATAGATAACTTGATAATGAGTTAATGGGACTCGAACCGTCGGTTGATTATATTTAATTAAATATTCGATAAACTGTGGTTAATAGCAAAGTATATGATATACTTTAAAAAAAAAATTTATAAAATGTAGGTTAATCCAAAATTTTCCATAATAAATTTAAAAAATGCTCGTGTTTTCTTGGTTATCTTCTTAATATTTTCTTTTAGATATGGTGGCGGACTAGTGTTGGTATAAATATCTCACCCAAACGTGGCCAACGACGAGTTATATTCAGGATTTGTTTTGACCGCTTAGAGTGTGAAGGATTAGTTGCGAATGTTTTTAATCTAGACAAAGCACGACGAAATGTAAACGATTGTTCATATATTATTCGTTTTTCCAATGTACTTTGATAAAGAAGGATTCGGAGCAGTTCTGTACAATATTTCAGTTTTAACAATAAAGTTAAAATAAGTGACAGGGAAGTACTTTATTTCACAGTAGTTTATTATTTCACAGTAGTTTATTATTTCACAGTTAGAAAACATTTTACTGTTGTTTAATTTTGAGATGTAGTCAACCCGATTATTACTCGAAAGCAGCTTGCTCTTTTTCAAAATGAGCGATTCATACTTTATTATTTATATTGCCAATTCTAAAAAGTTAATTAATAAATTCCAAAAATCAAATAGGTTGAGAATTTGTAATATCCTTAGTACAATTTTTGAGCACCCCCCTCCCTCAATTTTACATGATATAGATACACTATGCGAATGAAGGAGGACAAACACTGGGTAAGGAGGAATCGAGGGAACTTAAATTAAAGGTCGGATAATAATATAACGTAAAATGTACATTTCACTAAAACGAATTCATAGAAATTTTACCTTGTAGACAAAAAATTATGCCATATTTAAATTCACAACACCAGATTCTTTTGAAATCTGCTCCAAATACCCCATGCCAAAACTACTGTTGGACATAACTTCATAACTGCCGGAGGCATCTCTTCATCAGTTCACGGATTTCTGGGTTTAACCAGGAAACTGGTTGGATTCGGATGGTGGGTGTTTTGGGAGGTGTAAACGTAATGACATTAGATGAGAGGCTTCCTACCAGCTCATCAATTGAACAGAAGTTCTTTTCTAATAAAAGGTTCAAAGTTCAATTGGTATAATGAGTTGAGTGTAGGGTTAATTTATTCTAAGGTTAGAGAGTCAACATTTCTTCAGGAGACTTATATAGGATTGGAAATAGTATAGAAGATTTAGATTTTCTTTTTAACACGATGACAGACCTGAAAATTCACTCTAAAATTAATAAGTTATTTTATGTCCGGTGAAAATTAGGGTAACGAGCACAAAAAATCTTGATAAAGCATTTTTAAAAATAGTTTCTACTCATCCACCACCCAGTCCACCAAGGCTTTTTCTTTTCAATTTTAAATACCCTCCTATTTATTCTATTCTTTTGAACAATGTTTTTATTTTTTTATGGTTTTTCAGATTTTTGAATTCTTGATAAAAAAATCACGTGCAAAATTGTTTTGTAATTTTTATGTTATAAATAAAATGGAAAAAAAATCGAGAAAATAAATATAAGGTAAAGATTATCTGTTAGACCTATTTTTTTAAAAATAATATTTAATAGTTGACCGTTGCATTATAAAGGAAGGAGATGGTCCGGGGTGGCGGTCATAAATAGGCTAAATATATTGGCAAAACTATTTTATTATAAGCCAACGTTTCGACCCGATTTTGCAAACTTATATTTATTTATTTCTTTTTATTTATATACGGCGCTACGGTCCTGTAAGAACCTGGGCCTCTCGCAAACTTATATATATATTATATATAGATGTGTATATATTTATAATTTAATATTTCACAGATATAGTATTTTTTCCCTTTTATCCATCCATATCTTCAAATTTTAGATACTGTGATTTTCTAGGTTTTTCCTCATTACCCATACAAGTCAGTAAATTCCCCAATACCTGCGCTTACCCTGATTTTCCAGTTCTAAGATAAACTCCTAGCTGAACACACCTGTATGTCTCTATTTTTATTCTTCTAATTTTATTTACTTATTTTTAGATTGTCTTTTTTCTTTTCTTTCTCAACATTCCTTTATATCTATTATTTCATATTTTATCCTTTTTTCCTTTTCTTTCAATCTATCCTGTAGATCTGTAAAAGTATATTCGCATTTGCAAATATTATATATTACACTACAACAATTGTTACCATCTATTTACTTCAGTTTACGATTTTGTTACTTAGCTTACTCTGTTTATATTTTAATGTACTTACTGTTTATAATTTCAGTAAGCTTATTCACATTGTTTATAACTTTTTGTCTAAATATTATGTAACTTCCACAATTCTCTATCTTTTTGTATCTTGTCCGTTCTAGCCCTGAAGAAGAGACCAGCAAAGTCGTTTCGAAACGTTGGCTTTTAATAAAATAGTTTTGCCACTATTTAGCCTATTTATGACCGCTACCCTGGACCATCTCCTTCCTTTAATTTTTTTTTTTTTTTGCTGGTGGTTCGAATTAGATAATTTATTATCCGTCCAATATTTTTTTTATTCAAATTTAAGATAAAATATGACTGACAAAATTTGATTATTGCCAAATGTCGTTCTACGAGTTAGTTCTTATAATTTCTTTACGAGATATGTTACATGAGTTGCGGGGAACAGCACATTAGCCAAAGGCTTGTAGAAGCTGGTACAAAAAAAACCTCAGATAGGAAACAACACCGAGTAAATTATGAAGGAATAAACTCGGGCTCATTTAAGGATAGATCACATAATTAGATACACCAAGAATAACAACTAAAGCTAAATCCAATAAACAAGAAACCAATATGGACCAGGATGATAACAATATTTTTACAAGAAAAAATGTATGAAACTTAGTTGGTTATTAATAATACAGTTTTTCTTTATAATATCTTGTTATATATTAATACCATATTTAATATGTTTTATATATTATATAGTCATCATGATACGGCTAAGCATTGGATTTTGTTTGGTAAGAACTTAAGACGAATTAATGCAGCAGATATACGGAAGAAAATGGAGAAAATAAGGAGACACTGCATTTGAAACTGAGCTATCAGAGAAGTGATTGACATTTTCCTCATTAATGTCAAAAATATCTACTTTACTACTTGACAAGAACATTGATGTGGCACTAATTACTGAAACTCGACTAACCACTAAACAGCACTTCAATATACCACAATACCTGACATATCGTACTGACCACCCTGACGGAAAAGCACATGCCGGTACTGCTGTAATTGTACACCAATCCCTCTCCCATCACCTACTCCCATTACCAATACATGATTTTCTACAGTCCACCGCTATCGTGATAAAAACCTTCTCCTTTCCGGTCACTCTTGCATCAGCGTATTGCCCTCCTAACCGATCCATATCCAATGCCCAATTCAGTTCTCTCCTCGACTCCTTAGGACATCACTTCATCTTGGGTGCAGACCTAAATGCCAAGCACCAACAATGGGGTTCCAGAACCACCAATTCTCGTGGCCGAACCCTGCTGTCTGCACTCAATTCCCAACGTTTTCACCTCCTTTCCCCCAACTCTCCTACCTACTGGCCCACAGATCCCAACCGTAATCCTGATCTTCTAGATTTCTTTATCCACAGCGGCTTAAGTCCCCTCAATTGTTCCATTACACGTCTAAATGAACTTTCCTCTGACCATAGTCCTCTAATCCTTAATGTTTCACTTGAACCTGTTCCCAAACCTTCTCCACCGTCATTCATTAGGGGCCCAGTAAACTGGGACCTTTTCCGCCAAATAATCTCCGATAATATTGATCTCAACATATCCCTCAAAACTCCCGATGACCTTGATAGTGCCGTAAATTCCTTTACTACCACAATCCAACAAGCCGCCTGGACTGCCTCCTTTCCAAAAGACTCCTCCAGAATTCCTATAAAGACCATTCTACCCCAACACCTCCTTAACCTAATCCGCACCAAACGCCGTGCCAGATTATTATGGCAACGATCCCGACATCCTACGACCGCTGCTCCTATAATTACTACTGCAAACAATTAAAACTGGAATTAGCCACCTTCAGATCACAATCCTTCAACTCCTACCTATCCTCCCTCTCTTCTCGCGACAATTCCCTTTGGAAAACCACAACAAAAATCCTAAATCCTCACCGCATTTCCCATCCTCTCCGACGAGGTGATGGCTCCTGGGCAGCATCTGACGAAGATAAAGCTGAGGAGTTCGCCATTCACCTATCCAATACATTTATTTCACATCCGGAATCCCATCCTGCCCACACCGTAACAGTAGAAGAACTCCTTACATCACCAATCCCACTTTCCTTGCCCCCAAAAGCTATTCATCCTTCCGAAGTAAAATTTCAATTAAAAAAACTAATCCTCCGTAAAGCTCCTGGACATGATCTCCTTACACCTCAAATCCTTCGACAACTTCCATCCAAAGCAGTCATATTCCTTACATATATCTACAATTGTATCCTACGCACCACCCACTTCCCTCTGTTATGGAAACACTCCACTATTATCCTTTTCCCAAAACCAGGAAAACCTCTCAATAGCTCAACATCCTATAGACCAATCAGCCTACTCCCAATCCTTTCAAAAATTTTTGAAAAGATCCTTTTGAAACGAATCCTACCCATTATAGAATCCCAAAATATCCCTTCCCATCAGTTTGGTTTTCGCTCTCAACATTCTACTGTTCAACAAGGACTCCGAGTCGTTGATCATATTTCCTCAGCCCTAGAAAACAAGGAATACTGTTCGGGTGCCTTTCTGGACATTGCACAGGCATTTGACCGGGTATGGCACTCCGGACTGCTCTCCAAGCTTAAAATCCATTTACCTCAGTCCTTGTACCTAGTCCTCCGATCCTACCTCTCTGACCGCTCCTTTCGAGTTCGCTGTGGAACAGAATTTTCCGATATCTACTCCGTTAAAGCCGGTGTTCCCCAAGGCAGCGCCTTGGGTCCCGTGCTTTACATCCTCTTTACTGCTGACATCCCTGTTCATCCCGATACTTTTCTTGCAACATTCGCTGACGACACCGCAATCTTATCATCCAACTCTGATCCCGAAATAGCATCCTTAAATCTCCAAAGTCATCTCACCATGATTGAGCACTGGTGTAATAACTGGCGCATTAAAGTTAATGAATCTAAATGCCAACACATTACTTTTACACTCCGACGCAATTCCTGTCCACCAGTACTCTTTAATTCCATCCAGCTTCCTTATTCAGACACAGTCCGGTATCTTGGCTTTCATTTAGACCGAAGACTAACTTGGAACCCGCATACTAGACTCAAAAGACAAGAACTCAACCGACGATACGGCCAACTATACCGACTACTAAGCAGAAAATCTAAACTTTCCATTGAAAACAAGCTACTGATCTACAAGACAATACTGAAACCTATTTGGACTTACGGACTAGAACTGTGGGGATCAGCAAAATTTTCTAACATCAAGCGCATCCAATCCTTCCAGTCTAAAGTCCTTCGAACAATAGTCGATGCTCCTTTCTATGTATCCAACAAAACCCTACATCATGACCTTAACATCCCATTTGTCCTAGACCTTATCCCAGAAAAGTTCTCCAAATTTCACCAGAACCTTACTTACCACCCAAATCCTCTTGCACAATCCCTATCAAGCATCTCCCATCCCTATAATCCTCCAAGAAGGTTGAAACGGCAGTGGCCTCGCGACCTTTTGTAAATTATATAAATTGGAGTTCTGGCAATGGCCAGATTCTTCACTCAAGACATGTGTGTATGTGGCTAAAGTGCTCTCGACCAATCTCCGCTGGCTTTAGTACCAGTGACGCGGTTGGAAGAGTAGCGCAGGGTTCTCCTGGAGTTCCCTCGCCTGATTGTATAGAGGTATGCATGTTATTTTTTTTTTTTTTTTCCTTAGTTTTAATTTTCTTATTTTTTAGGTTATTTTATTTTATTGTCTATTGTATATACTATTGATTATTATTTTGTTCTATTTATTTTATTTTTTTGTACATATGGTGTGAATGTCATCCTACCTCACTATAACCAATGTCGAACAGACAGATTGTTATAATACTCAATAAAGAAATTAAAAAAAAAAAAAAAAAATGTCAAAAATGAAAAACAGGTGGTTTGGACAGGTTTATAAATACCAGATGATCAACGAGTCAATAGCTTCTTGGAAAACAAACGAAAAGGAAAAAGTGTCAATGCGTAGAATTTGTTGATGGGTAAGCAGTACGAAAGTGTATGAAAATATTAGGACGGCAAAGATGAACTCCAATTACATGACGCGACAAGATATTGATGGATAACTGCTCTGCTATAAATGGATACTGATAGCAAGGAAAGGTTTTATTGTGAATTACGCAAGTATGTTTATTTTTTCTGTTGGCTTTACCTACCTGGTGGACCCCCTGGCCGTCGAAACCAACCATCTCCACTGTCCCTTGGCTTCTGGTTTGTTGCAGCTCTGCTACATATTTGTTGATGTTTTATCCCACAAAGTCTCTTGCCAAGTATTAAGACAATATCATTTTGGTGTGTAGGCTTCTGATAGATTGGTCCGACGTCCATGTCAGGTCCTTCCTAATTTCATTATTCCACATAAGTGAATGTTACTCTATGTAATATAAACCCTATCTGCTGTTCCAAAGCATGAAATATCAAAATCAGACCAGTCTGATGAGATTTGAAACGAAAAATAAAAAAAATTCAAACTTCAAAGTTAAAAAAAAAACTTCCATCACTTTTTTAGCGACATAACCCTTTTCGATCCTCAACTGACTGGCCAAATATATTAATTTTATGTAGACAAGATACAGTTTTGTAATTAAATTTAAACCTTTCCTGCAAATGATACAATTTTTTTAGACCTCGGTTTAGGCCTATAAACCATTACAGAGTCATAGCCATTATTCTGGGTGGGGTTAGTTTTGCAAAAGGAGTTCAATTAATTTAAGAATGAGGAATTAGTCTTTATTTCGTACACATTTCAATTCAGAATGCTGAACCACATATTTTCAGAAATTCGTTTTTTATAATGACTACATGCATTATTTTCAGGTTTTTAGTTGCTCTTCCTTGGTCTCTCTGGATATGGCTGCGCCTGGGACTGGACGGGACTGAGCTCTACACCGGCAGTTACAGAAGATTGGATTTAAGAGAAAAAGTATTCGGAGGCATTTGATTATACAAGTTATTGAAATTCTTGTCATTACCATACACTTCCTGTAATGATTTCTTCATTGTACTTCAATCTTGGAATGAATACTTGCAGTGGCGGATTTACGTCAGGCAGAGAAGGCTCTTGCCTAGTTCGGCAATTTTAGGGTAGTGACAATATTTGAGTGAAATTATATTTTAAGATTCAAATGAATTAAAATAAACAGGTTAATAAATAAAAAGTAAAAGAATCAAAGTTTTTTCCAATGAAAAGTAAAGTAAACAAACGTTAAAGAAATTTCTCCTAATAACATGGAGTATAACATTATCTGCATACAGCCCGGCTCTACAACACTCATTTTTGGGTTTGTCATTGCAATGATGTTCTTCAATGAGGTTTTTTTTTTTTTTTATTATTCATGATATTTACAACTGTATTAAAAAATTAAATAATTAAGTAAATTTGATAACAGAAAATAAAAACATGAAATACTTGTGAGAAACTACCCACCGGTAGCACTCTAAAAACAAAATGTATTTACAATAAGAGATCTCGAGGCCATCTTCTTTTCAGACGCCTCGGAGGTTATCAGGAATAGAAGAGGAAGCAAGGTTAGAGACGAGAGGATTCGGATGGTTCTGAAGTTTATTATGGAAGGATTGGTATCTGGATTGGGCCAAATCGGAAACATAAGGAACATTAAGGTCATTATGGATTATTTATAGGTGACAAAATAAGGAGCATTGAGGATTTTGGATTGTAAGGATTGAATACGAGAGGAATTCGATGGCTTAGTGGAGCCCCAAAGCTCAACTCCGTAAGTCCAAATAGGTCTTATTGTAGTCATGTATATAAGTCTTTTGTAATTAACTGGAATCTTAGAGCGTTTGTCTAGTAAGTGTTGGAGTAGTCGAAACGTCGAGCGGTTTCTAGTCGTTTTCAGTCGGGTATGAGGATTCCAAGTTAGACATTTTGTCCAAGTGAAGTCCAAGGTATCGGATTTGTTCAACAGGGATAAGTGGGGTATTATTAAAGGATACTGTGGACATGAGGTAATAGGTTTACGTCGAGGTTTTTTTTTTTTTTTTTTTTTCTTTATGACATTTACAACTGTATTACATAAATACATCAAGTAAATTTGGACATAATTGATATAATGACATGAATACACTTGCTGAGTAACTACCCAATGGTAGCACTCTAATGATATGACTTATTAGGAGATCACGGGGCCATCTTCTTTTCAGACGCCTCGGAGGGTTATCAGGAATTGAAGAGGAAGCAAGGTTAGAAACGAGAGGGTTGGGATGATTCTGAAGTTTATTATGGAAGGATAGGTATCTGGATTGGGCCAGATCTGAAACATAAGGAACATTAAGATCTTTATGGATAATTTTATTAGTGACAAAGTAAGGAGCATTGAGGATTTTACGAAGGATTTTGGATTGTAAGGATTGGATGCGAGAGGAATTCGATGGTTTAGTGGAGCCCCATAGCTCAACTCCGTAAGTCCAAATAGGTCTTATTATAGTCAAGTATATAGTCTTTTGTAATTAATGGGAAGTTTAGAGCGTTTGTCTAGTAAGTGCTGAAGTAATCGGAAACGTCGAGCGGTTTCTTGTCGTTTCAGTCTAGTATGAGGATTCCAAGTTAGTCGTTTGTCCAGGTGGAGTCCTAGGTATCGGATTTGCTCAACAGGGATAAGTGGAGTATTGTTAAAGGAAACTGTAGGACAGGAAGTCGTTGGTTTACGACGAAGGGTAAAGGTAATTTGGTGGGATTTATTGGAGTTTATTTTAATTCTCCAGTTTTGACACCATTCTTCTAGATTTATGATGTGTGATTGAAGCATTTGGGATGCAATTGCTGGGTCATTGTTTACTGATAGGATACATGTGTCATCGGCATATGTGGTGATGACAGTGTTGGGACAGGTAGGGATGTCAGCTGTATAAACTGTATAGAGGATAGGACCTAGGATACTACCTTGAGGAACACCAGCAGACTGGGAAAAAAGGGATGAATAGGCGTTATTGTGATTTACTTTAAAGTATCTATCAGTAAGGTAGGAACGGATAATGAGGAAGTATGTAGGTGGTAGGAATTTTCGGAGTTTGTACAGCAGTCCCGGGTGCCAAACTCTATCAAACGCCTGTTCAACGTCGAGAAAGACTCCCGTACAGTACATTCCGCGCTCCAATGCAGAGGAGACTACGTCTACCACACGATGACATTGCTGTATAGTGGAATGGGAAGTTCGGAAACCAAATTGGTGATCTGGGATTATGTGTTTAGAATTTAGGATAGGGTACAGGCGTTTTAAGATGAGTTTTTCTAGGATTTTGCCCATGATGGGTAAAAGAGAGATAGGACGGTAAGAGGATGGGTATTCTGGTGGTTTTTTGGGTTTGTGGATCATTTTAACAATAGATCGTTTCCAAAGATCAGGAAAATATGTAGAACGGAGTACAGCATATATATAAGTAAGGAATAGGATGGCTTTTCGAGGAAGAAGTTTTAGGATCTGGGATGTAATTAGGTCATGTCCAGGAGCTTTACGGGAAGGTAATTTTTGAATGATGTTGGATATTTCTATGGGATGAAATGCTTTGGGTGGCAGAGACATTTGGAGAGGAATATCCAGTTCTGCTTCAATACAATTGATGTGAGTTGAATTAAGGATATCGGGATGTGGATTAAAAGTTTGGAAAAGATGTTGTCCAAATAGTTGGGCTTTTTCTTCGTCGGATTTGGACCAGGTTTGGGAATCAGTAAGTAGTGGGTGATTAAAGTCTTGAAACTTAAGAAGTTTTTTGGTGGTCATCCATAATGATTTGTCAGTGGTTGTAAGTTTTTCAGTAAAATTTAGTAAATTTGAATTTTGTATTTTCTAATTTCTGATTTCAGTTTGTTAGTCAGTTGTGTGTAATGCGATTTATCTGTTGGGTATCTAGTCCTATGCCACTTCGATCTTGCTCTGCGTTTTTCCTGTAATAAGATGCGAATATGCTGTGGCAAGTTAGTATTTTGTGGGAAGTTAATCTTATTGATAAAGGTGTTATTATTTATACTGTCTGTTATTGATGATGTCAGTTTTTCTATGGCACCGTTAATGTCTTCTTTTGTTTTTAGCGGGATTTTGAGGTCTAGTTTGTTTTCCAAATCATCACGAAATTTGTCCCAGTTTACTCGTCCAGTGATCAGTTTAGGAAGTGATGGTTTAGGAGCAAAGTCAGAATGTAGTGAAAGCAGAACTGGACTATGGTCTGAAGAAAGGTCATCCAGGGATTTGATTATAGTTTGGGAGGAGGAAATCTGGGAGGTGATAAATATGTCCAGGATATCGGGACGTTTTTTGAGGGATGTTGGAAAATAAGTAGGATTCATGGGCGAGAGGATGGAATAATTGTTGGAAGAAGAAACTTGTGAAAGGGTATTACCACGGGAGTTGGATGATCGACAACCCCATCGTTGGTGTTTAGCATTGTAGTCTCCTCCAGCAATAAAGCGCGATCCGAGGGATTGTAAAAAGGATTCAAGTAGGCTGTACGAGAGGGAATTGCCAGGAGGACAGTATACAGCTGAAAGTGTTAGATGGAAAGGACGAGTTGAGAGGATTACAGAAGTTGACTGAATGGCATCTGTTGGAATAGAAGGAATAAGGGAATGGGGTAAAGATTTGTGGATAAGGATGCAAGAACCGGCGTGGGCAGTGTTGTCTGGGTGGTCAGATCTATAGGTGATGTAGTCACGTATGTAGAAATGTGTCCGTTGGGTGAAGTGAGTTTCTGTTAGGAGGGCAATGTCAATATAATTGTCATGGAGAAATATGTCTAGTTCGTCACGGTGGTTTTGCAGTCCATTAGCGTTCCATAAGAGAATAGCTAGGGACTTTGAGTTCATCGAGGGAAGCTAAGCGGGATTTCAGAAAGGAGTCTGGTTAGAAGGGTTATGAGCGGTTTGATAGTCTGTTGAAGATCTATCAGGAATGAATAAGATAGTGTTGATGTCGAATGGTGTTTGGCTGGGAAGTGGGTTTGGATCAGGAGGTTGTGATGGGTAGGTTATGCGACTAGGAATGTTGGGTGGGGGATGGGCCCGTCGTGGGGTACGAGGAGGAGGAGGATCTAAATTCTGTTGGACTTGTGGAGGGGGGTTCATCCTGGGATTAGGAACGAATGGAGCTGGATGTGGATGCTCTGGCGGGAGTTTGACTCTTAAGGGTAAATGATGAGGAGGGATTTGCTGGCGAGGAGGTTGAGGCTGAGTATTAGGGATTTTGGGCTTGGATTGGAAGGCCTGAGGCGCCTGACGTTGAGGTTGCTTCTTACTGGTGGAAGACTGGGAGTGAGAATTTCTGAGATTCTGTGGTGAGTCCTTAGCTGTAGAGATGGATGGTTGTTGTTGGATGACGAGGGAAGGTGAAGTCGGCAATGCTGGGAAAATATCCTGATTTTCAATTTCAGGTGGTTCAGTGTAAGTTTTCTGAGCAGATCCAAGATTTTTCACCGCTGAGTTTCGTGATCTTTGTTTGTAAAGATTTTTATACTTCACATCCTCTGTAGCTCGCAGGATGGGCTTCGCCACAAAGGCACACATCGCAGGCTCATCTCTTGGCTTCTGGCAAGTGTCTGAAGCGTGTAGGCCGGCACATTTAACGCACTCTGACTTCGTGATAACAATAGGCCTTTGTATGGCCCAAGTTTTGACACTTAGTGCATTGTACAATTAGAGGCTTCTGTTTCGGTTCCTCAAAACGGACAATTGAGTAAACCAATCGTTGAACCTGGAATATTTCAACATTGGTTTTTGCTGGTTCCAGGTCTATAAAAAATAATGGTAGCGGATATCTTTCTCTAGGATGTAGTACAGGTGCTATGTGCCTGACATTATGACCGATTTCTTCGAGGCCCGATTTGATAGCAGATATGGGTGTGGTTGAATGTAGTCCTCTCAGGACCACTCGATACGCCTTTTCTTGTTTTAATTGGTAACAGTGGAAGTCGTAGTTATTGGTTGTTAAGAAATTGATTAGTTTTTTATAATTGTCTCTTGAATTAGTATTAATTTTGATGTCGTTCACTCTCGAGTAACATCGAAAATTTGGCTGTCCGATCAAATCTGCAATTTGTTGACCAAACGACATAAAGTTCTTAATTTTTGAAACAAATATTGGCGGCGGCTCAGGATCAGAAAAATCTTGAAGCTGCGGAGTCTTGTGAGATAGGTTGTTTTCTTGAATTGAATTTTTGCTTTCTGATGTTTTTGGTGCAGTTGGCTCTGATTGAGTGGCATTAGATTTGCTCCTAGTTCTCGGTGGAGATTTATCTTGTTCTGGTTGCTTATTTGATTTATTTTTCTTTTTTTTTTTATTAGGTGAGTTTTGTCCCGATCCGGGAACTGAGTTTCGGAGACGCTTTTGGAGTGTACGCCTTTTCAAATATTGCGAGTCGGTCTCGCTAATTTCCGAAAAGGGTGTCTCATCTCCGTGTCTTCACATGATGTGTTCTTATCCAGATCCATCATGATAAGTGTTAGAGAAAATTAAGAAAAAAAAAAAAAAAATGTATATATATATAAACCTAAATATTAAAATTAAAATTTATGAGATAACTTCTTAAACACTAAGCTATTTACAAAATTATTTACATAAATATATACAGATATAAAATAAAATATAAAATAATTCATTTCCAAAAAATAAATAATCAAAGAAAAAAATGAAATAAAAGAGTCTCTGGAAAGAAAAAAAAAAATATATAAAGAAAAAAAAATGAAGTTAAATGTCTTGGATTCGAACTGAGAATAACACTGAAGAATGTTATTGTACACAGTGCCGAGCCTTGGCTTGAACTTATCGCAGATAAGGTAAAACCCGCAAGGGAATTACTAGCCACATGGGCTAACCAAACGAGCACTAATTTATAACTGTTTCATTGTTAATAAATAGTCACTCACCTGATCATATGTGAATATAAAAATATAAAACTATTAATATAGTCACTGTTGAAAAAGTCTTAGAGCAGTATTTTAAATAATAAGCACATTAGATCGTATCAAAGGCAGAGCGACGTGTAAACTTGAATTGCACTAGCGGCCATGACACTTGCTACTACGTCGAAGGGTAAAGGTGATTTGATGGGATTTATTAGAATTTATTTTAATCCTCCAGTTTTGACACCATTCTTCAAGGCTTGTGATGTGCGATTGAAGAGTTTGGGATGCAATGGTTGGGTCATTATTAACGGATAGGACACATGTATCATCGGCATATGTGGTAATAACAGTGTTAGGATGGGTTGGTATGTCAGCTGTATAAACTGTGTAAAGGATAGGACCAAGGATACTACCTTGAGGAACACCAGCGGACTGGGAAAAGAGGGATGAATAAGCATTATTGTGATTGACTTTTGAGTATCTATCAGTTAGATAGGAACGGATAATGAGGAAGTATGTAGGGTGTAGGAATTTTCGGAGTTTGTAAAGAGTCCCGGGTGCAAGGCTCGATCAAAAGCCTGTTCTACATCGAGAAAGAATCCCGTGCAGTACATTCCGCGCTCTAATGCAGAGGAGACAACATCCACCACACGATGGCATTGCTGGATAGTGGAATGGGATCTGCGGAATCCAAACTGGTGATCTGGGATTATGTGATTAGAATCTAGGATTGGGTACAGGCGTTTAGGATGAGTTTTAGGACTTTTCCCATGATGGGTAAAAGAGAATAGGACGGTAAGAGGATGGGTATTCTGGTGGCTTTTTGGGTTTATGTATCATTTTGATAATGGATAGTTTCCAAGGGTCGGGAAAATATGTTGATCGGAGTACAGCATTATATATATATATGTAAGGAATAGAATGGCTTTCCGAGGAAGTAGTTTTAGGATCTGGGATGTAATTAGGTCGTGTCCAGGAGCTTTGCTTGAAGGTAACCTGTGAATGATGTTGGATATTTCTTAAGGATGAAAGGCTTTAGGAGGAGGAGTCATTTGCAGTGGGATATCCAGTTCTGCTTCAATACATTCAAGGTGATTTGGGTTAAGAATATCGGGATGTGGATTAAAGGTTTTAAAGAAGTGGTGAGCAAATATTTGGGATTTTTCTTCGTCGGATTTGGACCAGGTTTGGGCTTCAGTGAGTAGTGGATGGTTGTAGTCTTTAAATTTCAGGAGCCTTTTATTGGTCGTCCATAGTGATTTATCGGTAGGTGTAAGTTTTTCAGTAAAATTTAGTAAATTTTGAATTTTGTATTTTCTTATTTCTGATTTCAGTTTGTTAGTCAGTTGGGTGTAATGCGCTTTATCTGTCGGGTATCTGGTTCGATACCACTTCGATCTTGCTCTGCGTTTTTCCTTTAATAAGATGCGAATATGCTGTGGCAAGTTAGTATTTTGTGAGTTGTTAATCTTATTGATAACGGTATTATTATTTATACTATCTGTTAATGATGATCAGTTTTTCTATGGCACCATTAATGTCTTCTTTTGTCTTTAGCGGAATTTTGAGGTCAAGTTTGTTTTCCAAATTATCACGAAATTTGTCCCAGTTTACTCGTCCAGTGATCAGTTTGGGAGGTGATGGTTTAGGAGCAATGTCAGAATGTAATGAAAGCAGAACTGGACTATGGTCTGAAGAAAGGTCATCCAGGGATTTGATTATAGTTTGAGAGGAGGAAATCTGGGAGGTGATAAATATATCCAGGATATCGGGACGTTTTTTGAGAGATGTTGGCCAATAAGTAGGACTCATGGGCGAGAGGATTGAATAACTATTAGAAGATGAGAGACGGGAAAGGATGTTACCGCGGGAGTTGGATGATCGACAACCCCACCGTTGGTGTTTAGCATTGTAATCTCTTCCAGCAATAAAGCGCGATCCGAGGGATTGGAACAACGTATCAAGGAGATTAAAGGAGAGGGAATTACCAGGAGGACAGTATACAGCTGAGACTGTGAAATGGAAAGGGCGAGTTGAAAGGATTACAGAAGTTGATTGAATGGCGTCAGTTGGAGTGGAAGGTTTAAGGGAGTGAGGTAAAGATTTATGTATAAGGATCCAAGAACCGGCTTGGGCAGTGTTGTCTGGATGGTCAGATCTATAAGTGATGTAGTCTCGTATGTGAAAATGTGTCCGTTTTGTGAAATGCTTTTCAGTCAGTAGAGCTATATCAATGTGATTGTCATGAAGAAATATGTCAAGTTCGTCACGGTGGTTGTGTAGTCCGTTAGCATTCCATAAAAGGATAGTTAGGGGCTTTGTGCTCATCGAGGGAAATTAAACGGAATTTCGGTCAGGATTCTGGTTAGTAGAGTGATAAGAGGTTTTATGTGCTATGTATTGTAAAGACCCGCCGGTGGAATAATTAGTTTAAAGGTATAAATAAATAAACCTCAGAAGTGCTCACATCTGGCGGTTGGGTACCTGAGGGAGGGTAACAGCCCACGAGGACAACCTTTTGTAAGTGGTAATAAAGACCCTTAAGAACCACCGACCAAGACCGACAACTGAGTGTTTAACCAGGATCCCGAAAGACCTTTTCACACCTTCCACCAGAAATACGTAAATCTGTACCTGCTGCTTTACCTTGGCCTGGGGGAGAGGGCGTGGTCATCCCTTAGGCTAAGAATATTCAGCCAATCAGGAAGAATACTACCAAAAGAGAGGGGGATGAAGAAAGGGGACTAAGGGACTTCTTTTTGGGACTCAGCTGAGGAGACTTCAAGCTGGGAAAGACACAGGCTAGGGGACTTGATCAGGAGAGCCGGAGAGATCAAGAGATGGAGTGAGAGCTGGGACTCAGGCTAAGACACAGCCGGAGGGAGCAAGATGAACATCAAGCATTCTCCTCCAGTATGATTCTCAACTATTCATTATGTATATAGGTTTAGTTATTATTTTGTATATATATGTTTTGGTTATTTAAATTTGTAAATATATTAGTTAATCGACCATCGTGTTAAGTTTACATTGTACCTTGCATGCCACCAATTAGATATAGAAACAGCTAGTAAATTTAAAAACATGATACCTTTAGAAAAGAAATCCAATAAAAATTATATGGTTCAATCTAGGATACTACAGTAGGGGTCTGTGGTATCTAACCTTTCAATACATAATTAATATATTTTTAAGTTGATCGGTTCCCTTCTGGGACCGATATAAAATGCGATTCCTGGAACCCCTTACTCGCCGTAGAAACGCGAGGCCAGGAACATAGCATATGGTGTTTTGGAGGTCCAATAGGAAGGATGATAGAATGGAAGTTAGATCAGATGGATGTTGATTGTGAAGTGGATTTAGGATAGGTTCAGGTGGCGGGTAAAGAGTGTTAACTGAGAGTGGGATTCGTTGTTGTGTACGAGGTGGGACTGGATTCGACGATACTTGTGCTGGGTTTTTTTCTGGGCATTAGGATGAGATGGGTGCGATTGCTGTGGCGGTAATTTGACTCGTAGAGGTAGATGATGAGGGGGAATTTGCTGAAGCGGAGGATGAAATATGAGAGGATTGGGAGTATGAGGTTTAGCTTGGGAGGCCTGAGGCGCCTGGCGTCGAGGCTGCTGCTTCTTGATGGTGGTATGGGTGCTAGTATTGGTAGAGTCCTGTTGAGGATGGGCGATTTCAGTTGAAGCAGTTGGTTCTTGTTGTGTTGAATGGGTAGTTTGTTTTGGCAACTCAGGAAAATTTGTAATATCAATTCTGGTGGCTGGGTGTAAGTTTCTTTATTTAGTTGGCTGCACTTTAAGGCTATGTTATGAGTTCTTAACTTGTAGTATTTTTTATATACTATGCATCCTTTATAGCTTGCAGGATGGTCTTCGCCACAGAGAGCACATTTAGGAGGCTGGTCTCGAGGGATCTGACAAGTGTTAGATGCGTGTGGCCCGACACATCTAACGCACCTCGCTTGATGATGGCAGTAGGTCTTTGTTTGTACCAAGTCTTGACACTTGGTGCATTGAACTATGACAGGTTTTTTTCTAGGCTCTTCGAATTTTACTGTAGAATACACAAGCCTCTTAACTTGAAATATGTCAATGTTATTGCTTGCAGGCTCCAAATCAACGAAAAACAGTGGCAATGGATATTTTTGCGTTGGATGTAGGACGCATGCTATATGCCTAACGTTATGTCCTATTTCCTCTAGATCAGATTTGATAACGGATATGGGAGTGGTTGAGTGCAAGCCTCTCAATACCACCCGATATGCCTTTTCTTGTCTCAGTTGGTAACAATGAAATTTATATTTTTTAGTTGTAAAATAATTTATCAGAGTTTTATAATTTTCTTTAGAGCTCGTGTTAATCTTAATGTCATTAACCCTAGAAAAACAGCGGAAACTGGTTTGTCCGATAAGATTGGCAAGTTCTTGAACGAATGATATAAAATTTTCAATTTTAGAGACAAAAATAGGGGGCGGCTCGGGGTCAGTAAAACCTTGAGGTACCGGAGGCTTGTTAGGTGAGTTACTACCAAGATCAAAATTATTGCTGGCTGTGGTATTTGGTGCCGTTGGAGCTGTTTTTGTGGTGTTTGATTTGCTTCTAGTTCTGGGTGGTGATTTATTTTGCTCGGCAGGCTGTTTAGATTTATTTTGTTCAGCTGTCTGTTTAGATTTTGCTGATTTATTTTTCTTCTTGTTAGGCGAATTGCCACCTGACCCAGGGGCAGAGTTTCTGTGACGTTTTTGAAGCGAGCGTCTTTTCAGATATTGCGAATCAGTTTCGCTAACCTCGGAAAATGGTGTCTCGTCCTCTGAATCTTCACATGAAGATTTCTCGTCCAAATCCATATCTTCCATTATGATAAGAAGGGAAGAGAAAGAAAAAAAATATATATATATACCTAAATATTAAAACTACAAGATAAGAATTTACGATCTATTAAAAAGAAGAAAAAAAAAATTACAAACTCAGAAACAGAAATAAAACAAAACATTTCAATGAGGTTGAAGTGGAAAAAGGGTTCAAGTTGTTTTAAATTTGTAGTTTACTCGTCTTTCCCCAAACAATGATCGGCCTGACTATCCAAATTTAGGATATTAAATGACAAAATAAAGGAGCTGTGGCTATTAAATGATGACACTAGCACTTTAGAACATTTTATTTTGATTTCATACATTCACACCCCTCCTCTATCCCTTCAACGCTTCATGTGAATCGTTGTGAACGTTAACAGCACTGGAAGTTTACTGTCAGGTTCTATCGTTCAAAAAATTTCTAATGAGCATATAAAATTTCAATGCAATGGTAATTTTTTTTTTCTCGATATTTTTGGGATTGTACAACAATTCTTTATATTTTACTGTTCCTATTTTTATTTATCACTAGATACACTCACCCATACACATATACTCAACTTAATTCTATTATTTTTTAATTTTCGATACATAAATAATTAAATATTAATTAATTCTATCTCTAAATTAAGAAATATCGCCTAAAAAAATTTAGAGGCCGCATGTAAACCCTACATCATGACCTCAACATCCCATTTGTCCTAGACCTTATCCCAGAAAAATTCTCCAAATTTCACCAGAACCTTACTTACCACCCAAATCCTCTTGCACAATCCCTATCAAGCACCTCCCATCCCTATAATCCTCCAAGAAGGTTGAAACGGCAGTGGCCTCGCGACCTTTTGTAGATTGTATAAATTGGAGTTCTGGCAATGGCCAGATTCTTCACTCAAGACATGAGTGTATGTGGCTAAAGTGCTCTCGACCAATCTCCGCTGGCTTTAGTACCAGTGAGCGGAGTACCCTCGCCTGATTGTATATAGGTATGCATGTTTTTTTTTTTCTTTCTTAGTTCTAATTTTCTTATTTTTTTAGGTTATTTTATTTTATTTTCTATTGTATATACTTTTGATTATTATTTTGTTCTATTTATTTTATTTTTTTGTACATACAGTGTGAATGTCATCCTACCTCACTATAACCAATGTCCAACAGACAGATTGTTATAATACTCAAAAAAGAAATAAAAAAGGCCGCATGTGGCCTGGCATCCGTGGAGTAGTTGTGGCCTCGCAAGACGAAGGTCCCCAAGTAGTAGACTATCCCAATGTTATAAATATAATAACTTACATATAATAATATAAACATTTCTAAATATCTTGATCATTTCTAGGGATCAACAAAAAAGGCATACTTTTCTTGTTCTTTCTTTTCTTCTTTTAAGAGGGATGCCGCTTCTCTGAGAATGGTTGTTAAGTTTTTCCTTATTAAAAGTGTCTGCAAAAAAAAAAAAAAAATCATAATCAAGATGTGATAAGTATCTTTATAAAGGGTGATCCAGGGTTAAGTGGCCAAACTGCATAAATGAACATTTTCTCTGAAGATATGTCCGCAAAAGCTTTGTTTAGGAGATATTCATATCTAAAGATTTTCGTTGTTATGAATTCTTTACGTTATATGAAATATATAAAATCTATTTATTTGTTCTAACTACTTTATTAATTAAATGTAAACATTAATATTCATATTAAATGTTGTTCGAAGTGATTTCCTTGAGCGTTAAGACAGGCTCGGCACTTTCTTCAACACATGCAGTGACAGAACGGCACTGGATATGTGTTATTGTTTCACAAGATTCAATAATCCTTTTTCGAAAGGAATTAAGGTCATTGCCCGGATTCGCTCAATCATATCCCATATCCCAATCAATGGCTTGGCCTGCACGCTCTCCAGACTTGACACCTCTGGATTTTTTTGTTTCGAGTGACTTTAAACAAAAAGTCTATGCAAGTCCGGTAAATAACTTTATTTCTTTACAAAGAAGGATACTTGAATCTTGTGAAACAGTAACACATATCCAGTACCGCTCTGCCACTGCTTCTGTTGAAGAAAGATGCCGAATCTGTCTTAATGCTCAAGGAAATCACTTTGAACAATATTTAATATGAATATTAATGTTTACATTTAATTAATAAAGTAGATAGAACAAATAAATAGGTTTTATATATTTCATATAATGTAAATAATTCATAACAACGAAAATATTTAGATGTGAATATCTCCTAAACAAAGTGTTTGCGGACATACCTTCAGAGGTTTTTTTTTTCTTATTTTGAGGTCCTTAATTCATTTTTGCAGTTTGGTCAATTAACACTCCATAGCTGAGCATAGGCGCAAGCTGTCTATTTTGTTGGGGGGGGGATGGACCAAAAAAAAAAATAGTGGGTTTTTTTACTATGTAAGAAAATTCAACATAATTATTGTGAAACGAACAAATATAATATTAAATATTTAAACTTAATTTCTTTATATGGTTGTATAGTTGTAAGGATTTTTATTTATTTATTTTGATTTATACTTGAAAAAACTAAAAAAAAAAAAAAAAAATTGAACAAATAACGTGTTTGTTTAGATTAAATACAAAGGAAGGAGGGAGGATGGAAGAGAAGACAGCCATAAAATATTGGTACATTTCTAGAACATTTTCAGTTAGGAATGAATAATGTGAAAAAGTGAAAAGTATCTTTGATTTCTTAGTGTGTACAACCTTAAATAAAAATACAACGATTGCATTTTAAAGAGTTGATATATACTGCTCAAATACGTATAGGGATATTGTTAGTTATGTACTACTTATTATCCCTAGAACTTTCATTATAAAATAAATTGAAAATTAATTCAAATAAGATCGTATTTGACCTAAGGAATTATTATGATTGGTGTTTTTAAAAAAAATAATATAAAATTTTTTATGAATTTGTTTTTATGATTACGAATTGTAAGAATTTTGAAAAATTAATAATTTGTATAATATCCTCTGTTACACACTACCACTTTTTACAATGTTGTCACTAATTTAACAAGGGATTGCATACCATAAACATGGTAATACTGTACACAGTTGCTGAAGGTTAAGAAGCTGCAAATGGTGGTAAAAAATCCTTCTCTGCAATGTATTCCACATGTGCTCAATGGGATTGAGATCTGGAGAAAATACGGTAAATGTCCAGATTTTCAAGACATTGATTAACAACTTTTCCCCTATGAGGTGGCGTTTTTTCGTCAAGAAAATGGGAATCTGTGCCAACGATGGCCCTGGTTTAAGAAATGCACTACCTTACAATATCTTGAAGAGAAGGAACTGCAATGAGATTAGCTTCCAAAATATGGAGTGGAGTCCGTCCTCCTGGCCAGGTGCCGGCCCCTACCCTCACATTCCCATTTCAAGACTACATCGAAGGAAGCACGAACTGTGGAAGTATACCCATTCTTGGAAGACGCCGCTTAAAATCACTATAAACACAGAAACACGACTCTTCTGTATACATTACAGCATTCCAAGTTGTATCCTTATCTTAGTGCTACCTGCACCATGATGTGCGGGGTTGCTTACGACTCACTGATGCTGCAGGTCTTAAAGGGGTATAAGATGTTTAACCAACTTCCCGCAAACTATTACGAATGGTTTGTGTTGGAGGACATTAGACACTTTTAAACATTTAGAATCTGTCGGGCGCTATGGAAAGAGTTGCTTCTTGCATTAATACTAGTCTAGTACATCTGTCATACGTTGGTGTCGTAATATACTGAGATCCACTAACAGGTCTCCTATTGATACTTATGTGTTCTCTGAATTTGGATAAAGCTCGGGGATCACAATCTGAGTGACTCTAACTGCACCGGCGATATCCACTTGCTGGTGCCCTTGAACCCTCATTATCACGATAATATAGCGAGCTTCTGGTTCAATATGATGTCTTTCCATTTTAAATCAAAACTACTGTTGGTTTTACAATGAGTTTCTGCATGTAGACCATCTTTAGTTAATAATTTATTAAAATATAGGAAAAAAAAAAGAATACTTGTCGTTCACTTTTTATATTTATCCCATTATTGCAAGACAAATAAGAGGATACCTACCAAACAAAATTAAATAAGTTATTTCAATTAAAAGGAATCAAATAGAAATATACATATTTATTTTTGAGCAGTATATATTATTATCTTTGGACATAAATGTCATGAATAAAAGTAACATTTAGGTAATAATTAAATAGTTACATAACTACTACTAGACCAGGCAGCTAGTAGAATTTTATTAATTGATTTTATTTTACACATTTTATTCATTCATGTAGCTTATTTATAATTTATTTTCTTTTTTTTACATCATATTATGTGTGGGAGGTGAAACGATATTCTCTTCTCTACCCTAAATTTTTATGGGGGAGAGGGAAGGGTGTGGCAATCGCCTTTTTTTTTTCAAAACCAATAACATTACCGTTTGGCCAAAAAAACAATATTATTAGGTATGCATGATATTATTTTGTTTCATAAATGCCCCTTGTAATAGTGCCCTGGATTAAAATAATTTTAAGACCCAAAAAATATACAATGACGTCCTCATCCGATTAAAAAATCTGGTATAATGTATGATACAAAGCTAGCATAGGCCGAGATTGGACCTCTATCTTATATTTTGACAAAGGTTTTACACAGGGTTAAATCGAAGAATCATCAATAAGATCAGATATGTACAATTCAACAATGTAAAGATACAAGATGGTATGCATAGTCTTTCCTCTATCTCTACTTGAACGTTCCGTCAAAAAGTAATACTTTTATGTGGCTTGATGGAAAAAGGACTCCTTTCAGCCAGAGATGGGCAAATGCAGTAGCAAGTATATTACTCAAATTGAATCACTATTGCGAATTCAACCACTTCTTCATTTAATTGTTTGATATCAACTGAAGTAGTAATTAAATTCCCTGGTACTCAAAAAATGTCAGTATTTGAGTAAAATACTTTGCTCAGTACTCAGAGAAGCATTTGCCCTTCTTTGCTTTCAGCACATTCGATCCAGCAAAGATACTTATTTGAAATAATAATGTTAAATAAATTAAAACGCTCTCGCTACCTCCTTTATTTACCAGATATTATAGAAAGTGATAGATGAGCATGTTGGGATGAGGGTCCCATCCCAGAGTGCATGTTTTTGAACGGTGGGTTCGATTCCCACCTGGGTCGGTTAATATTATCTTGGTGATTCGAGATTATTAATTACAAACACATGTAGTTCTATGCATGCATTGTATTTCATTTAAAAATATTTATAAATTGTAATAATAATAATACGCGCGGGCTCATTACCGCGTATGGGGAGCGTCCCACGGGTGGTGGATATGGGAATGGTCGGTGGAAATTCCTTGGAAGTTCCTCCCGGCTAAGTCCGATAGACTAGCAGAGCAATAATGACAGGGGCCCTCCAGGCTTGCTGGAGGTAGGGGACCTTCAGGCTTGCTGGAGGTAGGGGACCTCCACACTTGCTGGAGGTAGGGGACCTCCAGACTTGTTGGAGGCAGAGGTCCTCCAGACTTGCTGGAGGGTTTGACGTAGAATTGAATGCCCTACTCACATATCTTTAGTTCACCATACACCACAAACAGTGGATCTCCCTAAGGTAAAACGCTCATTATCCGGAGGTAAACTAGTCTCCCGTTCGGGTCTCTGGATGGGGACTGCTTTAGAGGATTCATGGCGCAAGTAGAAAAATAAGGATTTGAGTTTTGGTACGTGGAACATAAGGAGTTTAAACTCAGCAGAGGGGTTAAAATCGGTCGCGAATGAGGTTAATAGGTACGATTTGGATATCGTGGCTCTGCAAGAGGTTCGCTGGCCAGGGGAGGGCTCTATGAAGGAAGGAAAGTAAAGTATTTGGTACGGAAGCGGGAATCATTGTTTAGCTACCGCTTTGAGGGACGTACAATTCTTTAGTGATAGAATTTCGGTAGCAATAATTCAGGGACGTTGGTTTAAAATCGCGTTCATAAACATACATGGTCCGATCGAAGACGATGAAATCAAATGCGAAACTCCATTAAAATAATTGCAGGTGACGCAAATACAGAGGTGGGGAAGGAAGATTTATGTTCCGACGATTGGTAAAGAAAGTTTGCACGAATGAATACAGTAATGATTATGGGATCCGTCTGATAAACTTTGCTATCTCGAAAACCTGATCATTAAAAGTACTTCGTTTAAACATAAAGATATTCATAAATATACCTGGACATCACCGGATTCGCAAACACGAAATCAAATCGGCCATTTCTTGATAAAACATAGCTGGCAAAGCAGTATAATTAATGTACGGTCTTATCGCTGAGCAGGATGTGGGTCAGATCATTAGTAATCGCGAGACTTCGGCAAAAACTTTATATAAAAAAAAAAGAGCAAAGAATACCGTTGCGATTCCGAGAATTTTATTGAACTCAATTCGAGCTTGAAGTTAAGAATAGGTTTGAAGCTTTAGAACCTTCTGACGAGGACAGCGAGGATATTGACAAGTTATGGGTAGAGATCAGGGATAATATTAAAGCGGTCGATAACTCGTGTCTAGGAAAAAAGGAAAATAAGAATAACAAACCGTAGTTTGATGAAGATTGCTTAAACATGTGCGAAAATAGAAAAGCCACTAAATTAAAAGTTCTAAATAATCCTAGCGAAGACAATCTGGAATACTTCTGAACCTCAAAGAATGAAACGGCAATATTGCAAAATAATTGAAATAGACACTAATAAAATTGAAAATAACGTAAGAGATATGTACAGAGGTATAAACAGATCACGCAAATGTTTAGGGTCTGTCACGTCTGAAATTAGGAATGAAAATAATAATATTCTGACCGATCCGGTAGACATATTAAACAGGTTTAAGAGGCACTTTGATAGTGTTTTAAATTCGGGAAATTATGATCTGTGTCCTCCTTCTGAGTACCAGAGTGCTAAACCGTTATTAGAAGAACCAAGTAAAGAGGAAGTTGAAGTAGCTATTGGAAAACTAAAATCTGGTAATGAGTTAAAATAAAAAGATCTGGGTGTATGAGAAATTACTTGAAGAATGGAAAGTATCTATTCTTATTCGATTCACAAAAAGGTTCCGAAGGCAGATTGTAATAACTATCAAGGAATTTCACTCCTTCCGGTATGTTATAAAATATTCACTTATATCTTAACAAGTTGAACCACGGTATACGCCGAGGAAATTATCGGTGACTACCAATGCGGATTTAGACGGAATCGTTCGAATATTGATCAAATATTTTCTTTACGGCAAATATCGGAGAAAAAAATTAGAGTACAACGGTATTGTTCACCAGCTGTATATTGGTTTTTAAAAGGCTTACGATTATATTGACTTCCAGAAACTGCATAATATTCTAATCGAGCAGTCAGGATGTCTTGACGGAAACACTAAATAAAATTAGAATCGGTAATAATTTATCCGAAAAGTTTGAGGTTCGTTCGGGTTTTTTTTTTTTAATTATTTTAATGGAATTAAATAAGTAAATTTGAAATTGGTAACATGACATGTACAACATGAAGAGAAACTACCCATTGGTAGAACTCAAATTAAAGTTCTATATTAGAAGATCCCGAGGCCATCTTCTTTTCAGACGCCTCGGAGGGTTATCAGGGATCGAGAAGGAAGCAAGGTTTGAAACGAGAGGATTCGGATGGTTCTGCAGTTTGTTATGGAAGGACAGGTATCTGGATTGGGCCAAATCGGAAACATATGAAACATTAAGGTCTTTATGGATGATTTTATTTGTGACAAAGTAAGGAGCGTTGAGGATTTTACGAAGGATTTTGGATTGTAAGGATTGGATACGAGAGGAATTCGATGGTTTAGTGGAGCCCCAAAGCTCAATTCCGTAAGTCCAAATAGGTCTTATTATTGTCATATATACGAGTCGTTTATAATTGATTGAAAGCTTAGATCGTTTGTCTACTAAGTGCTGCAGTTGTCGAAAACGCCGGCGGTTTCTCGTCGTTTCAGTCTGGTATGGGGGTTCCAAGTGAGTCGTTTGTCAAGGTGGAGTCCTAAGTATCGGATTTGTTCGACAGGGATAAGAGGGCAATTGTTGAAGGATACTGTAGGACAGGAAGTCATAGGTTTACGACGAAGAGTGAAGATTATTTGATGGGATTTATTGGAATTTATTTTAATCCTCCAGTTTTGACACCATTTTTCAAAGCTTGTGATGTGTGATTGAAGAGTTTGGGATGCAATAGATGGATCGTTATTAACTGATAGGATACACGTGTCATCGGCATAGGTCGTGATGACAGTGTTGTCGTTCGGGTTTAAAACAGGGCGATTTCCTTTCGACTGTCCTATTCAATTTGGCATTAGAACAAGCTAGTAGGGAGGTAATGCGTACCGAAAATGGGTTGGATCTGGGTGTGACAACACCCGTGCTTGGCTATACGGATGGTCAAGTTCTGGTAAGCGAAGACACGGAAACAATAAAACTAAATACGACAACTTTAATGAAAGCCGGGAAAGAACTAGCGCTTGAAATAAACACGGATAAAACAAAATATATGGTTAGGGGCAAAAATGGCGATATTGCTGGTGATATCGATATGGAAGGTGGTATGTTTGAACAGGAAGAGTAGAGAAGTTTAAGTATCTAGGGTCTATAATAACTAGAAAAACGATATTGAAGAGGAGATTAAGGTTAAGCTGAAGGCGGGAAATGCTTGTTATTTTTCTGTGTCAAAACTACTTAAATACTAGAATTTATAAAACCATTATCCCACCAACAGTTCTTTAGGGATGCGAAACGTGGCCGCTTACATTAAGAGATGAGCAACGTTCTTAAGGTTTTTGCACAAACAAAGTTTTGCGTTGAATATTTGGTCCGAAGAAAGATGAGTTAACCGGGAGTTCAGAAGGTTGCACAACGCCGATTTGTTGTGAACTGTATCCAGTTAATATAATTCAGGTGATTACACCGCGATGAATCAAATGGGCTTGAAGTGATTGTTGGGCTTAGTAACCAAAGAATTCCTAAAAGGTTGATATTTGCTGTACCGAATGGTAAACATCCGAGAGGTAGACCGAAGCGAAGGTGGGAAGATTGCGTTTTAAAGCCGATCTGAAGCGACTGGTTTTGGATGGCGAACGGTGGAATGGGGTGTGTAATAGGCGATTGGTGGTGTCGGCATCGAATCACCGGGTTCGCTAAGCCTTTATTATTATTATTTATTTATTTATAATAACAATAATAAACTTTTCAGAAGAAAAACTTCCCGTCTTGCCTCCTTAATTTGAAAACGCCGGCCCTTACCATCCAAACCTTCACATATCCTCAATGCCAAGAATATCCATGAAAAAACAATCGTACGTCAGGTCGTTGCTATCTTTACAAAGGTATGGGTAGTGTAAGTCAGATATGGAAAAAACAGACCAACTCTTGTTTCGTATTAAATTTCAATTTTTTAAAGAATGTTTTTCTTTATTTATTTAAAAAAAATTGAATTAAATTAAACCAAATAAAAAAAATATAATTTTGAATGAGATTTTTTTATTCAAACTAAAATATTTACCTTGTCTTAGTTTTACGCTGATAACGACCTGTCTTAAGCAGTCTGCTAGGTGGAGGAACACGGACGCATTTTATAACAAGCTGTTCTACTGGTTTGTTAATAATGCGAGGCGGTTTTGGCCGTTTTCGACGTCTACGTTTTAGAACAGTTTTGGAAGTTATTCTTCGTCGCCTCCTTTTACGTTTTCTTTTAACGAATAATTGTGAAAAATAATAACTTCTTTTTCCTTTTATGTATTCTTTTAAAGTAGAACGAACTTCTATTTTTTGAACTGGTCCAACCAGTGGTTTTCTGTATGCGATATCATTCTCTGAAGGTCTATTGAGATAATACTGAAAAAAAAAAACTTTGGTAATAAATAAAATTTGTGCCATCTGCTCACCATAAAAGTTTCTCTACTTAAATGGGGTCTTTTTTACTTAACTATCCCCAATCACTTTTAGTAACGTAACAGTTAAACTTTGTAAAATAACTGTTGTTATTTAGAAAAGGTATGTTATAAAATAATGAATATTGTATTGAAAGTTAATATAAACAATAGATAAACACAAAATAGGTTTAATTTGATAATAACAACTAGGTATTCTAATTATTTGACAATATCATCCATTTCGATTTATCATATTTGGAAATATAAATTTTATATAATATCTTCGGAAACATTTCCTTTTTCTGTATGATATTCTTTTCTTCATCATCATTTGTGATGAAGAATGTTATTTAATTTTAAGAAGTTTATTTTTTTTAAATTTCATACACTCAATAAATCAATTCGTTTATGATTCAGGTTATCATCTTATTAGCACAACCATAATAATTATTTAATCGTGTGTATTTGACAAATCTGTGATAATTCTAAAAAAGTGACAAAAAATTAACTTAACAACTAATTCAATTTAACAACTTACTCTAATTAAAAAAATATTCTAAATGATCAAAATGCTGCTCAAATAGGGCTACTTAATATTTAAACTATATCATGAAATGTAATAAATAATTATTATGTAGAGGAAAATAATAAATGTTTATCTGGGGACTGATAATTTTAGAATAATATTAAACGAAAAATAATGAGATATAAAAAAGTGTTCATTTTTTATCTAATTTTTAAGTTGTTCTGAAATTTTGTTAAAGAAAAGAAAAAAAAAGAAGAAAATCTATATAAGAAAATTGTCATTGAACTATTTTACTAACGCTATGGTTGCCGGTGATGCAAGATTTAGTTTTAATATATTTCTGAAAATTTATATCTCGAAGATTATTCGAGATATTAGAATACAATTATGCATTTGTTTACAACAATAATAAAAATATGAACTACGGTTTTCATTTCCTAGGTGGTGTGATATGAATTGTTTTAATAGCAAGCTAACTAGTTTGATTAGTTTATGAATTAAATATATTTTTTCTGGTACAAAGTGTGTTCAAAAAGATGCTTTTATATTTATATATGTATATATATATATATATATATATATTTATATATATATATATATATATAAATTTAAATAATATATATATACACACACACACACACTCAATTTTATACTGTATCATACCTCGTATAGCAAATCTTCGAATTCACTTTCTCCTGATGATCGTAACGCCAGTAAGCAGTTTTTCTTCTTTTTCAATTTTTTCAATGTCAAACGTAATGTCATCGAATTGACAGAGCGACCAGTCGTACAAAAAGTCCGGGTTACATTCCACATCCTGATCAGTACTGGCAAATTTTCTACTTTTTCTGAAAATGCTTGATCTAGGAAAAATAAAGCGTTCTTTTTTTTTTGCTTTTGGGACAATGATTCAGTTTTTCGTCTGGTTGGGAATTAATTTTACCGGTTTCTGCACCGAATACTGGAAAAAACAACGAATAATCAGAATGTAAATTGATATGTGCGAATATACTAATATAAAAAGTTATGAAATTATTGTTTCTGATGCAGAGCCTTAGCCTTTTCGATTAAAATAAAATTATGAACCTAAATCCATCACATAAATGCATACTGTAGCATGTCGGTATTCTCGTGTCACCTGTTTAAAAACCAGTTGACAAAACAGAGATACTGAACCAATCTCAAACAGTCGAACATGAAATTTATATACTTTATATGAAAACTGTGCCATTTTTTGTTTACATTTATGTTTGATTGATGAATCGTCGAAAAGTTAGACGATTAGTTTTCTACTACCGTTTGAAATACTGAAAAGTTTGTTTCTAATTATCTTCAAATTACAATGATTATAATTTTAGTATGTTTAAGTAGACGTCGTCAACAGTTCAACCAAAGAAATGAAAAAACTGAGTTAAAAGATAGTTTGATACTCAATATAAAGCACACTTAACAAATGGGTTAAAATGAATAAATAAAAGTTTCAAACTGAGGTACAAGAGGAAAGCATATTACAGACTACTGAAAATGTAATTGTATGTGACCTGTGATTTTTTAAATTGTAATTTAGCTTGCACTGTTTTAAAGAAGGGGAGAGCAATAAAATATCTTGGGAGGAGAGGGAGGCTCGTGCCCCGTCGGTCTTGGGAGGGTTGGGCACCCTTCCGTACCAGAGAAACTTTCTGGGGAATCAGTGATCCCCATAATAAAAATTAAAATCTCAGTTGTAAAAATAACTCCGAATGAAAAAATAAAAATAAATAAATATATATATATATATTTTTTTTTTTTAAATAAATATATCAATATAAATATAAATATATATAATAAATATACCTTCTTTAAAACAGTGCAAGCTAAATTACAATTTAAAAAATCACAGGTCATATACAATTAAACTTTCAGTAGTCTGTAATATGCTTTCCTCTTGTCCCTCAGTTTGAAACTTTTATTTCGAAAATTCATAACCCCATCGAAATGTGCCCCCCTCAAAAATTGAAAACCCCATCAAAGTGTGCCCTCCTTTGGGCACCCCTGCTGATATATGTAAGTACAATATTACTGTTTTTCTATCTTTAAATCCGATTTAATTTAAAAAATAACTATTTTTTCTCGTTAGCTTTACGACCTTGTAATATTTTTTTTCGCCTCAACCAAATTTTTCCACATCTGCCTATCTTGGGTCACTTCTTTCCAGCTTTCATTCAGCTCTGCAACATCTACCCTAATCCTGTTTATACATATGGTTGTCGACCTCCCACACAATTTAATATTATTCTATAATTTCGTATTAATGAATATAATTTTAGAAGTAGACTTGCTTCAAGCTGTGTGAGGTTTTTTTTATGAAAAAGTCCAAAATTTGTGGGAAAAATTCAGAATATTATTTCTGAAACTTTTGTAGTGAATCAAATCCTTAGAAGTGACGCAAAATATTCTAAAACGATAGTCATACTAAAATAATGTAAAAAAAAAATACCCATACTGGATTTAATACCAATAGGTTTTTTTTTTATCATTCCTAAAAGTTTCGAATTCGTATTAATGACATAAGAGACAGAAAAGCTGTGGAAAATCCTAATATATGAGAATTTTAAATAATTTGCTTCAATCGTTTATTCTCTAGTCCTGTCAATGGCAAACTATCATCCATAACGACCTTAATGTTCCTTATGTTTCTGACCTGGCCCAATCCAGATACCTATCCTTCCATAACATACTTCAGAACCATCCTAACCCTCTCGTTTCTAACCTTGCTTCCTTTTCGATCCCTGACAACCCTCTGAGGCTTCTGAAAAGAAGATGGCCTCGAGATCTCCTTTTGTAAATACATTTTTAGAGTGCTACCAGTGGGTAGTTTCTCAACAAGTGATTTCATATTATTATATTTTTTGTTCACATTTACTGAATGAATTTTTACTTGTAATACAGTTGTAAATATCATCAATAAAAAAAAAAAAAAAAAGATGTATTGTATATTCAGTATTTTTATTTTAATTTTTAGAATTGACTTTTCATAAATAAGTTATGAAATTAATATTAGAATAATATTATGAAAAGAAAAAAAGGAAAATAATATTAGGTAAATGATAGGATAATAATGTAAGTAGAGATTTTATTCATTAATTTGACTTTTTGGAATTTTATCGATTGTTATATCTTTTACATATATATTTGTGATTTGTGTATTATAATATTATTCATAAATATTTCGACTTGAAAATGGGCAAATTACCTGAAACGTCGTAAAAAAAAAAAAATGAATTGAAGGACGGAGAGAAGGATTAAATAAAGTTATTTCCTCGAAATTATTAATTTCATTAATTATAAATGCCTCTGAAAATTTGGAAGATTTAATAAGAATGTTTTATACCTTGCTTCTCTTAACCTCGATTACAATGAAAATTCATAAAATATCTCTTCTCATATCAAATTATATCGGTGTCCAATATACTTACATTTCAGGCGATGCAAATACCTGAAAACACGAACTTGTTACGTCGGAAAATTATATTTGGCCTAAATATATGTATATATTTTTGGCCGGTAATTCAGACCATAAGATCTTTGGCAGCACGATGTGAGGTTGTTACGTATATTTATTTCTTGCAGGAGTACAAATAACCAGAGTTGGTTATTACTCATCTTAACTCATCTTGGTAGAAACAATGTTTTCAATGGTGCAATAACAGTCTACTGTACATAGCTATACAACTGGACTGTATGGAGCTAATTGTGCAGGTTACTTGATTTAATCTGGAACAAGGACAGTGACAAATCGGTTTAGATCCACAGATTATGGCAATTCAGTGTCTACTATTCCATCTTGGAAAACCACAACTTGATTCCCGAATGAGGTACACGGGTTAGCATAATCACTGCTATGTCCGGTCGGTGTGAGTTGCTTACAGTAAACAGATGAGGTAAATGAGCCAGTGGGAGGGAAGTATGGCTTTCCTTTGTTAGTGGTCATCCATTTACGGCGGTTACCAATCTACTTACCACGGTAGACGACGCTCAACTTTGATTGCAAATTGCTGACACCTTACCCCGCTTGGTCATCCCACTACCATATATGTATATATAAAAAGTATATTGAATATGTGTGGAACATTTTTAAAGAGAGTAACTTATCAGTGGACGTTTCTTAGATTTAGTCATAAATAGGATTAAAAATATCAAAATCTTATGAATAAAGACCAGCGATACCATCTCTTTTCAACAAACTAATCAAAATTTATTAGTAAATGTTGACACCAACATGTGTAGTTTTATTGTTTGTTTTTTTGCCGTGTCGTAGTATGTAGGGTTCAATTTTATTTTAATTATGAATAACATAGTTCATACACAAAGACGTAACAGCGACGATTCAGTTCCGGGTCAGCCAGCCTCTATTCGTATCATTTAATACCGAAGGCAAAAAGAAAACATTACAAGTTTAGTATGGCTGCTGGCAGCAATGGGTGTGGAATTGACCCGATGACGTTCTCCGCCTCGTCACAATGTACTCAATGGTTTCATCTGACCAGGTTGTGACGGCCACTTCCCGCCTTTGGGACATTATCCTGCAGGAGGACACTCGTCAGCTGCAAGACGTAATATGGGCCGGCTGAAGGTGAATTTGTGTATTTTAATTTAGAAGAGTTTTAAGGTGAGTGGCGCCCCTCTAAAAACAGTTAATGACCCCACGGGTCTCAGATGTTATCAGGAGGAATAAAAACAGTATTTTATCAATTAAACACTTTTACAGTGAGAATGAACTCTGTCGTATATACTGCTTCATACAATGCTCCTTCAGAGCACTTAATAGTATCTTACTTTACAATACCAAATTGTCAGGTTCAGTACCGGGTTTTCATCATTCTATTTTTTGTATATTAAATATTATACTTTTAGATTTATATAAATATAAATTATGGCCTTGTATAATATAATTTTAAAACAATTAAATTAACATCTGGGTTAATTGCGTTTTTCGTTAAATAATAATAATAAATTATTTTAATAACAAAACAGCCCCAGAACATTGTAAATTTAATTCATCAGTTTGAGGTTGTTTTCCTTTTGTTTAATGTTTATAGTAATATTTTATTTCTCTCATTCATTATTATTTTGTATCAAGAGAAATAGTATTAATTTATTCTTTCATTTATTAATTTGATAGCATGTTCGTTTCATTTATTATTTTCAATATACACATAGATTTTCTGCTATTCCGTTTTTTCTACATTTATCCTCAAAGGATTTCCTTATAATAATTTGTAAAGGTTTAAAATTAAATTAATTAATAAATCAATAACCAATGCCTATGGAATTGATAGAGCAGATTTGGTGGTTCAATTTTGAACGCCCGTTGCCTTCACATTTCATTCACATGCATTCACATTCTGTCTCAAACAATTTTAATTAAACTGCATTTTTACACCCCCTTGTAAAAAAAAGAGAGTGAGGATATGTTTGAAGACATTTAAAAAAAAAACTACTATAATAAATTAATTAACTATACCATTTCAGTATTTATCTTCATAATTGAAAGTTCACATCGAATTCTGCTTGGGGATCAACTGCGCAAAATGCCTTCAAGACAAACAACTTCCGTCACGTCTTGCCTAGCTCAGCGTTTAGACTGATTGCTCTATTTCCTTTGTTTGGTTCGCTGGAGGAATCTCCGTCGTTAAGTCTTAAAGTACCCTTCGGGACACCGAGTACAACAAAATTTATATGTACAAGTGAACCTCGGTTCTTAGTTTAGTTTTCCTTTTTCAGCTCATTATTCAAGCTTTGCTTACGATAAAATCGTTATGCATTTGTTCAAAATTAAAAATCAATACAGCATTTAATGTTTTATACAACCTTCCATGATAAGATATAATCAAAGGATGCATTCTTACCCTAATTTCATTTTTGTTGGTAATTAAATAACAGGATAATAATTTTAAATTAAAATTTTTCACTTAATCATAATACACAATAATCGAGTTTATAAATATTATTCTAGCATTTACAATTTATTTTTCCATACCCGCTGCTCACGAATTATGTTTAAGCTAGACTGATTAGATTTTATTAAACACCTTGATTTTCAATGATATAGCGTCAGCTCCTAGAAGTATGTCCACCTTCTTGTGCTTGATGAGTTTTATTATTTATATAATTTTTTATTAAGTCCCAGGGGTTCAAGGCCCCAGTAAAAATAGTATTATTTCAGTAATGAAAACTCACCAAGAGACAAAAAATCTATGTTAGGTTATAACTGGATAATTCCAACCACATAATCTTGTATATCTAAAATGTAGACAAAGAGTAAAATAACCTTTTAATGTTTTGCAACTTCAAGCTACATCAGGATAGAAAAGAAAAGAAATCCAAGATCATATCACTCCGTCACATCACTCCATAACCAAGTTCCGCAAAATGGTCTGTTTGTGTGTGTGTGTGTGTGTGTGTGCGTGTATGTATGTTATCAGTCTAGCTCAAAAACGAAAAGTCGTTTAAAAGTGAAATTGCATATTTAAGGTTTTTACAAGCTTTCGATGTTACAGCAACATTTTCGTCAAAATCTGCAAACCGGAAGTAGTACTTAATATAATTGATTTAACACATTTTTACGATTTTCTCATAAACGGTTCTAACGATTTTGATTAAACTCATCATTATGTTCTTTATCAGGGCTTAAATGGCTATTTTTTCAATATTGGCTCCTTCTAAAGTGCCTTTATTTTTTTATTTGAAATAATTAACCATTTCACATTCATCTTTGATATAAAAAATAGTTAAATATAAAATATGAAAGAATTTGATAATGAACTAAAGGAGATATAAGAGATCATAACGGATAATAGTTGTAACAGAGGAATCAAAGGGATACGAGCTTGCCCGAGCTCACCCGAAAGATTACAACAGGCTTCCATACGTAACATGAGCTTCATATAATACAGATTCCGACACTGTTGTGTTCATATACATATGCGGTTTCATAAATATTATCGTTGATATTATTTAATATTTAATTGTATAGAATACAGCGATATAAAAATTAAAATTTGTATATAAGGCTATTTAAACAAATAACAATACCCACAATGAATTGTAAATAAATAAAATTTTTACTTTCAATTCCCCTTTGTCTGAAAATATGTATTTCTGATGAGAAGAGGGTGGTAAGTGAAAGTCGTGTGATGCGTGCACCAATTTTCTTTTTCTCAAGAGCTGTTTCATTATTACCTTCAACTGCGTTATTTCACCTTTCAACCACTATGCGGTTTGATGTAAAGGAGTGATGTGGTCTAGGGTTTATTTTATTTTTAGTCCTGATGATACTTCAATTGGTGAAACGTTGACGGGTTATTTTATTGATTTTCTGCATCATTGCAATAAACTGAATTTTGCAATTATAATCAAGTATCACTTTATAATTAAAGTTTTATTAAAAATTAAAATATATATAAAATACCATTATATACTACTTATAAAATATCTGCCATTGTGATATTTTGGCAATTATTTATATGAGGACTTTACGGGTTGCGCGTGGTTCACAATCTGCTCGGTCACACTTGTTCATGGATTGCCGAGTGCATCCGATTTTATTCGAAAGACTGTTCTCGGCGCTTTATGGACAAGTGTGACCGAAGTAATTGTGAACCACGAGTGGTCCTCATCTACTAATTATAAGTCTTGTGGATCTGGGAGTTATGTTATACTATGATAGCTAATAACAAATTATATATTAACTATGCTACAGTAAATGCGATTCAACAAAACAAAGAAACGGTTTCTATCTTATGTACTTTAAGAGATATCGTTAGGGGTGTTAAAAAAATTTAGAGTTAGAAAACGAATTAATTTTTTTTTTCTAAGAGTAAAAAGCATAGATTTTTTTTTCTGTCCTTCATTGCTTTGTGACCAGAACACTGTGTTCAATTAATGGTTGTAGATTAATTTCAGCAGAAACTTCGTCAACAAATATATAGAGATAATGATAATTGTTTAGACAGTGAAGATGGCGAAAATGAAAAGGTATGATTAAAATTAAATTAGACAAAATCTTCCTTTTTTTCTGGTAATGTTTTTGTTGTTCTCTACGACTCATATTTTGAAATTTATTTAAAATCAATTATTAATTTAAATGTCTAAAGAATGTTATAAACATTTATTGCAAAAACAATCATTTTAATCTTCCAAGTTTTATTTATTTTATATACAGCAAAAACACTTTGAATAGGGTTTTAATAGTACTTCACGATTAAAAAAAAATGTTTATATTTTATTTTATTTTATTTACGATATTTACAATTGTGTTACAAATAAAAATACATTCAGTAAATGTGAACAAAAGAATACAATAACATGAAATCACTTGTTGAGAAACTACCCACTGGTAGCACTCTAAAAATGTATTTACAAAAGGAGATCTCTAGGCCATCTTCTTTTCAGACGCCTCGGAGGGTTGTCAGGGATCGAAAAGGAAGCAAGGTTAGAAACGAGAGAGTTAGGATGGTTCTGAAGTTTGTTATGGAAGGATAGGTATCTGGATTGGGCCAGGTCAGAAACATAAGGAACATTAAGGTCGTTATTGATGATTCAATAGATCTTAAAAAAAAATTCTGTTTTTCCCAGACAGATTCCACTTTTTCTAGTTTGCCATTGACGGGACTAGAGAATAAACGATTGAAGCAAATTATTTAAAATATTCATATATTAGGATTTTCCACGGCTTTTCTGTCTCTTATGTCATTAATACGAATTCGAAACTTTTAGGAATGATAAAAGAAACCTATTGGTATTAAATCCACTATGAATATTTTTTTTTACATTGTTTTAGCATGACTATCGTTTTAGAATATTTTGAGTCACTTCTGAGGATTTGATTTACTCCAAAAGTTTTAGAAACAGTGTCCTGAATTTTTCCCGCAAATTTTGGACTTTTTTATAGAAAAAACCTCACACAGCTGGAAGAAATCTAATAAGTCCAAATATATCCGATTGTAGTCATATATATGAGTATTTTCTAATTAACTGGAAGCTTAGAGCGTTTGTCTTGTAAGTGCTGAAGTAGTCGGAAACGTCGAGCTGTTTCTTAGGCGCTTGTCTAAGTGGAGTCTAAGGTATCGGATATGTTCTAAATAATAAAAAAAATAGCTCAAGAAATTCTATCAGTATGTCTTACGTCTTAGTATAATTTCGCTCCCTCAGATTGAGAAAAGTTACCACCGTGCTGTCCTAAGCATAAGGACAGAACTAGAGAGGGTAAGAAAGGGGAACACTTTTCACGTTGGCAGGATTTAAAGGACAAAAAAGTTCGAAAACTTTTTTTTTTTTAACTCAAGTAAAAATATATTAAGTTGTTTTAACTTTAATTCAGACAATAACACGCATTAATTTTATCGATTACGATACTTATTTCGAAATACATTACCTAAAATACTGATATAAAATGTTGGGGTAGTATCAAAGTATCAATAGTAAATCTTTTCGGGGACTAGATATGGAGAACATATTTTCTTTTAATATATGAATGCTTTAGTTATCGGCTGGAAAAAAATGGTCTAAGAAAATCAAATATTAAATTATGTAAATTTTTATTTCTATAAAAATTCCTATTTAAGAGTTCCAAAGGATACTAAAAACGAATGTAACTTGCTTTTTCATAACAAAAATTCACTTGGCTTACTTCATTGGAAACGCATTTAGTTTTTTTAATTTATTATACATTACAACTCATTTAATACAATAGTTAATTTTTTATTTATTTAGCATTCCCTTGCGAGTGTAACCCAACCAAAATCGCTTACTATTAAAGCATACGGATTGTGATGTAAAGTAAAAAAAAAAAAAAACATTCTTCATCTACTGTATACAGATATGTCTGTGTTATTTTACTTTACTTTTTATGTATTGTCAATATATAAATACAATATATTTATATATGTATATTGTATTTTAGTAAAGTTTAAAGTAGAGTAAAGTTAAGTATAAAGTAAAGTTTATTTTATTTTATTTATTTATATTTTCTGGGAATATAATGTGAATGAACTATTTTCCCACAAAAACCATTGTCCATATTGTGAGAAAATATAATATAATTCAATTTGTTTTTTTTCTTTACCGAGTATAAAAATCCTCGTAACTCGTCACTGGACATACTCGGCAATGTCTGGAACAATTGTTCTTTCATAGTAGCTTCCCTCATTCTTTCGGTAAGGTTTCCTTGTTTCATATATCGATCTTTAATGTAAACATACATTTTCTGAAAAAAAATATTAATTAACAATAATAATAATAGACAATACAATATTTGAAAGTATTTAATTAGTGATGTTTGTGATTTGAAAATTGATGGTGCTGTGACCTCTTTGAGTAATTTTAATTTGACATTTTACTGCCAAAAAATTACGCTTTAATAGCATTATTATTATTCATACCACAGTATATTTGATTGGCACTAGTGTTTCCCAAACGCGAGACCAAGACAAGACTTTGTCTTGCTCACTAAGTCTTAGTCGTGGTCTTGGTATTGCGCAAGAGTATCGCAACAGTCTTGCAGTTACCTATTGGATTATTATTATAGAGATGTTAATGAAAATCTAACTTGGCCAGAAAGAAAAATTATGAGAGTTAAATGCAAAAGTATATTGGTTATACCAATTATTTACATATGGTAACTTAAATTGTCAAGTATTAGTAACTATTTTGCCTTAATGTTTATTCAAAAAATCGATTTTTTTTTTACCAGTCTTGATATTGTAAAAATTCGGTGGTCTTAGTCTTGCAAAGTGCAAGACCAAGACCGATTTTGGGCCAATAACACTAATTGGTACAAATGTTCGTATCTTGTTAGTTTCCTTTTCTGATTAGATTCCAACATTTAATTTATTTATTACCTGATTTCATTACTATTGTTTACGTGGAAGATAAATACGAAAGATGGGCAGAGGTCGTTTATTTGCCCCTACGCTGTAAACTTTTTTTTTTTGTAACGTATCTGATGAGGTTTTAGAGTTAGTGAGAAGCTATGCTACTTCCTTTCATTCTTCGCAAATTGTACAGTAGAAGAGAAAAAAAAATCATTTTCAGTAGTTGACCAAATAGGAATACCTGTTATTTTTTTCTCTTATGAATTTTATTCCATTCTATATGTGTTTTTAATTTGTTTTTTCTTTTATTAATTGTTGTCTCATGTTTTATTTATTCTGTGATTCCAAGTTCTTCTTTTCTTTTCTTTTGTTTTTCTTTCATTGTATATATGGTATGATTGTGTTTCATACATCCCAAATACTCAATGTCCTTAATTGAGACAAAATGTATTTTTTTTCTAAATAAAAATATCTAAAAAAAAAAAAAAGCCTATTCTATAAGTTTTATTGATCTTCAAACCGTACGGTGGGGACCAAAACCGTTGGTATGGTTACTTATTTTTGTGTTGACCAGTTTTGACCTCAAAATCGCAAAGGAATAACTTTTTAGAAAACTAGCATTTCCACTTGTGAAGAAGTTCTCGCTAGTATGAGTTCTCAGAAGGATACTTGAGGCAACGAAGAGCTATCAAAAACTGAAAGACTGTACAGTAGCGGTATTAAAGATGTTTGCGACTGAATGAAGAGATTATAGCGACGAAGAAGTAGGGGCTGAAAGTTTTTTTTTAAGGAAGTAAAAGACGAGGAAACAATCTGGGCTAGCTTAAGATTCGAACCCCTTCTTTAAGCTAGATTACACATTTGTCAGCAGAAGGGAATTCAAAATTTAATTTCAGGGTCGCTAAAGGTTTTTATTTTATTTTTAATTACGTTTTTAATCTTCCAGTGTCCGCCTTTGTAACAGCACTAGGTGTGCGCTGCGTCGAGTGTAGCATGCCTTTTTGCTAGTGATTAACGCTTTTTCTGTTGTTTAAATTCTAAATTAACCGTTTTGTACACTGATATGTATTTATACACTTTCTAATAGTATTAATGCATATAAAATTATTGTAACTAATTTTTCTCTTGTGTTTAACTTAATTTTATGATAGGGAAACGATTTTGTTTCCTTTTTAATTTTTTGTATATTCACTATATTAAATAAAACAAATAAATAAATATAAAAATACTTTATGAACTTTAACTTCATAAGCTACATCTCAAGATATAAAATAAAAATAAGTTATGTATACTTGATAACATAAAACACAAGTTTGATTACTAAACAACACAAGTTTACTATAAAAAGCAATTAGAAAAATGTAAAAACTAAAATATTAAAAGAAACAAATTCAACACTTAATCAAATTATTAATCTTAATATCATTCATCTTGTAGATGACGCGAAATGCACACAGCCTCAATTGCAAGTGTATTTTTTACACTTGGAACATGTTTTCGCAGTGTTTAAGTTTTTTTTTCTTCCACACTCATGACATTTTAAAAACTTCAATCCAACCGTAAACACCAAAAATATCCAAGAGAAACTAAAATCATAACACGGAGCGAGCCCCAACAATTTTCCAAGTAATTTGAAAAAGTACCGTGGTTGTAAGGGTCAGAGACAGGTAAGAAGGTAGCAAAATGAGGAAAATGAGGACCAGATAAAGGAATACAAGCGATTTCCACGACATCGGTACACAGCGAGAGATTTGACTGCCTATAAACCGGGTCTGGTGCATTCCGTGTGCCCCCCCCCTCCCACTCCTCCCCTCGCTCCATGGTTAATAACGGTAATTTCAGGAGCAATAATAGAGCGTTTAGGTCTAAACTGTTTATATTTTTACTCAGCACGTGCTTACGTTTGATAGCTTGACTACACTTGTCTATAACATATCGTGGTGATTACCTACTGGAACTACTGGAACCTCCCTCCGCTCGAATCCGGCAGTGCTTCTCCAAACTTGAAGGGAATGAGCAAACGATAACTTACGGAATCACATTATTACTTTTTTTTACTGGTGAAATAACCGTTAACAACCTTCATCATTACAATGCAGAAATAGAATTAGCCAAGCTTAGCCTTTTACACGCCGACCCTTAATTCCAAAAATTGTATTTAAGTTTCTGTGATATTGGTCTCAATATGGTTCAGGTTAGATAGTTTGTATTTAATAGTAAATGCGTACATAAGTACACGGAATTAAAAAAAAATTGTTATACTAAAATACGATTTACAATTCGCGATATTGGGGAAAACAATCGATATGAATACATTTCTGGCTTTCTTTGCATTGATATTTTGTGTTGGTGCCACAATGAAGACACCTTCCTTCTAATTACAGAAAAAGGCATGGAAAGACTACCTTCAAGGCAGAACGGAAGAAAAACGGAACCAATACCATTTGGCTAGAAATCGATGCAAAGGAGTAATCCGTAATGTAAAAATAGCTGCATTGGAGAAGTATGGAAAATGCCTCGATGAAGACCAACGAGAGAGTATTAAAAAATGTTGGCGCAAAGTAAAGACATTGAGAGGGAAAAGAAGTAAGCCAGTTAGAAATGTTAAAGACTCAAACGGCAAGATGATAACAGAAGAGGTAAAAATTCTTGAGCGGTGGAAGGAGTATTATCGAGGACACTTTTCAAAAGGGCCTAATGACCCAGGAGAACATGCTGCAGAAAATTAAGTCTGGAGAATTCCGATGCTATTAAGGAAGATGAGGTAGATAGAGTATGCCATCGAAAAAATTAAAATAGGTAAAGCAGCAGGAAAGGACGGTATAGCTCCAGAATTATGAAATTTTTAGGTGAAGAGCTTATTAAATTTCTCCAGCAACTCCTCCAAAATATATGGACACGAACATCATTCCAAGAGATTGGGAGTTCAGTATCATCGTTCCTATAAGCTAGAGAGGTAGCTCCACTAAATGTGAAAATTACAGGCCAATAAGCTTACTTTCGGTGGTTTACAAACTATACACCTTAATCCTAGAAAGGAGACTAAGGGCCGCAGTCGAGAACCGAATAGAAGAAGAACAAGCAGACTTTCGTCCAGGGAGGCAGACTCAAGACCACGTCTTCATACTGAGAAGCATCGCTGAGAAAGTTTGGGACAGAGATAAGAACATATATATGGCATTCGTAGATCTCAAAGCACTCCGTCCCCAGAAAAGAAATATGGGATGCTTTGGAAGCAAAAAATGTTCCAGGAGATCTTATCACAGCTATTACATGGGTTTATCAGGAAGCAAAAGGAGTTGTGAGGATCAATGGAAGAGAGTCCAAACCTTTTCCCATAGAAAGAGGTGTGAGACGGGGAGACAGCCTCAGTCCCCTCTTATTCATAATATTTATGGACGAAATCCATAAAATTTGTAATATTCGTACTGCTTGGATGGTCATCGGTAAATAGAATATGAGGAATGTTATGGTTCAAAGCTTATTGTATGCCGATGATATCGTACTGATAGCAGATACGAAAGACAAACTGCAACAAGCCCTTGTGGAATGGCAGGAAGAACTCCTTCGCAAAGGAATGGCAATCAACACCTCTAAGAGCAAGATCTTACTTCTTTCAAGAAAGGAACAAGAGGATGTCCAGGTGATATGTAATGGTGATGTACTTGAGGTTGTGCAGGAATTTACCTATTTGGGGACAGTCATAAGCAATACGGGAAAGATTGACCCAGAAGTAGCAAATAGGATTTGCAAAGCCAACCAGATTTAGTATAAAATCTGTAACAGCATTGTGGGATATAGAGACGTGAGTAATGAAACAAAAAGACATATATTCAAGTCTGTATACCTACTTAGGCAGGTATACAGACTTACGGAAGTAAAAGTTGGGTTATGCTGGACAGCCAGCCCGGTAACGAGTGCTGAGATAAAGTTACTGCGGAGGGCCGTTGGTAAGACCAGAAGGGACCGTTTCATGAATGAATTTCATATAAGTCCTGTTATCCTACGTAGAACTTTTCTTTCGAATCTCTCAATTCTGGCTTCTAATGTGCCGGTTAGAGCCTTATATGGGACCAAAACCTTGACACATGGAGGAGAAGGAACAATAAAGAACTACTGAAAGAAACTGGTCAGTCAATATCTCATGACATGAAGGCAAGGAGGTTAAGATGGGCAGGGCATGTAGCTGGCAGTAATCCATCAGGACGCCTCTATACGACAATGAATGCTAGAGTAGTAGGGAAGAGACCACGTGGGAGGCCAACAACCAGATGGATAGATAGGATAAACAAAGATACGGCTGAGCTTCATGCCGCAAACTGGAAAGCAGTAGCCCAACATTCTACTTTTATGAAGTGGACTGTATTTTAATGGATTGGTAGGTTACACTGGGTGTGCAAAAATAGCTTACCAACTTTATGCCAGCTTACATCTCTTGGTTACCTTGAGGGCGCCCTCGTAGCTGGTGCTGTCTGGGTGGCTACTAGTGCTGGAATGGGGGATAGAAACCGGCAGCTCTTGCGGAGTAACTGTTATCTTTTAGATCTTATAAAACGCGGGATATTCAAACCCGAATAATTTTCGAATAATCACTGACAGACAATAATTTTAATTAATTTTAAACGACAAAGTTCCCCAGCTGGCTGGTAGACGTGACTATCGATGAGAAATTGGAGGCCTTTTAGAGGCTCATGTTCATGTTTCGATGAAGTTAGAATTAATTATTCTTTAATTCAATTTAACCCTATTATAATGGTTCTTAGTATTCATTGATGTTGGTGTTGGTATTTAATGGTATACAGAATTTAGTGTTCGAGTTCCTAATTTTGCCAAGATAGTTTTGATTTTGAATATTTCTTTAAAATTATGTAATTGTTTTTTTACTCAATAAATATATTAAAAAAACTTATCTTATATCGTTTTCTTTTAGTGCAATGAGAAATTTGTTGATATTTTTTATTAATACATTGATTTAGTGAAGTTGATCTCACAGATCTGTGGCGATATTCCATGTGATTGTAAAGCTAGGGACCTTCGACGTGTTTTCATATCATTGGCATTTCTATTGTCGATAGTTGTTTTGTTTTTGCAATTAGATCTTTTTCCCTTAGAACTATTCAACTAAAGATTTAACTGAGGTTTTATTATTATAAAACTGTTATGTAATGTTTTATCAATTTCGCTAAAAATTCGATCTAAAAAATGAGACTTTATTCATAGCTGCTCAAATAAACGACACATTAGAATCATGTGCTATTCATTTAAGACAAATTAAAACTCTATTCTACGGAATTCGTATCTGTGTCTTTCCACTTGGTTCCCAATTCGGTGGATTCGCTTCAGCCTCTGACAGAGTTTGATTTCAATCAGAGTATGGTCCGAATCACAGTCTGCTCCACGATAACTCCTTACGTCTTGTATGGAGCTTTGATGCCTCTTGTCATTAGGACTTACCCAGGTATACTTATATATGCCCTTGTGCAGGAACATCGTACTGCTTACTATACTAGACCTTTAGCTGCTGCCAGACTAATGCATCTCACTCCATTGATATTGCTAGTTTCGTGGAAACTTTGGCCTCCGATGATGGGCTTAAATTGGGTTTCTTGGCATTGAAGTCTCCTATGACTAATTTTATGTCATGTTTTGGAGCCTGGTCCACAACTTTTTCTAACTGATCGTAGAAATCGTCCTTCACCTCATTATCTTTTTCTTCGGTTGGTGCATACACGTTAATAATCGTGATATTAAACCAACGACCTCTTACGCGCAGCACACTCATCCTTTCATTAACTGGAGAGAAGCTTATTACTGACTTCCTTGCGGCCGGATTAACTATAAATTCAGTGCCAGCTGACCCATTTTTGTCGTTTCTCCCGGTGTAGAGCAGTTTGTAGCCGTCTATAGTGGTTTCCCCACCATCTGGCCACCTTACCTTTTGAATGGCTGTTAACGGTATGTTGTACCTTTTTACTTCATTAACTACCGTTTGGGCGGCTCCTGGTCTGTATAAGCTCCGAACATTCCATGATCCGATATGGAGTCCGTTATACAAAGCCGGAGTCGTTACCATGTTGAGACAGTCAGATTTTCCGAGGCTGGTTTCAGGTTTCTTAATATGGTGTTTTTGACGGGATAGGGTTATTAGCCCTATGCCCCAACCCCCACCCAACCTGGAGGACCAGGAGCTATGTCTACCACAGGGTCACTCCAGTAGGCTGACGGGTCTCACATACCCATGGGGGGGGAGGGAGGAATCTCGGGCAGCGTGTCTTTCCGTGGTGGGCGGTCACCCATCCAAGTACTGACCACGCTCGACGTTGCTTAACTTTGATTACCTATTGCAAGCTCCTTAGACCCGGCCCCCTGTATAAATATATATATGTGGCATTAATCAACTATAATAATAATATAAGTATAATATTAATTTTAAACGACTAAAGTTCTCCAGCAGGTATGCTAAGCTGAAGTGTTTGAATCGGTATAGAGTTTGTAATGGGCCAACCCTCAGGGCCGCTACAAACCCTATACGAGTACAGACAGGGTATCTGAATCTTGAGGGTGTACGGGGTTTGTAAATACGCGTCCCGAACATGTGTCAGTCGGTCTATTTAATTACGTTGTTGGTGTGTTTCTCGGTCGTCAAATCTGAAGGATCTATGTAAAAATCGAAACTTTCGTAAACTCATAGAGAGACAAAATATCTCGATTCCAAAGCCACAAACCATCCAGATTTTTCTTCACGACTTTATGGATTCCTGCAATATATAACATACCAATAAAAACTTTGAATTAAATAATATCAGTTGTCATTGCATCCCTTTCTTGTGAAAAATTCCCATGTACGCGGTCAATTCTCATGTTTTGGCACAAAAAGTGGGCGCAACACAGATCACCGCGCTACTGGATTGTAAAACTCCAAGAGCCAGGAATAAACGTGGAGAGAGAGCCTCCTCTCTCAAACGGTATAAAAACAAATCGAATAGATCGCTCGGCGCATCTCTTAGATCCTGTGCGAACTTGAGAATGTTAAACATCAAAGCTTATTTTCTGTTTCAAGCTCTGGCTAAAATTAATTTTACCTTATAATTTTTTGACGTTAACATTATCTCTAATAAAAAGATATGAATTATAAGTTAATTTTAACACGGTTTTTAATTATGGGCAAACTGTGAGCCGCATGATGAGTACAGTATTTTCCTTCCAGGCGCAGGCAGAGTACAATATTCCTGGTGCGGCTGACAGTTTGTTGATAATCAAAACTCTTGTTGGAATATACCTTGTACGAATTCCGTCCATTTACCTTTGCAAAATCGAAGCTTTTTAGATACGAATCTGCTACTTTGTCATATAGCTCTTCGCTGAAGTGTCCTTTGTAAAAGTAATAGTGGTAAAAATTATTGGTGACTAAGTTTCCTAGACGCTCAAGAGCATATACCATCGTTGCTAGCATATCCCTGTTATGCCATGATTTGATCATTCGTTTGGTAGTCACCGTATGGCGCATCCCAATGTGCCCAGTTAAAATATACATCCAAACTGCAAAAAAGAAAGTAATAATAATTAATCATCCTTGTTTATGAGCTAAAAGATCAAGAATTATTACATAAGTATGTATTAATCTAAACAAATAGAAACAACTTATAATCTTGAAAAAATTAATATCAGGATATAATTGGGATATTCCAAAACAAGTCTCTTAAATATAAATTAAACAAATAACCAGTCACGTTTGGCCTAAGGATCCGAAATGTGTATTTACCCGACTGTTCATGTTTGGTTTGTTAGTGAAAACAGACAACAGATATCATATACAAACTAGAAGAGAACGTATAGTATGGCAAAGAATGATGGACGCATATTACAATTAAGATGCTGAGCACCAAAATATATTTTTTAATAATATTATCCCATTATCAAAAACTATGAGTTATAAAACAAATAATGAATTTATCTTCTTCTTGTTTGTAGAAGAGAAAAACTGAAAAAAAAATAGCAGTAATCTGAATTTTGATCGGAAATGTTTATGAACAGAATATTCATAAATATTGGTAGGCCTGATGTGATACATGTGATCCGATGAAAGTTAATTTGCTCAATCATCGTTTAAATTCTGGGTGTAAAATGACATCCAAAACTTGAAGAGGTGATTTGTCGACTTCAAATGCAACAGAAACGTTTGCTTGGGCGATTGTCCAGTTTCAAACAGGGAAGTAGTATATTTAGATTTTGTGTTTTTTAAAGATCGTCACGTTTTTCTTGAATTGGAATTGATAACTAAAAACTACTTAAGTTAAGTATTTCCCTATTGCTGCATCGTAAACTAAAAAAAAATTCACGGAATATTTCCGATTTTTTTTTTTATCAGCCTTCTACTGAGGAGCTAGTTATTACTTAGTTTATGTAAAACCTCTTGGTTTAATAAGCTTTAACTCCAGGTTAAGTTGGTTGACACTCCACCATTCAGCAATGCCATCGCGTGGTAGACGTAGTCTCCTCTGCGTTGGAGCACAAAATGTCAAGTAAAGGACACGGGAGTCTTTCTCGACGTTGAACAGGCGTTTGATAGAATCTGGCATCCGGGACTGACGAGGCTATTATAAGGCCTATTTAGACTTACTACACGGTGGGCCAGACCCCCTTACCGTGCACCCCCCCCCCACATCCCTATAAATTGCATATCGTTGTGTTCCTTGTAACTATTTATTAAAAAAAAGCCAATGTTCCCACAAAAAAAGTGAACGCACTGCCCCAAAATGGCGTCCAAAGATGCTGGAATGACGACTTTGACTTTAGTTAGTTTTTTTGGTCACTGAGAATCAGCATTTGGCTTAATTTCCTCATAGTTGGTCTTTTATTAAAGCTGAATAGTCATAGAATAATAAAACATGAAGAAATACTAAAAAATAATTGGTTTAGGCTAAGAAAAACACCAGTAAAGTCAATTTTTTTAACAAAAAAAATTTCAAGTTACAAATCAAGCGTCGTTTGTAATTAAACGGCCTACAATAACGCAAAACGTGCTCAAATAAAACATCTGGAGAATATATTTATCTTTCTAAAACGCTGATTATTTTTTAATAAATTTTAAGCGGTTCCGTAGAAAACGGACTTATGCGGCAGAAAAGCGGTACTGGCGTGGGTGCCTACAGGCCTCTACCAAACCATTCATACACATAAATGGCTTAGTTACAGTAATATAATAACTTTTTTGGTACATTATATTGGTTTTATTAACGAACAAATATTAATCAATAATTTAATTGTAAAAAAAAAATGTATTATATATATTTTTTTTTAATTTAACCTCCTTAATTATATACGTAGGTCGTTTAAGAAGACCTCAATCGTAAAAATGATATAATTATAAAAATAAACTTAATTAAGAAATACTTTGCTAAATATCTTGATTTTTTTTTATTTAACGTTTGCAATTTAACACTGTATTTTGTATATTTACTGATTCTTAGAGGTAATTCAAATTTTTATATACTTCCAGGAAATGAGTCATATTAATACCTGTTTTATAAACTAAAATAATATATACCTATTCTGAAATATATATAACGAATAGCTACCGGGTTGTTTAGTAAAACTCATATATCTCTAATTAAAAAATTTATTTTTATTTCCTTTATTGTGCGGAAGTTGGACTATATCATAAATAAATAGGAAATTTTAATATAGAATGAATATTCTTTATGCACAAAGAAAGAGAGAAAGAGTGACGCTGCTATAAGTTCTTCTATAAACCAGAACTGCTTGTTTTTTTTGGTATCAAAATGAGGAAAAACGCGAAATTGAACCAGAAAATTGGAAAAATACATTAAGCGAACGAGAAAGGAAGTGCCAAAACCTCGGAAAATATAAAAAGGACCAGTATCCATTATATAGCTAAATGAATGTATAGTAGACAGATGAAAAGAATATTTCAAGATGCTGCTAAAAGAAGGTCAATTGCAGTTTGGATGATATTAAATGGACGATGTAGGTTTATTATGGTAAAAACCACTTTATTTTCGATTGCTGAAGGTGCACATCGGGACTATCTTCACTTTGGAGCAGGATATAGAGAGGTATATCGAGAAAGTTATAGCTCATAGATCTCTTTCTGTTTAGTGCATTTGCAAAAGATTTTTTAAGCAATCTAAAACGAAAACGAGCTTTTCTGAAAGACAATTAGATCTTAGCATAATCCAATGTGTGGGACACTAAGCAGATAGAGAGCTATTTTTCTTTTTATATGGACTTCTCTATAACCTGCCTTAAAGTGAAGATAGTCCCAATTTTCAACTTCTCTACCAATGTGCAACTAGAGTTTCTCAATCCATATCGCTTTGGCAATCGACAATATTTCTTATTCCAGCTTCTACGATTCTTGAGTATAATTTGTTTGGTACACTAAACAGGAATGGATCTTGATGGGTATTACATTTTCTAGTATCTCCTTTCCTTGTAAGGTGGTTTTTAACTTGTAAAGATTAATCACAGTCCTTTCATATCATTTTCTAATATACTTGTTGCCTATGTACGCGCAAAACTGTGCGAAGCAGCTCGGTTTCGCCCTTTCCATCTTTCTTTGTGCAGAAAGATTAATGCATTCAATATTAAAATGTCCTACTTTTTTATGGTATGGTACAAATTCCGAACAATTTATTCAGCAATTTCTGAATAATAACGAGCTATAACTAATATAAGATTCCTTAAAAAATCTTTTGCAAATGAATTAAACAGAAGGAGATCTATGAGCTATAACTTTCTCGATATACCTCTATATATTCTGCTCCAAAGTGAAGATAGTCCCGATGTGCACCTTCAGCAATCGAAAATAAAGTGGTACCTTTCAAGGAAAGGAGATACTAGGAAATGTAATACTCATCAAGATCCATTCCTGTTTAGTGTACCAAACAAATTATACTCAAGAATCGTAGAAGCTGGAATAAGAAATATTGTCGATTGCCAAAGCGATATGGATTGAGAAACTCTAGTTGTACATTGGTAGAGTTGAAAATTGGGACTATCTTCACTTTAAGGCAGGTTATAGAGAATCTATATAAAAAGAAAAATAGCTCTCTATCTGCTTAGTGTCCCACACTTTGGATTATGCTAAGATCTAATTGTCTTTCAGAAAAGCTCGTTTTCGTTTTAGATTGCTTAAAAAATCTTTTGCAAATGCACTAAACAGAATGAGATCTATGAGCTATAACTTTCTCGATATACCTCTCTATATCCTGCTCCAAAGTGAAGATAGTCCCGATGTGCACCTTCAGCAATCGAAAATAAAGTGGTTTTTACCATAATAAACCTACATCGTCCATTTAATATCATCCAAACTGCAATTGACCTTCTTTTAGCAGCATCTTGAAATATTCTTTTCATCTGTCTACTATACATTCATTTAGCTATATAATGGATACTGGTCCTTTTTATGTTTCCGAGGTTTTGGTACTTCCTTTCTCGTTCGCTTAATGTATTTTTCCAATTTTCTGGTTCAATTTCGCGTTTTTCCTCATTTTGATACCAAAAACAAACAAGCAGTTCTGGTTTATAGAAGAACTTATAGCAGCGTCACTCTTTCTCTCTTTCTTTGTGCATAAAGAATAAATCGTTCTATATTAAAATTTCCTATTTATTTATGATATAGTCCAACTTCCGCACAAAATAAATGAAATAAAAATTAATTTTTTTCTGCTTAGTAGTCGGTATAGTTGGCCGTATCGTCGGTTGAGTTCTTGTCTTTTGACTCTAGTATGCCCAGGAGCCATCATCTCGTCGGAGGGGATGGGAAATGCGGTGAGGATTTAGGATTTTTGTTGAGGTTTTCCAAAGGGAATTGTCGCGAGAAGAGAGGGAGGATAGGTAGGCGTTGAAGGATTGTGATCTGAAGGTGGCTAATTCCAGTTTTGTTTGCAGTAATAATTATAGGAGCAGCGTCGGTAGGATTTCGGGTACGTTGCCACAATAATCTGGCACGGCGTTTGGTGTTTATTAGGTCAAGGAGGTGTTGGGGTAGAATGGTCTTTATAGGAATTCTGGAGGAGTCTTTTGGGAAGGAGGCAGTAAAGACGGCTTGTTGGATTGTGGTAGTAAAGGAATTTACGGCACTATCAAGGTCATCGGGAGTTTTGGGGGATATGTTGAGATCAATTTGATCGGAGAGGATTTGGCGGAAAATGTCCCAGTTTACTGGGCCCCTAATGAATGACGGTGGAGAAGGTTTGGGAACGGGTTCAAGTGAAACATTAAGGATTAGAGGACTATGGTCAGAGGAAAGTTCATTTAGACGTGTAATGGAACTATTGAGGGGACTTAAGCCGCTGTGGATAAAGAAATCAAGAAGATCAAGTTTACGGTTGGGATCTGTGTAGGTAGGAGAGTTGGGGGAAAGGAGGTGAACACGTTGGAAATTGAGTGCAGACAGCAGGGTTCGGCCACGAGAATTCGTGGTTCTGGAACCCCATTGTTGGTGCTTGGCATTTAGGCCTGCACCCAAGATGAAGTGATGTCCTAAGGAGTCGAGGAGAGAACTGAATTGGGCATTGGATATGGATCGGTTAGGAGGGCAATATGCTGACGCAAGAGTAACCGGAAAGGAGAAGGTTTTTATCACGATAGCGGTGGACTGTAGGAAACCATGCATAGGTAATGAGAGTACGTGATGAGAGAGGGATTGGTGTACAATTACAGCAGTACCGGCATGTTCTTTTCCGTCAGGGTAGACAGTACGATATGTCAGGTATTGATATTGAAGTGCTGTTTAGTTGTCAGTCGAGTTTCAGTAATTAGTGCCACATCAATGTTCTTGTCAAGTAGTAAAGTAGATAGTTCGTCTGTATGATTTCTAACACCATTCGCATTCCAAAGGAGAATGGATATGGGTTTAGGAATGTGAGTCATTTAAGGATTTTCGAAAGGAGGGATGAGGTGAGATACGAGATCCGTGAGGAGTGAAATGAGTGGAGTAACAAGGGATTTGAAATCGGTGAGGAAAGATGCTAACAAACTTGTGAGATCTGTTGCATTTGAAGGAGGAGAAATATGAGGAATTTGTTGTTGATGGTTAGGTATATTATGATGAAGAGGATTTTGAGGTTGGGGTTGAGGTTGTTTTTGTGGCAGGGCTTGATATTTATCGGTTGAAGGCTTACCTCTTAGTAGTTAGGAGAATGATACATCATTGTTTACAATTCTGGACGGCTCTCTTTCTCTTCTTGTTCTTAGTGCTTCATCTTGAATCCGGTTTTTTCTGGTGTCTGGTTTTGAGATTCTTGTAAATTTGGCAGCCTTTGTAGATGGTCGGGTGTCCCTCCAAGCATAGGGCACATACTGCACATACTGATCTTGTATAGGTTTAGTGCATTCCTCAGATTTGTGCTGTTCACCGCACTTCACGCAATGCGGTAGATGGTGGCAATATGTCTTCGTGTGGCCATAGGTCTGACAATTATGGCACTGCACGATGTCTCTCTTGGTATGGCTTCTCAACTTTCACCATTGTGTAGTATATTCTTGTGATATCAATATTTTTTCAATACCTGGTGATGGCTCCAAGTCCACGAAAAACAATGGTAGTGGTATCCTATTTCGTAATCCTGGCTGCTCCCTGTCCTCCTTCAAAACGTTTGTTACCTGGCGTACATTGAAACCAAGCGTCGTTAGTTCTTCTTTAATAACTTCAGTGGGGGTTGAGGAGTGTAAATTTCTTATCACTACTCGTAACGCTCTTTCCTGCCTCAGCTTAAGTGTGAAAATTCGCATTTGTTTCTGATAAGTACTTCACTATTTTTCGGTAGGCTTCAGCAGAATCAGGTGTTATTTTGGTGTCATTGGTCCTGTTAAGGCATGAATAACTGCCAGAGCAGATTTTATTTAGTTGGGTGCAGAACATCTGGAAATTTTTGATATTTTTCACAAATATCGGAGGAGGCTTTGGTTCTCTGGTATTGCTGCAGACTCCATTACTTCTCGTAATTTTGAAGCACTTGGTAGGGGTTTGGAGTAAAGAAAGGCGATTCTTCTATCGTTTCTTGCGCAAACGTACCTGGTTGGGGCTGAGGTTCTGGTTCTGAAGTGTTCACTTTGGTCACTGAGCTATTTCTCGTAGGCAGCGACGAGTCCTTTGTTTGGCTGGTGAACCACGTGGTGTACTAACGCCGTCTGACCGAGTCCTCTTGGGCACCTTACTGGCCATCACTTGCTGATATTTTTTTTTTTTTTTTTAAATAACAATAAAAAAGATGTCAACAGTAAATATCAACTGCTCTGATGTACACTTTAACTGTATTACGTGAATAATCAGAGAGATTCCGCTATAAAATAGGCAAAAACTGAGAGACTAGTTGAGGAGACAACCTTCGCATGAGCTGTTCAACTAATTCACTAAACAACCCGGTAGCTATTCGTTATATATATTTCAGAATAGGTATATATTATTTTAGTTTATAAAACAGGTATTAATATGACTCATTTCCTGGAAAGTATATAAAAATTTGAATTACCTCTAAGAATCAGTAAATATACAAAATACAGTGTTAAATTGCAAACGTTAAATAAAAAAAAATCAAGATATTTAGCAAAGTATTTCTTAATTAAGTTTTATTTTTATAATTATATCATTTTTACGATTGAGGTCTTCTTAAACGACCTACGTATATAATTAAGGAGGTTAAATTAAAAAAAAAATATATAATACATTTTTTTTTTACAATTAAATTATTGCATTAATATTTGTTCGTTAATAAAACCAATATAATGTACCAAAAAAGTTATTATATCACTGTAACTAAGCCATTTATGTGTACTGAATGGTTTGGTAGAGGCCTGTAGGCACCCACGCCAGTACCGCTTTTCTGCCGCATAAGTCCGTTTTCTACGGAACCGCTTAAAATTTATTAAAAAATAATCAGCGTTTTAGAAAGATAAATATATTCTCCAGATGTTTATTTGAGCACGTTTTGCGTTATTGTAGGCCGTTTAATTACAAACGACGCTTGATTTGTAACTTGAAATTTTTTTTTTTTTTAAATTGTCATTACTGGTGTTTTTCATATCCTAAACCAATTATTTTTTTAAATATTTCTTCATGTTTTAATATTCTATGACTATTCAGCTTTAATAAAAGACCAACTATGAGGAAATTAAGCCAGATGCTGTTTCTCAGTGACCAAAAAACTAACTAAAGTCAAAGTCGTCAATCCAGCATCTTTGGACGCCATTTTGGGGCAGTGCGTTCACTTTTTTTTGTGGGAACATTGGCTTTTTTTTAATAAATAGTTACAGAAACACAACGATATGCAATTTATAGGGATGTGGGGGGGGGGGGGGTGCACGGTAAGGGGGTCTGGCCCACCGTGTAGTAAGTCTAAATAGGCCTTATAATAGCCTCGTCAGTCCCGGATGCCAGATTCTATCAAACGCCTGTTCAACGTCGAGAAAGACTCCCGTGTCCTTTACTTGACATTTTGTGCTCCAACGCAGAGGAGACTACGTCTACCACGCGAGCACTAAACCACCATTTCCTCTCGTATCCAATCCTTACAACCTAAAATCTTTCGTAAAATCTTCAATGCTCCCTACTTTGCCACAAATAAATTCATCCATAATGTACCATAATGTACCATATCTTTCAGATTTAGCTCAATCCAAATAACTCCTTCCATAATGAACTTCTGAACCATCCGAACCCTCTTGTTTCCAACCTTGCTTCACCTTATATTCCTGAAAACCCTCCGAGGCATCTGAAAAGAAGATGGCCTCGGGACCTTCTAAAATAGAAATATAATTGGAGTGCTACCAATGGGTAGTTTCTCTTGTCATGTTACTTATTTCATATTTACTTGTTGTATTTATCATTTAATACAGTTTTAAATTTCAATAATAGAAAAAAAACATTTTTGTAGTTTGTAACAGTTTTGTAAATTAATTGTTTTAGGTGAAGAATTGTCTCCTTACTGGTGTTTAAGAACAAAAATTACAACAAATTATTCATAAACTTTTGTCCATCTGGTATAGAGTGTATTTTAATAAATTAACGTGTTTATGAGAAAAATATAAAAAGTGCAGGCAACAATTAAATTCTGCTTTTAAAAAATACCCAAATAAACTTACAAATTGATGATTCAAAAAATGACTTCATGCTTACCATACAAATATACAAAGATAAGAACAGTTTTGGAGACAGACGCTTATATCTCCGAGAACTGGGTGTCTAGTTGTTGACATCTCACAATCCGTGCAGATCTGTGAGTTTGGCGGTGGGCTAAACCTCTGCACATAAAAAAAAAAAAACAGCCAGCAGCGGTGTGAGGACAATTCACAAGGAGCTCTGCGGCTAAATACGGGGTAATTTTTTCGCTACATGCACATTTATTTATTTAATTAATAAGTATTGTTTTATTGTTTGGAATTTGATTATTAGCCTAAATCTAGTTTTTTTCTTATTGGAAATTAACCTAAAATACTTGGAAACCTTAAATAACACTAAATTTAAATTTACTCGTTGCCCGTTCGGACCATAGCCCAAATTAAGTTTACTGTTTTATTTTAGATTTACTACCATATCTTTAAGTTTCAGATACCATTTATTTTACACCTTGCAAATCTATCTGTTTATAAATGGGATAACAGAAAAAATTGATCGACAAATATAAATATAATTTTTTTTTTATTTCAAACTATTTTGTTTGTCGTTGCACTTATTTTACAAAACAATATAAACATGCCTACGGCTAAATGAAAAACAAAACCAAAAGAAAGATTAAATGATATTGAAAATATAATTGGATTAACCGTATGTCGTCAATGTAATGATTAAAACCCTTAGAGATTTAGATTCAACTAAGTTTTTCAATTTCTTTTTTTTTTGCTTAAATTTACATTAGTCTATTCTCATAATAATACTCACCTGCAACAGTATTGTATTCCGGAACTCTGTAAATCTTCAAACGCTGGCACATATTAAAAAATATTTTTGTCAATCTCTTAGCAACTTTATTAAATCTTACTAACCATAAATAAAAGAGGATTAGATGCATAGCATCTCCACGAAGCTATTAACAATAAAAAAAAAATCAAATTAAAAAAGAATAAACAAACGGGGAATTCTTCAATTATTAATTTAACAATAGTATCGTATAAACACATTTTGCCATTTATTTTATATACTGAAATTTATTACCTAATGTTACTAATAATACTATGTATAAGCCATATTTTAGACGAATCTAGAGTAACACTTTCCAATCCGATTTAATATAGTTAATGAGAATTTTTCTATATTTTAATTTTTTTGTTTTGTCAAAAAGTATGCACATTATTTTCTTGTTGAATTCCATCGTTTCCCTTTCCCTGAAGTAAAAAACAAAACAAAAAAAAACTGGTATATTGTTGAATAATTCCATCTGAAACCAACTTGTTAATTGCCTTATTGATGTTCTTAAGATTCCGCATGATGATTACACAATTGCGAATGGAGTAGACTTTATAACCAGTATTCAGCACACTGATCTCTTATTATAGTAATTTTTACTTTCACTTACCTATATGCAATATATGCAATACTTATTTCTGCTAAGAAGAGGGTGATAAGTGAAAGTCGTGTGATGCGCGTACCAGATTTTTGCTCTTGTGTCCATCTTTTTTTCTAGAATAATTCTACAATATCTAATTCTATCCAAGTTTTATGTTTCTTCCAAACCATTAAACATTGTTACTGAATTGGATTAATTCCTTTTAAAATTCCATATGTATGGTATCTGAACCTGGAATCTTACAATGAGTTTGGTAATTTAAATTTAGAATTTTATTCTTCAATTGGATGGATTCACTTCATGGCAGTTTTGTTCATAATTTCTTTATAAGTTCCACAATAATGAAGTATAGAAATTCTGAAAAATACTAAGACCGCCTTATCATATACTACGTGACAGAAGTAGTGGTACATCCATTTCAACCAACAAACTTCTTAGCTGAGTAGTAATCGATGATAAATAAAGACTTCTTATTGTTTAACCACCAAGAACACCTTAGCATCGTTGTTCCTTCTTGACTCTTTTATTATATGAAATCTTGCTTTTATGGTATAACGTATCTGTTCTTCTGTTATAAAACCTTTTCTGGACTAAGATATTAAACTGTGTTTTTTGTTTTTGTCACAGGCGGATCTAGGCAGGGGAGGGGGAGGGGCTTGCCGGCTAAAGCAGCCCCCAAAATGGTAAAACGTAACCATGTTTTATGGTAAAAAATTATGTCTTAAAGTACTATTGCTCGTTAAATTACATTTAATAGGACTTCAAGATTCACTTAAACACCATTTCATATAGGTTGTTAGTATCTTTCTTTCTTTTCAAAGTAATTATCGTTATATATGTGAAAAAAAAAAAGCTTCCGGACTGAAGCCTCTCCCACAAAATTAAATCCAGGATCCACTAGTGGTTTTTGTTTTGCATATTTATTATGAAATAACCTCTTTTTACCCCCATCCATCGTAAAATGACACGGTGTTAACCGACTAAGATATTACAACCATTACTTATTTACATATGTTTTTCTTGTAACATCAGGGATATTTCTTACGCCTCTTTCAATTTCTGTCTAGAAAGCGAAAGGTTGCCTTTCGTTCATTATTTCAGAAAAGATAGTACTTATCATCACCTATGATCTGGATGCATAAGACTTAAAGAAAAATGTAATTTGACTGCTCCTTATTTGTAACAATTTAAATTCGTCATAGGCGTAGACTTTTGATTTTGGTTGGGGAGATGGCGAAGGACTAAAAAAAATATCTGGTGTGCCCACTCACACATATGCCCCTATTTCAGAAAAGTTTTTATATCTTTAAATTTGTCCATTAAGAAACAAAAAAAATTGAATTAAATTTATTTTCTTGAAGATTGATCAAAGAAAAGATTTCTTAGATAAACTAAAGCAATGTAAACCGGCTTATGGAAGATCAGCATAAAAAAATCAATACACTTTAATATTGCCAATCAAAAACTATTTTACCTTAGTCAAATTTTGCCAAAAAATTATTTCTATTAAAAGTTGAGAAAAAACTTCTGTGATGCGGGCAACAGATCTTCTTACTTTTCGTTTTTTTCTCTCATTCACCGCATAGACCCGTATTCTTACATACGAAATTGAATACATGTAACTTCGTTAATAGTTGTCCAAAATGAGCGATTTTTATATAGTTTTGTGGGTAATTTTGTTACCTTTCAAAAGATTTTATATTCATTTTATCGTAGAATACATAGGTAGTGAGTTAGGCCCCAAAACATTTTTCTCTTCACTATAACCTTTTTCCTATATTTTTTGAGAATTTAGTACATGTACAAAAATCGAAAGGACATTAATAAGAAAATTATAGCAAAGTTTCATAAAAATCGTTAGAGCCATTTTAGCGCTACAGTCTATAGAAAAATATGTTTTTCACTTATTGCGCATGGAGCACCCGATTTGTGTTACATACATCAGTAGTCAACACCCTACAAAATAAAAAAAGAAGCAACAAAATCGGTTTTCTAGTTGTCGAGAAAATCTCGGCATAGACTGACAGACCAATGACTGAAAATGTGTTGCTCGGACTGAGGGGGCTCTGAAAAGTAATGATCCATCGAAAACCGCATGTCGGAAATTTGACCCTATCGCAATACATTCCTTTCCTACTATAGGTAGGAAATTAAAAATGGTGGGAGATTTTATTATATGTAAAAATTTAACTTTATTATTGTGGATCGAACAAATATAATATTGAATATTTAATTTTTTTTTTGTTTATATGTTTGTTTAGTTATATAGATTTTAATTTTTTTTTTGTTTTAATTATTATATATATTTGAAATTACCTATAAAAAAAAGTACACAAAATTGTTGATCATAGCCCATGTTCTATTAAGTATTTGTTTTTAGTTTATCTTAAAAGTAATATTTTGTTTCTATTTATAAATATTTTTATTTTTTATTGTTTCTATCATAGTAACAGTTCATATAACTATTATTATGCAGTAATCGTTTTATGTTTTTAATTTTTATTGTTATTCATGTTTTGTGAAACCCATTCTAAACGTTAAATATTGTTACTTTCATTTATATTTAAATGATATGTATGTAAATTTGTAAATCCATATTATTGTACAATAGCCAAGCTAGGCTCTATTTGTATGGGGAACCCCTCCAAAACAAATAAAATATCTATCTATCTATATTTAAATAATTATACAACGTATGTGAATAAAGTTAGACCTCGCTTCTAGTTCTTAATTGTTCTTCTGTGAGTGTTTCCCTCAGAATTTGAATTGGAGGGTAACTGGTGTTTTTTTCATACAACGCGAACATTCTAATCATCAAAGGTACAATGTGCATTATTTTTCGTCTCTGAAACATTAACAACAAACAGTATTAAAAATGGTTCGAGGTTATTTGTCATACAGAAATAATCATAGAAAAATGATAATGGAAAAATTATTTTCAATAAATCGATTGTTTTGAAAGCACTGTGAACCTTTTTTTTCTTTTATTACTGGGTTAATATCAAATCGATAAATTTTCACAACTTACTACATAGAAATTATATTACTGTTAATATCCTTAAAGTAAGTTGTACAGAAATAAATAGGTTTGCGAAGATAACATCTTATTTAAGAATTAAAAAGAAGAAGAACAACGTTAGACCATCTTAATACCCTAGCACATAAATGAAAAAACGATGATAAGTAAATCATTAATTCCTGAACATAATAAGGATGTTGATTATCAATTTTATGTTCCTTATTTGAATAATCAAGTTCTAATAACGATTAAAGACTTTTATTGTTTTTATTGTTTGGAGTAGAAATACTGCATATCCAACTATTGAAGGGTTCATACGTAGTAGAAAAATATTTACAGTTTCAAATTCGTTCATTTAGTACGTCCAACTGTTGGTTTGGCATCACTAGTATCTTCAACGGCTGAGCCGAAAACGTCACCTCGTCTACATAAATACACCCATTTCGCTTTATTTGTTTAGACAGGTTTGAGCGTTTGCCAGCGAAATTTGTTGCCCATGTTTTATAGAATATGATGCCATAGCTCGAAAAACAACTCAAGTATCTGCACATAAACTATTACTATCTGACCTTGAAAGAAATTAAAAATAACGTTTAAACAGTTTTGATATCTTTGTTTGATCTAAAGGCGATACATGGGGTTTATAATAAGGCTTGTGGGATGTGGAGTGAAGAAATTCTTATGATACGAATAAATTGATGCCACACACCCCATACAAAAAGAAGCTGAAACATTTATCACAAATAAAAGGACTCTTCCTAGCTTTCCTGATGGCGTTGGAAGTAAAAAATAGTTTAACTACAATGACCTTTAAAAAGTGGTCAATTTTTCTAGTTATTCTCATTTACCGATATAGGGGTTAAATTTCGGCACGTCTGTTTTTATCGTTGTTTTCAAGATAATGCGCACCACTAGAACCTCACCAAATTGGCTTAGGGATTGAATATTCATATGTAAATTGAGTTTGAGAAATGCTTTTCAAGGGTCTGAACTGTTTTCCCCTATCCGCGCCATTTCGATAAATTAAATTTGGAAACAAATTATAAAATATTCAAGAAATAAATTCCTCAGGTAAGCAATAATGAAACGATTAAACCAATTTTCATCTATTTTCCAAACAAAAAGAAAGAGAAATACAACAGTTATGAAGTATTACTGTTCACTAATTTTATTTTTGTTCTTAAGAATTTCGATAAATTAAATTTGGAAACAAATTATAAAATGTTCAAGAAAGAAATTCCTCAGGTAAGCAATAATGAAACGGTTAAACCAATTTTCATCTATTTTCCAAACAAAAAGAAAGAGAAATACAACAGTTATGAAGTATTACTGTTCACTAATTTTATTTTTGTTCTTAAGAATTTCGATAAATTAAATTTGGAAACAAATTATAAAATGTTCAAGAAAGAAATTCCTCAGGTAAGCAATAATGAAACGGTTAAACCAATTTTCATCTATTTTCCAAACAAACAGAAAGGGAAATACGACAGTTATGAAGTATTACTGTTCACTAATTTTAGTTTTAATTACTAAGTCCCTTCAGAATAACAATAATGTACAAAATAATAGAATATTACTGGCCTGAACGTTTGAAACAATAAATAAAATTGATAAAATAAAATAAAAAGTAAAGAAAACCTTAGGTGCACAAGCTATATACAATACAGATAGAACTATGTACAGAGCATTTAAAATTATGAACAAAACAATTAAAACTATGAACGAATCACTTGAACTATGAACAAAATTATATATAAGGGTTGAACAACATAAACATACACTTTGAGAACTGAAGAACGAATAAGAGATAAAATGAGTTCATTTCATAAAAAAACAAAAAACTTTACTTGGATATATATATAAAAATGAACAGTTAATTATAATTGAATAAAAAAAAATATATGTATTGAAATTCCTACGTCGATAGTAGGAAATGCATGTACTATCTCTTACCAAGTATTATGATTATATGGTTGCTACACAATACATATATAATATTAATAGTTAGCTGGTATCTGACTGTTTTTGGAACAGGAATTAGAATAGGAGGTTTTTGAATGTGTATAGGGAAGGGGCATGTCGAATTTTGATCGGGAGGGAATTCCAAAAGTTGACAGAGCTGGCTATAAAGGAATTTTGGAATGAGGCAGATCTATGAGAAGGGATGTATAGGTCAGAGGGTCGGGATCTTGTAGTGAGGGAATGGATTGAGGACTTAAATTGGAGAAGGTTGTAGTCATAAGAAGGACGATGATCGGTAATGATTTGATAAAGGAAAGTGCCTAGGAAATATTGTCTTCTTAAGGAGGGGAAGAGCCACCCTAACTCAGTGTAGTGGTGGTGGTGTAGACGACACGGGAGCGTCTCGGGGTCCCAATTACAAATCTTAGGAAGCTATTCATAAGTCTTTTGAGTCTATCACGGAGTTCCACCGAGAGGCCATCGTACACCACACAGCTGTAGTCAAAGTGGGGAAAGAGAGAGAGGAAACTAGGAGACTACGGGTATTTTGAGGTAGAAGATGGTGGAAGTGATGGAATAGTTTGAGGGTAGAAATTGCACGGCTGGATATATGAGAGATATGGTGATTCCAGGAAAGGGTTTGATCTATGAGAAAGCCTAAATTTTTAACAAAGGGATAAAAGGTGAGGGGGTGGTTGTTTAGATAGAGTGAGGGAAATTTGGTGTAGGATCTAAGAAGGGGCTTGGAACCAATGAGAATGGCCTGAGTTTTGGCAGCATTTAGCCTTAATGATTCCATCAAACCAGTTGAAGAAATTTTTATTACGACTAACGAGACTGTTAAGTCTCTTTTTCTTTCTTCTTTGTTCTGCCGTTGTGATATTACTTAAAAATAAATTAAAAATAAATTAAAAATAAAATAATAATAAAAAAAGACAAAATTTAATAAATATCAATATTTTTTTTAACTTTTAAAATGTTTAAACAATATTAATACCTCTCATGACTTTTATATTTAGCTAAAAAAAGTAAAATAAAATATAATGCAAAATCTTAGGTTTTCTAAATCCAAATAAACCAATGATATAAAATTTTCTATAAAAAAATTCATTTGCACAAGAGGACCAAATATTTATCATTCGTCTTAATAATAATTAATAACAAAGTTGGTATATGGATGAACTCAAAGAGTATGCTAAAAACGAACAGCAACTACGGAACATGGTTGAAACTGTATCATCCTTTATTAGTGATATAGATATGTCATTCGAACTTGATAAATGAGCGGTGCTCCGTATAAAAGAGGGAAGAAGGTTAATACCCAGAACATTCTGATAAACGAAGAAAATCACATTAAGGAGCAAGAAGCACATCAATTATATTAATATTTAGGCATACAACAAAACCTTAAAATCGGCCGAAGGGACGCGCAACAACAGGTTCTAACTGTGTCCAGAAAGAGATTGAGACAAGTACTCAGTACTCAGCTATCTGGGAAGCAAATATTAAGGGGCCATTAACACCTGGCTCATACCAGCTCTGAGCTTTGCTATAGTACAGTGGTCCAATACCAGTCTACAGGAGAAGGATCGTCTAGTACGAACGACATTCACACATGAACCGTCTCACCATCCAACCATCTCCAAGGCCCGCCTAGATTTATCTAGAATGGAAGGAGGTCGCGGACTTCTAAATATAGAGGAAGCATGTCGAAAGCTGGAGCTGGAGCTACGACGATATTTTCTTTCTAAAAGGAAGGGAATTTACCTCACTATATCCAATATGAATTCAGGTCAAACGGCACTTTGAACAAAATCGAAGATGAAGAGTGCTCGCTGGTACTGAGTATCTGCGGAGGCACATTAATGTGAAAAATATGCCACTAGGCTCTGGCGATGAAACTTAACCTGTTGGATGAATATGGATATGGAGGTGGAACATGGAACCTGGAGGTGCCATATTATTAATACAATCCGATTAGGCTACTTCATAAAGGCTCCCTCAAGATGTATCGGGACGAATCTATTATAACGAACGGACCATACAGTGGATTAAAACAGACCTGATATCCTTATTACAGATTTAGGTACAAAGAAGGCAAAGCTAATTGATATCGCGATTCCAAATGATTACAATATAAGCACAACTGTGGGAGAGAAGCTCCGTAAGTACCAAGAATTGGCGATTGAAATAAAGGAATTGTATCATTTGGAAAGCGCATTGGTTCCACCAATAATAACAAATGGTCTGATCCCAAAGTCAACGGTGGCAATCAGTTATCTTAGATACAGCCAGAATTACGAGATAATTCTTAAATATCTAAAAAAATTATAATTGCTGGTGGTTGGACTTGACCCCCACCTTCAGCTTTGAATCCGCAAAAGCGAGAATAATAAAGATAATAATAAAATTTGATTAAAATGCTTATTTAATATTATTTATAATTAGTGTATTATTATTTTAATAGTTTGTCTGAATCTTGGCATTATAATTAATATTTTTAAAATTGCTATCTTAAAATTATGATTAGGATCTTATTTTAATTTATTTAATTACATTTCTTTATAATTAATCAAAGGCTAAATTAAATTTATTCCTTATGGTTCACTTTTGAAGCAAACAACCTATTCGACTATTTTATTAATCCACTTTGGCGGCAATCAGCCGAATAACCTTAATAGTAACAAATCCCTGTTGTACCTATTTGACTTTTATGTCTTCTAATACTACTAACTACTACCCCCACACCTCACATGTATAATACAATGGTGTAAAAAAGTCATTTGTTTAATTTTTTTCTCAACAAATTAATTTTATTGTATAATTAATGTCCTTTTTCAATCTTCATATGCTAACATTCAATATATAATTTCCAACTAATCAAATATAAATATATCGAAACATCTAGAAATCCTGATTTTTTAAAAAGATATTTTCTAATATCTGATCCAAGGAAATACACACATTCACTTGTTTAGTTCTTATTAAATTGAAACTCATTTTCTGTTTTTTAAGTCTTCAAGAATTCTCTTTTTCAGAAACGTTAAAATAATTTCTTTTATGTGGTTTACACCGTCCAGTTTTTTCAAGAGAATGAAATCAAATGTTTCATAGCAACAATTTGAAACAATAGAATATATTTCTTTTTTTTTATAGTAGTAAAAATAAAACATAATGACAATAATCAAATTGAGGAACTTTCAATCATAGTTCTCTCGAAGGTGTTGTACAGATAGTATAGAGAAAATAGAACCAAATGAACCACATCTGTAACATAATTTGTAAATTTATGAAACTTTAGTAATAACTTCGTCTTGGTAATAAGAATCGATATATCGATATAAGAATCTGCCCAAATTTAGGGAGACAAACACTTTCTGAAGGAGGTGCAATGGCGGGCGAGATATTTGTAAAATAATTTGCAAAAACTAAGTCCAATAAACTATCGATTCGAAACAGTTGGGATGCATCAACTTATTATAATATTGCTCTTTTCGAAATAATCATATCTGCATCATCAGCTTTAAAAAATATTAAAAGAGTATTCGGCCAACAACTTGAGGATCGAAACGGTAAATTCATTGCGAAAAAAGTGGGAAAAGTTTTTGACCAGCCAGGGAAAAAAGCCAAATATTTTCGATTCTTTTTTGTTTTTTCATCTATAACTTCTAAACGATACAGCAAAGCGAAAAATGTACTCTTTAAGAAATTAAAGAACATTAAATTTTGTGTCTAACGAGTTTCTAAATTTTAGTAATTTGGCTAAGTGGCATGGTAGAAAACCACGGTTAACCAACGCTGATTTTTACCAAATTTGTCTAAACCTGAGAAAAATGTCTCTAAATGGCCCTGTAGCTTTGAAACGAGTTCTCTTGGAGGAAAATCCCATAGAGTCAAAGTTGTAGATAGTTATGGAAACGAACTATGCTGACTTGACATTCTGAGCAGCCTCCCTCTCCTCTACCTATATATACCCCCATAAAATCCTAGGCTAGTTAGAGTAAGTAAGAGATCTGTACAGTAGTACTTAGTATGTCATAATGTTGATTGTTTGATTTGTTTTCTCAATAAAGTTTTTTTTCACTTTTCGACGGTTGAGTTTCATAATTGGCGCCCAAACAGGGACCGCATGCATATTTCATCGCGGTTCTAGACTCGAACTCTGCAGTACCAGAAATCAAGATTTGATCTACCTTTCGAGGATATCACACCTGTAAGAGGCTGGCACCCCGCTCTGACTCTTAGATCTTGAAGAAGGACCTGCTGCTGAGCTGAAATCGTCTGATCACCCCGACAGACATTGAAACTCTTGGAAGAAAATTGTGAGTCAACTTTATTTGAAATCATCAAAACTCATTAAAATTTTTTATTTTTATTATTTTCTGGTTTATTAATATTTAAATTATATAATTTTTTTATTTATATATAAATTAACATTTATATTATTATATTGTTATAAACATATATGTACTAACAATTTTATGAGTAAATTAGCTGAAAGGTTGGAACAAATTAGATCTATTCGCATTCTGTAATAATTTAGACGAAATGGCAACCACTTTTGCAATTAAATCCGCTGATTATGACCATATTCCAGCATTCAATGGGGATCCACATAATTTGCTTAAATTTGTAACCGTTTGCCGACAGGTTTACAATATAGTCTGCAAACCCGATAACAACCTCCGCGAACTGAATGACCAACTTACAGGAGACGCTGACTACATTAATACTACGTGTGAATTCACTGGGGTCACTGAACTTTTACAATATTTAGAAAATACTTTTAGGGATTCTCGTTCTATTGAACAACTAACATTTGAACTTTAATTTAAGAATTCGTCATAAAGAACACCCTCTAGATTTCCTTCAACGATTAGACAGAAGTCGAACACTAATTATTTCCAAATACCGAATTCAGAACACTCCGGAAAGAGCAACTATAGTATCCGCGTTAGAGAAAAATATATTATACCACTTTTTCACAAATATGCCTCTACATATTAGGACTTATCTGATGACTAAAGCCGGTCTAAAAACTCTTGATGACCTACGGAATCTCATACAAAATGAAAATCACCTTCTATTTGAAGATTTGATCAATTCTGGGAATATGAGGAAGCCCGGGGAAGCTCAGGAAGAAAACAGAAGAGGTTATGATAAGAGACATGATAAAAGACATCATAATAAAAACTATCACCAACCAAATTTCTACGGATCAAGAAATGATGAACGTCGACACTCCCCTAGGAGAGATTATCACCAAGATTACCATAACAGTAATCAAAATAACCACCATGAAAGGAGAGATTACCACCAAGATTACCATAACAGTAATCAAAATAATCATCATGAAAGGAGAGACTACCAACCTCACAAAGAGCAGTGGAAGCCCGAAGACCAAAGAAGGTATTTTCGAGGCTCAGGACAATCAAAAATAATAAGCCCGCAGAGAAAGGTGAACCATCAAACACAGTCTCAATGCGTACCGTGAGCGGTTTTCAGAAAAACAACTCAAGACACCCAGTATATAAAGTGGAAGAAGAAGATCCGAGAGATAAAGAAATAAGAGAACTCCGTGAACGATTAGAGAGGCTCACCGCAAATACAACAGAAGATCATTTTTTAGAGGACGACCTAGATCGGAATTTCAAAACATAGAAATTCAGGAACTCCAGACAAATAATTTCCATAAACTGCCTTATGTAATTGACAAAAAGGACCGTAAATGGCTACTCGACACAGGAGCACAAAAAAACTATATAAATCCAAAAATAGTACCTGCAGGAGTCAAAAGAGAAAATGAAAATTTCATCGTGTTAACTGCCGCAGGAGAAGAAAAGGGAACAGAAACTATCACCACCGAAATCAAAAACACGTTTTTAAAATGTCCCACTAAAGTTAAATTTTATTTACTAAATTTTAGTCCAAACCATGACGTTCTGATTGGTTCCGAACTCATGGATGACCTTAACTTTAAAATAGATTTTGAAAATAGACACATTAAATCAGACTATAGTGAATTTAACTTCATATTGAATAGGGACTCCCTCCCGATTGAACTCAAGAAAGGAGAAAATATAGCAGAAATACCTAAGGGAAAGAATTTTTATATAGATTATAAAACGGACGGACTGGAAATACCCAGGAATATATAGGGATAAAATAAAAATTATTAGTGATAAAAGCGGAACAGTCAAATTGCCTCTAATGCATTTCCAAGAAGTGGAAATAGTGAACCCACCAATAGATAAGGAAGACAAAAATATAAATGAGCTGGTTAGAGTTGAACATATTCCTCCGCAACATAGGTCTGAATTATTAAAACTGTTGGAACAATATCCTGCCATATTTAAAACAGAAAAAGATGCATTATCAGCGACGGATCTAGTGGAACACCAAATAAAAACCAAAACGGATGATCCAATTTATTCTAGAAATTATAGATACCCGCAGCAATTCAGGGAACAAATAAGTGAAGAAATAAATAAAATGCTAGAAAAAAAATAATTACTCACCCTATAATTCACCCGTTTGGGTAGTTCCTAAAAAAGCCGATGCATCAGGGCAGAAGAAAATAAGAATGGTGATCGATTACAGAAAACTCAACAGTGAAACGATCCCAGACCGATACCCCCTGCCGAATATTGAAGACTTACTCGGAAAATTAGGTAAAGCCACTATTTTTACAGCAATGGATCTTTGCTCTGGTTTTCATCAAATTAAAGTTGATAAGGATTCAGTTCATAAAACTGCATTCAGTACTGACCAAGGACATTTCGAATTCTTAAGAATGCCATTTGGGTTATGTAACGCCCCTGCAACATTCCAAAGGGCGATGAATATTATATTTTCGGATATGCCACATGTATTGGTATACATGGATGACATTATTATATTTTCTGAAACCTTCAACGACCACTTAAAACACCTAAAATCTGTTTTAGAAAAATTGAAAACATAATCTTAAAATCCAACTTGACAAAACGGAATTTTGTAAAAGAGAACTATTGTTTTTGGGCCATATAATAAGTGAAAAAGGAATAGAACCTAATCCAGATAAAATAAGAGCAGTCAAGGAATTTAAATTACCTAAAACAGAAAAAGAAATAAAAAGTTTTCTAGGCTTGACAGGATTCTATCGAAAAATGATCCCTAACTATGCAAAAATAGCTTCACCTATGACAAGATGCCTGCGTAAGGAAGAAACTGAAATAAACCCTGATTCCTACCGTGAAGCATTTGAACAACTAAAAACCTTAGTATGTAGTAGTCCCATAATTCAAGTACCCAACTTTGAAGAAGATTTCTACTTAACAACTGACGCCAGTAATTACGCCATAGGAGCGGTACTTGCTCAAAAGAAAAATGGTAAAGAATTACCAATTTGTTTTGCATCTAGAACACTAAATAAAGCCGAACAAAATTATTCTACAACAGAAAAAGAGTGCCTAGCAATAATTTGGGCATGTAACCATTTTAGGCCTTATCTATACGGCAGAAATTTTTTATTTACACTGACCATAAGCCACTCGAATATCTTAAGACTTGCAAAACACAAAACGCCCGTCTTATCAGGTGGAAACTGCTTCTAGAAGACTACGAATATGATATCAAGCACATCGAGGGTAAAGCGAACAAGGTTGCTGACCACTTGTCGCGACATCCAGTTGACAAGCATGTTTCAGAGACACCCGAGTTCGACATGTATCATATCGCAGAAGAGGATGACTCATCTCTAGATACCCAACACTCTGCCGAGTCTTCAGATAATAGGATCCTTATCGTCGACGATGGTCAAAGACCTGTCAACGTAGAGAAAAATCAATTAGTCATCATGAAGGGATTTAATGAGGCTAAGATGAAAAAATTTAATAAAAATAGAAATTTAGAACTAACTTATCCATATAACCAAAACGCAGAACAACTAGAAAACAAGTTATTGGAAATACTAAAACCCAATACAACTTATGGCGTTTATTGTCCCCAAAATCCAAGGAATTGAGAGTGAGACCAACTGGTACGAAGGATTGTATAATAAAGTCACAGAATTATCAGAGAAAAATTTCCGACCAATAGAATAAAGAAATACTCTTTATTATTACCAGACATAACTGACAAAACCAACAAAAAGATTGATTTTAGATCAGCATATCGGAAAATCATGCCATAGGGGAATAAATGAAACATATTTAAAATTGAAAACAAAATATTATTGGCCAAATATGAAAGACCATATCACCGATATCATTAATGCTTGTGATACATGTAATTCAATTAAATATGACAGACGACCTATTAGACCTAAATTTATGATTACACCAACACCTGAAAAACCTTTCGATTCAATTATGATGGACACTCTCCATATGAGAAATTATTACGTTTATATAATAGCGGACACCTTCTCAAAAAAGATATTCACAAGATATAGCGAGACAGCAAACGCTATTGAATCAATGGCAACACTGAGGAAATATTTGGTCCATTTCCCAAAACCATTAGTAATCACGACAGATAATGGCCGTGAATACGACAATAATTTATTTAGAGACTTTTTAAAATATTTAAAAATTGAAAAACATGAGACAACACCTAACCATCCAAATTCGTTAGGATTACTTAATAGAGCAAGCTCAACGTTTATAGACTTAATCAAAATAATAAATACTCAATCCACCGCGCCTGAAGAAGAAAAATTAGAACTAGCAACAATCGCGTATAACAATTCAATGAACCAAGACTTAAAATTAAGTCCGAACGAAATAACATTTGGAATCGGTAGAGACAACTACAATGAAAATCCAGAAGTTCAGGAATACTTGGTTCAAGAATATCATGAAAAACTTAGAAACACCAGAGAAGCTATAAAAGCAAACATAGAAAAAAATAAAGAAAGATATATAAACAAAAGAATGAAACTAGAGAAGATATCCCTAAATTACCAGAAGAAGTTTTTATTAGAAAACCCAGTTCCAATAAAAAAGATCCAAAATATCAAAAAGGTAAACAATCTAATGGCAAATTTGAAACCGCTAAGGGTAAAAAGAAAAAATTACATGCAAGCCAAATAAAAAGGCCCAGGAAAAAGAAAAACGATTCAGGAAAACTACCATTCCACAAATCAAATGAGTGTCTAGCAGATAATGTGTACGCACAAAAATTAAATGAAGAAATCGAAAAACGAATTCAGGATTTGAGGGTTAATCCCAATAATCTTCCTGTTGCAGATTTTGAAGATGAAGGACTGTTTCAAGTTTCTTCTGATCTTAATTCTTCTGGCTCGGACCCTCCAGGTAGAAACGTTGAAAATCCAGACGCTGTCGAATGGCCCTGGGGCTTCGATCATTCAAATGAATTCGTCGTATGTGATGACGGAATGGTACACTTTCCTACATTACAAGAATCTATCTCAACTAAATGATGAAATCACAACAATAAAAACACATATTAATAGTTTGAAGACAGAAAAAGAATTTAAAATGCTGCATCAAATATTAGATAAGAGGTATGAGAGAATAACTAACCAAATCACCCACCTTATTAAGCGTAAATTATATAAAAAGAGAAAAACGTGGTATAATTAATGGTTTAGGATCTGCTCTCAGTTGGTTAACGGGAACTATGGATGCAGATGACAAAGAAAAATATGACACCATCCTACAAAAGGTTGAAAGTAATTTATATCACATAGAACATAACGAGGAAGCTAGGCTTAGCCTCAACCGGAAATTAACACAAGAATTAAATAAAGATATTATCATTTTAAATAACTTCAAAAATAATATAGAAACCAATAATAAAGTATTAGATTCCACAATCATCAAATTATCATATCATGACCTTTTAGCATATTTAACTCTCATAGGCACAATTACAAGAAACAGAAGACGCATTAGAACAATGTAAACTAGGCATGACACACCCCAGCATTTTATCGTATGACGAAATTAAAAATATCAAAACTCCATATAAAAATTTACTAACAAGAGACGTAGAATTAAATTGGTTATTAAGTAAAGCAATTTGTTCAATGTCCGATTCGGGAATGATTTATTTCTTTATTAAATTACCACTAAGGGTTGCCCCTTCGACTACATATTACATACTGTCATATCCCATTATTTATAAGGAAAATATTGTAACTATTCCAGTTGAAAATACTTTAGTTATAAGAATAATAACCAGTTTTATAAGGAAAATGTTTAAAATATAATTCAACTTTTATTGTAATTACAAAAGTCTTAGTTTAGTAGAAGATAAGTGTATATTAGAATTAAGTAACAACCAAAAATTAGAACATTGTAAAATAATAGGAATTTCACAAAAACCATTTATTAAACTTATACCTAGCCTTAATCAATATCTCACTTTTAATTTATCTACTATTGAAACTAACATAACAGAAACCATGTTATATCATTTACCAATCACTGGTTTAATAAGCCTTGACAGAAATGAAATATTTGTAAATAAATCTATAGTTATTCGATACGAAGAACATGTAAATATACCCATAATATCTATGCATAATATTGATAATGTATTTTTACTAATTATAGCTACGATGATGTAAATAAATTAGACTTAGGAACTCTAAATATAGAACCTTTAGAAGATTATTCTGTAATTACTCATTCTGACATTATGTTATATCTTACTTTGATAATATGTATATATCTGTTTATTCACCATATATTATTTTTATTATAAATTTAAAAACATTTTTAAAAATAAGACTAACAACCCCACACCTCTAACAAACATTGTAACTCCTGATCACCCACCTATCAGCAATCCCATCGAGCTATCATCCTTTTGCGACGCCAGGTCTAGAGCGTGGCATTCCTACCTTACCGAAAAACAAGCATCCTAGTTCGGAGGACCTCACTTTTTAAGGGGGGAATAGTTATGGAAACGAACTATGCTGACTTGACATTCTGAGCAGCCTCCTCTCCTCTACCTATATATACCCCCATAAAATCCTAGGCTAGTCAGTAAGTAAGAGATCTGTAGCAGTAGTACTTAGCATGTCATAATGTTGATTGTTTGATTTGTTTTCTCAATAAAGTTTTTTTTCACTTTTCGACGGTTGAGTTTCATAATTGATCATCAAATTTTCCGTTCGCTGAGCACTGACATTTTTGATGAAGATCAATATATCTCTCGAACCGGGATTCGTTATTTCTTTATGAAATTCGGTTTCTTTTGACACATCGTTTCTTAAAATCCTTCGCTGCTGAGAAATTGAAAAGAGGCTTATACTGCATAGTACAGGCTATAAGCAAGAATAACTCAGTAGACTAGATACCTATACTGCTGAAATATTGAAAATCATACATATCTTCATTAACAATTTCTACTCATCGGGTGATTATCGATTTAGGGAACTCATTTCCAAGATACAGGGGCATTTATAGTATTTTTTCTCATTTGTTGATAAATATGGTAAAAATCAACATTGGTTGGCCGTGGTATTCTACCAAATTACTTAACCAAATTTTTAAATTTAGGTACTCGTTCGACGCAAAATTTAGTGTTCTTTAATATCTTAAAGAGTGCATTTATCGCTTCGATGCATGGTTTAGAAGTTATAGATGAAAAATAAAAAAAATGATCGAAAACATCGGCTTTCTTTTCAGTTTCCCCAGTTTTCCCTTGGTGGTCCGCGTTAGAAATTTTGTATTTTGCATGTCTAAACTCATTTCTATAAGTTAAAAAAGTGGAAACTTTTCCCACTTATTTCGCAATGAATTTTCAGTTTCGATCTTCAAGTTACTGGTCTAATATTCTTTAAATCAGCGGCCATTTGTGAAAGCAGCGGCTCTGGAATGGCAGACAAGGTTCATCTTACTTAGAATAACATAAAATTTTGTGTTTATTATCTCTTAATTTACATTCAAACCTTCCCCTGAGATCTGGTCGATTTTTGGGCTCTGGCTACTTGGTTTATTAGGAACAAAATGTAATAACAGAGGTAATGAGGGGTTACAAAAAAAAAAAAAAATTATTGAAATGAAATAAATGTTTTAAAAAAGTTATTTTTGAACTGTTGGTATAAGACGTTTTATTACTACTTACAGGTAGTATAAGTAGTATATACCCTTGCGGGTTTTACCTTATCTGCGATAAGTTCAAGCCAAGGCTCGGCACTGTGTACAATAACATTCTTCAGTGTTATTCTCAGTTCGAATCCAAGACATTTAACTTCATTTTTTTTTTCTTTATATTTTCTTTCCAGAGACTCTTTTATTTCATTTTTTTCTTTGATTATTTATTTTTTGGAAATGAATTATTTTATATTTTATTTTATATCTGTATATATTTATGTAAATAATTTTGTAAATAGCTTAGTTTTTAAGAAGTTATCTCATAAATTTTAATTTTAATATTTAGATTTATATATATATATAAGTATGGTTCGCTGTCGGCATTGTGCGTTGCCGAAAAGAAGACGGCCATCAAGTAATCTTGATTAATCAGGCATCGGATCTAGAAGTTTTCGCCTGACTGCACAGGTTTCATCTCTTCTTCTCGTTCTTCAAAGTATTTTTTGTCTTCATTGGTGCCCAAATAACTTGAAGATTTTGGTTAAAATTTCTCACAGCTCCAGTTTACTAATTTGTTTATTTTCTTACTCTTATTTCTCACTTATTTTTTCATTATTCACTTTTATTTTGCTTATCAGTACTTTTCATAATTTTTTTTCAGAATATGATTATGCCTCATTTCCTCTATGCTAATTTCTGACTGTTTCCCATCAAATCCTCCCCATGTCTAGCATCCTAACCACCTGCCACGTTAACTCGCAATCCCTTCCCGCCATTATGATGAATTCCTGCAGTACTTTTCTCAAAACTTTTTTCACATCATCGCAATCTCAGAAACCTGGCTCAAACCCTATATTCCGTCCTCATCTGTCTCCTTACCTAATTACACCCTCATCCGCCACGACCGGGTCAGCCGGACTGGTGGTGGGGTGGCCATATTTGTCCATGATAGCCTGAAGTCCCGAATCCTTGATTACTCCCCACCCTCCGAACATCCACAAGTGGAGTACCTTCTAGTAGAAATTACCTGTAATAATTCCCCTCCTTTACATAGTGATCTACCGTCCTCCCCTTGTTCCATTTGATCCGTCCTTAGAATCAACCCTACTCAACTTTGTTCCCCTCTATCCTAGAATAATCATCGCCGGTGACCTCAATACCAATTTCTTTCTAATTCCAAAGACAAAACCTATCTAGAAAACCTATTTTTTTCCCTCCATCTCTTTATTGTTCCTTTTTATCCTACTCACCACACCCACAAGGCCGACACTTGGTTAGATTCTTCATTATAGACTCCGAAATAAATCTCCTCTCCTCTTCTCAACTGCCAGTATCCTTCTTATCGTCTCACGACATGATCCAAATAACATATAATATCCAAACCCCTCTGATTCATCCGAGAACCTTCACTTTCCGTCAGATAGACACTCTCACCCGTGAAAAAATACTACCTGACCTTGAAACCTTAGACTTGAACGAAATATATTCCTGCTCCTCCATCGACTCCATGGTTGGATCCTGACTTCCAATCTCCTCAATATCCTTAACACCCATGCTCCCATAAAAACCTCAACCTTTCGCCGCCGGCCTGCACCTTGGATGTGTCAAGAAATCAAGGATCTGCAGAAGAGGCGTGATGCTGCCCGCAGACGCTTTAGACGTACTAGGCTTACAGATGACTATCAAGCGTTTAGGGTGCTCCGCAATTTGACACAAACAAGAATTCGGCTAGCTAAAGCTTCCTACTTCCATGAAGCCCTGTCATCTGCCCCAGATCCCAAATCTAAATGGCTAATCCTTCGCAAACTTTCCCTCTGTGAACCTTCTAGATCCCCTTCCTCACTGTTCTTTTCCGTTTCACCTGACGATTTAAATTCACATTTTATTTCTGCCTCCTCTACCTCTTCTCTTCCCTCCTCTTCCAACTATGCTCCTGAGTCATCATTTAATGATGATGACTTTTATTTCTCCTACATTTCCCCGACTGACTTACTAACCGCAGTAATGAAATCCCACACCAATTCCATAGGACCAGATGGCATTCCTGTCAAATTGATAAAATTATGTCTCCCCGAAATCCTCCCAGTTCTCCTTTTCATTTACAATTTCTCCCTACAGAACTCAATATTCCCTTCCTCTTGGAAAAAAGCCATTGTACTCCCTTTAAATAAAAAGCCTAATCCATCCTCTCCCGAAGACTTTCGCCCAATCTCAATTCTTTCCAATCTCTCAAAACCCCTAGAAAGATTGGTAATCCCAAGTTTCCAATTTCCTAGAAAAGTCTAACCAACTCGATCCTCTCCAATCTGGTTTCCGTCCCGGCTACTCCACACAATCCGCCTTAATCAAAATTACTAATGATGTTCAGACTGCAATAGATAATAAACAACTAACTGTCCTTATACTTCTTGACTTCTCTAAAGCCTTTGATTCCATTAACCATCCCATCCTTTTCAACAAACTAAAATCACTCTCCTTCTCCAATAGCTCCATCTCTTGGTTCCAATCTTTCCTATCACAACGCACCCAAGCAGTCTCCATTCCTAATCAACCACTATCTGCCTACCTGCCTTTATCCTCTGGAGTCGCCCAAGGATCTAGCATATCTCCTCTCCTTTTTAGTTCCTATATCAATGACCTCCATGACTCAATTCTCCATTGTTCCCACCACCTTTATGCAGACGATTCTCAAATATACCTATCCTTTTCTCCCCCTGAGCTATTGGTAGCATTTACTAAGATCCAAGCAGACCTAGATCGAATCTGTGCCTGGGCAAAATTAAACGGATTAAGGTTAAATGCTTCAAAAACTCAGGCCATTGTCATTGGTTCCAAGCCCCTCCTTAGATCCTATACGGACTTTCCCATACTAAACCTTGGTGACCAGCCAATCTCCTTCTACTCCTCTGTAAAAAATTTAGGACTATTTATTGATCAAACCCTCTCCTGGAGTCACCATATTTCTCACATCTCCCGACGGACAGTCTTACTCAAACTATTCCATTGCTTCCGCCATCTCCTACCTCAACATACGCGACTCCTCGTTTCCTCTCTCATCTTCCCCCACTTTGACTACTGCTGTGTGGTGTATGATGGACTCTCGGTGGAGCTCCGCGACAGACTGAAAAGAATAATGAACAGTTGCGTGAGATTTGTAATTGGTGCCCCGAGATACTACCATGTCTCTCACCATTACACTGAGTTAGAGTGGCTCTTCCCCTCCATTCGAAGACAATATTTCCTAGGTACATTCCTCTATCATATCATCAACAATCATCGTCCTTCCTACGCCTACAACCTTCTCCAATTCAAGTCCTCAGTCCACTCCCTCTCCACAAGATCTCGACCTTCCGACCTTTACATTCCTTCTCACAGATCTGCCTCGTTCCAAAACTCCTTTATTGCACGTTCTGTTAGTTTCTGGAATTCCCTTCCAATCAAAATTCGACATTCTTCATCCTTATCTACATTCAAAACCCTCCTATTCCAATTCCTGTCCCAAAAACAGTCAGGCACCAGCTAATCTTTTATGTAAAATTACATATTATATATAAGACCATATTCACATATAGCTCATGACCTGAATACTTATTATAGATTCGACTTTCCTTTTTTTTTTTTTTTTCAACAGAAACAGATTTTACTGTTAGAAGAATATACATTTATTTTTCTGTATTTTTTATTTTTTCTAAAAGGGTTTATTTATATTTTCATCGTACATAGTTTTAAATATCTTAGTATGGTTTCAAGAGTTTTTTATATAGATTTTTATTTTATTTTGTATATAGTATGTATAACCAATATTTTTTTCTTTTCTTTTTTTTAATGACCTATCTTAATCTTAATTCGTTATGTTTGTTTTTATCTGGCCAGATGTAAAATTTTAATTTCTGTACTTTTTTGTTATTCTGAAGGGACTTCGTCCCAGAATAAAATTATTTTTCTATTCTATTCTATTCTATATATACATTTTTTTTTTTTTTTTTAATTTTCTCTAACACTTATCATGATGGATCTGGATAAGAACACATCATGTGAAGACACGGAGATGAGACACCCTTTTCGGAAATTAGCGAGACCGACTCGCAATATTTGAAAAGGCGTACACTCCAAAAGCGTCTCCGAAACTCAGTTCCCGGATCGGGACAAAACTCACCTAATAAAAAAAAAAAGAAAAATAAATCAAATAAGCAACCAGAACAAGATAAATCTCCACCGAGAACTAGGAGCAAATCTAATGCCACTCAATCAGAGCCAACTGCACCAAAAACATCAGAAAGCAAAAACTCAATTCAAGAAAACAACTTATCTCACAAGACTCCGCAGCTTCAAGATTTTTCTGATCCTGAGCCGCCGCCAATATTTGTTTCAAAAATTAAGAACTTTATGTCGTTTGGTCAACAAATTGCAGATTTGATCGGACAGCCAAATTTTCGATGTTACTCGAGAGTGAACGACATCAAAATCAATACTAATTCTAGAGACAATTATAAAAAACTATCAATTTTTAACAACCAATAACTACGACTTCCACTGTTACCAATTAAAACAAGAAAAGGCGTATCGAGTGGTCCTGAGAGGACTACATTCAACCACACCCATATCTGCTATCAAATCGGGCCTCGAAGAAATCGGTCATAAGTCAGGCACATAGCACCTGTACTACATCCTAGAGAAAGATATCCGCTACCATTATTTTTTATAGACTTGGAACCAGCAAAAACCAATATTGAAATATTCCAGGTTCAACGATTGGTTTACTCAATAGTCCGTTTTGAGGAACCGAAACAGAAGCCTCTAATTGTACAATGCACTAAGTGTCAAAACTTGGGCCATACAAAGGCCTATTGTTATCACGAAGTCAGATGCGTTAAATGTGCCGGCCTACACGCTTCAGACACTTGCCAGAAGCCAAGAGATGAGCCTGCGATGTGCTCTTTGTGGAAGCCCATCCTGCGAGCTACAGAGGATGTGAAGTGTATAAAAATCTTTACAAACAAAGATCACGAAACTCAGCGGTGAAAAATCTTGGATCTGCTCAGAAAACTTACACTGAGGCACCTGAAATTGAAAATCAGGAAATTTTCCCAGCATTGCCGACTTCACCTTCCCTCGTCATCCAACAACAACCATCCATCTCTACAGCTAAGGACTCACCTCACCAAATCTCAGAAATTCTCACTCCCAGTCTTCCATCAGTAAGAAGCAACCTCAACGTCAGGCGCCTCAGGCCTTCCAATCCAAGCCCAAAATCCCTAATCCTCAGCCTCAACCTCCTCGCCAGCAAATCCCTCCTCTCATTTACCCTTAAGAGTCAAACTCCCGCCAGAGCATCCACATCCAGCTCCATTCGTTCCTAATCCCAGGATGAACCCCCCTCCACAAGTCCAACAGAATTTAGATCCTCCTCGTACCCACGACGGGCCCATCCCCCACCCAACATTCCTAGTCGCATAACCTACCCATCACAACCTCCTGATCCAAACCCACTTCCCAGCCAAACACCATCCGACATCAACACTATCTTATCGTCATTCCTGATAGATCTTCAACAGACTATCAAACCGCTCATAACCCTTCTAACCAGACTCCTTTCCGAAATCCCGCTTAGCTTCCCTCGATGAACACAAAGTCCCTAGCTATTCTCTTATGGAACGCTAATGGACTGCAAAACCACCGTGACGAACTAGACATATTTCTCCATGACAATTATATTGACATTGCCTCTCTACAGAAACTCACTTCACCCAACGGACACATTTCTACATACGTGACTACATCACCTATAGATCTGACCACCCAGACAACACTGCCCACGCCGGTTCTTGCATCCTTATCCACAAATCTTTACCCCATTCCCTTATTCCTTCTATTCCAACAGATGCCATTCAGTCAACTTCTGTAATCCTCTCAACTCGTCCTTTCCATCTAACACTTTCAGCTGTATACTGTCCTCCTGGCAATTCCCTCTCGTACAGCCTACTTGAATCCTTTTACAATCCCTCGGATCGCGCTTTATTGCTGGAGGAGACTACAATGCTAAACACCAACGATGGGGTTGTCGATCATCCAACTCCCGTGGTAATACCCTTTCACAAGTTTCTTCTTCCAACAATTATTCCATCCTCTCGCCCATGAATCCTACTTATTTTCCAACATCCCTCAAAAAACGTCCCGATATCCTGGACATATTTATCACCTCCCAGATTTCCTCCTCCCAAACTATAATCAAATCCCTGGATGACCTTTCTTCAGACCATAGTCCAGTTCTGCTTTCACTACATTCTGACTTTGCTCCTAAACCATCACTTCCTAAACTGATCACTGGACGAGTAAACTGGGACAAATTTCGTGATGATTTGGAAAACAAACTAGACCTCAAAATCCCGCTAAAACAAAAGAAGACATTAATGGTGCCATAGAAAAACTGACATCATCAATAACAGACAGTATAAATAATAACACTTTATCAATAAGATTAACTTCCCACAAAATACTAACTTGCCACAGCATATTCGTATCTTATTACAGGAAAAACGCAGAGCAAGATCGAAGTGGCATAGGACTAGATACCCAACAGATAAATCGCATTACACCAACTGACTAACAAACTGAAATCAGAAATAGAAAATACAAAATTCAAAATTTACTAAATTTTACTGAAAAACTTACAACCACTGACAAATCATTATGGATGACCACCAAAAAACTTCTTAAGTTTCAAGACTTTAATCACCCACTACTTACTGATTCCCAAACCTGGTCCAAATCCGACGAAGAAAAAGCCCAACTATTTGGTATTTCTACTATAAACTATTTCTTCCAAACTTTTAACCCACATCCCGATATCCTTAATTCAACTCACATCAATTGTATTGAAGCAGAACTGGATATTCCTCTCCAAATGTCTCTGCCACCCAAAGCATTTCATCCCATAGAAATATAAAATATAAAAATATAAAAAGCTCCTGGACATGACCTAATTACATCCCAGATCCTAAAACTTCTTCCTCGAAAAGCCATCCTATTCCTTACTTACATATATAATGCTGTACTCCGTTCTACATATTTTCCTGATCCTTGGAAACGATCTATTGTTAAAATGATCCACAAACCCAAAAAATCACCAGAATACCCATCCTCTTACCATCCTATCTCTCTTTTACCCATCATGGGCAAAAGACTACGTCTACCACACGATGACATTGCTGTATAGTGGAATGGGAAGTTCGGAAACCAAATTAGTGATCTGGGATTATGTGTTTAGAATTTAGGATAGGGTACAGGCGTTTTAAGATGAGTTTTTCTAGGATTTTGCCCATGATGGGTAAAAGAGAGATATTTTACCCATCATGGGCAAAATCCTAGAAAAACTCATCTTAAAACGCCTGTACCCTATCCTAAATTCTAAACACATAATCCCAGATCACTAATTTGGTTTCCGAACTTCCCATTCCACTATACAGCAATGTCTCGTGTGGTAGACGTAGTCTCCTCTGCATTGGAGAGCGGAATGTACTGTACGGAGTCTTTCTCGACGTTGAACAGGCGTTTGATAGAGTTTGGCACCCGGGACTGCTGTACAAACTCCGAAAATTCCTACCACCTACATACTTCCTCATTATCCGTTCCTACCTTACTGATAGACACTTTAAGTAAATCACAATAACGCCTATTCATCCTCCATCCTATTTTTTTCCCAGTCCGCTGGTGTTCCTCAAGGTAGTATCCTAGGTCCTATCCTCTATACAGTTTATACAGCTGACATCCCTACCTGTCCAACACTGTCATCACCACATATGCCGATGACACATGTATCCTATCAGTAAACAATGACCCAGCAATTGCATCCCAAATGCTTCAATCACACATCATAAATCTAGAAGAATGGTGTCACAACTGGAGAATTAAAATAAACTCCAATAAATCCCACCAAATTACCTTTACCCTTCGTCGTAAACCAACGACTTCCTGTCCTACAGTTTCCTTTAACAATACTCCACTTATCCCTGTTGAGCAAATCCGATACCTAGGACTCCACCTGGACAAACGACTAACTTGGAATCCTCATACTAGACTGAAACGACAAGAAACCGCTCGACGTTTCCGATTACTTCAGCACTTATTCCAAACTTTATATAAATCATAATTTGGTTTCCGAACTTCCCATTCCACTATACAGCAATGTCATCGTGTGGTAGACGTAGTCTCCTCTGCATTGGAGAGCGGAATGAACTGTTAAAATGATCACATTCTTTTGTACATCTCACTGTAGACAAACGCTCTAAACTTCCCATTAATTACAAAAGACTCATATACTTGACTATAATAAGACCTATTTGGACTTACGGAGTTGAGCTATGGGGTTTCACTAAACCATCGAATTCCTCTCGCATACAATTCTTACAATCCAAAATCCTTCGTAAAATCCTCAATGCTCCTTACTTTGTCACTAATAAAATTATCCATAAAGATCTTAATGTTCCTCATGTTTCAGATCAGGCTCAATCCAGATACCTATCCTTCCATAATAAACTTCAGAATCATCCCAACCCTCTCGTTTCTAACCTTGCTTCCTCTTCAATTCCTGATAACCCTCCGAGGCGTCTGAAAAGAAGATGGCCCCGTGATCTCCTAATGTAGTCATATCATTAGAGTGCTACCATTGGGTAGTTACTCAGCAAGTGTGTTCATGTCATTATATCAATTATGTCCAGATTTACTTGATGTATTTATGTAATACAGTTGTAAATGTCATAAAGAAATTAAAAAAAAAATTTTAAATATCGTCGTTCAGAAAAAAAATGGCCATAACTTCGAAATATTGACTCTACTGTCATGGGATTGGCCTCATTCGATTCAGAATAAATTCGGCTATAACAATCGATCCTAGACATAAATTAAGCAAATTATATTATTTTTTCAATATCCGTGTCTCCATCGCGATTTTCCAGAAAGGTTTGACGAGTTTTCCTCCCGATATTTGGGCGGAATCTGCAGATCTCATTTCATACTAACAAGAAGGACTGTCGAGGGAGTTTTAGGCACCCGAGCCACGATTTTCTCAGGATTTTTGTTTGTTTTTATTTCTTTAAATAATCGAAAACAGTTGAATATTTAAATTTTATTGAATTTGTACATATTTATAATGAGATAATAATGAATCTATTGAAGAGTTTCTGGTTTTATTTGTTTTCTGTAACAATTTAAGTATTTTTTCTATTTTTCTATGGAGTGAATCAATTTCAGCGCGTAGCGGTCTAAATTCCCCAGTCGTTCTGCTTCGTTCTAAATTTTTGAGCAATAATTTGTTTTCGAAAAACTCTTAGATAGCCAAATCAAATTAGTACAAAAAAGGGATCTACCTTGCAAAAGGGTGGGTAATTTGTTTTTTATATTGTCAGGTATGTAGTGAATATAAAAAATCCAAGTTTTCGCCCTTGGGAGCCAAGTGGATTCGTTGCATTGATCAAAAAATCATTGAAATTTCGACTTTTTTTTAGTTTACGATAAATATCTCCTTTTCAAATCGAAATAAATAAAAATGGTTATATTTAATCTACAACAACAAACAACTTAAAATTATCTAACATTGTTTTACATAACATTTTTTTCTAAACCCAACAGGAAGCGAATTATAATTTAAAAAAATAAAAAAAACATCTATAATTTTTGTTTTTAACAAATCAATCTGTTTTTATAGGTGACTTAGCTCATTTTTAAAAATTGAATATTAAAGCACACACAATTTATTACAGTTTTATTACAGCTTTTATAAAAAAACATATTTTTCTGAACTTAACAACTTAAATAGAAATCGCTAAAAAGAAATTGATGTTTTGAAATTCGAAAAAATTCTGTTTTCCATTTATTTTAACGAAATTGGTCATCAACAATTGCAGTTTTTCTTATTAATTTTAATGCCACATTTATGCCGATTAATGCCACATCATTCAGTACTCATGAATGGTATTGTTTTAGTGCTTTACAAGAATATAGGACAATAAAATTTTGTATTTATATTTGTTCGTTAATACAGTCAAATAATGTACCAAAGGCATTATTATATTATTATAATGTTATTATACCATTTATGGGTACTGAATGATGTGACAATAGACTCTAGGCGCCTATGTCATTGCCGCTTTTCGTCGATTTGTATATTTCCAAGTAACTGCTTCATATATTTTAAATATTAATCAGTGTTTCAGAAACAAAAAAATGCATTCTCCAGATGTTTTGTTTCAGGGCGTTTTTCGTTATTGTTGGCCGTTTATTTACAAACGAAGTTTGATTTTCAACTTTAGTTAAAACGATTGGACATAGCGCAAGCTTTAGACCGGGTGTGGCACGCCGGACTGCTCTTCAAGCTACGAGTTCGCTGTGGTACAGAATTTTCCGACTGTTATTCAATTGAGGCTGGAGTTCCTCAAGGCAGCGTCTTGGGTCCCATCCTTTACATCATCTATACCGCTGACATTCCCGTCCATCCCGATACACTCCTGGCAACTTTCGCTGATGACACTGCGATCCTATCTTCTAACTCAAATCCTGAAATAGCGTCCAGAAACCTGCAACGGCACCTATCCTTGATTGAACACTGGTGCAAGAAATGGCGCATCAAGTCAATGAATCCAAATGTAAACATATAACCCTCACCCTTCGTCGTAATTCCTGTCCACCAGTTTACTTTAATACCATCCAGCTTCCCTTCTGCGACACAGTCCGGTACCTTGGTTTTCTCCTAGACAGACGACTAACGTGGAATCCGCATACTAGACTGAAAAGACAGGAACTTAACCGACGTTATGGCCAGCTATATAGACTACTTAATAGAAAATCTAAACTTTCTATTGAAAACAAAATACTGATCTACAAGACAATATTAAAACCCATGTGGACCTACGGACTAGAACTGTGAGGGACAACCAAATTTTCTAACATCAAACGCATTCAATCCTTCCAGTCCAAAGTCCTCCGTACAATAGTCGATGCTCCCTTCTATGTCTCTAATAAAACCCTGCACAATGACCTTAATATTCCATTTATTCTTGATCTTATCCCAGACAAATTCTCCAAAATTTCATCAGAACCTTACCCATCACCCTAATCCCGTAGCACAATCCCTATCTAGCACCACTCATCCCTACAATCCTCCTCGCAGGCTGAAACGGCAGTGGCCCCGTGACCTTTTGTAACATGTATATACTGGAGTTCTGGCAATGGCCAGATTCTCCACTCAAGTCATAAGTGTCCGTGGTTGTAGCGCCTTACTCAATCTCCGCTGGCTTTCAATGCCAGTGAAATGGTTGAGCAAGAAGCGCAGGGATCTTCTGAAGCCTTGCTTTCCCTCTACATGTGGGGGATAAGTATGGTTCGGAGTTCCTATGGCCGACTGTAAATAGTGTAATAGGTATGCCTGCGTCTATGATATTTTATTTTGTTCTTTTGTAGCTTTATATTATTTGAAGCTTATTTTTTTTATTTATTTATTTTTTTTAATTTGTAAATATGGTGTGAATGTGCTCTCAGAACTCTATTATAATGCCCTTTATTGAGACAGATTGTAATATTTATCAATAAAAAAAAAAAAAAGTTAAAACGACTTTAAAAAAAATCAATTTTACTGGTGTTTTTATTACCAAAAATATCTTTCAACATTTTTTCATTTTTCATTATCATCTAACTATCCAACTTTAATAGAAGACCGATTATATTGAAATTAAGCCAAATACCGAACATCAGTGACCTAAAAACTAACTCGAGTCAAAGATGTCGATCCTGGTTTGGACGCCATATTGGGAGAGTGCGGCCACTTTTCTTGTGTGGACATTGCTTTTTTTTTAAATAGTTACAAGGAACACAACTATTTATAATTTATTGGATTGTGGGTGGAGGATGCACGGTAGGGGTTCTGGCCTATCGCGTAACATACTTTTCAAAACAGATGCCGACTACCGTCTACCGTTCCAGTCCATGCTCATTATCTTCAAGGAAAACCTCCAAATTCTCTGGACTAGGTTCAAAATGGAGTTACGGAATCCTTGCGTTGAAAACTGAAAAAGGACTTTTGTGAAGAAATTGAAATACGTAAATTTTGAAAGCTAGATAGTTTGCTTCCTGCTAGATTTAGACAAAAAATTTGAGTACAAAAATGTTAGATAATTTTAAGTTTTTTAAGATTGATTATAACTATTTTTTATCTATGTCGCTCTAAAAAGAAGATATTTCACGTAAACCAAAAAAAAGTTCGAAATTTTAATTGTTTTTGGAGCACTGTAGCGATCCCGCAAGACTTTCAATGGCGGAAAGATGGATTTTTTATATTCACTACATTTTTTTTTTCTTAAACTTATTTATTGAAAAATATTACAATCTGTCTCAATCACATTTATAATAGTGTTCTGAGATCACATTCACACTCTATGTGCAATAAAGAAAATAAATTATATAGAAAAATAATACATATACAATAAATAAGAATAAAATAACCTAAAAATAAATAAATAAAAAGACACATACATACCTATATACAATATTTACAATCTGGCGAGAGAACTCCAAACCAGACTTGTCCCTTCAACTGTGGAGGGAAAAGCATGACTCCAGCAGATCCCTGCACTTCTCTCTCAACCGCGTCACTGGGGCTAAACCCAGTGGAGATTGAGCAAGAGTGCTACTACATACCTAACAATATAAAAAACATACTTGAATTGGGCGGCTTTTTGCAAGGTAACGCGTCTAATTTGACTGGGCCATGACGTTGACCATCCCTGAATGTAAGAGATTACGTTTCGCTTTCATAATGAACCGTAAAAAGTATAATAGTTTAACAAATCCTAATCTTTTTTTATTTATTTTTGCGAAATAGAAGGAACGAGCTAAAGAAATGTTGCAACTGAAAAATATCAACCATTTGCAGTCTTAACGTGGACTTAATTTCCTCTTTAATAAATGTTTCGCTAATTATCGTCGACCCTGAATACCTAAAGTTCTCTACGTGTTTAATCGTATTCTCTTCAATATCTACATCTTTCAAAATCTTCACTATTTCTGAAGCTAACCATGCATTTTGTTTTATCTGCATTTATTTCAAGCTCTCGTTCTTTACCAATTTTCATCAACTTTGCTATATTTAGATTTTAGTTACCCTAGCACAGGTATTTTTCTATTCAGATTTAAACCTTTAATTTCGTGTGAATCTGTTCATATAGAATGTTCTAGTTCTAAATTAAATATTACAGGAGTTATACTCACCAGATATTATAAGAAATGGAAAAATATTTGACATAAAGGATGAATATATTCGTCTCTTTTTATGATAGGAAATTAAATTTTTGAAAAACCACACCAAGTAAAAAGTAGAAAGTAAGATAGGCAAGAGGAAGACATATTTTCCAGTTGGATAGAAAATCCACAGAAAATAATTTTAACAAATCATTACTTTATTAAAAAATACTGTTACAAGGAAAATGGTTGTGCAAGGAGGTGATCGGTGACCTCACCCGCCAGGTTTTCTCCCTTAATTATTTAATTAAGATTACCCACTCCACAGAGGCTGGGTGTGCCCCAGAAGTGTCTCCCGATCAAAGGATCGATCCACAGCTAAGGAAAAATTATTTGACATCAGCCGGGGCCTTGAGTGTAGCAGCCCAGTGCCTAACACATTGAGCTACTCCACTCAGGAAAACTTAATTAACTCTCTCGAATTAGAAGGATTACAGGTCTTAAAAGTAACAAACAAAGTAAAGATATAACTTTATAAGATATGAAAAGTGTACAAAAGATTAAAAGTAAATTGACATTATCAAAAGAGGAAAATATTCGGAAATACATTGACTGTTATCGATAGTGTGCCAAATAATTTGATTTTTGAAAAAAATATAAAAAGGTTTCACACTTTGTATTTTTACTGAATGAGATTAGGCGCCTTGCCCGTAAAGATTGGCTCTAAACATAATCGCCTTGATTTTTGTGAATCAATTGGATGAATCGGAGTGTGGCATATTTATGAATCAAGAATTTAATTCATTCTTGGCAGCCATAGTCAAAACGGTTTCCAAGTCATGTGAGGATGCGATGGTTTTATTAGTGCCAAAGTTATAATATTTGTTAGAGCAAAACTAACTGTGTACTCATGCATTAAAATTGTTATTATAATATTGGCAAACTTCAGCATTTGTAGCATTTCGAAAATAGCAATACAATTATTTCGAAAGCTAAATTACCGCAGTTAACGAATCGTACAACAGCGAAAACTTTAAGAAAAAATTCATGTATAAAAAAAATATAAATATAAACATTAGTTATCTCAATAATTAAATTCACTATCTATTTTATATTCACACTATATCTTGACTACGTTATCTTCTTCTATTTAGAGGGTGAGATAAACACTGGAGAAAGAATTCGTACAATTGGAGATATAGTTATTTCATGAATGATGATATTGTTAAAATAATTTCTATAAGAAAAGGATTCTTGCTGAAATATTTTACTGTCCCTTAGGATAAGATAAGAATTCTTTTGTGCTGAAATATTTGATAACTAGTTCTAAACTATCAGAGATTGTCTTGTCCTTTAAGTCATCATATTAAATTATCTATTGGCATAGTTGATAAGTCACAACGACTGAAATGAGAATCTAGCAATAGCATCAGTTGAGAGATCTAGCCTAGACTGTAACTCAGCCACAATACCTCGACCACGGTAAGTCAAATCAGTTTAATATACGTCTCCACTAACTCTCCCAAGTTATAAGCTATAATTATTTTTATTAGAATAAATAATAATTTCAAATATAAATACTGAAAAGTTACATAGCATTAGCAAAACCTGACCATATGACAAGTTTTTTTTTATAATTACAATACTCTTTTTTAACTACTTGTCCTACTGTTTGCTACATTTTAAAGGACCAAACAATTTATTTTTTTATTTTATTTTAAGATAATTTAAATCCATAAAAAAAGAAACATTTTTCACATTTTATCCCGTCTACAAAAAAAAAAAAAAAAATAATAATAATTTGCAAATCATCTAGGTGATAAAAAAAAAAGTCAAGTGCGAATGAAAGGGGTTATATGACATATAAATAAATAAATATATAATCCTAATCGACAATGCAAAATTTTTATGAGGAAACTCTTTTTCTAATTTATTTTTATGTTGGTTTTGTCAGTTTGATTTTATACTTGTGAGAACTTCTTTTTCCTTTTAAAAAAAAAAAAAAACGGGTAGTAAAAATGAACTGGATAAAATTTACTTTAAATGAGGGTAGAAATTGTCTTTGTTAAAACCATTTAAAGGGGATTTTTAAGCGGCTAAACTATGCAAAGTTCTGTTTTTTATAAAATCATGGATTATTCTTAAATTTTTAAAATTAATTCTTAATTTTTATCAGCATCCATCTGCACTACAAATATCCCAATTTTAGACAAACTTCCTTGTTTAATAACTTTTAATTCCATATTAATTAAATTTTGGTATTTTACAAAATAAGTTGAGATTCATCGCTAGTTATGTAAAAAAAATTATGATTTGATGTCTGTCACTCCCAGGTTATTCATGTTTGCAGTAAAAATGGCTAAAATAAATTATTGTAGACGTTTATTTATTTTTTTCGTGACCATAAATGCATTATAACGAAAAATCTTAAACAAAATAAACATTATATTTAAAATAAAATGTTAAAAATGCTGTTAATTCAAATATTTATATTTATAGTCATTATTGTATTAATGTAAGTGACCAACAAATGATGATTTTATGATGATTATGCATAACTTAACATAGTTTATAAAAATCCACTCCAAATGGTTTTAACAAGCACAAATTCTACTTGCATTTTGATGCAATTTTGTCAAGTTTACTATTAACTAATTGTTAATGATGTAAATTAAATATTTTTCAGTTTCCACTTCCTATTCAACAAAAATATGAGGCTTAAAAAAAAAAAAAAAAATACACGAAACTTAAATTTCTTACTATTCTGGGGAAAATCGAACCATAGGTTGTACACAATTTTCTATAGCTCTTAATGTATGCTATCATAAATTAAAATATTTATCTGTACTTACGGGACACCCTGTTTAAACAATAAATTATAATGAAATAATGAATTTGTAAAAAAAATTAAAAAGAAATGGTTATTTAATTATATAGGTGATTGCATATGTGTGTGTCAAGATTCGGTTTGCATACCATAAATTCAATATAAAAATAAAAATAATAATGACCTAGAATTTTACAAAATAAGTAATAAAATTTTAACTTATTTTAAGTGTCATTGCTAATTAAAATATTGTTTCATTAGAAAATATTGAATCTATATATGATTATTTATGAACAAACCTTTTTAATGTCTCAGTCTTTTATTATACATTAAAAACATTTTAAAATATTTAAAAATTATTATTTTTTAATGATTCGGCTCCACGAGGCATTTTCGAAAATTCTTTAAAAAACAAAACATTAGTCATATTAAAAACATTGTTTCAAAAATTTCTTTAAAATATGTGTATATAGAATAATACTCAATGGTATTACTTATATTTATTAAGTATAAAATATTTCAAAATTTCTCTTATTTTCTTCATTTTATCAAAAATTAATACTGTAATTTAACAACTCCTTTTTATTGTAATAATTTAAAAAAAATACTTCCATTTTATATTACAAATATTTTCTGGGAGAAAATTTATTTCATTACATGCCAAAAACTAAAGCTAAAAATAAGAAATAAAAAACTTTATACCTTAAATTATTTTCTTTTTTAATTACGGAAAAATCTCACAAAAATATGAATAATCTAAAGAAGCTTGCTTATCTTAAAATATTTAATTCAATTTAAAAATTATATTCGGTTTATGTGTGTAAATTTCTCAACTGCTTTTTATTGTAATAATTTAAAACAAACTTGAAAAAAAATCTTTAATTTTACAAATATTTTCTGGGGAAAATTTATTTTATTACTGAAAAACATGCCAAAAACCAAACATAAAAAAAGAAATAAAAAACTTAATACCTTAAATCCTTTTCTTTTTTAATTACGGAAAAATCTCACAAACATATGAATAACCTAAAGACTTTTTTATCTTAAAATATTTAATTCAATTTAAAAATTATATTCGTTTTATATGTCTAAATTTCTCAACTCCTTTTTATTGTAAAAAACTTTATACCTTAAATACTTTTCTTTTTTAATTATGGAAAAATCTCACAAAAATATGAATAATCTAAAGAAGCTTGTTTATCACAAAATATTTAATTTAATTTAAAAATTATATTCGTTTTCCATGTCTAAATTTCTCAACTCCTTTTTATTGTAATAATTTAAAACAAACGTTAAAAGAGACTTCCATTTTACAAATATTTCTGGGGAAAATTTATTTCATTACTGAAAAACATGCCAAAAACCAAACCTAAAAATAAGAAATAAAAATTTTATACCTTAAATTCTTTTCTTTTTAATTATGGAAAAATCTCACAAAATATGAATAACCTAAAGAAGCTTGTTATCATAAAATATTTAATTTAATTTAAAAATTATGTTCGTTTTACATGTCTAAATTTCTCAACTCCTTTTTATTGTAATAATTTAAAACAAACGTTAAAAGAGACTTCCATTTTACAAATATTTTCTGGAGAAAATTTATTTCATTACTGAAAAACATGCCAAAAACCAAACCTAAAAATAAGAAATAAAAAACTTAATACCTTAAATCCTTTTCTTTTTTAATTACGGAAAAATCTCAGAAAATTATGAATAACCTAAAGAAGCTTGTTTATCATAAAATATTTAATTTAATTTAAAAATTATATTCGTTTTATGTGTCTAAATTTCTCAACTCCTTTTTATTGCAATAATTTAAAACAAACTTTTAAAAAAAACTTTCATTTTACAAATATTTTCTGGGGGAAAATTGATTTCATTACTGAAAACCATGCCAAAAATCAAACCTAAAAATAAGAAATAAAAATTTTATACCTTAAATTCTTTCCTTTTTTAATTATGGAAAAATCTCACAAAAATATGAATAACCTAAAGAAGCTTGTTTATCATAAAATATTTAATTTAATTTAAAAATTATGTTCGTTTTACATGTCTAAATTTCTCAACTCCTTTTTATTGTAATAATTTAAAACAAACTTTAAAAAAGACTTTCATTTTACATATGTTTTCTGGGGGAAAATTTGTTTCATTACTGAAAAACATGCCAAAAACGAAACTAAAAATAAGAAATAAAAAACTTTATATCTTAAATTCTTTTCTTTTTTAATTATGGAAAAATCTCAGAAAATTATGAATAACCTAAAGAAGCTTGTTTATCATAAAATATTTAATTTAATTTAAAAATTATATTCGTTTTATATGTCTAAATTTGAAGGTATCAAAATATTATTATTATTTATTATTTTTTTTTTGCACCGTGTCAGTTTCCTCAGACGCAAAAATCGTTAAATACTGAGATTCTTGCGCAATTTAATTGTTTTCATGGACAAATGTGTTGTGGGACTATTTTAGTCGCAGAAAGAACCGAAGGAAGCCAGTCTGCGTTGAGCCGTTGCCCAGATCGGAACAGACTTTTCTTGGATCTCCGTTAATACTCAAAATAGCTCATCCAAATGTCTCAAGAGAAACCCAGATCTATGGAGGACCGCAGGAGGAGCAGCATAAGCTATCCAGTTGAGAAAAAGGTAATTTCAACATTTTTTTTTTGAAAGTATATATATATATATATATATATAAACTGGCAACGTATTTGTGTTTTTTTTGTTTTCTTTTTAAAGACATTTTGTGTGCCAAATTTTATTTTTGGCCCATATCTAATATTATTCATCACAGTGTTGTTATTGTCTGGATACGTCAGTGTAAATACATACTTTAATTAACTAAAATGCTCCGATATAGGGATAATAATTTTTTTTCACAATTATATTGCTGAATATAATTGTTGAATGAAAAACGGAATTTTCTTTTTCTTTAATTTCATTCCTTGAAAATACTTATATGAAACCAGATGAAATTTGGCCCTTTTTTTTACTGTCAAAAACATGTCATGTTATTGTACACTAGTGATATCAACATCGTATCTTAATAATGAATGTACACAGTAAATATAAGAATAATGTATTCTGTTAACTTATTTATTACTAAGACTTCATAAATTAAATCAATTAAAATTTTAATGCATGAAGAGAATTTACTTAAAAATTGAATAAATGTATACTAATTCATCCGTGGTTGCCTATCAGGCAAATAATTTAAAAAAAAGAATCGCCTACAATCATAAAATAATTCTTAAATAAAATTTATATTTGATGTAGTAAGTTGAAGTTGTAATCTGACTGGCATATATAATAATATACTTGATGTATAGGAATGTAGCTATTAATATGGGTTATTAAGTGATTGATAAATTAACTACCAGTTAGTAACTGTAACATCTGTTCATTAGGAACAAACACTGAATAACAGTCACTATTATTTTGATGCTATAACCTTTTCATTCGAATGTTTCATTTTCGAATAAACTGAAATAGAAGACGTATTATTTTTATTAATTTCTCGATCCTGAAAATAGACGCCTTACAATGTGTAAAAAAATTTGAATCCTAAATTGTAAATATAGTACTTTGCAAAGGTGAGTAGGCTTTTTCAATAAACACTTTTTAAAAATAGACCCGAGCAAATGTATTCGTTTTTATTTGTAAGGCTAATCAAACTCGTGTGAAATTTTGTAAAAAAAATCATTCAACATTGCTTGATTCGGTTTGATTTTTCAAATTTACATGTCCACAAAGATTTTTTTGATAATTTGATATTTTTGTCTTCTGGCGACCACGTAACCAGATTGTGGTAAATTTAATTTGAAAAATTCTATCACCGAAATAAATTTTTCTTGTATCACGTTTCCCCGTTCAGGTGTGGGGGCGCTCACGTGCCAACAAACACGTCCACAGGCAATCACACAGATATACAAAATTTATTTATAAAAAATTAATATGATTGCAATAAATGATTTTATTTTACATCCGCTATGTTTTAAATACATACTATTCGTGAGTCTAAATACATACTTTAATTAACTAAAATGCTCTGATATATGGATAACAATTCTTTTTTTTCTCATTTCTATTGCTGAATATAATTGTTTAGAGTTAAACAAAATTTTTATTTTTCCTAATGTATTTCTGAAAAATACTTGGATAAACCCATAGAAAATTACGTTTGCTTCTTTTTGCACTCTCTCCATCAAAAAAAAAAAAAAAGATGTCACGTTACTGTGTTAAAAAAAATGTACTAATTAATATCAAAATTGTTTCTTTTCTTTCTTAAATTTATGTTTAGTTTTTCGAGTATAGTTTAGTTTGTTTAAGCTTAAGAGATGCGTATTAATAAAATGTTTGTCTTAATAATAATACTATAATAATATTTTGTTTTATGTACCTGGAATTTTAGTTTATACCCTAAGTTCATCAGAAAGCCGGATAGCAGACGTTAAAAATAAATTATTATTAATTTTTAATTTAAAATTAAAATATTCTATATTAATGTATTTTATTTTTAATGTTTATATTGGACGATTGGTTGCATGGAATGGTTGTAAAAAAAACTAACACGGTTAAATTTATATAGATGTATGCTATCATATATACATATATATATATACACATAGTAGCAAAAACTCAAATAGAGGCATAAATTAAATCTCAGGATAAATTTGGGAAACTTTCAAATACGGGGCCTTGAGTTTTAAAAATGCAGGTAAACAAACTAACACATCAACACCACCAATCCTGACATCGTCAGGCCAGAAACAACTGAGTGTGTATTTGGGTGTCATGGAGTGATGTAGTGTCTTTAATAAATGTGTCTTTTTTGGTCTGTTGACGAGAGATTTTTTGTATTTAGTCTAGATTTATGTGATTTAGGATGATTGTGTTCTGATGATGGCTGAATTGGCGAAGCGAAGACAAGTTAGCTTGTTGAAGGCTTTACATTAGGAATTTGGTATACAATTATGTTTATATAAATTAATCAAATTTTATGGTCATTTTTAGTTATCAGTTTATCTTCCAATTTGATCACACACACATATAAATGCTAAGTATCGTATATATTATTTCTGAATATCCCTTTACCGGTTCTCAGGAGAGATGGATTTTGACGAAGGAGGTATCAATACAAAAGGAAATATCACGTAGAATGTGCGAATCGTAATTTTGATTTCTAATTTTATTCTAGGACTTAATTAAAAGTGAATGTAAAAATGGAAGGTTTCAAACCATGTGATGGTGCCATCTCAATGAATCGAGACGTTGCGAATGAATTCATAATTAACGCGACAAGAACATAATTTTTGGTCCATTATGCTTATGTGAGTATTTGAAAGTTCACTAAATCCCCTAAAAACGTAAAATAAAGTTCCGAAATCGGAAGATTTGTTGCAGAGTTATAGCGTTCTGAACATTTAGTATTTGTTGTAGTGATTCTGTTGCATGTGGGAATCTAAGATTTTGAGAATTGGCCTTTTTTTCTGGAGCGAACTATATAATGTATCAATTAAATTGTCAATTCTATTTTATTTGTATAATAAATGTGTCTTCCATTAAACACTTTTTGGAACGGTTGTCAATGTGCTTCAATTGCATTAAGTTTTACTTTTAGATCTTTATTATTGAAGTTTATCATTTTGAAAACTACATTTTCGATTTTTTAAAATTATGATAAAGTAGCATACATCCTGATTGGCCTAACTATTTCTTCCTGGGAATTTGAGCCATTTGTCTTTTGCCGTCATCAGATGTTCAAAGCAATGTTTAGAACTTTTGGTAAATTTATGATAATCCAGTAAAGGAAAATCAATATTTAAATTATAAATTTAAGGAAACAACATGGTTAAACCATGACCGAGTGTAAATCATGTTTATAATCTGATAACTTACTAAATATATGTATCAGACCTTTTCGTATCAAACATTATTGAATGGAAGTTGTGCTGAGCCGTTAATATATTAAAATCACATACAAATATTAGGTTGTGGGGAGTATTCGCGCGGGTTAGCTAATACATATATAATATATAAACAAGACTCGATTGTGGAGTTTCCCTGAGAGAATGAATTTTGTAAACATTGTATAAAAGTATGCTTGTATTTAAATTGTTATTTTGATTAGTTTATTTTTTTATAAATTTAATTTTGCTGATTAATTTACTATATTTATTGTACATTGAGTGTGAATGTGCTCTCTGAACACTATTATAAATGTCATAATTGTGGGTTGATGGTTGATTGTAGTGAATAATGAAGAGAAGGATAGTTGGGGAGATCAGTCAAAAATAAAACTAGCAAAAATAAATAATAATATTTATTTTAACATTTGTATTTAACATTTAATATTTATTTTATAATATGTATTTGTTATAAATATCCTCAATCGAAATAGATTATAGTATTTCTTAAAAAAGAAGTTCTAAAGTTTCAATCACTAGCAATAGACCCTTCTTTACTATACTTACATATGTTACTATATTTACAACAATGGTTTGAAATTTAAGTACCCTAAATTTATACCTCGATGTTTCGCAAATTGAAATAAATCGGATTTTTAAGACCAAATCGAAATGTTATTCTTAAGTGAATTAATCTATTATATTTTATTTTTATTTTGAATTGTGTTTAAACAAATTTTGTAAAATAATAATATGTAAAACTACTTAAAACAACTGGGTAATAATAATATTAACTTAGCAATTGTTTCGGTTTGAACCATGTGGCTGATTGAATATATTTTTTTTTTTTCAATTTTTATATTGTTTTAATGACAGTTATTTTTCTTTGTTATTCTTCATTATTTTCTTACCTCCGTTATTTTCTTATCTTATCGTTATTATCTTATCTTTGTTATTTTATTTTATTATCTTCTTTTCTTTGTTATTTTTATCGGAAATCTCAAATTATAAACAATAAAGTTTCGTTTTTTTGTTGTTTATTTTTTACATAAAAAAGCAACTTTTGAGTGATATTAAATAGTTTCCCAACAAGAAGAGGAAGACCTAATGAACAGACTTGCGAAGAAACTTCTCATAAGTATAACTGCAATAAGTTCTTAGTATAAGGTCCAGACCTCCCTACCGTGCACCCCCCTGCCACTCCCCCCCTCCCACATCCCTATAAATTACATATCTTCGTGTTCCTTCTAACTATTTAGTAAAAAAAAAAGCCAGTGTTCTCATAAAAATAAGTGAAAGCACTGCTCCAAAATGGCGTCCAAATATGGCGGACAGACGACTTTGGCTTCATTAAATTGGCCTTTTATTAAAGCTGGATAGTCAGAGATTAATAAAACGTGAAACAATATTAAAAAATAATTGGCTTAGGCAATAAAAAAAAAAAGTAAAGTCAAGTTTTTCAACAAAAAAAGTTTCAACTTGCAGCATTTGACCTCCTTTTAGCAGTTCCTTGAAGTATTCTGTTCATTTGTCTACTATATATTTGTTTAGCCATATAATGGATACTGATCTTTATTTTATTTTTCGAGATTTTGGTAATTCCTTCTTCGTTCGCTTAATATATTTTTCCTGTTTTTGGGTTCAATTTCTCGTTTTCTCTCATTTTGTGACCAAATACTAACAATTATTTCCGGTCACCAAGAAGAACACTTAGCTTTGCATTTTCCATCTTTCTTTGTGTAGAGAGAATAAAGCATTAAATATATTTTTTTTAACCTTTTTATAATATGGCTCAACTTTCGAACGAAATAAAAATATGAAATTATTTTTTTTATTAGTGATATATGAGTTTTACTAAACAACCCGTCAACTTTTCATTATATGTAGTTCAGATTAGGTATATATTTTATTTTATAAAACAGGTATGAATATGACTCATTTTCGGGAAATTATATAGAATTGAACTTACTTAAGAATTAGTAAATATACAAAACAAAGTGTTAAATTAAAAACGTTAAATAAAAAATTCAAGATATTCAGCGAAGTATTTTTGAATTAAGTTTCATTACTATAATAATTTCATTTTTACAATGGAAGCCTTCTTAAACGACCTCCATATAGAATAAAGGAAGTAATATTAAAAAAAAATGTTAATTACATTTTTTGACAATTAAATTATTTCTACTGTCCATTTTTCCTAATTTTGGTGTCTTGAGGTTTTATTTTTATATAAATTAGACCTATTATCACCAAACATTTTATTGATGCACTATTTAATTCGACCTTTCGACCATACTAAGGGTCATTTTCAAGTCTTGATGAGTCCTCCGTTATATATTCATCATTAATGTCTCAAATAATATGTTCAGTGAACATTAAATTGTCATGGTCTATAGGGTTTCACCTACGTCATTTCTGGAGTGACTGATGGGACTGAGTCACTCCAGAAATGACGTAGGTGAAACCCCTATAGACCATGACAATTTAATGTTCACTGAACATATTATTTGAGACATTAATGATGAATATATAACGTAGGAATCATCAAGACTTGAAAATGACGCTAGTACTGCTTTTCCGCCGATTAAGTGCATTTTCTACAAAATCGCTTCAAATATTTTAACAAGTAATCAGTGTTTTAGAAAGAAACATATATTCTTTAAAACTATTATTTCAGCACGTTTTCTGTCATTGTTGGCCTTTTAATTACAAAAGATGCTTGATTTTCAACGAAAATTTTGATGTTGAAAAAAAATTATTTTACTGATGTTTTTATTTTATTTTTATTTTTTGTGTCTAAGCCAGTTATGTTTCAATATTTTTTTGTTTTATTATTTTCTGATAACCCAGCTTTAATAAAAGGCCAATTATGACGAAATTAAGCCAAATGCTGATTCCCAGTGACCAAAAAACTAACTCAAGTAAAAGTCGTCAGTCCGCCATCTTTGGTCGCCATTTTGGGGAAGTGCATTAGCTTTTTTTTGTGGGAACATTGTTTTTTTTTACTAAATAGTTACTAGTTCTACTGATGAGGAATTTCTTCACAAGCCTGTTCATTAGGTCATCCTCTTCTTGGCCGAAAACTTTGTAATAGTACTCAAAAGTTGTCTTTTTATGTAAAAAATAACAAAACTATAACGAAACTTTGTTGTTCTGTGTTTGTATGTTGAGGTTTCCGATAAAAATAACAAAGAAAATAAGATTAGAAGATGACAAATAAAATAAAATAACAAAGATAAGATAATAACGATAAGATAAGAAAATATGTTTTATTTGTCAGTAAAGTAGGAACAAATAATGAGAAAGTATGTAATGGACAGGAGTTAATGTATTTGTTAAAGCAGTCCCGGGTGCCAGATTCGATTAATGCTCTGTTTCACATGGAGAAGGATTCCCATTGAGTGTAAATTAAAAAATATAATAAAGAGTAATTAATGAAATGATACAATGTGTAAGGTATAATAAAATACTTGGATATAAATTACTTTTTTAATCTAGTTTCTTTATCTTATTCGGCTTATATTTTGTTACTTTATTTTCTAATTTTAACTTGTATACTTTCATGTGTTTGTTACGTTCATTCATTTCTTGTTTGTTACTGTTCCTCTTTCATTATTTATACTAGCTTGATCATCATAATGCTCTTATATTTGCATACTGTTTATTATCTTCTTATTTTCGTGCTATAATATTTTGTATCCTGTATTTCGCATTAGTAGCCTAAGATAGCTCTGGAAAAGATCAGGAATGTAGGATCTTGAAATTTTACTGATAAATTTCTATTATAATACTAGATGACTGAAATAACATTTTTTATTCCTGATTTTCTTAATCGCCGTTCCTCTCTTGAACAAAACCAACCGGCTTGCATGTTTCAGGACATAAAACTGCGTTTCATAAAATTCTTATCTATTTAAAAGAAAGTTTAGCCATATCACAAGAATCCTTTTTGATTTCCTATGTTAAATTTTATTCCTCCAATATTGAATATATGTTACATAAACTCGTTGTTAACGGCACATATATATTTATGCATTTTAAATTTGTCTTCTCTTTTTTTATATTTATTTTGTTTTGTAATTTACTACTGATTTTAATTCATAATTGGCATAACTAGACATACATTCATGTTGTTCTTACGGAAAAAAATAATTTTTTTAATTACTTTTATTTCGGTACACAACAGCTGGATATCTATCGTTTCTTTGATAAAAAAATACATAATTTAAAATACCAAATAATTTAAACTAAGTTAAAATGAATTTTAATTTTATTTAAAGGTCGCGTGAGGAAAAAACGTGTGAAACACGGCCATTTTATACCTGAAATAACAGGAAAATTCTTGGAGAATAACTGTTTATTTATTATTAGTTTTATTTATTATTTATTATTGGAGAATAAGTGTTTTATAATCCGACGAACTAGCATATAGTTTAAAAATTTCAAAATGCATTTTTAAAATATGCAGCTATATTTGGTTGCTTCGAGGTCCTACCCAGTGATCGCCCAACTCATAGTCTCAAAATACTTGTTCCATTTAGCGGTTTTGTTTTATATCAAATTTAAGTTGACTTACACAGTAAAGTGATCAGAAAAAACTATAATAAATATAAATCTCTCTAAGCTGTAGATATACACATTTATGGATAATCGGGGGTAATATATATGTATATATATACAGATTTTTGTTGAACTTTTAATTTTATTAATACATACCATTTAAATACAGTTATTTACTTAATTTTTATTTTCAAACCTTATTAATACAAGTTTTTATAAACCATATACTTGAATAGATTTTAATGTCAAAAGTAATACGAATTTACGTTTTTAGTAACAGAAAATTTAACCATCAGTATATGTAAATAGCTGTATAAAACATTACAATAATATTTCAAACCATTTAACATAGCAAATACAAGATATGGAACAAGATAGTATGCATTCCGTTAATTCAAAAACATCAACTGTTTTAATTTTCTAATAAAACAGTTCTAATTAATAAATAAAACTTTGCAATGTGTAATATTTTCCATGATCACCGGGATTTATTAATTTACCACTCTTACTAAGCAGTGTAATAATTATAAACTTTTATTATAATTTGTATTTTTTGTTATTATGTATTGAAATTGAAATCATATTAACACAATACGACGACTATGACTTTTATTTTTGAGGGAATACGTAAAAGTTTAACAAATACTTTTTTATGACATTTATATATGTATTGAAAAAGGAATTTATTTTTTAATCTATTTATATAACAGTTAAAAGTTTATTTAACAATTTTGAAAAAAAACCGTTTCATTTAACCTCTTATTGATAAAAGTGTTTTTCAAACAGTCAAAGTTGAAATCATTTATAAAAAAAAACTATCTGTTTCAATCCGTGTTGATAATGAATAAAGAACGTTTCTTCTTTAAATGGTTGGGATCGAATAGAAATATCTAAAAATGGAATAAATGAATTCAAATAAATATAAAAGGCAAACTAAGGTATAATAAAAAAAAAATTATACTTCAAGTTTTTTTTTTTTTTTTAATTGCAGTGATGTAAGTTATTTATCGAATTCTATCTTGCCTCCATAAATATGGAAACTTATATAAAACTTATATCATTATTTTTAATATTTTGTTATACTTAATTTCAATAAAAATACCTGACATTTAACAGAAGAAATTTTCTGATGTCATATATTTAATGTATAACATTTATTATGTGTCACATATTTTGAATATTAATTGTAACAAAATGCTAAAATATTCAATTCTAGAATATGAATTCCTTTTTCAAAATTCACTTATGAAAAATTTACTAAGAATTTTAATAATATTATATTATTATATATTTTCTCTCTCTCTCTCTCTCTCTCTCTCTCTCTCCTCTCTATATATATATATATATATATATATATATATATATATATATATATATGTATGTGTGTAAAGAAGCTTCAGGTTCTAACGAATCTCCACCTTTAGGTTAATTATTTAATTCATGCATTTAACACATGCTGGATGGGGATAACCGTGTGGTGCGCTTTGCATTTGTTTCAAATTATTAAGTGTTTAGTAGTGTCATATTTCATTGCACTTTTGCACTTAAAAACTATAAAAACTGATTTTATATATATATATATATATATATATATATATAAATATATACAGTTTTAAATAAATTATAATTTTCTAAACAAAATATCTCTTCAATAACTTCTTAATTGAAGGGCATTTGTTTGACCTTATTCTGAAACAAAAAGATAACAATAAAAAATGTTACTCTCAAGATTATCAAGGTGTATTTTGTAGTCCGATAGCACAAACCATTGGTTTGGACCAAACTTTTTGATACTGTCTCAAAAAATTTTTCATAGGGTGCCTTATCCCGGCCTTGTTTTGCCAAAACGGAAACAGTCATCACTTTATTTATAGATACATAAATATTTTTATATCTCAAAGAAAACTTTAAGTAGTAGTTTCGGAAATTGTGTTTTGCACATAGCTTTATTTGTTTTGTATATGGCTTGTTCTCTTAATGGTTTTTTTTTAATTTATTGTTTCAAATCTTTACATCAGAAGCAGTCCTTTTTTTTTGTACAATGTTGTTATTATCAAGGGACTTTGCCCCAGAACAAGGTTTTCTATCTATCTATCTAACAATGATAATGAAAATAGAAAATGATCCTGTTCATAATATCTTTCTTAAGCGTGGGTTTCAATTTACGTGAAAATATCTATCGGAGTATCGTTGTTTTATGATACAGTCTACACGGGTGTTGTTCAAATGCGAGACCAAGACGAGTCTTGTTTTTTGTCTTGGTTTTACGCAAGAGTCTTGCAGTTATCTATTAGTTTATTGCTATTTATTAAATATGTTACTTCAGATTTTAGACCAACGCTACAGAATAGGTAAATTTAGATGTTTTATTGACGCAGATAATGTAAAGTCCAAACAAATTAATAAAACTAACTTTACAACACATTAAAGGCCTTGTCAAGAAAGTGATAGTCCATAATGTTACCAATTATTTAAATAAAAAACTGTTGTGTCCACTCCCATGATTTTCTTACCGAATTCAAAAAATGTTTTTCAATTTTAATTATGTTCATTAAAAATAACATCAAGAGCCGATAACCGATCACGATTTCATTAAAGTACGATTTCTTTGATAAACTAAATCAATGTAAACGGGCAAGTGAACAATTATTAAAATCACTGTATAAAATTCAATACACTGACTGTAAAGTTTCTAAAACTGTTCCGATTTAGACGAGTTTTTAAATAGATTTGACGGAAATTTAATAACCTTTTAAATAATGTTACCGCTACATACTATAGAAATATTATTGCCATTTTTTAAAATGGGGAAACCTAACTAAACTCCGACTGAAAAATTGGAAGAGTTAAATGCAAAAGTATATTTGTTCTTCCAATTCTTTACATACAGTAATTAAAATCATTTAGTATAAATAACTACTTTTCAATATTTTTTATTCACAAAAACGCTTATTTTTTTTTTACCAGTCTTGGTCTTGGTCTTTGACCGATTTTGGGCAACATTGGCCCATACAAGTAATACAAGATTGTTTAATGAATTCCTCAATTGATTTTATTTCAAGTTCACGGTGTAGTTGACTATTTCCTGCGAACGGATGGTCATCTACTGTATTGCAGTTTTCAGAATCTTGTTTTTAAATGTTTATTATTTGTTTCTACTAGTACGATTTCAAGCAGGGTTTGAAATCGATAATTAAAAAAATCAAATCAGATCGAAATTTTTAAAAATCATTTGATGATTTTTATCTAGAGTGATTTTTATTTTTGATCATAAGTGATAAAAATCATATCCTGATCATTATTTTTGAAAAAAATGTTTGCAATTAACAATAATAATAATTCTTGAGTAATACTTTTTTAAATCAGAAATATAATTTTTTGGTAATCTCTATTGTATATTTTGAGCCTGGAGTAGTAGGTGGAGAATATTGTTGTCAACTTTTAGGAATAGAGCATCTATATTTCCGAAATTCATCAGATATATGAATTTTTATTTTCTAATCTAAATTTTTTTAATCGCAATTTATTCATTATTATTTATGTAAAACCGTATCACTCAGCGATCATCATTTTTAATAGAATCAATAAACATCTAATATAGATTTAAATTTTTATTTATAAATCAGGCAAGCTTTTTAAATTAAAAATCAAATATAATAATCATTACCAGATTTTGTGAAAAAAATTAACTATCGATTTCAAACCCTGATTTCAAGTATAGCATTACATATCCACGCTGAGTATATGTTTATCAAACAGCTGACATCAAACCTATTTCTGCAATAGAATAAGCAACAAACACGTTGAGGCATTTTTAGTATGTCAATACTGCAGATATGAAAAAAATGGAAAATACCTATTGGTTATAAAAATTCGTACCATAAATAAATTCATATCAAAATAATGATGAAACTGGCACATTGGCGCTTACGAATATTACAAAAATCACTATTACATAATCAAATCTTATGACTACCAAAATTTTGAAGAAAAAAAAAATGTTATAGGGAGAACAATAATGTCAGGTATAAAAACACATCAAATTTGGATTTTACTAAAATCTACGGTTTAATGTATTGTATGGTGTTTGAATAAAATCGGTGGATTTGACCAAAATCTATGGTTCAGTGGATTTTGCGAGACAATTTTCAGAAATAATAGTTTAATCAACAATGAGAATAAGAATATTTACGACGTTCATGATAATATGGAAAGCAAACTATTAAATAATAAGTTAGGAGCTTTTGGAACTGAAAAAAAAAAACGCTACACATCATGTATGTAATACATTACAGAATATATTTTAAACAAAGTAGTCGGATAAGTGCTATATCAGTCCTTCAATTCAACAATGATGAAATGAAACCTTAGAGCATACGAATTTAAAACACGATCCGAAAAATCTCGTGATATGACCGTTCTTCTGAAACGGAAATGCTTTTTTCACAATACAAAAGATGCAAATTATAATAAAACTCCTATATATGATAGCATTAATACCGAAAATTTACAGCACAATCTAGTAATCTATCTTATTGGGTGGCGACTTAACACAATCCGAGCAATTCGAGTAAGATTTTAGATTAATTAATTAGCAAAAAATTAAATCATTATCTAATGATGAAATAAATGCTTATCCTTAATGAGTTTGGAATAAAAGATAATTAAAGAAAATTTACCAGTAATAGACACGTTAAGAGAATTTTTCAACATTAATGTGGATCACAACTTAGCTTCTGTCGGTGGATCTTTGCAAATGGGTTGCAAATTTAGTCTTTAACCAATTTCGTTTTTTCTATACAGTTAATTAGTTTATTATTCATGAAAAGCTTAACATATTCTGACAGCGTGTCTTGTAATAGACACCAACTTTTTGGTGTCTACATATTTTTTTTTTATATAATTAACAAAACTCAAAATAAATTCTCTACAGTTTTAAACAAGGAAACTACAATTGACTGTATAAAAAATTCTAACCTATCTCCTAACGAAAAGAGATAAGGAAAGCTCTCTAAAACAAACACCTATCCTTGCTCCATTGAAAAAGCAACTTAAAACATCAAGCAATCGGCTATTGTAGCACGATATCACCTCAGCTTCAGGTTCCCCCTTGTTTCTAGCTTCAAATAACTCACTCATATTTCCACTCTCTATAGGGCGTATAAAGCTTATTACATGTTAATGAGTTGAAAACTGTCTATTGCTGCTACATTTGTGCTAAATGTATGCTAAGTGATACCAGCTATGTGTTGATTCCAATAATCTTATATAACTTTAAAACAATATAACTGCCCAAAAATATATTTTTATCAATCAAACTTTCGAACACAACAATAGAAATGTAGATCAAAGAAATGTCTATCAAATAGAAAATTTCAGGGCTTGTATATTGATCAGTTTATTGCTTAATATCACTAAGTATATTTTGGATTGAGCTGAAACTCAAAGAACGTTTTTGTGAATTCCGACCTTATTTTTCTAAAAAAATACAGTAAGTGCACCAAAACGAAATAAACCCTGTTATATATTAAAAATAGCTACAAAAAGTGTACAATGTTTTGATTTCACAAAGGGAAAATTAATCAAAATTGTCAGTGATTATGGTTTGAAATGCCACTTGATGACTTTTTGCAAAAAACTGACGCTACACTTCCTTCTCAAAATTATTTTGTAATTAAATATTTCACGAATTCTTTTTCTAGTGGCCGACAATATATTTGCTAAATTAGAATTAATGACTAAACTATTCAACTAGGACGATAAAAAATAAATTAGAATTATGACTCTCCTATGAAAATATAACAACTTAAGAACACTCTGGAAAGCAAAAATAAAGAAAAGAAAACTGATTTGTACGGGCCTGATAGCAGAGTTAATTAAAAAAAAAACACATATATAGTTGTAAATAGTATTTTGAAAAAATTGCAAATGTCTTCAGTATCAAGGCGTTTTAGTTTAGAGCAAAAGAAATGATTAATTCTATTGAAAAAAAAATTCAAGTGAATTTGCGCTGTAATATAATTCAAGTGATAAAGAACCTATATAAAATGTTAATTGAACTATTTAAATATAAATATATTTTTTATTTCATATTATATATATAAATATTAGTTTTTATTTCATCAATAAAAGGAGGTTTAGAGCTTGTGAGCAGGAACCTAAGCAATTTTTTTAGAAACTTGTTGAGGTCGGTTTGTGAGTAAACATACTAGTCTGTGGGCCAGACCCCCGTGCACCCCTCCCCCCCACATCCCTATAAATTGCATATCGTTGTGTTCCTTGTAACTATTTATTAAAAAAAAGCCAATGTTACCACAAAAAAAAGTGAACACACTGTCCCAAAGTGGCGTCCAAAGATGGCGGATTGAAGACTTTGACATTAGTTAGTTTTTTGGTCACTGAGAATCAGCATTTGGCTTAATAACTTAGAAGTAATCATTGCAGAGATTTCTGTAGCACTGCTAAATGTCATTATTGGCCTTTGAGGTTAAATGATTTTTTTCGAAAATGTAAACTTTTTCCGAGCCTTTAGCTCGAAAATGGTTGAAAATTCGAAAAAAAAAACAACTAAAAAATAAAAGTTTTAGATAATTTCATAAACTTTTATTCATTATTATTAAGTTTTCCCCTGCAACGCACCGTTTTCTAGATATAAGTGGAAAACTGAAAATTGCGACCTTTCCTCTCTCCATCATATCGTCAAGACTTTTGGTATACACGGTGAGCCAGACCCCCTTACCGTGCACTCCCTCCCCCCCCCCCCCTCCACATCCCTATAAATTGCACAACGTTGTGTTCCTTGTAACTATTTATTAAAAAAGGCCAATGTCCCTACAAAAAAAAGTGAACGCACTGTCCCAAAATGGCGTCCAAAGATGGCGGATTGACGACTTTTTTGGTCACTGAGAATCAGCATTTGGCTTAATTTCCTCATAGTTGGCCTTTTATTAAAGCTGAATAGTCATATAATAATAAAACATGAAGAAATCTTAAAAAATAATTGCCTTAGACTATGAAAAACAGCAGTAAAGTCAATTTTTTTAACAAAATATATTTCTCTTTCTAAAACGCTGAACATTTTTAAAAAAATTTAAGCAGTTCCGTAGAAAATGCACTTATGCGGCAAAAAAGCGGTACTGGCGTGGGTGCCTACAGGCCTCTACCACACCATTCAGTACACATAAATGGCTTAGTATTATAGTGATATAATAACATTTTTGGTACATTATATTGGTTTTATTAACGAACAAATATTAATGCAATAATTTAATGGTAAAAAAAAAAATTATTATTATTATTTTTTAATTTAACCTCCTTTATTCTATACGTAGGTCGTTTAAGAAGACCTCAATTGTAAAAATGATATAATTATAATAATAAAACTTAATTAAAAAATACTTTGCTAAATATCTTTAACGTTTGCAATTTAACACTGTGTTTTGTATATTTACTGATTCTAAGAGGTAATTAAAATTTTTATATACTTCCCAGGAAATGAGTTATATTAATACCTGTTTTATAAACTAAAATAATATATACCTAATCTGAACTATATATAATGAATAGCTACCGGGTTGTTTAGTAAAACTCATATATCACTAATTAAAAAATTAATTTTTATTTCTTTATTTTGTGCAAAAGTTGGACTATATCATAAATAAATAGGAAATTTTAATATTGAATGAATTATTCTCTATGCACAAAGAAAGATAGAAAGGGTGACGCTATAAGTTCTTTTATAAACCAGAACTGATTGTATGTATTTGATCTCAAAATGAGGAAAAACGCGAAATTGAACCAGAAAATTGGAAAAATACATTAAGCGAACGAGAAAGGAAGTGCCAAAACCTCGGAAAAGATAAAAAGGACCAGTATCCATTATATAGCTAAATGAATTTATAGACGGATGAACAGAATATTTCAAGATGCTGCTAAAAGGGGGTCAATTGCAGTTTGGATTATATTAAGTGGACGATACAGGTTTATTATGGTGAAAACCACTTCATTTTTGATTGCTGAAGGTGCACATCAGGACTATCTTCACATTGAAGCAGGGTATAGAGAGGTATATCGAGAAAGTTATAACTTATAGCTCCCCTTCTGTTTAGTGCATTTGCAAAAGATTTACTAAGGAATCTAAAAGGAAAACGAGCTTTTCTGAAAGACAATTAGATATTAGCATAGTACAAAGTGTGAGGCAATAAGCAGATAGAGAGCTATTTTTCTTTTTATATGGACTTCTCTATAAGCTGCCTTAAAGTGAAGACCCAATTTTCAACTTATCTTCCAATGTGCAGCTTGAGTTTCTCAATCCATATCGCTCTGGCAATCGACAATATTTCTTATTTAAGCTTCTACGATTCTTGATTATAATTTCTTTGGTACACTAAACAGGAATGGATCTTGGTGGGTGTTACATTTCCTAGTATCTCCTTTCTTGTAAATGTAAAAGCCACAGCCCTTTCATATCATTTTCTAATATACTTGTTGCCTATGTACGCGCAAAACTGTGCGAAGCAGTTCGGTTTCGCCCTTTCCATCTTTCTTTGTGCAGAGAGAATAATGCATTCAATATTAAAATTTCCTATTTTTTATGATATGGTACAAATTCCGAACAATTTATTAAGCAATTTCTAAACAATAACGAGCTATGACTCTTTGGGTTATGCTAATATCTAATTGTCTTTCAGAAAAGCTCGTTTTCCTTTTAGATTCCTTAGAAAATCTTTTGAAAATGCACTAAACAGAGGGAGAGCTATGAGCTATAACTTTCTCGATATACCTCTCTATATCCTGCTTCAAAGTGAAGATAGTCCTGATGTGCACCTTCAGCAATCGAAAATAAAGTGATTTTCACCATAATAAACCTATATCGTCCACTTAATATAATCCAAACTGCAATTGACCCCCTTTTAGCAGCATCTTGAAATATTCTGTTCATCTGTCTACTATACATGCATTTAGCTATATAATGGAGACTTTAATTAGTGATATATGAGTTTTACTAAACAACCCGGTAGCTATTCATTATATATAGTTCAGATTAGGTATATATTATTTTAGTTTACAAAACAGGTATTAATATGACTCATTTCCTGGGAAGTATATAAAAATTTTAATTACCTCTTAGAATCAGTAAATATACAAAACACAGTGTTAAATTGCAAACGTTAAAGATATTTAGCAAAGTATTTTTTAATTAAGTTTTATTATTATAATTATATCATTTTTACAATTGAGGTCTTCTTAAACGACCTACGTATAGAATAAAGGAGGTTAAATTAAAAAATAATAATAATAATTTTTTTTTTTACCATTAAATTATTGCATTAATATTTGTTCGTTAATAAAACCAATATAATGTACCAAAAATGTTATTATATCACTATAATACTAAGCCATTTATGTGTACTGAATGGTGTGGTAGAGGCCTGTAGGCACCCACGCCAGTACCGCTTTTTTGCCGCATAAGTGCATTTTCTACGGAACTGCTTAAATTTTTTTAAAAATGTTCAGCGTTTTAGAAAGAGAAATATATTTTGTTAAAAGAATTGACTTTACTGCTGTTTTTCATAGTCTAAGGCAATTATTTTTTAAGATTTCTTCATATTTTATTATTATATGACTATTCAGCTTTAATAAAAGGCCAACTATGAGGAAATTAAGCCAAATGCTGATTCTCAGTGACCAAAAAAGTCGTCAATCCGCCATCTTTGGACGCCATTTTGGGACAGTGCGTTCACTTTTTTTTGTAGGGACATTGGCTTTTTTAATAAATAGTTACAAGGAACACAACGTTGTGCAATTTATAGGGATGTGGAGGGGGGGGGGGAGTGCACGGTAAGGGGGTCTGGCTCACTGTGTATACCAAAAGTCTTGACGATATGATGGAGAGAGGAAAGGTCGCAATTTTCAGTTTTCCACTTATATCTAGAAAACGGTGCGTTGCAGGGGAAAACTTAATAATAATGAATAAAAGTTTATGAAATTATCTAAAACTTTTATTTTTTAGTTGTTTTTTTTTCGAATTTTCAACCATTTTCGAGCTAAAGGCTCGGAAAAAGTTTACATTTTCGAAAAAAATCATTTTACCTCAAAGTACAATAATGACATTTAGCAGTGCTACAGAAATCTCTGCAATGATTACTTCTAAGTGCCCTTTGTATCTTGAAGACGTTGTTAAAGGAAATAGCAACCTCCGCGAGGTTAAAGAAATAGGAATACTTGCCCTTATTTCTCTAAAAAGTTACTTACTTAAAAGTTAAAAGTTAAGAAGAGAAGATTTCTTTAGAATAGATTTCTATTCTAAAGAAATCTACTCTTCTTTAAGTTACGCTCTACCTGGTAGAATATAATAATAGGACTATTTTAAATAAATTGGCAAGATCTGTGTTTGAATAACCAGACAGGAAAACTCACCGTTATTCGTACTTTATTAGCAATATATTGGCATAAATATTCAGTTTAATACGAACCAAAGTAAATGTTTAAATAGATAGTATTTAGGCGATTTTTTTTTATTTATTTTAGTATTAATAATAATAAACTTAAGAGAAATTTAACATTTGAATTGAATGAACAATCCTGCATTATTATACTGTAAGTTTATTTCCAGCTGAATTTTCAGCAGTTAATGACTAGGAAGACAGAAAAAAGGGATGTTGTGTAAACAAGACTATACCGACGTCCGACCAGATCTTGGCAAAACTCCATTTTCTAATAATAAAGCAACAGTTCTATTGGAAATGGGTCTACGCCTAAAAGCTGTAAATCAGAATATATCTACTATTAGTTAATTAATTTAAATACTAAAATGAAATTTAAATTTTTGAGTAAGTAATATTTAAAACAAAAAAGCATTGTACCATTTAAACCTATTTTATTTGTTATCTTTCTTGAGTTGATCGAAATCGTATGCATTGTAACGTTATCAAACGAAACGATAATTTTATTAAATGTCTTCTACGTCATTTAAAATGTTGATAATTTACACACTCATATTCAATATAGAAAGAATGTTTTATTAATATTTGTTATTTTTATATTTTTCCTGTAATAGAAGGTAGCGATATGCCATCCTGAAATATTTATTTAAATGAAAAATGTTTTCTTTGGACGTCATTGCATTTTTTCGAATTGACTTAGCATCTTTTTTTTTTTTTAAATTGACTAGGAAATACTTTTTTTTTTAAATTATTTATTATTTTCACCGTTTTTTAAAACTAAAAATGATTAGATTTAAAAGAATGTATTTCAAAATTTTAAATGTAAAATATTTCGGTAACATGGTAAATGCCAAAATAATTTCCAATATTGAAAATAAAAACAATACGAAATATTTTTTATTCCAATTCCTCTTCACAATTCAATCAGACGCTGGCTAATTATTTATTATGTGACAAGATTTTATTTTTATTTTATACATCTTTTTTTTTTCTTTAGTGAATATGGAAAAGATTTCGTATCACTTTTCACATAGCATTGTGAGAAGGTATTGGTTGTTTTTATTTTATTTTTTCTATTTATAAGATTCTATGTCTTTGATACGTATTTCCTTTTTTACTAACCTTAGACACATTATATGCACATACACATATACATCTATATCTTTCTCTCTCAATCTATGCCTTGGTATATAGATTAAAATACTTTTTTAATTTTTTACAATCCCATTATGAGTATTCATTTAAACTTCTTATGTAACAGATGTAAATCATTTATTTAAGTTTTTACTTTTATTTAGTTGGTTTTTATCACTACAATGGTTTGCTCTTAAAATTAATTTAGCGTTTCCTTTCTATTTTTTTCGGCTATATTGGGGTATTGTCATTACTCGTATGATTTATTTTATGTATCTTTATAATTATGTATATACTTGTTTTATTACTTATGTTTTAGTTATTCTTTTATTGTAATAGCTCCGTTTTCCAGATGTAATGTCAATTTGTATAAACGGTATTGTTATTCTTAAGAGTCTTTGTCCCAGAATAAAGTTAATTTTTCTATTTCTCTCTCTCACACACACACACACACACACACATATATATATAATATATATATTATATAATATATATATATAGTATCATGGTGAATAAATGGTATATCGACTTATTAGAACTTCCCAGTTTATAACATTGAACTTATACATTATTACAATTTTCTCAAAAACGGCTCTAAAGATTTTCATGGAATATGTTGTATCAATGTACAATTTAATTGGTTTTGTTGTTAACTAAGTCATATCCTCCTTACCTTAAATACCGTGTTTTCTGTTTTAGTTTCTTCCGAGGAAACTTTAGTTTTTTTTTATTGGATATAGTTAACGGTTTTTCATAGTCAGCATTAATAACCTTTTATTGTTAGCATCAATTAAGAAATGCTAAATAGTTTACTAAAGGAGAAATATTTTCCGATGTTGAAAACGAATTCATGGAACAAGACTTGTAATATAGAGGTATTATATACTGTTGGAAAGCTAAACATTTAAAAAAAAAATACTATCTAACATTAAAATCATAAAAAAAATTAAGAGTGACGAAAAATGTAATGGTTAACAATTACTTCATTTAATAATGCCTATCTACTTTTATTGAATGTAAAATTAATGTTTCATGGAAACTAAACGGAATTTCAAATAGTAACCAAATGGAATTGTTAACAACTTATTTTTACCTTGACACACCTAAAATAAATAGTGTTCAGGATTATTGTATTTTATAATAAATATCCTTGGTTTATATTTATATTTTAAAAAATACGGAAAGTTTTTATCAATTTATTTTTTGCTCAACGTAGAGTGGTAATTGAAAAATGTGTAATGCCCGTAGTGCACCAGATTTTTATGTTACAGGTGATATCTTTTGTGTTGCATTGAGAAATCTTGATATATTTGTTTTGCCTATAAAGGATTGTTTGTATTGCAGTATCAAAACAAAAAATCATGATTTAAAATTGACGTATGGAAGATTCTTGCCCGATATATAACTTTCATGTTTTGCCCTTTTCAAATACGTTCTTAAGCCTTTGAATCACAAATAATACAATTTAAATTCTTAATTTATTCTCGGTTATTCAATACTCGTTAAATAGAGAGGAACGGGATTTTGAAGCATATTTGGAAGCCTTATTTTTATTTTAAACCTTTGTTTAAAATATGGAATGTTTTCTAGATCTATGCAAATCAGAAGTGATTATAAAATGGTGCAACGAATTTACGTTGGTTATAAAAACATCACAAAATACCGAAATAATATAAATAGTGGATAAGTAAAGCAGAGTATTTAGAAATATATGGATATAATGGCTAATTTTAAGGCAAGTTTATATGCAAGAACCTTTTATGCCTAACTCATCAATTGAAAGTTGTAATATATTATTTTTTTTCTGCATTTTAATGTATAAAAAGTCGAGAGAAATCAGGAAAAAATATTTTCCGAACATTGGAAAAAATCACAATATTTATTTACTCTAAGTTTTTTTTTTTATTCTAATTTAATTTTGAACAGAAAATTAACATTTAATTTTATTAAGCTATCTTTTAAATTGAAATTTTTCTTAAATCTTTGAAAGGAATTTAGGATTTTTTTTTTTAAATACTTTTCATCTCTCCTCCAAAAAAGTACCAGTACACTATATAGTTTCTGATAAAAGTGTTGATTGAGTGTAAGCATTTCAGCACTGGTATCGAGTGTTTTCAGAACTATCCAGTTTACTGTCGTAGATGAGGGCGTACTTATGTAAGTTTAATTTAGTGCCCATATCCGAGGACTACAAGTCATGGATCTTGGGACGACAGAGTAAAACGCTGTCAGCCGGCAGTTGCTGATGTCGATAGGGGCAGGTTAACAAAGACGTATTCACGAATGATCGTAATTTTCTTCGAGAGTTCTATAAATCATTGTAAAGTCTCTCTAGCTTCGGATTAGAATTAACTCCGTACATTAGCATTAGACATGGCAAAAATTGGATTTAGTTTTTGAAAAGGGTGAATGTATTGTTTCTTTACTAACGTTATTACAGTAGATTTGGAACACAGAAAAAATATGGACTCTTACCATGCAAAGAAACTGATGGAACAGTATTTCTGAGATTTCTTGATTTTGGCAGTTTTCGAATGATATTAAAATAAGATCTCTCTACGTTTTATTTAAGCCAAAATTTATGAATGCCATCTTTTGAAGAAACTTTTTTTTTCTGCCACAAAAAGATTAAAGTTATGGCAACGTGCCAGCAATATCGCTGTTTAAACCTATATTGCTACTTACAGTGCAAGATTTTTTTTTTTTTTTACATTTTGCGTCGCTTTACCGGATATTTTACTTTTGTTTTAAAAACACCTCAAACATTTTTATTTCTTACAACCAAATTCAGTTCAATGTGAATGTGGCTTTAGATAGTAATTCATTTGTTTGATGCTCTAATTTCTTTTTCTTGTGGAGAAAATTTCTGGTGAAATTAAGTTAACGCTTGTTGATAAATCAAGTATACTAAATATAATTGTGGAGCTAAAATGCCCATTGGTAAAACGCATCGTAAGTTTTGTAAATTAAATTTCTTTTTACTTTCCTACCTATACTAGGTAAGGAGAGTATTGCAATCGGGTCAAATTTCCGATATGCAGTTTTCGACGGTTCTATACCTTTCAGAACCCCTTGAGTCCGAAAAACACATTTTTAGCCATTGGTCTGTCTGTCTGAGCCAACATTTTCTGGGGAACTAGAGAACCGATTTTGTTGCTTATTTTTTTTTATTTTTTAGGGTTTTGACTACTGATGTCTGTGACACCAATCGGGTGCTCCGTGCGCAATAAATGGAAAACACGTTTTTCATGTAGACTGAAGCGCGAAAACGACTCTGACGATTTTTATGAAACTTTCCTACAATTTTTTAATAATTGTCCTTTCAATTTTTGCACATTTACTAAATTCCCGAGAAAATTCTGGAAAAAAAGTTGTGAAGAAAAGAAAAATGTTTTGGGACCTAACTCGCTAATTATATATATATATATGGCAAAATTTATAATATAACTTTTGACAGGTAATTAAATTCCCCCCCCCAAAAAAAAAATCATCGGAATCGAACCGGTATTAGCCATGATACAACTTATTCTATTTTCTACACATGTTTTAATTTATTGCGATCCGGTCAAATTTCCGATATCCAGTTTTCGACGGAACTATATAAAAATCGTTCATTTCGGACAACTATTAACGAAGTTACAGCTATGCAATTTCCAATGTAACATTACGGGTTCATATCCTGGTGTCAGAAAGGGGTGAATGAGAGAAAAAACGATAACTAAGTGAAAGTAAGAAAATCTGTTGCAGGCATTACATAAGTATTACATCTATTTCCTATACATATGTAAGATATAAAAACTTTTCTGAAATAGGTAGGAAAGTCGTGTGAGTGGACCCACCAAATTTTGTTTTTTTGTACAGAAGATTGTCAATTAGATGTAAAAGAGAGATTTATAAAGGACATCATGTGATGATGAAGAAGTAACAATTTGTGTTGAAAAACTTTAGTTTCATCCAAAAAAAATACTAAAAATCTATATCACTTATAGTAGATATACCTTTATGGTAAGTAGAAGTAATGCATTAAATATTCCTAAGACTAGAAAATACTTTACCACACAAATTTTTTTATAAAATTTCAGTTTCATCTTTAAACCATCAAATCACCTGCATATTACCTGATAGCAGAAATTTAAAGTTTAAAATAAAGTTTTTTAAGTGATGAAGGGTTTTTTATAGTCTCAAGAATTTTAATAACACATCATTGGTGACAAAATGTGGATTTGGATATACAACTTCATGAATAGTTGGATTGTGAATTGGTAAAATCAAGTACTCATGGATTACATCTACTAAAAAGAATTTGATTATTAATTTTTGTTGAAAGCAGATGAGCTCTGTAATTAGTTGTGAAACAAGTTAGTACATGAGCCTAATTATTTAAAATTGGCCCCTTTTACAATAGAATCAGAATATAAATTTAAAAAAGTAGAGAATTAAAAAAAAGTTCAATATTTTTCAATTTCAGGAAGAAGAAAAAACAAGATATCATTTACTTTTTTATTTTCTTAAATTTCGTAAATGTTGAGAACAGTGAGGGAAGGTATATATATGGTATATATATGGGAAGGTATAGAATATATGCATATAATTAATCTTAATTAACTATTTTATAGAACTGCTAATGTTTCATCTTAAATAATTGTATTTGATTGATTTGGGAGGCATGACACGAAACGTTGTTTTTAAAAAAAAATATTATCTTTTAAATTTTATAAATTTGCTTTGAAAATTTCCTCCAGAAGCCTGATTTGAGATTGGAGGAGATAAGAAAACAGGTTAAAAATATAATAAGTCTTAAAGCATCACAAAATATGTTATATTCATTTGTTGCTGTAAAAAAAAAAAAAAAAAGATTCCCACTCTAATGACAACTGTTCTTTTTCATTAAGAAAGCGGGAATAACCAAAATTAGAAAATTGTAATTGATTATTTTCTAACTTGTTTTAATATACTTTTATAGTTGGAACTGTAAATTGTTATGACACGTGAATAAATTACAGTAAATAATTATTTTTTTTGTATAAATATTTGCCAAATTATAGCTGAATACCTAAATGTTTTATTATGTTTATTAAAGCATATAAATAAAATCAAAGTCATTACTTCAAAAACATTCTATTCCAGCAAATTATTATGGTGAACAATACTTTTTTTTTTTTTTGTAATTTATCTTAACCTGTAATGTATTATTTCTTTTTCATCTGAGACATCCAGAATGATACTTACACTAAACTCCAAAATAAAAATTAGAGAATTATCTACTTATTTTCAAGAAATTTATTTAAATTGGCTATGAAATTTCACCTTTTTGCCTATGGAGAAGAGATAAGAAATTGCTGAAGTGAATTATGTGTTTCAAATTATGTTTATCTGTCAAACTATGAATAAATTATAATTGTCATTTTTTTTCTTTCTAGAAATATTTGATACCTACAGAAAAAAGTGGCGATATAACTGTTCATGTTCAGGTAATGCTATTGATATTTGGTTTATATCTTACTAATCTTAGAAGTAAAACTTATTTATTAGAACATGTGAATTTTATAAAAAAAAAATGTTGATTTTTAAATGGAAACTAACCTCAAAATATATTATGCTGAATTAATTAATGGAAAGTACAACTTAGATAAATTACTCAGTTTCAAAATTAGTTGTTAAAATTAAAATTCGAATCATAATTCAAAATATATATTTAAAAGATTAATTTTTCTTAAAACAATGTTGTAATGTAACGATTTATTGGACAGGTTTGATAAAATTATTAACTAATTTTCTCCTTAAATCTCGTGTTTAAATAATTACAATGATTTTTTATTGTTTTTTGTTAACAAATTTATTCAGAGTGCATTGTTCTTATCTCTCCATCTTGATAAAAAACAAAACAAATCAATTCCCTTAGAAAATCATGAAAGTTACACAAAACCATTAATTTTGTTTTAATTGATAGCATTTAAACTATTATTTGTTTATTATTTTTTCAAATACATCCAATTTTCATATTTATTCCTGTCTTTTACAATAAGTAAATTATATGAAATTTTTTAATAAATTATGGATATTACAAAAATATTATAGATTCAAATATTACGTTATATACATATTATACATATATGATAAATTGAAATGCTAAATGTGGATATGATATATTTTAATGTTTTTTTTATTATTAATTTTACCTTTAATAATTCACATTTGACTAATTTGATGTATTCCAACATTTTCAACCCTATCAATTAAAATGATAAAGTTGATGATTGCAAATAATGATTTCATGATCAATTAGACAATAAATAATTAACTTAATTAAATTTATTTACTTACCTAATTTCTTTATGTACTCATTTACAAATTTATTTTAATGCTATTTAATTTTCAGGGAGATATTTCTCAGCAGGATAAAAGAGCAACATTTCTTACAGTTCATGACTTAGGCTGCAATCGTAAGTAATTTGTTTTTCTTAAAATACACAAAATAATGTTAAAATAATTTTTTTTTCATATCAGTATTGTTTACATATCCGTCAACTCTAGTATACTTGATCTTTTATCAATTCGGTCTTACATTTTCTTTCTATGCAGTTTATGTTTGCATATCTGGCACTCTATTATCAAGAAATCTTTTTTAATTTCCATTACAATAACCATAAATTAAATTAATATTAGCATATTCTTAAGATAAAATAAACATTTTCATAATTTTTAATGCGAATGTAAGACCGAAGTGACAGGAGATGAATGAAACTAGGCATACAGTAAATTAGAAATTAAAATGTAAGCATAATGAGGCCATCAAAAGATGTATGAAGACAAGGCTGATAAAAATATAAACATGAACAGACTTATAGAAAATGTCTTACATTTTCGACTTTGAAATTGATCAGGTTTCAATGTTTTTATTCCAGTTTGGCACTATTTGTGGACATATGATTATTAAACTCTAAATGGCATGAACAGTACACCATTAAAGTATGGACCTTCAGTTGTAGGACACCTGGTAAATGATATAAGATATAAACAAGGCAGACTAGTTCTGGCTTAAAATGAATGGTTAAAATTTCATACTCTCAAAATTGGTACCGGAAATATTTTCGACTCTGTATTGGTTAATTTTATACATAGTCTTATCAATATTTTTAATGCTCAGCTATATCCACCTCAGTTTAATTCTTCCATTCACAGATTTTGATTGAATCACACAGCTTTTTGAAGCAGACTAATAGAACTTGTTATGATTTGCATTAATTTTCTTGTATCATCCTCCCTCTTTATCCTACTTAATGATTTCCTACATTTTCATTGTGGAGAGTTTTCAGTTTTAGGATGTATTATATCTTTGTACAAACATCCACCTTTATTTATTATTACTGAGAATTTTTCTAACTCTTAAATTTTTCTAATTGATTCTAGTAACTTTGTACTGAAAGATTCTCCCATGTTATATTATTATGTTATGTTATTTTATTCTAACAATTCCAGTGGTAAGGTATCTCTCCCTGGGACATTTCTATTGATAGCTATTTGAGAGCTCCTCCTTAGTCTAAGAGCTCCTCAGTATGCATCTTTCAGATAGTCTGATAAAGTTTTTTTAGTTTTCAACAAGAGTTGGTTGCTCTGCTTTACCCTGATTTCTAATATCAGTGTAGAATTCGCACATATTTTTGACTTTCCATCAAACTTCTATAAAATAAAGTCTCTATTTCAGCATTTTTTTTTCTTATGGTTTAACTTACTTATTTTATAATGGCTGCATTAGTCTAGAATTATTTTTTCAGTACATCTAGAAATAGAACTTTTTCTTTAACTGCTATTAGACCGATTTTTATCTATTTCTTCTTCTTCTTTCATGGCACTACAACTATGGCAGAGTCAGGGTCTCCCACCCAGGGTCTGCCAGTCATCTCTGTTGGTTATAGATGCTCTTCAGTTGAGACTGGTGATTCTCAACTGGAGAGAATCCCCAGGATGGATCTCACATTGGCTGATAAACCATCCTTCCATTGCAACCAGGATATTCCCACTCTTCTGGTTGCATAGATTTTTTCATCCAATATTTTATGAGTTATCTGGTGAGAAGATCTGGTGTCATCCAATATGGCCAACCCACCGGAGGTGAACAACCTTAATAAATCTTATAATACGGTTATTATACAGTTCCCCTAATTCTAGGTTGGTCCATATTCTCCACACACCATTTCTATTTATGAGACCAAATATTTTTCATAAACTTCTTTGAAATCTAAGGAGAAGATATTATTGTGATCTCATTAGCATCCAATATTATGCGCCATAAGTTAACACGGGTCGGATCAAATAAACCAAATTTTATATCTTTGGTTTTCCAAATTCCTGCAATCTGTTTATTAATAATTTATAGCTTGTGCACCTAAGGTTTTCTTTACTTTTTATTTTATTTTATCAATTTTATTTATTGTTTCAACGTTCAGGCCAGTAATATTCTATTATTTTGTACATTATTGTTATTCTGAAGGGACTTAGTCCCAGAATAAAGTTTTTTTTCTATCTATCTATCTATCTAATATTCATTTTAACCCATTCTCTATTTTTCTGATCTACAGTAGGAGCTTTCAGGAATTGGAGGTCCAACTTATCTCAAATCTGATTTGATTTTAAGGCTATATAGAATATGCAGATTTCATACTTTTTAATTCTACTGGGATCCCAAAATTCTGGATTACTTTCAGCCTTTGGCTAAATTTGATCCTGAATAGGAGGGTGTGGACCACATGACAGTTTGTTACTTAGAGGTCCCTCATATCTTGCATTGAGCTGTGAACAGGTGTTTTTTTTAATCGGAAAGTGATAAATTATACACATCAATCTTAAAAAAAAAGCTATAGAAAACCATTTTTAAAACTTAAACTTTTTAAAGAGATTTAATACAAAATAAAATAAAGACACCTCAACAAATGGTCAAACAATAAAGAAAAGCTACAATCAAGCATAGGTTTCTATTAAGTTGTCCATGGGTTCTTTGAATTCATTCCGTCAGAAAATAGATTAATGTCACAATCAAAATAATTATTTGTATAAGCTAAAAGAAAATAAAGAACTTAACTTAATATATAACACTGGTAAAGATAATTTATAATGCTTTAATTAATATTTTAAAAGCTATTAATATGATTTGTTATATTTTCATTCATTACATTGTTATGATTCATTACATAATATTTTCAGATTATGCCATAGAGGATTTCATAAATAAGCCATGCATGAATGAAATAAAAGATAGATCAATTTTCATACACATTGATGCTCCTGGGCATGAAGATAATGCGGAAGCATTGCCTGAATCGTAAGTTAAAATTATATTAAGAAAACAACATGTTTATTTAAGTTAAATTTTCCATGAATATCTGTATTCCTGCTGGTAAGTGATTTACTCTGAATTGACACTTTTTGTTTTTGGATGCTCCAAATTTAACCAAAATTAAGGTATTGTATTGTATTTTAAATAAGTATTATTTAGTAATATTGGTACTAGTGCTGGTATTGGTGGAAGAAAATAGTCCTGCAAGGGAACCTTGTTGTCCTTTTTGCCAATCCTGGCAGTTTCTTAAAGGCTGCTGCTCCATAATTACCAGAAAGGGAGTGATGCTAATAATATTTGATACCGAAATCCCAATAATACTGTACAAGTGTTATTCAACCAATTAAGACCTATGTTTCGACTTGAAACAAAAAAAGAAATTAGTTCACAAATATATGAGCTTATAATCGTATCAATCATTGATTTAGAAAATATTTCTAAGTTGGAAAATAAATTTGTAGACAGGCAATAATAAAATAAATTTTATCAGCTTGTATTTATTGGTTATTCAAATGTAAATGAATTAATCTCTATCAAACAGTTTGTGGAGCTACTAATGCTTTAAATTTAATCCCTCATCCTCCTGAATAAAATATAATGTCCTAACTATTTTTCAACAACAGTGCTAAAGTGGTATAATGACAGTAATTATTATTCTCAATTTGTTTCCTCAAAAAAGTTTAAATTTCTCTCCAAACATTTGGAGTATAATGAATCATCAAAAGTATAATGAATATAGAAAGCAAAGCACCTTTTATTATATATTTATATGAAATAAATTATCTAAGCTTTTAATTTTGTTGTTGCTTTTGTTTTACTTAACTTACTTAAAGTTACCTGTTTTTATTTACTAAAAACATTAGAAATAAACATTTTCAATTGAAAACCATTTTTTCTTATTTCATTATCTATTTAAAAAGAAAAGGTTAAAAGAAAGCATTGAGTCTAAGTGAACAAAGTATAAAACATTCAAACAGTTTAATAAAGTGAATATATCAATAATAATTATACAAAACCTAATTATATTACAAGTTATGTTACAAGCATTTATAGTTATGAAATTCCTGTTAATATATATATAATTACTCACATGTCTTTTAAAAATGTTCACTTACTTTGATAAATATCTCTATACATAAATATGTTTTGTTTGATTATGCTTCATGACTGACTAAGCCATGTATGCTAGAACATACCTTAAAATTAATTTAAATATATACATGTATATATTTAAATATATATATATATATATATATATATATATATATATATATATATTATAATATATATATATATATGTATGTATATATAAACACAGGGTGTTTCAGAGTTAAGTGGCCAAACTGCAAAAATGAACTAAGGAGCTCAAAACAAAAAACATATTTCCTCTGAAGGTATGTCCGCAAACGCTTTGTTTATGTTGTTATGAATTATTTACGTTATATAAAGGACATTTGACTTCAATTAGATGGTCGTCCTGCATATTACGGAAGAGGTTCACGACAATGGCTAAATGTTAATTATACCAATCAATGAATTGACCATGCAGGACCAGTGGCTTGGCCTGCATGCATTCCAGACCTGACACCACTGATTTTTTTTGTTTGGGGTAACATTAAACAAAAAGTCTGTTTAAGTTCGGTCAATGACCATAATTCCTTACGAAGAAGGATAATTGAATCTTGAGAAACATAACACATATCCAGTGTCGTTCTATCACTGCTGCTGTAGAAGAAAGATGACAAACCTGTCTTAATGCTCATGGAAATTAATTTGAACAACATTTAATATGAATTTAATGTTTACATTTAATTAATAAAGTAGTTGGAACAAATAAATAAGTTTTATTTACTTAATAAAAAGTAAATAATTCATAAAAATGAAAATCTTTAGGTGTGAATATCTCCTAAACAAAGTGTTTGCGGACATGCCTTCATAGGAATTTTTTTCTTGTTTTGGGTCCTTAATTCATATTTTCAGTGGCTACTTAACCCTGAAAGATCCTTCATTTACATATATATATATATATAATACTAAAAGGTGGATTGGAAAAGATTTGTAATATTATATATAAAAATGTTTTTATGGTTGGCTTTACAGACCTTTTAGATCTAAAACATAATTTTGGATTGTTTCAGAAAATTCCCTACTCTTCAAACACTTGGTGAGGACCTTGTTACAGTTTTGGACTTTCTGCATGTTAAATATGTCGTAGGTTTAGGAGAAGGAGCAGGTGCTAATGTCATAGCTAGGTTTGGAATAGCAAATCCTAGCAGAACATTGGGGCTTATATTAATTAACTGCACAGGTTCTTCTACATCAGTAAAAGAAAATTTTAGAGCTAAGGTATGAAAAAAAATAATATATCTGCATACTAACTGCATAAAAATGATTTTTTTTTTCTTCAATTCATTTATTGATGTAATACTTTAATATAATTTTATGAAAAATTATTAGCAATTATAAAGAGGAACTTTACTGAGCCTATATTTATGGATTTTCAGCTGTTACTCGCTTCATTTTAATTATATTGTTAAAATAAGCAAAAAAAATCAATATATATATATATATATATATATATATATATATATATATTTAATGTTAAAAATAACTGATTGACAGAAGTTCTATAAATTATTTCTAAAAATAGACTAAAATCTTTCTCTGCCTCTATCAATATATATATATATATATATATATATATATATATATATATATATATATATATATATATATATATATATATATATATATATATATGATGCTGATAGGAGCCATTTTCTTTTTGCAGAAAGTGAATAAGATGCACTGCAGCATTTGTTGATTTTCAGGCCCTTTCCCAAGCACTGAATTGCAGTGTTTCTTGAATGTGATAGTCAAGTCAGCAGTTACTTGTAATTAGGACTATCTCAGGTTGGTTTTGGGACCCGTTTACAATGTGATGTATCGTATCGGTAGCCAATCTTAAATACGAAGTTGATAGTTTCTATATTTATTTTCGTTTTTGTTTGATATAGTGACTAGGTCTACAACGACCCAACGGGGTAAGAGGATAAAGTGGATCTTCTAGTAGGCAGCAAGGAGGATTGGCTCATATCAGGATCCTTATTCCCCATGCCTTTCTTCTACGATTCCTGGCGGGTGTGCCATAAAACGCAAACCTAAAACTTTATTCTTTGTGCTTACCTTCATTCGTTTCTTTCCACCCCCTGTCACATTTTTTTTTTAAAAATTCTTCTTCTTCCAAAAAAGCGGTCCTCGACTGGCCCAATAGCCTGTTCTCAATCATTTAATGACAGCTAGTTTAATGGAGACTTGAATGTTCATCTGATCATTATTCAGCCTTCGTCTGGATTTAACTCGGTTAGGTTTTCATAATTTAATCCCAACTTATTCATTCTCATAACATGTTACGTTCGGACAAAGTGATAATTGGATTGATTATTTATTGAAAAGGCTCTTCAACCATGAAATTCATTTGCGTCCTGAATCATTATTTTATTTTTCTTCCTTATTTTATTACAATGTCTGATATCTTATTTCTGCTTCTTGTATAATGCTCATAGATCCAGTGGTTAGTTTTCTTACTTCTTTTATTACTTACACTTACAGCTGCAAGTACTATTTAACTAGACCATATTACTTTTGATTTATCTTTATTTAGATTCTGAAAAATACAAATTACTGCCTTTATCTAGACTATTTCTTGCCGGCTGGCGGAAGCTCTCTGACAATTCATGAGGTTGATATCCAACCATGGCCGTCATGTTGGTTCTCGGCCCTCTCTCCTAGATCCTTCTCAAATCGACTAATATCCTAATACCTCATGTTTAAATAAAGAAAGAAAAATGACTGGTCAAGTAGAAATTAATTTCAAATCAACCCAGTATTACTTAATTTGATCCACTAAAAATTGATATTAGAAGTGGAACTCAAGCCCATGTATTGAGTAAATGTCCAAATAACGTACTACTTGTCACCCGCCGACAGGGGTGCTCATTTCCCCAAGGAACCTTTAAATCTTTCCCCTCCCCTACCAAGATATTTTATTCCTCTCTTTTCCTTAAAAATTGAAAAAGTGCAAACGAAAGTAGAATTTAAATAACCCCGTCAAAAAGTGCCCCCCTCCTAAATTTTGATAGCTCAACTTGCGCCATGAAACCCCCTTCTGAGCACCCCTTCCCGCCGGCAAAATATTATAAAGTATAGAATGTACAAACTCCTAGAGATGAAAAATTATAGATGCTTAATCGAAGTTTATTGCATGGATACGGAAGGTTCAGCAAGATTCATTGACATCTTGGCCTTTAATACAAAAGAAAAGGAGGCTATTATAGTCGACCCTACAATTAGATATGAGATGAACGATGAGCAGCAAGATTTCAAGATACAAATTGAGAAGGAGAAAATATATGAAAAATACATTCCGTACCTGAAAGAGAAATATGGAGAGGAATCTGGAGAGAGAAATTTTTCTGTACGAGGACTTTTGTTTGGAAGTAGAGGAGCAATTCTTCTTTCAATTCCTATTTTTTTTGAAACGCTGAGAGTTGAAAGAAATGAGATACAGAGTATGGTGGAGTCCATTATTTAGGAATAACTTGGAATCCTGCACCAACACCTCTATTAAGTCAGGCCACTGCTTTATGGATCCAGGAGGCATATTGAGAAGAATGAGGATGAGAAAAGGAAAGAAACAACAAAGGACATTTTTATATACAAAGTGTATCAAGATGAATTGTTAAATATTATCACATCAGATAGATTAGTATGCTGTGTCAGATAGCAACACAACACAGTTGAGCAGCATTACAATTTTATTGTAATTCTCTGATCGTCGATCCTAAAAATCTAAATTCCTCTAGGTGTTAAACTTTATTTCCTTCAATATCTATCAGTATCGCTAAAATCTTCCTCATTTCTGCTGTCAACCAAACATTTTGTTTTAGCCGTATTTATTTCGAGACCCCAGTGTCTTCATTACATTTAAAAAATCAACTCAACCAAAACACAATCCATATTCAAACAATCTCGTGATTCCTATACCTGGTAAGTTGTGATGAACGAAGGAATCCGAGGGGCGCAGTATTAGTAAAACACCATAGGAAATCATATTTATACACGCCATTCCCTAAAAAAAATGATTTCGTTGTGAAATTGTGAAAAATGAATTTTTCGTTAAAGTTGTGCACAATCTTTCAGTAAGTTAAAATTAATACTTTCTTATTTACCTATCTTTACTACGTATAGAGCTAGAAGAAACGGATAAAACTGATTTCGAAAACATCATGAATATGTTTGTTTTCACGAAGGCCAGGAAGTTACAGTTTTAACTGTAATGCTTTTTCGGCTACGACCCACCTCTACGATCCGCCCTCGAGGGTAAAACGACAGTGGCCCCGCAACCTTTTGTAAATATGCATAAATTGGAGTTCTGGCAATGGCCAGATTCTCCATTCATGTCCTGAGTGTCTGCTGCTGTAGTGCTCTCTACCAGCCTCTGCTAACTTCCAATACAAGTGACGCTGTGGAGAAACATGGCTTGGGGAGAAACACCGAAGTACTCCTTTGCTTTCTATATTTGGAGGACAAAGCTTGACACAGAGACCCCTGGGCGATTAATTCACGTTAGTGCAAATGTGTTTTATACATAGGGGTCGGGTTAGCCGTACGGGCTAAGGCGCTAATAACATCTAGTTATAAAATAATGCTTAGAATTTGATGATCTATTTCCACTTTATTTATTAAAATTTAATCAGGACACCAACATTTGAAATCGTAGAAAGAATTACACGGCAGCTCTTAGCTTAGCTCCGAGTAAAATGATAACGCTAAAAAATATAATGCAATAGTTTTGAAAATATTAAGTAATAATCATTATTACTAAATTAAAACTTATTTACATCAATTTGCAATAAACCTTAATTAAATACGAATGATTAAATTCTTCAATAATGAAAATGAATTTATTGATGTTTCTAAAATTGATTGTCCTTTTATTTCGTACCTACATCAATCAAATTAGTAAAATTAAACTAAAATCAAATCTTCCATAGATTTACAAACACTCAGCTTATTGAACTTCATTGACAAATATTTCACTGTTTCCATCTCACTTATTCCAATTTATTGATTCATTACTCAGTAGTAAACTATAAGTAAAATAAACCATAGATAAAATTAATATTTATGTCATTTACAGAATTATGGTATGATATAAGTACGTGACATTATTTATCTATTATAAATTCAAAGGAACTTTTTATTTTCATATATCGTTCTGACTAAAATCCGTTTCTTAGTCAAGTCCCATAGACTCGGCGCCCAAGGGCGACCCCCTGGGTATCCCTAGGTCGCCCCGCCCATGCTGCGGCCTTGCTGTTATGTTTGACCTATGGTAGATTGAAAGGATTTATTTTCTTATATTTGTTCTTAAACCTTTCTGACTACATTTACTTCCTTAGTCAACTCTTATTTAAATTGGGTTGTCTTTTAAGTCCCACACATAGAACGACCTTGTGTCCACCGTGAAGGGTGGTGTAGTTCTATATAGGGTACATTTATATCTTTAAAAGTATCTAAAAGCTACCTAAAATCAATAAGGCAACATAATTCTTTTTTAAACTAAATAAAATATCTCTAATATGTAATTCAACTACCGAAATTTCAATTATACTATAAGGAATTGTAACCTAGTCCTCACACTTTTAGATTTCTTACCGCAATCCATAACTTCGGTATCCAGAAGACAAGTCTCACATCATCTATGTTATTTTAGTGCGACCAATTTTTAAGAGAGTCTATTTCTTCTCTCTCATTTACATTGCTGTTGGGTGTTGATGGTCATTATACCACTTTTAACTTTTGTGATCTCCCATTCAACTACTTGGCCACGTATCCCAAACTTTTATTTTTAAAATATGAGGCAGTCGTTTGTTATAAATTTATCAAACTTCTTTTAACTATGTCGCTCCTTGCCACATGGGCAATTATATTAGTATTTCTATAAGGTTACTATTAAAAAATTTCAATTCTTAAATATACATTATTTTTAAACTAAAGAATTTATTTATTTGTTTTTATTGTAGCCTCTACCCTGCAGGGTCATTGGCAACACTTCCTATTTATAGTCTATTGTAGAATTTTAATATTTTTAAAAATTGTAAGTTTTTTTCCACGGCGTTTTCGTTGTCACTGAGGTTTGCTTTTAGACTTTGAGCCATATCGAGATTTTTCCTTATATTCTTTAATACTGGGCAGTCTTGGATGATGTGTTGGCAGTTCTTTGCACCTTACAGCTTTCGCAAGTCGGTAAGTCTAGTCCTCTTAGTAAGTAGGCATGTGAAAATTCACAAGGCCCAATTCTTAAGCGGCAGAGGACTGTCTCTTCTTTTCTGGAGTGTCGGTTACTAGTTTTCTATTTGGAACAGTGGCTTTTTATTCCTTTTGAATTGGTTTCTTTTTGTTGCCATACGTTCTGCCACATTACCCGCAATTTTTTTTATATGATGTATAAAATCTTCTATCGGGATTTCGTTAATTATAGCTAGAAATTCGGTTGGATTTCTATCTAGCCTTCTCGCCATATTTGCTGCTTTGTCTGCCTGTTCATTTCCGACAATTCCGCAGTGTGAAGGGGCCCACATGAATATTATTTCCTTTCCCTTTTCTGTTAGTTTCCACCAGATATTTTTAATAGATTTCGCCAGTTTGGTTGTCGGTTTTCTCTTTTCGATGGCCACAATTGCACTCTTTGAGTCCGTTACCACGACCCATTTGTTACTCTCCGTTGAATCAATGTAAGTCAAAGCTTCTCTAATAGCGATTATCTCTCCACTTAACACAGAGCAGATCTCCGGAAATTTGAAATACTTTTCTATTTGAGAGTTGACAATAGCACATCCTACTTTGTTACTTACTACTTTTGAAGCGTCAGTATAAATGACATTACATTTTTTATGTTTTTCCATTATTTCCAGAAATAGGCTTTGTGCTTCGATAGGAAGTAGCGTATCTTTTCGACAGCCATCCATCGAGTTCTCTATAGGAGGTAACCATCGAGGTATGGATCCAAGGAGTGATAATAATGTCCGGCACATCCAAAACAGATTCTAATTTTGATTCGGAGACATTTTCGGGAAATGTTTCTACGAAATTTTTTCCCCAGCTGTTGTCTAATTCCTCCCGGAATAGTATTTTATTTAATGTATGTTTTGGGCGTGTCTTAATTTTGAGACCATACTTTAGTGTTAGATACAACCTTCTCAGATAGAGAGGAGGTTCATCTGCTTCAACATATAGGCATTCAACATATTAAAAGAATTTAATATTATCATTATTATGGAATCAAGACAGTTCGATTAGATTGAGGGAATTTATTACTGTATTGTTATTTTGTTTTATTGATTCACAAAGAAAATACAATTAATTAAATTATGTTTTTTTCTGAGATCAACCATACCTAATAATTGGGTTAGGCATTATCCGAATAATAGTGTAATATGTGAACGGTTTATCCGTTATTCGAATAAATTTTAATTATTCGTTATATTTTTATACGTTATTCGCGATGAATAGTCTTTTATGCATTTCAAATACCTAATTAAATAAATGAGAAATTGTTGAAAAAGTTAGAGTATTATATGAATAATTGTTTTGCCTGAATTCTTAGTTTGAAAAAATTAAAAACAATTTTGATTGTATTCGACGAATGAAACGATAGTCTGTGTACAATTGGAAAAATATAAATATATTACAAATGTAGGATAATTTTTTAATTCTGGTGACATTTTTCCAATATTTTCTATTCGCCATTTGAATATATTTTATAATTATCTTAGTTATAGTATGATATATAAATTTACACTTTATTTCCGGTTAACGCTTATCTTTATATCGTCAGTTGACACATTGAATGAAAGATAATTTTATCCAAGATTCGTAATATATTGTCTAAGATGAATTTCCCATCTCTGCTAAGTGCCATAACAATTTTAGAAAAAAAATATTTTTTTGTTTGTGTAGTTCGTCAATTGGAAAGGAAAGGAAGGAAGCGTCAGCCAATCGGCTTCAGATTATTTGGTGTTTCACAAATTTGGACATGTAAGTAGACCCGCCCACTCTTTCATATATTTGTACATATAGTTAATTTTTTAAAAATAAAATTTTGTTTTATATACATCAAAATGTTTTGTTAGTTAATGCAAATGATTTTTTAAAATAATAATGTCAGGAAAAAAATTAATAATTTTAAACTATTTCATTTATTTCTTCTCGATATATTATACAACATTTAATAGCCAAAGACACACCCAAAAGAAAAGGACTGAAGAATGACAAGTGTCTAATATAAACATTAAAAAAAAACATCTGATTTGATGATGAGCTATTTAGACCGAAACATTGTCTAATGAATTGTAAAACAATAAATGAAAGGAGTTTAAAAGGGTTTATTAATTATTTTTAGTTTACAAAAGGTTTATAATAATTTTTTCCAAGCATTATAACAAAACAATATATTGATATATGTTCCTTTATACCCTTTACATATTAAGTTATGCTGTTTTTTTAAGGGAAAACTTAGGCGCGCTTTGCTGTTTTTTTGTGGGTAGTGAATGAGACTGAGTCGTCACACTCATTCGGGTAAAGTCGGCTGGAATCGATTAATTGAAGTGTTTTTGCTTTTGGATTAAAATAACACAGAAACTAAAAATCGGACCTACTTACTATAGGCACGAGTGATTTTTAGCATTTCATCCTCTTTGTAATGAGCTATATATCAAATTGTATCTTAACGCGACGCCGTATTAGAGAGTTGTAAAGAGAAAAATTTATCAAAAAACAAAACGACTGTTTTGAACATTTCAGCTAAAATATCTCAATATTTAAATACCACGGAGAATTTAGAAACCAATTTGCGGAAGTCAGTACCGATCTTTTTTTTAATTAGACATAAATATAAGAAATTATGGGTTTCTATTCGATTTTCTGTTGCACTCGATAGAGTTTCGACAAGGTTATAACTGAAAATTTTGGGCAAAATGAGATTATTGGTGCTTATGACCAGGAGTGAACAGAAGGGTTTTTCGTGGCGCAAGTTGCTCCAAAATATTGTTTGAGACCGGCAAATTTTGACGGGTTATGGATTTCCAGACTAAGGGATAAGGGGAAAACATGGAACATACTGCAGAACACAAATGTAATTAGTATTTGATCTACGATTTTTCTAATTCTAACTTAGCTTACTCTGTTTTTAGTTTAATATGTTTTTAATTTAATTTAAGATGTTTTTAAGCTCTGTTTTCAAATCAGCAATAAAATATCTTGGGAGGAGGGGGGGGGAGGAGATTCTTGTGCCATCGACCTTGGGGGGATGGGCATCCCTGCTTATGACTTAATTTTTGTCCACTGCACACGAATAACTAACTATTTCAGTGATGGGATGAGAAATGGCCAAACTACTAATTTGACAAGGTTCTAACTACCTGGAATTTTTTACTTCGTTTGGATTGACAAGGTTGTATCTGCAATTGGTAATCTGTGTCGTTTTTAATGATAATAAGGAAGGGTTTTCGTTTAAAAGGTATGGGCAAGTTCTTATAGTTTTCCCATTTATGTTGAGGCGCTAATTAGTAATTTTAACGTTGAGGATGAGGCTAAAAAATTTTAACTCGCTCAATTCAAAAAGGACAAAAACAGCAACAATTGGTCGAACAAAAAAAAAAAAAATTCAGAACCGTAGATCATTTAATTGAGTGCAGAATGAATATTATAAGTTATATTCCATGATTATAACAATTAATACCTGCTTTTCAAGTAATAAGCAAAAAATAAATTTAAAAAAATACATGTCAATTTTTTTCATTTTTTTAATACTTTACCAAGGAAAAAAACACAGGTTGCAGTGTAGATATTCGTAGTCGGTAGCCTAAAAATATATTTACCAGCAAATTTTTTAAATGTCTTCAAAATTCTCCACTGATATCCCTTTATGTTCTTCATTGGCCTAATGAGCGGATGCCCCATACGAAAAATAAATTTATGTTACAAAAGTCTAAATAATTTAATCTTATTTAAGTTAGCATAAATTGAAGTAGATAAAAAAATGCAATGTATATAACAAAATCATATTTTAGAATGTTTTCTCCCCGTAATTTGGTGAGACAAATTTGATATTAGTAAAGAGTATGGGGTGCTCTTAACATAAATAAATAAATTTTCTAAACTTCCTAGGTAAAATTACCTCAACTGAATTAATGTTGCATTGAACAGAAAGAGCAATTGAAGTTTCTCTGAGATGATACTGCTTTTAGTATTGTTATTTTTATTATATTTTGTTTTGTACCATCAAAAGTATATGATTTAATAAAGCAATATTGAAGGAGTATTTCAGTTCCAGCAAATCAAATAAAAATTATAAATATAAATGATAAAAAAAGATCTGTTTCGATGAACGCTTCGGAATTCAGCAGTCTTATTATTTTATCAAATCAGTATTTGAAAAAAATATTAATTTATTATTTATTTATTCCAGAATAAAGTTATTTTTCTATATATATATTTTAAATGTTACTATTTTGTGAATATAAAACAAAAACTAGTTTATGCACAACTATAATTGTATATATTGTAAATTTTATTACTTTGTGAATATTGAACAAAAAAAAACTTATATTTCGTATTATTCATCTTGTCTTGATGTTTTTACATCTATTGTGTGGTCTAAGTACACTCCTTAGATTTTTTATTTATTTATTTTTTACACAAAGTTCATTTAACTTAGTTTTAAGAAATTCGAATCACAATATATGTTTACTAATAATATATTTTTTGTAATTTTTTCTTCAGCAATTAATGAAAGAAATCAATGAAGACAAAGAAAAGGTCGTTGATGATTTTCTACATAAACTGAGAGGATCAATAAACTTACAGAATGTAAAACATTATGTTAATGCATTTTTGAAGTAAGTTTTTTTGTTATTTTTCTGTTGATCATACCATCTCTTATCTGGAATTTAGTGTTATACAGAATATCCCAGGCAAATTTACTGCGGCAAAACGGTGTTATGATAAAAAAAAAAAATCGATATTTATCTTTCATCCCTATGCAACGCTGGTGAATTGCCAATGCTAACAAATAAGATGATAGTAGCATAATTTAATTTAATTTAAATTTCTAAACAGAAAAGTCAATATAATATGAATATGTAGAGACTTACATTAAAAATAAATAATTCATAATTTTTTGATCATGTAGCAAGTCATTTTCTGGGTTATCAGTAGTTGAAATTTTCACTTGTTTCACACTTCCTTGCAAAATAAATTAAAGTGGTTTTTTTCCAAACCAATTAGATTTCTTTGCTGAACTATATATATATATATATATATATATATATATATATATATATATATATATATATTTAGAATCTACATCTTTTTTTAAATACCATCAGTACAATTGAGATTTTAAGATTAATATTTTTTACTGTGTTGCTAAACATTTGTTGTTTTCTAAAGCATCTCATTTGCTTAAATGATTTAATTATTTTTATTTTAAAATATATTAGTTTTATGTAAATCAGGGGTTGGAATGAAATTTTAACTTTTATTATGAATCAATTTCGGTGTGAATAGATCTTCATTACCAATATTTCCAATATAGTCTATTATTTCCAAATCAGAACTTTTTCTCTTATTACTTTTGAAGTAAGAGTTTTACCAAACTTTTATTCAAACAAATAATTATATTTAATATAAATTCATTTTGCAAAAAATCCAATTTAAACAAAGGGCCTATTTGCCGGATATTCTCAGTGATTCAAAAAGTGAGAGATAAGAATCAGAATAAATTATAGCGAATTTATAAGATGATTGGTATTTTCAATCTTAGCCCAGTTACTGTTTTTCTTCTAATTTATTGTTGTTTTTTTTCACTATCATAAATAAAGAAAAGTTAAACTTTTACCATCAAGCACTTTATTAAAAAAATTCCCTTAGATTTTTTATGTAATAAACTTTTTTTCATAAAACGTTTCAAAGAATCTGTTAATATCAAACTTCATAAAAACATTCCATAAAAGTTTCAACCCTTGATTTATATGAGATTAGATGAATTATCCATATGTTTATTTTACAAATCAGCTAAAATGTACTTAGGAAATCACCTGTGTATTTATTAAGTACAAGATTTTCTATTTTCCTTCATTATCACCATTGTGAGCCTTATGTTAATTAGTTTCATTCAATATTATTAAAAATAGGGGATAGATAATTGTCAGGACTGGCTAAAATAGATAAAATAAAAGAGATGTTATATCCATTAGGTAGTTAACTTTTTTTATAATTTTATATTTAAATTAGGTTTTTTAATAATAATTTATAATATACTTAAAGGTGTCGTTATTGGTGTGGACAGTTATCAAACATTGGTTCTTTACTCAGAAACTGTATTTTTTTAAAATTAACTGTAACGCGTTTAGCATTTCTTTTTCATGAATAACATTTTACTCCACAAATGTTAATTTTCATAATATAAAACACTAGTATAAATTCATCACTCATTATAGTTTCATTATCCAGTAGAAAAATGCTAAATAACTTGTATAAAAGTCCAACGGAAAGCTTAAAACTGTATACATTTTGTTTTATATATATATATATATATATATATATATATATATATATATATGATTTAATTATTTTTAAATTATTATTCATTTATAACTTCATATATTTTTTAAAGAAAATTACGAATAATCTGTAAATTGACAAATTGTTAATTGAAATCCTGTTAATAAATGTGTTAATTGAAATCCTTACTGCCACAACTACTATTATTATTCTGGTATAGAACCCAAATTTTGATCGAAAGTCTTGTTTGGAACAATTAAAGCAGGGATTAATGGCTGAAATAATTTGATTTATTATTTTTTAAATTTAGATATGACGTTTCTTTGTCATTAAAACTATAATTTTGTATAAAATAATACACTTTTTTTTTTTATAGCCGAACCGACCTGCCATTGAAAAATTATAAAGGAGATGTCCTATTGATAACTGGTTCGAAGGGTTCGTATGCAAATGTTGTAGAAAAACTCTACAAAGAGTTGGATAAAAAACAAACAACTTTACTCAGAATAGAAAATGCAGGAGATGTATTATCTGACATGGTAATTATGAATTGTCTTAATAAATAAATGATTATTTATTTAACTAGATTATAAGTCTAACTATTTACATTTAGTTCATTTAAAAATCATGATTTATTAAAATAAAAATTAAGCTAAATACATTGATGGATTTAACAACATATATGTTTACCTATACTGGTCCAAGGGGGGTTGATCGACCATTTTGTAAGTTGATTTCTCTAAGTTTCTAGAAATAAATAAAAGTCAGGGAATTTTTTTTTTCCTTTGACCTTTTATAAATGGAAGCCATTATTAATCGTTTTTTTTTTGGGCTAATTTCAGTTAATGTAAGCATTTGCGGTTTCATTGATAGTTTAAAAGCTATATAAATTAGGCTAAAAATACTCCCTTTTTGGTGAAACATCTGTTTAACACAATGGCAATGTTTTGAGCAAAAAGTACTCCAAGCGCATTTAATTTACTCATAATATGATTAAAATGGACCTAAAGTTTAATGATGAAATAAAAAAAAAACTGTTTTCAATAAAAAGGAGCGCAATAAAAAACTTTATTATAAAAAACTTTATTATAAAAACTTTATTAGCTATTTTAACAACTAGCTCTTTATGCTATGTGTTTACACTTCCTAATAACCAGGTCAACTGGAATGAATTTCATTCTTACTAAATGTATTATTAGTTTTTTTTCACTTTATTTATTTTTTTGACTCCTTAAAATTTAAAATATATTATTTTTTTTCAAAATATAAGCTTTAATTTCTCCACTAGATTAGGAGTTAAACCTAAAACCCTTGAAAATTATAGTGTTTTGGGAGGAGGCTTACGATAAATGAAAATCTTATTTGTTTATTTGCTTGGTTAATGTATGGTGACCATTCAAAAAGTGGGGAAAAATGCAGTAAGAAATAAACTAAGTTTAATTAGTTACATAAAATTATATTATTATTATTATTGGGATCTGAGAAAATTATTTATTTATTAAAAAACATAAATAAAACACCTGTCCAGGTCAGGTATTTTTGGGGATTTTTCCATGAAAAATAGTTTAAAAGAATAAAATATTTTCAATGACATGAAAATAAAATATTTTTATTGATTTAAAAAGAAAATCTAACTGAAGTTAGTGAGCAATAAGAGGCCTGAAATTCGTTCAGTTGAACTTTTTTGGAATATATCAGTATTTTATTTAGCTTATTTAGAAGATGTGGTAATATACAAGGTGCAAGCTATACACAAGTGAAATTCACAGTATTTATCAATTTGCATTTGCTTTACACCAGTTATACAATTTATATTGATGTATTGCAATTACTACCGCTATGGACTATTATAGTCTGCGGTGTATTGCATATATAAATATTCCAAAGGTTACTAACAAATTTTAAACTCAGCTTATGATTATTCTCATTTGTACAAACCTTCTTGTACCTCTACAACCCATAACGGGTCTTGGGTTCAGTAGTTTGTAAGGGAATACTGTTTCAAGGCCAATGGTTTTGCAGGAAGGTGATTGGGCCAGTATTACGCTCAATAATCAGAGTTTTCTCATTCAATTAAGAGTGCTCATATTATAGAGGCTGGATTTATCCCAGGAGGGTCTTCTCACGGACCCCAGGGTCAGTGCATGGCTGATGAAAAATTACTTGCCATCAGCCGTGTTCAAACCTGAAACCTAGAGCTAAGAAAGTAAGTGCTTACCCACTGAACTACCTCGCTCCCTTCTTAACCCCACACTGCACAGTGGTACCTGTGGTAAATAAAGATTATGATGATGGTAATAATCTATATACCTTCTTGTAATTAACTAATATCTGTTTTCACTCTTCATAACTAACTTGTTAACAAAATACATTGTTATTTGTTTCGATAGCCCGGAAAGGTAGCACAGAGCATTCTTCTATTCTGCAAAGGGCAAGGTATCCTCACATCAGTAACATTACCAGGAATCGAGAGGCAAAGAACCTTCTCAGGATGCACCTTTGATGGAGAAAACAGGAGAAAGTTCTTCAGAGGAATGAGCATGGAGGAGTATGATAAACCAAATATCCGAAGGTTTTCCCTCTCACCATCCCTATCTACAGAATCAAAATAAATTAAAACATAAAAATGTTGAAAGATGTAAAGAACTTGGTATTTATTACAGTAGTGACGTTTGCTATGTAATGCTCACCACATCAAAATATTTAATATTCATGACTGAATATTTTTTAATCAGTTTATTTTTGATAACTATTTTGTAAGATAACTTTTGTTATACATACCTATTTGCAACTATACTAGACTAAATGTCAAAAATATATTAATAAAAAAGACTCCCCTTATTATTTTTCCGTTTTTTAATAAGAAAAAAAAATATAAAATGAAATAAAAGTCTTCCAACTGTATTTTAAACAGTTTTTTTTTGGAAAGACATAATAACTTTCCTATCAATTTTCTACAATGTACAATTATTTAAATTTCATTTTTGTTCAATGAATTTCTTAATGAGTTCATAATATGTTTAATATTTTTCGCTAGTATGATAAATAATAAGATATTGTATCATTCTTTTTTTCTATATTATTTAAGTAGTTATAATCATTGTGCTATTATTGGAATGTATAAATAAATTATTTAGTAATCTTATGTTGGATAATTTAGTGTTTATTCCCATATAATCTCCAAACCATTGATTTATTATAAATTCTCGACTTGCTGAAGGTACACTAAAAAACTATATACATATTTTCATATGTATATACAGCGTTTTGTATGTTTGACATTTTGTAGTAATGGATTATGTCTGCATTGTCTTGTGATAATTTGTGAGAAGTAGAAGTTTAATTTTTCTATAATTAAAAGCAAGCACCCAAATAGTTTCCAGACATTGATTTTATATTGCCTACCTATAACATACTAATGCATAATTTATATCCACTAATATATATATATTATATATATATATATATATATATATATATATATATATAATATATATATATATATATATCCTGTTCTACTTTAGTGTGTCTGCAAATAAATATCTTTTTGCCAAATGCTTTTGATTTGATAGAACTTGCTTATTTTTAGATCGGCCCATGTGTATTTTAGTTTTTTTTTTTTTTGTATCGCCTAGTATTTTGAAACAAAATGACGGTCAAAATCTAATCTATTTTCAATTCCATAACTTCAAATTGACTTTTATGAATCTAAAACTCGATTTTTTATCATTGAGAAATGTCGCCAATAAACAAGGAATTTTTAATGTGAATATTGAGATTTCCTTAGCACTTCGTATAATTGTTTTAAGTTTATTTACATTTCTTATTGAAGAATTTACGTTTACTTAGGAATTGAACGACATAGTTTGAATTGATGTATTTATCTCTAGAAATGGGAAGATTAAGACATTGGTTTATTTTGAAGCTGATTCAAGTATATTCAAGTATACCAAAGATTCTGTATCTGTTGTAAAATTTTTTCAAAGAAGTGGTGTTATAGGTTCATACATGTCAATTTTTCAGGTAAGGCATTGAAAATGGGAGAAGATTTTGACCCTAATTTTATGGAAAAATACTAGCAGGAACAAAACAAAATTAAAATGTTTTTATTTTATTTTTTGAGTGGTTTAAAAAAAAAAATGGAGCAAAACGGAAACACCGATCTTTAAGCGAGGGCTTAAGCCTTAAAACCACTATATTTATTTTTATATTTTTTTTTATCCTAAGAATCTAAAAGATCTCAATAAGAGCTACAACCTTATATGATATTTCTAATGGTTTTCAAGTTATTCCGTATGTTGTGTGTTTCGGATATGTTTCAAATATTGTGGCAATTTTAAAAAATTTCCGATGAGTTTTCAACGAAAATACATGTTTTAATGTTCTCCTGAGTTGAAATAACAAAGCTTCGCAAAAAGGTCCAAATGAGTTGACTGGGAGAACAGTGTAGCCCAAGATAGAAAAGTAGTACGAAACAAAATTTAAGGCATGTTATTTTTAGTAACATATGGAATGTGACAGCAAATTTTTCGTCAATATCGATTAAATGGAAATTGTACTTGCTGTAATAAATTTAACATATTTTTAATAATTGTGGATAATTGTTGATTATAGAAGAGATATTGAAGAGAAGGTGGTTGAGGTTTTCAGCCAATGAACGTAACATGTAAGAATACATTGTACAGTAAGAATAAATTGTATTTAATTTTATTTCTTAATAATGACCCATCAATGGCATAGATAACTCTCCAATCACACATCACAAACCTTGAAGAATGGTGTGAAAACTGAAGGATTAAAATAAATTCCAATAAATCCCGTTAAATCACCTTTATCCTTCCTCGTAAACCTATGACTTCCTGTTCAACAGTATCCTTTAATAATACCCACTTAGCCCTGTCGAAAAAATCCTATACCTTGGACACCACTTGGACAAACCAGTTATAACATATCAGACTGAAACGACAAGAAACCGCTCGAAGTTTCCGACTACTCCAGCATTTACTAGACAAACGCTCTAAGCTTTCAATTAATTACAAAAGACTCATATACATGACACAATTAGACCTATTTGGACTTACGGAGTTGAGATCTGGAGCTCCACAAAGCCATCGGATTCCTCACGTATCCAATCCTTATAATCCAAAATCCTTCGTAAAATCCTCAATGCTCCTTACTTTGTCACTAATAAAATCATACATAACGACCTTAATGTTCCTTATGTTTCCGATTTGACCCAATCCAGATACCTGTCCTTCCATAATAAACTTCGGAACCATCCGAACCCTCTCTTTTCTAACCTTGCTTCCTATTCAATTCCTGATAACTCTCCGAAGTGTCTGAAAAGAAGATAGCCTCGAGATATTCTATTGTAAATACATCTTTTTTTTTTTTTTTTTTAGTGGGTAGTTTCTCAACAAGTGTTTTCATGTTATTATTTTCTGTTATCACATTTACTTAATGTATTTTTTCTGAATATAGTTGTTAAATATCATAAAAAAAATTATTTCTTTTGTGCCGACGTTTTGGCCTGAGTTTCAGACCTTCATCAGGTCTAAGCAAGGACGAGATAATATATAGATATTGAGAAAATAGTAGAAAGTAATAGTAATAATCTGTATATATAGTGATGAATTAAACAAAGTGATGAAGTAAACAATAATGTAATAACGGTAACAACTTAATGAAATTAAAAAAAAAACAATGAAAAATGAAATAGAAAGAAACATTAAAAGATACAAATCGTAAGTCTTATAAGTAAAATAAATAGGATGATGTAGTTGTTATGAGTTGATGTCTTAATATAGTAATTAATTAATTATTAAGTGGATAAACATAGAATAATAATGAACAACATATACAAGTAAATAAAGTTAGATAAGGAAAATAATACAAGTAAATAGAAAATAATACGATGTAGTGAAATCTTTCGAAACATATCGTACACAGAAATGAAATGAAAAATTAAGTTGTATAGATTAAGAGAATAATATTCAATGAGTAAATGTAACGATATAAGCTAAATAGTTGTATAGATATTGAAAAGACTAAAGGAAGAAAGTGAGTGATGTGGACGATAAAATAAATAACAAATGATAAAGAAGGCACCTGTTATTTTTGTTACTTTATACATTTTAATTATTGTTTACTACATCACTTTTTATCACTTTGTTTACTTCATCACTTTGTCTACATATTATCACTATTTTCTCAATATTTAAATGTTATCTTGACTTTGCTTAGCTCTGATGAAGGGCTGAAACATTGTCAACAACTTCGACACAAAGGAAGTAAAAATAAATATAATTTATTTATTTTTACATGGCACTTTCATTGGCTGAAAACCGGAACCAAAATATCTTCAATATAACATATTTTTACACTCTTCTTGTATTATAGATTGGAGATTTTGTTTAAACGCTTCATATTGATGTAAAATTAAATGGCCTTGAATGTCATCTAGTTGTTAATCTCATTTAAATCAACTAACAGCGGTTAAATGCGGTTTTGCAATGGATCACACCAGATTTTTTAAATTATTGAAGTGATCACTAATAAAATAATAATTAAGAATACAGATAATGTAAATTATACATTGATATTTGGAAAAATAACAGTTGTATCCGCTTGCACATAGCCAGAAAGACACACAGGATTACTTTCTGCTGGACAATTTCGCAGAGTGCTTTACTCGCCCAACTGTAACAAAACATGCCAAACACGTTTTCTTCACTTATCGCAGTTCCACCGACAATGAATCCTTAGAATTAAAATATATGAGCCGTAGAATTCTGAAACCAGGTAACTCCACTTTAATTAACAGTTCCAGTACTGGATTATGATGAGATAAAAGTTATTTCAAGTCATAACTTTCTTTGAAAAATATTCTTCTTTGACCTAATCATAATGGTAATACCGACGCTGTTAATTAAAAAAAAATAGGTATAATGAATGAAAATATATTTGGCTGGTATTGAAATTTTTTTCTTATATAAATAATTCATTTGAATATAATTTAATCAGATTCATTGACTTATGTAATAAATTAAATTATAACGCTTTAACTAAAAAGTGAATGCTATTTTTACATTCAATTCTGTTTTCTATATTCTAAAGATTATTTAAATTAATTTATTTTTTATTTATAAATGATCCATTTATATATTATTTATAAATTTCATTTATATTCCTGATTTATTCAGAAATATATATATTATTAATTTCGTCATTAAATGATTATTATCGCAACAATATTGCAAATATGGAAATACTTTGATATAAAAAAATATTATATCGTGAGCTGCATAAATTGTCATTATATTTATTTCGTTATTTAAATGTTGTATTGGGAGTAGGCAATGCAGATTAGGCACTTGACTCCAAACTCCTGACCTCTCCAGGGATCCACCCAATCTCTATAATGTGGGTAACTAGTCCTTCATTTGGAAGTTCGGCTTGGATGCTGACCACATCATCTTAGCGTAACCGGTCGATCAAGAAACGACATGTTCTTTCCCTTTAACTTTTTAGTGGTACACCTCCAGGATTAAACTTTTATAAATTAATAATGACATAAGAAGTACATAAATTGTATTCATTATTCATTAAATTCTGTCTCTGCGAATCCTTCCTCACCTAGATTTTTCTTTTACACGTTGACTTAATAGACCTTGTATATCTTTCGCTAGCCATCACCAGCCTTCTCTAGCTTTGCCCATCTTGGTATATTACTTCCAAACTAGTCATCTGGTTTTTGGCCGTGGTCCGTCTCTAGTCTACTATTGAGGGATTCATTGTTGTGTAGCGACTTCTTGATGGGTTGCTCCGAGGTACGTGCCCCGCCCATCTTAACCTCCTTGTCTTCATATCATGAGATATTAATTGACTAGTTTCTTTAAGCAGTTATTTATTGGTTCTTCTCTCCATGCGTTAGTACTCTTATCGGTCATTTTATCTATCAGAGGATTCATTTCCTTACCTTCATGTATAGGAATTAAACATTTACTGAAAATTGTTTAAATAATCTATTTATTTTACTATATATTTATATATATTTTTAAAGCAAGATTATACGACTGTTGCTACGTTATGGTTTAGGTGTTGGAAATATTATTTTTTTAGTAAAATAAGAATCAAAAACTTTTGCCTCCTGACCTTGTCATAGGAGGCACTGACATCCCCCATAAGGATTGTCATAGGGTATCGTGGGTTTCTCCAGAGGACAGCAGTAAGAACCAAATAGACCACATCGCTATTATTAGGAATTTAAGACGTTTTCTTTTGGATGTGAGGAACATAAGAAGTTAAATGCGGAAATTGACCACCATCTCATGCTTTCTACATTCCGTATGAAAATAGCATTAACTACCACCAAACTCGAGAAAAAGATGAAGCGGCTGGACGTGAGGAAACTCAAATATCCAAAGATAAAAGAGGACTTTAAGATTAAACCAAAGAACAAATTCCAAGTCCTGTAGACAGACGATGATTAAGTCAACGGAAGGCCATCAAATCAAGCATATTGGAAGTGAGCGAATCTTGTCTTGGCCATGAAAACCCCATGAAGAAGGCGTGGATGACCAAGGAAACCTGAAAGGAGATAGAAAGAAGAAAGCATCTTAAGCAGAAGGTCTACCAAAGCAAGACCATGCTGCAGAGAGCTTTAAAATCTCAACTTCAAAAGGTGCTAGGGAAAAAGTTCTAGTTTCAAGAGAACTGAAAAATCATGGACAGTATAAATTTTAATCCTCTTTCCATTCCATTATTCTTTGCGATTAATTATAACATTATTTACTATTACTAATACTATTTTTTTATCTTGAATAACTTCTTTGTTTTTTTTTTTCTCTTCTCTATCTCACCTTCATCTCTATAAAGATAATTTGGGTTAGGGCAGAGGGTAGGGGATTAATACCCAAGTTAAATGCCCCGTCACCGGAAATCGAACTCGTATTCTTCAGGTTATCAGGTTACTGGGCAACTACCATGTTAGAACGCTCGGTCACTTTAATTTTTTCTTTGTTATATTTCTCCCTTCCTCGCCTTTAAGTTATATGGATTTTTACTGGACATGGGGAGAGGGCGGGGTATTATTGCCTGAGTTAAATGTCCCGGCATCGGAATCGAACTCTTAGGTAATCTTAGGTTGCCGGACAATGTTTTTAGGTTGCCCAGAAACTTTTATCTGTTATTTCATATTTATCTTATATCTTTACGTAATCCTACTATACTATACAGGAGTTTGCCCCTCGAAAATTCAAAATCCCATAAAATGGGGCACGCAATTCCGGTTACAGGAAAAGTTGATATACATTATATCTTCGGAAACAACATTAGCCAGTTGAAAGATATCTTCAATAGACATTGTATTCTACTTGACAAAATATGAGATAAACCTCTCAGGAAAAGAAAAACTCTTTCAAAGGAGTTTTCCTCCTTGTTAGATAAAAAGTATTTTCCTTTTGCAATTTGGAACCAAGTAGAATCCCAAAGGGGACCCGTAACCTTGGTGGATCTTGTGAATGAATCGGGTGATAAATCGAAGGGTAAGATGGTGGAACTTTTGCTCTCAACTTGAAGTTGTACACAATGGAACTATGCAGCTAAGGTGTCCCTACTGTACTAAAGAAAGTCCCTGCTTCACCTCAGCCATGATGTTATCAACTTGCCTTTGCCAAACAATGCCAGATCTGTTCGATCTCTTACCCAAGGGAAAGCTTTCGATATTTTTATTTGCTGCGTCTTAACAAAAGCTCCTTACAAATAGCAACGAATGAGGTATTTGGTATAAGTGAATACCAAGAAATTTATTCATGTGTGATGTCATCATCATAATGAGAAATTTTCGTCTTATATATATAATTTTGTATATGTATTAATTATGTGACCACGTATTTCTCACTTTTGAGCTAATTAAATTCTGTTTTCTATTTTGTAAAAAATAACTTAATCTTTTTGTGTTGTGAGGTTGTAAAAACTTTATTATTTTTAAAATTGTACCAAATTCTACCATTCTTTTTACTTTATAAGTAAACAATCAATAGAATCAGATGCTTAACTTAAGTGTAGTATGAGGTCAGCGAAAATAAAAATAAAATATAAATCTAATCAAAACGTTATAACTCAATTAACCTGAATGAGATCTGCATATCAACAATGGTAGAGTTAATTTGCTCCTGCAACACCTAAAATTACTAATTAAATAATTAATAGCTAACAATTTACTTTTATTATTTAAAAAAAAAATTAAAAAGAAAACATTGCAATAAATTTAATTTATATGAAAAATAAGCGTCAATGAAGTCATATTTTTCTATTATTTTGTATTGAAAAAAATATGAAAAAGGATTAAATTGTTTCATTAATGTTAAACAAATAAATAAAAATTTTGCAAATTATCATACAATGGTCAATATTTTCAAAAAGTTATAAATTAAATATGTATGGCGTATCTCTACAGACGTCGTTTCTTATCATATGGGAGATAATTTCTTCGTCAAGACTGGTTCGTTTTTAATATATTTATTTATTATATTATTGATTTAATTTATTTAATATATTATAGATCTAATTTATTTAATATATTATAGATTTAATTTAATTAATACATTGTACAATATATGATAGATTTATAGTTTTGAGACATCAAAAAATTTCCAAATGGAAAATGGAGTTTTCAATGTAACGTGTACAAAATTATCGCTGCATATATTGTCCGATTTCAATGATTTTGTTTTTTGCAGAAAGTACACTAATATTAAAAATAAAACCATGATAGGTAAAAAAAACAAAACAAAAACAACTATTTGAGTTGTTCTCAAATAAAATTTTCTATATATCAAAACTTTATTTAGAGCCCTTTTACACATAAATTTATAGCGTTTGAAAGGGAAGAAAAATTGTAGTGCTGCAGTTTATAATTATTTTTTTATTATATCTATATATATATATATATATATATATATATATATATATATATATATATATATATATAAAGTATTTTCCTTTTGCAATTATTTTATAGCACATTACTTAAACATCATTATTTTTCTGTTTTTATAATTTATTAAATATATTAATGCGATATCTTTATACAGTAAGCCGTGGTACAGACCACTTTTTATCAAATTATTACCATCCGCCTAAAACTTAGTGAATGGCTTTATCTTATCGTAACCTACAATTTTTTTATAATTTAATCTGCTGATATGCAATGGCATTGCTTCCTATTTCATAGGGGCAAGTAGCAACTTATTTTTTATAAAAAAAAACATAAAATAATTCATTTTTTCATCTCTGAAAAATTATTTTTATTTTTTTCGAAAGTGGGGGATTCAACCTCAAAGTCCTCTCCCCTCGTAGATCCGCCAGTGGGCGATATTATTTTATGTTCTTATTTTCTTTTGGTCTTATTTTATAGCACATTACTTAAACATTATTATTTTTCTGTTTCTATAATTTAATAAATATATTAATGCGATATCTATATACAGTAGGCCGTGGTACAGACCACTTTTTATCAAATTATTACCATCCGCCTAAAACTTCGTGAATGGCTTTATCGGATTTTAATAATTTCATAAATAGTTGTCTATATATATTATATATATATATATATATATATATATATATATATATATATATATATATATATATATATATTATATTTAATATATTCAGGATGCCTGTAAGTAGAGGAAAAGATTTAAGATGTGAAATCAGGCCTCAAAAGCTACAAAAAAATTGTATAAACATTGGTACGATTTCCGGGGGAAAATTAGGAAATTTATGTTTGTGGTTTTTAATGTGTCACATTTTTTATCGAATAAATACCTCGATAACTAAAAAAATATTTAATTTAAGTAGGTATGACGGTGTTTTATGTTTTTTAATTTACTCATCTTTAGGTTATTTTATATTTTTTATTGTACATAGTTTTTGATTATTATATTACTTTTGTTAATTTTAGATTATCTGTACATATGGTGTGGATGTGTTGATATATCACTATAACTATTGTTCACGTGACAGATTGTTATATTCCTAAAAAAAAAAAGAGAAAATATTAAGTAATTGACAACTGCTACTTAGTGAACTACTGAGATAATATTAAACAAGCCCTACTTTTAGAATAACTTCCTTGTTTAATAAGCTTTAAGTCCATATTAATTAAGTTGAGGGTTTAAGAGAGTAAAAAGTTCTCCCGAAGTTGTGTAAAAAAAATATTTGATTTTATATCCAGTCACCTAAAAGTACCCTATTCTCACCGAATAATTGACAAAGTTTTTATATTCTGTTTTTTTATCCAGTAGACCTGGAAGGTATTATAAAAATATAATTTTTTGAATACAATTTTTAAAGAAATGTTAAAAACAATAATTTTTCGTCTATTCATTATTTAAAAGTGATTATGTAACTGTGTATTTTTTTTACTAAGATCTCTATTGTTGGATTTGATCCGCATATATAACTGGCAAAATAAACGTTTCTAGCCCAAATATTTACGTTTAAAATAAAGAAATTATTCAATTATTTTTACGAAAACGTAAATATAGGATCAGGAACATTCATTTTCTCACTTATAAGTGCAAATCAATTACTAATACATAATCGTTTTACATGAAACATATTTGAAAAATCATTATTGTTAATTCATTTTGTTTTTTAAATAAAAAGTTTATGTAGGCAATTATTATTATACAACCCAGGGAATGGAATACAATAGATTAAAGCCTTGCAATGATTTTGTGTCATTTTGCTAAAACACGGATATTTTTAGGTGACAGGCTATAAAATAACATATTTTTTCATATGTGCTTGTTTTAGGTGAAAATTTTCTAATATTATAAAATAAGGTCCAAAGCTATGTTTCGGCCGGTAAGTCATCTTCAAGCCATTTTATCCAACCATGCTTTTTGCATGGTCAATCAAACTCTGGACTACATGCAAAAAGCATGATTGGATAAAATGGCTTGAAGATGAAAATTTTTTTTTTTTTTTTTCTAGGGTGAGGATTCAACCTCAAAGTCCTCTCCCCTCGTAGATATTTTTTTTTGTCTTATTTTATAGCACATTAATTAATTAGCATAAAGGTGTCGGTTAATTCTTATTCTTATTTTATTTTTTGATTGGAAGAATAATAGTTCTAACTGCCACAATCAAGAGCATTAGGTATAATTGTTTCATGTGCTCATTCATACTATACATGCATAAATTAAAAGAAAGTAAATTAAAGAAATTATAATAAAATAAAATAAATAAATAATACTATGAAAATTAAAAATGTTCAGCAACAGAATAGCAAACAGAAAAAAAAAAAAAACTTAAAAGAGTAATAAAAAGAAAAAAATATTTGTCACACGTTCATACATATATACAATATACAGTTGATTCTAAGGAATTTATTTATGAATGATATGTATATTTTAATCTGCTGTTATGCAATGCCATTAGATCCTACTTCATAGGGGCAAGTAGTAATATATTTTTTATAAAAAAAAAAAAAAAAAAAAAAAAAAAAATGAAATAAATGATCATTAATAGGTTAAGAATATTGCTAGAGGAGGCGATAGATGCGGGGAGGGGTAAGCTTAGCTCGAGGTAGGGGCTGCCATTCAAGTGCGGGCTCTATTCGAGTGCGGACTGAATTCTCCGCTCTTTGGGACGTGCCGATGTGGCTAAACCAGAATTATGCTAGAATTTAATTGTGCTGATTATGGTAAGATGTCATTGATTATTTCAACGCTTAAAACATAAAATTTACCCTTGAAACGCACACAAACATTCAATTATATACACATACATAGAAATATATATATATTATATATATATATATATTATATATATATATATATATATATATAATATATATTAATATAATATATATATATATAAGCCTGCATTTTTAATCTGGTACTTTCATAATAATGCCTTCAGTAGTTTTATGCTAGTATTTAATGCTATTTATTTATTTTTTAAACTAAACTTTATGACCATATATCATAAAAATATTTTATGCACATTTCTAATTTTTAGCCGATTACATTAAATAACTACGTCATAAGCTACTATGAAAATAAAAAATGTATGATCTTTAGTCTGGACCGACTATATTAAATAAATGAGAATATTCTCCCGTGAACATTCTGTTTATTTATACAGAAATAAAAAACATCTCAAAGGGTAAGGGCTTAGAATATCAAGTAAAAGACTTAGAACAAGCATTGAAGAAACAATGAAGGCGATAACTTCTACACGTCTTGCAGGATTATTGAAACAAAAAAAAAAAAGAAGAAGAAAAATGGGTTAGCACGATAATACTTAAATGTGTCTATCAGCTACTCAATTTATACATTAAAAAAAATAATTACTGGATATATTTTGTAGACCAGTAATTCACACATGTAAACAAAGGTTTAAAGGACATGTTGTGAATATAGTTCATTCGATTTCGTCGTTTTTATTAAAAAATATAGTTAAATAAAATGTATAATTTATATATGTATTTTCTTATTATATTATTATTTAATAAAAATGTTGAAATATTTTTTTTTGTCTTGCTTAATGATAAATAGTCAAGACAGATCGTTTGTACTAAAAAAAATAACATTAAATACGTACATCGAATCTTGTAATTAATTAAGCCGCAATTTAACATTGAAAAATGTTTTTTAGATTATTTTGAAGATGAATCAGGTGTTTAGAGTATATGTACTGATGATTTTAATTTAATTTTACAGATAAATTAAATTATTTTAACGCAGATCAACAGTGGCGTAGAAATGATTTTTGAGATTGTTTTGCGTGTATGATATAAATAATAATGCAATAATTCTAGTTATCAATAGTGTCTCTGCGTGTGATATAATTTAATATTGCATTTTATTGTATAATGTTATTAATTGCAAGTAGCAGCTAAGCGCAGGCAAAGGGCAATTAACCTTTTGCCTGATAGCGTGAGGCTAAATTTAGATATATTTGCAGTATGCTTAAGTGAGGATTATTTTTTTTTTTAATTTTGTTTTCACGAATAAGTAACTTTGTGTAGTTAGTTGATATATATATATATCTTTTTTTTTTTCCAATACCGCAGCGTGTATTTGTTTTCAGAAACCATATCTTTCTTTCGGAAATGGAAGATTAAAAAAAACTTTGCGAAAAGCAATACATATTTTAGTGACACACAATGGTCAGATAATGGTTTATTCATTTATAATAATAAAAGTATACTATAAAATGACTAAAGTTTTAATGGTAAGTAAGCATCCCAAAGATGATATATTACATGTTTTTCAATAAAAAATAAACTGGGGAGACAGTTGACAATATTTATAGCGCTGTCTCAATGATCTGAGTAAGATATACGCAAGAGTGACATTCATGGATCAAGTTAGAAATGGAATGGAAGTCATTTAATCGAAAGGTTTGCGTCATTATCTCAAAGTAGAAACATTTGAATTCCAAACTCTCCTGGAAAAATAATCTTTGAACGTTTTTAATATAATATAGTAATAATGATAGTTTATTTATTCTGGAAAAAATCGTTTTAGAATTATACACAAAGATAGAAATGTGGATTTGGGAACCTCAGAGAATAATCACAAAATAAACAAATAGACATTTTTTTTTGGCTTTAAGATTTTAAACGAAATCCAATTTAGCCAGAAACAAAAATACATAATAAACAAATAGAAAAGCATAAGTTACCTTTTAACCAATTAAGAAAAAAAAATGAAAGCAAAGTGAAATAAAAATAATTATAACAGACTATTAATTTATATATATATATATATATATATATATATATATATATATATATATATATTTGCAGCAACATCTATTTAAAATTTTATGGGGACTGGATAGGAAGTGATTGAACAGGTGGGATTTAAAGGTGGGGAGGGGATTGGAGCGACGGATTTGTGAAGGGATAGCATTCCATTGGGAAGAGAATTGAAAAATGAAAGATCAGTCGGAAAGACCTGTTCGGTGGGCTCTTATATGACCCTTTCAGGTGACTGGATGACTAACTCCAATTTCATCATTTTGAATATTAATTTTAGTGATATTTCAAGTGGGAAAATATATAGCTTCATTCACAGCTCTATATTTCAACACTGCAATCATCTACTCTGGAATCAACTTACTCACTGTGTGTACAGATATTATAAATTTTCCAACTACAAATATCACTGAAATCGCTGACTCAAAAATGTTGAAATTGGAGTTAGTCATCATGTCAACTGAAAGGCTCATTTATAAATCTGAAGACCGGAAACGGATTTTGCGGGAATGAACTGAGGTTTTGAATTGAAGGAGCTCGGAGATGTATGAAGAATGGCGGGATTGGATGACTCAGAAGAGGAAGGATGCCAGGAAATATGACGGTAGAAAGTATAAAGCCATTTATACTATTTATATAAACGAGAGATTGAGAAGTCCCTTGAGATCCCGAAGATGAATTGTACAAAGCAATTTATAAAATGTTATAGTTTCACCTCGAGATCCCCAGAGACGCTTTCATATATAGTACAGTAATAGTCAAAGTGGAGATAAATTAAGGAAGTGATCAGAAGTCTAGGAGTGTCAGATGGAAATAGGTGGCGGAGGTAATTTAAACGAAAATGAAATGGTAGGGCAGGATCTATTGGACACATGTTTTAATCCAGGAAAGGGTTTGATAAAAGCTTATTCCAAGATTCTTTCATCAGCAGAAATCATCTGCATAGATACTGTATTAGGAGTGATGGATTTGAAGGGAAAGGTCATAAATGTAAATGGTAATTATTATTTGTTGATTTTTAAACCTTATTCTTGGTTGTAAAAGATTTTCGGAGTGTCAGCTTTCATTTTTGATTTTGCTAATAGTTTTAATTAGAAGTTATAAATGTGAAAAAAATAGGGTAAATGTGAGTATTACCGGTCCGGAGTGTTACCCCATACCTCTGGACAAAATAAGTGCATCACTTCAGTTTTCAATGCCTCCAATGAATAAACAACTACTTATCATACTTTTCATTGGATATTGATATATATATATATATAAAGTTTTTTGTCACATGAACAGCATTTGTAGGGTAAGTAAGAAAAAAAAACGAGGGAAATGTTACGAAGTTTCAATGTGAGAATAAATCAAATACAAGGAACAGCTTCCAGTTATTTCGGCATTAGCTGGATATGGAGGGAACTGGCCTCTTGACCAATGCTCTCCCATTCTTCCAATATTATGTTTCGAGGTCCAAAAAGTCTTGTCAAAACAGGAGAAGAAGGAACAACAAATATTGGTGGGATATGGAATGTGAAAAAGAAGAAAAAACTCTATGCAAAATGTCTCTAAAAACAAAAAAATAAAAACGAGTAAACCTACAAAGAATATAAAAATGTAAATGGAGAAATTAATAAGATGATAAAACGGGCAATCAGTAAGTTTTGGGAAAGAAACTGCTAACTAATCAATAGATGCATGATGAATAAATACTCTGGCATGGAAGAGTTCAATGATAATAAAACAATCCAAAACAAAGAGAACTGGACCGGAAATTACAGCTACCGGAATTCAGTATTTTTCAGATCTACTCAAGGAAGAGAGACTGGCCTACATTATTCAACCATCAAGAAGGATAATAGAAAACTGAGCTCAGTAGCGTTTTCTACCCCTATCAGATAAAGAAATCACTCTCGCTCAGAAAGTAATGATAAACCATAAGTATTCAGGTCCTGCTGTTATCCCAATACAGCTAATAAAAATGGACCGAAACAATTTTCGCAATCCTTTTCAAAGCACATGACTCACTGCATGGTGAAGTATCAGAAAAGTTGACCACTTGATCTCTATGTTTAAGAAAGGTAGTAAACATGTTTGTAAGAAGTATTTTTAAATAACGGTGACCAGTAGCATGAGTAGGTTATATGGCAGGGAGACTGGTAGAAGAATGTGGGCATATAATCCCCGAAGAACAACCTGGATTTTGAACAGGATGGTCCTGCAGTGACCACATCTTTGTATTAAGGCAACTCCTTGAGAACGAAATGGCACACAATGTAAGAAGTACATCTAATATTTGTGGATTTACCAAAAGCCTATGGCAAAGTCCAATTAAAGAAGCTGTTGTAAACGCTGGAGGATTTTAATATAAGTACCTACCTTTTAACTGCTATAAAAGTCAATATGCCATATCATTACTTAAAACCGGAGCCTCTGTTAGTAATAGCTTTCTCTTAACGGAAGTTTTAAAATAGGGATGTTCACTGTCTCTGCTTCTTTTTAAATTTATGTAGAAAAAGCTCTGACAGAATGGAAGAAATAATGTAGAGGTATGAGCTTAAAGATTGGAAATGAGTGCCTAATCAATCTCCAGTTTGCTGACGACCAGGCAACAATCGCTTCAGATGCAGAAGATGTTGAATATACTATGAGAAAAATTCTTCAGGAATACTTAAACAGGGGGCTGGAAGTTAGTAAAGAAAAAACGGTATATATGGCCTTTAATAGCCAAGGCTAATATGTATAATTGAACAACTGGATACCAAAACCTGAAGCTCAATATAAGTATCTAGGAAGCTTGGTGAATATATCAGGAACATCAGACATGGACATTAAAAGGAGCCTAAGCAACGGAAAGATAATCATCAGAACCTTACCTACCTTAAGTACCTATTTTGTGGAGTAAGGCAGTATCCTTAAAAACAAAACAAAAAAATTATAAATCGTTCCTGGAAAGTGTGAATTGCTACTCAGCCAAATCTTTGGCAAGAGAGTCAATCAAAAAGATTACTAGCCATAGAAATGGACTATTTGAGGCGACCATGTGGTGTCTCTCGCCTTCAAAACGTTCAAAACGCATTGGCTTAATCTTAAAATGGAGTTTACTTTAAAAATCTACAGCTCCGAAAACTTATAAATAGACCCTTACATCAAAGAAATTCAAACAACTCAAATTAGCCGCAACGCAGTAGCGCAATCTTATAATGAGTATCATTTTCAAAAATCTAGGTCTCCAAAAACATATAAATAGACCCTTATATCGTAGAAATAAAAAAAGCTGCAACACAGTAGCGTAATATTAAAATGGAGATAATTTTCAAAAACTGTGGCTCCGAAAATATACAAATAGATCCTTATATGGAAGAAATAAAAAAAAAAACTCAAATTAGCCGCATCGCATTAGCACAATCTTAAAATGGAGTTCCTCTTCAAAAACTGTGGCTCCGAAAATGTATAAATAGACCCTTATATCGAAGCAAAATAAATTTATCGTTTAATTATTCGAAATTTTTTTTGAAAAACTGGAATAACAAATAAATAATAGATAATGTGAATTTATTTATTATGCTTAGATAATATTCTATAAAAGATAAACAGAAATATTCGTTATTCGTAGTTGAAAATAGGAATAAATTATTCATTATATATTATTTAAGATAAATTTATTAAATACAAAAACACTGGTCTGCAACTATTCCAAATTGAGTAAGAAAGTTGAATATTCGTATGCGCATTCAGTTAGTGTTAGAAAAGTGCCTTTTGGGTACCTCAAATGTTTTGTCAAAATAAATTTCAAAGTAAATTATAAAGTTTAAAAAAAAAGGACATGAAAAAAATTGTCGTTCAATTATTTTCCGTTTCCTCACGTGATCTTCAATGAAACCATCAACTATTTTCCATACAAAAATTAGGAGAAATTAAGGCATGGGTATGGCTCTCCTTATTTTTTTTTTTTTAGCCAGTATCGTAATTCATAGCTTTTTTCGAACAGTTTTTAAAATAAAGCCTCGATGTCGTATATCAATCATCAGTGGCTATTTCTAAAAAAATGTAATACTATAACCAGCATTTAACCAATGAATTAAAATGAATTAAAACTTAATGCAAATCTATTTACGAGCGATTCATAAGTTAAGAGTACATTTTGATTTTATTGTGGTTTATAAGGAATTAAAAAAAAATTATATGAAAAAAGTTATAAAAGACGAGGTAACACAAATGTCTCAAAATCATCCACCTACCTCATACTCAAATACTACATAATAGACGCAAATTTAGAGGCGTCAAAAAGAATGAGAGACTACATTGTTTCCTCTCTTGATGCAATTGTATTCTGATTCTCGCAATGCTAAGTAAGATCCTCTGCCTCAGCGTGATTGTCAACACACGATTAATACAGAACATCTATATTGAAATAAACAAGCTGATGATTTTAATTTGTGATCTATATCACAATGAATAATAAAATTCTTGGAAATGCAGATGAAATAACGGTCTTTGGAAGTAATCAAGAGGACATTAAAAGATTCGCCGAGGATCTGATAAGAAAAGAAGAGGAAATAGGCCTACAATAAATAAAGACAAAAAAAAAAAAAAAAAAATAAATATAATATATATATATATATATATATATATATATATATATATATATATATATATATATATATGAGAGTAAACCGAACATTTAACCTTAGCATTTCTTAGCAATCGTTTCTGAGAGTAGACCAATTCAATACCGCGGATCCACAATGACCTCAATGAAAAATCAACGGTCAGAAATAGTGTAACTTGCGCAAGTAGAACTTTCCTTTTTATTTAAAAGGTTTTAAAGCCCCGAAAAATCTCTAGAAATCTCGCATTGAAGGTGTAAAATTCAATGATAACAATTTCTGATAGATAGTGTGCAACCTGGAAACTAACCATCACTCTGAAAAGAATATTGACAGGCCTGAGTGTAAAATGTTCATGATAAAGGAAAGGATTTGAGATCACACATAGAGAAGATGGGATAATAAAGAACTGTTTACAGAAATTAGTCAATTAATATCGCAGGATTTGAAGGCAAGGGGTTGAGGTGGTCAGGCATAAAGCTCGGAAAAATTCACCTCGAAGCCTTTACACAACAAAGAATGTCTCAATATCAGGCAAGAAGCCACGTGGAAGGCCAAATATCTGTTGGGTAGATAGTATTAACAAAGATGCTGCAGATAACTGAAAAGCAATAGCCCACGATAGGCAGAGATGGAGGAGGCAATAGACCCACAAGTTATGTAAAGATATCAGAAAAGCATATTTAAAACAAATTATGATTTTTTAAAACATATCGCCATTCCCTTTCAACAAGATCTCCAATCCCTTTCAAAAAGATCTCCAATTCCCTACCTATCAAAATTCGGCATTCACCTCCATATCCACATTCAAACCCCTCCTATTCCAATTCCTATCCCAAAAACAGTCAGCTGCTTGCTGAAATTTTGATATTATACATTTCTATTATATCATTCATCATCACATGATAGTACTATTCCATACTGTAAACTTCACTAGGGATTTTACAATATCTTCCTACTCCCAATGCCATAGAATGCATCTATTGTTTGTTTTTTTTATTATTTTTTTATTCTTATACAAATGAATTTGTACCTATAGTTACAATAAGATAATGATGTGTTTAGATATTATTCATTATTTAAATACTCTGACATTTTATATTGTCGGATTCGTCTTTCCTATGTTAGCAGAAACACAGCTTATTTTAAAGAAGAACCCAATGTATTTTTTATTATTTTATTTCTCAAAAGTGTATAATTATAATTTTTCCTACTGCACATAGTTTTAAGTGTCTTGTCATAGTTTTAAGTGTATTATATATAGATTTTTGTTTTTTTGTATATTATGCTATGTATTGAACATAGCAAATGATGTTTTGAAAAATTATTATTTAGTGTTGAAAACAAGTTGTAATATCTTGACATCAAACAAATCAGGAACACCTACCTGGAACTTGCAAGGACCGACCTATACCTGGACCCTGGGGAAGGCTCAGAGTAAAAACTAGTAACGGGCTAAGTAACTGGTTCCTTTTAGGGTGTTACCAGTTATTGTGAAGTAATAGGGTGAAGTTAAGAACCAATGGAAACCATCCTTGCCCCACCCTGAATATTTGTATATAATACGCCGAGAGGTAAGAAAAGAGGTCTTATGTGGATTTTCGGCCTGGAGGATAGGTCAGATGTTTTCTTCCGGCTTGGGGGCTGAAGCCTTGGCTCTACATAGACCACACAGGTGGGCGTCTTGGAGAAGTTTCTGGACCTAGCCTTGAAAAGATGGCCTCTGATTAGTGGATCCAGCAATGAAATTTATCGGCACCACTTCATATACAAGAGATAAGTGTTATTTCTAACAATAAATTTACCAATGTTAAAAAATTTCATGGCAATACAACTCTAACAGTCCATCTGAAGTCATGCCTTCACAGTTAATTATTCAATTCATTGAATTACGTATTTTGTTCTTGCAAATATAATTTGTATATATACTTTAATAAACATAGAAATAAATTAAGTTTTTAGTAAAAGTTATTTTAATTCTGCCACCTATTTATATCATGATGATCACAGGTAATATATATAAGTAGAAAGCAAGATAAACACAAACCAGCCTTTGAGAAAAGAAATCCAATTAATTAATTCTGGACCAATCAATATATTATAGATCCAAATTTATTTTACTATTTTTTATTAAATAATTCTGGGTAATTATCCTCAATAATTATTCAGTGGCATCCCGAATAAATTTCAAACACCCCAAAACGTAACATTTAAATAGCTTGTTTAACTAATATTTTTTTTACTTTATCTTTTTTTATTATTGTTTTATTTAGACCTGATGTAGTCTTTTAATTATGTACTATTTTGTTATTCTAAAGAGACTTTGTTCCAGAATAAAGTTATTTTATATTCTATATCTAATTCTATTTTGCGTAGAATGCCTTACAAAATTATATATGTGGTTATATCAAGTGTATACAAAAAGTGTAAATGAAGTGAATGAAAGTGTAATTGAAATATGAATTAAAGGTGTTTCCTCAGATTTGAAGGAACAGAACCAAACAAATCTGCAATCGACTTCCTTCATGGCATCAATTAGTACTGTATTATATATTATAATATAATATTACATTAGAATTTCTCTACAATCTTTTACTCTGGGATATTCAATAAATAAAAATTATCATTATCTTTCTTTAAGTCAAGGTGGTCTAAAATTGTAGTAAATTCAATTCAATTTAAAAATGTACCGAGTGATTTTTGTAGAATACGTGCATGGTAAAAATGGGAAGAAAAGTGCAAAAATGTAGCAGTTTTGGGAATATTCAAAAGTAACATAAGTGGCCGCCGAGGTCGAAAATTGGATTTTGCATCTCATTCACATCTCATGCGAGGAAAAAAAGAAACATCCTACCATCACTTGATGAAACTTACGATGTACAAGGTCATTGGACTATATATAGGTAGCGTTGAGCATAAATACTTTTTACTGATTTTCTATTATGTGATAAACGATTAAAACGGTCTGCAATGTTTTAAGAAACCCACATTAATTTGTTTCTGTATATTTAAAACCTGCCTAAAATAAAGTTATAATTTTTGAAAAGAAATATGAAATAAAAAATTTGTGGAGATGTGCGCACCACACTACGTTCACTTACCACCCTCATGTTAGTAGAAATAAGTATTTTCAGATCTAGTGGAAGTGAAACTAAAATTTTTATTTTATTATTTTTATTTTTATTTGTTTAAGTACCCTTATATATATATATATACAAATTTTAATATTTATATCGCTATACAATTAAATATTAAATAATACCAACGAAAATATTTAGGAAAACCGCATATCTATATAAACATAATATTTTCAGTCCATATCATATATATATTTTCTTTTTATTTATTTATTTATTGAGATATCTGTCTCGTGGACAATAATTATAGTGATAAATGAACGCATTCACTCCATATTATATTAAGCACAAGTTAACTATGAAAGCCTTTTCAAATCTTCGAGCGAGCTCGGACACGCTCTCGTATCACATTGGTTCCTTCATTACAACTATTCTCTGTTATGATTTCTTATTTATCCACTAGTTAATTATCAAATTCTTTCATATATTATATTTAACTATTTTTCATATTAGAGATTAATGTGAAATGGTTAATTGTTTCAAATAAAAAAAAATAAAGGTACTTTAGAGGAAGATAATAATGAAAATAAGCCATTTAAGCTCTGTTAGGGAACATCATTGAGAATAAAACCTACATAACATTAAAAATTGCTTAATTTCGCAACGATATAAATTGAATTTAATCAAAATCATTTGAGCCGTTTTATAGAAAATAATAAAAATGTGTTTCATCGATGATATGAAGTGCCACCACTTCCGGTTATCCGATTTTGAAAAAGTTACTGTAACATCTCAGGTATATAAAAACCTTAAATATGCAATTTCAATTTCAAACGACTTTTCGTTTTTGAGCTAGATCTGTCACAAGCATACACACAGACACAAGCACACACACACAGAGGCCATTTTGCAGGACTTGATTAGTTGGACTTAGAAGACCTCAAAACATGTATTTCCGTTGAAAAGTCAGATTCGAAAATTTTCACTATCGCAGTATTGTCCCTTACTATATATTTCATATATAGGTAAGTGGAAGTAAACATAATGAGAAAAGGAACGATTATATGGGTTATCAATAGTTACGAAATGGACTTAATCCTAAATGGACACAAATAATAATCATAGTATAAATTTAACCTAGATCCATGACCTCACAGGAGGATGTACGGGGAAGGGGAGCTTTCGGGCTGAAGCCTCCCTCCCCCTAATGGTAAAAGTTAACATGTGTTATGAAAAAAATACCCCTAAAAGTATTATTGTTCCTGTAATTAATTACATTTAATAGGACTCTCGGACTATAGCCCCTACCCTCCAAAAAATAAATCCTGGATCTGCTAGTGCATGACCTAGATCCTTGTTGTCGTATCTTCTTGTAGGAGACCAGGAGTGAATTCTTGTAGGCAAACCATGTAGTAATTCTATAATTAAGTTGTTAAGATGCCATTTGCAACAGACATTATAAATAAAAGTTTATGAAGTCCTCACAGCCTGCGATTCGTTAACTAATATTGATTTGGGATCGACTAATAAGCATTTTACCTGCGGCTTATATAAAAAAAAATAAGATTTAAATGGTCTTGAATCGAATTTTAAAAGGATTTGAGTATCAAGTGTCATGGCCGCAACTGCAGTTCAATATCCATCTCGTTCTGTCTTTGATACATTGTCATCTGGTTATTATCTTAAATCTTATTCTGAGACTTAGTAAACAGAGGGCTTATAAACAGTTAAACATTTTTACATTATAATTAGTGAGGTGAGTGACTTTTTAATAACAATTAGTAACATTAGATTGATACTCGTCTGGTAGAGACAGTTTACGTGGCAGATAATTCCCTTCAGCGGGTCTAATCTCTCAAGTTCACCGTCACGGCGCTTGGTTTTACGTCAGACAATCTTGAGTTCGTACCTGAGACAGTGACATATAATTTTTTCTCTCTCTCTTTTATTTACTTGTTTATTATTATTTTTATTAGGACTTTTATTTGATTTATTTACAGAAAATGTTTTATTTAATATTTGTATATAGCTTTGTAAATAGATTAGTTATTAAGTATTTATTTTATTTTATTTTATTTTATTTTTATTTTTATTTATTTTTTTTTTATTATTTTTTTATTTTTTTTTTTATTTTTTTTTAGTGGTATGGAACCTGATAGAAGCATTTCATGTGACGAATCAGATGAAGAGACTCCCTTCTCCGAAATATTTAATCAGGTCGCCAACTCTCCAAATAAAAAAAAAGTAATAAATTCGCTAAATCAAAGAAGCCACTTAAAGCAGATCAAAATAAACAATTTAAAACAAGCTCTAAAAATAATTCAGCTATGGAAGCTGAAACTAAAGCACCTACTAGGACATTCAGAAACAATTCTGTTGTCGCTAATAATAACAATATAGAAATTACTCAGACTTTCACTGAACCATAGCAACTACCCATATATGCAAGTAAAATTGACAATTTCATGCAGTTCGGTCAAGAAATCGCTATTCTGATCGGGCAGACCAATTTCCGGCGTTTTCTCGGATTAACGACAGAAAAATCAATACCATCACGACTATAAAAAGACTAAAGATGACTATAAAAAACTTATAAATCACTTGACATCACACCATTATGACTTCCACTGCTTTCCATTAAAAGAAGATAAAACATATAGGGGCGTTTTGAGAGGTCTTCACTCAACCACTCCCACTACCGCTATAAAAAAAATGTCACAAAGATATCGGCCACAATGTAAGACATATATTTTCTGTTTTACATCCAATAGTCAAATACCCACTTCCATTATTTTTTATCGATTTAGTACCAGCCCGAAATAATTCTGAAATCTTCAAAGTTAAAAGACTACTTTATTCAACAGTAAAATCTAAAGAAGTGAAGCGGAAGCCAATAGTCGTGTTATGCATCAAGCGTCAAAACTTAGGGCACACAAAGGCCTGCCTAACTCGGCGCGGTGTGTCAAATGTGCCGGTTCTCACGCCTCTGATACTTGTCAGAAACTATTAAATAAACCAGCAAAATGTGTCCTTTGTGGTGAGGACCACCCTGCAAGATATCGAGGCTGCATTTTCTACAAGAGGCTATATAAGCAAAGGACTTATAACATATTAAAAACATAAGAACAGAAGAATCCTAACCAGGCACAGACACCCGAACTACAACGTTTCCTGAATTGCCGAACGAAATAGCATCACGATTTACACAACAACCTTCTACATCAACAAATCATTCCCATTAGGGCTCCTGGCAACTATATTCTGACACCAAGAATCAGGAGCCGCGACGTCAGACGCCTCAGTCTCTCAATCCTAATACCCAGGCTCCCAAACCTAAGCCCTAGACCTCCCTATCCAGGACTCAGACCTCCCACATGCACTCAAAATCACCGCGTCAGTCAATCTCTCCTTATCAGTTACCTCTACGTCTCAAACTACCGCCTGAAGACCCAGCTCCAGTTAATTCCCATCCTACTCCTCACATTAACTATCCTTCTCAAATTCCATCTAATTATGACTCAGCTTCTCGTACATCACGACGTGTACGTCATCCATCATAAGAGCTATCCCTTACAAATTTTAGCTGACCAACAAAACCCGATCTACTTAATCCTCTCCGCCCCTGCCTCCTTAGTGAAAGATCTCCAAGGTACCACCAAGCCACGAATCACCCTCATCACAAGAATCCTTACCAAAATTCCCTTTAATCTCCCACGATGAGCACAAAGCCCCTAGCTGTTCTTTTATGGAATTCTAAAGGACTACAAAACCACCGAGACGAACTTGACATTTTTCTTCATGACAACGACATTGATATTGCTCTACTGACAGAAACTCGCTTCACTCGACGTTCATATTTCTACATACGTGACTACATCACTTATAGATTAGACCACCCCGACAACACTTCCCATGCGGGATCTTGCATCCTAATCCATAAATTCTTATCCCATTCCCTCAATCCTTCTAACTATGTTTTTCAAGCAACCTCTGTAATCATTTCAACTCGTCCTATCCATTTAACACTTACAGATGTATACTGTCCTCCTGGTCATATTCTTACCTACAATCTGTTTGAATCCTTATTCCAATCCTTCGGATTGCGCTTTTTGCTGGAGGAGAATATAACTCTAAACACCAATGATGGGGTTGTCGAGCATCCAATTCCCGTGGTAACGTACTATCTTCTGTCTCAACTTCTTATAGATACTCCATCCTCTCTCCTATGAATCCTACATATTGGCCAATCTCCCTCAAAAAACGACCTGATATCTTGGACATAGTTGTCACTTCCAAGATTTCCTCTTCCTACGTCATTATCAAATCGCTGGATGACCTCTCCTCAGACCATACTCCAGTTCTGCGTTCATAACTCACAACCTTCGTTCCGAAGCCCTCCTTTTCTCTTACACTGATTACAGGACGTGTAAACTGGGACAAATTTCTTAAAGACTTGGAAGATAAATTGGACCTAAATATTCAACTTAAGACGAAACATGATATTGATTCATTCATAGAGGTACTTACTACATCTATAAGTGACAAAATTAACGATAGACTAACTTGCCACAGCACATTCGTATCTTATTAAGGGAAAAATGCAGAGCAAGATCGAGGTGGCATATAAGTCATACCCATCAGATAAGTCATATTACAACAAGTTAACTAACCAACTAAAAGCTGAAATTAGAAAATACAAAATTCAAAATTTACTTAACTTAACAGAAAATCTTACAACTACTGAAAAGTCACTATGGTTGACCTCTAAAAAGCTCTTAAAATTCAAAAATTTTGACCACGCACTTATTACTGAAACCCAAACCTGGTCCAGATCTGATGAAGAAAAATCTTAAATATTTGCTCTGCACCTCTTCAAAACATTTATTCCACACTCAGATATCCTAAATCCAATCCACCTTGAGTGTATTGAAGCAGAACTCGATATCCCACTCCAATTGACCCTGCCACCTAAAACATTTCATCTTTCAGAAATACCCAATATCATACACAGATTACCTTCGCACAAAGCTCCTGGCCATGACCTAATCACATCCCAGACCCTACAACTGCTTCCTCAGAAAGCCGTATTATTCCTAACCAATATATATAATGCTGTACTCCGAACCACATATTTTCCTGACTCTTGGAAACTATCCATTGTCAAAATGATACCCAAACCCACAAAGCCGCCAGAATACCCATCCTCCTACCGTCCTATCTCTATCATACCCATCATGGGCGTAATCCTAGAAAAACTCATCTTAAAACGCCTGTATCTCATCCTAGATTATAATCACATAATTCCAGATCACCAATATGGATTCCGTACATCTCACTCCACTATTCAGCAATGTCATCGTGTGGTAGACGTAGTTTCCTCTGCATTGGAGCGCGGAATGTATTGCACGGGAGCATTTATCGTCGTTGAACAGGCGTTTTATAGAGTCTGGCACCCGGGACTGATGCACAAACTCCGTAAATTCTTATCACCTACATACTTCCTCATTACCCGTTCCTACTTTAGTGATAGATATTTCAAAGTAAATCACAAAAATGCCTATTCATCTCTTTTTTCTCAGTTTGCTGGTGTGCATCAAGATAGTATCCTAGGTCCTATCCTAAACTGTGTAAAGTTTATACAGCAAACATTTCCACCCATCCCAACACTGTCATCACCACCTATGCCGATGGCACCTGTATCCTATCAGTTAACAACGATCCATACTTTGTCACAAATAAAATCATCCATAACGACCTTAACATACCATATGTTTCCTATTTAGCCCAATCCAGATACCTATCCTTCCATAATAAACTTCTGAACCATCCGAACTCTCTTGCTTCCTCTTCTATTCGTAATAACCTTCCGAGGCGTCTGAAAAGAAGATGGCCTCGGAACTTTCTAATATAGAAATTTAATTTGAATTTTACCAATGGATAGTTCCTCTTCATGTTGTACATGTCATGTTACCAATATCACATTTACTTGTTGTATTTTTCATGTAATACAGTTTTAAATTTCATTAAAATAAAAAAAAAAAAAGGATTTAAGTTTATATTCACCATCCGAAATTGATTGAAATGTAATTTTTATCGTACTGGAAACCATATAAATCAGTTGACATTGTGCTTAGGTAGAACATATGCTACGTTCTAAATCAGCAAATTTTACTCTCCGTTGTTCCGAGGTCCCATCAGATACAGAACATTGCGATTCCGTTTCCATGATTTAGTCCGCGATACGTCACCTGAAAGGTGATTTGTACCGGAAAAGGATTAATCCTGGGCAATAAAACACATATGATTGGTGATGATAATAATTTGGCAAGGTTTGATATGGAAGCTATTTAAATAAATTAAGTTATAAAGTTCAGAACAAAAATTTATAAAAAATGAAAATACTCTTAGAAGTAGAGCTGACGATAGGAAATATTTTTGGAGTAATATGAAGGAAAAAAAATTAATTTCATTGAGAGCAGTGAACGGTATTTCTACACTCACCGATATCTTAAAATGTTGATCTGTAATTTTGTTTCCAAGCAAAATATTAACCATTTGGAGCTTGCTTATCAATATTAAAAATAAATAATGAAGAGTCTTTATATTCATTTTGTAGATGATGGTTTCGAAGAGGTTGGGCGAAGAGAAGTATGTATATATATATATGAAAATAATTACATTTTTAGAAACGTTCATTTCCCTACAAAAACCTTACGAGAAGAAGCGAGTAAAAAAATTGAAATTCATCATGTAGCGTTCTATTTTATTAATGATTAAATAATAATTATTGCGATTTGAAATTAATGCATTCATCCCACAAATTAAGTCCTACAGGATGGCTGTGCAGGACAGATGACGTCATAGGCATTAATGCTAATTACATGGCTTCATATCTCAGCGGCTGTCTATACAGGAGCAACTTCTATTATGTAGTTCTACTAATATTTTAGCTGTATATTAAAAAGTAGACTTTTTGCACCACAGCTTCCGGACTGATATACATTTATTCATAAAAAGTCTGGCGTGCTTCACAGAACAATTCCACCTGGTGGAAGTTATATCTCGAACATTTGAAGATTTTTTAAAAAAATCATATTCTATTTTAAAAACTAATAATTTATAATTAATTAATATCTTTTGATCAATTAATGAATAAGAATTAAATTTAATAAGTTAACAGATCCTGAAACTTTATATCAGTTTTTATCTTTTCCAATGAGTTTATCTGTTCGATTTTTGTTTTCTTGCTTCTGGAATCATCTTTATTCTGTTTGAAGTTTATTGAATAAATGTATTTCACTCAGTATGAAGACCGATTTCCAGAAAATTTACATTGATTGGAGAATGAAGAAAATCATTGGAGATGAAATAAGTCAAGTATACTTACCAAATAAATTAAGAAAACGTGAAAACGACGTACAGAGGTATAAAACCCTCAATTATCTGGACGTGTTTTTTTCACCTAAATATTTCTCAAAATTAATGTCGATGAGGGTTATACTCTATTTAATTAGTCGAATGGTGAAATACATTTAATGATAGGAACGACATGAAATAAGTCACTCCTAAGTATTACTTGCGTTTACTAACATAAGTGAAAACTTGGGACTGGGATGGCAATAGATAATCAAAGTTGAACAACGTCGAAAATAATAAGTACTTGGATGGGCGACCTCGCAACACTTGGTCCATCAAGAACAGCGAAGCGAAGTAGAATGCTCTAAATTTTGGAATAGTGAATTGCATGTGAATTAGATCTACTGGGGATACCACGATAAAAGAAACACGCCGCTTACTCTACCTCAAATATGGTGTAGAACTGAGTTTTTCGGCCATACTATGTTGAACTACACTTTACGGCGCTCATACGCCAAAACTGTTGATTTAACGAAAAATAACGTTATTACATACATCGTTAGAAATCCTCTCAACTTTCATTTCTATATAAATGTTTTTATCATGAAATGATTTGAAAAGGAATTATTGTAGAAACCGCTTTCAGGGCCATTTTTGCAATATGGCGGTGCGAGCGGCAAAGATACAACGTTGAAATGAGGACCGAACGCATCGAAATCTATAAAATTACCCATTTTCAATACTCCCAGAAAACTTTCTAAACTAAGAAAACTAAGAAATGACTCTACTAATTCCAATATCACCAAATTTAGCAACCGATGAAATATCTTCCTTTTTTATAAAATTAGATTCTCTCTTTTTAACGACAGTATTATATGATTATATAAAACAACCCTGTTTTTATACTCTAATTCTCAACTGTTTTTTTAAGCATACAAAAATGAAAATTGTGATAGGCGATTAGCGATATCATCTTAGATACCATATCTCAACATAACAGTTTGTGCCTCCATAGTATCATCAGACAAGGTTATCGTCATACTTCTCTTCGCCCAACCTCTTCGGAACCATAATCTACAAAATAAATATAATGAATCTTCATCATTCATTTTTAATATTGACAAGCAAACTCCAAATGGTTAATATTTTGCTTGGAAACAAAATTACAGATCAACATTTTAAGATATCGGTGAGTGTAGAATTACCGTTCACTGCTCTGAATGAAATTAATTTTTTTCCTTCACTCCAAAAATATTTCATCCTCTTTCCATTCAATTCATCGATGGATATGCGTCCCTAAAATCCACCAGTAGATTGATGATCATTTCACGAGTATTTTACAGACTAATAAAAGATTTATCGGGCTTAAAAGTGATCTGAGAATCTCCAACTAATCTTTTCACCCATGTTAGCATCGTTTCGTTGATTGTTACATATAGTACTTTATAAACAGCACAAAGGAGCTCTGTACATTTGTAATTGCTACATGTAAATCTATCAATTATATTTTATTTTACTATAAGGTTAAAACATAAACAGAAAATAGCGACATGAAAATATGCTGTAACCCAAAATAATCCACCTTTTAATTTTCAGATATTAAAGGAATCGGAGTCTCAGAAAATAAATTGAGGAAAGTTAAAAGTAATGCCTCTCAATGGAAATCTTCATTCAAATAGTCGAAGAGAAGTAGTCGTTCTGAAGCGGTTACGTATAGACCACATACGCTTGACCCAGGGTTACCTGATGGCCCGCGAATCTCAAACCTGTGGGTGTCCGCTGACAGTGAAGCATTTGCTGACAGATTTTATAGCTAATGAGACGAAAAGAGCTCTTTTCGACGTACCTAACAATATTTTTTTCGCTTTAATTGACAATGCACAGATGATCTATAAGTTTTTTTGAGTTCCTAAAATAGACAAAAATGTATTCCTGAATTTAGAATTTTAACTATTGGGGCGAGGTGATCATGCCCCACGTTTTGTCGCCTTTATGAATAAAAAAAAAAAAAGAATCCGAAAGGACGAAAATCAGCATTATAAATATTTATTTGCTTAATAAAATCTAGCTAAATAAATAATACCTTCTACAAATACCAATAAATACCAAAACTAAATGGTAACAACTGTTATGATCTGCAAGAAGGTCCCAGGAAAAATAATAAATAAATACAATTGAGCTTCAACGAGTATATTATATGGTTCAACATGCACGGAACCATATCTATAAGCTAAATTATATACAAAGTTAATAAATATAATCTGCTAAAAATACTATCTACAATAAATATATTACAATCTATACTCATACACAATAAATAATAACTCACTAATAACAAATATATCAAAATAAAAATGTAGATATAAATAACTAAAATAACAATATCAACATGCGCATGCTGTTTATATGCCTATATAATTATAATTAGTAGGATGCTCGAAAAATAAATATTATAAAATAATATCACAGACAATAAATAGTTCAACTCCTAACCAAACGTCAGCCTCCAGAAGGTATCGTATTCTTTGACGTCCTAGCAAGATATCCCCACTGAAAAGAAACAACTATATAATTTCTCTATGCCAATCGATTCATAAAGTTGATAGGAAATCGATAATGATAATGACCCCTCATTACTGAACTACAGAAGGTAGTTTAGTTTGCATGCGAAATGCATCAGTAAATGTGTTACCTGATCGTGGGGATTTATCCTAATAAAGGTGTATTCTTCTGTTGTCTTCTCTTTAACAGATTATAGTGTTAACATGGGAGACATGGTTCCTTCACCAGTTTTTCGAACCTCCCTACTCAGTATAGCCACCGGCCATAGTTCACAGCTCCAATCCTCCAATATAGCTCCTTCCCCCTCACATTATCTAATTTTATTATGAAATTAAAAAATGATCAACTATTTAAAGTTGCTTTGGAGGAGACAAATACTGTTAAGTCTTTAAGTGTCAAAAATAATTCACCGATGGTCATTTGTATGTATCGCATCAAATCGTGAAGACCTTTAGATTTAGTACTTTGTAGATTTTAAATAATAAACAAGAAGGTATATTACGTCTCATTTAAGCTAAACCACCTTAGTCGAAATACTTTATACAAATGTTAGGAATGTTGAAGTAGGCAAGATAAGGCATATTTTGGAGAAGGAGTTGAGTCACCAATAAGGTTAGAGATGATCGAAGAAACATAGCCAAGATGAGGTTTTTTCTATATCTGGAAGTATGGATCAAGTAACAGATGCTACAAGAACAGGTGTCATCTGTTTAGACTTTTAAATCGTTTAGCTTGCGAGGGGTCTGTGGCGGGTTTGCTCCTCAACGAGGATCAAGTGCCGGTTAGAAACACCCTATGAACAAAAATATTTTAGCGGCGAAAAACAAATAAAGAAACGAATTAAAAGACACCATTAGTATATATATTAATTAAAAACTATATTATACACATGCAGTTTATGTGTTAATTAATTACACATTTAAATAAATATAAAAAAAAGAAGTGATTTTGTTTTATTATTTTCAATAATATTTTTTTAACTTCTTTATTAAAAAATATTACAATCTGTCTCAAAGGATATTTATAATAGTGTTCAGAGACCACATGTACAATCTATACTTTAAAATAATCATTTTAATCGACTTAGAAAAAAATTAACCCCACTAATCCCACTCAAAATTTGAGTTTATTCGCTTTTTTATTCTATTTTTATACAATTACTGTATATATTTTCTGAACAAATAAAATATAAATATGGTGGAGACACAGTGAGACGAAACGCTCTATTTCCTGGATATGGGCTTCGAAGTAATTTTTAAAAAAAATCATTAAGCTCTCAGCATCAATTTCTAGACACTTAGGAATAACAAAATTCTGGGAGATTTCAGAGATATCATGTGTTGAGGTCATATTTGAGTCATATTTAATTTGTTAAAATTATCAACATATTTTAATTGTTTCAACAAGATTCACTTATTTTATAACGTTGTTGTGTTTTAGGGTTATTGAGGTCAATTAGACTAAGAAAAAAAAGGATCCATTTACAATAACGCTGTAATTAATTTGTAAACCACGATTTATGATAAAATTTTAGAAATTTCATACATTGGTGTGCATTAAAAAATGTACCTTAATGTGCTAAGATACTGACTTCATAGGAGTTCATTACAAGTATTTATTCAGATGAAAGTGTAAAAATGGCAGATGGTGTTCGATTTTTACATCAAGTGAATTTAAATACTTACATTAAAGACATATTTTAAGAAAAAAAAATAGGTTTTCACCATGGAAAATTTTTAATTAATAAAGTTACTTACCTTTGAACCCGACTGTATTATTAGTTGTAGGTTAAGTAAGTTTTAAGTTGATTCATCATCGTATTGTCATAATTTCATTTCAAGTCCTGGGGAAAACATAAAATAAATTGCTCTTTTTACCAGTTTAAATAACATATCAACGGGTGAAATCAAATGCAGTAATACTAGAAACTCTAGTCTGTGCTTCCTTGAAGGTAGTAAAGAAGAAATAGCAGATTTAAAAAAACAATATTATTAATACTGAAGAAAATAAAAAAGAAAAACAGTGCCCGCAACCTTAAAATGCACAAGCTATAAATGTGTTGCTAGAGTCAACAAAACGAAAAGAAAAAACTAAAACATTGTGCTATTATTCTTAAATTCTTAACTGGTACTTACTTTAAATCTGTTCTTTCTTTTTGGTCATTGTATAAAAAAAAAAAAAAAAAATGATGTTTTTACCCGTTTAAATAGTTTACCAACATACGAAAATAAAAGTAGTAAGGGTAGAAACTCCCATCAGTGCTGCCTTTATGGTGGCAAAGGAGAAAGTTTTAACCAACCAATTGAAGCTATGTGCTGAGATTTTTGCTTCAAACGATGGAGTTTGTAAAGCAAACAACTTATAAGCCGCAAGTCGTGTCCAATTATAATGTAAAATGAAAACATAACTGGATTACATGGTCTCATCTTAATCGCTTCCTCTTCGAAAAACATCTTTTCCAGCTGATTTAACATCTTTCTGTTGCTACAACATCCACTCAAATTTGTATTATTATTCGCTTACAATATTACTGTTTTAAATATTTGTGTCTCTTAAATAAATATGCTTATAATTCATATTGATTTTTAGAATATGTAAATGAGTTAAATATTCCGTATCATGAATAAGATTTGAAAATAACATTTTTTTTTTCGCTGACAATGCTAAAAAACTGTAAAATGATTTTTCAAATATCCTACCATTGTATATTTCACTAAATTGTTAAAAGGGAGAGGAATAATAAATATACAACACCTTTATGTAACCATTCATTGTGGAAATATTAGCAATCCCTAGAGTGGAGAAAAGGTCTGACTTAAGCCCTATACCAAGTTCTGATAAAATAAAATTCTATTCCATCTAAGAAAAATAAATTTCTTAGCTGATATAGAAATTTTTATTTTATAAAAGAAATTATTATATATATCTTCGTTTATTATTTTCAATAATGAATCATTGTGATTGAACAAAGATTCGAAAACTTAACATAACCTCAAAATTTGAGGTTTTACCTTTCAGGATACGTAGAATACGAAAAACGAATACAAATTTATTTGTCCGGTCGCCGATATTGTATATTGTTATTTAAAATTTTACGGAATTTCATAAAAAAATCGGACAATTAGGAGCAAAGATATGGTTTTTAGATATTTTTTATATGTTCTACTGCAAAGATTATATATCCTGTTAGTTTTACCGTTTTAGTTTTTGATTTTTGAATGTGTTACTGAAGTAATGCTAATTTTTTAGCATATCATTTATGATTAAAAAAAAAAAATGTTTTGTCCAATAGTTGGAATAATCTTTTTCTTTGTCACTAGCAAGGTATATATATATACATATGTTTCATTATTTATTATTGTATTAACGAACAAATATTAATACAATAATTTAATTGTACAAAAATAATTTTTTTTTTACTTCCTATATTCTTATATAGCACTATAATCATGCCATTTATGAGTATTGAATGATGTGGCATAAAAGGAAGAAAACCAATAATTGTTGTTTAACAATTTCATTAAAATAAGTGGAACAGTAAAAAGTAAGTAACAGTAAAAATAAAATAATAAGGATTTTTTTAAATTTCAAAACATCAATTTCTTTTTAGCGGTTTGTATTTAAGTTGTTAAGTTATGAAAAATATGTTTCCTATAAAATCTGCAGTGAATTGTGTATGCTTTAAGATATAATTTTAAAATTTGATATAGCTATTTCACCTATAAAAACAGATAATTAGTTAAATACAAAAAGTTATACATGTTTTTTGAGAATTTCTATAACTTTACCCGTTTTGAAAGATGGGTGGTTCACTTCCTGTTGGGTTTAGAAAATTTTTTTAGATAATTTTAAGCTGTTTAAGATTGCAGGTACATTTTTTTTTTAATCTGAAAAGAAGATATTTTGGGTAAACCAAAAAAAGTTCCAGATTTCAATGGTTTTTGGAGCACTGCAGCGAACCCACAAGGCTTTCAAGGGCGGAAAATTGGATTTATTATATTCACTACACACCTAACAATATTAAAAAGAAATTTTAACTACCCGACCTTTTGCAAGGTAGACTCCTTTTTTTGTGCTAAGTTGACTGTGCTATTATGTTATTGATATGATTTAGAAGAGCAATAAATCAGCTTTGCAATGGATACAGTATCATTGAAAATCCTGAGGATGTATGAATGCTTTAGTTAACGGCCGGAAAACAAATCCTTCAAGAGAATCAAGGACTCAAATTGGTATTCTTTTATTGATATAAATTCGTATTTAAGAGTTCTAAAGGACATTAAAAAATAATCTAATTTTCTTTAAAAATATAATTGGCCTTTGGTTTTTGTTATCTCTAATACATTGTAATTCATTTTGTACTATCGGAGATATTTGTTTCTCATACTGCAAAAAAAAAAAAAAAAAAAAAAAAAAAATGATAGGTGTATAACTAGCTAGAAATCATAACAGTCATGTGTTATGTATTCTAAAGACCACCTGTGGAGTTTACTTAATTATTTTAAATGTATAAATAAAGAAATATCATAAGTGCTCACATCTGGCGGTTGGGTACCTGAGCTAGGGTAACGACCCACGAGGGCAACCTTTTATAAGTGGTAATAAAACCCCTTAAGAACCACCGACCAAGACCGACAACAGTCTCACGCCTGAGTGTTTAAACAGGATCCGAATTACTATTAACACCTTCCAGAAATACGTAAAATATACCTGGTTAGTGGAATACCGAAAGGCCTGGGGGAGAGGGCGTGGTCATCCCTTAGACTAGGAATATTCAGCCAATCAGGAAAAAGTACAAGAAGAGAGAGGGATGAAGAAAGGTGGGAAATAGAGGAATAGGACTAAGACACTTCTTTTTGGGACTCAGCTGAGGAGACTTCAAGCTGGGAAGGAAGCGAGGAAGGATTTGATCAGGGGAGGCTGATGGAAGAACACTGGGAAGAAGACGAAGGCTGAGGAGAGCGACATGGAAGGAGACTCGAAGATGATGATGAACCAGCTAGGTAATAATTTAGTTATACAGATGTAAACTTGTGTTGGCAACCATAAATCGTTAATTAATAGAATCAATAGAACACATGTAACTTTAATGCTTTAACACCAAGCATTCTCCTCCAGTATGATTCTCAACTATTCATTATGTATATAGGTTTAGTTATTATTTTGTATATAGATGTTTTTGGTTGTTGAAGTTGATAAATATAATAGTTAGTAAACCATCTTAGTACTTTTACCATCTACCCTGCATGCCACTAATTAGATATAATTACAAATAGTAAATTTAAAATCATGATACCTTTAGAAAGGAAATCCAATAAAAATTATATGGTTCAATCTAGGATACTACAGTAGGGGGTCTGTGGTATCTAACATTTAAATACCTAATTAATATATTTTTCTGTAGATCAGTTCCCTTCTGGAACCGATATGAATACAAATATAAGTATTAAATACAAATAAATCCGGTTCTTGGAACCCCCTACTCGCCGTAGAAACGCGAGGCCAGGAACATAGCACATGATCAGCTAGTAAAAAAAAAAAAAATTATTTCAATTATTGCAAATTATTTCACAATGGTTTATTATTATCATACAATTATACATCTAAAGTAACATTACCTTCCCTGTGACAAAGAAAAAGATTATTCCAATTATTGGACAAAACATTTTTTTTTTTTTAATTATAAGTGATATACTAAAAAATTAGCATTACTTCAGTAACACATTCAAAAATCAAAAACTAAAACAGTAAAACTAAAAGGATATAACCTTAATATATATATATATATATATATATATATATATATATATATATATATATATATATATATATATATATATATATATAGGTATAAATGGACTAAAAACGGTATTATATTATATAACGTTATTATGCCATTTATGATATGAGAACTGAATGAAATGACAGAGGACTGTGCCAGTGCCGTTTTTTCGCCGATTAAGTGTAATTTCTAAGTAACTGCTTCAAATATTTTAATAAAGTAATCAGTGTTTTAAAAAGAGGAATATATTCTTCAGATATTTTACTTTGGAGTGTTTTTCGTTATTATTGGCCTTTATTTACAAATGACGCTTGATTTCTAACTTTAGTTTGAACGACTTAAAAATTTGAAATTGAGTTTATTGTTATTTTTTAATGCCAAGACCAATTATTTTTTCATTCTTCATTATTTTCTAACTATTGAGCTTTAATAAAAGGCTAATTATAACGAAATTAGCCGAAACACCTTCTTTCCAGACAATCGTTACCCTTGATTTATTACACTGAGACACAGGCTGCTGGGAGGGCTTTCAGGATGAAGTCCTTCTCCTCCAAAAAAAAAAAAAAAATATATGGTAAAATATAATCTATGTCTTATAAAAAAATTTGAAAAAATTATCTTTAAAAGTATTGTTTTTCGTGTAATAGGACTTGAAAAATCAATTTAACACCATTAGATAGATGTAGTTTCTTTTTCTTCTATAGTAATTAATGTTATATATATAAAAAAAAAGTTTTTGAACTGAAGTCCCCTCCCCATTTAAATTAAATCCTGGATCCACTACTGATCTGATAGACAAACAAACACCAAAGAAAGATAAAAGAATTGTCTTAAATGACACTACGATAATTGAATGAAATTCACAAATTACTTTGAACTAAGAGAAGAGTCAGACACATGGTACGATGCATGAAATAAACAGATCTAAACAATACTAATAAAGAGAGTGACGCTGAATTTTGCAGTACAGAGGTTAGGTTTCCCATAGCCTGGAAATCAAAATCAAAATATTACACATTGGTAGAATAACAGAACAAAACTTAATATAAATAATTTGTAGAACATAAGTAAAATAACTAAATACAAATATTATATTATACAATTACATTATATTTAGTAATCGATCAACAAATGTTCCCCTGCTATCATCTCACAAAGCCACACTACGATGGTTACTGAGACACTTGAAAAGGAAAATGAAATATGAAAAAAATAATAAAATAAAAAAATGGGATTCCACTATTAATGTGCATACCTAAAAATCTAAAAGCAGGCCATACCAGAAGAAAACCAACTGCGATGGTTCGATAATATGAACAGGATGGACGATGAAAGACGAGACGGACGTATGAAATATATGGAAGTATAATATAAAGGAGGCCTTCCATGTCGGAGAATTGGACTAGGGAAGGAGAGTATTGGCAGGAGATTGGGACAAATGGATTCGAATCTATAGAGGGAGGGACCTACCATACGAGTATACGCTGCACTGGCTGGGATAAAAAGTCTCTTGATCATTGTTGTATGATTGCCAATATTTCCTTTACTAATATCAACACTTTATAAAGATATTTTGACCTTGAATTGTAAATAATATTGTAATATTGTAAATATTTATTCAAAAATAGCACATTGACTCAAATTGTGCCTTTTGGTGAATTATATAAATAAATATGCTTCTTGTTAGACTTTCGCAAATTGGAAATTTTTTATTTTGCCTGAGGATCACACCAATGAGACAACTAATCGTGATTTAGATATCTTGGAAATTTTTTTGTATTATACTAATATATATATATTAGTCCCTCCGGTAGCGTCTCCAGCCACTGCTTCTTGATGTAAAACTTCAATGCATTCTGATTGAGTATTATTTCCAGGGCCATCGCTCCGTGACGCTCCGCAGAGCCTGTCAATGTAAGGTGGCCAGCTTTCTCTTCTGTGTCTGCGTAAGATTCCGCCTCCACGCGGGGGATGAGTATTTCAGAATATCCAAGATGACTCTCATGTATATGGTCATGGTTGCAGAGAGCCCAGAAAGCTCCCTCTCTCCCGACTCTTCGTAGATCATTGATCGTCATAGTCACCCTTCTTACCATCACTCCTAGGTACATCACCTTTTCACCTGCCTTTATCCTTATGCCTTGGATGTCCGGGTTGATAGGGTGAGCCCTGTATATGGAGCCACTTATGAGTAGGGCTTTGGTTTTGGCAGCGAACATACTCAGTTTCCGCCTCAAGCACCATTCCACCACTAGACTGGCGCACCTCTCCGCTTCTGTCTTCAGACTGGCTCTGCTATTCTCAGCCACGATGACTGCCAGATCATCAGCATAGTCAGTGGCAAGGAACCCCCTATTTTATAGTTCCATTGGCAACTAGTCGAAAACAAGCTTCCACAGGTACGGGCCCAGGACTGAGCCCTGCGGACAGCCCCTCTCTAGTCGTTGTAGCTACCCCTAACCACGACGCGCTTGTTACTGAGGTCGATATCTACGAGGGAATAAAGATTGCTGGGGATATAGAGCTCTTGCATACAATGGAGTACGCAGAGCCACCATGCACTGTCGAAGGCGGAGGTAGGATCGAACAGTATCAGAAGGACGCGCTTCTCCGGCCTCCCATCAAAATCCCTACGCACTCTCAACAGTGCATCTGTGGTAAACCTTGCCTTGGGTAGAGCTGAACTTACGTGGGTGGCTAGCAGCACTGAGGATCGGTCAGAGGCTATCGGCATTCATTTGCTTCAGGACCTAACGAGCAGGGGAAGGCAAATAGGCCGATAAGCCTTGAGAAATTCTTTGTAGAGCAATCTCAAATCTGCGGTCCTTCACTTTCTAGCAGGTACTTCTTGTCCAAGCATTCATTCATCACTTGAGGAGGTCATCTTCTATGAAAGGGTTCTTAAGGATCACATCGTTTATGCTGTCCAGTCCTGGATCTCTACCGATCATCTGCTTCAACAACGCCAGACGAAGGTTACAAATAGTGGACATAGGTCGGTGCCAGGCATGATACGTCTAACCATGCTTTCAGTTTCGCTATCCTGGGACGGGTCATCCCTGGGGTATGTATAGTCGATGTAAATCGCAGCGGACTCCTCGAGGCTGGTGGCTCAGGTAACACCTATCCTCTCCTCTGTGCCGTAGTGTATCGTCCTCCTCTTGTTCCATTTGCTCCGTCTTTCGAATCACCCCTCTTCAACTTGGTTCCAAAATTATATAGTCTCTCAGAAAGGATATGTCAGAGACCCTAATACCAATTGAACAGGCATTCTAGGTCTCTCCACTACACCTTATTCGATTATTCAGATATCATCTTCATATTCGGTAACAATTGCGGATATTGTTTTTATCTAGTTTTTATAGAGTTTAACCTTCACAACCAACAGAAAGTGCTCGAGCCCATCAAAATGAAAATAAATATTGGAAAAACGAAAATCATTAGGAAAGGAAGATGAGATCATCGAGCATGTGAAGCATTTCAAGGCTCTAGTGGCTCTCTTCAATGAGCGGGGCTGCATGTGTGATAATTGTAAGTAAATGTATGGAGTTGAACGTCAGTAGAAAAATACTTTGTCTTTGCCATAAAAGGTTTATTTAAATTATATGTCTTATTTATATTCGATTGTAATACAATACATTGAAACATTTATATTAGCGATAGTAAAAATAATTTATTCATATCGTACCTGAATTGCTAAACAGCAAATAATAACGAAAAAATAAAAGGTGTCAAGTAACAATTCGACAAGTTTTGAGAAGAGCAACAAACAAACCACTTTTTGCAATCAATATATCTAATCGAAACCATCAAAAAGGGAATAATTAGTTTCTTGACTTATTTTTTTCCCAATATATCGAATCAAATAGAAAAAAGGGGACTTTCTTGTCTCCTTTTTGCTCTTGCATGCAAAAACTTTAACATAATGCAGTTACATGAAACCCACGCTATCTTCGTAAATATTTGGTTTGCAGTTATCCTCTTTTTAAAGATTGTAGAGGACTTCTATTGAATCCAATTTTTGCAGTCAACTCCAAAAATGCTACTTGGTAACTTTGTGCAATTTAGGGACGATATGAAGAACATTCTTAAATAGAAAATATTCGAAACCCTCATTAAAGACCTTAATTACTTTTATGACTTTATCTTAACCATTGTTTATGAAATCTGTTTGAAAGAGGTAAAAAAATTAATTATATTCATAATAAATTGTGTACTGCTCTCAATGACAGACCGAACGTTTCATTTCGGACAAAAGAGGAAACTGCCTTATTATCGAAATAGGTTTTCCCAACGATAACATTCCGAAAGTCGTAGATGAAAAAATAAAAAGAGCAACGATATAGATTCAATGGAAATTGCGTATTGCCCACCATTACTTCAAGCAATGGACCGATTCTTGAGGAAACGACCCGAACTTAAGGTGTATTGGAGTATTCTGAAAACGTGGTGGAAGAAGTTCGAAAATCTTTATTGCTCCAAGTGCAAACAGTTGAAATTGAAAAAAATATTAAAGGAATTACGCCTAATTATTGATTGATCAATAAAGGCTTAATTTTGTTGAAGGCTTAAGATGTGTTAATAAATTTCAATATTACCGAAAGAAAATTATTGGTGAAAAATCAAAATGTTTTACAAAATCTTAATTATTATATAAGTTAGGCACCGGAATGTGATAAGCTGCTATCAAGCTCTGAATGTATGGTGATGTTGAAGTATGACAAGGAACGTTAACTCAGGATAGTATAAATCAATTGTAGATCGAGTCTATATGGAATCTTGGGGTATTTTCAGCTTGTGAATATGTATATAAATCGAAATTTCAATAAACATATGAATATTTCGGGCAGAAGGTGAAGAGGATTAAAATTTAATTAAAGTTTTAGATTTGTTATAGCTTCAATACCAACAAATTATGCATTGCTTATAGAAAAAAAAATGAAATAGATCTGTTGAGGTCGGTTAATCGAGAATTCAGAAGGCCTCGACAGGGCATCATTTTTTTCCTTTCTATTAAAAATAATAATGTAATGGTAATCTGCAATTGGACGAATGAGCTCCCAATTCACTATCCGTTGCCTAGCTAAGGGAAGAATAATTAGCCAATAAACTGAGATGAGAAGGATTCACTCCAACTCTGCATAAAAGTTATGATTTACATTATTGAAATTATTTTACATTTGCCCATTCACTGAAACATAGTTTCATTTTATTGGCTTTACGATATTAATACATAAAAGAAAGTCTTAGTTCAAAATGTAATTAAAAGAGGCTGAATATGCTTTTTTTTCCCCTTTAGCCCCTATGGATAAAAGTAATGAATTATTGTTACTGTTTGTAAATTTGGCTTTTTACTGAAACTGAGTTTCATTCTAAAGCCTTAATGGAATAAATATATACATAAAGTTTTTGTTAATGTTTATATTAACAAGCTTGTGGTAAAGAAGATAAATTTTTTTTTTTTGAACCCCAGAAACTTTATTACAATATACAACTATAAACGTATATATAAAATATTCATTTGACGTGTGCTTACCCAAGATTATTTTAAGGTAAATGACTGATTATACTGTAAGCATAGGATAAATTATGTGGCCTTAGGCCTTAATTTCATTCTTTTTTTTTTTTTTTTCCTTTTTTTTCCCTAGCCCCTATGGATAATGATATGAATTATTACAAAATGTTCTATTGTTTGGCTTTTTGCTGAATCTGAGTTTCATTTTAGAGCCTTTTTGTGATATTTATTTTTTATGATCTTTTGTTAATCTTTAGATTAACATTTTTGGGAGTAAGAAGACGTTGAGGAACGTCTTCGTTATTAATTTCATTTTTTTTTTTTTTTTTTTTTTTCCGATCCCTCTGAAACAAAACAAACCATGATATCAGTGTCATATCGGACCAGTGCACTAGCGGAACGATACTTTGAATTACCTTGACCTTTTTCTACCTGTGGTATTTGAAGGTGCGTTGAATGATTTTTGTTGGTTATCTCTTCCTGTCCACTTAAGGTCTTAAGATGTATGGAGTTGAGGGTCCTCCGCTCGTTAAATTAATTTCATTCTACTTTGTATTAGCAATAATAAATCTACCATGATAAAAATAGTTAGCAAGAGTCATAATCAGCTACTATGAGTTATATGTTCGGACTAGCTTACCTTATTACCATACAATTTTATTATTAAGAAGTATTCGCTATCTATATACGTATTAACAGAATTGTACTGTAGATTTTTCATTATAATAATACGAAATAAAAATATAACTTGTAGGTAAAATGCTTGAGCGCGCACTTGTGGCGGTGCCAGATGGCAGACGTGTGAACTACGTAGCGATCTTTTACAGATTTATTAACGTTTCTCAATAAAGAAGACAAAAAAATATTTCAAGGAGCTAGAACTTTTTTTAGCCTTCCCACCTTTGAATTTAAGTTTTGATAAGTTTAATTTATTACATCTAAATTTTATTGAAATAATTTTTATTGTGATGCTAAACTATTTTTAAAATGAAACTAATTATTTGAATTGAAATTATAACCTTCCATAAAATAATAATAAAAACCATTCGTTAGTATTAAGTTACAAATGTTCTATGTAAAGGTTTCTGAATAAAAACGTTTTCTATTTATAAAAAATTATTATTAATTTGATTTTAGAGACTGGATATATATTAATCCATATAAAATTCACAACAGCCTAAACATAAAAAAAATTAAAATTAAAAAGGTCAGAAAGTAAATCAGCACTTTATGAATTACTAAAACTCTAATAAAAATATTAACATGTTATTATTAACTAAGAACAAGAGAAAATTGAATTAAATTGCTCATCTTGAAAAAATGAAGAAACTCAAAATTTAATTACTAATGACTGAAACATTTTTAAAAAGTTTACATTTTCATTATGAACGAATTTAATAAAAAAAAAAGTATATATATATAAATATATATATATATATATATATATATATATATATAAATTTAACCAGTTTTTTCATATATTGTGTAATACAAAAAATAATCTATTTTTTATGTGATATATTAGCTAGGCGCCTTTTCTTGTAGAAATTTAAAATTGTATTTTAAATATAAATATAATATTTTTATTGGTCTCTATAGTCTTATTTTAATATAAAATTATTATTCTTTTTGTTTGCTTACTTTCATTATTATTTTTTTTAACCTGTTAAAAAACATATCATTTTCACAGTGCTAAAATTTGATGAATTATAATGCTTTACTTTCAACTAGCAGTCATTTATCTTAATATTAACATGGCTCTTTAACCTTTAACTAGTCATTTTTTTTTTGCTATTTTATTTCTATTTGTTACAAAAATAAAAAGGTTCTAACACCAACAAAAAATATTTATAACCATCTATTTTTTACTTTTATTTTTACTTTGTCCAAGGCAGTTCTGCGCATGCGTTAGCCTATGTTAAACATACGTCAGGTCTTCTCTTACAAAATTCTTCATTAATAGTGGCAGTGTTCAACTTCAATGCGAAAAAACAGTGTTACCTGTTATATTAACAATTAAGTTTGTTACTGAACAAAAGAATAAGGTGAGTAATCACTTATTTACAGCTCAATAGTGAACAGTGTAAATAGACCTCAGGTTAGTTACTGATAACGGCCGGCCATAACATCGCTAATCCCACCAGTGGGCTCTGGCTCTCCGTCCGAGGACGTTCTGTGCCGACCAGTCCTCTCTAAGCACGCGTATATATTTCCGTGTTAAAAAAAAAAAAAATTGTTATCGCTCTCATTTAACAATTTTTCCTATCATTTATAATATGAAATGCGATATTATCATATGCTAATGTCGAGCAAGGGTAAAAATACTAGGTCCAGAAGCCTCGATACTACAATGAGTTCTCCTATTAAAAAAAGAACAAGACGTTCGAAAAGAAATACTCCACCAGCCACACCAGGGAGCTCTGTTGAAGAAGTGGATCCCCAACCTGGTACCTCACAACAACAAAACAATCATGAGACAACTCAGACTGGTAAAGAATCGCCGTTTTTCACTCAGAACCCATTTCAAGTGCTATCAAATACACAAAACGAAGAAATGGAAGCAGCACCCACCCCCAGGGAACCCGAACCCCCACCAATATTCCTTAGGAATATTAAAAACTTTCAGTTAATGTGTCACCAATTGAATAACCTAGTGGGCTGAGGAAAATATTTATGCCAAAGCCGCACCAATAACACTAAATTAATGCCCGACACTCCAGAAACATACAGAAAAATTATAAAATATTCATCTGACACCAAGGCTGATTACCACACGTATCAACTGCGTCAAGAGAGGACGCTCAGGGTCGTTATCAGAAGACTGCACCCATCTACGCCAACAGATGCTATAAAAGAAGAGCTCGTGGGTATGGGATTCCATGTTCGCCAGATAGTGAACATATTCAAGGAGGATAGAGAACAGCCTGGAATAAAAAGTAAAATACCGCTCCCACTATTCTTCGTTGACCTTGACCGAACGCCCCAGGTCGAAGACATCTACAAGGTCACACGCCTTTATTACACCAGCGTTGTAGTAGAAAAGCCTTACAACAAGCGCAACATCGTTCAATGCCATAACTGTCAGGCTTATGGCCATACGAAAAGATATTGTCATCACATTCCTAGATGTGTGAGGTGTGGTGAGCAACACAAAACAGAAGAATGTAGGAAGTCTAGAACTTCACCTGCAGTATGCGCTTTATGCCACCAAGGGCACCCTGCCAACTACAAGGGTTGTCAAACATATAAAGAATTAAAAACAAGAATGTACGCAACTCCTAGAGAAGAAGGGACATCCAGGCCACCAAGACAACCCTCTAGAACAGTGAACGGAAGAGTGACCTATGCCCAGATGTTCAAAGGAGACACTATAAACACTCAATCTAGGGCCCTGCCACAAGAACCTCAACCTCGAGAATTCACACATCAACCTCAAGACCCATATCCATCCATCCCTGAACCTAGGTTCAATAGCCAGACATACATTCCTCGTCCTTCCAATTCCACTGACCTCACAAGCCTATTAACTTCTTTCCTCTCTGAATTTAGATCCCTCATCACCCCTCTTATTTCATTACTTACCAATGTTATATCCAACCTCATTCCACCCCCGAGAAATCCATAAATGTCCTCCACCAAATCCCTCTCCATTCTCCTATGGAATGCGAATGGTATTCGAAATCACATCAACGAACTGACAATCTTATTACATGACAAAAACATTGACATAGCACTAATAACTGAAACCCGACTAACCAACAAACGACAAATCAACGTTCCTGGCTGCAATATTTATAGAACCGATAATCCTGATGGAACAGCACATGCTGGCACTGCTATAATTATCCACCGATCTCTCTCCCATCATTTATTTCCCTTACCAACCCATAATTTCCTACAATCCACTGCCGTAATAATCCAAACTTCCCTTTACCCAATAACATTAGTTGCGGCATATTCCCCGCCTAAAATACACATTTCCGAATCCCAAATAATTTCCTTCCTGAATTCCTTAGGACACCATTTCATCCTAGGTGCAGATTTAAATGCAAAACACCAGCAATGGGAAGCCAGATCCACAAATTCCCGAGGGCGAACATTGCTATCTGCACTTAATTCCCATCGCAGCAACATCCTTTCACCTAATACTCCCACATACTGGCCAACAGATCCCAACCGCAATCCCGACCTTCTAGACTTTTTCCTACACAAAGATCTAGGATCATTACACTGTTCCATTTCAAGGCTTGATGATCTTTCCTTAGACCACAGTCCTATAGCCCTAACCGTTTCCACATCAACCATTCCTAAATCATCCCCTCCTTCATTTATCAGGGGACCAGTTAACTGGAACCTTTTCCGTCAAATATTGGATGATAATATAGACCTCAGAGTTTCCTTAAAAACACCTGAAGACCTTGACGATGCAGTGGACTCCTTCACTACCCTGATCCAGCAAGCAGTTTGGACTGCATCCTCACCTGATCGTCCCAGAAAACACCTCAGTATAAATCCTCTACCCCAAGACCTATTGGACCTTATCCATAGCAAACGATGCTCTAGAGCCCTCTGGCAAAGAACCAGGCATCCTGATGACCGGAAATCGTATAATTATTATACCAAACAGGTAAAAAAGAAACTGGATATCTTTAGAACCCAATCCTACAATTCCTACCTTTCCTCATTATCATCTAGTGATAACTCCCTCTGGAATGTAACTAAAAAAATCATTAAATTCCAATCCATTTCCCACCCCCTCCGTCGTGATGATAGTTCCTGGGCTTCGTCAGATGCGAATAGAGCTGAAGAGTTTGCTAAACATCTATCCTACACATTCACTCCCCATCCCAAACTCCATCCCACCCACACTGCTGAAGTTAAAGAATTTCTCTCTTCACCAATTCCTCTATCAGTACCTCCAAAACCTGTTAACCCCTCTGAGGTAAAATTCCTCATAAACAAATTAAAACCCCGAAAATTCCCTGGATATGATCTCCTCACTTCACAAATCCTCAGACAACTTCCCAAAAAAGCAATCATATTCCTTACCTATCTATACAACTGCATCCTTCGCACAACCAACTTTCCTTTGCTGTGGAAACATTCCATAATCGTGCTGTTTCCAAAACCAAGGAAACCCGTTAATAACACATCATCCTACAGACCGATAAACTTACTCCCTATCCTCTCAAAAATCTTTGAGAAAATCCTCCTGAAACGCATCCTACCCATACTCGAATCCCACAACATCCCTTCTCATCAATTTGGATTCCGCTCAAGACATTCCGCTGTCCAACAAGGCCTTCGTGTTGTGGACCATATATCCTCTGCACTTGAAAACAAGCAATATTGTACTGGTGCCTTTCTGGACGTAGCGCAAGCTTTCGACCGGGTGTGGCACGATGGCTTGCTTTTCAAGCTCAAAACCCATTTACCCCAATCATTATACCTAGTCCTCAAATCCTATCTCTCAAATCGTTCATTCCAAGTCCGTTGCTGCACCGAATTCTCCACTTACTATCCAGTTGAGGCTGGTGTTCCACAAGGCAGTGTTTTGGGTCCAGTTCTCTACATCCTTTTCACTGCCGATATCCCTTCAAATCCCGATACCTTCCTAACTACATTTGCTGATGATACTGCCAAGGTAACGGACTGTATCTGATACTCAGATACAGTCCGTTACCTTGACTTCCTTTTAGACAAAAGACTAACTTGGAACCCACATACGAGACTTAAAAGGCAAGAACTTAACCAACGATATGGCCAGCTATATAGAATACTAAGCAGGACATCTCATCTTTCGATTGAAAATAAACTTTTAATCTACAAGACAATACTGAAACCTATCTGGACCTACGGACTAGAACTGTGGGGAACTGCTAAACATTCGAATATCAAACGCATCCAATCCTTCCAGTCCAAAGTACTTAGAACAATAGCCAATGCCCCATATTATGTCACAAATAAGACCCTACACCATGGACCTTAACATCCCATTTGTCCTCGACATCATCCCATCCAGATTCTCAAACTTTCACCAGAACCTTATCCATCATCCAAATCCTCTAGCTCAATCCCTATCCAGCTCCCACCATCCCTACAATCCCCCTCGAAGGTTAAAACGGCAGTGGCCGCGAGATCTATTGTAAATATGCTTCTGGAGTCCTGGCAATGACCAGCTTCTCCACTCAAGTCCTGAGCATCTGTGGCTCTAGTGCCCTCCTTCAGCCTCCACTGGCTTTTAATACTAGTGATGCGGCTGGAAAAGTGGCACTGGGATCTCTGGAGTCCTGCTTTGCTTTCCACATGTGGGGAGAAAAGCCTGGCTCCGAGATTCATGGGCGAATGTATATATTGTATATAGGTATGAATGTGTTTAGAAGTTGTTATTTTATTTTGTTTGTTTATTTTATTTTATTTTATTTAATTTTCCTATTGATTTACTTTTTTTATAAGTATTATTTATTAACTTCTTATATTTATAGTTACTTCCGTATTACTTGTATATACTGTATGAATAAGAACTTATAGCCTTAATACTTATAGCCCTCCAACCGTGGCTGATTGTATTATTATTCAATAAAAAAAAAAAAAAAAAAAAAAAAAAACTTTGTCCAAAATTGGGGTATGGACATATAATCTTTACTTCATTTCATTCACTTCACTTGTGCTAGGTATCACAAGCGATACCAAATCAGTAAAAAAAAAACACATTAAAGATGTATTAAATAACATTTTAATTTTTATAAAATTACATATAGAGTTAAAAAGTGACTGTAAAATGTTTATAGAATAAAATAATAATTATTACCATTACAGAACTAAAAGGTGTAAGTTTTTCATGATCGTGAAACTGATTTTTTATGTAATGGCGACGAGTTTTCCTAGCAACTTAAGAGTCCTTCTCATCCTCGAGATAAAAACCATATATGTTTTCTTCCAAAACATGTCCTACATATACTGTGATAATCTATTCTCAAGTTTGCGCTCGTCGACTAATTTTTCCGCTCCATTATCTGAGGCATTGTCCAGGCAAAGGATTAATGATATAATAATAACAATAAAAGGCTTAGGGAACTCTAAATATAGATTCCGATACCACCAATTTCGGCCATCCACTGTTTACTTATGATAAATTGTCCTAGCCCGCTAAATAATAATTAGAGGCCTATAAAAAAATATCCAAGTTAAAATATGACTTAGTATCGCAGGATCTTCCTACGTAAGCGTTTAATTCCATTAGATTCTTTTTTTTTTAATTTGTTTTATTTTCGTCCAGTAATAAAAATTATTCTTATTTCAATCAAGAAAATAGCAGTGATGCATACTAAAAAAGTGATTGCTAAATCTCTCAGGTTATACAGAATTCAGTTAAATGGCCATTAAAAGAAATAAATCAGGACAAGCAATGAATTTTATAGGCAGATAAAGGAAGAACACTGATGGAAAAAATTCTTTTTATTAGGCGTAAAAAATTTACGAGGCTGTTCAGGTATCTACCATCCTCCACCCTTCCTTTCTCCATTGCTGATTGTTTATTGATTAGCTTTAAGCATTAGAAGCCTTAATTTATTTTGGTCGTGATGGTAAAGAAATTCACAATTAACTTTCCTTTTTATTTTTTACCAACAAACGAAGAAGTATAAACAAATATATCTCGTCTAAATTTATGTATCTTTGGGAATTAGAAATATTCAATATGCTCGTTGGAAATGATATATATATATATATATATATATATATATATATATATATATATATAAAACCTATACCTACCACTACAACCCATGGAAGGTCTTGGGTTCAACACTTTGTAACAGAGCATTGTTTCAAGACCAACGGTTGTTCAGAGAGATGGTTCAACCGACATCATTCTCAACCACCAGGCTTTTTTCTCTTATAAATTAATTGAATAAATATTGCCTGCTCCATAGAGGCTGATTGCGCCCCAAGAGAAAGGGTCTTCTGAGTCCAGGGTCGACCCACGGTTAATGTAACAGAATAATTACATGCCACACAGCCGGAACGGAACCCGGGACTATTATTCATTTACCTGAAATGGGATATGTTATTTTATAAACAGCTATAAACAAGTAAATGAAAATCCTCGTACTACACAGCATATAGAACACAGATTTCAACTAAAAGTAATAGCTTCTTATTATAATAAGAATTATAATGACATTTCTACAAATAAAATTTTTTTTATGTAAGGAATTTTCCACTGCTGTGGTTTTCCTTGGCCTAAATGCCATTCAGAATATTTGTTCATAGTTCTAGATAAATGGCTTGTTCTTCTCTGATCCCATGTCCCGTCAGGCTTTCTTCCACCTCGTCATTTCATTTTACCGCGTTCTTCTTTTTTTTCTTATTTCTTCTACTTCCAGTTCCATTATTATTTTTGGGAATCTTTCTGCAGTGATTATTGTAACTTGTTCAAACCACATTTTCTTCAATGTCTGCAAGACTGTTCTTTTTCAATTCCATCAATTCCATCAGTTCCAGAATTATTTCAGTTTTAATTCTTTCCCTCCTGTATTTTCTAGTTGCTCTTCTCCAGAAGTCCATTTTCACCACTAGGAATATATTTCGGTATCTGGCATTAATGATCCATCTATTTCTTAGGCATATATCATTATAGGCTCGAATATAGATTTGTACATTAGTCTTTTTATACTAGTCTGTATATTTCAGCAAAGTGCAAGACCAAAATCAATTTCGGGCGACACTATTAAACGTAGATTACAACTCCTCGTTATTCCTCCTTTTAAAATCTCTTTCGACAAGAACACCATAGATACGTCTGAGAATTCTTCTTTCTGAGACTAGAAGTTCCTGTTCATAAGCTCGGGAGTAGTCCAAGTCTTACAACTATACAGCTAGACTGGAAGCACTATCGTCTAATAGATATAACTTCGCTCTTCTGGAGAAAGCTATATCTACTCCGGAACTGCCTTGAAATAGAAAAATAGGATTGATTTGCTGCCATGATCCAACGCCGGACATATTGTTTCCAATGAGCCGAGATATACAAAAACAGTCTTGATAATCTCCTAAGGTCACCTCCTCTCCATACCTGGGTGCCTCTTCTGTAACCATATATATATATATATATATATATATATATATATATATATATAATATATATATATATATATATATATTGTTTTGTTTTTTTTGGAAGTGTTGACTTCCAAGCAAAGTTTTCTTGCAGAACCCACCAGAGCAAGTAAAGCGCCCAATACAGCCTGGAAGGAGCGTCTCACGATGTCTATATCATCTGCGTAAGCAAGAAGCTATTAAAGCCTTTAGTCTATATGCCCGCATTTCTCACTGCTTTCTCTAGCGTAAGATGGAAGAGAAGGCAAGCTAGGGCTTATCTCTGGCCTAATCCTTTTCCTGAGGGCAATTTTTCCGACCCTCCTCACTCATTTCAACCATGCAGCTAACATTGTGCATTGTAAGCCTTACAAGGCGTATGAGCTTGCTAGGGATCTTAAAATGTTTAGAGCCTTGTACAATTCTTCTCTGTTCACGCTATCGTAAGCTGCTCTAAATTCGATGAATAGGTGGTGAGTTTTAATCTTGAATTCCCTTCCTGGCTGCAAAATCGTCTTGAGGCGGAAAATTAGATCGGTCGTAGACCTACCTTTTTTGAATCCACACTGCTACCAACCGAGCATCCTCTCTGCATGGGCTAGCAAAAGCTTGAAGAGGACGTTTGAGAGGACTTTGTATCCGGCAGATAAGAGGGATCTCACTTAGACGTTAGTTGATCGTCCCTCTTAAATATAGTACAGCTTAGACAGACCCAGTCCCTTGCCAGGGTAAGTTAAAATACCTGGATCGCAGATGGCGGTAAGATAACACTTGCTGGCAATTAATTCGCTTAGAATATAATAAAAATAAAATTTTGAATGTTTCAAAGATCAAAAGAAGCCCTACTTCATTCCTAAATTCTATTGGAGAAGATGTTGAAGGGGTAGTTACGCCTTGGAACAAATATTTTACCGATGGAAAACCATATGAAAGGCGTTGAGAAAAAGTTTGATGACAATATATTTGGATAGAACAAGAAGTAGGTTAAGAGAGTTCTTTTTTGGATGAGGTCGAGTCTGGAACAAAGATTAGGGGAAGGAGTTCTGGGGGCAGAGTATGCAATGAAGATGTTGTTCTTTAGAGTACTTGAAAGAAATGCCTAGCAAAGAAGGAAGATCCAGATGGATAGAAAGACGGTGGAAGCAGTCTAGAAAATACATCGAGATGACAGTGGCACCAGTGATCAAAAGAAAGTAACTGAATATTCCACCATATTCCCACAAACAGTTAAGTCATAATAGTAATTTATAATCTACTCATGTAAATCTATGTTGGCAATCTACAAAGTAATACAGTTATTAGTCTTATTAGACCCACATCAACACCCTAGGGATTAGAGCAACAGTGAACATTGCAGCTTGCGCCCACCCCTCTTCAGCCTAAACCTACCACATTGGGAGGTGGCAGCATCCCGTTTTCAAGTCAGTAGGACATCCCGGACAAGAATCTGAAGAGGAGCCGCGATGAGGATTTTTGCATATTCAATCGCAGTCACCGCCTCGGCTAATATATATTTATACCAGCTGAATCCATAAGTAATATCGCCATGTAATTGCCTGATACAAGTGGTATGATAAAGTCAATGAAACATATTCAATCTAAAATGTATTAACCATCTTGTTCTACAACAATTTATCATCTTGAAACCAAATTGTGTATACTTCTTCTGGAAAAATCCTTTGGTTTTGAATTAAATAAATATTCTTGTGTTTCTCTAGAATATACCCTAATATCGCTCAACTTAGTGATGTTCACTAATGACGTTTTCTCTATGTATTTCTGCAAGATTCCGGTTTTTTTTTTTATTATTATAGAAATTTACAACTGTATTAAGTGACAAATACAACAACTAAATATGAACAAGTGATGTGATATGTACAACATGAAAAGAAACTACCCATTGCTAGCACTCCAATTATATTACTATATTAGAAGGTTCCGAGGCCATTTTCTTTTCACACGCCTCGAAGGGTAATCAGGAATAGAACAGGAAGCAAGGTTGGAAACAAGAGGGTTCGGATGGTTCAGAAGTTTATTATGAAAGGACAGGTATCTGGATTGGGCTAAATAGGAAACATATGGTACATTTTACGAAGGATTTTGGATTGTAGGGATTGGATACGAGAGGAATTTGATGGTTCGGTAGAGCTCCAAAGCTCGATCCCGTAAGACCAAATAGGCCATATTATATTAATATCTATGAGTCTTTTGTAAATCTTTGGAAGTTTAGAGAGTTTGGCTAGTAAATGCTGGAGTAGTCGGAAACGTCGAGCGGTTTCTAGTTCTTTCAATCTGGTATGGGGTCCGGTATATTGAACCAGCAGTTCTACTTTATCGAATTTCGAAAGCATAACATGGCGTAAGTGGTTTTTGGAGAGATCCATTTTAATTGAAATTTCAGTACAAAGTGACTAACTTTTTCCGAAAAAAAAAAAACATGATAAATATAAGAGTATGTAATGCTTTAATAAACAAAATACATATGGAAACACAATTCAATTGTGAAGGAGGGAATTGTAATATCAAGAGAAACAGACAGATTTTAAAAAACTGGCATACTAATGGGATGACCTGGTATTTGTTCCAATAGCATGTAATTTATATGAACTATTGGAGGCTGTGAAAAGGTAATTGCCAAGAGGCAGCATAGCAGGAGAACCCTTCCCACCCCCTTTCCGTCCCTATTGAAACCCTTTCCTTAAACTTTTCTCCCAGTGAATTGCGGAACAATACTATCCCTCTAGCCCTTTGTTAGACTAACAATTCGGCCGACCCATTCTACAAATGACAATTCCTTCAATTAACCCTCTAGCATTTCCAGAATTGTATATTTGCCCTGCTTTAAGATTTTATTCGTTTAATTTTAATATGAAATGGAAGCCCCCAAAGTGGTTTCTTACCCAATTTTAGTGAGAGAAATTATTATAAGGTACAATATATGAACATATAATTTCTAAAGTGTTGTATGATTCATGTATTAAGTATTATGAAAAGCCTTTCAAAGTGTTTTCAGAATATACAATACAAAAAAAATCTTGGAAGTGGTTGCTTTTACGCTAACTATTGCCATTAAAATTAACATATAATTTTTTTAAAAATCCACTCAAAAAGTTGTTTTATTTTTCTCTCATTTTCACAATTGTTTTGTCTGTCTTTGATTTTGTTAAACAAAGTTTTCCTTATTATCTTTTTCTTTAATGATTTTCAGCCACATTTTCATTATTATCCATAAAACAGACTCTAATCACTTAAATAACTTTAGTGTAGACTATTTTTTTTTTTTTTTGTAGAATAATATCTCTAGTATTTTATTTTTTGTCTATTCAGTAGTCAGTTTCTTATTCTGTTTACTAATTTTTAATTCTAATTAAAATGAATATATATATATATATATATATATATTATATATATATAAATTAATTTATTCTATTTTTAATTCTAATTGTTTTAACTTAAAATCTGATTATTGCTTTCAGTTTTCTTTGTAAATTTTAGTAATTATTCAAAAGACTAATAAAGTATCTACTTTATCTTTTTGTAATATGCAATCTAAGCCACGGCCTTTAAAGTGATAGGATTCTATTTTTAGGAGAAATGATGAAACTGTGGCTGAAAATGGGCTATCAAAGAAAATTGTAATAAGAAAAACTGTTTTCACCAAAATGAAAGAAAGCCTTGTGATAATTGTATTGTGATAATTGTGATAAGGAGAAGAAAAGATATCTATACTATAAAATATACCATAAAAATTTATTAATAGATTTTAATGGCTGTCCTTTTTTCAGAATATTTGAAAATGGCATTAAAGCCGAAACGTTATAAAATAGAGGAAATAAAAACTACTTGTTAAAAAAAAATTTTATTGATCAAATAAATTTGTGGGAGTAATGTGGTATTTTATGAAACATAATTTGTTTATTGATTAAAGCTAATAATGACATCAAGACCCCGCAAAAAAAATTCTTATCATTTTATTTTAAATAAAGTTTCAAAATATAGAATTAAGAAAATATAAAAAAAAAAAATCACAAATATTCATTTTTCACAGTATTCCCTAAATAATTAGCATTTTCATTTATAGGTATTGAGGATGTGAAACTTAATTTTAATTATTGATGCTCATGTTGAGGAAAAATTATTAGCCCCCATCTTAACATTTTTGATATTAAAAATATTGAATCACTGGAGGAGGAGGAGGTTCTGCCCGCTTAATGGACCAAACCCTATTTTGCAAATTATACAACTGTTCTTTTAATTGTACTAATTATAGCTCATATTGTATATTCATATGTATTCTGTAGTTCAGATTGTATTATTTTTTATTGACATAAAATAAACGGAACGAAACCACAGTTTGGACAAATTTTTAATTTCTTTATACATCGTGCCTTATTTCCAATTTATATTATTATATAATTATAATTATTCTTATAGCCAGATTGTAACCATAATAAGGGAGAAATAATTCTGGGAATAAGAAGTGTGGTATCTTCTTTACCCTTTGGTCCGTCCCTCTTTGTATATGTAAAATAAAATATTACATGGTCACCACTAAAAACATTTTTATATAATAGAAAGATGAATTTTTGTCTTATGAATTGAAACATAGAATCATTGCCCGAATGATAAAGTTTTATATAAAGAATGTCATGTGATATTAATTCATTACTAAAAGCCAAATGTGGAGACATGATGGTACGGAATTGTATTTCACCTTAAGGTATCATTAAATAAAGGAATATTCCTCGGCAAACGGCTGACTGAGCGAGAGCCAACAAGTTGAAGTTGAATGCGGAAAAGACAAAGACAATCTTAATTGGCTCCAATTACCTCGTTAAAACTGTTCCACATATTCTAACTCTTTTCCTACATGATAATCCCATCAAATTTTATCCCTCTATCAAAAACCTTGGAAAAACCTTCGATCAAACGCTTTCCTGGAAAAACCATGTATCCAACATCTCCCGCCGGACCATTTCCACCTTAAAACGCCTAAACCACTTCCGTCACTTATTTCCCTTGAAACCCGTAGACTCCTGGTCACTTCCTTAATTTTTCCCCCACTTTGACTATTGCTGTACGGTATATGGGGGCATCTCTGGGGATCTCGAGGCGAAACTAAAACGCTTGATAAATTGCTTTGCACGATTCATCTTCGGGATCCCAAGGGACGCTTCTGTTTCCCGTTTTTATGTAGAGTTGAAGTGGCTTTACCCTTCCTACCGTCGTAGGTATTTCCTGGCATCCTTCCTCTTTCAAGTCATCCAATCCCACTGACCTTCATACATCTCCAAGCTCCTCCAATTCAAATCCTCTGTTCGCTCCCGCAATACTCGTTCTAGGTCTTCTGATTTATACATAAGGGCCCACCGAACCGCTGTTTTCGACAAATCGTTCATTATCCGATCCTCATCCTTATGGAACTCCATTCATTCCCACATCCGTCAATCCAATACCCTTCCTACCTTTAAATCCCGCCTGTTCAATCATTTCTTATCTATACAGTCCCCATAAAATTGTAAATAGATACCACTGTAAATATGTATACAAATTATTAGATTGTTCTTCATTATTTTTACTCTATTTTAAAAATTTTTATTATTAACTTCAAGTTAGAAAGTAACATATAATTTTTAATATGACTATTTCATTACTCAACATTTCTTTTTATGTATCTCTGAGGCTCCTTAGCCCACATTACTGTCCTTATGTATTATTCTAAAGGGACTTGTCTCAGAATAAATAAAGTATTATTATTATTATTAAATTGATAAAAATGGAATTGTTACGTTATAGAACGTTATATACATATATAATATATATATATATATATATGTGTGTGTGTGTGTGTGTGTGTGTGTGTGTGTAAATAAATTTATATTTTAATCAAGACTATGAATGAAATTTAATTAAATTACCATTTCTTTCCAGATTCTTTCATGAAATACGCACTCTAGCTTTTCTGTAAGTAAAGTTTTTATTATACTCTAAGTTCTTTAAAAAATTAATTTTGAATAAATTATTCTGTTATATGCTGCCATATTATTAATTTTATTCTCTTATTTTATTGTAAATTGTAATATTTAATATGAGACCAACAACATGTGGGTGACACATGATAAGGTAATTTTAACATATATGAATCTTTTAATAAAAAGGAATTGTGTAATAATGATGTGATAAAATAGTTAAAGGTGGACATGAAAAGATTGATTTTGATTTTAATATGAGAAAACACATGTAATTCGCATAAGAAGTGAAATGGACAGGTACATGATGACTAATTATGTATAAAAAATCTTTATATTTTGAAATATGTAAAATTTTTAGATGTGATTGTAAATTGAAAAATTTCTTTTATACTTGAAAATGGTTCTATGAGCCAAAACGTAATAAGATGTAGTCATTGAATTGACCAAATTAAAAATTGGTGTAAAGTGGCTTAAAAAAAATAAATTGGAAAACAAGATATATAGTTTCCTTCATCACCTCAAACCAAGATATTTTTTTAATTAAGAAACTTTTGCTTTAAGCAAAAAAATAAAATGAAAAAGGGGAAAGATTGATTTGTTGTTTGTGGAATGTACATGAATAATAGTTAATTTGATTTCGAAATATAGTTTTGTTTTATTATAAACTTGAAACTAAAACAATTCAATGAATACAAAAAAATAAAAACTCCACTTCGAAATAAGTAATCGAAACAAAAACTCCCATTGTAATTCTTTCAAATTTTTTCTCTCCGGTTCATGCGTCAAAAATACTTTAGGAAAAAGAAAAATGAACATGAAGCTTTTTTTTTCTGTTTTTTAATTTCTATTTTCAATTCTGCGCTTGCGCTAGTATCTTTCAACCCACCTGCTACATCGTCTCTCACAATTATCATAATTACCAGTGAATTAGTGAACAGTTGTGTTAAAAAATAGTGCTATTGAATAATTATATAGTACATTCTTGAATAGAACCATAAACACGGTGAGTAACCGCTTGTTTATTAAGTTTGAACAATAGTGTAAACAACCATAGAATTAGATAGAGTGGTCATTTCTTATCTATAGTCCCCCCACTTAGGGCCAGGTAGGCTCAGTACCTGTCGAGCTGTTAAGTAAGGTAGGTCATATCGCTTGGCCCTCTATCAGTCTGCGTAATTTTTACGAAAAAAATTTTTTTCTTCTTCTTTTTTCTTTTTCCCAATAGTCGTTGACATGGTATGCGATATTATCATATGATAATGTCAAGCAAGAATAAAAGATCAAGAAGCTTAGGTAATAATAGCTCTCGTAATTCACCAGTAAAACAAAAGCCTAGGCGTTCAAACAGAAAAACACCACCATCTACACCTGATAGACCAAATGATGCAGTGAACGACCCTCAAGCCGGTACATCAACAGAAATTATGAACACCGAAACCAACAATGAAATTGAAGAATCACCTTTTTTTACTGTTAACCCTTACCAAATACTATCTAATACCGTAGAAGAAACAATGGAAATACCATCAACCACCAGAGAGCCAAAAATACCTCCAATATTCATAAGAAACATAAAAAATTGTCCGCTATTTTGCCAGCATTTAAATAAATTACTTAACAATGGTAAAGACACATGTCAAAGTCGAACCAATGACACCAAGTTGATGCCAGATTCTCCTGAATCATATAGAAAAATAGTAAAATACTTGACAGATACAAAAGTGGAATTCCATACTTATCAATTATTTCAAGAGAGAGCAATAAGAGTGGTGATAAGAGACCTCCATCCAACAACTCCACCTGAGGCAATCAAAGAAGAATTGACAGAACTTGGTTTCAGTATCCGCCAAATTGTCAATGTATATAGAGATAATAAAGAGCAACAAGGTGCAAACAACAAAATAGCCTTACCACTATTTTTCGTAGATCTTGAGCGCACCAGTGGAGTCGAAAACATCTATAAATTAAGACGCCTGTACTATACTAGCATAGTTGTCGAAAAACCGTATGCAAAACGGGAAATAGTACAATGTCATAATTGCCAATCATATGGCCATACTAAAAGCTATTGCCACCGCCTACCGCGATGCGTGAAGTGCGGGCAGCAACATAATTCGGAAGATTGCAATAAGTCCAGGCAAACTCCTGCTGTGTGTGCATTATGCCATAAAGATCACCCAGCAAATTACAAAGGATTCCAGACATATAAAATCTTAAAATCAAGATTACCGACAGTGCCTAGACATGAAGAGACTTCCAGGACTCCCAGACCACCAAGGCGACCCTCAAGATTTGCAAACAAAGAAGTCTCCTATGCTCAAATGTTTTATTTTTTTTTATTATAATTTATTTTTTTTTTATTGAATAATAATACAATCAGCCACTGTTGGAGGGCTATAAGTATTAAGGCTATAAGTTCTCATTCATACAGTATATACAAGTAATACAGAAGTAATTATAAATAAATATAAGAAGTAAATAAATAATACTTATAAAAAAAAGTAAATCAATAGGAAAAAAAATAAATAAATAAAATAAAAGAAATAAATAAACAACACAAATAAAATAACAACTTCTAAATACATTCATACCTATATACAATATATACATTCGCCCAGGAATCTCCGAGCCAGGCTTTTCTCCTCACATGTGGAAAGCAAAGCAGGATTCCAGAGATCCCAGTGCCACTTTTCCAGCCGCATCACTGGTATTAAAAGCCAGTGGAGGCTGAAGGAGGGCACTAGAGCCACAGATTCTCAGAACTTGAGTGGAGAAGCTGGCCATTTCCAGGACTCCAGAAGCATATTTACAATAGATCTCGCGGCCACTGCCGTTTTAACCTTCGAGGGGGATCGTAGGGATGCTGGGAGCTGGATAGGGATGAGCTAGAGGATTTGGATGATGGATAAGGTTCTGGTGAAAGTTTGAGAATCTGGATGGGATGATGTCGAGGACAAATGGGATGTTAAGGTCATGGTGTAGGGTCTTATTTGTGACATAATATGGGGCATTGGCTATTGTTCTAAGTACTTTGGACTGGAAGGATTGGATGCGTTTGATATTCGAATGTTTAGCAGTTCCCCACAGTTCAAGTCCGTAGGTCCAGATAGGTTTCAGTATTGTCTTGTAGATTAAAAGTTTATTTTCAATCGAAAGATGAGATGTCCTGCTTAGTAGTCTATATAGCTGGCCATATCGTTGGTTAAGTTCTTGCCTTTTAAGTCTCGTATGTGGGTTCCAAGTTAGTCTTTTGTCTAAAAGGAAGCCAAGGTAACGGACTGTATCTGAGTAGGGAAGTGGTACTGAATTGAAAAGGATTGTGGGACAGGATCTGCGTCGCAGGGTGAAAGTAATATGTTTGCATTTTGCTTCATTGATTTTGATGCGCCAGTTGTTGCACCACTGCTCAATCAAGGAGAGGTGAGATTGTAGGTTTTGAGATGCTATTTGAGGATCTGATTGAGAGGATAGAATGGCAGTATCATCAGCAAATGTAGCTAGGAAGGTATCGGGATTTGAAGGGATATCGGCAGTGAAAAGGATGTAGAGAACTGGACCCAAAACACTGCCTTGTGGAACACCAGCCTCAACTGGATAGTAAGTGGAGAATTCGGTGCAACAACGGACTTGGAAGGAACGATTTGAGAGATAGGATTTGAGGACTAGGTATAATGATTGGGGTAAATGGGTTTTGAGCTTGAAAAGCAAGCCATCGTGCCACACCCGGTCGAAAGCTTGCGCTACGTCCAGAAAGGCACCAGTACAATATTGCTTGTTTTCAAGTGCAGAGGATATATGGTCCACAACACGAAGGCCTTGTTGGACAGCGGAATGTCTTGAGCGGAATCCAAATTGATGAGAAGGGATGTTGTGGGATTCGAGTATGAGTAGGATGCGTTTCAGGAGGATTTTCTCAAAGATTTTTGAGAGGATAGGGAGTAAGTTTATCGGTCTGTAGGATGATGTGTTATTAACGGGTTTGCCTGGTTTTGGAAACAGCACGATTATGGAATGTTTCCACACCAAAGGAAAGTTGGTTTTGCGAAGGATGCAATTGTATAGATAGGTAAGGAATATGATTGCTTTTTTGGGAAGTTGTCTGAGGATTTGTGAAGTGAGGAGATCATATCCAGGGGATTTTCGGGGTTTTAATTTGTTTATGAGGAATTTTACCTCAGAGGGGTTAACAGGTTTTGGAGGTAGAGAGAGAGGAATTGGTGAAGAGAGAAATTCTTTAACTTCAGCAGTGTGGGTGGGATGGAGTTCGGGATGGGGAGTGAATGTGTAGGATAGATGTTTAGCAAACTCTTCAGCTCTATTCGCATCTGACGAAGCCCAGGAACTATCATCACGGCGGAGGGGGTGGGAAATGGATTGGAATTTAAGGATTTTTTTAGTTACAGTCCAGAGGGAGTTATCACTAGATGATAATGAGGAAAGGCAGGAATTGTAGGATTGGGTTCTAAAGATATCCAGTTTCTTTTTTACCTGTTTGGAATAATAATTATACGATTTCCGGTCATCAGGATGCCTGGTTCTTTGCCAGAGGGCTCTAGAGCACCGTTTGCTATGGATAAGGTCCAATAGGTCTTGGGGTAGAGGATTTATACTGAGGTGTTTTTTGGGACGATCAGGTGAGGATGCAGTCCAAACTGCTTGCTTAATCAGGGTAGTGAAGGAGTCCACTGCATCGTCAAGGTCTTCAGGTGTTTTTAAGGAAACTCTGAGGTCTATATTATCATCCAATATTTGACGGAAAAGGTTCCAGTTAACTGGTCCCCTGATAAATGAAGGAGGGGATGATTTAGGAATGGGTGATGTGGAAACGGTTAGGGCTATAGGACTGTGGTCTGAGGAAAGATCATCAAGCCTTGAAATGGAACAGTGTAATGATCCTAGACCTTTGTGTAGGAAAAAGTCTAGAAGGTCGGGATTGCGGTTGGGATCTGTTGGCCAGTATGGGGAGTATTAGGTGAAAGGATGTTGCTGCGATGGGAATTAAGTGCAGATAGCAATGTTCGCCCTCGGGAATTTGTGGATCTGGCTCCCCATTGCTGGTGTTTTGCATTTAAATCTGCACCTAGGATGAAATGGTGTCCTAAGGAATTCAGGAAGGAAATTATTTGGGATTCGGAAATGGGTACTTTAGGCAGGGAATATGCCGCAACTAATGTTATTGGGTAAAGGGAAGTTTGGATTATTACGGCAGTGGATTGTAGGAAATTATGGGTTGGTAAGAGAAATAAATGATGGGAGAGAGATCGGTGGATAATTATAGCAGTGCCAGCATGTGCTGTTCCATCAGGATGATCGGTTCTATAAATATTGTAGCCAGGAACGTTGATTTGTCATTTGTTGGTTAGTCGGGTTTCAGTTATTAGTGCTATGTCGATGGTTTTGTGATGTAATAAGATTGTCAATTCGTTGATGTGATTTCGAATACCATTCGCATTCCATAGGAGAATGGAGAGGGATTTGGTTGAGGATATTTATGGATTTCTCGGCGGTGGAATGAGGTTGGATATAACATTGGTAAGTAATGAAATAAGAGGGGTGATGAGGGATCTAAATTTAGAGAGGAAAGAAGTTAATAGGCTTGTGAGGTCAGTGGAATTAGAAGGAGGAGGAATGTATGTCTGGCTATTGAACCTAGGTTCAGGGATGGATGGATATGTGTCTTGAGGTTGATGTGTGAATTCTCGAGGTTCAGGTTCTTGTGGCAGGGCCTGAGATTGAGTGTTTATAGTGTCTCCTTTGAACATCTGAGCATAGGTCATTCTTCCGTTCACTGTTCTAGAGGGTTGTCTTGGTGGCCTGGATGTCCCTTCTTCTCTAGGAGTTCTTCTAAAGCGCATACTGCAGGTGAAGTTCTAGACTTCCTACATTCTTCTGTTTTGTGTTGCTCACCACACCTCACACATCTAGGAATGTGATGACAATATCTTTTCGTATGGCCATAAGCCTGACAGTTATGGCATTGAACGATGTCGCGCTTGTTGTAAGGCTTTTCTACTACAACGCTGGTGTAATGAAGGCGTGTGACCTTGTAGATGTCTTCGACCTGGGGGGTTCGGTCAAGGTCAAAGAAGAATAGTGGGAGCGGTATTTTACTTTTTATTCCAGGCTGTTCTCTATCCTCCTTGAATATGTTCACTATCTGGCGAACATGGAATCCCATACCCACGAGCTCTTCTTTTATAGCATCTGTTGGCTTAGATGGGTGCAGTCTTCTGATAACGACCCTGAGCGCCCTCTCTTGACGCAGTTGATACGTGTGGTAATCAGCCTTGGTGTCAGATAAATATTTTATAATTTTTCTGGATGTTTCTGGAGTGTCGGGCATTAATTTAGTGTCATTGGTGCGGCTTTGGCATAAATATTTTCCTCACCCCACTAGGTTATTCAATTGGTGACACATTAACTGAAAGTTTTTAATATTCCTAAGGAATATTGGTGGGGGTTTGGGTTCCCTTGGGTGGGTGCTGCTTCCATTTCTTCGTTTTGTGTATTTGATAGCACTTGAAATGGGTTCTGAGTGAAAAACGGCGATTCTTCACCAGTCTGAGTTGTCTCATGATTGTTTTTTTGTTGTGAGGTACCAGGTTGGGGATCCACTTCTTCATCAGAGCTCCCTGGTGTGGCTGGTGGAGTATTTCTTTTCGAACGTCTTGTTCTTTTTTTAATAGGAGAACTCATTGTAGTATCGAGGCTTCTGGACCTAGTATTTTTACCCTTGCTCGACATTAGCATATGATAATATCGCATTTCATATTATAAATGATAGGAAAAATTGTTAAATGAGAAGCGATAACAATTTTTTTTTTTTTTTTAAACACGGCAATATATACGCGTGCTTAGAGAACACTGGTCGGCACAGAACCTCCTAGGATGGAGAGCCAGAACTGGTGGGATTAGCGATGTTATGGCCGGCCGTTTTCAGTAACTAACCTGAGGTCTATTTACACTGTTCACTACTGAGCTGTAAATAAGTGATTACTCACCTTATTCTTTTGTTCAGTGACAAACTTAATTGTTAATATAACAGGTAACACTGTTGTTTCGCATTGAAGTTGAACACTGCCACTATTAATGAAGAATTTTGTAAGAGACGACCTGACGTATGTTTAACTTAGTCTAACGCATGCGCAGAACGATGCTCAAATGTTAGGAGAATTAGAACAGCATACTCAACCTCAGGCCCTGCCGCAAACTCGACCACTACCTCATGGTTCATCACCCGAACATAATAACACCCAAAAGTTCAATCCTCAACAAATATCCTACATTCCTCCCCCTAACAATTCCAATGACCTTACCAGCCTCCTTACATCATTCCTCTCCGAAATCAAATCCCTCATCACACCGCTCATTACCTTACTTACAAATGTCATAGCCAATCTTATCCCTTCGCCAAGGATTCCTTAAATGTCCTCAATAAAACCCCTCTCCATTCTCCTTTGGAATGCGAATGGTGTTCGAAATCACATCAACGAACTAACCTTTTTTCTACAGGACAATAACATGGACATAGGCCTAATAACTGAGACCTTACGAACAAACAAAAGACAGTTCAACATTCCTGGCTACAAGACATATCGAACTGACCACCCTGATGGAACAGCACATGCTGGCACTGCTATCATTATACATCAGTCCCTCTCCCATCACTTGTATCCTTTACCAGTTCACAATTTCCTACAAACCTCAGCAATAACTATCCAAACTTCACTTTTTCCTCTTACAGTTGTCCCAGCATACCCTCCACCTAAAATAGCAATACCTGAACCTAACTTCATTTCCTTTCTTAATTCCTTAGGACACCACTTCCTTATAGGTTCAGACCTTAACGCCAAACATCAGCAATGGGGAGTAAGAACCACGAATTCCCGCGGGCGATCGTTGCTGTCTGCACTTAATTCCAACATACTTCCCCCTGATACTCCTACATATTGGCCAACTGATCCTAACTGTAATCCTGATATCCTCGACGTCTTCATTCACAAAGGTCTCGGGCCGCTAAATTACTCAGTTCTACGGCTCGATGACCTTTCCTCAGATCTCAGTCCGCTAAATCTAACCCTTTCCGCATCTCCTATCCCCAGGTTATCTCCTCCCTCATTCATCAGAGGCCCAGTCAACTGGAACCTTTTCCGCCAAACAATAACAGATGGAATAGACCTCAGAGTATCCCTAAAAACCCCTCAAGAACTAGATAATGCAGTGAGTTCCTTTACAACCCTGATCCAACAAACAGTCTGGACTGCATCCTCACCAATCCCCTCCAAAAAATACCTTAAAAAGATTCCTCTGCCTCAAATCCTTACCGACCTCATTAAATCCAAACGCCAATCTAGGACCATCTGGCAAAGAACCAGGCATCCTGATGATCGGAAACTGTACAATTATTATACCAAACAGGTAAGAAAAGAACTAGCATCCTTTAGATCCCAATCATATAATTCCTACCTCTCTTCCCTATCTACCGATGACAATTCCCTCTGGAAGTTGACCAGAAAAATACTTAAATACCATTCTGTTTCCCATCCCCTCCGATGCGATGTTGGACCTGGGCTTCGTCAGATGAGACTAGAGCTGAAGAATTTGCCAAACACCTATCCAAAACATTTACTCCCCACCCCGAACTCCATTCCACCCTCACTGTTGAAGTTAAAAAATTCCTCTCTTCTCCTATTCCTCTCTCCTTTCCTCCTATAGCTGTCAACCCCTCTGAGGTCAAATTCCTTATAAGCAACCTAAAACCTCGAAAATCCCCTGGACACGATCTCCTTACTTCCCAGATCCTTAGACAACTTCCCAAAAAAAGCAATTATATTCCTCACATACCTATACAACTGTATTCTCCGCACAACTCACTTTCCTCTGACATGGAAACACTCCATAATCATCCTCTTCCCAAAACCAGGTAAATCTGTCAATAATACCTCATCCTATAGACCAATAAGCTTGCTCCCAATCCTCTCCAAAATCTTTGAAAAAATTTTTCTCAAACGCATCCTACCCATACTCGAAACCCACAATATCCCATCCCATCAGTTTGGATTCTGCTCAAGACATTCCACTGTTCAACAAGGCCTTCGCGTTGTTGATCATATATCCTCTGCGCTTGGAAACAAGCAATATTGCACCAGTGCCTTTCTGGACGTATCGCAAGCTTTCGACCGGGTGTGGCATGATGGCTTGCTTTTCAAGCTCAAAACTCACTTACCCCAATCCTTGTACCTAGTCCTCAAATCCTACCTCTCAAATCGTTCCTCTCAACTCCGCTGAGGCACTGAATTCTCCAACTATTATTTAATTGAAGCTGGTGTTCCACAAGGCAGTGTCTTGGGCCCAGTTCTCTTCATCCTCTTCACTGCTGACATTCCAACCGACCCCGATACCCTTCTAGCAACCTTCGCTGACGATACCGCCATCCTGTCATCCCACTCAGATCCTGAAACAGCATCCTTAAACCTAGAAAGACACATATCCCTGATTGAGCAATGGTGCAACAATTGGTGCATTAAGATAAATGAATCCAAATGCAAGCATGTCACCTTGCACATACGCAGATCCTGTCCACATATCCTTTTCAACTCTGTACCTCTCCCCGTCTCAGACACAGTTCGGTATCTTGGATTCCTTTTAGACAAAAGACTAACTTGGAACCCACATACCAGACTTAAAAGACAAGAGCTTAACCGACGATTTGACCAGCTATACAGACTACTTAACAGAAAATCCAATCTATCAATAGAAAACAAACTATTAATATACAAGACCATACTCAAACCCATCTGGACCTACGGACTTGAACTGTGGGGGACAACTAAATTTTCGAACATCAAACGCATCCAATCCTTTCAGTCTAAAGTCCTCCGTATGATAGTCAATGCTCCTTATTACGTTACAAACAAAACTCTACATCATGACCTTTACATCCCTTATATCCTTGACGTTATTCCATCTCGATTCTCAAATTTTCATCTGAACCTAATCCACCATCCTAACTCCTTAGCACAATCCTTATCCAGCTCCAGTCACCCCTACAACCCTCCTCGAAGGTTGAAACGACAGTGGCCTCGAGACCTTTTGTAAAGACTGTCACTGGAGTTCTGGCAATGGCCAGTCTCTCCACTCACGTCATGAGCGTCTGTTACTTTAGTGCCCTCTCTCAGTTTCCACTGGACTCCTGCCGGTGACGCAGCTGAGAGAGAAGCGCTGGGATCTCTTAGAGTCTCGCTTTGCCCTTCACACGTGGAGAAAAGGGCTGGACTCGGAGCTCCCTTGGCTGATTGTAAATAAAGTATGAATGTTTTTCTTTTTTATATATTAAGTATGAATGTTTTTTTTTTTATATATCTATTTGTTTTACTTATGACTTATTTAATTTGCTACCAATTTCTGTATTTTTTTTATTTATTTATTTTTTATTATTATTATAATTTTTTTTTAATTTGAATTCAAGTTACATTTCTTTAGTTTTATAGTTTTTACCTTTGTTATATAGATATATATTTTTTTTTATTTTTTTTATTTTTTGCATTGTATATATAGTATGAATGGGCCTCACTCAGCTTTAGTACTCAGTGCCCTTAAATGTGGCAAAATGTATTATTTCTCAATAAAAAGATTAAAAAAAAAAAAAAATTCTATTTTATTCAAATCATTTACTCTGGTGTGTAAGGATGTTGCTACCCATACTTTTTTATGTATAATAATTTATTTATATAATTTTTTGAGAATAATAAGTTTTTACATTTAATATTTTATTTTTTTAGATGGTGCCTTTTTTTTGTTTAGTTTCTTTCAAAATCCTGTAATACTAACAAGCAACTTGCTAATGTTCAATATTTGTATATCTGCTTGCCTTTGGGTCTACTATAATGAACAAAAAAAAAACTGTCTGACATGCGAAAATGTAGACGATCTCCTTATATTGCGGCGAAACTCGCGTTTGTTTGTTAAAATATACTTTTTAGTAAAAAAAAAAAAAAAATGGGCCTCAAAGTCAACGCTGCAAAATCCAAATATATGGTCACTGAGGAAAATCCCATATCTGGCGAAAGCATTACCACCGCAGAATTCTCCATTGAAAAAGTGTCAGAATTTATTTATCTCGGATCCCTCATTACTCATGATAATGTTGAGGATTCTGAAATTGAACGAAGAGTGTGAAAATCGTTGTTATTATAGCCTTAATCCATACTTTTAGAGCCGTGCTTTAACGAGAGGAACGAAAAAACGTATGTAACAATTTTCCTAACGATACTTCTTTATGACTCAGAAACATAGATTATCTCGAAAACTGACGAGCGGAATCTAATGGTCTTTGAAAGGAAGATTTTGCGTAGAATCTTTGGAGCTGTGAAAGTTGACCAATTATGGAGACGTCGGACAAACCAGGAGCTCAAAGTTTTGTTTAAAGAACCTGACGTGGTTCATTTCATGAAGCTCGATAGATTGAGATGGGCTGCGAACGTTGCTCGAATGGATGAGCATGTCATTCCGAAAAAAATCATTACAGAAATAATACACAGAACAATGCCTAGAGGAAGTACTCGGCTTCGATGGAATGACAGTGGATGTGGCTGGTGATGCCAGATCCATGTTGGGAGTGAGGAGCTGGATGGCGGATGCACAGGATAGGAGCATTTGGTGGAGGCTGGTACGGGGGGCCAAGACTCGATATCGAGTTGTCATGCCGACTGATAGAATAATTGTAAATAACAAGTCATCGAATTTTTTAAAACGGTTGAAAAAATGTTGGACTTTTCTGATCTACACGTAAGAACTGTTCTCCGCTATTTTAATTAAGAAACAATACGTTACATTATGACCTCGATATTTAATATATGTTTCTCATATCAATTTCCTCCGTGCTTCAGTAATTGTTTTAATGCTTATCCTACCTAACTCCACACTTCGCTATAATCCGTCCCTAAGGTAGAAATGGCAGTGGTCCCGAGATCGTTTGAAAACATATATACATTGAAGTTCTGTCAATGGCAAAGTTTTTCACATATTCTCAAAATTTCGGAATTACTTAGGTCGAGGATATATGGAGTATGTAAACATGATAAGTATGGGTTTAATGTGTTTTACTTTTTGCTTAAAAGCAATGGTACCCAGGAGGGGGTTCCATACCGCCATCAAAATTTGTCAGGGGGCATATTTTGAAGAGTTTTTGAATTTTGAGGGGGGCAAATTTCGACGGGATTATGAATTTTGGGACTAAAGGGAAATGGAAAAACATGGAACATACCGCAGCAAGCGTAATTGTATATCATCTACGATTTTTCTAATTCTACCTTACCTGCTCTGTTTTTAAGGAAAAGTGAGCAATAAAATATCTTGAAAGGAGGGAGGTGGACAGGTTCTTGCGCCATCGACCTTGGGGAGGTGGATGGTCCCCCTGTTTACAAGTGTAATTTTATTATTCTTTATTTTCTTGTTCTTTTTATTATTTCATGATTTATTTGCTTTGTTTTTTATGTATACATATATACTTGGAAATATAGTATGAATGTTTACCTTGATTGCTACTAATTATTTCCCTTAAGACAGATTTATAAAATTTGACAATTTATTTATTTTTATTTTTTTATTGAGTAATATAACATTCTATCACATGGAAAAGAGTAAATTCACAATATATATGCAGAAATTACAAATATATAAAAAAAGCAGAAGCAAAATAGTAACTAAATAATGATAAAAACTCATATACAATAAATAAAATTGAATATTTAATAGTTGACCGTTTCATTATAAAGGAAGGAGATGGTCCGGGGAGGCGGTCATAAATAGGCTAAATAGTGGTAAAATTATTTTATTAAATGCCAACGTTTCGACCCGACTTTGCAGTTCTTCTTCAGGGAGGTGTGTTCAGGTAGGAGTTTCACTTAAAACCGGATCCAGGATTTCATTTTGGGGAACTTCTGCCCGAAAGTTTTTTTTTAAATATAAAGAAAATTACTTACGAAGAAAAACAAAGAAAGTAACTACCTATACGAAACGGTGTTTAAATGATTCTTTAAATCCTATTAAATATAATTCCAAGAACAATAATACTTTTAGAGATCGTATTTTTATGCTTTTATCGTTTTTTCATAAGACATGGTAATATTTTAGCTTTCGGGTTGAAGTTCTCTAGATTCACCTGTGTCACAGACTATAACTGTAAATGTTAGCAGTACTCACTGCGATATTAGTCCAATGTTTGCTTCAAATGTTTTGCTGTGAGCTTGAGTGATTTGTAAGTAAAAATTTTTTTTTTTTTTTTTTTCCCTATGCCATAGTCATTGGTCATTCGACCATCCGACATCTTGCTGCCCAATATAATTTTGATTTTTGTATGTAATCATTTACATATGTTTGATTCTTTATATCCGTCAAAGCAGGACATTCGTTTAGGTGGTCTGCATCCATTTCCGCTTGTTTACATAATTTACACCTAGGATCCTCAGCCACGCCTATCTTGTGCAGATGACTTTGTAGATAGTCGTGACCAGTGGCCAGGCGGAAGCAGGCTACTGCATCTCTTCTTGGTAGGTCTGCTGGGATTGGGTTTTCCATCAAACATCCAAAACGTTTCCCTTCCACCTTGTCTTTGTGCATATTTCTTGTTTCCTCCTTCACTATCATCCTCACCATTCGCCGAATTGAATCGTAGGATTTTGGATGGACTGTTTGTGGCAATTCTGCTCCCCTCCTGACGAGACTATCCAAAATTACAATGATATACTTCTACAAAAAGGAAATTCTGGGATAAGTGGTGAAATGTGGCTTTTAAGACCAGGCGCATGCGCAGAATGTGACATTTGACAATAAATGCCGATGTTCTTAAAGGCGTAACCGTAAGAGAAGGAGTAGCAATTAATTTAGGGTGATAGCGTTACCCTTTATATTTTAATCAAATTTTTCTAATGTTAAAATATACACAACCAATCTGTCGCTGTTAGGTTTTTTTGAAGTTGAAGGGGACACCCTGTATACATCCATGCTCGTTCTCTCTCAGTGTCACTCTCACTCCCACTCTCTCTCTCACTCTCACTCTATCTCTCTCCCTCCCTCTCTCCCTTGTTGTTATTCATTTATTTTTTAAAAATTGCAATGTATTTCAATATTGGACAAATTAGTTAAAAACAAAAAAATACAGTGTCACTTGTGTCGTCTTATCTGAAGTAATTGATCTGGGCGATTAGTTTTTTTTTCACAAGTCCATGGTGCTAAGTGAACTAATCTGGATGACCTGACATTTATCATTAGCTGCAGGGGAGCGGGTAGTGGCATTTGAATGCAGGTGCTCACCCAGAGGCAGGAAGTTGAACTGGCTTTGTGTTCTCTGTTTAAATGCTGTTTCTATGTTAATTGTTTGGAGGCTGGCCTTCAGTTGGGCTGTCCCTGGGGGGAGTCGAATTAAGCCATTCCTCCAGACTATTCCTACTATTATTCCAGTTTAATTAAATGGTTATGACTGCGGAAGGCTTCACCATTCAGCCCGTATTAAATTTATCCATGTAAATTTGTAATAAACACTAGTGTTTTGTGTAAATTAAAAAAAAAAAATAGTAAAGTAATGAAGGAATCATAATTATAAAAGAGATTTAGAATATATATATATATATTATTTATTTGTTTTTCGGCAATTTTCAAGACTTAGTTTTATTGTAAGAAAATAGGGGTTGGAGTGGATAATTTCAGGATAATGTGTTAAGACGACTACTAATTACTTAAATGAATAAATCAAATTTGTCCTCCACTGGGATTCCTTATGTTAATATCCTCAGTTCCATCTGTTACTTAATTCTTACAGGTGATACACAACAGAGGACATACATCTTACTAAATTTAATAATATAATTCATTATGTATATTTTTTTTTTTGCTTTTGTTTATAATTATGCTTCAGCTATGGTCACATTATATTTAACCTTCTCACTGATGGTCCAGACGGATCATTTAACAGCCTATTGGCTATACCTGGAACATGGTCTTCGCTGTCAACTTTCAACTGCCCTACGGCTATAAAGGGAAAAACTGATTGAGGAGAGCGGCGATTGAGCGTGCGGGCAGTGAATTCACATAAAACATCATTATTCAAGGCACGAGGTCAGCCCCTCTTTTATATTTCCTATACATGCATAATTATAGTTTCAATAACTCACTAACAATTATTCCCCAATCAAGGAAAAAAGTTAAATAAGTAACGGCTAATAGCATAAATTGCTTTAAATTATTAATATTATTAAATTAATATCCCCTCACAGAATATTTCAAAGAACTATCCTCTTATTCGAGAAGAGGGCTCCCGGTCATATTGCATGTGTGTTAGTTAGTAATGACTCATTTATTGCTTCCCAAACTCTTCAGTCACATATCACAAATCTTGAAGAATAGTGTCGAAAATGGAGGATTAAAATAAATTTTAACAAATTTATCAAACCACCATTATCTTTCGTAAACCTATGACTTGCTGCCATAAAGTATCCATTAATAATACTCTCCTGATCCCTATCGAACAGTTGCAACTTGGAATTCTCTCACTAGACTGAAATGACTAGAAACTGCTAGACGTTTCTGGCTACTTTAACACTTATTAGACAAATGCTCTAAACTTCTAGTTAACAATAAAGAAACTCATAACCTTGAGTACATTGAGGCAAATCTGGAATTTTGGGGTTCACCTTTAGTTTTCAGGCAAATATCAAATTCATCACATATCCAATCCCTGCTATCTGAAATCCCCAATGCTCCTTACTTTGTCACAAATAAAATTAACCATAATGATCTAGTTGTTCTATATGTTACGTTAAAAAAAAAAAAAGAAAAACCTGTACCATTACATCCCATGAAGGGTCTTGGGTTCAGTACTATTTAGGGAAAGTACTGTTTCAAGGACAGCCATTGTGCAGTTAGGAGATTGGGCCAGGATCACGCTCAACCGCCAAGTTTTTCCCCTTAATCAATTATTTAATTAAGGGTACTCACTTTGTAGAGGCTGGGCTGGGTGTGCCCCAGGAGGGTCTCCCTACCTCAGGGTCTCCCCACAGCCTTTGAAACAGAATAAATAATTTCTCTGCCATGAGCCGGGATTCGAACCTGGGACCTCTAGCATTGGAAGCTTAGTGCCCTACCACTGAGCTACCCCGCTCCAGTAGAAATCTAGATTTTTATCCTTCCATTATAATCTTAAGGCCCATCATATCATATCAATCTATTTTTTTTTTGGTCCAGAATTAGAAAACGAATATTGCCGATAGTATTAACTGAATTATACTACAGACGTTTTCAGTAAAATTGGTCAAGTAAAATTTTGTTATGAAATATCAAGTTGAATTAATTTTTAATCAACTTTAAAATTCCTAAATACGAATTTTTAGAGTAATCAGTGAATACACATTTCAGTACATGATTTTTTTTTTGGCCATTCATAACACGTTAGCATTTTCTCTTAATTTAACGTTAATGTATCAGTTAAAAGCTGATTGATTGCTCTTTCAACATATATTAACAACTTATAAATTTTATTCCTTTATTGACTTAAAAGACAAAAAAAAACTTCCATAATATTTTTATTTTATATATTTGTAATTAGCTTGAAATCCGGATAAATAAAAGGCAAAAATAAATATATAACATTGTTTTGAAATTATATAATATATTTTTTATATGTAGAACCACCAAAACAAATGTGGTTGAAATCGGTGACCAACTGACTGTGACCTCTCTTTGTAAGTATGATTTTGCATGCAATTAATAAATATATTACAATGAAATTACTTTTTGTGTTATGCGGCACGTAATGCCTCACGTGCTTCCCGGTTATTTAATTTAAGATTAATTTTAGAAATTTTATCGTAAGATGAAGGTAACGTGTTACCTTGTTATAAAAAGAAATATTCCTCTTGACTTCGAAAACAGTACAGGTACTGGTACGGGATATGGGGAACTAATCCCGCAAATGGGCCACATGATGATTTTGCCAACCTCTGACGGCTACCTAGAGGTTGCCGCCACTTATTTACCAGAGCGGGAATGTATAGATTTATTTCCCGGGGCCGCCGAGAAATCAAAATAAACCGACTCAGATGAGAATTGAACCAACAACGTTCAAAACCGGGCACTCATGGATCTACGCCCGAGTATGCTTCGCCATCCCGTCCTCCTTCGGAAACAATACTTTTTTTTTTAAACTTATTTTATTGAGACAAAATACATTTTGCCTCTATTAAGGACATTGAGTATTTGGAATGTGTGAAACTACATCATTCCATATATAAACTAAAACAAAAACAATAGAAAAATTATAACAAAAGAAAAGAAAACTTAGTAAAATAGAATAAATGAAATATGTGACAGCATTAAACAAAAACACATTCATACTTATTAACAATATTTAGTCAGCCAAGGGAGCTCAAAGTTGGGAATTTTCCCGCACTTGTGGTGGATAAGGTAAAACTCCAAGAGATCCCAGCGCTTCTCTCTCACCCCGCATCACTGAGATGGAATCCAGTGGAGACTGAAAGAGGGCACTAAAGCCACATTCACTTATGGCTGGAGTGGATAACCTGGCCATTGCTAGATTCCAATGACGTATTTACAAAAGATCTCGAGGACTACTGCCGTTTCAACATTCTAGGAGGATTGTAGGGATAGCTGGAACTGGATAAGGATTGTGCTAAGGGAATAGGATGATGCATCAGGTTGTGATGAAAATTTGAGGATCGGGATGAAATAACGTCAAGGACATAAGGGATGTTAAGTTCATGATGTAAGATTTTGTTCGTAACATAATAAGGAGCATTGACTATTATACGGAGGACTTTATACTGGAAGGATTAGATGCGTTTCATGTTCGAAACTTTAGTTGTCCCCCACAGTTTAAGTCCGTAGGTCCATAAGGGTTTCAGTATGGTCTTGTACATTAATAGCTTGTTTTCAATTGAGAGATTAAATTTTCCGTTAAGTAGTCTCTCTAACTGGCCAAATCGTCGGTTAAGGTCTTACCTTTCAAATCTGGTATATGGGTTCCATGTTAGTCTTTTGTCTAAAAGGAATCCAAGATACCGAACTGTGTCTGAGGTGGGAAGAGGTAAAGAGTTTAAAAAAGGATAGTTGGACAGGATTTACGTCGGAGAGTCCAGGCGACATGCTTACATTTGGATTCGTTGATTTTGATGCGCCAATCATTGTACCAATGCTCAATCAGTTTTCGCTGGTTTAGGGATGGTGTTTCAGGGTCTAGTTGGAATGATAGGATGGCGGTATCGACAGCGAATGTTGTTGGAAGGGTATCACGATGGGTTGTGATGTCAGCTGTGAAAAGGATGTAGAGAAGTGGGCCTAAGACACTACCTTGGGGAACACCAGCTGGATAATAATTGGAGAATTCGAAGTTGGATTTGAGGACTAGGTACAAGGATTGGGTTAAATGGGTTTTGAGCTTCAAAGCAAACCGTTGTGCCACACCTGGAAGAAAGCTTGCGCTACGTTCAGAATAGCACCAGTGCAATATTGCTTATTTTCAAGCTCAGAGCATATATGGTCAACAACACGAAGGACTTCAACAGTGGAATGTGGGAATGTGGAAGGGATATTGTGGGATTCGAGTATGGGTATAATGCATTTGAGAAGGATTTTTCAAAGATTTTTGGGAGAATCGGGAGCACGCTTATTGGTATATAGGATGAGGTATTATTGACAGGTTTGCTTGGTTTAGGGAGTTGGATGATTATGGAATGTTTCCATATCAGAGGAAAGTGAGCTGTTCGGGGGGGCACAGGTATATAGATATGTGAGGAATATGATTGCTTTTTTGAGATGTAGTCTAAGGATCTAGTAGATGCATCCTCGAAGTTTATTGTCTGGATACGGAAGGCTCGACATCCTGTCCTTTAGTGCAAAAAAGAAGGAGGCTCTTATAGTTGATCCTACAATTAGATATGAGAGGAACAAAATACAAATTGAGAAGGAGGAAATATATAAAAAATGTATTCCTTACCTAAAAGAGAAATATAGAGAGGAATTTGGGGAGAGAAATTTTTCGGTACGAGGACTTTTGTTTGGAAGGAGAGGGGCAATTCCTCTTTCAACAGCTGGTTATTGAAAAGCTAGGTACTGAAAGGAATAAGATACAGAGTTTGGTGGAGGCTATTATTCTGGACTCACCTGGAATACTGCAGCATCACCAGTAATTGCTTTATGGATCAGAGGATGAGGATGAGAAAGGAAAGAAAACAACAAATGCGTATCAAGATGAATCGTTTTACTAGATATTTCCAATCAGATGGATTAGTATGCTGTGTCAATAAGCAAATCAATGGAGTTGAATACCGTTACGGTTTTATTTTAGTTTTCTCTAGATAGAATTTATCCTTTTTTAAAAATAATTTTCTTGAATACGTTTTAACATATATGATCACTATTATGGTTATATAAAAACATTGGAATATTATTCAACTGAGATTGGCATAAATTAACTTTTTACAGAAAGCTTCGTTAGCTTCGTTTCTATTTTTTATTTTTTTATTTCTTTATGACATTTACAACTGTATTACATAAATACATCAAGTAAATTTGGACATAATTGATATAATGACATGAATACACTTGCTGAGTAACTAACCAATGGTAGCACTCTAATGATATGACTACATTAGGAGATCTCGGGGCCATCTTCTTTTCAGACGCCTCGGAGGTTTATCAGGAATCGAAGAGGAAGCAAGGTTAGAAACGAGAGGGTTGGGATGATTCTGAAGTTTATTATGGAAAGATAGGTATCTGGATTGGGCCAGATCTGAAACACAAGGAACATTAAGATCTTTATGGATAATTTTATTAGTGACAAAGTAAGGAGCATTGAGGATTTTACGAAGGATTTTGGATTGTAAGGATTGGATGCGAGAGGAATTCGATGGTTTAGTGGAGCCCCATAGCTCAACTCCGTAAGTCCAAATAGGTCTATTATAGTCAAGCATATGAGTCTTTTGTAATTATTGGGAAGTTTAGAGCGTTTGTCTAGTAAGTGCTGAAGTAATTGGAAACGTCGAGCGGTTTCTTGCCGTTTCAGTCTAGTATGAGGATTCCAAGTCAGTCGTTTGTCCAGGTGGAGTCCTAGGTATCGGATTTGCTCAACAGGAGCAAACAATTAAGTATTGTTAAAGGAAACTGTAGGACAGGAAGTCGTTGGTTTACGACGAAGGGTAAAGGTAATTTGGTGGTATTTATTGGAGTTTATTTTAATTCACCAGTTTTGACACCATTCTTCTAGATTTACGATGTGTGATTGAAGCATTTGGGATGCAATTGCTGGGTCATTGTTTACTGATAGGATACATGTGTCATCGGCATATGTGGTGATGACAGTGTTGGGACAGGTAGGGATGTCAGCTGTGTAAACTGTATAGAGGATAGGACCTAGGATACTACCTTGAGGAACACCAGCGGACTGGGAAAAAAGGGATGAATAGGCGTTATTGTGATTTACTTTAAAGTATCTATCAGTAAAGTAGGAACGGATAATGAGGAAGAATGTAGGTGGTAGGAATTTTCGGAGTTTGTACAGCAGTCCCGGGTGTCGTTTCTATTAAAGAACTGATTAAAACTCTTTGACAAGTTTAAGTTAAGTAGTCATACAAATAAAAAATTATTATTATTTATCCGATATTCTCAACAATTTATTGATCGGTCGATTTGAGAACATTAATCTCTATATCTCAATAAAGGAAAAGGATATTTTTCCATGTACAAAACATTGGTAGGAAATTAAAACTTAAAAAATTAAAGTTTCTTAGAGAGAAGCATCCTATGTACTGTACAAATAGGAAAGGGGTTGAGGTGGCCGTTGTGTAAAAGACGCGCTCGGTAACCTGATAAACTGATGATTACGAGTTCGAATCCCGATGCTAAGAGGACCTTTAACTCCGGCATTAATCTCCGTTCTCTCACCTAGCCCGGGAAAAACCCAGCATCGCCGAAAAGACGAGGTAGGGGGGAAAAATAAAAAAGGTATAAACAGGAAATAAGCGGTAAAAAGTTTTACCAATCAAGCAACATTCTCTAATGATCTTGATACAGAGTATTCACAAAATCATCAGTTTTTATTACGGATCCGATCCAAAATTCTTCGTAAAATCCTTAAAATCCCTTATTATGTCCTTTTTAAAATCATCTATTAAGACCTCAATATCCCCTTTGCTTTTGATTTGACACGAATTAAATATTTATCTTTTTATTCCAAACTCATTGGTCAAACTAATCCTCTTGTTCATAACCTTACATCCAAAACAAGTTCCAACAACCCTCCAAGGCATCTGAAAAGAAGATGACCAAGGGACCTCCTAAAGTAAGCCAACCATTAAATTGTTGCCAATGGGTAGCTATTGCAGCGTATAGGGCAAGCTCCTATCATGTTTAATATGCTTATATCATGTTATATTTATTAATACAGTTGTGGATTTCAATAGATGAATAAAAAAAAAATGATCAGGGAAAATACAATATTATACCTTCAACAATAATAAGATATTGGTTAAGTCTTAAATTGAAGAATCTCTCCTTCATGATACATACCAGTTAATGAACCCATCAAATAGTTCTAAGAATGATTATTTCTATATATGTTAAATTGCAACTACATCAGACTGCTTCTTACTATCCTATGACTTCTGACTGAAAAAATCACTAATGTAATTCTTAAATATAGGTCGTAATATATGTAGACCAAGGAGGGAGTAGAGGGGGGGAGGCCGGAAAATATGGGGCAATGGAGGCAAGTAGCCTGAGGAGATTATCCTTAATGCAGCTATAAACTGTACAGCAATAAACATAAACAGGATACTCCATAAAAAAACTAGATATGAGCTGAAGAAGTATAAATAAAAGACCCGGGTACCATATACAAAAGTTTATATAGAGAAGGCTATATATTGTTCATAACATAATATTATATATATATACATAATTTTTTATAGAAATGATAGCAGGTCTCAAAAGCTACAAACAAATTATAGTATAAACAATGGCCCGATTTCCAGCAGAGATGTATGAAATTAAAGTTTTTTTAAAAATTAAATTACCAATTTTGTGATACCAATTACCAATTACCAAGTGATAACTAAAAAACTTTTTAATTTAAGTAGTTAAAAATTATTTCACTGTAAACTAGACAAAATTTACTTTAACCGTAAATAGAGTTTGTCATTTCAAAACCATTTAAAGAGTATTTTTGAGCGACCAATCTAAGCTAAGTTCTGTTTTTTAAAAAATCATAAATTATCCGCGATTTTTCTGATGATCAACCAACTAATCTAAGGTATCCCACTTTAAGAAAAACTTCCTCGTTTTATAAGTTTTATGTCCATATTAATTTAGTTGAGATTTATTAGACAAGATCGTTCCACACGTTATGTGGAAAAATTATGTGATATACTACTTCTTGTCACATGAACGTACCCGCGTTCTTAGCAAATGACTACAACGAACTTTCAAAGCTTTTATTTATTGTTTCTATGATCTAGGATGTGTTATAATAAACATAATTGCCTAAATGCACTTTTAGTTATATAAAAAAAAAATTGCAAAACTAATTCTCCCAGATCTCCATCATAGAAATTGATTAGAAACTAGGCATGATATTTAGGCAATCATGTTTATTATATCATTTTTTTTTTTTTTTTTTTTTTTTTACAAAACTTGAGGTGAATCTGAAGTTTTTGTCTTATCAACCTCAATTTAATAATTATGGATTTAAAGCTTATTGAACGAGAAAGTTTTCTAAAAGTGTGGTATCCGTAGTATAGTTGGATGATTAAAAAAAAAAAAAATGGCTAATAATTTATAATATTTAAAAAAACAGAACTTTGCTTAGTTTAGCCGCTGAAAAGTCTCCTTGAGATAGTTTTAACAATGACAAACTCAGTTTTCATTAATAGTAAATTTTGTCTAGTTTACAGTGAAGCAGTTTTTAATTACTTAAATAAAATATTTTTTTAGTTATCGCTTCCTTTAAAATAAAAAAAACACGACATACTTAAAAAAAAAACACAAAACTTGGATTTCCTATTTTTTAACTAAAATTTGGTCCATTGTTTATATGAACATTTTTGTCGAGATTGATAGGAGGGCTTTAGAGCAGCATACTGGAGCATATTTAGAAAACGGAATAATGATTATAGTAAAATACTTTAATAAAAAGAAAATAGTGAATATAAGCAATTGGGTACAAAATAATAGAATGAACATTATAAAAATCATAAAGAAAAAAATTTAATGCACTAAAGTTTGCAAACGATATATGGGCATTAATAAAGCATATATGGGCATCAATAATAGAAATATCATTAGTAAATTTAATATTACTGGTGGGCAATTTATCCATTAGGTTAATTTCTTATTGAATTCCCTCAAACATTTTATGCCACCCTAAATTTGTTACGCCTTGAGCCTGCTGAGAAGATTCATTTAAACGAAATGAAAAGTACATTGGTAAATACAAATAATACAGTGTCTATGTCTTATAAATTTTTCAGAATAACTCCAGAATGTGTTCGGCTAAAAACTGCTACTGGATTCAATTTTTATTTTAACACAGGAAGGATACCAAAAAACTCTCAGTCAATTTTTCACCCGTTATTAAAAAAAGATAATGTTCACAAACGGGGAAAAGTTGAAGGACTATCATTAATTTTATTACCAAACTATCGAATACGGATCTATTTTATTGGACGTTTGTGATGTTCAGCGAACGCAAAGGAAATTTTAAATGACTTTATCAAAATAACGGGATAAATACCACGCATATTTTATTATTTTAAGCTACTTTTGATTGCATAGATACGGTGAAACTTTTTTTAAGTAGATAATATTGGGCTGTCATAAATTTTAAGAATTTTGAATAGGTTATATGCAGTGACTAAAGAGAGTGAATGTAGTTCAATTCGATTACTGACTATTTTGAAACCTCGCCAGGATTAAGGCAAGGCTTTCTACTTGGCCCTTTACTATACACGGTGTTTCAGGGTTAAGTGGCCAAACTGAAAATTTGAACTAAGGACCTCAAAACACGAAAATTTTTCTTTGAAGGTATGTACGGAAAAGCTTTGTTTAGGAGATATTCACACCTAAAGATTTTCTTTGTTATGGATTATTTATGTTAAATGAAAAAAATAAAACAATTTATTCGTTCAAACTACTTCATTAATTGAATGTAAACATAATAAATGTTGTTAGTTCTGCGCATGCGCTTGATTTGAATACCCACATTTCACGTCGTGTCCCACAGTTTTACTATTTTTTAGTAGAATAAGTGCTCAGTTTTACTTTTTTAAAAAAAAACTAGTTAAGCAGACATCAAAACAACAACAATGGACTAACACCACAGTGAGTAGTGTTGTTATTTACTGTGTACTATTACAGACAGTGAATTTAGTGATTTAGCGTCTATAGGCTTAATCTCTATAGCCATAACAGCTGACGGCTCCCCTCCAGTTGTGGCCCAGCCACGTAACTGGCTGGTTCTCAGCCGGGGTTCATCCATTGTAATAACACGCAGACGTAGTTTTATTTATTTTTTTTTTCCCTTTCTTTTTTTTTTATATGCGATATTACCACCAAGTAATGTCAACTAAGAGGTCCCATTCAGTTGGCTCTACCCCACGTAATTCACCGCCTAAACAGAAAACACGTCGTAGTAAGCGATTAACACCCCCCGGAACTCCTCCAGCGAACACTCAAGTCTGTGTCTCAACCACTGCCAAGTACGTCTTCACAAGAAATGGAATCTCCATTTTTTACACCTAATCCATACCAGGTGCTTGAAAATGACAGGGAAGAAATGGAATGCACCTATACCTCGAGAACCACGCCCACCTCCTATCTTTGTCAAAAATTTGAGAAATTTCCAGTTGTTGTGTACTCAACTTAATAAAATCTGCCCAGGTAGCTATACATGCCTAAACAGAATAAATGATACAAAAATAATACCGGCCACACCTGAAGCGTACCGAAAAATCGTAAAATATTTAACAGACACAAATGCGGACTTTCACACATACCAGTTGAAACAGGAAAGAGCACTACGAGTTGTAATAAGAAATTTACACTCCTCAACCCCAATAGAAGTGATTAAAGAAGAGTTAACGGCGTTAGGGTTCAAAATACGTCAGATAACCAATGTTTTAAAAGAAAATAAAGAACAACCAGGTGTAAAGAATAAAATCCCATTGCCCTTATTTTTCGTCGATCTAGAGCCATCGCCTGGGATCGAAAAAATATACGATGTGAATAGAATTTTCTACACCAGCGTAAAGGTCGAAAAACCGTACCCAAAAAGAGAGTTCATCCAGTGCCATAATTGCCAAGCATATGGCCACACCAAGTCTTATTGCCACCACTTACCACGCTGCGTGAAATGTGGTAAAACACACAAGTCTGGCGAGTGTAATAAACCAATTACAGAACCAGCAGTCTGTGCCCTATGCCTGGAAGGCCATCCAGCCAACTACAAAGGCTGCCAAATTTATAAAAATCTTAAAGCGAGATATATGAAACCCAGGGACCCTGATGATACACCTAAACCAAGAAGAGGACCCGCTAAAATTGTGAACTCTAAGGTTTCTTTTGCCAAGCTACTTGGGGGTAGAGACCCGACTAATGTATGTGAGGCCCTGCCGCAAGAACAAACTCAACCCCAATCTCAATATCCTATCCCACCTAATGTACCTAATCAACAACAACCTCACCAACATCAAATCCAATATGTTCCTCCACCGCCTAATGCTACAGATCTAACCAGCTTATTGACATCCTTTCTTTCAGAATTTAAATCCCTTGTTACCCCACTGATATCACTTCTCACTAACCTAGTATCTCACCTTATCCCTCCTTTAAAAAATCCTTAAATGACTTCCATCAAACCCATATCCATTCTCCTTTGGAATGCGAATGGTGTTAGAAATCACATACACGAACTAACAGCCTTACTACAAGACAAGAACGTAGACGTAGCCCTAATAACGGAAACTCGACTGACTAAAAAAAGCTCCTAAAAATACCACAATACATAACTTACCGTACCGACCATCCTGACGGTAGAGCACATGCCGGTACTGCAGTCATTGTGCACCAATCCCTCTCCCATCACCTACTCCCACTGCCTACACACGATTTCCTACAATCCACCGCAGTCGTAATCAAAACCTTCTCCTTTCCTATTACCGTTGCATCAGCGTATTGCCCTCCAAACCAATCCATCTCCAATATCCAATTTAGTTCCTTCCTCATTTCCTTAGGACATCATTTCATCTTGGGTGCAGACTTAAACGCCAAGCATCAACAATGGGGTTCAAGAACCACGAATTCTCGTGGTCGAACATTGCTGTCTGTACTCAATTCCCAAAATTTTACCCTTCTTCCACCCAACTCACCTACCTACTGGCCCACTGATCCTAACCGTAATCCCGATATCCTCGATTTCTTTATCCATAATGGTTTAGGTGCTCTCAACCATTCCGTTGCCCGTCTTGACGAGCTTTCCTCAGACCACAGCCCATTAATACTCCAAGTATCACTAGCTCCTATTCCTAAACCCTCTCCTCCGTCCTTCATCAGAGGCCCAGTTAACTGGAAACTCTTTCATCAAATCCTCTCCGATAAAATTGACCTCAGAGTAACCCTGAAAACCTCTGAAGACCTGGACAATGCAGTACATTCCTTCACTACCAAAATTCAAGAAGCAGTCTGGACTGCTTCCTCCCCTGATCACTCCTCAAAAATCCTTAAGAAACATAATTTACCTCAACACCTCCTTGACCTAATCCACATAAAACGCCGTGCCAGATTATTATGGCAACGTACCAGACATCCAGCCGACCGCCACTCCTACAATTATCACTGTAAAAAATTAAAAAAGAATTAGCCACCTTCAGATCCCAATCATTCAATTCCTACCTCACCACACTCTCTGCTCATGATAATTCCCTTTGGAATATCACCAGAAAAATCCTCAAATCCCATCATATTTCCCACCCTCTTCGACGAGATGATGGCTCCTGGGCAGCATCTGATGAAGATAAAGCCGAGGAATTTGCCAAACACCTTTCCTATACTTTCGCTCCTCATCCAGAATCCCATCCCAGCCACACAGTAAAAGTAGAAGAATCCCTCTCAATACCTATCCCACTCTCCTTACCACCTAAAGCTGTTAATCCCTCTGAGGTCAAATACCTTTTACGGAAAATCACACCTCGCAAATCTCCTGGATATGACCTTCTAACCCCACAGATCCTTCGACAACTTCCATCTAAAGCCATCATATTTCTTACATATATATACAATTGCATCCTACGAACTACCCACTTCCCTCTTTTATGGAAACATTCCACCATCGTCCTCTTCTTGAAACCAGGCAAACCTTCCAACAATACAGCATCCTATAGACCAATTAGCCTACTCCCAATCCTCTCAAAAATTTTTGAAAAGATCCTACTGAAACGAATCCTACCTATAATTGAATCCTATAACCTTCCTACTCATCAATTCGGATTTCGTTCCCAACATTCCACTGTCCAGCAAGGACTCCGAGTTGTTGACCATATATCCTCAACCCTAGAAAGCAAGCAGTATTGCTCGGGTGCATTTCTGGACATAGCGCAAGCTTTTGACCGGGTATGGCACGCCGGATTACTCTTCAAGCTTAAAATCCATCTACCACAGTCCTTATACCTAGTACTCCTCGATCCTATCTTTCCGACCGCTCCTTCCGAGTTCGCTGTGGCACCGAATTCTCCGACTGTTACTCAATTGAGGCTGGCGTTCCTCAAGGCAGCGTCTTGGGCCCCATCCTTTACATTCTCTTTACCGCTGATATTCCTGTCCATCCCGATACCCTCCTGGCAACTTTCGCTGATGACACTGCTATCCTTTCTTCCAACTCAGATCCTGAAACAGCGTCCGCAAACTTACAAAGGCACCTCTTCCTGATTGAACACTGGTGTAAGAAATGGCGCATTAAGGTAAACGAATCTAAATGTAAACACATTACCTTCACCCTTCGGCGTAATACCTGCCCACCAGTTTATTTTAACTCCATCCAGCTTCCTTTCTCAGATACAGTCCGGTATCTTGGCTTTCTCTTAGACAGACGACTAACATGGAATCCACATACTCGACTTAAAAGACAGGAACTTAACAGACGATATGGCCAGCTATATAGACTACTGAATAGAAAATCTAAACTTTCTGGTGAAAACAAATTACTGATCTACAAGACAATACTGAAACCCATCTGGACTTACGGACTAGAACTATGGGGAACAGCTAAATTTTCTAACATCAAACGCATTCAATCCCTTTCAGTCTAAAGTCCTCCGTATGATAGTCAATGCTCCTTATTACGTTACAAACAAAACTCGACATCATGAACTTAACATCCCTTATGTCCTTGATAACATAGTCGATGCTCCCTTCTATGTAACCAATAAAACCCTACACCATGACCTTAATATTCCATTTATTCTTGATCTTATCCCAGCCAAATTTTCCAAATTTCACCAGAACCTTTCTCATCACCCAAATCCCGTTGTACAATCCCTATCAAGCACCACCCATCCCTACAATCCCCTTCGTAGGTTAAAGCGGCAGTGGCCACGAGACCTTTTGTAAATATAGATATTTTGGAGTTCTAGCAATGGCCAGATTCTCCACTCAAGTCATGAGTGTCTGTGGCTATAGCGCTCTTACTCATCTCTTACTTTCAGTCTCCACTGGTTTAAAATACCAGTGAAGTGTCTGAGGGAGAAGCGTAGGGATCTCCTAAGCCTCCCTTTTCCCTCCAAATGTGGAGGGGACAGGATTGGTTCGGAGATCACCTGGCAAATTGTAAATAATGTATATAGGTATGTTCTATATAAGGTGTTTGTTTTACTTTTATTTCTATTTTTATTTACTTATGTATATATATTTTTTTTTCTTTACTCTTTTGTTCTTTTTTCTTATTCCTTTGTTATTACTTTATTTATTTATATTTTTGTATATACAGTATGAATGCAATCTCTGAACTCTATTATAAGTGTCCTTAAACTGTGACAAATTGTAATATTTCTGAATAAAGTGTTTTTAATAATAATTAAATGCTGTTCAAAGTGAAGGAATATCCACGAACGCTAAATGTTAATTATACCAATCAATGAATTAGCAGTGCATTACCAGTGGTATGGCCTGCATGCGCTCCAGACCTGACGCCAGTTGATTTTTTTGTTTGGGGTGACATTAAACAAAAAGTCTATACAAGTACGGTTAATGACCTTAATTCCTTACGAAGAAGGATAATTGAATCTTGTGAAACAATAACACATATCCAGTACCGTTCTGCCACTGCTGCTGTTGAAGAAAGATGCCGAGCCTGTCTTAATGCTCAAGGAAATTAGTTTGAACAACATTTAATATGAATGATAATGTTTACATTTGATTAATAAAGTAGTTGGAACAAATAAATCGGTTTTATTTATTTCATATAACGTAAATAATTCATAACAACGAAAATCTTTAGGTGTGGATATCTTCTAAACAAAGTGTTTGCGGACATACCTTCAAAGGAAATTATTTTTCTTGTTTTGAGGTTCTAAGTTCATTTTTGCAGTTTGGCCAGTTAACCCTGAAACACCCATGTTCAAAAGGCAAGAAATCGCAGGAGTCAATATTAGGTGCAAGTTAAATATGGAAGATGCAATTGTGTTGAGCCCCTCTTTGGTGAAACTCCAACTGTTATTGTTATGAATGACATACATCGCGGCCCCATTGAGACCATGTAATCTAGCCGAGTATTTTTCTTGTTTGTTCTCTTAGGTATAGGGCTAATCTTTTAATTTAATTTAAAACATAGTTTAATATTGATATTTAAAAAAAAATGTGTATTTATTTATGTATATTGTTGACAATTTTAGATTTTATATTAATTTGATAATTGAAACTGTTTTAATTGTCTGTTCCTTTACCGAATAGGATTTTTAATTTATTCTTAAGAGTGTAGTAATGTCTGTTATGTAGTATAAAAAGGAATTAGTATTTCCATAAGCCTAATAATGTTTGTTATTTTGTGATAGACTCCATTTGTATAGGGTTCTTCCCTTAAAACAAATAAAGATTGATTGATTGATAATACGGTCACAACCAAAATGGTAAATACCATGTTCTAGCTAAAACATTACATTTACATATCACATAGCTTTGCCCTATTTGATGTAGAACTTAAAAGTTGGTCACTCGGTCATATGAATCTAAGAGGTATTTATTTAACCTGTGTATACTCGTAGTTCAATCACACAACCCTTTAGTTGTTAGATCCTTGATAGTGTTGCAGAAATGCGAGACCGAGGCGAGTCTTGGTCTTGGTCTTAGTCTCGCAACAGTCTTGCAGTTACTTATTAGCTTATTATTATAGAGATATTACTGTAATTTTTTAGATAAAAGAAACCTAACTAAGCCCGAATGAAAAATTAGTGGAGTTAAATGCAAAAATATATTGGTTATACCATTTATTAATATATAGTAACTAAAATTGTCGAGTATTAGTAACTATTTTGCCTTAATTTTTATTTAAAAAATCGATTTTTTTTTTACCAATCCTGGTCCTGGTCTTACAACAGTTAGGCGGCCTTGGTCTTGGTCTTGCAAAGTGCAAAGACCGATTTTGGGCAACAGTAATCCTTGAGTCACAATGTCGTTCTAAAGTTTGATAGTGTTCCAGAATGGTCATGCTTGCAAGTTCTGAATGTGACAACCCAACCATTAGTTAAGTCATAGAATGTATTGTGATCTAAATGAAATCATTTTAAAATCGATTGAAATCATAATGAGAAGTGAGATAAGGCTAAAAATCATTGAATTCGCTATAAATTGTTACCACCTAAATATGAATAAAATTTAAAAAATCAGAGTTTAAACAGTGACATATATGCTAGATCAATAAAGGCTGCAGATCCTTGACTCGATAATATGGCTGGTAAAATGCACATCTTCAGCAGCAGTTGTTCAGGGATTAGAATAAATCTGTTTCCTCGTGTTTCTTCAATTTAGTATGTCAATTGTAGCCTACAGGTGCATTCGTATTTATCCTTGGCTTAGTCTAATTCCACAAACAGGCTCTAAAGCTGAAGGTACTTGCTTTGAACCCACCTCAACAAGACTGTCCGGTTTAGGTCTAATTTCTGCCGTATATATCCAGAGAACCCTTTTAGGTTTTAGACCTCAGGATTTGCCTACGGCTCTTTTAAAAGCCCCAAAGCTTCGAAGCGTCTCCCTAAAGATCTTTTCAATTTGGCTCTGCCATTTCAATACACTAGCAAGATTATTTTGTTTTCTTTAACAAAATTTCTTTGTTAATTGCTCTTCATTTAGTTTAGCAGAGAGGTGTTGAAAATGTTTAGGAACCAGTTGTGAAGTACCTATCTCATCGGTAGTTTAATTAATATAACACAGGATTTCAAAGGAAATAAAACAAAAAAAAAAAGTGTGAATTACAAAAATTCTAAAGGACTCTATGAAAGTTAAACAGTCATCTGAATATTTTAATTCAAAATGAGAGCACTGTTTGAAAAATCGAATAATAAAAACTACTTATTCAGGAGATGTTACCACTGTCTCGACTTGGTTTGATATAATGGGGCGATCTAGCAGCTAGCTTCTTTACTCGGTGTAATTTATGCTAAATAAAAACTTCTGATGCGAGGTTAAATTACAAAATTATAGAAATCGATGTTTCATAAGGATCTATTTAGTTTCATCCATCTTTCTCTATTTTCTGCAGAGATATATCTTAGATAATACTTCTAGTCTTGTAGAAGCGGTAAAGCAAGGGAAAATGAAAAATTTATTGAACGTAGAACTGAAGCAAAATACTTCATTCTTAATGATGCTAAGAAAATCCAATTAGCATTATATGTAATGACTTATTCCTTGAATTAATAATGATAGTAATAGTTGTAATAGTAGTTAGTAATAGCTTTGAACCTAAAAATTTATTGAATATTCTAAACTTTATATGAGAAATACTTTATTGAAAGTAGTGCTACCCCACTACGTTGGGTTGCTTTACACACAGCATACTTATCAATCCACTTGGACATAATTTATGCATCACATTATTCTATTACTGCATATATATATATTTCCTTCTTTTCCTTCCTCATTATAATAATACTCTTATAAAATATAAACTAATAACTACACCAAGTCCAATAAACCACACTGAGCCATCAACATTGCAAAACATAAACATAAAAAAAATAAAAATTGAATGCCAAGAATCCAACACTAAATCGCACACACATATATCCACAACTACAGACAAAAATACAAGACAATGCTAGCAGTTTAAAACAGAATAAATAAATAAATAAATGATAAAAACATCCTCAATTTATGGTAAATTACTATATAAGTGATGGCGAATGATTCCCAGGGAGTCCAGGATAATATTCTCGGCCAATTTTGCAAGCTTCCCAACATCAAAACCTAAAATATATAATATATTTTTCTTAGCTTAACCGAAAAAGTTATCTAGGTATGTCAGGAATTGCTGTTTAGCTGTTTACCATTACAACAGAATCCTCATCATACATAGGGAACAATAACAGTTTTCATTTTTCAAGAAATTAAAATAATAGTAATCATCTGCAAACCCGATTAAACTCACTGGGTTTAAATAATCATCAGTTTTTAAATTTCATTGATTTGTTGAAATTGACCACTCTACACTGTACAATATACAGTATAACTAGGTGAGGAACCAGCCGTTAACAGTAATTAAATAACGGCTCTAATTTTATTTTAATTAACCACTCTCAGACCGGGCTTCTTTTCAGATACCTTGGAAAGTAATCAGGAATGAATTGGTCCAAATAATTAATGAATAGTAGGTTAGTATGGGTAAGGGTATTTTTTTTTTTAAAGATGCATGGTTAGCTGCAAACCTGCAACATATTAAAACAATATGGAATATTGAGGTCTGTCTTTATGGATAATTTTATTATTTATGTAGTGTTGGGGATTTCTCGAAGGATTTGGATTATAAGCATTGGAAGTGGGAAGAATTTGACATTTTTGTGAAACTCCAAAGCTCAATTCTGTATGCCTAAATAGTCCTCCTAATGGTAAAGTAAATGAACTTCTTGTAGTGAATTGGAAGTTTGGTGCAATGTATTGTAGTGGTCGAAATATTGGGTTGAGGAAAAAGTCATTTCGTTTTCCAAATAGACCTGATGTGTTTAAGGTCTCTTATCTCTTGTAATTCTTATTCAACGAAGCCATATACAGTGCGTGTGAAAGAACACAGTCCATAAAACATTCTATACATAAAAATAGCTTCATTCATTTATTCAGCCAACAGTTACTGCACTTTAAAAATGGAGGTTCCTGAAGCAACGCAGGTTCATCGAAAATGAAATGATGATTATGGTGATGAGTACTTAAGCAAACGCCGATGTCAGAATAAGTTTGCTTGATTTCGTTCCGGAAATATTGATGTTAAAGATATTAAACCTGCCTATTTCATCTCGCTGCATCGCTAAAGAACCAACCATCGATCAGAAAACAGTTTTGAACCATCTACATAAAGCTGAATACCAGAAGAAGTTCGATACTTTGGTTCAACTTGAATTAACTATGAAAAATTAAATGGACCTAGTTTCCATTTGCGGATCTTCTTCAGAACGTTTCTAAGGGCTATAACCCTAGAAACTATCGGAAAACGAAATAGAATGCCTCCATGTATATACCGATGGTTCTGTACTGGAAGCACGCAAACATGCCGGAGCTGGAGTTTATTCAAAGGAGTTTCAACTTGCCGCGCAGTCGGAAAGGTAGCCACAAACTTTGAAGGAGAAGTGAAAGCTATTCGCTTTGGCCTTGAGAGATTGGATGAACTGAAAGATAAGAAAGTTGCTTTCTTTGTTGACTCACAGGCAGCCATTTTATCTCTCCGAAATGGATATAATATAAATCCATCTGTATTTGGACTGATTAAAGGAAAAAGGGACAGACGTCACATTCCTGAAACCGAGCTTTTTTTTTAAACAAGTGATTGTGGGTGATGAAAAGAAGATCATGTACGAATGTGCGAAAAAAAATTGAGGTCAAAGCTTTACAAACAGTGGCTAATCCAGGATTGACGCCAAGGCAGGTGAAACTGAGTGTGTGGTGGGATTGGAAAGGAATTGTTTATCATGAGCTGCTCGAACCTGACCATACCATAATTTACCTCTCTGTGAATAACTAGTGCGATTGAAGCAGATGCTTCAATTCAAGGAAAACGGCCCAGAATTGATCAATAGTAAAGGCGTTGTCTTCCCATACGACAGCATTACACCCTCACATCTTTAATGACCTGGCAAAGATTAAAAGAGCTTGGTTGGGAAATTTTGATACATCCAACATGTAGCCCGGACCTTGCCTCATCTGTCTACCATTTGCGTCGATCTCAACATAACTCAGTTAATAGTGTAAAACTGGCATCAAAAGAGGATTGTGAAAATCACTTGGTTCAGATTTTTGCCTATAAATCTCAAAACTTCTGCAGTAAAAGACTGATGGTTTAACCAGAAAAGTTGCAAAAGGTTATCAATCAAAAAGGTACATATTCCATTGGTTAGTAGAAAAATTATATAGATAAATTCGTTTTGAAAAACATTGAAACAAAAAAAAAAAACGAAATTATATATAAGGGACTTTCAGTATGGGCGAGGGTTATCAAGGTGGAGTCCTAGGAGGTAACGGTTCTGTTTGATAGGGATTGGCGGAATATTAAAGGATACTGTAGAATAAGAACTCACATCAGTTTAGGCCTTAAGATAAAAATGATTTGATGGTATTAGTTAGAATTTATTTTAATTCTTCCGTCGTGAAACCATTCATTAAAGGCTTTCGTCTGTGACTGAAGAGTTTGGGATGTGGATTAGCAGTGGGGTCATAATTCACAAACAAAACATGTATTGTCAGCATAAGTAGTGAGGACAATAACATGATAGGCTTGGATGGTTAGCTGTATAAAAAGTAAAGGGAATGAGACCTAGGATGCTACCTTGAGGGATACCGACGGATTGAGAGACACCAGAGAAAAAGGGAAATTTATAATTTACTTTGAAGGTTCTATCAGTGATGTAGGACCGCATTAGTAGAAAATATGGATGGGGGAGAGGAATTGACGGAGATAATCCAAAGTAACTGAATTTGAATTGCATCAAAATCTTGTACGCAACTACGAAAATATGTCAAGTGAAGCTTGTTATGTAATTGATTCCTGGTCATCCCAATTTTCATTGAGTCACCTAGCAACTTTTTTGTACTGTTATTTTTAAGTTTAAATATTTGAGTTTTTAAGAATACAATTTGTTTACAGGAGTCTGATTAGGGCCTTTTCGAGTGGTTTACAGGGTCCTAAATCACTGCCAATTTTCGTGTAAATAGGTGCAGACATATTGAAGTTATCACATTTACTTGACCTTCTCATCATAATGTTTTTACTAAAACTAAGTAGTAACTATGTATTAAGTTGGGATTTGTTAAAAAGTTGTTATTGATAAAATTATGTTGTTCCAACTCTATTTTTTTAAAGGTCCTTTTCTGCAGAAATTGAAGTTTACCTCAGCCAAATTTCTCTCTTAGCCTGTTCCTTCTCTTTATCGTTCCAATTTTAGTATATGTACCGTCGAAGAGAGTACAATCGGACTGGTAATGCCGGCGACGCGGCTGAGAAAGAAGCGCTGGGATCTCTGAGTTTCGCTTTGTCCTTCACACGTGGGGGAAAGGGCTGGACTCGGAGATCTCTTGGCTGATTGTAAATATTGTGATTAAGTATGAATGTTTTTCTATGTATTTCTTTTATTTATAATTTATTTAATTTTAACTCTAAGTTACATTTCGTTGGTTTATTATATTTTTTGCCTTTGTTATTTAGATGTATATTTTTTTTATTATTATTATTTTTTTTTTTTATTGTGTTGTATATGTGGTATGAATGTGCCTCTCTCTGCTTTAGTACTCAGTGCCCTTAAGTATGGCGAAATGTATTATTTCTCAATAAAACTATATATATATATTGTCTGCTCCATCACTCCTCAGGTGTTCGTTTCCTCTTCCGTCAGTCCTGGACCTACATTACTCTCAGGCACAACATCTGTCACGAGGTCTTCGTTCATCATCACTTCAGTCTTTTTTCTTCTATTACCACCAGTACATTCCTTCTTACTTCTACCCTTTCTCTAATGGTCTCATGTTTGACTCACCATAAAAGTCCTACCTTGCGTCCATAAAAGTCTAGCCGATCTCCCCCAAAAATACATCTTCACAGCCAAGGATCTTTAATTTTGTGATTTTTTGAGCGGTCACGTTTCTGAACAATAGAGCATTACGCTTTCTGCACATTCGCATAAACCAATGCAGTAAATAAATTGTGTTTTACTGAATAAATGTTGGTCTGCGTGATAACAACAATAGGGAGGAAATAATATATGGAAGCCATGAAATTTTCCGTCGGTTGAGCTACATCGATCGATTTCATGACTGATGAGCATGTCTTATCCGTCCATGACAGGGGAAGATGCATCGTCGGCAGTGTGAAATGAACGCTGTGAGTAAGCCCTGCATTGTTCAACTAATGTATTTTTTTTTCTTAAAGGGGAGGGGAGGGACTCTTGCATCATGAACCACGAAAAACGAATTACCCTCGGAGCATTACGATGGACCCCTCTCCAATTCCAAGTGCTAGGGGTCGTAAGTTATGAAGGGAATTAGTAGTTACAACAAGATATATGTAGAGTGTTAGTTTTAGTGGAAGTAATTAATCGTTAATTGAACAGTTCTGTGCACGGTTGTTGCGTTGGCTGTTTATTTAAATTTAACAATGGGTATCTGTTTGTTAAAATAGTGTTTAAAATCATTTATTTTTTTGTTCATGAAAACAAGGTTAATCACTTATCTTATAATGATTTCATACAAATAAAATAACAATAAAAATGATGAAGGGGAAGGAACAAGTTGGTGAGAGATTTCTAATGGCTTTGTCTCTGAATAATATAAAAGGATGAATGGTAAAATACGAGTAAAGAAAACCAATTATCAACCATAGACGTTATAAAATAAATATCAAGAAAGATAAATTAAAGTAAATTTTAATTTGAGACATTTAGTCCCATAAGAATAATGATAATGAACAATAGAATTGTCTGGGGTAAAATGACAAAAAATAATTAAATTACAGAGTGATGTAACCTTAGATTTTTAAAAAATTTATTTATTGAAATTTACAACTTTATTAAATAAATACAACTAGTAAATATTAAGAAATCAAGAGTAATGACATGAAAAGCCTTGTGAAGACACTACCCAATGATAGCACTCCCTAAATAGTTCTAAGTAAGAAGATGACGAGCTCTTCTTCTTTTTTGTTTGACGCCTAGGAGGATTATAAGGAATCGAGGAAGAACCAAGGCTGGAAACAAGTGTATTCGGATGAGACTGGAGTTTGTCATGAGAAAATACATATCTTGCTTGGGCAAAATCATTGACACAAACCTTAGAATTAAAAAAAAAAGGAAAAGTAGACACATAAATAATGAAATAAACAAATAATGAGACAATTCACTAGTCTCTTCAGTAAAAATGTAGATAAAATACATTTCATATGACATCTCTGCTCATAACGGTACTTGGAACACAACACACCAGTAATGGAAAGAAAAATCTTTGCTATATCCATGAAGAGTACTGAGTAAAGTACTTACTAATAGCAATGGAGCCAGGGCCCAAAAATCGACCTGATCGACCGCAGGCGAAGTTTTGAATGTAAATTACGAAAGCGTATGTTACTCTAAGTAAAGTGAACCTTTACTGCAATTCCAGAGCAGCTGCTTTCAAAAATGGCGGATGATTTAAAGAATAATTGGCAAATGGCTTGAGGATTGAAACGGAAAATGTATTAAGAAAAATGTGGGAAAATTTGTTATTTTTTTAAACTTATGTATATGGGTTTGAATGATCAAACTCCAGGGCTATGAGGACGTACTGCTTCCTGGACTAACGGTTATCGAAGGAATGGTGTGGTCAGCATCGATGTTCGGCCGACAGGTTTCCCCCCGAAATAATAAGGGGCCAGATGCCCACTTCATAGGGGTTGGGTGTTTCCCAGGAGGGTCTTCTGACGCCAGATTCTGCCCACGACTCATATTAATATTAATAAATTTTCTGGTACAGCTGGAATAGAACCAAACCTTTTTTAAAACTATTCAGCAGCATTTTGTAAAGATATGCATAACAGAACATCACTAAATTTTGCCAAACAAATGCATTTATAAAACTTATAAATTTAAATAATAAAAAATAACCTCATGTCATATTATACTTCATGATTCCTTATTGAGCTGTACTTTTTTCTAATCTTCCCAATTTGGATGTCCGTTTGAAATTTAAAAGAATAATTATTGCGATGATTGTATCATAGATTAGGAAGTTAAGGTTCGCGCCTTTCGCCCATTTGTTTTATCTCAGTGCAATAAAAATGACTTACATAAAGCATTATAATTATTAATATTAAAATAACAGGAAATCTTTTAAATGTTCCCTAAGGAACAGATAGGTAATCAGCCCAGTCAAATTAGGCATGTTACCTTGCAGAATGTAGGGTAATTCAAATTTCTTTGTGTTATTAGATATTTAGTGAATATCAAAAATCTAAGTTTCAACCCTTGTGGGTCCTTTCTGTGCTCCAAGAAACATTGAAATTTCGAACTTTATTAAATTTTCGTAATAAATATAATATCTATATTTCTTATCAGTAAAAATGTGTAATGCCCTTAAGGTTTTCAAAAATCCTATTTTGTCTGAAACTCATATTTTTCAATCATTAAAACAAATATTTATTTTCTTTAATTTCATTAGCTTACTCATGCTTATCCTTTATTTTAATTCAATAAAGGTTACAATTTTAATTTTACATCACACTGTAAATTAATTATTTCTTATTATTTTACGCCAAACAAATGAAACTTCTATAATTCATTTTATTATTTTGAGGAGACTAAATGATCTAGAAAAAAAATAATTTTCTTCTTCTTCTTTTACTTTTTTATTATTATTTAGTTGTTATTTTGTTTCAGTTTTATTCTATTTATTTATATTTTCTGTATATATGGTGTGTACATACTCTTTCCTTATCCATGAATGCGACAGAATGTTATAATGTTATAATTTTGTTATAACAAAAAGTTATATTACTCAACAAACATAAAAAAAAAATTGCTTATAATCTGCATTAAACAGCTTTTCTTTCAGTTATTCCAATTTATCCTTAATACCGTTCTGCATTTCCTCATACACGCAATTGAATTTTAAAATGATTTTTATAACGAAAATGAATTATCTCTTTATTTTTGATCATTTTGTGGAGCTCATTAAAATGGGCTTTCACTTTGTCTCGATATTTTTTTTTTATTTTTTTTTTTTTTTACACTCTTCACTTACGTAATCAAAACTGTTTTCAAAAAGCCTCACTGTATTGTTTTTAACATTAGATTTCATTAGAAAAAAAAATCATTGTAAAAGAATATTATAACTGAAATATTAAAAAAAAAAATCATAGCAAGTTTGTTTTCTCTTCGTCAAGCGTACTGGTATACCAACCTACATGGAAAACTATTCGATACTCAAGTTATTTCGAACCAATTGGCTATTAGTACCTTGGTCTGTGAAAATTTAATAAATTAATTTAAATCATTTCTTTATTTACTTCCAAATAGATAATGATTGAACATTTCTTTTTCCAGGTAAGTGAAGACGATCCATCAGTAGTTTACCATTTTATAACTTCACCTGGAGAAGTCATGTATATAGGTAAGTCAATCATATACGATTTCATAGTATTAATCAATTATTAATTTTATTAATATTTTATAGTCATTATATTTAAAAAAAACATAGAAAATAATAAAATATACAAATATTTAGTTAAAATATTATCGGTGATCAATAACCATGACGCAATCAGTTTTTTAAGATTTTTCTTTGCCGACGTTTCAACCCTAGCATGTGGGTGGTCATCATGTTACCAGATTCCCTGATGGCCGACATGCTTAGGTTGAGACGTCGGCAAATAAAAATCTTAAAAATCGAACAGCGATTTTTGATTATTGATCAGCTATGATATGTAGAACAGTCGAATAACTTCCTTCAGTAGATAAAATATTGTAACATCACTCATCCGAAAAATCTTCAATAACATTTTACTAGAATATATAAATTATTCATCACTGCTTTCTTTAAACAAATTTTTATCATCCCTGCTACCTTGTTTTGAACTTCTCTATATATTTGGTTGATTAATGCCGGCGACGTGGTTGAGAGAGAAGCACTGGGATCTCTTAGAGTCTCGCTTTGTCCTTCACACGTAAGGGAAAGGGCTGGACTTGGAGATCTCTTACCTGATTGTAAATATTATATTTAAGTATGAATGTTTTTCTATTTATTTCTATTACTTATAATATATTTAATTTTGCTACGAATTTCTGTATTTCATTTAATTTTAACTCTAAGTTACATTTCCTTGGTTTATTATAGTTTTTGCCTTTGTTATATAGATGTATATTTTATTTTATTTTATTGTATTGTATATATGGTATGAATGTGCCTCATAAAATCCTTAATGCTCCCTCCTTTGTCACAAATCAAATCATCCATAATGACCTTAATGTACCATATGTTTCCGATTTAGCTCAATCCAGATACCTCTCCTTTCATAATAAACTTCTGAAACATCCGAACCCTCTCGTTTCCAACCTTGCTTCCTCTTCTATTCCTGATAACCCTCCGAGGCGTCTAAAAAGAAGATGGCCTCGGGACCTTCTAATATAGAAATATAATTGGAGTGCTACCAATGGGTAGTTTCTCCTCATGTTGCACATGTCATATTACTTGTTGTTTATTTACTTGTATTTATTATTAATTACAGTTTTAAATTTCGTTAATAATAAAAAAATTAAAAAAATAAAATAATTTTTATTCATAGTTTTTATAGCTATGTATTTTTTTTTAATTTACTTATTCTCAAGTTATTTTATTTTTATTTAATGTATACATATTTTTTTTCTGCTGTCATTACAGACCGTTTAGATCTTTTGCCGCCTTAACAAGCCTGCTCCATCTCTGCCTGTCTTGGGCTATTTTTTTCCTATTTATCTGCATGCAGCTCTATCACATCATTGTTGATTCAATCTACCCATCTGATTTTTGGTCTTCCACGAGGTCTTTTGCCTTCTATTGAGGCATTCGTTGTTACGTAAAGGCTTCCAGATGGATTGCTACGAGCCACATGCCCCGCCCATCTTAACCTCCGTGCCTATATACCATGGGATATACTGTATATACTTTATTATTATTATTTAGTCGTTATTTTACTTCTGTTTATTTTATATTTTTATGAATATGCATATTGTGTGAATGTGGTCTTACCTCACTATAACTATTGTCCAATTGAAATAATGTTATATTATTCAATAAAAATAATTTAAAAAAAAATCAGCGTAATATTAAACAAGCCTTAAAATTTACAGTATGATTTATATTTCCAATTATGCCAATTTATACAAGATGCCCTGCAGGAAGGGAGACAATTTTATAAGATTGATAGCAGAAGAACTACAATCAAAATTCATATAAACAGTGAGCCAATTTTTAGCAGAATAGTAGAAAATCCAAGTTTTTTTTTTTAAGAAGTCACGCTTTTTTTTTAAAAATGAAAAGTGGTGAAAACTAAAGAAATATTTAATTTAAATAATTAAGGATTTCTTTATTTCCTTTCACTTCTGCAAACGAAAAAATAGAATTTGTCATTGTTAAAACTGAACTAAGCTAACTACTGTTTAAAAATAAAAACATAAATTACTCGCGATTTTTTTTTTATCACACAACTATACTACAGATGTTGTTTCTTTTTTTATCCATGATCTGGGATTTATTATAATAAATTCAATTTCCTAGATACACTTCTTATTTATGAAAATAAAATAAATAATTTGTATTTATAAATGTTATAATATTTTCTTCTGTTTATTTAATATATTTTGTAAATATAGTTTAAATGTGGTCTTACCTCACTATAATTGTCCAAGTGACAGAATATTGTATTATTCAATAAATAAATAAAATTAATTCAATTGAAAATATTGTTAATCAGTTTCGGTATGACGTGAATCTGTGTGATGAGTTTTTTTTTTTTTTTTTCATTTCATATTTCTCTTAGTATTATCTTATGGAACTAGAAAAAAATATTGAGGGAAAATAGTTACCTAATTTTTTTAATTTAGGTATTTAATTAACAGAATCAACAGAATTTAAACTGTTGGTTTATTGGAATATTTATATACAATGTTCTGAAAGAAATATTTATTGGTATTGATGCCGAAACAGTATTTTTTTTTTAATATAATGAGAATGAGCGGCTAATTTGTGAAATTAAGAATGAATCTTTTTTACAAATTAACTTAACAACAATAATGACACACGTAGCTAACCCATATTCCAATCAATTTGCAATTTAAAACGTTTAATTTAATTAAGTGAAACATGTATAGGATGTTTTTTGAATAAAATTAACCAATAATTGATAAATTCCAAATTAAGTAGATTTCTCAATACATTTCAGTAATTAATTCACTTGTTACCCGTTTTACGTAAATTGATTCTCATCATTCCACACTTAATTAGGAATATTAAACATATTTAGTATAGGTTCGTGGAACCTTTATTTACATTCCGAAGTCCATTTCAGTAATAATTTGTTTTCCCAATTTGTTAATTTTTGAATATTTAATATTTGTATTTACTTTATTTGCTATTACACATGTAATGGGTGTAATTAAAAAAAATCTCGATCTTCATTTCAATATAGGTTTCCTGAACAGTTAAGAGGTTCTTTATGTTATAATATAAATCAAATAATGAAGCAATTAATTAAATGAAACTTCAACAAATTTATTTCAGACGAAAAATTGTAAGAGTTGTATTTGGTTACTGTTGAAGTCTTATTATATTGAATAGTATTACGCTTATATTAATGTAAACGAGTAAATACTCAACAAGAGACAGAAAATCGATTTTATATATTTTAGGTAGTAATTACATGTTTTTCATCTATCTATTTTAATCATCCGTTTGATTATCACCTCTCAGATGTGCCAACTCACCTTTCTTCCAGTATGTGATTGGATGTCGTGGAGTACAGGCGGATCTACGGAGAGGGGATTTCGGGTTGAAGCCTTCTCCCCCTCAAAATGGTGAAATAAAACCAGGTCTTAAAAAAAAAAATATATTAAAAAAATTATCTCAAAAAGTATTATTGTTCATGTTATTACATTTAATTAACTTTTTTGGGATGAGGGAAGGGGAGATGGAGGGAGAAGGAGTACTCTCCTTCCTCGCCTTTAAGGCTATAAGGTTTTTTCTGGGCCAGGGGGTGAGGGTGGGGATTTAAAAGGCTCCCCCGGCACCGGAACGCGAACTCGTGACTATTTTTATCCAGTTATCTTATGTATCAGGTTGCCAGTCAACGGTGGTGCTGTGCACACACGTAAACCCGTTCGCCCACCCCGCCCTTAGGACTTCAAAAATTACCAACACTATTTCCTATATACTTTTTTTTTGTCCTTCCCTTCCTCGTTTTTAAGGCTATACGGGGTTTTCCCGGGCCAGGGGCTGAGAGCGGGGATTAATAGCAGAGTTAAAAAACTCCCTCTTCACCGTTTTTCTGAAGTATTCTTTACATGCATTCATTATATAATTTTGATCAGGAATTTTCCAATTATAACCTAACAATTACTTTTATATCAATATTATTGAATAATAAGCCAGTATACTCAGTAGTATGACAATAGTAATAAAAAATTGTATTTAGATTTCCTATTTTCTTCTCTGGCCAATTTATTTTTTATTTTTATTTTAAAAAAATACGATAGGAAGTATAATAAATAAATGGATAAGACAAAAATGTGTTAGATAAATTTAAAAATGAATTTAATGCGTTACACTCACAAACATTTGATAATTATTAAGCCATTTAGTTTAAAGTATGTATTATTTTAATTTTTTTCATTTAGCCATTGAAAGAAGGCATTATAAAAATTCCCAATTCATGTTATATAGATTCTTTAAGTACAGACACCCTCTACATTCATAAACATTTAAAGTTTGGGTAAGTTGAGACCTGCTAGATTTTCTATATCACACAGCCTCTTTTACAATATATAACTGATTTTTTCTTGTAAAGCCGAAGTTGATTTTTATGAAGTATTTATGTTAGCTAGAGCTAAAGTCGGTGAAAAGATGTAAAAAACGTTTTTAAAAAACATTTGAACAATCATTTATTTGGATAAGGATATTCAACTAGTTGATTGTAAGGACAAGTTCTTTGATTATAAAAACTTTAATGTTGTGCTGTACAAAAACCCAAACATTACAAATGAATAAATCCAAAAAAAAAAAAAAATACAAATAAACATAAACTTTTGGTTAAGTTTTAATTTTAGAATTATATAGATACTAGATATCTAAGATAGAACAGGGGATATACGTCGAGTGCGTTTGTCTGGAAATATCACTCAAAGCGGTCTTGAATCCTACGCCAAAGGAAGCCGTTCACTAGGTCACACAATTCTCGATCCATGGTTCCAACACATCAATATAGGAAGGAATCACATCTTATCTAACGGAATTTCCATAATTTAAAAAAGATTTAGTATTTTATTTTTATTTCAGCAATCGTGGACGGCTAATCATCACAGAGTGGGACGAAACCTATGATTCTCTGGACACGCGTTTTACACCCAGATATTCTTCCATATTAATTTAATTAATTCTTCCATATGTATGTATATATATATATATGTATATGTAAGGTAAGCGCACCAGTGATGGACATAGCTAAGGAATGTTTTTGTCTTTTTTGGCTTATTCCGCCGTATTATTATAGTTATAAACTTCTCCGTTTGACATCTCTAGAGTCTCTTTTCTCTATTTAACACTTTAAAACTGAAAAAAAATATACAGTTATGCAGGTATAATCTCCATTAAAAATGCTTTTTGCACTAGTGATGGACACAGTTACATTCACCCTCTACTGATTTCAGTGACAGCTGCGCAGCGAAATAGATATCAGGAAATTTCATGGAATATATGTGCTTAAGGGTCCACAATATGAACGTAAATATTTTATGCAATACGGATAATATACCAAAACATCGTTTTTTAATCGATCAAGTAACCGATCCCGTATAATGTTTACTCTACTAGAATAAACATGATAAAATGATTTGTAATACTATCGTTAAATACATTTTTTGTTTTCATTTTATTTATGATATTTACAACTGTATTACAAATAAAAATACATTCAGTAAATGTGAAAACAAGAATACAATAACATGAAACCACTTGTTGAGAAACTGCCCATTGGTATCAATCTAAAAATGTATTTACAAAAGCAGATCTCGAGGCCATCTTCTTTTCAGACACCTAGGAGGATTATCATGGATCGAAGAGGAAGCAAGGCTAGAAACAAGAGGGTTTGGATTGTTCTGAAGTTTGTTATGGAAGGATAGGTATCTAGATTGGGCCAGGTCAGAAACATAAGGAACATTAAGTTCGTTATGGATGATTTTATTTGTGACAAAGTAAGGGAGCATTGAGGATTTTACGAAGGTTTATTAAATAAATTAGAGTTATTTCAAAAACTAAACACAAATTGATTTTTAAATAAGTGATTATAAAATTTTAAATTTAGTAATGATGTATTTTGAAGGAAAAAATAATTCGCATATTCATTTCTGAAATAAAGAATAACTGCAGGAGGAAAAAATGTGACTAATTGTAAAAATAAGAATTAAGTATGAGAGAAAAAGCAAATTTGTAATTAAATTATGATTAAAATAACCAGTAATATTTGAATAATGTTATACTTTTTTATTCTGATTTTTTCGTAACAAAATTTTACGGTAATGAAAAAATAAAATCCAATAAAGATAAATTCATGGACTCCCCCTTTTTAATCGTTTCCGGGTATTTCTAAAGGCATCTTATATACCGATTCCCTCAACCGTAAAATTCGTTTACCGCAGCAAGATTTAAACGTAGGGACACAATTTACCGGATCCTCTCACCCACCCCTCCCGCCCTCTGCCTGCGAGGGGGAAAGGTCGGAGTGAATTGGAAAAGTTCTATTGCGAAGATTAATATAGAAAATGGTTTGACCCGTGGAAAGCATAGCGTTCTCCCTCACGTAGTAAGCCTACCTACGGCCTCATGGAGTAGCTTCTTATTGGAGTAGAGTTCGAAAGGCGCCTTCTTCTACGCCAGTTCTGTCCTGTTAAATTGCCCGTGGTGAAGAAGGGCCGCCAGTAGCTATCAGAATGTAGACTATAATAGGACACACTGAGCAAGTATCCCAACTTGTAAAAGACCTCCCATCATGGCCAAACTTTTATCATTAAAATGAAAAGTCTACTTCACTATTCCAATCCGTATTTTTTACAGGCTAAATGGGTTGCATTTCTTGTAAATGTAGAACTGACATAGATATATAAGTATTAATAAATAATATTTTCTTTGTATGATTGGAAAAAGCATTGATGAAATTGAGCCGTCTTGTTCTATACTCCATTTTTTTTTTTAAATTTTTATTGAGATATATTACAATCTGTCACAACTAAGGACAATAGTAATAGTGATGAATAGTAGCTCATTCACACTATGTACAATAAATAAAAATAAATCAACAGCAGAATAATAATACTAAAAGTAAATGTATATAAACTAAACTAAAATAATCAAAATAATTACTTAAATATATACATACTTTCATACAATATTTACAAAATTCTTTCATTCAAGATCTCCGAGCCAAGCCTTTCCCCCCACTCGTTGTAGGAAAGGCAGGACTCTACGAGATCCCAGCGCCTCTCACTGTTATTAAGGTCCAGTTGTACTCCAATAAAAGTGATTTAAGTGATAAAGAACGTGTACAAGATTGAGATTGCATTCTTTAAATAATAACAAAAAACGGCTCATATTTAGATAAAAACTTTAAATAATAGTGTGGCAGGAAGTATAGTGTGGGGTGGGGACTGGTGGATGGACCTGAGTTCACCTTTGTGTGACGTGTACTGCTGTCCATAGGCGCAGACTTTCCATTTTTAGTGGGGGGGATAGACAAAAAAAAAAGAGTGTTAGATCATATTATTTGTAAAACTTCAACATGATTTTTGTGAATCGAACAAATATAAAATTGAATATTTAAAAATTTAAATATAAGTTCGGACAATTGATGCTTTTTTTTATGTGCATTTGGATAAACTTGAAAATATCTGAACGAACCATTTGGATATATTAGAATGTGTATACATTAAGGCTTCCATAGCGTAGGTAAATTTCTAGAACTTATTCTGCTAAAAACGAATAATGTTAAAAACTGAAAAATACTTTTGATTTCTTAGTTGGTGCAATCTCTAAATAAAAATAAACCGTTTACAGTCAGACTAGTTATGTAAAAATGTCTATAAAACATTCTCTATAAAATATATTTATATTTCTTTATCGCTGAAAATTTATAAGAAAATGAAATGTTAATAGTTCTGAAAAAGTAGTTATTGCAGTAGTCTGGAGAAAGGTGAATTATTATCATTAAATAAAAATATAAATAATATGAATATTTAGGCCGTGGTAAAATAGTAGCTACTTATAGGCTTAGCCTAGCCAGCTAGTTGTATTTTCTTAATTGATTTTAGTTTATATATTTTATTCATTCATGTATCTTATTTGATAGTGGAAGCCCCATGTCTCCACTCTCGCCAGGTAGCTACATCCCCACCATTTTTCATTAGAGAAATAGTTCTTTAGCAACTATCTAAAAAGATTGAAATCATCATTTATCCATTTATCATTCTTTTCTCAAACCGATGGTTACTAAGTCCCAATCTGTACAAATTTTATGCAAATGACTTTCAAGTCCTTCTTGACGCTCCCTTCATGAGATATTATGCTAAAACAAGTATAATATTCATGAAAATTACCAATCTGTTTCATCCCCAATTCCGCTGTTATATATCAAACGATCTTAAACGCGGAGAAGTGGGTTCCCAGTCACGGGGGAATGAGCTTGCGGAAACGGCAGCCAAACAAGCACTCGCGCTCCCAGGCCGTGGTACCGCTATTCTAATCCTTTCAGAGATGGGTTTCCTCTCAAAAAGGAAATATAGGATAGTTGGCAATCTATGTGGAATGAAAGTCCACCTAGCAAATTAAAAGTTATTAAAAAATCAATGAAGCCTTGGACCATATGAAACCATACATACTATCCCCAGAGAGGTCACCGTGACTAGATTAAGAATAGGATACAAATCTAACTCATTTATATCTCATTATTAAAGGGCCACCACCAAAATGTGAACACTGCAACAGCCATCCAACAATCAGCCATATTTTTCAGGAAAGACCTTGTTTAAGAAAAAGCAATTGCAGCAGCTTAAAGAGTGAGATTCTCTCTATAAAATTTCGTTTTAAATTAAGTTTATACGTTTGAAACTTACCGATAAGATTGGAAACGACATAATTGCGAAGTTTGATAAAACAGATGAAGAGGTATTGAACTGTAGTATTCTAAAAAAATTGTCGATGATACTTCCTTGAAGTTAAAAAAATAATCTTAAATTTTAAGTACTCTTTTTAGTATGAGAAGTAAAAAAAAAAATAATCTTTTTATACATCGAAATTCCTAGGTATCGAATTTTTTTTCCAAGAAACCTTCGTGTTCAATCTCTATAAAAAGTTTTTCCATCTTTAACTAGCATTATGTTTATGGTTTTATCAATATATAATTAATTTTTTACGGTTTCTTCATTTATTATAGGGGTAATATGCTACTTACACTCTTCTAATATGGTTCCTATATTAATTAAGTTTGAAAATGAGAAAATGATTTTATTAATTAACATATTTACATGAAAAGCTCTACCGCCCAGTTATATTTGAAGCTTAGCTGGACTAAAGCTACTATCAACAAGGTAGAGATAATGCAGGTAGGGGCATAGAGGGATTATCCCACCCCAGGCTCCACCTTTCAATAGCCATATCGGTTTATAGATATGCAAAACAGTCTCCTAATATTTCTATTAAGGTTTTTTTTTTCAACTATACAGTGTTATATTTAAATTTGAGGGATCATATTTTATCAATTTTTATTTAGGAACAAATGTGCGATAATCCTGTTATGAAGTATCACAATATTTTCTTCGCCAATATCAGAGGTTAAAAATGTGGTGAGGAAGGAAATTTTTGAATTATTTATTTATTTGGGTTTTTCCGTTTCCTCTATCCTGCAACGTAATTGTTATTACACCTTTTACTAACACTTTGTTATAGAGCGTCATTAATTTTAAAAATTCAAATTTTTTCCACAGATATTTCGCTGTTGTTCAAGTTTTCTTTTAGGCTTTGTGCCATTTCCAGTTTTTTTTTTATGAGAATTTTAAATATAGGGCAGTCTTGAATGATTGTTGGACTATTCTTTAAATCTTACAACTTTCCTATAGGTTATTAGGTTATTATTAGGGACCGCGTTGGTCGAGCGAGTTTAGATCCCTGCAAAAATTGTATGCTGCCGGTTTAAATCTCGTTAATAATTAATAATAAATTAAAATAAATAATTGCAGCCCCTACTCGATTATTTTAACCACAACTGCTTGGGTTCGATTCCCGCATGGGGACGGTAACGTCACCACTCTTTAATTTACATTTGAGCGACTCCTGTTTCTTACAACATAGCTCCTGGTCCTTCAGATTGCGGGTTCTTAACAGGGGGGCATTGACCTTATCCCGTAAAAAAACAACAGGATGGAGGTGTTTGCAAAAGGTTGCCAACCATCCTGATGAAGCGGGAGTGATTTGTGATCGTGTCCGGTTATCATAAACCACGTGCCCCATGGATCTATATAACAGAACCAAATGATCACACCTGTCGCCTAGAAGAGTCCAATACCTGCTAGAAGACTAATGGCGGAAGTCAAATAAGTCAAGAGGCGTTGGAAAACAAAAAAAAAAAATAATGTTAGGCCTACATGAAAATGATTGTAACGATTCTCGATACAGTTAGGGACGACTAGATTACTTTTACATTTTAAGAGGAAATTGCGTTTTACTGTGAGCAATTTGTGGACGTTGCACAAGGTAATGTATTCAGATTTATGAGGGTCAAATATGGATTTTAAAAAAATTAAAGATGACAGGACTTCTAGGGTCAGTGGATTCAATATGAGTTCAATTACGTGAAGGAAAATTGAAGTGCAGCGATTTGTAGAGTGTCGGAGCTATAGTGAAGTTGGGGGGAGGGGCTGAGGTGTGGATCTGCTACTTTGGAATCTTGTACGGTGACAAAGAGGTGCTGAGTTTTTATCTTGTCGTTGTAGGCCTTATTTTTTTCATGTCATATTGAATACTCATTAGTTGAACCGAATCGAGGATATAGTTTTCATTATTTTAAGTTTTTTTTATGACTGAAAACCCTGATCATCTCTTGCCTCAATGTTATACTACGGTCGTTATCATACTATGTTGCTTAATTATTTTTAAAATTTTCCTCGTATTAATGCGATCAGCTGTTCCACCCAGCAATTCTTTGAATACAAACAAACCTATTCTTTTTTTTATCTTACTGTGGAGCCAACACGGAACATATCTGTAAATCTACCCCGTCCAGGTAGGATTCGAACCGGAGTCGCTAGACTTGAGAATATTAATTTTTACGCTTTAAAACGCTCGGCCATCACGACCTCTCAATAAAATGATTTATTTAGGAATTGTTACCATTCAAACATCTATATTCTGTTGAATGCTATTAAAATAAATATATTTTCTGAACCAAGTGAAATATATTCCTCCTGTGTCGAGAACATTTGCTAAAATGTTAAGGAAGATATTCAAACGGAACAATGTATAGACGAGGAAAAGTGTAGCTTTCTTTCATTGTGGAAGACGTCACCAGGAAACAGAACGAGAATAAAATTTATTATGTTTCCTTATAAAATATCTTTTTTTTTTTTTTTTTTTTTTTTTTAATAAAACACCGTACAATACAATGTAAGCGTTAACATTATATTTATTGTATTGGCTCTTATTTATTCGTTTTATTTATACTACTTAAGATTACAAAAAAAGTATTATTAAAAAAAACATCGGATTAATAACTTATTTAAAAAAGGAATCCGAGTGGCTTTCCAATGGGTTCCAAGCCATTGCGGGCTACCAGGAAACGAAAAAGCTGATGAGCTCGCACGGATCGCCTCGGAAATGCCACAAACTAATCCACCGCTGTCCTACAAATCTATTAAAAGGACTTTAAAATCAATTTACAAGGAAGAGAACAAGAGTTGGCCAAAGCGGCAGGCAGCGCGGAAAAAATGGGAATGTTTAATAGAGGAGCCGATGAAACAAACCAAAAATCGGAAAGAATCGGTAGCACATTTCCGCATGGCAACAGGGCACGATTACCTGCAAAGGCATTTATATAGGATTGGAGTGGTGGAAAGTCCTATGTGCCCACCTTGCCAATAGAACGAGATGTACGACCTGCACTTCTCAGTTTGCCCCGCTCTGTCAGATGTCCGCAGTACTTCTGATGGGATCGGAAGAAATTTAAACAAAAAATTCATGGCGGAGTTGTATTGGGCTGCCAGGAACCGAATGGCCTAATAGCCAACGGCAGAGGAGTTTAATAAAAAAAATATATATATATATATTATGAAAATCACTTTATTTTCAAAAAAGGGTGTTAGACAATTTTATATTGGGTTGCTACAAACACATCATACTTTATCAATCGTTGTAGACAATTTTTTAAAACTAATTTCCAACTATATAGTATCAACAATATATACAAGCATAGTACACAATATTATATATATATATATATATATATTATATATATATATATATATATTCAATAAACTACTAAATGTTCATTGCTCCTGCTGTTTATTCGACGTTTCGATTCTGTTTTTTTTTTTTTTTTAAGTTAACAATGGGATCCTCTTCAATATTTTAAAATAGAGCCTTGATACCTCAGGCCAGGGACACACCGACATCCTTAGCACCGTCCACTAGCACAGATATTAAGCTACAAGAGTAGCTTTTGGTAATTAGTAATAAGTTCTGATTGTCAAAAGAAAATGCGTTATTCTGCAACATGAATATTCAAGATCGTACTGTGTAAAATGAACCATGGAAAAATGAATGAATTGGGATGGGAGGAACTGCCTTATCCACCATGAGGATGGTGCGGGTGCCCGTTGTTGCTCCTGCGGATGTTCGGATTGTTTCAAAATTTTATAAGTGGCAAAAGACTTGAAAATTTGAATGATGTCCATTAATGCCATCTCTATGGATACTGCTCAAAGACCAATTGATTTTTATCGATCCTGCATTGGAAATTTGCACGCTAGATAGCAAAAACTTCTTGATACTGAGGGTGTTTCAATCAATGATCAAAAATAAAAACTCGTGCGAATTTAATGTATCTCATTTTCATAACTTTCAATAATAGGTTTATAATAATCTTTGTTTGGTTGTTATCTTGTCTTTCTTCAGCTCCTATGAGAACCTGAAACGGGCCAAAATGCCGACTCGAAATATTTTTTTTTTTGTAATATTCATTTTTGTTTCTCGCTGTGACTGTATCCCCTGACAAACTTCCCGGCCATATCATCTGCAGTCAATTATCCTTCCATTATTACAATGTAAACAATTTTAAAAATATTCGAATAAGAGTGAAGTTGAAATAATATCCTTGATCATTAAAGAGTAATTATTTAGTATAATTGAACATTGAGGCCGTGCAATTTTAGGAATCCGGCAGGGAATAATGACGTGGCTTACCACCAATTAAAATCATCATTATAATGAATGATTTGGAATCCAAAAGGATCAACAGGTCTGTGGTTAACTTCAATTTAGAAGTTGGACGAATAATCGTTTATTCTACTTTTACTTGTATGGATATGAAGTATATGGTAAGTGTAAGTATTGCTGTCATGTAAAAATTTGAACCCGATTTTTCAACTGAAATACATGTTTCTAGTTCCTCTGGGTCCAAAGAATCAAGTTTCGCAAGAAGCTCACGTTTGTGTTTGTGTATAAAATAGCTCAAAAACAAAAAGACGTAAAAAACTGGAAAAAAAATTAAGTTAGATGTATTCCTGGGATGCTAAAGAAATATTCTCGCTATAATCGACTCACCTAACCTGAATCACATATCCTGATTTTAATTAAACTCATTACCTCGATGTTTAATTGGATGGTCGTTTGTATTAGTAAGGTCTTGTCCTCTTTGACATGGTGCTAAAATATTCTCTAAAATAACTTTAATGTTATTTATTTGGAATAATTAAATATTTTTCGTTGTAAGTAGGAATACAGGATGGATATATAAATGAACCATATACGAATTTGATAATTAATTAAAGGAGAAAATGGGAGACATATTTTTATAGGTTAAAACAATTTTTTGAAAATAAACTTAGTAATATAATTATAAGAAAAAAATATATATAATTCAATAAAAAGATAAAAAAATAAAAATAAAAAATGAATATCTAACTTATAAAGTCGTAGAAGGTAATGGAGAGAGTTCCGAAAAGCAAATGAATTTTAGCTATTATAGTTAATTATGTATACTTTTATATTATTGAGTGGGAAATAAATGTTTTCATTGGAACTGGACGGAAATTCTATGGAAATCTTTAATATTTGAGCTGATGAGAAGGTTGTCTCCTCAACTCCTCTCTCAGTTTTTACCAATTTTATAGCGGAATCTCTCTGATTATTCACGTGATACAGTTAAAGTGTATATCAGAGCAGTTGATATTTACTGTTGGCATCTTTTTTTTTTTGATTTTAAGAAAAAAAAAAAAAAAAAATTTTTTTTTTTTTTTTTTTATTTATTTATTTATTTTTCTCTTATGATATGCGGTATGATCAGCAAGTGATGGCCAGTAAGGTGCCCAAGAGGTCTCGGTCAGACGGAGTTAGCTCACCAGCCAAACAAAGGACTCGTCGCTGCCTACGAGAAATACCTCCAGTGACCAAAATGAACACTTCAGAACCAGAACCTCAGCCCCAACCAGGTACGTCTGCACAAGAAACGATTGAAGAATCACCTTTCTTTACTCCAAACCCCTACCAAGTGCTTCAAAATGACAGAGAAGTAATGGAGTCTGCAGCAATACCCAGAGAACCAAAGCCTCCTCCGATATTTGTGAAAAATATAAAAAATTTCCAGATGTTCTGCACCCAACTAAATAAAATCTGCTCTGGCAGTTATTCATGCCTTAACAGGACCAATGACACCAAAATAACACCTGATTCTGCAGAAGCCTACCGAAAAATAGTGAAGTACTTATCAGAAACAAATGCGAATTTTCACACTTACCAGCTGAGGCAGGAAAGAGCTTTACGAGTAGTGATAAGAAATTTACATTCCTCAACCCCCACTGAAGTTATTAAAGAAGAACTAACGACGCTTGGTTTCAATGTACGCCAGGTAACAAACGTTTTGAAGGAGGACAGGGAGCAGCCAGGATTACGAAATAGGATCCCACTACCATTGTTTTTCGTGGACTTGGAGCCATCACCAGGTATCGAAAAAATATATGATATCACAAGAATATACTACACAATGGTGAAAGTTGAGAAGCCATATCCCAAGAGAGACATCGTGCAGTGCCATAATTGTCAGACCTATGGCCACACGAAGACATATTGCCACCATCTGCCGCGTTGCGTGAAGTGCGGTGAACAGCACAAATCTGTAGAGTGCACCAAACCTATACAAGATCCAGCAGTATGTGCCCTATGCTTGGAGGGACACCCGGCCAACTACAAAGGCTGCCAAATTTACAAGAATCTCAAAACCAGACACCAGAAAAACCGGATTCAAGATGAAGCACTAAGAACAAGAAGAGAGAGAGAGCCTTCCAGAATTGTAAACAATGATGTATCATTCTCCCAACTACTTAGAGGTAAGACTTTAACCGATAAATGTCAAGCCCTGCCACAACAACAACCTCAAACCCAACCTCAAAATCCTCTTCATCCTAATATACCTAACCACCAACAACAAATTCCTCATATTCCTCCTCCTTCAAATGCAACAGATCTCACAAGTTTGTTAGCATCTTTCCTCACCGATTTCAAATCCCTTGTTACTCCACTCATATCACTCCTCACGAATCTCGTATCTCACCTCATCCCTCCTTTGAAAAATCCTTAAATGACTCACATCCCTAAACCCATATCCATTCTCCTTTGGAATGCGAATGGTGTTAGAAATCATACAGACGAACTATCTACTTTACTACTTGACAAGAACATTGATGTGGCACTAATTACTGAAACTCGACTAACCACTAAACAGCACTTCAATATACCACAATACCTGACATATCGTACTGACCACCCTGACGGAAAAGCACATGCCGGTACTGCTGTAATTGTACACCAATCCCTCTCCCATCACGTACTCCCATTACCAATACATGATTTCCTACAGTCCACCGCTATCGTGATAAAAACCTTCTCCTTTCCGGTCACTCTTGCATCAGCGTATTGCCCTCCTAACCGATCCATATCCAATGCCCAATTCAGTTCTCTCCTCGACTCCTTAGGACATCACTTCATCTTGGGTGCAGACCTAAATGCCAAGCACCAACAATGGGGTTCCAGAACCACGAATTCTCGTGGCCGAACCCTGCTGTCTGCACTCAATTCCCAACGTTTTCACCTCCTTTCCCCCAACTCTCCTACCTACTGGCCCACAGATCCCAACCGTAATCCTGATCTTCTTGATTTCTTTATCCACAGCGGCTTAAGTCCCCTCAATTGTTCCATTACACGTCTAAATGAACTTTCCTCTGACCATAGTCCTCTAATCCTTAATGTTTCACTTGAACCTGTTCCCAAACCTTCTCCACCGTCATTCATTAGGGGCCCAGTAAACTGGGACCTTTTCCGCCAAATAATCTCCGATAATATTGATCTCAACATATCCCTCAAAACTCCCGATGACCTTGATAGTGCCGTAAATTCCTTTACTACCACAATCCAACAAGCCGCCTGGACTGCCTCCTTCCAAAAGACTCCTCCAGAATTCCTATAAAGACCATTCTACCCCAACACCTCCTTAACCTAATCCGCACCAAACGCCGTGCCAGATTATTATGGCAACGTACCCGACATCCTACCGACCGCTGCTCCTATAATTACTACTGCAAACAATTAAAACTGGAATTAGCCACCTTCAGATCACAATCCTTCAACTCCTACCTATCCTCCCTCTCTTCTCGCGACAATTCCCTTTGGAAAACCACAACAAAAATCCTAAATCCTCACCGCATTTCCCATCCTCTCCGACGAGGTGATGGCTCCTGGGCAGCATCTGACGAAGATAAAGCTGAGGAGTTCGCCATTCACCTATCCAATACATTTATTTCACATCCGGAATCCCATCCTGCCCACACCGTAACAGTAGAAGAACTCCTTACATCACCAATCCCACTTTCCTTGCCCCCAAAAGCTATTCATCCTTCCGAAGTAAAATTTCAATTAAAAAAACTAATCCTCCGTAAAGCTCCTGGACATGATCTCCTTACACCTCAAATCCTTCGACAACTTCCATCCAAAGCAGTCATATTCCTTACATATATCTACAATTGTATCCTACGCACCACCCACTTCCCTCTGTTATGGAAACACTCCACTATTATCCTTTTCCCAAAACCAGGAAAACCTCTCAATAGCTCAACATCCTATAGACCAATCAGCCTACTCCCAATCCTTTCAAAAATTGTTGAAAAGATCCTTTTGAAACGAATCCTACCCATTATAGAATCCCAAAATATCCTTCCCATCAGTTTGGTTTTCCCTCTCTACATTCTACTGTTCAACAAGGACTCCGAGTTGTTGATCATATTTCCTCAGCCCTAGAAAACAAGGAATACTGTTCGGGTGCCTTTCTGGACATTGCACAGGCATTTGACCGGGTATGGCACTCCGGACTGCTCTCAAGCTTAAAATCCATTTACCTCAGTCCTTGTACCTAGTCCTCCGATCCTACCTCTCTGACCGCTCCTTTCGAGTTCGCTGTGGAACAGAATTTTCCAATATCTACTCCGTTAAAGCCGGTGTTCCCCAAGGCAGCGTCTTGGGTCCCGTGCTTTACATCCTCTTTACTGCTGACATCCCTGTTCATCCCGATACTTTTCTTGCAACATTCGCTGACGACACCGCAATCTTATCATCCAACTCTGATCCCAAATAGCATCCTTAAATCTCCAAACCACCTCACCTTGATTGAGCACTGGTGTAATAACTGGCGCATTAAAGTTAATGAATCTAAATGCCAACATATTACCTTTACACTCCGACGCAGTTCCTGTCCACCAGTACACTTTAATTCCATCCAGCTTCCTTACTCAGACACAGTCCGGTATCTTGGCTTTCATTTAGACCGAAGACTAACGTGGAACCCACATACTAGACTCAAAAGACAAGAACTCAACCGACGATACGGCCAGCTATACAGACTACTAAACAGAAAATCCAAACTTTCTATTGAAAACAAATTACTTATCTACAAGACAATACTGAAACCTATATGGACATACGGACTTGAACTGTGGGGGACAGCAAAAGCTTCTAACATCAAACGTATTCAATCCTTTCAATCTAAAGTCCTTCGAACAATAGTTGATGCTCCGTTCTATGTAAATAACAAAATCCTACACCATGACCTTAATATCCCATTTGTCCTAGACCTTATTCCAGAAAAATTCTCCAAATTTCACCAGAACCTTACCTATCATCCAAATCCCCTTGCACAATCTCTATCCAGCACCACCCATCCTTACAATCCTCCTCGAAGGTTGAAGCGGCAGTGGCCCAGAGACCTTCTGTAAATAGCTTCTTATTGTAAATAGAGTGTGAGTGTGTTCTCTGAACACTATTACAAATGTCCTTGATGTGACAGAATGTAATATTTCTAAATAAATAAACAAATAAAATATTTGTTGGAGCTCGAAAACTATTTATATATAGTTATTGTAATTTATATTATATATTTATTAAGTGTTTTTGATTTTGTATTTATAGTGAAAGTAATATTATTAGGATAAGTGAAAATTGTGTAATGCGCCGCATCAGATTTTTGTTTCCTATTGATAAATTATATTTTACTTTTTAGTTATTAATACTAATAGTCTGAAAAGCGCCTCATAATTTTTTTTATTCCTATAATTTTATATTTTATTTATATGTATTATAATGTGAAGAGAAAAATTTCGTTTATTATTTATAAAAAGTTTCATTTTCTTTTTTAGTGAAATTCTTGTAATATAATAATAGAAAACTGTATTTATATTTGTTGTTAATAATCCGCATAAACTTAATATTTGTATAGTGATATAATATTATATATTGTAATATAATATTATATAATATTAGTTATAGTATTTTAAACCTTTAAGGGCTCAGTACAACTTCCATTCAATAATGTTTGATACGCAAAGGTTTAATACATATATTTATTAAGCCATCAGTTTATAAATATGATTTTTAATCTGTCATTGTTTAACCATTGCGTTTCCTTAAACTTATAATTTAAATATTAGCTTTTTACTTTATTAGGTTATCATGATTATTATAAAAACGCTTCTATACATTGCTTTAAGCATCTGATGCCGGCAAAACACAAATGGCTCAAATTCTCAGAAAGGAATAGTTAGTCCAATACGATCATCGATCTATTTTATCATTAAAAAAATCTAAAGTGTATTTTTAAAATGCTAGATTTCATTACTAAAGATCTAAAAATAAAAGCTAATATAATTGAAGCACATTGACAAACATTCTAATAAGCGTTTAAAGGAATACACATAAATAAAAATGAAATTATCAATTTAATTAATTAAAATAATAAAATGTTTTTTTTTTTAAAAATCACTCTACCCTGTAGAAAAAGGACCAATTACCAACATCTTAAATTCCCACATGCAACAGAATTTTTTCTTGTGCGATTTCGATGATTTTTTTTACGTTTTGTAGGGAATTTAGAAAGTTTTAAAATACTCACAATAGACCTTGCAAAATTGCGAAAAGTTGAATAATTTTCGAGATATTGGCAAATTATAAATTCAGTTGTGACGTTTCGATTCGTAGAGGTTTGAAACCTCCCACTTTTACATTCACTTTTATTTAAGTCCTGGTATAAAATTAGGAATCAAAATTATGATTCGCGCATTCTACGTGGTATTCCCTTTCTATTGATACCTCATTCGTCAAAATCCATCGCTCCTCAGAGCCGGAAAAGGGATATATATATATAATATATATATATTATATTATATTATATATATATTATATATATATATTATATAATGTAAATATTTCAAATCATAACTATATAAATTTAAAGTATTATAAATTATGCTTATTTTTTCAATAATTTCTATTTTTATTGAGTAATATAACATTCTGTCACATGGGCGATGGTTATAATGAGGTAAGATTATATTCACATTATTTATACAGAATGTTTCAGGGTTAAGCAAAAATAAACTAAGGAACTCAAAACCAGAAAAAAAATGACCTCTTAAGGTATGTCCGCAAACACTTTGTTTAGGAGATATTCAAACATAAAGATTTTTGATGTTATGAATTATTTACGTTATATGAAATAAATAACACCTATTAAGTAAATAAAACTTATGTATTTATTCCAACAACTTTATTAATTAAAAGTAAGCATTTAATTTATATTAAATGTTGTTCAAAGTGAAGGAATGTCCGCCAAAGCAAATTATCCCAATCAATGGATTGGCCATGCAGGACCAGTGGCTTGGCCTGCACGCTCTCCAGATCTGACACCGTTGGATTTTTTTTTTTTTTGGATTGACATTAAACAAAAAGTCTATGAAAGACCGCTCAATGACCTTAATTCCTTACGAAGAAGGATAAATGAATCTTTTGGAACAATAAGAGATATCCGTCGAAGAAGAAAGATGCCTGTCTTATTGCTCAAGCAGGGGTGCCCAGAAGGGGGTTTTATGGCACATGTTGCGCCTTCAAAATGTTTTCAGGGGGCATATTTTGACGGGTTTTCGAATTTTTGAGAGCGCAAATTTCGACTGGGTTATAAATTTTCTGACAAAGGGATAAGGAGAAAACTTGGAACAGATCGCAGCAAGTGTAATTTTATGTGATCTACGATTTCTCTAATTCTACCTTAGCTTGCTTTGTTTGGAGGATGGGCACCCTTGTTCTCAAGGAAATCACTTTGAAAAACATTTAATATGAATTTAATGTTTACGTTTAATTAATAAAGTAACTTTACAAATCAATTTTCAGTAGTTATTTTTATAAATTTTATGGTTCACATTTCGTTACTTAGGATGATTCTTCTGACCGTAACTTTTATTTTCTAGTCTGATATATTATGTAAAGGGCAAGCAGGTGTAGGTTGGGATTAGGGCGGAGGAAAGGATAGCGATGTCACCAAGTCCTAGGCCTTATATCAAGCCTAAACAAGATGAATACGCTAGGAGTCCCATGCGGTCACGAGTGGAATGGAAAAGTTAGGATCAGAATTGGATTTTTTTCAAATAATTTTTATGAATAACCGACAAGCAATAACATTCTATATAAAAAATGTAATATAATCCATTTAAAAATATTACGGTTTTGATTGTTTTCTGAAAATTGCCTGTTTCTATTGAGTGGAAAACAAGAGTAATAAATAAAAATGTGTAAGTTAGTCTATTTTTTTTTTATTTAGCAATAACCAATATATAAATGAAATATAGACATAATAAAATTTAATTAATATTAACAAGTTTTTTATTATCAGGAAAAACTTAAATCATGGTGCTTGGAGAGATAAGAAACGGACAAAGTCATAGGATTTTTAAAAATTGTATTTCTTCTTTTTTGCTAGGAAGATGTATAATATTCTTTATTTTAGACAATGAAAACTTCCAGGTATACCAACAATTGGTTTATTTGTTGAATTACATGTCATGTTGCCGTTTCGGAAAGATTATTATTATCTTTAAAACTTAAATTTCATACTTTCTTAGCGGCTTATGGCTAAAGCCTGATGTGGGCCTTTGTCATGATTTGAAATTTATATGTTATAAATATAATAAAAATATACTATCTGGAGTAATTCCTAGGACTAATAATGGGGTGTCTACTATGGGGGATACTATAGTATATATCACTATGGGGATATTATATTATATTTACTATGGGGGATACTATAGTAAATTTATTATGGGAAATACTATAGTATATTTACTGTGGGAGAATTTAAGTTTTGAAGATGGGAATAATCTTTCCGAAACGCCAACTTGACATGTAATTCAACAAATAAACCAACTTTTTTTATACCTGAAAGTTTTTATTTCCAAAAATAATTAATTTTATTTATTTATTGTGTATCATATATACAAATTTTGATTAATTGAACTCGTTTATATTATATAAAAGTAGTTTTATGAAATATGATATTTGGTTGTCTAATGTCATTATATATATATTTTTCTTTTTCTTTTTTTATCTGCGTTATAATTTCTTTTTATTTCTTTTACAATAATTGTTTACCAAATCTTCGACTTTGAATCATCTTCATTTCTATTAGAGGGACTAATGAATAATTACTAATGAAGATTATACTGAGGTAGGGTGAAGGTAATCCAATTTGCTAATTAATAATTTATTAAAGTTGGCCACCTCTAGGATTAAGGTAAATCCTATCCTATTTTCCTCATATTCGCCTTCAGAAGTTTCATTATAATGTTTTTTAGATTTGATAGATTTATTATAGTATTATCGGCTGTTCGCTAAAACGTTTATGAACCAGGTTCTTTTTAATATAAAAAAAAATCATTAATGACTGAAAATAAATTTTAAGAAACGTATAATTGTTTTCTATAACAAATTAATAAGTATTTACCGTCAGGTTATAAATTACATGAGAATGGTACTATAAAAGATCCCGATATTTATTTAAGTTCGGAATATATATATATATATATGTATATATATATATATATATATATATATATATATATATATATATATATATATATATATATGCATATATATATATATATATATACACGTTAGGTTATAATAAATGCCTATTTGGACCTACAGACTTGAGCTGCAGGGGATAGCAAATTTTTCTAATATCAAACGTATCCAATCCTTTTAGTCCAAAGTCCTTCGAACAATAGTCGATGATCTGTTCTATGTAACCAATAAAACCCTACACCATGACAACCCATTTGTCGAAGACCTTATCCCACAGAAATTCTTCAAATTTCATCAGAACCTTACTTATCATTCAAATCCTCTCGCACAATCACTTTCAATCACCACCTATCCCTACAATTTTCCCAGAAGGTTAAATCAGCAATGACACCGCTACCTTTTGTAGTATATATTATATATATATATATATATATATACAAATTAAATGACCTTATTCCCAATTAAATAGTGAAGTTTAAATTTAATACTCAAAGGTCGATTAACGAAAACTTGTAAATATATATTATATAATATTATATATATATATATATATATATATATATATTATATATATTTATATATATATATATATATTAGAGTTCTGCCAATTGCCAGATTCTCCACTAAAGACATGGGGGTATGTGACTAAAGCGCTCTTGATCAGTCACCTCCTTTAGTACAGTCAATGGTTTTAGTACCAGTGACGCGATTAAGAGAGAAGAGCCGGGATATCCTGGAGTCCTACTTTTCCCTCCATATTTGGAGAGACAAGCCTGCCTCGGAGTTCCCTTGCATGATTGTAAATAGTGTATTTAGGTATATCTGTATCTTTAATTTACTTATCTTTATATTATTTTTATCTATTGTATATACTACTTGATTGTTATTTAGTTGTTATATTTTTGAAAATATAAAATAAATAATATTTTCTGTACATATAGAGTGAATGTGGTCTCATCTCATTATAATTATTGTCTATGTGACAGAATATTATATTACCCAATAAATACATTTAAAAAAGAAATAAAATGTGTTCATTGAAATTTTAAATATTATATTATTTCAATAAAAATATAGTTAAAACTTATTTTATAGGTTATATAAACATATTGGATAAGTAACTTAATTGATAAAGTAAAAATAACATAGTTGATAGGTTAGCTATTAGTAATAACAGTATTTACGGCTAGGTTGTAATTTAAAATTTATAAAAGGTATAGATACGAGAATACATTAAATCTTTAATTTATGTATTTTTTTTAAATTCATTTTATTTTTATAGTAAGTTTATGAAAATTCTCTCTTGATAAAGAGGTTTAACAGAGAAAGCTTTAATATTTTTCACACTCTTGGCGCACCAGAAAAAATAAGTTCAAAAATTAATAATATTGAAAACAATTAATTATCCCGGTTATTAATTACAGAAGAAAGTAATGAAACAAAACTATACATTAGATTTTCATGCACCATGTTTTCATCAAATTCAATAAAATAAAACACACGTATTATTTTGAATTGTCCTGGAATTGAGTACTGTACATTACTACTTGTTATTAATATACAAATACAAAATATATTTATTTTAATAATTCATTGTACAAGTATGGCTTGTATTAGTTTATTATATTAAAATATAATTTCATACACATGGTGTCCCGTAAGTAGAAGGAAATTAAAATAGGAGTGATAGCAAGAGCTAAGAATAAAAAAAAAAAAAAAAAACATAAACAATTGGCAAATTTTCAGCAGAAAATCAGCAAATCCGAATTTTGTGTTTTTTTAAGTGAATCATGTTTTTTTTATTGAATCGAAAGCAATTTTCTTGTGCGCCAACTAAAAAAAAAATAATTGATTTAAGTGATTAATAATTGCTTCATTGCAAACAAGATGAAATTTACTTTAAATGAACATGGAGGTTACCGCTGTTAATATCGCGGCTAAACTGCGCGTTTCCTCTAAAAGTTCTACTTTTAGAAAAAACCTAAATTACTTACCAATTTTCTTCATCATCCAACTACACTACAGTTACTCCACTTAAACAAAGACTTCTTAGTTTAATAAGCTTTAAGTTCGTGTTCATTAAGTTGAGGTTTATCAGGGAAAAATTAGAGATTCAGCACAAGTTTTGTAAAAAAAAATGATGATATTTTTTATCCTATCAAGTTTTTTTTTTTACTTATTTATTGAGAGATATTACAATCTACTGTTCAAACAACAATAGTATTCAAAGAGCACATTCACACTCCATTCACAATAAATAAAAATAAATAATACAGAAAAATAATAATACTAAAAGTAAATATATATAAACTAAACTAAACAAAAAGGAACTAAACTAATGAAAGTAACAACTCAAATACATACATTCTTCTATACAATATCTAAAAAAAAAAATCATTCACTCAAGATCTCCGAGCCAAGCCTTTCTCACCATATCCTGTCAAGTAAAAGCGCTCCTGTTTTCATAAAAAATAACTATAATTAATTATTGAAAAGCTTTATTTATTGCAACATCAATACCTTCTTAATGATATGGATCAAGACTGCCTCGGTCTCGTCTTGGTCTTGCATTTGGGCAACACTAAAAGTAATTAACTCAATAATAAAAAAAAGAAAAACCAAGCTCCCCTAAAATTAAATCATGAACTGAAATGTCGGGTTTACTGTTTTTACTTTCCCTTACGTATATATGTAATATATAGTAAGTGTAAGTATTGCGATCGAGAAAATTTTTGAATATGAGTTTCAACGGAAATAGACGTTTTGAGGTACCCTGAGTCGAAATGACCCGAAAAATGGTCTGTGTGTCTGTGTGTTTGTATATTAGCAGTCTAGCTCAAAAACAAAAAGTCCTACGAAACTGATATTACGTATTTAAGATTGGTATATGCCTTAGATGTGACGGCAACTTTTTCCTTAAAATCGGCTAACCGGAAGTGCCACTTTATATCAACGCTAAAACACATTTTCACAATTTTCTCAAAAACGGCTCTAACGATTTTGATTAAACTCGGTGTATCATTGTATAATGAAGTGGTCTTTAATATCAATTAGGTCTTATCCCCATTGAAGTCACTTTACAGGGCTTAAATGCCCAATGTTCATATACGTCTTCCTCTAAAGTACCTTAAATATGGTTTATTTTAAAATCTTAATCATTTCAAATTATTTAAAGTAATGATAAAATACTAAATATAACTTTTGAAAGAATTTGATTAGTTAATAAAGGAGAAAAAAAATGCAGAAAAACATGCTTTTCTATAGACTGTAGCGCCTAAATGGATGTACCGATTTCAATGAAACATCGCTAAAGTCATTTTCTCGACACTATTTAAATTTACCTATATAACATACTTCAACGAAAAGAAGCTGGAAAAAAAGTTAGGAGCGATGGTAAAATTAAATTCCGAATAACTCAAAAAGTATACACTTTGTTGGGAATATTGTATGGTTTTTTAAAAGTTTGTGGAATTTCCTAAAAAAACAAAAAAAAATCGTTAAAATCGGACAACTAGGAGGAAAGATATGGTCTCTAGTTTTTTTCCCTGAAGAGGCGAAAATTTGGATAAATTTAAAATATACTATTTTAATTGTTGAGACTAAAAAAAAAATTTTCTGCAGATATTTAATAAAGTATCTTTCCTAAGAACATTTTTCATAAGAAATAAGTACCTAAATTTATACCTTTATTTTTAGTTCTATATTTCAACACTGCAATCACCACCTCCGGAATCAACTTACTCATATTCTGCATAGATAACTTTTTCAACTAAAAATATCACTAAAATGACATCACTTAAAAATATTGAAGTTGGAGTTAGTCATTCTGAAGTCTATAAAAGCAAAGAAAGTTGTGTGGTTTATAAAATCAGATGGAGTGACTAGATTTTTATTGCCTGTTGTCGATATATTAAATAGACATTTTGTAATTATAATGGTCTTAATGAATTGTTATCTGTAAGCTTTAAGCTTTAGCTCCGTTTAAAATGCACTTCAAAAAAATTTAGTAGTACATCGGTAAGTGAAAGTTGTGTGTTGCGCGCACCAGATTTTTTCAACTTACATCAGTTTTTCAGTTAATTGAAATATTATTTCGTAATCTCTTGGTTTTTTATAGTATTCATGGCTAATTATAAGATGGCTAAGATACAAAAAAAAAAGTATGGTAGAAAATTTGAAAGGTCATTCATTAGTCTATTCATCATAAAACTGAGTCCTTCCTATAATTTTATCAACCCCTTCAATATTATCATAAATTATTGTTTTAAAAGTTATGCATATTCGATATTTTTTGTTTATTAAAATTTGTGCATATTGTTAGGAGCTGGTTTGCTAATTAAACTATAGCCCTTTTCTTGGGTTAAAAATAAGTTCATGTTGATAATGAGTAGGGAGAGAAGGGAGCTTAATGGGAAATTCTTGTAAAAACATTTCCCCGACAGAACTGACAATGGACAATGTTAGGTTAAAGTCTTATTTGTTCCTCCTCACTACCTCCACGTTCTATTTTTCTTTCACCGGATCCAAGGTGTTCCCGTAGCATCCAATCAATTTGTTGTTTTCAACTGAACCGAGCCCAGAAAGTAATCTAAGGGAATTTATTTCGGCTAGTAATTTACTTAATAGTTTATAATTAATACTTAATATATTATTTTTATTGAAAAACGTAGTTGCCTGCCATTAAATGAAATAAAACGATAAAGCAAGAGTAAGTGTCATAAAATGATATTAATTAACCTTAATGTGAAATTGGTAACGAAGGTATGTGTGATTTTTAATATTTCTACAGTATAGATGTCTATTCTACGGAGTTATTATTGTTTAGAGTCTGTTATACGCAGTACCAATTTCTAGTCATCGGAATATTACCAATTTAGTTCGGAGTAAGTCACCTACATTGAAAACATTAGTACTTAGTGGTCGCACAATTCGATGCTCTAAAACTTCGATTCTATGGAGTTTTCTTCTTAGGGATTTCATTACCAAGATAAAGGGCCGTTTATAGTAATTTGTCTCAGTTTTTGACAAAGTTCGTAAAAATCAGCTTTGGTTGACCGTGGTTTTCTACCATATCACTTAATCAAATTATCAAGTTTAGGTACTCGCTCGACTCAAAATTGAACCTTCTTTAATTTCTCAAAGTGTACATTTTTCGCTTTGATGCATCGTTTAGAAGTTATATGAGAAAAAACAAAAAGAGATCGAAAAAAGTGGCTTTTTTGGTTGTAAAATTTTTCTCTTGGTGTACCACGTCAGCAATTTCGTTTTTCGCATGTCTAAACCAACATATACAAGTTAAAAAAATAAAATTATTTCCCACTTTTTTCACAATGAAATTCTCATTTCCATCCTCAAGTTACTGGCCTAATATTTTCTAAATCAGCTGCCATTATTGAATGCAGCGGCTCTGGAATGGCAAACAAGGCCCATTTTACTCAGCATAACATACACTTTCATAATTTACATTCAAACCTTCACCTTAGATGAGGTCGATTTTCGGGTACTGGCTCCAGGGCTATTGTAGGAAGGGTGCCGGGAGCTGATTGTTTGGAATAGGAAAGATTCAAGGAATTATTGTAGGCGGAAAGAAGGGAAGGGCCAGTTTAAGTCGCTATAAAGGTGAGGCACATGAGACCGCCTCGAAGTACCGGAGACAAATCTTAAGAAGGAGTTCATAAGTTGTTTCAATCTGTCTTCGAGTAACACCAGGATGGCACCGTACACCACATAGCCGTAGTCAAAGTGGTGGAAAACAAGATAGGATACAATCAGCTTGCGGATAGGTTGTGAAAGCAGATGAGGTCATGAGGTCAGTGAAATAATTTAAGGGTACCTATTGACCTTCGGGAGATAAGGGAGATATGGGGTTTTCAAGAAAGGTTTTCGTCATAACGGAGGAACAGAATGTGATGGGTTGATCATTGATGACTAATAGAGGATGGAAAGAGTTGGATTTAAGTAGAGAGCTGGAACCTATAACAATGGCCTAAGTTTTCATCGCATTTAGCCTTAAATTATTCAAATTTGTCCAGGCTGACTGATTCAATCTGCTTGAATATCGAATATATCCTATCGAACGCAACTAATAACTTAGAAGGGTGAAAGAATAAATAGATTTTGATGTCGTCAGTACAAACATATATATATATATATATATATATATATATATATATATATATATATATAAATAAATTCATATTTCACGAATGAAGTGCATTGGCGGATCCAGGAATTTTCTCATTGGGAGGCGCACCTCTGTACCAGGTAATTCCTCCACCCCTACCCGTTCTCCCACCACTGCTCATCTCCTCCCACTCCTTAATTTATATTAGCTGCTCAAATGTTCTCTTTAAATAGTTTTCACACAACAAAACTCTATTTTTATTTAAAATAAATTTTCTATAGATTATAGTGAAGCAATCGTTAATTACTTAAATTAATTTTAGTTATCACGCAAAAAAAACATTTCTAATGAGAAATATTCAATTCTTAAAGGAATCTATAGTTGCTAAAGGTTGCAATGCATCCAGATTTCTTGGAACTGAATAAAAAATAGGTCCGGGAGAAAAACCGTGTTGTCTTGTGCTCGAGGTTATTATAAAACGTTGTTCGAAAGTATAAATAATATTTATTTAAAAAAAAAATAATTTACCTCCATCATTTATTACACCTGCGAGACTCAGATCGGAGTCGGTAGGAACAAACTGCGACAGGCTCACATGCCTTTGCATCTCATGGCAGCCCAGAAACTACGCCACTTCACACTACTAACGAACTTTTGCTCTGACATTCCATTCTTTGTTTACAAAATATCGCCGTGAGCCAAAGGAGCAAGTTAATCCTCAGTAAGATTAATAACAATGGTTAGTAAAAAAAATGATAATGATTTTGTTTAATATTACATAGAAAATGAACACAGAGGATGAATTTCCTCTATATTTCTCTTTTCATTAAACAGCTGCTTTTTCGGTCTTTTTTTTCTACATCGAAGAGAGAAAAGGGCGCGCCATCTGGTTGGATCCGCTAGTACTGTTCACGATAGTAATTTTTTTTTTATATCACATTAGAAATTTAGTTCACTACTACGAGCAACTAAACTTCTCTTGCATAAAGTTCTTATACGACCGGTTTTGACATGCGGATGTGAAACATGGACACTGAAAAAGGTCAGTGAGAGTAAGATATTAGTTTTAGAAAGAAAGATCCTTCGGAAGATATTTGGCCCAGTTAAGGAGAATGGTAAATGGAAAATTAGACGCAACCTAGAATTAGTCAACTTATACAAGGAGCCGGATATGGTGAAATATATACGTATACCAAGGCTGAGATCGGCGGGCCACATTGTACGGATGGAGGAGACCTCAACTTCAAAGAAGCTGCTCACCATGGAACCGGGTGGAAAAAGAAATGTGGGCAGACCAAAAGTGAGATGGAAAGATGGAGTAAGTGTTGATGCCAGAATTATTGGAATCGGGAACTGGAACTGGGGCGGCTGCTCAGGAAAAGAAAACATGGAGGAAAACTCTTGAGGAAGCAAAGATCCAGTAATGGATTGTTGAGCTCGGGATGATCACATTAGCAAATTCGTCTTAGAGGAATATTTTAATTGTATTACACTTTTCTTTAAATAGCTGTTTTTTGAAACTTTATTTTAGGAGTTATATATATATATATATATGGTTAGTAAATTTTCTAGCCTGCAGAAATTAAGAAGAGATAAAGAACAAGAAAAATAAAAACAAAATTTCAAAAACACCGATCGATAAAGTTCAATTCAATTATCTATGGACATAATTCTCTCTTTATTTTTTGTTTAAGTTTTTCTCTCTTTCTCTCTAGAGAATATTCAGTTTTCAATAAATGTGAATATCATAAATATTATTATGCAGATAATAAGCCATGTGGCGTGGAGTATTAAAATTTAGAAATACACGACTCTTCATAGAGTTACTATGTAATGGAAAAAGAAAAAGAAAATAATCTATCCGCTTCATACTAAATTCTGGATAAAATAAGTAGAGACTGCAGAGAAGGCGGGCACCGCAATTTTTAAGTTCATTTTGCCAACGTTAATAATTTCTTAGTGGTATGAATTTTGACTGAGTCATGTCGGTTAATCACTAGCGAATCCAGTAGGGGGGCGCTTCTTCCCCCCTGGAAGTAGGAAAAAAATTCCAAAAAGTATCTATTTAAAGAAAAGAGAAATATAGGGGATATTTATCCTCATAGACGAATTTCTCGTAATGAAAAAAAAATGATTGATGAAATTTTGCGCCGTCCCTTAGATGGTGGAAAAATATTTCCGAAAAACAGCTATTTAAATAAAAGAGAAATAGAGGGAAAAATTCACACTCTAAGACGAATTATCTAGTGTGATATAAAAACAATTATTATCTTGACCAGAAACAGCGGATTCAGGGAGGGGGGGAGGGCGTCCCTCTCTCTCCTGGTAGGTGGGGAAAAGTTCCAAAAAGCGGCTATTTAAAGAACAGAGAAATATAGAAAAAAAATTATCAATTAGGAAAAATTATTATTCACACACACACACACACACACACATATATATATATATATATATATATATATATATATATATATATGTATATATATATGTAAAACCTAAGATATAAAGATAAGATAAGCAAATCAATCATATTAATCTTGAATTTTCAGATAACCACCGTAGCGTAAATACATAGATGAATTGAGGTAAAAAAAAAAAAAAAAAACGAAAACAATTTAAAAACCATTGAGCAGGAATCATAAACCGTATCACATAAAAAAATTAGAATTTTCAAATGGATAATGCCTTGAATATAAACAAAAATATTACTAATAATAATAAGTTATTAAATATTATTATACCTGAATTTTACAGAGAAACTTACCAGATTGATAACTGGGGCTAAACTTTCTATTGTGAAAAAAAATACTATTTTGATTGTAACTCAAGGATAACTGAAGGAACAAATATCAATAAAATACTATAAATCCTAAATAAACTTAATGGATTTTTTTCCTGGATTGAGGAATATAATTACTTCGTTTTTGGAATGATATTGATGTTACGGATGAATCTTGATAAGGTGAAGTATGCATCCCCAATGTTTAAAGGACTGCTGAAAGAATATAACTAATGAGACGAAAAGAAAATACATGAGTAGGCTTTGCCTTTAAACAAGGATATATTTAGCTTACGAATTTCCAAGCAGTACGGCAAAAACATGGCTATCAGAAGAAGCCTCTTGTCGATATCTGCAGGATCCTCCATTATTCTTATAAGATACCCATATGTTATTGAAGTAGAGTATTTTTATTCAACCTCATAAATTAATAAAGTTAATTAATGAATTGCTCTAAGTACGTAGATAAGAGATCTAATACTTTTAAACTTTCAGTTTTCTAAAATATCATCTAAAGAGGCTAAAACATTTTATAACTTTCGCACTAGATATTCTTAAAATTGTTAGCAGAGAGATAATGTATACTAAGGTTGTAGAAATTTACATTATTATCATGTATAGATATAGTATTTAATACACTAGATCGAAATGTTGAGTTGTTTGATTAACGTCTTTATATGTTAAAATAGGTATTTAATTATGAAAATTTTGTTGATTTTATTTTTTTTATTGTATATTTAAAATTGTTTCCTGTATATATGGTGTGAATATGTTCATATCTCATTATAATTATTGTCCGTGTGACCATTGTTATATTTCTAAATAAATAAAAAAAAAAATGAAAAACAAATTGCAAATCTATTTACAAAATGAAAATTATAATCTACTTATTACAGATGGTAACCGGTTTTTTCTGTTAATAACAAATCATGTCACCTTTTTTTTTACCATTAGTAAGATAAATTAAAAAAAAAAATTGTATTTTCAAGGTTGGTAAGAAGCTACAATAACTTTATACAAATGAAGGTCCAATGAAATTCAAATAACGAACGAAATTATTGATGTATTTTAAAATTACCTTGGACCATATCTATCTATCTATCTATCTATCTATCTATCTATCTATCTATCTATCCATCTATGTATCTATCTATCTATCTATCTATATATACATATATATATACATGTCATTTTTTATATGGTCTGGAACGAGATCAGCGATAAATTAAATTAAAAAGAAGTCGGAGTTGTTTTCATTCTTAAAATTCCATTCAAAAGACATTTCTCAGTATATATATATATTAATATATATATATATATAATATATATATATATATATATATATATATATATATATATACTAAGAAATATCTTTTGAATGGAATTTTAAGAATGAAAACAACTCCGACTTCTTTTTAATTTAATTTATCGCTGATCTCGTTCTAGACCATATAAAAAATGATAGTTGATTTTTCTTTTCAGCTTATAGTTGATAAGCTGCATAGAACACAAAAATTAATATGATTGCAAAATTGGAAATGTCCTTTTTCAGAACATGGTACATCCTATTGCTTATGTATACAACATATACACCCTGATTGCTTATGGCGATCATAAAGAGACTTACTTCGATTAATTTAAAAAGAAAAACAAAATCTTTATTCTTAGCTATCTAAAAATCTAAAAAAGGGAGGGAACCCTTCAAAGAAATAAGTAAAATTTTTATATATTTTTTTTCAATAAACTTTGTATATGTCTACACACGCGCGCGCTCGTACACACACCCACATTACAAAATGGGTTTACAGTGTTGGTAGACTTTGGTACAATGTTTATTTTTAAATGTGTACCGTCGCAAACGTTATTATATAAAAATAATAAATTTTCTTCTCGATCTTCAGGATTTTCTCTAGGCTCGGAAGGCTGACTGTTTCCATAGCATATAATATTACAGCTCTTGTAATATCACTACTGTACAGTAATGCCTTATTTTTGCATTTGAGGACAAATTTTTGTTGTTGTAAACATTCCTGGTGACGAAGTTCAGTCCAGTTTGATTATTCTTCCTTCGATTGATGCCTTTTGCGTTCCGTTACTACATATTATCTGCCCTATTTATTTAAACTTTTTGGTAACTTTTATTTTCCCATATTTTGTGTCTAATATTTTCTTGGTGAAGTTATTATAATTTCTATTTTTTCATAAGAGATATGTAGTCCCATTTTCTCGGGTATTTCTTTTAGGATGTTTACCTGTTTTGTGGCTTCCTCTTCTGTCTCTGCTAGTAGAGCTAGATCATCTGCAAAGGCCAGGCACTTTACTTTCACATTGTCCTTCTTTGTTCCTACTACCTCGTCCTTTCGCCAGAATATTGTCATAGTTTATTTATTATTAGAAACTTTTTTAGATATTTTTTTTAATCATAGATATCCTAAAAAAACACCAGCCAACAGATATCATGCATATTAGAGCGGCCGATGTCCTATGTTTCGCCGTGGACATTCTGTTGGAGCGGTGGTTGGCAGGAGCCATATCAGCTTTACACATTAGAGAAGATTGATGATCCAATGTCATCTCACTTCGACGGGAGAAAGGACACCCGGGACCCATCACTCCAAATCTGTAGAAAGGCTCTGGTAGCTAGGCCCTGGACCCTTACTATAGCTCCATCCTCGCCATATGTCTCCTTCTCGCAATAATAAACTTTATTATATTTTTAATTTTTCCAGATAGATTGCTAAAAAATAATATAGTATTTTTACTAACTTTAAAGATTACCTGATTGCCTGTACCACTACAACCCATGAAGGGTCTGGGGTTCAGTACTATTTAGGGAAAGCACTGTTTCTAGGTCAACGGTTATGAAAGGAGGTGATTTCACCGAGATCACGCTCAACCGCCAGGTTTTCCCCCTTAATTTATTACTTAATTAAGGGTACCCACTTTATAGAGGCTGGGTGTGCCCCAGAGGGTCTCCTGACCCAAGGTAGCCCCACGGCCAATGAAACAGATAAATAAATATTCTTCGATGAGTCGGGGTTCGAACTCGGGACCTTTGTATTGGAAGCTCAGTGCCCTACTACTCAGCTACCCCGCTCCTAACTTTAAAGACAACAAAACTAAAAAAAATGGAAGTGATAACTAACTCAAGCAGAAGCTATAACTAACTAGACAACATTCGTCCAACGCTAGTAGCATTATCAGGTCTGAAGAACGTAAATAGCCATTAATGCTTTCCAGAGATTGCATATTTATTTTAAATATTAGTATCAGCAAGAAAATAATAATTTTGGCAGTTATTTATTTTTTAACATAAAGAAACATTAAACAAAAAAAAAAGTTTTAAGAATGGTATGTTAAATTAATTGGGATCTCATAGATTTCTGCTTTTCCATTTACGAATGAGAGCTTCCTATGAAGTGTGAATTTCATAATTTATGAATAATAATTTGTTTTCTCAGCCCTAAAAAACAAGGAATACTGTTCGATTGCATTTCTGGACATTGGACAGGCATTTGACCGGGTATGGCACGGCGGATTGTTCTTCAAGCTTAAAATCCATTTACCTCAGTCCTTGTTCCTATTCCTCCGATCCTACCTCTCTGACCACTCCTTTCGAGTTCGCTGTTGATCAGAATTTTCCAATATCTGCTTCGTTAAAGCTGGTGTTCCCCAAGGCAGCTTCTTGGGTCCTATCCTTTACATCCTTTTTACTGCTGACACATCCCTGTTCATCCCTTTAATTTCCTTGCAACATTCGCTGACGACACTGCAATCTTATCATCCAACTGTGATCCCGAAATAGTATCCTTAAATCTGCAAATGCACCTCTCCTTAATTAAGCACTGATCTAATAACTGGCGCATTACAGTTAATGAATTTAAATGCCAACATATTACCTTTACACTCCGGCGCAATACGGTGTGTAAATCCTTTCCGCCAGGATATTTTAATTCCATTCAGCTTCTTTACTCAGACACAGTCCGGTATCTTGGCTTTCATTTAGACTGAAAACTAACATGGATCCCATCTACTAGATTCAAAAGACGAGAATTCAACCGACGATACGGCTAGCTATACGGACTAATAAACAGAAAATCTAAGCTTTCAACAAAACAACAAATTAAAAAAAATTACTTATCTACAAGACAAATATGAAGCCTATATGTACATACGGACTTGAACTGTGGGAGACAGCAAAATTTTCTAACATGAAACGTATCAAATCCTTTCAATTTTAAGTCCTTCGAACAATAGTTGATGCTCCGTTTTATATAACTAACAAAACCCTTTATCATGACCTTAATATCCCATTTGTCCTAGACCTTATCCCAGAAAAATTCTCCAAATTCCATCAGAACCTTACCTATCATCCAAATCCCCTTGCACAATCTCTATCCAGCACCATCCATCATTAAAATCGTCCTCGAAGGTTGAAGCGGCAGTGGCCCAGAGACCTTCTGTGAATAAACATGTATTGGAGTTTTGCCAATGGCCAGATCCTCCAATCAAGCCAAGTATGTGTGATTATAGCGCCTCTCCTCAGCCTCAACTGGTTCTTAATACCAGTAATGCGGATCAGTGCGAGGCGTTGGGATCTCCTAGTGTCCTGACTTTCCTTTCACGAGTTGGGAGAAAGGCTTGTCTCGGAGTTCTTTTGATTGAATGGATTCTGTAAATATTGTATTGTATACATGAGTTTTAGTTGTTATTTTGTTTAGCTTAGTTCTTTTGTTTATATACATTTACTTTTGTTATTATTAGTTTCTGTATTATTTATTTTATTTATTGTAAATAGAGTGCGAATGTGCTCTCTGAGCACTATTATAAATGTCCTTAATTGTGACAGATTGTAATATTTCTATATATGAATAAAGAAAAAACAAGAAATCGAAAGTTTGTAATATCACTTTTTGTTTTATCCACATTAAACCGAGTAAGAAAAAGCGGGAGAAAACGATAATTCTATGTAATATCCAGATCCTTAATTATTTTCTGAACTGAACTCTTATTAATGTCCTTAATTTTGACAAAATGTAACACTAATGTGTTGTTTTTTTTTAATTTTCCCATTGATTGTTTCAACGTATGAGGCACGATGTAATAAAATACAGGTGAACATTTTTCTAGTGATGACTATGAGATAAAAAACTCACTGAAGACTAATGGAATATATCCATGACATATTAGAAAGTATTGCTTTACCATTTACACTACAATAGATTTGATAACGTATCAAACTCTACCCTTAACATGCATCAACTACTACTATATACACATAGTTTAGCTAAACGTCGATAATCTGTAGCGGACAGACGTAACAAATGGTGCCATAACATGAATTAAGTGATTTATATTCTTCGATTTTTCATTTCTAGGTCATTTTTTGTAAAAGGATATTTTAAACTTATTCTAATTTATGTATATTTTCTATTTTATTAAATTGGAATGATGTTAAGCCACTACAATTGAAGGAGTCTTACAGTGATATTGCGATTGTTAAAACGGTTAAGTTTCTTCAGTCATTTAAGGGAACTGTGCACTAAGGACAGGGTATGTGTAATTGGCTTAGTTTGGACTGAACACGTCATTCCAGGAAAATTATGTTTTCCAGGACAACAGTTACGTGATTTTTCATGTCCTATCTTTCTTGTTTCTTTTATCATGTGAAGGTGAAAAATTAAAGGAAAATTGATACAGATCGCATAGCTCTTCGGCTTCAATCTATTGATACGAATGGTGCTTAGTTCATCAGTTTTTTCCTGGTTGGAACCAATTATTTTACGTCGTTATAATTGGGACGTACCAATTGTACGTCTACTGATTCGTGGAAAAATAAAAGGAAAACAGAGATAAGGAAGGGAAAGGAAATAAAACAAAACAAAAAATATTAACAGGAGTTCACCGGATGTGTTCGTTTTAATTTAATTTCATTACATGAACTTTAGTTACATATTGAGTTTTTTAAAAAGACAAAGATCAGACTATCACTACAACATTATTGAAAGCATTAACAAAAAAAAAAAATCTTAAGTCTCACAAGTAATATTAAATAAATTTGGTATTTATTAAATAAATAAATAAATAAATGGAAAAACATGAATAGATTAATGTTAAACGCTTCGAAAACATGTTGTAGATTTCTTTTATTTTTTTTTTCGAATAACCTCCTACCATTCCATCTCTTACAGATAGGGAGAGGAGGATTTTTCTAGAGTTACAACCAAACCCTGTCGAACCAGAGTGGGAAGGTCGAGATTTTTTTCATGAGCCCGCCACGGAATAAATTTCAACCCTCACTGGCCGGATTCGAACTGCAAGAATGTTAGAATTCTAAAATTTTGAGGAGGGGAACGCTCGAACACAGCCTTCACGACCTCAAAGGTTCCTATTCTATCCTCAGATGAACACTCCATCTCTGTAAAAACTTTGGCATTGCTATCGGCCAAACCCTGTACTGGAAACTCCATATCCATTTAATTTTCACGGCGGATAAAATAACCCTAATCATTCCACAGTTGCAACTATCCTCTCTCACAATTTACAAGCAAGCTCCTCGTCTTATTACTCATTTCTCCCCATTTTGACTATGTCTGTTTGGTATGAGGTGGCCCCTGCACAAAAATGAATTGAAGAAAATCATGAACTCATTTTTTAAGATTTGTTGTCGATACCTTATTTGTCCCAAATTCGTCAAAAAACGCTTTAAAGAGGCTCTTTCCCTTCGAGCGAGGACAACATCTCTTTTTGGTATTATCTACACCAAACCATCTAGTTCCCGCTCCCTTCTTACAGCTAGTATCTTTCTATGCAAGTCTTTAATCCATGTGCAGGAAACAGGATCCCGTTTTTCCCACCTCTGTATTATCCTTCCCACAGAACTTTATTTGAAAGTTCCTTTGTTGTCCATTTCACCACCAACTAAAATTCCACCTCTTCTAATATTCACCATGCATTTTCTTTTTCCTTGTTCAAAATTTAACAATTCTAAATTCAAATCTAAGTAAGTTAATCAATAAAAATGGTAATCACAGAACTAGTGGTGGTGCTCCACTCCTGCTTGTCAAATGCGGACTAGAAAATAAAACTAAAACGATTCACCAGATGGGCTATTCATACCCCAGGTATTATTTCATTTGCCGCCACTAATTTTACTGGCTAGCTAATAGGTTACAATAAATACTGATAAAAGTATGGATAACATCAATGGATAACATCAACAAAATTAACAAAGAAAAGGCAATCATTTTTCAAATTGCATTAAATGTTGGGTACGTCACAGAAATTATTGAAAAAATATTTAGGAAAATCGAAATACAGAAATTTGAATACGCAACTTATAGTAGTCTATAATATAATAATGTTGATGTTAAAGATTTCAGAACAATTACATATAAAGGTCCTCATACTTATAAAATTAATTGTATTTTTAAAAGAGACAAAAAAATTGTGATCCTTAAACCTTTTACAAGTTTGAAAAACATGGTCTCAGGACTAATGATCGAGTTGATCATTTAAATAAGAGTGTATACATTTTTCTATTTCGATTTCCCAAAATATTTTTTCAATAATTTCTGTGATATACCCAACATTTAATGAAATTTGAAAACTCTGGTGCGCGCAACACACAACTTTCACTTACTGATCTACTTTGAATAGAAATTATTTTCTGGCAATGCTGGGCTATTATAAAATTTTTTGAAGTGCATTTTAAACGGAGCTAAAACTTAAAGCTAGCGATCCTTAAAAAAGAAAAAGCGATCCTTAAGATAACAAGTCATTAAGACCATTATAATTACAAAATGTCTATTTAATATACGGAAGACAGGCAATAAAAATCAATTCATTATATCTGATTTTATAAACCACAGAATGACTAACTCCAATTTCAACATTTTTGGGTGATGTCATTTTAGTGATATTTTTAGTTGAAAAAGTTATCTATGCAGACAATGAGTAACTTGATTCCAGAAGTGGTGATTGCAGTGTTGAAATATAAAACTGAGTATAGAAGTATAAATTTAGGTATTACTTTCTTATGAAAGAAGTTTTTAAGAAAGACACTTTATTAAATATCTGTAGAAAAAAGGTTTTTTTAGTCTCAATAATTAAAAAAATATATTTTAAATTTATCCAAATTTTCACCTCTTCAGGGAAAAAAACTAGAGACCATATCTTTCCTCCTAATTGTCCCATTTTAACGATTTTTTTTTTTTGGTTTCTTAGGAAATTCCATAAACTTTTAAAAATTAAAAAACCATACTTTTTGAGCTATTCGAAATTTAATTTTAACATCCCTCGTAACTTTTTTTCCAGCTTCTTTTCGTTGAAGTACGTTATTTAGATAAATTAAAAGGGTATCGAGAAAATGACTTCAGCGAAGTTTCATTGAAATCGGTACATTCGTCTAGGCGCTACAGTCTGTAGGAACGCAGGTTTTCTGCATTTTTATTTTTTTTCCTCCTTAACTTATCAAATTCTTTCAAAAGTTATATGTAGCATTTTTTCGTAACTCTGAATAATGCGAACATTGTTAAGTTTTTAAAATAAACAATATTAAAGGTGCTTTAGAGGAAGACATATATGAACATTGGGCATTTAAGCCCTGTAAAGTGACATCAACGGGGATAAGACCTAAATGATATTAAAGACCACTTTATTATACAATGATATACCGAGTTTGATCAAAATCGTTAGAGTCGTTTTTGAGAAAATTGTAAAAATGTGTTTCAGCGTTCATATAAAGTGGCACATCCGGTTAGCCGATTTTAACGAAAAAGTTGCTGTCACATCCGGCCCATATACAAAACTTAAATACTTAATATCAGTTTCGTACTACTTTTCGTTTATGAGCTAGACTGTTAACACACAAACACAGACCATTTTACGATACTTGGTTATTTGAACTCAGGGGACCTCAAAACATGTATTTTCGTTGAAAACTGAGATTCGAAAATTTTCACGATCTCAATAATTACCCTTAATATACATTACATAGACTATATATTACATATATACGTAAGTGAAAGTAAAAATGATTGCCTTTTCTTTGTTAATTGTGTTGAGAGATAAAAGTATTTATTGTAAGCTATTAGCTAGCCAGTAAAATTAGTTGCGGCAAATGAAAATAATACGTGGGGGTAGGGATAGCCCATGTGGTAAATAGTTTTATTTATACTTTTTACTCCTCATTCGACAAGCAGGAGAGGAGGACCACTATCAGTTGTGTGATTACCGTTATTTATTAAGATTTGGATTTAAAATTGTTAAATTAAAAATTAGCTTTTATTATTATTTACGAAAGTTTTTATTGTTGTTGTTAATTTTATTATTTTATTAATTTACCTAGCCTGATGAAGGTCTGATAAAAGACCGAAACCGGTTGCGAACAAGTGAAAAATAAATGGAATATACAGGAAGACAAGGTTTTTTTTTTTGTAAAATTAAATTTCAATCCTGTAACGTCAAGGAAAGTTTAAGTAAAGGCAAATAATTGTTTTTAATGTATACATTTTAATACAATTGTATACATTCAGATTGATTTATTGAAATCTAAAACTGTAATAAAACTTTTTAAAAAAAAGTACATGTGAACTACGGTATAATGACATGGCAAATACTTGTCTTAACAATATTTTTTTTGTCTTTTTGTGAAGGTTTTTCTCTCATTAATTAATTAATTAGTAAAATTTAGAATGTTTTTTTGGACCCTTAGATTTTAAGAAGAATGAATAAAAACAAAGCAAAAAAAAAAAAAACTTGTTCATAGAGGCAACTTATATAAAAGACGAGAAGCATATTTTAATTAATTAATTAAATTCCTTGCCTTAACAAGTAAAGTTGGCTGTATCTAACTTTCTATTGAAACATTCAGTAATAAAAGTTAAAAACTATCAACTATTTCCCTTACGGGGAAGGGAGGAGCTCCTTTTCATAAAGTTCTATTGCATTTATTTATATTTTTATATTATTTGCTATTGCGCTGGAGCTCATCTACCGAATCTGCTTTCCATCTTTTGTTTACTTGATATTAGTTTTTATTTTATATTATTACTGAGGCAGATCTCTTTACTTTAGCTGCGGGTTAGTATATTTATATTCTACTGTTGTAATGTTCATGTCGTTGTGATGCACATTGAAATATAACAGAGTGCGTTAACAATTTTGTTTGATAGTGCGTGTTTTAATTAACGCCAATGCAAGTATGTCTTATGGATCAGTCGTTTATTTGGTAAGGATCTATAGCCCAGGAAATATGATGGTTGATTGCATGTCTTATCATTTCTTGTTTTCATAACTTTTTTTACTATATCTTGAATATTTTGGTCAAATAGACTACGAGACCCCGTACAAATTTTGTTGAACAATTATTTATTGTAGATTGTTATGGAGCTTTTCTTTGAGGAAAATTGATTCAGTTTGGTATAAAATTAATGATTCTGTTTAATTTTACATGCTATAGTTTAATTTTTTATGAATATTAAATTGCTTTATCATCGGTGAAGGTGAAAAAGGTGGTGCGAGGGGATATTAGATGCGTAAAGACGGTAGAGAACATGGCATGCAACGCTACCTAGTGGTACTCTAGTATTTTGAGAATAGAAAGAGAAAATATAGTAAATCCTGACAAGATAAAAAGGTTGAAGAATTCGGGAGTATGTGCTGTTTTACTTTCTATAGAGACTCCTTGTGCCAAACATTATCAAATGCTTTTTCAATGTTTCCGGATACTGTGGGACAATATCCCTTATTCTCAAAAGCAACCGAGATAGCATTCACTATCTAATTTTATTTTTACATTTTTTTTTATATAGTCTTTTGATTTATTTTTGTTGCATATTAGAGTGACGGATGTGAACTGATATGAGCAAAAGCCAAATTTGTGGGTAAGTATCTCTTCAATATTTTCTATGAATGGCTTTGGTTTAGGAAAAGTTTTAAAAATATTTTGCTAACAATTTTAAAGTCAGAGCAGTAGTACAAGAAAAAACAGCAAGTAATATTAAGCATATATATTTTATTGAATTTTAGAAGCGTCTCAAATAAATACTACTGGTAAATGCGAACAATAAAAATAATAATAATAAAAAGACTTGTCAAGATACTTCCCAATTATAGCACACCGTTATTAGTTTTATGTAATGAGATCTCAAGGCAATCTTTTTTTTTAGACGTATCAAAGGGCTATCAGGAATCGAGGTGGAAGCAAGGATTGAAACAAGTGGATTCGAGTGGATCTGGAGTTTTTCATAAAGCGGCGGGGTGGTTCGGACCAAATCAGCAACATATGGAACATTAAGGCCTTTATGAATGCTTTTATTTGTGACCAAAATACGAAGCACTATAGATTTTCAAGGATTTTGGATGGAAAGGGTCGGATAAGATTGGAAATCGATGATTTGTGAAGCCTCAAAAGCTCAACGCCGTGTGTTCAAATTAGCATTATTACAGTCAGATAGCAGGCGGAAACGTCGAGCAGTTTCTTGCCCTTTCAGTCTTGTTTTCGGATTCCAAGTAAGACGTTTGTCCAAGTGGAGTCGTAGGTAGCAGATTTGTCCAATTGGGACAAGTGGAATATTATTGAAGGATACAGTAGGAAAAGGAGTTGCAAATTTGCGACGAAGGGAACATTAGATATGAAATGAAAGCCAATATTGAAGAAAGAAAAAGTGCAATAGTTGTCATATTTTTTGTATCTTGTTCTCTATAGTATATTATTTTTAATTTGAGCACCACGATGAATACATATTAGAATTTTCGGTACATAGTTCGGTTTAAAAAAAAAAGAGAATATGGTGTTTTATTTTTTGTTGATTTCTTCAGGCTATTATTTTGCAATCAAACTAGCAGAGTAGATCTTCGATTATGAGATGTTCTGATCTGTTTGAAAACTAGCCAAATTTCTCATTAGCTGGCTCATAGGGAAATACTTAGCGGTAGCAACAGGCTTCAAAAAGGAAGAGTAGCCCCTCCAGGGGCGTCAGGTTTGCATAAGAGGTTAGAGTGGCTGAGGGCTGAGGGGGCCGTCTAGGATATAAGGGCTTCATCAAGAGGGCATTGATTTCTATAATTCGAGAACTCTCAGTCTTGTCCCCTTCAATACAAATATTAACTTTTCTTCGCAAGGGTTAAGGGTCATGTATGAATTGCCCTATGTAAATACTAAATCATTTACCCCGAAAACAGATTAGTGAATGATTATTTTCCAACTAAATTAAATTAAAACACAATTCACTCTTAATTAATTTACGATTCATTAATAGAGGAACCTCAACTATAGATCAAATCTTTATTTTTTACATTCTTACTTATTGTTGATAAAAGATAAATCAAAGTTAATGAAAGAAAAATCATTATGTACAACAATAATTAATTTTAATTAATTTAATAATTAAACAATAAACATTAATTGTTCTTATAATTGATTTGTACTAAATTACATTACACTACATTGTAAATATTCAACGTATGCTGTTACTTAATACTTCATTTTTTCTATATTTAAAGTCCTATTAAATGTAATTACACGAACAATAATACCCTAAGAGATATATTTTTTTTCCATAAAACATGGTAACATTTCTTCTTCAGTTTCATCCCGAAAGCCTCCCTGTAGATCCGCCTATGCCCGTGGCCCAGAAATAGCGAAGTAGATGTTAATTGAAGTATAACTATCATTTTCTTGTTAAAAATAATATACTTAATTTGGGAAACTTACTCTGTATTGCCTTCGACGAGAAATGGTTTCGTGTTCGTTTGTATTAAGATTTCTTCTTCGCTGTCTGATTATGGTTAAAGTTTAAATTTAGACTAGTCTCTTTTGTTTAACTTAGTTATTCACGTATAACTTAATTTTCACACTCTTCCGAATTTCGGATGGTTTGCTCGCTAATGCCATAAATCCATGGTAATTTTCCAGCAACACTTTCAACTTAACTACGAACACGATTTGTAACATAAAATATTTGTGCCAACATTTTTGGTGGGCATAAGATTATCAGAATTTCAAAACGTAACGTATTTTAAAAAGGCTAAATCTCCAGAAATTATTAAATACTTCTCTAAAAAGAAGACGATTCGTTTATACATGGTGTTTCAGGGTTTAGTGGCCAAACTACAAAAATAAACTAAGGACCTTAAAACAAGAAAAAAATTTCTTCTGAATGTATGTCGGCAAACGCTTTGCTTGGAGATTTTCGTTGTTAAGAATAATTTACGTTGTATGAAATAAATAAAATCTATTTATTTTTTCTAACTAATTTAATAATTAAATTTAAAAATTAAAATTCATATTCCTCGCACACCCCCTTTCAGCATTCATAGTCGCACAAATCATCCACCGCAACCTTAAGATCCAAATCCAATTCACAGCCACAAACCAACCGACATCACTTCGATTTTAACATCCTTTCTGATAGATCTTCAAGATACTATCAAATCGCTCATCTCCCTTCTTTCTAGACTCCTTTCCGAAATTCCATTCAACTTTCCTCGATGGACAGAAAGCCCCTATCTATTCTCTTACGGAACGCCAATGGACTGCAAAACCACCGTGACAAACTAGACATATTTCTTCATGCCAATCATATTGAAATTGCCCTCCTGACGGAAACTCACAAAACCCAAAGCTCAAACTTTTATATTTGTGACTACATTACACTCAGATCAGACCACTCAGACAACACCCCATGCCGGCGCTTGCATCATTATCCATAAATCCTTAACCCATTTCCCAAACCCTTCCACTCCAACTGACACCATTTAATCAACATAGGTAATCCTTTCAACCCGCCGTTTCCATCTCAGACTCTCAGCTGTATACTGTCCTCTTGGTAATTCCGTCTCCTATAACCTTCTTGATTCGTTATTCCAATCCCTCGGACCACGGTTTATTGCTGGAGGAGACTACAATGCAAAACACCGAAGATGGGGTTGTCGAACATCCAACTCCTGTGGTAACATCCAATCTCGTGTCTCATCTTCCAATAATTATTCTATCTTCTCGCCCATGAATCTTACATATTGGTCAACATCCCTCAAAAAACGCCCTGATATCCTGGACATATTTGTCATATCCCAGTTATCCTCTTCCCATGCCACAATCAAATCCCTAGATGACCTTTCTTCAGATCTTAGTCCAGTTCTGTTTTTATTGCACTCAATATTCGCTTCTAAGCCCTCCTTCTATCCTACTTTGATTAAAGGACGAGTAGACTAGGACTACTTTCGTAATGATTTGAAAAACAAACTGGACTTGAAAATTCCGCTTAAGGACAAGACGTTGATAAAGTCATAGACAAATTTAACACATCAATAGCAATCAGGATAAATGATAATACATCTACTAATATAAACATAAATATACGACATTAAACTTGCCACAACATATTCGAATCATATCAAGGAAAAAACGCAGAGCAAGATCGAAGTGGCACAAGACCAGATACTCTACAGATAAACTCACTATAACAAATTGACTAACAAACTAAAAGTAGAAATCAGCAAATTAAAAACTGAAAAATTACTGAACCTAACTGAAAATCTTACAACTACTGACAAGCCACTATGGACGGCTACTAAAAAACTCCTGAAGTTTAAAAACTTTAATCATCCACTTCTTACCGAAGCTCAAACCTGAGCCAAATCTGACGAAGTGAAATCTCTCATATTTGCCTGCCATCTCTTCAAAACCTTCTACATCCTGATATCCTTAATCCAAATCACCTTGAGTGTATTGAAGCAGAATTGGATATTCCTCTCCAAATGACTCTCCCACCTAAAGCATTTCATCCTTCAGAAATAGCCAATATCATTCACAGATTACTCTCCCTCAGAGCTCCTGGCCACGACCTAATCACATCCCATATCTTAAAACTGGTTCATCGGAAAGCCATCCTGTTCCTTACCCACATATATAATGCTGTACTCCGATCCATACATTTTTCTATCCCCTGGAAACTATCTATTGTTAAAATAATACAAAAAAACACCTGAGCACCCATCTTCTTACCGTCCTATCTCTTTATTACCTATCATAGGCAAAAGCCTGGAAATACTCACACTAAAACGCCTGTACCCTAACCTTGATTCTAATCATATAATCACTGACCACCAATTTGGATTCCTCACTTCCTATTCCACTATCCAGCAATGCCATCTAGTGTTGCCCAAGACCAAGACTAGGACTGGTGAAAAAATCGATTTTTTAAAATAAAAATTAAGGCAAAATAGTTACTAATTCTTGACAATCTTAGTTACTATGTGTAAATAATTGATATAACCAATATACTTTTACATTTAATTCCTCTAATTTTTCATCAGGGGTTAAGTAGGTTTCTCCTATCTCATATAAAGTTACAGTAATAACCTAATTGCAATAAGTACTGCAATACTGTTGCGAGACTCTTGCGCAAGACTAAGACTGAGTTTGCAAGACCAAGAATCGTCTCGGTATCGCATTTGGGCCACACTAAAGCCACCGTGTGGTAGACGTAGTCTCCTCTACATTAGAGCCCAGAATGTATTGTACGGGAGTCTTTCTCGACGTTGAGCAGGTGTTTGATAGTCTGGCACCCGGGACTGCTGTAAAAACTCCTAATACCAACATACTTCCTCATTATTCGTTCCTACCTTACTAATAGATAATAGATAATAGTAAATCACAACAATGCCTATTCATCCCTCTTTTCCCAGTCTGCTGGTATTCCTCAAGGTCGTATCCTTGGTCCTATTCTTTATACAGTCTATACATGGTTTGACATTGCAACCCATCCAAACACCGTTATTACAACCTATGCTGATGACACATGTGTCCTATCAGTTCATAACGACGCAATGATTGCATCCCAAACCCTTCAGTACCACATCATAAACCTTGAAGAATGGTGTCAAAACTTTTTTTTTTTTTTTTTAAATTTCTTTATTGAGTATTATAACAATCTGTCTGTTGGACATTGGTTATAGTGAGGTAGGATGACATTCACACCATATGTACAAAAAAAAAAATAAAATAAATAGAACAAAATAATAATCAAAAGTATATACAATAGACAATAAAATAAAATAACCTAAAAAATAAGAAAATTAAAACTAAGGAAAAAAAAAAAAATAACATGCATACCTATATACAATCAGGCGAGGGAACTCCAGGAGAACCCTGCGCTACTCTTCCAACCGCGTCACTGGTACTAAAGCCAGCGGAGATTGGAAAACTAGAGAATTAATATAAACTCCAATAAATCCCATCAAATTACCTTTGCCCTTCGTACCCTTTAATAATACACCACTTATCTATGTTGAATAAATCCCATATCTAGGACTCCACCTGGACAAACGACTCGCTTGGACCCCCATACCAGACTGAAACGACATGAAACCGCCCAACGTTTCCGATTACTGCAGCACTTACTAGTCAAACCCTCTAACCTTTCGAATTATTACAAAAGGCTCATATACTTGACCATAATAAGACTTATTTGGACTTACGGAGTTTATCTTTGGAACTCCACTAAACTATCGAATTCCTATCGTATCCAATCTTTACAATCCCAAATAGTTATAAGGAACGATATTCCAGGCTATGCGTATTTTACAGATGTTAGATAGTGCTGTAAATTATAGGACTTGCAGTAGAAATTTGAATAACTTTTATTCCGAAACTTGAACATCTTGAATTTGTCAAATAAATCTAGCAATATATTGTTTTCAGCATTGTCTGTGTGATCAGCTGTTTTTTACGATAACCTTCCTTTCATGTGCATTTCACTTTTTTTTTTTGTTGATCAGCTGTTTCATTATTAGCTTCCCCAACAGTGTTACCTACCTTTCTTCCATTATGCGATTCGACATCAGAGAGTGATCTTGTTTTTTTCTTTCCTGGTGATGCCTAAATTGGCGAAACGTTAACCGGTTACGTTATACTTAATCTAGATTTTACAGACATAAGAATTCATGGTTAGAATTATTCCAATTATAAGCTAATTGGACTTTGTTATTATAACGTTATTAATTAACACAATTGTGGAATAAACATTTTTAAAAATAAATAAAAAGTTCTACTTTATTTAAAACTAATCATCTAACTATTGTATCACTGTGGATTTGTGACTAAGATAAAATGATTTTATTTACCCTAAATTTAATTTTCTTTAGTCTTTAAATTATTCTTTTATTACTATATATTTTTCTAATATTATCTGATGTCCAATAATTTACTTAAGGAAGAGTTCAATGTTATTTTAGGTATAATGTATGAACAATTTTTATCTTTCCTATAAAAATTTTTCGTATCCCTTTTTATCTTCCGTATATATTATTTATTTATCTGTCCAATGTTTCGGATTCTTTTCCCACCCTTTTTTTCACATTTTTCGCAATTACATTTTTACTATATTTACATTTAATATGATAAGTTTTTTAAATTTATTTTTATTTGTTCTATGTTTATTATTGATATATTATTATTTTTTTTTAAATTTATTTCATTTTAGTTTGCATATATGGTGTAAATGTAGACTTGGAAAAAAAAAATCCTACAGTTAAAGCTTAGGGATGGACTTGATGTCGGAAGCTAGCCTGTTACTTCGTTTTGAAGCTCAGCTTGACTGCTTAATTGCTGTAATGGATTGGCTGATATGCTGTCTGTTAATGTTTAAACGGTTCATTCGTACAGTTTCCTAACTTTTCCCCTAACTTATCAGTCCTAATTATAGAGTAGCTATCATATACAAATCTGTCATTTCTGCTTATAAGTTAGATTATGGAAAACACCTTTAATAACATAATTCAGTAATGAGCAATTAATAATTTCCTATATATATATTTATTGAACACCATTATAAATAGCTAAATAATGCACAAATAATACGTTAAATAAATACATCAGATTTCTTAATGAACGACAGTAAAAATAATAAGTATAAAATTATATTATAACATGTGGCAATGATGCACGACCATGTTGCAGTGTTGCTCGCTTTAACATTCTCGAGTTTAGCGTCGCCAGTTCGGACCCGGACCTTTCCACTCTTGTTAGAAGAGACTTAGTTGAATTTCTAGAATAAGCCCCTCCTTTACGCGTTTGCCATAAATAGCGAAGTAGGGGGTAACCGGAAATCAAAGTTCAATTTTAATAAAAACAAAAATACTTGATTTACCCACTAATTTAATTATTTTGAAATTACGTAAAAGAGTGCCTACAAAGGACACACAAATCTGCTAATGGATCAGTTTTAATCAGGTTTATAAATTGTTAGGATATAATTGGAAGATTCCAAACACAAAGGTTCGCGTCTCTAAAACACAGGTAAATAATTAACCTGTCAATTGACGGGTTAATTGTTTGCTCCTATTTTAAAGGCTCGGGGGTTTGTGTTTGGAATCTTCCAATTATATCCTAACAATTAATTCAGGTATCTGTACATTTACAGACCATAATATTTTGTTAATTATGTATTGTTTAACTACGATTCCAATCTTCATAATTATATTTTACTATTACAATGCACATTACTCAGTGAGTTTGTCAAACATATCCGAATACATTTATCTGAAAGGAATAATTATATTTATACAAAGTGAAGTAAAATTTGATGTTAAATTATGGATAAAAGTAAATCAAGACATGTTCAATTACAAATTTCAATTGTCGTTCGATTAAACTAGATTAAAAAAAAAATACTCGTATGTATTATTTTATTTAGGATCACTAAGGTAGCAGAAAATATTAGAAAGATCTAAGAATTAATAGTTTAAAAATTACCTGATAACATATCAGCCATTGTGTACTTATTTAGGTATACATTCTTCTTCATGTTTAAGCTCAGTTATTAAGGCATTTTCTATTAGACAATTTATTTCTATAATAGGGTTCTGTTTTAAAACAGAATCAATCTGCCAGGGATCAGTTTTGGGTTCAGAGAACCGCTTTGATGCACTTTTAGCCTTTTAAAAACTGGTATCGAAGGATAAACCTGAATCTTGAGAGACCTCATCACCTCCTGGTACAACCTTCGGTCAAGAAAAAGTATAAATACACAGTGAGCCAGAACCCCTACCGTGCACCCCTTCCCACCACCCCCAAACCCCTATAAATTGTATATCGTTGTGTTCCTTGTTACTATTTATTTTTATAAAAGCCAATGTTCCCACAAAAAAAGTGAACGAACTGTCCCAGAATGGGGTCCAAACATGTTTGACTGAGGACTTTGACTTTAGTTAGTGTTTTGGTCACTGATAATCAGCATTTGCCTTGATTTCGTCATAGTTGGTCTTTTATTAAAGCGTATACTTCCATTCTCGTTGGCTCCAGAACAGCTGACTTGCCAAATCCTATCGAACAAATCTTTCTTGCTAATAAAAGGCCTTCAACATAATAAACCTGCATCGTCCCCTTAATATCATCCTAACTGCTCCACCATTTAACTCCCTTTTAGCAGTATCTTGAAATATTCTGTTCATCTATCTACTATATATTCGCTTAGCCATATAATGGATACTGATCCTTGTTCCCTTTTCCGAGATTTTGGCACTTCCTCTCCCGTTCAGTTAATGTATTTTTCCAATTTTTGGATTCAATTTCGCATTTTCCCCTCATTTTGAGACAAAATACTAACAATTAGTTCCGGTTACCTAGAAGAACATATAGCTTCACTCTTTCCATCTTTCTTTGTGCAGAGAAAATAATGCATTAAATTTTAAAATTTCCTATGTTTTATGATATGGTCCAAATAGTGATAAATGAGTTTCCCTAAACAACCCATCAACTATTCACTATATATAGTTCAGATTAGGTATATATTTTTTATTTTTTATTTTTTTTTTTATTTCTTTATGACATTTACAACTGTATTACATAAATACATCAAGTAAATTTGGACATAATTGATATAATGACATGAATACACTTGCTGAGTAACTACCCAATGGTAGCACTCTAATGATATGACTATATTAGGAGATCACGGGGCCATCTTCTTTTCAGACGCCTCGGAGGTTTATCAGGAATAGAAGAGGAAGCAAGGTTAGAAACGAGAGGGTTGGGATGATTCTGAAGTTTATTATGGAAGGATAGGTATCTGGATTGGGCCAGATCTGAAACATAAGGAACATTAAGATCTTTATGGATAATTTTATTAGTGACCAAGTAAGGAGCATTGAGGATTTTACGAAGGATTTTGGATGTAAGGATTGGATGCGAGAGGAATTCGATGGTTTAGTGGAGCCCCATAGCTCAACTCCGTAAGTCCAAATAGGTCTAATTATAGTCAGTATATAAGTCTTTTGTAATTAATGGGAAGTTTAGAGCGTTTGTCTAGTAAGTGCTGAAGTAATCGGAAACGTCGAGCGGTTTCAGTCTAGTATGAGGATTCCAAGTATATATTATTTTAGTTTATAAAACAGGTATTAATATGACTCATTTCCGGGGAGGTATATGCAATTTAAATTACTTCTAAGAATCATTAAATATACAAAACAAAATGTTTGATTGCACACGATAAACAAAAAAATCAAGATATTCAGCAAATTAGTTTTGAATTAAGTTTTATTATTATAATTATATCATTATTACAATAAAGGCCTTCTTAAATGATATCCGTATAGATCGTATAGGAAATTAAATTTTAAAAATAATAAATTTAAAAAAAAGTTGTTTAATTATTTTTACAATTAAATTATTGCATTAATATTTGTTTGTTAATATAATGTACTGATCAATCAATACAATGTACCAAGAACGTTGGTGTAGTACTAATGGCTATAACTAAGCCATTTATGAGTATTGAATGGTACGGTAGAAACCTGTAGGCACCAACGCCAGTACCGTTTTTCTGCTGCTTAAGTGCATTTTATACGGAACTGCTTCAAATATTTTTTAAAAAAAATCTGTGTTTTAGAAAGAGGAATATATTCTCCAGATGTTTTATTTCAGCACGTTTTGCATTATTGTTGGCCGTTTAATTATAAACGACGCTTGATTTTCAACTTGAAAATTTTTTTGTTAAATAATTGAATTTAATGGTGTTTTTCATTGACTAGGCCAATTAGTTTTTAATATCTTTTCATGTTTTATTATTTTCTGACTATCCAGCTTTAATAAATGACCAACAATAACAAAATTTTGCCAAATGCTGATTCTCATTAACCAATAAACTAACTAAAGTCAAAGTCGTCAGTCGGCCAAGTTTGGACGCGATGTAAAAAATAGGTCAAATATTCGATTCCTTATTAATTATCTGAAAATCCTATATTAATAATAATAGTCACTATTTATCCTAGAACTAGTCATTCACCCAACATATTTAGAGGTCCTTGCGATGTCCTCTTGCGCCACCTTCTCGATTGTTTTCTGTCTTCCAAGCATTCAGTACTTCCCTTGCTAGGCCTTGTTTTCGTGCTTTTCTAACCAACTCCCAAGGATTGTCTTCTCTTTTCATCTCAATTTCTTCCCCTCTTCTTTTTCTGTTTTTTTATTAGTTGTAGGGTGTGATTCCCTTTTTTACTTTTCTGTGGATGTTTAAGTTTTTCTATTAGGATTTAGAAATTCTTCTGACTTCTGTCTGATTGTTCAAATATACCAAGATTTTATCTTCTGAGCGAATTGTCAGCCCAAAAACTATATTAGAGAGTCAGGACCAGATAAGGGTGAAAACCTATCCTCTGTTCCACATTTTACCTTTGATTCTCTGTATTGGCACTATTTAAATTGTTCTACTTTTGACTAACTTTACTTATTTTTAATTTCTGAAATAAATTTAAATTCACACACCAGCATCCTCTATTCATATTATAATTAAGTACAATAAAATAGCACAGAAAATTCACCTTAGGGACTGTTGGGCTACGGCCTGAATCAGTTTTAGAGATTATAAAGTAATGATCCAACTGCTAATACTCTTACGGCTATAATAGGCTACTAGGAAGTTGAGGAAAGTCTCACCGAGGAGCACTAAATTGAGATAGGTAGTGACTCCTTAACTGGAGAGGTCACACTGTGGTTTCCTAAGGCAGCACCTCACCTCCACTGGCAAATTGTGGAATTAAGCCTCAGCCCATAAATGATAGGGGTTGATTTTGGAGGGTCGGAGCTCCACGTGGAACCCACCCTTCCCTCCTTCAACCATTTATACAAGGGATACCCGGACCCTGATGGGACTTTTAATAATGAAGGCTAAGAATGTTAGAATGGCCAATGAGGTTCTAGTTTCAAGAATAAATATTTGGTGAAATTCATTCGACTATGCTTCACTAAACTTAAATTAGGGCTTATTTATTTAGAAATATAATAATCTGTCACGTGGACAATAATTATAGTGAGATATGAACACATTCACACAATAAATACAGAAAATATAAAATTAACAAATGTAAAATGATAACTAAATAATAATCAAGAACTATGTACAATAAAAAATAAAATAACCTAAAGATAAGTAAATTAAAAACATAAAAACAAAGTCATACTTATATACAATCAGGCAGAGAACCCCAAGCCAGGCTTGTCCCTCCAACTATAGAAGGAAAAGCAGGACTCCAACAGATTCCTGCGCAACTCTCTCTAACTTTTGGTAACACTAATTATAATATATAGTATTATACATTGACAGCACCCTCGATCAACTCCTTTCCAAATTATAATCAACGTCAACCACCTTCACACGATTATATACTTTTTTCCGGTTTGTACTATAGACCATAAAGATCTTTGGCCACAAGATATGATCTCCTTACAGACGTATATTACTTGTGGGAGCACAATAATCCCGAAGGAGGTCACCCAACCTCACTTCGCTACGAATCGTCGTCTCTATGGCGCAGCTGCAGGTGACCCGTAGCTCCATAGCCGATCCCTTTGGGCCAATCTGTTAATGTCCTTCCCACCGACTCACTCGGATTCAAGGACTGTGGCCGATCGGTCTCAATCTATGGATTATGGCTCCTCAGAGTCAGCAGGTGCACGAGTACCTATATTTCATTTTCTGAAACAGATCGTCCATGGACCAAACCACAGGGGGCTGCTGACACCCTGATAAACCACATCCCGATTCCAAATTTAAATACACAGGGTACGGTCATCAGTCTTACGTCCGTTTGGTGTGAGTTGCTTCTAGTAGGCTTACGTGGCTCACATAACCGAGGGAGAGGAATCTCGAACAGCGTGACTTTCCCCTGTAGATGGTCACCCAAATCGGTCAGTAAGCTAACCACTACTAGTAACCACGCCCTTCGTTGCTTAACTTTGCTAACCTATTGTAAGCACCTTAGCCCGGACCCCTTATATGCATGTGTGTCTGACAACTCATATGAAAGTGACTGAACTCATGTGTGTGTTTTTGTGCTTATTTATGTATTTTATAACTGGCTGTATTCCCTTATTCTTATTGGTTTATTTTGTTATCTCTCTCTCTCTTTAAATATTATGTTCCTGTAATATATATATATATATATATATTCATAAAAATCCTATAAATATTTAATTCAAAAGGCCGTGTATTTAAATATTGCATTTCTTCTTTTGTTTAATCACTTGTATTTTTTTTTTAATTTTATCCTTCTTGCATTTTTTAAAAACATTTCATATGTTAATTTTTCTTCGAACCATTTAATAAAGAAAATACCACAAATATCATTGTTTCATACTTAATAATTGGTATTAGTTGAAAAGAAAAATTAAATACATGTATTATATGTTTGTGTATCCGAATGTATTATGAACTTATAATACACATATATCGAATTTAATGAAGTAAAGGAATGTGTAGCTTGGGTATGAAATACGAATACTCAATCCGGATAATACTAATGATTCAGATAATTGTATTTGTACAGCTTTAATTAAATTAATTATTAATATAATCGACTGGTATTACATGAAACACATTTCAGTAAATGCGAAATCTAATACGAAATATTATTAATTCCTACAAAAATTATTACTTAGTAATGAAATTATTCCACGTACGTTACACTAATATGAGCGAAAAAAAATCTAGTAATAATTATATATACATATAAATTTTTATACTTGTAGTATGAAAATATAGTTACCTTAAAAAAAATCTTGTGGCTTAAAGATCTTCTACTTTAACTAAACAATATGTAAACAATTTTCGCAAATATTTTATATTATTACAAAACATATTTTATTCACATAAAAAATATTAACTCTAACCACTACATCAATACACGAACCAGGCAAGTGGAGATTAATCAATTTCATCTTATATGTTACTTGAGAGACAGAAACATGTAATAAATTTTTAGTTACAATAAGATGGATTTTTATATTTATAATTACCATTTTTATGTTTTCATATGTATAAATTTAATTCTGAAACGTTCAATATCTTGGATAAGTCTAATAAATCCAACTGATTTGCTTTTTTCTTTTAACTGTCTACGTTATTAGTTGTTTTTTTTTATGATGATCTTCATTCAAAGAGCATTTTCAATTTTCCAATTTTCTATGTGTTATCATATTATCATTTGTTATTTATCACTATTATTTATACTTATCTACAAATATGTGCAACTTCCTATAATAATTGATTTTTAGGTGGAAATCTCATGTTTTTTTGTACAATAACTAACTGAGGCATTGAGCGCAGGAAGTTTAAATTATCGTAATACTAAAATATTGCTCAAGCGTGAGTGGGATGATTTGTCAAAGCGGGGATTCAGCTCAGGATGCGTCTTTTTCCTCTAGTCGGGGGACGGTAATTCACTTAATTACATTCCTAAAAGTCTACATGTGCCCCAATGTCTCACATAATTTATTGCCTTTAATATGTAAGTAATTAATTTAGGCCTGAAAGCTGCTGCGTCACTATCTAGAAATGGAATTTCCCAATTGGAGAAGTTTAGCTTATCGAATGCCAACCAGGGACTTCTATGTCATAGGTGGGAGTGAAGGAAAACGCTCTTTGTAGTTCCTCACTTCCCTCTAATTGCAAGCGCCTCGCTTTACCCTCGAATATTTCCATCAGACCTTTCCACACCTACATAGTGAAATTTAGAATAAAGCATTTATTCTACAGTTCCTTTTTTTTTTTTTTTTTTTTTTTTTGTTAATATGGACAAATGAAAAATAAAATTTACTTATAGAAATATTTTATTATTTTATTTGTTATTAAAATGGTGTATGGCCTAATGGTCAAAATTCATTAAAAAAATCTATTTCTTCAATAATCTTTTTATTATTACAGTGTGGCCGAGTGCGAATCTTTTGTTGTTAGAAAAATGTATTTTATTTTAAACAATATTTTATTTAAAAGCAGCATGTTTTTTATATTTCATGAAGAACCTAATCTAGATTGAACTAAATATGGTACATTAAGGTCGTTATGGATGAATTTATTTGTGACAAAGTAGGGAGCATTGAGGATTTTACGAAGGATTTTGGGTTGTACGGATTGGATAAGAGAGGAATTTGATGAACCTAAGTATAACATTGCCATATTAAGATATCACACAGACCGAGATTATCGATTTATTTTTCAATTTCCGGTATTGTCATAATATTCGTATCGGATATTACAAGCAAATTCATTTTTAAACATTTCTTTATTGTGTTATATTACGGTTTGCTATAACTAAGAATTTTAGTAATAGAGATACAGGAGTTCATTCCCACTATATATGCAATAAATAAAAATTAAATAAATGAAACAACATAAAAATAATAATAATTAATATATATATATATATATATATATATATATATATATATATATGTACAGGATAATGACCTTCTAGATTCCATTCATCACTCACAACGCCATTTATATGCGGTCGATCTCCAAATCTACCTTTCCTTCCATCCTACCGAGATGCTTGAGGCGATCCGAAGACTTCAAGAAGATATAGACAGTATTAATACCTGGGCAGCGAACAATGATTTAAAATTGAATGTTAAAAAGACAAAAGGCTTATCGGATCCAAACATCTGATTAACCTTATTTCTTAATATCCTCTACTCTACCTCAATGGGATCCCCATACGTTTTCACACTTTCGTAAGAAACCTTGGGGTAATGTTTGATCAACATCTGACCTGGAATAATCACATTTCCCAAATCATCCGAAAGTGCATTGCTACCCTCAAACAGTTCCTGAGATTACGTGACTCTATGCCCCTTAAAATCCGTCAGCTCCTAGTTTCTTCTCTCACTTCGATTATGGCTGCCTTGTATATGGTGGACTGTCTGGCTGACTTGAGATCAGATTAAAGAGGCTAATGAATTGTTTCATTAGATTTATACTTGGAGTCCCCAGGCGCTCCCACGTCTCCAGTTGCTATGCCGAGTTGAAGTGGCTCTATCCATTTTACCGGCGGCAATATTTCCTAGGTGTATTCCTTTTCCGAACCTTTACAACCAAAAAACCTTCTTACCTTCTCGATTTCTTTACTCCTTGTTCCTCTGTTCATTCGCTCAACACGAGATCCCAATCCTGAAATTTGTTTATTCCATCTCATAGAACTGTTTCCTTTAAAATATCCTTCGTCATACGTGCTACCTCATTTTGGAATTCCCTACCAACCTCTTTACGGAAACCCTCATCCTTTACCTCATTTATGCATAATTTATTTTTCCACCTCCTCAGTAATCAATCTTCCGAATATGTGTAAAATAAAGTTATTTTGTACTTAGAGATGTCAGTTACATTGTACCGATATCTATATATGTGTCATATTGCATATTGTACAAATATGATAACTCACCCGTATGTAATCATCTTTAAATTCAGATGTCTACTTCAAGATCATATGTTGACTACAGTGTCTTGCTTTTCAATATTAAGAATTGTTATTATTATGAAAAATGTATATGCTTCTTTATTATTATTTAATTATTATTTTAATTTAAGATTAAACAACTTTGTAAATTAATTATTTGCAATCGCCAGACAATTGTCATTTTTCTTTTCATTGTAGTTATTCTGAGGGGACTAAAAGTCCCAGAATAAAATTAACTTACTTTCTTTCTCTCTCTCTCTCTCTCTCTCTCTATATATATATATATATATATATATATATATATATATATATATATATATATATATATATATATATACATATACATATATACATCCACACAGAAAAGAAACCTGAAACTTTTAAAAACAAATAATATTATATAGTATAATATACATTATTAACAAACATTCATTCAGTAGAACTCCAAGCCAAGCTATCCCTCCTGAAGGAAATAGCTGGACTCTAGGTGATCCCAGCGCCTCTCTTTTAGCTGCTTCACTGGTATTAATGACCAGTGGAGGTTGAGTAGAGGCGCTATAACCACAGACGCACCTGACAAGCAAATTCAGAACACCCACTTAAAGCTCTACTTTTTTCAGGTAGGATAAAAATATAGTCGAGTATATTAATAATATTTTATAATCAATGTGACAAGAGTTTGAAGTTTGATGCTCGCCATGCATTAACAAAAAAGCCATCTTTTCTTTTACTTGCAAGGCAGCAAAAGTAAATTCGTAGAGAAATATTCCTTTCAAGTAGGCACCAACTATTCTTTTAAATTTTGTTGAAACGCTTAAAGTTGAACACTTCCTCATATTTCAATGTCCCCATCTAGCCCGAGTTTAGATTTACTAAATAATTTCTTTATGGCCTCATTGCTAAGAATCACTTCCTAATAATGATCAAACTAGCAATGTCTTGAAGTGCATAATCGGTCTTTTAAAACATTGAATAATTGTACCAATATGATTTTTTTTAAATATACATTCTCAATCAAGTAAATGTTTTCTTCTTCGACTAGTCTTTATAGTCATCCAATTTAAATTCGAAATTGAATCGATCAGGTCAACCCTTTAACGATTATTTTCTTTTAATCGAAAAATGTTGATGCTAAGTGTCCACTTGAGATAAAATGTTCTCAAGGCTAGGCTTACAAATGGATATGGATATACAAACACTTTCGAAGAACAATTTTTATTGGTATGGAATCTGCATGTGTCACAAATTTACATGCTCACTCTGCTCTTTTAACTTAGTCTTCAATATTCAAATAATGTCAGAGGACTTACGAATTAGTCATGAGATATTTTTATATTTATTATAAATTTTAATTATGTACGAATTATAAAAGTATATGTGCCTCTAACCCTTGTATAAAACCTCTGTGCAGAATGGTCAAAAATATGATATGAAGGAAATATCATTTGCACAAAAGATCAAAGAGGCTTTGCCGCTGATTGATCATATTTTTACAATGAGACAAATTTTCGAAAAATATCAGGAAAAATCTAAAGATGTGAAGTGACCTCGAAAAGCCATATGCTTCGCTTTTCTTGAACCAGAGCGCATAATAAATACAGTAAAAGAAATTTATCACAATAATGTCTGCTGAATTAATTTAAGGTCAACTCTCACTCAAACATTTAAGACTTCGAAAGGACTTCTGCAGGGATGGAATAAAATAGAAAACAATTGAGTCACCGAAACGTTTATTGTTTTTCATCTTATCAGGGCCCTTATAAAACAGCAGTTGCTATTAGGTGTTCCAAAATCAACGACGAGAAAATTTGAGATGTGTATGTAAAATTTATCTAAAAATAAAGAGTTCTGAGGATAAAAATAGTTTTAACTCTTAACGTTGTTATGTTACATAAATTTGTCTTCATTTTTGTTAAGACTAGTTTTAAGTCAAAACATAACTTACCTAAATTTAATGTTATTGTCTTTAAAACTACCATGTATTTGTAAACAAACTAGATATTTGTTTAACAACTACGTTATTACTTATATTTATGAACTGTAATTAACCTATAATTCTTTATAAAAGAATAAATTATGATGATTTCTAATGTTATTTAACTATAATTATTATGTTCGTTTATGATATTAGGTAAGAAAAAAACAAAAAAACTGGCTTCTAATACTAGTGATGCGGCTGGAAAAGTGGCACTGGGATCTCCTGGAGTCTTGCTTTGCCTTCCACATGTGGGGGAAAAAGTCTGGCTCGGAGATTCCTGGGCGAATGTATATATCGTATATAGATATGATTGTGTTTAGAAGTTTCTATTTTATGTTATTTGTTTACTTTTTTTTCTTTTATTTACTTTCTTCATCAGTATTATTTATTTACTTTTTATATTTATATTTATTTCTCTATTATTTGTATATATTGTTTGAATGATAACTCTTAGACCTAATACTTATAGCCCTCCAGCAGTGGCTGATTGTATTATTATTCAATAAATAGATTAAAAAAAAAAAGTAAGAAAAAAATGTAAAATTGTATGTACATTATAAAAAATAGTACAGTACCGTAGCTAGACAGAAATGCTTAATTAATTTATTAATACTGCCAAAATACATCACACATCACATTAAATAATGCAGTGTATTAATTAATAAAGTAAAATTAACTTGTACCTTACCGTGCAATGAATCATGTATTTTATTAAATTACTAGATGTCAATCAAATAATTCAAATAAAAACATGATTGAATAAACAAACCTTGATGCTTTATTGACAATTGAATTAATTAAATGTTAGAGTTATTTCGGTCTCAATTATTCTTTTATACGGCTCCCTTTTCATTTTCGATCACTATCGTAATTAAATCATGATCCTCTATTGTATTTTCCCCCTTTCTCTTTCTATGGCATTCTTTTTCTTTTGTCTCTCGGTCCCAGATAACCCTTTATAGATATATGGAATACTAAAATTGTACATACAACAAAAAATTTTTATATAAAACTTGTTTATTGAGAGATATTACAAACTGTCACAATTAAGGACAACAAGAAGAGAGAAACACTTTATTTTCATATAAAATATAAAAGCTTGCTGCCCAATTATATTGGGTTTCTATACACACAGCATACTAGTTAAAAAATAGGACAATAAATAAACTTATATATAAATATACCCAAGTGGTTAGTATATGTGAGTACAATAAATATATATTGTAAGGTGTTAAGACTGATAACCGTTGGCTCCGATCTAGGAATATCTAAGTTTCCGAAAATCCTATTCGTAAACTGGTGGGGGGGGAGATAAAGACCGGAGACCGGCGATATCAGCCTTAATGCCGTCCTGAATGTAAATAAACATATGAAATGTATATAAGGAGGATTACTAAATGAATAAAGCAGTGTCTATTCAGAAACCGAGAGTGTTGCATCTCAACCCCTTTCCTTTTTTTTTTTTATTGTTATAGTCCCCTTTTTATAGTTTTTTTATCCAGGAGATCCCTCCCTTACCGAGGGACACATTGGCAGAAGAATGGATGAAGATAAGAGCGGCGACCACGCAGGACTTACGGAGAGCCATTGCGTACCTGGAACGCTTCGGTGGCGAGGTAGGGGAGCTTAACCATTTCCTGAAAGGCGGAGACCGCCTCATGTCAAGAATAGAGGTAAAGGTGGCGGAGGACCTGGTAAACCTAGGGGACGCGGAAGCATTGAAAGCAGCTCTGGTGTGCCGCGTAAGGAGGAACATCCTGAACCAAATTCAGGCGGATGAGGAGTCACCATGGCCGGTGATTAAGGAGCGACTGAAGAAGGCCTTGGAGGAGGCAGATGGACGCCGGAGGAAGACATCTTCCAAATGTTTAGGGAGCGCCGGTCCCAACGACAGACGAGGGGACAGTATGCGGGGGTACTAGTGGCAAAGTACAACCGCATAACGGAGAAAATGCGCGAAACAATGAGTGTGGGAGAGGTGGAAGCCAGGATGGAGTTTTCGACGATACTCAAGGTCCAGTTGGCGAAGGAAACGGGAGGAGAGACGGATTGCCCAGGGAGAGATCATTCCTCGAGTGTGCCCAGGAAATGATCGACCTAAGCGCAAGGGAAGAAGAGACTCGGATGGACGTGGAAGAACCAGGGTGGATCCGGGTGAATGACAGACGACCCCGGACAGCCCCGATGGGTTGGAAGAAGAGGGAAACGTACAGCCGAGCGGAGAAAAGGTCAGGATGGGTGAAAAAAGATCCGGCAGGCGAGGCCGAGGAATGGACCCCGCAGGGAAGACAGGAAATGTCATGGGTGTGGAAAGCCAGGACATTTTAGTTGCACAATGTCCGCGCACTAGATGTTTCGAGTGCGGACCGAAGGGCATATTGCTAGGCAGTGCCCGTACATATTCGGAGGAGAGAAAGAACTCAAGACGAGCCATGGAGTAAACACGCAAAGTTGACAAGACGGGCTAGGATGCAGCGGAAGGACGGATCTTCGGAGGAGTCGGGAACTTCGGGACAGAGACGGACGAACCAGGTAGCAGTGGAGGCGAAGGAGGCAGGAGCAGCCAACGGACCGAGCAGCGACGAAGGGGCGGCGGAGGAGGAAGCGGGCGGCATCTGAGGAGTGTGGCAGCAGAGAGGCGACCGCACAGCAACATGCAACAACATCCGAGGTAAGCCATGCTGGTTGCCAATTATCGAGGTAGACGGGGGAGTAAAGTGCCTCGTGGATACGGGAGCTCGAGCACTATTATGACCAGAGGGGCGTTAGGGAAAGTGTGCGGGAGTGAGAGGGCACTCCGGATCCAAAAATGCGATTGCCACTAATCACTCTGGGTGGCCCCTGTAGTGTAGAGGGGGAAGCGACAATAAGACTTGATCGGTGGGCAGGAAAAGAGGGCGAACTGAAGGTACACGTAGTAAAAAACATGACTCGGGAATACCAGGTCATAGTGGGGTGCGATTTGTTAGGGCAGGTAGGGGCGAGCATTAGAATCGTAGAGGAGCCTGGAGTGTTAGGTTGGGAAAGAGGAAGTTCGGATGTATAGGGGTCGCGAGAGAAAGAAGGGTGCGGATAGCGGTGAACAGAGTGGAGGACTGGAGGAAGTTGCTACAGGAGGAGTTTAGGGACATTTTCTTCAGGGAAGGTGAGGTATTAGGGGTAACAGGGAGGACGGTGCATGAAATCCCACTGAAGCAGGATAGGGTAACTTACGTGAAAGAGAGAAGATACCCGCAGGCGTTGAGGCAGCATATTCGGAGGAGCTAGATAGTCTAAAAGAACAAGGGATCATAGTTGATAGCACCTCACCATTCAATAGTCCCCTGTGGGCGGTGAAAAGAAGGCAGCCGGGGGATAATAAGGAAAAATACAGGGTGGTAGTAGACTATCGTAAATTGAACGATAACACGGTAGACGAGAAGTACCCGATCCCCAGATTCGAAGATATACTCGATAGGTTGAGTGGGCCGTGGTCTTTAGCACGTTGGACTCTTGGCGGGATATCACCAAATACGGATGCACCCGGAAGACCAACACAAAACAGCGTTACATTCGAAAGGGGGCATTATGAATTCACAGAATGCCGTTTGGTCTGAAGAATGCGCCCATAACATTTCAGCGTCTGATGGACGAATTTTTGAGGGGTATCGATGACTCGGTATGTCAGGTATATATGGATGACCTGCTGATTTTTAGCAGAACGGAAACCGAACACGTGGGACATCTGAGGTCAGTATTCGAAGGCTCCGGAAATTCGGGCTGAAATTGTCAAGCGAGAAGTCTCTGCTGGGACAAACGCGGATAATTTTTTAGGCCACACTATCTCTAGCGAGGGGGTCAGACCGGATGCGGCAAAGGTGGAGGCGATCACGGATGGCGGTACCACGGGACGTGAAGGGGATCCGTAGGCTTCTGGGACGCTGAACTACTACCGGAGATTCGTACCTGAGATGGCAGAGTATTTGGTACCCATTAACAATTTGCTGAAGAAAGGCGCGAAGATTGTGGTGACACCAGAGATGGAGAATAATATCCGAAAATGTATGAATAGGTTGCTGACAGAGCCGGTGTTAGCGTTCCCGGATTTTGAGAAGCTCTTTAATATAACCACCGATGCGAGCGAATACGCGTTAGGGGCCGTTTTGTCCCAGGGGGGGAGTGAGGGTGAACGACCGATAGCATACGCGAGCCGTCGGCTTACGGGTGCGGAATCGCGATACAGCGCTTTGGAGAGGGAGCTACTCGCGATAGTGTGGGCTATCGACCATTCAGGCATATTTATTAATATAATATAATAAAAATACAAGTATGGAGGAAGTTTCGAGTCCACACCGACCACAAACCCCTGCAGTGGGTAGGGAAACTTAAGAAACCTCAGCTAGGGTCACGAGATGGAAGGAAGTCCTTAGTCAATACAATATAGAGGTGGTGTATAAGCCGGGAAAGGAAACGTGGTGGCGGACTGGCTCTCTAGGGCCATCATGATCAACGCGGTAGAAGAGGACGGGGAGGACCATCGCGAGACGTGCGCCAATTCTTGAGTGAATGGACTCCCGATGGCGAAGGAGCGATGATATCGTCGGTATAGATGACAGGGGAGAGTCCCCGGAAGAGGAGAGCTCAGCGGAGGAAAGAGCAGTGGAAATGGAGGAGATAGACGACATCATCAATGACAAGCATCGTCAGGTAATCTGGAAAACGAGAGTAGCAGGGATGATGAAAATAGATTATCGAAGATATGGGAAAAGCAAGATTCGCGTCATCTGGTCGCAACCCGGGGTGAGTGAAGAGCAAATGTACGGCACTGAAGGACGCCACGGAACCTGGAAAGACGCACCATCTTATGTGGAATAACACGGTATGGGATAAAATAAAGCGGATGTGGAGATCCGAGCGAATTGGGTGGACAGAACACTCATCCGTTGCAAGTATGCAGTGGAAACTATACAGGATGAGGAGCAACAGGCAGTCACATTAGCTTATCACCAGGGGAAAACCAACCACCGAGGCGTGAACGAGACTGCAGGCATTACGTCGAAAGTATTTCTGGTGGGGCATGAAAAAATCCATCCAAGAGGTCATAGGGAAATGCGAGGTGTGTATGCGCACGAAATATGATCGACACCCCCCAGAGGATTCAGGAAGAGACACCGACAGGGAACATGCCACTACAGGACCTCCAGATTGATACATTTACCTGGAGAGGGTTCAAGTGGGTCACGGTCATCGACGTCTTTAGCAAGGTAGCTATGGCACACCAGGTCATGGACAAGTCTGCCAACGCAGTTGCGGAAGCCCTACAAACCTGGGTGCAGTTCTACGGGGTCCCCGAGAGGATCACATCGGACGGTGGTAGGGAGTTTGACAATGCCGCGATTAGGGAGGAGGTGAAAACGACTAGGGATTCGTTGGCATTATAACACCCCGGGACATCCTAAGGGTAGAGGCGGCATTGAGCGGTTGCACAGCACGCTGAGTGACCACATCCGGGTGTATCAGGGGGAAAAAGGGTTGGAGCCGGATGTTGCAATGAAGAAAGCGGTAACAGCCTACAACCACTCGATTCACCGTCACGGGATTTTCGCCCGTGGAAGTACTATTCGGGATGCGCAGGCCAAGGCGAGATTGCGGGGAAACAACGTTAATGAACCATTAGTCGAGCAAATCCAGAGCAATAGGGTAGAGGAGAAAAGACGTGGGAAGAGTAACGGGAAAATTAAGCGGGAAAAGGAGAAGCGGGTATAGAGGCAAATGTTCGCGTACGTGACCAAATGGGTGATCTAAAGATCGGGACAATAGTGTACCGTAGAGTGGACCAACAGAGGGAAACAATTGTTACGATACGAGGGTCCATTCAGAGTGTTGCTATTAGGGAGCATAATCTGCTAACTATCGAAAGCGTTAATGAACCTAGAAAGAGGAGAACTGTTCACATTGAACAATTGAAGCTCCCAATGATAGAACCGGAACATAACTAAGGATTCGTAGTACCCTCACCACGGTTTATAAGAAATATGTTTTTTTTGGTTGTCAAAGCAAAAATATGGTGTATTTTTTTTTATGTGTAAATAGAATCATAGCAATACAGTAGAGGAAAGTGTATTATTTTTTTTCTTTTTTTAGGTTATTAAGAGTTCTGTTTTTGGAAGCAAGTGTTGTGTTTAGTTCTGTTTTTTTTTTTTTTATTAGTGTATGTCTCGAGTGAGTTTTACTTTCTTTCAACTTTATACTTGTAAAAACAATTGTAAGGTGTTAAGACTGATAACCGTTGCCTCCGATCTAGGAATATCTAAGTTTCCGAAAATCCTATTCGTAAACTGGGGGGGGAGATAAAGACCGGAGACCGGCGATATCAGCCTTAATGCCGTCCTGAATATAAATAAACATATGAAATGTATATAAGGAGGATTACTAAATGAATATAGCAGTGTCTATTCGAAACCGAGAGTGTTGCATCTCAACCCTTTCCTTTCTTTTTTTTTATTGTTAGTCCGCCGACGAACTTATATATATATATATATATATATATATATATTATATATATTTTTTCCCTTTCATTGTTCATGTTTTTTTCCCTTTTTTTTAAACATTTAATTTCCCTTTCTCTCACTTCCCTATCTTTATCTCTCTTTATACACTTCTCCTATGGACAATATTAAGATGTTTAAATTATAATAGAACAATAACAAAAAACAAAAGCGTATACACCTAGAAATAAATAAAATTTAATATAAATATAATATTTTTATTTTTTATTATTTATTTTAATGATATTTACAACTGTATACAAAAAATACATCTGGTAAATTCGCACATTGGTATAAAGACATGGAACACATGTTGAGAAACTACCATTGGTAGCACTCTAATAATATGTCTATTATTAGAAGATCACGTGGCCATCTTCTTTCAGACGCCTCGGAGGGTTATCAGGAATCGAATAGGAAGCAAGGTTAGAGACAAGAGGGTTGGGATGGTTATGAAGTTTATTATGGAAGGAGAGGTATCTGGATTGGGCCAAATCTGATACATAAGGAACATTAAGGTCATTATGGATAATTTTATTTGTAACAAAGTAAGGAGCATTGAGGATTTTACGAAGGATTTTGGATTATAAATATAATTAATATACAAATATAATTGACATTTTTCATTAAATAAATACATTAAAAAAACTCAGCCTAGCCATGCACGTGGTGGCGAATGATTCCCAGGGAGTCGAGGACTATATTTTCAGCCAATCTTCCTACGTCCTTAGTGTCGACACCTAATTCCTCGAGAAAGCTCCTTGTTCTTTTTGGAATTGTTGGAAAGCAATCGACCATCCCAATTCTCGGTATTTCCTGGGGACATACAACACCGCCGTGGAAGTATTCGCAGGAGTCAAATAAGGGCTTTATGCTTCTGCGAATCATAGTGTCGATGCCGTCCAGTATGGCAGGACGCAGCTTTGTGATGGGCGCAGTTTGGAGAGGGTAAGTAAGACCCGAGAACAGATATTGATTGACAATGTTGAGTTTCTGCTCAGGTTTAAGTAAGCAAGAGGTTACCAGCTTGTTTAGATTATCATTCACCGACTCTTCGTTGAATTATAGCTCTCCCGAGAATGTACATCCATGTACTTAACCGTCTATCTATTCTTCAATGTTTGGATGTACTCTCCATTCTCAAGGGAGAGCACCACAGTTTCCAGCTCTCCTTTATTTAGAACGATGACCATGCTTTTTTGAGGATTTATAGCCAAACCAATTTCTTGAAATGTCCTGTGTACTCTGTCAATCACTCTTTCTGCAGCCCCCTTGTTTCACGCCGACACAGCCTGGTCATCCGCGAACCCTATGAGGGCCACACAATCTTGGTTATTTCTTAATTTATATCCAAATTTCTTGGAAAAGTCATCATCGCACAGGTCGCAATAGAGATGGTCTATGGCCAAGTTGAAGAGCGAAGACGACAGGGGGCCGCCTTGGGGGTACAATTACTAGATTACAAATCTTTATAGTGTTCGTGCTAAGGAGAGCTGATATGACATTTTTAAGGTTCGGTGACACACCTCTTGCTTCCAGGGAGTTCACGATGTGCTTGTGATCAACATTGTCAAAAGCACCGACATCGTCGAGGAAAACTATCACGCAATCATTTTTCATTTTCTGTGCATCTTTTAATATTGCGTCGATAATCCTCGCATTGACGTGCGTTCCCGGGAGCCTTGCTGCACATTATGTACCTCTGCTACATTCTGCGTGCCATTTGGCAATGTGGGTTGTTTGGAAATTATCAAAATTTTTTAGGTTGTTTATCCAATCTGGAAGAGGAAAATTCATATTTAAGTAGCTTTCGAGGAGCGAAAAAGGAATATTCTGTGAAAAAAAATCTTTACTGTGGATACCTGACTTAGAAAAAATATTATATTTGTCACATAGCTGTAGTATGGGAGCAAACTGGATCATCCAAAGTGGTATTGGGAGCACAAGTATTTTTCGAGGGAAAAAAATTGATATTCGTTTTGAGCACATAAAAAAACCCTTAAATAGGAATTTTCATAGCAATCGAAAAATGAAAATATTTCACTGTCAAAAATAATTGTCGGCCTTTAAAAATTTGGTGGACTATCCCAAAAATTGTAATAACTTCAATAAAACTTTACCGATTCACATGAAAATTATTAGAAATGTATTTCGCTATACGCTACACGAAATGGTATAAATGTTATTTTAGTAAAAAAATTAGAACCAAAGATATAAAATAAAAATAGTTGTTTGTTTTTCTTAATTTCTAAAATAGAAAGGAATGAAATTTAAATGTTATTGATGTCGGCCGAAACAGCAGTAATTCGGCTTTCCAACGATTATATTAACTATATTAACGTTGAATTCGGCCGAAATCCGGAGGAGTTGTGAATGATTTAGTTGACATTTAAATCTATAAAAATAAATATAAAAGTTTTAAAGCACCTTAAAAACGACTTTTTCATAACGAAAATTTACTTGGGCAACTTGAAGTGAAGCACCTTTTGATTTTTGTAATTTGTGATACATTATAACTCATCTGATACCACAGCCAACATATTTTTCTTTTTTTTCACATAATTTAAAAAAAAAAAAATGATCGATTGACATAATAACCCAAAACTACGGTCGAAGCAAAGGCAAAAATAAATAGTAATTTTTTTTATTACTAAAATTGTAATAAAAAAAAAGTGGTTGAAATTGGTAGTTTAACTTCTCTTTGTAAGTGATACAATGTACCACTTTGTTCTAAAATTTAAATAAAATAAAAAAAAAATGCGTCAAGTTTTTCTGGCATGTTATAAAAAACGATATTACAAGGAAGAGATGCAGTACAATTCCAGGTACCTGAGCAACCATTAAATACAAAAAGAAACACAATTTAGTTGTTCTTCAACTTTATTAGCTTTAGCAAAATGAAAATTTGATACAGCGGCGAAAAACGTTTTGTTGAAACAAATGAAAGCTCAGCCCGATTTCCAATTGTATAGAATCCCAATTAAAGGGGGTGGGGGGTACCAGCATTGATTTGTGAAATACAATACTGATAATCTGATACAGTCCATTGTCTCACCAGATTTAAATGGCATTGGTATTATATCCTGGCTTTTTTGGGATTTTATATCAGTGTTTCAACATATTGGATCATATCAGCCATTTTAGGTTTGGTTAAAACAATGTATTTTCCCCGCTTTATAGCGATATTATTTTTAGTTGTACAACCTCTATATCGTATATAAGTACTGTAGTTCTTCGTTCTGATACCTTTGTTCTCTTATTTTTTCCAAACGATTATTTTCAGTAATATTCTAATGGGATCAATGTTTTTTACATTCATTTACCTATTTATGTAAAAAATAGTAAGAAAAATTATTGTGATCGTGAAAATTTTCGATTCTCATTTTTTTTAATGTTTAGGGGTATGGGTTGTTCTTCATCAAAGTAAGAAATGTTTTGGCTGTAAAATATATTTTTATTCTCTTAGAATGTAAGCTGGCAGAAGCAAGGAAATGCTTAAGTTTATAGTGAAAACTGTTTTTTCTCGATTGTTTTTTTGTTGCATTATTTTTTTTAATTTATGAAATTTACAACTGTATTAAAATTAAAATTATAATTTAGTAATAGTGCCACAGAGAAATATAATGACATGAATTGTATGAATGAATGAATGTAATGAATGACCTATAGAGAAACTACTCATTGATATACAAGTCAATTCTTTATTGGGAAATATTACAATCTGGCCCATCTAAGGTATAGTAATAATTAAAGACCGGATTTTCGTGCAGTAAAAACCCAAAATACGCAAAATTGTGTAATTAACACCTAGGAACACAGAAATATTGTTTAATTTATAATAATAATGCGTCGAAATTGTATAACATCTTGAGTTAACGAGAGTTAAAAGATATATAACGAAAAATATAATGTAACATGAAAAGTGAAATTCCGGATTACGATCAACAAACTATAACAATCTATGATATAATTCAACAATAAATAACAATTAACCTAAACCTCAAACAAAGAGATATTTAAACAATAATACATAAATTTAGCATTGACTTAATATATTTTCTATCATTTAACAACAAAAATATCAAGAAGAAAAAACGGAACACTTGGATGAAAAGTTACTTTTTCTTCCTACTGAATAAACTCTCAATAATTAACAGAAAATAATTGAATATATTTGTTTTAATTGTTCTTAAATTGATTATTTGATCTATTCTATGACATACAAGGAATAAATTAATATAGAAAGTTGAAGGTTTGAAGAAAATAATGTAGAGAGGAATTATAGGTATCTATATAGAACAGACCAATTTTAGATATTTAACTTTTATTAAAAATAATAATTAAAACTTTACTTTTAAACCGAGTTAAATTTCTAATATACAACACTTAACATTTTTTATTAAAATTTAAACAATTTTTAATAAACTAAATTTTACTTTCAGTGTTATTATTATTATTATATATATATATATATATATATATATATATATATATATATATATATATATATATATATATATTTATAGTAATGGCGTTACTACAAACCAATTGAAAGCCAGAAGGGATAATGAAGGGCTGAACGATTGAGTCAGAATTCATGTCAAAACAATAATAATAAATGTCTTAATAACAAAACAGCTTATTGTAGGAAAGCTGATTTTTATTATCCAATAATTCTGACAACTTCTATTCCAAAAATATTTTTCACTAGTGTTTAACTTTTATTATGATATTTACAACTGTATCAGTATGAATACATCAATTAAATTTGTACAGAGAAATATAAAACACATGAAACACGCTTGTTGAGAAACTACCCATTGGTAGAATTCTAATTTTGTAGTGTTAAATTCGAGTTTTGCTTGTCACAGAATTATTTACCTTCCTTATATTTTTTTATGAGATAAAAGTCATTTAATTTTAGCAATATAGTAAAATAAAAAAGATAAAAATTGACACACTCATATAATTCCTATTTATAAATTATCTAATTTATCACGAAACAGCTAAAATGTGCAATTTTAGTTAAAATTATAACGCTACAAAAATCACAATCCTGCAATTTAAGCTAAAAACAGTGAAACTTGCAATATAAAATTTAAATATGTTATTCTGCAAATCCTGAAACGGATAGATATTCGGGTCCGGAATTTCTAGAGAGAAATGAATAAAATGTGCAATAACGTGAAAATATGTTCTCTAGCAATAATGATAGAAGAGTAGCTCATTCACACTAATCAAAATAATACTAAAAGTTTTTTTGTTTTTTTTGTACTTTTACTCATTGCTGAAAAACGACAATAGGAAAAAAAGAAAGAAAGAAAAAGAAGGTGCTCATATTTAATTATACATTTTCCTATAATAATTAATAAAGAATTAAAAATTTGCTGATTTATTAGTAGTCCAAGCATGATATATGGAATTTATTAACATTAATAATTGTTATATGGAACTATGGAAGTTATTGGATTAACGAATATATATATATACTTAATTTTTTTTCTTTATCGAAATTCTGGTAAGTGAAGCCTGGTAGAAAGGAGAAGGAAGAATGGTAATATAATTTATAAAGGCTTTCGTCCACTAATCCGTCCCTTGTTCTAATATATTAAGAAATAATTGGAAAGTAATTGTTAGGCCCGTTATTAGATGCCGACGCAGCCTTGGAGAGATATTATACGAAAGGAGAAAAAAATAATTTAGAGGAGGAAATTTCCACTCACCTATCTTTTTATTAAAATAATTTATTCCCACTTAAGCATTTTAATTTAATGTTCCTTTAAGACATTTATAGCATCTTTTATAATGCCTGAAGAAATTTTAATCTCTTATATTTTACACAAGATGCTGCCTCCTCATTGGTGTAACCGTTTTGCAATGCAAATTTTGAATTTCAAAGAATAAACCACCCTTAGTTCAGAAATATTTATAGTTTATGATTTACATCAAGTTTTAAATATTTAGGACATGAATATTTATGTTATAATTATTTCAAAACATATATTTTAATTGTAAATTAATTTTCTAGGTTATTTTGCAAAAATAAAACATGTTCAAAAAATGTTAGACTTCTGGAATAGTCATCTTATCGAAAATTTAGAGTTATTAGGGACTGCGCTAAACTAAAAAATAACCGCTCCTTTCGAGTTCGCAGTGGAATTGTATTTTCCGATATTTATCCCGTTAAAGCCGGTGTTCCCCAAGGCAGCGTCTTCGGTCCCGTGCTTTACCGATGGCATTCCTCTTCATCCCGATACCTTCCTTGCAACATTCGCTAATGACACCGAAATCTTATCATCAATCTCCCGAAATAGCCTCCTCAAATTTGCAAAGGTACCTCTCATTGATTCAGCACTGGTGTCATAGTTGGCATATTAAAGTGAATGAATCCAAATGCCAACATATCACCGTTAAACTCCGACGACATTCCTGTCCACCAGTACAATTTAATTCCATCCAACTTCCTTTCTCAGACACAGTCTGGTATCTTGGCTTTCTTTTAGACCGAAGATTAACATGGAACCCACTAGACTCAAAAGGCAAGAACTCAACCGACGATGCGGCCAATTATACAAACTACTGAACAGAAAATCTAAACTTTCAATTGAAAAAAAAATTACTTATCTACAAGAGAATCCTACAACCTATGTGAACATACGGACTTGCACTGTGGGGGACGTAGATAAAATTTAGTGTTTTATAGGAGAGCATTATTTCTTTATGATTTATTATTATAATTTTATATTTGAATGCCCACTGCTATTTTTTATAGTAGTAGACTACTTTTATCAATTGCAAACAACAGAATGTCAAAAATAGAATAAAAATTGAAAACTTTTACATACGGCCTTTGCAGTAACAGTATTGCTATATACTTAATAGATATGTTTTCACTCGTAAAATGGATGGAACAAAAAATCCATAGAAAAAATTCTTGTTTATTCAGAGTTAACTAGACCAATACTTTTCTACAGTCAGAACAAAACTAATTAAGCTGGGTTATAAAAATACGAGTGAAGTTGACACAATTTTGATATTTAATTCAATAAACATTATCACAAATAAAACTTTACTGAAAATTACACGAAATCTATGTAACGGCATGAAGTGTCATGCCAGTAACGTTTGGAATCGACCAAACAGTATAGTATAAATTAACTTAAATTTATATATAAATTAAAACCTACAATTTTATAACCCTATAACAATATTTTAATAACCTAACTCCCACTCCATATGGTCAGTGCCTTCCACATTTCACGGCCATTATATTGTTAACAATTATTTAGAATATAATAGAATAAAAAATATTTATTTTTTATAAATATAAAATATTTATATTAATTTTAATTATTTAATGCAATTCAATGAAATTGATACTAAGGAATTTCTATACCATTTAACATGGACTAATCCGTAAATTCCCTCCAAGTTTGGGCCAAATCGAACTTGCGGTTTTAGAGATATAGACGTGTCAAGTAAAACACGTTTGCACATATATAAGAGAAAGAAAATGACAGCGTTCAATCAAATTGACCTTATATTATTTTTCACCAATATCTATGTTTTATTCAAATTTGAGCCAAATTGAACGAGCAGTTTCTGAAATATTGGCATATCTACAAAAATGCGTTTGCGCGTGCATAAGCGGAAGTGCTGGTTAGAATATAATAAAATTGATATGAGACTATCTATACACCAACCCGCACAATCCCTAAAAAACTCATGTAAATCGGATAAACGGTAGTAGGTGATGATGTCCGTTAAATCGGTTTGACTATAGACAGACAAACAGACATACACCGAACTAAATTTGATCCTTGATGTCTGAAACGTAAAATGCGAGTGAAAAATGTCGATTCTGAGCACAATTTTTTTTTAATCTCTCGTACGAATACAATGCTTCTTTACCTTCGGTAGAGATGAAGCAAAAAAAAAAAAAATATGATAAAAGAATGAAGTAGATGGCAGAAAATCATAATAAATTAATAATAGCTGAAATCTACTTTCCTTATAAACCAAACGGAAAACTAATTTATTAATGTGATGGTAAACAATTGATTTTAACTTTGGTTTCCCTTTTTATATATATATATATATATATATATATATATATATATATATATATATATATATATATATATATATATATATATTATTTTGCCGATTCAGAAATGCCGTTTTTTCGACCTTAAAATTTATATCGATATTAAGATATATTGATCTCCAAATTATTCAACAAAAAATATCGAAGTGGTACTATTTTTCTAATATCTCTGATCTGCAGCAATATTCGTCCATGGTCAACCTCCCTCTAAGACACTTCCCCTCTCCTGCGGCGTCCCTCAGGGTTCCTCCCTATCTCCTACTCTGTTTGCTATTTACATTAATAATCTTCCTCTCCTGATCCATCACTCCCAATACCATATCTATGCAGATGATTTCCAAATATACCTTTCCTTACCTCCTTCTGACCTATTAGCAGCCACAAAAAACTTTAAAAGGACTGGAATAGAATCTGTGACTGGGCGGATGCGAACAAGTTGACTTTAAATGCCGACAAGACCAAGACAATTTTCATAGGCCCACCTTCTTCACCTTATTAGTCAACTCTTCATAACATACCAATCCTGTTCCTACACGAAAATCCAATCAAATTCTATCCCACCACTAAGAAACTTGGTACAACATTTGATCAAACCCTTTTCTGGAAAAAACATGTAACCCATATTTCCAGCCGTGGCTTTTCCATTTCAAAACTAATAAATTACCTCCGCCACCTATTTCCATATGAAACCCGTAAACTCCTTATTACTTTCTTAATATTTCCTCACTTCGACTATTGCTGTACGGTATATGGGGGTGTCTCCGGGGATCTCGAAGCGAAATTAAAACGTTTGATAAATTGCCTTGTACGATTCATCTTGGGATCTCAAGGGACGCCTCTATTTCCCGTTATTACGAAGAGATGAAATGGCTTTATCCTTCCTACCGACGTATTTCCTAGCGTCCTTCCTCTTCCAAGTCATCCAATGCCGCCGTCCTTCATACATCTCCGAGCTCCTTCAATTCAAATCCTCAAATCCTCTGTCCACTGATTTGTATACAAGATTCCACCGAACCGCTGCTCTCAACAGATCTTTCATTATTCGATCCAAATCCCTATGTAATTCTATCCCATCCTACATTCGTCGCTCCAATACCCTCCCCACCTTTAAATCCCGCCTGTTCAATCACAGTCTTATCCATTCAGTTTTCATAAAGTTTTAAATAGATTTTGTAAATATGTTATAAATAATTATTTTGTTTTAAATACTTTTATTTATTTTTTTTCCCCTTTATTGAAGATTGAAGGTAAATAATATTCTTTTCTTTTACTTATTTATTTATAAATCTGTTTATTTTGTAATTATTCTCTGAGGCTCCAAGGCCCACATTTCTATCTCTGTATATTATTCTAAAGGGACTTGTCCCAGAATAAGTAAAGCATTATTATTATTATTATTATTTCAAATCCGTGGATTCTTAGTTATGCCTGAGTTTAAGATGTTATTTTTTAATTTATTTTTATTATGTATTTATTTAGGTATCAGTATTTAGTTATTATTGTTTTTGTAAGGTTACTTAACTTATTTGTATTATCTGTTTATGAATGTGATGAATTAACTAATTGGTTAATATTGCCAATATCCATTGTGTAATTGTAACATGATTCAATAAATTAAAAAAAAAAAAACTGTGGTGAAATTTTTTTTTCAAAACATTAATCTTTCTGGAGTAAATAATTAAGCTTATTCATTAATGAAAACCTTCCATAATGTAGAAAAAACGACCACTTTTTGCAGCAAAGAAGCAAATAATTGTTGGCTACACCATTCTAATTAATTTATACAACAGGTGAATGAAAATTTAATGAATGAGTGACATACTAATCGATATGTATTAACATATTTCACTTATCGTCCTGCATTATAATCAATCTCATTACAACAGATACCGTTAATTGTTCGTGTGAAATTTGCATACCGTCAGGAGCATCAGGAAGCGTTTATCATCAATTAGTTTAATACAACGTCGAAAACTGGACATAGCAATGGAATACAACTTCATTTACTGGAGCAATAGACAATGTTATTTTAAAAGAAAAGTTGTTCTTTCTGTTTATCGCTGCCCAGACATTACTTCAACCTATTAAATTAGAAAAAAATACATTGGTTAAAGGACTGAAGTTTACTAGAAACACAATGCCGTTATTTGTTATTGGGCAAAAATTCTGAAAATCGGCATTAGTTCTAAATTCGTCTCTTTGATGAAAAAAAGAAAATCTGTAATTTCTTGCCATACGTGCCTATTCAATTAAAAAAAATGTCCTTTTTATGTTTTTATTTGATTGGTATTTTCAATGTCGTTTCCCAACAAATAATATCAACTATTCCTGTGTAAGTAAGATTGCGATTTGAGACAATAAAAAAGAAAATATACGTAGTTTAGTACATTGTCAACAACGAATATTGAAGGTAAAACTATAGCTCATAAGGAACTGTTAAAACGAATAAAATCACTATAAAAAACTTGTAGGAGTAGAATTTTCCATAATATTTGATAAAATTAAATCCTAAAATGTTGAATTTACGTGTTATTAAAAAAATATATATTGTTATTTAATAGACTATTTATCTGGAAATATTAAACGCAAATAGTATTATCATGGCTTACATTGAAGCTGGTAGGATACAAAAAAAAAGCAGTTTGTGAAAATTATCTTCGTAGGAATTTCTGTTTCCTTGCTATTTACAAAAATGCACTATCGAAAAAAAAACATGGATTCTGAAATTTGTCTGTCGATGCGGTGCTCCATCCAACTCCGGCAGATGACAATTTTGGCTATCTGGGTGGTGGGAAATTTGATGTTGGTGAGACACAGATTATCCACTAGTTGTACAATATCAAAATCATCTTAGTGAGTGGAAAAGGTGAGGACTTAATTGATAGGACATATTTTTTTGAAAAGAAAGTGGTAGAATAATTTGGTGGCAACTAGATTCCACTGAAGTCTTTGGATAGTCTTTGGAGGTAGCTGAAAGGTTGGGAAGCTGTTGGAAGGGGTGTATAGTCGAGCCTAGAAATACTTGGGGGAGAGCTATGAGGCGGTAATAGGCGTGGAGTCCAGAATCGAGAAGTAGAGTATCTCAGCCTACTGGGTTAAGTGTTCCAAAAACCGTTGAAATTCCGAACATTTTTTGGTTTACGCTAAATATCTCCTTGTTAGACGAGCATAGATAGAAAATGGTTATATCCAATCTTAAGCAATTTAAAATTATCAAACATTTTTTTCTAAACCCAACAGGATGCGAACTATCGAGCTTTAAAAAAATACCCTTAATAGTGCTCTTTCAGTATTGAACGAAAGAATTATGTAACTCCATTTTGAACCTCGTTCAAAGAATTTTGAGATTTTTTTTTTAATATAATGATCTATTGACTGGAATGGTTGACGGTAGTCGGGAAGTGTTTTGAAAAGTAAGTTACACGGTGAGCCAGACCTTCCTCCCGTGCACCCTCCCCGCACACATCAAAAAATTGCATACAGATGTGTTCCTTGTAATTAGATTTTAAATAAAAGCCAATTTTCGCAGGAAAAAACGTTGTTGCACTATACCGAAATGGCGTTCTAATATAGCAGATTGACGTATTCGACTTGAGTTAGTTTTTCGGTCATTGAGTTTCAGGATTTGGCTTAATTTTGCCATAATTGGCCTTTTATTAAAGCTGGATAGTTATAAAATAGTAAGTAAAACAGAAAAAATATTAAAAAATAATTGGTCTGGCCAATAAAAAAGCACCGGTAAAGTCAAGTTTTTCAAGTCGTTCAAACTAAACTTGAAAATAAAACCTCCTTTGTAAATAAACGGCCAATAATAACGAAAAACATATATTTATATTTATTGAAAGGTTTGAGGCAGTGAAATCTCAATTCTCCGAAGCATCAAAATTGTCGCAGAAACTGTGATAAAATATTCACGTAAAAAAGGATGCACATGAATAAATCATAAAATCCTAGAATATGTCGACATGTAGTTATTTTTAAATATAAACTAAAATTATAATAATAGGAACATAATAGTAAAAGAAACGATGTTCTCACCCCCTCTCTATTTTTATTAGGAGGTGATCGATCCCCTCCCTCCCCCAAGTATGCACCTATCAAAGTAATTTAAGCAAATTTTGCAGAAAAAAACAACAATAATTATTCGTTATTAGTGCCATTTAAAACTCTTAAAAACATATATGTTTTGTAATAAAAATATATAAATTTCATCAAGTCAATACATTTGAAACTATACTTATAGTAAATATTTATTACTATTTTTAACGCTATTTATTTTTATTTTTAAACCGTTTACGCATTTCGTAAATATTAATACTATGTAAATATTTTATTAAAGATCATTTTTATTGTTCGACACGTTAGTTTTATCCAATTTAATCTAGCATACAATAACGGGCCCTTTTTTATTATAATGTAAAGCCGGATTGAATTCGATTCAGTTTGAATTAGATATCTGTGATTCATCAAATATCGGATTCTATTAATTGTCTTTGTTTAAGGTGCATTGATTATTATTCCTTAGTGACATCATGACATCAGTATTATTTTCAATACCAAAATAATATTATCAATAATCCGATAAAATGTCCTTTTACATTTGATAATAATCACCTTATTCCGTCCCAATGAATAATTGAGAAACATTATATTACATACTTCGAAGAACTCAAATAATTAAGCACATATACTTGGGGTTCGTTATTAAAATTATTGTTATATTCACGCTAACATTATCGTTAAATATTTATATATTGTTTTTAAGTTACACTTTTTCGTGAGAGAATTGTTTTTCATAGATCTTTCATTACATGATTCTCAAGAGAACTTTTACAGTAAACGTTTTTAGAAAAACTCTAATCTAATAAAAATTATATGCCTCCTCCCGCCTGCCTCCCGCAGTGCCACATCTTACGCCCTGAAGACGACCTGCAAAGTGGGTCGAAACGTCGACAAAAATTAAAAACAATTTATATATTTTAATTTTTTTATTTATTTGACCGCACCCTCGACTAACTCCTTCTCATAATAAAAATTATAATTTGGGAACTTTATTCATTTCGGCATTTTATTAATAAAGTTATATAGATATGTTTAATTGTACGAATATTCATATACAACCTGAAACTTCTGGATACGAGAAAGTCATAATGACTCATTTTTGTCCTTTTACGAGAGGTTTCCCTAATTAAGAAGATTTTTTTCATATACATATATACTTAAGAAGATTTTTTTCACATACATATATAATTTAGAAGATTTATTTCACATACATACATAATACATATACATATACAAGAATATAAAAGTAAAAGGAATGTAGAAGGCTAATTTTAGTTTAAACTGCAGTTGGTTGACAAGTTAGTAAAAAATGTATATATTAAATTATTATTGTTATTTTTGTTTGATTGATTTGATTGGGGATTTGACTATGGCTGAACTCCCCAACTATATTACCAACAATCAAAAATTTCCACTATTACATTTTAAATCTAGTTTTTACGTAACATTTGCGAATTGCCCATTCCTTAATATCTTTTATAGGGAAACTGATCTAAAAAAATGGTATGAAGAAATGAGATGGATTTATCATTAAATGAAAAATCTTCATTGGGATCTATTTTTAATAAAACGTGGTACAAACATATTTTATGGTAATGATCATAATAATTTTCGATAATATCTTGATCCAGTGGTTGACATTTTTAAGCTGTTTGAGGAGGTAAATAAAAACATTTTTTTTACTTTGAGCACGAGGTAAAAGAAGCATTGTCCAAAACCAAAACAAATTATTTTCGATTTTCCCATTTGACTACCAAATTTTTACGGTATATAGGTTTGAATGTGTTTTATTTATTTTTATTTAATTTCATTTTTTTTAAATTTTAATTATTTATATTTAGTTTCATTTTATATGTGCATAATATATAAATGAATACTTGTAGCCCTAATAATTAATGCTCTTTAATGTGGTAGATTGTATTGATGCTGAATAAACTTATTATAGTTTTTTTTTTTTTTTTTAAATACTGAAATTTAACGAAATGAATCACAAAAATACGCAATTTTCTTATATGATGTAGAAAGGTTGGATGAGATTTGGTTTAAATCGTGATAGACTTATAAATTCCTACAAAATCAAAAAAACAAAACTAATGTTACTTTATCAGGACGTTTTATAAACGATTTTCAGGTAATGTTCTTTGTTCACGTCCCGTATTTAGAGTGTCCCTTAAAAAGAGGTTGTTTTTTTTGTTGTTTTTTTAAACTTTTATTATGATACTTACAACTGTATATGGATGAATACATCAAGTAAATGTGTACAGAGGAATAAAATAACATGAACCACGCTTGTTGAGAAACTACCCATTGGTAGCACTCTAATAATTTGTCTTCATGAGGAGATCACGAGGCCATTTTCTTTTCAGACGCCTCAGAGAGTTATCAGGAATCGAAGAGGAAGCAAGGTTAGAAACAAGAAGATTCGGATGGTTATGAAGTTTATCATGGGAGGATAGGTATCTGGATTTGGCCAAATCGGAAACATACGGAACATTGAGGTCTTTATGGATTATTTTATTTGTGACAAAGTAAGGAGCATTGAGGATTTTACGAAGGATTTTGGATTGTAAAGATTGGATACTAGAGGAATTTGATGGTTTAGTGGAGCCCCATAGTTCAACTCCATAAGTCCAAATAGGTCTTATTATAGTCATGTATATGAGTCGTTTGTAATTAATGGGAAGTTTAGAGCGTTTGTCTAGTAAGTGTTGGAGTAAGCGGAAACGTCCAGCAGTTTCTTGTCGTTTCAGTCTGGTATGGGGGTTCCAAGTGAGTCGTTTGTCAAGGTGGAGTCCTAAGTATCAGATTTGTTCGGCAGAGATAAGAGGGCTATTGTTGAAGGATACTGTAGGACAAGAAGTCATAGGTTTACGGCGAAGAGTGAAGGTAATTTGATGGGATTTATTTTAATCCTCCAGTTTTGACACCATTTTTCAAGGTTTGTGATGTGTGATTGAATGGTTTGGGATCCAATTGTTGGATCATTATTAACTGACAGGATATATGTGTCTGACAGCACACGTAGTGATGACAGTGTTAGGATGGGTTGGGATATCGGCTGAATAAACGGTGTAAAGGATAGGACCAAGGATACTACCTTGAGGAACTAAAAAGAGGTTTAAAAAGGTTTTGTTTACTCCAATCCCTTTACGTTTTAAATTGTCCCGTGAAGAGATTTATCCCTTAAATAAAGAAATCTTTATCGAGAGATATCAGTATATATATATATATATATTTTTTTTTTCTTTCTTTTTTTTCGGTTGGCACTACAAACCATGATGATCTTTGACCGCGAGATGTGATCTCCTGGACCAGATTCCTGATTTAAGTACACGGAGGAAGAGTCATCAGACCTACGCCCGGTCGGTGTGAGTTGCCTACAGTAGACTGACGGGCATCATATACCCGGGAGGGGAGAGGGAATCTCGGGCAGCGTGGCTTTCCCGAGAGGACGGTCACCCATCCAAGTGCCAACCACTCTAGGCGTTGCTTGGTCACCTATTGGAAGCGCCTTAGCCCGCACGGCTACCCCAGCCCCTCCCCCCTCTCTCTCTCTCTCTCTCTCTCTCTCTATATATATATATATATATATATATATATATATAATATATAGTGAATAGTATATAAAACAATCTGCCACATTGAAGAGCTGTAATTATTAAGGCTACAAGTGTTGATTAATACCATATATACATATAATAGGAAAATAAATACAAATAAAAACTGAATAGTTGATGCATAAAGTGAAATAAAAATAAATAAGTAATTAAGCCATCCATACCAGTGTTACATGAATGCTACATTTTTATTTATTTTATTCATTTGACAAGGAAAACCAGAACAAAGATAACTTTTTATTCCAATTAATCTGTCTAGCAGAAGATAAAACCTTCCAAATATCAATCATCATTTCAACAGCGCATATTTTTAACATGTTCCCTTCGATACTGATTTAGAAGCAGATGGATTTTCTCATATATCTTTTTTTAAACGAAATAATAAATCGAAGGAGCTTAAGTATATGTATAAACCTCTTCACTTGTTCGCATTGTTCGTCCGCTGCTCTCTTCTATTCTCCAACAACGATAACCACTACCAATTAAAACCAGACAATGCTCCCTTTTCCTCAAAGTTTCCCCATTCTCATTCGAGGGTATCAACACTTAATAACGCAGCGATCATATCCTTTAGGCATTCGTCTGTTTATTGAATAAAAAAAAAATGAAAAGAATCATATAGCAAAGGAAAAAAGTGAATGAAGAGGGGTAAGCCCTGTGTACACTGCGCCATATCCAATCAGTATGCTCAAACTGCATTCCCATCCAATCTACGGCCGTTATTCAAATTCCAAGGAGGGGGCGGGTGCACCTTACGAAAAGTTTATGATAAAATAAAAAATGATAAAGGGGCCCCGGGAAAGGGGGAGGGATGCACGTGTCAAACTGGATTAGGCATTGAAGGAGCCACTAGGGCAACTTTTCTTATATTCTCTCCTCTCAGGGGAGTTCTCCCTATTTGATGTAAATCCTCTTCTCAGAGGACACAACATACAAAGGCAACTAGGTAAAAGCGAATATTAACGCTTTAAAAAGAAAAAAAAAAAGGAACAGAAACTTTTAACTGTATATTCAAAGAGGGATCCCGAATATTAGATATCTAAGAATATATAAATTCTTAGATTTATAACTTTCTCTGTTTCATAAGTGGTGACACACCAGAGATGTTGTAAACTAATTATGTTTATCTTTTATAGTGCATATTCAATCAGTCTTGCTACTTTATTGATTATTTAAACCGCTGATAAGAAATAATAATATAAAAACCGCAACAAAGAATTTTTTTTTTTAGTTTATTGAGTATTACGATCAACGATCGAACAGATTCTGTCTGAGGACTATCCTGGAAAAGAGGACAGGAATATAAGCTCAAAACCCACCACCTCTTCGTTGATTTAAATAATGGACAAGGTAGTGTGTGTTGTTAAAATAAAGGGCAACGTATCGGAGGAATTTTCTACGAGAAGGGGTATAAGACAGGGCAATGCCCTAGCATGCCTCCTCTTTCTCTTGGCCATAGAAAAAGCAGTTTGTGAGTCCAAAATACAAACATATGGGACGATCTTCAATAGGACTGATCAGCTCCTCGCTTTTGCCGACGATATAGACATTGTTGGGCGTTCTTGGCAAGCAGTTGCTCAACCATTTCTGGACCTGGAGGCTGCAGCAAGGAAACTCGGCCTGACTGTCAACGAGAAAAAAACGAAATACTTGGTAACCCAGGAGATCCCATGAAATGGCACTAGGGTGAGTTTTGGACCCTTAAGGTTTGAACAGGTATCAGAATTCACACATCTAGGCTCGCAGATCACTGTGGATCACCGGATGGATACAGAGATAAACAAAAGAATTTTGCTGGCCAACCGTTGCTATGATGGTATGAGCCAACACATGAAAAACACCCTGGTAACTGAGCGTAGCAAAGTTATCCTCTACAACACTCTTATCAGACCGGTTTTAAGTTGTGCATCAGAGACCTGGACGATAACCAAGGCAGCCGAGTAGGACCTCCTAGTATTTGAACTAAAGATTCTAAGAAGAATTTATGGTCCAGTGTGTGTGAATGGAGAGTGAAGAAGGAGGAAAAATCAAGATCTCTACCAGCGCTTTATAAGATTGTCAGTTTTATAAGAGCAGGCCGTATCAGGTGGGCAGGTCATGTGGCCAGAATGATAGACATGATCCCAAAGTTGAAATCCTGCATGGAGCTTGATGAGTAGGAAGACCAAAGTTAAGTGGAGGGACAGCGTGGACAAAGATGCCAGGAAGCTTGGAATTAAAGACTGGATGGTTGCAGCACAAAGCAGGGACACCTGGCGGATGCGATGAGCGAAGAGAGAAGTAAGGTAGGTATCAAATGATTGGGATCTGAAGGACGATAATTTTTGCTTTAGTAGTTTACAATAATAATTGTGGGAGCGGAGATCGATGGGGTGTTTGTTACGTTGCCATAATGATCTGGCACGGCGTTTGGTGAGGATTAGGATATTGTACGGCATTGTCAAGGTCTTCTGGGGTTTCCAAGGTTAATCTGAGGTCAACTTTATCGGAAATGAATTGATGAAAGAGTTTCTAGTTAACTGGGCCTCTGATAAAGGACGGTGGAGAGGGTTTAGGAATAGGAGCTAGAAATAATTGGAGTACTAATGGACTATGATCTGAGGAAAGTTCGTCAAGTCGCGTAAGGGAATAATTGGGGGAACCTAAACCACTGTGGATAAAAAAATCGAGGATCAGTTGGCCAGTAGATAGGTGAGTTGGGAGGAAGAAGGTTGAAACTTTGGGAATTCAGTGCAGACAGGAAGGATTTACCACGAGAACTCGTTGTTCTTGATTCTCATTCTTGATGCTTGGCGTTAAAGTTTGCACCAAGGATAAAGTGATGTCCTAAGGAGTTAAGGAAGGGACTGAACTGGTCATTGGACATGGATCTGTTAGGAGCGTAATATGCTGATGCTAGGGTGAAGGAAAAGGAGAAGGTTTTGATTAAAATGGCGGTGGATTACAGGAAATCTTGAGTTTATAAAGGGAGTACAAAGAAAAACAACGACCTTTCCAGACCGTGGTTAAGGTTTCTCGAGCGCCTCCTAACAGAAATAATGTTCCAACAATGGCAGAGACTGTGGGACAACAGCATACCCAGCAAACTGAAGGCAATAAAGAAAGAAGCGCAATCGTGGAGCAGCTCCAAAGGCAGCATTCGCAGAGAAGTCGTCTTCACGCGGCTGAGGATCGGCCATTCCACACCTCCACCTTACTAATAGTAGATTCCATGCCCAGGTATAAAAAATGTGACAAGAGATTAACTATAAAACACGTTTTAGAGAATGTCCATTTTACATCACAAGGTTAACAGAATATGGAATACCCCTGAATATGTCAGCATACCTGGGAAACCAGAAGATACATATGGCGCACGCATCACACGACTCTCACTTACCAACTTCCTTTTAGCAGAAATAAGTATTTTCAGACAAAGGGGAAGTGAAAGTAAAAATTATTGACGCTATATTTATTTAAAATTAATTATGGGTATTTTTATTTGTTTAAATACCGTTATGTATATAAATTTTAATTTTTATATTGCTTTATTTTATAGAACTAATATTAAATAATACCAACGATATTAAATAATACAAAAAAATATTAAACAATACCAACGATAGTATTTATGAACACCACATATGTATATTTATATAATATTGTCTAAGTCAGAATTATATTAAGCTCAAGTTACATATGGAAGCCTGTTTTTATCTTTCGGGAAGGCTCGTATTCCTTTGATTCCTCTATTACAACTATTATCCGCTAAGATTTCTTATTTACCCTTTAGTGAATTATAAAATTATTCCATATTTGATATTTAACTATGTTTTTAAATTCCAATAAATCCGATCATATCACCTTTACCCTAGGTCGTAAACTTATGACTTCTTGTCCTACAGTATCCTTCAATAATACTCCACTTATTCCTGTTGAGCAAATCCGCTACTTAGGACTCCACTTGGATAAACGTCTTACTTGAAATCTTCATACTAGACTGAAACGACAAGAAACTGCTCGACGTTTCCGACTGCTCCAACATTTGCTAGACAAACGCTCTACACTTTCAATTAATTACGAAAGACTTATCTACATAAATATAATAAGATCTATATGGACATACAGAGTTGAGGTTTGGGGCTCCACCAAACCATCGAATTCCTATCGTATCCAATCCTTACAATCAAAAATCCTCTTTAAAATCCTTAATGCTCCATACTTTGTCACAAATAAAACCATTCATAAAGACCTTAACATACCATATGTCGCTGATCTAGCCCGAGCCAAATATCTATCCCTTCATGATAAACTCCAGTCCCATTCAAATCCTTTTGTTTCCACCCTTACTTCTTCCTCGATTCCTGACAATCCTCCTAGGTGTTTGAAAAGGAGATGGCCTCGTGATCTTCTTACCTAGAATTATTTAGGGAGTGCTACCACTGGGTAGTATCTCTTCAAGCCTGTTCGTGTCATTATTAATGATTTGTGCATATTGACTAGTTGTATTTGTATACAGTTGTAAATTTAATTTAATTAAAATAAATTAAAAAACTACTTTTTATATCAAAGATTAATGTAAAATAGTTAATTATTTGAAATAAAAAAAAATATGAAGGTACTTTAGAAGAAGCCAATATTGAATATTAGCCATTTAAGCCCTAATAGAGAACATCAATGAGAATAAAATCTGCATTATGTATTTTTTTTATTAATTGGCTTAGAGCACAGCGACCCTTAATAGGTCTATTGTGCTCTACATTATATTAAAAACTGCTTAATAATACACTGATATATTAAGTTTAATCAAAATCGTTAGAGCAGTTTTAGAGAAAATCTTAAAAATGTGTTAAATCAATTATATAAAGTACCACATTTGGTTTGCCGATTTTGACGAAAATGTTGTTGTAACGTCGAAAGCCTATAAAAACCTTAATATATAATTTCACTTTCATATATGACTTTTTGTTTTGGAGCTAGACTGATAAAAAACCCACACACAGAGACCATTTTGCGGTACTTGGTTATTTGGACTCAGAACATGTATTTTCGTTGAAAACTCAGACTCGAAAATTTTCACAATCTCAATACTTACCCTTAATTTCTCTCTCTCCCCCCCCCCCCCTCTCTCTCTCTCTCTCTATATAATTATATATATATATATATTATATATTATATATAATATATATTTATTTACAACTTATCCTTAATCGACCTTTGAGTCGAAAATATATATATATATATATATATATATATATATATATAATAATATTATATATATATATATATATATGACTATATGTAATAATGGTTCCGAAAAAGAAAGTATCAAGGAAAGAATAGCCAAATTGGAAAAACTAAGTTTTGCAACCAGTAACATATACAACAAGAGAAACCTGTCCAAGGAAGCGAAAATACGACACTACAATACAGTTGTTAAACCTGTGATACTATACGGGACGGAAACCACATTCCTCCCCAGCTGGAAAAATTGTTGAGAATAGAGCGAAGAATTCTAAGAAGGATTTACGGCCCCAAAAAGATAAAAGAAGGATACAGGCTAAGATCCAATCAGGAAATATACAAGGACAAAAGAGATCTAGAAACGGAAATTAGGATTAGGAGACTGAAATTCCACGGACATATGGTAAGAATGGCCCCAGAAAGACTTAACAAGGAAATATTCCAAAAAATCCGTAGATACAATAGCTTGGGAGGATACATCAGGCAGATGAAGGAAGAAACGGTAAGACTTGTAATAACGGACCGGGACTGTCTGGACAGAGAGGGGTATGGTAAGAGACTAAAGGAGATCACGGTTCTTACTAAGAAGAAAAGTTTGAAAAAGGGAGTCGCGTGGACGGAGGAGAGAAAGCGGTGTTACTCGGAGATAATGAGAGAGAAGTGGAAAGAAAGGAAAAACAAGAAAGAAGCCAAATGTCATGATATTCGCGTGGTCTCTATGGCCGTTCCGTGAAAAAAAAAATATATATATATATTTTATTTTTATTTTTTTATTTAGAAATATAATAATCTTTCACGTAGATAATAAATTATAGTGTGATATGAACACATTCACATCATATATACAGATAACATAAAATTAACAAAATTAAATTAATAATTAATAACTATGTACAGTAAAAAATAAAATAACCTAAACATAAGTAAATTGAAAACACAGTTATACATATATACAATATATTTAATCAGGCAGGAAACCCCAAGCCAGGCTTGTCACTCCAACTATAGTGGGAAAAGTAGGACTCCAAGAGATCCATGCGCTACTCTCTCATTTTACTTATTTTTAATTAATTAAAAAAAAATTATTAAGTTTTTTTATTAACTTACCACCAAAATACTTTTAAAACGGTATTAATTTGTTGATCGGGCGCTAATGACCAGGTGTTTTGCACCTTAACAAATTAAAAACAACTAACCAACCAAAAATAATAATAGTTTGTCTATCGTTGATGCGTTCCTAGCCATAGTGGTTCAAAATATATGCACGAAATAGATAATTCGTGTGAAAAATAACTTTATGCCAACTAAAATTATTAAAGTTTGTTATAATCATAAATAATATGATTATTTAAATATTATAAATTAAAATTTATCAATAGAATATTTTACTTCAGTTCATTAATTTTTTCTCCAATATTTGGAGATATTACATACAGCAATTTGGTAAATAAAATAAAATTTGTATTGGGTGATGCAATTTCTATGTATTTAAAGTATGTACTAACCAAGAGCAGTAGAATAAGATTTAAAGTTTTCAACTACTTCAAGCTAAAATGGTTTTTCCTATTTAGCTCATATTTTCGAGATTCCGGACGACTGTGCAATGTCTAGTTGATATCTAGGAGGCACTAGATCAAGTGTATATCAAGGTGTTTTCAGGCAACGTAGTTTTTTTCCTTTGTGGTTTTGTAAAGATGCCGCGTTACACAGTATTATTTTATGTGTTCCATTTTAACTTTCTTCTCTTTATTAGGTAATAATAGACTGTTTTATATTCTTTGAAGATCAGAATTTTTAACAAAATGTCTCTCTATAATTTATATTATTTTATTTTACATCATAAATCCCCAGAAGCTTTAGGTGTACATTCATTACATAGTATAATATTCTGTTATCAATTTCTATGCTCGTCTCTATAATTACAACACATTATTAATCAATATATATGTATAACTTTAAAAATTAAACTTTATTTTAATATTTTCAATAAACAAGTTTTAAAAAAATATTGAATTAAATAAATATATATATAACATTAACAATTCATCTATGTTGCATACTTTCTAATCGTCAGGTGACTATTATTATATCATGGAGTATATTTTTTCTTATTTTACTGTTTAAGATATATAAAAGATAAGAATGGTGTTCGTGTTCTTCGTCTTATATTATATAAAATATTGTAGGTTGAAATTAGTAACTATAATTTTTTGTAAAAAAAAAACTATTTAAAAATCGTCCAGTTTGGACAACTATTAACGAAGTTACAGCTATTCAATTTCTAATGTAAGATTAAGGGGTCATATCCTGGTGTGAGAAATGGGCGAATGAGAGAAAAAAGATGACTAAGTGAAAGTAAGGAAATCTGTTTCCAGCATCACACAACCTTCACTATTTCCTCTACTTTTAACAGAAATTATTGTTTGACTGTACTAAGCTATGGCTAAAAGTCTTTGATCAGCACTATTAGAGATTACTGAAATTTTTACACTGATCTGCCCCAACCCGGTTTACATTGCTTTAGTTTATCAAATGAAAAGAAGGCAGTGGATCAGCTGATGAGAAGGTTGTCTCCTCAACTCCTCTCTCAGTTTTTACCAATTTTATAGCGGAATCTCTCTGATTATTCACGTGATACAGTTAAAGTGTATATCAGAGCAGTTGATATTTACTGTTGGCATCTTTTTTTTTGTTATTTTAAGAAAAAAAAAAAAAAAAATTTTTTTTTTTTTTTTTTTTTTTTTTTTTTTTTCTCTTATGATATGCGGTATGATCAGCAAGTGATGGCCAGTAAGGTGCCCAAGAGGTCTCGGTCAGACGGAGTTAGCTCACCAGCCAAACAAAGGACTCGTCGCTGCCTACGAGAAATACCTCCAGTGACCAAAATGAACACTTCAGAACCAGAACCTCAGCCCCAACCAGGTACGTCTGCACAAGAAACGATTGAAGAATCACCTTTCTTTACTCCAAACCCCTACCAAGTGCTTCAAAATGACAGAAGTAATGGAGTCTGCAGCAATACCCAGAGAACCAAAGCCTCCTCCGATATTTGTGAAAAATATAAAAAATTTCCAGATGTTCTGCACCCAACTAAATAAAATCTGCTCTGGCAGTTATTCATGCCTTAACAGGACCAATGACACCAAATAACACCTGATTCTGCAGAAGCCTACCGAAAAATAGTGAAGTACTTATCAGAAACAAATGCGAATTTTCACACTTACCAGCTGAGGCAGGAAAGAGCTTTACGAGTGGTGATAAGAAATTTACATTCCTCAACCCCCACTGAAGTTATTAAAGAAGAACTAACGACGCTTGGTTTCAATGTACGCCAGGTAACAAACGTTTTGAAGGAGGACAGGGAGCAGCCAGGATTACGAAATAGGATCCCACTACCATTGTTTTTCGTGGACTTGGAGCCATCACCAGGTATCGAAAAAATATATGATATCACAAGAATATACTACACAATGGTGAAAGTTGAGAAGCCATATCCCAAGAGAGACATCGTGCAGTGCCATAATTGTCAGACCTATGGCCACACGAAGACATATTGCCACCATCTGCCGCGTTGCGTGAAGTGCGGTGAACAGCACAAATCTGTAGAGTGCACCAAACCTATACAAGATCCAGCAGTATGTGCCCTATGCTTGGAGGGACACCCGGCCAACTACAAAGGCTGCCAAATTTACAAGAATCTCAAAACCAGACACCAGAAAAACCGGATTCAAGATGAAGCACTAAGAACAAGAAGAGAGAGAGAGCCTTCCAGAATTGTAAACAATGATGTATCATTCTCCCAACTACTTAGAGGTAAGACTTTAACCGATAAATGTCAAGCCCTGCCACAACAACAACCTCAAACCCAACCTCAAAATCCTCTTCATCCTAATATACCTAACCACCAACAACAAATTCCTCATATTCCTCCTCCTTCAAATGCAACAGATCTCACAAGTTTGTTAGCATCTTTCCTCACCGATTTCAAATCCCTTGTTACTCCACTCATATCACTCCTCACGAATCTCGTATCTCACCTCATCCCTCCTTTGAAAAATCCTTAAATGACTCACATCCCTAAACCCATATCCATTCTCCTTTGGAATGCGAATGGTGTTAGAAATCATACAGACGAACTATCTACTTTACTACTTGACAAGAACATTGATGTGGCACTAATTACTGAAACTCGACTAACCACTAAACAGCACTTCAATATACCACAATACCTGACATATCGTACTGACCACCCTGACGGAAAAGCACATGCCGGTACTGCTGTAATTGTACACCAATCCCTCTCCCATCCTACTCCCATTACCAATACATGATTTCCTACAGTCCACCGCTATCGTGATAAAAACCTTCTCCTTTCCGGTCACTCTTGCATCAGCGTATTGCCCTCCTAACCGATCCATATCCAATGCCCAATTCAGTTCTCTCCTCGACTCCTTAGGACATCACTTCATCTTGGGTGCAGACCTAAATGCCAAGCACCAACAATGGGGTTCCAGAACCACGAATTCTCGTGGCCGAACCCTGCTGTCTGCACTCAATTCCCAACGTTTTCACCTCCTTTCCCCCAACTCTCCTACCTACTGGCCCACAGATCCCAACCGTAATCCTGATCTTCTTGATTTCTTTATCCACAGCGGCTTAAGTCCCCTCAATTGTTCCATTACACGTCTAAATGAACTTTCCTCTGACCATAGTCCTCTAATCCTTAATGTTTCACTTGAACCTGTTCCCAAACCTTCTCCACCGTCATTCATTAGGGGCCCAGTAAACTGGGACCTTTTCCGCCAAATAATCTCCGATAATATTGATCTCAACATATCCCTCAAAACTCCCGATGACCTTGATAGTGCCGTAAATTCCTTTACTACCACAATCCAACAAGCCGCCTGGACTGCCTCCTTCCAAAAGACTCCTCCAGAATTCCTATAAAGACCATTCTACCCCAACACCTCCTTAACCTAATCCGCACCAAACGCCGTGCCAGATTATTATGGCAACGTACCCGACATCCTACCGACCGCTGCTCCTATAATTACTACTGCAAACAATTAAAACTGGAATTAGCCACCTTCAGATCACAATCCTTCAACTCCTACCTATCCTCCCTCTCTTCTCGCGACAATTCCCTTTGGAAAACCACAACAAAAATCCTAAATCCTCACCGCATTTCCCATCCTCTCCGACGAGGTGATGGCTCCTGGGCAGCATCTGACGAAGATAAAGCTGAGGAGTTCGCCATTCACCTATCCAATACATTTATTTCACATCCGGAATCCCATCCTGCCCACACCGTAACAGTAGAAGAACTCCTTACATCACCAATCCCACTTTCCTTGCCCCCAAAAGCTATTCATCCTTCCGAAGTAAAATTTCAATTAAAAAAACTAATCCTCCGTAAAGCTCCTGGACATGATCTCCTTACACCTCAAATCCTTCGACAACTTCCATCCAAAGCAGTCATATTCCTTACATATATCTACAATTGTATCCTACGCACCACCCACTTCCCTCTGTTATGGAAACACTCCACTATTATCCTTTTCCCAAAACCAGGAAAACCTCTCAATAGCTCAACATCCTATAGACCAATCAGCCTACTCCCAATCCTTTCAAAAATTTTTGAAAAGATCCTTTTGAAACGAATCCTACCCATTATAGAATCCCAAAATATCCCTTCCCATCAGTTTGGTTTTCGCTCTCAACATTTACTGTTCAACAAGGACTCCGAGTTTGATCATATTTCCTCAGCCCTAGAAAACAAGGAATACTGTTCGGGTGCCTTTCTGGACATTGCACAGGCATTTGACCGGGTATGGCACTCCGGACTGCTCTCCAAGCTTAAAATCCATTTACCTCAGTCCTTGTACCTAGTCCTCCGATCCTACCTCTCTGACCGCTCCTTTCGAGTTCGCTGTGGAACAGAATTTTCCAATATCTACTCCGTTAAAGCCGGTGTTCCCCAAGGCAGCGTCTTGGGTCCCGTGCTTTACATCCTCTTTACTGCTGACATCCCTGTTCATCCCGATACTTTTCTTGCAACATTCGCTGACGACACCGCAATCTTATATCCAACTCTGATCCCGAAATAGCATCCTTAAATCTCCAAAGTCATCTCACCTTGATTGAGCACTGGTGTAATAACTGGCGCATTAAAGTTAATGAATCTAAATGCCAACATATTACCTTTTACACTCCGACGCAATTCCTGTCCACCAGTACTCTTTAATTCCATCCAGCTTCCTTATTCAGACACAGTCCGGTATCTTGGCTTTCATTTAGACCGAAGACTAACTTGGAACCCGCATACTAGACTCAAAAGACAAGAACTCAACCGACGATACGGCCAACTATACCGACTACTAAGCAGAAAATCTAAACTTTCCATTGAAAACAAGCTACTGATCTACAAGACAATACTGAAACCTATTTGGACTTAGGACTAGAACTGTGGGGATCAGCAAATTTTCTAACATCAAGCGCATCCAATCCTTCCAGTCTAAAGTCCTTCGAACAATAGTCGATGCTCCTTTCTATGTATCCAACAAACCTACATCATGACCTTAAATATTTGTCCTAGACTTATCCCAGAAAAATTCTCCAAATTTACCAGAACCTTACTTACCACAAATCCTCTGCACAATCACTATCAAGCATCTCCATCCCTATAATCCTCCAAGAAGTTGAAACGGCAGTGGCTCGCGACTTTTGTAGATTATATAAATTGGAGTTCTGGCAATGGCAGATTCTTCAGTAGGCAGGGTTCTCTGGATCCTCGCCTGATTGTATATAGGTTGCATGTTATTTTTTTTTCCTTACTTTTAATTTTCTTATTTTTTAGGTTATTTTATTTTATTGTCTATTGTATATATTTGATTATTATTTTGTTCTATTTATTTATTTTTTTGTACATTGGTGTGAATGTCCTCCTCACTATAACCAATGTCCAACAGAGATTGTTATAATACTCAATAAAGAAATTTAAAAAAAAAAAAAGTTTATCAAATAAATCGTACTCAAATCTTTTCTTTGATCAATTTTCAGGAAAATGAATCTAGTTCAATTTTTTTTTTGTTTCTTCATGACGTACCAGAATTTTTTTTTCAAAAATATGGATACAAAATATTAATGATCCTATGTATACTAAGTCCTATTAATTATGGTATTGTATATCAATAATCAATAATCGTCGTTGATCGTATATCAATAATTTTTATTTCTGTAACTGTTTATGATTTAAATCCCCAAATAAAAATAAGTAGTATATAGAAATAATTGTGGTACTATGATTGAACCTTAACGTTATTATATTTTACAAAATCACTTTCAAAAACAAAATACATTAAATTACGTTGTTATTCAAGGTAAGTCTACCCAGGAAAAGTAAGAAAAGTATGAAATTTATACCTTAGCTTCTTTAGAATATAAATGAAAGAAAAAACCCTCTTTTACTCTGTGTTGATATTTAAGTGTTTTATTCTCTCTTTTTTTTTTAAATGGGGAGAAGTTTACTGGTTAGAAAATTATCATCACTCTATAAAACTCATTAAAAAACTGAAAATAAAAAACTTTTGCAAATTAAAGCCGTCTCCTTCAAGTAAAAACAAAATAAATAATGTTTTAAAAATAATCTTTAAGAAATATCTATAATTCTTTTATTCAAACTTAATAAATATTCTTCATTGAACTGAAACTATAAAATAATAATAAAATATATATGAAAAAAGAAATTTTCATTCAATATACATTCCGAACAACAGAAAATGAAATTATGCATTATTTTTAAAATTACTGTTATATTATACAGGGTACTGTATTATATTATAGAGGGAGTGACCTACGAAATAGGACATATTTATAGAGGTGATAGTAGATTTTAAAATCTAAAAAAAAAAATGATATAAACTATGGTTAGGTTTTCCGTAGAAAATCAGGAAATTAAAAATTGTGTTTTTAAGTGTCACGTTTTCGTTGAATATAAAGTGAAAATAAAAATTGCTATTCATTACTGAAAAGTAAACTACTTTACTTTACAGTAGTGCATTCACTTCAAATGCAAGTAGAGTTTTTCTGTTAAACTCTAATAACTCTTAAACAGTTAAAAGGAGCTTTAAAGGTGCTACACTATACTAAGTATTTTTTTATAAAATTATGGATTTTATAATATATTCTTCTTCTTCTTCTTTAGTGCTTAAACTCACTTGGGGTCAGGGCCTCCTGTAACAGCAGTCGCCAGTCATTTTTATTCAAAGCAGCCGATTTCCAATCTCGTGTAATAAGGATGGATCTCGCGTCAGCCGCCACATCATCAATCCAACGTAATTTGGGTCTTCCAATTGGCCTTCTTTCGAATAGCTGTTCAGTGAGGAGCTTCTTTTGAATTTGGCTATCCGGCATCCTAGCCCCATGGCCTGCCCAGCGAAGTCGACCAATCCTAATAAACATAACCACGTTAATCTCCTGGAAACGTTCCTGCAGTTCTGAATTTGATCATTGCCTCTACTCTTGATTCGCACTGGGCCAAATATTTTGCTAAGGATTCAGCTTTCGTATCGAAGTAAGAGCTGCTCCATGGTTTTAGTCCAGCAATCTGAACTGCAGGTTAATACTGGTATTATTAGTGTCTTATACAAGCGTAGTTTTGTTGTTCGGGAAAGGGATTTGCTTTTTATTTGTCTCTGAAGTCCGAAATAGCTTCTGTTATAAGCCATTATTCTTCGGTCAATTTCAGGTATCATGTCGTTGTTGGAGTTAATCTGAGTACCCAGGTATACAAATTCTTCTAACCATTCTAGGAAAATAAACTTTGATATCCGAATGCTTTCATCTGCCCTTGTTTTTCCTCGAATAATATATTCGATAATCCAAATCCCGCTGCACAATCCCTATCTAGCACAACCCATCCCTACAATCCTTCAAGAAGGTTAAAACTGCAGTGGCCCCGCGACCTTTTGTGGTTTGTATATATTGGAGTTCTGGCAATGGCCCGATCCTTCACTCAAAACATGAGTGTATGTCGCTGAAGCGCTATCGCTCAATCTGCAATGACGCGGCTGAGGGATCTCCTGGAGTCCTACTTTTCCTTCTTCAGTTGAAGAAACAAGCCTTGCTTGGAGTTCACTGTCCTGATTGTGAATAGTTTGTATACCTATGTCTGTTTTTTTTTTTAATTTACTTATCTTTAAGTAATTTTATTTACATTTATTATATATACTTCTTGATTATTATTTAGTTGTTTCTGTTTATTTTATATTTTCTGTATATATATAATGTGAATGTGGTCTTACCTCAGAATAATTACTATAACATGTGGTTAAATGTTATATTACTAAATAAATAAACTTTTAAAAAAAGCATTAGGGAGGATAGCTGTTTAATGTGAGATTGCTCTGTGAGGTTTTCTAGGAAGTATTATTAAAACTTTTTCTATAATTTCTGACAAACTGACAAACCTATTTATAGAGAAATATTATATTCTGTCTCAATTAAGAGAAATTATAATAGAAATCAGAGAGCACAATCACACCATATTTGGCATATATTCACACCATATTGAAAACATAAATACGTATAATATATAGGAATTCAAATAGTAAAAAGAGAAAAATAATAATAAAATAAAATAAAATGTATTTTGAAAAGTAAAATGAGCATCTTAGACATAGGGATACACAACAATCAGCCAGAGAAACTCCAAACCAGTCTCCCCCCCACTTGTGGGGGAAAAAGCACGGCTCCAGGAGATCTCAGAAATTATCTTTCCACCACTTCACTGGTATTAAAAGTTATGTTCTCCCTAACTTAAAGTTCCCTTTCCCCTAATATTAAAGTTAGGCATAGCTGACAGTATATATCCAATGGCTCCCCCCTTCCTCAGCTGTTCACGAAAGGAGGTGCGGAGAAAGATGGAGAGCCAGCCTGTCCTAAATGAGTGGGGTAGAGGTGACGATTTCTGTAACTTTGGGCTTATGAATCATTCCGGCTGTCGGCGAAATTGCCAAGGAACCCATTTAAGAAGAATATCGTGTCATAAATGAAATTGATACCCAGCGAAACGTTATTTGTTGCTGAGGGAGTATGGTCAGTATCACAAATCAACTACCTTATTTCCAAGTTTTAATTTTCTAGCTGTCGGAGCACTTATCTTTTCCCATTATTAATTCTTGTTTTGATGGAAACTTATTTTGTTTAAATATTTAATTGTTATGTAAAACTAATTATTTGAATTTTTCTGTGATTGGTATTTTAATGAAATGATCAAAATTGGTATCTATATCAAGTTGAGATAACAATTGACAAATCCAGGTTGTTGAAGAGAAATCAGTTGTTCAATGTGTGAGCACCCTCTCAATCGACTATTATCCGCTCGTCTGGAATCCAAAATCTGCTTAAAGTTTCCTAAAATTTCACACTCCGAAAGTAAATGTTTGAGTCACGTCTACTAGGCGTAATGTTTTGGATTGCTAGACGATGTTTTCTGTGACCCTCCCAGTTAGCCAAGTTTTGATAGGGATCAACGAAAATTTGCTTAAAATTGTTCGAAATTTCAGTCCAACGCTTGTTTGTTTTTTTTTCGTCTGGTCGACGTAATCGACCACTTTGGATTGGCATACGTTTTCCGTGACTTCCAAGCAACTTATTATTGTGAAACGTAACAGAAAATTTGCTTAAAATGCCCCAACATTTTGAACCTTTTGATGGGTTCAAATGCCCGTAAGATCTTAAAACTTCATTTCTGAATTGGCAGGCGATAGGCATTTTCGTGATTCCTAAAAGGAGTAGTGTTAGCCAGATTGGTTGAAAATCTGCTTAAAATACCCGAGACTTTTCGACCCTGGCTCCAGATCTATGTATGGTGAGCGGCAGGATTGGACTGCATGGAAGAGGATGGATCCCAGTAAAGACGACGATAGGAAGGATATAGCAAATTCTTTGTAAAAACAGGAAACAGAGATATCCCGTGGGTTCCTGAAGATAAATCGTACAAATAAATTTATCAAGCGTTTTATTTTTCCTTCGAAATCCCAAGAGACGCCCTGGAAAACAGTACTCAATACTGGAAAACAGTTGTCAGAGTGGGGAAATTAAGGAAGTAACCAGGAGCAGGTGCTTTAATTTCGCTGGTGAAGTTATGTTGTGGAAGGCTTCAGATGAAGTATAGTCTGGGAAATGATGCACCCTAGAGATCCTTAGATGAAATAATATTTGGTGATAATGGTTTACCAGTACTAACCGGGTGGCATTCTGGCATACTTACTTTTGGCATGATTCTTGGAGCATAGTTAAGTGGATAATACGGGATTAAGACTGCTGAAAAGAAAATAGGCAGTCTTATCGTAAGGAATTGGAGCTGGTGTTTGGAAAAATTATGGAAGGCTCATTTCTATATATGAGTATAATAACCATATTAGGTTAAAGTTTATTTATTTTTATATTTTGAAAGCTCAAGTCGGGACAGTACCTGTAAAGATAGATACGTGGATCAAAACATGTTTTTTTTACGATGTATATATATATATATATATATATATATATTATATATATATATATATATATATATATAGAGAGAGAGAGAGAGAGAGAGAGAGAGAGATGTTTTATCTTTTATTTTTTATGTCGGTCTTAGAAGTAGATATAATTTTATTTGTTTTGTCTGCAAGTGAATATTCATTTTTGTTATATATAAATATATATTTATTGAAGGAAGTTAGTCGACTTTTCTGCATACCATGGGTGATAAATATTCAGGACGCAGTCATTATAAAGTTTTTATTTGTGCTGACGTTTCAACCCAAACATGTGGGTCATCATCAGGGCTGAAAATTTTTAAATACAATCAGAGATGTAATATTATACGACCGATAATGGTTAATATTAAACAATAGTGATTGATAGTACATGCATCTTAACTAATATTACAATACAAAATATTACAAAGGAAATATATAAAAAGTTATACAAACTAAAAATAATGTATATAATCCATTTATAAAAACTGTAATATTTTCTCTTGCTGACCGTGGTTCGAGCACTGAAGGTATTCAAGTACTGACACATTTGGTAGGTAAGCGAAAGAGTGGTGGTGGATTTTCCAGTTCTCCTTTTGCAGATAGCAAAAGTTATGTAAAGATAGTCAGAGGGGGGAGGTAACAATTCTGTTTGTAGAACGTAAATAATTTGCTGACCAAATATTCAAGATTTGTACAAAATTTGCGTTGTTTCTTTTGGTTACAGAATTGTGACTAGTGGCTAGTAATGAAAAGAACATAAGCAAGAAGTGCCGATTAATATAAATATAACATAGTTTGATTGAAGGTACACAATGGTTAGCCAAATAATATTTATAAAAAAGACAATTGTTATGGATTTAAATGATACGTAGGACAATATATTATACAATATTTTAAGAATAACAATATTAATCATAATTTTTTTAGAGTGGATTATTTGTTTATTGATAAATATTACAATCTGTCTCAATAAAGGACATTTATAATATAGTTCTGAGAGCACATTCACACCATATTTACAAATAAAAAAAAAAAAAAAAAAATAAGCTAATTTCAAATAATATAAAGCAATAAGAGAACAAAATAAAATATCATATTGAAGGAAGAAAATGTAAATAATAGTAATAATAGAATGAAAATAAATGAATAAAATAGAATTAAAATAAATGAATAAAATAGAATTAAAATTTTCTTAAAAAAAAAAAAAAGTAATGAAAATAAACATCTTAGATGCAGGCATACCTATTTACACTATTTACAGTCGGCCATGGGAACTCTGAACCATACTTATTTCCCCACATGTGGAGGGAAAGCGAGGCTTCAAGAGATCCCTGCGCTTCTTCCTCAACCACTTCACTGGTATTAAAAGCCAGCGGAGATTGAGTAAGGTTTAATCATAATAGAAATATATATTATATTAAGGATTACATAGTTTTAATAGTATTAGTATAAACATATCTGTGTTTATTTATAGAATATATTTATATTGAGAATGGGCATCATATGTATATATATAATAAACGTAGGAGTAGTTAGTTACCTTTGTAACTTGACGGGGAAAAGGGGGAACATGAAAAACAAATTTTTAATGATTATAGACTATTGTTTTAGGAGTCGGAAAATATTCGAATATGTGTTGCAGATATATACTATAAACAGGCACTGATATGTTTATACTTATACTATTAAAACTATGTAATCCTTAATAAAATATATATTTCTATTATGATTAACATTGTTATTCTTAAAATATTGTGTAATATATTGTCCTACGTATCATTTCAATCCATTACGATCGTCTTTATTATAAATATTATTTGGCTAGCCATTGTATACCTTTAATCAAACTATGTTATATTTATATTGATTGGCCCCTCCAGCTAGTGTTCATTTCATTGCTAGCCAATAGCCACAATTCTGTAACCATAAGAAACAACGCAAATCTTGTACACATCTTGAACACTCAGTCAGCAAATTATTTCCATTCTACAAACAGAAATATAACCTCCGTCTCCCCCCACCCCCCTTTGACTATGTTTACCTACCTTTTGCTATCTGAAAAATGACAATTGGGAAATCATCCCCCGACCCTTTCGCTTATCAAACGAATGTGTGAGTAAAAGTTAGTAAAAGAAAATTCTCGAACACCGGTTAGTAAAAGAAAATATTACAATTTTTATAAATGGATTGTATACATTATTTTTAGTTTGTAAAACTTTTTACATATTTAATTTGTAATATTTTGTATTGTAATATTAGTGTATTGCAAGATTGTAATATTTTGTATAGTAAGATTCATGTACTATCAATCACTATAGTTTATTATTTACCATTATCGGGGTCATATAATATTATAATAGAATAGAAGAATCAACTTTATTCTGGGACTACGTCCCTTGAGAATAACAATATTGTACATAAAATTAACATTACACCTGGCCAAAATGTGTATTACAATAAACAAAAAAAAAAAAAAAAAAAAAAAAAACAACTAAAAAATAAGGGATAAAAGAAGTATTTACATAATTGTACAGATATAGTAAGACTTAATATGAGCAATAAGGTCCTAATACTGCAAAATAGTTCCTATACACATTAAGCTATGGAATTATAAATGAGCGACAAATAACTTTTGTTGTCATGTCATTGTATTAATGAAAAAATAAAAAAAAATAATAATAGTAATGTTATAGTAATAATAGTATGTTCGAAGAATACAATAATAGTATTATAAACATTATACAAGTTCTATATAATCTAAATCCTATGATGTTAATTGATTGGAGAAATGAAAAGATAGTATACATATAGGGGAGATTATATACATATATGATTTACATTATAAATGGCTACCCAGCGTCTGCTTGAATTGTAAGGAGGAATTGGAATAAGAGGGTTTTAAATGTGGATAAGGATGGTGCATGGCGGATTTTAAGTGGGATGGAATTCCAGAATGTGGTTGATCGGACAATAAAGGAGTGTTAAAATGAGGCCGATTTGTTGAAAGGGGTATAGAGGTCGGAAGGACGAGATCTTTTGGAGAGGGAGTGGATAGATGACTTGAATTGAATGAGATTGAATGAATATTATATGTCTGATTGTATTTAAAAATTTTCAGCCCTGATGATCCACATGTTTGGGTTAAAAAGTTGGCACTAAAAAAAAACTTAATAATTACTGTGTCCTGAATATTTATCACCCATGAAAATAGATATTTACTTTATGTTGATTGAGGAAAATATGTGAACACCTATTTATTTATTTTTTTTAAATTTATTTATTTTGTTTTTATAAATCTGTGCACTGGACCAAAAGCACTCTGAGATGGCATAAATAAATAAAAAATGTTAAGGTAAATGTCTAAATGTTCATCATTATAAAATTAAAAAATGAAGAAGGAAAATAGCCCAGTCACGCCTTCATTCCATAGACTCGAAAATAAGAATTTATCTATCGATGTACTTGATATTTGAGACACATAGGTTAAGGTAGGGACAACTATACTGTTCAATAGTTCATATAGCTCAACTGCTGCCGAAGCGCTACTCCATGTTGTATTTAATGTTATTTAAGGAACATATTTAAAATGTCTCTCTCACGTTTTGAATAGGACAAGGGTGGATTTAGGCTGATAGGGAGCGAGGACCCCCCGAGCTCCTTTCAGCGCTAGTTTCAATTTGGGCCAGGTGGCGATAAGCTGCTATCTGTCAGAATAGAGCTGGGATTAGAAGGGCCCCAGTTTAACAATGTCAATTTCCTCCTATCCTCATCTCATCCTGGCCAACCTCATTAATTTTTTTTTCATTTATATATTTTTGTAAAGTCACTTAAAGGATCCTTTTAAAAATCTATCTAACCCAATAAGAAACAAGAATTATTACTAAAAAAAAATCAGATTACTTCACCAATTCGAATAGTAAAGTACTTCGTAAGAGAGGTAACATACATGTGTGATATGTCCTTGAAAAGCAAAATATGAATATAATTGTAATGGATATCTAAGACACAAGCTCGTAGAAGGCAATTGTATTATTAACCCGTAGGTACATTTAATATAAATTATTTTTTTATTATTTCATGATTTAATGCCATTTCTAGTCTGTGAGTCGGCCTGCAAATAATCGACTTCAAAATATAATTACCTGCTAAAATTTTTGAGAGCTAATAATAACAAATGTACTATTTAGGATTAAATAATAGCTGAAATACATATTGTACTAATTAGCAATTATGCACATTGAGTTTCAGAATATGGGGCAATACGTTTTGCTTAATTATTCTTGAAAATTGAATGTTTATAATATTAAATTTCTGAATTTCAAACAGTAATTCGTTATCGATTGTATACTCATTAATTCCATATAACGCAATTCAGTGAATTTGAACAACAATGATAAAAATACCTCCACCTGTCCCATAAATTAAATGAGAATTTTATACAATTTGTACCTGAATTCGTACACAGCAGCCCTGTTGTTAAATTAGTCTGGATTTTCATATAATTGTAATGAAGCTGTATTCGTTGTTTGGATCTTTATTATGATAATTCATCTATATTTATAAGTGGTCAACTAAATATTTGAAATAATAATAGTTGATTTTAAAATAAAGAAACCTGTTGATTGAAGTAATTTAGTTTTCCCCTTAAACTAAACAAAAATAAACTAATCTAACAAAATAAATACTTAAATAAACACATTTTTCTATACAATAAATAAAACTATTAAGAAAAAAAAAAATCTGTAGTAGAGATAGTAATATAAAACAGCCTCATTTTCACTTTAGAACATTAATACGTGAAAAATCATTATTTTAAATAAAAATAATAATACAAGATGTGTATTTATGCACTTATATTTATTGAAAAACATCCCAGGTCATGCAAAAGAATAAAATTAAACCTTTGCAATAATTTTATTTACTGAAAACACGGATACTTTTAGGTGATAAGAAATCAGATGAACTAATTTTCTTACAAAATGTAAGGTGAATATTACCTCAGCTTGATTAATATGTAATTAAAATTGAAAAGGAAGTTTTCATGAAAGTGGGCTGTCTGTAGTATTATGTAGTATGTTGGACAGTGATAAAATAATCTTTTTAATACAAATTTTTTTTAAACAAAACTTGGCTTAGTTCATTCATTCAGAAGTCCTCTTTAAATGGTTTTATCAATAACAAACTGCTTACGGGACTCATTGTGTACACGTACAGTCGCGGTCATAAAAAATGCATCACTCAGTAAAAATTTAATTTAATTTACCAGATTGCTATCTGTAAGAACTGAGGACATTTCTTTGCCAGTTTTGAAACGATATTCTAAAAACAATAGGAACATTAAGCGGCCAAATTGTTTTTCTCCTCTCAGTTCCTTACTTTCGCTCCATGTTGCCGTTTTCTTTTTTTTTTTTAAACTATGACAACCGTTGATATGTGGTTACTACTTCCCGTGAAAATTCATTCCCTTCATGTAACATCACAATTTTAATATTTTCTGATGAGGTCTAATTATAATCTAAATAAGTAGAGAAAAACAAAAACGTTCACTGGAATCAACATAAGAATCAAAAGAAATAGATGATGCAATTTCTCAAGTAATGACCACGACTGTATGTATATATATATATATATATATATATATATATATATATATATATATATATATATATATTCAAAGGGATAATAGTAGACCCCAAGAACTAGAAAAAGATTTATATAAAAAGTATTTTAAGTTTCCGCTGAAAAGTGTGAAATTTAGGTTTTGTGTTTTTTTAAGTAGGTAAGTCACTTTTGTTGATGAATAGCTCCTTATAACTAAAAACTATATATAATTTAATTAATTAACTATTACTTAACGGTAAAAAAGGTACGTGAGATGAATGTAGACTTTGCTAAATTGTTAAAACCAATAAGTGACATTGTTAAAAATATTTAAACAGGACTTAGCGAATAAACTAACCTAAGTATTTTTTTTTTTATAAATGCATCATATATCCATAATTTTGTTTTCAGTATCCAAATACTACAGATTCTCCACTTTTAGAAAAACTTTCCTCTTTAATTAGCTTTAATTACAAATTAATTAAGGTGGGATTTGTTACGAAATATTTTGAGATTCATTTTTAGTAATGTAAAAAAATGAGGTGGTTTGATACCCTGTCTTCTAACAGTACCTATGTTTTCAGCGAAAACGACTAAAATAAATTACGGTAAAGATTTATTTTTTCAATAACCTGGGTTATATTATAATAAATATGGGGTATCTGTAATATAGTTGGAAATTTATAGGAAAAGTAGTGTATTATTCTTGATTTTTTTAATAACATAATTTAGCTTAGTTTATTGTGAAACTACTGTTAATTATTTAAACTATTTTTTTTTAGTTATCGCTTCTAATACAAAAAAACAAAAAAAAGGACATACTTAAAACAAAAAATCTACACAATCTATCTAATTGTTAAATATATCTAAAAATAAATGGCACAAAAAGCATTAAGTTAAAATGAAAATATGTTTTTGCTCCATGTTCGTATTATGCTAGTTTCAAAAAAAAATAATAAAAAGAACAAAAGGGTTAACAAAATGAGGTAATAAAACCAAAAGTTTCCACTTATAATTGGGGCAAACCTCAATTTGATATGATAGAATGGACCATATGCTGTGAAATCAAATCATTTTCCTACAATGTTTATGACAAGAAGATGAGAGGACTTCCAAAAATTAAACAAAAATAACTGAATATTTAATAAAAAATAAAGAAAGAAAAGTAAAAATAACATTGCTTTTTATACGTGAGTATAAACGTATAGTTATCGCTTCTAATACAAAAAAACAAAAAAAAGGACATACTTAAAACAAAAAATCTACACAATCTATCTAATTGTTAAATATATCTAAAAATAAATGGCACAAAAAGCATTAATTTAAAATGAAAATATGTTTTTGCTCCATGCTCGTATTATGCTAGTTTAAAAAAAAATAATAAAAAGAACAAAAGGGTTAACAAAATGAGGTAATAAAACCAAAAGTTTCCACTTATAATTGGGGCAAACCTCAAAGAGGCAATCTCTCCAGGACCGCCAATTAGGCAACTGTTTCGACTTTAGACCAACTTTAATTGATATTGAAAGACGAGCGAGGGCTGAATTTGAAATCACTTCCAACCATTTTCTCGGGATAAAATAAATCAAAGAACTATCAGAAAGACAAGAAACAACTTTCCTCAGCCCTCCACGATATGGGAATTAACTGTTCCTAAAACTCAATTATCTTCATTTTTATTTGGATTTCATTCCTGAGAATTTGGAAGCAGTGTGAGAACGAGCATAGATAAAGATTTAACTAAGCTTTATATAGATTGAGGAAAGGCATACTGTGCGATTTCAGAAATCCAAAACTTAGATTGTTCCTATACTCCAGTTATCCGAATTCGGAAAAAAAAGAAGACGCACTCCTACTTAGTATTTGGGACATTTCTTAAACTTATTAATATGCCGGAAAAACACCGTTCCAGTGATGGTTATCGAGAATACCTCATTTTTGTTTATCAAAGTATCAAGACGCAGTGTTTCGTTGTAATCATTGAATTTGATATGATAGAATGGACCAAATGCTGTGAAATCAAATCATTTTCCTACAATGTTTATGACAAGAAGATGAGAGGACTTCCAAAAATTAAACAAAAATAACTGAATTTTTAATAAAAAATAAAGAAAGAAAAGTAAAAATAACATTGCTTTTTATACGTGAGTATAAACGTATACATCCAATTAGTTAAGATGTATGTTTTTATTGAGTTTTAGTATTTCATTGTATTTTTTTTTCACGAACAATGGAGCTTAGACATATTGGCCAATTATTGTTGGAATCTAATACCAGAAAATCCTGGTGGATCTGATATTTAAGTCCTATATTTTATGATTATTAAAATTTGTGATATGTTGTCTAATGATGGAATCTTATAAATCAGTTAGAAATATCGTCTTGTTCTTGAGTTTTAATTAATATTAAAATGTTTACCTCCCTTTTCATTGGAGCTTAATATCGAAATTCCGAGGTAAGAGAATGTATCCAGTATACCAAATGAATTCGAAGAATATATTTTTGTTTCGGAAGAATCTATGTATTTTTACATTGCCTGTTAATAAATTTTTATACCATGCAATTTTCCCAATAGACATAAAAAAAATTATATTAACTAGTTAGGTTATATTTTTAGAAATTTCTAAAAAAAACATTGGCTGATAGTACTGGAGTAATTAGTTAAGCTATAGTTGATGTAATCTTCATATAATGAAGTTTTCCAAAACTTTTCAGCTTTCTTTTATTGATATATGTATATAAAAGAAAATCATGAGTGATAAAAAAAAAATACTCTCTACGTAGGGAACAACCTATATAAAAATCCTTTTTGTATACTGTGATATATAAAAAAAAATACTTTTATTTATTTGTCTACATTAACAGATATAAAAAACTACTGTGCTATTTCTACTAACAATTGTTACATGAGAATGTTAAAAAATTCCCTTAAGGACGTCTGATTCAGAGGGTGTTTCGAGCTAGGAGGCACCTCACACCGACCGGGAGTAGGACTGATGACCCTACCCCGTGTACTTAAATCGGGAATCGGGATGTGGTTTACCAGGATGTTTGTAGCCCTCTTGAGGTTCGGTCCATGGACGGTCTGTTTTGGGGAAAGAAATATAGGTCCTCGTTCGCGTGCTGACTCCGAGTAGCCATAATCCATGGACCCAGACCGATTTGTCACTGTCCTAGAACCCGAGTGAGTCGGTGGGAAGGATACTGCCAGATTGGCCTCAAACTTTAGGGCCCAAAGGGATGGCTATGGTATGTAAATACCATATTGGATTTAGAAAAGTTAAGGAGTACGAGGGCAGTTAGTTTTTTGTCATCCATAGCTGACTGAATATCTCTAATGATTTTGATTAGGGCGGATTGTGTGGAGTAATCTGGTCAAAAACAGATTGATAAAGATCAAATTGATTAGACTGTTCGTGGAAATTAGAAACATGCGACTGCATTATTCTTTCCAGGGGTTTTTAAAGTTAAACGTATAAACATATATGTTTAATAATTTATTTTTCTTGTTACAGGTGTGTACTAAAATTTCATTTCTTCCGCAGGTAAGTGACGTAGAATTAGTTTATTTTTTTGTTTTATTTAATTACATTTGTGTAAGGCATTATAGTAATAAAACCATCCTAATCATCGTTACCTATCTCTGAATTTATTATAACAATTTTTCAATATACTGCATTTAGCTATACGATATAGTTTGATATGAGTAAATCATAACATTTAGAGAGCTGATCAATCAGCTGTCGTAAAAGGTTGTTTCCACCTCGGCTCCCAGAATCTGCCTGTTTTTCAGAGGAATATCTGTAATTTTTCACTCAATATAGATGAAGGATAGATCAGAACAGTTATATTTGGAGTGTATACAGTTAAAAATTTTTTTTCGGTTTTTCATCTCTTATGATATACGGTACTATCACCGTGTGATGGATGGGCAGTACGCCGCTAACTGAGAAGAATCGGTCAGACGGCTCTACCGCTCTTACCTTACCAGCGAAATAAAGAAAACGTCACAACCTAAGGGAAATTCATCCAGTGACCACACATACATAATCTTTAGAGGTACATCTACACAAGAAATGATCGAACAATCACCTTTCTTTATTCCAAAACCGTACCAAGAGCTTCAAAATAACAGAGCGGTAATGAAGTCTGCAGTAATACACAGAGAACATAAGCCTCCTCAGATATGTGTGAAAATAATTTTGAATGAAAAGAATTTTCAGTTGTATTTCATCCAACTAAATAAAATCATGTTTCAACAGGACCAATTAAACTAAAATAATACCGGATACTGCTGAAACCAATCAGAAAATGGTGAAATATTTTGAAGAAACAAAGGCGAATTTCCACACGTACCGGCTGAGGCAGAATACCATATTATGAGAGGCGATAAGACATTTACATTTCTTGACTCCATTTTATGTAATAAAGGAGGAATTAACGGTGCTTGGTTTCAAAGTACTTCAGGTAACCAACGTTTTGAGGAAAAATAAGGAGCAGCCAGGGGTGAGAAATAAGGTCCCACTACCTTTGTTCTTCGTAGACCTGGAGCCATCACCAGGTATAGAAAAAATATATGATATCACCAGAATATTCTACAAAATTCCGATATTCCTTCATCTTCCTTCAATCTCTCTTTCTAGACAGACCATTCTATAACCTGCTTCAAAGTGAAGATAGTCCCAATGTGCAACTTAGGTCGAAATCGAAAATAATGTGGTTTTCACCATAATAAACCTCGTTTACTTCGTCCAGACCTGCTGACTTGCCAAATTCATCTAAGAAATATAACTTGCTGATAAAATGCTCTTCTCCATAATAAACCTGAACCGTCTCCTTAATATCATCCAAACTGCTCCATCATTTGATCCCCTTTTAGCAGCATTTTGAAATACTCTGTTCATCTACCTACTATGTATTTGTTTAGCCATATAAAGATACTGATAGTTGTTTTGTTTTCCTTGATTTTGGCACTTCCTTTCTTGTTTACTAATCTTATTTTTTCCAATTTTTGGGTTCAATTTCGCGTTTTCCTTCATTTTGAGACCAAATACTATCAATCAGTTCCGGTTACCTGGAAGAACTTATAGCTTCGCCCTTTCCATCTTTTTTTGTGCAAAGATTATGCATTTAATATTAAAATTTCCTGTTTTTTTATAATATGGTCCAACTTCCGAACAAAATAAAGGAAATAAAAATTAATTGTTATAATTAATATTTTTGGCTGTATAATTACAAACGACACTTGATTTTAACTTGAAACTTGTTTTGTTAAAAAGATTAACTTTACTGGTATTTTTTATTGCCTAAACCTAATTAGTTTTTAATATCTTTTCATGTTTTATTATTTTCTGACTATCCAGCTTTAATAAATGACCAACTATGACGAAATTAAGCCAAAGGCTGATTCTCAGTGACCAAAAACCTAGCTAAAGTCGAAGTCGCCAGTCGGCCGGCTATGGACGCCATTTTGGGAACATTGGCTTTTTTTTAATAAATAGTTACAAGGAACACAACGATATGAAATTTATAGGGATGTGGGTGGGGGAGGGGAAAGGAGGGGGGCACGGTATAGGGTCTAGCCCACAGACTAAATATGTAACTATCAGTCCTCCATAAACTGCAAAAGGCCATACAGAGAACCTAAAATCAAATGAAAGTGAGAAATGAAATAAATACCACAGATTTACGTTCAGGAAAAGATAAGCAATTTATCAATTTAGATAAAGTTGGTTCGATTGAAATTCCAGACATTTTTTTTTTTCATTTTTATAATATCAACAGTCAATTACTTACCCATCTCTAAATTTTTATTATATTTATTTATTGAATAATATAACATTCTGTCACTTGGAAAATGGTTATAGGGAGGTAATATCACATTAAGCACTATATGCACGAAAAAAAAGTAACAGAAGAAAAATGACAACTAAATAATAATAAAATATATATACAATAAATAAAATAACTTAAAGATAAGTTAATTTAAAAAAAAAAAAACATACATACCTATATACATAGTATTTACAATCAGGCGAGGAAACTCCGCGGCAGGCTTTGTCCCTCCGATTATGAAGGGAAAAGAAGTACTCAAAGAGATCCCTGCGCTACTCTCTCAACTGCGTCACTGGTAATAAAGCCAGTGGAGAAACACATACACTCATTTGTTGAATGAATAATCTGGCTATTGCCAGAACTCCAATATATACAAATTACACTTTCGGTATGATTAAGAGTCTTCCTGATTGAAAGGAGTTCAAGATATTTAGCAAAGTATTTTTGTTATAATCATATCATTTTTGGCCTCCTTAAACGGCTTCCATAAAGAATAAAGGAATCTAAGAAAAAAAATTATAGAGATGGTGGAAGGGGGCTACGGGGATACGGGAGAGGAGTCTGGTCCACCGTGTAATTGTGATGAAATATTCTAATTTTGTGCCTTAGGTTATACATATCACTCTTATTAACCTTTCGTGACTTATTACCTATAAAATATGCTTAACTAATTCCTTATTTTTCTCTCTAAATGTTTTAGATGTGACGCCGAATCACTCCATTCATCATGCGAACTTTTGTTTCGAATCTCTCACATTTCAATTTCACGGTGCTCTTAGAGGTCTAAGTCTCATAACCGTATTTTAGGCCTAATTTATCATGGCATTTTACTCAACTTACGGTAAGTAGGCACTTTGCTGGATTTTGGAGTGTTAAGGGGCCAATATATTTAAAAAGAAATTTTTAAATCCCTATATTTCAGGCTCTATTGCTTTTTGCCCCTACTGCTTTTTGTACTTTTCTGGAAAAAAATGCTCATAATCAGCGTTTTCCTCCTTGAGGGATCAGTGTTAGCTTTATGAGGTCGTGATGGCCGATCGTTTTAAAGAGTAAACTTTGATATTCTCGTGTCGTATTGTGTCTGAGTCTCCTGCACTAATCCGATCTGGGCAGGTTAAAATTTATTTCGTATTAGACTCTCGCGCTCCCCTCGCATATTGGGAATGACGAGATAGGGGTTAACCGAAAAAGAAGTATTATCTTTATGCACCAGTTACGATGTGCGTTATCTCTACAGAAAAACCAGTCAAAATTCTCACGAGGATATGCATGCAATCAAAAGAAGAGAATAATGTGGTGAGCTACCTAAATCACAGGAAATTGATGTAATTATCTACAGTTTTTGCCTTCAACTATCTCATCCTGGCCAATGACTTTCGGTTCATGAATTATAAACTAAACTGACTACTTAAGACACTTATTTGCGTAGTTTTCACATATGGATCAGAAACCTGAACAACTACTGAGGAAAGAGACCTTCAACATATGAAAGAGGTCTCCTAAGGACAATATAAGATTCTGTCAGTTTAGTAGGAGTTTGGAGTCCCAGAAGCAATAAGGAAATATAAGAGTTGTTTAGAAAGCCTGATGTAATCGAAATCAAGAAACTCTGAAGACTGAATAGGGCTTGTCGCATGGGGAGAATGAGTGACGATGTGATCCCAAAGAAACTACCGACATGGACGTACATGGAAGACGTAGAGCAGGACGGCCAAGACTGCGATGCGTGTCTGTGTGGCTAATGACGCGAGGGATACTGGTATTCCTCTATAGGAATATTGGTATTAACCTGATTGTCGTAGCACTGAACAGAGACTCCTGGTGACTGCTGTTGGGGATCCATGATTCGCTGCGCTGTGCAAGTCATAAACTAAACTGTATCGAGACCGAAAGAACTTTGACCATAAACCTATGAGTAAGATTCCGGACCTAGGTTAGTAAAATGTGACTGTTGGAAACGTAGGCTTAAAATATTATAACGTGGAACTCATACTTACAATAAATGATGAGATATTTATTAAAATAAATATTCAACATTTAGTAGACAATTTTTGGATCTGCAACAGTAAAACTGTAGCCAAAGCAATGGCCGATAAAGGTTATGTTAGAGATAAGCAGGCACAAATTTGCTCGTGGGCTTGAGTGACATCCCACTACCTCAGTGTTACCCATGCGTTCTAGGTCGGGAACTCCTGACGTGAGATGAACGAAAAAAAAAGACCATTGCTGGCCAAAGACCTATTTTTTAGGCCTTTAAAGATTACTAAATTATGATTTAGCCTCTTATAACGAGTTAATTACACGAGTTGTCCACTTAAATGAATTATATATCTGATCAAAATCTATAATTAAATTGGATGAATATACAAACAGAATATATCCATTTTCTTGTCTTATTTAAAAAAAAGAAAATGACTCCACTTTATTTTATAGTGACTGCAAAAGATATTTACTGAAAGTTTTGTAAGCTTAATTTCATACTGTTTGCCAAATTGATTAACGTCTATTATTATTGCTCGGTTGCTATTTAAATACAGAAAATAACAATTAAAAAATATCAAAATAAAAAAAATAACCATATTCTATAATAAGTATAAAACCAAAAACAAACCCACAAAAATATATACATGTTTTTTGAAAAAAAAATCTTTATTGAGATTTATTGGAATTTTTCACATCTAAGGACAATAGTAATAATGATAAAAGAGTAGCTCATTCACTCTATGTACAATAAATAAAAATAAATATACAGCAAAACAATAATACTAAAACTTAATGTAAACGTCGGCTTTTAATAAGAATAGTTTTACCACTATTTAGCCTATTTATGACCGCCCCCACCCCGGAAAATCTCCTTCCTTTAAAACTTAATGTATATGAAATTAAAGAAACTAAACAAAAATACACTAAACTAATCAAAATGACTACTTAAGTACATACATGCGCAAAAGAAAAAAATTAATAACAATAATTTAAAAAAATTATAATCAAATAAAAAAATAATATAGATTAATAAAAATATGGAAAATAAAGTGACATATTGAAACTATTTTATTTAATAATACACAATAAGGATAATAGTTACAACGAAATAAGAATTTATTCACATAATATTTATAGAAAATATAAATAAATAAAATGAAAGCAATATCATGACTAAATAATAATATTGAAATAAAAAAAATATATACATAATAAAAATAAATAAAATAAACTTAAAGATATGTAAATTAAAATATATTAAAGATATGTAAACAAAGATATACCCGTATACACTATTGAAATAATCAGCCAAGAGAAATCCGAACCAGCCTAGTCCTTCCACTTGTGGAGAAAAAAGCGATACTCCAGGAGATCCCTGCGCTACTCACTCACCGCGTCACCCGCATGAAAAGCCAGTAGAGGTTGAGCGAGAGCACTATAAATATATTAAAATCAGTAAATATTTTTAAAATGTTATGTTAATGAATAAGTAGATAATATGAGATACAAAATAGAATAAACAAAATATCCATTTATCATCAAATGTGCAATATAATTTGTCTCTATATTGCATCTGAGTACACTATGAAAATTTGGTCAATTTTTAAAAAATATTCTTGCAAAAAAATAGATAATATTATAAAAAAAACCGGGCTTAATTTACGACTCATCTTTTTTTCTCTGACAGCAACTAATAATTTCCCTTTTTATCGTTCGTTAAATATGTTTTATTTTTAATGTAGTTTTATCATTTCTCTAGCATATTAACTATTTTCGTAAAATTTCAATTGCACACGCCATAGAGAAATACAAATTTACTTTGGCCCTGGCCATTGAAGATGAAACTATCCGCCGCCTTTTATATTTATATAGGTGTCAGGGAGGAACGAAATGGAATGGAAGCTCTTTTGTTGCATTCGAAGGGCAATCTCCGTTCCAGCGGGGGCACTTATGGTTAGGATCTTATTGCTCCAACAATATGGCAGAATTCTTCCCCTCCTTGCTAGCTGTAAAAATATACCCATATGGTGTCATAATTTATTATCGTTGTACTCATAATTGCGATTTAATCATGTGCTAAATTAAAAAAAATCTATATTATCTCTATTTAAGGGACAACTTTAAATTTACTGTCACTGCAACATAAAAAAAACAATGCTTTTGAAATCTCATATTAAGGGGCACTCTTGATAGGGGGAAGCGTTAAAAGAAAATTACTCGAAATTGGTTTTGGATTACTGGAAATTGGTTCGATAAAGACCTCTGGATAAATGACAGTAAAATTTGTTTTGTTTTTTTCCAGAAATATATTGCTACGTTTTGGGGTTTCGAAATTTAATTGGGGCTGCCACTGGACAATTATTGAGGATAATTATCCAGAATTATTCAATAAAAAATAATCAATAAAAGATTAGTTAATGAAATTTGGATCTATAATATATTGATTGGTCCAGAATTAATTAATTGGATTTCTTTTCTCAAAGGCTGGTATGTGTTTATCATGCTTTCTAATTACCAACATTACCTGTGATCATCATGATATAAATAGGTAGCAGAATTAAAATAACTTTTACTAAAAAAACTAATTTTATTTTTATGTTTAATTAAGAATTATATACAAATGACATAGAATTTTTAATGTTCAAATCCTATATATAATAAACTAAATACATGATTCAAAAAATTTAATAATCAACTGTAAAGGCATGATTTCAGATGGACTGTTTAGAGAATTTATTGTCATGAAATATTATAACATTAGGATTGGGAATTACAACTTAGCTATTATGGTATGTGAAGTGGTGTAAGTAGTAGATTTCATCGCTGCATCTGCTGATCCGAGGTCATCTCGTCAAGCCCAGGTCCAAAACTCTTCCAAGACGGTCATCTGTGCAGGTAGGTAGCTGCCGCTTCCATTCCCATAATCGGAAGGAATACATCAGGCCTGTCCTCAAGACCGGACATTAACATAAGAAACCTTTTCTTATTTCTCGGCTTATTATATACAAATATTCAGGGTGGGGCAAGGATGGTTTTCATTGGTTCTTATCTTCACCCTATTACTTCAAAATAACTGGTGACACCCTAAAACCAGTTACTTTCCCCAGCTTCCAGGTATAGATCGGTCCTTATCCAACTATTCTCTCCCTTGACGCTGTTTTTGATGTCAGAAGTAGGTTTCATTCAACTTTGTCTTCTACAGGCCTTAATAATTATAAAAACTTATTTGTTATGTTCAATACATAGCAATATCAGCCTAGCACGATTTAAACTTTTTACCTTTTCTAAGAAAATTACGTGTTTAGGAGTTTCATTTCGCAAAATTGCCCTTAATTGGGACAATAAAATATTAAAAATAAATTGAAATAAAATTGTTTCTAGACGAAGCTTCTCCTAACTCGGGCCCGAAATTAAAAAATGTTAAATTGTTTTATTTAGCTCTTCTGACAATTTCAACGAGCCAGCAAATGAATAAAGGCAACGTCAAAAATTTACAAGTTCATTACCGTAAACATTTTTTGAGCTGTTTGATATAAAAATATAGCTTCATGAAAATATTCTTCAGTTATTGAAAAATCCATCTTAGTCCTTGATACAATGTCTCGAATCCGTTGAAATATATTAAGCAGAGGACATTTCACAACTGCATCGTAAAAATTGAATTTAAAATGCAGGTTGATTGCTATGTAATAGTGGAGAAATATATGCTTGTAGATAATATAGTTGGGGAGTCACTATCACACTGAGAAACCCAAATAAAAAAAAAGAATATATATATATCTTGATCCTGAAACAGCATCTTTAACCTACAAAGTCACCTTACTCTTATTGAACACTGATGTGATTGTGGTGCATCCAAGTAAATGAATCCAAATTCAAACATTCACCTTCGGTGCAAGTCCTATCCACCAGTCTATTTCAACTCTATACCTCTGCCTCTCTCCGACATCTAGTCCGGTATCTTGGCTTTCTTCTAGATAAAAGACTAACGTAGAACCCACCTACCACACTTAAAACACAACAACTTAATAGACGATACGGACAGCTATATAGATTATTGAATAGAAAATCTTAACTTTCAGTCGACAATAAACTATAAATGAACAAGAAAATCCTGAAACTTATCTGGATCTCCGGACTAGAACTGTGGGGGACAGCAAAACTTTCTAACATCAAACGCACTCAATCCTTCCAGTCTAAAGTCCTCCGAATAATAGTCTATGCTCCCTTCTATGTAACCAATAAAATCCTTCATAATGACCTTAATATCCCATTTGTTTTTGACCTAATCCCAGATTATGATTGATCCTTGATTGATCACCAGAACCTCACTCATCATCCAAATTCCGTAGCACAATTCATATCTAGCTCCAGCCATCCCTACAATCCTCCCCAGAGGTTAAAACGTCGTAGTAGGCCAAGCGTCCTTTTGTAAATACACACACACACACATATATATATATATATATCTATTGGAGTACTGGCATTGGCCAGATTCTCCACTCATGTCCTGACCCTCTGTTAATCTAGTGCTCTCCATCAATCTCCAGTGGCTTCCAATACCAGTAAGGTGGCTGGGAGAGAAGCACTGGGATCTATTTGAGTCCTGCTTTGGCTTACACATATCGGGGACAAAGCATGACTCAGAGTCCCCTGGGTGAATGTACATATTGTATATAGGTGTGAATGTGTTTTATTTATTATAATTTCTATCTATTATTACATTTTTTTTTTTTTGTACATGTGTATATTAATTTTCTTATTTTGTTTTCTACAATTCTTTTTCTCTATTATCTCTATTACACATTGTAATAGTACGTAGTGTACAGTTATGATTTGTATGCACATATTGTTTGAATGTTTAATGTATCCCTAATATTAATGCCCTTCAATGTGGTAGAATGTATTATTTTCAACTAATAAATAAAAAAAAAATGTATACATATATTTTAAATTTGTATTTCAATATAAACGGAACCCCCACCTAACTTCCCAGCCAATTTTAGTTCGACTTAAGCAACTATTGTTTTTCTATATTTCTTTCATCTTTATATACTTGTATGTGTAGATATGTAAAATGTTAAAAAAAAATTCTACATTAAGGACACTTTTTGTTAAAGGACAAACAAAATGAGTCATCATGATTGCCCGGTATTCAGAGATTTCACTGGATGTAAAAAATAATAAAATAAAATAAATAGATTATGCATGTGTTGGTATTTTGGTATATCGATGGTACAAATTCTTTGTTTTAATAGTTAAAAGGGCACGCTGGCATTTACGAGGCTGTTTCTGACAAGCTACGCCTCTCGGCCCTACCATAATCAATTATATAACATTTTTTTGTGAATCTGTTTCTTTAATTGCTTATTAATTAAGGTTAATTAATTAAATATTTGTATGCAATTCCATATATTTTTCATTAAATATGCATCGATCACTTTTTGAACAAATTGAAAAATTATATATAATAAGTCTATTGGAAAATTATATATTGTATATTTGGTCACAATTTACTTATTGTTCATATTTATGCTTGATGAGAATTATGTATATTTCGGATAAATGAGCTTATTTTTCATTAAATTAGATGACAAGGAATATTAATATTTTAGCTTTGAACTAGAAATATGAAATAATGTTTTATTCTAAACATTTTCTATTTGTAAGTTTCTTTTGGATAATAATAATAATCTATAGAACCAGTATGGTTCTATTATATATATTATGAATAAAAAAATTCATTAATTTGACAATCGATCAATCTCATAAAGCTGTTCTGAAATGAATATGTTTATCAATTATGAATATACCCGTGTTGAAAATATTTTAATTAAATACCCAATAAACCGTACCTTTCACCTCGGTTCAGGTCGGTGAATTTATCCAGCAAAAGCAGTGAGAAGTGAGAAATAAAGTAATAAGTAGTATAAAAAAAAAGATAATTAAAAACAATAAATTTAAAGTTGTGTAAAGTGAAGTAAGTAATATATAAGCTCAGTCATACTACTCGTGCAAGAGAAAGCAAGACTCCAGGAATTCCCTGCTCAACCCATTTAACTACATCACTGATACTAAAAGCCAGTAATAGGAATGAGAGCACAATAGCTTATTTTGAAAAAAAAAAATATTTTTGATTTTATGTACTTATTTCACAATATTTCATCATTACTATATTTTTTCTCTATTTGGTTGCATATCCGATATCATTGTTTCACATAAATCCGGGTCTTGATGATAATTATTCATTCAGTTTGATTTTAAAGGATATTCCTGACTTTTCTGTTCTAGCTTTTCACAAATTCTTTAAAATGAATCACAAAAACTCATATTCATCCCTTTTTTCCCAGTCTTCTGGTGCTCCTCAATGTAGGATCCTTGTTCCTCTCCTTTACACAGTTTATTCAGCTGAGATCCCAACCCATCCTGACCCTGTCATCACCACGTGTGCTGATGGCACAGGTATCCTATCTGTAAATAATGATCCATCAACTGCATCCCAAACTCTCTAATCAAAAATAACAAACTTTGAAGAATAGCGTGAAAACTGGAGAATTAAAGTAAATTCCAATAAATCCCACCAAATTACCTTTACCCTGCGTCGCAAACCTATGACATCCTCTTCTACAATATCTTTTAACGATTCCCCACTTATCGTAGTTAAACAAATCCGTTACCTAAGATTCCACCTGGACAAACGACCCACATTGAATTATCATACAAGACTCAAACAACAAGAAAACGCTCGACGTTTTCGACTAATCTAGCACTTACTAGACAAACGCTCTAAGCTTTCAATCAATTACAAACGACTCATATGTGACAATAATAAGATCTATTTTTACTTACGGAATTGGGATTTGGGGCTCCACTAAACCATCGAATTCCTCCCATATCTAATCCTTAGAATACAAAATCCTTCGCAAAATCCTCAATGCTCCTTACTTTGTCACAAATAAAATCATCCATAAAGACCTCACTGTTCCATATGTTTCCGATTTGGCCCAACTCAGATACCTATCCTTCCATAACAAACTCCAGAACCATCCGAACCCTCTCTTTTTAAACCTTGCTTCCTCCTCGATCCCTGATAACCCACCGATGAGTCTGAAAAGGTGACCTCGTGATCTTCTTGTGTAAATTTATTATTTGAGTGCTATCAGTGGGTAGTTTCTCAACAAGCGGTTTCATGTTATTATATTCTTGAGTACACATTTACTAGTTATATTTTTTTTACAATATAGTTGCAAAATATCAATGAATAAAAATTTCACATTTTTTATTTGAAATATGTAACTTTTTCATTTTTATTAGTATTTATAATATTTTCTTTTCATTCACGACCTATTAATCACTCTGGATATTGTTAATGTTCAAAGGAAGGATTCTAATGGATATTATAAAATAAATAAACATATTATTATTGTCCCGAGACGAAACATGCAGTAGATACATCACAAATAAGTATCAGAGGATTGTAGAACTGCTTATTTTTGTTTACACTATAAATTATTTGATATAAAATTGTCAATAATTATTCAAGTTGAGTTATCGGTTGAAGAGAATACACAATTAATTATTTTGTTATTTAACAATTGAATTATATCTCTGAATATTTTAGGAAAAAAATGTATCAATTTATCATAGCTTGAATTGAATTTTAGTCATTTATAAGCTTCCTATTGTTATATTCGTTTAGCACTCTTGCTCAATCTCCACTGGGTTTAGCCCCAGTGACGCGGTTGAGAGAGAAGTGCAGGGATCTCCTGGATTCATGCTTTTCCCTCCACAGTTGGAGAGACAAGTCTGGCTCGGAGTTCTTTCGCCAGATTGTAAATAGTGTATATAGGTATGTATGTGTACTTTTTATTTATTTATTTTTAAATTTTTTCATTCTTATTTATTGCATATATATTATTTGTCTGTATAATTTATTTTATTTTTTGTACATAGAGTGTGTATGTGATCTCTGAACACTATTATAAATGTCCTTTGAGACAGATTGTAATATTTTTCAATAAAGAAGTTTAAAAAAAACATTCGTTGAGCTGGACTGAAATTGGGTTTTTTGGAAAGGATTGCGAATTACATTGCGAAATAACTGAATAAAATGTCACCAATCTCTTCATTCGCTGTAGTTCGGTGTATATAAACACTGTGCTCTCATTCGGACAAAATATTAATTATTTCGAGTAAAATTGATTTCATTATATTACGATTCTACGTGACATTTGCTCCTTTTTTAGATCAAAGTAATTGAGTTCCTGGTAGTCATTCTTTCTATAGAAAGGATTGTTATGCGGGTTTACTGTCAGTCATCGCTCATGAGTGATTTTAATAATTTAATAAACATTTTGTTGTTTATTTATTCGGGTGTAAATTACGTAGAACGGATGGAAACATGTTGGGGTATTCTGCTAATTACTAAACATTAAAATATCTACCTAGAACTTTATCTGATAACTTTGAATAACGTGTTGCTACAGCCTGATTTCATGAAAAATCATTCAGGGGCCGACACCCACTCTCACAGATATTAATATAAATCTATATATATATATATATATATATATAGAGATAGATAGATAGATAGATAGATAGATAGATAGATAGATAGATAGATAGATAATTTGAGTTAGAAATCAGCTCGTATGTGTTGTGGCTTTCTTATGTAAAAAGAATATTTATTGAACTGTTCCTATCAAAGTTTATTCATTTGTACTACATTTAATGTAGAATCAGATGATACTATAAATATGAGTTCTTGAACCGTTTTAATATTCTCTAACTGCTCGCACAGTGGCATTTATTTGTTGGCATTAAATTCACCTATATCATTTTTCATTGGCAAACGAAATAAGTTTAATAGCGCTCCCCCGCTTTTATGTCCCACTTTAATGAAAATTGAGTCGAGATGCAGGTTGCATATTGGCTCGGACAGGTCAAAGGAATTTGATCCCATTGTGGAATCAAGCAAGGAGACACGCTTAGAAGTCTGCTCTTTGATCTTGCTTTAAGGGAACCTGGAATCACCGTAATTGGCACGATCCTCAACTGTTCCATCTAATCACTAGGCTTCAATATATTTGCTAGTTTCCTGCAGCTATTTAAGGATGCATCTCATCAGATTGCTATGATGCATCTTTTTGAAATAAAAATATGCAAAAAAAAAAATATGAGTGCACGGATTTGTTTTCTTCAAGACACCAAAGAGCATACTCTAACTGGATATCGACTGTAAAAAGTCCCAGAGAATCACTGTTGTTATCACGATCCGTGGGTATATAGAGTCCTGAAAACAAAATAGCTCATTCTGTACCTATGAAGACAATTAACACACCCCTTATTTCATTTAGGTTGAAATTGAATCAAATATCTTTCTACATTATTTTATGTAATAATTTGCATTTATCATATCAAAACTAGCTGTAAAATAATGATTTGATTATTGGTTTCATACTGAGTAATTTCATTTGCATTAGAAGCAGTATTCTAACCACCCAATTTGCTACGTTTAAAATTCATTTTTAGGTATGCTTTTTTCTTCGTAGTTTTTTCTTTTACTTTCGTCAATAGCTCCCGTCAAGGACTTGAGTAATTGTGAAAGTGTCAGTACCATAATATAACTAGAAAATGATTACAGAAAGCGCGGAGTAACTTGAAGACTGAATGCAATTCTTGCGGCAATATGATAGGCCTTTATGCCGGAAGGCGGAAGACGGTCGATCGAGGTCAAAATAGCAAAAATACGATATCCGTTAATAAAGAGATTTATCTGTCATCTCCGGAAATGAAATATAAAATTTCATTAGACAAGTCCGATATGTTTCAATGTCTAGTAGGATTGTAACGATAATTGTGAGAGGGACATGTCGGGGAAAGTGCATATTCCCACTAACAAAAGAAACAATGGAGACCTAATTTCGTTCCATGTTCTGGTTTCTCTGATGAAGGAAAGGGAAGGTCATTTTATGTGAAGGATGTAAGAAGGATAAGGAAGACGCTCACAGATCCTTACAAATGAGTTATGTATTGTTGGATAATCTGCGGTGCTTGTTCGCACAAATAACAGGACTAAAATCTCCACAAATATTTAGATCTATTTATGTCTACAAAGGCATGTTAGTACTCTGAAAATCAGAATTCGTCTATACTAAGTCAGCTACTTTTTTATACTAAGTCAGTTACTTTGTTTTAAAAGGAGTGAGTTTTCAATTAACTGTTTGGCTTGTATAAGCACAAAATACTCTCTCTACTTATTAGCTTCACTTCTCCGTATCCAACGAAACATATTTGAGATACCTGATGAAGGCTGGGGTGCCCATCCTCCCCAAGGTCGATGGCGCAGAAATCTACCAACTCCCCTTCCAAGAAAATTTATTACTCACCTCTTCTTAAAACATGTAAGCAAAAGTGGAATAAGAAAAATCATAGATCATATACAATTAAACTAGCTGTAGTCAGAGATTATTAAAACAAGCAAATATTTCCACTATGGCATTTATATTTCTCTTTCTCTAGTCTTGAGATCACTTCAGATAAATATTACTTAAAGAGATGGCTTACTATCTGAATAAGTAGTAATGACAGCCCTATTATAGCTAATGAGTTCCCACTGGTTCGGACCTGACTGCGTACAATATGGAAAATAATTCTGTTTTGTAATAGTGAAATATTTCTTAAATGGGATGCTCAAATTGATGTAAAATAGCCTAGTATCTCCTCTATCCATCCACAAAATAGGAAATGTTTCTTGCTTTCTACAAGAGATGCTCCCCATGTTGTGTCTACATGAGTACGGTTTCCTGTATCGAGGCTCTTTAAACGATTAAAAACTTTAGTCTATTGTAAAAAATTATATAAGCTCGTAACAGAGCGATTAATCAAATAACCAGAAATATCTCATATTCATTTAGTATATGGTGGATTTTTGGGACGATGGCCCAAGCGAATTTGTAATTTTAAACCAGAAAGGAAGACTGAAGAAAGTTCGCATGAGAAGAACCTGACGTGAGGGAGTTAAGAAAGGACTGATTAACAGGGGTATGTGTAAAAAAGTTTGGGCAAGACAGGAGAAGATGGCAAAGACTTATTTTTGGTGACGACATATGGCTAATGTTGAAAAAGTCGTAAAATAAAAAAATTGGAACGTTTGGAAGCGATACACTATCTTTGATAGGTTATTTTTTTTATCAAACTGAACAATATATAAAGTCAGATTCACCTACCCGTGTAAGATTTATGTATGTAATGTGTCATTTACCTACCGTATTATTTATCTCATGTTTTTATGATGCTTCAATTGACGAAATGTTGAAAATTTATTATTGTAGCGTAAGTATAGTGATTTCTATGAGAAATTTCCCGGTTCAACATTGATTGACCACTGATACTGACCACAGATGGTTACCTCTGACAGAAGAATAATCTTCTAAGCACCTACCTCAGAGGGCCGCAGTGTATACGAATCATCAATTGAATGATCATAGCAAGTTGTAGATGGTTTCCAAAGCACCCAAAATCCTCCAAACTATGTCGACAACTCAATATTGAAGACTGTTAGGGTTGGATGTTTTGGGTGCAGTTTAATACAGTTTGGAGACTGAGAAAGTTGGAGGAGAACCTTTAATATGATATAGAAGTTAGGGCGAGTTAGTGGCGTTGCGGATTGGTGGCACCCCCACAACAGCTCCACCAAATTAGGCTAATACGCATCTGTCTTACTTCCTACCACCTCTGAGCACAACTCAATTGACAATTGCCAGTGTGCTATTCCCTCCGGAAACTGGCGAATGATATGAGAGTCATGAATACTGGTTATGAAACTCCAATGGAAATATAAACATTAAACAGAAATGGGATCTTCTTTTTATGTACATCTCCGCCAGTTACTTCAAGTAATATCCGTAAATTTGAAATAACACAATACAATTAACCTCGATATGTTTTTCATTCATTGTGCCTTTATTTCATTTACATGAGTATTTTGAAAGTACGGAAAAAAGTTTACAAGATTTTACAACATTATCAAAAGAGAAATAACTAAGTCATCGAGAAGGAGTATCTTCTCAGAGTTACTTTTTGAAATTGTACCAGAGAAAAGACGGTTTCAGGTGTCGTTGTAGTAAACGAATATGGCATAAAGAAATAGGAGTCAGAGATGGTATTTGGTTTTGTAGTTCCAAACTGGGATTGAGCAAGGCTATTCACTTCATATGTTCATGCACCAAAAACATACCGCAACACATTTCCGACTAGACGATTGATATTTTCGCTGATACTACAACAAACTAGAAAAATTATATTTGAAAAGTATGTGTACTCATTGATAGAAAAGCACCTCCTTATTGGATGGCCTTGAATAACTGTTGAAATAGATGAATCTTGCTCTACAGGTTGAAAGTCGAATGATGAACGACTATATCCACAGCAATAGGTCCTTAGAGGCACTAACGGATGCAAGATTTAATTTCTTGGAGGAGGGGAGGTGAGGTTTAGCCCGCCACCTTTTTTTTTCATATGTATAACGATAATTACTTTGGGAAAAAAGAAAGAAACTAACTACCAATGGCGTTTAAGTGATTCTTGAACTTATATTAAATGTAATTACACGAGTAACAATATTTTAAGACATATATTTTAATATTTTTTACAGTAAAACATAGTTACATTTTACCATTTTTTTTGTGGAGGGGACTTCAGCCTGAAACCCCCCGTAGAACTTCCTGTACTTGGAGGTTTATTAAGAGAAACAAGAGAATGCTTCGTGTTTGTTTTCCCTGACTGAAATACAAAAACGTCAGAGTACTGAAGAAAGTAATCAATCCTACCGTGCACTATAATAACATCTGATCAATGGAAAGTTTATTCAAATAAAGATAAATTAGATAGAGATAATTATAAAAATGTCGTGACCTTGGTTTGAAAAGGTTCTAATTGCATTTACTATAATTTTGAAAAACAAAGCTTCGAAGTTACAATTTACTATAGTAAGATTGTATCGTTACTTTGACGAATAGTTTTGTTTACACAATAGATTTGTGACCTTACTTTTGCATTTGTCAACTTAATTGAACTTCTTATAATATAATTTTGAATATTGGGATTTCGCAGTTACAACTTTGTCATTCCAGAATGCATTTTAGTTAATATTAAAATAACTTCAAATGAGCGTATTGTAGTTAAAGCCTTCTCAAACCAATTAATTTCAAAAGTTAAAAGCAATAGTTAGAACTATGTCACACTGATAATTTCTTTATTTTTCATCTGGTGGCGCTAAAATTCTTTTTTAACATGAATAAAATTTGGACAAATAACAGTAATTTCATAGTGAAAACTCGATTTACCCAATTTTATTAGTAAATTTCATTGATACCATTACGGGCCCACATGCACATAGAAGAGACTTACTTTGGTAAATAAAGGAGAAACATGACTGAAGTTGTTGGAAAAATTATGTTGAACCCTTTTCTGTACGAATTTATGTAGCGTCAACGACACAGAGGAAGGAATATTTTTGAAATAATTTTAATAGATCTTTTTAAATTGTGGACATTGGAATATTTTAATAAATATATATTAATATTTTAATACTTTTACTGAAGAAATATAAGAATGGAACAAAATAGGCAAGGATTTCAGTAAAAATTCTTTAAGGAGTTAGCCGACTCACAGTGGTAAATTTTATCTTAAAAGGTGGCTAATTCCAAAAAATAATTGTATCTCTGAGCTATAATGATGTAATCAGTTGGTCCCCGATCAAATCTCCGAGGCTTCCAATTAAGAAAATTTTACCTGTCAATTTTCCACCAAATGAGGCATTTTTAGGACGACAATAGATAATATCTCATAAATACAGAGCATTTACAACATATTTCAGTCTAAAAGATGCCCAATATATTAATATGTTACCTCATACCCAAACTGAAACTAAAGCCTTTTTTCCTTGATTTGATGTTCTCACCAATTAGTTGATATGTAAATAGTATACATTTTTAATAATTTCTTTTTTGCAGTGTTATATCAATAAAAGATAACAATTATAAGAATTAATGCCATTGCTTAATTTTTATTTTAAGTGTTATTAAAATTTTGGTTTCGAACAAATTTATATGTAACTTCCTTGATTTTTAAAAGTTTAACATAATTGTTGACCGTACGATAAATCAAGAAGCAGATGGAAACTACTCACTATACGCCGACGTTTCCTCAGTATAGATATTCATCAGGGCTATATATAAAAGAAAGCAAATAAGGTAAAACTATTGTAGGAGTATAAAAGCGACGAATACAAAAATTAACATAAATAAGAATACATATAAAAATGGAAATAATTAGAAACATGAAACTTAAAATAATATAATAACTGAATAAGTAATGAACTGATTGATCAATATACTGAGGAAGTAATAATTGATAAGGTAATGATTGATAAATAATAAGAGTAATAACATCCTCATATAGATCTGCAAGCTCCTTTGATTCAAATACTCGTATTGTAAATATGGTAAGAATGTGCTTTATAGCTCTAATACTCAGTGCCCTTAAGTTTGTTAAAATGTTTTATACCTCAATAAAAAGATTTTAAAAAAAAATCATAGCTAAAATTGTGTAACTGCGTTTTAATTGTATTCTGTAGTTCAGATAGTATTATGTTTTTCAATATAGTGTAAGCAGAAAAAAAAATTCTTATCCCATCATTTTAAATTGTTGAGATTGAAAAATAAAATATTTCATGGTCAATAAAAACTTTTTTTATATAATAGAGCGAACCCCAGCATATTAATTTGTTTAGATTGGAAAATAAAATATGACAGTCCCTAATTTGTTTATTTTAATGATAGAGAGATGATTTTATTCTCTACTTCACTTTACATAACAATGAGGAGTATTATGTGATGATTGCATGAAATGCACTCGTATATTTGGTGATTCTTTTCTCTTTTTTATTTTTATTTAGCTCATGGCAATCCATCTGGAGCCCTCTAAGTAATAATGAATGCCTCAATAGAAGGCAAAGACCACATGAAAAGCCAAAAAGCATATGGATACATAGAATCAACAAAGATGCAATAGAGTTGCGTGCAGATAAATGGAAAGAAATAGATTAAGACAGGCAGAGATGGAGCAGCCTTGTTTAGGCGGCAAAAGATCTACATGGTCTGTAATGCCAACAGAAAAAAAAAATAGTTAAATGAATATTAATAATTAACAAAACAAATAAGATAATAAATAAGGAAAAATAAAGTAAATCTTTTTAAACACACTCATAAAAATGTACAATATTTGCATTCACCTAGAGGAAACTCTCAGAAAAGCTTTGTTCTCCAAATGTGGAAGGCAGAGTAGGGGATGGTGATTATTTTCTAGACTGCGGATGTTGGAAGTGCTATTTCTGATCTACATTTATGTGACCTCTTATTTTTCTGTCTTAAATATGCTTGAATAGGGAAAGACTAGGGTTGTTAGTTATTCATTACTCATTTAGAGACTTCTGGAATATTCCAGTAATAGATATCCTGATTATAATTTATTTTTGTTGAATGTTTTTCTCTTTTAGCAATATATCAATATCAACTTGTAGAAAGTTATTGGGTGAGTGCCTTATCCGTCATTTTTGGACGCTATTAAGTACTAACGCATGCCTAATACTGTCATATTCAAATAGACAAAAGTAAGGGAGCATGGCAACCACTCATCTGCTGATGAAGGAGAGGATGGGCCAAACTGGGATAATTCCCCCTGATGGATGGCCGCTTATAATTATTGTGAAGCTGTAAGGGTTGCCCAATCATTAATCACGTTTAAAACAAGGCATCCTCATTTGTTACAATTACACGTTGTTTTCTTCAAACAGCGATGATTGGGACCCCGCAACCTATCGGGGAGAACAATTATACCCAGCTCTATTAATGCTCTGATATATCGAGTTAATTTTTTCGATTCCGCTACCTTTCGCAGACTGATTTGTATAAGGATCATTACCCCTATTATTCAATAATATAAAGTACTAGGAGATTATAGTAAAGTTAAGTTGTGCAGGGTGTCTCAGATCTTAATAGCCAAACTCTGTGGGGTGATCCCTGACTAGTGTTAATCGTTTTATGAAGGTTTATGGGTACCCATTTTATACAGGTTTGGTAAGTCCAAGGAGTCGTCTCCCAGTTCGATCTACGACAATTGCAAATCACTTTCTGATATTGGTTTACTCTAATTTATACAGAGTGTCTCATTTTTTTAACGGAAGGGAGTGTGAGGAGGAGGGAGGTTATTTCTAAACAATATTAACTGCATTTCATTTTATACACTGACTGATTCCGAACTGAAAAACAGTTAAGACCAATTTTGTGTTTTTCATAAGGTAGTCACGGGCTTTATTTGATAAGAATAAATTGAATTAAATTCGTATTATTGAAAAGTTGACAAAATAATTTTGAGAAAACAGTGATTAAATTTACGAAGGTCAATGAAACAAGGGACTTTCAAGAGATCTAATAAGGGCCACCGTATAGAGATATGGTGCTCGTGTATGGATACTGTAACTGCAGGAGTACAGTGGCCGTATTAGACCTCCTGAAAGTCTCTTTTACCATTGGACCTAAGTAAATTTAAAGTCTCTTTTTTCATTTACCTTACTAAATTCAATCACTGTTTTCTCAAAAGTATTGTATCTATTTTACAATGGTATACTTTGAATTTAATTATCTTGAACCACATGCGGATCAACGGGGGGGAGGGGGCTTTTTGACTGAAGCCCCTCCCTCCAAAAAATGGTAAATATAACCAATTCTTACGAAAAAAATTATCTCTAAAAGTATTATTGTTCGTGTAATTACATTTTATATGAGTTCAAGAATCATTAAAACACCACTTCATATAGGTAGTTAGTTTAATTAGTTTTCCTCCAAATTAATTTTCGTTATATATATATATATATATATATATAATATACATATATATTATTTAGGAGTTTCTTCAATATGAAGTTTACTTCAACCAAACTACTTCTTTAGTAAGTCTCTTCATCTCTGTCGGACCATCGTATCCTCCTCCAACAGTTTCCTACCAACCATACTCTCCACCACTGGGGGATCTTTGGTATCCTATTGTCTATTGTCCCACATTCGTCTCACATGGCCATACCACCTCTGTATCCTTTCTTCCTGTACCTCTAAGATATTTTGATTTGTTTCTAATTTCTCCCATATAGTGGCGTTTCTTACCATTTCGATCCTTGATATTCTAGCAGATCTCAAAAAACTCATTTCAACTGAAAGGAATTTTGTTTCTCTGGGTCATACTGAGGGATCATATCTCCGAACCATACAGCGTTAAGCTTTCTACCAAAGCTTTGTATATTAACTTTCTTGTTTTTTGTAAAATATTGCTGATCCAGAGTAACGTATAAATCATTCCCACTGTTTTTTTACCATTTGCGATCCTTTTTTTGATTTCTTCCTCTATGCTCCCGTTACTTGCAATTATGGATCCCAAATAACAAAATTGTTCCACCTTAATTAGGTGGCATAATGTTGGGTTGGTGCTCCCTTCTTTCTCCAAGCACATATATTTGGTTTTGTTGTAATTTATTTGTAGGACTCCTTGTCCGTAATGATCAATTGTTGTTCTGAATAGGTAGGTTATATCCTCTTCATATTGTGCAATTAATACCTGTCATCAGCAATTAGTAAATGATAATTTTTTTTTTTAACTCAATACATTTTTCCCAATATCCTCATTTAAAGTTTTAGATTATTTCATAAAATTATTTTTACCTGGAACCAATTATTTTTATAAATTTCTTTAATTAGGCTCACGATTTCTATGTCTCTTCCAGCCTTCCTTAAGTATACTCATTTGGGTGGCACACTGTCGTTTGCCTTTTCCAAATGAATGAAAATTAAATCTAGTCTTTGATTTGTCCATTTGCTTTACTAGTAGCTGTCTTGAGATGAAAATGGCGTAAATCCACATTGCTCCTCAGCTTGAACATACTGCTTTTCAAATTGCGCTTTAACTATTCTTCCTAGAAGTTTCATGAATGGATTTGTCACACAGATGCTTCTATAATTTTCACATTGTTTTATATCATTTTTTTAAAAAATTGGTGTCAAATACTCTAGCTTCATTTCTTGAGGTATTTTTCCGCCCGTTAGGATTTTATTAATAAGATTTGTGAACAATTTAGTCAACTTGACTCCACCATTGTTCAACAGCTCTGCACATATTTCTCCCGGACCATAGGCTTTCCTATTCCTCAACCTTTTTAACTGCTCATTGACCTCCTCTCGGGTGACAAAGGATGTACCGCTGCACAGTTCTCCCTCTTCCTCTGTGAATTCATTTCTGGTTAAGTTCAAAAGCTTCTGAGAATAACTAGTCTAGTCCTACATTTCTATTATATTCAGCTGTTTCTCTTCCTTCCTTAGTCCCTTAAGTGCTGTTGTTTTCGTTGATTTTTGTTTTTGTTTTTAGAAGATGTAAGGTTTGAATGAATGGAACCTGAAGAAATTAGACGATTTTATAATAATTTTAATGTCAATTTCATGTTTACAGGGATAAATTCGTTTTGTTTATTTTCTTAAATCTATATTAACTGTTATGTAAGCGTTCTTGTAATTTAAATTTGATTTTTTTTTTCCTGAGTTTATAAATCCGATATATTTCACTGGAAAGGAAAAATGTGAGATCATACGAGAGTTAATTGATTGATAAAAAAAAAATAGATTATTTAGCAGTATGATGTGTATGTAAACTCCCAAAATATATATAAATGCTGTATTACGATACAATTAAAGTGTAGTACGATATAATATTGCTGTGAATAATATAAGATATGAAAAGGGTTGAAAAATTATGTATTTATGTTCGAAATTGATACTATGATACGCATTCAGCAACCGTATAACATAGTGGAGAACTACTTGTAAATAATTTTTTTTTTTCTTAAACTTTATGAGTAGCGAAAAATAGCATAAATTCACATTAATAAATTTTCATTGAAAACATGTCGTGAAATATGAAAAAAGAAATAAAATTAAAGAAATAATAATGCTGCTACTGTATTGACTTTTAGGTATCGGATATTTTTATTGGAGCTCCCGTTTATTTGAAGAGATCAGCTTACCTATTGTAAAACAACAACCTCCATTTAACTGGTACAGATTACAGGGGCAGTTGTGTTACGTCATGTTTTTTTTTTTTTTTTTTCGTTTCTACCGGTAACAATTCACATTTGAACGTTCAGATTTTTCCGTGGCTTATAACAACCAAGTTTGAGCTCTTTCTCAATTTTCTAATACGCCTCAAAGCTCAAAAAGTGCACATTGGGACAAAATGCTCTATTCTCTGGGCAAGGAGTTATCACCAAAATATTCTCATAAAATAATTTAATTTTTTAAAAAGGTTATATTTATTCAATCAAGCTGTTCTATTAAATTTAACGATTATTAGTTTAATAAAAAATTAGGTTTTGATACGACAATATATCGTTCTAATATAAAAAAGTGCAAGCGGTATGTTTCTAACTATGTATATTTTAAAAAGATTTTTATATTAAAATAACTAAAAGCAAAAACGAATATTATATTTTTTACAAACACACGAATATTATATTTAAATATTAATAACATTTAAAGGGAGCTGATTTTTGAAGCCCTTTTTTACTTTCATTTACCTATATATGAAATATATAGAAAGGGTAAGTATCGCGATAGTGAAAATTTTCGAAGCTGAGGTTTCAATTCAATACATGTTTTGGGGTCTCCTAAGTCCAAATAACCAAGTCCCAAACCAAGTCAAATTCATTACATCAGTGTGTATAATAGTAATCCAGAAAATTGTTATTACAAAAAAATAAAAAAGGTTTAATCTCTGTTAAGAATTGTGGTTTAACCTTTGTTATTCCCATATTTATTTTATTAGTTTTTTTTTTTTAACATGTTAAATTTAGATTGAGGACCAAGGCGATTTTGGAAGAATAGAGGAAGATTTAACATTCCCCAGTAACTTTAAAACGCAAAGAATTATAAGATTTGAGAACAGATTTCAAACTGAAAAAAGTAAGATAAAATATTTTGCTGAAAGAGTTACCAAAATTTAAAACAAATACTAAATAAATTACCTGTTAGTCTAAGAAAATAAAATTTTACTAATAAAGTGTTTTTTAATTCAATACACACTAGACCACTTAGACAGGATTGTTGGGAAATTTTTGAATCGTAGTTCATATTGTAAAACAAACAGCTTTTTGATGGATTGAATCATGAAAGATTTCTATCTGTTACAGAATGAAATGCCTTTTTTTTTATTATGAAATTGCATTAGAAAAGATTTCTAGTTCATCAAAAGCTAACATAACATTTTGTGAAACATTTCATATAAACTTATAATTTTTCACTCGAGTATGCTTAATAATGACTGCTATTGTCTGTAATAGATCTCCTTTTATTCGTATAAATGCGATTAAAGTACTAAATGTCAAGAAAAAAGTACATAAATAAAGTTAATTAAGGTGAAACTTTCTCAGCTAACAATTTCTTAACTTGATATGAAATATTAACACAGAAAAATCACTCGTTCTGTTAAATAAGAGAATATCAGCAAGAAATGGTTTCATAGAATCTACATTTTGAAACGTTCCATCGAATGGAGTAGATTCGAATGGAGCTTAGTGTAGCTAGTATTTTTTTTTTCGTTTATACATACTTTATGCTTAGATTTTTACATTGTTATAGCAATGATAAATAGGTATGCGTATAGTTGTGCCTGCGTATAAAAATGTTTATTTTCATTTTTTTTTAAATAATTTTAATTCTATTCTATTCTTAGTATTATTTATATTTCTTCCTCCACTATCATATTTTATTTTGTAATTATTTAGCTTTATATTATTTTGAAATTACCTTATTTTATTAATTTGTAAATATGGTGTGAATGTGCTCTCAGAACTCTATTATAAATGACCTTTATTGAGACAGATTGTAATATTTATCAATAAACAAATAATCCAGTAAATATTAATTTGTCCATAAGTGAGACATTTTAAAGACATAATCAATAACTTCTCTCTTTTCAAGAGCTGAAAATATTTATTCAAAATATCTGTGAATATCGTTCATTGTTTGTAAAACCACTGAAAATTGCCCATTAATTTGTGTTTTAAGGGCTAAATGGGGGAAACTCGAGAAAATAGTTATTATACTAGATTATATGGATGTTAAGGAGAGATCATATAGTACAGACAGTGCGATTGGAATGTTTTATTTTAAGGATTTTTTCACTTCTGAACCTCTGCACGTCGCTGATACGCATTATAATATATTTTGGGAGTGTAGCTCCATTGTGTATTTTTAATAATTAATTAATTAATATTAATTTTTTGGGTATATAATGATATTAATCGGAAACAAGAGATGGAATCATCCGATCAATTTCGTCTTTCCACATGACTGCCACTGAATGATGGAAAATATGTCTGATGGCACGAATAGTTGATTGGGCTATTATGTGATGTCGTTTTGAGATTTACCATTTACGGTTTAGAATTCATGAGATGTTCGCAAACTGTACAGAACACGTAATAATAGGGCACTAAAGCAGGGTATTGTCGCATTGTGAATGGAAAGCATTTACTATCCCGCCTTTACGTATCTGTAAAATAATTCTATCCCCGGAGCGTTTGAAGCAATGCTGATCTGGCTCCCGATTCCTGTAAAATGCATTATTGTATCGAATCATTCGCTAATGATTGAAATAGAGTACGTTAATCGAAATGAGAGTTCACATACAAAACTTCCTTCCAAACTTCAAGCAAAAATTTTTATAATAGGTAGTTATGAAATAGCTAATAAATTATACAATATATAGATAATGTAATGTTAACAATACAAACCACAAGACGTGGACTTTAAACATTATACCAAGAATATTTTTACTATATTTATTTTACGTGAAATACTTATACTTCAAATACTTACATGAAATAATTATTTTGCATGGAACACTTATTATTTAACATGAAATATTTGATATAAATAGCAATTCACAAGTTAGAACGATAGTGTGATAAAATATTTCGTTTATAGAATATGTTTTTTTGTTTATTTATTGTTGTTTATAGGCGTGAAACTCTTATGTTATCAACGCCTACAGTTTATAGAATATGTGACTTTAATAAACCAAAAAGGTTTATGTTAAATAATAAGTGTTTCGTGAAAAATAATTATTTTACGCAATGAGAACATGGTGAAAATAAAATAAGTGAATTATAAGTAGATATTAAATAAGAAACAGTTGTATGAAAAAAAATAATAAGATGACATCTGATGTATTTCTGTCACCCTTATATATATATATTATATAATATATATATATATATATATATATATATCAATTGTTTTTTATTTAATTTCTTCTTATAATTCATATATTTTATTTTCACCATGTACCTTTTATATTTTATATCTTTTGCAGCGAAACAAGTAAAAATACTATTTTATAAAAAGTTAGTATTTATTTGTCCGCACCCCCCCCCCCCTCCCGACCAACTCCTTCTCGTATTATATCACGGTCAACCATCTCTACATCATTATTGTGTTTTATGTTACTATAGTAACGATGCGATTTTTAATTTGTTAAATTGCAATAATAAATAATGTTGATGTTAAGGGAGGCAGATTTTTTGATAGAAAGAAGGCGTCACTGATTAGCAGCTCTTTAACTTTTATCCCTCAGCCCGTCGCCTCTTTTTCCGACATCAAAAGGGTTTGCCACCTCCATGTTGACCTTGCTTCTATCAATTTAATTTGTTTCAGGATATTTTTTTTAACCTTTCCAGCTTTACGGTAATTTAAGTTTATCAAAGGTATACCGGGATGCACATTACTGATATTTTATTTATAATCAAGCACGAAAAAATATTCATTTTGTTATATATTATGGGCAGAAATTTTAGGATATACAACGAAAGGCAACATCGAGAAAATTCGTAAATAGATTGACGATTAAGTTTTTCAAAGAATTTTTTTTTCATATATTTATTACAAAAAATCATTTTCTTAACATATTTAATGTTTATAATATCGTTATACTTTTATAAGCGTTAATTCACTTGTTAATTTCATTTTTTACTTCCCGTATACTTTTTTTTTATTGAAAAATATTACAATCTGTCTCAAGCTCATTTATAATAGTGTTCAGAGATCACATTCACACTCTATGTACAATAAATAAAATAAATTATACATAAAAATAATACATATACAATAATTAAGAATAAAATAACCTAAAAATAAATAAATAAAAAGAACACATCCATACCTATACACAATCATTTTGTTGATTTTATTCTTTACTCCTATTACTCTTGTCTTACTTTTTTATTCGTATTATTATTATATTGTTACTTTTATTCTTCACTCTTATTACCCTTCCACTTTTATATTTATTATTTTACTGATGTTATTTTATATTTTGTAATTTTTAGCCATTATGATGACCCAAATGTTTGGTTCGAAACGTTGATTAACTCATTAAAAAAGTGTTTACTGAAATTCCTAACAATATTGCAAATTTTATTATTATTCAATAAATTTGTATACACTATGTTGTCCCATAAGTACTTTCCTTTCTATTTATTTACTTTTCTTTTACTTTATTCTTTAATTAGGGTTCATTTACTGTGTTGTATATGAACCGTTCTCCTCTATTAGCTTCTTCCATCTCTCAGGAACCCTCTTATACCCGGTTTTTACTTTCACTTACTTATATATGAAATACATAGTAAGGGAATGTATTGCGATCGTGAAAATTTTTTAATCTCAGTTTTCAACGGAAATACATGTTTCAGGGTCCTCTGATTCGAAATGACCAAGTCCCACAAAGTGGTGTGTGTGTTAACAGTCTAGCTAAAAAACGAAAAGTCGTGCGAAAGTGAAATTGCATATTTAAGATTTTTATATTCTTGGGAAGTTCCCGAAACTTTTTCGTCAAAATCGGATAACCGAAAGTGGCACTTTATATTATAGACTAAATACATTTTTACGATTTTCTCGAAAACGGCTTAAACGATTTTGATCAAATTCATTACATCAGTGTTAAATTAAGCATTTTTAAATAAAATGTAGGTTTTATTCTGATTGATGTTCTTTAGCAGGGCTTAAATGGCTAATTTTCAATATTAGCTTCCCCTAAAGTACCTTTCTTTTTTTTTTATTTGAAACAATCGGCCATTTCACATTAATCTATAATATAAAAGATAGTTAAATATAAAATATGAATAAAAATAAAATAAAACTTTTTTATTTGCGCCGACGTTTTGATATATATATTCTTCATATATATAAAGAATCTGAAATTCCAAACATCGTTTGGAAGAAAGTTGCAATGAATGCATACATTTTTAAAATTCATGTTAATGTTAATTTAAAAAATTATGAAATTCTCTGCAGAACCAAAAATATCATCGAAATCGGACTTGTTTGTTTCGATGTCTAGCCGCAAAACATCCAGGTCATCAGTGCCCGATAAACTAAAAAACACTATTTTTATACTGTTTAGGTGGTTGGTAGAAAAAATAAATAAAATAAAATAAAAATAATATAATAAATTAATAATGATAATAATAGACAAGTGTAATAGATAATAATATATAATAGATAAATAAATAAATTTAAAAAATATCAATAAAATCAATAAATGAATTGAAATTGATAAATCAATGAACTTTTAAAATTAAAAAAAAAATTAAATAAATCTGCAAAGGATCATTTGTTATAAACTTGTCATATATGTTTTATAATGTTTTCGTTGTCTAGGAGCTTCATAACTTTGGTAAGGATTTCTTCTTGGTTTTCCATGGATTCTGGTATATTCTGGGGTATTCTGAGAGGTGTAAAAAGGGCACTCTTCCAGAATATGTTTTATAGTAAATGATTGATACACACCAGGTTGTATACTTATAACATTCCACAACATAAATGTGATGTATCTAAAAAGTATATATATTTATCAAGCATAGCTATTATAGGTCATGAAAAACAACAATCTGTTTATTCTTTAATTAAAAACATATTAAGGGGCTTTAAAAGAAATGTTTGCTTATTTGTGTATATATATTTTTTTCATAAAATTTGATATCAAATGGTTAAGTTTAAATTCTAAATAAATGTTTAGCCCGGAAATAAATCTGCCCTAGCAGACTATAGAAAGGATTAGAAAGATTTATACAGCGGGCTCAGTTTCCGCTTGCCTGACGGAGCAGTTATTGGCCTGACACCGAACTCTGACAGACCCGACATATATAGGATTATAGGATCACGTCCTCCAAACTGTAATGAAAAGTTTTTGCAATCTTTCGGCTCACAATCAGTAATTCTCCAAGAGGATCTCTGTATATAGGATTAGTTATACCATTCGTTATAAATATAATATTTTTTAATACACCAAGATTCTTTTATTTTAAATTAGTATTCTTTTATTAACATAGTATGATGCATCAAACCTCTTTGTTATTATTTTATTTAATAGACCAATTTCTTAAATTTACAAAATGTTTTTTAGAACAAAACCAATGGTAAAATTAATGGTGTATACGCTAATTTCTTCCAATATTTTCACATCTTGTTTAACCTAAAATTATTAATTACTATTATTAAAAAAATAATTTATAGAGGTAGCTAGAAGAAATAGTAAATTGAGAGCTTAATCTTTGGACCAGAAGTCACCAACCTTTTTATACTTGAAGGTACATTTATAGATTAATAGCCAAATCTGGAGTAATTATGTTTATTTATTTACTTTTTCCCACATGTTTCATTATTTGAAATTTATAATAATAAAAAAAAAGAGAATAATATTAACATATAAAAATGTTTTGCTTATAGTCAAGTATTCAAACTGTTGGGGTTGCACGCAGGAAAATAATATAAAAAATCTGGCGCGCTGCGGGCATCACACAGTTTCCGCTAAGCGCCCTCTTCTTAGCAGAAATAAGTATTTTCAGACAAAGGGGAAGTGAAAATAAAAATTATAAACGCTATATTGATTTATATTTCATTGTGGATTTTTATTTGTTTAAGTACCCTTGTGTATACAAATTTTAATATATATATATATATTTATATATATTTATATATATAAATATATATATATATATATATATATATACACAATTAAATATTAAATAATACTTATGAAAACATTTAGGAAAACCGTATATGTATATGTACATAATATTTTCAAAGTCCCTATTATATTAAACTTTTAATGTTACTATGGAAGCCTGTTCTAATCTTCGGGCCAGTTCGGGTAAGCTCGGCCGCGCTCGTATCCCTTTGGTTCCTTCATTACAACTATTCTCTGTTAAGATCTCTTATTTCTCCTTTAGTTAATTATCAACTTCTTTCATATTTTATATTTAACTATTTTTTATATTAGAGATCAATGTGAAATGGTTAATTGTTTCAAATAAAAACAATTAAAGGTACTTTAGATGAAGCTAATATTGAAAATTAGCCATTTAATCCGTGTTAGAGCACATCAATGAGAATAAAACCTACATTATATCTTTAATTAAAAGGCTTAATGTTACACAGATATAATGAATTTAATCAAAATTGTTGGAGCCGTTTTCGAGAAAATACTAGAAATGTGTGTCATTGATGATATAAAGTGCCACATCCGGTTAGCAAATTTTAACGAAACATTCGCTGTAACATCTCAGGGATATGAAAACCTTAAATATGCAATTTCACTTTCATACGACTTTTTGTTTTTGAGCTATACTTGTCACATACATACACACAGACAAACTCGCACGCACACACACACAGATCCAGGTTTGCGGGACTCAAGAGACCTCAAAACATGTATTTGCATTGAAAACTCAGATTTGAAAATTTTCCCGATCACAATAATGTCCCTTACTATATATTTCATGTATAGGTAAGTGAAAAAAAATAATACGATGTTCCTGTTCCATTCTCGTTTGTTTCACTTTTATTGACTAATTAAAAATTAGCCAAAATTACAAACATTCGGAAATATACAATATTTAATGCTTGTATTATTATTTCTGCTGTCGAAGTCTTATTTTTATAAATTTGGAAAATACTCGTATTGACTTCCAAACATTTTCGGATAGTTCTTTGAGGGCGACAGTTGCCTTCCTGATTTTTTCATATTTATCACCTACAGTATTGTTAATACGCTGGATTAGTGCTTCCAAGCGTGATAAAATGCAAATCGAGAAACATTTTGAGTTATTTTCGAATTGAAACTCAACTAAATGGTATAAATAAGCATTTAAATAATGTGGTAAACATGAATGTATTTAATTATTAATTGTCTAGTGATTTCTGTAATAACAAATATCCGCTAACGACAATTTTTTTTTTAAATATAAAAATTCTTATTAATGGAAATTGAACATTGTATATAATAAAAAAATACAATTTTCGTCAGTTAACAATTGAATGAGATATGAATTATTCTAATTTTGTCGAAATGATATAAATAAATTAGTATTACTTATTCTATATTACATATCATATATTAAATGTTTATTGGTAAATTTTCTGTGTAACGTTGACAAAGTTCTAATTAGTTAAAATGGCTTTCTGGGGCGCTGTGTACAACAAGATCAGATAAAGACTATCTTATGCTAAATTAATCAGATAATTAGGTGTCTGTGTTGCTCATGATTAAACAATATTGAACAAAAGGATAAATGCAGTTTAAAAAGTGATAATAATTATTGTCAGCATAATATTGGTACAAATCGGTAACTCTCGTAGATGCCAGGAAATAACTTTTTGTTTTATCATTATTCATGAAATTTCCAACTATACAAAAATAAATATATATATCCTGTAAATGTGATACAGAGAAAGACAATATCATGAAAAGAATCTACCCATTTTCAGCACTCTAAAAATGTATTTACAATCGGACATATCGAGGCCATATTTTTTTCAGATATTGATCAAAAAGGAAGCAATGCTTGAAACAAGAGAGTTTTGATAGTTCTGAAGTTCATTATGGAAGGATAGGTATCTTGATTGGGAAAGATTAGAAATATTAAGAACATTAAGGCTGTTAAGGATGATTTTATTAGTGACAAACTAAGGATTGAGGATTATACGAAGGATTTTGGATTTGAGGATTGGATACGAGAGGAATTCGATGGCTCAGTGGAGTCCCAAAGCTGAAACCCGTAAGTCCAAAAAGGTTTTATTGTTGTCAGGGGAATGAGTCTTTTATAATTATTTGAAAGCTTAGTTTTATAATTAGTGAAAGCGTTTGTTGAAACGTCGAGTGGTTTCTTGTCTTTTGAGCTTGGTACGAAGATGCCAAGGTGGACATATGTCCAGGTGGAGTCCTAGGTATCTGATTTATCAACAGGAATAAGTGGGGAATGGTTGAAGGATACTGTAAGACAGAAAGTCATTGGTTTACGACGAAGGTTAAAGGTAATTTGATGGGATTTATTGGAATCTAATTTAATTCTCTAATTTTGACACTATTCTTAAAGTTTCGTGATGTCAGGCTTGTTCTGAGCGAATTCTTCACTGAAGTAATTGATTGTCTTAACAGTGGCAAACCATATAAGGGTTCTCTAAAAAAGCTCACACCATTTTTGGACAAGAACGGAGCTCTCAGGGGGGGGGGGTGCTAGATTGACGTATTCCACAATTGGTTAGAAAAGTAAGCACCCGCTGCTGATACCGAAAGATTCGCATTTAGCAGTCCTTGCATGTTGGGCCTCTGTAGGTCCAGTCATTCATTCGTCTCCAATTTTGGATCCATTCTCTGAGAAGACCCTGAGAACAATCATTAGAGACCGGATTTATAAATGCGTTACATGCAACAAAAATAATTCGAAGCCACATGCTCCGAAAATGAGTGACTTACCTACTTTCAGGGTGACTTAGGGTCGATCCTTTCAGCGAGTTTGGATGCACTATGTACCCCCTTTCGTTATGAAGATTTCCAGTAAGCGCAATGCTCCTAAGTCAAAATGTTGGTTAGCTCTCTTCGTATGCATGTCTACCATGGCTATGCATCCAGAACTTGTGTCGGACCTACCCCCTCCTTCATTTATTGCCACATTAGACAGATTTATTGCCAGACGTTATTTGCCTTTGCGTATTTAAAGTGACTGTGAAACAAAATTCGTTGGAGCATCTAAGAAGTTGAAGGAGCTTTATCAATTTGTTAAGGACCAGAGCGAATCCATTTCTAACCATTTAAGTCGGACGGGCATAAAGTGGACTTTTTCTCCTCCAGAATCTCCTCACTTCGCAGGTATTTAGGAGGCAGCCATTAAATCTGCTAAGAGGCATCTTCTTCCAGTTTTCCAGGATCATGCGTTGACATATGACATACTGGTACGAGTTGAAGCCGTTCTGAACTCCCGTCCTATCTGTAATATTCAGTCAGCCTTCGTATATAATCTTGATTACCTTACCCCGGGATACTTTCTTATAGGTTAACCTCTCCTTACCAGAACAGAACAAGAAGATGCGACTATATTTCCTTTAACAACCGTTGGGAGATGATTTTCAAGACTCTTCGTCTGGTGCCTCGTAAGAAGTGGTATACTGATGGGGATAATTTAAAAGAGGGAACCCTTATTATTCTACATGAAAAAGACGTTCCCCTGCGGGATAATATAAACATTTCCAGAGCTTGATGGTGTAGTTAGGGTGGTAACATCCGGGACTGCTACAGCCACTTTGGTGCGACCTGTCCCAAATTAGTGCTTCTCCCTTATGGAGAAACCTTTTATTGATATATATTTTATATATATATATATATATATATATATATATATATATATATATATATATATATATATATTTATTTATTTATTTCTTAAATTTAATGAGGAGCCCTTTTTATTTTTAATAAATTGTAATTTATTAGCCTCTCTTTGATCTGACTTACTTTTATTTCTAATTTTCTAAAATATATTTCGAATAATTTCTCTCTTTGTTTATTGTAAACCAAGCAATTTTCCTCTCGTTTGTGCCTTGCCTTGTAATTAACAATTTATGAGTTTGAGTATTTATTTTTATTTTTCGTTTGTTTGTGAAATCAGATATTTCAAGGTTGGGAGAGGGGGGGGGGGATAATACGAGGAATTGTATGAGTTCCTGGTTTATGGCAAAAGATTTGCTTATATTTATTTAAGTTCTTAAAAAGTTTCATCAAATGAAAAATAAACAGTAATTGGGCTTAGATATAAGCTGTAGTTTGTCTCAAATGAATTACATATGATTTCAATGTGTTGTTTTGGGTTTGGGTAGCTATGAATAAAAGTCATTCTTCAAATCGGCTTTTTAACCAAATCGATGGAGTTTTTAAAAAATGAAATCTCTTTAAAAGCTTTACCTGAAAAGGCCCAAGGGAAAAAGTTCTAATTCCAAAATAACTGGAAAAACTATCGACAGTAAAAATTCAATTTTTTGAAAATATAAGTTTTTTTTCCCTCCGTTTCAAGCCGCAGTCTTATAGATATCAGCAATTTCATTTATGTAATTTTTCTTTATTATGCATAGATTGTTTCCGTGCACGGGCGGATCTACGGGGAGAGAGGGGGTTTCGGGCTGAAGCCCCTCTCCCAAATGCTAAAATATAACCATGTTTTATGGAAAACTACATGAAAAAATTATCTCTTAAAGTATTATTGTTCTTGTAATTACATTTAAAAGGACTTAAGGAATCACTTAAACACCATTTCATATAGATAGTCAGTTTCTTTCTTTTTTTTCTAAAGTAATTATCGTCATTTTTGTGAAAAAAAAAATCTTTCGGGCTGAAGCCCCCCCAAAATTAAATCCTGAATCCGTGTGTTTCCGTGCACTTTAGTCAGGGAAAAGCTTTTTGTCATCTGCGAAGGATGATAAACACTTTAATTTTACATTTTTTTAAAAGATATTATTAAGGCTGAGTAATCTTTTTTGTTTTTAAAATGTTATCGGATAAAAGTTTTCTTTAATAAAATCTTTGTTTTTTTCATTTTTCGCGAAAGGAATGAATGATATTTGCGTGGTAGGATATGGACCACGCAAATATCATTCCTTTTTCACTCCCTTCTCCTCTTTTTCTCTTTTTTCCTTTTCTATGGGTATTTCATTCTTTTGGAGTGAAGTTCCCTTAAGTCAATTTCTTCCCGGAGTGTTATTTCTTATCTCCCACAAGAACCTTTCGTTTTCTTATTTGTTTTCCGAATTCATCCCTGTCTATTGGGTCTGTACTGCTAATTCTAAGTTTTTAAAGTTCTTCTTTCATTTTTATTTAGAATAACATTCCAGTTCATATAGTTTTATCGTAATTAATTTTGAAGGCCTCCTTGTACATTTTGGTCAAATATTTTTCTAAAAATGTAGCTAATATCCTTTCCACCTTGTGCTATTATTACCTGCTCATATGCAAATAATAAATGACAGTTTTTTTCTTTTAACTCAATACAATTTTCCCAATATCCTCATCCAACATTTTAGATTATTTTATAAAGCTTTAATTTAAGGATATTTTCGTTAAGTAACTTTCTTTCGTTTGTTAAAATGATTTATTTATTGCCTTGTTCCGTTGGATTTCATGTATTTAATCCATCTTTATATTTTGGAAAACAACAACAATTAACAAGTGAGGAAAACTAATTTACATTTCATAAAAATTATAATAACGATTATTTAATAATTTAATATATCTTACATTATCATTTGTTATCTATTATTTTATGACAATCGCACTTTTATTATGCCCATGAATAAATATTTATTTTGTACTTGATTTAATATCTATGTGATTTTACTCGGGCAGCTGGTTGGGGACCTTCCTGTTACAGGGTTTAAGATTTTTTTTTTATAATCCTCCAAATACACGATTTGTGGCTATTAAATAACAGGACTTATCTTTGTCTTACCTTTTATCTTGGTGAGCCAAATGTGGGGGGGGGGCGCCTAGTAGGCCACATTTTTTGGGCTTTCGCTAATATCAAGAAAACTATCCATCGCATCGACAAAGACGTTCTATAAAAAATTAAAGCTGATAAACATTAAAATATGATTGATAATATATCTTTTTTCGCTATCTCCCCTAGTTTACGAGTTATCCGTCCTCAGCTATCGCTAATGTGGAAACAATTTTTTTTTACCTCATGTTTTTTACTCGCGGCGCTCATTACCGCGTATGGGGAGCGTCCCACGGGTGGCGGATGTGGGGATGGTCGGTGGAAATTCCTTGGAAGTTCCTCCCGGCTAAGTCCGATGGACTCGCTGACCAACAATGAGAGGGGCCCTCCAGACTTGCTGGAGGGAGGGGACCTCCAGACTTGCTGGAGGTAGGGGCCCACCAGACTTGCTGGAGGGTGTGACGTAGGATTGAACGCCCTACTCACATATCTTTAGTTCACCAAACACCACAAAAAGTCATGGATCTCCCTAAGGTAAAACGCTCATTATCCGGAGGTAAACTAGTCCCCCGTTCGGGTCTCCGGGTGGGGACTGCTTTAGGGGATTCATGCGCAAGTTGAAATATAGGGATTTAAATATTGGTACGTGGAACGTAAGGAGTTTAAACACAGCAGGGGGGCTAAAATCGGTCGCGAATGAGGTAAATGGGTACAATTTGGATGTCGTGGCTCTGCAAGAGGTTCGCTGGCCAGGGGAGGGCTCGATGAGGGAAGGAAAGTACACTATTTGGTACGGAGGAAGCGGGAATCATTGTTTAGGTACCGGGTTTCTAATTAGGAGTAGATTACTATCCGCTTTGAGGGACGTACAATTCTTTAGTGATAGAATTTCGGTAGCTACATTTCAGGGACGTTGGTTTAAAATCGCATTAATAAACATACATTGTCCGACCGAAGACAGTGACGATGAAGTCAAAAGTGAATTTTACGATAAACTCGAATGGGTTTATGATAAACTACCGCGAAACTACATGAAAATAATTGTAGGTGACGCGAACGCAAAGGTAGGAAGGGAAGAAGTTTATATTCCGACGATTGGTAAAGAAAGTTTGCACGAATATAGTAATGATAATGGGATCCGTCTGATAAACTTTGCCATCTCGAAAAACCTGATAATTAAAAGTACGACGTTTAAACTAAGGATATTCATAAATATACTTGGACATCACCGGATTCGCAAACACGAAATCAAATCGATCATGTCTTGATACAACACAGCTGGCAAAGCAGTATAATTAATGTACGGTCTTATCGCGGAGCAGAATGTGGGTCGGATCATGAATTAGTAATCGCGAAACTTCGACAAAAACTTAATATAAAAAAGAGAAAAGAAAACCGTTTCGATTTTGAGAATTTTAATTTGGAAAAATTAAAAAATCCATCAATTAGAAACCAATTCGAGCTAGATGTTAAGAATAGGTTTGAAGCTTTAGAGCTTCCTGACGAGGACCACGAGGATATTGACAAGTTATGGATAGAGATCAGGGATAATATTAAAGCGGTCGGTAACTCGTGTCTAGGAAAAAAGGAAAATAAGAATAACAAACCGTGGTTTGATGAAGATTGCTTAAACATGTGTGAAAAAAGAAAAGCCGCTAAATTAAAAGCTCTAAATAATCCTAGCGAAGACAATCTGGAATACTTCCGAATCTCAAAGAACGAAACGACAAAATTGCTCAAAAATAAAAAAAGGGAGTATCTTAAAAATAAAATAATTGAAATAGAAACTAATAGAATCGAAAATAACGTAAGAGACATGTACAAAGGTATAAACAGATCACGTAAATATGTAGGGCCCGTAACGTCTGGAATTAGGGATGATAATAACAATATTCTGACCGATCCGGTTGACATATTGAATAAGTTTAAGGACCACTTTGACAATATTTTAAATACGGGAAATTATGATCTGTGTCCTCCTTCTGAGTACCAGAGTGCTGAACCGTTAATAGAAGGACCAAGTAAAGAGGAAGTTGAAGTAGCTATCGGAAAATTAAAATCATATAAAGCAGCGGGAATCGATAATATTCCTACTGAACTAATTAAGGCATGCGGGGAAGCTGGAGTTTCTAAAATACATCGGTTGGTTAAAAAGATCTGGGTGAACGAGAAATTACCTGAAGAATGGAAAGAATCTATTCTTATTCCGATTCACAAAAAGGGTCCGAGGACGGATTGTAATAACTATCGAGGAATTTCACTCCTTCCGGTATGTTATAAAATATTCACTTTAATCTTAACCAGTCGAATCACGGAATACGCCGAGGAAATTATCGGAGACTACCAATGCGGATTTAGACGGAATCGTTCGACTATTGATCAAATATTTTCTTTACGGCAAATATTAGAGAAAAAATTGGAGTATAACGGTATTGTTCACCAGCTGTATATAGATTTTAAAAAGGCTTACGATTCTATTGACCGCCAGAAACTGTATAATATTCTAATCGAGCAGGGGATTCCAAAAAAACTAGTAAATCTAGTCAGGATGTGCTTGACGGAGACACTCAATAAAGTTAGAATCGGTAATAATTTGTCCGAAAAATTTGAGGTTCGTTCGGGCTTAAAACAGGGGGATTCTCTTTCGCCTGTCCTGTTCAATTTGGCATTAGAACATGCCATTAGGGAGGTAATGCGAACCGAGAAAGGGTTGGATCTGGGCGGGACAACATCCGTGCTGGGCTATGCTGATGATCTGGTACTGTTAAGCGAAGACGTTGAAACTATAAAACTAAATACGACAACGTTAATGAAAGCCGGTAAAGAACTAGGACTCGAAATAAACGTGGATAAAACAAAATATATGGTTAGCTGCAAAAATGGCGATACTACTGGTGATATCGATATAGATGGTAATATGTTTGAACAGGTAGATAAATTTAGGTATCTAGGTTCTACGATAACTAGAAAAAACGAAATTGAAGAAGAGATTAAGGTTAGACTGAAGGCGGGGAATGCTTGTTATTTTTCTGTGACAAAACTACTTAGTTCGCGCCTCTTGTCCCGAAACTTAAAAATTAGAATCTATAAAACAATTATCTTGCCTACAGTTCTTTATGGATGCGAAACTTGGCCGCTTACATTAAGGGATGAGCAGCGTCTTAAGGTTTTTGAAAATAAAGTATTGCGTAGAATATTCGGACCGAAGAAGGATGAGTTAACCGGAGAGTTCAGACGGTTACACAACGCCGAATTGCGTGAGCTGTATCCGGGTAATATAATTGAGGTAATTTCATCGCGGCGAATCAAATGGGCTTGTAAAGTTGTTGGGCTTAGTAACGAGAGAATTCCTAAAAGGTTAATATTTGCTGTGCCGAATGGTAAGCGTCCGAGGGGTAGACCGAAGCGAAGGTGGGAAGATTGCATTAAAGCCGATCTGAAGGGACTGGGTTTGGACGGCGAACGGTGGAGGGAGGTGTGTAACAAGCGATTGGTGGTGTCGGCATCGAACCTCCGGGTTCGCTAAGCCTTATTATTATTATTATTATCATGTTTTTTACTGTATTTAACTAGCTAACTTTTGGTTGCTTCATTTTTCGATTAAGTCATGCAGAAGAATTTTTTTAGTAATCAAATTTCCTTGAAGGATATATATTTTTTACCAGTTTATATCAATGGTTCAAAATTTAGATCAGTTATTTTTTTTTTTTTTTTTTTATTGAGAAAAAGTACATTTTGCCTCAATCAAGGGCATTGAGTACTTGAGAAACTCATTCATACAATTCATACAAATACAAAAAAAATAGAAATAATAAGAAAAAGAAAGTTCAGTAAAACAGATGAAATAAAAATATGATACAACACAAATAAAAAAAATGGATAAATAAGGAAAAAAAACACATTCATGCAGATCAGTTATAACTTCTTATGTCAATTCTGAGAATTTGCAGAAAGAAATAATTTTTAATAATATTCGTTATTATTATATTGCTCTAACGATTTATATATCTATATCTCTATGTATGTATATACATATACATATATACAATGATGTTTATTATAAAAATTATTTTTTCTTCAAATTCTTGGAATCGACATATTAAGTTATAACTGATCTAACTTTTGAACCGTTGGAGATAAACTAGTAAAATAATACATATTCGTCAAGAAAATTTAATTATTAAAAACTTTCTTCTGTATGAATTAATTTTTCGACAGCGATAGCTGAGGACGGATAACTCGGAAACTAAGCGAGATAGTGAAAAAATATATATAACCAATCACATTTGCAAATTTTATCAGTTATAATTTCGTATAGAACGTCTTTGTCGATGCGATGGATAGTTTTCCTGGTATAAGCGGAAGCTCGAAAAACAGCAAAAAAACACGAATTTTTTTTTTTCAAAATTAGCCATAGGTGATGACGGATATCTCGAAAACTAAGCGAGATAGTGAAAAACATGTGTATAATCAATCATATTGCAAATTTTATCAGCTTTAATTTTGTATAGAACGTCTTTGTCGATGCGATGGATATCTTTTCTGATATAAGCAAAAACCCGAAAAAGTGACCTATTAGGGGCCCTCCCTAATGTCTGGCTCACCACCTAGGAGTGGGGACTATTAGTATATTTACATTATTACTTACTTATTAGTTCAAACAATGTCAGTGGGCGGGGTAACCGAATGGGCTAACGCGTGTGCACAGCACCGCCGTTGCCCGGCAACCTGATATATCAATCAAATGGTATAAAAGAAAAAATAGTCACGAGTTCGCGTCCCGGTGCCGAGGGAGTCTTTTAAATCCCCGCCCACACTCCTTGGCCCGGGAAAACACCGTATAGCCTTAACGGCGAGGAAGGGGAGGACAAAAAAAAAAAAAAAAAAAATGTTCAAACAATGTCCCAAAGTCAAAAATTGTGTCCCGCCATTTTCTTCTATAACCCTTCATTGACTATACTAATAGTACTATGAATATTGAAAAAATACAATAACGCTTGCTTTGAATTTTCATTTGCTTCCGTTGATGCTGTGAAAGAGAAAGCGGCAGGCGTCCTGAAGTAGGTGACATGAGACGGGATCCATCGAGGCCTCGCAGGGATAGAGGAGGCCTGTGTATTCAAGTTGATAAGTAGCAAATATGTATGAAAGAAAAATAAAATGCTTTTCAGCATCAGTCTCATTATTTAATTGCTATATCACATATGCTATCAATTGAAGTTAATATTTGTTCCATTATAATTTCGCCCTCTCTACTGGTTTTATACATAATCGTTAATCTATTTTGGTTATCGAAATGTAAGGATAATAATATGAGAGAGAGAGGGAGAAACACGTGTAACTAGGGCTCCTGTTGGAAGGGTTAGAAGGAATCTTTCTGCGCAGGGGCCCCATTGAACGACACACTAATCTACATACCCCTCCCTATAGATACTTCTACCCCCTGGGATCTAATAATTGGTCCACTTATTGTAGCTTATCTCCGCTTGTCATTTACAAGCTGGCATAACTGCAGCGATAACTTTTTGTTGGGAAGCTGGTTGGGTGGGAGGGGGGAGGGAGGGGGGATGAGTGCTCGCATGGGAGCAATCCTTAGAGTGCTTTATCACCCCCCGCGGAAGTCGCCTGAATACGGAGGCCCCGTCATAATGATATGAAAATATAATTGAAATATAACGTTTACTTTTTATTTTGTGACTTTGTTTATTAATCGCCAATTAATCATCATTACAATAATCGAGAGAAAAAACATAAGCTTTTTTTTTTAAATTTATAATGTTAGAGAAATAGTTGACCGTAGATAATATGGTTGGGGAGTCAGTTGGGGGCTGTAATCATAATAGGAAAGACAGTAATTTTCTTTTTTTTTTAATTTATTCATATTTATAACTGTATTATAAAAAAATACAACTAGTAAATGTGCACACAGGAATAATACAATCACATGAAAACGCTTGTTGAGAAAATACCCATCAGTAGCACTCTAATAATATATTTACATAAGTAGATCACGAGGCCATCTTCATTTCAGACGCCTCGAAGGGTTATCAGAGATCGAGGAGGAAGCAAGGTTTGAAACGAGAGGGTTCGGATGGTTCTGGAGTTTGTTATGAAAGGATAGATATCTGGATTGGGCCAAATCGGAATCATATGGAATATTAAGGTCTTTATGCATGATTTTATTTGTGACAAAGTAAGGAGCGTTGAGGATTTTACGAAGGATTTTGGATTGTAAGGATAGGATACTAGAGAAATTCGATGGTTTACGGGAGCCCCAAAGCTCAATTCCGTAAGTCCAATTATGTCTTATTATTGTCATATATATATGAGTCGTTTGTAATTGATTGAAAGCTTAGAGCGTTTGTCTAGCAAGTGTTGGAGTAGTGGAAACGTCGTGCGGTTTCTAGTCGTTTCAGTCTTTTATGAGGATCCCATGTGAGTTGTTTGTCCAAGGGGGAGTCCTAGATAACGGATTTGTTCAACTGGTATAAGTGGGGAAATATTAAAGGATACTATCATTTTTTTAAATATTATTTATGCCAACGTTTCAGCCTAACTTCTTCAGAGCTAAGGAAAGACAAGATAACAACTAGGGGGGGCGGGGTGGCCGAATAGGCTAAAGCGTGTGTAACAGCACCGCTAGTTGCCTGGCAACCGGATAACAGAGATTTGAGATGATATAAAAAGTACGAGTTCGCGTCCCGGTGCCGGAGGGGATTTTAAATTCCCGCCCTCACCCCCCGGCTCGGGAAAATCCCGTATAGCCTAAAAGGCGAGGTAGGGAAGAACAAAAAAAAAAAAAAAAAAAAAAAAAGATAACAACTAAACAAAAATTATTACAAAACCATAACAAAAAAACGTGACAACAATAAATATTTTTTCTTATGTGCTAATAAATAAATTCCTAGTAGAGGTATGAGATAAATTAAAATATATAGACAATGTATGTAATGAAATGAAAATCTTATGCTATGGAGTACATGTATGTAGTGAATTTTATTTATTTTTTTATTGGAATAATGATAATAATACAATCTGCCACAACCAAGGACATTAAGTATTATGACTTTATGTGTACATCCATACTGTAGTGAGAATTAAAATTAATGGTTTACCATTTTCCAGTTGTTACTTTTTTTGTTTCTTAAATTATCTTCTCGCAATTTTTGCCTTTAGGTCGATGGTCAGTTAGATCGATTCCATAAATTAATCACAATTAGTTTGTTGGTTATTCTTTATTAATAGTAAGTGTCGGAAAATCTCTGTCCTCCCCTCTCTCTTCGTTATATGATATGCCCTAGGATTGGATAAGTCCTATTTATAAATATTTTTGGTCAATGGTTAAGACCCAGCTTCAAGTTGTTATTGAATCGAATTATAGGCAAAAAAAGTGAAAACAAAAAAAAAAATATTTTAAGGTAAATAATAATTATTGAAAGGGAAAAATTTAATATATGTATATTTATTGAATCCCATAAAATTCTTTATCGGTCATCGTAAATTTATGACTTCCTGTCCTATAGTATCTTATAATGATACCCTATTGATCCCTGTTGAACAAATCCGATACCTATGACTCCACTTGGTCAATTGTCTAACTTGGAATCTTCATACAAGATTGGAACGAAAAGAAACCGTTCGACGTTTACGAATACTTTAGCACTTTTTAAGCTTCCAATTACAACAGACTCATATGCATGACTACTGGTACTGCTACTTCGAGGGAGAACTAATCCGGCAAGTGTGCCTTGTCGTCCTATTTGCCAACCCCTGATGGTTTTCTTAAGGATGATTCCGCGTACTTAACAGAGTTGAAATTTCAAGATTCACTTCCTCGAACCGCCGAGAAATAAATATTATCCGATCTAGGTGGGAATTGAACCCACAAAGTTCAGAATCGGGCACTCTGAGACCTAAGTCCCTAAGTGCTGGGCCATCGCGTTCTCATATAAACGACTACAATAAGCCTATACCCTGTTTGGACTTACGGAGTTGGGCTTTCGGACTTCACTAAAGCATCAAATTACTCTCTTGTCCAATACTTACAATCCAAAATCCTTTGTAAAACCCTCAATGCTTCTTACTTTGCCACAAATAAAATGTATCCATAAAGACTTTGATATTCCATCTGTTTCCGATTTGGCTCAATCCAGATACCTAACCTTCCATAGTAAATTTCAGGACCATCCGAACCCTCTCATTACTAAACTTGCTTCCTCTTCAATTCCTGTTAACCCTCGGAGGCTTCTGAAGAGAAGATGGAAGAAGGCCTCCTGATCTTCTAATATAGAAGTTTTATTAGTGTTCTACAAATGGGTAATTTCTCTACAAGTCTTTTTATGTCATTATATTTATCTCTGTCTCATTTACTAGATGTATTTTATTTTAATACAGTTGTAAATTTCTTGAATAAAATAAAATTATTGAATAATTTATTCAAGAATTTTATTTTTATTCAAGAAATTTACAACTGTATTAAAATAAAATACATCTAGTAAATGTGACAGATATATATATCAACTTTATTTCTCCCTAAAAAAATGTTTATTCTCATATTGGTACGTGGGTATACTTGTACCTATATTGCAACTATCTGCCACACATATAATATTTATCCAAAAAAAAAAAAAAAAAATCGGTTGATATATTGAAACCTAAAAATCCAGGCAAAAATAAATTACTTAAATTTTGTTTGAAATTATATAACAATTTTTTTGTCGACACCCATTAGAAACCCGGGATATGTGTCCGATATTTTTCAATGCAGTATTACAGAAAAAATTTTTGTTAAATTCGGTGACCCACTGACTGTAGCTTCTCCCTGTTCGTGGTTTTGAAGGCATTAGACCGGAATAAGATCAAAAAGAAACATGAAAAGACTGTACATAAGTAAAATGATGTAAATAAATACCTAATAAGAAAAAAATAATGAAGTAGATTGAAATTTATTGTTTAGTCACCATTATTAATTATAAACGTAAAAATTTTATATATTTATTTTTCAGTTTTAACTGAGTAATCATTTATTTCAATTATTATGAATTTAATTTTTTCTTATAGCTTATTTCTCTTTAATTTGAATACGTATAAATCTTCTACATAACAATCCCTTCCAACCGGTAAACGTTTCGCCAATTGTGGCGTCATCAGGACAGCAACAAATAATATCACATATGTATATGCTGAGCAAATAGAGCACATCTCTCATCAACAGTAATCAACAAATCAACAAAACAGTACGTTACGCCCTAACAACTGAATACATATTCAACTAAATTGCGAGTTACGCTTCTTTTTTCTCTTCTACATTTCTCTTTTAACAAACAAGCAGCAACAAACTCTTAGACTCCAGTTAATAAATTATAAATGTAAGAATTGTATATATATATATATATATATATTATATAATATATATATATATTATATATATATATATAATATAGAGAGAGAGAGAGAGAGAGAGAGAGTTTTCTTTTGTATACTGGTTAAAAGGTATTATGTTTTAAACACTTTAATGATAGTGATCTAGTTTTCACTGTATATCCTATGTAGGTTTTCGATTAGGTTTTTTTACTGAATAAAATGCAGTTCAACCTACTTGGTTGACTTCTTCATTTTTGATGAATTGAATTGAACTTGTACTTCAAACAAATATTATAACATTTGTAACGTTACTGCAACCACTAGCATGTAATCAATATTATGACATGATATGATGTATTTATATGTTTGTGTGAGTGTGTAAATAAATGATAATTTCTAAAAAAAACTGAAAACTGACTTAATCGTCTACGAATATCAATTAGTTGATTTTCTGTTCTCCCAATCTTTATTCCATCGCTTTCGTATTATCGTAATTCATTCATTAGTAGTGAACCGAAGATGGCGCTTACTGTTCGATTCTGTTTTTTATTATATTTAAGTGACAATGAACTTGGTATTCCAACTCATTCAGCATTGGAATATTAATGTTTCACTGCTTTAAAAACTGTTGAAACACAAGGACAAATAACTCCATAAAATAAAACTCTATAATAAATATCGTAAATTGTATCAAAAGCTGATTGTAGATCAACAAACAGGGAATATATTCTTTTTTTATATTAATAGCTTTTGGTTCTTAATTGAATTGCTCCATGGGCGTACGCAGGGGAGAGAAGAGAGGGGGAGTTGCCCCCCCCCCTCCTCTAAATAATTGGAAAGAAAATAAAACTTAATATAATACAAATGGTTTGCCTAAAATACGAGAAAATTAATTTTTAAAAGTTATTCTATGGATATATTGTATTTCACACAAAAATATTTATAAAGGGTAATAATAATATTTTTTTTAGAAAAAAAATATTCACTCGTGCCCCTTTCTAAGTACGCCCTTGGAGTGATCAGAGCGAACAGATTGTCTACAGTGTTGAGGATGTTTTACATGGTCAAGTTTATCGACTAAAGCTTTGTTCTGGAAATTCTAGTTAAGTACTTTGGTTTTCAATCACCAGGAAAGATCACCACAGACTTTACAGACCCTTTTACTTTACACAGTTAAGTTTCTGGAACAAAGTCGGGATAGCAGCTAACATATTTTTCCGGTAGGTTTAGCAGGAAACTAATCTTACCTTACTTGGAGTGTTGTTTGTTATTTATGTTAAAAAATTAAGAATGAATTACTACTTTCGTTAATTCAACTCCATATGTTTAGTGTCCCGTAAATAATGAGGGATATTTAAAACAGTGATAATAAACTTCAAAAGCAACAAAAAAGTTTATTTGAGCAATGTAATGAGTGCTTGAAGTATTCCTTATCATTTCAACCGATTTTAAAATTTGGTTCTTGATCAATCCTGACTTTTTTACTATAGAAAAAATATAACGAGTAACACTGACAATAACTAAATAGTAAAATGGTGTCAAAAATAAACAGCATGTTCATAAGAATATTATCTTTCCCGAACGCAAGGAATGTTATGTATAATAACTTTATCAAAAATTATCAAAAACATATTTGGCCCGCAATATTAACGAAATTCTTTTACACGGTCAAGTTCCTCTACCAAAATGATTTCATCTATGAAACTGATCGAAAAACATATCCTTGTAAAGAGCGCTTTACAATCTCTTATTCAAGTAAAGTGATTATAAAACTGTTTGTTTTTTTCATTCAGATCTGTATTATGAAAAAAAAAGGATAAATAAAAGATAGTAAAATAATTTTTAGTAAATATAATTTTCTATCGAAATTTTCATTTGTTAGGCGCCTGGCTTTACTAGCCTTCATCTCTAAAGATATAAATCTAAAAAACAAATGGTACTTACCCATTATTTGGCCATCATTAAATATTTATTGTACCATGCTAGCTCAGGTGAGAAAGGGTTAGGTTGGATAATTTTATAAAGCAGCAAAAAAGGTTAAGAGATCTATTTACAGAAAAAAATATTTACAGAATTCATACTATTTACAATAAAAAAAAATGCAACAAAAGGAAAAAGAGAGAATTTAAACATAATTACTATACAATACATACATACATAACATAATACAATTAAAAATACATTGGAAGATAATAAAAATATCAAAAAAGATTCTTATTCTATATACAATAGTATGCCACATCTAAACATATAAGAAACGATAGTCAAGATATAAGAGATATAAGATGTAAGAGCATATGCACATGCTAAAATATGAATTAATAATCAGTCACAGAAAACAAAAGAGAGAAGAGTTATATATAATATATATATATATATATATATATATATATATATATATTTATATACTCTACAAATCATTTATTTCAACTTGTCCATTACGACTGAACAATTTGATGTGTGATAGCAATAGGATTGGGAAAAAAATGCCAAATAAATGAATTATATTCCTTTCTTTTAATTTAAAGATTAATTGAGATGATTTTAGTTATCTCGACCTCATTAGTGTTGACATTTTTTTAATTTAAAAAATACTGGATCAGGATCATTAAGTTATTCCATGTTGATCAAGAAGCTTTCCCAGGTTGAACCATATCCTGATATGCAATTTCAGTGATGAGTTGTCACCCAAAACAAAGATGAGAAAAATGTATTTTGTTACAGCACAGCAAGAGAAGATCCACCAATAAATAGTCCTACGATTAATTGATTTATATATATACACAAATAAATAGATAAATAGGGTGAAACTCCCACTTTTCGACACCCTTAAGGAAACTGTAAAATGTGATTGTCTCGTTTTCAATCGCGTGAATATTTGGTTAAAAAATTTCCGTTTAGTCAAGTCAGTAAAAATCTGTAATTTAAAAATTAAATTCTTTCATTTATTTATTTTACTATTAAAACAAAAATATTCGTATGTCCCAGTTTTCGGCCATTTGAATTACCATTTTTTGAAACCACTTTTCCAACCACATTCAAATTTCAAAACCCCAAAGAATTAAATCTGGCTGCCCTCAGAATTAAAAAAAACTACAATGTTATTATGAATGAATGTATGCTTCTTGCCAAAATCGTAAGACTAGAATATGTGAGCGCAGGAGAGTTTCTCGCTTTAAATGAGCGCCAGCTCGCCAGTTCTAGACCATTCCCTAAGCTTAATGTTTTTCAATTATTACATTGAGTTCCGAAAACTAGGTGGGGTGCCGCAAACCTGGGATTTACACTATTGCTTGGATTTTTAGTTTTCCTGCCAACCAGAGGGAAGATTTGTTTTAAGAGAAACTCACTGCTTTCAATATGTAGAGGGATCAGCGATGTTTAGGATTGGAAAACAGGAGACTTGTGCAACAAAAAGACATTTTGTAAATCACGAACTTCGGGTTTATATTTAACCTATTCGTGTGAATTGTATTTTAAAGTTAAGCATTTTACGGAAATAATACAGGATGAAATAACGTATATTAGTTCTGAATTAAAATGGGAGGGGGGAGAGGAAATTATGTAATGTTTTGAATTAAAATGGGGGAAAATGTACCGCCCTATATTAAACGGAATTTAAACTTCACGATACAAAATTAACTCACTCAAACATAATTACATATTTATGAGATGCACATCCTTTCTGCATGAACTAATGGAGGAAACTCCATCGTATTCAATTTACAAAAGTTGCTTCGTCTTCCATAAAGTTGTTCAATTAAATTACAAGGATGTAAGTAAAGTGTTTTTGGACTTCTGCATTTTAAGTACATTCATCAATTTTTACTCTGGAAGTTAAGCTCTACATTTTCTATTACTTTAACCGATTTATTCCTTTGTCTCATTCTCTTTCTTTGAGATAGATGTCTTTTTGCAATTGTTTGGATTAACATCTGCATGATGCCATGCCCATGAGTTTTCCCTTATTTTTTAAATTTGACGCACTTATTCAGCCCTACAGATAAAGTTAAAAGGTTGAAAATTAATATCGGAATTGATTTGGTATTATAAAACTGTCTTGTATTCCTTATTTAAAATTTTCTACCCCATCACCGTTATTTTTGCACGTTTTTAACCGGTTGTCTTCTAGCTTTAGCTAACCTCTACGGTGTCAACAATTAGAGTTAAATGTTCGAAATTTTCTATTTAAAGTGAGTTCGTGTTTTTGGGTCTATTTTGGAGTCACATATTTTTTTCACACTTCTTAGATCTGATAAAAGAATTATATATCTTTTTATGTGTTTTCCGAACAAAAGAGAGAAAAACATATGACCTTAATTATATGCTCTGCTGCTATTCTCTCTCTCTCTCTCTCTCTCTCTCTCTCTCTCTCTCTCTCTCTCTCTCTCTCTCTCTCTCCTCTCTCTCTCTCTTCTCTTCTCTCTCTCTCTCTCTCTCTCTTCTCTCTCCTCTCTCTCTCTCTCTTCTCTCTCTCTCTCTCTCTCTCTCTCTTCTCTCTCTCTCACACACACACACACACACGCTTACTCCCTCTCCTCTCTCATTGTTTCCCTTCAATCTCCAATTCGATAATCTAGAGCGTTCAGAAAGAGACTTACTTTCGGCGCACATGATTTATTTTAGCCGAACCCTCAAGTCCGTGTAGAATCTGATTCTTCGGCTCCACTTCATTAATTTTTCATAAAGCATTGCTGATTTTATAGTTTGTTTTTTACAATAAACTAAAGCATAATCGCACAATTTCCATGAATTAACTACACTATTTTGTAAACTTTACGGGTATTGTTTGCATAAGCCTTTCTATTAAGAAATTCTTCCATTCTTGTTCAATTCTTCACTTCTTGGCCAGGTTATAATCCGTTAAAATTGAGACATATTTAATAAGAATTTTAATGTAAAAAAGAGTTATTTTAGGAGTGTAGTGTGAGAAAAAGAAGAACAGGGAAATTCTAACAGAATTTGAAAACGACAAAATAATGAGAAGCAAGACTTTTGTAAGACTGGCGTATTCCCTTACATAGTTTTTTTATGATTAAGAATAAAAACAGGGAAGTCAGAATTATTGAAGAATTGCATAGATTATTCTGATCATAATAAGGTACATTTGCGGGTACGATAGATAGGATGGAATTCTCTAATACAACCTATTTTATAGTAAAATGTTGTCGACGGATTATATATAAATGATAAAACTAAGCATAAAATTAATTACAAATAATACACTTATTGAATTACCAAATCCCTGTGAAACTATGTAGAATTGTGTGGTAATATATTGTGAAAATAATTTTAAAAATTAATAATATCCTAAAACTAAAAAGATATTTAAAAAAAAAAACAGTCATTACCTTGGCCTATTATTTTTATATTAAATTTATTAAATAATGTGATACTTTTTTTTCTAGTTTATAGTATTAGTTCTATTAGAATACCTATCATTTTTTTTTAAATTTCGTATTACAATATTATGAAGTTATAAAGGCTTAAATACAACTAAACGAAATGAATGGGAGTGCAAATTAAAGTATTCAAAATTACAAAGACAAAAAAAAAAAAAAATAGTCTGGAAATAGAATTATTTTCTATTTGGCGCTTATTAAAATGGTGTTTATTAAGTTTACCAACGTTTTAAATCAAGCATATGGGTCTTCATCAGGGCAATGGTTTGCAGGAAACAGAATGCCAAATCTTATCTTTTATAAACGTATATCTCAACATAAATATAGAATTTCTACCCTAAACCCATTTTCTTCAAAATTATATACAGATCGATATCTGTGTATATATTTATCCTGTGCATATGATTTTTTTCATGTTCTCCCCTTCCTCGACTTTTAGGCTATACCGGGTTTTCCCGGGCTAGAGGTGAGGGCGGAGAGTTACTGCTAGAGCTATAAACTCCCCCATCCCGGCACCAGGGCGCGAACTCGTACTCATTTTGTTTTCATAACTCCGGTTATCAGGTTAACGAGCAACGCGCAAAAATTTTCACAAGTGCAAGTTCAATTTCCGTGTTTTAACCTATTATTCACAACATAATGTTTATCTCTGTAATAACCGCTCAACTTAGCTCATAGACACAAAGAATGAGCTAAAAATTAGCTTTCTGGTGATACTTTCGCTTTAAACACTATTTACAGGAGCCACAGATATATAGTTGACTGTTATTAAATTTAATTAATTATAAGGATAGAAAAGTAGTCTGGAAATGCTCATAATAAAAAAATAAATGCGTCGCCGTTGGGGTTCTAGTCTTGCCTGCAAACCATTGCCTTGATGATGACCCACATTGTTAGGTCGAAACGTCGACATATTAAATAAACACCATTAGTGACAGCATTTCCGGGTTTCTTATTCATCCTTATAATTTTGACTGTGAACAATATATATAAGAGAGATAATGTAATACTGTTTACTAATAGCAATAATATAGAATTTTAATAATGTATGGTCTACGTAGTAATAATATAAATCAATAAAAACTATTGATAACCATGTTGTCTTTAAAGCAAATTAATTGAAGAAAAACCCCTGAGTTCTAATTGTAAATTTACCTTTTACTCGCTACATTGTAACGGAAACTTTAACGAAGGGTTTCATTCATTTATACTTCTCATTAATGAGTCAAACTCTTAGTTAAACCTCCCGACGAAATCTAGCTTCACCGATAAATACAATACTAATTACGTTTGCTTAATTCATGTGTCCTTATATAAATTCCAACTTTGCATCTTACTTAAAAACATCTGTTCATAATATCCCAATGTGCAAAAGACTTTTTTTTATTTTATTGAAATTTCCAACTGTAAACATATATACAACTAGTAAATCTGCTATAGGAATATAAAACACGAAAGTACTTGTGAAAAAGCTACCCATTCGTAACACTTCAAGATTAATTAATTTAGGAGGTCCCTTGGCCATCTTCTTTTCAGACGCCTCGGGGTGTTGTCAGGAATTGTATTGGATGAAAGGTTACGAACTAGAGAATTGGGGTGACCAAAGAGTTTGGAATTAAAAGAAGAAAATCTAGTTTGGGCCAAGTCTTCCATAAGAGGAATTTTGAATTATTTACGGATAATTTTATTTGTTACATAATAAGGAGTATTTAGATTTTTACGGAGAATTTTGTATTGTAAGGATTGGATACTGGAAGAATTCGATGTTTTTGTAGAGCCCAAAGCTCAAAACCATATGTCCAAATGGGCCTGATGATGGTAGCGTAAATGATTTTTTTGTAGAATATTGGAAGCTTAAAGCGTTTGTCAAGGAAGTTTTGTAGTTGTCAGAATCTATTGACAGTTTCTTTTCTTTTAAGTCTAGTATAAGGATTCCAGGTAAGACGTTTGTCAATAAGGAAAACTTTTTTTAAATTTCTATTTTTAAAGGTGTTGGTACTTTATTTTTTTCCTCTTTTTTTTTCTCTCTCTCTCTCGCCTCAGAGATTTTTTCCGATTTCAGTCTTTCCAGCCTCGTCTCGGGTCTCAGAGGAAAGCTCGAACCAATGTTGACTTTGTCGATCCCGCTAAATAGAACAAATATAATGTCGATCTTTAAAATTCCTGAATGGTTTGGAAATGTTTGCCGTGCGGCTTTTGAGTTTTGACTCCGGCTGGAAGGGGGTGCGTATTGATCGCCTCTGTTCGGCCTTTCTCGGTCGCTTTCGGAGAGCGGCCTGGGGAGGGGGTCGATATGTTCAGTAGGCCGCTACCCTCCATCATCAGCACTTCGTAATTGCCATGGAGCAAAACGCAATTGAAAACGTATTAAAAAAAAAATCAACATTTTCTGTTTTCACATTTCTTTATTTTTCTTTAAAACAGAAAATATTGATTAATAAATGAATGATAAATAAAAAAAAAATTGAACTACTATATAAAAAGATATAGTTCTGTACGTTGAGTTTGAACACAAGCTATTTGGAAACTCATTGAAATTTTATAAGCTACTCTGTCTTTAGCTGAATGAATTCTTTAAATGTTTCATCCTGAATTTAAGCAAGGTTTTATCTTACATAAATGATAGTTTACTTACCTATTTAGCTTACTCCTAATAAAAACGTATAATTTTCTATCACTGAAATTGATCTCTGAGTTGGTGCTCCTCTCCTCTTAGAAGAAATATGACGTCCTATACCAGTTTTTTTTATATATGTTTTTTTTTATTCATGAAATGTTCAATTCTATTAAAATAAAAATAAATGTAGTAAATCTGGCACAAAGAAATATATAATGAAAACGTTTGTAGAAAAATTAGCATCTGCTAACATACTGATGTCATAGACTAGATTTACTATTTTAATTTGTACGTCCAAACCTAATCTTAGTTTCCATTGGATTCCCATCCTAGTGATGCGGCTGAGCGAGAAGCGCTGGGATCTCTTGGAGTCTTGCCTTATTCTCCACACGTGGGGGAAAGGGCCTGACTCGGAGCTCCCTCGGCTGATTGTAAATAAGTATGAATGTGTTTATAATTTTTTTTTTTTTTAATGTCTCATTATTTATTCCGTTATTCCAACTTTTCTTTTCTTTTGTTTTTCTTTTAGTGTCTATATGGTATGATTGTGTTTCATACATACCAAATAATTAATGGCCTTAATTGAGGCAAAATATTATTGTAGTTTTTCAGATGGGAAAAACCTAACTAAGGCCGAATGAAAAATCGTAAGAGTTAAATTTCAGAAGTATATTAGTTATACCAATTCTTTACATATAGTAACTAAAATTGTCAAGTATTAGTAACGATATTGCTTTAATTTTTAATCATAAAAACGATTTTTTTAACCAGTTTAGGTCTTAGTCTTGCAACAGTTTGGCGGTCATGGTCTTGGTCTTGCAAAGTGCAAGACTAACACCTATTTTGGACAATACAAGCAATAAGTAATAAACTCAAATTAATACTATTTACTTCATTTCAACGACATTTCGTCATTATATTTTATTTATCATTTACAACTTTACGCAACGACTAAAATAAAAAACAAAACATATATATGTGTGTGTGTGTGTGTGTGTGTGTGTGTGTGTGTGTTTGTGTATATATATAGTTTTTTTTTATTACTATATCAGGGATGCATCGTTACCCTTTTCTGAATCTGAAAATAAATGAAAAAAAGGAATTAAAATTAATGTTTTATACCGATAAACACGTTTCCTCTAAGATTTTAAGACAAAGGAAAATGGTTTACATTATATTCTCCAATATTTTGGGAGAATTGTTAAAATGGTACTATAAAAAAATCCATAATCACATTTTTTTTTCGTTAATGTTTACCTATAGACAAATTTGGGGAGTAGTAACAAAATTTTATTTTTTATATTGAATTAAATTTGAATTTTATACGTTTAACAACTTACGCTACCTGCCTATTCAAGTTTATTTTTAAATTATAACTAAAATAAGTTAATTATAAATAATATCTATTTAATAGCTTTAATGATTTGATGTTGAAAATAATTGTTTTTTATTTTTATTTTTAGTATTAATAAAAGCGCTGCCCGAAAATATCGTACTTAGCCTCTACCTCACCCTTCTGCCAGCCCCCAAGGATTATAATATAATTAATTTAATTACTGACTCCTGCGTTTATATGAATTTTATTAAATTTTTCCCGTAAATTTTTACAAAAATAAGGAAAGAAAAAGAGCATAAACATAAATACTAAGATATTGAGAACATACATAAAAAAATCTATTATTTAACAGATTCTTGTAAAATATATAACATCAGTCATGATAAAGTTTACAAGAAGAAAAAATTCATACTTTTGTTATTTACTTATTGTATATTAAAATTATAGACTGAGAGAGAGAGAGATAGATAGAGAGAGAGAGAGAGAGAGAGAGAGAGAGAGAGAGAGAGAGAGAGAGAGAGAGAGAGAGAGAGAGTGAGAGAGAGAAACACTCCATTATCATAAAATGGCGCTGCACCACTACATATCGTCGCTACAATTGCTAACTATCAAATATGAAAAATTTTCAACCATGCACTCTAGCGATTTTAGCTGTAACTAAATATTTTTAAAGGGCGGATACATAATCTTTAAACATTCATCCTGCTACATATTAATGTGCAGATTAAAATATCCTCGTCGTTCAGGCTGAATTGCTAATATTATTAGAGTCGTCATTTTCAGATTCGATAGTTAGCATTTGTATCGATAATATATTGGGTTGCAACAGACACAGCATACAAATGAATCTATCAGGCAATATTTTAAAACTTATACATACATATAATACCTCAATATATACAAATATAGTAAATATGTGTATTTTTTTCTGGCGTTATAATCTCGGTATTTGTCGTTCCAAACCCCCTACCCTACCTACCTATGTGTATTTTTATTTTTTTATATGCAATTTAATTTCTCTTTTATACATTTTTCTTCAATTATTATTTTTATTTTAACCCAAATCATATTCTCTAGTTAAATTATCAATTAGCATGCTAAAATATTTAAAATTGCATCCAATAATAACAATAAAAAAAAAAAAAAGGAAAAAGAAGAAAGCCTTAAAGTGCACGCACGACTGAAATAAAATTCTTCTTTTCTTCCTTCGGGGCTGCTATGGCCGATATGAAGGACCTTGGCCTCCTTAACAATTTTCCTTCAATTCCTCACACCCACTGACTTCAGGTCTTCCTCTAAATGGTCTGTCCATCGTAGTCTAGGCATGCCTCTTCCTCTTTATCCACCTAGACGTCCTTCCATGATTTGCTTTGGGAATATATTTCGATCCGTCCGATTAACATGACCCAGCCATCTTATTCTTTCCTTTTTAATGCGAGAAACTATATCAAATAAAGATATTAAATAAAATTAACAAATATAAATGTATGCAAGAGATAATTAAATAATAATAAATTTAATGATAGGTGCACGCGTGAATGTGTATGTGTACAGTTACATATTTTCCTTATTTTACATACAAAATTAAATGTATAATATTTATCCTCCTTGGTCCTTAGTCTGAGCGCACCCTAGCGTCACTACCATAGGCAAGATTATCTATTGAAAATAAGCGCTCTCGATCAAGCACCGCTGACGCGGTTTGGAGAGCTGCAAAGGTATCTCTTAGAATCCTGTTGTCCCTCTATAGCTAGAGGGACAACCCTATCTTGGAGTTCCCTCACCTGATTGTTAATAGTGTATATAGGCGTATTTAATTTTTTTTTTAACTTACTTATCTTTAAGTTATTTTATTTTTATTAATTGTATATATAATTTTTTATTATTATTCAGTTGTTATTTTGCTTATGTTTATTTTATTTTTTACATATAGTTTGAATGCAGTCTTGCCTCACTATAACCATTGTCCAAGTGACTGAATAAATAATAAAATGGAATATTTTTTTTTTTTTTTTTTTTTTTTTTAATGTTAATACATTCTGCCACATTGAAGGGCATTAATATTAAGGCTACATGATTCATTCGAACAATATGTACATACAATTAATAACAATAATAAAGAAAAAGAAATATAAAAAAAATAAAATAAGTAAATTGGTATGCCTGTGTACAAAAAAAAAAAAAAAAATGAAATAATAGATAAAAGCTAGATGAAATTAAAATAAATAAATCACATTCACACCTATGTACAATATTTACATTCACCCAGGGGACTCTTGAGTCATCCCTTATTCCCCGAGGTGGAAGCCAAGGCAGGGCTCCAGGAGATCCCAGTGCTTCTCTCTCAGCCGCATCACTGTTAATAAAATGGAATAAAATATTTTTTTACTACGGCAGTACTCGAACCAAATATGACATATTATAATTATATGAGATGTAATAATTAAATATTTATCATTGCAAATTACGTCATGTTGAAATAATTATGCTTTCCGCTAATGCTGTAGGATACTTTCTGTTAATATTTTATACTTAATGCTGTTTTAGCCTATTCGCTGTCAGAATAGATTTTTTTTTTCTGTACACGATGGAATTTATGCACCACTGATTAATAAAATGAAAGTGGATTTATTGGCTGCTTATACGAGCTGAGCCATCTCTAAATCAACTGTTTCCACGATAAGCTTCCCCAAGCCCCTCCCAATTCGATTAACTCCGCCCCAATTTTATTCTAGTGGAATATGATAACTCTTCTCTTTTGTTGTGCCCCTATTCTCAAGATTTTTTTTTTTCTCTTTCATCCTACTTTCATTTTCTAGTATCTTCGCTACTACGCTTCATGCATTTATAAGAAAATCGTTTCCTTTGTGCCGGCTACCAAAGTAAAATTCCTATGAAAAGGGATAAAATGCGATTTATGTAATAACTGTATCTCATTTTTTTCCCATTTAAGCCTTTAAGCTGTCAAGTTACCTGCAAAAGTCAAGTGTCAAAGGCAACTTATTTCTGCTTAAATGCCGTTCGATTTATATCAAACATCCAGTTACAATCGATATTAAAATTTTATCAAGTTTACTTAATAAATTAAGCTATTAAAAGGAAATAATATTATTGTTTATCTCATTTGACGTAAATTACCCAAGGCAGGAATTCATATTAAGTTTATATAAACCAGACAGAACTTAACAAAATTAATTTAAATTAAATTAAAAAAAAATATTGATTCAGAAACAAATAAAAATAACTTTTTATTTCCATTTACCTATAAGCGAAATATATTCCTATTGTTTCGAATCTGAGTTTTCAACGGAAATATACGCTTTAATATTCCCTGTGTCCAAATAAACAATTCTCGAATAATGGTTTGTGTTTATTGAGAAATAAAATAACATATCTTTGAGTGCGGTAGCTTATATCATTTGTCAATATTTTTTTTTCATACCCATTTCTTTATTGAGTAATATTACAGTAAATATTAAATTTAAATAATAACAATAATAATATATACACATTCAACTTCCCTTAACAAACTGTTCGCTTGGAAAACAATTGAAAACATACAATCAATTAAGTGTTTATATATTCGTTCCGAATGTATAAATATATAAAATGTGTTCATGTTGTTATTATCATAATATGAATAATTTTTATAGAATTTGGGGGAAAATCCTAATTTTCGGCACCCTTAAGGAAACATTAAAATGTGTTTGTCCCGTTTTCAATTGCGTGGGAACTTGCTTCCATAATTTCGCTTGTATTAAGTCAGTAAAGATCTGTAATTTGAATATATATAAGTATATGTGCAAAATTGTCTTTCATTTAATTTTTTTATAGCGGAAAAATGTAAAGGATTAAATATGGCAGCCTTCAAAATGAAAGAGCTGCAGTGATATTGTGGAGGAATTTGTGTTTCATTCCAAAAACGTAAGACAGGCCTCTTCTGTGTGACACCTTTCGAGTTTCTAATCTTCAACAATTTTTTCGACCTATAAAACTAAATAAATAGTAGAAGATGTTAATAAGTAAGGACATGGATAGATTCCCGCTTCAAACGAGCGACTTTTCCAAACGCATATTTTCATTAACCTATAACATAAAATATATACTGAGGGAAAGTATCGTGGAAAATTTCGAATCTGAGATTTCACAAGAAATACACGCTCTAAGACTTCATGGGTTTAACTAAAAAAACAAAAAAATGATAAGAACCTTAAATTAAGTATTTAGGATAGGTATGTTACTGAAACTTTTGTTTGATAAAATCTACTCACCAGAAGTGAGACTTTGTAAAATTCAATTTATATTTCAGAGGTAGAAAACCAATTTCTGGGAATAAAAGTAGTAACTGGGTACATTACACAACCTTCGGAAAGGTGAAGAGTTTATAAAAAGTAATATCGAATATGTAAATTGTAGATGGTAATGGAAAATAATGAAAAACTTTTTTCTTTCAATTCTTTATTGAAATATATTACATTCTGTCACATCTAATGACATTAGTAATTGTATATTTTATTTTATTTTATTGAGTATTAATACAGTCTGTCACACTGAAGGGCATTGGTACTAGAGCTATAGTATTCATTCACACAATATGTACATAAGAAAGGAAAATATATAAAAATAACCAAGTAAGAAAACAAAAAAAGATATATATATATATATAGACATCAGTAAGAGTGATAAAGTAGCTTATTTACACTCTATGTACTATAAATAAAAATAAATTAAACAACAAAATAATAATACTGAAAGTAAATGCTTTCATACAATATTTACAAAATTCAGATGAAAAAATAATAAGTAATACCTTATCTTTGTAGTTAATAATTTCTACTTCTATATCGTTGAGTAGAAAATAATTGTTTCTGTGGAATATATGTGACATATCTGTTAAAAGTTAATGAAAAAATTTAAAGTTTATTTTCAGTTTTACCCTCCAAAAATAAATAATGCAAGATAATTTTATTTTATAAAAATTGTCTTTGGTTTATAATTTTTTTAAGTTGGCAAACCTATTCAATATTATTTTATTCGCAAATTATGATGAATAAGTGAAATTTGTGTGATGCGTGCACTGCACCTGTTTATTATTTTTTTTTTTAATTGTTAATAATCAAAAAATATGGTTCACATATCGGTCAGGATAAGAAAACCAAAAAAAATATTTTTATCAATTCTACGAAAATAAATACTAATACTACATAACAGTACTTCTTCCGAGCTACAAAGATAAAAATCAGAAATAATCAATTTTTATTACAGACTGTCTCTATACTATTATTACTCTTCGTTAGGGCGAGGATTTCCACCAGGGTCAGTTAATATTTATTTCTTGAGGAGGGGGGAGGGGAATCCCGAAGAAATGAATCTTGGCATTCCTACTCTAGTTAGTATGGGGCGGGAACCTCTAGGTAGTTTACGATGGCAAATAGGACCAAATGGTCCACATGCCTGGCTAGCCCCCCCCCCCCTCATCACTACCAGTACCAGTACTTGAAGTACCCTATTACTTTAGCCCCCCTTTCTGTGAGTAATTATTTTATTTCTTTTCCCCCCCCTTAATTACTTTGAGTATTTTTAGCACCTTTCAGCCCCTTCCTATCTGTGTCCCCTGTTATATTTTACTTAGTTTTGCTATATTTTAATATTCACGTAATATCATATAGATTCATTTATTTATTTTTTTTATAGCGATGTCATTTACTGATTTATTTACTTTTATTTAGAAATATACATGTGTTAAAATTAATTATTGAAGGAAGTTAGTACACATCATGGGTGATAAATATTCAGGACGCAGTCATGATAAAGTTTTTATTAGTGCCGACTTTTCAACCCAAACATGTGGGTCATCATCAGGGCGTGGTTCGAGCACTGAAGGTATTCAGGTACTCATCTGAGATATTTGAGTACTTGAATACCTTCAGTACTCGAACCAAGCCCTGATGATGATCCACATGTTTGGGTGGGGACGTCAGCACTAATAAAAACTTTATCATGACTGCGTCTTGTACATTTATCACCCGTAATTAAAATTAAGAACATAAATTAAATTTGGATGAAACAAAATAATCACGAATTTCAGGCAACATATCTTTAGTGGGTTAGCCGACGTTTCGACCCAAACATGTAGGTCATCAGGTCTATCATTTAAAAGTAGAGACATTAAATATTTCATTTCCCCCTTTTCGAGTTACAAATGATAGCACTGATGATGACCCATATGTTTGTTTCGAAACGTCAGCTAACCCATTAAAGAAATGTTGACTAAAATTCCTGAAGATTTTGTTTCTTCCTTAAAATTCATCAGTCGACTACTTGCCCATCTCTTAATTACATTTGCTATTCTAAATGTCCCCTCGTTCCTAAACAAAATCAAAACAATAGCGTAAGTACCTAAACAAGAAATAAACTAGTTTTCTTAAAATTTAACAAGGGAATATCTTTGTAGCTCTAAAAGCCTGTTAAACCGTTGATGTTTAATTTTTTTTAAATTAATTTTTCAGTTTTAATTTTCATTTAATTCAGTAGCTCAGAAAATCTTCTTTTAAAAAATATAACTCAAAACATTACGGCATTTAAGCTATCTTAAAAAAAAAATGTTTACAGTACAGATGATTCAATAGTTTTAAACATTCATTTCTAACATCCAAAAAGAGGAGAACCTGTTATTTGTGTAACTGTTATTTCTCAAGCTTGAATATTGCCTAAGTAATAGCAATGAAAAATAAAGTTTTTTTATCCATTTTATGATTTATCCCAGTAGTTGTACTTTTTTTTGCGGTAACAATAAAAACGAAAGCACTTAAAGTATTAATAATAAAAATGTACTTTATTACGGAAAACGGCTTATCCTAAATCAATGCAACTAGTTACTATTCGCATTAGAAAAATAAAAATTATTATAAAAAGTAAAGGAATGTCCAATGCATTATAAATCTAAAAATATCTGAAGATATATACATATGTATTGGTTTTTTGTCTATAAAGCAATATATAACTTTTTTTGGATTTGCAAAAAACATGTACCCATAATTTTTTTCGCAAAATAATGAAAAAGATACGCCAGACCAAAAATCAAGAATGCATTCGATTCCAGTAAAATGAAAAAAAAATTAATACACTTCAGCATTCATTCTTTGCATTTCAAAGAACCCTTAAATACCATTTTTTTCTAAGAAATACAATTTTTCAGCCTGTAAATTCTCCTTTAAATTTATGAACTGTTGAAATTGATTGAATTAAAAAAAAAAATGATAGAAAAAGGCGATCAATGAATCTGATCTCCGGTTGTCAATTTAAAATTTCTTAATTAAAATACACCCTTAGGTTAAATTCTGAAAGTGAAATTAAAATATAAAATACATTTGTACAAGATGGTTATGTACCAATATAATATTATATATATATATATATATATATATATATATATATATATATTATATATATATATTATATGTATATATATATATATATTATATATATATGTATATATGTATATATATATATATATATATATATTATATATATATATATATATATATATATATATATATATATGTATATATTTATTTCGATTATAATAAATTTAATTTAATTATAAATAAATGGATTTTATATTATCCAATATACAATTAATTATAAATTAATTCATATATAATTTTCCTACTTTTAATTTAATTCAAAAGCAATACCGAATACATATTGAATTTCCGAACTTGTCTTTTCAAAGTAAAGTTTTATGATCTATCAAAAATTTATAAATTATGACAAAAGAATGCCTTCTAGATTTGCTATAAAAGAAAATAATGAATTTTATTTCAAATGTTGTTTGTGGCTTAGGGAGTTATAGCAATTTCCGGAGGGATTAAATTGTTTTACCTTTCGCAAGCGAAGATTTTATCAGAGGGAATAGCATTTATCGTTTATTACTTTTTATTGCGAAAACACTTTGTCCTTTCGCTTAGAACTAATTTCAAACCCATAAAACAAATTTAAATGTTCAGATTGTTACCAAGCTGTAAAGCCTTAAGAGCTATATTTGGTTTCTTTATCGACATTTCTTCTCAACGGCGTATACTATTTGTTTAACGGGCCGTGTTCCAATATATTTTTAATAGTGTTTGATAGCTCTGAAAAATGTATTTCTAAAAATCAATCGATACGAGGTTCTTAGGCCGCTATCGATGTCTTCCATTATATCATAATACATAACATGTGTTAATGCAGTAACAGATATTCCACCTGCTGATATATTACTTGAAACTGTAAAATGCACCTTTAATGATTAACTAATGAGCAATATTCTGAGGGATATTTTCTCGAAAAAATAACCATTATTAATTACCTTTAAATCGCCTCTGATACACCCTAGAATAATTCCTTTATACAGGGTGTTTCAGGGTTAAGTGGCCAAGCTGCGAAAATGAACTAAGGACCTCAAAACAAGAAACAAATTTCCTCTGAAGGTATGTCCGCAAATGCTTTGTTCATGAGATATTCACACCATAATATTTTCATTGTTATGAATTATTTACGTTATATGAAATAAATAAAACCTATTTATTTGTTGATTTATTGAATAATATTAATATCTTGTCACATGGGCAATAATTATAGTGAGGTAAGGCTACATTCACACTATACTTACAGAAAATATACTGTAAACAGAAGCAAAATAAGAACTAAATAGTAATTAAAATATATATAATTTTTTTTTTCGTTTTTCAACTTATTTATTGAAAAATATTACAATCTGTCTCAAGGACATTTATAATAGTGTTCAGAGATCACATTCACACTCTATGTACAATAAATAAAATCAATTATACAGAAAATTATAATAAAGAATAAAATAACCAAAAAATAAATAAATAAAAAGAACACATACATACCTATATAAAATATTTACAATATATAAATTAAATAAAAATAAAATAATCTAAAGATAAGTAAATTAAAAAAAAAAACAGACATGCCTGTATAAACTATTTACAATCAGGCGAAGAAACTCCAATCCAGGCTTCTCGCTCCAACTATAAAAAGGAAAGCAGGCGATCCTTGAGCTAATCTTTCAAAAGCGTCTCTGGTTAAAAAATATTTAAAAACGTGAATATCCTTTTAATTGCTTGAAATAATCACAAATGAATTTTTAGGTACTTTATTTTATTTTAAATTAGCTCTAACAAACCGTATCCTTACTACTTCCTTATTCTGGTAAATATCTGGTTTGCTAACTATGTATTTTGTAGAATAGAAAATAATTCTATTCTGAGACGAAGTCCCTTTAGAATAACGAAATGTACAAAATTAAAGTATTATATCTGGCCTAAGTAAAAACAAACATAAAAAGTAAAAATAAAGAAAAAAAAGTGAAGCAAATATTAGTTAAACATACTATGTACAAAATGAAAAAAATCTATATACCAAACACTTGAAACCATGCAAAGATTCTTAAAACTATGTACAGTGGTAAAACATAAGTATACAGTTTTGAAAACAAATAAATAAAGAATACATTACATTCTTCTTAGCAATAAACTCTGTGTTTCTGCAGAAAAAGAAAAAGAAGACGAATCTGATAGTAAGTATTTGAGTGATGATGATATTATATGTAAATTTGAGTGGTGAAGATATTATATGTAAATATATCATTATCTGAATTATTTTGAATAATATGTAAATTTACATAAAAGGTTAGAGGGGGTGTCTGACTGTTTTTTTGGATAGAAATTGGAATAGGAGGGTTTTAAACGTAGATATGGAGGGAGAATTCCGTATTTTGGTAGGAAGTGAATCCCAGAAATTAACAGAGCGAGCAATAAACGAGGCGGATCTGTGAGAAGGAATGTAAATGTCGGAAGGTCGAGATCTTGTGAAAAGGGAGTGGACTGAGGATTTGAATTGGAGAAGGTTGTAGGCTTAAGAAGGAAGATGATTGTTGATGATTTGATAGAGGAACGTATCTAGGAAATATTGCCTTCTAATGGAGGGGAAGAGCCATTTTAACTCAGTGTAGTTGTGAAACACCTATGTACTATTTACTATGTAAATATCATAGAAATCGGATCATCTGTTTTTTTTTATTCTTATTTTTATAACACTGATTCCATTAGTTTAGTTTTGTTTTTTTGGTTTTCTTTACTTATTTAGGTTACAAGAAAACTTTATTAATGTCTCAGTTTAGTTTTAACTAATTCCAGGATAAAAGCCGTAATTGTGACCAGTTTTAAAATACTGTCCTCGTTAGAAAATATTAAAATGGTGACATTACATGAAGTTAAGGAATTTTCCCGGGAAATAGTAACAATTATATGGTATCACCAATCAATAGTATTCATAGTTTCGGAAAAATAAAAAAAAATAAAGACACCATGGAGAGAAAGAAAGGAATTGGTAGGAGAAAAAAACCAAACGAACAATTTGACCGCTTAATGATGCGATTGTTTTTAGAATAACGATTTAAAACTGCAAATAAATTTTCGGAGATATTGCAGATACGAATCCATTATATAAAATAAAATTTAATGAAATTTTTACTAGGCGATTCCTATGACTGCATTTCTCATATTTGTTATCTTAATGGCAGGGTGATTGTTTTATACTTGTCATCTACTTGGGCACCCTGCACGATGGGAAAAATTGAAACTGAGATGTATTGTATCCTTAAACGGTAAAGTAGGTATAAAAATGTATGCCCTCGGATCATCTAAATCGGAATCGTTTCGATTTTATTTCGTGTGAAAAGGGGGAGAATATTTCGCGATTGTCTGGAGTCGACGGATTTTGCTTGAAAAGATGATACCTCAGCTGGTGAGTTGATCCTCTCCCTCTTCGTAATCATAAAGAAGGGAGGGGAATAGTGGGGTACATCCCGATTAGCTTACAAATTGAATTCTTGAAAGATATGAGGCCTCAAGAAGATTTAGGAATGAGTAATAGATTCGAGTCAGCTTGTCACGTTGGAGCAGTTAATAACAAATAAAGTTTACAAGTAAATGTGTGTTTATGATATAATATAAAGTAAGGTATTAACATATATTAGCTATTTTTTTAAAACTCATTTATTGAAAAATATTACAATTAAGGAAATTTATAATAGTGTTCAGATAGCACATTCACACTATAATTTGATATTAAAAAAAAGAGAGAAAAAAACAGTCGATATCCTCAAATAAGTAAAGATATTCTCTTAGCTATAAAGAATATATATATATTTTAAATATTAATCACTTAATATATAGGTACATTACTATTTTAATCTAGTTTTTTATGACTCACTTAATTTTAATTCGTCATGTTCATTAATGACCATACTCATTGTATATGTTTATATAACAAATTAATATGTATAATTAAAATGATTTTTTTTAACACCTTACCTAGCTCTCTAGTTTTAATTTTAACTTTTTCCTGTGTTAATTTTTGTTTCGATTATTCAATTGTCAGCTTGCTCAATGGACTAATATAATTAAGAATCAAATTTATTTATTACATAAACATAACATACATATTCACATTTAGTATGTACAAGTTGCAAATAAACTCCTACAATAGATTACAATGCAACCATGCAAACACAAAAATATGTATATTAATTCCTATATATATCACAGGAGTTTTCCCGTTAATCGGCTCTGTATCTATTGTTTTCCAGGAAGAATGGATTTTAAATGGCCGGCTATCACAAGATGGTTTATTGTTTCAAAATATATAATCCTCTCAATAAAAAAACATAATATGGTATTACAGTCCAATACAATATTTTTATAAATAACTGAAATAAAGGCAATATGAAAACTTCAAGAGGTAACCGTTTTGAAATGAAATATCTGATAATAACGAAGAGTTTCGAGTATTATCCTGGAGTGTTTTTTATTTATATATTTAATTTGTTTTTGTTGAGTTTTAATTCTATATGAAAGGAGTTGACCTTAATAAATACTTCTTTTTAGCCGAACCCCTCATATTACAATCCTAAATATAAATAGAAACATCATCAACACCAACAATCATAATTAATTAAAACCTCATTTGTGTTAGAAAAAGATTTGAAAAGAAATCTACACACATAAAAATAAAGATAACGATATAAATGAATAGAAAAAAATCCACCAAACATAATATAAATATAATATCCATTATGTTATATCACATCATTCATATAAATATTAATTCATTATATAATAAATATGATATCCATATAATATAATATTTGAAATTAATTTAAAATAATTATTTCTATCTTTGTTTGACTAATAAGTATATCATAACCATAATTATTCCAAAGAAATTCAAACACGTAGTTAATAGTTTATTTTCTTTGAATTTCTGGAACATACTGATGTGCTTCTTGGCCAAAAAAAAAGAAGGATGGATTCTCTGTTCGATCCCTTCATCAAATCTTTTCCTTATTCATATTTCTTTATAGACCACATTTAATCTAGTGAATTCTGAAAGTTCATCTAGGCGGTAGTATTTTTGTTCAAATTTAAAAATAGGCAGATTTGTATGATACTGATGGATCTATTGTTCTTAGTTCTAGCAAAGAAAAATAAATATGTTTTATCACTTTTTGAAATTCGATTGTTAAAATGTTGTACAAATGATTTTTCTTTTATTCTAGGTAGTTGTACGAATGAGTAAATAGAAACTAAATATTTGGATATTTTAGTGAGAAAATTTTATATAATAATTTAATTTGTAGGTGAAATGACACTAGGAAGGTGGTAATCATAATTAAGGTTGCTTCTGGCGTAATATGGAGTGTGAACTTTGATGGTTCACTATCGTTTGCATCTGAAGGACTATATACGTTTGATGTTTGAATATGTTGCTCTCCTTATCAGTTTTGAGCAGTATTATATATTTGAAGCTTTTTGTTGAGATATAATAGGGCTAGTTTGTAAGTTTTCTATTGAAAGGTATTTTAAAGAAAATAAGTCAAGTATGGTTGTGCTGGGTTTTGTTCGATAGGGTAGGCAGTCTCTACAGTTCACTGAGAGAAACTTAATAATAATTAATTTTAATTAATTATTATTAAGGTTATTTATTATTAATTAATTAATTAATCTTTTCAAAAACGTACTAATATTTATATATCAATTAATATATTTTCAATATGAATAAGCAAGATACTACAGATCTCCTGCTGTGGTATACCATATTGAGTTATAATTTAAATCGGATTTCTTTTCTTTTCTTACCAACTCTGTCTAAATGACGGCATATGGAAAAAACGGCTAAACATAAAGTTCTAATAAAAAAAAGGTCCGTTTGTGAATTTAACATTATAATTACGGATGCGGAAGTGCGCAGGACTAATCATTCTATTATTTTATAGATTTCAAACACAGATTTAACACATCAGTCATCAGCTACTGTCGTCTTCGTTTCCTTGGTGCCTATAGTGTCCCTTCGAAGTACCTTTCGTTCTATTTCTTATTTTCCGACTAGGTTCTTCTATTTGGTTGGAAAATAAGTCCTTTCGGTTCTTCTGTTTATTTTTATGTCACTATGATACACTTCATTTCTGAAGAATTAATCCCTAAGGTGGATTGTTTATCCTGTTTGTAATATGTCAACAACTATATCTGTTAACTCTTGTTGAAACTAGCTTAGTATTGTGTTTGCTATTGCACTCTGAATATGGAAGAAAATATCATTCATTATCTGCATATTTTGTAGTATTATTTAAAAAAAAGGTAAGCGTGCTGCAGAAGCTCATAGTAAAATTAGCAGTTATTATGGGGATGATGCCTTAACCGAACGTACCTGTCAAAACTGGTTTGTCAAATTTCATTCAGAAATTTTGACTTCAATGAAATTAAATCAGTCTGGTCGCCACATTAAATTGAAACGACCAATGTTAAGGCCACTGTTGATCAAAGTCCCACCCAATTAGTGCGAGAGATTCCTATGGTACTAAATGTACCACACATAAGCGTAGAAAACCATTGACACTTTATTGTTATTACGTGGAATATATTTAAATTTACAAATCAGCTTCCTTGATAACATAGCAAAGTATAATTTTTTTAAACATTTGTATAATCTATTGTTACGTATTGAAGTTTTGCTAAGAGATATGCTATAGTGGGTTTTTCAAATTATTATGACAAGGTGAACGAAACCGACTTCTGACATCAACACCAGCGTTAAGAGGCACATCAGGTACCAGCAAGGACCGACTTTGTACCTGGACCGAAGGAAGGCTTAGGGTAAAAACTATTAACGGGCTAAGTAACTGGTTCCTCTAAGGGTGTTACAGTTATTGTAAAGTAATATGGTGACGTTAAGAACCAATGAGAACTATTCTTGCCCCGCCCCGAATATTTTCTATAAAATCTACCGAGAAGGAAGAAAAGAGGTCTTGTATGGAGATCCGGCCCTGAGGAGAGGTCTTATGTTGATTTCCGGTCTTGAGGATAGGTCTTCTGTTTCCTTCCGGCTTGGGGACTGAGGCCTTGGCTCTACACAGACCACACAGATGAGCGTCTTGGAGAAGTTTTTGGACCTGGGAGCTTGACCAGATGTCCTCGGATCAGCAGATGCAACGATGAAATCTACCAACTACACCACTTCATATACAATAGATAACTTTTATTCCCAACAATAAATTTACCAATGTTATAATATTTCATGGCAATGAATTCTCAAAGCAGTCCATCTGAAATCATGCCTTCACAGTTAATTATTGAATTAATTGATTCTTGTAACTATAATTTGTAATTCTTGTAAATTTAATTTGTATATATTTTTTATTAAAAATTGAAATAAATTAAGTTTATTAGTAAAAGTTTAATTCTGCCACCTATTAATATCGTGATGATCACAAGTAATGTGTTTAATTAGAAAGCATGATAAACACAAACCATCCTTTGAGAAAGGAAATCCTATCAATTCATTCTGGACCAATCAATATATTATAGATCCGAATTTGTTTTACTAATTTTTTTTAAAAATAATTCTGGGTAATCAATTATTATCCAGTGGCATCCCGAATAAACTCAAACACCCCAAAACATAGCATTTTTAATGTCATCCCTTTTTTGGGGATAAAACATAGCACTATTAAACCATTTTCTGACGAAGCTTGGGGACTTATTAAATTTTTTATGAGCTAATTGAAAATGAAACTTGGTTTAAATGCGAAGATAGCAATTAGAAGGGTAGAACTCGCTCACCTATCGATCTATCCGAAACTTCTCCTAATCCCTTCACATTAATATTCTATCCGCAGCTAGCCGCCTCGTCGCCGGTGACCCATATTAAACCTCCATTTTACTCATCCATTACATAAATCATTGAGCACCCCTCCACCGATATTCTTTATTTGAGCAATTAAACGAATATTTTAATTTATTTAAATAAGACAGAGATAAAATTTATATTTCAACAGAGCAGAACATCTTAATCTTCTTTCGAGAATTAATCCCTACGAAATTCCGTATATACCTATAATAGCTGTTATTCGTTCGTAGGTGCTGTTTCACAAACGCAGTAGGAAAAGGCTATATTAAACGGCTAATGTAATGGGAGAGAAAAAAAAAAAGTAACCGATTCAGGTATCTCAGGTGATTCTCATTTTAGGGACAAGTTTTAGTCCATTACAAGTTTTATGTGATTGGTTGAGTCTAACTTGCTTTTTTACCCATTGCTATAGAGCGAAGAAGTATTTCTTCATAATGAAATATTAAAAATTAAAATATTACAGAATAGTGTGATTTTATGATTACTTAAGCTACTAAAATGTCATTACCACGTATTGTAACCACTCTCAGTTTTCTAGTAAACAATTTTTTTTTTCTTTTGAAACTTATGTAAAATGACAGTGAAATTTATTAATTAAAGAATATTAAGGCATTTTGAATTATATATATATATATATTTAACTTTTGTTAACATTGAAGTATGTTTATGTATTTTCAAATATTGTCCTATCACCTTGATGTCAGTACCAAGCGAAAACCATCAGATATTTAAGCGTTGAAAAGAGAGAACATTGGAGAGAGACCGACCAGTTTGGGAGTATTTTTCTAATAGAGCATCCGTTTCTAATACGTTGAGCACGTACCTTTATTGTTGTCATTACCACCGCGTATATTATCTCGCTACCTGTTCAAATTATTTCATTTATTGTAATTCATGTTTGACTATGGTTTGTAGCAAGTCAGTTGGAAAAAGTAAAAATTATAATACTAGTTAAACAGCGGTTTTGGCCGAATAAAATATGTGAAAATGTCATTACCAAGTTGAAAACTCCTTTCATTCCCACAATCGAATTATTAGCTTTACTATCTTTAATTACTAAGCAAAAAGCACTTTTGATTTTGGCAATGCGCTCAGATAAAGCTGAGCGGCAATAGAAGGTGTGGTTATTCAGAAAATTGTATTTAAAAGCCGTCAAAAATTATTAAAACTTTATCATAAAAATTTTCCATAATCTGAGAATTACCCATATACATGTTTTTAGTGACTGTGTCATATTATATTTTATATATATATAAAGTGGGACGGACAGTGCCACACTTCTTATTCCCAGAATTATTTTTCCTTCATTATGGTTACAAATTGGCAATAAGAATAATTGCAATTATATGATAATATAAATTGGCGTTAAGGCGCGATGTATAATAGAGATTTTTAAAGAAATATAACGTTTGTCCGAACTGTGGTTTCGTTCAGTTTATTTTATGTTGATAAAAAATAATATAACCTGAACTACAGAATACATTACAGTTATAAAATTTGAGCAACGAGTAGTACATTTAAATAATCAGTTGTATAATTTGTAAAATGAGCATTGATCAGCAGGTGCGGACAGGGAGTACCTCCCCCCCCCCCCTTAGTATATATAAGAAAAAAAAATTATTTTTAATCTATTTAACACATTTTATGTTATTATGTTTTTGATATGCTTAATACAACCTGCTACAATAGTTGTTTAATACAACCTTCCTATATTGCGATCATGCAACATACCGTTCTTTGCATTTATATGATTTTTTTTTCTCTATCCTAATATGAGTGAATTGGCAAAACGGCAGAACTGCTTAGCTGTATGTTTGAAACTCGATTCTTTATGTTTTGGATTTTTCAATTTTATCTTACTTTAATTTACTTAGAAAAGAGTCTTAAGTTAATGATAAGGATAATTATAATGTATGTAAAACTTGAGTTGTTCGGATTATATGAATGTTGATAAAACTTTAATAGAATTTAACATATGCTGAATCCTTACGGATAATGGTCGGGTTTAGAATATTTGTCTTTATTTTTTTTCAGAATAAATATATACATATAATAAAAAAAAAAAGATATTTTGTTTAATTTATTATTTAGTAATATAATAGTCTGTCACACAAAGTTATTAAGTATAACCTTGTTATATGTATTTATATATTTATAAATTTAAAATTTTCTTTTTTATACGATAAAGAAAATTTTTGTTATTTTCATATAAATAAAACTAAGCTAAGTGTGGTTGACACTGTTATTTTAAAAAATAGTTTTGATATTGTTTGGATACGTGGATTCCCACATGATGCCGTGAATGTACGAGAGAATTTATTTATTAATGAATCTTCACCGAAATTCCTTTAGCAATTAAGTGGATATATCAAGCTATAATTAAAATATTTACTTTGAGAAGGATTAGTGGAATACATTATTTATTTCTCGTAACATTTATTTTGTATTTCAATGTAGCGTTTTATTATTATCTAACATAATATAATATAGTTAGATATTTATTATTTGTTGTAGTGTAGTGACTCGAGTCTAGTATATAAAAAAATTAAACTCAACAGTGAAGTCACTGGACTGTGAATTTTATATTTCTTGGTCCTTGGGATTGATAAATTATTAATGAAAAAGAACTGTATTGAAAGAATTCTCAAAGTGGGGAAAATGTCAGAATGTAAATAATAATGAAAAAAAAGTATTGAAATATTATTGTTCATTTTTTCCCTTCAAAATAAAATTAATATTTTATTTTAATTACACACAGACACCAACGGAATTCCCCCTTGTCTATCTGCCGCATAGTATAAAAGCATATTTCATTTCAATAAACCCGTTTTAATAAAAATTAAACAAGGGAATAAAAATATATTTGTTTCCTGTTAGTAGTTTTATATGCCAACTGTTCTTGATATTTATTCCATTTCATTAGTTTAAAGCCAACAATTTTTAATTTCATCAAATATTGAATTTGACATATCATGTCTATCCTGTCTATCCGACTTCCTTACCTAGAGCAAAGGATTGCATTGAAAAACATTCGTGTTTTAGATATAAATATTATTCTCTTTTAGTTTCGTGTTTCGTTCTTTTTACTTATTGATTATCGCTATATATAAATGTTATTGTTTTGTGCGAGAGCTACTGTGCAAAATTGGAGCGTTGCGGCATGTGGGGGAGGGCAGATCAAATATGATCTATAAGATAAAATTTAATCCGCGCCAGCTTCCAGACGCACTCGCTCTATTCCTTCCCACAGATCCACAGAGGCAACAACTATAGCAGATTGGAGGGCCCTCTCAGTTAAGTAAGATGTCTATGCCAGCATAAAAGGATGAGTGAATTTTACACAATTCATATAACCTAGCACTTCATCAAAATACAGTTTATTGCATAAAAAAATTGGTTGTCTTTGTTCAATTCATTAGTTATTAGCCTTTATTAAATTAAAATTGCAAAGTTGCCTAAAGTTATGACTCTAATATTTATAGCTTCCGAATGTTTTTATTTATGTACATTTTTTTATTGAGTAATATTATATTCTCTCACATTCAAGGACCATAGTGATAGTGATAGAATAGCTAATTCACACTCTATGTACAATAAATAAAAATAAATTCAATGGAGTTAAGAAACATAAATAAGATGTGCCGTCAACTGGAGTAACTCTGTCTCTTACGAGCAGCTATGCCCCAAAAGAAGAAACAGATTTTATGTGTCAGATATACATCGTGTAATTCGAAATATCGATACAGGACTTATACTTTCAATATTTGAAAAGCTTTACAATCCAAATATCGAACAATAACATCATTAAAAATATCCATGTTTCCTTACACCCTTTTAACCGGAATTTCGCGTTATAGAGAATCATATTATTTCGGATGAACTAGGCTCTGCTGCGTTACGCCATCTCTCTTTTTCTTTAACTATCTCTTTGGTCCTTTCAAGGTCGAGTTGAGTATACTATGACCTCCATTTCCTTCGCAACGGCTTTCTTATTATATATTATTTTTCCCGTAGCTTGGAACGTAGGACCTACATCTAGGTCTGGTATTTCATTAATTCCGTGCGTCTTGATCTTAATGCATCTTGTTTTCTTTTTCGATTACCCCAAACTTCGCCATTTATGACATAAGGAAACTACGTGAACTGAAAATTATTCAGATTTTCGGTGTAGCTCCGGTAAAATAATATTCCTGTAATCTTTGATGTTCTTGAAATTCAGATTCCTTTTCTTTATTAGAAAATATGGCATCTTCGCTCATCGTAACGCTGTACTTTGCTGGAAATATTTTTTTCTATTGTTTTAACCTTATTTTATTTTATTATTTATGTATTGTCATAATCTTGTTATAACAGAGGAAAGAGGTATTAGGAATTCTAGAGGCCAAACACGATAACACTTACCCATTGCTACAATACGAGGCCATGATGAAAAGAATTACACCGAGTTATCAGAAAGATCACTTTTTGAGAACTCACACTTCATTAAATTAACTTCTTCCTTAATCCTAAGTTAGAGAAAGGAGATGGTCCGGGGTGGTGGTCATAAATATACTAAAATAGTTTTGCCACTATTTAGCCTATTTATGACCGCCACCCCGGACCATCTCCTTCCTTTATAATACAACAGCCAACTATTAAGTATTCAATTAATCTTAACTTGTCTTTATCTGAGAGCGTTTTCAATAAAAACTTAATTTTTTTTATCAGTATAATCAGACTAATTTCTGGCCCGAAGTATGACATCGCTATACTCCAGAAAATGTCAAGAATCAATCACATTCACTATAGGGATACTCAATTCTTCTATTAAGACTCGTTTGTTACATGAGCCTCGTTGAATAGATAATTCATTTCTAATGCAGGCGTGTGGCTCCACTTTGTTAATCAAGACCCAGTTTTGCACTCTATTTGCTCCTAACTATAAGGAAATCATGACGACCCTAAAAACTTCAACGACTCACTGCCTTATAGATTGAATAATATGTACACTTTACAGACTTCAATTTAAACAACTACGATGATTCTTAGTTCGTTATTGAATCGAAATATTCCTGTCCATCTGACCAGGATGCAATCCGTCATAGGTATGTTGTATGACGTTTACAGAGTACAGGTATTGTTGTTTCTCAGATAGTGGCAACAAAGTAAATAACAAGGCGACTATAAGTCCTAATAGGAGCAACGATAAATCCGGCCCTACATCTCAGCTCTAATAGGACATGTTACGTGACCTGGTGACATAACTTCTCTCTCATGCAACCGACTTCCTACGGCTATTTCATTTTAAAACCACCCTCGGATCAGGCCTAACATCGTTTAGGCGTGCAGGACGAAACTTTACTATTAACACTTTCGTCATTTAAAAAGTGATAATAAGGATAAGTCATGACACAAATTGAATATTCTTTCAGGATCAAGTATAGGGATAATTTTGACTAACCGGAGTGTTATAAATTTTCTTCAAATAAAGTGCTCTGCTGGCTCATAATATGTGGATTGATGAAATAATATGATTTATTTGATGGATGAAAAAACACATAGTCACCAAAAAATCTTACAGAAAAAATAAGGGCCTCATTAAGGGAATGACAGGTGGTTTCATAGCCACAATCATTTGAGAATTCGAAAAGTTATGAGATTTGAGAACCTATTTCAAATTTTGGTTTGAGATGGAAAAAAATGGCAGTAAAACATTCTATATGATCAACTACTAAAATTTAAAAATAATATAAATACATTTGGATTTAATAGACACAATGCTATGTTTGAATAATAAGGATTTTTCTCCTTCTTTTTCGCCTTCACACTAAAGGCAGTGATGGACAAGTGCCGAGTACCAAGAATTTAAAAAAAAAAAGAAAAAAAAAAAAGAAAACTTGTATCACTATAATCTATGAATACTCTTGGGTTCAGTACTATTTAAGGAAGGCACTGTTTCTTGGTGTATGGTTGTGCTAGGAGGTGATTTGACCGAGGTCACGTAATTATTAGTTAATTAATTATTTTAATTAAGGATATAAACTTTAGAGGCTGGGTGTGTTCCAGGGTATACCTACCCACGGTCGCCCCACGGCCAATGAAACAGAATAAATAATTTTTCTTCCATGAATCGGGATTCGAACCTGGGACCTTTAGCATAGGAAGCTCAGCTCAGTACCCTACCACTGAGCTGTTCCAATCCCTGTACCCCGTATTATACTCAAATTAAATCACTATTGGGAATTCAATCACTATTTAAGTTAATCGTTTGGCATCAACTGAAGTAGTAATTAAATTGTTTCTTACTTTAAAAAGGTCAATATGTTATGGTAATTTATAATGAAAACAATTTGAAAACGATACAGATTCGCACTTATTATCTAGTAAAATATCTCTTAGTGTTATTCCTATACCTATTTTTTCTGTAGCTTTCGAATGGAGGCATAGGGAAAATTTTGATCTATAATTTCAACATTTGATATACATTACATAAGACAAAAATTTTAAATCCTAAATCCTTTGAGAAAACTCAAATGTTTTTATACCAAATAAATGTATGGAGATTGTAAACTTTTGAATTCTTCAGCTTCCATCCAACGAAATGTTCAAAAAAGAGCAACACAGCTCCTTATTTTTAAACTAAAAAAAATTAAAGAACGGACCAGTTTAGACTATTGTTTCTGACAGCAAACAATCATGAGTAATATTAAGCATTGTTTTCTCGATAAAAAAAAAAAAGAACGAAGTAGACAGGTGGTTCTTAGCTTCATATAGTAATTTCCTTAATTTAAGTTCCTTTTATTTTTTTTATTTTTTTTTTTTTTTTTTTTTTTTTTTTTTATCAAACCTTGAAATTATCGAATTAGTACTGTAAAAGATAACAATTAAGCAACGTGCTAGGTTCAAAACAAGGTTATGGGGAGTTTAAACTTTTAGTCCCGCTAGGCTGAGTCTAGCAACATATTACAATTAAATATTTGAATAGTTATTTAATCATTAAACAATTGGAACAATAATTATCGCAAAAACATATATTATATTTATTATTGTAAAGTGGTACCGCCATTTTCACAAGTGTACATATTGTCACTATAATATAAAACAAATTCATTCTTCTATTGAAAAATATTCCTCAGCTGTTTAATTTTCTATTAAACATTTTTTTTAATTTTTACTAATGTTTTTGTTTCTTATGGGCATTCTGGATAGTATTTAATTTTATAAAAATATATTATACAATAGAGTCAATTAAAACAAATTTAAATAGTGGTTATTTGCGGGTGTGGCCTTAACTAAAAACTCAGAACACATGATCAACTCCTGGGAGTGAAAAGAATATGGGGCGGAATCTTTGAGAATGGAATTTGGAGGAGAAGAAAGAATGAGGAGCTGCGGGAACCTTATGGTGAAGCTGATATTGTGGCATTGATAAGAAGAGCCAGAATCAGATGGTCAGGTCATGTGGAAAGAATGCCCGACCAAAGAATGTCAAAGAGGATACTGCATAGGAAGCCGAATGGCAAAAGAAGTAGAGGACACCCTCGGATCAGATGGCTGGAGGATGATGACGATCTTAGGCGGCTGAGCGTTCGAAGATGGAGGGAAATAGCACAATACCGTGGAGATTGGTTGGCTGTAGTGGAGGAGGCCAGGGTTCTTGCAGGACCGTAGCGCCATAATAATAATAATAATAATTTGGTTTATTGGTAGATTAACTAGTATAAAATTTGTACTAGTGCAAACATAATTTTGGCCGTTTAGCTTTCCAGGTGGCATGCGTTATTGATACACATTGTTATTACCAATAAAAGGGGAAATTTAAGATCTTTCAGCTACTCCAAACGAGGAATATAATTCTACTGAGAATGGTATAAAAGGATCACATAAATAAAGTCTAATTAAAAAATTCGGGGATTTTTTTTAAATACAAAGATTTTTCCAGTGGAAGATTGTAAGGAAGGGTATTCTCCTTTGCATCCCGAGGCAGCCAATTGAGAACCAACCATAAAATAAAATAAGGGGATCCGTTGAAGTGTTTCGAGTTGGGCAAAGCTCTCTTAAAGTTCTTCAGTTCGAAAGCTTCCTTATTTTTAAATCATCTAAATTAGGGAGTGTATTAGGAAATTATGTAGATTTTTTTTTTTTTTAAGCCTATCAGAACAAAAAATTAATTAATATTTTAACGTCATTGGTGGATTTCCCAAAGAGGTTTAAGTGCTTCTGAAGGAGGTACCCTGAAGTATTAACTATATAATTGCAAAACTTCCTTGCAGGGTGTTGTATCTGTCGTACCTCCAGCAAACGAAGAAGTACGTATGTTTCTTTATTCTTTTTTTCACAAACTTTGGTAGTTCACTATTAATGGTAGTAATGAAACGACAGAAGAATTTATATATCAATGCTGCGTCATTATTAAATTGCTTTATTTAACTTTTTTTTTTTTTTTATTTCTTAATGACATTTACAACTGTATTACATAAATACATATAGTAAATTTGGACATAATAGATATAATGACATGAATACACTTGCTGAGTAACTACCCAATGGTAGCACTCTAATGAGGAGATCACGGGGCCATCTTCTTTTCAGACGCCTCGGAGGGTTATCAGGAATTGAAGAGGAAGCAAGGTTAGAAACGAGAGGGTTGGGATAATTCTGAAGTTTATTATGGAAGGATAGGTATCTGGATTGGGTCAGATCTGAAACATAAGGAACATTAAGATCTTTATGGATAATTATATTACTTTTGGATTGTAAGGATTGGATGCGAGGGGAATTCGATGGTTTAGTGGAGCCCCATAGCTCAACTCTGTAAATCCAAATAGGTTTTATTATAGTCAAGTATATGAGTCTTTTGTAATTAATGGGAAATTTAGAGCGTTTGTCTAGTAGGTGTTGAAGTAGTCGGAAACGTCGAATGATTTCTTGTCGTTTCAGTCTAGTATGAGGATTCCAAGTTAGTCGCATGTCCAGGTGGAGTCCTAGGTATCTAATTTGCTCAACAGGGATAAGTGGAGTATTGTTAAAGGAAACTGTAGGACAGGCAGTCGTTGGTTTACGACGAAGGGTAAAGGTAATTTGATGGGATTTATTGGAGTTTATTTTAATTCTCCAGTTTTGACACCATTCTTCAAGATTTATGATGTGTGATTGAATCATTTGGGATGCAATTGATGGATCATTATTTACTGATAAGATACATGTGTCATCGGCATATGTGGTGATGGCAGTGTTGGGATAGGTAGGGATGTCAGCTGTATAAACTGTATAGAGGATAAGTCCTAGGATACTACCTTCAGGAACACCAGCGGACTGGGAAAAAAGGAATGAATAGGCGTTTTTGTAATTTACTTTAAAGTATCTATCAGTAAGTTAGGAACGGATAATGAGGAAGTATGTAGGTGGTAGGAATTTTCGGAGTTTGTACAGCAGTCCCGGGTGCCAAACTCTTATCAAACGCCTGTTCAACGTCGAGAAAGACTCCCGTACAGTACATTCACTTTATTTAACTAAATTCTTTTAAGTAAAAATTACTAAAGTAAGCAGAAAGTCAGAAAAGAGACATAAGGTAATTATGTTATAATAATAAAAATAATATATATTCTGTTAAATTAAATAAAATAACAAATTAAAAAAAAAAGCTAAATGGTATATATAAAATCCATTAAACCAATCCATATTACCATTCAACAAAACTCAGTGGATACACGGCCATTACACAGGTAATCTTACAAAATAAGCATAAAGATGAAAAAGAGATATAAGGTAAGTATGTTATAATTGGAAAATTCCAAACAACAAACCAAGAATTTCTAAACAAACAGGTGAATAGTTAACTTGGCAACGTTTAGCCAATTCTGGCGCCATCAGGGTTGAAAAACCAAGATATGCTTATATGCAGAAAAAAAAGGAAAAGAAGAAAAAAAAATTATTACTGCTATACTGAAGGAAAAAATAGAAAAGAAAAATCTCTCTCTCTCTCTCTCTCTCTCTATATATATATATATATATATATGGTCTGTAGCACCAACGGAAATATATATATATATTTATATATATATATATATATATATGTAAATAATTGTGATAAGAAATATAAATATAAAATAATAAAAATATATCATACTGATTTATTTATATTTAAGAAACAAGATTTAAGAAAGATGAGAGAAATCGAGAAGAAGAAAATAAGTTTAAAAATGCCTAAAAATAGAGTTCAAATTTTATAAACCTTATCTATGTTGAATGAATCAAATAATAGCGATGAGTCTACGCATGAAGAGCGAAATTCACACGCATACGGCATTCATTTGCACAGGGAGCATTAAGAAGAGAAGAAAAATTAAGAGTAACTTAATCTAAAAATTTGATTCGAATTTTATTGAGGACTGCAACTTCGGCTAAAAAATAGTAAAGGCTCTCTTTTACTGATGGCCTACAGACTGGATAATTTGTATTTTTCAAGCCAGGTAATTCAAACAATTTTGAATCTGTTAATCTAAATATTTTAACATTCTAATCCAATTTCTTGTACAAAATAAACATGCTGGAATTAATTGTTGCCATATCACAATGCAAAACGCAATGCTGCCAACTGGTCTTATAATAAAAATAAGATATCTAATGAGCTATCAGACCTCTATGAACATGTCTCCGCCAAATCGCACAAATGTTTGAACTAAATGGTATTGCGTTTAATAAATTCTTATGTTACAGTTCTAGAGAAACGTATAACAGGCAATTACAGCATCCCAAGACAATATTACAATATAAAAATTTAGTGTAGTAAGTGGAAAAGGATATGCTACTTAAGTAAAAAACCGCCTAAACATTTCTAATGTGTCATACCTTTAAAAATCCCAGACACAAGCAAAAAATTAAACCGTACGGAATAAAATTGGTCGGTCAAAATCTTAGGGCATGAAAGTTAATGCTTGTTCCGTTTTTGATTACAGACTCTCCCATCATTTTCTCTGTTTACTTTTGTTTTCCTAACTTTCTTTTTATTTCAGAATTAGATTTTCTATGACTACTTCATAGAAAGCTTTTCTTCAATCAATCGGTGCCTCTGCGCCTGAATTTTAGTTTGATCACTTCCACGAAAAAAAAAAATATAATATTATTTGATTATATTGTATATTCAGTATGTGACCATTGAAATTCCTGTTTCATCAATTCCGTCAATCAATTCCTTGAGATCGATAATGTATGGATAGTACGGTTTCCGCAGACGGATTAATTGCCGTCTTAAAAGTTATGATGCATAAAGAAAGTTCAAAAAACTGATTTATATGATGGCGCTATCGGATTTATAGCTGAGAAGGGTAGGTCCTGCAGCCCAATAAAAGATGAGTTAATATAACCCTAGGGAGGAGTTGATGGAGCATCAATCCCAAGGGAGACACCCCTCCACAACCCCCCATCCTCCCAACCCCCCCCCCCCTCCCGCACACAACCCCCTCCACCCACTGCCTGGCCCCAGTTACAATAATACCCTCCTTTCTCTCTTTCTCCACTGCCAGGGTTCCCTTGAAAAGGATCTCTCAAAGAGGATTTGATTACTTGCGCACAGAATACCCAGCAAGTAATCAGATTTATATCGAACCAAGGAGCCGCATTATGTTTCCAAGATCTCTTTTATTTCTAGCTAATAATATTAAAGTTGCAAGCTCTAGAGACAGAAGATGGAAATTGTTAATGATTAATGAAGATGCGATCTGTGCCGATTCAGGTGGTCGCATGCCGATTCTTTCAATCGGTTCACTCCCTCCCCTCCTAACTATTCAACTCGATTCTATTTTTTTTTATTTTAGCTTAGTTTTTAAACCTACGTTTGAAAAAAAATGCATCTATATTCAGCACGCTATATCCATCAAACACCATTGCACTAGTACATAGGTACTCCATGTTGTAAATGCACCAATGCACCAAATATTGACATATCACCTATGGACTCTCGTCACTTAAATTTGATAAAATAAGTGTTTAGATTCATGTAGGATTTCAATTGAAACAAGTTTGAAATTCTGCATGAACCTGAACGCTTATTTTATCAAATTTAAGTTTCTATTCATTACGGTGCTACAACTCGGTGACGGGTTCTCCTCAACTTCCACTGTTCTGGGCCCCATCACCCTGCTCCTGACTCTCAGGACATCGCTTGAATCTCTTGCCACACCGTCTGACCATCTTAGTTTTGATCTCCCTCTTCTTCTTGTGGCGTAGAGGGGTTCTGTCAGGATCATCTTAGGGAATGCTTCATTCTCCATCCTTGCCACATTGCCAGCCCATCTCATTCTTCCAAGCTTCGTCCTCAGAACGACATCTTGATCATTAAAAGTCGATTAAATTTCGGCGTTTATCCGCCTTCTCAAATTTCCATCGATCTTTACTCCTCCAAATATTCTTCGCAGAATTTTTCACTGAAAAATTAGGAGGTCTTGCTCAATTCTTTCAGTTGTCGTACATGTTTCTGATGCATACAGCAGGACTGGGCGGATTAGTGTTTTATAGAGGTGCATCTTGTTTTGCCGGGATAGAAGGCAAGAGGTGCATTCATAGTGAAGGGCAAAGTAAATATTCTTTTCTTGACCTCGACTTCGGGGGTGTACAATGCGTAAACGCTTATTTTATCAAATTTATGTTACAAGAGTCAATAATTGATGATATATCAATAATGGGTGCCTTTCACTACGAATTCATAAAAACAAAATTAAAATTATTAATAAGAAATTGCCAAAATTTCTGCTAAAAGAGAAACTCCCTCAACATTTAAACATAATTTTCTATTAACACTTGCATATACAATAAGAAGGTGTTTGAAGGAACGAGGAAAACATGTGTACTTCCAGAAGATAAAATATACAACACGAATGTTGTGTGATTTATCAATGAATATCATGATATAAGAACCCAAACGACCTGTTTTAATGAATTTTAGGTGGAAGTAAGAAAACACTTACTAATTGATGAGAAGCAGTGGATCAGCTGATGCGAAAGGACGTGTTTCTACATCGTCTCTCAGAATTTGCTTATTTTCAGTGAAATCTTTGAGATTATTTATTCAAAACAGTCAAGAATACATAACAACAATTGATATTTATTGTTTGTTATAAATTATAGGGTTATTTTTATTTTATTTTATTTATTTTTTTTTTTTTTTTTTTTTTTTCCCTTATATGCGATATCACAATCAGGCCATGTCTAGTAGAGCTTCTATCAAGAGAATTCGGCCGTTAGGCTCAACACCTTGTTCTTCGCCTGTCAAACAAAAGCCTCGTCAATGTCGTCAAACACCTGCAGTAACGCCTATTAGCTCCAGAGAAAATGAAACCCAGCCAGGAACATCATCAAAACCAACAATTGAAGAACTTCAGCATCAACCAGGTACATCTTCACAAGAGATAACCGAACAATCTCCGTTTTTCACCCCTAACCCCTATCAGGTGCTTCAGAATGATAAAGAAGTGATGGAATCCGCTTCAATACCAAGAGATCCCCGACCTCCACCCATATTCGTTAAAAACATAAAATTTTCAGTTACTATGCTCACAACTGAACAAAATAACAGGCTCTGGAAGCTATTCATGTCTAAGCAGAACAAAGGACACGAAGATATCACCAGATACAGCTGAAACCTACAGAAAAATTGTGAAGTATCTAACGGAAACCAACGCGGATTTTCATACGTACCAATTACGGCAAGATCGAGCTTTGAGGGTAGTCATAAGAAATCTACACCCCTCAACACCAACCGAAGCAATAGAAGAAGAATTGAAAACTTCAGGTTTCATAGTGCGCCAGATTACAAATGTACAGAAGGAGAGTAAAGAACAGCCAGGAGTAAAAGTTCCTCTACCCTTATTTTTCGTAGATTTGGAGCCAAATCAAGGGATCGAAAAAATATACGAAATAAGAAGAATATACTACACAAGTGTTATAGTAGAGAAGCCATATCCTAAGAGGGAAATCGTACAGTGTCACAATTGCCAGGCATATGGCCATACCAGGACTTACTGCCATCATCTGCCGCGCTGTGTGAAATGTGGAGAGCAGCACAAATCCGGGGAGTGCACAAAACCGAAACGGGATCCTGCAGTTTGTGCATTGTGCCTTGAAGGACATCCAGCGAACTACAAAGGCTGTCAGATCTACAAGAATATTAAATCAAGATATCAAAAATCCCGGACCCAAGAAGAAGCAGAGGCATCAAGAAGAGAACCTAACGCATCAAGAAGAGGACCTTCAAAAAAAATTGACCCAACGGTGTCTTTTGCACACTTATTAGGAGGTAAGAATGATGTTACTTATTGTGAGACCCTGCCGCAACAACAACACATACCTCAAAATTCTCAACCCCACCCTCAACATCCTAATCAACAGTTTTATCAACACCAAATTCCCCGCATTCCTCCTCCCTCAAATACCACAGATCTCACCAGTTTACTTACATCTTTCCTCTCCGAATTCAGATCCCTTGTTACTCCTTTGATATCTCTTCTCACCAATCTTGTATCACATTTTATCCCTCCCGCGAAAAATCCTTAAATGACTTCCAATAAACCTTTATCCATTCTCCTTTGGAATGCGAATGGTGTTAGAAATCACAAAACGAACTAACTACATTATTACTTGACAAAAATATTGACGTGGCACTAATTACTGAAACTCGACTAACCACTAAACAGCACTTCAAAATACCACAATACCTGACATATCGTACTGACCACCCTGACGGAAAAGCACATGCCGGTACTGCTGTCATTGTACACCAATCCCTCTCCCATCACCTACTCCCGTTACCTACACATGATTTCCTACAGTCCACCGCTATCGTGATAAAAACCTTTTCCTTTCCGGTTACCCTTGCATCAGCGTATTGCCCTCCTAACCGATCCATATCCAATGCCCAATTCCGTTCTCTCCTCGACTCCTTAGGACATCACTTCATCTTGGGTGCAGACCTAAATGCCAAACATCAACAATGGGGTTCCAGAACCACGAATACTCGTGGCCGAACCCTGCTGTCTGCACTCAATTCCCAACATTTTCACCTCCTTTCCCCCAACTCTCCTACCTACTGGCCTACAGATCCCAACCGTAATCCTGATCTTCTTGATTTCTTTATCCACAGCGGCTTAAGTCCCCTCAATTGTTCCATTACACGTCTAAATGAACTTTCCTCTGACCATCCTTAATGTTTCACTTGAACCCGTTCCCAAACCTTCTCCACCGTCATTTATTAGGGGCCCAGTTAACTGGGACCTTTTCCGCCAAATCATCTCCGATAAAATTGATCTTAACATATCCCTCAAAACTCCCGATGACCTTGATAGTGCCGTAAATTCCTTTACTACCACAATCCAACAAGCCGCCTGGACTGCTTCCTTCCCAAAAGACTCCTCCAGAATTCCTAAAAAGACCATTCTACCCCAACACCTCCTTGACCTAATCCAAACCAAACGCCGTGCCAGATTATTGTGGCAACGTACCCGACATCCTACCGACCGCTGCTCCTATAATTATTACTGCAAAAAATTAAAACTGGAATTAGCCACCTTCAGATCACATTCCTTCAACTCCTACCTATCCTCCCTTTCTTCTCGCGACAATTCCCTTTGGAAAACCACTACCAAAATCTTAAATCCTCACCGCATTTCCCATCCCCTCCGACGAGATGATGGCTCCTGGGCAGCATCTGACGAAGATAAGGCTGAGGAGTTCGCCATTCACCTATCCAATACATTTATTTCACATCCGGAATCCCATCCTGCCCACACCGTAACAGTAGAAGAATCCTTACATCACCAATCCCACTTTCCTTGCCCCCAAAAGCTATTCATCCTTCCGAAGTGAAATTTCAATTAAAAAAATTAATCCCCCGTAAAGCTCCTGGACATGATCTCCTTACCCCTCAAATCCTTCGACAACTTCCATCCAAAGCAGTCATATTCCTTACATATATCTACAATGTATCCTACGCACCACCCACTTTCCTCTGCTATGGAAACACTCCACTATTATCCTTTTCCAAAAACCAGGCAAACCTCCCAATATCTCAACATCCTATAGACCAATTAGCCTACTCCCAATCCTTTCAAAAATTTTTGAAAAGATCCTTTTGAAACGAATCCTACCCATTATAGAATCCCAAAATATTCCTTCCCATCAGTTTGGTTTTCGCTCCCAACATTCTACTGTTCAACAAGGACTCCGAGTTGTTGATCATATTTCCTCAGCCCTAGAAAACAAGGAATACTGTTCGGGTGCATTTCTGGACATTGCACAGGCATTTGACCGGGTATGGCACTCCGGACTGCTCTTCAAGCTTAAAATCCATTTACCTCAGTCCTTGTACCTAGTCCTCCGATCCTACCTCTCTGACCGCTCCTTCCGAGTTCGCTGTGGAACAGAATTTTCCAATATCTACTCCGTTAAAGCCGGTGTTCCCCAAGGCAGCGTCTTGGGTCCCGTGCTTTACATCCTCTTTACTGCTGACATCCCTGTTCATCCCGATACTTTTCTTGCAACATTCGCTGACGACACCGCAATCTTATCATCCAACTCTGATCCCAACATAGCATCCTTAAATCTCCAAAACCACCTCACCTTGATTGAGCACTGGTGTAATAACTGGCGCATTAAAGTTAATGAATCTAAATGCCAACATATTACCTTTACACTCCGACGCAGTTCCTGTCCACCAGTACACTTTAATTCCATCCAGCTTCCTTACTCAGACACAGTCCGGTATCTTGGCTTTCATTTAGACCGAAGACTAACGTGGAACCCACATACTAGACTCAAAAGACAAGAACTCAACCGACGATACGGCCAGCTATACAGACTACTAAACAGAAAATCCAAACTTTCTATTGAAAACAAATTACTTATCTACAAGACAATACTGAAACCTATATGGACATACGGACTTGAACTGTGGGGGACAGCAAAAGCTTCTAACATCAAACGTATTCAATCCTTTCAATCTAAAGTCCTTCGAACAATAGTTGATGCTCCGTTCTATGTAAATAACAAAATCCTACACCATGACCTTAATATCCCATTTGTCCTAGACCTTATTCCAGAAAAATTCTCCAAATTTCACCAAAACCTTACCTATCATCCAAATCCCCTTGCACAATCTCTATCCAGCACCACCCATCCTTACAATCCTCCTCGAAGGTTGAAGCGGCAGTGGCCCAGAGACCTTTGTAAATAAGCATCTATTGGAGTTTTGGCAATGGCCAGATCCTCCACTCAAGCCCGAGTGTGTATGATTAGGTTAGTTCTTTTGTTTATATACATTTATTTTATTTTATTTATTATTTTATTTTATTTATTTATTTTATTTTATTTATTGTATTTATTATATTAAGTTTTGTATATTATTTTTTTTTTTTTTTATTGTAAATAGAGTGTGAGTGTGCTTTCTCTGATCACTATTATAAATGTCCTTGATGTGACAGAATGTAATATTTCTAAATAAACAATATAATATAAAATAAAAAAACTAATTGATGAAAATAATTATTGGAGAAATCATCTTTTATCAAATGTTTGTTTGTATCTATTATCTTATTTTTTCACTGAATGTATGGATATATTAATTTATTGATAGAAATGTTTTATTCCTCCGCTTTCTCGGTTTAATTATCAATATTGTTGTGTGTATATTTATAAAAAATGTTGAATACATTTTTTATTATTTTTGAAATAGCTGCTTTAATTCTCATTCTTGTTCTGTTTCTTTTCATTCGATTCGGTATTAATTATTTTATTATTATTATTGAATTTGTCAAAGTACGCAGATGTGTCTCCTTCGCGCCCATATTTCTTTCATACTAATGCTGTGCGCTTCTCTTTTCAAGAAAGTAATCTTCCTTTCATGTTTTCATGGTTCTATTTATTATTTGTCACTTCCGTCATTCCAGTTCATCAATCGTGATCTTTTGATCTAAAGCTGAAATAAATCCTGAAAATGCGAGGTCCAGTTGTCACTTTATTTCTGTTCCCATCAAATTCAACTATTTGTCGGTTAAGGCGGGTTGGGTGGATTATTTTGACATGTCTGCAAAAATATAGTCTATGTTTGTTTGTTTGTTGGGGTTTCAAAGGCGTAAAACATCCAGGTCTTCAACGCCTACAAATTAATCTTGTTTATCTTTAGATTTTTTTTATTATTGTTTATTTGTTTATTTAGAAATATTACATTCTGTCACATCAAGGACATTTATAATAGTGATCAGAGAAAGCACACTCACACTCTATTTACAATTAAAAAAAAAAAAAAATAAATAAATAATACAGAAACTTAATAATAATAAATACAATAAAATAAAATAAAAATAAATACAATAAAATAAAATAAATGTATATAAACAAAAGAACTAACCTAATCATACACACTCGGGCTTGAGTGGAGGATCTGGCCATTGCCAAAACTCCAATAGATGCTTATTTACAAAAGGTCTCTGGGCCACTGCCGCTTCAACCTTCGAGGAGGATTGTAAGGATGGGTGGTGCTGGATAGAGATTGTGCAAGGGGATTTGGATGATAGGTAAGGTTTTGGTGAAATTTGGAGAATTTTTCTGGAATAAGGTCTAGGACAAATGGGATATTAAGGTCATGGTGTAGGATTTTGATATTTACATAGAACGAGCATCAACTATTGTTCGAAGGACTTTAGATTGAAAGGATTGAATACGTTTGATGTTAGAAGCTTTTGCTGTCCCCCACAGTTCAAGTCCGTATGTCCATATAGGTTTCAGTATTGTCTTGTAGATAAGTAATTTGTTTTCAATAGAAAGTTTGGATTTTCTGTTTAGTAGTCTGTATAGCTGGCCGTATCGTCGGTTGAGTTCTTGTCTTTTGAGTCTAGTATGTGGGTTCCACGTTAGTCTTCGGTCTAAATGAAAGCCAAGATACCGGACTGTGTCTGAGTAAGGAAGCTGGATGGAATTAAAGTGTACTGGTGGACAGGAACTGCGTCGGAGTGTAAAGGTAATATGTTGGCATTTAGATTCATTAACTTTAATGCGCCAGTTATTACACCAGTGCTCAATCAAGGTGAGGTGGTTTTGGAGATTTAAGGATGCTATGTTGGGATCAGAGTTGGATGATAAGATTGCGGTGTCGTCAGCGAATGTTGCAAGAAAAGTATCGGGATGAACAGGGATGTCAGCAGTAAAGAGGATGTAAAGCACGGGACCCAAGACGCTGCCTTGGGAAACACCGGCTTTAACGGAGTAGATATTGGAAAATTCTGTTCCACAGCGAACTCGGAAGGAGCGGTCAGAGAGGTAGGATCGGAGGACTAGGTACAAGGACTGAGGTAAATGGATTTTAAGCTTGAAGAGCAGTCCGGAGTGCCATACCCGGTCAAATGCCTGTGCAATGTCCAGGAATGCACCCGAACAGTATTCCTTGTTTTCTAGGGCTGAGGAAATATGATCAACAACTCGGAGTCCTTGTTGAACAGTGGAATGTTGGGAGCGAAAACCAAACTGATGGGAAGGGATATTTTGGGATTCTATAATGGGTAGGATTCGTTTCAAAAGGATCTTTTCAAAAATTTTTGAAAGGATTGGGAGTAGGCTAATTGGTCTATAGGATGTTGAGATATTGGGAGGTTTGCCTGGTTTTTGGAAAAGGATAATAGTGGAGTGTTTCCATTGCAGAGGAAAGTGGGTGGTGCGTAGGATACAGTTGTAGATATATGTAAGGAATATGACTGCTTTGGATGGAAGTTGTCGAAGGATTTGAGGGGTAAGGATCATGTCCAGGAGCTTTACGGGGGATTAATTTTTTTACTTGAAATTTCACTTCGGAAGGATGAATAGCTTTTGGGGGCAAGGAAAGTGGGATTGGTGATGTAAGGAATTCTTCTACTGTTACGGTGTGGGCAGGATGGGATTCCGGATGTGAAATAAATGTATTGGATAGGTGAATGGCGAACTCCTCAGCCTTATCTTCGTCAGATGCTGCCCAGGAGCCATCATCTCGTCGGAGGGGATGGGAAATGCGGTGAGGATTTAAGATTTTGGTAGTGGTTTTCCAAAATCTTTAGATTAAATTTTTAAACTATTTTAAATTTTATTCAAAAAATTGTTTGATTTTTAGAAATCTAACATTAACTTTATAGTGTCTTCCTCATCACTTAAAACTTTTGATATTGGAGGTGTAAGTGCTGGACTATTTAAATTTGTTATGTAAAAAGAAGATTGCTGTAACATGCAGCTGACTGTAAGTGTATTATGGCAGTGTTAACATTGTGGTGGTAGTTTTTTGCTGATGAGATGTGAATGGCTATGATTGGTGTGGCCTATTATTAGTCTGGTTAAGACAACTTCTTCTCTGCGGATAGGAGGCGATTCGATGTTGGCTTTACTGTTTTTTTAATTTTTTTTAATTTGCTTGTTGGACTCTCATCCCACATAGATTGCCAGCTATGAATTATTTCTTTTTTGAGGGAAGACTTATATCTAAATATAGTATATGCTTCCCAATATCACTGTAAACATATGTGTATTGTTTGATTTATGCGTTACTCCTTCGCTGCGCTGCTCGTCTGTGAATTTCGGTGATCCATAAACACATTCTGTTTTGATCGCTCCGTTGTTGTGTTCACATTTTAGATAAAGAGATAAGTTTTTATTTTTTTAATTTGTTTGCACTTTTCTTTGTAGGCTTTTGTTTTTGTTATATTTTTCTAAATTACTGCCCAAATGCATTTAAATTGTGAGATTCATTTAATTTTAAATATAAATTATACTGCTTATTCTAAAATCTTGATCGGAAGACTTTAATAGGCTGTAACGAATGAAAATATTAAACTTAATTTAAATATATTTTAGTTTAAAGGGTAAAAACTTAATTTATTATATTCCAATACAACCAAACACATCTTTTGTTAAAATGAAATAATGGAAGGCCTCCCTTCTGTTTGAGAAATGTTCTGATCGTACAATGTCTGTCGACCTCAGCTTTTTCTTACAATATAATTCTTACAAATTGTGAATTGAATTTCATTCAAACTCGATTCTTAGAATTCACTGAACAAGGTATTTTTGCAGGAAAATATGTTCTTTGAATTTTCAGTGAAATAATTTTTTTTTTATGCCTATTGTAACTGTCAAAATCTACAAAAAATAACGTGTTCTACAATGGTATTTCAAACATTATTTTCATTTAAGATTTCAAAATAATCATTGAATAAATATACCATTAAAAAAAATTAAATAATATATTACATAAAAATTAAATTTAAAATATGAATAGGTTCAAATAGGTATCAATAAATAAGTTCTTGTTTATAATATACCAGACATATTACGTTTGTACAGCTTAAAGTTAGTGAAAAAATAATAAAATGTTTTTATTATCAAAAAGAAAATGGCACTAACACAAAATAATTCGAATGTAGATATTTAACTGATTAATAAGAGCGATCAATGTGCGTTTATTTACATTCTTATATTTCTAATATGGCCTATGTAGCGTTTTTACCGAACCTCCCCACTGGCGTTTAATAGCAGTGAAATGGTAGAAGGAGAAGCGCTGGAATCCCCTGGAGCCTTGCTTTTCCCTCCTTCTTGTGGAGGAACAAGACTGGTTCAGAGTTCCTTTGGCTGGTTATAAATTTTGTATATAAGTATGCCTGTGTCTAAGACGTTTATTTTAATTTTTAAAGTACATTTTATTTATTTATTTTTTCCAATTAATTTATATACATACATACATATATATATATATATATATATATATATATATATATATATATATATATATATATATATGTATATACTCCTAGAAGCACATGATGTACGATTCGCCATCTTTCTCCCTCAAACCATTTTGACCATAATGATAATCAATAGCCACAACTATTGTAAAATAAATATGTCTCCTATGAGGCTATGATATGGAGTTTAACATTCAGAATATTTTCGTGGAAAAGTTGAAGAACTCGTCTTAGACAACTGATCCCTTGCGTTTTGAGATTCAAAAATTACTTTAAAGTGTTCTATATTTGAACTGTTGGTCACAGCTTTACTCAATATGGATACAAATTTGTCTATAATAGTGAGTTAAATTGTTTACCACTACACAAATCTTATACTGTCCAGGAGTACCGATATTTGTGATAAATACTGAGAAATACTTAATACGTCATCTTACCCTGCCTTCCCTTTCTGGTAATTTGTCGAATATAAAATGAGACTAGGATAATTGAAATCATAGAGTGATCGGAGTCACAATGCTTTCTATTGTTAAGCATTGTTGTTAATGCATGTTATTAGTGATTAGTTCAAACATCATACACCTCCCTTTTAAATTTTTATTTTTTTGGATAAGAAGGCAGTGGATCAACTGATGCAAAGGTTGTCTCCTCAACTACTCTCTCAGTTTTTGCCAATTTTATAGCTGAATCTCTCTGATTATTCACGTAATACAGTTAAAGTGTACATCAGAGCAGTTGATATTTACTGTTGACATCTTTTTTATTTTGTTATTTTTGATTTTTTTTTCTCTTATGATATGGGGTATGATCAGCAAGTGATGGCCAGTAAGGTGCCCAAGAGGACTCGGTCAGACGGCGTTAGTACACCACGCGGTTTCCCAGCCAAACAAAGGACTCGTCGCTGCCTACGAGAAATACCGCCAGTGACCAAAATGAACACTTCAGAACCAGAACCTCAGCCCCAACCAGGTACGTCTGCACAAGAAACGATTGAAGAATCGCCTTTCTTTACTCCAAACCCCTACCAAGTGCTTCAAAATGACCGAGAAATAATGGAGTCTGCAGCAATACCCAGAGAACCAAAGCCTCCTCCGATATTTGTGAAGAATATGAAAAACGTCCAGATGTTCTGCACCCAACTAAATAAAATCTGCTCTGGCAGTTATTCATGCTTTAACAGGACCAATGACACCAAAATAACACCTGATTCTGCTGAAGCCTACCGAAAAATAGTGAAGTACTTATCAGAAAGAAATACGAATTTTCACACTTACCAGCTGAGGCAGGAAAGAGCGTTACGAGTAGTGATAAGAAATTTACACTCCTCAACCCCCACTGAAGTTATTAAAGAAGAACTAACGACGCTTGGTTTCAATGTACGCCAGGTAACAAACGTTTTGAAGGAGGACAGGGAGCAGCCAGGATTACGAAATAGGATCCCACTACCATTGTTTTTCGTGGACTTGGAGCCATCACCAGGTATCGAAAAAATATATGATATCACAAGAATATACTACACAATGGTGAAAGTTGAGAAGCCATACCCCAAGAGAGACATCATGCAGTGCCATAATTGTCAGACCTATGGCCACACGAAGACATATTGCCACCATCTGACGCGTTGCGTGAAGTGCAGTGAACAGCACAAATGTGTAGAGTGCACCAAACCTATACAAGATCCAGCAGTATGTGCCCTATGCTTGGAGGGACACCCGGCCAACTACAAAGGCTGCCAAATTTACCAGACACCAGAAAAACCGGATTCAAGATGAAGCACTAAGAACAAGAAGAGAGAGAGAGCCTTCCGGAATTGTAAACAATGATGTATCATTCTCCCAACTACTTAGAGGTAAGACTTCAACCGATAAATATCAAGCCCTGCCACAACAACAACCTCAAAATCCTCTTCATCCTAATATACCTAACCACCAACAACAAATTCCTCATATTCCTCCTCCTTCAAATTCAACAGATCTCACAAGTTTGTTAGCGTCTTTCCACACCGATTTCAAATCCCTTGTTACTCCACTCATATCACTCCTCACGAATCTCGTATCTCACCTCATCCCTCCTTTAAAAAATCCTTAAATGACTCACATCCCTAAACCCATATCCATTCTCCTTTGTAATGTGAATGGTGTTAGAAATCAAACAGACGAACTATCTGCTTTACTATCTACTTGACAAGAACATTGATGTGGCACTAATTACTGAAACTCGACTAACCACTAAACAGCACTTCAATATACCACAATACCTGACATATCGTACTGACCACCCTGACGGAAAATCACATGCCGGTACTGCTGTAATTGTACGCCAATCCCTCTCCCATCAGGTATTCCCGTTACCTATACATGATTTCCTACAGTCCACCGCTATCGTGATAAAAACCTTCTCCTTTCCGGTTACTCTTGCATCAGCGTATTGCCCTCCTAACCGATCCATATCCAATGCCCAATTCAGTTCTCTCCTCGACTCCATAGGGCATCACTTCATCTTGGGTGCAGACCTAAATGCCAAGCACCAACAATGGGGTTCCAGAACCACGAATTCTCGTGGCCGAACCCTGCTGTCTGCACTCAATTCCCAACGTTTTCACCTCCTTTCTCCCAACTCTCCTACCTACTGGCCCACAGATCCCAACCGTAATCCTGATCTTCTTGATTTCTTTATCCACAGCGGCTTAAGTCCCCTCAATTGTTCCATTACACGTCTAAATGAACTTTCCTCTGACCTGTATTACATCTGTAGGCCTCCCCAATTAAGAGGGTAATGGTCTAACTTCCCGCGGGGACCAGCCGTATTCCATAGTTTTAGGAATTCCAGCCTCTGACCATAGTCCGGTAATTCCTAAAAAGACCATTCTACCCCAACACCTCCTTGACCTAATCCAAACCAAACGCCGTGCCAAATTATTGTGGCAACGTACCCGACATCCTACCGACCGCTGCTCCTATAATTACTACTGCAAAAAATTAAAACTGGAATTAGCCACCTTCAGATCACAATCCTTCAACTCCTACCTATCCTCCCTCTCTTCTCGCGACAATTCCCTTTGGAAAACAACAAAAATCCTAAATCCCCACCGCATTTCCATCCCCTCCGACGAGATGATGGTTCCTGGGCAGCATCTGACGAAGATAAAGCTGAGGAGTTCGCCATTCACCTATCCAATACATTTATTTCACATCCGGAATCCCATCTTGAACACACCGTAATAGTAGAAGAACTCCTTTCATCACCAATCCCACTTCCCTTGCCCCCAAAAGCTATTCATCCTTCCGAAGTGAAATTTCAATTAGTAAAACTAATCCCCCGTAAAGCTCCTGGACATGATCTCCTTACCCCTCAAATCCTTCGACAACTTCCATCCAAAGCAGTCATATTCCTTACATATATCTACAATTGTATCCTACGCATCACCCACTTCCCTCTGTTATGAAAACACTCCACTATTATCCGTTTCCCAAAACCAGGCAAACCTCCCAATAGCTATAGACCAATTAGCCTACTTCCAACCTTTTCAAAAATTTTTGAAAAGATCCTTTTGAAACGAATCCTACTCATTATAGAATCCCAAAATATCCCTTCCCATCAGTTCGGTTTTCGCTCTCAACATTCTACTGTTCAACAAGGACTCCGAGTTGTTGATCATATTTCCTCAGCCCTAGAAAACAAGGAATACTGTTCGGGTGCCTTTCTGAACATTGCGCAGCCATTTGACCGGGTATGGCACTCCGGACTGCTCTCCAAGCTTAAAATCCATTTAACTTAGTCCTTGTACCTAGTCCTCCGATCCTACCTCTTTGACCGCTCCTTTCGAGTTCGCTGTGGAACAGAATTTTCCAATATCTACTCCGTTAAAGCCGGTGTTCCCCAAGGCAGCGTCTTCCTCAGCATCCTCTTTACTGCTGACATCCCTGTTCATCCCGATACTTTTCTTGCAACATTCGCTGATGACACCGCAATCTTATCATCCAACTCTGATCCCGAAATAGCATCCTTAAATCTCCAAAGCCACCTCACCTTGATTGAGCACTGGTGTAATAACTGGCGCATTAAAGTTAATGAATCTAAATGCCAACATATTACCTTTACACTCCAACGCGATTCCTGTCCACCAGTACTCTTTAATTCCATCCAGCTTCCTTACTCAGACACAGTCCGGTATCTTGGCTTTCATTTAGACCGAAGATTAACGTGGAATCCGCATACTAGACTCAAAAGACAAGAGCTCAACCGACGATACGGCCAACTATACCGACTACTAAGCAGAAAATCGGTAGCTTTCCATTGAAAACAAGCTACTAATCTTCAAGACAATACTGGAACCTATATGGACTTACGGACTAGAACTGTGGGGATCAGCAAAATTTTGTAACATCAAGCTCATCCAATCCTTCCAATCTAAAGTCCTTCGAACAATAGTCGATGCTCCTTTCTATGTAACCAATAAAACCCTATATCATGACCTCAACATCCCATTTGTCCTAGACCTTTTCCCAGAAAAATTCTCCAAATTTCACCAGAACCTTACGTACCACCCAAATCCTCTTGCACAATCCCTATCAAGCACATCCCATCCCTATAATCCTCCAAGAAGGTTGAAACGGCAGTGGCCTCGCGACCTTATGTAGATTGTATAAATTGGAGTTCTGGCAATGGCCAGATTCTTCATTCATGACATGAGTGTATGTGGCTAAAGTGCTCTCGACCAATCTCCGCTGGCTTTAATACCAGTGACGCGGTTGGGAGAGTAGCGCAGGGTTCTCCTGGAGTTCCTTCGCCGGATTGTATATAGGTATGTATGTGTTTTTTTTTCTTTGTTTTAATTTTCTTATTTTTTAGGTTATTTTATTTTATTATCTATTGTATATACTTTTGATTATTATTTTGTTCTATTATTTTATTTTTTTGTACATATAGTGTGAATGTCATCCTACCTCACTATAACCAATGTCCAAGAGACAGATTGTTATAATACTCAATAAAGAAATTAAAAAAAAAAAAAGTGTTTGGATATTATGCGAGATACAGTTTTTTCCCCTCTTGTTATAAGAAAATTTGTAGTAGAGTTCATAATCAATCACTTCATACAAATGGTTATATAGTATTCAGCTAAGCCCTACTTTTATATCAGATAGTTGTTTATTAACGATTTAAAGAAAAATATTGTTTTTTACTTTTAAAATAAAATTTGTCATTAGGGCTAATGATAGTCACCAATTGTTATTAGAAAATAGAAAGAAGATAGATAAAATTACATATGACTGCAGATGATTTAAAAAAAAAAAAAAAATATATATATAATATATATATATATATATATATATATAAGCTGTTTCCAGTGTTTTTTTCCCCTCCTCCTCCATGTTAAGGTCCTTTTATTATTTTTTTATTAAGATATTACATTTTGCCTCAATTAAGGGCATTGAGTATTCGGGATGTATTAAACAATCATACCATATATACAATAAAATAAAAACAATAGAAAGTTATAACAAAAGAAAAGTAAATAAGTCACCCATCCAAGTGCTAAACACGCTTGGCGTTGCTTAACTAGCAATTGCAAGCCCGCATAGCTACCACAGACCCCATATATATATATATATATATATATATATATGAATATATTAAATAAATATTTCATGACCTATTACCCGACTTTAATTCATATCTTAAGTTATAAAATATAAAGGTCGAATTATAAAAAAAAATTGTAATATAATACTGTATATATATATATAAATGGGAGTGAGGTAGCTCAGTGGTAGGAAGTTGAGTTTCAATGCTCAAGGTGCCTGGTTCAAGTCTAGCTGATGGCAGATAAATTATTTATTTTTCTTCGTCGGTCGTAGATTAACCTTGGGGTCAGGAAACCCTCCTGTGGCACACTAAGCCTCTATAAAGTGGGTACCCTTAATTATATAATTAATTAAGATATTTTATTAGTTATTATTATATTTTATTAGTTATTAGTTATTATTAGATATTTTAATGAAAGTTTCTTCGCATGATATAGCACCTTAGTTCACATCTTATGATGTTGGCGTAGGAAGTTTCTGCATTCTTGCCTGTATTCGCACAAAACTATGCCCCTTTGAAATATTTACTGGATTCCTATATGCAAACTACGTCGCATTCTATCTCGACTTATATCACACTGTAAGTTAAAAGAAATGTAATTTTCTTCTTAACTTTTCTTCTTTTATTTGCAATAAAGTTTCTTTGCCAATCAATGGATTTGTTATTTTAGAGAAGATTATATGTAAGGCCTCAAGAAGATCAATACCTAATAGCACGCCTGACAACATAAAGCTATTTTTTTAAGATGAATAAATTAGATAGGTCTCCACCCACATTCTTTTTAGTAACTTTCTCGTGCAATCTTGGCTATAAATTGAGTTCATACTACGCGTTTGGATTTAGTTGTTGCCTTATACTGTTTCATCATATACGCCTGTACCACTACAACCCATAAAGGGTATTGGTTGCTGTACTATTTGAGGAAGTACTTTAACAGGTTTTCCCCCTTAATTATTATTTAATTAAGGGAACTTACTTTATAGAAGCTGGATGGCCCAGGAGGATCACCCGAACCCAGCGTCGATCCACGGCTAATGAAAAATTGCTAGTCATTAGCCGGATTCGAACCTAAGACTTTGAGCTCAGGAAGTCAGTGCCCACCCACTGAGCTACCTCGCTCCCGCTTCATCATATATACTTATATATTTTTTTTAAATAGCTGGCTAGAATTTCTTTGCCCCAATTCCTTATTTTAGCACTTTAAGGTTGAGATATTACTATCAAATGAGAGGTTTATTTCTGAAGTGAACCCAATGGTCGTTGAGAAATGTTCTAGAAACACAAACAAAATCAACATTTTTTTAAAAAAATAAATAAAAGATTTTTTATTTTTATAAACTATTTCCGACAAACTGATTATTTCAGTAGTAATTAAAAAATATTGAGTAGTAAAATATAAAGGAATATAAAAATAGTAATTGAAACATGACTAAGACCGCTTTTAGAAAGAATTAAACTTCGTGACCCATTATAGGTTGACTGGGGTTTGATGTAGAGGGAGGAAATGGTGTATGATTCGAGAGGGGAAGGAGTTGTTAAAATTGTACTATACAATTTTAATTTTTTATTTACCCAATAATATAAATTTATTTTTTAATTTCATTCTAATAAAAATGATAGAAAATCATTCGATGATTTTTTTTTTACAAATAATAGTAAAAAATGCGAGAATAATAACTTTCGTTGAAATGATTTTTTTTTTAAATTTATTTATTTATTGAGTATTACAACAATCTGTCACTTGGACATTAGTTATCGTGAGGTAGGATAACATTCACAATATATGTACAAAAAATATAAAATAAATAGAAGCAAAATAACAATAAATAATAATCAAAAACTTTATACAATGCAATAAATAAAATAAAATAAGTAAATTAAAAGAAAGCAAAGCATCTGATGTGTCAACTCACATGACTTTCCTACCTATTTCGGAAAACTTTTTATATCTTCAAATATGTTCATGAAGAATGAAAAAAAAAAATTGAACTAGATTTATTTTTCTGAAAACTGATCAAAGAAAAGATTTGAGTACGATTTATTCGATAAACTAAAGCAATGTAACCGGTTTAGGGTAGATCAGTTTAAAAATTTCAATACTCACTAATATTGCTGATCAAAAACTTTCTGCCATAGCTTAGTATTGTCAAACAATAATTTATGTTAAAAGTTTTTTTTTTTATCTATTAATTGAATAATAATACAATCAGCCACTGGAAGGCTATAAGTATTAGGGCTAAGAGTTCTCATTCAAACAATATATACAAATATTAGAGAAATAAATATAAATATAAAAAGTAAATAAATAATACTGACGAAGAAAGAAAATAAAAGAAAAAAAAAAATAAACAATAATATAAAAAGAAACTTATAAACACAATTATACCTATATACATTCGCCCAGAATCTCCGAGCCAGGCTTTTTCCCCCACATGTGGAAGGCAAAGCAAGACTCCAGGAGATCCAGTGCCACTTTTCCAGCCGCATCACTAGTATTAGAAGCCAATGGAGACTGAAAGAGGGCACTAGAGCCACAGACGCTCGGACATGAGTGAGAAGCTGGCCATTGCCAGGACTCCAGAAGCATATTTACAAGAGATCTCTGGGCCACTGCCGTTTTAACCTTCGTGGAGGATTGTAGGGATGAAGGATAGGGATTGAGCTAGAGGATTTGGATGATGGATAAGGTTTTGGTGAAAGTTTGAGAATCTGGTTGGGATGATGTCGAGGACAAATGGGATGTTAAGGTCATGGTGTAGGGTCTTGTTTGTGACATAATATGGGGCATTGACTATTGTTCTAAGTACTTTGGACTGGAAGGATTGGATGCGTTTGATATTCGAATGTTTAGCAGTTCCCCACAGTTCAAGTCCGTAGGTCCAGATAGGTTTCAGTATGGTCTTGTAGATTAAAAGTTTATTTTCAATCGAAAGATGGGATGTCCTACTTAGTAATCTATACAGCTGGCATATCGTCGGTTAAGTTCTTGTCTTTTAAGTCTGGTATGTGGTTCCAAGTTAGTCTTTTGTCAAGAAGGAAGCCAAGGTAACGGACTGTGTCTGAGTAGGGAAGTGGAATTGAATTAAAAAGGATTGACGGACAGGATCTGCGTCGCAGGGTAAAAGTGATATGTTTGCATTTTGATTCATTGATTTGATGCGCCAGTTGTTGCACCACTGCTCAATCAAGAGAGGTGAGATTGTAGGTTTAGAGATGCTATTTGAGGATCTGAGTGGGAAGATAGAATGGCAGTATCATCAGCAAATATAGCTAGAAATGTATCGGGATTTGAAGGGATATCGGAAGTGAAGAGGTATAGAGAACTGGGCCCAAGACACTGCCTGTGGAACACCAGCCTCAACTGGATAGTAAGTGGAGAATGCGGTGTCACAACGGACTTGAAAGGAACGATTTGAGAGGTAGGATTTGAGGACTAGGTATAAGGATTGGGGTAAATGGGTTTTGAGCTGAAAAGCAAGCACATCGTGCCACACCCGGTCGAAAGCTTGTGCTACGTCCAGAAAGGCACCAGTGCAATAATGCTTGTTTTCAAGTGCAGAGGATATATGGTCCACAACACGAAGGCCTTGTTGGACAGTGGAATGTCTGAGCGGAATCCAAACTGATGAGAAGGGATGTTGTGGGATTCGATTATGGGTAGGATGCGTTTGAGAAGGATTTTCTCAAAGATTTTTGAGAGGATCGGAGTAAGCTTATCGGTCTATAGGATGATGTGTTATTACAGGTTTACCTGGTTTTGGAAACAGGATGATTATGGAATGTTTCCACACCAAAGGAAAGTTGGTTGTGCGAAGGATGCATTTGTATAGATAGGTAAGGAATATGATTGCTTTTTTGGGAAGTTGTCTGAGGATTTGTGAAGTGAGGAGATCATATCCAGGGGATTTTCGGGGTTTTAATTTGTTTATAAGGAATTTGACCTCAGAGGGGTTAACAGGTTTTGGAGGTAGAGAGAGAGGAATTGGTGAAGAGAGGAATTCTTCAACTTCAGCAGTGTGGCTGGGATGGAGTTCGGGATGAGGGGTGAATGTGTAGGATAAATGTTTAGCAAACTCCTCTGCTCTATTCGCATCTGACGAAGCCCAGGAATCATCATCACGGCGAAGTGGATGGGAAATGGACTGGAATTTAAGGTTTTTTTGGTTACATTCCAGAGGAGTTATCACTAGCGGATAATGAGGAGAGGTAGGAATTGTAGGATTGGGTTTAAAAGTTTCCAGTTTCTTTTTTACCTGTTTGGAATAATAATTATACGATTTCCGGTCATCAGGATGCCTGGTTCTTTGCCAAAGGGTCTAGAGCAACGTTTGCTATGGATTAGGTCCATAGTCTTGAGGTAAAGGATTTATGTTATGATATTTTTTGGGACGATCAGGTGAGGATGCAGTCCAAGCTGCTTGCTGGATCAGGGTAGTGAAGGAATGCACTGCATCGGGATTGCGGTTGGGATCTGTTGGCCAGTATGTGGGAGTATTAGGTGAAAGGATGTTGCTGCGATGGGAATTAAGAGCAGATAGCAATGTTCACCCTCGGGAATTTGTGGATCTGGCTCCCCATTGCTGGTGTTTTGCATTTAGATCTGCACCTAGGAGGAAGTGGTGTCCTAAGGAATTCAGGAAGGAAATTATTTGGGATTCGGAAATGGGTGTTTTAGGCGGGGAATATGCCGCAACTAGTGTTATTGGGTAAAGGGGTGTTTGGATTATTACGGCTGTGGATTGTAGGAAATTATGGCTTGGTAAGGGAAACAAATGATGGGAAACGGATATATGGATAATTATAGCAGTGCCACCATGTGCTGTTCCATCAGGATGGTCGGTTCGATAAATATTGTAGCCGGGCACGTTGATTTGTCGTTTGTTGGTTAGTCGAGTTTCAGTTATTAGTGCTATGTCGATGTTTTTGTCATGTAATAAGATTGTCAGTTCGTTGATGTGGTTCCGAATACCATTCGCATTCCAAAGGAGAATGGAGAGGAATTTGGTTGAGGACATTTATGGATTTCTTAGCAGTGGAATGAGGTTGGATATAACATTGGTAAGTAGCGAAATAAGGGGGGTAATGAGAGATCTAAATTCGGAAAGGAAAGATGTCAATAGGCTTGTGAGGTCAGTGGAATTGGAAGGAGGAGGAATGAATGTATGGTTATTTAACCTACGTTCAGGGATGGAGGGATATGGGTCTTGAGGTCGATGTGTGAATTTTTGAGGTTTAGATTCTTGTGGCAGGGCCTGAGATTGAGTGTTTACAGTGTCTCCTTTGAACATCTGAGCATAGGACACTCTTCTGTTCACTGTTCTAGAGGGTTGTCTTGGTGGCCTGGATGTCCCTTCTTCTCTAGGCGTTGCGTACATTCGTGTTTTTAAATCTTTGTAAGTTTGACAACCCTTGTAGTTGGCTGGGTGTCCTTGGTGGCATAAAGCGCATACTGCAGGTGAAGTTCTAGACTTCCTACAGTCCTCTGTTTTGTGTTGCTCACCAGACCTCACACATCTAGGAATGTGATGACAATACCGTTTCGTATGGCCATAAGCCTGGCAGTTATGGCATTGAACGATGTCGCGCTTGCTGTTGGGCTTTTCTATATCAACGCTTGTATAATAAAGGCGTGTAACCTTGTAGATGCTTTCGACATCGGGTGTTCGGTCAAGGTCAACGAAGAATAGTGGAAGAGGTATTTTATTTTTTATTCCAGGCTGTTCTCTATCCTCCTTAAATATGTTCACTATCTGGCGAACATGGAATCCCATACCCGTGAGCTCTTCTTTTATAGCATCTGTTGGCGTAGATGGGTGCAGTCTTCTGATAACGACCCTGAGCGCCCTCTCTTGACGCAGTTGATACGTGTGGTAATCAGCCTTGGTGTCAGATAAATATTTTATGATTTTTCTATAGGTTTCTGGAGTGTCGGGCATTAACTTAGTGTCATTGGTGCGGCTTTGGCATAAATTTTCCTGAACCAACCAGATTATTCAATTGATGACACATCAATTGAAAATTTTTAATATTTCTAACAAATATTGGTGGGGGTTTGGGTTCTCTGGGGATGGACGCTGCTTCCATTTGTTCGTTATTTATTTTTGAAAGCACTTCAAATGGATTCGAAGTGAAAAACGGCGATTCTTCACCCATAGCTTGAGTTGTCCCATAATTGTTGGGTTGTTGTGAGGAGCCAGGTTGGGGTTCCAATTCTTCTATGGAGCTCCCTGGTGTGGCTGGTGGAGTGTTTCTTTTCGAATGCCTTGTCTTTTTTTTAATGGGAGAACTAATTGTAGTATCCAGACTCCTGGACCTAGTGTTTTTGCCCTTACTCGACATTAGCATGTGATAATATCGCATTTCATATTTATTTTTAAAAGAAAAATTGATAAAAGTGAAGAGAAGAAAAAAAAAAATTATTGAACACGAAAATATAGACGCGCTCTTGGAGAGCACAGATCTGCCTCCGACGGAGGGATCTAGCCCACTGGTAGGATTAACGACTGGTGCAGCTTATGGTTATGCAGCTTATCTAACTAACCTAAAGTCTATTTACACTGTTCACTCTTGTGTTGTAAATAAGTGATTACTCACCTTATTTTTTTGTCCAGTATCAAACGTAATTGTTAATGTAACTGATAACACTAATTGTTCACATTAAACTTGTATACTACCACTGACAAATGAGATTTTTATAAGAGACGACCTGACGTATGTTTAACTAGGGCTAACGCATGCATCTATGTTAAAAGTAGAGGAAATAGTGAAGCTTGTGTGATGCGGGCAACAGATTTCCTTACTTTCACTTAGTCATCGTTTTTCTCTCATTCACCCATTTCTGACACCAGGATGTGAACCCGTTATCTTACATTGGAAATTGAATAGCTGTAACCTCGTTAATAGTTATCCAAAATGAACGATTTTTATATAGTTTTGTAGGAAATTTCATTACCTTTAATAACATAATAATAAGTAATAAGTAATAAGTTAAAACATTTGTAAAAAATAGAATAAGCTGTATCATCACTAATACTGGTTCGATTCCGATAATTTTTTTGTTTTGTTGGTAATTTAATTACCTCTCAAAAGTTTTATTATAAATTTTACCGTATAATATATACTTAAAGAGTTAGGCGCCATAGAATTTTTCTTTTCTTTATAACTTTTTTTCCTGAATTTTCTCGGGAATTTAGTCCATATACGTAAATTGAATGGACAAATATTAGAACATTATAGGAAAGTTTCAACAAAATCGTTAGAGCCGTTTTCGCGCTACAGTCTATAGAATAAGATGTTTTTAATTCATTGCGCGCAATCTATTGTGCATGGAGCACCGAATTTCTGTCACAGGCATCAGTAATCAAAACCCTACAAAATAAAAAAAAGAAGCAACGAAATCGGTTCAGTAGTTTCCGAGAAAATCTTGTCTCAGACAGACAGACATACTAATGGCTAAAAATGTGTTTTTTGGACTCAGGGAGCTCTAAAACGTACAGATCCGTCTCAAACCGTGTATCGGAAATTTGACACGGTTGCAATACTTTCCTTACCTAGTATAGGTAGGAAAGTAAAAACATTTGCATACCTATATACAGTATTTACAATCATGCTTGTCCCTCAAGCTAGAAGGGAAAAGCAGGACTCCAGGAGAACCCTGTGCTACTCTCTCAACCGCATCACTGGTATTAAACCCAGTGAAGATTGATGGAGAGCGCTTTGAAAAGAAGGCCAGTTTTATAAATTCTTTCTTTCACACAACTTTATTTATTATTTAAGCTAGTTTTTAAAAAAAAAAATATAAAGACAATATGACATATCGGATTCATGGGGTGTTTTTACATAGGAATAGATACTTATCTCGATTTACATACAAACTCGATTGGGTGTAACATTGAAAATAAGTGACTTAATTTCACTTACACGATCAAATATAATACGATATACTGCGATCTAAAAAAATCGGCGCCACAGATCGTGTTATGGGGCATGAGAACATTATGTAAATCTTATTTATTTATTTTTTTTTTGTGAAGTGCTCAGAGATAATTTATGTTAAACAGGACACACACACACACATATAAATATATTCCTTTTTTATTTTAATTTATCTACATAAATAACTACACTCACATATTGAATAATTCGTAGCCACTGGGGTATTGATGGTTTGATGAACAATTTTAAATTTCGACTATTCAGACGGCTCTCACTCAAGTTAAATTATACGGTTTTCTGAGAGAAGTTGAAGCGAAACCAGCTGCAACAGTTGAAGATCCTGTAAAGAAACTGGAATCGACCCATTCTACCATCCAGCGGCTTCTGCATCAGTTGGGGGAAAAGTTAGTGAAATGGGGGCCACAAGAACTCCTCATTCATTTCTAAATACTGTGGAGTGGGATTTCTCAACATCTACGTTAACTAGAGACGGAAACTGGGTAATATTTTAGATTCTAAAGAGAAAAAACCTTTGAAGGGAGGAACTTTTTTTTCTTGGTTCAACGAAACATATTGTGCCTTTTTTTTTCTTTTCATAGCCGATTCATTTTGCAAATATGCTTAGTTCCTCTTATATTAATTTTGAATTCATCTTTTCTCAAACTGTTGGTACCATCCGAACCTTTCTTAAACTGAAACTACTGGGTATGGCTGATGATGTGGTTGTTTTTACTTTCACTTACCTATATATGTAATATAAAGTAAGGGAAAATAATGTAAGGGAAAGTATTACGATGGTGAAAACTTTCGAATCTGAGTTTTAGATGGAAATAAACAGTTTTGTGTCTAAATAGCCAAGTCCCGCTAAATGGTCTGTGTGCGTGTAAACAGCCTAGCTCAAAAACGAAAAGCCGTACGAAACTGAAATAGTGTATTTGAGGTTTTTATAATCCTTGGATGTTACAGCAGCATTTTCGTCAAATCGGCAAATCGGAAGTGGTACTTTCTATAACCGATTTAACGCATTTTTACGATTTTCTCAAAAAAGTTTTTTTTAATATGAAATAATTAACTATTTCACATTAATCATTGATACAAAAAATAGTTAAATATAAAATATCAAAGAATTTGATAATGAACTAAAGGAGATATAACAGATTGTAACGGATAATAGTTGTAATGGAAGAACCAAATCTATACGAACGCGTCCGAGCTCGCCCGAAACAGTCCATACGTAACACGAGCTTAATATAATACGGACTCCCACAATATTATGTACATATACATATGAGGTTGACATAAATGCTATCGTTGGTTTTATTTAATATTTAATCGTATGGAATACAGCGATATAAAAATTTAAATTTGTCTATAAAGAGTATTTAAACAAATAAAAATACCCACAATGAAATGTAAATAAATATAGCGTCTATAATTTTTACTTTCACTTCCCCTTTATCTGAAAATACTTATTTCTGCTAAGAAGAGAGTGGTAAGCGAAAGTCGTGTGATGCGCGCACCAGATATCTGTATGTAGTTAATTTTGTATGTAGGGATGTCAAAGCCAGATGTAACGTAATAAAGAATCTATCAATAAGGATGAGCTAATTATCAATACAAGATATAATTGTAACATCTATAATTTCTAGAAAAGTCTAGTCTGACAAGAAATCTGGACTGGCATCAATAGCAATAGGTGGGCAGATGGCCGATCTAGGAGGACAATAGCAACTTTTCAACTATGAAAAATGTAATAAACCATCCTTTCTGAAAATAGTTGACCTGAAAAAGTGACCTAGTAAAATTCCAATGTTCGTTTAATCACTCGTTGGTTGCCGATTTGTAGATTTTAGGGTACAGAGTAGTTAGACTTGGGAAAGTATGCCCTCAGCTCCTGCTGTTGAAAAATAGCTTCAACATCACTTAATTTGTAGTTCAAACTAGTGCCAGTTTGTGTTATTGATTAAGATGGCTTCTTCTAATTCTCCTAACTATGTTTCTTTCTACTTGCATAAATCTAGCCTGTACAAATTTAATATTGGTAATTGAAAGAAATTTAAGAAATGGCTAAAATAAAAACTTTGAAATCGACAAAACAATATTTATATGAGCTACAGCACGGGGTGCCAACCCTCCTCCCCCCCCCCCAATGCTGATGGTGCTTAAACCTTCTCCCACCCCTCCCAAGATTTTTTATTCCCTCCTTCTTCTTAAAAGCCGTGCAAATGAAAGCAGAATCTGAAAATTCGTAGATTATATACATCTACACATCCTGCGGTTCCATGTTTCCACTTATATTTTAATTTGATACTTTTCATTTTGAAAATTCACAATCCCGTGGAAACGTGCCCCCTTCAAAAATTTAAACATAGTCAAAAAGTACTCCCTCATAAATTTTAATGGAGCAACTTGGGCCATGAAACCCCCTTCTGGGCACCCCTGCTATAGTATACGATTTTAGATCCAACTCCTAAGCAATAGCAACCTCACTTATAAACAAATACTGTCTATGAGCAATGGTGAACATATAAGCAGCGTGGTAAAATGTTTTAAAGGAATCATGAAATATATTTTGTTCAATGTGACCCAAAAATTTCAACTTAAACTCATACAAATTTGAATCATTTATGCCTTATCAATAGACAACCACCTCCAACATGCCAATATTGCAATAGGCCTCTCACTGTCTGCCATATTTTTCAGAAATGCCCCTATTACACCACAAGCTTAAATATATTACATCTTAGACCGGATATTTCAGCCGGATATAATGACAGTTATGAACTTCCATAAAACTCATCGATTATTTATAACTTATCGAGGATTTTCTGAGCTCCAGAGAACAAAAATAAAGGCGTTTATGACTCAAGGTTTTTCGCCTAAAAGCCCAAATAAATAAACAAACTTCAACTTAAGTTTCAATGTGATGTAATTTATACTTAAATTTAAATTTCATAATGTATTAACTTTGGGTATATACCTTCATATGTTCGATTTGATATAATAGGCTTAGTGAAAAGGCTTATTTTTAGAGATGTTAGTATTTGTAAATATTGGTGGGTATAATGGAGCTGTATCTTTTTACCAGGTTGAAATATAATGTGCTGAAATTTAATGAGCACTGAAAAAATACTCAGTTTTTTTGGTATTAGAAAAGCATGTATATGTCATGTATAAAACAAATGTTCTAAACTTCTGTTAAAGAACCACCAGTCTTCCTCAGGTTTTGCAGAAACAGGAAGACCAAATAATTTTATTTTTCATTATGCTCCGATAAACTATGATACAATCTTATTCCAGAAACAAATAAATTTTTCTATAAACGCTATCGGTATTTATTTGAATTACCTAAATTTCTAAATTATTAATGTAAAAGACATAAAATATATGTTAGAACAAAAAATACTCTCACGTCACTAAATGCCTTTAATCCTTAATGCCTTTTATATTTAGCACTCTCGTTCGAAGTATAATTTGATTTGATTGACGCTAGATTTGATTTCAGTCCCATAATTCCCCCGAACGATTGGAGGAATGCTTGATTTTATTTATTTTTTTCCGGTAGCAAACGTTAATGATTGTCATTTTCCAACTGAAAATGTTACTAACTAAATCCAGGAGAGAAGTCCTGGCGATGACATCCTGGATTTTCAGACAACTCTAAAACGAAGCGCGAAGAACATTAATCCTTGAAGGACATTTGGTATAATTGTAGCCGGAACATTTTTACAACTTTCCTCGTTCTTTTTAATCCATCTAACACATTATAAATTTTTAATAAATTTAATATAGTCCGAAAATCGTTGAAAACTCTAAACAACAGTATTTTAATAAAAATAAATTCATCTAAGTAAAAATTGTTTTCTTGCATGTTCAAACAAGAAACGTTTTCTCTTTTCAACTTATCATATTTCCTATAATACTGATGCCAGCTATTCACAATATATACTGTAATATATTGGCTTAGGATCCTTGGCTAATTAACATTATTAGATGTAGCAGAGGCTATTAATCATCTAATATAATTAGTAACCATCGAATCATTTAACTATTAAGGGGAGTGTACGGAGTGCCATATGCCGATTCCGATCAAAATGATGATTGTAAATTAGTTGAAATTTAAGTTTGGCATAAATAAACAGCATTTTATTCATTGCATACAAGCAAAACAGATTTTTAATCTCCTATATAAAACACGATGAATGTAACTTCCTGCAACATATGTTTTTTTTTATACATAACATCTGGTGTACAACAATGTTTCTAGTGATTCTACATTGAAAACCAATTTGCATGATATGATCCGTTTCGTCCAATGAGCTTTGCAATTAGAGATAACAATAAAACACCCTAAAATTGCTTGATTTTTGATTAATTAATATTGAAATGGTCCAGTTACCAAAAAAAATATAGTCGATTTTACTGTAGTTCAAAACAAACGTCAATAAAATAATTTCTTGTTGACCTTATAATTAATAAATCGTTTTAATTAACAAGTAAATAAGCTTTACAGCTTTTTTTTTACGTCCGGAAAACGATGACACATTCCGATTCAACACATCTCCATAAGAATTTTTTCTATTTCATTAAGTTTCTTGTTCTTAACCTTGTTATTGTACATAAATTAAAAACATTATTCGATATCAAAAATAGTGGAGATTAGATTAATTTTTACAAAAGGTTGGAGAAATGATTCCCTTTCTTAAAAAAAAAATATTTAATATATTATAATAAATTTTATTCCATAACTTTCCCAACGTTTCGAGATTACTGATATATTTAAACATATAGGAACAAATAAAACAAAATATCCATTGTTCGCTAAAACGGTAATATCTTTCAGTTGATCTATAATTGGAGAACGTTGTCTCCGATAAAGTCCATTAATTGATTCTTGTATTGGTCCAAGATGCGGTTTTCAGGAAGAGGGGGGTAGCTTTTCTACTAAGTTTCTTACTGAACTAAGAGCTTTTTTTAAAGAAATTATTTTCAAAGATGCATTTGTACAAATTTCCTAATAAGTTTGTGGCGTCTTTCTGTCAAAATGGCATCCATAATTTCATATTATGAGCATGATTTTAAAGGAATATTGAAATATATATTTCGTGGCTAATAATTTCAACTCGAAATGTTGTCAGTTGTTGGTTTAATTGTAATTTATCTACTTTACTATTCTTCCATATTACTTTCACCCTGCGACGCAGATCCTGTCCCACAATCCTTTTCAATTCAATACCACTTCCCTACTCAGATACAGTCCGTTACCTTGGCTTCCTTCTAGACAAAAGACTAACTTGGAACCCACATACGAGACTTAAAAGACAAGAACTTAACCAACGATATAGCCAGCTATATAGACTACTAAGCAGGACATCTTATCTTTCGATTGAAAATAAACGTTTAATCTACAAGACAATACTGAAACCTATCTGGACCTACGGACTTGAACTGTGGGGAACTGCTAAGCATTCGAATATCAAAGGCATCCAATCCTTCCAGTCCTAAGTACTTAGAACAATAGTCAATGCCCCATATTATGTCACAAATAAGACCCTGCACCATGACCTTAACATCCCATTTGTCCTCGACATCATCCCATCCAGATTCTCAAACTTTCACCAGAACCTATCCAGCTCCCACCATCCCTACAATCCCCCTCCAAAGTTAAAACGGCAGTGGCCGCGAGATCTATTGTAAATATGCTTCTGGAGTCCTGGCAATGGCCAGCTTCTCCACTCAAGTACTGAGCATCTGTGGCTCTAGTGCCCTCCTTCAGCCTCCACTGGCTTTTAATACTAAGTGGCAGTTACATAATATTTAGATAAAATTTATAAACAATGTGAATAAGCTTATTAAAATTATAAACAGTAAGTACATTAAAATAAGAACAGAGTAAGCTAAGTAACAAGATCCCAAACTGAAGTAAATAGATGCTAACAATTGTTGTAGTGTAATGTATAATAAATGCAAATGTGAATATACTTCTACAGATCTACAGGACAGATTGAAAGAAAAGGAAAAAGGATATAATATGAAATAATATACATAAAGGAATGTGGAGAAAGAAAAGAAAACCAAAAATTAAATAAATAAGTAAATAAAATAAAAAAATAAAATTTGAGACTTACAGGTGTGTTCAGCTAGGAGTGTTATTTAGAACTGGAAACCCAGGGGCAAGGGCAGGTATAGGGGAAGCTGACTTGTTTGGGTAATGGGGAAAAACCTAGAAAATTAAAAGTATCAAAAATTTGAAGATACGGATGGATACAATGGAAAAATACTATATCTATTATCTATTATATAAATATTAAATTATCAATATATACCTATACATATAAAATAGAATGAAGAGATAATAGATAAGAGTACAATGTGAATAAACACTAAATTGGCAAAAGTAAAATATAAATATACAAATAACTTCATTTACATACATACGTATGTATCTTCATTCAAACGCTCTAAACTTCCAATTAATTACAAAAGACTCATATACATGACTATAATAAGGCCTATTTGGACTTACGGAATTGAGCTATGGGGCTCCACTAAACCATCGAATTCCTCTCGTATCCAACCCTTACAATCCAAAATCCTTCGTAAAATCCTCAATACTCCCTACTTTGTTGCAAATAAAACCATCAATAATGGCCTTAATCTTTCTTATGTTTCAGATCTGGCCCAATCCAGATACCTATCCTTCCATAATAAACTTCAGAATCATCCCAACCCTCTCGTTTCCAACTTTGCTTCCTCTTCAATTCCTGATAACCATCCGATGCGTCTAAAAAGAAGATGGCTCCGTGATTTTCTACTGTAGACATGTCATTAGAGTGCTATCATTCGGTAGTTATGCAGCAAGTGTTTTCACGTCATTATATCCATATATTCAGATTTATTAAATTTATTTCTTTAATACAGTTGTAAATATCACTAAGAAAGAATAAAAAAAAATAATTGTATCATTTTCCTGTCTAAACCGTTTAATCTTTGGAACATCGTTTTATGATTTTTAATATCAATTAATTAATTCCACATTGGTTTCTTGTAATTTGAAATAGGACTTATATAGCTTTATTCAGAGATATTTTATAAGAATGGTTATGTCAGAAAGTAATTATTACTTAACCTTTATCATTGTATTTTTCCCCCCAGGAATTCAAATGGATAGCTTTCTAGTCATTGATTATGAGTTTATTATTGTGAATCGTTAATATTCTCATTGTGTTATATGACCCTAATTACTTCATCTATATTAGCATAGATAGTATTTCATCTCCTCACGCCTTCAAACTTAAAAGATTCCAAGAAGCCATTCAGGGTTCTCCTACTCCAGCTTCTTATTTAGTTTGCACAGCGAAGATAAATAAAGGAACAATTACTATTCCCAAGAAGAAGAAAACCCTAGGCGAAAACTGTATCGGAACTTTATAAATATAAAGTCGAATAAAGCAGCAGTTTGGGACTTAAATAAAACATAGACTCCTGCTACTGAGTAAATTTGTTTTGAGATCAGTTAAAGTAAGGCGTGAGGGCAAAGTAGCTTGAAGTGATTGGCTGGCCGAGTCAATACTCAGCAAAGCCTCGGGGTACATTTAATTGTTTATGAATATTTATGGGATGGGGGTAGCGCAGGGTACGGAAGAGGGTACCTCCCCCCCCTCCACAAACCGCATTACCTCCTTGGAAAGTTATCCGCTATAGTCCGTCCACTCTGGAATAGACAATATCAGTATTTATAAATTTTTAATACCACCAATGATATCTTAATAGTATCGAGATGATTGGAACGAATATTATATTGAAAACTTAAACTTTAAAATAACATTCGGATTAAGAAATTTTCAATTTCGGAAACTAGCCCGACTGTATTTTAACTGTAAAAAAATACAACAGTAATTATTTCTAAATTTTAAAAAAGTTATGATACTTATACTACCCATTATAAATGATCCCTAGATTAAAAAAATAATACGATTACTTGGAATAATACGTGTTGGAAATAAACACTTATGTTTCAGCAAAAAAATTTTAAAAAGTATACGTTGCTACCTACTGCTGTATAACACACCTATTGCCTTAAAGGCAGGGTAGGGTTTCAAATAAATAAATAAATAATAACAACAGCAATTACAAATAAATTGATCTAGTTTTTCTAAGCCATCAAAAAAAATATATTGAGTTATCTTACAAAATTAATAATAAAAAATATATAATATTTGGATTTATTATTACATTGTGCTTACTTCAAAAACAATCAATTTAATTTTTGTAAAAATTAAGCCTGGAATTAAAAAAAAATATATATTTATACATGTAAATTGTTAATTCTACACTCTCCATCAAAAGTATTGCAACACCAATAATTCTCGAGATTTTCTTGGTTTTGACCTTAATCCATACTTTGTTTATATCTATAGTAATATTATTTATTAAATAAGAGACAATTTGATAATGTAAAATTGTCCTAAAATGCCACATCAAGACATAATCTAATCCGCACCATGTGTTGTGTATATGATTCTGACTATCTCTATCTCAATTAAGTAAGCCTTTTTCCGGCCGAATGGATGAACTTTAATGGATTTTGTTTACAGAAAATAGGCGTTTGATAGAGTCTGGCACCCGGGGCTTCTGTACAAACTCCGCAAATTCCTACTCCCGACATATTTTCTCATTATCCGTTCCTATCTTGCTGATAGATAAACCAAAATGATGTCTGCTTATCCCCATTTGCTCAATCTGTAGACATTCCATAAGGTAGAATCCTACTTTATTTTATATTTTACCATGAAACTATTAACAATCGATAGAATTAATGCTTATTTTTTTCCGAATTTATGATGACGGATAATGGGGTAAGCAGACTAGGCGGCTGTTTTGGGCCACTAGAGGTCCCGAGGTGTCCTGGAGTCAGGGTCAATATAGGCAACTAATTTTAGGAGCAGGTTTGAATTACGAACGTGTATACCGTTTTAAGTAAAATCAGCCTTTTCTACCATTCAAAATCTGCTGAATTTAAAAATGTTGGCCATTTGGAGACATCAAAAATTTGAAAAAATGATCCTAAATCCAGGATGGATTTAACTTAACAAAAACTTCAATTAAAATGTATCGGTATTTAGCTGTATGTTCTTTCTAAGCAGTCACGTTTAGGTAGGATAAATCAAAAAATTAAAACTTTAGATTAAAAAAGTCACTTTCAAAGAAAAAGGAAGCTTGAAATTTAAAATAATAAAAAGATACATCATACAAATAGTGAACAAATAGAGGCTGTCTCTAATCAACAATTGATTTTTGAATTCTATTCAGTTTCCTCATATAAACATTAATTGAACAATTCTATCACTTTTTATCTGTTTTACATTAGGAGAATACGAGGCCATCCTCTTTTTAGAAACCTCGGAGGGTTATCAGAAATCGAAGAGAAGGCAAGACTAGAAACTAGAGGGTTAAAATGTTTCTGAAGTTTACTATGGAAAGATGGGTATCTGGATTCGGCCGAATCAGTAACATATAGAATATAAAGGTCGTTATAAAAAATGTCATATGGGAAAATTTAAGGCAAACAAATCTAAAAACATATTTTAAATGTATGGACCTTAGTTTTATTTTTGATTTTTTGTTGAGAGAGACCCCTGAAATTTCCTAGTACCACACTTGTCTTTGACATGCTTGGGTGTAGAATCGGACCGTGGAATGCCGAAGTTCTTTTGTGGTATACCCTGAACATATACATATTTGCCACTCATTAGAATGGTGTACGAATTTCAGTTTTGAGGATTTCGTTTATGTTAATTTTTTGATTTTCATTTTCATTATGTAATTTGTATGTAAAGTATATTACAAACAATTATGTACTATTGTTAATCGTGGGTTGGATCTAAAAAACGAACATTTACTTCTAACATTTTAAATTGTATTTTCCTAACCATTCGATGTAAGAACTTCTTTCTTCGTCCAATGGGACCGATATGTATATATTAATAGCAATATAGCAAATTTTGATAATTCGCAAAATTTGTATTTTGAAGTATACAAGGTATAGTTTTTGTTTAAGCATCTGTATTGTGTAAAATATTTCGATAACCTAACCGTGAATCCTAGTAATTGCCTTTTCTTTTCTTTTCTGTTTGGTTAATGTTTTAATTAAAATTGAGAAATTAATAATGCATATTCAACGATTACTAAAATTCAGACAAATTCAAAGTTTTTTTTTTATTAATGGTAGATAAATAGTCAACTGTAGATAATATGTTTATCAAGTCAGAATATATATATATATATATATATATATATATATATATATATATATATTATATATATATATATGTGTGTGTGTGTGTGTGTGTTTCTCTTTGGGGTTGCAACTTTTATTACTGCCTTTTTATTTAATTATCCTGTTCTTTATAAGAAACGTTATATTTTGTCCATTCTTATAGTAGGATTCTAGCAAAAGAATGTACATTGTCATGAAAAGAAAACGACCAATTTTTAGAGAATGTCAGCTAACAGGGCATTCTATTACTTTGGAGTTCGTTATTGGAAATCGGTTATTTTCAAAGACCCGGCAATTGTTGCCTAAACCAGAAAAGCACAGACTTGTTAAGGAGAGGGGCTACTAGATAGATTCTCTGAGGGGTAAAAAAATAATAGTTTAATATATATGTTTTTTTTAGAATAGTGTAAAGAATATTGTAAAATATCAGTTTATAAAACACTAAAGTGGTTGTCATCTGGAGCTAATTACAATGGAATTAAACGTTTGATTGAAGTCTCCCTTTAAATTCTCATATATCGCAACTGGTCCTAATTGCAACCAGTTATTCAGATGAAGTCAATATCAGCAGAAAAAAATGTTTCTATTTCTTGTGCCAACTTGGCGAGTTAACAAATTTGATTTGAGTTAATTTGTGGTCACTATTGTTTGGATTAAAGGATAAAATAAAAATATTAAGGTACAGAATTGCAGATAACGTTTGAGTATTGTAAATTTGAATGTTAACTGAATTGGTATTAGAGAACTGCCTTTTCGAGAATTCAAGTTTTCTCTCCAAACCCCGTTATTTTAGGTTTTACTCACCTTTACGGGCTCTACATATAGAGTTGAATGGTTGGAAATATATATTTAAATTAGGTAAGTGTTTTGGGTGTTCATCAACAAAACATAAAAATGAACTCTAATCAGCAATTGATTTTTAAATTATATTCAGTTTCCTCAGATAAGCATTAACTAAACAATTCTATAACTTTTTATCTGTTTTACAAACAAAAGTATATAAGAGAAATATAAGGCATTAATGAGTGCCTTCATTAAAAAGGTCGAAGGAAGACCCCAGTGTCAATCCACGGCTGATGTAACTGAATAACTAGCAGAGCCGGACTAGAACTCAGGATCTTGATCATAGGAACTCAGTGCCTTACCCACTAATACAGTAACTTACTCTTGATTGGTTTGTTCTGCGATTAAGTTATGCCGAAGTTTTTGATATATTTTTTTTTTATTATTGAAATTTACAACTGCAATAAATGATAAATAGAACAAATAAATATGAAATAAGTAACATGGCATGAACGACATGAAGAGAAACTACCCATTAGTAGCACTCCAATAATATTTCTATATTAGAAGGTCCCGAGGCCATCTTCTTTTCATACACCTCTGAGGGTTACCAAGAATAATAGAGGAAGCAAGGTTGGAAACAAGAGGGTTTGGATGGTTCAGAAGTTTATTATGGAAGGATACCTATCTGGATTGAGCTAAATCGGAAACATATGGTACATTAAGTTCGTTATGGATAATTTTATTTGTGACAAAGTAGGGAGCATTGAGGATTTTACGAAGGATTTTGGATTTTAGGGATTGGATACTACAGGAATTTGATGGTTTAGTAGAGTCCCAAAGCTCGATTCAGTAAGTCCAAATAGGCTTTGTTATAGTAATATATATGAGTATTTTGTTAACAGTTGGAGGCTTAGAGCGTTTGTCTAGTAAGTGCTGCAGTAGTCGAAAACGCCTGGCGGTTTCTAGTCGTTTCAGTCTGGTATGGGGTTTTTTGATAATTAAATTTTCTTAATGAATATATATTATCTTACTGGTCTATCTTAAACGGTTCAAAATTAGATCAATTATAACTTAATATTTCATTACTAAACATTTGCAAATTTTATCAGCTTTAATTTTGTACAGTACATCTTTGTCAATGCAATGGATGGTCTTCCTATTATAATCGAAAACGCGAAAAATTGACATTCTAGGCGCCTCCCCCCCCCCTCATCTGGCTCACCGCCTAAGAGTGGAGATTTTTAGAATGTTCACCTCCTAACCAGTCCAAACAATGTCCCAAAGTCAAAAAAGAGTGTCCCGCCCAATTTCTTCTTTAATCATTCATTGACTGGACTAAACGGTACTAATGAAGGAACATCTCACGTCTCGTCCGTCGTTTTATAATAACTTCAAAGAAACCGAATTTAGCCGAAATATTTCGAAAAATAAAAATTGTTGAGAGTAAATTACATGTTTCGTAAACGTTTTCATGTCGGAACTCTAGCCTTCATCATGGACCGTCAGTCAGTTCCATGAAAGGATTTGCTCAGCCATCCTGCGTGCAGCATGGAAATACCTTCGTGATATATACTTAATATTTGACAGCTTCCATCCTTCACTTCACTTCACTTCAGAACTATTCCACCATCTATTCTAAAATTTTCTTAATTAAACAGTCTTTAAAGCTTGTGACGTACTCTCTCTCACACACACGCAGAGTAACGGTTGTACTAAGTTATGGGCTGGAAAAAATCCTGCGAGAAAACCAAATAATAAAATTTGAACTTATTTGTATGTTTTTTTATTTTTTTATTTAGACATATAATATTCTGTGACATATAATATTCTGTCACGGAGACAATAATTATATTGATAAATGAATACGTTCACACCGTATATACAAAAAAAAAATAACATTAACAAAAGTAAAATAATAACTAAACAATAATAAATAAAAACTATGTACGATAAAAAAATAAAATAACCTAAATATAAGTAAATTAAAAACATAAAAATACAGTCATACCTATATACAATATATACAATCAGGTGGGGAACCTAAATCCCTGCGCTACTCTCTCAACCGCCTCACTGGTGCTAAAGCCGGTGGAGTTTGAGCGAGAGCGCTTTAGCCACATACACTCATGTTTTGAGTGGAGAATCTGGCCGTTGCCAGAACTCCAAAATATATACTGTAAAAGATCTCAGGGCCACTGCCGCTTCAACCTTCGAGGAGGGTTGTAGGGATGAGTGGAACTTGATAGGGATTAGGCTAGGGGATTTGGATGATTGATAAGGTTCTGATGGAATTTTGAAAATTTTTCAGGGATAAGGTCAAGGACAAATTGGATATTAAGGTCATGATGTAGGGTTTTGTTGGTTACATAGAACGGAGCATCGACTATTGTTCGGAGGACTTTGGATTGAAAGGATTGGATGCGTTTGATGTTAGAGAATTTTGCTGACCCCCAAAGTTCAACTCCATAGGTCCAAATAGGTTTCAGGATTGTCTTGTAGATCAGTAACTTGTTGTCAATTGAAAAATTTGTATGTTTAAAAATTCTTATTTTGAGACTTTAAAAGAACACTAAGAACAAATCTAACTTGCTTTTCCATAACGAAAATTCACTTGGCCTGCTTTGTTGAAAGCGTCTTTGGTTTTGTTTGTAATATATTGTACATTGTATTTCTATACATTTTTAAGAACAGGCAATATATTTTTTGGAAAGCAAAAACAAAAAAAATATATTTTTATTGAAGTAATATAATTTATTTTTCCCAACTCCTAAGTTCTACTGGAACGAATGCTGGGGCAGTGTCTAACATTTTTCGATGTATTGTCGATGTATAACCACCAAAAAAAAAAAAAAAAAAAAAAAAACGTTGAAAGCGGGGTTATACGGAGAACCCACTGATAATAATTACAAATAATTAATTTTTATTTACTTTATCCATATTAGTATTATTACATCAGTACCTTGATAGATTACATTTAGCCTCTCTGGCAGAAATATAGTTAATTATGAGGAAGAAATCTTGGAAAATAAATTACCTTCCTTTAAAGGGTGTGTGATCCAAAGGATAAGGCTCTGAAAACCCTACTCTGGGGCTAGGTTCGAATCCCGGCTATTGATATTAATTAATTTCTGTTCTATCAGTGGGATACTCTCCTGGGGCAGAGCCACCAGCCGCCCTTCAATAGGTTGAAGGGGAACCGTGGTGGTTATTACCCAGGCGTAATGACCACATCTTCTCCTCCCTCCCCCCTCCCCTCCACCTCCTGCTAAATTGTTGCTCAAGAATCAGTACCTCCTTAACAAGCTGTGCACCCGAGACCCTTCATGAGTTTTGTTAGCAAAGGGTCTTTAAATTTAATGATATCATTACTATTTATCTCCTTAGCAATTAAGGGATAATGAAACATTTAAAAAAGATGTAATGACCAAGTTATTCTTCTTACAACTTGATTATTATTCTTAAAATCTAATCAAGAGTTAATATTAATCTTTTAAATGACGAAATATTTGTTTGAAATGACTTATGAATGGACTTCAAAACATCATATTCCTCGAAATAATAAACCTTACTAGGGTAAGTGCACCAGTAGCTGACATGCTTATGAAAATAATGTTATTATATTTTTTATGGATTAATCTTTTAGAACTATTTCTCACCTTACTAAGTCATGTTTCAGATCCATGAACTATTGATCTAAATTTAAAAAAAAAATTAAAAATTTAGAGAACAGTTCTGTTGTACCAGTAGCTGACACTGTTTGATTTGAAATGGCCCTGTAGCTGACAGAGATGAGAAAAGGGATATACACTTAACTAAGGGACATTTCATATTGTTCACTTTAAGATTAACAAAAATTACTTTAGCTTATTATAAAACGAACTTCTTGCGTTTCTCGAATTGAATTAATCAATAAATGCTGGACAATGTCAAGAACCTGTTTTTGGCAATCGGAAAACATATTTTTGATTTTTATTTAAACCAAATCATTAGCATTTTTTTAAAATGAGATAGTTCTATAGAACCTTTAAAGTAAATTGTAACTCTGCTTATTCATTTCTCATTTTCCAGTCCGCTGGTGTTCCTCAAGGAAGCGTCTTAGGTCCCACTCTTTACACAGTATATACTGCTGATATCCCTACCTATCCTTCAACCGTCCTCACTACCTATACCGTGCTCACTACCTTCTTGACAAACGCCTTACCTGAAATTCTCATACTAGACTTAAAAGACAAGAAACTGCCAATAGATTCCGACTACTACAACACTCACTTGACAAACGCTCTAAACTTCCAATATTCTACAAAAAAACTCATTTACACTACCATCATCAGGGCCATTTGGACATACGGTATCGAGCTTTGGGGCTCTACAAAAATATCAAATTCTTCCCGTGTCCAATCCTTACAATACAAAATCCTCCGTAAAATCCTAAACGCTCCTTATTATGTAACAAATAAAATTATCCATAAAGACCTCAACATTCGTCTTGTGGAAGACCGAAATAGATATACCTCTTTTCATTCCAAAATCTTTGGACAACTCCTCAACCTTGGACAAATCCTCTAGTTTGTAACCTTTCATCCAACACAATTCCTGACAACCCTCCGAGGCGTCTGAAAAGAAGATGGCCAAAGAACCCCCTACATTAATTTATCTTTGAAGTGTTACCAATGGGTAGCTTCTTCACAACTACCTTCATGTAATATATTCCTATAGCAAATTTACTGGTTGTATATATGTTTACAGTTGTAAATTTCAATAAAAATATTTAAAAAAAAAATGAGACAGTAGTGAATGGTTGCATTTTTAAAACCCGTTATATTGAGTATATCTCTTTAAATTTATTAGAGTACAGGATTGTAAACTATTGGCAAAAATTCCCATTATAAGGCTCCAGTAGCTGAAACCCATCAAAAATCCAATTCCTTCATCAATAAAAGTTAAAAATATATAAAACATATTTTAAAAACACACAAAAAAACAACCAAACAACAATTTTGGGATACATCTGACTAGTTAAAGAGAAAAAGGTTAACCTAAGGTATGGCGCTCTTACCGACAGATGGTTTTTCCTGGGACACTATGTGGAGGACTTTCCACCGTGAGGGACTTTCCTAATTTGCCAGTTATTATTTCTGTTGCGATTCCCGGCAAGACTAAAATAAGAAAAGCTGACAAAAATACAAGGACAAATATAGAAACGCAAAATATATGAAATAGAGGTCTAGAATGTCCTGTTTATTTTCCCATTTTTTTTAGACTCACTTGGAATCCTCATACTAGACTGAACCGACAAGAAACTGCTCGACGTTTTCGACTACTCCAGCACTTACTAGACAAACGCTCTAAACATTTTATATATTACAAAAGACTCATATACATGAGTATAATAAGGCAGATCTGGATTAGGAAATTGAGCTTTGGGGCTTCACTAAACCATCGAATTCCTCTCGTATCCAATCCTTACATTCCAAAATCCTGAATGCTCCTTACTTTGTCACAAATAAAATCATTCATAACGACCATAACGCACCAAATGATTCCCATTTAGCCCAATCCAGATACATATCCTTCCTAACTTTCCAAAAAAAACCATCCCAACATTATAATTTCAAACCTTGCTTCCTCTTCGATATCTGATAACTCTCCAAAACGTCTGAAAAGAAGATTGCCTCGTGATCTACTTATGTAAATATATTATTATAGTGCTACCAATGGGTAGTTTCTCAACAAGCGTTTTTATGTGATTCTATTATTACCGTGTGCACATTTACTGGATGTATTTTAAATTTATACAGTTGTAAATCTCATGAATAAAGAAAAAATCCCATTTTTCCAGGTGGGTGTCAGAAGTAAAAGAAGCACTTTCTATATTGATGTTCTCCAGTAAATTTTCTCAAATAGCTATATCAAATTCAGAGCAAATATATCAGGCTCATCAAGCTATAGTTAATAAACTCATATTCAGAACTGGTAATAATGATAAAACTAGCACGATTCTCTTTGATAATGAAGAATACACTAAGTTTTCCAATCATGTTCAAATTTGTCTACTAAGCATTTTCATTTGGGTATGTCAGACCCTGTTGGTCTTTTGTTAACTTAACCAGTCATCGCCATCTCTGCATTTCTTTCGCAAGCCTTCTCTCCATATATTCCCAGTTATCTGCATGCAGCTATATTATATGATCCATGATGCGATCTATCCATCTGGTTTTTGGCCTTCCTTGTGGTCTTTTGCAGACTATTGAGATATTAATAGACTTTGAAGAATTCAGATACTCCTCCTTGTATTAGGACTCGACATTTAGGATCACTTTTCTAAACTATCTAAACATTTTTCCGTCTTAAAACGGATAGAAACATAAACGTTACTGCAATTGTGAATATATGCATCATTATTTTAAAAATTCTAACACTTTTTTTAATACAGATTATCTTGTGCGATTAGATACAAAAGTCTAAACACCAAATTAAGTAACTGCAATATAAAATATTAATTAATAATTTTAATTATAAAGATCAATATTCGAATTTGCGTATGAGGTTGAAATTGTTATCAACCAGTATTAGATAAAGTAGCATTAGTATTATATACTAATGCCCTGAACAACAAAATTCTATGAAATTCCACTTAAGCTTAATAGATGATTACAAACCGATTGATGATTATAAGCGAACCGCGAAGTGCCTATTATTTAATTGTTCTATATATCTAATGATTTATTTATTCAATTTTATTTTTGTATAATATTTTTCTCTTCAAAATTTTTTCATGTAAACATTTATGAAAATCCTAAAAAATGTTGGATTTTATGTTAACTATACATTTTTATTTATATTGCTGTTTCAATTTCACAATATATTTGTTAAAATTGTTTGTACATTTTATAATTTAACGTAGTGTAATAGTAATTATAATGAAGCACAAAACGTGCAGCTTATACCTGTGTAAAAACATTTTGTAGGGAGTTTACAAATATACTTATGTAGGTTTTATAATGATAATCGTTCATTATTTATATATACATATATTTATTTATTTATATCCGGAGTGAGCTATACATAGGCACTTTAATAACAAATATGTATAATTTTAACAGTAGGCAAAGTATTTTTTTTTTCTTAACCCCAGTTTTAAATATGGTTTCGTTTTTTACATATGTTTAAGATGTCCCTTGTGCTGTATCTTAGATACATTTTAAGGTCTTCCTGAGCCTTTCTTAGTTCTGTTTATCTTTGTTTCTTGACATTCAATCGGGGTGGTGGGGATCACCACTATCTTGATAATTTTTTTAGGACTAACTTAAAATCTACCTTACATCTATATTTTGCCATCGCCGAGGAGCCGGCGGAAATGTTATCGCATCGAATTATCCATCGGTTAAATATTTTAAAGAATCATAGAATTTTATTATTATTCTGTTTATGAATTCAGATACGCTGGCAAATTTAAGAAGGCGTGTAGTTTATCGGATTTTTCTTTTCCAAATGATGTGTTTTTAGCTATTGTTACTAAAATTCCATTTTGGAATCGATGTAGTCTCTTGCTTGTATTTTCAGAAATGTGGGACAATAGAGGAGCACCAAAGAGAAGGGAAGGGCGAAGAATGCTTTTGTAGATGAGTAATTTTAACCTAAGACTGATGTTTGAGGTTGTGAGGAGGTGACTGAATTTTTAGGATTTTTTTTCTTACTTTTGATAATTTTAAAGATTTCAAATTTCATTCCGAGATAGACAAAATTATTTGATATTTTATTGTATGAATTGCCAACTCAAATTTTGTAGGCATTTTTTTTTTTTTTTTTTAAACGAAAATATTATAGAATCGGTTTTTGTTGAATTTACTTAGATATTTAACAATTTAAGTTCATTTTGCATGATATTGCATGTCTGTTCCGCTTGTTATGTATATATATATATATATATATATATATATATATATATATATATATATATATATATATATATATTTTTTTTTTTTTTTTTTCAATTATTTCAGCAGTGTATATGATGAACAGAATTGGTGAAAGGACCGCACCTTGAGATACTCCACATGTCAAAGGTATTGTATTCGAGTAATTATCTCCAACAAGTACAGTCAGACTTCGACCATTGAGGATCGATTTCAGAGAGTACAACTGTTCTGGGCATTGCAAACATTTCAGCTTTTGAATTAAAATGGAGTGTAAAACGGAATCAAAAGCCTTTGAGCTGTCGATTGAGATCATCGCAGTGGCAGCGTTATGTTCCAGTTTTTGGGTAATTTGGATTACCCATGGATGCACTTTTGCTGGAGGATGCTCCGTGCCTAGCTGAGGTCGAAATCCAGTGTGTTGGCCATGCAAAAGTCTTGGAGATATTTTAAGATTATTATTTCGATGACTTTGGAAATATGAGGCAACACACTTATTCGGCGATAATGTTCAGGTTTATCTCCTTGTTTTCCAGGTATATGGGTATTAAAAGTATATGGGAGTATAGTAAATACAACTATGATCTAGTTTGTAAAATAAAGGAATAATAATAACACAATAAATAAACCTTAAGAAAAATTATAAAATAGATAAACAAAATATGTATACGATAGAAATAATATATATATATATGTATATATATATATATATATATATATATATATATATATTATTTCTATCGTATACATATATTTTATATATATATATATATATATATATATATATATATATATATATATATATATATATATATATATATGTATATGTATATATATAACTTATTGTTTCCTTCTATGGCAACCTCAAAGAATGAGAGTATATTCAATAAGTATTACATGCTCCATGCCTATTTTAACTAGGCACACTACATGTAGTACATGTTACATTTTACAATTTAGAATATATGTAGATATTTACAATATTAGTTAAAAAAATTAATTAAGTCTGTTAACAAATTATAAAAATAAAAAAAATCAATATAAAAATAAAATACATCATACTACAATATAAATAAAATAAAACCTAATAAAAAACTGAATATAAAAGAAAGAAAACTAATAAGAAGAAATAAAACGCACAACAAGCAAAGCAAAACCTTTCTTAATTCAAACTGCCTTCCAACATTCATCTGCCATTTGGTCAAAGTTTACCTTTTCAATAAAATCTAAGAAATCTTTTTTTTAATTTTGTCATCAGTCTCTGCTCTGTTTCTGGCCAAGTTCCTAGTTTAAAAACTACGTTTTGTATCAATCTTGCTCGAATATTGTCTAGTTTTCTACAATCGAAAATTATGTGTTAAATATTGTGTATCTGTCCATCGTGTGGACACTTGCCGTCGTTTAGTATGTTAAAGTCTGTTAGATATTGTTTAGTTTGCCCGTGTTCAGTAAGGACTTGTGCCAGTTTGTAGTCGGTACTGTATAAGCGTTTATAGTTGTGGTGTGTGATTAATGGAATAAATCTATAAAGGCTTGGTGATTTTGATGAAGCGGTCCAGGCTTGGTTCCATTTGATTATTGTATCCTTTCTGAGGTCTGCCTTTATATATGAAATTGGAACCTTATATATATATATAAATATATATAATACAATTCACATTAGAATGAATCATATGTGTCTTATTTTTAGTCTAAGGAATGATATCGGTTGAAAGGTACTGAACTTTGACTGATAGTAACTTAATACTTTATTCTGAAATAACTTAATGCTAAATACTATAAATGTTAGAAATGTATTGATTTGAAAATAAAACATTTATTTAATATCAAGAATGGTAATGATCATATCCCATGCTCCAGTATCGGGAATGCGATGTGATTAACCGGAGTGTTGAAAGCAACCCGGAGGTTTTTTCCACAGTCGCTTCAGGATCCTCATGGGCTTGCTGACCATTGCCAGCCATTACCCGTAGATCAACACCGATTAGTCGATGTCCTTGAGCCCGAGTTTAAAACAAACAACGGTGGTAAGGACTGCCGAATTGAAAAAGGTCCATCATTGAAGTTTGATTTCACAACCTGATTCTCAACGTGAGCATCACCAACATGATGTATCTTTATGAACTCGATAAATGTCTTTAAAAATCTCTGGCTGAAGTTTTCATGGTAGGAAGATAAAAAAAAATTATGTTTCTGTCACGTACTATAAATATATTGAAATTATATTATATGGTTATACATAAGTTCTTATAAATCATCTTAAAAATATTCCTAGCAGGTAGTGTATATAGCAGAACAAGTTGAACAGTACTTACTTTTTAGTAAGACGTTATGAAAAAAATAATAATTTAAGACTTTAAGGACGGTACAAGTCGGGAAGACGGTTGGCTCCTAGAGCTGTAAATGCGCTAGCCGTTCTCCCTATATCTTTTCCAGTTAACGATGGTGAACTTGTCCAACAGATAGACATCGTAACAACATGGCTGTGCCATTCTAAAGTTATAGCTGAATCTGAACCGTATTGTCATTTTGTTCTAGTCCCGAACCTACTATCTTTCTAATATATAAAGATCCACTTTAGTCTGATACATCCGAGAGGGTTCATCCAAATCAGTTACGGTTTACACATTGGAGAAGTATTTCCTGACGCGTCGTTAAATTTTACTAGCTACGTTTTGAAATGAAGATTAATATTAAAAAATCGTTGAAATTATTTTAATTATAACCTAAAATTAATATTAAACAAACAAACTATTTAATATTTTACTTCATAGAGTGCAAAATTAAATTTTATTTTGTATTTTAAAATATTTTATTTTTAGGTAATTTTTTTTGTCTATTTAAAATATAAAATAAAATAATGTTTTTCGTATTCTATTAATATCTTTACATGAACTGTGGGGGAAAACTAAATTCTTGAACTGTGGGGAACAACTAAATTTTCGAACATAAAACGCATCCAATCCTTTCCAGTCTAAAGTCAATGCTCCTAATTATGTTACCAACAAAACCTTACATCATGACTTTTACATCCCTTATGTCCTTGACGTTATTCCATCCCGATTATCAAATTTTCATCAGAACCTAAACCATCATCCTAATCCTTTAGCACGAACCTTATCCAGTTCAAGTCATTCCTGCTAACCTCCTAGAAGGTTGAAACGGCAGTGGCCTCGAGATCTTTTGTAGATACGACACTGGAGTCCAAGCAATGACCAGATTCTCCACTCAAGTCATGAGCGTATGTGGCTTTAGTGCCCTCTCTTAGTCTCCACTGGATTCCCATCCTAGTGATGCGGCTGAGAGAGAAGCACTAGGATCTCTCGGAGTCTTGCCTTGTCCTCAACACGTGGGGGAAAAGGCCCGACTCGGAGCTCTCTCGACTGACTGTAAATATTGTAAAGAAGTATGAATGTGTTTTTATTTAATGTTGTATCATTATCGATTTATTCGGTTATTCCAAGTTTTATTTTATTTTATTTTGTTATAATCTTGTTTTTCTTTTATTGTATATACGGTATGTTTGTATTTCATTCATCCTAAATACTCAATGCCCTTAATTGAGGCAAAATGTATTTTTTCTAAATTAAAAAAAAAATATCTTGAAATGAAAATACATATATTTTTCTTCTTTTTTTTTTTTAAAGCAAATAAGTCGTAAATACTATATTTTATTATTTAATTTTTAAAATGTAAAAAACTAATAAGTAATTTATTTTTTTTTTAGATATTTCATTGGATCTCTACGAGTATGCGTGAACAAATAGATCTCGTGATACGTTATCAAGTAGGGAATCTTGAAAGGTTTTATTGGTGCAGATACGTTATTCATCGATATTTACAGTACTTCCTTCGAACTAATACTAGGAGCAGAACTAAATTAATGTTCTAGAGAACTTCATTTTTTAAAACACAAAACACTTTAGTTACTTTGAGGGGAAGCTTCATAAAGTGTCTGAATGAGGAGCGATATCATTAAAAATTTATCGCTGCCAGGAATAGAATGGTTAATTGTTCGATAAATATTGAAGGGCGCCTTTTTGCCCAGGGGCAAAGCCACCTGGTCTCGCCCTTGTAAAGCCGCATTAACGATGGATATTTTTACCTTTTATCCTTGAGAGTTGCTAAACATAGGCGCTGATAGTTTACTAGCGTATATACGAGAGCTAGTTAAGGATCGAATTGCATTTCATCTTATTTATATGACATTAAATTATGGCTTGAGCACATACCCTGTATGGTATCGTTCCATATAACACTGTTACGGATCATGTTGTCAATTCATAGATTAATTTGAAACCAATCCGTCAGTCCTTTCAGTCGATAAATAGTGGCATTCTGTACAATTTAGGTCGATAAAAATTGAACTTATTGCTTATGTTTAATCCAAGCGGTTCCACAAAAACCGCATCACTCCCACAATTTTATATCACCTACGAAAAATCGTTTTAAAAAGATGTCTGTATTTAATATACATGGTAAGTCGAGAAGAATATGAAAATCTCTAGGAGTGGGTTAAACACAGGAAAATAATCTTAAAAAAAAATTCAAATGATCATGTCCTTATATGTTCTTATTCAATTTTCATTTATTTATATTATGCCGTTGATTTAGCCCGAGCCAGATACCTATCCTTTCATGATAAACTCCAGTCCCATCCGAATCCACTTGTTTCCAGCTTGCTTCTTCACCGATTCCTGACAATCCCCCTAGGCGTCTGAAAAGAAGATCCTCTTGATCGTCTCATCTGGAATTAAATAGGGGTTGCTACAACTGGGTCTCTTCAAGTCTGGCCATGTCATTATTTCTAGAGTGTGCATTTTTACTAAATAAATTTTTACTAGTGTAAATTTCATTAAATAAATACAAATATAACATTTGTTTAATTTTGGCCAATTACAAACAAAAAAAGTTGACAAATAAACAATATTTCGTAAATGTGTTAGCATTTCAGTTTTCGAAGTCCTATTTTAATAAATGTTCGAAAATATCATAATTGAAATTTTCAGATTCGTCTTGGAAGGGCTAGAGTTGCCCTCCTGATATTTTCGTATAGGGGACCAAATAAAAGGGCAAAGGTTCTCTCTATATACATATATATGTAATAAGCCAATAAAATTTAGATAAATGAAAATCGAATGAGAAAATAGGAGTTTTATGTTTATTATTTTCCTGCTCGCCACCCACCTCTGGAATAAGACCCGTTCTTCCGGGCTCAGCGTGTATATTTTGAGATTTAGTTTCCACGGCGTTTCGGCTTTTATTATCCATTTTAAAATTAATCTAAAATAAAACAACAGTCATAAAAACTCAACTATAATATTCTTATGCTATAATATTCTAACAAGCTTAATATTCTTTGGGAGTATTTGTAAGGGTAATATTATAGATTTAGATGTTATCTTATACCAATTTTTTTTTAGCAATTAGTTTGCCTCTTATGTATACCAGCATAACAGCTTTCCAGAAACTTACGTATGTCTCAATAATTTAACCTATTCAGCATTTTTTCCCATTATTTTTTTTAACAAACTATAATTTATTTATGAAACCTCATTAGTACAAAATTTATTTCATCACACAGAAAAGTAAGCTAACAAAAAAAAAAAAGTTTCCATATTTTCAATTATTTTACTTGATTATCAGACAAATTTTCATTTATTCTTCCTAAATTAACTCGTGTCATCTTTGAATATGCAACTAAGGCAACTTTATAAGACATCCTAATTCATTAAATTTGTAGTCTTTACGATAAAAAATAAACACGTTTGGGGAGTTTTTTTTTATTTATGCTTTTTAAGGCGAAAAATCTAAAACTTATTGATATGGTATTCAAGAGCAATAATTTATTTTTCCAGCGGTTGTTGTATCGTTTAATGAAAAGGAAAATCCTAAGGAGTTATGAATATTTCAGAAAACGGCCTTAACAAAAAATTCTTCCATAAAACTTTTAACAAAAAAATATATAGGAATAAGAACAAAATAAAATGTTATATGAAGGGTGAAAAAAAAAAAAAAATATATATATATATATATATATATTTACAACTTTTCCTTCATCGACCTTTGAGTATTAAATTCCAACTTCACTATTTTATTGGGAATAAGGTCACTTAATTAAGTGACCTTATTCCCAATAAAATAGTGAAGTTTGAATATATATATATATATATATATATATATATATATATATATATATATCCTATAAAACTATATTTAAAAACTTATATTTTTTTATTTCTAAAAAAATGGTATTTAAGAGTTAAGGTGGAAGCAAAAATGAATCGTTTTTTTTAACGAAAAAATACTTTTCCTACTTTACTGAAAGCGTCTTTGTGTTTTTGTAATTTATTATACATTAAAACTAGTTTATTACAATCAGCAATTAGTGTTTCTTATTTTACAAAAAAAAAAAACAAGATTTATATATAAACATAAAATACTTTATACAATATTTTTTTTCTGGACTCATCGAGCGTATTGGAAAGGACATGGGTCTTATATTTTTCGACCTAGTACCACCAAAAAAGATTTAATTAATATCAGTAATCTCTCCTTGTCAGACATTCAGTTAAATCCTGACGGTTGAAATATTTTTTTTCTGAATATCCATAAAATATATCACGGCATTGTTAATTCGTTATGTTAATTATTTTATATTCATTTAAATAAATACAGAGGTAACTGATTTTGGTGACAAGTTTCCCAGCTAAAGTGAAAAAATATTCTATAATTGATTACTATGTAAATTATGTAGGATTTGTAGGATCGAACTTAACGGTAAATATTAACAGAGAATGACAGTTACAAACGTATATGTGTAGAAAACATATGTATTATAAAGTTCTCTGAAGGATTTAATTTTTAAAAATTATAAGGCCTGATCTTTATTTTGAATTTTTACTCAATTGCTCAAATATAATTTAAAAGGTATCTATGAATTCATAAATTTAAGAAGACTCACCAAATATTCCTTTAGAAACATATCTTAATTTAAATGTGTGAAATTTATTAGTTATTCATTCTGGCAATCCAACCGGTAAATTTTATTATTAAATATTGGCCCCCGATTCTCAATGTTTACTCACATTATTTGTTCTTGTTTCGGCTAATTGATGTTGCACTAACTACACCGACTCGTATGCACACGTTTTATTTCATTTTACATCAAAATACTCGTGTACACTATGGACAACCTAATAATATATTACATACGAGACAATCTTCTTTTCAGACGATTTTGAGAGTTATCAGGTATCGAAGAGGAAGCAAGTTTGGAAATTATAGGGTTCGGATGATTTGGAAGTTTGGAAGGATAGGTATCTGGATTGGGCTAAATCGGAATCATGTAGTACGTTAAGGTCGTTATGAATGATTTAATTTGTGACAAAGTAAGGAGCATTGAGGATTTTACGAAGGATTTTGGAGTGTAAGGATTGGATACGAGAGGAATTCGATGTTTTAGTGGATCTCCAAAGCTCAATTCCGTAAGTCCGAATTGGCCTTATTATGGTGATGTATATGAGTCTTTTGTAATATATAGAAAGTTTACAGAGTTTGTCTAGTAAGTGCTGGAGTACTCGGGTACTGGAGTATTCGATAACGTCGAGCAGTTTCTTTGAAGTACGTTTCAGTCGTTTATGAAGATTCAAAGTGACTCCTTTGTCCATTTGTCCAGATGGAGTCCTAGGTATCTGATCTGTTCAACAGAGATAGGTGGGGTATTGTTGAAGGATACGGTAGTACAGGAAGTCATAGGTTTACGAAGAAGAATACATATAATAATTTAATTTAAAAATTATATTAATCTATAACGAACTAAAGACAGTATCTAATTATTTTTTTTTTTTTTCTTATGCCATTCGTTGGTCATTTGGCCATCCGACATCTTGCTGCCCAGTATAATTTCGATTTTCTGATATGTATATTTGAAAATTTTTTGTCGCTTATGTCCCTCAAGGCAGGACATGCGTCTAGATGGTCTGCATCCATTGTTCCTAGATGACACAAGTTTACAACTAGGATCCTCAGCGACGCCTATCTTGTAGAGATGACTCTGCAGATAGTCGTGACCAGTGGCCAGGCGGAAGCAGGCAACTGCATCTCTTCTAGGCAGCTCAGCTGGGATCGGGTTATCCTTCAACCACTCGTAACGCTTCCCTTCCACTTTGCCGAAATGTACTTTTCTTATTTCCTCCTTCACTACCAATTTCACCATTCGCCGTATAGAGTCGTAAGGTTTTGATGTATCGGCTGAGGCAAATCTGTTCCTCGCTTGGCAAGAATATCAGCCTCAACGTTACCCGGAATCCCACAATGGCTGGGGATCCACTGTAGGACCACATTGGTGCCTCGGTGTGTCAGGTTAGAGGAGGGATTTACATTCCAATATAGCACTCGATAAACATTCATTCGTGCTTGTGACAGCAAGGATGGCTGCTTGGGAGTCGATGAAGAGAACAGCGCTCTGATCCCGTCTTCTAGACAATGTTCTTAAGGCTATGAGGATCGCCGCTATCTCACCGTCGAAATTTGTTCCATCTTTTCCCACCGCAGCGCTGATTTGGAATTCTCTTGAGTAAACCCCTGCTCCAGCATTTTTAACGGCTGATTCAGCTGATCCGTCGGTATAGATATGGAACCAATCTTGAGGAGGGTACTTTTGAGCTATGGTTTCTAATGCTAATGCTTTTAGCTCGTATTCAGGTGTTTTTTTCTTATCCACCTTATGAAGGAGTTGCAGTTCTGCGTTGCATGCGTGATTGTGAATTGGTAACTGTGGATGTATAAATGGTTCCCTTTCTTGCAGTCAAGCCCTCTTTCTTCAAGTAGTGCCATCGCCTTCAGCATGAAGGATTTTTGTGTCTTGAGCCGTTGAGAGGGGATTTTGTATTTTTCCCAAAACTCTTGGTCTATTCTTTTCATTCGCTCGTGAAGGCACATTGCATCTCGCTCACGCCGTTTCGATAGAGGTTCTACTGTGGTCTGCAGTTCCATAGCCACAACAGGGGTTGAGCGCGGTGCACCCAAAATCAAACGCAGAGCTTTGTTCTGCTGGTCGTCTAATCTTTTCAGGGATGCATCAGCCGCAGTACAGATGACTTCAGAACCGTATTCCAGTACTGGGCGTACATAGGTTTTATATGCAAGACCCATCACATCCTGGGTGGCCCCCCATGTTTTTCCTCCAAGGCGTTTCAGAAGTTTTAGCCTGTTTTCCCCCTTTTCCACCATCTCTTCAATTTGTCTGTTCCAGATCATTTTTGTATCTAACCTAACTCCAAGATATTTGCCTGCATAAGTTCTTGGTAAAGGAACATTATTGTAGATTATTTCCAGCTCGCACCCTTTTGTTGATAAGGTGAACAGTTGGAATTCAGTTTTCTGCGTATTTACTTCCATTTCATTACACTTGGCCCAGGTAAAAAGTCTTGCCATTGCCTCATTAATTGCTGCTTCGAGTGCTGTTATGTTGCTACTAGTCGCATATACTAGTAGATCATCAGCGAACAGTAGAGCAGATATTCCGGGTATTCCCTCGAGTACAGCCATTAAGTCATCAATCATTATATTAAAGAGTGTGGGGCTTAAAACAGATCCTTGTGGAACTCCTTGACTAAAAGTTCTGAAGCCTGAGCACCAGCCATTGTATCTTACTCTGAGAAACCTCTGGGCCAAGAAGGAACTTATGGCTCGGTACATTTTTCCACTGATGTTCATTTTGAGGAGTTTATTCAGAAGTACTTTCCGGCAGACTCTGTCAAAAGCAGCTTTAAAATCAACATATACTGCAAGAGTATGTTGTTTGCGTTGGAATCCGTCTTTTACATCCTCACTAAAACGAGCCACCTGCTCAGTTGTACATCGGTGCTTCCGGAAACCTGCTTGCTTTGATGACATCTTGTTTTCTCTATCAAGGTATATCTGCAACCGGGCTAGGACCATTCTCTCGTAGAGCTTAGAAAAAACACTTGTGAGCGATATAGGTCGGTAGTTAGATGGCAAGAAGAACATTTACCTTTCTTGAGAATTGGGACAACCTCAGCCTTCCTCCAAGCACTAGGATATTTCGACCTCCACACAGCATTGAGAAAATCTAGCACAATGAGCTTGGCTTTTGCATCCAGGTGAATAAGAAACTCTGGTAATATGTCATCAGGGCCACCGCTTTTTCCCTTCTTTGTTTGTGCCAGTGCAAGTTCAAGCTCTTCCTTACTAAAGTCGTCTTCAAAGAGTTGGGCTTCAGAGGAATTCAGACATAGGATTTGTGGTTTGGTATTAATTTTCTTATCTCCTACTGCTGGCTTATAATTAGAAGCCTTTGCAAAAATTTACAAAAGTTTCTTGCTATGGCAAGTCCGGTATATATCTCTTTGTTATTGAACTTCAGAGGGTTGTTCCTTGGGTCTTTGCCGCCATTTAGTTTTGAGATGAATCTATGTGCTTTTACTCCATCTCTTCGAAAATCCAGGTTGGCCAAATATTCTTTGAAAGCTTTTCTTTTGGCTTGAATTATATTGTACTTAAGGGTTGCTGTAAGTTGTTTTAGCCTTACTATATCTTCCGGTTTTTTGACATTTCTACATCTTTTCTTGCTGCATCTCTACTATCTTTTAGTTTCTGTAGTTTGTCACTCCAGAATGGGGAGTATCTTTTCATAAATCCCCGAGGAATGGACTGCTTTGCACACTCGAGAATTGCCGCTTGAAGTCGGGTGCAGCTTATATCTACATTTTCCGTAATGGTTTTATCCGTAATGGCTGTGCGAGTGAGCTGAGAGAATTTATTCCAATTGGCTTTTTTCAAATTCCATCGGAGCATTCGAGGCACTGAATCATTATAAGACTTTAAATTGCCATTAAGATAGGCAAGCATTATCCTGTGGCCAAATGCTCCAGGTGGAGAGGCAACTGTGTGGGAGATCAGCGGAGCTATTCGTGGGTGCACCAATAATAGGTCAGGGTGGGAACTATTACTTTTGTAGTCCATAAAAGTGGGCTTTGAATTTTCGTTTTCCACAAATTCAATCATATTTGTATCGATAAATTCTTCCAGAGTTTTCCCCGCTGAATTTGAGTTTGTGTAACCCCAGCGCCTGGAGTGCGCGTTGAAGTCTCCATACACAAGGTATTTATCCGTTAAAGAATCCTCCAGCCAACCCAAATTCGGTTTATTATTAGGGGGGTTATAGATGACAAATATTTGGTGGTGGAAATTGTTTGACCACAGATTGATTTCCACTCCTTCCAATCTATCATTTGCATCCATTTCCTTTTTAACTTGAAACTTGACCGTGAAGGAAGACCTTACACCAACAAGTATTCCTGATGCTATCTGCCTAGCCCTTGGCAGTGAGTAAATTTGGAAATCTGGATACCTGAAGTATTCAAGACAATCAGTAGCAGCGCCTGCCTCAACAATGCAAAATAGATCAATTTTATTTGAGGATATAAAATGCTTCAATTCTGTGTACTTTTCGCTGGTGAGACCACCCATTCCAAAAAAAGTCTTTAAGATAAAGTTGTTATGGCCTTGAGAAAGGCCGTTTGCGTTGGCCAGGCTTTGTGCTGGCCGCGCCATAAGTCGCTATTGGTGACACTGGGAGTCTGGCGACATGTGATCGTTTGGTTGGTTATCCAGGGGCACGACGAGGACGAGATCACACCACCCCCATTTAAAGATATAAAGATGAGGTTGTTAAAATAAATACAGTAAAATAAAATTATATTTTAATGAATGAATGAACAACTTACAACAGAAGTTAAAGTTCGTTTTCAAAAATTATGAAATATAATGTAAATTAACAACCACAACACATAGAATCCTAAACAGGCATTTTTGTACCTACTTTAAAATTGATAGATCCTATATGATCAAAATATTTCCTTTAATATTCAAAGTTTTAATATTCAAAAACAGATGGCAGTATCTCAATTTGTTGGAAACTCTTGCATACAAAAAAACGTTGTGTTGGCTTAAACAAGTTTTCGCTGCTGATTTTGATATTAAAAAAAATGTAATACCATGTAGAATAGAATCATAACAATTATGATGCATAAAATCGTGTACAACCATTTTTGTACCTCTTCCATAATTGATTGCTCGTTATTATTTACATTCATAATCAATCAAAGTTTGTTGTTTGTTTGGATGTCTAGGCGCAAAAACATCCAGGTTATCAGCGCCCGATTAACTAAATAATAAAAGGGTTAATATAATAAAATAAATAAATAAAATAACAATAACAATAATGGGGAGGTACGATGTGTCCCTGTGTCATGAAGGGTACATCTCAGTTCTACAATAAAATCAATCAAAGTATATGTTTTGATAGTAACATACTTTCATTTTAACATAAAACATACCTAATGATAAAATACATAAGTAGATGAAAATACGAGGATGGTTATTTCTCTTCTGGCTTATTGAATTCTTAGTGCGGACAATCGAGGCTAACATCTATACCAGTCTACTTTTGATAAAAATTATTCTCATTTAATAATTTATTATTAAAATTTGATCTTTTATTCTTGAAATTCGACATCAAATAATTTCACTGCGTTACCTTAGTTATAAAATCGGGTTCAGTGGCAATGTCCAATCCTTTTTTGATCCAAGGATTATGGCTGTCCAGTGTTATCAGGCGCACGAAGATCTAAATACCTTCCCCTCAGCGCAGGACTGTCGTGTGGGTTGTAGGCTCACGGGGCAAAATCTAATAATTCCTCTCAAATCCTTCCAAATCGGCCAATACTTATATTTCCTCATGTTTGAAAGTTACACGATAAACGGACAATAATTTAAGAAATCCTAGGAAATATTCCTAATTTTTCTAACATAGGCAATTCGCACTGAGGTTAGAAATAATATTTCTTCCTGACAACTTATATTTCTACTTGAGAATAAAAGTCTAAATAAAGACGAAGAGTAATGAATTAAAAAGTGTATGAAGATATAAATAGCATTTGTATAAAATCATAACGTGATTCTCCAAGTTCCATATATTACAGAGATCACACTCACGCCCAGTATTAAATAATTATGATTTTTTTTGGAATTAATATCATGGAAATTTGCTGCTCGTTTACATTTTCATTAACTTTTTAAACGTTTTACATTTTGGTTAGCATCATATTGGAGTGAAAAACATTATGATAAAATGATAGAAAAATATATATATAAACCTTTCCGTTGGCTACTAGGCCATTCGGCTCCTGAAAGTCGAATGTACACGACTCCCATGCCAATGCCTGATGTCTCGTTTCTAATAATAAGTTGGGCTCGAGTCAATGAAACTAAAAAATCCTCTCAACGGCAGATGTTTCATTATAATTGCACATAATGGATGGAACAAAATAATACAGAAACAAGAAAAACAATTCTTGCATTTTCAATATTAAAAGCGAATAGTTTCTATAATTATGTGCATACAAACAATTATGATATTAAAAATAAAAATATTACCAAAACTAATAAAATAATAAATGTATAATAAATAATATTACCAAAAAATAATAAATGAATTAATACAAATTGGAGATATTATATAACGAGACTGCTGCTGTAAAACATTAAGTTTTAGCTTCATACATATTTATTTATTACTACCTTCAATATACAGCTCTCCACTATCCCAACAAGATTCAATGGGAATCATCCATTGTCTTAAACAGTGCTGGAAGTCTTCTTCTGTCATTCAGGGCTCGTGCCGATTTCTCTTTCATAACTACAATGGAATCCTAATCCTTTGTTCCTTTTAAATGCAGGTGGAAGAATCGAAGTTTTTTACTTGTGTTCCTGAAACGGAGCGCCAATTCATGCACTGGAAGAGTAAGCTTAATCGAGAACCAAAAGAGCTCGCTTGAGTAAATCAAATTAAAAACAATGATGATTGTTTTATTTCTTCAATATTCACGAGACCCTTCACTTGGTTCCTGAAGGTCTAACTATTAATCTACAACAGTACGAATGTTTTGTTCGTTCTTGAGAAATCGGAACACTGAAGAAGACTTACATTACTGTTTCAGGACAGTGGAAGATTCGCGTGGTGCAGAGTAGGAATAGAGGAGGGGTGTATAAGCTCTCCGTTCTTGTAGAAATCTTTTTTTTATATTTGTTTATTTAGAAATATTACATTCTGTCACATCAAGGACATTTATAATAGTGATCAGAGAAAGCACACTCACACTCTATTTACAATAAAAAAAAAAAAAAAATAAATAATACAGAAACTTAATAATAATAAATACAAAAAAATAAAATAAAAATAAATACAATAAAATAAAATAAATGTATATAAACAAAAGAACTAACCTAATCATACACACTCGGGCTTGAGTGGAGGATCTGGCCATTGCCAAAACTCCAATAGATGCTTATTTACAAAAGGTCTCTGGGCCACTGCCGCTTCAACCTTCGAGGAGGATTGTAAGGATGGGTGGTGCTGGATAGAGATTGTGCAAGGGGATTTGGATGATAGGTAAGGTTCTGGTGAAATTTAGAGAATTTTTCTGGAATAAGGTCTAGGACAAATGGGATATTAAGGTCATGGTGTAGGATTTTGTTATTTACATAGAACGGAGCATCAACTATTGTTCGAAGGACTTTAGATTGAAAGGATTGAATACGTTTGATGTTAGAAGCTTTTGCTGTCCCCCACAGTTCAAGTCCGTATGTCCATATAGGTTTCAGTATTGTCTTGTAGATAAGTAATTTGTTTTCAATAGAAAGTTTGGATTTTCTGTTTAGTAGTCTGTATAGCTGGCCGTATCGTCGGTTGAGTTCTTGTCTTTTGAGTCTAGTATGTGGGTTCCACGTTAGTCTTCGGTCTAAATGAAAGCCAAGATACCGGACTGTGTCTGAGTAAGGAAGCTGGATGGAATTAAAGTGTACTGGTGGACAGGAACTGCGTCGGAGTGTAAAGGTAATATGTTGGCATTTAGATTCATTAACTTTAATGCGCCAGTTATTACACCAGTGCTCAATCAAGGTGAGGTGGTTTTGGAGATTTAAGGATGCTATGTTGGGATCAGAGTTGGATGATAAGATTGCGGTGTCGTCAGCGAATGTTGCAAGAAAAGTATCGGGATGAACAGGGATGTCAGCAGTAAAGAGGATGTAAAGCACGGGACCCAAGACGCTGCCTTGGGGAACACCGGCTTTAACGGAGTAGATATTGGAAAATTCTGTTCCACAGCGAACTCGGAAGGAGCGGTCAGAGAGGTAGGATCGGAGGACTAGGTACAAGGACTGAGGTAAATGGATTTTAAGCTTGAAGAGCAGTCCGGAGTGCCATACCCGGTCAAATGCCTGTGCAATGTCCAGAAATGCACCCGAACAGTATTCCTTGTTTTCTAGGGCTGAGGAAATATGATCAACAACTCGGAGTCCTTGTTGAACAGTAGAATGTTGGGAGCGAAAACCAAACTGATGGGAAGGAATATTTTGGGATTCTATAATGGGTAGGATTCGTTTCAAAAGGATCTTTTCAAAAATTTTTGAAAGGATTGGGAGTAGGCTGATTGGTCTATAGGATGTTGAGCTATTGAGAGGTTTTCCTGGTTTTGGGAAGAGGATAATAGTGGAGTGTTTCCATAACAGAGGGAAGTGGGTGGTGCGTAGGATACAATTGTAGATATATGTAAGGAATATGACTGCTTTGGATGGAAGTTGTCGAAGGATTTGAGGTGTAAGGAGATCATGTCCAGGAGCTTTACGGAGGATTAGTTTTTTTAATTGAAATTTTACTTCGGAAGGATGAATAGCTTTTGGGGGCAAGGAAAGTGGGATTGGTGATGTAAGGAGTTCCTCTACTGTTACGGTGTGGGCAGGATGGGATTCCGGATGTGAAATAAATGTATTGGATAGGTGAATGGCGAACTCCTCAGCTTTATCTTCGTCAGATGCTGCCCAGGAGCCATCACCTCGTCGGAGAGGATGGTAAATGCGGTGAGGATTTAGGATTTTTGTTGTGGTTTTCCAAAGGGAATTGTCGCGAGAAGAGAGGGAGGATAGGTAGGAGTTGAAGGATTGTGATCTGAAGGTGGCTAATTCCAGTTTTAATTGTTTGCAGTAGTAATTATAGGAGCAGCGGTCGGTAGGATGTCGGGTACGTTGCCATAATAATCTGGCACGGCGTTTGGTGCGGATTAGGTTAAGGATGTGTTGGGGTAGAATGGTCTTTATAGGAATTCTGGAGGAGTCTTTTGGGAAGGAGGCAGTCCAGGCGGCTTGTTGGATTGTGGTAGTAAAGGAATTTACGGCACTATCAAGGTCATCGGGAGTTTTGAGGGATATGTTGAGATCAATATTATCGGAGATTATTTGGCGGAAAAGGTCCCAGTTTACTGGGCCCCTAATGAATGACGGTGGAGAAGGTTTGGGAACAGGTTCAAGTGAAACATTAAGGATTAGAGGACTATGGTCAGAGGAAAGTTCATTTAGACGTGTAATGGAACAATTGAGGGGACTTAAGCCGCTGTGGATAAAGAAATCAAGAAGAAATCTAGACTGAACAGTTGCCATTGCTCTGATGAAGATCCATATGCTTGGGTCGAAACGTCACACAGTGTGGAACGTCACCGATTTCAAATTTTGTGGGACAAGAGTCCGAAAATGAAGATTATGATGGGAAATTATCATGGACCGTTGTAGGGATAGAAGTGTGTACTGACGTATGCATGAAGAAAAGTAAATATAAATAAAATTAAAACATTTTTTTTACACCAATCCCTTTATTTAATAGCCACACCAAATGGAAGGATTTACATCAAAGCCACATCATGATTCTTCTGTAACCTACTTCTTACTGTAAGATCTTGAGTAATTCTTTTTTTTTTTTTTTTTTTACTATTAAAACACTTTATTCAGAAATATAACAATTTGTCACAGTTTAAGGGCACTTATAATAGAGTTCAGAGATTGCATTCATACCGTATATACAAAAATATAAATAAATAAAGTAATAACAAAAGAATAAGAAAAAAGAACAAAAGAGTAAAGAAAAAAAAATATACATACGTAAGTAAATAAAAATAGAAATAAAAGTAAAACAAACACCTTATATAAAACATACCTATATACATTATTTACAATTTGCCAGGTGATCTCCAAACCAATCCTGTCCCCTCCACATGTAGAGGGAAAAGGGAGGCTTAGGAGATCCCTACGCTTCTCCCTCAGCCACTTCACTGGTATTTTAAACCAGCGGAGGATGAGTAAGAGCGCTATAGCCACAGAAACTCATGACTTGAGTGGAGAATCTGGCCATTGCTAGAACTCCAAAATATCCATATTTACAAAAGGTCTCGTGGCCACTGCCGCTTTAACCTACGAAGGGGATTGTAGGGATGGGTGGTGCTTGATAGGGATTGTACAACGGGATTTGGGTGATGAGAAAGGTTCTAGTGAAATTTGGAAAATTTGGCTGGGATAAGATCAAGAATAAATGGGATATTAAGGTCATGGTGTAGGGTTTTATTGGTTACATAGAAGGGAGCATCGACTATTGTACGGAGGACTTTAGACTGAAAGGATTGAATGCGTTTGATGTTAGAAAATTTAGCTGTTCCCCATAGTTCTAGTCCATATGTCCAGATGGGTTTCAGTATTGTCTTGTAGATCAGTAATTTGTTTTCACCAGAAAGTTTAGATTTTCTATTCAGTAGTCTATATAGCTGGCCATATCGTCTGTTAAGTTCGTGTCTTTTAAGTCTAGTATGTGGATTCCATGTTAGTCGTCTGTCTAAGAGAAAGCCAAGATACCGGACTGTATCTGAGAAAGGAAGCTGGATGGAGTTAAAATAAACTGGTGGGCAGGTATTACGCCGAAGGGTGAAGGTAATGTGTTTACATTTAGATTCGTTTACCTTGATGCGCCATTTCTTACACCAGTGTTCAATCAGGAAGAGGTGCCTTTGTAAGTTTGCGGACGCTATTTCAGGATCTGAGTTGGAAGAAAGTGAGTAATTCTAAAATAAAGCTCTGAGACCCTCACATTGTAATAAATATTTCAATGTTTGCCTGATTCAGACATCTGTACTGATTAAATTCATATCATATAAATACAATCATAACACCTTATTTAGATTTTATCTACATTCGTCTTCAGCAGTTTTGGAGTTATATACTGTGTTTTAGCTCTCCAGTTGCATAAAATAGTTTAATCTAAGTATTTGTATATTATCGACAATAATGGTACATATCACTTTAACAGATGTTCCATCAGCTCTTATTAATTATTGAAATTTATATTGATGATGCTTATTCGCCATTTGAACCGCTAGTGAAACGAGATAAGCCCCTAGCGGATCCCTCACACCATACAGTATCCAATATGTTAATCGGCTTAATGGAATGGGAGAGGGGTTCCTCGGGTAGTGAGTGCTGAAGTTTCGCCTCAACTTTACTTTCGCCTCCTGTCTATTGATTCTGACTGCATTAAAATTTCACGAGTGAAAGTGCACAACATCTTGTCGTCTACTGGCAAAGTCTTGTTTTAGGGATTGTTGGATTTGGAACCTTAGTATTCTTCTCCCCCTCCCCCATAAGCTGCAGAGGTAGGGAAACCCCTCCCCCTTTTCTTCCTCTCTACCTGTCAACTTACGTGGGCTAAACCTTATTGCCATTTCCCCTTCCAGGCACTTATTGGAAAATTCTGTGATTTTCCTAGGTGCCCTCAGCCATTCAATTTATCCTTGAACAATCTGTATTTTTAGTTCTTCAAGCAGGATTTTCATTTAATAGTTTTGAATTTGTTTATGATCTGTTTGAGATCTGTTTATGATCTAATATATCCTTCGTTCTAACTTCTTCAAATCTGTTTAAGTTATTAAAGCCAGTATTATTTTTAGAAAAAAAAAGGCATTTATTACTTATTTTTTTTCATTTTTATAAGATATATAAATATACACTGCTATAGATGGCACTATTTATTTTATTTTATTTTTTTATGATTCACTATTTCTTACTTTGGATTTAAACCCCATCGATAGTTCGATTTTTATTTTGCCTTCTGTATCTACATTATTTCCTACTGCTGTCACATGAAATTTCCATCAGGAAAGGAACTTTATAATACAAAATAAAATTTATAACAGAATAGATGTTAATTTCAAGATCCATTTCCTTTGTTATTACTATTTTTGTCATTGTTTTTGTTATATTTTTTCTTTTTTTTTTCTATTCCAAGCTTTATTTTGTTTTCATTACAGTTTTTGTCTTTATTTTTGTTGTATTTTTTTTTTACTCTATTGTATATATGATATTAATGTGTCTCGCCGAGCTATAATACTTAGTGCACTTAAGTGTGGCAAAATATGTTATTGCTTTGTAAAAATATTTAAGAAACTAAATAGTAATATTTCTTATTATTTATGAATAATATCCATCCATTATTCATGAATACAATATTGACAAAAATGAGGTAGGAAACAACTAAAAAAATATTCACATAATAGCAACAGTAACCACAGTCACATAATATAAATAACAATAGTAAATTTTTATTTAACTTACAGACGGCAGCCTGGTATATTCACCAGGTTTTATTATCTGTAATATAATTTATTATAGCTATCTGATACATTATAATTTGAATGTCTAATCCTACAGTAAGTTACTGATACACGAAATTACATATGAGTTGAATAATTATGGATTTGATAAATATCTTTTATAATTTCAGTTTAAAATATATACTAAAAAATATAATTTTTAAATTCTTGAAAACCTAGCTAAATATAAAATACACTAACAGAATTATTAGGATAACCAAAAAAATATCAGTTATCCATTTTCCCTTTAAACGTTCTTATTTTAAAGATTATGTTAATAAATTTGTTATTGCTTCACTTGACTTCATTTCGGTTTTATTAAATTTATAGGTATTTTCTGAAGCATGACAGAATATAATTTGTTTTTGTATTAATTTTATAACTGTTATCATGTATTTTATTTTATTTTTTCGAAGTGCTACAGTACACTTTCATCAATATCAGCGTGCTAACTTTTGAAGGGCTCCTGGAAAAAAAAAATTAAGAGCTAAATATAAATTTATTTTTATACTTCGGAAAAATATACAGTTGTACATCATTGTAAAATTTAAATTTAAAAATAAATGCGGTATATTAATAATCTATGTATTTAATTTTGAAATAATACTTCCGACTGAAAGGTTTAATATTTAAATGAGGTTGAATTTTACATAAGTACCTCTTAAACCATTCAATCTTTATAAATAATAAAGAAAAAGTAAACTAAATAAGTTTATGCGAAATAAAAACATGGTATTAACTGATAAAATCTTAAGAGCAAATGAGAAACATGGCATTACATTTAAGAGGCAATTCCTTATTTTTAGCTCTCCAAATTCAAATTTAAAAAGCAAAAAATGCTTTCTTTGTTACTTAATTACAACTTTCTTTGTGATTAGATTTTCAGCAGATAAGTGGGATGTTTAAACTATGTGTTTTTTTAAAGTTGAATAAAAAGCGATAACTAAAAAAAATATTCGATTAAGAAATTTAAAAATTGCTTCATTGTAAACTAAACAACATTTACATTAAATTTAAGTATCTTTTGTCTTCGTTAAAAAAATTTCCATGGGACTGTAAGCAGCTAAACTAAGCTAAGTTTTGTTGTTCATAAAATCGTTGAATAATTGCGATTTTTTTTTATCAACCTCCAACTAGACTACAGTACCACGCTTTTTTATTTTTTTTTTTTTTTTTTATTGAATAATAATACAATCAGCCACTGTTGGAGGGCTATAAGTATTAAGGCTAAAGTTCTCATTCATACAGTATATACAAGTAATACAGAAGTAACTATAAATATAAGAAGTAAATAAATAATACTTATAAAAAAAAAGTAAATCAATAGAAAAAAAAAAATAAAAAAAAATAAATCAAACAAAATAAAATAACAACTTCTAAACACATTCATACCTATATACAATATATACATTCGCCCAGGAATCTCCGAGCCAGGCTTTTCTCCCCACATGTGGAAAGCAAAGCAGGACTCCAGAGATCCCAGTGCCACTTTTCCAGCCGCATCACTAGTATTAAAAGCCAGTGGAGGCTGAAGGAGGGCACTAGAGCCACAGATGCTCAGGACTTGAGTGGAGAAGCTGGCCATTGCCAGGACTCCAGAAGCATATTTACAATAGATCTCGCGGCCACTGCCGTTTTAACCTTCGAGGGGGATTGTAGGGATGGTGGGAGCTGGATAGGGATTGAGCTAGAGGATTTGGATGATGGATAAGGTTCTGGTGAAAGTTTGAGAATCTGGATGGGATGATGTCGAGGACAAATGGGATGTTAAGGTCATGGTGTAGGGTCTTATTTGTGACATAATATGGGGCATTGACTATTGTTCTAAGTACTTTGGACTGGAAGGATTGGATGCGTTTGATATTCGAATGTTTAGCAGTTCCCCACAGTTCAAGTCCGTAGGTCCAGATAGGTTTCAGTATTGTCTTGTAGATTAAAAGTTTATTTTCAATCGAAAGATGAGATGTCCTGCTTAGTAGTCTATATAGCTGGCCATATCGTTGGTTAAGTTCTTGTCTTTTAAGTCTTGTATGTGGGTTCCAAGTTAGTCTTTTGTCTAGAAGGAAGCCAAGGTAACGGACTGTATCTGAGTAGGGAAGTGGTATTGAATTGAAAAGGATTGTGGGACAGGATCTGCGTCGCAGGTGAAAGTAATATGTTTGCATTTTGCTTCATTGATTTTGATGCGCCAGTTGTTGCACCACTGTTCAATCAAGGAGAGGTGAGATTGTAGGTTTAGAGATGCTATTTGAGGATCTGAGTGGGAAGATAGAATGGCAGTATCATCAGCAAATGTAGCTAGGAAGGTATCGGGATTTGAAGGGATATCGGCAGTGAAAAGGATGTAGAGAACTGGACCCAAAACACTGCCTTGTGGAACACCAGCCTCAACTGGATAGTAAGTGGAGAATTCGGTGCAGCAACGGACTTGGAAGGAACGATTTGAGAGATAGGATTTGAGGACTAGGTATAAGGATTGGGGTAAATGGGTTTTGAGCTTGAAAAGCAAGCCATCGTGCCACACCCGGTCGAAAGCTTGCGCTACGTCCAGAAAGGCACCAGTGCAATATTGCTTGTTTTCAAGTGCAGAGGATATATGGTCCACAACACGAAGGCCTTGTTGGACAGTGGAATGTCTTGAGCGGAATCCAAATTGATGAGAAGGGATGTTGTGGGATTCGAGTATGGGTAGGATGCGTTTGAGGAGGATTTTTCAAAGATTTTTGAGAGGATAGGGAGTAAGCTTATCGGTCTGTAGGATGATGTGTTATTAACGGGTTTGCCTGGTTTTGGAAACAGCACGATTATGGAATGTTTCCACACCAAAGGAAAGTTGGTTGTGCGAAGGATGCAGTTGTATAGATAGGTAATATATTGCTTTTTTGGGAAGTTGTCTGAGGATTTGTGAAGTGAGGAGATCATATCCAGGGGATTTTCGGGGTTTTAATTTGTTTATGAGGAATTTTACCTCAGAGGGGTTAACAGGTTTTGGAGGTAGAGAGAGAGGAATTGGTGAAGAGAGAAATTCTTTAACTTCAGCAGTGTGGGTGGGATGGAGTTCGGGATGGGAGTGAATGTGTAGGATAGATGTTTAGCAAACTCTTCAGCTCTATTCGCATCTGACGAAGCCCAGGAACCATCATCACGGCGGAGGGGGTGGGAAATGGATTGGAATTTAAGGATTTTTTTAGTTACAGTCCAGAGGGAGTTATCACTAGATGATAATGAGGAAAGGTAGGAATTGTAGGATTGGGTTCTAAAGATATCCAGTTTCTTTTTTACCTGTTTGGAATAATAATTATACGATTTCCGGTCATCAGGATGCCTGGTTCTTTGCCAGAGGGCCCTAGAGCATCGTTTGCTATGGATAAGGTCCAATAGGTCTTGGGGTAGAGGATTTATACTGAGGTGTTTTTTGGGACGATCAGGTGAGGATGCAGTCCAAACTGCTTGCTGGATCAGGGTAGTGAAGGAGTCCACTGCATCGTCAAGGTCTTCAGGTGTTTTTAAGGAAACTCTGAGGTCTATATTATCATCCAATATTTGACGGAAAAGGTTCCAGTTAACTGGTCCCCTGATGAATGAAGGAGGGATGATTTAGGAATGGGTGATGTGGAAACGGTTAGGACTATAGGACTGTGGTCTGAGGAAAGATCATCAAGCCTTGAAATGGAACAGTGTAATGATCCTAGACCTTTGTGTAGGAAAAAGTCTAGAAGGTCGGGATTGCGGTTGGGATCTGTTGGCCAGTATGTGGGAGTATTAGGTGAAAGGATATTGCTGCGATGGGAATTAAGTGCAGATAGCAATGTTCGCCCTCGGGAATTTGTGGATCTGGCTCCCCATTGTGGTGTTTTGCATTTAAATCTGCACCTAGGATGAAATGGTGTCCTAAGGAATTCAGGAAGGAAATTATTTGGGATTCGGAAATGGGTATTTTAGGCGGGGAATATGCCGCAACTAATGTTATTGGGTAAAGGGAAGTTTGGATTATTACGGCAGTGGATTGTAGGAAATTATGGTTGGTAAGGGAAATAAATGATGGGAGAGAGATCGGTGGATAATTATAGCAGTGCCAGCATGTGCTGTTCCATCAGGATGATCGGTTCTATAAATATTGTAGCCAGGAACGTTGATTTGTCGTTTGTTGGTTAGTCGGGTTTCAGTTATTAGTGCTATGTCGATGTTTTTGTCATGTAATAAGATTGTCAGTTCGTTGATGTGATTTCGAATACCATTCGCATTCCATAGGAGAATGGAGAGGGATTTGGTTGAGGACATTTATGGATTTCTCGGCGGTGGAATGAGGTTGGATATAACATTGGTAAGTAATGAAATAAGAGGGGTGATGAGGGATCTAAATTCAGAGAGGAAAGAAGTTAATAGGCTTGTGAGGTCAGTGGAATTGGAAGGAGGAGGAATGTATGTCTGGGTATTGAACCTAGGTTCAGGGATGGGTGGATATGGGTCTTGAGGTTGATGTGTGAATTCTCGAGGTTGAGGTTCTTGTGGCAGGGCCTGAGATTGAGTGTTTATAGTGTCTCCTTTGAACATCTGAGCATAGGTCACTCTTCCGTTCACTGTTCTTGAGGGTTGTCTTGGTGGCCTGAATGTCCCTTCTTCTCTAGGAGTTGCGTACATTCTTGATTTTAATTCTTTATGTTTGACAACCCTTGTAGTTGGCAGGGTGCCCTTGGTGGCATAAGGCGCATACTGCAGGTGAAGTTCTAGACTTCCTACATTCTTCTGTTTTGTGTTGCTCACCACACCTCACACATCTAGGAATGTGATGACAATATCTTTTCGTATGGCCATAAGCCTGACAGTTATGGCATTGAACGATGTCGCGCTTGGTGTAAGGCTTTTCTACTACAACGCTGGTGTAATAAAGGCGTGTGACCTTGTAGATGTCTTCGACCTGGGGCGTTCGGTCAAGGTCAACGAAGAATAGTGGGAGCGGTATTTTACTTTTTATTCCAGGCTGTTCTCTATCCTCCTTGAATATGTTCACTATCTGGCGAACATGGAATCCCATACCCACGAGCTCTTCTTTTATAGCATCTGTTGGCGTAGATGGGTGCAGTCTTCTGATAACGACCCTGAGCGCCCTCTCTTGACGCAATTGATACGTGTGGTAATCAGCCTTGGTGTCAGATAAATATTTTATAATTTTTCTGTATGTTTCTGGAGTGTCGGGCATTAATTTAGTGTCATTGGTGCGGCTTTGGCATAAATATTTTCCTGAGCCCACTAGGTTATTCAATTGGTGACACTTAACTGAAAGTTTTTAATATTCCTAAGGAATATTGGTGGGGGTTTGGGTTCCCTGGGGGTGGGTGCTGCTTCCATTTCTTCGTTTTGTGTATTTGATAGCACTTGAAATGGGTTCTGAGTGAAAAACGGCGATTCTTCACCAGTCTGAGTTGTCTCATGATTGTTTTGTTGTTGTGAGGTACCAGGTTGGGGATCCACTTCTTCAACAGAGCTCCCTGGTGTGGCTGGTGGAGTATTTCTTTTCGAACGTCTTGTTCTTTTTTTAATAGGAGAACTCATTGTAGTATCGAGGCTTCTGGACCTAGTATTTTTACCCTTGCTCGACATTAGCATATGATAATATCGCATTTCATATTTAAATGATAAAAAATTGTTAAATGAGAAGCGATAACAATTTTTTTTTTTTTTTAACACGGAAATATATACGCGTGCTTAGAGAGGACTGTCGGCACAGAACCTCCTCGGACGGAGAGCCAGAGCCCACTGGTGGGATTAGCGATGTTATGGCCGGCCGTTATCAGTAACTAACCTGAGGTCTATTTACACTGTTCACTATTGAGCTGTAAATAAGTGATTACTCACCTTATTCTTTTGTTCAGTAACAAACTTAATTGTTAATATAACAGGTAACACTGTTGTTTCGCATTGAAGTTGAACACTGCCACTATTAATGAAGAATTTTGTAAGAGACGACCTGACGTATGTTTAACTTAGGCTAACGCATGCGCAGAACTGACCACGCTTTTAGAAAAACATCCTTGTTCAATAATCTTAACGTTGATATTAATTAAGTTCAGGTCCTGTTGTGGACCTTGTTGAGATTCATCGCTATTTATATGGAAAAATATATTGTATCACTCCCATGTAGCTGTGATTTTAGCTGAAATTACCAAAATAATTCATTAAATTGCCTTATTTTTTTTATGACTTGCGTTGTATTAAATTTAAATAATTGACTAAAAACACTTCTTGTTTATTAAAAAAAATGTAAAAATAATATTATGCGGGATATCCTACTTACTTTGGTGTAAGTATGTTTTCTTTGTACATTCACTTATTTTATATTTTCGATATAAATTTATAACATTTATTTTTTTATTAATTTAATTAGAAATATAATAATCTGTCACATGGACATAAAATATAGTGAGATATGAACACATCACACCATATATACAGAAAACATAAAATTAACAAAAGTAAAATAATAATCAATAACTATATACAATAAAATAACCTAAAGATAAGTAAATTAAAATATATAAAAACTCAGTCATACATATATACAATATATAAAATCAGGCAGGGAACCCAAACCAGGCTTTCTCCTCCAACTATAGAAGGAAAAACGGACTTCAAGAGATTCCTGCGCTACTCTCTCAACCCGCCTCACACTGGTGCTAAAGCCGGTGGAGTTTGAACGAGAGCGCTTTTAGTTGTGGGCCAGACCCCCTTACCGTGCACCCCCCCCACATCCCTATAAATTGCATATCGTTGTGTTCCTTGTAACAAATTTATTAAAAAAAAGCCAATGTTCCCACAATAAAAAGTGAACGCACTGCCCAAAATGGCGTCCAAAGATGGCGGATTGACGACTTTGACTTTAGTTAGTTTTTTGGTCACTGAGAATCAGAATTTGGCTTAATTTCCTCATAGTTGGTCTTTTATTAAAGCTGAATAGTCATAGAATAATAAAACATGAAGAAATAAAAAAATAATTGGCTTAGGCTATGAAAAACACCAGTAAAGTCAACTTTTTTAAAAAAAATTTTCAAGTTACAAATCAAACGTCGTTTGTAATTAAACGGTCTACAATAACGCAAAACGTGCTGAAATAAACCATCTGGAGAATATATTTCTCTTTCTAAAACGCTGATTACTTTTTAAAATATTTGAAGCAGTTCCGTAGAAAATACACTTATGCGGCAGAAAAGCGGTACTGGCGTGGGTGCCTACAGGCCTCTACCACACCATTCAGTACACATAAATGGCTTAGTTACAGTGATATAATAACATTTTGGTACATTATATTGGTTTTATTAACGAACAAATATTATTGCAATAATTTAACTGTAACAAAAAAAAATTAAAATTAAAAAAAAAAAATTATTATTATTTTTTTTAAATTTAACCTCCTTTATTTATATTCGTAGGTCGTTTAAGAATACCTCAATTGTAAAAATGATATAATTATAATAATAAAATTTTAATTAATAAATACTTTGCTAAATATCTTGATTTTTTATTTTTATTTAACGTTTGCAATTTAACACTGGTTTGGTATATTTACTGAATCTTAGAGGTAATTAAAAATTGTATATACTTCCCAGGAAATGAGTTGTATTAATACCTGTTTTATAAACTAAAATAATATATACCTAATCTGAACTATAAATAATGAATAGTTACCGGGTTGTTTAGTAAAACTCATATATCATTAATTAAAAATTACTTTTTATTTCTTTATTTTGTGCAGAAGTTGGACTATATCATAAATAAATAGGAAATTTTAATATTGAATGAATTATTCTCTCTGCACAAAGAAAGATAGAAAGGGTGACGCTATAAGTTCTTCTATAAACTAGAACTGATTGGTTTTTGGTCTCAAAATGAGGAAAAACGCGAAATTGAACCAGAAAATTGGAAAAATGCATTAAGCGAAAGAGAAAGGAAGTGCCAAAACCTCGAAAAGATAAAAAGGACCAGTATCCATTATATAGCTAAATGAATCTATAGTAGACAGATGAACAGATATTTCAAGATGCTGCTAAAGGGGTCAATTGCAGTTTGGATGATATTAAGTGGACGATTTAGGTTTATTATATGAAAACCACTTTATTTTCGATTGCTACTGAAGGTGCACAGGGACTATCTACACTTTGAAGCAGGATATAGAGAGGTATATCGAGGAAGTTATCGCTCATAGCTCTCCTTCTGTTTGATGCATTTGCTAGAGATTTTTAAGGAATCTTATATTAGTCATAGCTCGTTATTGTTCAGCAATTTCGGAATAAATTGTTCGGACTTTGTACCATATAAAAAAATAGGAAATTTTAATATTCATTGCTTTATTCTCTCTGCACAAAGAAAGATGAAAAGGGCGAAACCCAACTGCTTCGCACAGTTTTGCGCGTACATAGGCAACAAGTAATTAGAAAATGGTATGAAAGAACTATATTTTTACCGTTACAAGAAAGGAGATACTAGGAAATGTAATACTCACCAAGATCCATTCCTGTTTAGTGTACCAAAGAAATTATACTCAACAATCGTAGAAGCTGGAATAAGAAATATTGTCGATTGCCAGAGCGATATGGATTGAGAAACTCAAGCTGCACATTGGAAGAGAAGTTGAAAATTGGGACTGTCTTCACTTATAGAGAAGTCCATATAAAATGAAAAATAGCTCTCTATCTGCTTAGTGCCTCACACTTTTGATTATGCTAATATCTAATTTCTTTCTGAAAAGCTCGTTTTCCTTTTAGATTCCTTAAAAATCGTTTGTAAATGCACTAAACAGACTAAACTTTCTCGATATACCTATATCCTGCTTCAAGTAGTGTATGTCCCAGTGTGCACCTTCAGTAACAATCGAAAATAAAGTGGTTTTCACCATAATAAACTTACATCGTCCACTTAATATCATCCAAACTGCAATTGACCCCCTTTTAGCAGCATCTTGAAATATTCTGTTCATCTGTTACTATAGATTCATTTAGCTATATAATGGATACTGGTCCTTTTATCTCTTTCCGAGGTTTTGGCACTTCCTTTCTTGTTCGCTTAATGTATTTTCCAATTTTCTGGTTCAATTTCGCGTTTTTCCTCATTTTGAGACCAAAAACAAACAATCAGTTCTGGTTTATAGAAGAACTTATAGCGTCACCCTTTCTATCTTTCTTTGTGCAGAGAGAATAATTCATTCAATATTAAAATTTCCTATTTATTTATGATATAGTCCAACTTCTGCACAAAATAAAAGAAATAAAAAGTAATTTTTTAATTAATGATATATGAGTTTTACTAAACAACCCGGTAACTATTCATTATTTATAGTTCAATTAGTATATATTATTTTAGTTTATAAACAGGTATTAATACAACTCATTTCCTGGGAAGTATATACAATTTTTAATTACTCTAAGATTCAGTAAATATACCAAACTCAGTGTTAAATTGCAAACGTTAAATAAAAAAAAAAATCAAGATATTTAGCAAAGTATTTATTAATTAAAATTATTATTATAATTATATCATTTTTACAATTGAGGTATTCTTAAACGACCTACGAATAAATAGAATAAAGGAGGTTAAATTTAAAAAAAAATAATAATAATTTTTTTTTTAATTTTAATTTTTTTTTGTTACAGTTAAATTATTGCAATAATATTTGTTCGTTAATAAAACCAATATAATGTACCAAAAATGTTATTATATCACTGTAACTAAGCCATTTATGTGTACTGAATGTGTGGTAGAGGCCTGTAGGCACCCACGCCAGTACCGCTTTTCTGCCGCATAAGTGTATTTCTACGGAACTGCTTCAAATATTTTAAAAAGTAATCAGCGTTTTAGAAAGAGAAATATATTCTCCAGATGGTTTTATTTCAGCACGTTTTGCGTTATTGTAGACCGTTTAATTACAAACGACGTTTGATTTGTAACTTGAAAATTTTTTTGTTAAAAAAGTTGACTTTACTGGTGTTTTTCATAGCCTAAGCCAATTATTTTTTATATTTCTTCATGTTTTATTATTCTATGATATTCAGCTTTAATAAAAGACCAGCTATGAGGAAATTAAGCCAAATTCTGATTCTCAGTGACCAAAAAACTAACTAAAGTCAAAGTCGTCAATCCGCCATCTTTGGACGCCATTTTGGGGCAGTGCGTTTCACTTTTTTTTGTGGGAACATTGGCTTTTTTTTAATAATTTGTTACAAGGAACACAACGATATGCAATTATAGGGATGTGGGGGGGGGGGGGGTGCACGGTAAGGGGTCTGGCCCACCGTGTATCCACATACACTCATGTCTTGAGTGGCGGACATGGCCATTGCCAGAACTCCAAGATATATACTACAAAATATCACTGGGCCACTGCCGCTTCAACATTCGAGAATTTTAAGGATGAGCAGAACTAGATAGGGATTGTGCAAGGGGATTTGGATGATTTGTAAGGTTCTGGAAGAATTTTGAAAAATAATCAGGGATAAGGTCTAGGACAAATGGGATATTAAGGTCATAATGTAGGGTTTTGTTGGTTACATAAAACGGAGCATCGACTATTGTTCGGAGGATTTTAGATGCGTTTAATGTAACCAGAAAATTTAGCTGTCCCAAAGTCCATAGGTCCAAATAGGTTTCAGGACTGTCTTGTAAATCAGTAATTCGTTGTCGATTGAAAGTTGAGATTTTCTGGTCAGTTGTCTGTATATTTGGTCGTATCTTCTGTTAAGTTCTTGTCTATTAAATCTAGTATGTGGGTTCCACGTTAGTCATCGTTCTAAGATAAAGCCAAGATACCGGACTGTGTCTGAAAAAGGAAGCTCTACGTGGAATTTAAGTTGATTGGTAGATAGGATCTGCTCCGGTGTGTGAAGGTAATGTGCTTTCATTTGGATTCGTTTATTTTTATGCGCCATTTATTACACCAGTGCTCAATCAGGGAGAAATGTCTTTGGATATTTAAGGATGCTATTTTGGAATCTGAGTTGGATGATACGATGGCGGTGCCATATAACATTTATTAAATGTATAATTATTATACACTCCTAAGCCTCACTTTTCTCTCCACAAGTGGTGGGACTACTTAGGTTCGGAGCTCTCCTGGCTGATTGTAAATAGTGTATATAGCTATGCTTCTGTTTAAAATGTTTATTTTACTTTAAGTACATTTTTTAAAACTTATTTATATATATATAATATTCTATCCTTAGAATATTTTATTTTGTTCTTATTTTTATTTATTATTTTGTTGTTAACTGATCTGTTTATGTATATGTAAATATAGTGCGAATGTGATCTTTGAACTATATTATAAGTGTCCATAACTATGATATATTGTAATATTTCTCAATAAACAAGTTAAAAAAATCATAATAAATATTTTAAACGATACAGTTTAAACAAACTGTTTTGAATGGATTGAGTCAATAAATAATAATAATTTGTCAATTAACACATCTTGAACAGCTTAAAAATGCAAGAGAAGAAAAATTAACAATTCTTAATTATTTTTAGTCCCGTTTAACAATATTTTCTTCAAATGGATTTTTATTATTGTTGGAACATGTCTATCTAATTTTATCAATTTTTGTTTCAAAAGAATTTGATAATGGGTGAATTATGGTAATAAAAAACTAATTTGTTCAATATTTAGTCACATTTCAAGCACTGTATGTTTCAATGGTACTTTAATGTAATTATATGAGGTGTTTTCAAGAAAGGAATTAGCCTTTATTTCCATTTATTTATGTCCTTACAACGTTCCAAGCCAATTGGCTCATTTTGAAGCTGTCTACAACAAGCAAAATACGTTGTTTATAAATGATGTTTATTGATAATTTAGTAACAATGATGTGCTCACTATGGGACTGTTACGAGCCAGTGAGACTTAGGGTGAATTTTACAAAGACGGAATACATGACCATCTGCGCCGTAATCTTAGTATCGACATACAGACCTGTACAAAGGTGAGTGCGTTTAAGAATCTGAGATCTCACCTGGGCTCTTCGGAATTAGCAGAAATCAGAGAAAAGAGGAGCATGTATGGAAAGCCACGCGCATGGTCCTGTCTTGTGGAACGATATGATTCTAAACGACAACAAACGAAGAATATACCAGGCCATCGTTGAACACATACTATTGTATGCAGCTGAGACTTGGGCCATGGCATCCCAGCTCTATTCAAATTAGTGTTGCCCAAATGTGACATCGAGACGAGTCTTGGTCTTGCAAACTCACTATTGGTCATGGTCTTGATCTTATTACTATAGAGATATTACTGTAATTTTTTAGATACCAGAAACTTATATAAGTCCGAATGAAAAATTAGAGGATTTAAATGCAAAAGTATATTGGTTATACCAATTATTAACATGTAGTAACTAAGATTGTCAAGTATTAGTAACTATTTTGAATTAATTATTATTTAAAAAATCTATTTTTTTTAACAGTCCTGCTCTTGGTCTTGCAACAGTTAGGCAGCCTTGGTCTTGATCTTGCAAAGTGGAACACTAATTCAAATGTACAAGCTGTGAAAATAAAATTTTGGAGGAAATACCTACGATGTTTTTTAAGATCTTTTTATTAATTAGTAAATAATACATTTTGCCACACTTAAGGGCACTAAGTGCTATAGATGAGCGAGGCTCATTCATACCATATATACAATACAATAAAAAAATAGAAAATATATATCATAATATAACAGGACAAAGAATGGAATTAGGAACGAGGTCATTAGGGACAGGATGGAGGCTCCTATATCCGCCAACCAGAGAAATGGACGAAGTAGGCTGATGTGGTGGTAAGACCGTGTAAGATGAATGTCTACCGTGCAATGGCCTAACCGAATTATTGATTGGCAACCACCTGGCAGACGGAGGTGACGACGACCCAGAAAAAGGTGGATGCATGGAATTGAAGAGGAGATGGCGGCTGGCCGAGGTCTTCAAAATGGAGATTGGCATCACCGAGACCTATAGAGCACAGCCTTGCCGTGAAGAGGCAACCATCGTTGGAAGGCCAATAAAAACTATAGTAACAATGCTAATACTATTGAGATAACTTACCAAAATTTATCACATACTTAACAAGTTTTCGTATTACACAACTCTATTGTCTCTTATTCTTTCAGTCCAACAAGGTAAAACAAGCCTTATTCTTAGCATTTTATTTCTATTTAATAATGCATGTCAATTCATAAACTGGAAAAATGTTTGTTATGTATGATCATTTTAAAACTAAAACTATTTATGTTTTCGATTATTATTTGCAGTTTATTTAATTTGCTGCTTACTCTTAAAAGAGACAATATAATTGTGAAATATGAAAACTTGCAAGGTGTGTGATAAATGTTGGCAAGTTCACACAGTAATATTGGATTGTAAATTAATTTGTTATTAAATAATCAATAATCATCATTCACTAAAATTTACTTAACTTGTTGTAGATAGCTTGATATTGAGTCAATTGATTTAGAACGTTGTAATGACACAAATAATTGGGAAAATTCGAAGGGTAATACATTCCTTGGAGACACCTTATATGAACTCATTTGATATTGAAATTACGAATATAAAATAAAATTGAAAAAAAAAACTATCTAGAATCAAAACTTGATTGATTAGCTTGAATTTCGTCTACAGCATGAAATTCGTTAGCCATGGAATGAACTAAGTATGGAAGCAGTGTTCCAGGCTTGAGTCGCGTGACAGAAAGCAATATCTTATTTCCTGGTTCTAAGTTGGCTTACATGCTTATCGATAACTCATCAATAGTATTGACGTGAGAAACACGACCCACTTCACAGCCAGATTTAAAAACTTTAAGGGTGTGGCTTATTGGTTTTTGAAAAAGTCCTGAATCAGATTAATATGGCATATGCATTTCATTTAATAAGCTTCGTAAAAAGATTTCTCCATGAAGTTAAACCCTTCAGAGAAAGGTATATTTGGAATGGAAGATGATAGCTGCGATTGGTCACGTTCACAAAGGTCCTGCTGGCATAAGCAATCAATCGGTTCCATCAAAAGGTTTCAATAAATACAAAAGCCAGGGACTTTTTTTTTTTAAATGCTTTTTTGTGCTTTGGCTCGTGGACTGAAACGTTGTTTTAATTGGTATTTCTAAATATATTGCTTTCCGTAGAATTTGTAATGGATAGATATTAGTCCATGAATTAGAAAGATTATAAATATATATATAATATAAATTTTATTTTGAGAATAATAAACAGCACCACAGCAGCCAAATAATAATGGAAACCATAATAAGATAAGTAACAATAATATAAAAAGTAAAAAATATAGTTCATACTTCCTAGTTTATATGTTTTTTTTTAACGTTGATTATAGTAACAAGAATGACTTTAGGGACAAAATTATAACATTTGGACCTGACGACCTGATTACGTCCTGCTTGACAAATCTATCACTCAAGAATACAGTGAAATCTTATAATACCAGAAAGTCTTGGAAACTCATTTTTTGTCCTTTATCGAGAGCTGTCCTTAATGTAGAGTTTAAAAAAATTACCTAATTTTAAATCAATTTTAGAAACATGGTCCATTCGTGATGAGATATTTATTATACGATCACTATTTAATAAGTACTTTCTGTGAAAGGATGTAGCTAATTGAGTAAGGTGTTATTTACTAATGCTCCAGGTCCCGGTTCGAGTTCGGCTGTGTAGATGCTTTATTCTGTTACACCAAGGGTTAGATCAACCCGTAGACATGTCCAGCCTCTATAAAATGTGTAATGTTAATTAAATAATTAACTGAGAGGAAATATCTGGTGGTTAAGCGTCAAATCATCTCCTAGCAAACAGTTTACCAAGAACAGTAATACTTTACTAGTAGTTAACCTAAAACAATCCATGCCTTGCAGTTTTCAAATTTGTGTGCAATTTTTGAGTATAGTTCCGCTAGGATAGGAATTATCTCATTGTCAAACCACATAGTTTTTATATCATTTTAATTTTTATCATGTTTAATTTAATAGTTATCTACTTTGATGGTTGTGCATTGTTTCTTTGAAATGTGAACTAAAGGAAAATATGCAATAATAACAAATTAGACAATATCATTATATTTTTTATTAGTACAAAAGCACTGAGTTTGATCACAAAAGTCCAACTTTATTTATTTCTCTTCACCAACGTTAAGGCCATTTTAAGGTAAGAAACCTATTTTTAAAAGAAAATTTAAATATATGGACTGAATTCGCTTGTCAACATAACTTAAAATTCTCAATAATGTTTTTTTAATTTAAAAAAAATTGCGACATACAAAGCATTTATAATTATTTCTTTATAGCGTTTATCTTCATTTTTATTTATGGGTTATCTTAAATGAACCAATGAGTCTCAAGACGTAGCTTTAATGTTATTTAATTAAATGGATGTTTGAAGTAAAAGGGTAACCATTTCCTTGAAAAAACATTATAGAATACGATTTAAAGAAATTACGCTTGAAAAATAAACTACGGTTAATAACAAAATACATAAAGTTAAACTATATTTAAATTTTCACAAGCTATCCAATTAATAAATTTATTCAATTGCTATAGAGCTAAAACTATTTAATCCGAAATTTCATGTATGGATATTGGCCTTATTACAGTAATTATCATTATGAAATGTTGGTTATTGAATTTTTTTTTTTTTTTTTACTATCCCATCTAAATTTCAATTTATTTCCCTTTAAGTAGTTGAATGGGTGGTTTAATTCTGTTTCGTCGGGCGAGGATCGACCCTGAGTTTAGAAGACGCTCCTGGGGCACCCAACCGTCTATAAAATGGATCAATCCCTTAATTAATTAAAAGGAAAAATCTGCTGGTTGAGCGTGGCCCGGTCAAATCACCTCCTTAGACAACCGTTAACCAAGAAACAATACTTTCTTACATTGTACAGTAACCAAACTCTTGTTGGTGGGTTGGAGTTGTGCAGGTTTGATTCTTTCCCCTTTGAGGCGGTAATGAGTATTCTAAAGTGGCCTAATAACCAATCTCGTTTCGTATCTGAAAATCGTAGGTCGTTTTCTCAACACATTCATTGCTTCCAGGTCAGGTCAGATATTTATAGAATTATTGAGTCGGAGCCATGGAGTGAGGAAGGCATTTCGTTGAGCGAAATTACTGGACAGGGTTCGCTATCGACCTAGCACATTAATAATCCCCTTTATTTCGCATAACTAGGGACGGTTCGGTCCGCCGTCCGATTCGTAGATTTTACTTTTTTTAAATCTTCATGAATATCCACAATATAAATAAAATAAAAAATGTTATTATGAACCGTATAGAAAATGCAGAATAATTTTGTTATGTAAGAAATCTTATTTTTTTTTTAGAGTGGGGAACGCATGATTTTGAGGTATAATCAATACTCATATATTTTATACTAGTTTTTTTATTTATATATTTTATTAATATTATTTATTTTTTAAGCATGAGGAATTTTTATCAAGTTATCAGTGAATGGCGCTATCTTTCCTTTTATTAAGTTGAATTAAAAATAATAATCATAAAATTAATATAAAATATGATTTTACTGCACTGAGCAATATCAGAAATGCTTTGATATGCTGCTATATGATATGGAGACTGTTGAGAACAAAAAATTGAGTGTTTTTACAGAAAAGCATAAAAAAATTATTTATTTAAATATCTATAAAAATCTAATTATCAAATTAAATATGTTATTAAAATCTATTTATAAATGACGAAAACTAATGTTTTTACAGTACCTTGAAAAAATAGTTGTTTCCCACCCTTCAACTACTGGGTAGTGTTGGCCAAAATCGGTTCTGTTCTTTCACTTTTTAAGATCAAGAACGCCTAACTGTTGCAAGACCGAGACCGAGCCTGGTAAAAAATACATCGTTTTTTAAAATAAAAATTAAGGTAAAATGTTTACTAATACTTGACAATTTTAGTTATTGTATGTAAAGAATTGTTATAAACAAAATACTTTTGCATTTAACACTTCCAATTTTTCATTTGGGCTTAGTTATTTTTTCTCTACCTGAAAAATTTCAGTTATATCTCTATAGTAAAAAGCTAATAGGTAACTGAAAGACTGTTGCGAGACTCTTGTGTACCACCAAGACCAAGATTAAGACTAGTGCGCAAGACCAAGACACTACTTCTGGACGGCATCAAATTGTTTGGACGTTGTTAATAATATTATCAATTACTTAATAATACATGCGTTTAATTAGCTGATCTGGGAAGAATCTTTTATAATTAATAATATCTATTTTTCGTGAGAACAGCCCTGATGAGGGCCCGAACCTTGGGCCGAAATTTGGGGAAAATAAAAATAAATATTTTTTATTTATTCTTACTTTGTTACTTGTTTGACTGAACACCCAACCAACTCTCTTTAATAAATTCATTAATATTCTAGTTGCCCACAGTACAATAATTTCTATTTTTTTTTATATTTAACGTTAAACAACATTACAATTGTTCATTTAACAGAAGATGGAAAACTTAAAAATCAATAAAAAGTGATAATTTTACTGTAACTAAGTTCTGCTATGTATTGAACCTAGAAAGTAGTAATCTTTGAAACTTAATATGGGCTGCGGAAAACAAAGTTGGAATAACTTTACACCAAAAACATCAGGTACCTGCCTAGAACCTGCAAGGAAAGACCTATACCTGGACCCTGGAGAAGGGTTAGAGTAAAAACTAGTAACGGGCTAAATAACTGGTTCCTTTTAGGGTGTTACCATTATATGAAGTTATAGGGTGAAGTTAAGAACCAATGAAAACCACCCTTACCCCACCCTGAATATTTTCTATAAAATCTCCCGAGAAGTAAAAAAAAAGTCTTATGTTGAGTTCCGGCCTTGAGGATGGCTCTTATGTTTTCTTCCGACTTGGGGACTGAAGCCTTGGTCCTACATAGACCATGAAGATGGGATTCTGGCAGTTTTTGGACCTGGGCTTGACGAGATGATCTCGGATTAGCAGATGCAGCGATTAATTCTACTAACTATACCACTTCACATACCATAATAGCTAAGCTGTAATTCCCAATCCTATTAATTATTATTAATGCTATAATCCTTCCTTTATTAGAATCCTAATGTTATAACAATTCATGGCAATAATTCTCAAAACAGTCCATCTGAAATCATACTTGCACTGTCATTATCAAATCATGTTCTTATTTTGTTTATTGTATATAATATTTACACATTGAGATTTTTATGTTATTTATATATAATTCTTTATTAAACATAGAAATAAATTAAGTTTTTTGGTAAAAGTTGTTTTAATTCTGCCACCTATTTATATCATGATGATCACAGGTAATGTTGGTGTAATTAGAAAGCATGATAAACACAAACCAGCCTTTGAGAAAAGAAATCCAATTAATTAATCCAGGACCAATCAATATATAATAGATCCAAATTTATTTTACTAATTTTTTATTATATTTTTTTTGTTAAACATTTCTGGGTAATTATCATCAATAATTATCCAGTGGCATCTCGAAAAAAAAAGACCCCAAAACGTAACATTTCAGGTCTCGTTATTTTTTTTTTGTTTTAATGGGTATTTGAAGATCTACTTGTTTTTACGTTAGCAAGATCGACTCACAACGTTAATCAATTGTTGTTTGTTATTTTATTTATTGTTTTTGTCAAATTATGCAACTGTTTTTTTTTAAGGGATTTTACATCCTCTACAAATTATATAATTTACGTGCATTAATACCAAACTAACGGTAATTTAAAGATCATTGTCAAAATTTTCATCTTTGCTAATAATTTGATATCCACCTGAAAGAAAAGTACATAAAAAATAAATGGTACAAATATGGACCAATTTTGCTAAAATGTTATTCACTTTGTGAATTTTTTTAATTCTCTAATTTATAAGTAGGTATCATTAAGTATTAAAAAAAAAAAAAAAAAGGAAGGATATCTTCTTGGCAAATAATTTTAGGAAGTCAGGTTGGGTTCGGAGGATCATGCAAAATTAAAAAGGCTAGTGGTAATACCATTATTACTTATATCCTTACCAAATAATTTACATTTGATTTACTTTTATTATTTTTCTGTTGTTTATTTCTGTCTTTGTACTGTACAGATATCTACATTTCGCTACTGTTAGTGCCAAAAGTCAAAAAGCTTAAACTAGCTAATTGAGAGTAAATATGTATAAAATATTTTTCTCTTTGCATCCGATTAAGCGGGATTCTACTACATATATTAAGAAAATTTTATTATGATTAAAAATTATCAGAACTATTTTTCAGTGCTTATGGTTGGAGGTTTATAGCCCCCTCCCCTCAAAAAAAAAATTTAACCACACTGTGCCCCTGAAGTTTTAATATTATAGAAATTTATTTCAAAGTTTTGGAATTCCTACTGAATTTATTGACATTTATTTATGTATTGATTCATATGCTACCAATGTATTTTTCTTCTAACTAATTGTAAAGATCTATTAAATATTTGATGGCTATTTTACTTATTATGAAATTAAATGAATTATTAAGCAATATTTTTCAAAGTAATTCGACTCAGACGTCCTAAAAAATAAATATATGAAATTATTATATCGTTCTACGTCAGAGATAGACAGAAAGTAGGTTAAGAGTCGCAATAAAAACAATTTATTGGAATACAAATAATAAAAACAATTCTGATGATCTTTATTCAAGATAATTTAAAGCTATAGTGTAATTTATTTTGTAAATATATAAATATAAATATATATATATATATATATATATATATATATATATATATATATATATTTATTTTTGAGGAAGAACAAAGTGCCTCTGAATGAATTTGATAATTAACTAATAGAGAAATTAGGAGATATAAGTGTAGTAATATAGAAGTATAATATATCGTTGGAAAGTTAAGATTTTAGGTAAATTAATAGCTAACATCAAACAGCGTAAAGCTAACGAAAACTGACAATTTAAATGTAGTTAATAATGTTTTTCACCAGTGAGGCGGTTGAGAGAGTATCGCAGGGATTTGGGTTCTCCGCTGATTGTATATATTGTATATAGGTATGACTGTATATTTTATGTTTTTAATTTACTTATATTTAGGTTATTTTATTTTTATAGAAATTGGTTTTAGTTATCATTATTTATATATGTCTAAATAAAAATAAAAAATAATAATGTCTTTACTCTTATTATTATTGAATAGGAAAGTTGTCATCTAGTGCGGAGAGTTGTTATTTTTTTGTTGTTATTTTGTAGTGAAAATAAGGTGTGAAATGAAATTTGTTTGTAATGAGATATTATTTAAATATATATATATATATATATATATATATATATATATAATAAAATATATCGAGAAGTCACGTTATTAAAACTATTCTCTCTATCCATTCGAAGACAATATTTCCTAGGTAAGTTCCTCTATCAAATCATCAACAATCATGACCCTTCTTACTCCTACAACCTTCTCCAATTTAATTCCTCACTCCACAGCCTTTCGACAAGATCTCGACCTTCTGACCTTTACATTCCTTCTCACAGATCTGCCTCGTTCCAAAACTCCTTCATCGCTCGCTCTGTAATTTCTGGATCAAAATTCAGCACTCTTATTCAGCACGGCAGCCCCCCTATCTACATTTAAAACCCTCCTATTCCAATTCCTGTCCCAAAAACAGTCAGATACCAGCTAACTTTTATGTAAAATTGTATATTATTCATAATCATGTATTTACATATAATTCATCACTTATACTTACTGTTAGATTCGACTTTTTTTTTTTTTTTTTTTTTTAACGAAAACACAGAGTTTACTGCTAAGAAGAATGTAATGTATTATAATACATTTTTTTTCCCTAAAAGTGTATATTTATATTTTACCACTGTGCATAGTTTTAGTGTCTTGGCATGGTTTCAAGTGTTTTGTATATATATATTTTTTTTTATTTTGTATATAGTATGTTTAACTAATATTTTCTTTACTTATTTCTCTTTATTTTTACTTTTTATGTTTGTTTTTATTTAGTCCAGTTATAATATTTTAATTTTGTACTTTTTTGTTATTCTAAAGAGACTTTGTCCCAGAGTAAAATTATTTTCTATTCTATTCCATATACAATTCAACAAAAAATTACATATTTCACAATAAAAATTAGGTATTATCTATTTATATAATATATATATATATATACAAGAGACGTTAACATTAATATATATATATATATATATATATATATAATATATATATATATAGACAAGAGACGTTTACATTAATATATATATATATATATATATATATATATATATATATATATATATTAATGTAAACGTCTCTTGTCTTTGGTACTCAACAGTTTTCTTACATCAGTTGTATTTCGGTTAGAAATATACAATACAAAATTTCATAAACCATATGACAACCAGTGAAATTGATGAATTCTTATAGAATTTATGAATAAGTGGGAGTAGTACCCATCGGCACCTCCTCCTTGCGTGATATCTGCATTAACTGTTAGCGAGCAGGTTCCCTACCCAATTCCTCTTTAACCTACGGACGTCACTAGGCATGTGTATTGTGGCCATTTCATTTATGATTGTGTTAGGGTACCTTTAAAATTTGTCTTTGAATAATTTATAATAGTCGACTTATGAAGGTCAGTGTGTAAGGTTATGTTGCTAACGTACCAAGGTGTTTTTGTAATTGTCCGAAATGGTTTTGCTTGAAACATTTGAAATTTGTTTATGTGAGTCTTTTTAGATGATTCAAATGTTATCCAATGCATAAATCCAAATAAGTTTTAGTAAAGGTATGTATCCAATATTTGTCAAAGTTTTTGTTTTGAGTATTTTCCCTAGAAGTGAATTTACTTAAATATTAAATTAAAAAACAAAAAAAAACATGTATTCATTTTACTTACATGTATTCTTTTATGATCGTTGTACTTCGTTGTATTAACTGACGAAAAGTTCGACAATAATTTTTGTAAAGATCAATGTTACTAATACACTGATATCTGTACGTTCATAAAATAAATAAACAATTGAAGCCATTTAAACAATTCATATTACAATATTAGTTAATGCGGTCAAGAACATATCAGTGGGAATGTCTGTCGATGTGATCCATTATGCCTTAACAAGGGTTTGTCATTAGATGTCATAATTATCTAATTAAGCCTTAAACGCCCATTTCCTCTTCCACTTAACAATAATTGTTTATTTATTAGCATTTATTATAAACTTAAAATTTTATTCTATGAGTTGTTACCTGCAACTTAGCGTAGTCTTCAATTTATTGCGATAATATTTTTATTTTAAGTGTATTCGTTGTAATTTTACGGAAATAAGAAAAAAAATCTTATATTCTTGTCCCATAAATCTAACAGGTATATTTAATTATACAGTAAATGAATATAAGTACAATATTACATCTCCTGTTAGCTGCATTATTATAATTTTAAATGTGAACCTTGACTCGGAAGTTTATTTATTGTCACGGGAAATGCTAATTTTACTGGATGCAGTAATCTTTTTAATGCAAAGGGCATATCTAAATGACCACGCGTGTTAGGGTGTTATTCTTGGAATGTGATCAATTCGAATTATTTTTGGCTACGTTAGGACTTAGTGATGCATATCGGCCGATTCTTCATAGCGCTTAAAGATTTAATAAATAACAAATAAATAAAACTAAATAATTTAAGTTGTATATGGCAACATATACAATCATTCTCTGATAATCATGCATATAATTATATAACAAAATAATATGTATGTACATATATATAATTTAATTCCTTTGTTTGCCGCTCAACCAGATCCTTCAATTTATATCCTCTTCAAATCCAGCATGTCCCTTCCTTATCCAAATTTAAAACCTTCTATTCTTACTTCTTCTTCACTGGCATTAAGTAACATGTTTCTATTTCATTAAGCACGATTCACTTTAGAATATTAACTTAAATATCCTGCGATTTAATTTTTACTTAAATGCATTGTTACCTTCATTCCATTCGTTGTCCCTATATAAATCATGGGTTGAAACTTTTTAACAAAAAAAGTTCTAAAAATAAAGTTCTAGGTAACTTATTTTGTAATAAAGTTATTAGAGTTATGGTTGGAAGGACAACCCTGGCTTGGGGTTCCTTTCCCGATTGTATATAGGTATGACTGGGTTTTCAAGTTTTTAATTTAATTTTATTTTTTATTGTACATAGTTGTTTGATTATTATTAGTTATTATTTTACTTTTGTTAATTTTATTTTTTCTGTATATATGGTGTGAATGTGTTCATATCTGATTATAAGTATTGTCCATGTGATTATTATATTTCTAATTAAATAAAAATAAAAATAAGATTATGGTAAAACTTTTATTTATTTAAGCTATTTTTTAAAAATTTATTTATTGAGTATTACAACAATATGTCACTTGGATATTAGTTATAGTTAAGTAGGATAACATTTTAAGTTATTAAAGAAGTTTCGTTAAATTAGAAATGAATAGGAGTTGGTCATTGATTAGAGTTATATTTTATCTTAAATAAATTACTTGATTCTTATGTTTCGTTTGTTTGGGCAGCTGAAGATAAAAGTTATTTTTTTAATTGACTTTTTGCTGAAATCAATAGACTTTAAATTTTATTTTATAAGTTTATTTTAAATAAAATTTCTTTAAAACATTTGCTTACAAAAAATGCTTGGTAAAAAGTTTTATTACCGAAATAACAGAAAAAAAGCTAAATATATAGATTTCAATAATGCAAATACTGATTAAAAATAAAAGTTAAAATTTCATTCCAAACCCTGGTTTAAACATTATAGTATATAGTATGTAGTAGAGCATTATTTTAGGTATGTGCTCACTAACACAAAAAAGTTGATATTAACATAGATCTCAAACTCATTTATTAAACATATATCAAAGGTTAAAGATTCATTACTATTATAACATTTAGAGTATTAACCTCAACATAAGTTAAAAGCATGTTAGTTTGTTGTGCAAAAGTTAAGAAATTTGTTGTTTCTCCCATGATAATCATAAATTGAACTGTGTCACAGTATTCACTCACACTAAAACACAAAGAACTAGACAAACAGATGAGCAACTACTGTCATTGCTTATCGTTCATTTGTTTATCAGGTGATTAAAACCGGTTATTTAGTATAAAACAATTTAAACTTTATACAATCAGCCTTAATTTAGTAAATAAATAATAACCTTTAACCTTTGGTATCTGTTTAATAAATGAGTTTGAGATATATGTCAATATGAACTTTTCCGTTTATTTGGTGTTAGTGAACAAATACCTAAAATAGTGCAATGCAATCACGAAACACCTGTATGTAATATTTATACATTTTGTTTATTCCTAAGCAATATTATTGTATATCGCTACATTTATCATATCTTATTTTTATTGCTTCTATTTTTAATTCATAATTAAGTACATTTATTTAAAGATTTTTAAATAGAGATACCACGCCGTCTAAATAGGAATAGTACTGGGCTGCGAAGTCTCTGGTGCCGGAAGCCGATAAAGAGAGGCAAAATTGAGAAATAAATAATTAAATCAATATTTTTAAATAGCAGAATTAATTAACATTTTTTATTTGTTTTATTATTTTTTTATTATATTCTAATCATAAAAAAAATAATTAAATAAATACTTAACAAACTCACATGTGAGAAACCGATCTTAGTCAACATACCTCTCTCTTCGCAAAACAACAAATCTTCATGCCCATAAATATACATGTATACATATATTAATAATGTAAGTAGTTTACATGATTTAGAGGACTAAAATAATGCATTTTATAATATTTATACCTATTAAAGGGAGATTTTATAGAGATTACAGAATTCGTAAAAATATTCGTATGGTAAATAGGAATTATTGTGATCAGAAATATGAGGATTATATCCTACTGAATTTGTTTTATTTCTGAGAGGAATATAGTGAGCGGGATGAATTCTCGCCCACTTCCGGAGTCAATGCTATTCCCTTGATTGTTCCCGAAGAATGTCATTTTTGATTTGCCTCCCTTAGAGCCGGGCCCCTCCAATATCCACTGCCGCCTAGATCTTCTTTGAAATTGAGGATTCTATTCGAAAGGGTTCCTTTGATGTGTTATCTCTCCTCACGAGCCGGTCAACTATTCTTCTCGATTTCAATACTTCTATATCTTTCACAATCGTATTCTCTTCTGCCCTTTTTTAGTGATCCGCCATATTTATTATATTTTGTGTACCCGTGCATAAAATTTGAATTGTGACACAAAGGTATTTCATAAAATTATTTACTTGGATACAAATTTGATAATATATGTCTATCGGTATTAATTTGGTGAAATATAATTTTAGCAAAACAAAAAGAAATGGAAATTTCAGATTTTTTTCTACTACTGATTTATAACTATAAAAGTTTGCTTCCTAGAGTGAATGCTCCTATTTCGGTATTTATAGAAAATACGCCCTTATTCAGCCTCTGCTGACTTTTAATACCAGTGAAGTGGTTGATGGAGAAGCGCAGGGATCTCCTGAAGCCTCTATTTCCCCCTACAAGTGGGAGACAAGTTTGGCTTGGAGTTCCCATGGCCGATTCTAAATAGTGTAAATAGGTATGACTTCGTATAAGATGTTTATTTTTATTCCTTTTTTTAAAGAAAATTTTAATTATATTTTATTTATTTATTTTATTATATTATTACTATTATTATATTTTCTTCCCTCATTATGATATTTTATTTTGTTCTTATTTCGCTGTATATTATTTTTAAATTAACTTATTTATTTTTTATTTTGTAAATATAGTGTGAATGTGCTCTCTGAACTCTATTACAAGTGTCCTATATTAAGACAGATTGTAATATTTCCCCATAAACAAGTAATATAAAAAGAAAAAAAGAAAAGTAAATCAAATTACTCGTCGAAAAATGAAATAAAAATCTAAATTAAATCTGAAGTATGGTCATAATCGACGACCGGAAAGAAAAAAAAATATACTAACTTTGCCTTATTTGAATTATTTTTTATTGTGTTGATTTTAACGTCATTATCGCAACTTTTCTAAATGAACAACAATTTAAATTCATGTAGTAGAGAAATGAATTTTGTGTATATGGGTTGTAAGATATTTTATTAAAATTGATTATATTTTAGTTTTCCGATCGTCAATATCTCATAATCTGTATTATTCTTATGCTATCACATTTTTTTCTAATTTATATATTTGTTTATTTTTATACATTAATTTCAAGTGTTGATCTTTACTTCTAACCATGCTTAATATATTTCTTTAATAGTTATGTTAAATATTATTACTTGTATTTTAATGATCATTTCAATTTATGCTTCAAATCTTTCAGCTTTATTGAAAATATTCCATAGATTATTGCAGTTTTCACAACGTTCAACTAATTATAGTCCGCAGTATAGTACCCATTTATCAAATTATCAATATCCGTCTGAAACTTTGGGAATCATGTCATCCTAACCTAAAACCTTTTTATACCTTTAACCAACGAAAGCTCTTGGAAAATGGAGCTTTATCAATCTAGAGGTAGGCAAGATTTTTCTATTTCATTGAGTACTAAAAACTGACGAGTGCCCACTTGATTTTGAATCGAAAAAAACATATGGCCTACAAAAATATTTGGCCGTTTGGCGTGACCTTCATCCTAACATGGTTAAACAAGCCAAACAACCAAAATTTTTTAGGCCACCTTTTTTCTCGAATTCGTGATGAAATTATCTTACGATTTATGTGGCAACCAAGATGTTGTTCGCGAGTTTTTAGTACCTGATTAAATTAATTTAATTATTGTTAAAACGCCTCATTTCTGAGAATTTTCGTAGACATAAAAGTTTTAGACCACGGTAAGATGGAAGTCCTTCCCTAAGTTTTTGGCGGGTGTTATCGTTTTACGCGGTCTATAACCCAAACTATTATAAATTTTAAAACGCTGCAAGTTATTACATAATGGTTTATTATTTCCAAACAGTTTAAATATCAAATAGAACATCACTTTGCTTTTCGCATAATGGGAAATAAAAAAGATGATTCCTAGTATTGGCCTAAATATTTTTTTATTTGCTATATTATTATTAGTAATTTTCTATGAAATATATACAACAATTTCTTTCATTCGTTGACTTAACACTTTTTAAAAATAAAAAAGCGAAACGAAGAATACAAATTTTTTCAGTATATAAGAAATATTTAGAACACCGTATCTTTGCACGAAGTAGGCAGATTTCAAGGATTCTTTTTTTATTCTGATTTAATTTTTTTTTTTTCACGGAACGGCCATAGAGACCACGCGAATATCATGAAATTTGGCTTATTTCTTGTTTTTCCTTTCTTTCCACTTCTCTCTCATTATCTCCGAGTGCCGCCGCTTTCTCTCCTCCGTCCACGCGACTCCCTTTCTCAAACTTTTCTTCTTAGCAAGAACCGTGATCTCCTTTAGTCTCTTACCATACCCCTCTCTGTCCAGACAGTCCCGGTCCGTTATTCCAAGTCTTTCCGTTTCTTCCTTCATCTGCCTGATGTATCCTCCCAAGCTTTTGTATCTACGGATTTTTTGGAATATTTCCTTGTTAAGTCTTTCTGGGCCATCCTTACCATATGCCCGTGGATATAAATTTTATAAATTAAAAAAAAAAAAAACCTCATATGACAACAGAATGTATACTTTTTGAGTTATTCGGGAATCTAATTTTACTATCCCTCGTTACATTTTTTTAGCTTCTTTTGAAATGCACATCATAAATTTAAATGGCTTTGAAGAGAAATCTTGAAATGAAAGAACTTTTCTTGAAGTATGTGATAAATATATAAATTTAAAGGGATCTGGGAGAAGAATCAAAACGAGTTTTATTAAAATCGGTAGATCTGTATAGGCGCTATGGCCTATAATGGCAAAGGTTATGGCGGCCATCTTGATAGAAAAGGGGGGATAGTGAAGCCGAGTTCCAAGAGTCATCCGTGAGTGCCCTTTGACATTGATACAAAATCTCTAAACAATCGGGTTATTGATTATCCTAAGGATTAATCAGTATGCTGTAGAGATGTGCAAATGCTAATCTGAGTGCTGATTACCAAGTATTTTACCCAAATACTGACCTTTATCGAGTACCAAAGAATTTAATTACTGCTTCAGTTGATGTCAAAGGATTGACTGAAGTCATGATTGAATTCCCAATAGTGATTCCATTTGAGTAAAATACTTGGTACTCGGTACTCAGAACAGCATTCGCCCATCCCTATCATGCTGTGTGTCTTGCAACTCAATATAATTGGGCAACAAGCTTTTATATTTTATATGAAAATAAAGCGTCTCTCTCTCTCTCTCTCTCTCTCTCTCTCTCTCTCTCTCTCTCTCTCTCTCTCTCTCTCTCTCTCTCTCTTGTCGATTATAAATGTTGGTTATTCTAAATAATAAACCAAAATTCAATTTTTTTGTAATTTTTTATATTGTTCACTCTGTTTCCGACCTATGAATGTTAACATCTGGTTGAACATAATTGTTAACTATTTTTTTGAGGCTATACTATGATAAATCAACTTTACCTTATCAAAGTAATTTTATTTTTTATCGCTTTAGTAATTGTATCTGTTTTAATATTATTTATTCCGAACGCATCTACTATATTACTGTACAGAAGCGCATATGGACATTAGTCGCATTCCTCCATTAGTTAGAATGAATGAGAAATTATAATAATTAATTAAAATTAACTACATATAATTAAGAGTGATAAAGTCTAAGGCAGTATCGTCCGGGAAAGTTTCGCTGGGACGAATCCACCCCCTCGGGACAAATAATTGAGTAGTTACAAAAGATCGATGACTGTATCACCTTTAACTGAAATATATGGGGAAGCTCCCTCCTCAGCCAACCCTTTCCATATCACCGCTCTATTATTACCAATAAGTCGAGGAATTTACATTCTCTGGCATTACTTACATTATTTTGCAAGCATATTTTAAATTTTTCGTATACCTTCAAATATAAGTCCTTTTGTTTATTGAATAATAATACAGCCTGAGCACAAGGTATTATTGCTAAATGTATCCGATCATACAATATACAGGGTGCTCCTTAAGGAGAGGGAAAAATTAAAAGGGGTGAAAACAGATCTCAAGACCTACAAAAAAAGTTTACTTAACAATGATCCAATTTTCAGAAGAAATGTAGGTAATTTAATTTATTAATTTTTTTTTTAATAAATCACATTATTTGTTGAATAGAAAGTGATAACTAAAAAAATATTTAATATTTAACGACTAACGTGGAACCCTCATACTAGACTTAAAATACAGGAACTAAACCGACGATATGGCCAACTATAACGGCTACTAAACAGAAAATCTAAACTTTCCATTGAAAACAAGTTACTGATCTACAAGACAATACTGAAACCTATCTGGGCTTACGGACTTGAACTGTGGGGAACAGCAAAATTGACTAACATCAAACGCATCCATAATCCTTCCAATCCAAAGTCCTTCGAACAATAGTCGATGCTCCTTTCTATGTAACCAACAAAACCCTACACCATAACCTTAATATCCCATTTGTCGTAGACCTTATCCCATCAAAATTCTCCAAATTCCACCAGAACCTTACCCATCATCCAAATCCCTTTGCACAATCTCTATCCAGCACCACCCATCCATATAATCCTCCTAGGAGGTTAAAACGGCAGTGGCCCCGCGACCTTTTATAGTTTGTAAATATTGGAGTTCTGGCAATGGCCAGATTCTCCACTCACGACATGAGTGTATGTGGCTTAAGCACTCCTGCTCAATCTCCACTGGTTTTAGCCCCAGTGACGCGGTTGAGAGAGAAGTGCAGGGATCTCCTGGAGCCATGATTTTCTCTCCACACTTGGCGGGACAAGTCTGGTTTGGAGTTCTCTCACCAGATTGTAAATATTGTATATAGGTATGTATGTGTTCTTTTTATTCATTTATTTTTAAGTTATTTTATTCTTATTTATTGTATATATATTATTTTTCTATAAAATTTATTTTATTTACTGTACATAGAGTGTGAATGTGATCTGTGAACACTATTATAAATGTCCTTGAGACAGATTGTAATATTTTTCAATAAATAAGCTTAAAAAAAATTAAGTAATTACAAATTACACACATTTAAACTAGATGAGAATAAATTTACTTCTAATAAAAAAAGAGTTTGTCGTTGTTAAAACCATTAAAATAGGACATTTGGACCATTAGGAAATAGGACTAAATTAAGTTCTGTTAAAAAAAAAAAAAAATAATAATGAAGAAATAAAAGCCATCTAAAATTTATTCATAGGTATATACAATATTTACATTCAACCAGAGACTCCAGAAACTCCAGAGACTCAGAGCCAGTCTTTGTCTTCCACATTTGGGTTCTCCAGGAGATTCCAGCAATTCTCTCCCAGTCGTGTCACTGTGATTGGAAAGCAGTGGAGACTGATTAGAGGAATTAGAGCCAGGATGAAATTTCAGTTAAAACAGCGCGATTAGACTCTTTTATGTTATTTTATGAAGGATAAAACCAAAAAAAAAAAAAAAAGAAATCATTTCCCAAAATGTTATTATTAAATGAATTAATCCTTCCATCTGGCGCGCTGTAGTTTAAAGTGCGTCACTAGGAAATATTTCATTATATTCCGGTGGTTGAATTTCCACTTTCATATCCTCTCTACGTTAGTCAATCGCTTCTACCTCTTATGCGACGCGTATTGCGCTATCCCAGTCAATCTAGCAGAATAAAAGTCAAAATATCGGTAGTGAGCATTTTTTTAGAAAATGTCAGACTTGTTTATATATGCCGGCCAGTGTAGTTAAAAAAAAGAAGAAATAGTCCCAAAAATACAAACAATATAAGCAAAATTGACAGCAAACATCGAAAATCGAGAGCCAGTTTTTACAATAAAGGCCACTGGTTTGATTGTCAGAGTGAACAATAAATAAATTTTCCACCTTTAAGTTAAGATTCTTCCCTACAAATATTAGTTTGATTCATAGAAATTAACCTTCTTGAAATTTTGAAACTAATTTCATAAAAAGATCGAGGGGATTATAAGTGATATTTTTTAAAACAAGTAGAAATTTGAAAAGAAGAACACGTATGCAAATTTTAAAAAGCAATTACTTTACCTTGGAACATCATTATATATATATATATATATATATATATTTGTCCAGTTTCATAAGGTTATCAAATTTACATATATACCTAATTCAATCCCATAATATTCCATAGAAATCAGTCACATAATATTTTTCATTTGAATTGGGTTACATGTGACAAAAATTAGTGACTTCGGTATATGTTTAAGAGAATAATAAGTAATTACTTAAACAATTTAGGAATGCTATATCATCTTCTTTGAATATGTTCGAAATAAATTCAACGTTTGCGATCTTTTTAATAAATGTCAGAGGGAACATAGAATAGAAGATAACAGCAACGTTCTTTTTTTTATTATTAAAAACACTTTATTCAGAAATATTACAATTTGTCACAGTTAAGGACACTTATAATAGAGTTCAGAGATTGCATTCATACCGTATATACAAAAATATAAATAAATAAAGTAATAACAAAAAAAAGAATAAGAAGAAAGAACAAAAGAGTAAAGAAAAAAAAATATATATACACATAAGTAAATAAAAATAGAAATAAAAGTAAAACAAACACCTTATATAAAACATATTATTTACAATTTGCCAGGTGATCTCCGAACCAATCCTGTCCCCTCCACATATGGAGGGAAAAGGGAGGCTTAGGAGATCCCTACGCTTCTCCCTCAGCCACTTCACTGGTATTTTAAACCAGCGGAGGATGAGTAAGAGCGCTACAGCCACAGACACTCATGACTTGAGTGGAGAATCTGGCCATTGCTAGAACTCCAAAATATCCATATTTACAAAAGGTCTCGTGGCCACTGGCGCTTTAACCTACGAAGGGGATTGTAGGGATGGGTGGTGCTTGATAGGGATTGTACAACGGGATTTGGGTGATGAGAAAGGTTCTGGTGAAATTTGGAAAATTTGGCTGGGATAAGATCAAGAATAAATGGGATATTAAGGTCATGATGTAGGGTTTTATTGGTTACATAGAAGGGAGCATTGACTATTGTACGGAGGACTTTAGACTGAAAGGATTGAATGCGTTTGATGTTAGAAAATTTGGCTGTTCCCCATAGTTCTAGTCCGTAAGTCCAGATGGGTTTCAGTATTGTCTTGTAGATCAGTAATTTGTTTTCACCAGAAAGTTTAGATTTTCTATAGCAACGTTCTAAGGAGCAGGAGTGATGATGGCAGTGAATTGGACATATTTAGACATTTTCCATAGTAATTATTTTCTACAGGAAGCGGGGTAGCTCAGTGGTAGCTTCCAAGGTTCAATGTCCCATGTTCGAATCCCGGCTCATGGCAGTAAAATTATTTATTCTCATTGGCCGTGGTGCGATCCTGGGGTAGGGTGACCCTCCTGGGGCACAACCAGCCTCTACAAAGTTGGTATCCTTAATTAAATAATTGATTAAGGGGGAAAACCTGGCGGTTGAATGTGATCCTGGCCCGATCCCCTCCCTGCACAACCGTTGGATTAATTATTTTTTACAGGTTTATATATTACTCTAAAAAATGTTTTCATAAAACGTATTTTTGGTGTATATATATATTTTTTTTCCGGAGTAATACATATATGTTGTGAATTAATTGTATTTAAAAACATTGACTGAATTAAAATGATCTTTTTTTACCAAGGTAAAAGTAATTTTTATCTGAAAAAAAGTCACTCACATAATTAGTTATTGGGTGAAACTACGATTTGTGGCCTAATTATTAAACCGGATGCTGATCATGAAATAATTTTGGATTTGGTCCGCAGCGCTAGTGGATCCTGGATTTATTATTTTTTTTGGGGGGGGGAGGGGCTTTAGCCCAAAATCTTTTTTTTTCATATATATATATATATATATATTATATATATATATATATATATATATATATATATATATAAAACGATAATTACTTTGGAAAACAAAGAAATATACTACTTGGCTACATGAAATGGTGTTAATGTGATTATTAAGTAATAATAAATTAAATTAAATTAAGTCCTATTAAATGTAATTACACGAACAATAATACTTTAATAGATAATTTTTTACCATAAAACATCCTTACATTTTACCACTTTGGGGGGAGGCTTTAGCCCGAAAGACCTCCCCCCCCTCCCCGTAGATCCACCTGTGCTCCGCAGTACAAGTACGCTTTTTTAACAAATTATTAACAGCTGTATAAAACTGCAAAAGGCTTCTTCATACCGTAACCACCAAATTTTTTATTTACGTGAATTCTCAGAAATGGGGCATTGTCTTAAATTAAACTGAATTATAGCTTTCCAAGCCTTATAAATAATTTATATATTTTATGTTCTTATAAGGTAGAAATAAAGAAAAAATCTTTAAATACTTTTATTTTATATTTTCGGTTCTTATGAGCTTATGGAGGTCAGGTTTCATTCATTTTATGCAGTCTATATGCCGCTCAATTCCTGATAGGTTTCGTGTGGATCAGTTGAGTTATCTGAAAGTCATAAAAATTGCGAAATAAAATTAAACATAGGCGAAATTTCTGTCTCAAAAATATTATATCTCGATCGCTATAATAATGCATGTTGTTTCTGAGGCGCAAATATCAAGAATCCCTAAAAAAATATTCGTATCCACTTTGCACCAAGGGTAGATCCAAATAGTTTATATACACATCTTAGCTTTCTGCAAAAGTATACAATACTCATAACTTTAATACTTATAATTATAAAAATAATAAATGGTAGCAGATAATGAATAATAAAATATATTTATAACTTTATGAATATCGGAAATGAGACATATATTTTTTGAACTAGTAGTGCCAAAAAAAATCATTAAAAATCGGCGATCCCACGTCCGTGAACTTTCTACTTATCCAGGAGTAATTAGATATAATTGTCCTATTATTTATGATATAAATGAGAATTGTTTAATTGGTTCGCCATGCGTTTACTGATGTCAGAGATTTGGGGTCGCCTGCTGGAATGTTAATTAATGTAAAATTTAAGAAATAATTTTAAAATAATGACCAAATTATAATAAATAAACTATAATTACACTTAAAATATTATTGAAAGTTGCAAGAGAAACCTCCAGTCTTGCAAATACTAGTAAATAATAATAGTCCTGTCAAAGCGTCAGTTCAAGCATTATCAGCGAGAAAAGATAAGATGGCATGAATGCACACTATAGGCAGGGAATCTCCCAGTCTAAACATGTCTGACTGAATATCGATCATTGATAGATAGTTCTACATATGCACGTAAGCTTCATGCTTCAATATATGCGATTAATTTTCATAGGAAAGAAAATACAAAATATTGTTTGATATAGAGACACTGATTTAACTATGTACTGCTACATAAGATTATAATTAAAAAAAAAATTGTTGTAAAAAAAAAGAATATAGTGTACATAATTAATACTTTTAGAACCTGGTTTTTATAACTTTGGAAATAAATGAATTTTAAACATACTGCTCAAAAATAAATAGAGGTATTGTTAGTCATGTATTTTTCCTAGAATTTTTTTTTTTTTTTTTTTTTAGAAAATACACTGAACATAAATGCAGATATAAGTGTATTTGACTTTGGGAAATTTTATAAAAGTTAAAAAAAAAAAAACATAAAATTAAGGGTTTTTGTGATAATATCCTCTGTTACGCACTATATCTTTGCACCTATTAGGTATTCTGCTTATAATGTTGTTTCTGTTTCACAAGGAATTTCATCCCATAAACATGGTAATAAATCTCTCAGTTGCTGAAGGTTAAAAAGGTACAGATGGTCAAAAACCTTCTGCGCAGTGCATTCTACATGAGATTGAGATCTGGAGAAAATGCGGGAAGGTTTATATTATAAAAATATTTTATAATTTTTTTTTCTTATATTTTATAGCTTTATATAGGCTACCTTGTAGAACATTTGTCACCTTAACCAGTCTTCTTCGTCCCTGCCTATTATGGGCTATTTTTTTCTAGTTATCTATCTGCATGCAACTATACCACGTGTTGCCAAAAATACCCATTAAAAATAATATAAATTAAAATATATACTAGTTTAATGATATCATTTCTTAGTTATTATTAAAGCAACTACAATTAAGATTTTAAAAATTAATTTTTCTTCCACTTATCAGCATAAAATAGAATTTTTGGAGACACAATTTAACACTTTAACAATGAAATTTAAAATTGAACATCGTAATTTAAATAATTAAAACGGAGATACCTTCGACAAAATGTAAGACCTAAAACGAAAAACCGTAGCGTCGCCATCGCTTTGAATAATCTTCACACAGCCTTTATTTCACAAGACTCTCAACATTCACGTAATACGTGACAGAAAATGTATGGATAATTTTGGGATTTAAATTCATACTTATATCGGAATATTAGCAGGATTAAATGTGATACTGCAGTGTTTTTTTACCGACTAGCTGTATTGAGGAAAGTATATGGACACGTTTATTAATTTTTTATTTGGTAGGGGGGCCTATTTGAGAATTCAATGGAACAAAATCTTTTATTGCATCGAAAACCAAAATATAATAGATATTTTCTTAATATCTTGTATATTATTTGTAAATCTTGTAGCAACGGATCAAGGAAGAGATCGTCTATAGTGAATTGAATATTTAATCATTGAAAGAATAAATAAAAAATATTTATAATAGATGAAGTTTTTACCAATTTTATAGCGGAATCTCTCTGATTATTCACGTGATACAGTTAAAGTGTATATCAGAGCAGTTGATATTTACTGTTGGCTTTTTTTTTTTGTTATTTTAAAAAAAAAAAAAAAAATTTTTTTTTTTTTTTTTTTATTTATTTTTTTTTTCTCTTATGATATGCGGTATGATCAGCAAGTGATGGCCAGTAAGGTGCCCAAGAGGTCTCGGTCAGACGGAGTTAGCTCACCAGCCAAACAAAGGACTCGTCGCTGCCTACGAGAAATACCTCCAGTGACCAAAATGAACACTTCAGAACCAGAACCTCAGCCCCAACCAGGTACGTCTGCACAAGAAACGATTGAAGAATCACCTTTCTTTACTCCAAACCCCTACCAAGTGCTTCAAAATGACAGAGAAGTAATGGAGTCTGCAGCAATACCCAGAGAACCAAAGCCTCCTCCGATATTTGTGAAAAATATAAAAAATTTCCAGATGTTCTGCACCCAACTAAATAAAATCTGCTCTGGCAGTTATTCATGCCTTAACAGGACCAATGACACCAAAATAACACCTGATTCTGCAGAAGCCTACCGAAAAATAGTGAAGTACTTATCAGAAACAAATGCGAATTTTCACACTTACCAGCTGAGGCAGGAAAGAGCTTTACGAGTAGTGATAAGAAATTTACATTCCTCAACCCCCACTGAAGTTATTAAAGAAGAACTAACGACGCTTGGTTTCAATGTACGCCAGGTAACAAACGTTTTGAAGGAGGACAGGGAGCAGCCAGGATTACGAAATAGGATCCCACTACCATTGTTTTTCGTGGACTTGGAGCCATCACCAGGTATCGAAAAAATATATGATATCACAAGAATATACTACACAATGGTGAAAGTTGAGAAGCCATATCCCAAGAGAGACATCGTGCAGTGCCATAATTGTCAGACCTATGGCCACACGAAGACATATTGCCACCATCTGCCGCGTTGCGTGAAGTGCGGTGAACAGCACAAATCTGTAGAGTGCACCAAACCTATACAAGATCCAGCAGTATGTGCCCTATGCTTGGAGGGACACCCGGCCAACTACAAAGGCTGCCAAATTTACAAGAATCTCAAAACCAGACACCAGAAAAACCGGATTCAAGATGAAGCACTAAGAACAAGAAGAGAGAGAGAGCCTTCCAGAATTGTAAACAATGATGTATCATTCTCCCAACTACTTAGAGGTAAGACTTTAACCGATAAATGTCAAGCCCTGCCACAACAACAACCTCAAACCCAACCTCAAAATCCTCTTCATCCTAATATACCTAACCACCAACAACAAATTCCTCATATTCCTCCTCCTTCAAATGCAACAGATCTCACAAGTTTGTTAGCATCTTTCCTCACCGATTTCAAATCCCTTGTTACTCCACTCATATCACTCCTCACGAATCTCGTATCTCACCTCATCCCTCCTTTGAAAAATCCTTAAATGACTCACATCCCTAAACCCATATCCATTCTCCTTTGGAATGCGAATGGTGTTAGAAATCATACAGACGAACTATCTACTTTACTACTTGACAAGAACATTGATGTGGCACTAATTACTGAAACTCGACTAACCACTAAACAGCACTTCAATATACCACAATACCTGACATATCGTACTGACCACCCTGACGGAAAAGCACATGCCGGTACTGCTGTAATTGTACACCAATCCCTCTCCCATCACGTACTCCCATTACCAATACATGATTTCCTACAGTCCACCGCTATCGTGATAAAAACCTTCTCCTTTCCGGTCACTCTTGCATCAGCGTATTGCCCTCCTAACCGATCCATATCCAATGCCCAATTCAGTTCTCTCCTCGACTCCTTAGGACATCACTTCATCTTGGGTGCAGACCTAAATGCCAAGCACCAACAATGGGGTTCCAGAACCACGAATTCTCGTGGCCGAACCCTGCTGTCTGCACTCAATTCCCAACGTTTTCACCTCCTTTCCCCCAACTCTCCTACCTACTGGCCCACAGATCCCAACCGTAATCCTGATCTTCTTGATTTCTTTATCCACAGCGGCTTAAGTCCCCTCAATTGTTCCATTACACGTCTAAATGAACTTTCCTCTGACCATAGTCCTCTAATCCTTAATGTTTCACTTGAACCTGTTCCCAAACCTTCTCCACCGTCATTCATTAGGGGCCCAGTAAACTGGGACCTTTTCCGCCAAATAATCTCCGATAATATTGATCTCAACATATCCCTCAAAACTCCCGATGACCTTGATAGTGCCGTAAATTCCTTTACTACCACAATCCAACAAGCCGCCTGGACTGCCTCCTTCCAAAAGACTCCTCCAGAATTCCTATAAAGACCATTCTACCCCAACACCTCCTTAACCTAATCCGCACCAAACGCCGTGCCAGATTATTATGGCAACGTACCCGACATCCTACCGACCGCTGCTCCTATAATTACTACTGCAAACAATTAAAACTGGAATTAGCCACCTTCAGATCACAATCCTTCAACTCCTACCTATCCTCCCTCTCTTCTCGCGACAATTCCCTTTGGAAAACCACAACAAAAATCCTAAATCCTCACCGCATTTCCCATCCTCTCCGACGAGGTGATGGCTCCTGGGCAGCATCTGACGAAGATAAAGCTGAGGAGTTCGCCATTCACCTATCCAATACATTTATTTCACATCCGGAATCCCATCCTGCCCACACCGTAACAGTAGAAGAACTCCTTACATCACCAATCCCACTTTCCTTGCCCCCAAAAGCTATTCATCCTTCCGAAGTAAAATTTCAATTAAAAAAACTAATCCCCGTAAAGCTCCTGGACATGATCTCCTTACACCTCAAATCCTTCGACAACTTCCATCCAAAGCAGTCATATTCCTTACATATATCTACAATTGTATCCTACGCACCACCCACTTCCCTCTGTTATGGAAACACTCCACTATTATCCTTTTCCCAAAACCAGGAAAACCTCTCAATAGCTCAACATCCTATAGACCAATCAGCCTACTCCCAATCCTTTCAAAAATTTTTGAAAAGATCCTTTTGAAACGAATCCTACCCATTATAGAATCCCAAAATATCCCTTCCCATCAGTTTGGTTTTCGCTCTCAACATTCTACTGTTCAACAAGGACTCCGAGTTGTTGATCATATTTCCTCAGCCCTAGAAAACAAGGAATACTGTTCGGGTGCCTTTCTGGACATTGCACAGGCATTTGACCGGGTATGGCACTCCGGACTGCTCTCCAAGCTTAAAATCCATTTACCTCAGTCCTTGTACCTAGTCCTCCGATCCTACCTCTCTGACCGCTCCTTTCGAGTTCGCTGTGGAACAGAATTTTCCAATATCTACTCCGTTAAAGCCGGTGTTCCCCAAGGCAGCGTCTTGGGTCCCGTGCTTTACATCCTCTTTACTGCTGACATCCCTGTTCATCCCGATACTTTTCTTGCAACATTCGCTGACGACACCGCAATCTTATCATCCAACTCTGATCCCGAAATAGCATCCTTAAATCTCCAAAACCACCTCACCTTGATTGAGCACTGGTGTAATAACTGGCGCATTAAAGTTAATGAATCTAAATGCCAACACATTACCTTTACACTCCGACGCAGTTCCTGTCCACCAGTACACTTTAATTCCATCCAGCTTCCTTACTCAGACACAGTCCGGTATCTTGGCTTTCATTTAGACCGAAGACTAACGTGGAACCCACATACTAGACTCAAAAGACAAGAACTCAACCGACGATACGGCCAGCTATACAGACTACTAAACAGAAAATCCAAACTTTCTATTGAAAACAAATTACTTATCTACAAGACAATACTGAAACCTATATGGACATACGGACTTGAACTGTGGGGGACAGCAAAAGCTTCTAACATCAAACGTATTCAATCCTTTCAATCTAAAGTCCTTCGAACAATAGTTGATGCTCCGTTCTATGTAAATAACAAAATCCTACACCATGACCTTAATATCCCATTTGTCCTAGACCTTATTCCAGAAAAATTCTCCAAATTTCACCAGAACCTTACCTATCATCCAAATCCCCTTGCACAATCTCTATCCAGCACCACCCATCCTTACAATCCTCCTCGAAGGTTGAGGCGGCAGTGGCCCAGAGACCTTTTGTAAATAAGCATCTATTGGAGTTTTGGCAATGGCCAGATCCTCCACTCAAGCCCGAGTGTGTATGATTAGGTTAGTTCTTTTGTTTATATACATTTATTTTATTTTATTGTATTTATTTTTATTTTATTTTATTGTATTTATTATTATTAAGTTTCTGTATTATTATTTTTTTTTTTTTATTGTAAATAGAGTGTGAGTGTGCTTTCTCTGAACACTATTATAAATGTCCTTGATGTGACAGAATGTAATATTTCTAAATAAACAAATATAAAATAAAAAAATAATAGATGAGAAATTATTTCAGTTTAAATTGCAACTACACATTAAATATTAATGTAAAAAAGCCCAAATATATTAATTGTTAACTTAACTTAATTCTTTAAGAATTCAGAGTAACGTAATAGACCAAAAAATATCAAATATTAAAAAAAATAGTAAAACATTACTAACATTAATAAAAAAACTATAAAAATTAACGAATATAAAATTGAACCTATACTCGTTTAATGGTTTTAATTCTAGATTATTGTATAAGCGTCATAATTTGGGGTGTCTAGAACGAATTCCCTCTGAGTTAAAGATTGACCATATTTTTGGAAATCCCATTCAAAATCATAACAATGATACTGCCGGTCTATGAGCAGATTTTGCAGGAGCATACCGTCTTCAAGAGGATAGAATCATTTTTGTTGATTCAATTTACCCATCTGCTTTTTCATCTTGCATGTGGCCTCTTGTCTACTATTGATGCATTTTTTGTTGAGTAGAGGATTCCTGATGGATTACTCCGATCAACATGCTCCGTCCATCTTAACTTCCTTGCCTTCGTATGATGCTATATTGAATGAGTTGCTTTAAGCTTTTCTACATTAGTCCTAACAATCCTTCCCTTCCAATTTTCTCTCAAATCTTTCAATTCTTCTATCTAGTGTGCTGGTTAGTGTCCAGATTTCGCCGCCTTATATCAGAACCGGCTTTATCATAGCATTATACACCGTTTATTTGAGATTTTTAGAAATGATTTGGGATTTCTACACTTTTGAAAGAATGAAAAAAAACTCAATTTGTACGTTTTAAACGCTGTTAGTGTAGTATGTATGTTTCGACTACATATGAAGTGAATGTTTTCTTACCTTGCTATAATTATTGTCAGTATGACAGAATGTTATTGAATATAAAAAAAAATGAAAAAAGAAAAATGTTCTCTTCAACTGAAATCCTATTGTTGGGCCGAAATTTTTAGGTTATTATTATATATTTTGTTTTATCTTTATTTACTTGTAGGCCACTTTGCACTACTTCTCTTATCAGAGTCTTGGGGGGTCTCTCGCTTTTTTTATTGGTTGCTTACAAAAACAGCTGTATCATTTACAAATAAAATAAAATGAAGTGAGCTTTTTTTTTTTAATTATCGTCATCTTATTCCAGAGATATGATTTTGGTAAAAATAATAGAAAAATAAGATTTAAAAATTCATGGTTCAACAAGTTGGTAAATTCAGGGGGACAACTGAGATAAATGTAGGGATACAATATGGTCAGTTTACTTAATTATGTTTCATTAGCAGATGATATAGATATTTTTATAAGTATTCAAAAAAAAAAAAAAAAAAAAAAAAAAAAAAAAAAAAAAAAAAAAAAAAAAAAAAAAATTAAAAGTATTCAAATGTCGGGAGGTGGGGTGGCCGAATAGGCTAAAGCATGTGTAACAGCACCGCTAGTTGCCTGGCAACCGGATAACAGAGATTTGAGATGATATAAAAAGTACGAGTTCGCGTCCCGGTGCCGGAGGGGATTTTAAATTTCCCCGCCCTCACCCCCCGGCCCGAGAAAATCCCGTATAGCCTAAAAGGCGAGGTAGGGAAGAACAAAAAAAAAAAAAAAAAAAAAGTATTCAAATGCCAATACAAGTAGCGTGAACCATCAGCAGCACTCTAGAAAGAAATTTTGAAAGATCTGAGAGAAAAATCATACACATGACAACCGGAGCCATCCGGAATCAGGGTACTAGTGCAGGGAAGAGATAAAAAAAGAGCTGATTATAGAAACTGTTCAATCGATGTCTTGTGATATGAAGGCAAAGGAGTGGACGCGGATCTCGGAATAAACCATCTGGAAGCCTCTACACAACAACGAATTCCTCCATAGTAGGCAAGAGACCACGTGAAAGGGCAAACACCTGATGGACACATCGAATTAAAAAAAGCCATAGAGCTGCGTGCAGATAGCAGGATATAAATAGTTCAGGATAAGCAGAGATGGAAAACACACACAAAAAAAATATAAAATAGGAAAATAAGGCCTAAACATTTAGGATAAACTCCGATAATTCTCACCAAATTACCTTTACCCTTCGTTGTAAACCAATCACTGGCTGTCCTACAGTTTCCTTTAACAATACTCCACTTATCACTGTTTAGCAAATCCGCTACCTAGGACTCCACCTGGACAAACTACTAACTTGTAATCCTCACACCAGACTGAAACGACAAGAAACCGACCGACGTTTCCGATTGCTACAGCACTTACTAGACAAACGCTCTAAACCTCCAATTAATTTCAAAAGACTCATATACATGACTATAATAAGGCCTATTTGGACTTACGGAGTTGAGCTATGAGGCTCTACTAAACCATCGAATTCCCATCAATTTCTATCTTTACAATCAAAAATCCTTCGTAAAATCCTCAATGCTCCCTACTTTGCAAATACAACTATCCATCATGAACTTAATGTTTCTTATGCTTCAGATCTGGCCCAATCCAGATACCTATCTTTCTATAATAAACTTCAGAATCATCCTAACCCTCTCGTTTCTAACCTTGCTTCCTCTACAATTCATGATTGAACCCTCCGAGGCGTCTGAAAAGAAGACGGCCACATGATTTCCTAATGTAGACATATCATTAGAGTGCTACCATTGGGTAGTTACTCAGCAAGTGTTTTCACTTCAATATATCCATATGTTCAAATTTACTAGATGTACTTTTTTTATACAGTTGTAAATATCATTAAGAAATAATAATAATATAAAAAAAAAAAAAACATTTAGGGATAAATTTAGCGGATTTTGCGAAGGATTCAGATAACTTTAGGACAAAAATACATGATCGGCCTGTAACCCTGGTAACCTTGTAAGGTAACCCTGGACTGAGGGGACCTTAAAAAATGTATTTCCTTTTCGAACGCGGATTAATATATATTATATATTATATATATATATATATATATATATATATATATATATAATAAGTTAATGCAATTTTCGTTCATTCAATCTTACTAAAAAACGTTGCGGTAGGTATTTCATTGTTTCGCATAAGCTGTCAAATTTTAATATGCATGGAATAAATGAAAATTAGAGTAGGAAGCGTCTAGCGGTGGGCGGAAGAAGTTTTCTCCAGGCCTAATGACAGGAGACGCTGGAGGCTGGGCTGGAGCCAAAGGGTATTCGCCATTAATTAATTTCCTGCGGTCTACCCTCGCCTCTGTCTCTTTATTTACGTCCAATTTCCCCGCTTAACTAATCTAATTTATATCCTCGCCCTCTGTATCGGTATATCGAACCCGGGCTCTCCGTCATGCCTCCATTGTTCATCGTCAAGTGGAAATAGAAATTAGTGTTAAATACTGATTTTATAAAGGATTTCGAGACAATTTTAAGAAAGAAAGGTAGATTTTATTCTGGAACGTTAGTCCCTTAAAAATAACGATAAATAACCAAAAAAGTGACATCGTCTGACATTAAATGACGATAAAGAAATAATTAAATTAGAGAGCCATGTAACTTTCAACTGAAATAATAGATAAGCACAAATAAACAAATAAAATTATAGATATAGGTGGTGTCCCGTAAGTACATGAACAATTTTATAGGAGTGATAGCACACCTCAAGGCTACAAAAAAAGTTCATACAAACAATAGGCCAATTTTCAGCAGAAAAGTAGGAAATCAAGTTTTGTGTTTTTTAATTAAGTCGTGTTTTATGTTTGAATAGGGCCAATCACTAAAGAAATATTTAATTGAGGTAATTCAAAATTTCTTCGCTGTAAACTAGACATAAGTCGCTTAAAATAAAAGTAGAATTTGTCATTGTTGAAACCATTTAAAAACAAGTTTTAAGCAGATAAATTAAGCAAAGTTTTGTTTTTTAAAAATCAAAATTATTTTTTCATCTTCCAACTGCACCTCACTTTTAGAAAAACTTCTTCATTTAATAAGTTTTAAGTGCATTTTAATTAAGTTGAGGTTTTTTAGGTAAACACTTGAGATTCTCCCTAAGTATGTAAAAAATGATGTGACTTTTCGTCCTGTCAAGTAAATTTGTTTTAAGCAAATTTGACTACAATAAATTCTTGCAAAGCTTTATTTTGTTTTTCCATGATCTGGGATGTATTACAATAAACATAGGAAAGTGAAATCGCGTATTTAAGTTTGTATATGTCTGAGGCGTTACAGAAACTTTTTTAAAAAATCATCATACCGGAAGTGATACTTTATATTTACAATATTAACACATTTTTATGATTTTCTCAAAAATCGCTCAACCATTAAATGTTGTACCATTAAATGTTTTTTAATATAAGGTAGGTTTTTTATCCTCATTGATGTTCTCCAACAATTTTTTTTTTCAAAATTTCTTCTTCTAAAGTACCATTAAAGTTTTTTGTTTTATAAAATTAACTATTTCATAATGCAGATAATGAATAAAAATGGTCATGAACACTGAAAAAAAATTATCAGGAACTAAAGGAGAAATAAGAGATGGCATCGAGAATTGAGTCTCGAGCTCGTTCGGGAAGGAGGGTGATAAAAAGGAGCCGAGAACTGCCGAAGAAACCCGAGGCGCCCTTAAGCTTGTTAAACGGGTTCCGATTATAGTATTTACTTGTATATATGTGGGAGGGGTGGCCGAATGGGCTAAAGCGTGTGCACTGCACCGCCGTTTCCTGACAACCTGACATATGAATCAAAGATATAAAAATAGTCACGAGTTCGCGTCCCGGTGCCGGGGAGTCTTTTAAATCCCCGCCCACACTCCCTGGCCCGGGAAAATCCCGTGTAGCCTTAACGGCGAGGAAGAGAAGTACCCAAAAAAAAAAAAAAAGTATTTACTTGTATAGATTATACATGTACGGTTTTCATAAATACTATTGCTGGTATTATTTAATATTCAGTTGTATTGGTTACAGTAATATAAAAATAAAAATTTGTATATATAACAGTGTTCAAAAAAAAAAAAAAAACTCACAATGAAACATAAATGAATATCTGACCTCCATACTGACACTCTTGTCGGACTAAAAATAATTTGTGGCACTTAATTATTTATTATAATTAAATAAATAATTGGTGCGAATGTGTTCATATATCACTATAATTATTTTCCACGTGATAGATTATTATATTTATAAATAAATGAATTTTAAAAAAAATAAATAATTAAAATACACAGTAGTAAAAGGAAACAGTCAGTAACGAAAATCGCATAAATTTAATATATTAGTAAGTGTGGAGTATTTAAAATGGACGCTAATGACTTAGATGTTTTGAGTCTAAATCATTAAATGATGAATAGGCTTTTACTGAAAGTGGGGTGGTAAGTGAAATTTGTGTGATGCACGCACCGCACCAGATTTTTTTTTATTCTGGCTTCATAAATACAATTCAGTAGTATTCTGTATTGGAGTTAAGGAGCCAAAAATAGTTACAATCAATTCAGATTCAAGATTTAATTATGGAGAACAATTTTATTTATTTCTTTATTATAACGGTTATTACAAGAAAAATAATGATATTAGTGAAAGTTTTTGTGTATTTTTTTTGTTGAGACGTGCTTACATTTTGTAGCTGAAATACTTGCATTACAATAACATTACCCTTGTTTCTTTTCCGTATATATATATATATATATATATATATATATATATTAGTCTGTCTCTTATTTAGTCCAATTTCTCCGCTTAACTAATCTAATTTATATCCTCGCCCTCTGTATCGGTATATCGGAACCCGGGCTCTCCGTCATGCCTCCATTGTTCATCGTCAAGTGGAAATAGAAATTAGTATTAAATACTGATTTTATAAAGGATTTCGAGACAATTTTAAGAAAGAAAGGTAGATTTTATATATATATATATATATATATATATATATATATATATATATATATATATAAGTTACTAATTCAAGATTTAATTAAAATATTGATTTTATCAATAATATTTATCTTGCTATAGAGAATTTTGTTGGAGCAGATTTGTTCAATCTCCTGAATTATCTCTCTTCCCCCTCAACCGTTACGAGTGACTTCAATGGCCATCACTTCCCGTGGGGTTCGGTGTATCGCTCAACACGTGGCAATATTATCAGTCGATTAACAGATTATTCTGGCTCTATTATTATAAAATCAGGAAAACCCAGCTTGCCATACAGATCTTTTTATGAACCGTATATAGTGACCACTATGTGTATTTACCCATTTTAATTAGCTTTTTACATTAGCAATAATGCAAGCTACAATGAAAATAAAATAACATTAAGATAAAGCGTACGGGGTAGATCATATATAAATAAAGAAATGTGGCTGAAAGGATATAAATACTTGTGCTTGCGGCTACTACATATCCTACTTGCGGCTAGGTCAACCTTGCTAAGATTGATATTCTGAAAAGGTCAGCATTAGACAAAGAGTCTTTATTGATTCATCAGCTTATCAACTTTATTTCTTAAGTCCACGTTGGTTTTTTGTTTCCTTTCGTCATCTCTAAAATCAAAGCCTGTACTATATTCTTAAGCAATAAACGCGATGAAATCTGATCATCTCTCCAATGTATGCAAGGCGCCATCTGGAGAATACACAATCCTAATACCAGCTTCTGCAGGTAACCATGGCCCGTTTATTCGCGTTGTAACCGTGGAAGTAGGTATGATACATCAAAAGCCATATTTCCATCGATATTAATATAGACCTATAACTATCAATACCATGAAAATATTGGACTTGAAATATCGATAATCGATATTATAAATATCTTTGAAATATAAATATGTGTCTATTTTACTGAATTATTTTTGTTTAGAGTCTGTTACATGCAGGATAAGCATCTTTCTTCTCAGCAGCGAAGGATATTGATAAACGATGTGTCGAAAGATACAGAATTTCATAAAGGAATAACAAATCCGATTCGAGATATATAATTGGCCTACAATAAAAAAAAATCAGTATTCAGTGGACTCAAAATTTGATGCTGTACAACTTTTATTCTATGGGGTTTCCTCTTAGGGAACTCATTCCCAAGTTACAGGGCTATGTATAGTAATTTGTCTCAGTTTTTGACAAATTTGTTGAAACTCAGCGTTGGTTGACCGTGGTTTTATAATTTTTATACAAGTTTAAAAAATAAAAACTTTTCTCACATTTTTTTCAATCGATTTCCCGTTTCGATCCTTACATTACTGGCATAATATTCTTCAAATCAGCCGCCATTTTTTAAAGCAGCGTATCTGGAACGGCTTACAAGGTTCTTTTTACTCAGAATAACATACACTTTTGTAAATTACAATCAAATTTTCGCCTGCGATGAGCTCGATTTTTGGGAACTGGCTTTGTCTTCTTCTGATGAATCAAAGCTCACGACGATTAATGGTAGACGAGGTTCCTCTCTTCTAGGTATTTTCTTTTCCACCATATCTAGATCCACAGTACTGAGCTCATTGCCCAAAGCCACACCAAATATACTAATAATCCACTCAGATTTTTTTCCAGTTTTCAATAAAATCTCTGCATTTTCAATAGTAAGAAACTTAAGCCTGGTCCAACTGATTAAGCCTAAAATTACTTGTTTTAGTACGATTTTTTAAATTATTATGTTCCTATAATAATTGCATATTTCTTCATCTTGTCTTTAACCCTTTACAATATGGATTTTCATATTTCTAGATTTTATTTCCTTATATATTTAAAATATTCTTATATGTTTATTATCTTCGTTAATTTTCGTACAAAATTTTGTTCCATGCTTCCAATAAGTGTTACGTTATTAGTAATAATACTGTGTTGTAAAAATCAACTCGCAAGAATTAAAGTTCCACTGTTGTTTTTTTCTGTTTTCATTTGCGTGATTTCACTCTCGGTAATATTAACACATTAACTGTGATGAATAATTTTGCAGATGTAGCACGCAAGCGTAGGTTTATCATCTCTGACGATTACCAGTTTACAAATAGGGCAAGGTGTAATTAAAATGTTTTAATAAAAATCACGATTAACTAGAAATGAAATAGAGGTCGAGGAGGCTGTGGAGGGAGACAGCGGGCGCTTAATCTCTTATGATAATTTAAAACTCCTGTATTAATTCATATATATTTATTTATATATGGTAAATAAGTCATTGCTTAGACAAAACGCAATTTTTAATCACTTTGGGAAAAAAATGTTTCATTATTTACTCATGCTATGAAAGCTGGAAAAAAAAATTGGAAAAAGCGACTAATACAGAAGAGGTATAAAAAAACTGAAGGCAAGAGCCAGAATATCGATAATTATTTCAGTAAATAATTATTATATTTAGGATATAATGTTGCAGAATATACTAGATAGTAACTAAAAACTAATTTTAATTTTAATTTTTGTAGTCAATAATATTTACTTGAATGGTAAATAAGAGTTTTATGGAAACTAAATGGAATTTTCATGGAAAACTTACAAATTCATTTCCATCTTGAAAACATATAGTTAACAACTGCATAAAATGTAATTGGCTTACTTTGTATCAATCGTCATAAGTTTAAGTTTATTTTTAAAGAATCATTCACGAATGTTTAGAATTTTACATTAATATTCTAATTACTCTGTCCTTATTTCAAGCTATACCTTCACTTATAATAATATTACTAGTGGAATAGCTGTGTATCCAATAGATTTAGTTGAGTATGTATATTATATATACCTTAAAACTTTTTTTTTGCGTCAATTAATTTTTTATTCATTTTTTTATGTTGTTTATTTAACATGTTTTTATTTTCAAGAGTTTTTTTTGGTTTCTTTTACCTCTTCTAATCACCTGCTTAATATATATCCTTCTTCTTCTGCGTTTATTATACCCCAAGTTTCATTCAGTATGAATGGCCTGATGGGTTATCTATAATAAATGTATGTATATTTTTGGTTAGGCGGTACTATTATGTATTGAACATAGCAAACACACACATGAGGTGTCGAAAACAAAGTTGGAATATACTGGCACCAAAAACATCAAAGAACAACGTTGAGGGTGAGAGCAGGTAGATAAGGACCGATGGTTCTAGGGAAGGCCGTTCCTTAGAGTAAAAACTAGTAACGGGCTAAGTAACCGATTCCTTTTAGAGTGTTACCAGTTATTGTGAAGTAATAGGGTGGAGTTAAGAACCAATGAAAACCATCCTTGCCTCACCCTGAATATTTGTATAAAATCTCCGGGAAGTAACAAAAGAGGGTCTTATGTTAATTTCTTGAGCATAGGTCTTATTTTTTCTTCCGGCTTGGGGACTGAAGCCTTGGCCCTACATAGACCATGAAGTTGAGCCTCCTGGCAGTGGTTGGACCTGGGCTTGACGAGATGACCTCGGATCAGAAGATGCAGTGATGGAATTTACCAAATACACCAGTTCATGTACAATAGCTAAGTTTTATTCCCAATAGTAAATTTACCAATGTTATAATATCTCATGGCAATAATTCTCAAAACAGTCCATCTGATATCATACCTTCACAGTTAATTATTAAATTCTTTGAATCATGCATTTAGTTTATTGTACATAGTATTTGCACATCAAGATTTCTATGTTATTTGTATATAATTCCTTATTAAACATAGAAATAAATTAAGTTTTTTAGTAAAAGTTATTTTAATTCTGCCACCTATTTATATCATGATGATCACAGGTAATGTTGGTAATTAGATAGCGTGATAAACACAAACCAGCCTTTGAGAAAAGAAATCCAATTAATTAATCCTGGACCAATCAATATATTATAGATCCAAAATTAATTTACTAATTTTTATTATTAATTTTTATAAAACACATTTCTGGATAATTATCATCAATAATTATCTAGTGGTATCCCTAATAAAATTAAACACCCCAAAACGTAGCAGTACATTTACTAAAATGTATATATATTTTATTTTTATTTATTTCCTTTTATTCTTTTTGCATATATGTGGCCGTGTTCATAAATATATTAGTAATCCAAGGCTTGAATTTTTTTATTGATATTCTTATTATTTTAAGATATGTGATCATTTATAGTAATTATTCATAAAGATCATCAATTTGAAAAATAAAATAAATTTTACTGGAAGTAGGATCATTAGTGAATGTTGCGTGCTGCACCAGACGAGATTTTTTTAAAAGATCTATATATACCGGTTGTTATGAAACGAAACTGGGAATATCGAAACAGCCCTGACGTCAAGGGACGATGATGGCACTATTCCAAGAAGGTTGCTATAGTAGTATTTTTTTTTTTTTTTTACCTTAAAAGTAAGCTGACAGCGATTCATGCCAAAAAGTGTATTTGTTTTTTCTTGCCGAAAATGTGATCTTTCCCAAGCTCTTGTTTCGGACTAGACCCTTGAGACCGCGATAAAAACTTAGATAATGACGCCCCTCGTATTTACTCCCCTAGTTGGGGTGGAGGACCCTTTTTATTTCCTACATTTATTTCGTTCACCATGTTTTATAGTTAGGGGTCTACAAACCCTTAACTACAGTCGTATACTTTACTCAAAATTAACTCCTTGTAGTAACCTTTCTGTGAAACAGTGCTTTAAACTGTCCATGTGTTGTGGGCTTTTACATTCAGTGTTCTACGACAGGGGAACCTATTTATTTTAGAACTCTTTTAGATGTGGTGTAAAAATTAGTGGATGAGTATTGCACATAATTAATATGTTTTATAATATCAAAATTTTAGATCCTGCATTAATAAAAATGCTATATTAAATTATTTTAAATAATAAACCTTTTTAATCGGCTAAGGAAAAAAATAGTGAACTCCCATCAAAATGAGATTTTACGTTTTAATATAACAGAAACCGAAATTCGAATAAAAAAAATCTGTTCTTCCGCCGTTCTTGGCTATTCTCTACTAGGTTGATTGTTTAGATATTTAGTATCTACGATGAATTACGTATATATATATATATATTTACGATGAGTTGAATTCGCTCTTCCCTTCTTTCCGCAGACAATATTTCTTTGGATATTTCCTATTCCAAACGATCAACACCCGACACCCTTCATACATTTACAGTCTCCTACAGTTAAAACCCGTGGTCCACTACCAGAAAACAAGATCCCGTGTTTCCGACCTTTATATCCCTTCCCATAGAACTAAGACATTTGAATATTCCTTTATTGTCTGATCCACTGCCCTCTGGAATTCCTTGCTATCTGATATCCGTCATACCTCTTCCTTGTCCTCATTTAAATACCATATCTACAATTCCTTCTCACATCCCAAAATGACGTTATACAATGAAAAAAGTATTGTGAAAAAGATTTTGACTGAGGTGAATGGTTGTTAAAATTGTTTGAGTTTTAGTTTTAAAAATCAACCCATGCTTATATTATTTTATTAGTTATTTTTTAATTATTTCTGTTGTTTTTTTTTCATGTAAATAATGTTTGTTTTTTTTCAAAAGAGTGTTATTTTTATTTGTTTTAGTATACTTCTATTGAAGGTACTGTATACATTCTTTAATATTGATTAATGTAATTCTTGGCCAGATGTAGTTCTTATTTTTTGTTCATAACTGTTATTCATAAGGGACCTCCTCATAGAATAAAACTTATTTTCTATCTATCTACTTATGTCAGAGGTCATAAGGAAATTTATAAACCTTTACCTTAAAGATGGCTGCTGAAAACCCTGTGTCGCTAATGTCTGTGGTGCGTTAACGGATGGGGCGATCTTAATGAAACTTGGCTAAAGTTTTCTTTTCGAAGGGTATTTAATTTATATATATGACATACTTTGCTGAAAAGAAAATGGTAAAAAGTCAAGAGGAACGCAAAGTTATATTGGCTAATTAATAAAAAATTACTGTTGTCTATGTGTTTTTATTTGAAAGTTTACGTAATTTCTAAAAAAACAGAAAACCAATCATTGGAATTGGATGTTTTGTTGCTGAGATTTAGCGTTCTAAATGTTTAAAACATATTCAACTTCAAAGCTGATCTCTTTTGTTTTGATTTTTTTATTATTGGTAGGCATTAGATCAACTGAAGTAATCCTGATTGTTGTCTACATTTCTTATAAAAAAAAAACAAAAAAACAATTCTTATGAAAGCCAGTATTAGCAATAAACCTTTTATTTATTTTCTCAATGTTGTAAGGAAAGTAGTGTTACATTTAATATATGTAACTATTTATTAAATAATGAACCACCATGTAATAATTTGCAGCGTTTTAAAATAAGTTTTTAATAAAAAAGTTCTTATTAAAATGCAATATACGCTCATTCGCTGCTGAAATGACCTGGGTGAATTTCTGATTGTCTCGTCATTGCAAAAAGTATTTTTATCATTAATGCCATTTTGACACAAAAACTTCCGATATAATTTTCGAGCTTATTCAAACGATTTTCGGAAAAAAACAAAATCCCTAATACATCATTAAAATTCTGGTGCATCAAACAATTTTTAGTTTATATTAATTTCTTTAAGTGAATAAAAACAGCATATTACTTTAATTATAAATTACGAAAATTTTGTGCATAGAATATATGTGATTTTTCAATCTGAAAAAAAAAAATAGTTTTCCATATATGTTATATGATTTCCCATTAAATAATATAAAAATAAACATTATTAACTTCAACAATTTTATTTCAGTTGTTTTTTATCATTCTTTATTAAAGCCCACGAGCTTATATGTTATACATTAATTTTTATAAAATCATTAGCTTCCTATAGTGTAGGGTAAGGCGGGGTAAGATAGCGAATGGAGAAAGATGACGAATTCATGGTTTCATCACTGCTAATCACATATAGCATAACGTTCAATTGTATATAGGTATGGATGTGTTAAGAATTTTTTATTTTATTTGTTTATTTTTCCTTTTTATTTACTTTTTTCATCAGTATTATTTATTTTATTTTCATATTTATATTTATTTCTCTATTATTTGTATATATTGTATGAATCAATATTTTAGCCCTAATACTTATAGCTCTCCAACAGTGGCTGATTATATTATTATACAATAAATATAAAAAAGATGGAGATTACGTTCTAGTTAGCATATGATTTGTTTAGTGGTGGAAAATATAACTAGCATAAACAAAGATGTGTCTATATTAAGGAAAGTTACGACCAAAAGTTCAGATACAGAATACTTAAGTTATTTTAAAATCTCAAAAAGCAAGGACTCAGTAGTGTAAAACATGTTTTTCAACTTTTTGAATAAATCATTTTGAATGTATAATTCCATACCAAAACCTCATATGAGACCCATTTATTTTACAACAGTTGTGATTATTGATGAATATTATTATGACAAAAATAGTGTGAAGGAGAAAGAAGATGGATCCTGCATCTTGTGCTAGGAAAAAATGATAATTTTTTAGAAAACCCAGGTTTCATTCTTTTCAAAACGAATGAGAAAATTTAAGAGACTCGTGGAATTAGGTGAGACATTGAAAAAGTTACTATCACAATTCAGTTCTTAAATCCATTTGCAGTGGTAAAAAAAAAAAGTGTAAAACTTAAGCTCGTCATTTTACTTCGCCTTCCTCTTCTATAACTATTGTTACTACTCTTTTATTTTTCCGAAAAACTGTTCTCAACCTGCGAAAATATTTCTCCCATTTTTTCCTTTCGTTAATTATAAAATAAAATCATATTTCATGTTTATCCGTTTTTTTTTTAAATTACATAAAAGGGGAGATCTTTAATGATTTGTAATAATTATTAGGCTATTGTATTAACATTAATAATATTAATATCCTTATAATATTAATAAGGACGTAAATGGGTAACATTTGATGTAAATTAAAAAAAAAATGTTTAATTTTTTGACGGTCCATAGGTAATATATTTTATAAAATAAATTGACTTTTCGTAAATAACTTATAAAATTTATAATTAAGAGAATGTGAGGAGAAGAAAAAGAAAAAAAATTTACAATAATTATATAAAAAATAATATTACATAGATGATAGGATAGGGATATAAATATTTCGACATGAAATTGAGCAAAATTGCCTGAAACGTCGTCGAGAAAATTAAAATGAAATGAAACATGGAGTGGTGGTGTAAGGGTTAAAATAAGTGATTAATTAAATTTAAGTAATATTTTTTTATTTTGAAATATTAAGCATTTTACATAAATATAACAAATTTGTTTGGAAGGTTCTGTATTAGTAGTAACGTAGAGGATTTAATTTTGAAAATTGGGCATTATATGGCTGTTTAGTATCAGTTAATGTAATATATACCTAATTACTTAATAGAAATAAATATTAAAAAAATAATAAATAATTATTTTTTTCGGAATACTTTCTTTATCGAATATTAATACATTCTGCCACATTAAAGGGCATTAATATTAAGGCTACATGATTCATTCACACAATATGTACAAAATAAACAATAAATAAAAAAATACAAATATACAAAATAAATACAATTAATGTTTCAATAATAAAGAAAAAGAAATATAAAAAAATAAAATAAGGATAAATAACAACGAATTAAAAAGCAATGTAAGCGTTGATGGTCACAGAATATTAACCTCATAAAAAAAAAAAAAATAATAATGATGAAAATATATAATAAATTTTGTAAGCTTATGTTTAAAAAAAAAAATATAAATAGATAATCAAAAAACTGAAATAAGTAGACTTTACATATCACGAAGCGTTAACATATCAAAGAGTCCTTCAAATGTTTTTCTAACTGGTGCTAGCAGACATCAACACTCAAGTCAGACGGATTCAACGGTCAGTTGAGGGAACAACTCAACTCAACAAATTCTCACACGCGAGTGACGTTGACGTTATCTGTGCCCTGCCTGTCAACATCTTTCACTTCATTTTTCCTCACAATCCCTAACAACAATGTTTAATTGCATAGGGATAAAAGAAGTAGCGAACAAAAATATTTTGATTTTCTTTTTTCTTTGACTGGGAATTTTCTTCAACTCATTGATTTTTTTTTTTGTTTTAAGATCAATTTGTATTATTTTTATGTCATAAATTTGTATTATTCGTTTATTAATAGATAATTAATCATTGTAGAATTTGTATTATTAATTGATTTATTGTTAATTAATTTTTTGTAGAGATGTGATTATCATATACTAACTACAGCACAATTAAAAAATTACCTACGCAATATTAAAAATATTAAGCAGTGAACGTTTTTTGACGCATTATCAAGGGTTCACAATATCTCTTAGAACTTATTGATAAAATTCATTGACTTACTATTTTTTTATTTGTCAAATTAAATGAAATTATTATACTAATCATATCTATAATGAAGTAATAACAATGAAAAAAAACTTAGGTGCAATACTTTTTAGGAAGTATCATTCCTTGATGAACGGTTGTGAAAAAGATCACGTCCTACCACTACGTCTTCCACCCTTAATTAATTATTTAATTAAGAGTACCCATTTTATAGAGGCTGGGCCCGCACCAGGAGGATCACTAGATTCCAGGGTCAATTAACGGTTGAATTGACACAACAAATAATTATCTGCCGCAGCTGGATTCGAACCGTGGACCCGGGGGTAACTTTAAACAAGCACAGTGCCTTACCCATTGAGTTACCCCGCTGGAAAAAAAGCTGCGAAAATTCACGCTCCAGTAGAATTTATTTAATGAGCAACTTATACAAGGTGGATCAGTCCTTAATGGCCAAAATCTGGGAGGGGTTTATCGACAAAATTTACAAAAAAAATATTTCATTTGATGAATGGGTCGATTTCGAAAGGAAAAGAAGTTTAATCAAAATTTGTGTTTTCTTAAGGTGGTCACGTTTTCTCTTTCAAAGAAAGCGATATCAATCAATATCTGGGCTATAAACAGTGGTTCATTATGACCTTACATGATAAATTGTTGAAAAAGCAGTATGTTTTAATAAATAAAAAGTATATTTTCATAATTAATTTGCTAAAATAGATGACAGGTCACAAGAAAAAGAAGGAAATAAAACTATATAATGATTTATCGGTCGTTATTTTTTCTGGAAATACAGGTAAGGTGGGGTGATAGTCCAAATGAGTAATTTTTCTCACAAATAAAGGTGAACTTCAACTGTATTCTGCAAAAACATCAACTAAATTTATAATTCAAGCTTATTAACCAAGGAAGTTCTTGTAAAAGTGGAGTGTCTGTAGTCCAGTCATAGGATGATAAAAAAACTAATTGATAAAAATTGCTAATAATCCACGATTTTATGAAAAACACAACATAGTGTAGTTTAGTATCTTAAAAGTCCTCTTTAAATGGTCTTAAAAAAGACAAACTCTCCTTGTATTTGAAGGAAATTTTGTCTAGTTTACTATTAAGCAGCAGTCAATTACCTAAATTATATAATTTTTGGTTGATAATTGTGGATTGATGGTTGACTGAAGTGAATAATTAAAGAGATAATAATTGGGGTGATCAGTAATAAAAAAATTGTAAAAATAAATAATTATATTTGGCGACGTTCCGGCCAAAAATTCAGGCCTTCTTCAGGACTAAGAAAAATGTTTGTGATATCGCTTTCCATCCAACATTAACCCTTCAACAAAATGCAAAATTGGACTAAACTCTTTTTCCGTTCAAAATCGGTTCATACCACAAATGAATAAACAAAAATATACAAATGAAATTTTTTGTTATAAATTTTGTCTGTAACCATCTCCCATACTTTCGTCACTAAAAACAGAGTCATTCTATATAAGAGGCAGAGTAACTAAAAATAATTACTGTTTTACTAATAATTTGAAGTAAATCACTCTTTAATAGCTTCCAACCTAGATATTAGATTTTAAAAATCTTTAAGTTTTAAACGGTGTATTATTCATTTATGATAGAAAAGTTCTCCAATTACGCCATGAAATTAAATGTTGATTACGCTCCTCTCCGCGGAGTACTAGGAGCCGGAAGCCATAGTTTATAATTTCACAAGGATTTTTTTACGTTGTACTATTTCTCTTAGGGTGGTTTTATGGTAATACTGCTCTCAGTCGCTAAAGTTTAAGAAATTTCTGATGGTGGTCAAAAAGCTTTCTCTGCAGTTAATCGCTGTGATCAATGGGATTGAGATCTGGATTCAAGACATTGATAAACAGCTTTTCCCCTATGAGGTCGCTTATTGTCGTCAAGGAAATGGAAATCTATACCAATTATGGCCCTGGTTCGAGAATTGTACTCCTCTATAATTTCTTGAACATAACAGAATATTCAACTTTCAATTGACAACAAATTACTGATCTACAAGACAATCCTAAAACCTATTTGGACCTACGGACTTGAACTTTGGAGAACAGCAAAATTTTCTAACATCAAACGCATCCAATCCTTTTAATCCAAAATCCTCCGAACAATAGTCGATGCTCCGTTCCACGTAACCAACAAAACCCTTCATCATGACCTCAATATCACATTTGTCCTTGACCTTATTCCTAAAAATTTTTCGAAATTCTATCAGAACCTTATCAATCATCCAAATCCCCTAGCGCAATCCCTATATAGTTCCACTCATCAATATAATGCTCCTCGAAGGTTGAAGCGGCAGTGGCCCAGAAATCTTTTATAGTATATATCTTGGAGTTCTGGCAATGGCCAAATTCTCCACTCAAGAGATGAATGTATGTGGCTAAAGTGCTCTCGCTTAAACTACACTGGCTTCATCACCAGTGACTTGGTTGAGAGAGTAGCGCAGGCATCTGTTAGAGCCGTTTTTCCTTCTATAGTTAGAGGGAGAAGCCTGGCTTTGGATTCCCTGACTGATTGTATATATTGTATATAGATATGTCTGTGTTTTTATGTTTTTAATTTACTTATCTTTAGGTTATTTTATTTTTTTATTGTATATAGTTTTTTTTTTTTAGTTAGTTATTATTTTACTTTCTTCAATTTTATATTTTCTGTATATATGGTGTGAATGTGTTCATTTATCACTATAATCATTGTCCACGAGACAGAATATTATATGTCTAAATAAAATAGAATAAATAAACAGAATATTACGACTAAATTAAGAAAAGTCTAAAAAAACTGTTGGTTTACTTAATGAGTATCATTCTTGTTGACTATCCTTTAGTTAGTATATTTTTAAAAATACAGAAAAAAAACCTGTACCACTAACAACCCATGAAATATCTTGGGGTTCAATACAGTGTGACGAAGTCCTGTTACGAAGCCAACGGTTATGCAGCGAGGCAATGGGCCAATATCACGCTCAAACGCCAGGTTTTCCACCTTAATTAATCATTTAATTAAGAGTACCCACTTTATAGAGTCTGGGTTCGCCCCAGGAAGGTCTTCCGCTCCTCTCCCCAGGGTCGACCAACAAATAAAAAATTACTAGTCATCAACCGGATTCGAACCTAGGATCTTGAGCTCTGGAAGTCAGTACTCACCCACTAAGCTACCCCTCTCCCTTATTAAAAATAAAGAATACACGTTTAATTTTTATGTTTACCAACAAATAAGAGAATCCCTAAAAAAAGGGGTATTTTAATTACATCGAACCAAATAAAAACATCCTTATTAATTTTTGAGCAATTTAGATTATTTAAAAATACAATCAAACTAGTAATAATCTATTTATGGTCGATAGCAAGTTAGATAAGAATTATTGTTACGAAATTGATGAAATAGCATCACGTATGTCATCATTGGATTCGTCATTCTGACGCAGAACTAGTTGCATCAGATTCAACTCGAAAAGCAGTCAAGTTCTAGTTAGAAACTTGGCTCATTATCCTTTCTCCCCCTATTATATAGAATGATAATAGGCTCCATTATTGTTTTATTAAATATTAGGATAATCGAAGCTTTGCTCAATAGGATATGATAAAATATCGAAGGCGGTGAGTGACACTTATTAGTGTCGGAATCTGGCTAGAAACTTGGCCGAGAATGACAAACTTAGGCTCCTTTGATATCGCTCCCGCTATCGACTTCGTCAAGTTTATTTAGCAATCCGACTCCTTCGTCGGGTCCCTTCTAATACATTGCTAATTAATTGATGATACACTAATTAGTATTCTGATTAATTACAATTTCCGGGAAATCAGTCCTCGGTATCACAATTAGGGATCGGTTTACCTCTAAAATTAACCAAGTTAGCACGTGTTGATCCCCGTGCATATGTGGCTTAAGTATGAAAACAAATCTTAATTATTTTTTTTTTACATTATTCCATCCCGATACTCAAATTTTCATCAGAACCTAATCCATCATCCTAACCCCTTAGCACAATAGTACAGTCATACAGTTCCAGTCATCCATACAATCCTCCTAGAAGGTTGAAACGGCAGTGACCTCGAGATCTTTTGTATGCATGTCATTGGAGTTTCTCACTGCTCAGCTTCTCCACTCAAGTCATGCCCTCAAAGCTCTAGTGCACTCTCTCAGTCTCCAATGGATATCTATCACAGTGACGTGGCTGAGAGGGACGCGTTGGGATCTCTTACAGCCTTGCCTTATCCTTCACATGTGAGGAACAGGACCCGACTTTGAGCTCTCTATCGGCTGACTGTAAATATTGTAAATAAGTATAAATGTGTTTTGTATATTTTATTTAATGTTGTCTCATGTTTTATTTCTTCTGGTTCACTAAATTTTCTTTTTCTTTTCTTTTGTTATAATTCTTCTATTTTTTTTTTGTAATTGTATATATGTTATGAATGAGTCTCTTACATCTCAAATACTAACGCGCTTAATTGAGGCAAATGTATTTTTTTGCTTAGTAAATAAATAGATAAAAATCATTTTTTCTTAATTTCATAAAAATTAAGGCCAACGATTGTGCAGGGAGATGATTTGGTCCAGATCTGCCAGGTTTTTTACCTTAATTAATTATTTAATTAAGAGTACCCACTTTTAGAGGCTGGGTGTGCCCCAAGAGGGTATCCCGACCCCAGAGGGTTGATCCACGGATGGCGAAAAATGACTAGTCATCAGCCAGAATCTGAAGAACCTGGGATCTTGGAAGCCTGGAAGTCAGTGCTCACTCACTGAGCTACCTGAGATCCCTCTTCTTAATTTTATAATATATTTTTTTTTTTTAATTATTATGATTAGCTCTCTCTCTCTCTTACCCTCCATTGATTTTCAACACATGTGGCTTCACATACAGGTGGTATGCTTATGGAGACATTTGGGACAAGTTTAAATGTTCTAAAAATGTAAGAATGTGATTTTGTGTATTTTTTAAGAGGCTTTACACAGAAATCTACCTAGATTTTTTTTTACTACTAGCTAATAATTCACTGTTTTAACTGATTTTATTCTTCGGTTTAAATAAAGAAAAAAGTCACCCTATTTGGAATTTAGACAAATAAACAAGATGAATCGAAAGTAATGGGCCAAAATCCAGGATTGGGTTGCAAACAGGAAATTAATTCAACACATGGATTTATTCTAATCAGATTTCCATTTGTTTAATTTTTATTGGCGGATTACAAATAAATAAAATTTCATCCATACGGTTATCAAATTCTTATTTTTAAAAATACCACCATTGACTTCTAAACATTTTCGGCTTCGTCTTCCAAGTGCGACAGTTGCCCTCCTGATTGTTTCATATCTTCCTTTAATGATTCCTACAGAATTATTAAAACTTTGAATTAGTTTATCCCGACTATCTATTTCTACTTTGTATGATATATCTTTTACACAACGCCGAATTGCGTGAACTGTATCCGGGTAATATAATTGAGGTAATTTCATCGCGGCGAATCAAATTGGCTTGTAAAGTTGTTGGACTTAGTAACGATAGAATTCCTAAAAGGTTAATATTTGCTGTGCCGAATGGTAAGCGTCCGAGGGGTAGACCGAAGCGAAGGTGGGAAGATTGCATTAAAGCCGATCTGAAGGGACTGGGTTTGGACGGCGAACGGTGGAGGGAGGTGTGTAATAAGCGATTGGTGGTGTTGGCATCGAACCTTCGGGTTCGCTAAGCCTTTTATTATTATTATTATGATATATCTTTAAATAAGCCTCGTAAACAATATCCAGTACTATGAGGTCTGGAGATCATGGAAACCAAGTAATTGGACCACCGCGACTAGTAATGACTAAATGCGAAACCGTGACGAGTCTTGGTCTTGCAAACTCAGTCTTGGTCATGGTCTTGGTCTTGCGCAAGAGTCTCGCAACAGCCTTGCAGTTACTTATTAGCTTATTACTATAGAGATATTACTGTACTTTTTTAGATAGGAGAAACCTAACTAAGCCTGAATCAAAAATCAGAGGAGTTAAATGCAAACGTATATTGATTACACCAATTATTAACATATAGTAACTAAGATTGTCAAGTCGTAGTAACTAATTTGCCTTAATTTTCATTAAACAAATCGATTTTTTTTACCAATCCTGGTCTTGATCTTGCAACAGTTAGGTGACCGATTTTGGGCAACACTAACCGCGACCAACCCAACAATTTGGAAACCTTTGATCCAAATGTCTAGAAAATGCTATAAAGTCATTGGTTTTATTTTAAAAACGTGTATTAAAATAAAAACTCCAATAACCGAAATGCTAATTCATCTATGAAAGATTATTTATTTATGAAATTTTTTAAATTTTTATTTAGCCAATAAAACTCACCCTGTATATCAAATCCATAGAAATAAACAGTACAATGCAATATTTAGTTCTAGTTAAAAATTCGTTGTTGATCTACTCAAAGGTACTTAGGTAGGTCATGTCAAAATTCCTATGACCACGGCAAAGAAGGTGTAAGAAAATTCAACAACCATTTCACAGCTGACATGGAGAATTTGATCTGCAAAACCCAACTTATAGTTTATAGGTTAGGAAAAATATATTTAACTAATAGGTGTGCTATTTTTTTTTTAATACCACGACTTAATCATACTAAACTTATTCATTTCAGTACTATATTTTTTAAATCATAGCATTTTGTTTTTATCATTCCATATTATAAGCCCCTTTCTTATTTTCGTTGTCCTGTAGATTAAAACCGGTTCATTTTTCTTTTGGTTTCATTACCGTACTTCCCGCGACCCCCCAAACATCTTACCCTTCATTAAAAAGAATAATATATTCCAAATGTCTTTATTGCCATTGCAACTGCACCATTAGGAAAGTAACAATGAACCACAACCTATAAAATGAAATGTCTTATTCTTAAGACTACGGTTATAGTGGATGCGGTTATTTCACGAGTTCTTCACAAAAATCAAGTGAAGTATTTACACTGCCGGCAACTACCAGAACATGTAACAGCAAGTAGGTAGTTTAAAATAAGTATGATTTTCCGCATTATTTAAGAAGTCCAGGAACTTGTTATAGGTTATAAATTATAACCGAAGGTTATATTCTATAAAGAATCTGTAAAAATAATGGTCGTAGACAAATTAACTGGTCTTGTATTTAATAAAAGGTGTCTCAGGGATTTATCTAAAATATTCTTTATATGTTTTATTCGTTTGGCAGTGGCCCATTGTTATTTTTCATCCACAAGTACTTTGTATTGAAAAAAAAGTCTGTGAAAAGAAAAAGAAAATTCGTTAAATAAGTGTTAAACAATTTTTTGTATGACGAAGTCATGAATGGATAAATGACAAAGGTGTGGAATGTGTCCCAATAAATATTCAAGAGAATTTCCACTCTGATGATGGAAATAGGTCCGTGAAACGTCAATGTTTAATATATTGTTGGTCAACATTAACATGTACAGAAGTGATGTGCCCCAGGAAAATGTCAATAATTGAGACAAGAAGAGTATACCAAAATATAGTTTTGTCCCGTCAAACGGACGTTCATATGTTAAACCGTTGTTGAGATATGATATTTAAAAGGCTTTTCCGAGAAAACCTCGTTTTTCCCTGTAGAAATATAAACTTCTAATGTGTAACTGAGCAAAAATCACTATTATTTTTCCACGATAAATTTTCGACAACAAACAAATTAAAAAAAAAAAAATCCGGAATAATTGTCGGCATCTCACACAAATGAATTTTCAAATTAAAGCCTTGGGAATTAAAAAAAAATTACTCTATTTCATCAGACTCTTAACGGTGTAGTAAAAATTATGAAGTTAGTCCGATTTCAAAGAGAAATTAAGATTAAGAAGTCAAACGGCGTTTGATCCTTATAGCAACAGCAAGAGAATTCTGATAAAGTCGTCAGTGTTTATTGCCTGAATTAAAAACTCATGCCATTTCTCATCGTCCCTTGTAGTAACCGATTTGTTAACATATATTTTCTTTTAATATTCATTTTAATTAGGACTTTAAAATAGGATTTTCGGTTCCATCTTAGCTGGTGGATGTGCAAACTGAGCAATTCAGAACACGCTCGCTTTGAAACCACATTGGTCTGACTAACAAATTCGAGCCATTCTGACGATTCATTTTCTTCAGAACACGCATCCACTTCAACCGTAGCCTAAACCGCGAACAACGCTGCTCCTACCTGAGTTAGACTAATTAGAAATTATTTAGGTACGCCTCAATAAATTGCCGACCGAATAATCAACCTCAAACGCTGTATAAATCCTATTCGAGGAACGAGACTTCCTACGAACATTTCCTAAATTGAAAAGCAAAGAGAGAAAGACAGATTCAGTATAAAAATGGGGGAATGGATTTTTTATATTTATAATTTCATTTTTCTTTCACTTATCTATATATGTAATATATAGGTAAGTTAAAGTATTGCGATCGTGAAAATTTTCGAATTGAATTTTTAACGGAAATACACGTTTTAAGGTCCCTGAGTCGAAATAACCAAGTCCCGCAAAATGGTCTGTGTGTGTATGTGGTATGCCTAGCACTAAAACAAAAAATCATACGAAACTGATATGAATTATTTAATATAGGTGTATGCCATGGATGTGACAACTTTTTCGTTAAAATCGACTAACTGGAAGTGGCACTTTATATCAACAGTTATACACATTTTTAAAATTTTCTAAAAAACAGCTCCAACGATTTTGATTAAACTCGGTGTATCGTTGTATAATTAAGTGGTCTTTAATATAATTTAGGTCTTATTCACGTTGATGAGCTTAACTGCTTAAATTTTCAATATGTATTCCTCTAAAGTACATTTAATTTTGTTTATTTCAAATAATTAACCATCTCTCATTATTAACAGTTACGAAAAAATGCTAAATATAACTTTTAAAAGAATTTAGGTTAGAAGGTTAGAAACAAGAGGATTCGGATGATTATGAAGTTTATTATGGAAGGATAGGTATCTGGATTCGGCCAAATAGGAAACATATGGAACATTGAGGTCTTTATGGATTATTTTATTTGTGACAAAGTAAGGAGCATTGAGGATTTTACGAAGGATTTTGGATTGTAAAGATTGGATACGAGAGGAATTTGATGGTTTAGTGGAGGCCCACAGTTCAACTCCATAAGTCCAAATAGGTCTTATATAGTCATGTATATGAGTCGTTTGTAATTAATGGGAAGTTTAGAGCGTTTGTCGAGTAAGTGTTGGAGTAAGCGGAAACGTCGGGCGGTTTCTATTCGTTTCAGTCTGGTATGGGGGTTCCAAGTGAGTCGTTTGTCAAGGTGGAGTCCTAGGTATCGGATTAGGTCAACAGGGATAAGTGGGGTATTGTTAAAGGATACTGTAGGACAGGAAGTCATAGCTTTACGACGAAGAGTGAAGGCAATTTGATGGGATTTATTGGAGTTTATTTTAATCCTCCAGTTTTGACCATTTTTCAAGACTTGTGATGTGTGATTGAAGAGTTTGGTAGTTAAATTTAACATGGAAAATAACAGTTTAATAACTGTTTGGCGCACAATCTATAATCATTTATAGGTTGAATATAGGAATATATTTTAAATCTCTGTAGGCATTATATATATATATATATATATAATATATATATATAATATATATATATATATAATATATTATACTGAGAGGCTGGTATTATGTGGTTTACAAAAACAGATGGAGTACCGATGATTTTATGGTCTACCGTTGATATAATTTGTTATTTTACTGGGTTAATGATTTGTTAGCTGTAAACTGTAAACCATAGAACCGTTAAAAGTGCACTTCAAAAATTTTATAATTTTCTCAATTATAAAATTGAGCAAAAATTTATAAATTTGCTCAACATTGCCAGAAAATAATTTCTAATCAAAGTAGAAAGGTAAATGAAAGTTGTGTGTTGCGCACACCACAGTTCTTTGTATTATAACGGTAATAACTCTGGAAGAAAAAGCAACTATATAACGTTATTTTAAGTGGTCCCTGATGGCTTGTTAAAAGAAACATCATACTATATATATATATATATATATATATATATATATATATATATATATATATTGATATATCTTGACACGTGTTTACATTTAGTAGCAATTGAAAAAGATAAAAATACATATCTTGTAATTGAATTAATTATTTAGTTCACACTAACAAATGGAGCGTTAAAAAAATAAATTTTGGAGGGTATTGAACACTAAAGTCCCCTCCCGCCGTGTCCCCGTGAGTGTTAAGGAGGCCCCCCCCCCCTCTTTGCACGATTTAAAAATTTTTTTTTTTTTAGATCATCCCAATGATCTAAGCACGTCACTGAATACTGGTATTCAAACTGAAAATTCTCTTATGTGTTTCAAAATACCTATAATAATTAACTATCATTCTGTTCCAGCGAAGTATGGAGAAAAAGATATTACAGTGCCTAGTGAGAAGGAGACGCTCACTTCCTGTCAATAATAAATAGACTTCTAAAATAATCTGGAACTCTTATTCTGGAGTCGTCCGTGGCAGATGAGGCTTCACAGCTTTTTCTTTCTTCGCCACTTGACAACATTTCCTCTTCGTGGTTCTGTACGGATTGAATCCCGAGGTCAATGTTGAACTAATGTGAGATATATTATTTTTAACAAGACAAACTTAAGTCAAGATTCATTATTAAAAATATTAATTTTATACCAAATTAAGAGAAAGTGTAAAATAGAAATCTAAATTATAAAGTTTTATTGTATTATTATTCACGAATATATATATATATATATATATATATAAATTAGTAATTAAATATTTTAAAGTACGGTGTAATAGTTAACTTATACTGTACTACTTAAATTTTTGTATCATACGAGACTGAAACGACCAGAAACCGCTCGACGATTCCGATTACTTCAGCACTTAATATACAAACGATCTAAACTTCCAATTAATTACAAAAGACTCATATATGACTATAATAAGACCTATTTGGACTTACAGAGTTGAGCTGTGGGGCTCCACTAAACTATCGAATTCCTCTCGTATCCAATCCTTACAATCCAAAATCCTTCGTAAAATCCTCAATGTTTCCTACTTTGTTACAAATGAAACCATCCATAATGACCTTAATGTTTCTTTTGTTTCAGATCTGGCCCAATCCTTCCATAATAAACTTCAGAATCATCCTAACCCTCTCGTTTCTAACCTTGCTTCCTCTTCAATTCCTGATAATCCTCCGAGGCGTCTGAAAAGAAGATGGCTCCGTGATCTCCTAATGTAGACATATCATTACTATCAGGATAGTTACTCAGGAAGTGTTTTTACGTCATTATATCTATATGTTCAAATTTACTAGATGTATTTATATAATACAGTTGTAAATATCATTAAGAAATAATAAAAAAATTTTTTTTTTTGTAAGAACTGAACAATGATAAAATAAACAATCATCTGAATTAAAATAATTTGATTTATAATTTTACAGAATTTTTGAACAAGTAGATACATTTATCTACAAAAACATTTAAATGAAACTAATATTTTAAAGAAATTATTTATAATCATAAATTTAGCTAAACAAAAATAATGCTGAATACATTATAACCGCAATCAGAATGTAAACAATTTTCAATAAAAGCTAAAAATTTAAGTAAGTAAATATAATAAAAATGAGAAATAATAATAGATATAGGTATAAAAAAAATTAACAAATGATTGTAATAGATAAAATATAAATAATAACACTGTAACTAAATATATTTGAAAATTAACAAAAATAATAATAAATAAAACATCATGTGATATATATACAAATACAAATTAACAAACGATTAAAAAAAATTGAAATAGTATAACTATAAATAAAAATATACAAGATATATATGTATGCAAATACAAATTTAACAAAATATTGTAACTTCAGTCAGTCCTGAGATTTAAATTTGGACATCCTATGGCCAGAATAAGAATGTTAATTTGTCTGTACTCGCCCTTACTCAATCTCAGCTGTCTTTTAATATCAGTGAAGTGGTGGAGGAAGAAGCGCAGGATATCCTGAAGCCTCGCTTTCCCTCCACATGTGGGGGGACAAGTATGATTCGGAGTTCCCATAGCCGACTGTAAATAGTGTAAATAGGTATGCCTGCATCTAAGATGTTTATTTTCATTATTTTTTTTTTAAGATAATTTTAATTCTATTTTATTCATTTATTTTTATTCTATTATTACTATTATTTATATTTTCTTCTTCACTATGATATTTTATTTTGTTCTTTTTAGCTTAATATTATTTGAAATTACCTTATTTATTTATTTTTTTTTAAATTTGTAAATATGGTGTGAATGTGCTCTCAGAACTCTACTATAAATGTCCTTTTTTGAGACAGATTGTAATATTTATCAATAAACAAATAATAAAAAAAAAATGTCTGTACACCATTATTATTTTAAGGGGCTTTGTTCCAGAATAAAGTTGATTTTTCTATTATGTTATATATTCTTAGTACATATGATGTATCCTGTTTATTTAGCAACTATTTGAGCAATATGGTTTGAAGAAGAAGCATTTCTCTTTTTAGTAGAACAGTAAAAGAAATCATTAAAACTATCACAACTTGAAAAGAGAAAATAAAACTCAACTGTATTGTTACATAACATTCAATGCTTTGAAATATCCATTGGCAAATTGGGGTCCATTTACATATGGCAGTGCTGTGACAGTTGAGCATCGATATTATCTCTATTGTCCAAGCGCCTTACATTTCTGTGCCAGTATTCCTTTTTCTTCAGTGACACAGAATGCCTAAGATTATTTCATTATTTTGCAATGGTTGATCTAATTTTAGATACAGAAAAAGAAGAAGAAATGCAATTAAAGAAAAAAATGTAAATTAATTCCAAAGGAGACGTAAGTGAAAATAGAAAGCGAAAAAGAATACTTTTCCAACCGTAATAAATAATTTATTCATGACTGAATAAAGATTTATAAATATTTTAGAATGAATTCAAATGGTTAATAAATGAAGACGGCAACCAAGTACAATATTTAATGTAATTGTAAACTTATGTTTGATTTATTCAACTATTAAAATGCATTAGCTTGCCATGTACTTCATTTCTTAATAAAATTTATTTGTTAGTTGTTGCTAAATTGAAAAGGGGAACTAATTTCTCTTTGTCACAACTATTAGTATAACTAAATATTTACTAACTGTGACAAAAATAACTGACAATGAAAAATCAGGAACTCCACTTTTCAATTTGGTAACAGATGACAAATAAGTTAACAGCTAATTCATTTTAATAATTGACAGAGTCTAAAATAGATTTGTGATTATATTTAAGAACATAGCTGAGTGTTGCATGTTGGGTAAATGGTCGATTTATGATTTAATGAAATAAAAATAAAATAATACGGTAGCATCGTTAATGTGTCAACTAATTAATACTTCACCTTAAACTTCATCGTAAACATGAATGAAATTGTAATAATATGTTTATTTCTCAAAAAATTGGAAGGTCTTTTAAGTAGATGGAGGATATCATTACACCGAAGGAAAGATTAACAGCATTTGTAAAGGTCAAGGTTTATTATTAATAATAGTAAAATTTAAGATTGATATTTTACAAATTATATATTTTTAAAAATTAACTATCCATATATTTCATATTGCATCTACCATATAAAAATTTCCTAACACATTTGTGAATAAACCTTCCGGTGTTTCAACTTCAGCTATGACCATTGACAACCATAGTACTTGGGCGGTTTCATGAAGTTTATTTATGAATTCTTTAAAATGATGCACGAATTCGCATTACGTTTTACCCAATTGTTACTCAAAATTTTTTTTTTAGATATAAAACATTTCTGTAAGATTCTATAATTAATAATTCATAGTAAACATTACGCTATAATATAAATATTTTGCATGACATTTGCGATATGTTTTGTTTATTCGGATATGTTTTGTTTGAACAGTAGGGAATATAATAGTTTTAAAACCCTACAAAAGAAAAAGAAGTTAATTAAAGTAAATGAATACAATTTTAAATTTTAAAAAACAAAATTTGTAATAATAATAAATTATTCTATTTTTTTTCTTTTTACTTATAGCCTTGAACGTATATTTTTAGTGATGTCTTGTCAGAGGTGCCCAGTAGGGGGTTTCATTCATCGAAAGTTGCGCTATCAAAATTTTGAGGGGGGCACATTTTGGCGGGGTTATGAATTTTCGAAATGAAAAGATTCAAATTAAAAGACAAGTGGAAGGATGGAACAGACCGCAATATTTATATATTGGATGTTACAGTAATTTTTTCGTCAAAATCGACTTACCGGAAGTGGCATTTAATATAATTGATTTAAAACATTTTTCCTATTGTATCAAAAACGGATCTAGCTATTTTGATTTAACTTGGTATATCAGTGTATTATTAAGCAGTAAGTAATGTAGGTTTTATTCTCAATGATTTTCTCTAACAGAGCTTAAATGGCTAATTTTCAATATTAGCTTCCTCTGAAGTACCTTTTTTAAATTTTTAATTATTAACCATTTCACATTATCTTTCATACAGAAAACAGTTAAATAAAAAATATGAAAGAATTTAATAATTAAGTAAAGGAAAAATAAAAGATCGTAACGGATAATGTTTGAAATGGAGGAACCGAAAGATTACAACAGGCTTCCATACGTAACATGAGCTTAATATCATGCGGACTCCCACAATATTATGTACATATACATATGTGGTTTTCATAAATTCCATCGTTGCTATTATTTAATATTGAATTGTATAGATTACTGCCATATAAAAATTAAAATTTGTATAAATAAGAATAATTAAACAAACACAAATACCCACAATGAATTGTAAATAAGTATAGCGTTTATCATTTTAACTTTCACTTCCCCTTTGTCTGCAAATAGTTATTTCTGCTATGAAGAGGGTGGTACATGAAAGTCGTGTGATGTGCTTGTATGTTATTTATTACATACAAGAAATTTGGATGAAAATTCATTGACATTGAATCCAAGTGCCTACATAAAAAATAGAAACCAACAAACCGCTGCTATTTTATCAAATGAGTGCTACGGAATTTTTAAAAATAATTAGTGAGTGTTAAATAAATGAATGATTTTTTTTTTATGTTAACATATCATCTTATCGACAGTAATAAAATAAAATACGCATACTATATCAAAATTTTGTACAATAATATGGAGTGTACCAATTTATTGTCAAGTCTGATCAAATATTTTCTCTCTAAATGACTCAGATTCTGCCTTTGTTTAATAGTTGTAATATTTGTAAAATGTGGATAACTGTCGTATCTTGTTGCATCGTTAGTGTAGAAGCGAGGATGGAATTAGCATGCTAAGATACAATCTAAAACGCCTAGCTTATAACTGATAGCTATTAATCTTTGTACTCATAATTTTCTCAGGTCGGTAGATCTTATAGCGGCTTATATTGCATTATAGTAGCTTTAAGATAGCACTATTGTAAATCACTTTTGGTACTTTAGATCTAAACTCTCATTTCAACATGGCTTCGTAGGAGTGTTTGATAATTATAAATTTATTTGTTTATCATATTTTCTGTCGAAATGAACCTTAATCGAAAAATAACATATAAAAATTAAGTGTTCTCCTAGTCATAATTTAATTTAGGTCGCCTTAAAATCGATAATCTTGATGTTCGTATTTCTGAAGGATGTTTGATTCATAATAATTATGAATTTTCGTACATGGAAAAAAAAAATCATTAATAACTCAAAATCGTGAAATGGGAACCCAAAATATTAACAATAGGTACAGTGTTCCTGTACGCTGTGTCAAAAATAGTACCGATTAGGACATTACACAAGGCACATCGTAGCCAAATTTACTAGTGTCAAAAACAGCCAACTGGCCGCACAAAGCCAGAAATTTGTCTAGCTGACGTATCCATTGCCATTGACGAGATTAACTTCACTTTCCTCTTTGGTTTGGCCTACATCGGATCTGGGACAACTCCGCAAAACGTCACCTAGTTTGTGAGCTCGGATCCATTCTCGTTCATAAATAACCAGTACATGCGGCCGTTTGTCAACTTCCGAACGGGCTCATTCTCACATTTGACAAACATATCTTCCCAATATTCACATTTCTCGAACCATTATACTTTAACGTGCTCATTTCATACTAATGAACTTACGATAGGAAGTCCGTTCAGTTGGTGCTTGTGTAGAAACGTCACGATCATATTATATATCATCAATATTTTTTTTATGCAATATTCTTCATATTAATTATCTTTATATTATTTTACTATTTATATTTAGTATCTTTTGCGCTTAATTTTTTTATGAATAAATACTTGTAGCCATAATACTTATTGACCTTTAATGTGGCAGATTGGTATTAAAAATTATATTTTTTTTCTGGTATCGAAACTGACAACAGGAGTTGTGAGTCTTTGTTTTTTATTTACATGGCATAGTTTCGGCTAGTAATCTAAAAAGACTTAATGAAAATTATCATTATACATATTTGTATATCAGTAAACAATGATGCTAGTCCAGTGATTGACGGAAAGGTTATTTGACAATTGACATTTTTTCATCGTTCATTTTCCACCTCTTCCTTGTCTTTTAGTCTACGCGGGTTTTTACCCGGGCCGGGGGAGGCAGAGGATTAATGCCAGAGCTAAAAGCCCCTCTGGTATCGAGACGCGGACTCGTAATTATTACATCTTGTAAACTTCGGTTTATCACGTTGCCAAAAAATCAACAAAAATCAAAGGACGTTTTTAGTTAAGTGATACAAGTACATCTTTGTTATAAAAACGGAAGTTAAACGCGTTTTCAGTGTTATTTTAAGCTCTTTAATATGGATTTTTATTGAAATAAAATTATACAAACTTTATAGTACTTGATTTTCTTTCCAGTCGTCAACTAAAGCAGTCATAACTCGATATTATTTTTACCGAATTCAACATTAATGCGACCTTTGAAAGCTAAATTACTGCTCTTCATACCCATCTAAAATTTTATTTATAATATAAAATATAAATTTCGTTTATGAAAAACTTCACAGAATTATTTTTATATGGTTCAAATTTGTTCACGGATTTAGGGTTTATCTCCTTTCGTTTAGTTCATGCTTTCTTTCGTATGGATCAGTGAAGTCCTAGGCAAAAATTTTGTGCAAACAAATTATATCGCTCAGTTATAGCAATTAGAATTTAAGTGTTATTTGAGGTATAGAATACTAACATGAACTTACTTTCTCCACGAAAAAATATCTATTCTCACATTAGTATAGCTTCCAGTCAAAATAAATGTTGTATATCGAAGAAGTTTCCAACAAAATGAATAAAAAGAAGAAATTAATTTTAAGTAAGTTTATATGAAAAGATTTTTGTTTAATTGTATTTATAGAGTGCAAAATTAGTTATATCAAAGAAAATTATGTCAAAGAAAACGTCAAATTTTTCTCTGTTAATAGACGTTTTGTTTTTATCAAAAATAATACCAATCACTTCATTTCTGTTAATTTTTATTTTTCCATCCGCCATTTAAGGCACCCTGGGTTTCATTTCTGTTACCATTCATTCAAGCTTATCTTCATATCGAATTAATATTCTCATTTCAACATGCATTGAAATTAGATATAATATAGATGTTAACTTACCCAACACATCAAGCTTTGACGTCGAAAGCAATTTCGTAAAATAATTCAATTGGGGAGGAATTAAGCTGGTTTAAAGTTCCCCTACGTAGCAATGTCGCCTCCCACAACTTTACCAACTCTACCCCTACAGAATAATAAATCTGTCGTTACAGATTTTCGGCGTCCTAATGAAGATTTATAAAATCGCCAGAGAATTTTCACTCATGGATAAGTAGATGAAGGTAATTTTTACGCTTAAATTAAATTGAAACACACATTCAGCAAAACTGTCAGTTTTTTTTTTTACAATAACAATATACAAAGTTAATAATCCATTATTAAGAATAATAATAATTAATAATAGATTGTTACTGGAATATACCATATCAAAATCTTCCACCTATCAAATTTCTGTAAATAAAATCCATTGAAGTTCATCCACTTGGCCTGAGAAAAAGTCTTACTAAATGGAAATAGAGATACTTAGAATCAGATAGATAACACTAAGTGCGGATTACAATATTTCTTAATGTGGTGTTTTGGGACAGTTTTCCATTATAAAATATTTTATCAGTGTTTCAACTGCCTCCCGCAGTGCTACATCCTACGCCCTGAAGACGACCTGCAAAGTGGGTCGAAACGTCGGCAAAAATTAAAATAATTAATATATTTTTAATTTAGTATTTATTTGACCGCACACCCCGACTAACTCCTTTCATATAAAATATTTTATATTTGTATTAATGTGCTATCACTATATCATACAAATCTTTTTTTTTTTATCTTATCCCTCACCATTTATGAAACACAGTGGAGGGGGGAGGTGGTTGTACTAGTTGTTCTTACACAATCAAAGCTATTCTAACCACCGCGGGAAGGAGATACATTCCTCAGGTCCTCCACGAAATAAATTTCAACTCGCCCAGGGTGGATTCGAAGCGGACTGTGGTCTACGCCTCAACACGGTCGGTCATAACTACCTCACCACTAGTCTTTTATTATCTGATTAAACTATACACTTTATCAATCATTTTACTCTTTTTTTTTAAATTTATAAATCATTTTGATGAGGGTACTTTACTTTCTTATTAAATTCTATAGCTTAAAATTAATTAAATATAGCAATGATTTTTTAGGAAATTCCATAAACTTTTAAAAAACCATACAAAACGTGTTGAGTTATTCGGAATTTAATTTTACCATCCCTCGTAACTTTTTATCCAGCTTCTTTTCGTTGAAGTATTTTATATAGATAAATTTAAAGGGTGTCGAGAAAATGACTTTAGCGAAGTTTCGTTGAAATCGATACATTCGTTTAAGCGCTACAGTCTATTGCAACGCAGGTTTTTATGCATTTTTATTTTTTTTCTCCTTTATTAACTTATCGAATTCTTTCAAAAGTTATATGTAGCATTTTTTTCATAACTCTGAATAATGAGAAATGATTACATTTTTAAAATAAACCATATTAAAGGTACTTTAGAGGAAGATATATATGAACATTGGGCATTTAAGCCCTGTAAAGTGACATCAACGGGGATAAGACTTAAATGATATTAAAGATCACTTAATTATACAATGATACACAGAGCTTAATCAAAATCGTTAATCAAGACCATTTGGCAACACTTGGTTATTTGGACTCAGGGGACCTCAAAACATGTATTTCCGTTGAAAACTGAGGTTCAAAAATTTTCACGATCGCAATACTTACCCTAACTATATATTACATATATACGTAAGTGAAAGTAATACTATATATTACATATATATGTAAGTGAAAGTAAAAAAAGTTACTAAATAAGTGAAGGAAAATTAGCAGTCAAGGAAATACTTTTGACCCTTCTATAACATATTACGATTTATTCTATTACCTGGCCACCGGATATCCGTAAGTAAAACGGTCTGGTTTACGTGCTGAGAAAATTGAATAAAAGAAAAAAAAAGAATATGAACACGATTTCTAAGAATGACATGGAAAAGGTCAGTAAGTTTATTTATGTAAAAAATAAGAGAAAAAAATATCAGATTTTGACATAAGTTTTTAATAAAGAAATTTTATTTACAAAATTATAAACAGAATTATGCACATAAATAAAATTTTATAAAAGAAAAAATTAATCCAAAACGACTTCAAAGTATTTGAAGCTATTTTATGTCAAAGGATTAATTAAGTAGAACCTGTCAATGAGTAACAAATATAACTTTAGTTGCATCCATTAAAAAGACTAACATGGAACCCACATACCAGACTTAAATGACGAACTATTAATTAAACTGTTGAGAACATAATATTAATCTACAATACAATCCTGAAACCTTTCTGGACGAATGGACTCGAACTGTGGGGGACAGCAAAACTTTCCAACATCAAACGCATTCAATCCTTCAGTCTAAAGTTCTTCGAACAATAGTCGATGCTCCCTTTTATGTAACCAATAAAACCCTCCATAATGACCTTAATCCCAGAAAATTTCCCAAATTTCACCAGAACCTCACTCATCATCCTAATCCTGTAGCACAATCTTATCTAGCTCCAGTCATTCCTAAAATCCTTCTCGGAGGTTAAAACGGCAGTGGCCTCGCGACCTTTTGTAAATATGTATATTGGAGTACTGGAACTGGTCAGATTCTTCTCTCAAGCCCTGAGCGTTTGTTGCTCTTGTGCCCTCCACCAGACTCCACTGGCTTCCAATACCAGTGACGCGGCTGGGAGAGAAGTACTGGGATCTCCTGGAGTCCTGCTTTGGCTTCCACAGTTGGGGGACAAAGCTTGATTCAGAGTCCCCTGGGCCAATGTAAATATTTTACATAGTTGTGAATCGTTTTTATTTATTGTATTACCATTCGGATTTAATGTTATTAGGACGTGGAGGAAAGCATGGCAGCCAGAAGGCTTCGTGAAGGAGATTGGATGGACAGGGAGCAGTGGCTTTTGGGTTTGGGGATATGATTCATTAAGTTGTATAAAACCCAAATAAATAAAAAAATTAATGTTATTTTATTTATCTAGTATATAAATTTATCTTTTTTTTCTACTTTGGTTTTTTATATTTATTTTCCTTTCTTATGTACATATTCTGTGAATGAATACTACAGCTCTAGTAGAAATGCCCTTCAGTGTGGCAGACTGTATTAACTCAATAAAATCATAAAATAAAATAAAAAAATTGCATCCAAATCGGGCAAAAATAACTACAAACAGGGGTACCCACAAAGAGGTTTCATCACAAATTTTGAGGAGGGCACATTTTGAAGCGATTTTGAAATTTTGAGAGGGGCAAATTTCGACGAAGTTTTGACTTTTCAGACTGAATAGTTTCAAACGAAGAGACAAAGAGAACACGTGGAACAACCCTCAACAAGTGTAATTGTATATAATATACGGTACTGTTATTTCTAATGTTTTTATGAAGAGGATAGCAATAAAATATTTTGATGAGTGGAGGGGGGAGATTCATACACCATCGAACTTCGGGGGGAGGAGGGTGGGGTGGACCCCCCTGTGTACAAATAAATATAATACAGACTTTAGAGAAATATAAACTAGATAGATAAGAACAGACACAACCTATAAACCAAAATTATATTGTAATTTACAAACTTTTCTTTTCTTTCATTTTTACAATTTATTATAATTTTGTTAAACAAGATGTGGAGAAGTATATGCTGCTAGCTTGACAAACGGTTAGTCGTAACTTAATGAGTGGTTATTATATAAATTTAGACCAGATAACACATTGAAATAACTGAATATTACCAAACCCTACTTCATTTGAAATTAATTTCCACTTAAAGCAGGATGGTAAGTGAAAGAAGTGTGATGCGTGCTCCTGAATCAGATTTTTTTTTTATTATTCCGTGGCGCAACTAGATTAATATTATTGGCAATGAAAGAGTTATTCAGATTCTTGGAATTAGGAGCTTAAAAATAAATAAAACAAAACTTTATTTTATTTTCAATATAAATGGAGGGAGTCATATTCATGGCATATTAAATCGATAGTAAAATACATGAAAGGTTAATTTTTTATTATATATTTTTTTTCAAATGAAAATATCAATGAATAAAATCACAATTTAATAATAAGTAAATTAATAATCAGTAATTAGAGCCTAAATTTAATTTTGCATTATCATTGGGAAAATCTTAATGTAAATATTCATTTCGACTTTGATTATGTCAGATATTTTTTATTTTATTTATTTATGATATTTACAAATGTATTAAAAAAAAATACATTCAGTTAATGTGATAACAGAAAATAATAACATGAAAATACTTGTTGAGAAACTACCCACTGGTATTTCTCTAAAAAAAAAGATATTTACAAAAGAAGATCTCGAGACCATCTTCTTTTCAGACGCCTCGGAGGGTTATCATTGATCGAATAGGAAACAAGGTTAGAAACGAGAGGATTTGGGTGGTTCTGAAGTTTATTATGGATGAATAGGTATCTGGATTGGACCAATTCGGAAATATAAGGAATATTAAGGTCTTTATGGATGATTTTATTAGTAACAAAGTAAGAAGCATTGAGGATTTTTCGAAGGATTTTGGATTGTAAGGATTGGATACTTGAAGAATTCGATGGCTTTGTGGAGCCCCAGATCTCAACTCCGTAAGTCCAAGTAGGTTTAATTGTAGTCATGTATATGAGTCTTTGGTAATTAACTGAAAGCTTATAGCGTTTGCCTAGTAAATGCTGGAGCAGCCGGATACGTTGATCCGTTTCTTGTCGTTTTAGTCTGACTAACTTTTAAAAGCCTAAAATTCGGAGTATTTTATTGCCAGCCCAAGAACACAATATGTTTCTTCATAACGTCGTACTATTATCTTAAAATACAATTGTTTAAAACTTGAGGTGCGATATATTTTGTTTTTTTATTCGGACTCTAAACTATTATGTACTATGTCAGAACAGATAAAAAATTAAAACTGTATAAAATATCCCATAATAATAATAGAATAATGCAGTAAGTAGATAGATTTATGTCGTCAACTAAACGTCTTCTTTTTTTTCAGGTAAAGGCAATCGTTATTATCCATCTTATGGAGTGAGCTCTGATTGCGAAGAAGAAGTCAACGCTCAGGTCTACCAACATACTTACCAGCAGCCGGGAGTTTTCTCTGGTACTCCAACGTCTGACGCCAGTGACGCAACTCTGACAGATTCCGAACTTGCCCTTGCTAGAGATTCTACCCTGCTTGTACACAACGGTTAGTGATCATCAATTTATGTTAATATTTGATAAATATGTCGAAGCAATTACCATTATAAAAATTGTAAACCTTTTTTATTCGAAAAGAGAAACTTTGTCCTATTTCAGCAAGCCTAGTTGAAGTACCTCAAATTCACCATTATCTTTTAAATAATTATTGATTTGAAAGAGCTAACTTTTGTCCCAAATAAGTGACGATAGGGTTATGGGATAGATTCTCGAGATAAATAAACACTTATTTGGTCCGATCTTGATAGCCAAATATACAGCTTTTTTTTTTTCATCTTAGTAAAAAATTTAGTTGAGAAAACAAATAAATGTACGAGGTGTGGCTATTAAATAACGAATCTGATGCTCTAAAATATTTCATTTTGATTTCATACGTATTTACTTATTATCAGTTTAAATATATATATTCTTCATAAATCACTGCAACGCTGCATGTGAATCATCCATTGTCTGAAACAGTGCAGAAAGTCATCTTCTGTCAGCTCCTTGAGGATGCTTGCCACTTTTTCTTTCACAGCTTCCACGCACTAAAATCTGTTTTTCATCATGCAGATTGACGAATCTTTGCTTTTTATTTAAGGTCCTGAATCCAAGGGATCTTTATTGAGACCTTCGATGAGACCCAAAAAGGCTCGAATGAACAAATCGAAATTAAAAGAAATGATGAATCTTTTTTCGATATTCACTTATCAATATACCACAATCCCATTGTATACCTTAACTGGGTTCCTGAAGATCAAACTATATATCAACATTACTACATCCACGTTCTTGCTGCAAGCGAAAGCGGTGCGTATCCTGAAGGATCTGGCCGTAGAAGAGGTCCTGAACTGTTGAGGTCTGAGACAATAGAAGATTCGCATGAAGACTTGTAGGCGCTTATAAGGGATATATATATATATATATATATATATATATATATATATATATATATATATATATATAAGATAAAGACCGGAGACCGGCGATATCAGCCTTAATGCCGTCCTGAATGTAAATAAACATATGAAATGTATATAAGGAGGATTACTAAAGGAATAAAAGTCTATTCTGAAACCGTGAGTGTTGCATTTCAACCCTTTCCTTTCTTTTTTTTTATTGTTAGAGTCCGCCGACGCTTAACTGGTGCCGAAACCCGGGACTACGACAGGAGAACAGAGAAGTAATTTTTTTTTAAAGTCATTTTTTTTCTCTTGTTTTTTTTCTTCTCCTAGTCATAAGGAAAGAGTGAATGCCAACAGAGGGCTTAATCAGGCCGGGAGTGTTGAGCGCCCCGGAAATCCCTCAACCTCAAGAAATTCCGCAGATACCTCAGATCGCGCAGGCCCCTCAGGTTCCTCAGATACCTCAAATACCTCAGGTACCGCAGATTCCGCAGATCCAGGAGATCCCTCCCTTACCGAGGGACACATTGGCAGAAGCGCACGCTAACGCGCTGGAATGGATGAAAATAAGAGCGGCGACCACGCAGGACCTTCGAAGAGCCATTGCGGACCTGGAACGCTTCGGTGGCGAGGTAGGTGAGCTTAACCATTTCCTGAAAGGCGGAGACCGCCTCATGTCTAGAATAGAGGTAAAGGTGGCGGAGGACCTGGTAAACCTAGGGGACGCGGAAGCGTTGAAAGCGGCTCTGGTGTGCCGAGTAAGGAGGAGCATCCTGAACCAAATTCAGGCGGACGAGGAGACACCATGGCCGGTGATTAAGGAGCGACTGAAGAAGGCCTTCGGAGGAGGCAGATGGACGCCGGAGGAAGACATCTTCCAAATGTTTAGGGAGCGCCGGTCCCAACGTCAGACGAGGGGCCAGTATGGGGGGTACTAGTGGCAAAGTACAACCGCATAACGGAGAAAATGCGCGAAACAATGAGTGTGGGAGAGGTGGAAGCCAGGATGGAGTTCCTCTCGACGATACTCAAGGTCCAGTTGGCGAAGGAAACGGGAAGGAGAGACGGATTGCCCAGGGAGAGATCATTCCTCGAGTGTGCCCAGGAAATGATCGACCTAAGCGCAAGGGAAGAAGAGACTCGGATGGACGTGGAAGAACCAGGGTGGATCCGGGTGAATGACAGACGACCCCGGACAGCCCCGATGGGTTGGAAGAGGAGAGAAACGGTACAGCCGAGCGGAGAAAAGGTCAGGATGGGTGAAAAAAGATCCGGACAAGTGAGGCCGAGGAATGGACCCCGCAGGGAAGACAGGAAATGTCATGGGTGCGGAAAGCCAGGACATTTAGTTGCACAATGTCCGCGCACTAGATGTTTCGAGTGCGGTACCGAAGGGCATATTGCTAGGCAGTGCCCGTACATATTCCGGAGGAGAGAAAGAACTCAAGACGAGCCCATGGAAGTAAACACGCAGAAGCTGACAAGACGGGCTAGGATGCAGCGGAAGGACGGATCTTCGGAGAGGCAACCGAGGAGTCGGGAACTTCGGGGACAGAGACGGACGAACCAGGTAGCAGTGGAGGCGAAGGAGGCAGGAGCAGCCAACGGACCGAGCAGCGACGAACGGCGGCGGAGGAGGAAGCTGGGCGGCATCTGAGGAGTGTGGCAGCAGAGAGGCGACCGCACAGCAACATGCAACAACATCCGAGGTAAGCCATGCTGGTTGCCAATTATCGAGGTAGACGGGGGAGTAAAGTGCCTCGTGGATACCGGGAGCTCGAGCACTATTATGACCAGAGGGGCGTTAGGGAAAGTGTGCGGGAGTGAGAGGGCACTCCGGATCCAAAAATGCGATTGCCACAACTAATCACTCTGGGTGGCCCCTGTAGCGTAGAGGGAGAAGCGACAATAAGACTTGATCGGTGGGCAGGAAAAGAGGGCGAACTGAAGGTACACGTAGTAAAAAACATGACTCGGGAATACCAGGTCATAGTGGGGTGCGATTTGTTGGGGCAGGTAGGGGCGAGCATTAGGAATCGTAGAGGAGCCTGGAGTGTTAGGTTGGGAAAGAGGAAGTTCGGATGTATAGGGGTCGCGAGAGAAAGAAGGGTGCGGATAGGGGCGGTGAACAGAGTGGAGGACTGGAGGAAGTTGCTACAGGAGGAGTTTAGGGACATTTTCTTCAGGGAAGGTGAGGTATTAGGGGTAACAGGGAGGACGGTGCATGAAATCCCACTGAAGCAGGATAGGGTAACTTACGTGAAAGAGAGAAGATACCCGCAGGCGTTGAGGCAGCATATTCGAGAGGAGCTAGATAGTCTAAAAGAACAAGGGATCATAGTTGATAGCACCTCACCATTCAATAGTCCCCTGTGGGCGGTGAAGAAGAAGGCAGCACCGGGGGATAATAAGGAAAAATACAGGGTGGTAGTAGACTATCGTAAATTGAACGATAACACGGTAGACGAGAAGTACCCGATCCCAGATTCGAAGATATACTGGATAGGTTGAGTGGAGCCGTGGTCTTTAGCACGTTGGACCTTAAGGCGGGATATCACCAAATACGGATGCACCCGGAAGACCAACACAAAACAGCGTTCACATTCGAAAGGGGGCATTATGAATTCACAGAATGCCGTTTGGTCTGAAGAATGCGCCCATAACATTTCAGCGTCTGATGGACGAATTTTTGAGGGGTATCGATGACTCGGTATGTCAGGTATATATGGATGACCTGCTGATTTTTAGCAGAACGGAAACCGAACACGTGGGACATCTGAGGTCAGTATTCGAGAGGCTCCGGAAATTCGGGCTGAAATTGTCAAGCGAGAAGTCTCTGCTGGGACAAACGCGGATTAATTTTTTAGGCCACACTATCTCTAGCGAGGGGGTCAGACCGGATGCGGCAAAGGTGGAGGCGATCACAAGGATGGCGGTACCACGGGACGTGAAGGGGATCCGTAGGCTTCTTGGGACGCTGAACTACTACCGGAGATTCGTACCTGAGATGGCAGAGTATTTGGTACCCATTAACAATTTGCTGAAGAAAGGCGCGAAGATTGTGGTGACACCAGAGATGGAGAATAATATCCGAAAATGTATGAATAGGTTGCTGACAGAGCCGGTGTTAGCGTTCCCGGATTTTGAGAAGCTCTTTAATATAACCACCGATGCGAGCGAATACGCGTTAGGGGCCGTTTTGTCCCAGGGGGGGAGTGAGGGTGAACGACCGATAGCATACGCGAGCCGTCGGCTTACGGGTGCGGAATCGCGATACAGCGCTTTGGAGAGGGAGCTACTCGCGATAGTGTGGGCTATCGACCATTTCAGGCCATACGTATTTGGGAGGAAGTTTCGAGTCCACACCGACCACAAACCCCTGCAGTGGGTAGGGAAACTTAAAGAAACCTCAGCTAGGGTCACGCGATGGAAGGAAGTCCTTAGTCAATACAATATAGAGGTGGTGTATAAGCCGGGAAAGGAGAACGTGGTGGCGGACTGGCTCTCGAGGGCCATCATGATCAACGCGGTAGAAGAGGACGGGGGAGGACCATCGCGAGACGTGCGCCAATTCTTGAGTGAATGGACTCCCGACGGCGAAGGAGCGGAGGATATCGTCGGTATAGATGACAGGGGAGAGTCCCCGGAAGAGGAGAGCTCAGCGGAGGAAAGAGCAGTGGAAATGGAGGAGATAGACGACATCATCAATGACAAGCATCGTCAGGTAATCTGGAAAACGAGAGTAGCAGGGATGATGAAAATAGATTATCGAAGATATGGGAAAAGCAAGATTCGCGTCATCTGGTCGCAACCCGGGGTGAGTGAAGAGCAAATTTGTACGGCACTGAAGGACGCCACGGAACCTGGAAAGACGCACCATCTTTATGTGGGGAATAACACGGTATGGGATAAAATAAAGCGGATGTGGAGATCCGAGCGAATTGGTGTGGACAGAACACTCATCCGTTGTAAGTACGCAGTGGAAACTATACAGGATGAGGAACAGCAACAGGCAGTCACATTAGCTTATCACCAGGGGAAAACCAACCACCGAGGCGTGAACGAGACTGCAGGCATTACGTCGAAAGTATTTCTGGTGGGGCATGAAAAAATCCATCCAAGAGGTCATAGGGAAATGCGAGGTGTGTATGCGCACGAAATATGATCGACACCCCCCCAGAGGGATTCAGGAAGAGACACCGACGGGGAATATGCCACTACAGGACCTCCAGATTGATACATTTACCTGGAGAGGGTTCAAGTGGGTCACGGTCATCGACGTCTTTAGCAAGGTAGCTATGGCACACCAGGTCATGGACAAGTCTGCCAACGCAGTTGCGGAAGCCCTACAAACCTGGGTGCAGTTCTACGGGGTCCCCGAGAGGATCACATCGGACGGTGGTAGGGAGTTTGACAATGCCGCGATTAGGGAGGAGGTGAAACGACTAGGGATTCGTTGGCATTATAACACCCCGGGACATCCTAAGGGTAGAGGCGGCATTGAGCGGTTGCACAGCACGCTGAGTGATCACATCCGGGTGTATCAGGGGGAAAAAGGGTTGGAGCCGGATGTTGCAATGAAGAAAGCGGTAACAGCCTACAACCACTCGATTCACTCCGTCACGGGATTTTCGCCCGTGGAAGTACTATTCGGGATGCGCAGGCCAAGGCGAGATTGCGGGGAAACAACGGTTAATGAACCATTAGTCGAGCAAATCCAGAGCAATAGGGTGGAGATGGAAAAGACGTGGGGAAGAGTAACGGCGAAAATTAAGCGGGAAAAGGAGAAGCGGGTAGAGAGGCAGAATGTTCGCGTACGTGACCAAATGGGTGATCTAAAGATCGGGACAATAGTGTACCGTAGAGTAGGGACCAACAGAGGGAAACAATTGTTACGATACGAGGGTCCATTCAGAGTGATTGCTATTAGGGAGCATAATCTACTAACGATCGAAAGCGTTAATGAACCTAGAAAGAGGAGAACGGTTCACATTGAACAATTGAAGCTCCCAATGATAGAACCGGAACATAAACTAACGGATTCGTAGTACCCTCACCACGTTATAACAAATATGTTTTTTTTTGGTTGTCTAAGCAAAAATATGGTGTATTTTTTTTTATGTGTAAATAGAATCATAGCAATACAGTAGAGGAAAGTGTATTATTTTTTTTTCTTTTTTTTTTAGGATTTTAAGAGTTCTGTTTTTGGAAGCAAGTGTTGTGTTTAGTTTCTGTTTTTTTTTTGTATTATTGTATGTCTCGAGTGAGTTTTACTTTCTTTCAACTTTATACTTGTAAAAACAATTGTAAGGTGTTAAGACTGATAATCGTTAGCTCCGATCTAGGAATATCTAAGTTTCCGAAAAATCCTATTCGTAAACTGGTGGGGGGGAGATAAAGACCGGAGACCGGCGATATCAGCCTTAATACCGTCCTGAATGTAAATAAACATATGAAATGTATATAAGGAGGATTACTAAAGGAATAAATCAGTATCTTTTCTGAAACCGTGAGTGTTGCATTTCAAGCCCTTTCCTTTCTTTTTTTTTATTGTTATTAGACGTCCGCCGACGCTATATATATATATATATATATATATATAATATATATATAATATAAAACGATAATTAAATAGGCATGAAATAAAAATAAAATGTTTTACAACTTCAGTCCCATTATTTAATAGCCACATGTTGTATACATCCTACTTTAGTAATCTTCTTAGATATTCAGTTGAGAAACACACACACACTTATATATGATTATATAAACAGGTTTTAGAATTAATTACTATATTTGAACATAGTCCGGGAGCAGTAGAAGGAGAAAAACGGCTTCTTGTGAGCACATTAATGAAGAGAAGGCAATAGTCGTATCATTGAATGAACAAAAGCATGCAGTTTAATAATTATAAAAGTTACTCCCCAACAAGTTTTGCTTATGTCCGAGATACGGCATAAGAGAAGACCACCACTAACTTATGTCTTATCCTAGGTCCATAAAACCAATTTTAAGTTTTGATGTTTCTTTGGAAAGTCGTTTTTATATAAAAGTAATATTCTTACATTTAATTTCGAAACATTTATTTTTTTATTTTTCGGATACGAGCTGACAAAACGATTGTTTTTAACCCAACTTTAAATTATAAATTTCTCATAAAAACATTCATTGTCTTCAAAATTTCAGAAAATCATAACATATAATTCGTAAAAAACAAATGAAACACATAAAAAAGGAAATAGTTATTGGCTGGCAATCCATGTGGAACGAAAGCCCAGCGAGCTAATTGAAGGAAATCAAACAATCACTATATCTATGGCCCATCTTGAACCGGCCTATTCGTAGAGAGGAAGTTGCTTTAACTAGGCTAAGGATAGGACATAAAAACCTAACACATTCTTATCTGACAAGCAAACAGCCTGCACCAAAATGCCAATACTGCAAAAATATTCTCAATTGTAATTGTAAATACATTTTTAGAGTGCTACCAGTGGGTGGTTTCTCAACAAGCGGTTTCATGTTATATTCTTGTGTTCACATTTAATGAATGCATTTTTTATTAGTAATACAGTTGTATGTATCATAAATAATTGAAAAAAAAAAAAACTGAAACTTAACTTGACCTTCAACCAAGTATATTGATCTGATACTTTTGAACTTCTCATGCCTGCAAAGTATTGAGCGATCATTCTAGAATAATTGGTGAAATCATAAATGACGAAATCGTTCAGTGCTGAAAGCACATCCTCTTTGAAGTACCATAGTCTTAAGCAAAACCTGCGGAGGTGTCACATGAAAATTATCAAACTAAATGCTTTTATTGATTAAACAATAGCACTTGCACATATCATTCATTCATTTCCGCATCGGAGACACATTACTCCCGGACTAATATTGGCATAAAAAAAAGTTTAGTAACTAAATAAAATTTTATTGACAATCTAAATAACACAAACCTTCACAACAAAAAAAAAAAGGTATAACTGACTTACTTTTTCACATACATTCCAAGTTTTCCAGATTCCATCAGAACTTATCCAACCGTCCTAATCCTCGGTTTCAGTCACTATCCAACTTCACTCATCCCTATAATCCTTCTCGAAGATTAAAGTGGGAGCTTCTCCGAGTCTTCCTTTTTTAAAATACGACTTCGGAAAAACTGGTAGCAACCAGGTTCTCAAGTCCAGGGTGTGATGCGCTCCTAAACCTGCTTTCAATACAAGTGACCCGTTAAGAAAACACTGTAATCTCTTGTTTTTCGAAATATTGAGTTGGGAAATAAGTCCTTTTGGTTTTTCAGCGAGAATGAAAATTTTGTATTATAGCCATATAATTGATTTTAATCTAAATCTATGGACAATTATTTAGTATGTTCTCATTTTCCACTAACAGCATGCTGCCACGTTTAGAAAAATCTGGGGTTTATTGTAAAAAAAACTGATCTAAGTGTGTGTTTTGTCTTGTTCGTTTTGGAATTACTTTCAATTTATGGAGTTCTGTAAAGTCCAGAATAAGTGGCAGTTGCTTGGAGCTAGGTCTGATGAATAGAGGAGGTGGTTCAAAAAGTTCCTGGAAGTGCGCGTTGCCAAGTTGACATCAGTTGGGGATCCAAACATCATCATTGGATACGTAGAGTAGGTTGTGCAAATAGTTTTCTATGCTTGTGTGATACACATTGAGGGCCATAGGAATCTCCCGAATCTTGATAGAAGGGTGATAGGAATCTTGATTGAGCGATGATGATATAAAATTCCTGAAGTAAATTCGGCGAACCAGTTTTGACACGTGCGTTCAATTAAGCTATCTTCCTCATAAACACTGCATCTTTTTTTTATCTTTATAACACGTTAGCTTATTGTGTAAATAATATTCAAAAATATATATTGGCATGTTTACGCATATGTAGTAATAAATAATGAATATTATGGCAATGAAATATTTTTGATATGAAAATTTTAAAAAAAACTAGAAAAGATAAAAAATGTATGAAATAAAAATTCTCTTACATATATATGGAAAATAATTAATTCAGGAGGTGGATAAATGGTTGATGTTGTAATAAAGTTAACGATGGGGTTCACAAATGTAAATGAGTAAGGAATTCCTTAACGAAATATCACGTATGGTAAAGTATTCATTGAAGGATGCAGCTGTATGAGAAGGAATTGACAAGTTTATGGACTGATACTTTGTGTTTAAAGAGTTTTCATAGGATTCAAGTAGGATTTTTGTTTCTAAAGGATCGGAAAGGATAGAAACCTAGGATTTTTCCTCTCGGAAAGCCACTTCAACTCAGCATAACAACTGAAGACATGGGAGCTCCTGAATAAGATAAATCCAATGAAACAATTATTGATTTCTTCAATCTCATTGATGAAGGTTTGTGATAAAAGATACAAGTTGTTAAATAGCATTTATTATTGTGGGCGAGGTGGCCGAGCGTTTTGTACACGCGTTGCCTGCAACTGACACATGATAAACCGAAGTTTACAAGATATAAAATAATTACAAGTTCTCGTCCTAGTGCTTGGCGAGCATGTAATTCTCGAATGAATCCTCCACCGTCCCCCCTGACCCGGAAAATCCCCGTATAGCCCAAGAGTGAGAAAGGGGTGGGAAAAAATATCATATTTATTAGAAATCATTCCAATTCTACAATTTTAATACAATTCATCAACAGATTAATATTTCATTGCTGATTATAAAGTAAAACGTAAATCAAGATTATGAAATGACTCAAGGGGAACAAATACAAGTATATTACAATATGTATTTACCTTGAAAATAAGGATGAGTTAGTCATTACTTTAACAAATTATTCGATATTTCTTAGTTTATGAAGTAAAAAAATAATCAATCTGAGTCAGATTACTATTGGTACACTCACAATCAATACGATGTAACAACTTTTTTTTAATGCTGTATTATAGTAAGAAGTATATGTGTGTATATATATATATATATATATATATATACATATACATACACCATTTATATTTGAAGTTCTGTGGATATTTGTGATTTGAAGCTTAAAGATTTTAAGTTATTATTGGAAGCTATCCTTGCAGTCTCTTATAAGGTTTGCATTGACTCAGCTCAGTTTCTAATAAGCTTTCTCAACCCCATCGGCTCAATATGGCTCAACTGGTCTTCAGTGTCAAATAGGAATGCCAGCCAAGTTAGCTGTGAGTAATTGTTTTTAATTAAAACATCTTACAGAGAATTCGCTCTTCATTATAATTCAGCATTTTAATGAAAATGTAAACTAATTTAGTTTTCGAAAATTAATATTAATTTAAAGCTCGTTAACTACTCCATGGCTCCGCATCGTTATTCTCCCTCTCAGAATTTTTCGTTTTGTTTGAATTTTATAGGAAGGTGGTTTTACGATTAAGGGAAAACCAGGCAAATGGAGAACGTTACTCATTAGATTAATATGCTCATATTAGTTCTTACTACCTAGTCTGAAATAAAATTAAGACGATATAATTACGATTAAGACCATGAGGGTGTTTGAAAGAAAATGCGATTCCCTACAATCCAAAAAAAAAAAATCATCGAAATCGGATTACTTTTTGCATTTATATGCCACTTTGAACTTTTTGTGATTGTTCCGTTTGAAAGCCGTTCTCTTTTGTTTTGCTTTTCATATAGTGAAGTGTTCCAGTTAGCCATTGGGAGAATAATTTATTTGTCTATAGAGATTAAATTTAAAAAAAGAGTAAATGAATCGGATCAATATTAGCAAACAATTTGTGAATTGCACTTTTCCCTCGATGAGGTGAAGAAATTTTGCAAAGGCACACGCCACCCACACATATTTAATATTTAACTATGTGTAATAACTAACAATTGATTAGCAATAATAGATGATAAAGTTCATAAACAACTTCTCATATGCGCTAACTTCGTATTTTTCTCTATACTAGCTTTTAAAAAAAAAAAACCTTGCAGTATCGGGATATTACAAACTTCAAATAAGATGAAAAGTCTTCTTTTGGTTTCATATCAATTAGTTATTAGATATATGAAATTGTTAATTAATTTGTTTTTAAATAATATCGTTGAAAAATCATTGTGATTTATTGTTTTCACAGAAAATCGGCCATAACATTAAAAATATTGACTATTGCCATGTGAGTAGTCCGATTCCATTATTAAAAAAATAAAATAAACTATAACAATCAATACCTTACTTGACTTTCTTTTGGCGAATTGTTTTATAAATATCCCACCACTATTACGACTTCCCTCAGGGGAGTCGTCCTCCCGAAATTTTGGTGGAATCTTGAGATCATAATTTTTACTAGCAAGGCGAAATTATGACACAACTTTTATGAATTTAAAAATTTTGATTTTTCGATCTGGGGCTATTTTTCCTGAACTGAATACCAAGAAACCGACTTAACCGATCTCAGAAGACTCCTTTATAAGTAGAGCCTTCCTTTATTTTTACCTGATTTTACTAACTTGAGTAATCCCCACAGAAATGGCTTTGACTTTTCTTGTGGAACGGGACTTTCTGAACTATTTCTTCCTCTCTGCATCGCCACCTTTCCAAGTTCTCCGCTCAATTTCTTGGATTATTGGACTTTCCAACTATTTGTCTTCTATTCATTGCGGTTTCCCAAAATTTTCCTTCTCTTTGTACACCGTCCGTCTTATTACATTCTCTATGGAACCCGTAATGCCAATATGAGTTTTCCAAAGCACTCGGTTATAAGCGTCCTTTGATCAATTCCCCCCCAAAAAATTGAATGTTATAATGAATCGTCAACGCTTCTAAATCATTGTCAGTTAATCTAAATACGAAAACATAATAAGAACAAGGAATACACTTAAAACTCACCCTAGTGTCTCAGAGCAATACTTCAGTTAATGGAAGATTAGTCTCAATGATCTAAAATATAAACTTTAAGTTTTTAAGCCATCCTATACATATAGTAGAGAAAAAAAACTATTCTGGGATTAAGTCCCTTTAGAATAACAATATTGTACAAAATAATAGAATATTACTGGCCTCAAACTTTGAAACAGTAAATACAATTGATAAAATAAACTAAAATAAAAGTAAAGAAAACCTTAGGTGCACAAGCTATGTACAATACAGATAAAACTATGTACAGAGCATTTAAAACTATGAAAAAAACAATTAAAACTATGAACGAATCACTTGAACTATGAACGAAACTATATGTAAGGGTTAAACAACATAAACATACTCTTTGAGAAATGAAGAACGAAAAAGAGATAGAATAAGTTCATTTCATAAAAAAAAACTTTACTTGTATATATATATATAAACTGCTAATAATAATTGAATAAAAATATATTTTTTTTTATTTACATTGTTTATTATTTATTATATTTAAAGGAAACGGTGTAGATCAGTGTTATATACTTAATAGTCCAGGGTTCGAAATCGATTGATAATAGGTCATTTTTCGTCATCCCTGGATGGACCATGGTGTCGGGAGACCCTAGTGGGGCACACCCAGCCTCTTTAAAATAGCCAATCTTAATTAAATAATTAATTATATGGAAAGCCTGGCGGTTGAGCATGGTCTTGGCTCGGTCACCTCTCTGCACGACTGTTGGCTTTGAATCAATACTTCCTTTTAAGTTACTCATCGCCTTTCAAGACCTTTCAAGGGTTGTAGTGGTACAGATTTTTTTTTGGGGGAAGGGGGTTTATAAGCTTTAATTATTATGTTATTATTTTTCAAAACAGTAATTTTGATATTTATTAAAATATCCATATATGCATCACTAAACAGATCTGGAAATTGAAGAAAAAAAGTCTGAAAAATTCATTTTAATGAATTTAAATCAACAAGTTAAGAATTAGAAATACTTCAAACCTGTTATAAAGTCAAAACCTTCAAGACGTCTAATATCCGATCGCTAAGAATAGGACAAAGCTGTCAGAGCTTTGTAGCGGGAAGAAGAATCACTTCCTGAGGATCTTAACTGAGAAATGTATAGCTCCCTCCATCTTTAACCTAGTGAGACAAAAGATTCGGCAAGAAATTGGATACAGCCCTAGAAGGGAGGGCCCTGAAATGGTCATTTTTTTGAAGAGAAGTTGCCCTTATAGGAAGTGTAATCGGCTTGGTAGGTCCCTCGGACCAATTATAGCCTCCCTTTAACCGCCAAGGATTATCAGTGATCCTCTTTCCTAGCCAGCCTCAGGGCGAGCCCTTTCCTTACAATTCTCAGTTAATGTGCTAGCTCCTCTCCCTGTCCTCTCCTTTATAACGAATCCGATCCCTTCTTCCCCCTATACCCTTCCTCCGGTATTACTCTTTTAAAGGGCCTTTTTGTTTGTTTGTTTTTTTTTTTTCAACCCCTTTTCGGCTCCGTCGTAGCTCCGCTTCATTTTACGCTTCATCGTCCGATTTCGTCACTAACGCCGGATTGGAGCCCTTTCTTTTAATCTCGCTATTTTGAAGAAAATGAGGAGGCAAAAAATGTTAAATCTAAATATATAAAAAGAAATGTTCTTTTCATTATTTTTTTTTTGCCTAAAGGACAGTAAAATAAATGATCACATTTAATTTATAATTTAAAAATATCTAAAACTAACATTAAATATAAAGGAAGATCTAAAGTTTATTCCTACAATATTTTTATTTATGAATTGAAATATTTACTGTAATGATAATTGTGTATATATATATAGATAGATAGATAGATAGAAAGTAAACTTTATTCTGGGACAAGGTCCCTTATAACAGATATGAACAAAAAAATTAAAACTACATCTGGCCAAAAATTACATTAATCAATATTAAAGAATATATACAGTATCTTCAGTGAAATTAAATTAAAACAAGTAAAAATAAAATAAAATTTTGAGAAAAAAACGAAATAAAAAACAACAACATTATTTAAATGAAGATAAAAATAAAATAAAATAAGCATGGGTTGATTTTTAAAATTAAGACTCAATAAATTTTATCAATCATTCACCTCAGTCAAAATCTGTTTCACAATATTTATTTTATTGTATAACGTCATTTTGGGATGTGAGAAGGAATTGGTAAAGATGATATTTAAATGAGGACAAGGAAGAGGCATGACGGATTTCAGATGGCAAGGAATTCCAGAAGGCTGTGGATCGGGAAATAAAGGAATATTCAAACGTCTTAGTTCTATGGGAAGGGATATAAAGGTCGGAAACACGGGATCTTGTTTTCTGGGAGTGGACCACGGGTTTAAACTGTAGGAGACTGTAGATGTAAGAAGGGTGTCTAGTGTTGATTGTTTGGAATATGAAAGATCCGAGGAAATATTGTCTGCGGAAAGAAGGGAAGAGCCACTTTAACTCGTCGTAAAGGTGGGACACATGAGATCGCTTTGATGTACCGAAGACAAATCTTAAGCACGTATTCATGAGTATATATACATATATACATTTTCAAGGTACAGCGATGAAGTTGTTTTTTTTTAGAACAACACAATTATCATTACAGTAAATATTTCAATTCATTATATTATTATATATATATATATATATATTATATATATATATATATATATATATATATATATTATATAATATATATATATATATAAACGGTAGCTGTAAGTCCACTAAAAAAAAAAAATATTTTCTATTCATACCCAACATTGTATCAATAAAATCTCAATTTCTTAACTATAAACGTATTGGTGATGTTGTTGTTGGTTTGGACTTTAAGGCGTAAAACCTTAAACAAATAAATAAAAAAAATAGCGGTTCATCAACGCTTGTCAGTTATTTTGGTTATCTGTTGAGTTCAGAAACTCCTTTGAAGAGAGAAAAAATAATCAATAATCAAAACTAATAATAAATAAATACAACAATATATGAAAGATATTTAAGTACATATCAAAAATGAAATACATAAAAAAATACAATAAAAAAAAATTATAATTATTTCTATATTTTATTTAACAGTCTATGGATTTTAAGAAATTTTATAACTGTTTTCTTTTATGTTTCGTCATTGTTTAACACTATTGATATCCGGTCTTAGAGATAATCTGTGTTGACATTTAGGTGGTGGCTCGTATTGGTAATGGTTTTTAACTTCATTAACAACATCAATTCGACATTAGAGCCAAGTAAGTACATTTAAGCTTATTGAGAAATCTTATGGGTAAATTTTAATCAGCACAAGGCAAGTGTTATTTAAAAAGAAATAAATTATTTCATTTATAAAATTTTATAAGATTTGCTAAATATCAAGCGAACATATTTAAAAAATGGCTCTAAAATACCATAGAACGCAATCATGAACCACATAAACCAGCTCCAATGTTTAAAGAGATTAAAGGAGAGAAGTATTAATGATTGAAAGGGATCGCGTGAGGGAAGCTAGATGGCTAGCGATGTCAGGCCTGCCAAGTATCTGATCGAAGAAGAGTTCTTTAACTATGCCAGAGGATCTTGTGGAAAATTGCAAAATATTTTACATGAATGATTAAAATCCTGCTAGATGATTGGAGAAGAATGGAGTATAAGATGGTTTGACTATAGAAAAATTGAACCAGAAAACCTGACTGATTTTAATGTATTCTTGACTATGAGTCCTTATGCCATAAAATTAAAAGTCTCTATACAACTTTCTTTTTTTTTGGAAAAATTACCATTAGAAGTACATAATAAATAGGCTATATAAACAATAGTTATAGCCTATTTACTATGTACTTCTAATGGAAATTTTTCCAAAAAAAAAAGAAAGTTATATATATATATATATATATATATATATTATATATATATATATATATATATATACACACATATATACATCTAGGAGACCACATCTCGCTGTCAAAGATCTGCATGGTCTGTAGCCCCAACTGAAAAAATACATCATATATATACATATATATGTATATATATATATATATATATATATATATATATATATATATATATATATATATATATATATATATATATATATATATATATATATATATATATATAATCTGATTGGAAGTATTTCATTTTGTTTTTTAATTTTTATTTTTTTTCTTCATGTATTTAATCTTAAACCAACATTTATTTTAATTGAAACATACAAAAAAAAATATTTTAATGATTTGGTTCGTGATTTCTTCTTTTTTAAAATTATTTTTCGAAAAATATCCAAAATTCACAATTTAAACATTATTGTTATTGCTACATAATAAAACCAATTCGTATAAATATTTGCTAGACATTGTAAAAAAAAAGCCAATTTCTAAAATTCTCTACCCTCCTATTCCAATTTCTATTCTCAAAACTGTCACTGGCTGACTATGCAATATTTAAACATGCTTCATTTTCATTTTTAATGTAAGACATTTTTTTTTCTGTTGGCATTACAGACCATGTAGATCTTTTACCGTCTAAACAAGGCTGCTCCATCTCTGCCTGTCTTGGGATATTTCTTTCCATTTATCTGCTAGCTCTATTGTATCTTTGTTGATTATATCTTTTCATCAGCTTTTTGATCTTCCACGTGGCATTTTGCTTTCTATTGAGGCATTCATAGTTACGTAGAGGCTTCCAGATGGATTGCTACGAGCTACATGCACTGCCCATTTTAACCTCCGTGCCTTCATATCATGGGATATTGATTTCCCAGTTTATGTAAGCAGTTTTTTATTGGTCTATCTTCTCCATTGGTTAGTACTCTTATCCCAGATCGCTCCGGTTTTCGTGAGGCGGATTTTCTCCTCAAATCTGGACAATACTTTTTTTCTATAGTGCTGGTTAGTGTACAGATCACATCATTTTTCATACCATGACAGTTCAGTTTTTCTTCAAGTATTGTTCAAGAATGACATGCTTATTATGTCACTTTATCTTTTTTATTTTTCGTATATACAATTTAAATTTTACTAATTCATAATTTTGGCATGGATCACTATGTGTTTTTTTATTTAATATACGATTATATATAAAAATTTCCTTTCCACAGATCTGCATCATTTAAACATTCCTTCGTTGTCCGTTCCACTACATTCTGGAATTCCATCCCACTCAAAATCCGCCATGCATCATCCTTATCCACCTTTAAAACCCTCTTATTCCAATTCCTCTTCACAATCCAATCAGACGCTGGTTAAATACATACTATGTTATAAGGATTTAATTTTCTTTAGACATTATTTTTTTTCTCTTATTTTTTATTGTTTTATTCTGTGTTGAACGTGAATTTTCATCACCACTCACTAAGCATTGTGAGTAGATAAAATTTGTTTTCCTTAAGTTCTAATTTGTTATTCATGGAATGTATTTCAGTGAAATGTATTTTATTTCTAATTATCTTCAACATACTTCTCGCTATGTATATATATATACTTTATTTTATTTTCTCTTCTCCTAATCTTTACGCATAATCACTTAAATATCTTAGGGAACATATGCATATCATTATTTGTTTTTTTAAATATTTTTTTTGTTTTAGTTTTTACAATTTCTTTCCCTACATATTAACAGTTATTATTATTTTTTTTAATTTTTATATTCCATCACTACAATGCTTTACCTATAAAACAGATTTTACTTTCCTTTCTAATTTCATTCAGTGATTATTATGCAATTATTTTAGCTCCAATATTGTAGTACTGAACCTCTATTACCCAACTGTCCTCGTTAATTTATCCTAAGAGCTTAATTAATACTTAATGTATTACATGTATTTTGTCATTATTCATTGTAATATGTCTTTTGACCAGATTTGTATTTAATATGTATGAACAATACTGTTATTCTAAAGGGACCTAGTCCCAGAATAAAGATGATTTTTCTATTTCTATTTTTCTTTTATATATATATATATATATATATATATATATATATATATATATATATAATATTTATATATATATATTTCTATTTAAACATGTTTTAGGTAACATATGAAATTATCTTTTTGTTAGTTGATATGTTTTGCTTATTTATTAAAGCTGTTTTACAAACACAAGTTTATGGATTAAAGCTGTTTTACAAACACAAGTTTATGGATTAAAGATTTGTTTTAGAAATTTTTGTCAAGTAATTTCGAAGAAAGTCGGAATTGGAAATAATATATTTTTCAGATAGATATGACAGGAAAATCACTTTACCTTCTCTTCCAGTGTTACTTTTGATTTGTTTTAAAATATTGAAGAATAAAGTACCATTTCGATTGATTCAACTGTATATTTGAGGTATCTAGTATATTGTGGGAAATATTTAAAGAAGTCATTTCAAGAAATTTTAAAACTTGGTCATGGACCCATACCCTGATACTTTTACTATAAACGAAACGCATAATCATACTGGCAGTAACACAATTTAAAAATGGAGGAGTATTTTGAAGAATGGTAGTTTCCTTAACACAAAGAACGCTGCTTTAGTTCGGTCAAAATTTTCTATTATGGTTCAATTGTTTCACGGAACCTAACAAAACCCTATTACATGGCTTAGTTTCTTGACCATAGGAGTACATTGATGAAACCTGTCCAGAAACGTAACGCTGTAAAATATCCCTTACAGGAATTTAAATTCTTTCTCTCTTATATTTCTTAGTCAAAAATATATCATTTCTCCATTCTTCAATTGTTTTTATATAGTTTAAAGTGTTTTGTATATAGACAGATTCTTTAATGTTTTTGTTGCATTTTTATTTATTTAATGTAACAGATCTTTTAGCCAAATGTATACGTTTATTTTTGAACAACTTATTCTTAAGGACATTTGCCTCAAAACAAAAGTTATTTTCCTACCCTATTGTAAAAAAATATATATATAAAATAATATAACATAATAAGGAATTGCATTAAAAAACCAGGTCATTGTTGATATAGCCTTTTTATATTATATTTTTCAGGCCCACCATAACGCTTTCTGTCGAATTAAAATTAAAATGTTAAAAACAATATATAGAACGAAAGTGGCACTAAATTTATTTACATAAAATTGTTTAAATATAAATGATTTTTAATGCAAAATATGCCGTTATGTTCCTCATTTTAGATGTTAAAACAAACATTTTTTTTTTTTTTTTGGTGAAAGGGGGGAAGGATTGTAGGTAAACCTTCTTCAAGTAATCTATTGCAGGGGAGGTGAGCTTCGGTCGAGAAATCGATAACACACCCCACTCCTGTTCACTAAAGTTTGTAGCCGATTCTTAATTACTAGAAAACCTTTATTAGGAATCCTACTTAAGTAACTTTGTAGGAAAATAAAGGTAGAAATAAAACTTGCTGTCATTATTTAGATACTTAAAAATCCTTAATTATTTTGGAGATGAAAAAAATTGTAAATTTTAATTAACAATAAAAAAAAAGTTGAAATTTAATTATTAGAGAAATTTTATTTGGGATTTTACCCAGATAACTCAGTAGGAAAATAAAGATATTAATAAAATGTGCAGCAATTATTTAGCTATAATTTTTTTTTAAATTATCTTGCAGATGTAGAAAAAGTGTATATTTCAATTAACAGTTAAACAGAAAAGGTAAAATTCAATCACTAAAGAACCTTTATTAGGATCCTGGTTAGGTAAATTTGTAGGAAAATAAATATTGAATGTATAAAATGTACCGTGATTATTTAGATATAAAAAAATCTTTAGTTATTTTGGATATGTAAAAAAAATGCATATTTCAATTAACAGTTCAATAACAACCGTTAAAACATAATTACTGGAGAACCTTTAATAGCGATTCTTGTTAGGTAACTTTATAGGAAAATAAAGGTAAAAATAAAATGTACCGTTATAATTTAGAAATACAAAACTCTTTAATTACTTTAGAGATATAAACGACAATGATTAATTTTTAATTAACAGTCCGAAATAACAGTTAAAATTAAAATATATATAACATAGGGTATATACAGGTATCTCTTGTTAAATTTTGACAATTCATTTCGAAGCTTCGTATTTTATTATTAAAGAGAAATGAGGACTCCCCCATTCCTTTCTTTCCTTTTTTTTTTTTTTTATTGGATATTGATATTACATATTTAATTAAAACCCTAACGTAACTTGATATAATTTAAGTCAATTCATTTCCGAGTTCCCTTGCTTAATTGCTCGAAGCGTTTTATCAATGTTCATCTTTTAATTGAGTCTTTGGTTCATTTTATATTTAAACATTCTTTCATTCAATATAAACAGTGTCATTGTCTGATATGTATCATAAATGCAGCCAATTTTATTTTAAAATTATACTTTATTTTCTCTCAAATAAATTGGTTTTATTCGTAACAAAGAGAAACCATTAAACCTAAAATAAATAGAAACGTATAAATAAGTGGTTTAAACGTTAATGTAAAACTTTATACAAAAAATGTATTTAAAATATAAGTCATAACGAATATTTTTCTGATTAAGTTTCTGGTTTATGGTAAAAGTCTAACTTTTAATTAATGAGTTTTTTTTAAAAAAGTGTTTCTTTAAATGACAAATAAAAAGCAATTGGATTTAGATTGAAGGCATAATTTATCTTAAACTAATTAATTAAATAATATGTTTCCTTTGTTTGAGTACCTGTAAATATATTGCTCAATTATATTTTTGATGATCGAATCTTTGGCAAAGTCAAATGCTTCAACAACTTTATATATATATATATATATATATAAAACACAAATCTTAAATTTCTTACTTTTCTGCTGGGAATTCGACAATTTTATAACAACTTTTTGGGTGGCCGTCCACCAGGGAAAGCCACGCTACCCGAGATCCCCCTCCCCTCCCCGGGTATGTGAGCCCCGTCAGTCTACTGGAGGCAACTCACACCGACCGGGCGTAGGACTGATGATCCTACCCCGTGCACTTAAATCAGGAATTGGGATGTGGCCTAGGAGACCATATCTCGCGGTCAAAGATCCTGCATGGTCTGTAGCGCCCACCGGAAAAAAAAAATTATCGTTAGAAGTATAGAGTATAATTATAGAGTATAATAGGCTATAATTATTAGAAATGTTTGTATATATACATAGGGTGTCCCATAAGTAGAGGGAAATATTTAAAAAGTTGATAGTAGAATACAAGATCTACAAAAAACTTGTTATTAACTATTGCCGATTTTCCAGCAGAAAAGTAGGGAATTTAAGATTTGTGTTTGTTTATGCGAATCACGTGTTCCGATAAATAGGAAACGATAACGTAAAAATATTTAAGTAATTAAACATTGCTCCCTACTAAACAGGATAAAATTTATTTCAAAAGAAAGTAGAGTTTTTCTTAGTTAAAACTATTTAAATAGGAATATTGATCCTCAATTTTGTTGACTATTTTATAGTGATACCAGTGAGTAGTTTCTCAACAAGTGTTTTCATGTTATTATATTCCTGTGATTAAATTTACTGAATTTTTATTTTTAATACAGTTGTAAATAGCATAAAAAAAAATAAAAAAGAGCTGATATCCATCTCTTGCGCCAGCCTCCCCATCATCAGCCAAACGCAGGTTGGGTCTTCTAATTGGTCTTCTTCCGAATAACTGTTCAATAAGAAGCTTATTCGGAATTCGGCTAGCAGGCATTGCTAACATTTCTGATTATTCTTTCAGAAATAAGATTTATATATATATTATATATATATATATATATATTATATATATATATACATTTTTTCAACTTTGGAATGAGGTAATCTGCCCCACATTGACCTGGATGTACCTTGATGTACCTGGATGTATATTGATATTTTTTTTTTCTGAAAAAATTTCAAAACTTTGTAATTGGCATAGGCTGTACTTTGATATATTAATTAAAATACTTTATTCCCAGGTCTGCTATAAACTAACATAGTAATCTAATTCTCTTACACTTCCTTCTAGACCTTAAATTATCTATGAAGGTATAGGTACTGGCGGATCCAGGATTTAATTTTGGGGGGGGGGCTTCAGCCCGCAACCTTTTTTTTTTATATATAACGATAAATACTTTGGAAAAACAGAAAGATACTAACTACCTATATGAAATGGTGTTTAAGTGATTCTTGAAGTCTTATTAAATGTAATTAAACGAGCAATAATTCTTTAAGACATAATTTTTTAATAATTTGGTTACATTTTACCATTTTGGGATGGCTTCAGCCCGAAAGCCCTCCCCCCCCGTAAATCCGCCTGTGTAGTATACTAAACAATAGTATCATATTTGACAAAATACATATTAACATTATAAATACTAATGGAAAAGAGGATTATGTTTCTTTTCCTTATTCTTTACCTTCTTGTGTTTCTATTATTTTTTATCATATTCAATGTCAACTAATAAATACTACTGTACATTTTGTAATGGGCTATACATTGTATCTTTTATATCCCATTCTTACATATATTAATCATTATATCAGATTTTATTTTTCGTAAATAGATTTAAAAATCATATATAATAATAATAATTTCATACTATCATAGTTGTAGATTTTTATAAGTTTTATGGTTATTATATTGTTTTAACTAGCCTTGAAGATGGGGCCAAAACTACAGAAAACATTAATAATTAGTTTACACTTATCCGTGTTCTTTTTTGATCGCAGTCCTCCAGCCAAATTCACAGTGCACAAACAAAAACGTTCGCGGTATCTTCCAATATTTTACGATATGCAACATGATAGTATAACAAGATTTTAATAAAATGATAAATGCTTCAATTTAAAAGTTTTTTTAATAGTTAACTGATTTAATTTGGCAGACATTGTAGATATAATACATATTTGAATTAATATTATTTTCAATTAACATCAAGCAAAAGGGGCCAGTCTATTGTATTGATGTTTTATTCCCCTGAATAATGTGAATATTGAATACTACCATGCTGCATAAATTTCACTACATTTTTATCCACTTTCCTCTTTATTCTTTATTGCTCAAGTCAAGAGCCATCCTATACTCTCCAGAGAGCAGAGTGTATCAATGAAAATTGTTCTAATATTGCAATTCTCTGTTATTTGTTTTGTTTTGGAGGGGAGGTAGGTAATTTAATTTAACATTCCATATTTCATAATCTCTTTTTGTTTTCTATATAATGTTATTTTTATTTCATTAAGTGGCAAGATATCATATCTCTAATCGTTATCTTGCTGAAAAATAAATTTTATGTAGTAAAAAGTGTGGATCATATCTTTAATAAGCATCTATTGGAGTTTTGGCAATGGCCAGATCCTCCACTCAAGCCCGAGTGTGTATGATTAGGTTAGTTCTTTTGTTTATATACATTTATTTTATTTTATTGTATTTATTTTTATTTAATTTTATTGCATTTATTATTATTAAGTTTCTGTATTCTTTATTTATTTTTTTTTTATTGTAAATAGAGTGTGAGTGTGCTTTCTCTGATCACTATTATAAATGTCCTTGATGTGACAGAATGTAATATTTCTAAATAAATAAATAAAAAAAATGAAATAAATTAGATCTCCAGTACTTGCAACATTAAATCAGTTTAAAATTAAGAAGATAATAAAACTTTTAAATCGAGATATTTATCATTTTTATAAAAATTTGGTTGGATTAAAGTTTTTTACAAAGTTATACAGGGTGTTTCAATGTTAAGTGGCCAAGCTGCAAAAATGAATTAAAGATCTAAAACAAGCAAAAAATTTGCTCTAAAGGTATGTCCGCAAACGTTTTGTTTAGGAGATATTCATACCTAAAGTAAATAAATAAATAATAAATAAAACCTGTTTATTTGTTCTAACTACTTTATTAATTAAATATAAACATTAACATCATATTAAATGTTGTTTAAAGTGATTTCCTTGAGCATTGAGACTCGGCATCTTTCTTCAACAGCAGCAGTGGCAGAACGGCACTGGATATGTGTTACTATTTCACAAGATTCAATTATTCTTCTTCGTAAGGAATCAAGGTCATTGACCGGATTTGCTCAATCATCCTATACTCCATATCCCAATCAATAGATTGGCCGTGCAGGACCAGTGGCTTGGCATACACGCTCTCCAGACCTCGCCACTGGATTTTTTTGTTTGATGTGTCATCAAACAAAAAGTCTATGCAACTCCGGTCAGGGACCTTAATTCCTCACTAAGAACGATAATTTAATCTTGTTAAACGATAACACATATCCATTGCCGTTGTGCCACTGCTGCTGTTGATGAAAGATGCCGAGCTACTTTAATCAATAAAGTAGTTAGAACAAATAATAGGTTTTTATATAATCTAAATAATTCATAACAACGAAAATTTTTAGCTGTGAATATCTCCTAAACAAAGCGTTTGCGGACATAACTTCAGTGGTAATTTTTTTCTTGTTTTGAGGTTCATTTTTTCCTTAGTTCATTTTTGCAGTTTGGCCACTTAACCCTGAAACATCCTGTAAATATATTGAAGGCAGCGCTTAAAATATAGATCAGTATGACAAAACAAAATTACCTATTGCTATAATTATTTGATTTTATGTACAATTAAATAAGAAAGTGATTTTTTGGGCAAATGTTCGTTAACTACCAGATTTTTCATGACAAGAAAGGCTATTGTAAGATATGTAACTGAAGTGAATTTATTTATTTAATAGTAACATTTAAGCAGAAAACTGCACAAGAGATTAGAGACTTATTACATTGAGCTACTTGCTATGTTGTCTTATGCTTTTGCATCATTATGTTATCTTATTTTTGTAATGTACTTATTTTTTTCTTAACTGGTTTTTCAAAAAATTCTTATTCTTTATTGTATGTTTTGATTTCTTTGTTCCGTCTTCCTTGATGCCATATTTGCTTAAACAATATTTGCTAAACACAGAAGTAGATAGCAAATTTATTCTGTCAGAAATATGTGTATCTTATAAATATATATTTATATTACAAAATTTCTCCATTCGAGCTGTGAATATTATATTTTATCATAATTATTCTGATTAGGAATTTGGTCATTAGATTATAATTAAATAAACTACAAATTATTCTTTGATAGTGTTTATTCGACGTTTCGATACCGATTTCCTTTCCTTATGCTAACTATATTTTTATGTAATATTGAGCATTTCTCTGCTCATTCACAGTTAATCATAATAATAATCATATTTCCTGTATAAATATTTAAAGCTTAAATTTTCCCCTCCTAATTTAATAACAGATTGTATTAACGCAAATATAAAAGAAAAATAGCGTATAAATAAACAAGAGATGTGTTCCACTCAATAGTCAAAGCGGCACTGTTATAGGAGCTTCAAATGCCACTAACAAGCGGAAAAGACGTTTAGGTGTTTTCAAAAGAATATCATAAAGCTCCCTCAGTCCAATTATATGTTCTGTTTGTAAATCTATTTTCAAACTCTCTTTGCCAATTTCTGTAGCGTAAGTATATTTACAGATCGGAAAAATGGAAGAAAGAAAAAAGCTTACCATATATAGTAACTAACACATTTAAAAGAGTCATAGTTTGATAAAAAAAAAACACTATTTTTTAATTATGAACCAATTAATTTATGGTTTTTTTAGGAGGAGAGAAATCAGTTTTAATTTTGGAATTAGTTCAAAATATATATTAACAGAAAATATGGTCGGATGTCATGGAGTGATTGAGGTTGGGTTTGATTAATTTTCTGTCCTGGTGATACCTCAATTGGCAAAACGATGTTGGATAATTTTATTCTTCACCTACATTTTAGAGACACGACTGGAATTGGAAATTATAACCTAACTTCGATTTTCTTTATCTTTGCGAGTTAATACTGTTATTTTTTTTTTTATTTCTTTATGACATTTACAACTGTATTACATAAATACATCTAGTAAATTTGGACATAATTGATATAATGACATGAATACACTTGCTGAGTAACTACCCAATGGTAGCACTCTAATGATATGACTACATTAGGAGATCACGGGGCCATCTTCTTTTCAGACGCCTCGGAGGGTTATCAGGAATTGGAGAGGAAGCAAGGTTAGAAACGAGAGGGTTGGGATGATTCTGAAGTTTATTATGAAAGGATAGGTATCTGGATTGGGCCAGATCTGAAACATAAGAAACATTATGGATCTTTATGGATAATTTTATTAGTGACAAAGTAAGGAGCATTGAGGATTTTACGAAGGATTTTGGATTGTAAGGATTGAATGCGAGAGGAATTCGATGGTTTGGTGGAGCCCCATAGCTCAACTCTGTAAGTCCAAATAGGTCTTATTATAGTCAAGTATATGAGTCTTTTGTAATTAATGGGAAGTTTAGAGCGTTTGTCTAGTAAGTGCTGAAGAAATCGGAAACGTCGAGCGGTTTCTTGTCGTTTCAGTCTAGTATGGGGATTCCAAGCTAGTCGTTTGTCCAGGTGGAGGCCTAGGTATCGGATTTGCTCAACAGGGATAAGTGGAGTATTGTTAAAGGAAACTGTAGGACAGGAAGTCGTTGGTTTACGACGAAGGGTAAAGGTAATTTGGTGGGATTTATTGGAGTTTATTTTAATTCTCCAGTTTTGACACCATTCTTCTAGATTTATGATGTGTGATTGAAGCATTTGGGATGCAATGGCTGGGTCATTGTTTACTGATAGGATACATGTGTCATCGGCATATGTGGTGATGACAGTGTATACTGTTATAAATTAATATTAACATTTATAATCATCATTATCATTTTTGGCGATATAACCAGCGTGGAGTCAAGGCCTCCTGTAACATCAGTCACTCTTGTTCTGGAGAGCCGATTTAATTCAATTCAAATCCTCTGTCCACTCCCGCAAAACCCGTTTCCGCTCTTCAGATTTGTATACAAGATCACACCGAACCGCTGCCTTCGACAGATCTTTCATTATTCGATCCAAATCCCTTTGTAATTCTATCCCATCCTACATCCGTCGCTCCAATACCCTCCCCACCTTTAAATCCCGCCTGTTCAATCACCTCCAATCCGTTCAGTTCTCATAAAATTATAAATAGATTTTGTAAATATGTGTATAAATAATTATTTTGTTTTAAATACTTTTATTTCATTATTTTTCTCTTAATTGAAGTTTGAAGGTAAATAATATTCTTTTCTATTATTTATTCATTAAATTAATCTGTTTATTTTGTAAATATTCTCTGATGATCAAAAGCCCACATTTATATCTCTGTACATTATTCTAAAGGGATTTGTCCCAGAATAAGTAAAACGTTGTTATTATTAGAACAAATCCGATACCTTGGACTTCACTAGGACAAACGTCTAACTATGAATCGTCAAACCAGACTGAAACGACAAGAAACCGTTCGACATTTTCGACTACTTCAGCACATACTAGACAAACGCTCTAAGTCCAGTTAATTATAAAAGACTATACATGACAACAATAAGAACTATTTGGACTTACGGAGTTGAGTTTTGTGGCTCCGCTAAGCCATCGAATTCCTTTTCGTATCCAATCCTTACAATACAAAATCCTTCGTAAAATCCTCTATGATCCTTACTTTGCCAGAATAAGATTGTCCATAATGACCTTAATGTTCTTTATGTTTCCGATTTGGCCGAACAGATACCAATCCTTCCATAATACAACAGTCAACAGTCTGGCCAAGACAGCTACCTGTACACATCGCTATTACTCTCTATATTATCAGTTCTGATTTTTTAAAATTTTAATGTTCAGTACAGTTCATTATAGTTGAGTGTATTTTTCTTCTAACAGTATTAGTATTCACTGTGATTAGTGTAATATATTCACTTTTATCTACTTAAAGAAAGTGTCGTGAATCCAATTGAGTTCTAGAAGCTACGGGAGTGTAAACGTCTACTAATCCCTACAGCATTAGACAACACTGTTTACTGCGTTCATCAAAACAACTCTCTCCCGGTATTTATTTACATTTTAATTGTTCTATTCTAATTAAATATGGTGCAGTGTAATATTTGCAATAATACTATTGCACGCGAAGATAAAAACAATCTTTGTTGTGTAAAATGCAAAATTATTTTTCACGGTCGGTGTCTCAATCTAAGTGAAAAAGAAATTGAAGCCTTAAAAGCACACAAAAAAACTTGGGTATGCCCTAATTGTGACCAGACCAAAAAATCTAACACTGAGCCGTCCGCCTCAGAAATACTGGCGGCAGTAAATCGCTTAGACTCGAGTGTCAATGAAGACATAAAAAACATAAAAACAACCCTCGATAAATATGGAGAGCTCAATTTTGAGCTTAATGAAAAATTATCGAAAATTGAGAAACACCTCGAAAGTCAAGCCAGTAATTTCGAAAAAATTATTCTGGAAAATAAAGCCCTCAAATCTCGAGTGGGTGAATTGGAGGTTCGCCTGAATAACGCAGAGCAGGGCTTGTTATCCAGATCACTGGAGATCCGAGGGATACCGGAGCGAACTGGTGAAACGCCCGCCGCTTTGGTGACCTGCATTGGAGCAAGTTTGGGCATCAGGCTCAGTACAGATGACTTGGACATAGTACATCGCCGCAGAAGTAGAAAAGATGACCCACGACCGCCGCCTGTCATCGCGCGCTTTGTCAAACAGTCAGTCAGGGACGACTTAATAACGAAGAGGAAAGTCAAGAGAGACCTCACTACTCGGGATATCGGCTGGCAGGAGAATGACTGTCACCGGATATATCTGAGTGAGGAAATGACTCCCACGAACAGACACTTATATTGGCTCGCCCGACAGAAGAGAGCTGCGGGGAAAATCAAATATACGTGGTTTGCCGCCGGAAAGGTGCGATGTCGAAAGGAGGACGGGCATAAAGTTATTCTGATTGAACAGGCCTCGGACCTCGATATATTTGCCTGACCACGAAGAATTCGTCTACTCCTCATCCTCATTAAAATAACTTTGAACTCAATTATCTACAAAGGAACATTTTCACTTCTACGCATAGAGATATCTCTTCACACTTACACACTAATTTATATTTTATTGACCATATGTTTTTTATTTCTTTTGGTTCCTGCTTACACTTTCTTTTCTGCTATTTTCATTAATTGTAAACGCCTTTTTGTATTTTCTATTTGTTTTAGAGTTTCTCTACCAAACTCTGACTGTTTCCCTCCCAATTCCTCTCATGTCTAGTACCCTAATCACCTGTCATGTTAACTCTCAATCCCTCCCTGCCCACTATGACGAGTTCCTGCAATATTTCACTCAAAACTTTTATCATATTATCGCAATCTCGGAAACTTGGCTTAAACCTTACATCCCTTCCTCTTCTGTTTCCTTGCCTAATCACACCCTCCTCCGTCATGATCGGGTAAGCCGGAATGGCGGAGGAGTAGCCATGTTTGTCCATAATAGCCTGAAGACTCGAATCCTCGATTCCTCACCACCCTCCGATCATCCTCAGGTTGAATACCTTCTAGTAGAAATCCATTGTAAGGATCTTCCTCTCCTTTACACTGTGGTATATCGTCCTCCCCATGTTCCATTTGATCAGTCCTTCGAATCAACCCTATTCAACTTCGTTCCTCTATATCCCAGAATAATCATCTCCGGTGACCTCAATACCAATTTCCTCTCTAACTCCAATGACAAATCCTATCTAGAAAACCTAATTTTCTCTCTGCACCTCTTCATAGTTCCATTTTCCCCCACCCACCACACCAGCAGGTCAGACACTTGGTTAGACTTCTACATTATAGACTCTGTACAAAATCTCCTCTCCTCTTCTCAATTGCCAGTATCATTCTTATCATCTCACGATCTTATACAAATAACATATAATATCCAAACTCCTTCAATCCACCCTCGAACTATCACCTTCCGTCACCTAGATTCCCTTACTCGAGAAAAAATATTACCTGACCTAGAAACCCTAGACTGGAACGGAATATATTCTTGCTCTTCCATCGACTCCATGGTTGACATTCTTACCACCAATCTTCTCAATATTCTCAATACCCATGCTCCCCTCAAAACCTCTACCTTTCGTCACCGGCCTGCTCCTTGGATGTGTCAGGAAATCAAAGATCTGCAGAAGAGGCGCGACGCTGCCCGAAGACGTTTTAGACGTACGAGGCTTGCAGATGACTACCAAGCGTTCAGGGTGCTTCGCAACTTGGCACAGACAAGGATCCGGCGTGCGAAAACTTCCTACTTCCATGAAACCCTTTCCTCAGCTCCTGATATCAAATCGAAATGGCTACTGCTTCGTAAACTTTCCATTGGTAATCCTTCCAGATCCCCTACCGCAGCCTATCCTGTATCCTCCGATGATTTAAACTCTTATTTTATATCTGTCGCTAATACCTCTTCTCTACCTTCCTCTTCTGGCTTTGCTCCAGAGATATCCTTTAACGACAATAACTTTTATTTTTCCGACATTTCTCCCACAGACTTGTTAACCGCGTTAATGAAATCCCACACCAATTCCATAGGGCCAGACGGCATTCCTGTCAAATTAATAAAAATATGTCTACCTGAAATCCTCCCAGCTCTCCTTTTTATCTACAATTTCTCCCTTCAGAATTCAGTATTCCCTACCTCTTGGAAAAAAGCCATTGTCCTTCCTTTAAATAAAAAGCCTAATCCATCCTCACCCGAAGATTTCCGTCCAATTTCAATTCTTTCTAACCTCTCAAAGCCTCTTGAAAGACTGGTGCAATCCCAAGTCTCCAAGTTCCTCGAAAATTCCAACCAATTTGATCCTCTCCAATCTGGTTTCCGTCCCGGCTATTCCACACAATCTGCCTTAATTAAAATTACCAACGACATTCAATCTGCAATAGATGATAGAAAATTAACTGTCCTTATTCTTCTAGACTTCTCCAAAGCTTTCGATTCCATCAACCATTCCATCCTCTTCAACAAACTAAAATCATTATCTTTCTCCAATAGTTCCATCTCTTGGTTCCAATCTTTCCTCTCCCAACGCACCCAAGCAGTCTCCATACCCAACCAACCACTATCTGCTTTCCTTTCTTTATCCTCTGGAGTTGCCCAGGGTTCAAGCATATCTCCTCTCCTTTTCAGCTCCTACATTAACGACCTACCTAAATCAATTTTCCATTGTTCCCATCACCTTTATGCAGATGATTCCCAGATCTACCTATCCTTTTCTCCCTCTGAGTTACTGGGGGCATTTGCCAAGATTCAAGAAGATCTTGATCGAATCAATGCCTGGGCAAATGTAAATGGATTAAAGTTAAATGCTGCCAAAACTCAGGCCATCGTCATTGGTTCCAAGCCCCTCATTAGATCCCATACTGACTTTCCCATATTACACCTTAATGACCAGCCAATTTCCTTCTACTCCTCTGTTAAAAATTTAGGATTTTTCATAGATCAAACCCTCTCCTGGACCAACCATATTTCTCACATTTCCCGTCGGACAATCTCTACCCTTAAACTATTTCATCGCTTCCGCCATCTCCTACCTCAACATATCCGTAGACTCCTAATTTCCTCTCTCATCTTCCCCCACTTTGACTACAGCTGTGTGGTGTATGATGGCCTCTCGGTGGAGCTCCGTGATAGACTGAAAAGATTAATGAATAGCTGCGTAAGATTTGTTATTGGTGCCCCGAGGTACTCCCATGTCTCTCACCACTACACTGAGTTAAGGTGGCTCTACCCCTCCTTCCGAAGACAATACTTTCTAGGTACGTTCCTCTACCAAATCATCAACAACCATCGTCCTTCTTACGCCTACAACCTTCTCCAGTTCAAAACCTCAGTCCATTCCCTGTCCACAAGATCTCGACCTTCTGACCTTTACATGCCTTCTCACAGATCTGCCTCATTCCAAAATTCCTTTATTGTTCGCTCTGTCAATTTCTGGAATTCCCTCCCTATCAAAATTCGACATTCCCCCTCCATATCCACATTCAAATCCCTCCTATTCCAATTCCTATCACAAAAACAGTCAGATACTTGCTAACCATTCGAGCGGATTTTAATAGAGAATTTGATATATTTTTATTTTTTAATTCTTTATTTTTTTCGGAAAAGTGTATACTGGTCTAAATAGCTTTAAGTTTCTTGTAATAGTATTAATGGTTTTGTATATAGTTTAGTTTGTTTTGTATATAGAGTTTTTACCTTATATTTTTTTTACATTATTTCTTTTTTTCGATTTATTTTGTTTTGGCCAGATGTAATATTTTAATTTTGTTCTAATTTGTTATTCTCAAGGGACTGTGTCCCAGAATAAAGTTATTTTTCTATTTCATTTCTATTTCTAATAAAATTCAGTATCATCCGAACCATCTAGTTTCTAACCTTGCTTCCTCTTCGATCTCTGATAATCCTGCTAGGCGTCTGAAAAGAAGAAGGCCTCGAGATCTCATATTTTAATTACATTTTTATAATGATACCAGTGAGTAGTTTCTCAATAAGTGTTTTCATGTTATAATATTCCTATGATCATATTTACTGAATTTTTATTTTTAATACACTTGCAAATATCATAAATAAAAAAATAGAGCCGATTTTCAGTTTCTAATACGAAGGATGGTTCTTGCGCCAGGTGCCACATCATCAGTCAATCGCAGATTGCGTCTTCTAAATGGTCTTCTCCCAAATAATTGTTCAATAAGAAGTTTATTTGGAATTTGGCTAACAAACACCACTAACATTTCTTATTATTTTTCAGAAATAATATTTATATATATTTTTTTCCAACTATGGAAGGAGGGAATCTGCCCCACCTTGACCTGGACGTACCCGCTAACGGATCCAGGATTTAATTTTGGGAGCGCTTCAGCCCGAAAGCATTTTTTTTTTCATAAAATAGCGATAATTACTTTAGAAAAAAAGAAAGAAACTAACTACCTATATGAAATGGTTTTTATGTGATTCCTAAAGCACTTTTAAATGTAATTACACGAACAATAATACTTTGAGATGTAAATTTTTAATATTTTTTTCGAAAGAACATGGTTATATTTTCACATTTTTTGGGGGGGGGGGGGCTTCAGCCGAAAGCCTCCCTCCCGTAGATCCGCCCGTGGATGTAGCCATATTGATATAGTACGGACAAGAAAAAAATTGCATTTTATGATGAGTAGTATTATATAGTATAGAGTAATCGTGTAAAATTATCAGGAAAAATAAAACAAAATGTTTGGGTACATTCAAGTATTTGTAATTACCCCATAAAACTTATAGAAATGAAGCTCGGAATATATAAGTTTTTTTTAAAACATTAATTTCATATGTGCGACCCACTGCTTGAGTACATGTATATATATGATGAATGATAAAAAAAAAAAAATATGCACAAGAAAGTACATTAAAAAATATGCAAATTATATACAAGTAATTTACACGAATAGCTCTAAATAATAATTTTAACTGAAATATTATTAGTTCAATTAATATAGAATGCATTAAAAAAATAATAAATAAATGTTCTCCCCTTTATACACCTCTGCTTTAAACGTTGGGAACTAATAATGGATATGTGAATAATACCTCTAAATAGTCACATCAGAAAATTACAAAGCATTACCATATTTTAAACGCTTTTTCGGCTCACTCACATAAACAGAACAAATACCTGACATTTGTCAAGGGATTAATTAGGCGATTGAATGGAGTGCTGACCACTGTCTTTTCAAGTGACCCAAGGTCACGAATCACGCACCTTAACCACAACCTGCCCACCCTTCATGGGCTCTTGCGTGACCTGTTTATCTTTATAGCTTTGTGAACATATATATGTAAATGGCACATAAAGGGGAGTGGCATAAATATGTATTATTTTGTTGTTATAATTATACCTTCTAACATATGTTATAATATATCCATCAGTCGTATTATTTTATAATTATTTAACAACATGTGGAGCCTTAATAGACTAACTTAGAGCCACTTTTTTTTAAGCATTCTCATTTAATTTTAATTGCATATTTATTTATCTTTATATTTACATATCTATTGATCTATAACAAGAAGTTTAAAATCAATGAACCCTGATCATGAGCTTTAATTATACAAGGTGTCCCGTAAGTAGAGGGAAATATTTATAAGAGTAAATAAGATTTATGTTTTTTATGAAAATAATGAAGCAATCCGCAGGGTTTTTCTTTTCAAACGTAAATTTTAGGACCCGAACCATTAAATTTATCACTTATAATTACGGGCAGTGTCGTAAATACTTTACATAAAAAATGTTTAAAAATCATTATAATTTTTATTCCAGATCATGAAAAAACAATAAACAAAAGCTTTGCAACAGTTAACTGTAATCTTACTTGCTGAAAACATGGAGCACTATTAGGTTATTGGATAGAAGTTGGTATTGTCGAGGATAAAACGAGATAGAGTAGTATGCAAGTTACCAGAAGACCTCGACAGTGCGTGTTCATTATAGAGGTTAAGATGACTGACTGGATGAAGGAAGATGATTAGAAGGGTGGCCTTAAGTGTTAGCGGATCAGCACCCGAACCACTCTTGATCTGCGTGTAAGGGATCAACCTTAACACTCCGCAAATGGTAACCACAACCGGAGGGATCAATCTCCGGACTTGGGAGAATGAATACTAACGGAGGGATCACTCCCCTGCCTTAGTATGTAGGAATACAAGCGGACAGATCAGCGTCCAAACTTGCATGGAGTTAGAGAAAGAATAAAACTTTTAATGGATAATGTAAATTAAGAAGCGCAGATATGAGAACACAAAAAGTATATAGGCGTATACTGATCATCCGCATGGTGGACACCTTGAAGGGGTGGAGATCCTAGGACCTAACAGTTTGAGACAGGACTGCGGTATTCATTCCGCCAAGTCTAAATAGGCTATCAAGAGCCGTTACGGTAACAGTTATTTTTAAGCTTTGATTCAGTATATCATAGCCATTAAATTTTATTAATAAAATGTAGATACATGTTTCAATTTACAATTTGAGTACTTTTTCATATAGCAATAAGAAACCAAAATACACTTTTAAGGCAGGTTGCACGGGCGAGCTTGTATGGCGCTGTTAGGTAGTGGGTAGGTGCACTAGTTTTTCCCTGTAGCAAGAGGCGGGAATCTGTTGTCGCTATATCATTTCTTTACACAACTTGAGGTGAACTCAAGAATTTGCCTGATAAACCTCAATTTAATTAATATGACTTGAAGCTAATTAAACGGGGAAGTTTTTCTAAAAGTGAGTTATCTGTAGTATAGTGGATAATGATAAAAAAAATCGCCAATAATTTATCATATTTTAAAAACAGAACTTAGCCGCTCAAAAGTCTTCTTTAAATGGTATTAGCAATGACAAATTGTATTTTTATTCCAAAATTTTTTTATCTAGTTTACTGTAAAATAACTGTTAGTTATTTACATTAAAATGTCTTCAGTTGTTGCTTCCTATTAATAAAAAATAATGACTCTCTTGAAAAAACACAAAAAACTTGGATTTACTACTTTTCTGCTGAGAATTGCCCATTGCTTATATGACTTTTTGTAAGCCTTGAGGTCTGCTATTATTCATATAAAAATTTCCCTCTACTTGCGGACACCCTGTATAGTATAATCAAATTAAATTGGCTTTTTAGGGTGGGATTTTAAAAGATACCGCGGCTGTCAATGTATTATATAGTTTAACAGTTCATTATTATTAAACTACTTTTTTAAAATTTATTTATTTAGATAACAATCTGTCACGTGGACAATAGTTTAGTGATATATGAACAATTCATATATACATATAAATGGGCTTATAAAAGTGTCCGCTGGAAGAAGTGTTCGCTAATATAAGTTTCACTATTGATATATATTATATATATAATATAAAATTTAAATATATATATATATATATATATATATATATATATATAAATATATATTATATATTTAAGGAGCTTTCAGACATTCCACAAACTACAATCAAATATTTAAATGTTTTTTTCCTCCTTGCAAGAGTTTTTGTTTGTTGTTTTTGATTTTTTACATCTGCCGTTGGTAACGAGAGAAAACAAAAATTGGACTATTAGTTAAGTTATATAATTGTGTTTCCCTTAGTATAAGAAATGTCTAAACGTACCTTAACAGGAACCTTAAGAGACAGTAATCGAAAGAAAATGTTTTTTTCTTTTATTTATTTTTTTTTTCGAAATTGGGTTCACTAGTGTTAGTGCCTCACATTTTCCCGCTTTCTTTACCCTCAACCTTTTGAAATTTGTGGCTGCAAACAATCTTGACGGTCTGTCATATTCCTTTGTACTTATACTCATGGTGTCGTAAGTCATAATATCTCGAATTTGTCGTCTTCCATACCCGGATCAGTGGATGGCTTGGCCTCCGTTAGCGCCAATCCCATATGTTATTACTATCCTAATTAGGGTTTTATGGAGAAGTTTTATAGCCCTAGAGAGATTTGTAATGCGGTGAGCTGAAATTCTCCAACCGTTGTTGACAACCAGCCACCACTCATGCATTTCCGGCTGGATGCGTTGTAAGTAATCATCTAGGTCCAAGACAAATGATGTCAACCCACTCAAAAGAGAAATCACCAATAAATGATAAGTATCTGAAGCATATTTGCATTTTAATGCCAACAAATGCATCAAAAATGATTAAGATAATTTGTTATCTTTTGACATTAATAGCTGTTTTATAAACTAAAATAATATATACCTAATCTGAACTACATATAATGAATAGTTGATGGGTTGTTTAATAAAAATCATATACCAACAATAAATAAAAAAATAAATTTTTATTTCCTTTATTTTGTTCGGAAGTTGGACCATATCAAAAAAAATTTAAAAATTGTTGGTGTTTTTCATTGCCTAAGCCAATTATTTTTAAATATTTTTTCATGTTTTATTATTATCTGACTATCCAGCTTTAATAAAATACTAACTATAACGAAATTAAGCTAAATGTTGATTCTCAGTGACCAAAAAACTAACTAAAGTCAAAGTCGTCAGTCCGTCATTTTGGGGCAGTTCTTTCACTTTTTTTGTGGGAATATTGTTTTTTTTTTTAATAAATAGTACAATGAACACAATGATATGCAATTTACAAGGATGTGGGGATGTGGTAATCGGTCATGTATTTGTAATAATAAAAATATTAAAATATGGATTTGGATATACCATAGGTGGGTAACTGCTGCCTCGAAGCCTGCATGTGACATCTCTAAACTAAACTTTTTTGAGCGATATTTATTAATCTAGTGCTAGAATTAATTAATGTTTAAATTTTTAAGTAACGACAATTTGGAACTTAATTGATGTAAGTATGTAGGTGTGTTTATTTAGTGGTAAGTAAAGTGAGAAACGGTAAATTATAAAGAATGATTGCGGCCCCTATTAGCACTCCCTAACCTTACTGTGGCCTCTAATAATAAAAAGGTCGCCCACCTACGGAATATACTATATGAAGAACAAGTCATGAAGGAACTCTTTTATTTTTTCAAGATAAAAAATTCTAATCCTTAATCTTAACATAGGTTCAATCAGAAAGGTTTTCAACGTCATCAAAAAAAAGAGATGAAAAAAAGGGGAAATAAAAGGTATGACAAGATCGGTCGGAATTGGGCTATTACGGTTGAACCCCTCGTTTCTTGTGACGGTGGGGAGGGAAAAAGCGAGACAGGAAGCTAGACAATAAGGCTTCATTTGGGAAATTGAAGGTGGGGCGGTGTAGTGGCAGAACTGTTCAAATTGCTGCAGCTTAGCTTCCCTCAGTTATAGGGAAATTCAAGCGGTGACTTGGGGCTTTTGAAGACTACTCCTCATGCTTAGTACCGTATTGCCGTATTCGCTGGAAGCTGATTGTTCTTGAATAAAAGCAAGTCATATATTTTATCAATAAGAAGAATGTATGTTACAGAGAATTGCGCATTTCAGAGGACATTTTTTTACAACTATGATATTTTCTTCAAAATAAATTAAATTACAACAGGAATTAAATTTAAAATTATATATATATATATATATATATATTGGCCTTAGGACTAGTCAAAGCAAGTCCTATTTTGCCATCTTCTTTTCAGACGCTTCGGAGGGTTATCAGAGATCGAAGAGAAATCAAGTTCAAGGTTAGAAACGAGAGGGTTAAGATGGTTCTAAATTTTATTATGGAAGGATAGGTATCTGTATCGGCCTAATCGGAAACATAAGGAACATTAAGATTTTGGATTGGATTTGTGAGGTATTCGATGGTTTTGTCAAGCCCCAATCTCAACTCCGTAACACCAAATAGATCTCATTTCAGTCATGTATATGAATCTTTTGTAATTAAATGAAAGCTTAGAACGTTTGTCTGGTAAGTGTGGAGAAGTTGGAAACATAGAGCAGTTTCTTGTCGTTTCAGTCTGGTATGAGGATTCCAAGTTGTTCAAGTGGAGTCCGAGGTTATCGGATTTGTTCAACTGAGATAAGTGGGGTATTATTAAAGGATACTGTGGAAAGAAGTCATAGGTTTGCGACGAAGGAGGTGATTTAATGAGATTTATTTGAATTTATTTTAGTCCTCCAGTTTTGACACCATTCTTCAAGGTTTGTGATCTGTGATTGAAGAGTTTCGGATGCAATGGTTAGGTCATTATTATTAACTGATTGGACACATGTTTCATTGGAATACCACATAAATTAAATGTTGAAATTTTATCTGGAAATCACATGGATTTTATAATGATTATATTAGATTTGAGCTTTACTAATTGAATAGTTTTATAAACTTACATGAGTTTTATTGAACTGGCATATTTGTTTATAAAACGTAAATGAGCATAAGCAGCTTATTCTTATTTATATAGGTGCATTATTTCATTTAAAATTTGTCCTAACCTATGGGCACTATCTTTATGTATAGATCTAAGAAAACTAACACTTTCTTCCTCGGCTTGCGACCCTAAACTTATTCTTCTTCGTTTCTCAAATATTTTACATTGGAAGGCTATGTATCTTGCATCCTCCAACATTGGTAGGACAGTAACCGCTCTAAGCGAAATCCATTAGGTATATAAATTTATTTGTTCTTTCCAGATTTATTTGGCAAGGGTAGTCGAGATGAAATTTAAGTGTCGCACAGGATGGAGTCAAGGCTATCTTCTGATCAACTGCTTGGTGGTCCTTTCCTTTCGAGGTACATTCCCAGTCGTAAAAATGCTGCCATTCTTTTACTGTTTTACCCCTCACTACCCTTATCAATGATTATCGTAATGGAATTTTGGCATTTCTACGATGTATCTAGTATTGGTCCACAGTTTTTTTTGGCCATTTCATTTCCCGATAATCCTTCGTGTTCCGGCACCCATTGACTATATATTGAAGTCCCTTAGACTGGTACCCTGAATCTATAATCTCGTTGAATTTATACATTTTTGGAGATACTTCATCAAAACAGATTATTTTTTTTTTTTTTTACTTTTATCACCAATTTTAAAATATATGGTATGGGAAAGGACTGCGGTCGTAAAAAAATTGAATCCGAGTTTAAACGGAAAAACACGTTTCAAGGTCCCCCTACTTTTATAAAAACCGTCTTGTAAAAACGCGTGTAATGAGATCAACATAGTTCAAAAACATTTATAATACTGAATTACGTATTTAAGGTACGTACGCTTGGAATGTTAAAGCAATTTTTTTTATAAAATCGACTTCCAGAAATTCCAGTTTATATTACTAATTTTACGCTGTTTACAATTTTTTTCGAAAACAATTTTAACAATTTTGATTAAACTCGTTAAAACAATGTAAAATTGGATGCCATTTTATGTCAGATATTATCCTAATTGAAATTGTGTGACATCGCCTAGATGACGAATTTTCGAAATTACTTCCTCAATATATATATTTTTTTTTAGATTACTTGTTTATATATATATATGGGATTATTGTATAATTGTATATATATATATATTTATAATACTTGTTTATATATATATATATTATAGAGTTCAGAGAGGACATTCACACCATATTTAAAAATAATTAAAGTTCTCTCATTGCTAATGTAATGAAAAATGGATAGATTTAAACTATGCGAATATTGTATAACTAATTAAAAAAGGAAAAATATTTTTCGAGATTAAAAAGAAATTCACCGAAATAATTGTAAATATACCGTTGGAAAGCTAAAGATTTCATAAAAATTAATATGTAATTATAAGTGTTAATGGTGACTGACAAATAAGTAACGACTGATAATTGTTGTATTTAATTATTTATATTATTGAATTCTTAATGAATGCTTCCATTAAAACTAAATGAAACTAACTGGTACCTTTATTTATATTGTAAAATTTGTTTTTAGCTTGACCTAACAAAAATAATAGTCCGTGGGAAGGATCCCTTTTTATCAAACTATTATCACCCTTTTAAAACTTCGTAAATGGCAGTATCTTATTTAAATTATATATTAAATTTTAAATTGTATATTAAAAAAAATATATGAAAAATCTCAGAAATTTTCAATCTCGAGTTCATTAAAATTTTTCTATTTAATGAGGTAATAAAAACATTTGCTTAAAAATAATGGATACCCATTTGCTTTAAACTTTTACCAGAAGATAATTTGAACTAGAAATCAAATAAACATTGGTTTAGCGTGACCTACAACCCCATCAAGCCAAAATAACCAGGTTATACACGTCAAAAGGCCCCATATTTTTGTATGCCACTTTTTTACTCGATTTTATGATCAAATTACATTAAAATTCAAGTTAAAAACAAATAGGTATCCATAAGTATTTATTACATCAAAAAATGAATTAATTCAATTAGAATACGCTCTACTTCTCAGAATTTTCGTTGATAAAAATGTTGTAGGTTACGATGACGTGAAGATATTCACGAAATTTTAGACGGAAATGTGAAAAATGTTAACATGTTAGGGGGTCTAAACCATAGACTACAAATAATGCACAATAATTATCCTATTTTATATTTATTGTAGTCAGTATATTAATGTATTTAAACTTTATTTGCTCTGAATGTAAAGTTGGTGTGATAAATGGTAAATGATAATGTTGCGAGCACTACATCAAATTTTCTTTTGTTATTTATTTAAAATTAATAAAAACAATTAATATAAAACAAAATATCCTGTTCATTCACCTTTAAAAAATAAACAGCTACAAGCTTAAAGAATCGATTTAGTGGAGATGAAAATACAGAAATCAGTGTTACATAAAATGCTTGTTTAGTTGAAGTTTTTTTTGTGTATTTTTTTAGTAATATTTTGTAACAGTTTTTATTAATAAATAAAACATTTCGTCGCAGTCAAGAGCGACAGATATTAGAGGTACACATGTGAAACAATACATTTTGTACATAGGAATTAACAGAGAAAATCTTTATCTTTTTTTTTTTGTTTATGGAATTATAATACAATCTGCCTAACGAAGGGCAACACTTATTAGTGCTACAAGAGTTCATTCATACAATATTTACAAAAAAACACAACAAAAAAAAAAAAAAAACAGGGAACAAATATAAATAATAAAAATATATACATAAATAAATAAAAGTAATCTTCTTATACACATTCATACCATTCATATGCAATATCTATATTGGCCTAGGGAACTCCGAGCAAAGCTTTGTCCTCCACATGAGGGAAAGCAAGACTCAAAAGTTCCCAGTGCTTTTCTTCCTGCCGAGTCACTGGTATTAGAAGCCAGTATAAACTAAAAGAGGGCACTAGAGACTCAGGACTTGAGTGGAGAAGCTGGCCATTGCGAGGACTCCAAAAGAATATTTAAAAAAGGTCTCGGGGCCACTGCCGCTACAGGGAAAATAAATAGGTAACTAGAAGGAAAGATTAAATCCAAAGAAAAGAATCAACATTAAAGTGAAAAATTAAATAATATAATATTGAAGATTTAAAGTATACCATGTATACTTTACACACATATATGTGTGTGTGTGTGTGTGTGTGTGTGTGTAAAGTATACCATGTATACTTCACACACATATATATGTGTGTGTGTGTGTGTGTGTGTGTGTGTGTGTGTGTGTGTGTGTGTGTGTGTGTGTGTGTGTGTGTAAAAAATTAACAAGAAAAAAAATTAATGAAAATCTCAAAATAATGCCTTAAATTTCTCAAATAGCAGTAGCTACGTTTATACTTCATCAGGGCTATAAATGAGTGAGCAGAATGCCGACCTGAGATAGTACATCTCACTTTAAGTGTTAAAAAAAAATACTACTTAAAATAAGATATAAAATTATAACAGAGTAACTGAAATGATGAAGATACGGTTATAATACTTCACACAGGGCAACAAAAATGGAATTAAATCAATGTAATTAAGATATTAAAAATAATTTAAAAAAAAAAAGCAACAAGAAATGCCTCTATTTGTAGATTTAAAGGATATGACGTCCTACAAAAATAATATTTAATTAAAAGATCTACCTCTAATAAATTAAAATTACATACTGTTCGTAATATCTATGTATTTATTTGTACAGACAATACATTTGATAATAAAAAAAAAAATTCTTAAATAATAAAAGTTTAAATGTTATATTATTTTGAAATTTAGCCATTATGATATTTACAATAGCGAAACATAAATATAGCACCTCCATCCCTATATTCAAACAGTTTGCCAGGCGAATTAAACTTTTAGCCAGGCAAATTTAACTTTTCCTAACCAAATAAGCCGCTTGTCCGATTTCGTTAGTATAATTTTTTTTTCTAACCTTAATCTTTTCCGTTATTCATTCATTAATAATAAAAATATATAATTATTCACTTAGGAGTTGGTTATTAGAATAATGAAGAAATATTTTGATTATACAATGCTTAATTCATTTTTAATAAGAAAAATTTACGAGTATGGGCAAATATTTTAAAAATTGTTATAAAAGATTGCTTATTAACTTCAGGTAAATTAATTTTTTTTTAATTTATTCTAAAACATATAATATGGATAATAATAGATTTTTAAATAAGAAATTACCTAATTAAAATGTGTACCTGTACCCAAAAATCTGACCAATTCTTAAATTAATTGATGTGTTACAATTATATTTCTCATATTGATGTTGAAAACCTTATTTTTATAGAAAACATAAAAATAGCAACAACAAAAGACGTTGTACATATTATAACATTTACTAATAATTTACCTGAAACAGCTTTCTTTGCCTTGAGGAAGATTAACTTTTTATTGCATTTGTTTAACGAATATTATAAATAGACTACACAATGCAATTTTATTTGTAATATTCGCAAAAAGTAATTGTTTTCTCCTTTAAAATTTGTTGTCTTGTTGTAAATTCTTGAACAATCTGTCATTCAGAACAAAGATGAGAACAAAATTATACTTAAATTTGACTATTAATTTATTCTAAAAAAAGAAGAATGTTATAAGAAAATTATTTTTACAGACAATTAAATGTTTTGAACGTACATGAAGACATTATAGTTGTACCGTTAACTGAGACAGGCTGAATAAATTATAGACTTATTTTAACTGTGTTTGTATCAAGCTACATGAAATTAGCATGTAATTAAAAATATAATAATAAAAATGAAAGACTAATTTCTATCCTGGGCTTACGCCAGGACTACTTCACATTTAGGGCTTGTATAAATAAAATAGGTATATAAGCCAAATTAGAGTATCTAAATATAACTTGTTGAAATTATAGTTTAAAGCAAAGAGCCACATTAGAAATAAGAATAAATTATTGATAATTATTCAAATCAATATGCGAAAAAAAATAATTTAAACTTTGAACAAAATATAATCAACATATTCTACATATATTTAATTATTCTACTTACTATCATTATTATTATTATTATTTATTTAGTTTTAGTTTATTTAGATCTCCTTCTGAAAGAAAAATCTTCTAAACTGTGACAACTCCCTCGAGTGTGAAAGATTGTATTGTTTAATAAAAAAAAAAAACACTTGTAACTTTTAAAGTATGGCTCTTATTGTTAAGAACATTATGCGTAGTTTAGTTTTTAATTTATTAAAATGGCACTATTAATTACTTTTATATCAATATATTTAGCCCGCTACAATTGCGTCTGTCTTTGCTTTTTGTACAGCAGCCCTGACGAAGGCCTGAACTTCGGGCCGAAACGTCGGCTTATGTAAAAATAAATAAAATTATTTATTTTTACCAATTTCAATTTGACTAATAACTCCAACCATCCTTCTCTTCTGCAATATTATTAATTTAATAATACTTAGCAAACTCAACACGATAGATAAAATACTTATCTTATGATTTAAAATAATTCCTTAAAAAAAAGTATATATGTACAGTATGAATCAAAACATGGCAGACATGTTTAATACAAAAATATAGTTAAACCAAGACAATATTTTTTTATTTATACCTTTCCTTCTTTTATTTTTCTTCCTGCTTCAGCGTGGAGGAGCCTCCAGCCACTTCGTCATCTTGGTCTCTTTCCTATTTCCTGATCATGGTGTTGGATGTCCTCTAGATATGTTCTTCTAAACTTGCCTCTTGGTCTCCATCCAGTTGGCCTCGCTTCCATTCACTTCTTTGGTATTCTATCTTTCCTCATTCCACAGATGTGACCCTATCATCGAAGTTGTCGGCATTCTATAGTTGATTTCAGCGACGGAGTTCTCTTATTATCTCATTTCTTATTCTATCTCTCCTGTTTTTTCCCTAATATTCTTCGTAAAATTTCCGCAGCTGTAATGCTTGTCTTGGTTGATCCAGCATTACCAGCCTTATAACAATGTAGGGAGATAATCTGGTCTGTATATTTAGAATTTGACATTCTTTTCTTCCTTATTCCTTACCACAGTCGTGGTAAGGACCCTTATATTGCCTAAGATAAGCCATTATAATGGACCCTTATCTTAGTATTTTTTCCAGATTCTTTAACAATTGTTCCATGGTAGGTGTAGCAGCCCACGTTATCCAACTGTTCTTCATTGCGTAACAGTTCATACCTTCCAATGCTATGAACACACATAAGCCTTTCAGTAATATCCATCTTCCTCAATTCGAGTCCCATAACAGTTCACACAGTACTTTGAAATTCTCCCCCTAACATACATATTCGTAGATAGGGGATATTACATTTAAAAATGTACACGAGCATTAACATAATGGGCCAGAACTAAATAAGGCAATAAAAACTCAATAAAATAATCAAACAGTTATTAGTAAGTAATTATCGATGTAACATATTTTTTAACAACTATTAACTTTATTTGAGAAGGAGTTGATCGGGGGGTGCGGTCAAATAAATACTAAATTATACAAATAGTATTATTAAATTTTTTTCCGACGTTTCAACCCATTTTGCAGGTCTTCATCAGGGCGTAGGATATATGTAGGATGTACTGCGGGAGGCAGTTGAAACACTGGCCATATTAACTTTATTGTTCAACTGAAATAATTAATTAAAAATAAATAATATTAATAAAAATCAATTGTAAACAAGCATCGGCCAGGATCGTGGGGTGTTAGAAAATGAAATTTTTGTATGTGCAGAGGAAAGAAGCATACCGGATATTAGGAGCGAGAGATGGTAAGGAACGTACCAAGGCTTCAGTTCCGTGGGGATGAAGTATAATGGTCAGATAGACGGGATCTTGTGTGGTTTGATTTGACTGGGAATGGAATTGATAGATGCGAAAGATACTGACATTTCTATAGGTATTAACAATGCATCAAACGTATAATAAAAATGGAAATGCTTTTTAGGGACGTGAAAGGAGAACCATCTTAACACTACCTAAATAATTCATATACATTTAATATTATTTTAGCCTGGTATTGTCCCAAAATCCAGATTTTAATTTCTAATTCTATTTGACCAAATATCGACTCTAACGATAAACATAAATTAGTTTTCAGAGAAAAAAACAAAGTGCAGGAGACCACGAAATACGACTTTAGGGGGTGAAAGTAACTTACGCTTCAAGAGAATAAAAAACTTATAATGGACTGAAATAAGGTTTCCGCCCCATCTATCCAATTTCCCGCGTTATATGGGAAGTGGAAATTTGTAATTTCGTGAGTATCATGACTCAAGGCACATTGATCAGACTTTATCATAATATTTTTTGTTTACACTCTTGTTATGAAAGCTCCCCTGTGTATGCAACTCGGAAATATAGTCCAATTATGACGTGACTAAATTCTTTCCTTTTCGTTTTATTTTTTATCATCCTCATTAATAGAAAGAAAAAGTCCGTATAATCCTCGTATTTCAAATGCAACGTTCTATTAAATATTAAGACTTTATATTATTCCGCCTTCCACATATACAGTATGAAGAAGATAGAGGTTAGAAAGAACATGTTTTCATTACTAAAACTAATATGGCCAAATAATATAAACTTCCTGCCCCCCAACTGCTAATATTAGGTGTCAGAAGGAAGTGCTGGTGGCTTAGTCAGTGAGATAATAGATTTCCGAGCCCGAGTTCGTGTCAGGCTGGGGCAGATAATTTAATTATTGTCTTAATAGTCAGGTATCGACTCTAGGGTCGGGGGACCCTCCTGCAGCACATTCAGCCATCATAAAGCATCTCCCCACCAAATAATAAACCCAACGCCTTCTATGTGTTGTATCGATACAAATTTATTGTTTTGTGGATAAATATGAATTATTCTGCATAATTTTTGGGAACATGATTTAAGACATTTTTATCATAATTTACATACACACCACCACTAAGGGCAGGGTCAGGCAAGGCACTTTCTGCTCTCCTCCTCAATATTTATATGGGGAGCCCCCTATAAGCTTATCTTCCTGATTTTTATAGGAAGTGTTCTTATGTTTCTTCCAGAAGGAGAAGATGATCCTCATAATGATTTCCCAATCAATGGATTTGGTAAAGAATTAATTTAGATATGGCGTACTGACAAAAAAACACCTTTTAAAAGTAATATATATATTATATTATATAATGCATGTAATGAACTAATTACTTAACTGCTATTTTAAGTAAGGCGTTCTATCCCTCTTCCTCCTATGCATTGGATGCTGTTATTACACTAATCATAGCCCCACAATATTTCATCGGCGCCTATGATACTTTAACCATACTTTGGCTTAATTCTACATAAAGTTACTGAACATAAAACAATATGTTCGAATGCATTTTCCCGTAACATGCTTATCGCTAGTATTGTAAAATTATCGAAATCCGAATTCCAGAATTGTCTCAGGCTACTGGTGGATCTACGGAAGGACTCTCGGGCCGAAGCCCCACAAAATTAAATCCTGGAGCCGCTGCTACTCTCACACCATAATCTCCTATCGAAGAGTTCCCCCTCTCACAATACCCTTGCAGCCATCCCCTCTTTTACACCATCCATCCAAATCTTTCTTGGCTGCCCTCTCTTCTTTCTATACTCTGGCTTGTGTAGGAAAACGTTTTTGTCCATTCATAGTCTCGTATTCTCATTATTACGTGGCCATACAACCTAGTGGCCTCCTGTTTGCAATTAAAATATAAAATATTTTTTAATAGTACTATTAGATATAGGCTGTAGCTATGAGATACCAAAGCTTCATCTTAAAAAATACATCTCCAGGATAATAACTTTTAGGCATATTGATGTTTTACTGTCAGGTTTCAGCACAATATATCACTAATCCTAATAGAAATGAATGATACATTATTTTTTTTGTTTCTTAGAAATATTCTTATTCCATAATTCATATTCGAGTTAAGAATCACCATAATTTATCTTACTCGAGATATCTTCGAAGAAATAAGAAACTAGATGAGTTGAAGGGAATACATACTGTTTTATTCTGGATTATCACTAAACCTCTTTTAGAATACCCAACTATACGTTTTCTCAGCATACATTGTGGGTCATATTCATCGGATGCATTGACTAATAGATACGTGCTTCGAATTATTTCACAAATTATCTTCCGAACAATATGTAATCGATTCCACTACCCACCCACAGTCGTTTCGTCCGAAATTTTAAAATTTATTTGATCTATAAGCGAGGTAAATAATTTTTATCCTTTTAAAAGTATCCTTACGTTAAAAGGCCATTCGAGATGATGGTAAAAGTGGTCGTTAAGTGCTTCTTCCAACGACCCACCGGAATCCACCTTTATTTTACGATAGCTCGTAAAATAAAAGCTGTGTATGTTTTTCGACCCTCAGCACAGCTCAGTTCTTAGCACGTGTAGCTTAGCTTTTTTATGACACTTAGGATTCGGAAGGCACCCCGATCATCTGACCTCAGTTCTCTCTAGGCCCCACGGCGCAAGATACTGCACGTGAAAGAAGATTTCCGTCAGACACATTATCTGCCATTCAAATCTAAGTAATACAAACCGTAAACCATCATAAGATTGAAAAAAACTATTCCAATAATTACCTTTTGTGGTAAATATGAGTTGATAATATTTGCATTATTGGGATTATTACATAAATGTTAATGTATACAGAAAAAACTACAATAATGTTGGACGGCTATTCTACTGTGTGAGTTGTTAAATCACACTGCAAACTCATGATTCAACAGACATTAAAAAAAAAAATCAAAACAAAGTTAGGTTGTACCATTGTAATATATACCAGATGTGAAGAACAGCCCATATAATCCAATATATGTGATGAAGGATACCCAAGTATCTAAAATAATAGTTTCTGCCTTGGTCTGTATCCGTTCCCTTCCAAGACCGAGCCTCTGTATGAAATTACTATGAGCGTGATAGCCCTGGACCCAGGGCCCAAAAATCATCCCAGGCGAAGGTTTTATTGTAAATTACTGTAATAAAAACTAAGACATAATAATACAAACTGAGACAAATTATTATAAATGGCCCTGTAACTTGGAATTGAGTTCCCTAAGAGCATCAAATTTTGTGTCCACTAAGTACTGACATTTTTATTGTAGGCCAATTATATATCTCTAATCGGTATTCGTTATTCCTTTATGAAATTCGGTATCTTTCGACACATCGTTTATCAAAATCCTTCGCTGCTGAAGGTGGAAAAGAGGCTTATTTTACATGTAACAGACTATAACAAAAATAACTCAGTAGAATTATCACCCATACTGTTGAAATATTGTAAATCACGTTTAACTTCATTACCAATTTTTAACCATCGGGAGATAACAGATTTGTTCGGAGTGAGTGACCTACATAAAATTTGTTGGTTTTGTCACTGAACGCAAAATTTGATGCTTTGCAACTTAGATTCCATCGGTTTTTCCTCTGAGGGACTCATTTCCAAGTTGCAGGGACTTTATAGTAATTTGTGACAGTTTTTGACAAATTTGGTAAAATTAGCGTTGGTTGGCAGTGGTTTTCTAAAATTTAACGTTCTTTAATTTATTAAGGAATAAACCTTTAGCTTTGGTGCATTGTTTAGGAGTTATAAGTGAAAAGCCAAAAAAAAATCTAACTTTTTTTGTGTTATACATTTCTAATCCCATCTATACAAGTTAAACAAAAAAAAAATTTCTCACATTTTTCGCAATGGATTTCCCACTTCGATCATCATATTATTGGCTGATATTTTCAAATCAGCCACCAGTTTTAAATGGAAATGCTCTGGAACGGCAGGCAAGGATTATGTTACTCAGAATAACATACACCTTCATAATTTACAATCAAACCTTCGCCTGCGATGAGGTCGATTTTTGGGCTCTGGCTCCAGAGCTATGGGGATGGTTTCTTTAATTCCGAACAACAGCCCTTTAACTAAGAATTTTTTACCACTAAATTCATTTCTATATCTTTCATTTAAGTATGGTATGCATCCCATATAGACTTCCTCTTTCCTACCAGTATCCTGAGGTCTTGATCTTGATCGTTAATTTCAAACCTTAGCCTGGGATCTACTATTAGTACTTCCGTTCCGGTAGCATTGAACGCTGAAGTATCAATAAACTTTGTTGAGCTAACTATGTATATGCAATCAACTTCGAGGAAACATTAATAGTCGTTCATTTCTTGGAGATCGGATAGTTGTTTATTCACTGATGTTTCAGACTATCTACAACATTTGTAGAATAGTTCAACATCTCCGTTAACCTCGCTTTCGGTCCCAATATTTCTAATAATATTACTGAACTATATTTTAATCTATTAGACCGATATGCGGAGAAAGTTGATCTTGGATCTCAATTGCCGTTTCCTAGCCATACCGGTCAGTTGCTCGTCTGGATAATATTCTCCTGCCGTCCTCAGATCTAACTCATTCACTGCCTGAGCATTTTTCTGATTACCGAATAATAGGCAAATTTGAAATTTATTATAAGAAGACCTCCAATCTTGTTGCATAATTTTTTAATTTGTTGAGCCAAGATTTCTATTGAAGCCCTACACTGCTTTTCGTCTTTTGTTATTTGCCTTAACAAGAAAATGTTGTCACTTGTTAACTTATCTCTTCTAAATTTTTTTTACCGATCACTATGGGTCGACGTATTTCCCTATAACCGTTTATAAAAGAGGACGGAGAATACTCGGTCAGTGATTTAAATAATTAGACTGATTTTTTCAAGAATTGCTGCAGTTTTTTAGGGTCACCTTTCTTCTTGGAACCGGGTCAAATAGCTAATTCATTCCAGGATATTTTTCAAACTACCAAATATTGGCTATTAAATAATTCATCGACTTCTGCTCTCCCGCTTTTACAAATTTCATCTGACCTGGTGCTTTATGATTCATTAGGTCGTTTATAATTAGTTTTATATCATCTGATTCAGGAGGACACACTTTATCGTTTTTTTTTAAGTTGATATTCCAAGTCTGTCTCCTAATCTTCACGGAGCTTAATAATACTCGAAATGATCTTAGTTGTATTAGTATAATCGATGCTTATACGATGTTTTAAATATCCATTTATTAAAAGTTAGAATATTATATAATGATATCTAACTTTTGAAATTTTACTGATTTAATGATTGATATAATTTGGAAAACAACATACTCTTTATTTATCCCAGTACAAGTCTCTATTGAAAACATTCTTGAACAGAACTATGGGCTGTAGAATCTCAGAGTACCGTAAAGAAAACAAAAAAAATTAAACAAATAGATATTGAAAGAAATTATAAAATAACTTGTAATATTAAGTAATACAAATTTATGATATTTATATGAAATAATAAAAAATTAAAAATGAAAAATAATTTATATACATAGTTACAGAAATGCCTGTATAAAATTTGTTGGAGCTGATGGATTGGAAGTGATTGAATGGGTGGGATCTAAGTGAGGGGAGGGTATCGGAGCGACGGATGTATGAAGGGATAGAATTCCATAGGAACGAGAATCGGATAGTAAATATACTGTCAAATGCTAAATGGTTCATTGGACTGTTCTATATAAATTTGAAAACTAAGAACGGGTACTGCGGGAATAGCCAAAGGATTTGAATTGAAGGATCTCGCAGTTGTATGGTGGACGGCGGGGTTGAAAGAAGAAGCATAAACCTAGTCCTGTCATAAATATTGTTACAAGGAAATATTTCACAGATTTCAACAGAAAAAAATTTTGTTAGAAAATGAAATGTATATCTATAGAGAGTAAAACAAAAAGTAAATTACATAAAATGTCCCCCTTTTGCCTTAACACAGGCATTTAATCTCCGTGGCCAGTCATCAATAGCAGCAAGCAGCGCTTCTTGACTAAAGCGCTCAACTGCTCGGATCAGAGATGGTTTGAGGCTTTCCAAGTCTCTGTGGCATGCCATCCTCTCCAGTTCGGACCAAAGCCGATAATCTAGTGGTTGAGATCAGCGCTTCCTGAGGGCCAATTCGAGGCAGAGATGAACTCTGGAATGTTCTTTTGCAGCCAATGCTGGGTTGACCTGGCGTTGTGAGCTTGACATCAGGTTCCAAAATATCGACCTGCTTGTTTTTAGCGGCTGTTTTAACTCCTTTTTCACAAAAATTGAGCTTTGTGGTGCCGTCAAAGCAAACTCCCCACCAAACCATCACTGAGGAAGGGTGATGATCTTTTTCCACACTTTCATTGACTTCCTGGGTTTCTTTAGACCTGTGTGGCAACACACGATCATTTTGGATGTTACATTATTCTTCATTTGTAAACATGTTCTCATCGCTAAACAAATTCTTTCGACTCTATTTTTTTTTTAGAGAAGTGGTTAGCCTTTGTTCTGTCATTCATCGAAAAGCACCCATCCTAAAGTCATTTTTATTATTAGAGATATAGACCTGACAGATATTTCCCGATACATGATTTGTTGTTTTCGTATGGGATTTCTTCTAATCCGAGCAGTGACTGCTTTCACCACATTTGCCGTTCTCACAGTGCGGGGACGGCTCGGTCGAGGTCTGTCACATACAGATAGGGTCTCATTATATCTATTTATAGTGCGGGACACGAACATACGACTGATACCCAAAGGTTTCAAACTGTTTAAAATCTCTGACCTACATTTTCCAACTTTCCAACTTTGTGTAAGACGATCACAGCTATTTATCACTCCAATCCATTTCAATTGAGCGAAAGCAAATTATAAACTAATTGGGATTATTATGCTGACATGTAAAGAAAATAACCTGATAGATTTAAGGATTATCGAGAAAATACCCAAGTTCAGTACTTTTGTAACAGTATTTATGGCAAGAAGTAGGTACAGTACAACATTATTCAAAATGGGGTAATATTAAGAAAGTTACAGAACCCTATGGATTTCAAGTAGAAATAAGTGATGAAAATAATTTAGTCGCTTTAAAGTGGAACGGGAACGGCGAGCAATATTGGTTACTTTTTTTTCATAAATTCAGTTTGATCAAAGGTTTTTCCAAGAATTTTTATTGTAGGGTTGAATTTTATTGGATTATTATTTAGGAACAGGGTGGAATATTGGGAATTATATAATAAAATAATTTTCTTTTGTTTTTATTAAGCCTTAGTTTCATTTTTATTTGTTATAAATTTTATATTGTGTTTTGTTATTGTATATACGGTATGAATAAATCCCATACAGTTCTAATATTCAATGCACTTGAGTGAGCCAAGATGTATTATTTCTTGACAAAAAAAATAAATAATATATATATATATATATATTTATTAAGTAATGTTAATCATAATTATAATGTGAACTATATCACAGTCGCTGAAAGCTCTTATTGTGGTAAAGAATATTTATTTATTTTTCTACGAAAACCCTGACGATACACCCCAGGTGACAAATGAAATGATTTAACTAGAGTTATATTTTTACAAATTGCAGCCTCCCTCCCTTCATTGAGTCGTATAAAGCCAACTAATAAATATTAACTACTCCTCAGCCCTTGAATAATAAAGGAGGATTAAATTATGTAAATTTTCAAAGAAAATTCTCAGTTCGTTTGTTCCATTTGTACCCTTCACACAGTTACTGCTTTTAATTTTTTTTCACTGCGCTATTGAAGCAAGGAGACTTTGAGCTCGTCGAATTAAAAAGTTCGAAAAGAAATCCCTGTCTTCCTTCCAATTCAATTAACCCAACCTTCATTTCTTTCTTAGTTCTAGATGAAAAAAAAAAATTTGCATAATAAAAAGTTGATATTATATATTTGCACTGCATTATTAATTTAATGGAAAATATTCAGACGATGATAAAACTTTGATAGTTGTTCTTTTACGATCGGACTATTTTTTTTTTAACCCCGCTCAACATTTTTTTTCTTCACACGTATAGAAATGTCTGTTAATATATATATTTTTTTCTTTTTACTTAGTATTCACACGTATTATATACTCCATGTACTCAAATGCAGTTTATCATACAAACTACTTGCATGGAACTGTTCCTTTGAGATAAATGTATAAAATTTTACAAAGTATTCATTACGTTTTGTTAGGCTCTACATCACTCACCGTATAAAAGTGACTTACTACGGAAGCATAATATTTTGTTTTACATTAAACCTTGTAGTAAATTACGCTGTAGTGTAAGAGTACTGAATTCAAGAATGAAAAAGTGGAGAACACGAAAAAATTTGGTCCAAATTGTTAATAAACTGTTTGCCCAAGAGTTGATGGTAAAGTATTGTAGAGAAAATCAAAATTACCAAGTTTAGGAAACTCGTATATACGTATAGCTAGAAACCATCCATCACACAAATTAAGTTAAACGGTCAAAAATTGGAAGGGGTAAGATAGAGTGGCAGTGGATGCAGGTAATACTCTATAATATAATATCGTGTAATATATATATATATATTTATATATATATATATTATATTATATTATATATATATATATATTTATATATATTTATATATATATATATTATATATATATTTATATATATATATATATAATATGAAATTATCTTAATCCTATAGTTCAATTCTTATCTTTCAAACGTCAGTGGATATGAGATCTATTGTAAAAAACAAATTGTATGATGTTCAAAGTGATTGGGGTTTCAGCTCTCCTTCTTTTTATTCACGATATATTATTTATACTTCAAATGTGTGATTATCCCATAGATTACCAACCTATTATAGTAAGATAGAAAAGAAGGAAATTCATTAATGAAAGGCAATCCGTTCAGCCTGTATTCAAACCGGTGTCAAGTGAGGCGAGCATATGGGTTTTTTTTATATTATATAAGATATGTATGTGATATATATATATATATATATATATATATATATATATATATTATATATATATATATAATATATATACTCGTAAATATATACAGGCTTTCCCATAATTAGAAGGTATTTTTATAGGAGTAATAGCAAACCTAAAAAACTACAAATAAAAGTTCATATAAACGATGGACCAATTTTCAACAGAAACGTATGAAATCCATGTTTTGCGATTTCGCGATTTTATTTTTTTTTTTAGCGTCCTTCCAACTATACTACAGATATCCCACTTTTCATCGTTTAATCTACCAGAAAATCTTCATCGTTTAGTAAACTTTAAGTGCTCATCAATTGAGTTAAGGTTTATTAGGAGAAAACTTGGGTTCACCTCAAGTTGTGTAAAAAAAAATATGTAATTTTTATCCTGTCACCTAAAAGTACTCGTATATTCAGCAGAAATTACTACAATTAATTGTTTCAAAGCCTATATTTCATGTTTTTCCATGATCTTTGATGGGTTATATTAAACATAATTGCCTAAATACACTTTCTATTTATTTTAAAAGTTCGTGCGTCTAATTCTTCACGATACTTTTAGGGCTTAACTAAAATATTTTAAAAAATCGGAATTTTTCATTTTAGTTGAAAAAAATAATTGTTAAAAATTTTTCGTATATTTATTATTAAAGTTTTAAACGTATTATACGAATTTATTCGTAATATTCAATAAAACATTCATTAAAAATATTTTACAAAACATTTTTAACAATGAGATAATATTTGTAAATACAAAATACTTTTCGTTTCCCGATACATTAAAAAATTAACCATTACTAATAAACGATTTTGTTTCCATGCATCTGGATATGTATCTCATTTTGGGTTAAATTTATGTTGCAGTGTAAAAGAAAGGAGTCACTTTTAAATATCAACGCTAAACATTTCTGCAGAAAATCTCACACATTTTCAAAATTTAGTTTTTTAGAAGTACGTTCCCCTCAAATAATGTTACCTTATTTTAATATGTCTATCTATCACAATTAAGTTCATAAAACAATATTTAAGAATTGGTTCAATTTCTCATACTAATCCAAACCTGAGTAAAAAGTAAAGATTTTTTTATAAAAAAAAAAGGTCCTAATAATGAACCAATTTACTCAAGGAGAAAATATGAATAGATTTCTAGTAGGTTTCGCATTAATTAATGATTGTAATTAAGTACTAAAATGCTCTTATCAGAGTTTTTTAGCAATTAAGTTAGAAAAAAATAGCAAAATATTGTTCCAAAAATGTGGTCGCAGCTAAATTGTCTGTGTTCATGTTTACTACTATCCCAGTGACAATATGAAAATGGAAGGTGGCTTATGGCAGCAAAATTAGATATTCATTAATTAAGTAAAAAAAATAATTAGAAATAACTTAAAGGATGATTTTTAAAACTTTTGCTGTGATCGAGTATTAGTGTTAGTGCAAAAAAAGTACATATAGGGATCACAATAAGTGTTCTGCACTGTTATTTCCTTGGACTTTTTATTTTCTATTCAGCTATAACTTAATATAAATAGGAATGTGTTTAGAAGTTCTTATTTTATTTTATTTTTGTCTTATTTATTTACTTTGTTTTATCAGTATTATTCATTTACTTTTTTATATTTATAGTTATTTCTCTATTATTTGTATATATTGTATGAATGAGAACTTTTAGGCCTAATGCTTATAGCCCTCCAGCAGTTGCTGATTGTATTTTTATTCAGTAAATAAAGTTTCAAATTAAAAAATAATTTAATATAAATCGTTATCACAGTTCATTCAAATTTGCTCTCCCAATAACACCAGCTTTGGAATTACATTTCATGATGAGAAACATTTTTTAAAAAATCATTTCTTATACATTCGATTTCATCAGTTATCTGGCTTCAAGAAGATATAAAACTTCTTGAGAGAATAAAATAGTTGAAAATTGCTATTTCGTCCATGATTTTAGTGTTTCGGTTCGCTGTGTAACGGTGGTGTTGAGGGAAGAGATCTCGCGTAGTCCTGCTTTCCACTCCACTGATAAGAAGAACAATTTTGATTCAGAGTTCCTGGTCTGCTTGTATTGTATATTATATAATTATGACATTTTATTTTTATTCTAGTGCTGATTTGATAATTATGTTTATTTATTATTATTCAATGTATTTTAATAGATAACATGTCATTCTATTTATTCTCACTTATAACTTTCCAAATGAGAACATTGAACCAGGGTTGTTTTTCGATAACGAACCATTTAAGATTTCCTTTGTGTAAGAGCTAACCTGGGAGCTAGAAGACTTCAAAAGTTGGATTTGGTAGGACATTATATAGACTTAGCTTGGTCGGATATTGATTGGGCTGTAGCTGCCGACTCCTGAAAGGAACTGACTACAAAAGGTGGTGTTATTAAATTAAATTGAGCCCCTGTGACATAAACTGGGCCGAGCTGTAGTTGGCATTTATTGGTCCTTTGTACTTGCTTCCTGGCCGGGTTATTGTTTTATATATATTATCAACTAGCTTCCAATCAGCAGTTTGCCTTCCTCAGGAAGGGAGCCTTAATCAATTGCTACTCCCTCTTGCCAATGTATTTCTTAACCTTTTCATTTTAATGCATTCCATAACGGATTTCCTTTTTATCTTTTATGTGTTCCATAATAGGGGTTAACAAACCATTCGGATTTTTTTGTCAGTACACTGTATAGATAAAGAATATGGTGCATGATATTCTTAATTAAAATCGTTGAATAATAATCAGAACCTTGTATTATGGATTCCGTTGACTTTTACTGTATCGAAGGGTATCCACGAGTGTTTTCCATTCGTTCCAATCAACAGTAATCTCTTTGCCTCGTTCGATGACTTACCAACACACCCTAAATACTTCTTTAGTATCTTGCCCCACAACTTTCTCGGTTACCGTTCCTCCGTTTCCCAGAGGATTCCGCCGTAGGGCAATTTTAGCATTTTCTGTTTTTTTTTTTCATCGTCCTACTTATTTATATTTCCGCTTTCTATTTGTATTCCCAAATGGAATGGGAGCACATTGATGGATTTCCATATTTTTTTTTCAAAATAATTTCCGGCAACCAATTCCAATAATTCTAGGCAGACATTGGTTAACGAAGGTCTGTAGCGGGTGAACGATGCTCTCCGCGACTTTTCAGGTTTCGCTTTCATAAAGTTAGACCCGATTTCACGTTTGTATTGAAGTACCGTATTTTCGTGATTCTGGAGAGGTTTCTTCTTCCAAAAACTTTTTAGACGGTGACAATATAGTTCTTCTACAAGACTCAGAAAAAATATGCAGCCAGTAAGAACTGCAAACTTTCAATAACCATGGAATGAAAAGAGGATCTATCCGAAAACGACCAAAACATTGCTTACTGTGTCCAGGCATGAATACAAAATGGTACATATGTTATGTGACGGAGAAGCTTTTGAAGAGTTGTTATACTTTCCCAAACTAGAAAACATTATTAGCAGGTCAGGTAAGACAGATGAAGAAATCCGAAACTAACATAGCAAACCTTAAAATCCTTCCTTGAAAAGTGGTTTGGATGTGCCTGCTGTATGGATGAAAAATTACTTCTCAAAAGTTCATGGATGCCCGCCTGCCTCACAAGAATTTCCTAGGTCAGCCCAAGAATCATTCCTTCATTCCGGTACTACAAATAAGTATAACTCCTCTCGGTGTAATGCCATTGGCTTCCAGTTTCTGGCTTCAGTTATGATCCACTCATACTTTACCACTCCATCGGCCAAACGATTATCCTCTTCGCACAGCCTTTCTCGCAGAAGTCTCATTGGCATCTCATTGTTCTCTGTTCGTTCAACATAACCTGTCCAGCGAACCATTCCAATCTTGTAAATGAAAAGACAATCATATTATTAAACATTCTTTCTTTTACAACCTTTGTTCTCTGTCTCCAAGCATTAGTTTTGAATTCAAGAAATCGTCCAGCATTCAGAGGCATAGGTCCAAACAGGTTTGATGAGGGTCTTATAAAGTTGCACTTCAGTATAACGTGACAGACATTTAATTCTGAAATGTTTTAGAATCCCGAAATAACACATGTTTGCAGTCATTAACCTTTAATTAGAAGTCATAGCTGCAGCCCAAGAATCGTGTAGAAGGACACCTTACCAAAAATAGGAGTAAGCTAAAGGAAAATTCTCGCTCAGATGAAAAAGATTTGTTGGGGTCGGTTCGACTAGCTCTGTTAGATTGAGACTTACGCCAATAATGTCTCCAAAAAAAATTAATCATTAATTATAAGATATAAGCAAATCAGATATGAAGTAAACGTTGAATAAAGAGCAGGATTCATATTATTTAGGGTACATATATAATACTAATAAGAGTTGAAGCAAGGTCTATAAATTAGCTGAATAAAATAAGACTACCAAGAAGTTGAAGACTCTGAGCCTGTATCAGGGATATGTCTCTACAACTGAAATCACGCCAAGCTTCATGGGAAAGTCGAGAAAAAAAAACTTAAAGAGACAAATTTAGGCAAGCTATCAAGAGAGAGCGGATGATGAAGAGCTGGAGAAGACAGCAGCTGATGCAAAGGCGCAAGAGAAACAGCTTAAGACTTTCAGAGTAAAGCCAGAGAAAGGTGTTGGTAGAAGACTAATGGAGGCCAGACAAGTTTAAATACACTTTATTCACAGTAGCGCTTTTTATTTAAGTTTTTAGGCAGTGCTGAGTAATGGATAAAAGTACTCCACTACAACTATTACTACTACAACCCTATTTGATGTATTTTGTTATATTTATAGTCACTATACAAATGGCATTAGTTAGCTACAAGGCAGTATGAAATAGATTAATTTAAAAAAAAAAAACATTAATAGTTATGAACAATAATATCAGAAAGAAACGAAATTCTTTCTCGGAATGCAGGGTGTCAACTATGATGTGTAAAACTTACGAAATTGTGGCTCTCAGGGCACATAGAAAATTTCATTGAAAAGAAATTTACATTATCATGGCCAATGATATTTATTTATTTAAATGTAAGATATATTATTAGATATACATCAGGTCGCAGAAAAAGAATTAGAAACTTTGTGATAATTTATTATAATTATTTTTGCTAAAACATCGGTATTTTAAGTAGAATAAATTTCACATCGCATAATTGTTTTACAAAGCTAAAAAGCCTATTCTGTAATACAATACATAAAAAGCTAATGTAATGTAATAATCGAGCCATTCATAAGTCAGTAGGGGGAAAATCAATAAACGTAATCCACGTTTTTACGAAAAACCGAACTGTGTTGTTTAACCAATTGAAAAGGTGTCTTTTAAACGATTTTATAGAAACAAATCTTACTTTAAAGAACTTTTCATTTAGTTGTCGGCCTAGCGTTCTTTATATTGCTTGCTCGTGTAAATTTCAGAGCCCATTATTCTGAATAAAGAACAAGGAACGTATTTAAGAGCGGCCTATAATATAATACTCCCCCCCCCATAGATGTTACCTGCTGCTCGCCAAGTACTTTCGCCCATTTAAGTTGGCAGCTTTCCCAAGACCAATATTATAGCGACCATTTTCCAATAGTCATGAGTTTCCGTTAATGCAACTTACTCGAAAGACAAAGACCGGGGAAGATACAACACATCACAATTTCATCTATCTTCTTTCTTCAATCAGGACTTATATCGACCATATAAGTCGGAGTCACATATAATATACTGCAGGAAATTATTTAAATATAATTAAACTAAAAATGTGAATGTAAATAAAATAATTATAAGTAAAAAATATCTGAAACATACATTTAACATAAAGGAAGAAGTAAAGTTTTTTATTTTCAAAATACTTGGAATCAAACCATAGTGTGGCATAATGTGTAAGTAAATTTTATGGTTAATTGTTTTTTAAAAAATGTTTCTGTTGGCATTTCATACCTGTTCACGCCTTAACAAGCCTAATCCATGTCTGTTTATCTTGGGATATTGCATCTTTATTGATTCAATCTACCCATCTACTTTTAGGTCTTCCAATTGGTCTGATTTAGCTTATTAATTTTACTGATTAGTTAAAATTATTTGACTTAACCAAAATAAAATGATATAAATTTAAAAAAAAATTGAATGACTAGTTAAATATGGAACCTAAATAACTGTAAACGAAAAATTGGGAGTAATTAAAACGTATTATTTATTTAGCGAAGACAAATAATAATATTTATTTCAATATTATAATATTTATTTTTGCTATTTTTATTTTGACTGATCACCCCAATCACCCTTCTCTTCAATTATTCTCTACAGTCAACCATCAACCCACTATTATTTATTTAATTTTAGATGCTGAAGAAGGGGAAAAATGCCCGAAAATTCCAAGTGGAAATATACCTACCTAAATTAAATTAGAACTACGGACTGGAACAGTGGGGGACATCAAAATTATATAGCATCAAACGCATTCAATCCTTGTAGTCTAAAGACCTTCCGACAATAGTTGATGCTCCATTCTATGTAACCTACAAAATCCTACACCATGACCTTAATACCCCATTTGTCGTAGACCTAATCCCTGAAAATTTTCCAAATTCCATCGCAACCTTACATATCATCCAAATTCACTTGCACAATCCCTATCTGGTTCTATCCATCCCTATAATCCTCCTCCAAGGTTGATGCCGCCGTAACCCAGAGACTTGCTATAAGGTTACATTGCAGTTGTGGCAATGGCCAGATTCTTCACTCAAGCTATGTATGTCTGGCTATAGCGCCTCTGCTCAGCCTCCACTGGGTCTTAATACAAGTAATGCGGCTGAGTGAGAGGTGCTGGGATCTCTTAGGGTCCATGCCCTTTCTTCCACGAAGGGGGGAAAGGCTTGGCTCGGAGATCTTAAGTGAATATTTTTTTTAAATACTGTCTAAATACGTATATATTTAAGTAGTTAATCGGGCGGAACCCAAACGCAGCAATTAGAGACAAGGTCGGTGTCAAAAGAACATCCTTCACCTGATTGGGACCAAACGGTTAAAGTGGTATAGCCATTTAATGCGGATAGATGAGAACCGCTGGACAAAGAAAATTTATAACTATATGCCACCTGAATGAAGGTCGCGTGGAATGGCAAAGAAGAAATGGATAGAGGACGTAGAGGAAAGCATGGCTGCCAGACGGCTCCGCAAAGGAGATTGAATGGACAGGGAGCAGTGGCTTTTGCGTGTTGGGAATATGACTCCTTAAGTAGTAGAAAAAGAAAAAAAAAAAAAAAAAATTATGATTAGTTTATTTTCTTTTAGTTTATATACAATTACTTTTAGTATTATGTTTTGCAGTTTATTTATAGTACATAGTGCGAATGAGCTACTTTTTTATCAATATTACTGTTGTTTAGCCCGAACCAGATATCTATCCTTTCATGATAAACTCCAGTCTCATCCGAATCCATTTGTTTCCAGCCTTACTTCTCCCTCGATTCCTGATATTCCCCCTTGGCGTCTGAAAAGAAGATGGCCTCGTGATCTTCTCACCTAGAATTAAATAGGGAGTGCTACCACAGGGCAGTAACTCTTCAAGTCTGTTCATGTCATGATTTTTAATGTGTGCATTTTTATTATTTGTGTATTGTTTATACAGTTGTAATTTCATTAGATAAATAAAAAAAAAACTATTATCCTAAGATGTGACAGATTGTAATATATCTCAATAAAGAATTTTCGAATTATACCTATAGGCAAATTGTGAAGAGAAATTAAGATACATAAATAAATAGTTATAAATAAATTAGTGTTTAAATCATTAATTTACACTAAGGGAGTACTTTCAGTATATAATATAAGAACAGCCCATAAATACAAAATCGTCGGCACGTATGGGCGTGATTTTAATACCTCCTCATCCTCGGGAACTTAAAAAATATTGCATGTCCCGAGAAAGAGATTGAGCAGAAACCTGCTTGTCAGTCCCCTCGATGGAGCCGCAGGTGACGTCAATATTTTCCAACTGTTTATTGAAGTCACATTAACTGTCATTTCCACACTGCCTTATCGATTTTAGAATATCAAATCATCTTATAGATTAAGTTCAAACATCTTGAAACAAAAATTCATTTTTATCAGCACAACATAGGAGAATCAATTAGTAAAATCAACAAAAAAATTTAATTAAATCACAAATATTACTGCACCACAGTTAACAATTATACAATCAATAAAATATCATAAACCAAACAGACGATTCGCAACATAAATTCATTTTATGGACTGAATTTGTGAGAAGTAAGGTGGTGATGGTGATGCCCACTGTTTAAGTTTTAACATAAACAGCAATGATCTTTGACTATTATTTTTACTATTTATTTGTATTTCTCTTCACCTCAGGTTGTGCTTTTTCTTCATGTATATATGTTTTATTTTATACTTTTTGTCTCTCTGTGTACCAATATGAGTATGAACGTGTATATGTTCCTTTTTTTTTTTTCTTTATATCACAATTAATCCTGAGATTTTATTTTATCTTAGTGTTTGCTTATTATTATATGAATCACTGTAAATATTATTACATTTGTATTAAATTATCTTTCTATTAGATAGCCTATTGTTTATAAATTGTGCAGTATGTATATATATATATATATATATATATATATATATATATATATATATATATATATATATCGTTTTTTTTGTTTATTTCTTAGTGGTTACTACTAATTTTTAAATAATGTATATAATGTTAGAATATTTATAAGTTAGTTTTTGGCCAGATTTTATTTTATTTTGTATTAATTCATCTTTGTTATTCTAAGGAGACTTAGTCCCAGAATAAAGTTCTATTTTCTAAATAAAAAAAAAAAGTTTTAAGTATATTTAAATTTAACTTTTTTGTTTTTTACATTATAAGAATAATTGAAATTCATGATTATACAAGTTTATAATTTTTCACTAATAAGCTATAATAATTAAGGCTGTCAATTTAATGTTTCGTTTTGAGAGGATTTTATGTGTAAACGTGTACATTTACTTGGCACTTTGGTGTTAAATGACAATATAATCTAATCATGGCATTGCCCAAACCTTGACCGCACAAAACACTAATAAAAATTATCCCTTTTAAAATAAATTTAAAATTAAATCTTACACTTAAATCTTGATGTGTATATATATATATTTACAACTTTCCTTCATCGACCTTTGAGTATTAAATTCAAACTTCACTATTTTATTGGGAATAAGGTCACTTAATTAAGTTGTGGTCACTATATATATATATATTATATATATATATATATATATATATATATTTATATATATATATATATATATAATATATATATATAAGAAGTTTTCTAAGAAACCCTTTAAATATTTATATATTTATATAATATATATTATTTATATATATATATATATATATTGTTTTATCTGCATTTTAGACCTTCATCAAGGCTGCTAGACATCTGAAAAAGCAGAAGCATATTTTTGTTTATTTAACTGAAACCCCAAAACAGTATATTGAGGTTGAGAAGAAACTTTTATTTCAAAAATAAATATTGAATAAGTGGTCAATTGTTCTTGACTATCTTTTAAACATTTTGTTTCGGTATCGATTATGAATTCATTCTCGATATTCAATATTAAAAAATAAATTAATAAACAATAATAACTCTTTTCTTTCCTCACTGGCTAGATGAGTTTTTAAATCGGGTCTAATTTTCGGTATCTAATTTTCAAAGAAGATGGCCGCGTGATCTCCTTTTGTAGAAATATTATTAGACTGCTACCGGTGTGTAGTTTCTCAACAAGCGTTTTCATGAGATTATATTTCTGTGTACACATTTACTAGATGTTTTATATTAATACAGTTGTAAATATCATAAATAAAAATTAAAAAAAAATTCAAATAAATAATAGTTAGTATTGAAACGGCTTTTCGGCTTTTTATTGAAACGTTTCGGAGTCCTTTGTTAAAAAAAAAAACATTATCGACCATTGGTTTATTTCATAACTTCCTCGTGAACGGATGGGTCGACTCTCTTGCTTTTTTTTTTTTTTGTTTGTTTAAGGAAAAAAACCTTTGCCCGGCATAAGATGGTCACCATGTGGTTGGGCAAGCTGTATACAAAAAAGAAAAGTTTGTGCTTTAAAATTCTTTTTGACATTTTCTCCAAAACAAATCTTTTTTGATTTATTTGAAAACGTATCTAATGTTTTCTCTAAGAAGCCTTTGACTTTGCACATATAGTACACCTCCGAGTACTATTAAGAATTAAAGCAGGAAAAAATGTTGTTGGGAAACGTAAGCTTATTTACGTAAAATCTAAAAGAATCAGTTTTACTAAATTCTATATAATATTTGAAATTTAATTAACTGATTACGAAAAATATGATTTAAATTAGTTTATCATTAGCTAACATACGGTCTATAGTTTAGTTGTTCTAATAAATCAAAACATCTAGACCATTTAATTGTGTTCTTAATGATACTTTAAATGTCAACAAAGATGAGCTAAAACGAAAAAAAAAAAATAAACAACAATAAGCAAAAATACAGGAAAAAAATGTATTAGACTTTATTCTCAGACAAGTAAAGCAAATAGTTTAGTTGAAATGTCTAATAACGTTTTATCCAAACGTTACATGAAAACCAATATTCAAAAGTTTAAAAAAAAATCTTCAAACTGCGCTTCATTACCAGAATTTGAATTAATACTTCTTAAAATACAAGAAATGTGAAATATATTTATTGTTATAATTCGAGTCCGAACCAGAGATTTCCGAGGAATAAATTAAATTAATGTTTCGACTTGAACATTTTTTTCTTTTAGACCGAACAAACGAATAATTCTTATAACTTATGAACATTGCGAAACATTGAAAAAATAAACATTGTTAATCATGAAAAACATAAATAAAAATTTTAAAAATTGTATCAAACATTTAACAGTATTTTTATAAATATTACAGTTTTAAGAGTTAACATTTCATAGTGAAAAGAAAATGCGTTTGTTGAGGGTAATGTATTTCAAGATTCCTTGAAAATATCATCTCACTGTTCAGATGGTCAAATACAACTCAATCCAGTTAATCTCCGATTTCTAAATAAATTTAATATTGTTAATATCTCTTTCACTAAAAATAAAGATATTATAAGTTATTTATTTTCAATAAAAGTGGTAACAAACAATTTACTTTTTTATTACTATAAAATCGCATACTGCACTGTTTAAAATTTAGTTGCGGGGAGGAGCCAACATTTTTTTTTTCAAAATGCAAAAAAAGAAAAATGTCCAAACTATTTGTTCTTGAAAGCTGTAAACCATACATATGGTAAGTACTGGAGTACACAGGCGGATTCAAGAGAGGGTTCTGGCTGAAGCACTTCTATTTATAAAAAAAAAGATTTTTTTATTGGTCAATATTTGTTTCTATGGGGCCATATGCTTTCAACATCACAACATTTTAAATAATAACGCATGTATGAGTACTTAGCTGCTAAATATAGACATGTGTCCAGAAAAAAATATTACCATTTATCCCTGTAAGCATTATTGTTCTTGTTATTACTGTTAATAAAACAAAAAATAAAAATAAGTCAGCCTCCAATAAATTAAATCATGAATCCACTGCACTACAACATTTCATCAATAATTTTTATATTTAAGATTTTTTATTCAAACATTTTAATAACTTAACAAAAAAGTAAATCGTTTAGAAATTTTAACCCTGCAAAGTGCGTTTTATTGTGTCAAAAGTTTTTGCGTGTTTGAATTTTAGAATGATTTAAGAATTGATAGCAGTTTAAAATTAAATAAACAATAAAATTAGAGCTCTGTAACAAACCTGAAAACTAATGTACATGTCTAGAATGTGTTTGAAATATACTTTGTTCAATAGTCAGCCATAAACATTTTATGCTCAGAAATAACAATTTCCAATACAAAAATATTAATCACTCATAATCTTCGATGCAAAAGATATTAATCGCCTATAATTCTCAATACAAAAATATTAATCACTCACGCAGTAAGAAAAGAAAAAATCTAATCCAGTGTTCTTAGTTTATACTTTTTTGGAAAGGGGCGAGGGAGAGGGTTGTTAAGGTTCCATGGATGTATAGATTTTTTTTTCTATGAATAAAATCAGCTAATTGTTATCTCCCTCCCACTAGCAGTGCTTTGATCTCTTGATATTCTTAGTAATGTTGCCTAGCCAAATCCCTAGACACTAAGTGGGTTTTGATTAAAAAAAAAAAAAAATATCTGGTCTTAAACTCACACGACTTTCCTACCTATTTCAGAAAAGTTTTTATATCTTTACATATGTCCATCAAGAAATTAGAATTAGATTTATTTTACTGAAAATTGAGCAAAGAAAAGATTTGAGTACAATTTATTTCATAAACTAAAGCAATGTAACCGGCTTAAAGTAGATCAGTGTAAAATTTTCAATATCCTTTAATATTGATCAAAAACTTTTTGCCAAAGCTTAATTGTGTCAAAGAATCATTTTTGTTAAAAGTAGAGGAAATATTGAACTTGTGTGATGCGGGCAACAGATTTCCTTACTTTCACTTAGTCATCTCTTTTTCTCTCATTCAATCATTTATTTATTTATTTATTTATTGTTACATTCCGCATCTACCCGATCGGGTCATTAGCGGCTTTAGATGTAATCAAATTAGGTGTACAAATTTAATGTCTTTTATAAATTCAAACACTTTTTGTATCTTTTCTTCGTCATCTGAAAGTGCTTCAGATATGTTGGAAGGTATATTATGTTTTGTTCTGGTGTCAGAGTATAGTCTGCAAGTTGTTACCATGTGTTTCAGTGTAAGTGACGTGTTGCATGTTTTACAAAATGGTGGTTCCAGGCCTCTCATTAGGAAGCCGTGGGTAAGGCTGCATGCCATTCTAAACCGAGTTAAAATTGTTTCTTCTTTTCTGTTCTTTCTGAAAGAGGTCGTCCACGTTTGGTATCTTTTTTAATTTCTTGTAATTTATTCGTAGATTGGTTCCACTTGAATTGCCATTTTTCATTATCATTTTTTTGCATTCCAATCTCCAGTCAGCAGTGGTCGTTAAATTGATCATTGTGGTTTCATTAGTTTTTCTTCTTGCCAGGTTCGCAGCTCTGTCTGCAGCTTCGTTCCCAGATATGCCACAATGTGAGGGTGCCCATGCGAGGACGATGTCTCTGTCTCCTTCATTTCCAGAGGCAGTTTTTGATTTTCCTGAAAATGGCATTGTCGGCTTTCCCTTGGCAATGGCCATTAATGAGCTTAATGAATCTGTAACTATAAGGCCATTTTTAATGTTTTTTTCTGTTAGTAATAACAAGAAAAATTTCTGTTAGTAATAACATTCATTCATTTCTGACACCAGGATATGAGCCCGTACTCATTATATTTGTATATATTGCATATATATTAATATTTGTCTAAAATGAACGATTTTTAAATAGTTTTGTAGGGAATTTCATGACCTTAAAATAAACAGGTGTTTTTAGTAGTCGATCCTACAAAATAAAAAAAGAAGTATCAAAATCGGTTCAGTAGTTCCCGAGAAAATCTTAGCACAGACAGGCAGACAGAGAGAGACAGACTGACCATTGGCTAACATGTGTTTTTCGGACTCAGGGAGCACTGAAAGTATAGTTCCTTTCGCATAAAACCGCACACCGGAAATTTGACCCGATCGCAATACTTTCCTTACCTAGTATAGGTTGAAAAGTAATAAATTAAAACATGGGTAGAAAATAGAATAGGTTGTATCATTGCTAATACTGGTTCGAATCCGATGATTTATGATTTGATACATTTAAAAAGTTTTATTATTAATTTTACCATATAATATATACTTAGCGAGTTAGGCCCAAAACATTTTTATTTCTTTATAACTTTTCTCGGGAATTTAGCCCATTTACAACAATTGAAATGACAATTATTAGAACATTATAGGAAAGTTTCATCAAAATCGTTAGAGCCGTTTTCGCGCTACGGTCTATTGAAAAACATATTTTTAATTTATTGCGCAGCAGCTATTGCGCATGGAACACATAATTTCTGTCACAGACATCAGCAGTCAAAAAAGAAGCAACAAAATTGGTTCAGTAGTTCTCGAGAAAATCTTGGCACAGATAGACAGACCAATGGCTAAAATGTGTTTTTCAGACTCAAGGGGCTCTGAAACGTTTAGATCCGTCGAAAACCGCATATCGGAAATTTGACCCGATCGCAATACTTTCCTTAGCTAGTAGGTAGGAAGTAAAAAATGTTTGAATTAAATTGATTAATCGTAACATTGATTATATTATATAATTATGATATTGATTAAATTACTTATATAATTTTGTGCAAAAAAAAATAGATAACTGAATCAAACTTTGAATGAAATCTTTAGAATATTTTATTCCTATTCTGTAAGTTAGGTAATTTGTTTTTTTTATTTTTCCAATGTAGCTTCTTCCTGGTGAAATATTAGAATAAAATTAATTATATCTCGATTACGTTAACAATTTATTGTTTAGACGTTAACGTTATTTTAAGAAATCTCTCTAATATTCAACATCAAGGCAAATTACATAGGAAGCATATTTACTACGGTTAATAAAAAATGCTAAATTCATATTTTTTTTCTTTTTTAATTTTGAGGATTTTACCAATGAATGAATCAGATACCTCTTCAAGTTCCTTTTGTCATTTTTTTACAGGTTACTACAATAAAAAATATTACTTCACTAGTAAATTACAGACTTTGAGATTGTGAAATATTTAATGTATATATTTTTTCTGTGAATGATTTTAGTAAAACCACGGAGAGTCGACCCGCCAAAAATCTGTTAGATTAAGCTAGCCTCCAACAGGAAGAATGTTTAGAAGTTGGGCCCTGACATGCCTCCGCATTTGTGTAAACATCACAGGCACCAAGGCGGTCAGAAAAAAACTGGAAGCTTGTTGCTGGAGTGGAACTTTTACTGGAGTCTGAAGCGACTTAAGATGACAATAAAATTCCCGTTTCTAACTTCGCTGGTAGCGACAGTATAAATGTTTATGCAAAGCATATCAGGCTTGTTAACATTGGCAAAATATGGATTGGATACAGTACGGGCCTTACAGGCGGAGAGTAATTAGATCATCTCCACTTAGATTTAACATTTATTGCCAAAATGTTCGAAGAGGAAGATCAAATAAGAATGATTGAACTTGTGAAGTACAATCTTAATCTTATAAAGGACAATTTTAGCCGATACTTGTTTGTGCTTTTGTTTTCATTGGTCGATTAAACAAAATGTGACTAATACTAAAAGTTATTTTTATGGTTTTTGACTTAAACATATGACCAAAGATTTCATTGAAGTGCAATATGAGTCGCTTAAAAAATAAATGTGTATTGTATTTTATTCAAAGGCGGATATAGAGGCATTTTTTGGGAGGAAAACTATCAGGGTGGTCACAGAATTTGAAAGAAACATTACCTTAACTACGGAAGAAATTTTAATGAAACGGTAAATTACAATTTTTAGATAATATCTCGTGTCTCAATCAATTTGAAATAGACTAGGTTATTAGTTAATTTCTGTTGCATATCCGAATACTGGTACTAGTAGGTATATTTTACATAGCTTTTTCTATATATATACAATAAATATTATAATTGGGTTTAAAAGTTAATTATAAAATATGTAGCATTTTATTAATAATAAATAAAATAAGTATAGGCAGGACTATAGGAGTAGTGTGCCCAAAATCGGTCTTGGTCTTTCACTTTCCAAGACGAAGGCCAAGGTATTTTAAGAGAAAGTATTAAAGTAATGTTTAGGAATAAATACCACCAACTTCATGGGCAGGCACTCAAACCTCTTTTGAATGTAATGGAATGTATGAAATAAACAAAAACTACAGGAATGTCAAAACAGAAATTAAACAACATTTTTCAAAGTACATGCCGGAAAAGGGAAAGCCAAAAGTAATATCATTATTGTTAGTTAATTAGTATTGTTATTATTGTTAGTAGATGTTGAATGTCGTAGAAAAAAAACAAAAAAAAAAAAACTGATAAAATTGAAATACGTTGGTGGAAGTCTGCGGTGCTATTGTAAGTTGAAAAAAAACCTAAATGTTCGAACTTACTCAGGATGAGATTTTCATGTTTAGCACAAAAAAAAAAAAAAAAAAAAAAAAAAAAGCCCTTTTTCTCGTCTCCTCATCTAGCAAACCCTCTTGCCGGGGAATCTTTTCTTCCTTAATTTTGCCGTGCTTGAAAATGTGATAATAGGAAAATAAACTTATAAATTGGCTGATCTGGCTCTAGACCCTCACCATTTCACCGATCATTCGCAGTTTCACATTTTCTTCGGCAAAGTCGCTCCATGAAATCGAGCATTTCCTGAATTTCGGGAACCGAAAACTGGTTTCACAACAATACCACAAAAGATGGAGCGTTTAATAAGGGAACACTTTCTGAATCTTGACCCATCATTACACTACCATATGTGGTCATCACAATCGAACCCTAATTTCTATCCTCTGTATTCTCCCCGTTTCAGATCTATCCTTGAAGAGTTCAAACCAGGGACCAGTGATTAAAAATGTGTTGAGATGTCCTGAAGTGATGTGCGGTGTGCTTTCCAATATGTAATTTTGTCTTTTTATCATCATCAGAATGATTTTTGGATTGTTAAATCATCGATTGTTGGTTTTTTTGCTGATATTGAGGCTTTGTTAATTTTTTTTTTTTCATTCGTCGGCCAAAGACTCTCGCAGAAGTCCTATACTACTCCTACTGTTATATTAAAATATAATGGAGATACAGATGTACACTATGATTTATTTATTAATTTAAAAAAATCTATTTTCGATTCTTCAATAAATTTGCACAATGCCTTAATGGTGGTATTCCTATCTAGATCAGCCAGCCCTGGGTAGAAAGCTGTATTGTTTTGGATTAGGGAGTATTTCTTCCGGTATTTATCATATCTCTTACCTTTTAAAATAATATGCAATGGGTCCTCGATGGAGTTACATTTATCATTTTATTCAACTTTAATTAACGTCAAGCCACGATTCGTTCGACCATCGATAATTCTTAATCTTATAAGTAAGACTATTTCTTTTCTGCTGAACTTAACACGAATGTTAGAGAACCATGGGCGTAGGGAGACGTTAGGTTGGATAGTGAAATGATCTTTACCTTTCCAACTTGACTCCCAGCCATACCTATCCTGCCATTCACTAATAACGTGTTTTTTTTCTCCAATCTACATATTTCCTGTAAAGGCAGTTTCGCATTTCCCGCCCTTCCAGAACCCCGTTTTCCTATCATATCAGCTCGTTTATTCCCATACAATCCCACATAACCTGGAACCCATTGAACCTTAAATTTGTTATTTGTTGAGCGATGAACTTCTTCTACTATATTATTTATTTGGTACGATGAAATATGTTGTCTATGCATGTTTTTGAGTGAATTGCATACGGAAGCGGAATCAGTTAGAATAACGACGTTTATATTCTTACATTTTCTGTAGGCAATTAGGAAGCTTTAATGACAATGTATGATTCATTACTGTATATGCTAAACTTTGTAGAGAGGTTTATGGATGTATCCTGCTTATATTTAGCATCATATATCCCGACTGTAACTTTTTTTTTGTCTTTTGATTAAAAAGAGACTCCGCACCAGGTATTGTTTTCCACCTTTGGAAGACAAAGCCAGGCTCCAGGAGATCTCAGCGCTTCTCTTCCAGTAGCCTCACTTGACTGGAAGCCAGTAGAGACTGAGCACTGAGCCACAAACATCCAGACATTGAGTGAAGAAGCTGGTCATTGTCAGGACTCCATTAGCATATTTACAAAAGATCTCGAGGCCACTGCCGTTTCAATCTCCGGGAAGGATTATAGGGATGGTTGGAGCTAGGCTGGATAGGGATTATGCTAGAAGATTAGGATGGTGAATAAGGCTCTGGTGAAATTTTGTAAATCGGAATGGGATGTTAAGGTCATGGTGTATGGTCTTGTTTATGACATAATATGGAGCGTTAACTACTGTTCGAAGTACTTTGTACTGGAAGGTTTGCTATTCAAAACTTTAGCTGTCCTCCACAATTCAAGTCCATAGGTACCGATAGGTTTCAGTACAGTCTTGTAGATTAATAGTTTGTTTTCGATTGAAAGATCAGATGTCCTGTTTAGTAATCTGTATAACTGAGCAAATCGTCTTTTTAGCTCTTGTATATTAAGTCTGGTGGGTGGTTTCCAAGTCATTTTTTGTCTAAAAGGAAGAGGAGATACCGGACAGTGTCTGAGATGGGAAGATTTACTCATGTAGCCATATTATTAGAGTGTTACTAGTAGATAGTTTCTCAACAATTGTTTTCATGTTCTCATATTCATTTTTACACATTTAATAGATTGTATTTTTTGATACCGTTCAAGGATGATAAATGAAAAATATTTATTTTTAAATTTTTTGGATGATTACAACTGTTCATTATTGAAAATTATAAACCAAAATAAATTTACATATTATTGACTATAAATATATTGCTTAAAATTTACTTATATTGAAATGGAGATCGATTGCATTTTTGTATAGTGGCTTACATACTTATTTTCGTCTGTTAGAGCTTTAACGCAATGTTTTAAAACTACATGAGAAAATGCCGACTACTGGGATTTCTAAAATGAATACTGGAACAGTTGGACGAATGGAGCCTGTCGTTTTTCAACGAGGAAGCGAAGGGATGTTTGTCAAGTCCGGGTTGATTTTGTTCGTTAGCGCTCCCCTCGGCTTTACCCTCGCACACTTGTGTTTAACTTTGGCCTTTTCCTCGGCTACACTGATATAAAAGAAGGTCGGGAAATTTCTCTACGCCCTGTAACATCAGTGCATCCCTTATAAAGTTATTAGGCAAACAGATGGATTGCTGCAGTGCAAAACTACAATATTTAAACAAAATGTTTGTAAATAATTAATGATTTTACATTAAAAAATCTGAAACTTGTTGCTTTAATACGAACACAGATTGCGTAGACCGTCTAATTATAATACTAACATAAATTTTATCCTCATTTGAAAAATTGGTTTTATTTATCATGTATTGACAATTCTTATAACTCAAAGGACATCTCTGAAAACTTAAAAATATTTATCTAAAAACACCGACAGGACACAATATCCTTTATCTAGAATTAACGACCAAGGACTCCAACTGGACAAACGTCTATCTTCGAATCCTCGCACAAGACTGAAACGACAAGAAACTGCTCGACGTTTCCGACTACTCAATTCAGCACATAATAGACAAACGCCCTAACCTTTCAATTAATTACAAAAGACTCATATACATGACCATAATAAGGCCTATTTTGACTTACGGAGTTTAGCTTTGTGGTTCCACTAAACCATCGAATTCCTATCGTATCAAATCTTTACAATCCAAAACCCTTCGTAAAATCCATAAAGCTCCTTACTTTGTAACAAATAAAATAATCCATAATGACCTGAATGTTCCATATGTTTCCGATTTGGCCCAATCCAGTTACTTATCCTTCCATAATAAACTTCAGAACCATCCTAATCATCTCCTTTCTAACCTTGCTTCCTCCTCGATCCCTGATAACCCTGCTAGGCGTCTGAAAAGAAAATGGCCTCGTGATCTCCCAACTTAGATACTTTATTAAAGTGCTACCAATGGGTAGATTCTCTACAAGCATTGTCATGTCATGTATTTCTTTTTATCACATTCGCTGAATGTATATATTAGTTTGTACAGTTGTAAATTTCAGATATAGTAATAAATAAAAAATAATTAAGGAACTATGACAGATTTAGAAAAAATGCTTCTTTCCGACCGACTTCATATAAAAAAAAAATGAATAAAAAATTCAATTATTGATAACTTTCTTTGCAATCCCCTTCCGAGTTACCTGATGGTCGGACTGACCTGGTCCTGAAGACTAAACACTCTTGCAGTTAAATTCTTGTAGTAACACTCTTGCCAGGATACCTAGGTCCATGATTCTTGATGTCATACTCTTGTAGGAGACGTGGAATTAACCTACGAATTCAGTACATAAGATGATGTATGAAGCAGAAATAATAAATAAAATTGTTACTTCTAAAGTCCTCAATTTCTGCGATTTGTTAACTGTTCGCCAAACTATATTATGAAATATTGTCAATCATTTACATTGGTGCCTTAGATAAAAGATGAATTAGGTAAAATAATGCATATTTGAATAACGTTATAGAAAAAGAATTACAATCAGAACCGATGAGTTTCAAAATGAATTAGCTTTAACTATAGAAAGTAGTACTGCGAGATGGGTGTACGAGGCATGGCTATTAAGTAATGGGCTGTAAAAAATTTAATTTTGATCTCATAGATATTTGCTAGTTATCACCTTCAAAATACTCGTACACTCTTCCTCTAACCCAATAACGCTCCAAGCAAATCTTCCATTGTCTGAAACAGCGCTGGAAGTCTTCACCTGTCAGCTTCAACGGACTCAAATCTTGTTCTCTTTAATGCCAATTCGCTTTTTTTTTTCGCTTAAGACCCCGAAAGGAAATGCTAATCCATGCTCTGGAAGAACCGAACTTCACTGTTAGCCAATAGAACTGTAATAAGCAAATCAAAATTTAAAGCAATGATGTTTTTATTTCGATATTCATGAGATTACGCACATTCACTTTCTGAAGGTCAAAATATTAATCAACATGACGACAATCACGTTCTTGTTGAAAGCAACACGAACACATCTGGAAGGAGCAGATAGAATAACACTCTTCCGGCAGTATTTAAATAAATAAATGATTCGCATAGAGCTTTGTTAAGATCAATTAAATATTTATGAAAAATAAATAAAATAGTTTACATCATCAGGCTCGTTATTTAATAGGCACATCTCCTATACAACTTGTTAGGCTGAAATTTGATTTTTAAAGAGTTTACTGAGTAGGGTTAGAAAGGATTATCTTTGATTCCGAAGGATTTACAAATATATTGAAGCATTGGAAAAATTTCCACTGGAATACATGGTAAAACTACCTTAAATCGGACTATCACATGGAGGTATGGGAACGCCTCTTATATAACGAACTTTATAGACATTTACTCTAATTTTTTTTTTTTTAAATATAAATTGTAGGTTATATTGTTAGATGTAAAGCGATGTGTTATAAATCAATTGATTGAACTTAGGGCTCCACTTGATATTATTCAAAAGATTTTATATTTCTGATATAATCCAATTTTTTTTCAGTTGATTATTTTTATATTGAGATTTCCATAAAATAATATTCGTGTAAGTGATATCATGAAGTAGTAAATTTGATTAGCGTTTTCGAAAAGTAGGAAGATAGCCAAGTTAAAATTACTATAAAACAATAAGATTATATTCTTGGCATTGTTGAGGAGATTGAGGGATATTACTTGATAATAAAAAATAAAAAAACGGGTTGGAAAATTGAAGAGACTAATTCTGGAAAAACATCAACACTGCCTGTAAAACCAACAAAAGGAAAACGTGTCAATTGAATTGTATTACTCAATTATCTCTTTCTGCCTTTCTGCGTTGAGTTGATCCAACCCAGAATCACGATCTCTCTCTCTCCCTCGCTTAAATGGTCACCTCTTGTAATGTCTTGCCTCCCGTTTGACCCCACCTGAGTAAATAGCTATTTTAGTTAAGCCGAGGTCTTCATCTAGGTTAAGTACCAATCATGTTGCATACATACCTGAACACTTTTAACTGTTTCTTTACCAGGTTCTATGCCATTGCAGGAATATTCAATTATTTTCTGATGGTTTCGCTCCTGATTATATAACTACATGTTTTAGAATCCAATCTACGTAAGTACTCTATGTAGGTTAAAGTTATTTTGATCTATTTTTCTTCGAGAAAGATCCATTTCTTGGCTCCATATAACAGAACGGATACATATCCACCTTAGAAAATGTGGATCTTGGTCTTCCCCATTATTCTAACTATACTGATAGAATCATATACATGTATTATTACGTTCCCCTATAATGTTGGACAGTTTTTATTGTATTTACCAATTTCGCCGGTAAGGGAACTCATTCACACCTTCAAGCTTATCATTCTAAGTCAGAGGAGTTGATAGGCTCCCGTTCTACTTGTAAGATCTTGCTTTTTCTAACATTAATACTTATGCCTTTCTTGGTTTTGTGAAGAATCAATAATGAAATGTGTCATCGGAAGATATCTACACTTGTACCATAGTTCTCAGGTTTTAATGACCTATCATTGCTCGTTTTTCCATACATATATTTATTACTTTATCCGTAAATTTTAGAAAGAGTAGAGGGCCAAGATACCCTCCCTGCTTAACTCCTTCCATCAGGAAGTACTTTAACGCTAAGCCATTGAATCTTATCATTCTGGTTCCTGATACATTGATTGCACTGCGCGTATCAGATCATGTGGGCCCACCGTATTTCATCTTTTATGGAATCTTAAAGGCTAGGCTCTCCATTAGAAACCTAATATCGCCAGTTCACAATTAATAGGAACTCCCATTCTACATTCCTTCCTCACTTAAACTTATAAGATCCTTTAAAACCAAAAAACCTCCTTACCTTCTCGATTTGTTTAATCCTTATTCCTCTGTAAATTCTTTAATCACGATATTCCAGCCCTAAAACCTGTACATTTCTTCTCAGAGAACTGTTTACTTTGAAAAATTCTATATAATCCATACTACCTTGTTTTGGAATTCCTTACTCGCCTCCATTACCAAATCCTCATATTTAGGTTAATTTAAATACCAATTGTTTTCCCATTTCTTCAGCTATCAATCTTCCGAATATATGTAAGAATTAAATATTGGTATTTTAGTCTTGCCAGCCTTATTTCTCTGTTATTTCATAGTTAATACATTGCTTACCTGTGAAAATAAGTAAACATACGGACATTTATTTATCTATGATTTCATAAAAAACCTGTACAGGTACAATACATAAAGTTTCTATGTAAAAGTACTTGGTTAGAAAGTACTATTTCTTGGCCAATGGTTGTACGAGGAGGTGATTTAACCGAGATCACGATCGACCAACTGGTTTCCTCCCTTAATCAATTACTTAATTAAGGTTACCCGCTTTGTAGAGGATAAATGTAGAGGGTCCTCCGACCCCAGGGTAGATCCACGTCCGACGAAACAGAATAAATAATTTATCTTCTATCTGCCGGATTCGAACCTGGGATCTTGAGCATTGGAAATCAGTACCCTACCTCCAAGGTAATCCCCTCCGCCATTTATGCTATGCTATCTATGCCTTTTATTTTTGTTTTAATGCTACATATTTTTTATGCCCTTATATACCAGACAAATCTTAGTGTAGTTTATTTTTCTCGGGGGACTAGATGGCCTAGGGAAAAAAAATAACTGTTCAGTTTTTCAATTTACTTTTTTTAAAAGAATATAGTTGTGAATAATACCTGAGAATATGGGAAGTATTATAAGAACTGATGCTTACACGAATAATAATTTAAAGCTTACTACATAAATTATTTAAGATAAAATCAACATAACAGTACTTTTCTACAATTGGAAGGGTTGGAAAAGATCAAGAGACAAAAGAATTTTTATCACGACCTTTTTCTTTTCTTTTTGTTTTGTGGTCTAGTTCAAAGGTAAACCAGGGGAGGGTGAGGGAGCGTCTGTAGATTTCTAAGCTTAGATCAAAAGGTTCGAAGCCAATAAAATGCCAGTCACAAAGAGTATTCCACATGACTGTGCGAGGAAGCTGGCGATTAGGTTTCGATAGTGTTTATACAGCTCGCTTAACAGCAAAGGAATTCGGGCAATAGTAAACAAGGATATGAATCGCATTGGGTGCAGCGTTTTTTGGAGATACGCCATTATTGCTCAAACAGAGAAAGGACTTATTGGAATTTGACTCTCCAGTATCAATTTTTCATTATTTAATTGAAAGCGTGTCCAATCCTTTCATTATTGTAAAATCATATTTTTGTAAGTGGTTTTCAGTCAAATTATCGCTGAATAAAACAGTTTTTTAAAAGGCAATAAATATTGATATGCACGATGATATTTGATTAAAATAATTGGTTATAACAAGTTTGATAATTACGTATAAACATACATGTTATGTGTGTTTGTGGTTGAAATTTAATATTATTTTCAAGTGGTAAAATACATCGAATATCATGACAAAATATTTTAATGATTTATTAAAAATGGCTCTAATAAATAGTGATTTATAATTTAAAACTTTAAAGCCTCTTCCAGGAATGTATTCATATTATTGTTATTCATATTAATTAATCAACAATAGTTTTAGCTAAATTTTTTTTATTTGAAAAACTTCGATGAACTACTTACGAATTTATACTTCTGTTAAATATTTGATTTAATTAGAAATATAAGATATTTTTCTCGAGATTCCGTCGGAAAAAGTTAATGGTAGGGGTTTTAATGAAACTAATCAGCTGCAAGTGGCGCGACTGTCAGATACTTGCGGTTGGTGACATGTACAAACCATAGTAGCGTCTAGATCCATTTCGAAGGACTACCACGAAATAAATATTTACTGACCCTGGTCAGAATCGAACCCACTCCTATTCGAATTCACCGCAACGAGCTTGGACACCACGGTCCCTCCAACAACAAATTTATTGTGACTACTCTTTCTAGTTCCAGAAAGATAAACTTATACCTGAAATATAATCCAATTCTAAAAAGTAACTTTCTATCATAATCTATATAACTTTAGTTAATTTTGCAATTAACATCAACTTGATGTAATAACTATTAAAAGTAATAAGTAAGTTACATAAAACGCCTAGTTCAGAGATCAACTCCTGAAACACACAAAAAAAAAAAAAAAAAAAATGAAGGAAACAGGTCTTCATCACCATTTTATTGGCCTCCATTTTGATGTAAAGTTTTACTGTACAGTTAATCCCAGTAATTTTTTTTTTTTTTTTTTTGGCACTCTCATGTTATTTTTTCACCAGAAATTATAACAGAAATCAAATGAGTTGCTAAATCCCAAGAAAACAGCCTGCTGGAGAAAATATGGGGAGGAAGAAGAGGAGGAAAAGAAATGGAGCTCAATTTCAGACACCAAGAGGGTGCAAATCAATCATGCAATTTTAGTCTGAAGCAAAATAACTTCTAACATGTCAATGCCATACTACAAAATTGTAATTTTACCATCAACAATATTGACTTTATCTTTCAAGATCAACAAAATTGTACAAGTGCGCAAATTTCATTTCTTTTGTTTGTTCATTACAACATAACCATTTTTTTATAGTTATTCAATAAATTATTCATACATATATTAAATTTCAGTGATCTAACCTTATGAAGTCCAATTCTTACAATTATAGGTCAATGGGTAATATTTGGTTAACACCAAATTATATAGACCAAACACGCCTTATTATTTAAAATATTTATTCGTGATTCTGGATTGAAGAATAATAAATTGCACACGATTCGAAACTCGGCGCTGAGCTCATATAGAATCGAATAGAATAGAATAGAAAATAAACTTTATTCTGGGACGAGTAAATTAAGAATAACAATTCTGAACAAAAATAAAAACTATATCTGGCCAAAAATTACATTAATCAAAATTAAAGAATATATATAATATCTTCAGTGAAAGTACATTAAAACAAATAAAAAAGTAACACCATTTTGAAAAAAACAAATATTATTCAAATGAAAAGAAAAACCGAAATAAGGTAAAATAAAAAACAAATGTTATGAGCACTACGGATTGATTCTTAAAATTAATACTCCAACGATTTCAACAACCATTCACCTCATTCAAAATTTGATTCATAATATTTTTTCATTGACAAAGTCATTTTGAGATGTAGAAAGGAATTGGTAGATGATATTTGAATGAAGACAAGGAAGAGGCTTGGCGGATATCAGATGGCAAGGAATTCCAGAAGGCAGTGGATCGGGCAATAAAGGAATATTCAAATGTCTTAGCTCTATGGGAAGGGATATAAAGGTCGGAAACACGAGATCCTGTATACTGGGAGTGGACCTCGTGTTTGAACATTAGCAGACTGTAGATGTAGGAAGTGTGTTGGGTATAGAAGGTGTGGTCATAGAACTTTTATTGAAATTTATTTAATGTAACATATTGCTATCTTCAACATCTCCGGATATGAAACGATATTTTAAAATCAATTTCACCATTAAACGGTCAAATTGTTCGTTTTTGTTTTTTTCTCCTCCAAGTTCCTTTCTTTCGCTCCATGATGCCATTTATTTTCAAAACTATGACTACCGTTAATTGGTGGTATTCTCATTACTATTTTCCGTGAAAATTCCTTCACATTGTGTAATGCCAACTTGTAAATATGTATACATTAAGTGTTCCGGTGATGTCAAATTCTCTAGTCAAGACGTGGGTGCAAGGCTAGATCACTCTCGCTCAGTCTCCAATTACTTTTATTAACAGTGACAGTTGTGATGATAGCGCTGGATTAACTTAGCATCCTGCTTTTTCTCCACAGGTCGAGGACCAAGCGTGGATCGGAATTTCTCTGGCTGATAAAAAATAATTTATATAGTTATGTCTGTGTTTAAAATGTTATTTATATTCAAGTTTATTTTACTTTTAATTATTATTTATATTTTTTCAATGTTATTATTTAGCTACCATTTTTCTTTGATTTAATCTTATTTATACTTTATGTAAATTGGTGTGAATTTATTTTTTCTCACAATAAGTATTGTTTTATTGTGTCGGAATGTTAATGAAACAGCCTTATAAAAAGTTTAGAGTAAAAAAAAAAAAATGTAGTTTAACAGCAATGCTTGTTAAAACCAGAAAAAAAATCTTGACTATAATTTATAGTGCTTTTAGGTTTTAAATATTATTCAGAATTCCTCCTTGTTAAAACGTCGGCATAAATGAGGGATTTTCTGTGAATTATGGGATTAAGTTTGTAATGTTTGGTTGCATAAGTAGTGCGTAATGCATTTCTGATTGTTTCATCCGTAGTTAGTTGCAGTTATTTAGAGATGACCCAGCCTTTAGTTCCAGGGTAAAACCACTATGGCCACTATTTACCAACATCTACCACTCAGGGCTTAATATAACGGTATAAAGCAGATTTTAATTTTAATTTTAATATTCAATATTATTTTAACAATTTTTAATAACTATTATCTGGCCTGTTCCTAATTTCAATAAAGAAAAATAAATCTGTAAAATCATGATGAAATTGGAAATTCCTATTATTCAAATTGAGAGCATGCAAATGAATCCGTCAGTTATACGCGAATCCACTTAATGAAAAAAAAGAAAGCAATTTAGTACGGTATGGAATTCATAGTACACGCTTAACTTTTTACCGTATAAAATCTTTGCTTTATGATTCCAGAATAAGATTCTTTACTTAATTTATTATTTAAACTGTTAATTCTCTTACCTTTTTTTTTTCATTTTAATACATATTTTATCTCGTATTCCTTTTATACAATGATGAATAGGGTTAAATATTTTTCTAGAATATTCTTAAATAAAACTTGTAAATTTGATAAATACCAAGAACTGTTTACGACATTTAACTTTATATGATATAGCTAATTTAATTAGAAGGACATGGATTTTTTTTTTCGAGGATCCATTGGAAAAAGTTTACTTAAAAGACTTCGAGAATTTATAATTGTATGTTAGAAAAATAAATCCTTACATATTTTGAGCTGTTTCGTATTTTCTTGTAGTTTAAAACAAGATTGATTTTTTTTTTTTTTTAACTACTAGGTAAAACATTTTATTATTTCTATCGATTTATTATTTTCGATAAAGTACATTTTAATCAATCAAGAAAAAAAAAAGTAAACCACACCTTTTAATTATAAGTTTTACATTTCACGATACGTGGAATATGAAAATTTAATAATAATAAAAAAATGTCTGTCCGTCGTTTACGGAGTTTTTCAAACACAACGGGCCCGATTGTTTTCAAATCTGGTATCAAAGTCAGAGATCACCCAATGATGATCCTCCCCATTACTACACCCTTTATTTTCAAAATGTCACCCGAAAAACCTGTGTCACTATAGATCGTTGAGCCAAAACGGCAGTAACGATTTTAATGAAACTTTCCTAAAGTCTTCTCCTTGAAGTCCTATAAATTCACTTAGAAGAAGAATAAACGTAAATTTTTCTCTGAGACATTTCTCATCAAAGGATAATGTCAATGAACAATAGAAGTATCATTTGTCTGACGCAAAGCGACAAGAAATAATTAAATTGCAGATATCATGCTTACATAGTTTCACTGATAAGCAAGATGCAAGAGCAAAAAAAAAAAAACACACAGGAAGTATATAGATAAATATGAAATAACAGTAAAATGAGATTGACTACACTAAAATAGTAAAATTCATCTTAGATTTATTCAGAAGATTGACTGCTGAGGAGGTGAAATGAAATGATAATATATTTTATTATTCTGGGACTGTTGTCCTTTAGACCAAATTATTAGGGCTAAATACATGTGTAAGTGATCATAAATAGAGTAGATATTTACAATATTGGTTATTTAAAAGTAAAAATAGAGATGAAAAGAGAGAAAAAGACATGAAGAGCGTAAATATACACACATAATAAGCTTAGACTTTTTCTGGGGGTACCTAGAAAGCTCTTTAGGTATATTTCGTAATCAGTCGGATTGAGAAAGCAGTAGGTGTTTAGGTTTAAAGGTTTGAGGTTTGAAAGAGAAAACTGATTGTGCGTGTCGAATACCAGCAAGGATGAAATTCCAGAAGGAGACGGCTTGAATTGCAAATGATTTGTCAAACGCAGCAGTTCGGTGGTGAAGGGATAGAGGTCGGAAGTGCGAGATCTAGGAGGACGGGATTGGATGGAATATTTGAATTGTAAGCTATGGAAAATATAGGAGGTCGATGAGTTCTAATGATCTGGTGCAGAAACGTAGCTAGGAAGTACTGACGGCGATAGGATGGATAAAGCAACTTCAACTCGGTGAAATACTGGGTAATATGCGTATCTCTTGAGATTCCAAAAACAAAACGTAATGCGCATTTCATTAGGCGTTAAGTTTGGCCTGGAGATCGCCCGAGAGTCCACCGTACACATACAGCCATAGTCGAAGTGGAGGAAAACAAGAGAAGTGGGTAAATAATTGCTGTTAAAATAAAGTTAAAGATGATTTTGCGTATGGAAGTGGGTTAGGAAGGTAATCTTTAAATAGCCGGTCGGGACGAAACCTCCCTTGTTATCTAATGTTACATCACATGACCTCCCTTCTTATCTCGTGTAAGCTCGGTTCTATTGTTTAATTTTTGTTGGTCGTGTGAGCTGTGAGTTATTCCGTCGTTTATGTTTGTTCCATTAGTGTGATTTTCGTCAAATTATATTACATTGTGGGAATTGCCGTCTTCAGAAGAAGAGGCTATCAAATATTTTCAAGATGACGGGATAATTGCAAAGGTGAAATATTGTGATGAAGGTCATGAAATGAAGTTCGATGTGAAGACGAAATGGTGATGATTTCGTAACACCTGTAACAAAAAAGTTTCTATAAGTGGTATAAGGAAAGGAACATGGTTATAGGAGTCGAGAATTTCTTTTTTAACGGCTTTTAAATTCATTTATGGGTGCTACTTTATTTTAGTGGTAATTAATTTTCGTCTATTTCATTTATCTGTTGTAAAGTTAAAGTGTACATATGTTGTTTAAGTGTTTTTTTTTATTATTTCATTTATTTTTGTCTATTTGATATATCTGTTGTAAAATTGAAGTGTTTTGTTATTGTTGCGGGAATTATTACATTACTTTTTGAATATTTCAATTTCAAATCAAACTGTTTTGTTATTATTACATTTGTTTTCGTCTATTTAATATATATGTTGCAAAATAAAAGTATTTAATCAAACTGTTTTTTTATTATTACATTTGTTTTGTTTACAATTTCAATAATATGAATATAATACAATAAATATGAATACGAAAATAGGAATTATCATTGCCTTATCAGAATTACCAGTGTTAAGGTTATAAACATTGGCAGATAGCAGTCAATCCCGACCGGCTATTTAAGGAGTAACATTAAAAATTCCAAAGAAAAGTAACACGCATGATAAAGATTTTTAAAAGTAAGTAGTTCTACGAGAAGGAATATATAGGTTTGGGATGCAAGGGCTGGGATCTCCAGTTTAGAGAATGGATAGAGAAACAAGGAATAATCAATTATGTAAAGATTTAATATAATATGATATTAATAAAAATAAATATTAATTTATGTATATGTACATGTATATATGTACGAAAAGAAACTGGTAAAACAGTTATAATTAATGCAGAATTTTTATTTACTAGTTACTCCAAAAATACACGATATTTTCATAGTTATGCGTATGCTTATTTTAAAGATAATGAATTTTCTTAAAAAAAAAAAATAATTGAAATTGGATTAATTGTAACTGTGATTTGGTTTTTTGAACTTTTTTCGAATGCAAAGTCGGTTCACTTTAGTTTATAACTGTAGTACGTTTTTTATTCGGAAGATGTCGAGATTGTTATTTGAAGAATAATGTGATTTTTGAATTTTTTCAAACAAAAAATTAATAATAAAAAGTCTTAAGGAGGCAACATTTTTTTCGGATAATTGGTAAGTAATTGGGTTATGTGACACGCCGAACATATTTATTTACAAATATTTAGAAATAATAAACCTTTGCGTAATATTTTGCAACTTTTTTTTTAATACGTTGTATTAAAAATGTTCCAAAAATACTACGGTAGGGTACCTTCACAATTATTCCCATCGTGTAATATATATATAAATATTTCTTAAGCCTAATCTGAACCTGAAACTGTTTACAGCTCACTTGGATTTCTCATAATCTTTATGATTTTGTGGGCTTACAAAATTTCTTCCTCTAAAGGAGCAGCAAAGTTAAAAAAAAAAAAAAAAGTTTGTATACAAGCCAATGCAATGAAAAGATTGCTGGATGCTGAAATAAAATTCCAACCCACTCGTAGGAGTCCTCAAAAGTATTAAGGGCAACCTTTGGGGACTGGGTAAAGGAAAAAAGAAAAAGAAAAAAAAAAAAAAGAAAGAACGGGGCTGTAAGCTTTGTAAAATGTGGGGCTCGGTGATAAAAAGAAATAGATTTGAAAGTAGACGCCGGGAAGGGATTATGCCGAGATGTATAACTCTGCCCAGTAATAACGGAGAAACCGTTTTTCTAGGGAGTCACTTCTTTTCGACACGATTAAATAAATGCCTCCTTCCTCTCTCTTCAGTACAATATCAGTTGGGAGGGAAAGGGATAACAATTGCGCCTTCAACAAGGCAATGGTCAAAAGCTCAATTCCATTAATTCCAGTTTATGAGTATTTATCTACCTTTGGGCACTATCAAATAGAAAATACAATCGATTTGGAAATACGCAAAATCAATCTTCAGTTATTTAAACAATCGATCCTATCGTTTCGTTTTTAGTATCTTTCCAACGCCATCCTTTCTTTTTTTTTTTTTTTTTTTTGGAATGAATACTTCTTTAGGCGCAGTAGTGAATGAGACGTCACGCTCATTCGGGTAAGGTTTTTACATTTTTAATAATATATTTCAGAAACTAAAAATCGGACCTTTATACTGTAAGCAAGAAAAATGTTCAGCATTTCATCCTCTTTGTAATGAGATATTATTCAAAATTCCATACCAACCCGACGCCGTGTTAGGGAGACAAAAAAAAAAAAATATAGTGCCGAAATTTTCAGCATTTCACTCTCTTTGTAATGAGTTATAATTCAAAAATGTTGACTTGAATCCGAGTTGGAGAGTCGGAAAGGAAAAAAGATAAACCGAATAATAACAACTGTTTTGAACATTTGGACTAAAATATCTCAAAATTTGAATTCCGTAGAGAATTCAGAAACAAATTTGAAAGATAAATATTTTTTTATTTAGCCGTAAAAATAATAAATTAAGTGTTTCTATTTTTCGATTGTCTGTTGCACTTGATAGTGTTTCGACAATGGTCAGTAAACTCGTAAACAAAAAATAGTTTATACACAATTTTGATTGTATATATTGTTAATATATGGGGCTGTAATATAGTAATATAGTAGCCGCGCTAGAAATAGGTAATCAAAGTTAAGCAACGTCGAGCGTGGTGAGTACACTGTCAGATTGGCCCCAAAAGGGTCGGCTATGGAGCTACGGATGGCCTGCACCATAGAGACCATGGTTCGTAGCAACGTGAGGTTGAGTGAACCCCTCCAGGTTAATTGAGCTCCCGCAAGCAACATACATGTATAAGGAGACCACATCTCGCGGCCAAAGATCTTCATGGTCTGTAGTGCCAACCGAAAAAAAATATTGTTAATATTATTACTTTGTGAACATATAACAAAAAAAAAAAAAAAAAATATATAATATATATATATATATATATATCATATTATTAATCCTGCATCGTTGATGTTTTCAATATGGTCTTACCATATGGTCTTAAGAGCACACACAGTACTGCTGGCATTACAGACCATCTAGATCTTTTGTCGCTTAAGCCACCACCTTAGCCGACTCCATTTCGGACTATTTTTTTTTTTCAGTTATCTGCATGCAGGTCAATTGCATCTTTGTTGATTAGGATCTACGCATCTGGTTTTTGGGCTTTCATCTGGTATTTTGCCAATTATTGAAACATTCATTGTTGAGTAGAAGCTTCCTGAGGGATCGCTCCGAGCTACATGCCCCACCTATCTTAATTTCATTGCCTGCATAGCATGACATATTGAATGACCAGTTTCTGTAACCAGCTCTTTATTGGTCTTTCTCTTCAATGAGTTAGTACTCTGATCTCAGATCATTCCGGTTATCATACGATTATAATTCTTATACGAATCTTCTTACAATTCTTTCAATACTTATTTCTAGGGTACTGTTTGGGTAGGTTCTTACAGTTGATCGTATATCAGAAATGACTTTCCATAGCATATACTCTTAATTTGGGATTTCTTGAGGTTTTTCGGTATTCTAATAACTTTGAAAGAGAGAAGAAAGATCTGTTTGCGCTTGTTGTACGCTGGTCTGTTTCCGACCGGTGATCATTCATCGCGATTAATGTGTAGCCGAGGTATTTGAATTTGTCTACTCTCGGGGACAATTTCTCTTCTATGTATACCCTGATATTGGGATGGACCTTTTGGCTTATTATTATATAATTTGTTTTATCTTCATTTACTTGTTGGATGATTTGCTCTGTCTCTTATAAGATTCTTAGCGTGTTTCTCATATTCTTGATTTCTTGCATATACATATATATATATATATATATATATATATATATATATATATATATTCATATATATTTTAACAATTGTTTAGGCTGCATTCAAACTGAACCTCAAATCCTGGACTACGTGACTATCAGCATAGATGCCAATCCACTAGTTTCTATGGGATGTACATTACCTGTATATGTATTTACTTAAATGTATCTTGCCTAATATATTAATATGTACACACATCTTAAATGTGCCATTCCTTAATTGTTTCATCACCAATCCTATCGCTCTTCCCTGACTGATCGTTGGCTTACAATTATAATGTTTTGGAGATGGAGATATAGTTCACTGTTCACGCCTGGCGCCCGAACATTTTATGCATTTTACCATATTCTAAAATAAATTACTTGAGGTCTTAATATTAAAGTTTAATTTTCTACAAAATATTTAAAAATCAGAAGAAGCGGTGAAATCGGTCCTGAACTTTTGTGGTTGTTATGTAGTACAACCTTTATATACTCACCAAAATAATGCTAATACGACAACTTTGTTCCTCCTCTTCGCTGATTTCACCGCTTCAAGTTCTTTCTAACGATGTATGTAACTTCTCTTTCTTGATTGTCTCCCTTCACCAGTGTCCCCCTCTTTTCAGAATAAAACAGTAGTCAAACATCATGTTTGTATTCAACTTTCTGTGGCATCTGTGTTCCATGGTATTCGTTATCTTTTGGAAACATGTTCCTTGTTTTCACTGGCATTCCAAGGATCGCAAGAAAAAAAAAATAACAATTTGTAAATCAAACCTTATATTCATACCATGATTTCATGGGCTATGCACTATGGGATCTTGAATCCTTTTCCCACTGTGATCAATATGGTTTGAAATGCAATGCCTTTCATTAAACCACTGCACCGCAAATATCCTCCCTTTATAAATATATCGGAAATTTCGTTGCTTAGTCCTGGAAGAAGGAAGTGTGCTGTATCACTGTTGGTGCAGATGAAAAAATATCTTGCTTGTTAAACAATTGATGCATCTGTGATGTAACTTCCAATGCTTGTCTAGGATTCGGCCAGTCCATTCATTTCCAAATGAAGCATGTGTTTTTTGACAAGCATTATTGATCAAATAACATCCTCGAAAATTTTCCGAGAATGTTTTCCATAGCTCATGTATTTCTGCTGAGGTTTGAGGTGTTTATAGTCGTCTTGAAATATACTAAATGTGGGTGTATTGGTCCAAATTGAGTTTCGTTATTTAAAAATAAACCTTTGAGACTGCGTTGTGACAAGTCTATAAATACCACTACTGACTTGGATTGTAAATGACGTTAAAGAAAGTCCATACACCTCCGTTACGGGAGGGAAAAACAACAAAATATTCTTCTTTTTTGAAATATTTTTATTGATTCTTTCTAATTGATCTTACACTAAGAGAAGGAAACTCCTGATGGTAAAAGATTTCTTCCTTTCAGTCTCGATATGGGGTAACATCTTGTCAGATTTGAGTCATAAATTAAATCATTTAAGTAGGTTTTGACTGAATAATTTTGATATACAATATTCTTCCGGGTTGTCAAAAACAATTATCACATTTATTTTTTGAACTTCCTTTCTTAGTAAATTATCCTAAATTGAAGTTGGAATAGGGATAGAATTTCTTTACATAAATGGTCGTTAAGGTCGCAAATCGAAACTCATACCAATATAGCATGTAAACATGAATTGTTTCCTGCTGAGGACGTCATATCAGAACTTATTATAAGATAGGTTGTTTTATAATGATTCTCTCTGCATTCTGATTAGAATGCATAATTAATGGAAGGGCTGTTTGCGTGCGTTATTTACTAATAGTCGTGATACTTTTTAATTTAATCCCAATTCCAATGTCAGTGTCACCATTCGGCTTAAGCATATTTACATCTACCGAAATCTAATATTCAGTCTAAGCCGAACTTTGATGAATTTTCTTCTTCGTTCTTCCTATTATAAGGACACGTCCTGTGATTAAACAAGGAAATCAGTGGTTGTTCTGAGTTGTTCTTACATATCAGACTATTTCCAATTCCAAATTCTTGTAGAGATGTGCATTCAGTCTGTTGTAGTTAGTCCTGAGTCTGAATGTCACGACTTGCTCTTTTCTATTTAGTTTTTGGTTGATGTCTTGGGGGTTGCTATGAGGATGTTTGTTGCCCCATATAAGCCTTATCGCAGCTTAGGTTTTTACCTCATCTAGTGAAAGTCAACCATCTATCTTCCGTTGAAGGGATCAAGTGTTTACCGATTTGTATGCTTTCTCATTGCCCCTGATATCATAGTATGCGGGAATCGTAATTGTAAAACCAATTTCTTGGAGATATACTTCAGCTTATTTAATTTCAATAGTACTTCCATCAGGGAATTCGACGTATATACAAGCGCCTCCACAATCTTTTATTGCTTCTGTAGTTGAGTCATCCGTATACATTCGGTTGGATATTTCGCATTAATGTGGTCTAGATTATTTTTTATCTCAGGAGCTAGCATATTTTCCTTGCTGGTTATTTCCGGTATACTATTAACAACAATAGAACGTGAATTTTTCCTCCAAGAGGTAAAAACATTATAGAATCCAAGTAGGCTTTACGTTTTACATTCGCAATTGCATTAGCAGGTTCTTCATTCTGTGGATATATCTCTTTAATGGCGAAGAGTAGTCTTGCTAGACTATTTCTTTAAGAGGATGATCTGCCACACACGCAGCTTTCGAATTCAAATTCAAATATGTTAAGTTTCTCATCTGGTTTGTAAACCAGTAATAGTTTTCATGGTGTTAATTGGGGATGACTTGATTGCGCCTACGATTATTCAGAGGCTCTGATTTTGTACCGTTAATCATTTAAATATTTGAGAGAACTGCAGTGCTCAAACTGCAATATTCCATTAATGGCGTTACATATCCTTTATACTAACTTTTAAGTTTTTTTTTTTATCTGCTTCCCAATTCGAGCCTTTAATCTCCCAGAAAATTCTTTAGATCTACCTCATGATTTTCTGCTGCTGTACATCTTTTATTAAATTTTCCACATGATCATTTTTAATCGTGTTTTTAACCAATTAATGTATCCTATAACAACATTGGTATTACAGTTTAAAAAATATTACTTTTAATAAATTATTAGAACAGAAATTTTATTGATCTGATGTTTTTATTTTTATTGAATCAATTATTTTAAAAATGGATTAGATAATATTGTCTAAAATAAGAAACATCGCAATTTTTTAGTATATAAAAATATATTCATAAAAATTTAAATAAATAAACTTTTTTTTATAGCAAAGTTTTACATTGTTATACCTTTATTAATTTTGTTAAACATTATGTATTAAATGTTACACGAGGCAGCACTGTAGGTTAGTCGGAAGGTTCTCAACGCCCGAGCTCGTGTTCGATTCTGGCTGCGGCAGATAATTTAATTATTCTGTAATATCAGCTGGGGATCGAATCGGGGGTCGGGAAAACCTCCTGAGGCTCACCAGGCCTCTATAAAGTGGGTTCTCTTAATTAGGGTGGGGAATAACCCTGGCCGTTTTGAGAGTGATTGCTCACCACTTCATCTTATTTATATGGGGTGCCACAGATAACCTAACCCCCTCCCTTTAAATTTTAGAATATCAGAATGAAATGTGGGGGATCACAATTCGTTAATGTGAATTTACTTTGAATGTTTCTCTGGCGACTCTAACTCCAGAATTAGAGAATTTTTTTTTATTCAATAATTTGTTTTATTATTGATTCACTTATGATTATCTTCCTTGTTTTTTTTTTTTTTTTTATGAATCATTTATTTATAGTTCGTAGTAATAAGGCTTTTTAATGGTAAATGTTCATAATTTTATAGATTTTTAGTTATTTGTTCAATATTTTTTATTGTAATTTTTTAAAAATAATTTTGTAATTGTTTTTTATGATTAAGGAATTTATGCAATATGTTTTCCTTCTGAAGAAAATACTTGATTTTTTATGTAATCCGTTTACATACTCAACATTCCAGGAATTTACTACAGTATAATTACCATTATTACATACATATACGGGGTGTTCCATAAGTATAGGGAAATATCTATTATGTTGATAGTAGACATGAAGATATACAAGAAGTAGCCCAGCAGTAAGATCCAGTACCAAAGTAAAAAAATTTATGATTAGTGTTTTTAAGCGAGAGCGAGTCACATTTTTTGTTGAATTGGAGGCGATAACTTAAAAACATATGGTATGTTTGTATTTCATTCATCCTAAATACTCAATGCCCTTAATTGAAGCAAAATGTATTTTTCTAAATAAAATAAAAAAAATATATATTTAAAGATGATTATTGGGCGGATAAGCACAGCTAAGTTCCGTTTTAAATCAAGCGATAAATTATTTATGATTTTTTTTTAACACCCTTTAACTGTGCTATATTTATCCCACATTTAGAAAAACTTCCTATTTAAATAAACTTTAAGTCCATATTAATTAAGTCGAAGTTTATCAGGAAAAAAATTGAGATCTATCCAGTCACCTTAAGACCTATCCAGTGTTTTATGCAAAAATGACTACAATTAACTATTTCAAATCTCTTATTTCTTTTTTTTTTTATAAGATGAATTGTAATAAAAAAAATTGCTTGAAAACACATGTATTTATAATTATAAAAAATTTAAAAATTATGATTTTTTAAACTTTTTCCACATATGGTGGTTATAAAACTGTGTTTTTCACCCAGATCTCCGTCATAGGAATTTATATGTATTTAAATTATTTCAAAATCAAAAGTGAAAAAATGATGAATATAACTTATTAACTTATTTATCCCTTAATTATGAACCAAACAAAAAAAAAAAAACTTCAAAAACCTTGTGAGATTTTAGTTAAATAGATGATCAAACATTTTTAAAACAAGAATATCTCATTAATTTTAATATTTAGGGCAATGACATTCGATGATAGCAAATAACTTTGAAATATAGCAGCCCGTTGAATATTGTTGATCCATTTGATTCGTTTATGAGAATTGAGAAATAGTTAAGACATGGATGGAAAAGGTTTTCGAGGGGGGGGAGGGGTTAGGATATAACTCCTCTCTATGGATATTGGTTTGGGTCAATATCCATTAGGGATAGGGATGGCTTTGAGCCGATTTGTTCCTATAGTGATTATTGGAAATGTTTCTACCAATGGCCATATGTGCTTGAATGTTGTTTAGGGCCCAGTAGTAATGCTTTATACAATATCAATTTGCCAAACATTAAATGCTTATCCATATCGAGCAAATGTGGAGAATTAATTAATCGATAACATGTACAATCTTTATTCGGTGTGATCAACTTATTCCACAGTCCTTATCCGAAGGGTATTCGACTATAACAGCAGATATAAAAATGAGGATAAGATTTTTAAATCCTTGAGTTTAAAATTAAACAGTAAATGGGCTTAGATTAGAGTTATAATTTATCTAAAATGAATTACTTGATTACAGTGTGACTTTTGTTTCAATATTTAACGATAATGATACTTTTTTTAGATCGACTTTTTGTCGTGATCAAGTTTAAAATAAAATATTCCTAAAAAAAAATTTACTTAAAAAGTTTCAATGAAATAATTTCTAGTTCCGAAATAACTGTAAAAAAAAGTTAAAATAAAGATTTGAGTCATCCCGAAACTGTTAAAATATAAATGCTAAAATTTCATTTCAAACCCTTGACTTACAAAGTTTTAAAACAATACTAAATTATAAAAAATGAATTAATAATTTTTTAATAGGTCCTATATTCATACAAGTTTCAGGGTTAAGTGGTCAAACTGAAAATATGAATTAAGGAACCAAAAACAAGAAAAAATTTCTATGAAGGTATGTCCGCAAACGCTTTGTTATAACTTATTTAATTATTCCAACTACTTTATTACTTAAATGTAAACATTAACATTCATATTAAATCTTGTTCAAAGTGATTTCCTTGAGCATCAAGACAGGCTCGGCATTTTTCTTCAACAGCAGCAGTGGCAGAACGGCACTGGATATGTGTTATTCTTTCACAAGATTCAATTATCCTTCTTCTTAATCTTAATCTTCTATTCGGAAATCGCCTGACATATTCACGACGGGCAGCATTAGCATTATAATTGCAAAAACCGTATACAAACAATAGTTATATTCACCATTAGTATAAATGGAAGGCATAATGACGAGTACTCTGCGAAAACCTCTTACAAACTGATAAATGTTATTGAGAGTTCCCAATGGTAATTCCAAATAGTACTAATCCTTATGTTGCCAATAGTGTTTATACAGTTAGGGATAAAAGGCCATATTAGTATTCTATCTAATCCATCTCCTAAAGAAAGCGTTGGCGGACAAACCTTCACTTTGAACAACATTTAATATGAATGTTAATGTTCACGTTTAATTAATAAAGTAGTTAGAACAAATAAATGGGTTTTATTTAGAATAGAATAGAAGAATCAACTTTATTCTGGGACAAAGTCCCTTAAGAATAACAATATTGTACATAAAAATTAACATAACATCTCGCCAAAATGCATATTACAATAAAAACAAAACAAAAAAGAAACACTAAAAAATAAGTAATAAAAGAAGTATTTACACAACTATACATTTATAGTAAAAACATAATGTGAGCAATAAGGTCCTAATACTGAAAAATAGTTAATATAAACAATAAGCTATGGAATTTGAAATGAGCGACAAATTACTTTTGTTGTCATGTCATTGTATTAATGAAAAAAAATAATAATAAAAGAGTGGGTTAATATTTACTTTAAATGATTTACATATGTACCTTAATATGTTAAAAGAACACAATAATAGTACTGTAAACATTATACAAGTATATAATCTAAATCTTATGATGTTGATTGATCGGAGAAAATAAAATATAATATACATATAGAGGAGATTATATACATATATAATATACATGATAAATGGCTACCCAGCGTCTGATTGAATTGTAACGAGGAATTGGAATAAGAGGATTTATTACATATAACGTAAATTCATTACAACGAAAATCCTTAGGTGTGAATATCTCCTTAAAAAAGCGTTTGCGGACAGAGGGATTTTTTTCTTATTTTGAGATCCTCAGTTTATTTTTGCAGTTTGGCCACTTAATCCTGAAACACCCTGTATATTTGAAACTTAAATAACTTGAACCTTATTTTGATAAAGAGTAAAAAAAAAAAAGTAGCTACGATAAGATATTTCGGAAAAACAAACATTAATAATAAGACAATATACGAAAAATATAAACTATAAATATTGTTTGTTTTATCTGTTGAAGCCCTTTAACGAGTAAATTAAACTGCATGACTTGGTAAAGGGAGAAAAGAGTTCGCTTTCAGCTTGACGCAGCGTGAAATGTAGGAGGAGGTAAAGCTGAAGTTGCTAGTCAAAATGAGAATTAAAAAGTGACAAAATGCTAACGAGCCCACGTCTATCCCACGTCTAATCTGTATATACTCACGCCAGAACTTATGAGAAATGAAATGATGGATAGCATAATATATATACTTTTAAATAAATTATAATATTAAAAAATATACATTTTTATAATTCATTCAACTAGTGTTGCCCAAAATTGGTCTTGGTCTTGCACTTTGCATGACCAAGACCAAGGCCGCCTAACTGTTGCAAGACCAAGACCAGGACTGGTAAAAAAAAAAATCGATGTTTTTAATAAAAAATTAAGGCAAAATAGTTACTAATACTCGACGATCTTAGTTACTATATGTAAATGATTGGTATAACCAATATAGTTTTGCATTTAATTGCTCTAATTTTTCATTCAGGCTTAGTTAGGTTTCTCCTATCTACAAAATACAGTACTGTAAGACTGTTGCGAGACTCTTGTGCAAGACCAAGACCATGACCAAAATGAGTTTGCAAGACCAAGACTGGTCTGGGTCTCGCATTTGGGCAAAACTACATTCAACTGAATTAAAAAATAAAATAAAAAATACATCCAGTAAATGTGCAATCAGGAATATAATGACATGAAATTTGATTCCCATTTTATTGCCGATTTTGTTTACTATAAATATTTATTTTCATAATTAATTCTGATATCAGTTAAAATTTGTGCGAACCTTTCTTAAAATGATATTTGGTGAATTCTGAACAGACTTTTTCTCCGACTCAGAAGATTCACCCGAAACAAATAAGGACATTTTCATCGTTTAAATGTAATCTTATTATAAAATAAATTTACTTCAAATAAGATCTCTCTATCAAAAACATAGTTAATGACTGTCATATTTTATTTTAAGTATACAAAGCGGGACGGACCGTAACGAAGACACCACACTTCTTATTCCCAGAATTATTTCTCCCTTATTATGGATATAGATTGGCAACAAGAATAATTATAAATATGTGATAATGTAAAATGGCAATAAGGCGTGAAGTATAATATTGGTTTTTAATGAAATTAAAAAATTGTCCGAAATGTGAAATTCCGTTCCGTTTATTTTATGTTGATAAAAAATAAGACAATCTCAACTATAGAATACATGTAAATTACAGTTATATAAGAAAGTAATACAATTAATTGAACAGTAGTATAATTTGTAAAACGGGGATTGGTCCGTGGTGAGGCGAACGAAAGGGTGGGGATTAACACGCGAATATTGTTTAGTTTTCATTCTTTTCTTTTATTCCTTCACACCTCCCTCATCATCTTGGATTGTTGTGTCTTCCATTCCTCCAACACACTTTTTTCCCTTTCTTTCCTTTATTTTATTTATGGTTCCCTTTATTTTATTTATTTGTGGTACGGGTATATAAATAGAGTAATAAAACCTATTGCCCATTATTGTTGTAAATTATATTATTCTTCAATGAAATAAAAAAAAAATACTTTAAGCGTACAGCCAGTTTTACTCTTTTGACCCCATTGCTTCATTGAACGATGCCATTCATTTTTTTTTTTTTTTTATTAAATTTTCCATTTGTGACTGCAAAACATGGAAGTCGTTCTGAGTCATCCAAAATCATTTTTTTTTACTTCTTTTTCGAAACGCGGAAAATTATTCAGAATTCTTTTTTTTCTAAATTTCTTTTAGCAAAGAAAGAACCGGAAGCTACTTATATATCACCATTATACATAGCTTTCGTATTGTTTATTTTTGACCAACAAATTGGCCATGCGCAAAGTTAGTTGACTAAAATGAGAAAACTTGAACCGAAGTCCGTTCTGATTAAAATAAAATGCCCCATGGCGGATACATCCTTTCGTGATTCATTATTTTGAAATCCATTATTACATTTTACCGGTTTTGTGAAAATTATCTATCACTAATGTCAAAAAGCAATATTATTTAAGAAATTCCCTTTTGAAAATTATTTCATAATTTTGCTTAACAAAAATTAAAAAAAAAAAGACCCCTCTTGTTTGCATATAATAATTATTTAGTTGTAAATTCTTATATTCTATCGTTTATTGTTAAACTTTTAAAAGAATCTAAATAAGCTTTGTTGCTAAGGAAAAATTTCAATGTTTAGAGGCGGGTTTTCCAGAATTTCCAACGTTATCGACAAATGGATATAAGCTGGTTATATATAGAATAGAATATCCAAGGGTATTTATTGGAGTATTGGGATTAAATTTGCTGTAGAAGAATGAAAGAATATAACTACATAAGTGGTGATTGCATTGGTTTTAGAATATCATATTATTGTTGGTACATTGTAAAGTATTATTCGAGGAAACTTCTTGATTTTTTCAAGGTTGTAAGATTCAGTTTATAGGTATTAGTTTTTAATCGTATCTAGGGTGGATTCGTAGTATTATTTTAGGTGAGGTGTGAGGAGGGCAAAGTATCAGAATGACATCAGAATTTGGGAGAAACATTAAACTTTTCGTGGGAGAAACAATAATGATACATTTTTCAACTCTTTTATATGTGGAACTATTTAAAACCAATTGTTATAAGCATAGACAAGGTATATAATTAATTTCATTGGTGCATCTGCAACTCACAATGCGCAGAATTCGAATCTTTAGAGTGTCACATATCTCTTATTCAGTTTTTAGCAGAATGTATAGACCGGACTTTCTACCTACATATAAATAACAAATTTTTGTTTTAATTGTTTTTTTTTTAATTTCCTAAATCTCAAATTCTTAAATATATATTTAACTGTTTCGAATCAATGTACTCTCTATATGATTCGTATTTTTTTGTCTGTTATCGTGAGATTTGGTTCCTCTGGTTACGAGTGCACACAAAAGGGTTTCATGGCGTAAGTTGCGCCATCACAATTTTTTGAGGAGGGCACATTTTGACGGAAATTTGAATTTTTGGATTGAATAGTTACAAACAAAGAGGCAAAGGGAATACATTAAACAAACCTCAGCAAGTGTTATTGTGTATAATTTGCGACTTTTATTTCTAATGTTTTTAAGAAGACAGCAATAAATATTCTTGGTGAGGGGAGAGAGGAGGTTCATGCGCCATCGACCTTGGGGGGGGAGGGGATGGGCACCCCTTCCTCTGGTTTGTATTTGTTTTATTTAAAGTTTTTTTTAACTCTGAAGATGTCTTATGATGTAAATAAAATACGTCTTGTGTCTACTGTTACGAAATAGTTTTATTATTTATTTATTTTTTTTTTTTTTAGAGCCCTGGTGTGAGATATGCTATCTTCTCCTTAACGTGATGTTAAGTTTTTTTTTCAGCGCAAATGATGCTTGAATAAGTAACGTTTGCTATTCTCCACTATTTGAGAGAATCAAGACATTGTGTTGGAATATTCCATTTTGCTTTTAGTTTTCGCTAATATTATAGAAGTTCCTAAGTTTTATTTTATTTTTTTCTTCGATAATATATATTTTCTCTGTTTCATCAGCTTGCGAAATGTCTTTGGGAAACATCGATTATTTTTCAATTTTCCGAAACATTGATTTTATTTTAATTTAGTCTGCCTATCCAATCAAGTACAAAGTATAATACCAGTCATCTCAAATTTATCCAGTAGTTACTGGTCGATTATAGTGGCATTGAAGGTTACCACACACCATGTCCCATAATTAAAAATAAGTATGAGAAGGATTTAGTCGTGGGTGCGGTCAGATAAATACTAAATTAAAATATAGTAATTATTTTCTTTTAATTTTGCCGACGTTTCGACCCACTTTGCAGGTCGTCTTCAGGGCTACAAAAGATACAAAACATGTTGAGAATAAAAATTAAATATAAGTAGATATAAAATAAGAAGAAGTCAGATACAGAAATAAAAGATGATATCAGAGATATAGTGGGTGACAATGTAGTAAAATATTAAGTATTATATATGTAGAAGATACAAATAAATGGAAAATAAGTATGAATAATAATAAAAATAAAGGAGAATATAGCATGTAAGTAAACAGATTGCGATAAAAGATAAGGAATAAGTGTATAACAAACTAATTGAGATTACATTAGATAAATGTGGGTTTAATTATTATACCTTCTCATATTATATCAACGGTCAACCATCTCTACATCATTAAAAATAAGTATATTGATTTAAAGAAAATAATTTGGAAACCGAGCGAGCAACGAACTCAGAGCAAATGGATTTAAAAACGTTAATTACCCTACCTCTTTATCATAAATACAACTTTCTTACTTTGTTATTATTGATTTTCTCTGATTCCTCGAACAGGGTTTTACAATGGTTAATTAAATCTTCTTAACAAAACAAAATAATATATATATATAAAAACACACAGTGGGACGACAAACGGGTTTTCGTGGACATGGGCCGTAAATGATGTTGAATTAACTTGATATTTAGTACACTTATGTTTTCATGGCCAAGAAACAGGAATATGTCATAAGTTTTTGGCGAAAAACAAAAAAAAAAAATTCTGTTTCTCTGTTTAAACTTATAATTTTTTAATTTGACAATAAATTAACTTCGAAAATTATAATGACCTCATAAAATGCATAACTTGAGATAACTACTTACCGTAATTTTTATTTTTAAAAAAGTAAATCACAAAATATAATTATAATAATGTATATGTAATAACTTTATGTAAATATTCATTTTATGATAGTTCTTATGGAATAATAAATATTTTATTTTAATTACAAAAAAATCATCGATAATATTTTGAACACCATCGATATTTCCTAACATTTTCCGATGAAAAGAATATATATTTTTTTATTAATTTTTAAAAATTATATTGTCAACAACTGATGCAGATCAAGTCAAACAGGTTCAACCAAATACTCTCAGATTCAATTTACCGTTTTGAAATTATAACGACATTTAAAAAAAATAACGGTTAGGGATTGAAAACAACTATATTTTATTACTAATAGGCAGTAATCTTAGTGGAACAAGTAAATAAAAGTTTGTTTTTTCCTTGAGATCATCTTATACACATTGAACCCACCACTTATTTAATTTTAAACTTCAGTTCATTTGTCGGTCTTGTGTTTGTTTATTTTTTTTAGAATAGAGTGAAAATAAAGGATGGTTATATACAGATAAAAGAATAATATGAAAGATTATTTCTCATCTAGGTAAAAAAAAAAATTTAAATCAATGAAAACGAAGATTTAATATTTAATGTATGTTTTTTTTCTATTGTTTGGGTTTGAGGTATTTTTCGAAAAAAAATAACAACAGAACTTTATTTTCTTTATGTTCAACACAATTTTATCACTAAATTTGAGAGCATGTCTAGTTATAGAAGATATTAGTCATAGATAGATATTGTTCTGAAACTTATACATACAAAAATAATCTTAAATATATTTTAATTACCTTCGGGCGAACCATGGTGTTTAAATTAATATGAATTTTCTTTGTATAACTGCTAAAGTTTTTTTTAAATCGCAGTATTTGTGAAAATTTAGTTTAAAACACCTATTTTTGTTAGTTAACGAAAAATAAAAAAATATTCAAAGTAAAACAAGTTTTCTAAATTATTATTAGTAGGAAAAGACCTTTTCGGTCTCGATAAAGAATAACTTTAATTCAAATTTTCGCCTCTCCTGGCATCTTCAGGAATAATCTGATTTTACATGAAATTCAAAATTTTCATTGGCTTTTTATTATTGATCGAGACTGCAAACGCCTTTTTCTACTAATAAGTATTATTGTCTCTTTCCCAAGATCAGCTTTTCTAAATGATTATATTTTTTTTAATTAATCAGAATGATGGTAAAAAGTTTATAAAGTTTCAAGAAAATGTTATCAACCATCAGCTCGAAGCAATCCATTTTACAAATAATTCGAAATTCCATAAATTAACTAGGTTTTCAATTCTATTTACTAAAAACAGTATAAAATGTTCATTCTGTCAATTAAAAATATTCTCACAAACTGCCTAAGGTATCAATTACAGTTTATCTAATTTTTAGAGTTATAAAAAAGTAATTTTTTTTTTTAGCCGATGTCGCAGGTTTTCCATTACTCGGCCCACTGTGCGCCCTGATGACAGAAGGGTATAGTTTCCGTTCCTTAGTTTCGTGAGATACCAGCTGTCATGAAAGCTAGTTTCATTTATCACGCGAAGTACTTGTAAAAGACCAAGTTCTAATTTAAAATTTATATTCTCATTGTATAGGCGCCGCTATAAGCGGATACTTTCGAATCTTGACGTTTCCTTGAGGCTGTATTTCAGAGATATTTTCACATCCTGTGAGTCTGATAATAATCTCAATACGATCATTTTAAGATCGGCATTCAAGTCAGATGATAAAATGGCACATCAGATTTTATAATTTAAAAAGTACAGTGATTGGTACAGTGAAAAGTACAGAATGTTGAAGATTCTAATTACTATGTTTTAAATCTTAAATATTTTCTTATGTATGCTAAACGCGTTTATCTTGGCAGTATAAAAGTTTAATGTCGTTTTGGATTTACAAATATAATTTGAATAAATAATCAGGACTGCTCTACGATTCTTACTCAGTCCCCATTAGCATTAGTGGTGCGGTAAAAGAGAATCATTGAGATCACCAAAAACACTACCTTATTCCTCTCGTTTGGTGTGCAGGATTTGGGCTGGGTTTAAATATTATTAAAAATTATAAATGTTATTTTAGGGTGTTTTAATTACTATTATTATTAACTAGATTTCCTTTTATCAAGAGACATATCACATATTTTTCGCAAGAGTGTCATAACCCCAAAATCATGATTTTAGAATTAATAGCCTATGTAAAACTTCTATTATGTGTTATTCCAACAAGATATTGGAACGTTTGTCTGGATTTAGGAAAAGGATTATAGTGTAATGTTTCTACATAAGAGAAAAACAGGTTGTACGTAGGATGCTATTGTATATGTAAGGGAGGAATATTACATCTTTGGGAGGAAGTTGTTACAGAATTTTAGAGGTACAGCCCACAAAGATTAACTGCTCTTGGTGGTACGGAGAGTGGGATGGGTGACGGAAGGAATTTTTCAATTGTTGTGGTGTGGGATTCAGGATGACGAGTAAATGTTTCGGAAAGATGTTTGGCAAATTCTTCGGCTTTATCTTCATCTGATGATGCTCAGAAGCTGTCATTTCGCCAGATGGGATGGAAAATTTGGAAATAATTAATTAAGTGAGAAACTGGCATTTGAGCGTGATCTTGGCCCAATTACCTTTCTCTAAAACCTTGGGCCGTTCAGTACTTCCTTACAACATTCTCAACCAAAGACTTCTTGGGTTGTAGTCGTACAGGCTTTTTATATTTCTTATTTATACAGATTATTTTAGGGTTGAATAGCCAAACAGCAAAAATGAATTAAGGATCTCAAAACAAAAAGATATTTTCCTCTGAAGGCGTGTCCGCAAACAAAATTTTTAGGAGATATTCACAGCTAAAGATTTTCGTTGTTATGAATTATTTACTTTATTAACTAATGTAACATTACCATTGATATTAAATGTTGTTCAAAGTGAAGGTATGTCCATAAACACTTTGTTTGGGAGATGGATTAGATATAATACTAATATAGCTTTTTATCCCAAACTGTATGAAAACTATTGGCAACATAAGGATTAATTCTATTTGGAATTAGCATTGTGAACTCTCAATAACATTTATCAGTTTGTAAGAGGCTTTCGTAGAGTACTCATTATTATTCCTTCCATTTCTACTAATGGTGGGTATGCCGATATGTTTGTATACGGTTTTTGCAATGGTAATGCTAATTCTGCCCGTCGCGAATATGCTAGGAGATTTTAAAGATTACCAAACAAGTCTATCTTTAGTTCCACGTTTCAACGCCTTAGAGAAACTGGTATATTTTCTATAACACCATGTGCTATTGGTATTTTTGTTCCTTTAAGAAATAAAGAAAGAAGTGCGACCGTATTAGAAATTTTGATTATAATCCATCTGGCAACCCTCAAACAACACGTATGTAATACTGAAGTTACAATTTTATTTCTAACCGAAGATAAAGGGCAGCATGTTCGTATTATTAATGGACATATTATATTATTAAATAATTTAGCAACTAAAAACAAATTTTAGTAGATTAACGTTATAAAAATTGGCTCACTGAATAAATAAAATGTGACATGGTGATCTTTACTTCCTGGTTACAGATATGTGGCTTGAATTTTCGTTAATGTTGTTTTTGATACATGATTCCTGTCAATTTTTATATATTTGTTATTATATATTATTTATGTATTATTATATATTTGTGGGACTTTGTCCCAAAATAAAGTTTGCCTCTATTTATCTATCTAAATAACTAAAAACTCAACACTAGTTACATTTTTTTATTATTTTATATTTCTCTTTATTTATGCATTACTTAATTACTAGTTATAATTACTTTAGCTTGCAGGAATTGTGTATTTCTTTCTTCCATTTTTTCAGCGTTGAAATGAAATGAAAGAATTCGGAAATTTATTTACTATTAATATTGTAAAAATATTTGTGAACTGCTGTTTTGTAATGCCTACATGCCGTTTTATTTTTATTTTTTTCACAACTCGTAGCAATTTTTGTTTTTCATGAGTAACTTTTTATCAATAACTTTAATTACTATTGAGTAGCTTGGAAAGCAATGTAGAATTTCATGTTTTATTTTTATTAACTCTGTGTATCACAAACCGTTTACATTTGAATGAATGAATGAATGAAGATAATTTTATTATTCTGAGACTAGTGCCCCTTCAGAACAAGTTACAAGTACAGAATATATATATTAATATTCTGGCGTGTCCATAAAATACAATTAAATATTTACAGGATGATTAGAAATACAATAAAAGTATGGATAATAACAAGATATAAAAACGTGCATAAATATCAAATAAACAGAGAAAGTAAAATAAGAAAACAAAATAAGTATCTGTGAGTACTATGAAATATTTACAACTTTTTGCATTTCGTGATCAATCGGGTTGGGAATGGAGTAGGTGTTTGAAGAGAAGAGATTTGAAAAGGACACTGGCTTTTGGTGTCGAATATCTAAGTGGATGGAGTTCCAGAGGGAGACAGCTGAATTAAAAAGGATTTGTCAAACGCAGCAGTTCGGTGAGGAGGAGGATAGAGGTCGGACGTACGGGATCTGGTGGGACGGGAGTGAAAGGGGCATTTGAATTGTAGGATCTGTGGAATATAGGACGATCACCGAGTTCTAATATCCTGGTATAGTACTCTCTCAGTTTCCACTGGACTCCAATGCCGGTGACGCGGCTGAGAGAGAAGCGCTGGGATCTCTTAGAGTCCCGCTTTGTCGTAGGAAAGGGCTGGACTCGGAGCTCCCTTGGCTAATTGTAAATATTGTAACTAAGCATGAATGTTTTTCTTTTTTATATATTTATTTGTTTTACTTATGACTTATTTAATTTGCTACCAATTCCTGATTTTTTTTAAATTTGATTTCAAGTTACATTTCTTTGGTTTTATAGTTTTTGCCTTTGTTATATAGATATATATTTTTATTTATTTATTTTTATTTTTATTGTATTGTATATATAGTATGAATGGGCCTCACTCAGCTTTAGTACTCATTGCCCTTAAATGTGGCAAAATGTATTATTTCTCAATAAAAAGATTTTTAAAAATATCCTGGTATAGGAAGGTAGCAAGGAAATACTGACAGCGGTAGACGAATAAAGCCTCTTCAACTTCAGATCCCGAAGATAAAGCGGATTGAGCAATTCATTAGACGTTTAAGTTTAGCTTCGTGTTCTCCCGAGAGTCCACTATGTGCCATACAGCCATAGTCGAAGTAGAGGAAAACAAGAGTTAAGACCAGTAGTTGACGTGTTTTGAATGGATGAAGATAACGTAGATGGTTAAACTGTTTCAGGGTGGAAATAGTACGGTGGGAAATTTAAGAGATGTGTGGTTAGTTTCCAGGAGAGGGTTTGCTCGAGGATAACTCCAGGTTTTTAACTATAGTATGGAAGGAGATAGGCGAGTTGTTCAGGAGAGATTGGGAGTTACTGAAATGGATTTGAGAGTTAAGGGAATCCGATCTGGATGGCATTTGTTTTCTCCGTAATAACATATTACAAGGAATATTTTTTGTATGGGTGTGAAGTCTTATGATTCTTCTTCGAAACAAAAATATTATTCATATCTTAATCAAGGAAAGAAATTCTTCCACAAAATCATATTTGTCTTCAAGGCTAAATTCTTCTCTCGAAATCATAAAAACGATCGTTAAACGGTGCACTCACTCACACCACTATCTGACTTCAATAATGTTTCTTGGCATTTGGGTCTCGTTCCAACTGAGTTTAAACTCATTCACTCACCAGCAAGTGAAACGCTAAAGAAATAAAAAAAAAACAGTTTGGTTTAAAAGAGGATTAATAAATGATGACACACAAACTAAAAGAATAATTCCTCAAAAACAGTTTGTTATATAGAAGATATGAAGAAAACATGAAATCTTGATTCATGAATTTTCCGGAAAATACATTATAAAAGTGCATGAAGCTAACAATTTTAAATACGTACGGTTACCAGCTGGAGTAGGAAAATATCCGTAAGAATTCAGAATAAGGTATCTTCTGTAGAATTGAATTGGTTTCAGAAGCTCGAACTGAAGATTCCATACGAGAAAGCACGAGTTATTTGTTTATAACTGAATTCAAATCGAATGTTCAGCAGTACGAACCCTTTCATCTGAGAACGATAACTGGAGTGAATGAAGCGATAACAAGTGAGTCTGATCAGAGCGAATATTCCATGATGGAAGAATGGATTGCGATGAAATTACAATATAAAGAAAGGAAGAGAGGATATTTTTGAAAAGAAGAGGCTGTTATGGGAGTAATAAAAGTGGGGTCGGTTGAGCTGAGCTCGGCAAGGCGCCCCCCTTTATCGAATTTAAGCCAGAGCACCCCCACCGCACTAATGACCCCCTCCCTCTCCCTTTCTACATAATTATATATAGAACTAATGGCACTAATTTGCACGGTAGCTACTATGTTATCGAGGTGCCCACTGATAAGTAGCCATTATCTTGGCCTCTGTTAGACATAAGCTTGGCTCAGTTGTAAAGTGTATGTAGAATACTTGGTACATGTAGGAGAGCAATCAGGGGATTGGAAAGCGGTAAACATCATTACCTTAACTTGGAACTGTGAAGGATGCTGATTGCTAGTTGGGAGAAGGTTCGTTATCCCTGTGTTCCTCCATGGACCGCAATCTAATAGTGTTACATTCCTCTAAGACGAAAGCCACTAATTATTTGTCTTGTAATAGAATCTCAAGTAAATCAATGCTAATATACAGTTCCTATAAGCAAGTGCAATGCTTTTGTTATTTTAACTTTCTCACAACCCAATGTAGTATAATTTTGTCGTAATTATATCAGACAGTAAATAAAAAAAAAAATATTTAACCTAAAAACTATTAATATTCCCATTGTTTTTTTTTACGTTTTAAAAATCAAGGAACGAAATTAATAAATATTTGTTTACTATTGGTATTTTTATCTGTCTGACTTATTTTTTCTAGTTTATTCCCTACCTCCCCATTTCTGGTATACGGGAGAAAAACTGTGGAGGAGACCCCCTAAATTCAAAGCTCAACCGGTCCAGAATAGTAAATTTTACGCTTTAAAACGCACGGCCACCACGACTTACCAGACTTTAGTCAAATCGAATGGCCATGTAAAACACTCATTTATATGTTTTTCTCGAATCAGTACCATGATGCTCCCAAAATGTTTCATAAAATTTTATCCACTTTACCATACGCATGCGCAAAAGTATTTTACTTGGCACACGTATATTTAAAAAAATAATAGTCAATTTTTTTTTTTTTTATACAATCCTCACCATTAAGAACCATACATATTATTTCTATAGGCTTACATTAATACTACATATATAAGTTGAAGCCAAAATACAAAGTAATATATATATATACTTTAGTAATAACAGAGAAGTTTGCCACACATAAACACCAATATACAATAACTCTTCCAAAGTTGAGTAAAAATAATCCTGTATTGATTTTAATTATTTTCACTCACGCATGCGGAAACATTTTTTCCTAGACTCGCCTACATGTACTCATTTTTTCTCGAAACATATCTATATAAACTATTCAAATATTAAAAATCATTTTCCTTGCAAATATATTTTCTGCATTTTACTTCCACTATTCTTATATTGTATATTTTTATATTCTTATATTGTAGGTTATACATATTGTATGGAAAAGTATTGAGATCGTAAAATAAATTTTCGAATCCGACGTTTTAACGAAAATGCCTGTTAAAAGATCCCTGTAAACCATATATCTCAAAATGTATGTAAACAGCATTGTTGAATGAAAAATGAAAAGTCTTACGAAACTGTGTAATTTGATCACATCAACAGTTAATGTTCCAATCTATATGGATTTTACTATTTTATCGGGAGTATTTTTTAATTGGGTATAACGATTACAAAATACTTAATGATATGGATATATTATAAAATGTTTTTTTAACATCGGTTATGTCCTATCCTGATGGAAATAGTCAGCCAGGGCTTAAATAGTGAATTTTAAAATGGCTACCTTCAATGTGTCTTGCATTTATTAGAAATTATTAAAGCTCGCATACATTGTCATACAAAATGGATAGATATGAACTATGAAAAATTTGAGTATTAACTAATGAAAAAAAAAAAAACTGTAGTTTCAAATGAACTAAAATACAAAATAAATATCAAAACTAATTGAAAATGAAAGTTAAATTTTCACGTCGAGCACTAGAAATCACTATTCCGATAAAAAGTAGTCCGTGGTAGAGTCATTTTTATCAAATTAATAACATCCGTCTAAAACTTCCTGAATGGCTTCTCCTCATAGTAAATTACAAAATGTTTATCAATGAATATTCTCAGAAATGGGGCGTTTTCTGGTTAAATTAATTTTAATTTATTTAACTTAATCAGAAAATCTTAAATTGGGAGTACAAAAACTCATAAATACTGAATCGTATTCCACTTGAATTATAAAATAATTTGATAAAAAAAGGTAGTCTATAAAAATATTGGTCCATTTGGTTTATATAACCTCGTTATTTTGGCATCCTGAAGGTCACGCCAAACGGCCGAATATTTTTGTAGGCCACCATTTTTCTCGATTTTGTGTTCAAATCTTATTACAATTTAAGTGGAAAGAAGTTGGGTGATCATAAGTTTTTAATACATCATTAAATAGAAAAAAAAATACAGATATTTAGATTGAAAACGTCTCTTTTTCAAGAATTTTTGTAAATAAAAAAATTATAGGCAATGATAAGACGAAGCCAACTATGATAAGACGTAGTTAACTATTCCGGTAACAATTTTCAATTTAAACAACAAAAAGATAGTAATATACAAAAAAGAAAAGCATTTAATCAAATTTTAGAGATAGATAGTCGGTGACTGTTGAAATTATTTTTTTTTTTTTTTTTTTTTTTTTTTTATTTATTTCAATGGAATTTACAACTGTATTACATAGAGAATACAATAAGTAAATGAGAAATTTGTAACATGGCATGTACAACATGAAGAGAAACTACCCATTGGTAGAACTCAAATTAAAGTTCTATATTAGAAGATCCCGAGGCCATCTTCTTTTCAGACGCCTCGGAGGATTATCAGGGATCGAGGATGAAGCAAGGTTTGAAACGAGAGGATTCGGATGATTCTGCAGTTTGTTATGGAAGGAAAGGTATCTGGATTGGGCCAGATCGGAAACATATGGAACATTAAGGTCTTTATGGATGATTTTATTTGTGACAAAGTAAGGAGCGTTGAGGATTTTACGAAGGATTTTGGATTGTAAGGATTGGATACGAGAGGAATTCGATGGTTTAGTGGAGCCCCAAAGCTCAATTCCGTAAGTCCAAATAGGTCTTATTATTGTCATATATACGAGTCGTTTATAATTGATTGAAAGCTTAGATCGTTTGTCTAGTAAGTGCTGCAGTAGTCGAAAACGTCGGGCGGTTTCTAGTCGTTTCAGTCTGGTATGGGGGTTCCAAGTGAGTCGTTTGTCAAGGTGGAGTCCTAAGTAGCGGATTTGCTCAACAGGAATAAGTGGAGTATTATTGAAGGATACTGTAGGACAAGAGGTCATAGGTTTACGACGGAGGGTAAAAGTGATTTGATGGGATTTGTTGGAATTTATTTTTATTCTCCAATTTTTACACCATTCTTCAAGGCTTGTGATATGTGATTGAAGAGTTTGGGATGCAATTAAAGGATCGTTATTAACTGATAGGATACACGTGTCATCGGCATAGGTGGTGATGACAGTGTTGGATTGGGTTGGGATGTCAGCTGTATAAACTGTGTAAAGGATAGGACCTAGGATACTACCTTGAGGAACACCGGCAGACTGAGTAAAAAGAGATGAATAAGCATTGTTATGATTGACTTTGAAGTATCTGTCAGTAAGGTAGGAACGTATAATGAGGAAGTATGTAGGTGGTAGGAATTCACGGAGTTTGTACATCAGTCCCGGATGCCAGACTCTATCAAACGCCTTTGAAATTATAAGGATGAAAAAATATCGTCTGGATTATCTTTCACATTTTCTTTAATGATTCAGTCGACGTTCGACCCAAACATGTGGGTCAGAATAAATAAGCAAGAATAAATAAAATAAGAGAAAAGAATGAAATCAGAAAAATATAAATATAAATCTATAATATAATAGTTTTCTCATTTGTACATTTCACCTTTTTCGTTTCTCATACTTTTATATTTATCATATTCTTGATTTTATTCTTAACTCTTATTACTATTAACTTGTTACTATTATTTTTCATTCTTATTACTCTGTTTTTCCTGATGTTAGTTTATATTTTTTTTAATTTTTAGCTCTAATTATGTCCCACATGTTTTGATCGAAACGTCCGCTAACGCATTCAAGAAATTTTGACTTCAAATCCTGACAATATTATTCAATCATATTTAAGAAAAAATTTCCTGTATCTTATTCTAGACTGAAATCGCTCTCAACTTCATTTTTTTTCTGCTGTAACACAAATGAGTTTCAACATAGATTGAAAGATTCGTGAAAGCCATCTCTAGCCTCAATAATAATTTAGCTAGGTGCAACAATTGGATCCGGGTATTTTCAACTCGGCAAATCAACTATTAGTATTTTATCGGGGAGAGTGATGAGCATTTGTTGCATATAAAATGGTGTTTACACAATCATGGCGGCCAATCACGTGATCATGCAGTCACGGAGCCTCCAAGTAATCCGGTCACATATTTTTCTCCTTAGGCATTCGTATTGCCGTTTGGATCTGGCTTTCCAGGCGTGAATTGTTAAAATAAAACTTGATAGCTTCCGGCAACATATAAATTCTACCTATTGATATAATAATTTTTTTAATAATTTATAACAAAAAAAATCCCGAAACTACGCAACCTTATGCAACAAAAATATAATCCCAAATATAACGTTTGTGAAAAAAAAAAAGATAATTATTTTTATTGGACTCACGATACATGTATTATAATTTTTTAATGATTATGTTAAAATATAATAATCGAGTACTAATGATACACCTACTTGACATATTTTTGTTATCTATAAATAAAAGTTCAACGATTCCTTATAAATCTAATGGACTATACATTATCAATGTTCAAAACAATTATAAAAACTGATAGTATAACGTTCGGTTGAGGTGTAATGAAAACATGATGAAAGTAATGGTTGAAAAACATGATTAGCCCACGTTCAAATAGAAAAATATTCTTCTTTATTAATAAATAGTAGTTAATGCTTCATTAATCAATGTTATAGTATTTTTTAAAAAGTTATATTTTTTTTCATTATTATTTAATTATAATTAATTTCTTTATTGAGATATATTACAATCCATCACATTTAAGGACAATAGTAATAGTGATAAAGAGTAGCTCATTAATACTATGCACAATAAATAAATAAATAAAAAGCAATATAATAATACTAAACGTAAATGTATATAAACTAAACAAAAATAGAAACTAATCTAACAAAATAGCTACTTAAATACACACATGCTTTTATACAATACTCATTTACTCAAGGTCTTCGAGCCAAGCCTTTCTCCTCACTCATGGAGGGAAAGGTGGGACTCTAGGAGATCCTAGCGTCTTGTACTCAGCCGCATCACTGGTATTACTGATAGAGGCTAAGCAGAGACACTAAAACCAGATAAACGGCTTGAGTGGAGAATCTGTCCATTGCTAGAACTCCAATATATTCATACAACAGGTCTCTGGGCCACTGCCGCTCCAACCTTCTAGGAGGATTGTAGGGAAGAGCTAGAGAAGGATTGTGCAATCGGATTTGGATGATATGTAAGGTTTTGATGGAATTTGGAAAATTTTTGAGAGACAAGGTCTAGGACAGATGGGATGTTAAGGTTATGGTGTAGGGTTTGATTGGTCACATATAACGGAGCATCAACTAATGTTCGAAATACTTTGGACTGAAACGATTAAATACATTTGATGTTAGAAAATTTTGCTGTCCCCCACAGTTCCAGTCCTTAGGTCCAAATAGGTTTCAGTATTGTTTTGTATATCAGTAGTTTTTTGTCAATTGAAAGTTAAGATTTTTTGTTCAATAGTCTATATAGCTGGTCGTATCGTCGGTTGAGTTCTTGTCTTTTAAGTCTAGTATGTGGGTTCCATGTCAGTCTTCAGTCTAAGAGAAAGCCGAGATACCGGACTGGTGGACTGAGTCGGGGAGTACAGGTAATATGTTTGCATTTCGACTCATTCACTTTAATGCGCCATTCATCACTCCAGTGCTCAATCAGAGAGAGGTGCCTTTGTAGATTTAAGCTAATCCTATTTCAGAATCTGAGTTGGATGATAGGATTGCAGTGTCATCAGCAAATGTTGCAAGGAAAAAAAGTTATATAAAAAAGAAAAAATGTATGTTCATTGATTTCACATACTTAAAACCAGAGCCCGGATTAGTATGCAGTAATAACGTGCAATATATGTTATATAATATACAATAAAAAAACCTGTAAAATATGCAGCAAAATAAATATTAAAAAAAAAATTTGCAACAATAATTCCTAAATATATAATCAGAGCTAAAATATTGAAATTGACTAATATTTCAACACTAAAAAACTAAATAAAAATAGGAGGAAAGATTAAAAATTTATTATAATATAATTTTAGAAAAATTTAATCAATGAATAGACGAAAACAAATATTTTTATATACCGTTTTGAATAATTTTATTTATAATCGATAGGAACTGAAGAAACACAATGCGAATTAACATTTTAACTTACTTGGTAATCTTGTGATATATTTAAATTATGATATAATTATTATGGGTTAAAATACACAATATAAATTGTATTTAAAATAAGATAATGTTTCTTAAAATGAGATTTTTAATTCGGTCAAATATGAATTATAAGTTATAATTACATGTAATTTAAACTGCTAAGCATTACAAATAATATTATGTGTAGATAAAATTATTAGCTTCGATGTTTGTGTTTTTTCTCAATTCATTAATGTTAGAACTTATATTTTTTTAGATTTCTATATATTTACTTATTATGAACATCTGAGGCTCTTTAGCCCACAATTGAATCATATATATATAAAGGGATTGTCCCAGAATAAATAAAACCTATTATTATAAAATATTTTATGCTAATTCTTGAGCTATCGATTTCTTTCCTCCTCTTTTTCACATTTAAAACGAGATAATAAATAAAGGAGGTTATAAAATAAAATATCCTTGTCTTATCGCTGCTTCTTCTTCAACTTAAAATGGAAGAAACTTTTCCTCTTCTGCTATAAAGCACAAAGTTTGAGGAATATGCTGTTAAAAATTAAGTTTATTTAGAGGTTTGCCCGAAGGGAGGCCGCTGCTTTCCAATTGGATCAAGAGATAGGAGACTCCCTCGCTAACCCCGCTCTCCCTTGTAATTTTCTCTTGATTCCATCCTCTAATCAAGTAAAAATAAAAAGATCATTGGAAGTAACAAGCAAAGTAAAGTACAATTTATTAAACGTTTAATACAATTTACCTTCCATCAACTGATGGCAGCCAGCTTCATTTATTCTGTTTCAATCTTTATTTTATCTTGCTTCTCTTTTTATATTTACTGAAGGAAGGCTAATTTTATTTGACAATTATTTGATTATTATTATTTAAACATTTGTACTGAAGAGGATAATTTGTATTTTTAATCTAAGATTAGAGATTTTTAGGTAATATTACAAACTTTTTTTAAAACTTTTATTATGATATTTACAACTGTATTAGTATGAATACATCAAGTAAATGTGTACATAGGAATATTATCACATGAAAAACGCTTGTTGAGAAACTACCCATTGGTAGAACTCTAAATATTACAAACTGAATTAAAAAAAAAATAATTAAATCTTTATTAAAAGTGTTCGTTGGAAATCGACTTAAAAAAAAGAAGACTATATATATATATATATATATATATATATATATATATATATATATATATATATATATATATATACACATATATATCTGTGTGTGTATGTATGTTAGGGAGTAGTGTTGTCCAAATGCGAGACCGAAACGAGTCTTAGTCTTGCAAACTCAGTCTTGGTCATGGTCTTGTTCTTGCGCAAGAGTCTCTCAACAGTCTTGCAGTTACTCATTAGCTTATTACTATAGAGACATTACTGTAATTTTTTAGATAGGATAAACATAACTAAGTCCGAATGAAAATGAAAAAAAGGAGTTAAGTGCAAAAGTATACGGGTTATACCAATTATTTACATATAGCAACCAAGATTGACAAGTATTAGTAACTATTTTCCCTTAATTTTTATTCAAAAAATCGGTTTTATTTACCAGTCCTGGTCTTGGTAATAGTTAGGCGGTCTTGGTCTTGTAAAGTGCAGGACCAAGACCGATTATGGGCAACACCTCCATTTTACAAAATATAGAACTGTTCATTTTTTTATTTAATGAAATTTACAACTGTATTAAATAAATACAACCAGTAAATATGCACAAATTAGAAATAATGGCACGAACAGACCTGCTGAGATACTACCCAGCTGTAGCAGTTGCTAAATAATTTTAGGTTAAAAGATCACGAGGCCTCTTTTTCAGATGCCTTGGAACATTATCAGGAATCATGAAGAAGCAAGGCCGGAAACGGATGGGACTGGAGTTTATCATGAAAGGATAGATGTCTGGCTTGGTCTAAATCAGCGACATACGGGACATTTATGTCTTTATGAATGATTTTATTTGTGACGAAATATGGGGCATTATGGATTTTGGATTGTAAGGATTGGATACCATAGGAATTCGATGGTTAGGTGAAACGTCAAAATACTGTTCATTTAATTAATCATATGTGTAGAGCTCCTACAACCTCCTACTCTCCTAAAACAATGTAAAGATTTAAGTCCCGAAATTCGTATGGGAAATTTTAGTTCGAATAATAGAGTAGTACTATCGAGCCAAGAGGACAGAGATGAAAATTTGAGTTCCTGCAAACCCCTACGCTTCTAATGTTAAATAGAGATTTTCACCGTGTTATCTTCGTTACGGTCCGTCCAGCTTTGTATATATTGTATTGTGTATCCTTACCGATATACGTATATATACTTTATATATGGATATAAATGCGGAGTCATCATATATTCAAAGCAATGTTTAGAAGCTTTTGTAAATTTATCATAATCCAGTGATGGAATAAGCTGCTATTTAAATTATATGTTTAAGGAAACGCAATGGTTAAACCATAGCAGAGTGTAAATCATATTTCTAAACTGAAAACTTAATAAATATACGTATTAGACATTATTGAATAGGGGTTTTGTTGAGCCTTTAATGTATTAAAATCAGATATAAACATTAAGTTAGTGTTCGCACGGATCAGCTAATATATTAAAAACATAGAAGGAATCACCCGAATAATGGCTATTAAATAATAAAGAAATAAAACTGAAAAAAAAATCTGAACTGCAGAGGCAATTTTAATTCAATCAAAATATTAAATTGGATATTTATTTTAATAAATATATATTAGGAGTATCTATTTTAAATAAATAACTTTATTATTTTATTTTTGATTCCAACAAGTGGCAGAATGCAACATTTGCCAATAAAACATTTTAATATTTGATAGAAATATTCTATTTTATGAAACGAAAACATTTTGAACTTTTGGCGGATCAAGTACAGACATTTATAATTATATCAAGTTAGTTTAACAATTTAGTATATTTTTATCAAAAAAGAATTATATATATATATATATATATAGAATTATATATATATATATATAGAATAGAATAGAATAGAAAATATATATATATATATATATATACAAGAGACTTACCTAGAAAGATATGAGAGAAAAATCTTCGGATTTTCCGGAAACCGGAGCGATCTCATACAGCTCTGAGTAATCCACCTGGAAATCTCAACACAACAATGAATGCCACAATAGTAGAAAGGACACGTGGAAAGCAAAAATCTAGAGGGATAGATCAAATCAACAATGGTTTAATAGAGCTGCATGTAGATAGCTGGAAATAAAATTTAATCCAAGATAGACGTAGACGAAGAAGGTTTTCTAAACCGACATAAGATTTATAAGGTCTGTAATGCGAATATATATATATATATATATATATATTAGAAAATATCTTTTAATTCTTATTTGCTATAATTATAATTACAACTGTTCGGGTTGTCATTGGGTCATTTCAGTCCTTCCAAAATATTCGAATTAAAAAAACTTACAATATGAAAACTTAAGCATTAAAAAGTTACAAACAAACTAAAAAAATAAAATAAATAGTTTAATAAAATATCGAATACTTTATGGTTGACCGTTATTGTGTAAGAAGATGGTCCGGGTGGTGGTCATAAAAAGGTAAAATAGTTTGTTACTATTTTAGCCTTTTTATGATTTCCACCCCGAAACATCTTCTTACTCTTTATCAAAAAAATATTGTTATATGCCTGGTTCAATTTATCCACATTGTTAAAAGGTAAGTCAATTATAAATATTTTACTGTAATTTCGCAGGTTATAAAAAAGTCACAAAACCATTTTTGATGGAGCTGAACTATTAGGAACGTTCTTGTGGATCTCGACCTTATTTTTCGAGAAAAAAAAATGACATAGCCTTATCTATAACAATTTTCTGATTTCACAAAAGGAAAATTCATCAATGATGTTAGTGAATTAACCTTATGAAACGCCACTTAATGAATTATTGCAAAAAAAACCGACGATATATATTATTTAAAAAACAACAATAGTGGATGAGCTATGTGAGTTATAAAATTATCTTGTTGTATCCCAGTAATGAGGCATATAGATGTGGAGAATATTTAATCAATGGAATTGAGGCTAAGCCCTTGCCCCTAAGCCCGCCGGTTCCTTCTCGGCCACCGAGCGGAAATTTTCACGCGGGGGTTCCTCCAATTAGGGTCACTCCTTATCGGTTAAATTCAAGTCACGGATCATCATAATCGTCATGCTCGGATCCCCTTCCAATTTCAAGTATCCGTCGATATCGCACAATTGTTACCTGCAACTATTCATGGGTTCCGATTCGCAAATGGAGAAATGACCTAAATTTACCAATGCTAGAATGAATAAGAGTCAACGGGAAATCTCGCAGATGTGGAGGGATTAGACCCCTATCAGCTACAAACAGGAGCGCACGAGTTCAAATCTCTTCCTCATTCACCAACAGGCTTTCAATTTTTGATGAATCTATGATAACATTGGAATTTCCTCTCCCTCTCCATTCCTCCCGCCTCCTCCAAAAAAATGGAAAACACTATTCCTTGGAACACTAGTAATACAAAACTTGGAAAGTTAAAATGAAAAAATAATTTTGTGTAATAAATTAATGCGAAAATTAAGAAGAAAAAAAAAAAAGAAAATGGAACTGGTCAATTAACTATATTTTACAATTGTGATCCTATTGCTCATCTGATTTCTTTAATATATCTGTTATAACTATTTATTTATGTATTTATTATTCAATTTTTAGCTACTTATTTATTTTAGTAGATCTTGTGCATTGCAAGATTTAATGTTAATTTGTATGTACAAGATCATTATTCTTAAACGACTTTATCTTAGAAAAGCAATGATTTTCCTTTTCTATTTTACTCTAAAAGTATTTGATAAAAATTCCTTAGTATCCACTAATTTTTTTTTTTAATATAATGAAAGTAATTAATTTTTTTTGCTATTAATGTGTAGTATTTTTAAAAATTAATGATTTTTTTACTTCAAATTCTTATAGTATATTATTTAACTGTGAACTCGTTCTCAAAGTGTATTCATGTTTTTTTTTCTTGTTAAATCCAATTTTCGAATGGGTCGGATAGCATTTCAAATGTTAGAGAGGATCAAACCTTCAAAGTGCAGATATACAGTGGGTGCCAATTAACCCTCCTTCAATCAGTACAAATTAAATGGCACCATCCTTGTGCCATAACCACTACGGCTTTGGGCGGATGGGTGAGGGAGGGGGAAATCGAAATCGTCTCTTCTAATGGATATGACAGGGCCTCAACCTTAGATAGGAATCAGCATTCTCGTCGTAAAGCTATTTAACAGGCTACTTGCTCTTCTCAACAGCCAATTGATAGATTAACTGGATTGTGGGAGGGGGATGGGGAGGGGGGGGGGTAGTCTATTAGCATATAGTTGGATATGAAGCGACTAGGATGGGCGTGGGAGTGGTTTGGCATGTCGCGTTCCCCATTTCCAGGGCTACTAGTGTCAACAGCTTTTAGCCCAGCTCTGGGGAAGATCAACAAAAAGTGGCCTGGGGGAGTAGGGACGATTTTCGAGGGAGGGAACCTAATGGATATACTTGTGCACCTCCCCGCCTCCTCCTCACCCTCCTAAATTGACGAATCCCCCGATTCAAAGACGCCCCAGCCACTGGTTTGTAATTTTATATCCCCCCAAAAAAGAAATAATACGACTTTAAAATGAGACGAGAATCATGACCTTTCTAATTTTATTTTTTTTTTTTGAGTGCTTTCAGTATTTTTTCTAAAAACATGTAACATGTAATCTTTCTTACAATATGTAAAATTTAATTTTTTTTTTTATGTTTAGATTGGATGGCACACCAATAAGTAATTAGTTTTTTTAATTAGGATTTTCCACTAATAGTGGGTTTCCTTAACCTAAAGTGCTTGGATGGCTTATTTCATAATGCCCTATCTAAGTTCCATTCTTCCCATAGACCATGACCTATCATCTTCCTAGGTCTGACCTAGGTCTTCCACATCTTCCTCTTTCCCTAGTTATTATAATAGATAAAACATTCTTTTGATCTTTTGTCCCACAATTTGCTTTATTATTACGGAACGTTTAGACCTTTAGTCATCCTCAACATATCTGAAAAATGTTTTAAATATATTTTGCTTAACATACAACTTTTTACAATAAATCTTTATTTAATATCAATAACAATTACCTGCTTCTCAAATTTCCACTTTTTTTTCATTTAAAACAATTTAAATTTGTTTTCGTCCATTTCACATTGTCAATAGACAATTGGTCACTAAAACAAAAAAAAAACTTTATATAATTTAAACTAAAAACATAAATATAAATTAGTAATAAAGTAACCAAGAGACAGTACACAAATGTTATGTTGTAATTGGAAAAAATCCAAATCACACAGCCTTATGTCATCAAAATGAAGGCAAATAAAATAATCTGTCAACGTTTCGCCAATTCAGGCATCATCGTTACAGTAAAGCACAGCTCCTCGAACATGACTCCACGATATCCAATCGCACACTGGAAGGAAGGTAAGGCAACACAGCAAGGGAAGATTACAATCAAACCTTTTTACCTTAGGTTCCCCTGGTCAGCTATTTGATTGTAACCTTCCCTCCGTTGATACATAAGGCTGTGGGTTTGGACTTTTCCAATTATAACCGATCTTAAACTACATTTAAAATTTTATTAATTATCGAAAACATAACAATAATTTAAATGGATTTAACAGTTACTGCCATATAGTAGTATACTATTTTTTATACATACATTAGTATACTATTTTATACAAATAGTATAACATTTTTTATACTGATAATCATGAGTGTTTTTTTTTAGATTATTTGAAAATGGCATTAAATTCAAAACAGTATAGAGGAAATAAAACTTCTTGTTTAAAAGATCTTTTGTTAATGCTATCTTTTTGTTAAAAATTTATCGTCTATTGATTAAATATAATCCCTCAAAAAAATGGAAAAACAAAATGGTGCTTTATAATAGATTATTTATTTAATTTTAACATCATTATTTATTTGGGAAATTTAAAAGGAAAAGTTGTAAATATATATATATATATATATATATATATATATATATATATATATATATATATTTTTTTTTTTTTTTTTTTTTTTTTTTTTTTTTTTTTTTCGTTTGGCGCTTCAGACCTTTTCTCCGATCCCCGATCCCCGGGGGAGGGGGGGGGGCGCATCTCGGGTAGCGTGGCTTTCCTTGGTCTACGGTCACCCACCAGGTGCTAGCCACGCTCGGCATTGCTTAACTTTGACTACCTATTGCAAGCGCCTTAGCCCGCAAGGCTACCCCCGATATATATATATATTTAATTATATGTTAATTGAAATACCACAAACACGCATATGCACACACACGTATATTATTTTTTTTCGGTTGGGTTTACAGACCTAGTAGATCTAAACCATCCTTCTCCACGTTTATTTCTTTTCAATTATCTGCATGCATTTCTACAGTTTCTTTGTTGATTTCATCTATCCATTAACAATTTTTAAATTCCACTTAGGAATATGTAATTTACGAAATCATAAACAATTACAAAATATGATAATGTATAGATGACAATGGATGACAAAGTATGAAAACAATATAAAGCATTATAAGGCCTTGTATGGGCTAACAGACATTATATTAAGAAGATTTTTGCCCACCAATTACTTAAATTTCTTTTTTTTTTTTTTGTTAGGATGTTTTCGGCTAATTATAGTGATTTCTGATTACTGATGATTTAATTTTTGTTTTTTTAATTAAAATTTAAAGATAGTCTAAATAGGTATGCCTGCGTTTAAGATATTTATTTTTAATAACAACATTTTAATTATATTTTGTTTATTTAATTGAATTTTATTATTATTATCATTTATATTTTCTTCCTTCATTATGATATTTTATTTTGTTCTTATTTCGGTGTGTATTATTTTGTAATTACCTTATTTATTTTTTGATTTTGTAAATATGGTGTGAATGTGCTCACTGAACTCTGTTATAGATGCCCTTTATTGAGATAGATTTTAATAATTATCAATAAACAAATCATCTATTAACAAAAAAACATTTAAAGTGAATAACTACCATGTCTCATAATAAATCCACGTAGAATATGATAAAGTAAAAATTCTCCTTCATAAATCATCTCGACTCCTCAAATACTGACTAGTCGCTCAGTAACGTTTGAACTGAGAATGTGGGAGAAGACATGAAAAATAGCAATGTATAAAATATGCCAATTTTAAACATTTTTTATAATAATTACTTGAATATAATAAATTATATAATAATACATTAAATTATTATATGCAAATAAGAACAATGAACTATATCCTAATAAGAAGATTATCTACTTAAGATTAAATATTATTTTATTAATCCAGACGCTTTTCCTACGCTTTAATGGGACTTTAACTATCTTTTAACAGTTATGAAGTACATTTGACATTTCTCTACACCTTGTGGTTAATCTTAGTTATTTGTGTTTGATCAATGAGTAGTAATACCTACATTGGTAGTAGTGATACTGGTATTATTAATTCATTTTTTAACGTATACTGATCATTAAATATTAAATCGATTTTCAATATAATATCAGTTACTACATGAATTTAACACAAAGCGCTGTTAAATAATTCTCCGAATCAATCAATTGGGCTATTGTTACAAAAACAATGACCACTCCCCATTCCCCTACGTGGCGAACAGCAGCGAGGTACAGCTCACCGAGCCCATGCAAGCCCCTTTAATTTAAGGTTTAATTAATTTCATATCCTGGCTATCGATTACCGAGAGGTAAAAAATCATGATAAGAGTTAAGAAAGGAATATACAGAAATAATAAAATGTTTCTTATATGAAATATATTTTGATTCATTATTAAGGAATATGTGCATACGCTGATATTTGCTTAGTAGCAAGGAATAAGCAATATCTTATCGATTTATTCCAGCTGTTGAAGGCGAAAGGTGAAGTGCTTGGTGTTTAAAAATCAATGATAAAAAAACCAACTACAAGTTTGTAAGGTCAGGAAGTGATTCAAGAACTAGAGAAGATCTGTGCGTTGAAGGTTTTTCTTTTGAAAATGTTAAATCCTTCTCCTATCATGGTGTACAGCTTAATTGCACAAATGAAATATCAGCAGAAGTAAATAGACGGATTATGGCAGGTAACCGGGCTTATTACGCAAACATAAAACTCTTCCGCTCATCGCTGTTGTCACGAACGAAAAATAAGATTGTATAAAACATTGGTAAGACCAGTAATGACATATTCTGCGAAAACTTGGACCCTTTGCACCCCCACAATAAATGCGTTGGAGGTTTTCGAGAGGAAAATTCTCCGTAAAATTTATGGATCTGTATTGAAAGAGGGTGAATGGAGAATCCGAAAGAACAGCTAACGATATGAGCAAGGAGAATTGAATGGTTGGGTCACGTAACACGGATGAAGGAAGTGTGAATGCAAAAAAGAATTCTTCTTGGAAATATGTATGGCACCAGAAGGGGAGAACGACCTCTAAGACGTTGGATTGAGGATGTGGAAAGGGACCTGGAAAATCTTGATATAAGGAACTAAAGGAGGAGAGCGCTGTGCAGAGAGGACTGTTGCAATGTTGTCAGGGAAGCCAACGCCCACCCCGGGCTGTAGAGCTGCGTAGTAAGTTAAGGAATACTCTAGCTCTTCATACAAGCATAAAACGCAATAATATTATATATTTTAAAGTATCGCCTTCATATAATCGTTTATGGGTTGGTATATTCCATATCCAAGTGTATACTTCAAAACTGAAATATTATATTGGATACTTAATAGAGGACTTGTTCTTCAGGCCAAACCTTCCCTCTAGCTTCACCACGACGAACTCTGAAGAAAGTGCACAGCTGTTTGTTCTATCCTATCCTAACAAACTAACACAAAGGACTAATACCAATTCTGAAATTTTGTAAAGGTGAGCATTCAGCCTGTTGTGGTTAGTCCTGAGTCTGAATATCATGACTTCCTTTCTATGAATATCATGACGAACATTCTAATAGAGGACTGTATTTACATATATAATCAATGAAGAGGTGGTCCAAGGTTGCTTTCAAAAAAAACTACAGATAGTGTAAATTGTTTATTTAATCCTCAAGGCATGGAGGAGAAGGATCAATCAAAAACTGCTTAAGGGACCAATCAATTTCTCATGCTATGAAGGCAAGGAGGCGAAGATGGGAAAGGAACATAGCACAAACTAATACGTTAGAAAGCATTTATGACAATGAATGTCTCAATAGTAGGCAAGAGACCATGTATAAGGGGATTGACCAAGAGGCCTGGATAAGGCAACACATTATTTATAAGCGTTAAAATATTGGAATCTACTAGAATAAGAATAAAGCTAGAAAATAGACATAAGGAGATTATGTTATAAATGGAAAAATCCAAACAACAAGACCATGAATCTCCAACATACAAGTTAATAGTTAATTTTCCAACGTTTCGTCGATTCAGGCATCGTCAGGGCAGAAAAACCAAGATCACATATATGCAAAAAAAAAAAAAAATAAGCCATCTAAATCCATACTGAAGGTCAGAGGATGTTCTATTAACAACAGCTAATATTGAAAATTGAACATTCAATATAATCTTCCTTAGGTGTTGTTAATAGAATTTTCTCTTCCCTTCAGTATGTATTTGAATAGCTTCGAGAGATGTCTATTGCAATCATTTTTTTTTTCTGTTGGCTTTACAGATTTGTAAATCTTTTGTAGCTTTATCCAGCCACTTGCTCTATTTCTGTTTATCTTGGGATATTTCTCTCCATTAATCCGCATCCAGCTCTGCCACATATTTGTTGATTCGATCTATCCATCTGTTTTTCCCTTATACGTAGTATCTATAAGGGACTAAGGGAGCAATAGGCTCCGCCCATCTTAACTTCCTTGCTTTTATGATTGATTAAGTAATCAGATCTTAATTAATCATTCCCCTCCATGACTTAGTACCCTGATCCCAGATCGCTCCGGTTATCACAAAAAATGAGTAATTTTATGATACTTCGTTCAGTTTAAGCATGAAAGTATTGTGCGCCATCTTCTACTTTTTCAAACAGGTTTTATGGTTATATGCATATATGTCTCTCTTAGTATTGAATTGATACCTGCTGGATTGAAACTATCCATCGTCATTATCCCCACGATGAGCAAATAGACATTTTTACAAATGGATATTGCTTTTCCTACTGCGGAAAAACAACCGCAGGTATTGTTCGTTCTTCTAAGGAAGCATTGTCGTCGGAGAATCTCTTAGTACCTGTGACGGTGAAGTAGCTGTAGTGTGTAACGCAGCTCTAGAAATGATGAGAGTGGAGGCTTCAAGGAAGGTGCATTTCTCATCGACTCCCAAACCATCGTACACAATCTGTCAAACAGATTCACTAGACAATCTGGTAGCACATCTAAAACAATTTATATTATACACTGCTACATATTAGGGTAATGCATCTATGATACACGTCTTAGATATTGGACGAGAGCTAAAATTTAATACTGGGTAAAAATAATTAAATATTTCTTAAATAATGAAATTTAAACATTTCAAGAATTAAATTATATAATCCACAAAATATCTAACTGCGGGTAATATACTCCCCTCCTCCACTCCTCCCCCCCCCAACAAGTCTCCTAAGAATAACAAGAGCTTACAGTACAAACGAAATACTTCTGGCAAGAAAAACTAAATTAAATAAAAAGAGTTAAATTAAATAAATTTTAAAAAAACCTTATGAAACTAACAAAATATAGAAAACCGAACTGAAGAAACTATATACAAAATACCTATAACTAAACATAATACAAATAAGAAATTAAACCAAATAATCGCTGCTTAACTAAAAAATAAATAAAAAATATAGGAAGAAAAACAATTAATAAAAAAATTTCCTATAATAAATGAGCACCAAGTAATCATAAGTAAACATAAAGGAGAGTAAAATATAAAGAAATAAACATTTATGTATTCTATCTTAGTACATATTAAAACATTTATTATGTTTACAAAAAAATAATTAAAAAAAAATAATAGTAAAAAAAAAAAATATATATATATATATATATATATATATATATATATATATATATATTAATTGTATTATTTTAGATGCTTAAGAGAGACAGAGGTTCACCGAAACGTTCAATAATATATATTTTTTTTTTTTATCTGTTTATTGAGAAATAATACATTTTGCCACACTTAAGGGCACTGAGTACTAAGGCTGAGTGAAGCACATTCATACCATATATTCAATACCATAAAAAAAAAAAAAAAAAAAAATATATATATATATATATATATATATATATATATATATAAATTATATATGCATCTATATAACAAAGGCAAAAACTATAATAAACCAAGGAAATGTAACTTAGAGTTAAAATTAAATAAAATACAGAAATTCGTAGCAAAATTAAATGAATTATAAGTAATTGAAATAAATAGAAAAACATTCACTTGAATACAATATTTACAAATAGGCATGAGATCTCCGAGTCCAGCCCTTTCCCCCACGTGTGAAGGACAAAGCGAGACTCTAAGAGATCCCAGCGCTTCTCTCTCAACCGCGTCGCCGGCATTACCTCACTAATAAATAATAATGAAGACTGAATGCTTTTTATACTGATATACTATAGGATAAAAAAAATAATATTTAGATATTTATCAAAGCAGGTTTGTGGACTCAGGTTTAGTTTATCAATGCCTAGAGATCCTGGAAGTGAAATAGGTAAATTGATAGTAAGGGAGCAAGACTAGTGAGTGCAACGGCTGGGTAACCATTCCATGACCCTACCGCATTTATCAGCGCCTTTATGATAATGAGTTTATCTTAATCAACAATGTGTCATCTTATCTTGGATCTATGTTTTAACGTTATACAGCAAGGTGCGGTGCTAAGTCAACCTAATATGGCAAATTAAATCGCTTTTCTCGTTTTTTTATTATTATAGGATCATGATATATAAATAGGAGTATTAAATATAACATACGGTTTAAGTTTTGCATGATTTTAAAACATTCTTACCCGACTACAGAAATACAGTCTAGAAGGATTAAGAAAGTGAATAGAAAATGAAGTTAACAAAAACATTGCTAATTTATATTCAATTAAAAAAGTTTATTGCGTTGCGCGCATCACACAATTTCTACTTATCACCCTCATCAATGCAGAAAAAGGTATTTTTTTAGACAAAGAGAAAGTGAAAGTAAATATTATAGACTCTATATTTATTTATTTCATTTTGGGTATTTTTATTTGTATAAGTATTCTTATATATACAAATTTTAATATTTATATCACAGTAATCTACGGAAATAAATATTAAATAATACCAGCAAAACCATTTATGAAAACCACATATGTATATTTATATAGTACTGTCAGATTCCGTATTATACTAAGGTCATGTTACGTATGGAATCGTGTTCTAACCTTTCAGGCGAACTCGGGTGCGCTTGTATTCGTTTGGTTCCTCTCTTCTATTCTCCGTTACTATCTCATGTTTCTCCTTTAGTTAATTATAACATGATTTCATATTTTGCATTCAACTATCTTTTATATTAGAGATTAATGTGAAATGGTCAATTTGTTTAAATAAAAAAAATTAAAGGTGCTTTGGAGGAAGCTAATATTGAAAATTAGTCATTTAAGCCCAGTTAGTAAAATCAATTAAAATAAAAACTCCATTTTATTTAGAACTGCTTAATTTTACACTGATATGATGAATTTAATCAAAATTGTTAAAGCCGTTTTCGAGAAATTTGTAAAAATGTGTTTAGTCCATTATATAACATTCGGTTTTCAGCTAGATTGTTATTCCGTTTGTAGACTATTAGCTAGACGTGTATTTCCGTTGAAAACTGAGATTCGAAAATCTTCATGATCGCAATACTTTCCTTTACGAATCTCCGACACACAAAAAAATTATAAATAGGCTAAATAGTTTTACCACTAATTAGCCTATTTATGACCGCAACCCCGGACCATCTACTTCCTTTATAATGCAACGGTCAACTATTAAATATTAAAAAAAATTATAATTATACCAATTTCCAAAGAGGTGAATTTGCACGTTTTTCTAGATCAAGTTCTTTATTCGAGCATTTTTTTTTTAAACCAAATTCTAATATATTTTTGTTCGGTTGAGAAAACATTTTTTTTCTTGCTGATTATAATAAAATATACATTTGCTTGACTTGATGGCAATAAAAAATTAAATCTTGAATACATTGTCATATGTTACAGATTTAAATTGACTTGATAAGATTCGTGTTGTGCCATTTGATGATTTCTAATTTTTTTTTCTCCCTTAAGAACACTTATTTATGAAGTATTGAACACAAGATCATGGGTTGTAGTGGTACAGTTTTTGTTTGTTTGTTTGTTTTTTTTTTTTTTTTTTTGCTTCTTTTCTTGGCTCCTAGGACCCATCGAAACGAAGACCAGGACACGTGTTCGACATTTTTTTTTAAATGTTGAACCACCAAAAAACAAATTGGTTAAAACAGGTGACCCACCGACTCCGACCCTCCTCCCCCCCTTGTAAGTCTATTATAAAGGCTAGTTAGTTCACTAATTTCTCGAATTTCAACTTTTTATCTAAAAACCACGAAAATTTTCTTTATTTGCTCATACGATGGAAAGTTAGTCATTTAAGGATGTTTAAAAAAATAATATATTTTTCTTTTTAGACTAGTTTCAAAACAGAAAATACTGAATCCTCGGAGACGTACTGCCGAGATTCCTTCCGCGAGACCACTACCACTACCATATATATATATATATATATATATATATATATATATATAACGAGTTGGATTGAATCATGATTCAATCCAATACGTCATTCCGAAAAAAATCTCTTTAGGACGTCAGCCTTAACTCGCAAACTGACATTTATAGAGGTAGCTAAATCAACCCGTATTTTAAAACTTTATTGAAAAAAAAATCATTTTACTTTTATTACAAAGAAATATAAATGGTTAAAAAAATATTGAATAAAAATAAAACTAAAAAAAAAAATAGCCAGAATTATTTTATATTATATAACCAATTTGTTAAATACTACATTGAATGATCCTCAATGAAGCCACTCAAAATCGAATAAACAATGAAAATACATTGATTTTCTCTTAAAATCAAAGGTGTCGTTCTGTATCAATTTTTGGGGAAGGGGAGTGGGTATATGAGATAAAGTGTAACTCCTCTTAGCGGACACTTGTCTATAGCGCACAAATTGTATGTGCCCATCAAAATTTAAATATATTAATAGCTATGAGGTCTCCCACGTACCGGACACTATCTATAAAGATAAAGGGTTGATAAGTATTTTAATTGGAGAGTTCTTAAGTTGATAACGGAAACAAGTGACGCTAATATTCTGAGAAAATCAATTTATCTGTATTATCATATTTCAATTATATGAATTCTAGGGATTCGGTATGGAGATTATAGGTTTAATCTTTCCTTGGTAGTTCTCTACGTAATTTATTGACAAAATTTCAGTTTGCGTTAATTTAAGTTAAGTGCTTATAAAAACTTATGATTCGGGAACCATCCGCTCATTTCATTATTAAAAAAACACAGGTATGGAATATTTTAAAGAAAAAAATCTTCAGAACTTATCAAAGCGATCTCACATCACTCCCTTATCTGAAATCGCACAGAGAAGATGAGTAAGCCAAGCATAGCATTTTCGAACGCTCCTACTCGCATGGTTTGGATTAAGTCTACTACGGGCCTAAAATAATATTAGTGAACATAATTTACGTTATATAAAGATTATAAACATACATACCATTCAAAATATATGTTTGGAGACGAATGGGACTATTTCAAACACTTAATCCGAGAGCCCGAGCAAAAATATTAACATTGACTAATGAAATTTTTGTAAGAATTTTTATATTAGAAACATTTGATTCGGCTTGTCCATACTACGCGAAAAAATGGCATCTGATTAAAAGTATATTAGGCCAGTTACTTGAGGATTGAAATGAGAAACTTTTTTCGAAAAAACTGGGAAAAAGATTTTATTTTTTCAACGTGTAGGTAAGTTACGAGTTTTCCTAGGCGATCAACAACTTGGTTATTACGTCCTTGAGCTATGATGTTATTACTTATATTATTATCTTTCTAAAGGCAAAAAATAAAAAAAATTTAGGAGATCGTTTTATGTATTTCATTAATTTTTGTATATACAAGGGTTTAAACGTGTTAAAAACAAAATTTCTAACGTGAGCCACCAAGGGAAAACTTTTTACAGCCAAAAAGCCTTCGATTTTCGATCTTTTATGGTTTATCACCAATAACTCTGAAATAGTGCTTCGAAGACTTACTGTTTCTTCTTTAAAGTACGTTTAATTGTAGTATCGAACTAGTACCTGAACTTAATATTTTTTTCAAGTGGTGTGGTCGATAACCATGGTCAACGAACGAACCAAATTTGTCAAAAATTGGGACAAGTTACTATAAATGGCCCTGTCTCATGGAAATGAGTTTCTTACTAGAAAAAAACTCATAGCATAAAAGTTGTAGAGCATCAAATTACCCATCCACTGAGTATCAACAGTTTTAATTTATGTGAATTATATCTCTTGGATCGGAATTCCTTATTTTTTCGCGAAATTCGGTTTCTTTTGATATCTCGTTTCTCAAATCTTCGTTTTGCAAGGTGGAGAAGAGTCCAATACTGTATATAGCAGACTGTAAACAAGAATAACTCAGTATAATAGACACTCATATTGTTTAAATATTCAAAACCAAGATACCTTCATTCCCAGCCGTCAGGATATTGCCGATAAGCGGATGGTACTTCAATATTGCTTTAACTAAAATAAAAGTTATAAATATTCTGAAATGATGCCATCATAAATTACGGTGGTTTTTATAAATAATAACATTGTTGTCAAGATATAAATTGATATTTTTCACACGATTCGTTCCCATGGCCTGTTCAAAGTTTACAAATGTTCGTATCATGTAAACAAATTATTTTGCTTATATTTTCTCCTCCTGATTGGACGTGAGACTGTTAAAAAAAAATTGTATATATTTGCCACTGTAAACATCATAAAATATAGAAAAAGTTTGAGTAAATAAATAATAATTTTTGGGAGATGTTTCCTGGGAAACTCAATTCAGTAAGTAGATTAATGTGATTATTTTAAGGAGGACAATACAAATTGATGATTCCTATTCCATTATAGCAGTGAATGTAATTTATTTATTTACACATACTGTATTTAAATTGTTCTTTGTCACAAATGCTGTATAGCAGTTGGAACTTGAAATTATCTGAGTTTCTTCAGCCGAATCATTGGGTTACCTAAGGGGAGGGGGAGGATAGAGTTTCATTCTGGACCCTACTTTAAAGGGGCCCTACATCAGGTTTTTTTTTTATTACATGATAATTTCATTAAAAAAAGTACTATTTTTCTTCGTATTAGTGAATTTATTTAATTAATCGTATAATAATCGGAAGAAGTTCCTTCGAGAAAAAAATCCCACCATCTAATATTATCATACTATTTACACTTCAATAATATGTGTGTATATATATATATATAGTTTTGTGTTTTTTAAGTAAGACACGTTTTTGGTTGATAATAAAAAATATCGCTTTATAAGAAACAATAATAAAAAAAATAATAATAATTTAAGTAATTATATACACGACAAACATATCGATTCGCTCTCCCTCCCCCAATATTTTAAAAACTTTTTTTTATTTTTTTTTTTAATGAAATTACAACTGTATTACATTAAAAATATAACAAGTAAATGTGACATTGGTAATATGACATGTAAAACATGAAGAGAAACTACCCATTGGTAGAACTCAAATTAAAGTTCTATATTAGAAGGTCCCGAGGCCACCTTTTTTCAACGCATCGGAGGGTTATCAGGGATCGAGGAGGAAGCAAGGTTTGAAAAAGAGGGTTCGGATGGTTCTGCAGTTTGTTATGGAAGGATAGGTATCTGGATTGGGCCAAATCGGAAACATTAAGGTCTTTTGGATGATTTTGTTTGTGACAAAGTAAGGAGCGTTGATGATACCAATAATACCATAGTAAAAGAGACACTTATCACGCATTATTTAAATGCCCAATATACAATAGTTTAAGAGTAAGAATTTACCAGGGCATGGGTAATCTTAATGGACGGAAACATTTGAGCCAATCACTATAGAAGACATGAGAAAATTATATTTTTTTCATTTCTAATATATCAAATTAAAGATAATTGGTGGGGTAATTTGGAATACTGTCCTTTGAATATTATTTGTTTGTTTTCTTTTTTCATGCGAGTAATTGAATTGAATTTTAAAACATAGTTTATTATTAATATTTAAAAAATAAAATTTATTTATAGTTTTTCTTGATATTGTGTATGTGTTTTGACTGTAGTTTTAGATTTTATGTAATTGTTAATAATTGACATTATTTTAACTGTCTGACTTTTTTATCTAATGTGTTTTTAAGTGATTCATGTAGTAATATTATTTTCCTATTTGTAATGTACTATATCATTTGTGATAAATTTTCAGGACGCAGTCTTTTTATTTTTTAAATTATTAATTTTTTATTTATGCCAACGTTTCAACCCAAACATGTGGGTCATCTTCAGGGCGTGGTTTGAGCACTGAGGGTGTTCAAGTACTGGTGCTCAGTACACGCCCTGAAGATGACCCACATGTTTGGGTTGAAAAGTTGGCATAAATAAAAAAGTAATAATTTAAAAAATAAAAAGACTGCGTCCTGAATATTTATCACCCATGATATGTAGAATAGTTGACTAACTGCCTTAGTAATGTACTTTATAAATGAAAAAAATATATATATTTGTAATACCATGCGAGATTTTGTTTATGTTAATTATGATTCATAATCATTACATTATGAACTCACGAATCCCTCCCCCCCTACAAGAATGGAAAGTCATCGCCTATGGTCTTTTTTATATCACTTTTTAAAAGGTTTCTTAACTCGAAAATTGCCTAAAGGGCTAAAACAATGAGAGTAAAGAAAAAAATAAGCAAGACTAAAGGATCAAATGCGTTTTATTATTACAAATAAATATTACTTTAATTGATTCCTTTCAGATGTTCTTTATGGATCCGAAACGAGGCCATTTCGTTTAAGTGCTGGCAACGCTTTAAAGAATTCACAAATAAAGTATTACGTATAATATTTGGCCTGAAGAAAGATGCCTCCATTGGGAAATTAAGGAAGATACACAAGGCGTAATTGTGAACCTTCCAACCGGTTAATAAAATCAAGTAGAAGCATCGCGGAATGGGCAAGTAGCGTTATAGCACTTAGTAACCAACTTAAAAGAGTTAAATAGCGTAAAACGAAGGGTACAACAAAACAGTCATTTATTGGAAAAAATACGAAATTTTTGTAAAATAACTGATTATCATATAAAGACTTTGTTTTAAATTAAGTTCTATTAGTTATTTTTATTATTTTAAATAAATTTATAGAATAATTAATTTTGTGGTAATTTTTTAAGATTTTTTTTTTAGGACCCTTTAGATATCTAAAAAATATACTGAACTATCAAGCAAGCTATTAAATAACATAATTTCTAATGATGCTTTACGTAAAGCTAAATGACTGACCTTATTATTTTATTCACTTTCAGATAGTGAATATATTGTGTGATGATCGTGCATATTTAGAAGCTGTTGGATAGAATTGAATTAAATTTTTTTTCCAACTTAGTTCCACGTGTTATATCTTTTAAAAAAAAATGTTCTCAGTTTTCAGTGTATTGATATTAATATTGTAAAGCCTACATTTTAAAACGGAATCCATTTCGGAAAATTTAAATATCTAACTTACAACAATCACAGTCCGTGGGTTACCGATTTCAACCTTATCGTATGGGAACAAATTGGACCAACAAAAGCAAGGTGTGGATACATATTTTTTTAAGTAAACACACAGTTGATATTCGTTTAATTTAACGGTTTTTTGATGTGCGAAGAAGAACTACCTACATTTTATTTACATAAAAAATTCTGTGTCGGTTTGTCCAATTTCTTGCATACTATATCTACCAAACATAATATTTTTCCCTGAACAGGCCTGGCATCTGGAGTAAATATTTTTATTTAAAAATATTGATATAAAACAAAAGCTGACAAAGCTATACAAATTAAAAATTTTTGCCTAGACTGGACCCTTCGCAATTTTGTCGACAATATACCTTGTGATAACATTACCTAATCACACGAAAATTATTAGATATGTAGGCTCTCTATGTTACACGAAATGGTTCAAACCCGACCTCCGCAAACAAATTAGAACTAAAGATATAAAATAAAAATGTTTGAGGTGAAAATTTGAAATTTTTAATTTCTGTAAAATTTCGTATATAACAGTTTTAAATAGTGTTGCCCAAATGAGAGACCGAGATGAGTCTTGATCTTGTAAAATCAGTCTTGGTCTTGCTCAAGAGTCTTACAGTTACTTATTAGCTTATTACTGTAGAGATATTACTGTAATTTTTTTCAGTCCGAATGAAAAATTAGAGGAGTTAAGTACAAAATTATATTGGTTATACCAATTATTTATATCTAGCAACTAGATTGTCATGTATTAGTAACAATTTTGCCTTACTTTTTATTCAAAAAATCGATTTTTTTTAACAGTCCTTGTATTGGTCTTGCAACAGTTAGGTGGCCTTGGTCTTGGTCTTGCAAAGGCTAAACCAAGACCAATTTCGGGCAACACTAGTTTTAAAGGACATTAAAAACCAATCTAACTTGCTTTTTCTGAACAAAAAGCAGCATTTTGGTTCTTTCTAATTTATGATACATTAAGTAGTATAAGTATAAGTAGTCGACTAATCATTAATGAAGGTTGAAGGATGAAAAAAACTCAAAAATTTCTGTCAAGATTTTTTTTATTGAGTCGAAACGTCAGCTAATCCAATAAAGAAAATCTTGACTGAAATTCCTGACGGTTTGCTTTCCTCCATTGTAATTTTTTTCTGCAAAAATAAAGAAAGAGATTGGTATGTAATAACCTAAAAATCTGGGAAAAACAAAGGCAAAAATGAATAACATTAATTTGGTTTGAAATTATACTATCTTTTCACAGCTCCTATGTCCAATCGGAATAAACGCCGGGACATGTGTCTAATATTTTCCAATGTAGTTTCACGGAAAACATTTTGAAATCAGAGACCTGCCTTTGACCTCTTCTAGGTAGTTAATTCGGTACTAAATTCTTGATGTTTATACGTATTTCTTTTTCATTCTACTAATTATTTCTTTCCTACCTACACAACTTTATCTACGTTTTACGTGTTTTTTCCAAGAATATTTACAATCCGTATTATGACTTTTATCCCGCTTGGTTTCCTTGGAAAGCTCACTGTACGTAGGTGGATGGTTGTTAAGGATGAGTTTAGGGAGTAGGATTTTGACGGAGTTAATTGGAAGTAGGTACGTGGGCGGAGTCGTATCTGTTTCGGACCTCTCAGTATGCTAAGCCGTCTGACATTACTACTTTGATAAAGAAAATCCGGATTTCATTAATTTATATAAAATATCCATGAATGACTTATGTTTCTTTAATCGTTTTAGGTTATTTTGTATATTACTAGCAGTCTGTGACTTCATATGAGTTGTCTTCAAATTTATGTGATAACGTATTCCGTATGAGAATCGTTCTTTGTGTTGCCATTGAAAGAATGAAAAAGGTTGTTTTAATTATGTTTTCGATGTGATTATGGATACACATCATATATTGTTTTTTCATCTGGTGCTTACATATGAGCATCGACTTTCGACATTTACCTTCGAAACTTACAGCTTCGTCTCTACGCATTGTCGGTAGGTGCTACAAATGCCAGTCGCACTGGAAACGGCAAATAATTGAATTCCAATGACGTTGTTGTTGAATAATCGGGATACGTAGCGAAATTTCATCTTATTCACAATGTTTCTATATGTCTATACCGAATTTTCAAAAACAAGTAATGCCCAAAATACAACTCAGCGTTTATAATAGCGGATCCAAGATTTACTCTTGTGGGATTTAAATTGTTTTTCTTTATTTAGAATGGTGTTACACTTCTGTAATACTCTGGACGGAAAATAAAGAAACTATAAAAAATTATGTTAAAGTGATCCTTAATAGCCTGTAACTAAAACAAATAATTTATGGAATAATATTAATTTTTTTTTTATTATTTATTAATATTGTTTTTTTGTCTTCTCCTTCATCGCCTTTTAAGCTATACGGGGTTTTCCTGGGCAGTGCGATGAGGGCGGGGATGAACACCAGATTTAAAAGCCCCCTCCCCTCTACCCGTTACCGGAACGCGAACTTTTAATCATTTTATCAAATTATCTTCCATCAGATTGCCGTGCAACGCAGTGCTGAGCACACTTAGCCCGTCTCCGATAATGCTTATAAAAGCTATATAAACAATATGTTATAATTTAAAAGCTATATAAGCAATATGTTATAATTTAAAAGCTATATAAACAATATGTTATAATTTAAAAACCGTGAATATAGTGATTGTTTAAGAATAAAATTTGTCTATATCGAGAGGAGACTTCGAAGCTCTCTCCCTCCCCGATGGATCCGCAACTGAGCGTAGGTTGATTCATAATACGCAAAACCAATCAAAATCAAATCTTCCGGGTAGTTCAGTAGATATAAGACGATAGGTAAAATTTTGTTTCGTTATGCTTTTCATGTTTCTACTTCATTCTGTCATTCTTCTAATTTTGGTTCTCAATTTGGGGCATTTCTACGATGACCAATATTTTGTTTCGGTGGAATTTTTAACTTCATCCCGATACGATTCCAATAATAATGTCATATTTAAACATGTATTTGATTTTGTATAATATTTTGTATAATTGTATAATATTAATATAAATAATGGTGTTGAAAGAAATTATATTTGATGTATACCATAAAATAATATCTGTGCAAATTTCGTAAAATTTAATTATTACTGACTATTATTACACTCATAGAAGAAACGTTTTAATCTTAAAACGTGAACATCCTGGAAAAGAATAATAAATTTAGACGATTTTTTTTTTTTAAATTAACGTACAACGTCTTACATGGAATCATTATACAAGACTGAAACGACAAGAAACCACTTTTTACTCCAACACTTAATAGACAAAAGATCTTGACTTCTTATTACAAAAGACTCATAAGCGTGGCTTTTATAAGGCCTATTTGAACTTATGGCGCTGATATGAACTTTCTGGCTCCATTAAACCATCGGATTCCTTTGGCATCAATCTTTGAAATTCGAAATCCTTTGTATAATCCTCAATGCTCCTCACTTGTAGGAAATAAAATTATCCACTTTGAACTTAATGTCCCATATGTTTCCGATTTAGCTCAATACAGTTACATATTCTTCTATAACAGATTCCAGAGCAATCCAAATCCACTATTTTTTAAGTCTGCAACCTCTTCGATTCTTCCATCGTCGCATTTACCTATTCACATTTACTTGTTATACTTTTAGTTAGCACAGTCGTAAATTTCAACAAATATATAATAAAGACTTTGGAAAATCAGCTGTTTTTTTACTATAATCTTTTCCTGCTGTGTAAATTCACTCGTATTTGTTTTGTTTTTTAATTATTGTTTTGTCTTTTATCTTTTATTGTATGATTTATTATGGCGTCTTAATATTCCGTGGTATTTTTTTTTTTTAGCAGATTATTAATATCCCCTAAACATTTTTAAATAGTTACTTCTCATTCAACTTTTTATTTACGAAAATTCTCGAAATTGGATATCGGCAAACTTCAATATGGAGATCGGCAAACTTTGTCTATTTAATTAGGTAAAAACATAGTACATTATAGATATTACATAGGCCAAACGGTCCAATATATTTATGTAGGCCACTTTTTTTTTCTCGATAATGTGATCAAATTATCTTACGATTCAAGTTGATATTCATGAGTTTTTAATACCTAATTGAATAAATTAATTTAATGAGAAAATTAATTTTTGAGAATTTTCATAGATTAAAAAAAATGTAGGAAACGAAAGATAAAGACATTCACAAAGCTTTAGGCGGACGTTGATAATTTGATAAAAAGGGGTCTGTACCACGGACTTAGTGTATTTTTGGTTTTTGAGTATACGTTTTTTTTTTTTTATCTGTTCCTTTTTGTTTATTAGGTGTGTGATCCTAAGCTTCCTCGGTGTGTTGCCTCTCATTCCTTACCTAAGAGTTTGAATGTCTCAGAGTGGTGTATTACTTCTAATTAATGTATTTTTTGTTGTCGTTTTTTTTTATTGTCGATGCTATATCTTCTTCGCCTGCGATTAAGATTATTTCTCTTTTGATGAAGTTTGAACTGACGAAACGTTTAAGTTAGTTTTTATTACGCGCAAACAGATTAACAATACAATGTAGTTATTTGTAGCTTCATGTCTTGTTAAATCCATGAGAGAAACATTGCATTATTTTTTATTCTGTAAATACCTTTCTTTTCTTTAAACATTTGTAAATATATTAAAGTTCTAAAGATTCCCCACATATTTTGGACGAAACTTTTTTATTAAAAAAAAATTCAATTTTTTTATTGTATAATAATAAATTTATTTTTATTATTATTTTTAAAATTATTTTATTATGTGAATAGATTACTAATAAATACAACAAAAATTAAAAAGGGTAAATATTTCAACTTATATAATAAGCATCTACATTATATATATACCATTTCATTGATCTTTCCTAAAAAAAACAACAAATGAAGTCAGGAGAAAATGTATCGGAAGATTTTTTTTCTTGTCCTGAAAATCAGGAATATAGGTCTCCAACCTGCCAGAGATCCTTCTTTTTACGACTATACCTTCCTGGTTAACGAATCACCTCAAGAGTATTTCCCCAGGCCAGGGGGGACATTTTTTAGCACCACTGTTGTCCCTGGACCATCTTGAGATATTGCAACAATAAATTTTATTTTAGCTTTAAATAAGATTTACTTTCGAGCACTTTTCCCGTATTTGTATTGTTTAGGAAAGGCCCATGGGCTTGATGCATTCGAATAACTATATTCTGTGATCGAATAAATAATTGGAATTATTAATAGAATTTTTTGAAGTCTGGATTATTTAATTAAATATTATACGTAATAACGTAAATATGTTTTATAGCCTCAGCAATCAAAGTCAGGAGTACTATGGTGTAGTGGATATCAGAAACATGTCAATTAAAATAATAGAATCTTTTCCTATTTTTTATAGCTGAAAAAAATTGTACCACAAATATTATAAACCTTTATTAATAAATTACGTTGAATAATATTATTTCTGAATATATATATATATATAATATATATATATATATATATAATATATATATATATATATATAATAAAATATATATTTAAATATATATATATATATATATATATATATATATATATATATATATATATATATATAAATCATGGTAGTTCCCTAATACTTCATAAACTCAATGCGCCTATTGATAATATATATATATATATATATATATATATGCATATATGAGGCGCATTGAGTTTATGAAGTATTAGGGAACTACCATGATGTTGAAATACAGAATCCAACAAATTTAAAAAATGTGAATTATTTAAATTTAGAATTTTTAGATGTTAAAGGATACAAAAAAAAAATTGATGAACAAAAAAAAACTCAAACAAATGACAACTGTAGAAAATGATTGAATATGGATAATATGTATATATGTTTATATATAGCGACTGTAACAATGAAACCGATAACAAGTGAGCTGACACATAATATGTTGAAAATGTATATGACGAGTACGATACTGGCTAATATGGGAAGACACATGTATTTTACATAAGACATTTTATGGACAAGTACATGATAAACTTAAAATGGCTCCACTTGACAAAATGTTGTAGTAGGATTTGGATGTGAAATCATCAGTGAAATGTTGCCTTATAAAAAATTAAAACTGATATATTTAAAAAATAATAATAATAAAATTAAAACATTAATACTAAAGTTTTGTTAATTAAAACAATGTTCTTTCACGACTCTAGTTAGTATTTAATTTGTTGATTATTGAAATACCTTGAAAATTGACCGAAATGTAACAAAAATATTTCTTGTAATATATGTCTTGAGGTTTTATCATTCTTTACTGCATAATTTCTTTTCTATACACGAAGAACTAATATTAGTACTGGATCCATTAAATTTAGCTTATCACTGTTGTGTTCGAAGCCCAACGGATGCTCCCTTGTCACCACACTCCGATAGCTGACTCATCCTACCGAGGCTCATTTCATCATCCCTATTTTTCCTATGTCAGTTTTTAGAGTTGACGACAATATAATCTAATAGCGAAAAGAGAACATATAGCTCACAAAAACTGACATATTTATTTTATTTTTTTTTGTATTTCTATGTTTTGATGAATTCTTGTTAACACTTACTTGTTATCTCAAAGTATTCCTCAGAGTAAAATTATATAATTTCATACATTGAAACAACTGCAGACGTAAAAAGAATATATTTATTTTGCTTTCTACATGAACTTATCTTTTCTACTTCTGCCTATTATTGCTTTCCATTTTGTTGCATTCATCACTGTATCTTCTTCATAGATTCTGTCTTTCATCAGGTTTTTGCCCTATCAACTATGAGAAACTGCAAGATATTTCCGATTACTTCAAGAATTATTGGCTGTAATAAGGCCTATTTGGCCTTACGGTTCGAGCCTCTCATATGCAATCCTAATAATTAGTGTTGCCCAAAATCGGTCTTGGTCTTGCACTTTGCGAGACCAAGACCTAGGCCGCTTAACGGTTGCAAGACCAACACCAGGACTGGTAAAAAAATCAATTTTTTTAATAAAAATTAATTCAAAAAAGTTACTAATACTTGACAATCTTAGTTACTCTATGTTACTCTTAGTTACTCTATGTTAATAATTGATATAACTAATATACTTTTGCATTCAACTCCTCTAATTTTTCATTCGGGCTTAGTTAGGTTTCTCCTATCTAAAAAAATATAGTAATATCTCTATAGTAATAAGCTAATACGTAACCGCAAGACTGTTGCGACAGTCTTGCGCAAGACAAAGACCATGACCATAATTGAGTTTGCAAGACCAAGACTCGTCTCGGTCTCGCTTTTGGGTAACACTACTAATAATCCTAAATCCTTCGTAAAATGTTCAATATTCCTTAATTTATAACAAATAAAATTATATATTTTGAAGTTAATATTCTATATGTTTTGGATTTAATCCAAACTAGATAAAATTTATTTTTTATTTTTGTTGTCATTACAGACCTCGTAGATCTTTTGCCACCTGAACTAGCCTTTTTTACACTTTTACTTTTCTTGGGCTACTGCTTTGGGCTAGTTGCAATAAATTTATTAGATATATCCATCTGGTTTTTGACCTTTCGCATGGTCTTTTGCCTACCATTGAGGCATTCATTGCGTTATATAGGCTTTCTGATGGATTTTTCTGAGCTAAATAACCCTCCCATCTTAGCCTCTTGCCTCCATATCATGAGATATTGATTGACCAGTTTCTTTAAGCAGTTAATTTGGTTCTTTTCTATGTAGTCTTATCCAAGATTGCTGCGGCTATCTTGTGTAGTTTTTTCCTTTCAAAACTTTCGATATTTCTACCAAGGATGAGGGTTAGTATGCAGCTCTCGCAGCCACATATCATAACCAGCTTTATAATAGCACTCAAATGTAATTTGAGATTTTTCAATATTTTACCTTTGAAAGAGAGAAGAAAACTCTGTTAGCGTTCTTTGTAGGCTGTTGTATATTTGTCTATTTCGAGTATTGGTGCTAACGTTTTCAGTGCTTTGGATACTGTACACCTCAACAAGTCTTATTTTCGTAAAGAGCACATCATCAATGATTTTTATTAATTTATTTATTTTTTGACAGATGTTTATGGACCACTTTTACATTATTTCTTTCTTTTTAATGTCCGTTGTAATGTTTTAATGTCCGTGTGGATTTAGTAGGGCAGAATTGCTTTTAATAAAGTATTTAAAAAATAAATAAATATAGAATATTTATTTAAAAAAAAAATAATAAAAATAACTAGGCGCTTCTCCCCACAAAAGAAAAAAAAAACCAGGATTCGCTACTGGTTGGACCTGTATCTCCAGTAGATTTTATAAGTGAGAGATGACAGACCAACACAGAGAAGGCTGAAATGTAATTTCTAACTCAAATTCATAAAGTTTACATTCTTGTGTTTTGTAAAATGATGAAAAATAGTAATAATCTAGAAACATATTTTAAGCAGTCGCTTTCAATTATTCAAATAAAATAAATTATTTTTAACGTGATGCGTTATTGTAATAAAATTTTAAGGATTTTATCCTTCCATGTGTAACCTACGTGAATCAAAAAAAAAAATGTATTTATTTGGTATTTCTTTCTAAAGTATTCATTCTTCCTTGCAGGAAGTGTCGAAAACAAGGGTCAGAAAGGATAAAATATTTTAATTTTTAAAAGAGTAAAAATAAAAATATCAGGAAAAGCAACGATTAATTAAAATTAATTGTATGTTTTAATCACACTGATTTCTGAGATTCATTATACTTTAAATTAATTTATTTATACTTTAACAGTTTTAATAATGAAAGGGTTAATAATAACATTGGAATTCTAAGAAACCTGTACTCTTTATATATATATATATATATATATATATAAAACATGTAATATTTATATAAATCTAAGGCAACACTCCTGTTCTGATTGACTGATATCTATTTTATCGCAATAAAGGAAATATTCGATTTCTAAACGTCTTAAAACAAAAAAATAATCATTCTAGGTTTAACATTACAGCATGTGTAAATTCTTGATTATATGTGATGAATATAAATGTTAAATAATAAATAAATAAAAATTAAATTATTAAAACGATAACAAATAATTTAATTTTTAAAAAATCCGAAATAACTCTATTCCTACTAAGAGATTTTACTCTCTAGTCTACTTAAAAACTTCGGTAGATTGACGAGGAAATTGACGTCTACGAATATTTAAAATTAAAGCCTGGTGCCTTACACCACTAGCGGATATAGGATTTAATTTTGGGGTGAGGAGTTGCTTTAGCCCGAAAGCTTTTTTTTTTTTCATATGTATATAACGATAATGAATTTGAAAAAAAAGAAGAAAGAAATTAACTAACTATATGAGATGGAGTTTCAGTAATTCTTGAAGTCGTATTAAATATAATTAATTACACGAACAATGATACTTTAAGAGATAGTATTTAATATTTTTTTTAGAAAACATAGTTATATTTTAAAATTTGGGGGGGGGGACTTCAGCCAGAAAGCCCCCTCCTGCCTGTATATCCACCTGTGCCTTACACTACGTTTAATTTGCCCGGGCTAGTTGATTTCGCCCCACACATCGGTGCATGTCAACATCCGGTTACTACACCAAATTTAAATATTCATCTAGGTCAATTTCACTAGCAACCTACCAATATATTCAAGTAAATTCTCTTACCTAATAGTATGCCAGTATATATTTAATATTATTAATACAATATTATTCCTTCAAGTTTCGAGTTTTCTGTCCGAACTCCAGAAATTAGATAATAAATCAGTATGGATAAATATTTTTAAATCAACAAAATTAGTTAAATTTTTTTATAGTTTTACTATAGGTAAATAATAATTTGGAATTTATTTAGCATAAGGTTCCTGTTTTCATTCAAATTATCATTATTTTCTTTAGTGACTTCATATATTTATCGCCAATCCATTAATATATTTATTTGATTTGTTAGTAAGCTATAAAGTATAAAAGTTTTCGTTTTAATAATATTTGTTTCGATCCCTATATGAATTAGGAAAATATTAATTTTTTTTAAAAATTGATTTATTGAAAAATCATTTCTTGACTTTTAAAAATTTATGTTTTCTGAAGATTTCGAGACTATATTGTTCATATTCATTACCTTCATTGAGAAAAACAGATTAAAAAATAAAATGTTTAGAAAATAATTACTATAAGCTAAATTATCATTGTTTATGATACATATTAACTGCTTATTTAGTTATGATATTAAAATATAAAATGTATAATCTAATTATAGTGTCTATTAATTGTTTTCAGAACATTTTACCATTAAACTGTTTTTTTTAAAGTTATTAAAATTGTGTTTATTTATGAACCTCAAGAACATTGGTAAACATTATTATTTTTTTTTTTTTTTCAATTTTTCTCTTAAATTACTTTCGTTCTACCCCAGTACTAGATGAATTTATTTACAAGGTGTAAAAATCCATGACTAATTGTATAATTTATTCCTAGGACATTTGCAGTTTACATTTTTTATGATGGTATTACTTATCATACAATGATGTAACACAATAAATAAGGTAACAAAATATATAATTAAATAACATATTTTCAATATCAAATTTGAGTTGTTTATAAAAATATAAATGTAATACAAAATATGTGACAAAACTAGAATACATGTATTAATGATACATCCATACAGTCAATTAAGAAATTAAAGATTATCAAGACAAATAAACATATAAGAAGACAAAATAATTTCATAAAAAAATTACTTAAATCGAATGGTCTGGAGTTTGATTCTTTTGATTTATTCGTTAGAAGATCTAGCGAGTTAAACAACACCGATTAGTGTATGTATTAAATTTGAGATTTTAACTTCTAAAGATGGTCGAATTTATTCTTGAGTTTTGTAACATTTTATTAATTCGCCTCTTTGATGATAAAAGTATTTTCTTAAATGAAACAAAAGATTCTCGAATTACAGCAGTTACAAGAACCTGTGTGTGTTAATATTATAAAATAGTTTTTAGATGTTCCGGCATAATTTTATCAGTTAAAAATACGTACTCATTATTATGTTGTATTTTATAATCTAATATGAGGTATATATATATATATATATATATATATATATATATATATAAAATATAAGGAAGGCTGGGTTTTTACTTCACCACATTATATCCATTTTTGCATCGTCTATGTTTCGGCTACTAAGCCATCTTTTACACATTTATCACTTAAATTGATAAAAGTATTTACTACATCATTCTGTAATCTACTAATAGTGCTTAAGTCTTTTTTAAATGACTTCCGAATCTCCTTAATCCTTGAGCCGTTCAGCCTCTGAATGTTCATCTCTAAATCTATTTGTGCTTATTTTATCAATTTAAGTGATAAATATATAAAAGATGGCTAAGTAAATAAGTTAAAAAACAGCCTTACTTTATATTATTATAAATTATTTCACCTAAAACAAATATGCACAAATATATATATAAAGGTGAGTCGGGAGGAACAGGTCAAACTCCATGAGTAGAACTCACATAGGAAATAAAATTTATTTTCTATTGGCTAATTACAAATAAACAAAATTTCACAAATGAACAGTATTTCATACATGTATGAGCATTTCGGTATTACCATTATGATTTTGTTTAAGACCGATTGAAAACAGGTTACAATAAATAAGCTACTTGTAATTTACAATTTGTAAATAGGTCATTTTAGAGAATTATATCACAGGAGACTACTACTTAATTTTTTTACGATTTGAATTACATAGACTATCAGAGGATTTCCCTCTAAACATCTGAATGCAAATGCACTTTCTGAATGATTTTCTTGTCAGGTGAGGCAACATTACGACGAAAGGTTTCCGGATGGTTGGATTGGTAGAGGTGATCAAATTAGTTAGCCTCAAAGATCTCCAGACCTCATCGTATTGGATTATTGCTTTATGGAGGTGGTTCAGAGATGAAATTTAAAAAGCGAAAATCGACACTCCGGATGCACTAATTAAAAATTCTGCAGTATTGCCCAAATGCAAGACCAAGACGAGTTTAGCTGAGTCTTGGTATTGCAACAGTTAGGCGGCCTTGGTCTTGGTCTACCCTACTGCAGACATCATTAAAGGTAGATATGAGACAATCAAGAGGGCAACTGTCGCCCTTAAGAAGCCGGAAATGTTTAAAAGTCACAGTGATGTTTTCGAACATTTATTAAAATAATAGTTGGATAGCCGAAATTATAATACATTTATGAACTTTGTTTATTAGTGAAATTTCGTTTTTTGTGATTTGCTAAAAAATTTAAACAAATGAAAATTGAATAAGAACATATATTTTTTTTGGTATTATTATTTTCCTGTGTGGTGCCCATTGATGGAGTTTCAACCGTTCCTCCAGATTCACCCTGTATGGCCAAGGTTCCACCAGGGTTTAAGCGCGATCGAATGATGTTAATGATGAACATGATGTTGTATATAGAAATAGAAATAGAAAATCATCTTTATTCTAGTTCTGGATCCCTTGAGAATAACTCTATTGTTCATAAAAATTAACAATAAATCTGGCCAGATGACCGAACCACAGTAAAAAAAAATATATAAGTAATAAAATAAGTATATATAGCTTTGAGAATATATATTAACGAAAGCAGATGGGTACTAGGGTTACGATATTTCAATACTGGTGCAAAAAAAAAAAACATACCAACAGCTAAATGAAATTAGAAAGAAACGCTAAATAAGTTTTATAGACACATTGTAGTGATAAAATATTTTAAAAAATGACTAGAGTAAAAAAATGATTTACATCTGTTACTTAAGAAGTTTGAGTGAATACACGTAAAAATATTGTAAAAAATTAGGCAAGTATTGTGATCTACCTATCAAGCGATAGATTACGAGAAGAAAAAATATATATGTGTGTATATATATATATATATATATATATATTACAATGTTTGTTTTTTTATAATTCGACCTTTATATATTATAACTTAAAATATGAATTATAATTGGATAATAGGTCTTGAAATATATTTCATGACCTTTCTAATTCACGAGATGCACCTTTCTTATGCAGGGATGCATAAATCGGATAATAGGTCTTGAAATGTATTTCATGACCTATTATCCGATTATAATTCATATCTTAAGTTATATATATATATATATATATATATATATATATATAGAGAAGAGAGAGAGAGACCTCTCTCTCTATTATAATTATCTTCTACACCACTGTGTAGAAGATAATTAAAAATAAAATACATTTCAAAGGAATACAATCATATAAATATAGAAAGTGGAAGTTAAAAAAAAAAACTATATTCACTATATACATGACGGTCGTGATAATCCGAAACCCGTGATATTCCTAACAAGAAACAAAAATAAGTTAAACTTTACAGACGAGAAACGGAATGAAAATGGTTCCTTAGTACATATTACTGGAATTGCTTGTGAAATGGTAGAGTCGAAATCGGATTTTTGTTTCTCTAAACTGAAAAAATTAGAACTAGGCGATCGTCAAGAAGTTGAGGAATTTCTTTATGTGCGGTTTTTGTTGCGGAGAACACCATGGTGTCCAATTCCTGTGGATATATTAGTTGAGTAGTCAAAATTTGTATCTAATAATTGTTTTTAAGAAAGATCACAAAATAGATTCTAATGACAGTAAGTTTGGCTTCATAATTTCAAAAGCCGATATGGAATAACTTTTTATATATTTTTTATCTCTTATGAAAATTTCTTTACACATTTTATTTTTCATTATAGACAAGTCATAAAGGCATTTAATACTTGCTTGGAGTGGGCGAAGGGATACAATGTTGAGTACCGAAGCACGGCACTTAAGAAATTGTGAAACAAGACATTTTCTTTAGCAACAAAATCAGAGAATCATGGTGCATTATATGATACATGGTTATGATTATGATTTTCAGAAATAATTTTTTTGTTTTCATTGTTTTTATTTTGTTATATAATTGAACATAAATATATTTTCGTTACTTTTTGCAATTTTTCCATCATTTTAAATTTAACTTTCAATAATCCGAACCTGGCACGCAATCTTCATGTTGTCTTTAAAAAGTGACTAATGCAATTTATTTATTTTTTTACAATTTTTTTTCTAGTAAAACAACATAAATCCAGGTAAAGAATAAACAAGCTGTATTATCAGGTGAGGGGTGGGGGTGGATAAGCGAGGGGTGGGGGTAGATCTCCCCCTCCCAACCCCCACCACTCCCGCTGCCCCCTCGGCGAGTTAGTTCGTGGCCGAGCCTGCCCGAATAACAATTGTAGCTGTCTTCAACTTCTCCAGATATATCGACACACATCTAGTCGTGTCATATCCGATTCATCTACCATGAAGTATCTTGAGTATTAGTGTTATAGAAAAATATTCGATTGGAAAGTGTTGTTCGTGACAAAAATACCAAAAAAACATTCCTATTATAATCCAGGAAATTTGGAAGAGATCATCCCTTAACACTTCAAACTCTATCACATCCGAAATGGATGAACATTTTCTTGTATGCAGCGAAGGACTTTGATACTCCATCATCTACAAGTTTCTAGTAGTTTCTAGTAGAAAATACTACAGTGTTGACAACGCAGACGTGTAACTCGTTTTGCTAACAAACTAAGGTAAGTTATATTGAATCCATGTTTTGTTATGTTGTATCATAATTATATTGTTCCAAGTACTCGTTTCATCTTTAGAATTCTATCATTTATCTAAGTACCCTACCGTACTTGACTGAATATTGTTTTTTCAATGTTTGCCAAACTAAAGGGAACCTTGTTTGTGACGAACTAGACGCAGCTGCGATCCTTGACTTGAAGATTTGGCACTCTATTGGAGAACGTCACGGCAACCCAGAGACATCCTCCCTATCTATAGTAGCAAAAGCCAATGTACCAACGATACCCTGGATTCTGAATTAATCCACCAAAAGCCAATTCAACGTAATATTATAGTCTGCTTGATTTATCTTACACTTCTCCCTACAATATCCAATTTTCTGTCCATTATTTATGATAAGACTAATCAAGGTGTTCTTAATGTTAAGTTATCACTCTTATATCTACTAGTTTATTTCCATATTTAATGAGTTGATAAAAAAATATATATATATATATATATATATATATATATATATATATATATATATCAGCCTTATCAGGTAATCCTTCCCGCCTCTCCTTATTTTTTAAAAATATTATATGAGACTTTTATATTATATATTTTTCTTAATTACTTATGGCCTTTTGATAGTATATTATTTCTCATACGTGAGGGGTGTGTTTAAGGGGTTGCATAGTATTAGCATCTGGTGCCTGGACCGATAGAAGGGGAAACCGTGTTTTTTTTTTAAGGCCCACGGGGCATCTTTCCGGCTTTGAAGACCGGCACCCCAAAACTTGTTTTAGCCTTCACAACTGTTCATATATTTTTTTATCATTGTTTTTTTTAGTGTGTGTAATCCGTTTATCTTTCTTTTTTTTAGAGGTGATCGTTTAAAATTAAATATCGACACTTGGAAGTTCGGGGTGAAAAATAAGGATACGAATTTGACTGAATCATCATGAAACGAAAATAAAGTTTCAATTTTTACCATAATTAAAAATCATAGTTATATATGAATTCTTAAATTTGTAAAGACATGTGTATGTAGACACTCGTGATATAATAACATAAATACAATACTAATCAAATGTTATAATTATCATAACTAAAAAACTATACTTTAATTTTAATGTGCCAAAATATTATTATTTCATATTTATATAGAATAAATCTATAGCCCTCATCATCAATGGTTGGAAATTTATTAATCCTGTTCAAGTATAAGAAATATATTTCTCATACTTCAATTTGACAGTTAATTTTTCTATACTAATTTTACATTTTATCTCTTTAGAATTTTATGACTATATTGACATCTGAAGCAGTGTAAATTGATTATCCACTATATTATTATTGTTTTAAAAAATATATATTTTGCATTATTAATACATGTCTCTTGAGCTATTTAATGAAACATTTCAGTGATGAAAATTACTATAAATTGCAAAAAAAATGTTTCTTAAAAAAAAAAAGGAATTATCCACAACGCAGACAGAGAAAAAAACGCATAAAATCTGTGATCTTTGTCAGCAGTTGAAGTAAAAAGTAATAAAAAAAATACAAATTTTTAATTAACATCGTGTCAAAGTAATATAAATTTAAAGTACTTCTAGACATGATGTTAAGAATTCATTATTTAATATATAAAAAAAAAAAAATTTTAATTTTATATATCAAAATATTTTCAATTGTTTACACTGCTCGGTGATAATGCAACTGTTATATACGTTTATAAATTCATCGTTTTAGGCGAAGAAATAATATTGTCATTACTGGTATAGATTCTACATGAAAATCATTTTCGTAAATTTATTATTATTATTATTTAAGCATACCAGGATTGAATTTTCATATTCAACTTTTAACACAATTAAAAATTTTAAAAAAAATATCAGATCATTGCATATCTCGCAATTTTTTTTCCGTTTAAGTTGATTTAGCATTTAGTATTTTCAAAGTTAATTATATGAAAAAATGTAATCATTGCATTTGGATTAATCTCGTTAAAAGGTTAAGCTATTACGGAAAGAACGGATTTAATTTTTTTTTTTTTTTTGTCGGAAGCCCGAAACAATCTGGTCAGTGGATAAAACCGCGAACCAAAGCCTTTTAGAGGTCTCGGCAAAATTACACCAGACTTTAACTGGTCCATTTTTTTTTTTATATTTGTTAGGATATATTTGTGTTCGGAATTACTCGAACACCTTCGCTACTATTATAAAATGTAGGTTATTCTACTGAAGTGTGTTATCGTTGTGTCTGTTGCAAATTCAGGTTTATCCAAAACAGTAATGTTAGGAGTGTTGTTTGATAAACAAACAGATCGGAATGCGTTTGTTAGTTTATACGGATTAGTGTACTAGTAATGAGTTTCTGTTCTTAATGTGTTTAAATATTTATAAATGTATAGTATGTATATTTATGTCATATCTTTAATTTTTTATTGAAAAAGCAAATAAATCCAATGATAATAATAGTTATGGATAATAATATAGTTATGGATAATATATGTTATGATATCTTAAAAATAATTCTCGATAAATCAAATTTTTAGAAAATAAAAATTCTGAGTTAGGAATAGTAGAGCTGGAAATAGCAGCGAATGCTGAATTATTCAGACATGTTGATTTATGAATTTTCATTAGAGATAGAAAAACGTAAATGTACAGAACCGGGGATATGGAGGAATAATTTTTAAGTTTATTTTTACGAAGCGCTCATATTTTTTAATATAGTGATATTTTAAAATATATACTTTATAAAAAAGGTAAGATTTAAAACCTTGATTGAAATTTAAAAAAGAAAGTTATTGGTATCCAAAGCGATTCGTATAATTTTGTTTCTTAACTTTTATTTAACTAAACGAGATATTCTTAATAGACTAAAGATAAATAATGAGTAGTAATGAATAATAAATATATAAATGTAGTGAATAATTTTGTGGCTATATTGCAGAAATATTTGTTTGATCTTCATAAAAATTTATGACGGCCATCTTCAACTATTTTCTAAATTGAGAATTTTATTTAGTTAAAATAGTCGTAATAAAAACAATCTACTTGTAATGTTTTTTATAATAAAAATTGATTCTCGATAAATCAAATTCTTAGAAATTAAAAAGTCCGAGTCATGATTTTTCATTAGAGATAGAAAAACGTAAATGTACAGAACCGGGGATACAGAGGAATAATTTTTAAATTTATTTTTACGAAGCGCTCATATTTTTTAAATATAGTAATGTTTTAAAATATAGTACTTTATAAAATTTCCGTATAGTAAGATTTATAACCTTGATTGAAATTTCAAAAAGAAAGTTGTTGATATCAAAAGCGATTGGTTTTTTACGGTATAATCTTTTTTCTTAATTTTTATTTAACTAAACGAGATATTCTTAATAGACTAAAGATAAATAATGAGTAATAATAAATATATAAATGTAGTGAATAATTTTGTGCTCTTTATAAAAATTTAAGACGGCTCAATCTTCAACTATTTTCTAAATTAGGAATTTTTTTTAGTTAAAATAATCGTAATAAAAACAATATAATTTTAATGTTTTTAATAATAAATTATAAAAAATATCTCTGCAGAATTTTTTTTTTCCAAATTTAAACTTTAAACTTTAAATTTTCTTTTTAAACAAAAAAAGGTTAATTAAATAATAATTATTTTATTGCTATATAGGAATCATTGGACAACAAATCATTAGTCGTAAAGACGCTTTACACGTTTCCCAGACATCGCAATAACGAACTATTAGTAAACAAAAGCAAAGCCAACAAATGGGGTGGTGGTGTGGGTATTTACAAGCTTGTGGAACTGGAGATTTGGTTCGAACTACTATAACTTAAAAAAATAAATAGAAATTAATAATAATTAAATACATTAAAACAATTTATAAAAGAGCAGACCTGAATATAAGTTGAAATCTCAAACAACACATGCACTACCCACAAGGTCCCTTTGATTTACACCCGAAAACCAACAACAGATGGATCCGCCGCGAACAAAGGGAAACATACGCGAGCTAAGAAAAACATCACTTATATACATCCGTGCTCCCCATTATTTGGGTAATGTGTGAATGTGGTTTAACAGCTAATATTTGCGTATAATGTTCGCTTTCATGTGCCTGAATTATCAGTTATTCTAATATTTGCAAGTGTATACACATCTTGTTTTTGTATACATTAAACAATAGCACAGTGTAAAAAAAAATAATTCAATGAATAAATTAAAACAGATCGTTATAATATGTAAATAATATGGCAAGATAAAAAATGACGTATAAAATCGGAGAATCTCGTTGAAAAAGGAACTACCATAAATATCCACAACCTTTCCATATATTTTTATCAAGCTTATGAATTTGTAAACAGAGAAGAAAAACATGAAGCAATGGATTGAGCGTCAAGAGGAATTGATTCGCCAAGTAAAAATTACTACGGATGACCAAACAGACTTCGTTAGTTTGAAAGAAATCGAGAAGATTCACAGCGAGATATGGTGTGGAGCTAGGTGATGTCCTGGCCGTCTTATATGTGATTCGTCCTTCCCAAATGCCGATAGAAAATGCAGATATTCAGGATACGCGGGACTCTTCTTAACAGATGTCCAGATTTTAAAATTATTTCATGATATGGATCCTGAGGGTGAGTCTGCAGTAGAAGTGGATCTAATTAACAATGAAAAGAAAACGAAAAATCCATGTATCCTTCCTTCCTGTGAAGACGGCGGAATTTTAGTCTCTATAGGACATTTAGATTTGAAAGAGTACAATCTTCATATGAACTTAGGATCCCTGGTTTATCGTAAGAACATCATGAAGGAACAACATGAAAAAAACGCTCCCCGACATTATCCAAGGTATCTAAAGCAAAAGTTTTGAAAAAAAAAAACAGCCGAACAGAGTAGTTAGAAACGGCTCAAATCAATAGACTACGGCCAAAGCCCAAGAGTTTTAAGTCTTCCTCAGAAAATACATGTTGGTAATTTTGTAAAAGGTAGATGGAGAATATAGAAGAAAGACTAGTTAAATGTGGAGGATAAGGAAACAGAAGTAGTCATTCGTAAGGTTATGTAGACTTCGCTGAACTGTGGACAACAATGGACCCAAATGATACGCAGTTCAAAATCTTATCAGACCGAGTGCATGGTCGACTTGAGTAGCTTCTATGTTCCCTACTGATCGCAAACTCGATGGTGGAAACACAAAATAGGAATGACGGGTGCTTTGTTGGAGGGTACGATTCCTCAAGTTTGGTCACAATGGAGTTTAAAATATAAAACAGTAGTACACAACAAGTGGAATGGAAACACACATCAAAATGTACCCCCTCCACCAATATATATATATATATATATATATATATATATATATATATATATATATATATATATATATATAACAATCATTAAATCCATTAATGTATTTACACCTATCGATGACATATCAGTTTGTTTGATTTTGTATATTTAATTTTTTTTAGTAACTTTAAACGTAGGACAAAAGTAAATAAATAAGGATAATATCTGATACTTCTTTGTTGCTGTCATACTCATGTACAAAAAGAAGTGTGTTGACATTTTACTAAAAATCATTATCAGGCTGCATTTTATAATTTCTACATTTTAAGTCCCTGAATAGTTAAATATTAGACACAGTATTAAATTACAAAAGTGTACAATTTCATCTCTTAACTATTTTACGTGTATATTTAAAATTTCGTTTCTTCCCGCTGACGGATTTTAAAGTCAGCAATTCTCCTCTCTCCGCCCCCCTCCTTCATGGAAGTTTTGACAGCTTTCAAATTCGCAACATTCTCATCCGATAAGTCGCACCTTTGAGGCAGCCCGCCCGGAGGTATCGTGGTTAAAACGACGATTAACTACGTAATAATCCTCGTTTAACTATAAAATAGAATAAATAAATAAACACTTGTTATTTAAACATGTAAAAATGAATATATTCTTATTTAATTATTTCTGTTTAAATTTATACAAAATTATAAACTTTATATATATTAAAGGTTTTCGAATTACAGTAATTCGCAAAGGAAGATATTTAATACAATGGTCTTGAACAAATGATCGGTATTGTACTTTTATTATTATGTTTATTATATGTGAGGATTTTACGTTATTACGGTTTGTCGAGATGTAATATTGGATATCAGATTAATTCAAAAAGGATTTGCATAACATGGTTAAAGTATATTGATAACATAATGTCTAAAATAAATTATCGAAATATTGACTTTAGCGTGAATAATAACATTATTATTCAAATATTTATTATAAAACTTTTTTTTCGCGTGTAAATCGCATAAAATATTGTAGAAAAAAAGGTGTGCCATCATGATATATTTTTTCATCTGCTTTAACTTACTTTCTTCTCTTAGACTTTGAGTCCTCGGCAAATCCACCATTTTAACATGCATCCTCACCAATGTAAAAAAACGCTGCAAATTATTTCACGATGGTTTGATATTTCTAAAAAAATATACTTTTAAAGTAGCATTACCTTCCTAGTGACAAAAAAAAAATAAATCAATGTGATTCCAATTATTGGACTAAACATTTTTTTTTTAATCATTATTAATATGCTATGAAAATTAGCGTTACTTCAGTAGCACATTCAAAAATACAAAAAAAAAAAGATATAACGTTTGCAGTATAACATTAAAAAACATCTAGAGACCATATCTGTGTTCCTAATGGTCCGATTTTAACGATTTTGTTTTTTAGGAAATTCCGTAATATTTTAAATAACCATCCACAAAAAATACTTTTTAAGTTATTCTGAATATCCAATTTTACCATCCTTCATAACTTTTTTCCAGCTTCTTTTCGTTGAAGTATGTTATATAGATAAATTTAAAGGGCATCGAGAAGAAGACTTTAGCGAAGTTTGATTTAAATCGGTACATTCTTTTAGAGACTACATTCTGTAGTAATGCAGGTTTTTCGGTCGCGATATTGTAAGGGAAAGGCGGATAGAAATGTCGATGAAATAGGATCATCCTCGGGTGACCTCTAATTTCAAGGCAATTTTGAAAAAAGTCGTTCCTATAGTTTCGGAGAAAATTCGCGGACGGCGGACGGACAAAAAAAATGTATTCGTTTTTCGAATTCTACGTATCCTGATCGTAAAACCTCAAATTTTGAGAGGGGGTGAAGTTTTTGAATTTTTTGTTCGATCACAATGGTTCATCATTGAAAATAATAAACCAAAGTAGATAGAACGCATTACAAATTAAATCCACGCATTTTCATTATTTAGGTTGGAAGCACTGATTACTTAAAGAAAAAAAAATATAAATATGAGGAGTAAATATTTATTTCATGTTGTGTAATTTCTTAAACTAAGTTTAGCAGCGGGCGATACCCTGCTACAAAACTTTGGATCAAAAGCAAACATTTTCAATCAAACTTTTATTCATTATTCATTATTTTTAATTTCATCTTAAGTGTTTAATGTTTAAAAAAAAGAATAATTTTAAATTACAGCTTCAAATTTAGAAAAGTGTATACTTTAAGTGATTACGTATTTGATTGTGTAGAAACTTACTGTTGAAAATTGCCCGAAACTAATAAAAACATTTAATTTGATGTAGAAAACCTAGGTTTAACTTTCTTGTCGATTAATCCAATTGAATTTTAGTTGCCTACTTACTGAATTTGATTTATTGTTTTAAAACATACATTGAATGGAAGATGGTCAGAGTTACGGATTTTTATCCATTTTAGTTATACGCTCTATACTTCTCTTTATTTTGCCTCTATCGTTCCTTATGCAATAAATTGTACATTGAATTGAAGAGGGGGGAGCTTTGCATTGCCTAGGGGCCCCTTCACGGCCTAATCCGGCCCCCCGCCCGCCGGGAAAGAAGGAAAACCTCCGCAGCAACTTCGATGAGGATTGAGGCTTCCCAATCGATATTGCGGTCAGCCGATAATCTCCTACTTAACTTAAGTACTTTCCAATGAGTCTATTTCGTCGGTTTTAATTTATACATTAACTTGTTTTTTAAAGATATGTTTTCCGTTGACCTGTACGTTATTGATAGTTTTACTTAATAAATGTTTTGAAAAAAAAAAAAATCAGGTATTTTTTTTTTTTTTATAGAATGAACAAACTTTGTTAATTTATTCACTTGAATAATACGATTTTCTCTAGACGAATCCACATCTTTAAATTTAAATTATAAGAAGAAGATATTACTATAAAATATTTAAAGGTATTATTGAAATATTTAAGGCCTTAGTATATCACTCAAATCAATTCAATTCCATTTTTATCTTTTTTTTTTCATTTTTATTATTTTTTAGTTTCTGTATTAAGTTATATTGCATTATGGGACAACTAAATACAGTAACCGTATTATAGGAGTTCATTCATATCATTGATGTCAAAACTGGAGAATTAAAATAAATCCCATCAAATTACCTTCACCTTTTGTCGTAAACCAATGACTTCCTGTCCTTCAGTATCCTTTAACAACACCTCACTTATTCCTGTTGAACAAATCCGTTACCTAGGACTCCACCTGCACAGATGTCTCACTTGGAATCCCCATAACAGACTGAAACGACAAGAAACAGCTCGACGTTTCCGACTACTTCAACACGTACTAGACAAACGCTCTAACCTTACAATTAATTACAAAAGACTTATTTATATGACTAATAAGGCCTATTTGGACTTACGGAGTTGAGCTATGGGGCTCCTCCAAACTTTGAAATTCCTCTCGTATCCAATCCTTACAATCCAAAATCCTTCGTAAAATCCTCAATGCTCCTTACTTTATTACAAATAAAATCATACACAATGGCCTTCATGTTTCTTATGTATCAGATTTGGCCCACTCCAGATATTTATCCTTCCATAATAAACTTCATATTCATCCCAACCTTCTTGTTTCTAACCTTGCTTCCTATTCAATTCCTGATAACCCACCGAAGCGTATGAAAAGAAGATGGCTTCGTGATCTTCTAATATAGACGTGTTATTAGAGTGCTACCAATGGGTAGTTTCTCAACATGTGTTTTGTGTCGCTATATCCATGTACGAATTTATTAGATGTATTTGTTTTATACAGTTGTAAATATCATATAAATAATAATAATAATAAGAATAAATATATATTAACAAAAACGAAACTTGTAGTAAAACTAATAAAAATAACAACTTAAATACAGGCATAGTTATATACAATATTAAAAAAAATATTCTGGGAAACTCAGAGGCAAGTCGCTGGTATTAATGGCCTTGTTGGTTGAGCTAAAACGCTGTAACACAGACGTACACGTTTGTTTTCAGAACTATTTTGAACTCGTTAACACTAAAATTCTGGGCATTAATAAGAAACAGTATGAAAATCATATTAGTAATTATAATTATAATTATAATTTATAAATTATGTAAAATAATTATAAGGGTGGAATTAGTAGCTATACAAATATCTAATTGATTTAGCAGTAGCTTACCAAAATATTAAATAAATTAATCGTTAATATTTGAAGTTTTAAATTAACGTATACATCAACAATTTTTTATCTTACACCACTTAGTTTCATAATGTATTGTAGTATAATAATTTCAATTTAAAAAAAAAAGTTAAATAAACTATTTTAAAAGTTCTTTCATTTTTCTCATTTCGTTATATTAAGGTTTTTCGTCCATTTTCTAAACAAAATATTATTTACCGCACTTCTGTTTTAATCTTATATACCCAATACTATTTTATAATTCCATAAACATGCTCCTTCCACAATAAATTAATGTCATAATGAGTATCTCATTGAAATATATTTATAAAAGGCCAAAATTTAATACATTAAAAATATTTGAGACCGACCGAAACCGATATTAATATATCGTCCTTTTTTTTTTTCTCATCCTTCTACAAATTTTCAGAACACACAGATATCCTAAATACCGATATATCGGCAATATGACCTTATTTTATTGATATTGGTAGGGTTTGACAAATTTTTAATTGTATGATCATAAAATCGAAATTTAACTATAAAAGTGGAATATATGTAATTTAATGTAACAAAAAAATTGTGCAATTTAGCCCGAAAAGAAACGTGGTATTTCGTGTAATATCAAATTTCAATATTGTACTGATAGGTTGAACGGGATAGATATATACTTTAATGGCTTTAATGGTTTTACATGCAATAAAATGTGCAATATCATGAAAAACCGATTTCTACATAAAAGTACTTGTTTTCAATTTTATATCTACTTTTCATTGGAAAAATAGTCAGATCTCTGAAGAGACTATCACAGCTTTCTATGAAACTAAAAAAAAAAAATTATTTTGTAGGTTTGTCTAAATAATTTTGTGTGAAACAATTTTTCAGTTTTTGGAATTTACGTCGAGGGTTCTCAAGCACCCTTCCTGTGACTTCTAACTAGTGTTGCCCAAATGCGAGACCGAGATGAGTCTTGGTCTTGCAAACTCAGGGTTGGTCATGGTCTAGGTCTCGCGCAAGGCTCTCGTAACAGTCTTGCTGTTGTCTATTAGCTTATTATATGTTACTGTAATTTTTCAGATATGAAAAACCTAACTAAGTCTGAATGAAAAATTAGATGAGTTAAATGCAAAAGTATATTGTTTACACCAATTCTTTACATATAGTAACGAAAATTGTCAAGTATTAGTAACTATTTTGCCTCAATTTTTACAAAAAATCGATTTTATTTACCTGTCTTGGTCTTAGTCTTGCAACAGATAGGCGGTGGAAGACCGATTTTGGGGGACACTTTTTTTAACTATTATTACTGACAGCCATAAGACATTGCTGCTAAATTTGGCAGATAAAAAATATCTGTAGAGGGTTTCGAAATTCGCACCCCTCAAAGTTTTAAAATTTTTATTTTTACATTTCCTAACCCCATTTTTCTACCAACTATTGTATTTGGTCTTGATAATAAACTTTATAAAATTTTTTACTTCTTAGGGCATTGATAATTTTTTGATCTAAATCTTGGACAATTTTTTTCACGGTTTTTGCATTTTTTTTTTAAGAGTTCATATGTCCCCATATAAGTTTATAACATTCAGGCAGATGAATCATCTTTCAGTAAAGCAGTTATATTTTTTTTTAAAGTTGCACGAAGTATAAAGTTCATCTCCCCGGTTCGACTTTTATTGCGTGTGTGATTTTAATTGCTTAAATATTTTTAGGAAGTGGACTCATAGAGTTGTTATGAGAATTTAATTTTTTTTTTTAATTTTGACAATCTAGAGACCATATTTACATTCGGCGCCCCGGGAAACGATTGCTTATATACAAGCAATTTCTATTATTATTATAGCTATCTCTAAGAACTGTGCAGTCCATTGTTTAACTCCATCAGTTAGTTCCATTGAATGGCCATTGAAATGAGAACTGCAATTTTCGCATAAGGTGCAAACAGAGTCGACCAGTAATTAATTACATGAGTACTTAATTACATCTTCAAATACAATTACAGTAATTGGATTAAGTAATTGAAATTACACCTTTTAATTATTTTATTGTAATTGAGCCTATTAATTACATTTACTTCTTGACGCGATGTTATTGCAATTACAGTTAAAATCACATGTAATTCATGTCACATATATTGAAAGAAACAATAATATATATTTCTGGTCTGGATTTATGTGATCTTATAATTATTCTTTTCACCTTTAAATTGGGAAAACGTTGACTGGTTATTTTACTTGATCTTAAATTTTTGCGTTGATTCTTCCAATAATGTCTTAATAATAAATACAATTATTAGTCTTCTTCTTATTTTTATTTTGCATATTTGATTTTAAGCGCATATTTTTTATTTTGGTTATTCCTATTAGATTAAAAAACATATAAATTAATTACTAAAATCCAACATTGAAGAAACAAAAAATATTAGAATTGTAGGTTCATTTTTAATTTACAAAAAAATCAATAAAAGAAGCAAAAAAATAAACGAAAAATCTATCATCAATATTGGCTTGATGAGAATATAGATTTTAAAAATCCCGGCTTTACATCACGCGCTGTAAGATTTTTTTTTTTCTAAGTTATTTATTTGTTCAGTATTGCAACAATCTGTCACTTGGACGGTAAAATGTTAATTAACACAATAATTAGGATCAATATTCGTTTTTTTTTCCCAAGAAGTAATATTTATTATTATTTTAAACCTCAAAATTAACTGTATACTTTCTTCAAAGCTGAAATTCTGAACCGATCTTTACTATACCAAAGGGAAACAATTTTTAAACTGATGAAGAATGTTCTTTTTTTACTATTGTTCAAAACAAGTTGCAAGTGAAAATAAATCGATAATTTTTAGTGGATATTTGCTCCTATCACATATGTTTTTAAAAGATCAGTTTATTTGTTGGTTTATGAGAAAAGAAATTTAAAAAAAAAAATGCCATTTTTGTTTAATTTCTATTTCTCCAATTTCTTTTTAATTCAAAATTTTTTGTTTAACCGGTAGTCTTTAAGAATTTTAGCTATATTATTGCATAGTTTATGTTTTACAACTGTATGTTTGGGAACTATTTATAACATTATAATAGCGAATTCTTAATTTTTTGCATAATAATCCGGGCTCTGGTTATAATGAATTATTCAATATATTAATATGTTATTAGCCGATATATTGAGGAGGAAATAGTAAATTAAATTTATTTATTTCGTGAAGACTTCTCTCTATATATATATATATATATATATATATATATATATATATATATATATATAATATATATATATATATATATATATATATATATTATATATATATCAGAACAACTACAATGTAGTGTTTGAAGTGTAAATCTGTCAGTGCAATATCGAAAAGACATTCGATTTACTATCACTTCTTGTATATCACCGATGTAGAAAAGAATACGAATCTTTAAACCTGTTTTTGATATTTTACTTAGCTTAATCCTGTTGAATATTTCAAAAAAGAGTTTAAAAAAATCTATAAAATAATTTGATAATTAACTAAAAGGAAGAGAAAAAAAGAAGGAAATATCCTACAGGCTTAAAAATATTTTCCTAACATAGTTGCATAATATATTATTAAAATCTGTAAATTTTAGGAACATGAATATCTAAAACTAAGTAACTTAAGGTGGCTATGATATTGCCACTTCAACACGGCATACGAACTGAAGACATTGCTGCGCCTAGGGAATTCAAAGATGAATCTAATGAAATAATTCATTATCATCTGAGTCCAAACAAGAACTCAATTCCTTAATATTTTATTTAAAAACAAAATTGTTTTATATTGCAAAATATCTCGCTTTTATTACAAGGAACTTCACGTAGTATCTTACTGTTGGTGTAAATTTCTGATATTGGCCGAATATATAATTTTTGAATTCATAATTATGCACAATAAGCGGACACAAATTTATGTTTCCTATTTCTATAGTCTAATTTTAATTTTATTTAATAGATTAAATTATTTGTCATAATTTAAGATGTGGGGATTGGGAATGTTTTGCTCCGGCTTTGTTTTTACTTTTTCATGAAACACTACTAAATTTTAACATTTAAATATATAAAAAGGATTTGCTGGAAAAGCAAAAAGATAAGATTCATGCAAACAACTTATTTGAGAAACTGAACTTTTCAAAATTAACATTAATAACATTTCCGACTGCTCCAACACTTATTAGACAAACGCTCCAAACTTTAAATTAATTACAAAAGACTCATTTACATAACTATAATAAGACCTTCATGGACATACGGAGTTGAGCTTTGGGGCTCCACTAAACCATCGAATTCCTATCGTATCTAATCCCACAATCCAAAATCGTTCGTTAAATCCTTAATGCCCCATATTTTGTCGCAAATAAAACCATTCACAAAGACCTTAATATACCATATATCGCTGATTTAGCCCGAGCCAGATATCTATCTTTTCATGATTGATGCTCCTTACTTTGTTACAAATAAAATCATACACAATGGCCTTCATGTTTCTTATGTATCAGATTTGGCCCATTCCAGATATTTATCCTTCCATAATAAACTTCATATTCATCCCAACCCTCTTGTTTCTAGCGTTGCTTCTTCTTCAATTCCTGATAATCCTCCTAGGCGTCTGAAAAGGAGAGGGCCTCGTGATCGTCTTACCTAGAATTATTTAGGGAGTGCTACCACTGGGTAGTATCTCTTCAAGCCTGTTCATGATTTGTAAATTTCATTAAATAAAAAAAAAAAAAAAATACCCGCATAACAGATTAACAATACAGTGCAGTTATTTGTAGCTTCATGTCTTGTTAACTCCGTGAGAGAAACATTGTGTTATTTTTTTATTCTGTAAATATCATTCTTTTCTTTAAACATATATATAGATATGCCTGCGTCAAGTCTGTTCATGTCATTATTTCTAATGTTTGCATTTTTATTAGTTGTGTTGTTTATACAGTTGTAAATTTCATTAAATAAATTTTAAAAAAAACATTAATAAAAATGTCCATATTTATTGATATTTTTTACCTTATTTATTAATACTCGTCCAAAGGAATTGATTATAACGCTGGAGTATTAGTCAATACGACGTGTCCATGCTCCATTACTTTAAAAATAAAGTATTTCTCTTTCCACGTCGCCTTCATGTGAAAAGTCAACTTATTAATCTGTCAAACTCAAACTTTCCCAAGAGCTATATAATACCAAGCCCGGGGAAAATAAACTAAAGCTGAAACACACGCTCAAGTAATGGCTTGTAATCCAGTGTCCTGTCTTCTTCACAACCTTCTTGTCCAACAAAAGCTTCATCTTAAAATAACAAACTCCAAACATTTGGCTTAGCATTTTAATTACATCATTAATACCTTTGGAAACCATTTTATAAATTGAAAGATTCCAATAGTTGCAAGTTTGAATTATATAATTTCTAAAATAAAACAAAATAAGTCGATTTCAATTCATGGTACCACATGTGTAAAATAACTTTTTAATAATTTTATAAACATTATAGAAGAATATTACTTTAACTATAAATCTAAATCTATAATACGTATTACAAAGTGCAATTATTACTATACATTATTTCTTTTGGTACGCCGGAAATAAAGTTAAAAGTTTCCAGTCATTTTCTTTAAAAACTCCATTTAGTTTCCATGAAAGCAATTATTTTCATTAATTTATTTAAAAGTGGAAACGATTAACAATTGGGTCTTATAAGTTAAGGACAAGGACATGGGTCTAATATTTTTCGACCAAAAAAAGCTGCATTGAAATCGGTTATCCCACTTATGTAACCTCCCCTTGCGAGTGAGAAGCGCTGGGATCTTCTGAGAGTCCTGTTTATCCTTCCACAAGTGGTGGGAAAGGCTTGGCTCGGACTTCTCCCGAGTGAATGAATTTGGTAAATATTGTATTAAAGTATGCATGTGTTTAAGTTGTTACTTTGATTAGTTTAAGTTTCTTTCTGTTTATAAAATTATTTTTTAGTTATTATTTTATTACTTTTGTTCTATTTAATTTATTTCATTTATTGTATTGGGTTGGCAAATAAGTGCTTTCGGTTTTTCTGTTTATTTTTATTTCACTATGATACACTTCTTATCTGATGAACTAATCCCTAAGGTGGATTGTTTATCCTGTTTGTAATATGTCAACAACTATATCTCTTAACTTTTGTTGAAACTGGCTTAGTATTGTGTTTGCTATTGCACTGTGAATATGGAAGAAAATATCATTCATTATCGGCATATTTTGTTGTATTATTTTAAAAAAGGTAAGCCTGCTGCAGAAGCCGGACGCACCTCTCAAATTTCATTCAGGAAATTTTGACATCAATGATGCTCAACGGTCTAGTCGCCCACATGAAATTGAAACAAGCAATGTTAAGACCATTTTTGATCAAAATCCCCCCCCCCCCAATCAGTGCGAGGGATTGTTATGGCCCTAAATGTGTCGCACACAAGCGTAGAAAACCATTTGCGCTGGCTCGGCTATTTTTCCAGGCTTAATGTTTGGATCCCTCACATGAATTTTTTTCGAAAAACATCATATTATAACAAAAATGTTATAACTTGAATAAAACTTTAGCTATCTACAAGAAATTTAGCAGGAATTTAGAGCCACATAAACTACACAAAATGGCATTCAAACGACCTTCAAATAAAACAAACTGCAAATGGAGATTAAATAAAAAAAAAAACATTCATACTGAATGGTGAATATTGAAGAGCAATCATTCAGCTTTCCAACGGATATAGTAACATCGAATTCGGAGAACATCGAGAAGAGTTGTGAATGATCGGAAGTGTGTTGCCTTCCACCAAGACAACGCTAGGCCCCATACCTCGTCGTTCACTCGTAATAAATTATTGAGCCTTGGATGAGACGTTTTGCCCCACTCTCCCTATTCAGCAGACCTAACTCCAAGCGACTACCACTTATTCCGGTCCATGAATAAGAGAAATTCCAAAATGAAGAGGACATCAAAAACCGCTTGGATCTGTTTTTTAACAATAAACTCCAGACATTATCTGAACTTGACATTATGCAGTTAGTGGAAAGATAGGAAAAAGTCATATTACATAACAGCCAATATATTGTATATTAAAAAAAATGTATGTCTATAATACATTGAGTTTTATTTCATCCTGAAAAAGCGAAAGGACTTATTTGCCAACCCAATACATACGGTGTGAATAAACTACTGGATTACTATTTAATAATGTTCTTAGCTTTGACAAATTGTAAAATTATTCAATAATGAAATTTAACCATTGTTCTTAAGGGACTAAGTGTCCTGTAATAAATTTATTTTTCTTCTTCTTCATCTCTCATTGAAATGTCTGTTCCATGATTTGTCCATGGAATTGATAATTTTGTGTAGATACTCTCAGTTCCCTATCTCTACTTCGGATACTCGAAGTTTGGATTATAACAAAATCGGAACTTCTGCTTCGCCAACCATGTGAGAGAATGCCTTCTTGAAAGTTCTGCTAGAAAATAATCAAATATGAATACTTAGGCATTAAGGATGTTGTACTGCTCTGTATTTAGAGGCCATCCCCCGTACACGTGTAAGTCGGCCTTCGCCCCTGAAGTTCTCCCCCCCCCCTCTCCCCAACCATTACCGACCCAACTCCTAACTGCACCCTTTCGGGTATATTCCACTCCGAGTAGCTCCCCCCAAACGTCTACTCCACTCCTGAAATTGTCGGTCTGAGGAGTAAAGAGCGAACTTGAGCTCATCGGAAAACATCACACGTGTCCAATCATTTGGTTTTCAAGGTGCAGCACCTGAGGAAGGCATAGGCGAATGGCCGATGTTCTGGCCTGGTTTTATTGTAGATCTGGTAGCTTGCTGCTCCCATGGGTCTTGTACAGCATCCATGATATCTTTGCCTCTTTCAATCTCTCTATCTCTCTCTCTCTCTCTCTCTCTCTCTCTCTCTATATATATATATATATATATATATATATATATATATATATATATATATATATATATTATTTTATTAATATATATATATTTATTTTAATCTGCCCTAAACATACTACAATTATTATAATCGATTAATAGGTCACTTAAATATATTTTTTGATAATCTAAAATAACTTCAGTGTTTATTCTTTTTATTCAAACATTTCGATTCCATTTTCCTTAAATAAAGTATAATTTCTGCGGATGTTTATTTCGGTCTGTATTTTGGGGTTTGAGTCCAAGACTGGGGTGTGAGTGCGTGGCAGCACACGTAGCCCGGTTTGGTTATCGATGCTCAATTTAATATAATTGAGATAAATTTAGAATTATTGTTAAACTATATAAAAGCTTGTATTTTTGTACCATTGATGGTTATTGTTTTTTTCGGTACTCAAGAGGAAAAGGGATCGAAACGTAAAGAATATACACTGAAGTTATCGAAAAGTATATTTAAGTGAACTATTTTAATAATAATAACCTTTAAATTTTGATTTATACCTAATATTCTCATATGTACAAAAGCCACACTGACCTATTACACGATTATAATAATTATCAGTTTTTTTTTGTTTTTTTTCATTGTTGACCATTATTTGTCGTATAAAATTATATCTCTGATTTTATTAAACAATTTTCAGTCCTAATGACCGACAAGTTTAGGTCGAAACGTTGGCACCAGTAAAAACTTTATAATGACTGCGTCCTGAATATTTATCAAACGTATTTAAGGCATAGGCGTCTATATTGTTAGTAATATCGACATTATATGTATATATATATATATATATATATATATATATATATATATATATATATATATATTATATTATTATTATAATAATATATAGGCTATATATATATTACAAACAACTCATTACTATGTTATATGGATTAAAGAAAAACTTTTATATTTATATTTAACCTAAAAGTTCAAAAATAAAGTCAAAATTAAACTTTCGATTCTTGCCATGCATTTAATTATTTGAGTTTAAAGAAAAAAACACTGTATTGGACTTTAGCAAGGAGATGTGTACCATAATGTATCATGTTTTAAAATCTTTTCAATTTTCTTATATTAATATATTTTAATAGATGATAACAAAACATGTATGTATGCTGTTTTGCCTAAAATAATGAGTAATAAGTTATTTCAGTTGTAATATTAATAAATAAATTATCTCATTGGTATAAAAATTGTAGTCTATAATAAGCTGTATTATAAATTCAGATATTTTTAATATACATACGTAACTTTCTAATTAGCTATAGTTTACATAATTATGTCAATTTTTCTTTTGTCTATCAATTTTTTTTTTTACAATATTTAATGGTTTTCATGCCGACAAAACTTTGACATTATTTCGATGAAATATATAAAATTATAGCATAGTTTTAGCTTCGTATATTATTATTTTTTTCAATAATAAATGTTTGTTAACGAAAAAGTTAACCATTTGTTCTAAAAATTTGATATATTAAGTTTAAAGTTAGTTAAGTAGAATCGTATAAAAATAAATCCCCTATCGTATTACTTAATAAAAACAAACTGTATTATTGATTATCTTTGTATTGCTTTAATATTAATCATTTATTTTGAGTTTGTTTCACTAAGTAATTAGTGAATATACTCAGCACTGAGTTTAATGAAAAACAATAAAATTCACTTGTAAAGGTAATATTTAATTTACATTTTTTTTTTTTTTTTGGTGTTAACTAATATTTGAAAACCAAGTTCAATACAGGCACACTTTATGGCATAAAATTATAATTGTATAAATGCATACCGAAGTGATGTCTTTTTTTATGTTGATATCATTATGATGATGATGATGATATTCATTCATTTAATTTTTTGTTTTTACTTCGTTAATGCCTGAATCGGCATTGACGTTAATGCCAAATTGTTAACTGTTAGAAGACTTTGGAATCTTCCCTTCGCTTTTTTTTTTAATTTTTATTATTTCTTATTAATATAATTAATAAATAATATGATAAAGATAATTGGATTTCCAAAGTATTATCCTTTATAGCTGTATAGCTTGGTTATATCTCTATAATGATAAACAATAGGCATCGATTTCGTAGATCTTAGATTTAATTCAGGACCGTTTGTCCCATTATGAGTAATTAGACATGAAAATAATATGTCTGAGTTTACAAAAATCATTGTAATTTTTTAATTTCTCCTCGGCCCAAAACTTCCCTTGAAATCATATGCTGTCCCTCGCGTTACATTATAGTAGAATGAAGGTATGGATAATAATTATTAAAATTTATATATCTATTTTAGATGCTTCCATAAATTTGTACGGCTCAATAAAAGACAGATATCCCTGTCTAGATCTGCCAGCATTTGGAGGAAAATGCCATTGTTTCGAATGAGGAAATATTCATTCTGGTAGTTTTCATATTTGCTGCATTTTAGAATAATGTGGAATGCGTCCTCGATGGAGTTGCATGTCGAACATCTATAATTTTTTTAACTTTAAGCCGAGATTTGTGTGACCATGGTTAACTCTCAATCTTGTAAGTAAGATTATTTCTTTTCTGTTTAATTTAACACAAGTGTTGGTGACCCATGGGCGGAGAGGGACGTCAGGCTGGATAGTGAAATGGAGTGATTGTGATATGTTCTTCGAAAGCAACGTTGGGGACTATACTCGACAATGGAGAATGGTCCATGAATATCCCTGGATAAAATTATTTTATTCTTGCCATATGTTCCAGATTCGGACTATGATCGATGATTAATATTGTTATAAAAGTGGCAAAATTGTTACTAAAGTTCGGATTGTCAACAATAGAGGAATGACAAAATGTGATATGGCAATATCGAACCCAATCTCCTTCATTTCATGCTTATAAATTTAGAAGGGGGTCATCGAGATGATAATAGAAGGTGTTACCGATGGCCAAGAGACATACAATTTACGTTCAAGTTTATGAGTGTCGCTTAAGTGTTGGCAATACTGCTCCTATGCGTCCAGTCCAAGTGCGTCGGATCCGCTGATGCAGGTCACCCAGTTTACGGTTATTGATTTATTCTATAGTTAGTCATCGAGTTGGTCAATGTGTAGATCGCAACCAAACCTCTCATCTACGGTCGAATTTCGATTGTTTTAAATTTCAGTAAATATACTTGTTGCTTTCTATAGTTCAAACTGAAAATACTTCAAGTAATAGTTGCTGTTTTAGCATTTGTCTTAGTGCTATTTATGTGGTATTAAATTAGACATCTACGTAATTTTCTAGTTGTTTTTTCTTTTTCTGTTGGCTTACCATACCTTGTAGATCATTTCCGCCTGAATCAACCTTCTCCCCCTCTGTTTATCTTGGATTATTGCTTTTCAGTTGTCTGCATTAATAAAATTCAGAACCTCGGTAAAATGTACCCCCTCGCAGTTTTGGTTACGCCTTCTGGTAGGACCCCTTCTGTGTAATCCTGTTTGTTTTCAACATCTAATTCCAATCTTTTTTTGCTAATTTTTTCTACAATTAGAAAATTTTACAGTGATAGAGACTGATACATAATACACTCCTTTATTTTTGTTGAAGCTAAATATGATACGATGGGATTTGTTTTAAAGTTAATTATTTTAATATTTTCTTGAAATGATTAAAGAATTCGTGCTCCCACTCACCCTTAATTACTAGCTTCTCTTTCATTAAGGCTCCTACACAAAAAGTGCGATAAGCCTCGGCGATAGGATATTCCTGTCATGGCGATATAGTTATATTTATTACTATCGTATCGCCGGGACATGCGTTCTGTGTGAAGGAATCTTCAATGTCCCACAGTTGAAGGTCATAATTTGCCAAATTTATTTCATTTCTTATTCCTTATTTTTTTTTTCCATGTCAGTATATGCTCTCCTGGTATGTTTACATTGCGTTTGCCAAACTATTCCTCAGTGTATTTACTTAAATATGTTCTTATTAGATTTGTTTTTAAGAGATCTGACCCTTTTTTAATATTTTCCTCTATTTTTCCTTCGTAACCAAGAAACTATCCAAGCTATTAGATCTGTGGTGAATTTTGATAATTTTTTTTTCTAACGAGTCATTTTTATAGTTTCTTCTTTTTCTTTATTTGTTACAGTTATCGTTCTTTTAGTAACGTATGTGAAATTTTTCCAAAGGAAAAATATTTTATTTTATTTAAAGTTTATGGTATTTCTAGGCACCCTTAATTATTTTTTACGTGCGAACTTTCATAAATAAAAATAACTCTTTTCATAAGAAAAAAAAATAATAATATCTCCTTTAGATTTTGAAATGACACTTTTATTTTAATAAATTCAGATTTGTGAGATTTCATTTATATAAATTAGTTTCTCATTATGAATCAATTTTATCGTTGACCGGAACACCTTTATTTACATTGTTTCTTTTTCCAATTATATCGTATAGCCATAAGTCTAGCATTATACAATGCGATATTTTAGTTATGCTTTTTTTTTTTTTTTTTCAGTTCAAGCTCATTGTTATTTTTATCTTCGAGTGTGATTACCCTGTCATTCACAATTATTCTTATTATTATTATTATTTGCAAGTTTATTAAGTTGGGATTTCAAAATTATTGAAGTGTTCTTCTTTTTTCTTTCGATTTTTTGTTTCTACAACGGAAGTTTTCTTCCTCATTTTAAATTTATCATATATTACTGGAATTGCGATATTTTTAATGAAAAGATTAATGTAATTAATCTTTTTAGGTACAGATTTATGGAGTTAGTATGTAGGTAGATGGGATGTTTACTTATTTATTGTTTCTGGAGTGGAACTATCTAGGAACTGATAGTGGATGCAAGGTGGGGGAAAATGGGCGGAGTTAATCTTCGTGGTGCAATATCGCCTAAATCCTAGAATATATCTTAAAGATAAATGAACCTGTTCACCTTAGGTAATCCAAATATTATTTTTGAATATGGAAAACTAATTATTTGAAAATTTATTTTTCTATTTACTGGTCTAGTATCTGGTTAAAACTGATTTGATTGATCCGCAACCGGTTTGTTAAACGAAGAAAAGATATGATTCACCTCGTAGGCTCATTTTGTCGTTTATTTTTTATTTCCTACTTTATTTATTTTATTATCAATTTAAAATAAGAACTAGTTCTCTCTACCTCTTCATTTATCTTATTTCAAATATTTAATTATGTATTTTATTATACTCATTAAGTCTAGCTTTATAAAACTCCTATGTAGTAAACTTTATCCATCTAAAACCACTGAGATAATTATTATCTTAAAAAGTACCATTAAAAATATTAAATCACGCATTGGTTGTCAATTAATTTAATATGAAATATATTTTAATACTCACATCACCACCCCGATACATACATCTTACCAGTTTAAAATTTGTATTTTTTCCCCATATGATTTTTATATTAGTAATAGTAAAAAGGAGGAGTTGAAATAGACTTGTGACAATCGGGGGTGCCCATCCCTCCCAAGAGCGATGGCGCATGAACCCCTCCCTCCCCCCCCCAAGATATTGTATTGCTCTCCTCTTCATAAAATCATTGGAAATAAGAGTAGCGTAAATTATACACAATTACACTTGCTGAGGTTTATTCCACATATTCCCTTTGTCTTTTTGTTTGAAACTACTCAATCCGAAAATCCATAACTCCGCCGAAATTTGCCCCCCCCCTCAAAAATTGTGATAGCGCAACTAACGCCATGAAACCCCCTTGTGGAAATCTCCGATGACAATAACCAACCTAATCAAAATTATTATAAAAATCACTTGACCAAATAATTGGCTTAATAATTTAATAAATACAAGTATCTTTTGTGCATGATCGTCCATTCTTCAATTTTCATATGGTTTTGGGTGCATGTTTAATAATGAGAAAGGTTTTGTATCAGACTTCATATTATGTAATAAAAAAAAACATATTGCAAAAGTTTAATAACTATATATTTTTTTGATATACTGTCCTATAGTATCCTTAAATAATGCTCCGTTTATTTCTATTGAACAGATCTGCTACCAAGGACTCTATTAAGAAAAATGTTTTATTTGGAGTCCTTGGTGTGAACAAATCCCCTATCTAGAATTCCACTAGGACAAACGCCCTCGAATCCACATACAAGACTCAAATTAAAAGAAACTGTTTGGCTGCTTGAACACTTACTAGACAAATGCTCTAAGCTTCCTTTTAACTATAAAAGAACCATTTACTTGACTATAATATGGCTCATTTGTACTTACGGTGTTGAGATTTGGGGTTCCATTAAATCATCGGTTTTCTCTACAATACGAAATCATTTGCAAAATGCTCAATGCTCCTTACTTTAACACAAATAATATTATTCTTAATTACCTTAATGATAAATACATTGCCGATTTACCGCAATTCAGATACCTACCACCCATAATAAACTTCAGGCACATTCAAACCCAATGTTCCTAACTTTGATTCTTTACACTCCTGATGGCGTCTGAAAAGAATGATGGTCTCGGTACTTTCAAATACAAAGGTATATACGTTATTGGAGTGCCACCAATGGGGAATTTTTCTACAAATCTGTCCTTTTCATTATAGACATTTACATTTACTTGTGTATTTTTACCAATGAGTTGAAAATGTTTATGAAGAAATTTTTTTTTTAATTGCGAGGATGCATTTTAGTCAGATTAACGCCAAAGGAGCATCAAAGGTTTTCCTTTGAGGAAAGTTTGTACCTCTGGATGCTGCGAACTGGATTAAGCTCTTGAACAGTTTTTCGGATTGGCTCCTACTATTTTATTAACGTAACTCCTAACTTTTCCTGCCGTGTTTTTCCACTTTTCAGCCTGAGCTAACATTGTATTCCCTCCAATCTTTTATTCGTTAATATCGGCCCAAGCCGTATTTCACGATATTGTTATCAAGTGATATTTTCGAAGGATCGTTACTAGTTCATGTATTTAGAAATTTTATTTAATTATTTAAAAATAAAAATGGCTGAGAATAATCCTTGGTTCAGAATTAATAAAATAAAGTGCATTTCAGACGGAAATAAAACTTTAATTAATTTTTATTATTGATTTTTTTTTTTGCTTAACTACTGCAAAAGAGTAAATTTAGATTTTAGTTAACTAGTATAATTATCAATTACTTTAAATAAATATTAACAATAATAGTTACTTTTATGATAAAAGATAGGCGAGATTTAATATACTTTATTTAATTTTATTTTTCAGTTTAATGTTAATAATTTATTACTATTTACTTAACTTTTATTTCTATTTCAGTTCTTCGCCATACGATTTTTTTTTTTTTTTTTTTGTATTAGTCATCTACATGAAATTTTTTTTTTTTTAAATAAATTAAGATATTCTTTATTAATAGCACATGTTTCTAAGTCCTGAATATATCAATAGAACTTAAAAAACATTCAAACTTAAATAGGGCCCTTATTTAACCAAAACCTAGGTTTTGGAAAGAATTAAACTTTAAAGCTCGTTTTTAAACCGATAAAGTTTGATTGAATTTGGAGAAAAATAAAGACGGTTTATGATTCGGAGAGAAAATTTATACACATTGTACTATAAAAAAATAATCTTCTCTTTTATTAATGGTACAATAAAGTAAATTTATTTTTGATTTTCATTTGAACAAAGCAGTTATATAAGTTTTTTATGTTTTATTTTTTAGGAATACTTTAGAAATGCATATTTAATTACATTCCTGAATGTGTCGCGAACACCTATATATATATATATATATATATATATATATTTCTTAATAAAAATAAATAAAATGATAAAAAATATTTAAAAATAAGTACCCTCCGTCGTAAACCTATCACATCCTGCTCTACAGTATCCTTAATAATACTCCAATTATTTCTGTTGAGCAAATCCACTACTTAGGACTCCACTTGGATAAAGGACTTACTTGGAATCCTCATACTAGACTGAAATGACAAGAAACTGCTCGACTTTTCCGACTGCTCCAACACTTACTAGACAAACGCTCTAAACTTTCAATTAATTACAAAAGACTCATCTTACATATATAATAAGACCTATATGGACTACGGAGTTGAGCTTTGGGGCTCCACTAAACCATCGAATTCCTATCGTATCTAATCCTTAAAATCTAAAATCATTCGTAAAATCCTTAATAACCCATACTTTGTCACAAATAAAACCATTCATAAAGACCTTAATGTACCCTTATTTAGCCCGAGCCAGGTATCTATCCTTTTATAATAAACTCCCAGTCCCATCCGAATCCACTTGTTTCTAGCGTTGCTTCTTCTTCGATTCCTGATAATCCTCCTAGGCGTCTGAAAAGGAGATGGCCTCGTGATCTTCTTACCTAGAATTATTTAGGGAGTGCTACCACTGTGTAGTATCTCTTCAAGACTGTTCATGTCATTATTTCTAATTTGTGCATATTTACTAGTTGTATTTATATAGATATGTAAATTTCATTAAATTAAAAAAAATGGGTAAGAGATAAAATGATGTATTTTTATAGTATAACCTATGTATCTGTCATGATAGCTGTTATCATGTATTAGTAAAACCCGAAACAGATGGTATTGGTTAAAGGAAATCATTTTTAATTTTTTTTTAAATTGTCTATAAATATATTTAAACAAAGGATATGGTTTTTTTAGTAAGTTTAATCTAAAGCTATTTAATTTAATACTTACCTCTATATTGTTGAGTATGATCACAATATATTCAGTAATCTATCTAAGAATGTTCCAAGATCCGTGGTATCAACACACAGAGCTACAGTTTATTATCTGTGCAACTTAAAGAAGAATGAAGATGTTTAAAATCTCATCGAATTCTGCCTTGGACTTAAGCAATTCTAACATTGTTTTTTTAATAATGATATGATATTATAAAATAAAAATAATTAGCAGACATATACTATGTTTGCATTTTTTCAACATATATCTCCGAAATGTTAGTATCAAAATTCACAATTATTGTGTAACTTTGACAGGTAGCTATTTGTTTTTAATTTATTGATGCTGCCCTAATGGTGAGTAAATGTGAATTTATTAATATGAATAGTAGTTACTATGGTATTATTATATGTTTAATTTAATTTAATTTCACGCAGCTTCGATTTATTATTAAATATCTATTTTTGTTATATATTAGAATTATATTATCTTTTCTTACTTACTTTTTTTTTTTCTTTATTTTGTATGAATGAACACTTGTAGCCCCAATACATAATGCCCTTCATTGTGGCAGATTGTATTAATGCTTAATAAACTCATTAAAAAATGTATATATATATTATATATATATATATATAATATTTTATATATGTGTGTGTTATAAAAAACAATTGTTTACTTTCATAGTTTTATTGCCAGAAAAACATTTAAAAATAAGTAAGATTTCGGATTCTCTAAACCAAAAATAATTAATATTTGATTTGTCTCGGCTTTCTTCCGTTATCATATAATAAATACATATTAATATTTATGTATATTTTATTGTACATATACTGATATAATACACTCAAAGAGATACCAATCTATTTTTTTTTCTGTCTCAGCACCAATCTATTAAAAGCTGCGTTTTGCGTTGTTTCAAATAAACTATGTATAGATGCGAGTATATAAGACATATAGTGTTGCCCAAATGCGAGACCATGACGAGTCTTGGTCTTGCAACTCAGTCTTTGTCATGGTCTTGGTCTTGCACAAGAGTCCCAACAGTCTTACATACTTATTAGCTTGTTGCTATAGAGACATTACGGTAATTATTTAGACAAGAGAAACCTACCTAAGCCCGAATGAAAAATTATATTAGTTAATGCAAAAGTATATTAGTTATATCAATTATTAATATATAGTAACTATGATTGCCAAGTATTAGTAAATATTTTTCCTTCATTTTTATTTAAAAAATCGATTTTTTTTACCAGTCCTGGTCTTGCATTTTGCAAGACCTAGACCTATTTTGGGCAGTACTAAAGACATATTATAGATGAGTAATATATTAGCCGCTTATTTTCAAAGTTAACCCTAATCGAGTTTTATGTAAATTGAGATGAGTATCCATTTCCATGTAAAAACATTCAATAAATTCAATGGTGCAATCGCTTTTTTTTTTTGCTTTTTTAACGAACCAAAACATTTCCAAAATCGTCAATTTTCTTTTCAAGGATTGTAATGAAACTAGCATTTATTAATTATTATTAAACAATAATTCATCCAAAGTTTTTATAACTATTTTGTTCAAATGAGAACTATTTTATTGTGCCATTATTGTTTTTTAAAAAAAGTAATTTTTTATAGCTAATTTTTAAAACTTTTTTCTCCCCAAACGAAACCATAACAAAACGAGCCTTAAAGTTTAATTATTTCCAAAAGGGGTTTTTTAATACTATTGAAATAGTCAATGGTTTTTGGAAATATGTTCTACATATAATGAGTTTCGTATTTTTTAAAAAAATGTTGGCTTTGATATTACAATCGAGATAGAAAACATCGTTTTTCGCGTTTCCTGAAAAATCGTTAATAATGATAAGAGTACACATTGGAAATAAACGAGTGTGAATAAATAAGTGTGCAGGATAGTATTTGTCAACAAGGCGACTAAACAATTTAAATTGTCAATACATATCGGTCATTCGAAATACATGTCTACATAAGTTAACATATGTTCAATCCCCCAATTAACAGGTATCTATATTTTGGCACAATGCATTGAATATGTTAAATTTAATTCGTATTATTAAATCAGTTATCGATTTACTTTATTTTTAGAAAAGTTTTAACTTAAAAAAGTTAGGATTGCTATTTATTATTCGCTGTAGGGTGTCTTGTGGTGATAGATTTTGATTATAGATTTTTTTTTTTTTTTCGTCAGACAAAAAAAAATATATATATATATAAATAATATATATATATATATATATATATATATATATATATATATATATATATATAATTACTAAATACTAACACACCATATACATACACATATACTATATTTCTTTTATATATATATATATATATATATATTATATATATATATTTATATATATATATATTTATTATATATATATATGATTTATTTATATAAAAAAATGCTTCATACTAAGAACAGCTAACTTTTTTTTTTTGTGCAATGTTTATAACTGCTTGTTATGTCAAAGGCAAGTTAGGAAATCACCCCCCTCCCCCTCCAAAGCTTTACAACTGACAATCAACTCATTTCTTAGAGTTCTCCTCAAGTTCGGAAAATAGGAGCAACTAGAGTCCTATCACACTTTCATTTGTAATAGTGGCCATTTATCTCTTCAATGCCTGCAAGTTTTTCTTTTACCCTCGTGAACTAAGCTGGACCATTGCCAGAATAAGAGAAAGATCTGTTTTCTCATTTCGAAAGGAAATAGCCATTATTCGAAGGACAGTCTTACAGTGGCAAGCCAGCGAACTGTTCTAAACGTTTACTTCTTGTTTCAGATATTATCAAAAATTAAAAAATAAACAAAGAAAAAAATATATTATATATATATTGCGAAATTAAAATAGGATTAAGACACAGTTACGGATTATCTCCTACTTTATTCAATATAGCTTTGGACGAAATTATGAGAACATTTTTGGATTCCAATAAATCTGATGTAAGGATAGGGAGGAGGGGGGAAGAGAAGGAGTAATGATCAGGTACTTGGCTTTCGCGGATGATATAGCACTTATGGCGGAAAGTGAACAAGAGGCAGTTAATCAAATAAATGAACTGAAGGAAATAGCAGAAATAGCCGGGTTGAAAATATCATTTGAAAACACCGAAATAATGACTAATGATAAGGGAAAAATGGAAAAAAAAATCGAGACTAAATAGGAAAAGTCATGTTGGTGAAACAGTTTAAATACTTTGGGTGTCTCGTAAACTACAATGTGGGAGACATGCAAGAACCCCAGAGTAGGGAAGTAAAATTGGATAAATTAAGGTTCTTAGTTAGGAGTTTGTTTAATAAAAATAATATTTCCAGGAAAATCAAAATCAGACATTATGAAACAGTCATAAAACCGGTGATACTCTATGGCGGAGACAATGGGACAATATGGAATCACTACTGAAAAAAAAAAAAGATTCTGAGAATAACATACGGGCCCAGAAAGGTGGGGGAAGAATACCAACTAAAAAAAGAACGATAAGCTTTATAAACAGATTGAGAACTTGGAATAATCGATGAGAAAAAGGAGATTAAAGTTCTTCGGGCAAATGGAGAGAATGGATCTGAATAGGCTGAACATACAAATATTCAATAAAGTAATGGGACTGAAGAACATAGAAGGTTATCCAGAACAAATAAAAGGAGTAGCGAAAAAATAGGTATCAAACAGGAGAACTTCCAAGATAGGGATAAATTCGGGAACATAGTGAAGAATATGAAGGTTCTTGAAGTGGATAAGAGGAAGCAAGAGAGTAACAAATGGACAGAGGAGAGAAGGAGCGAAATGGCATAAAAAATTATTTGAATATGGGCGGAAAGAAAATGACCTAGAAGTGTGATACGCGTGGTCCATCGTTGGCCTGTATCGCAATACATGAATAAATAAATAAATAAATAAATAAATAAAATATAATAAATATATATATATATTATATATATATATATATTATATATATATATATATATATATATAATGTAGATAGATGGATTGATAGATAGATAGACATACCCCATAATGTGCACATGAAATAAACTGTTAGCGTTTATCCTATTATATTTCCTTATATTAATAGAAAACATTACATAACAGATATTTTAAAAAATCACAAATACATTTTTTTTGACTTATTAAAAAAAGAAATGGATATTTTTGAAGTATAAAAAAATATTTTTAAACAAAGAAGGGATAGAGATAATACAACAAAAAAATGGCTAATCAAATAGTAGATACAAATTTCACATTTAATAAAAATATGTTATAAAAATATAGAGAGGTAGGATAACTTTCACACTATATGCGTAAACAATATAAAATAAATGGAAGCAAAATAACAATAAACAATAATCAAAAAGTATTGAAAATTAATTGTAAATATTACTAAATATGAAATACATGAACATTTAGAAAATAATAAGCAAAATATATCACACCCACGATTTGGATTTCTTTGATTAAATTGTAGGTGGATCTTGAAGATGAAGCTGTGTAACAATATCCTTCGTTTTATTCCTCGAAGAGTTTCCCTTCATTTGAAGATAGAAAATGTGTCTACACAGCTTTTCCTCAAACTGTTCCAGTTATAGCCGAAAATTGTTTGTGTGTAGTGTGTGTGTATTCGTCTTTCTGTATAGTAAAAATTAAAACAAGAACGAAGTTGGAAATTAAAGAAAATCTATTTATAGAAACTTTCTAGTTCCTTACTTTTTAGCAACGCCATTTCATTTTAAACATAGAAGCGAACCATACTAATGTATTTTTTTTTTTGTTTATTTGAATCTCTCATATGAAATTATTCCTCTCTCATATGAAATTATTCGTTTATTTTCTCAAATGGAACTGATAAGTTGATTCTTCTATTCTGAATAAATTTATTGTTATCTTTAAATTAAATTTATTTTTATCAATTAATAAAAAAAATAAATGGCAAGCAGTTGATAAAAAAGAAATGTAATTGTATAAATAGTGTGTGTAACAGGTAAAAATTAAAATAAAATTTTATAAGAAATATGAAAGCCTTATGCAATTGTAAAAATATAAGAGGCATACCAATAAATTAATAAGATTGTAAAGCAGTGAAAAGGGTGTTTAAAAGAATAATAAACCGTTCTAGTGATTTCCTAACTTGCTCCTAATATAACTATCAGTTATTAACATGGATAAATAACAGTTTTTATGATTTTTAAACCAACATTTCAACCAAAGCTTGTGGGTCTTTTGTTAAATAATTAATTAAAGACAAAGATGGAGAAATTCCAACCATAAAGACTTGAACATACAGTGGAACATATAACTTTCTTTTTGACAGGGTTTTTCCATTTATATCCCAATTATTGTTAATATTTTGAATTCAGTATCGAAAAATCTCTTTTTGAGATTTGATCGCAGAGTAAAAAAACCTGTTCAGAAGGCACCACTCGCTCACGTTTTATTGAGGTATGCCTTGTGCTGGCGGTGGATTATTTTCTTGATGTGGAATCCAGGGAAGCAGGGTGGAATAGCGGGGCCAACTTTGAGGGGCGCCACCCTTACCTTCCCCCTATCGACTAAACTCAATCGAATGGCTAAGGAGATGTTCAATCCAAATCCTTCAGTGCAATTCGGCGGTGTAAAGAAAAAATAAAATACATTTCGTTCCTCCTCTAATAGATTTGTCAAAGATAAAATAGATGTTCCCATTCCACAAATCCGATTTAACCATAATACATGTTTCTCTTTACCAGGGTAGCTGTCCTCCGAAGTGGGAAAACCCATAAACATGGTATCTACACCACGTTAAGTACACCACGTATGATATCTTGTCTAAGTCCAATAAGGATATTGGGTACCTGCTTGGGAAAAAAACGCGTAAATTTGAGCTGTCTTAGAATTGAAGCGATCGAAGTCATATATAAGATTGTGGGCGTACTTTTAAAAAAAAAAAAAATAGAATATTTAGAAGAAATAGAATAGAAAAAAAAACTCAATTCTGGGACTAGGTCCCCTTAAGATTAACAAAATGTACACCATAAAAAAATGTTATTGTTCAAAAACATTTATAATGTTTAAGCGATATATATTATAATATATATATATATATATATATATAATATATATATATTTATATATATATATATATATATATATATGTGTGTGTGTGTGCTCTCAACATTAAAAATATGTTTAAAAAGAAAATCATCTTGAGAATACAAATAACTGTCTCGGGAAAAAAACAGAAAGAAAAAGAAAAAATGGAACTATTAATTGATTATATAATTAAAATACTACTATTATTCACTTGAAGGCCAATGGCCCTTAGTTTTGAGATAAAACAAACAAATAAATAAATATTATTCACTTCAAATTAAAATTTATTCTGAAATTAAAATTTCTAAATCGGAGAGAGTCTTTTTAGGATGTGGAATAGTAATGGCGAAAGAAGATAGAGAAGAAGCATGACGGATATTAGACGGTAGGGAAATTCTGAAAGCAATGGGTCGGCCAAGAAAGGAACGTTCGAAGGCTTTAGATCTGTAGGAAAGAGTATATAGTCTCTATGATACACTTCTTATCTGATGAATTAATCCCTAAGGTAGATTGTTAATTCTGTTTATAATATGTCAACAACTATATCTGTTAACTCTTCTTGAAACTAGCTTAGTATTGTATTTGCTATCGCGCTGTGAATATGGAAGAAAATATCATGCATTACCGGCATATTTTGTTGTATTATTTAAAAAAAGGTAAACCTGCTGCTGAAGCTCATAGAAAATTTTTAAGTGTTAATGGAGAGGATGCCTTGACCGAACGCACCTGTCAAAATTGGTTTGCCGAATTTCATTCAGGAAATTTTGACATCAATGATGCACCCACATAAAATAGAAAAAAGCAATGTTAAGGCCATTCTTGATCAAAATCCCACCCAATCAGTGTGAGAGATTGCTATGGCCCTAAATGTTTCTCACACAAGTGTATAAAACGATTTGCACAAGCTCGGCTATGTTTCCAGGCATAATATTTGAGTCCCTCACATGATTTCTTTTCGAAAATCACAAATTTTTCGAAAAATTGTATAACTTCAATACGACTTTAGCTATCTACAAGAAATTTAGCAGGAATTTAGGACCATATTAACTACACAAAATGACACCAACAGGACCTTGTAGATAATGTACAAATGGAGATATCAAATAAAATCCTATAAGAAGTTTTTGTTTATTTATTTCTTATGTAGGCATTAAATAAAAAAACAAAACATTAATTTCGCTTTGAAGAGAAATAATTTAGCGGATATAGTAACATCGAATTTAGAGAACATCCTGAAGAGTTATAAATGATTGGAAGGGTGTTGTGTTCAACCAAGACAACGTTAGATCCCGCACCTCATTGGTCACTTGCTATTAATTGTTGATCCTGGATGGACCTTTAGCCCCACCCTCCCTATTCACCAGACCTAGCTCCAAGTGACTACCACTTATTCCGGTCTCAGACTCAGAACTGCATGAAAAGAAATTCCAAAAGGAAGTGGACATCAAAGACCTCTTCGATCAGTTTTTTAATTATAAACTCTAGACATTCTTTGAACATGGAATTATGCAGTTAGTGGAAATATGGAAAAAGTCATATTAAATAATGGTGAGGATATTGTAGATTAAAATGAATTTTTGACTATAAAACATTGAGTTTTATTTCACCCTGAAAAACCGAAAGGTCTTATTTTCCAACCCAATATAAGAAATCAGACCAAAGTTTTAAATAAAATAAAATTCAGGTATTTTATTCGACATCCGCTTTGGCAATATATTATATACCAGAATCAAAAAATGATTGTTTTAACCCAGTGGATATAAGATCCTATTTTAATGATTAACAGAAATATTCAATATTGTTTCACTTAAGCGATATTGTGAATTTTCAATTTCATCTACGAAGAGCTACGATATTTATTGCTGTGGCCTGGAGAAAGGTTTTATGCAAATTATTGATTGATATCAGCTACCACCACCAAACAATATTTATCTACTCACTTGCCAGATAGACTCTATAGATATTGGAAAAGGAAGACAATAACAATAATAAAATTGAAGAGAGGAGGAAATTCCCAAAGTCATATTTTCAAATTCGTTCTCTTACAAGGATTAAAATATGTTTATATGACGAAAACTTACAGATTTTTTTTTATTTGTTCACCCACCAGGTCATTTTTGGCATAGAGAGATCATTATTTATTTTATTTTATTTTTTTGTCTAATTAACATGTCAGGCGCGTTGATAATGTTTGTGTGTACGATGATACACAGGGATTAAATTAATAACAATAGTGATAACATTATAATAATAATTATAATAAAAAAAATGATACCGATTGTTTTAAGGTAACATATTGAACTAATTGAATCAAAGTTTGGTTCAAACTAAAAGATAAATATAACATAACTTGAGAACTGTTTACTCTTCAAGTCAAAGCCAACTATTTACTCAAATAATAATCCAAAGTTGTTATTATTATTATTATAATTTACGAATCATTGGCACAGAATACTACAGAACCTATTACAAAAGCCAACATTCCAGAACGAATGTAAACATGCGTAAATAATTATCCGTAAACATCTGAGATGTATTCAGAACTAAATATGACTTAAATGGAGTAATTCATCTACAAGCCCATTCATTCTTTAAAATGTTCCCATTCATTAAACCCTCTAATTACTGAAGTGTGTAATTATCACCGACTCGCTGATGCATGCACAAGGGAACAAAACTTATTCCCCATTAAACATGTCCGTTTAACATTGAATATGTGATACAGTCTACCATTTTATATCTAAAACCTTAGAGTAGGATTAAAAAAAAAAAAAGTAAATATTCAAAAAAGTCTTACTCCAATAATTCATACTTGCTATAATATATTTAAATTATTCTATATGTAAAATGACTTATTAATATCATACTAAAACTAAAAAAGTGCCTCATATCACCAATAAAAATCTTTAATGTTATTTAATTAATCTAAAAATTAGTCAGGTATCATTTAATATCAATAATTAATCAATTAAATCAGTACTTAATCGTTTTTTAAAGTAATTTTACAATTACTTTTTATATTTTTAAATTATAAAAACTATCTGGTTAAATATACATTTACAGTACCACTTTAACTATAAATGTTGACTTAATACAATTGAGTATAGCTGCAGATAAAATGATTTATTTTATAATATAAATTCAGAATAATTAAACATGAAGTATAAATTAAGAATTAAATTAAATGAAATTATATAAATTCCGTACTATGTTTTTGTCCATTTTCAAAATTTAATTTTTTTATTTTTCTAAAATTATTTTGGCATTCTCCGATCTTAATTAATTTGTCTGTCAAATTTTTATTTCATAATAATATATGTCTTTTTGTTAGGATAAGGTCACAACAAATCATAAAGTTCACATAGAAATATTTAATTTTTATTTGTAAAAACCTTTAGTTAAAACAATTATAAGACAAACGTAATTTCAGTTTTATACATTTTAGAAACCAATACTGAAAGTATTTTGTATCTGAATTAACTTGTCTGAACACAAGTTAAATACTTTGTAATTCAAAAACACTATATTTTAAAAACTCAAATTACTTAGTATTTTAAATAGTGTATTTTAAGATAATAACTAAAATAATTGTGGATTGATAGTTGAATGTAGTAAATAATTGAAGAAAAGAATGGTTGGAGTCACTAGCGGATCCAGGATTTAATTTTGGGGGAGGGCTTCAGCCCGAAACTTTTTTTTTTAATAAAAATAACGATAATTACTTTGGAAAAACAGAAAGAAACTACCTATATGAAATGGTGTTTAAGTTATTCCTTAAGTACTTTTAAATGTAATTACATGAACCATAATACTTTAAGAGATATTTTTAAAATTTTTTTCCCTTAAAACATCGTCATATTTTTCCATTTTGGGGGGGGGAGCTTCAGCCCGAAAGCCCCCCCCGTAGATCCGCCCGTGGTTGGAGTGATCAGTAAGAAAAAATAAATAAGTGTATTTATTTATGTATGTGTGTTTCAGGGGTTGATCCCTGAACACATAGGATTATGTTGATCCTCAGGTAAACAACTTCAAAACAAGAAAAAAATTTTCTCTGAAGGTATGTCCACAACGCTTTGTTTAGGAGATATTGACACCTAAAGATTTTCGTCATGTGAAATAAATAAAACCTATTTATTTGTTCTGACTACTTTATAAATTAAATGTAAACATTAACATTCATATTAAATGTTATGCAAAGTGATTTCCTTGGGCATTAAGACAGGCTCGGCATCTTTCTTCAACAGCAGCAATGGCAGAGCGGCACTGGATATGTGTTATTGTTTCACAAGATTCAATTATCCTTCTTCGTAAGGAATTAAGGTCATTGACCGGACTTGCTCAATCATACCCCATATCCCAATCAATGGATTGGCCGTGCAGGACAAGTTGCTTGGCCTGCACGCACTCCAGACCTGACACCATGGATTTTTTTGTTTAGGGTGACATTAAACAAAAAGTCTATGCAAGTCCGGTCAATGACATTAATTCCTAACGAAGAAGGATAATTGAATCTAGCGAAACAATAACACATACCCAGTGCCGTGTCTCTGCTACTGTTCAAGAATGATACCGAGCCTGTCTTAATGCTCAAGGAAATCACTTTGAACAACATTTAATATGAATGTTAACGTTTACATTTAATTATTAAAGTAGTTGGAACTAATAAGCGTATATAATTCTTAACAACTAAGGACTTCTTGTTTTGAAGTCCTTAGTTCATTTTTGCAGTCTGGCCTCTTAACCCTGTAACACCCTGTATATTTAGATGTTAAAAATTGTATTTATATTACGAATACGTCATCAGGTGAAATGTCGACAGAGATTAAACACCAGGATAAACTTGCTAATGTGGATGGTCTTGTTAAGTGATATATCAGGGAATATATTGGATTGATGGCTAAATGGGTTCGATATGATTAGTATTTGCTGTTAAATGTAACGTACTGTCATATATTATACTAGATGTTCCCGTCTGGTGCCAGTTCTCTTGGACATCTGTAGCCTAGTCTAAAATTCCCAACCCCTGACGTCAGTAATGTTTACTTTAGTCTATTTCGGCCTCAAGCGCTATATTCCTTCCTGTCCTTCTCTATTCTCATTCCTGTTGCAATGTTTATTCATCTCAGGTGAGCAATAATTTAACTGTCTACAATTTAAATAAATATTGTTTCTCAAAGCCAGTTTAGTCACAAGCGTAAGATTGGCATGCCAATGGCATATGACGGCTACAATGTTTTATATAATATTTATAACAGAGATAACAACTGTTTTCTTTGAAAGTGGTGTCAAGTCCATTTTTGACAAAAAAAATTAATTAATGATAAGAAAGAATGGAATGATATGATATGATATTTGTGTTCGTTCACAGACATCTTGGTACTTCCCATATCTATCGTAGAATATAAAACTTGGTGTGTTCTGTTTGTTCACCTAAGTTGAAATAAATGATTACGATTAATTCTAAAATTAATAATTGTTAATTTCATTAATTAATATTTGATTCACTAGAGAGTCTGAATTTTATAAATGAAGAGAGGTTGGTTGGAGTATTTATTGGAACTGCAAAGTAAAAAAATAGATTATATCTATTTTTATTTTCGCTGCGTCAAAGTTTCTGCCTAAGTTTCAGGCCTTCGTCAGGGCTAAGCTAGTGTTGTCTAAATGCGAGACCGAGACGAGTCAAATTCGATGTTGTTCATGCGCAAGAGTCTTGCAGTTACTTATTAGCTTATTGCTATAGAGATATTACTGTAATTTTTAAGATATTAGAAATCTAACTAAGCCCGAATGAAAAATTAGAGAAGTTAAATACAAAAGTATATTGCTTATACCAATTATTAACATGTACTAACGAAGATCGTCAAGTATTAGTAACTATTTTGCCTTAATTTTTATTTTAAAAATCAATTTTTTTTACCAGTCCTGGTCTTAGTCTTGCAACAGTTATGCGGCCTTGGTCTTGGTCTATATTATTATTATTTTATTATGAAATTCATGATAGTGCATTGATGTTTGACCGTCGTAAATAATAGGTGATAAGTTGGTTGGGCTTTTAGGTTTTCAGAATTTAGAAAAACGAGGATTAGAAAAGAAAGAAAACAAGCAAAGCACATTTTAATATAAAACGCATATTAAGCTGAATCGTTTTACAAGATAAAAAAAAAAAAATTAAGATTTTGTCTTGTAAATATTAATCTTCTCTTTAAGACCAATTGATAAAAATTCATTTGCTTTTGTTCAATTACTTTTTATGTTTTATATTCAATAATAAAAATCCATTGCTTTAATTTTTTTTATTATATCTGAAAGTAGTGTTTCAAATTTTAGTCGTTTATTACGAATGTAACTTCTTTTTTTTTTAATTTATTTATTCGGAAATATAATAATCTGTCACGCGGACAATAATCATAGTGAGAAATGAACACATTCACACCTATACATAAAACATAAAATTAAAAAAAGTAAAAATAATAAAAGAATATAACTAAACTATTAATTATGAACAGTGACTAAGTTTTAGTAGTAGCTAGGAAAATAGTATTTTCTAATTTGTCTTTCTATATTATACGTGATGCATTATTTAACAATTAATCAATCGGCTTTAACTTATGAAATTGTAACTGAAATTCCAATTTCTTAAAGATGGAGCGTTTAAAATTCCTTTCAAAAATATATTATTTTTTTTAATATACACACAATTTTTAAACATCCAATCATTGATATATAGTTCACGATAAAGTAAATAAATGTTTATAGTGTATTAATTAATATAATTTACCAACTCATGTCTATTTTAATTTATATTATTTATTTTTATTTTTAGTTATATCATTCGTATTAATTAATAACAAGAAATACAAAAGGTTACGATTAGTTATGATCCAGGTATTTCAAAAAGTTTTTTACTTTATTTTACATAAATGAAGATATGCTTTATATTCGCTAAAGTTCAGAGCATAAGCCAAGGACTTAGGGACACCGGTTGATAACGAGTTCTTCCTCATCCTACTCGCCTTCCACGAGATTTTATCTAATAACTTGCCCTAATGTCTCCAAAATGTATTTTGTTAGGATACATTTTACTATTGAACATCGGACAATTTAAATTTATAATTGATTTTAACACACATTGTAACAGTGTAACACACACTCACGCACATATATATTTTTCATTTCATTTTTTTTTAAATAATTAAAATTACATGAAAATTATGAATTGAAATTCTGAATATTGAACTATTGAAAACTATTTAATACTTGAACATAATTGTGGAGTCCTTTAATAATACTTGGAACAGGAAATTTTCAATTATTTTCGTAGTAATTGGAAATTAGTTTCATAATAACTGAAGATTATTCAGATACTAATTGAATAATATTGCATAATAATTGAAGCTATATTGAAAATGAGTCGTTTAGTTTCAAAGGGTATCCTTATCATCATTGACAAATTTTCAGGAAATTCTAAATCTAAATTTTCTTTTCAAATTGTAATATCAAAACCAGTATTTAAAAACATAAATTTAAAATTTCTTTCTTTTTAGCACATATTTTTGAAAATTGCTTATTATTTCAATAGTAATTTTAAAAAAAACAGTAAAACTTAAATATAGCCTCTTTTGGAAATAAATAAACTTTAAGGCCTGCTTTATAACAAAAAAAATCTGGTGCGTGCAACACACAACTTCTATTACCGCTCTGCTTGAATATAAATTATTTTCTACCAATGTTGGACTATTGAAAAATTTTTGGAGTTCATTTTTAACCGAGCTAAAGCTTACAGCTTACAGTTAACAAATCATTAATACCATTAAAATAACGAAATTCCTATTTATTATATCTACTGTTGATTTTGGATTGTTCGACTATTAATTATGAAACTGCTTTTTTCCATAGCAAAGTTTACTAAAATGGATTTACGAGATTTGCATTGCCTGTCATAGATAGGTCAAAAGTTGTTACACAAATTGTAAGTAGATACTGTTGTATCAAATAATCCACTGATTTAATTTTCTAAAAGTTTACATGATGATTTTTCGGAATAAACTGACGATAGATACCTAATTATTTAAATACAATATCAGATCTAGAGTTATTAAACTATAGTAAATGGATTTAAGGTTACATATCCATGAAATATTTTTATATTTTACTTTTTATTTCACACAAATACAATAAAATAGTATTTTAAACAATGTCATTGCCTCGATTGGTTGGATTTTAAATATTTTTTCAAACTAAAAAAAAAATTAAAACTTTATATTTAATAAGAAAATTTCATTTATTTAATTTACTTGGAAAAATGTGATTTACGTTAAATAATGTCGGTTTTCAGAAATTATTATTTAATTTTTTTTCGCCAATCTCCGTTACCTTTTACAGCTTTAGTTATTAGATATTTTTTTTTTTTAATTCTCCGCTTTCCAACGATGTATTATATGTATACCATCTAACTATTATTTCCGGAGACTCATTTTCCACCTGGATAAGCATTTTTCTTTCTATATCCTTTGTTCAATTATCAAATTCTTTCAAAGGTTATATTTAGCCATTTTTATACTTACTGTCAATAAACCAAATTAAAGGTACTTCAGAGGAAGACGCATATGAACATTGGGCATTTAAGCCTTGTAAGGTGACATCAATGGGGTAATTACTTATAACACACAAAAAAAATAAAAATAAGAACTGTCTAAAAAATATATATTTTAGAAACAATTATTATGAATTATTATTTTATTAACCACATTTAGATCTTCAAAAATATTAAAAATTTATTCAAATTTCAATAAATTTTAGACTTGTTTTTATTTTTGGTTCTTATGAGAACTGTTCCTCTGTCCACTTATTTCATCAAAGCGATGTCCACAGTGAGATGTGAGCTCCCATGCTTTTATTATGATTATACGTATTTATGTAATACTGAATTATTTAAAATGATTTTTAGTTCTCTTAATAATAATAATAATCTTGCTAGAAGTAGTTCCGACCGACTTTATAATCCCAACGCGTAGATTGCATGGCCCCTTCGTATCATCAATGGTTAAATTTAAAATGATGGAAAAAAATGCACAAGGTAACGAAAATATATGTATTAAACAAATAAACAAAATGTATATGAAAATGATCATATAATATAATTTGAGTTTCTGATTTTGTTGCTAAATAAACCACCTGAAACACGAATTCCCAAAAAGTAACAGGCTTTGTTAGTCGGTGTTGTATCTATTCGCTCATTCCATGCAAGTATTAAACGTCTTTATGGCGTTACTTCAAATTAACTATAATTAAAAAATTTATTTGTAAAGAAATGTTTCCAGTGAAATAAAAATTAATATAAAAAAGGATTCCATGCCTGTTTTTGAAATTATCAAGCTCACCTTTACTGGCATTTAAATCTACTCATCCCTCTTAAAAAATGTCCCCGAAGATTGAATACCTTCGTGATACCTGCTGCAAAAACACATATAAAGATATTTACAACTTATAAATGTCCGGATAATTTTATCTAAACCAAATATATATATATATATATATATATATTTGGTTTAGATAGATCACAATATAATTTCAACACTACCACAAGAAGAATTTTCAGTAATATATACTGAGAAACTCAACGTCGTACGTCAACTTTTTTTTTCTTGTTCGGATTACCAGGGGATTCAGATTAACGATACTGCCCTGTATTTTATATTTAAAAATCTAATTTATTTTATATTTATTTATTTTAGAGATAAACTTGTTTTCACACTTTTTTTTTAAATACTTAAGTTCGTTTTTTAAAAAAATAATTGCGACACCGGATTCAATGGGAATCGATACTGATCTTGATTTTGAAAATAATGATTAGTGTACATTATGGAAATGGGTGACTCAAATATAATTTTCATATGATTATTATTATATTTCAGTTTCATTTATTGTTGGCTCCGCCGTCATGGCTACTTTCTGAATGCGTGGGTGGATCATAGATGGGTTTAAGCCCCCAGAGGCTCCTTCCCGGTTGGGTATTGAGGTCAGTTCATTAATCAACTAAATGAAAGTAATCTCAACTTGGGCAAGGTTGACAGGGGCCGCAATTTCATAAAACTTGTGAGCCGCCCTTTTCTCCGGCTATAATTGATGCTCAACTCCCCGCGGAAGATGTTCACCAGAACATGAAATTTCCCAGTTAAGATGTTAATACCCTCCCCGAGCCTTTTCAGATGAAAAGGGCCTTTTTAATTTTCAGCAGATTAAATAATTAGCCATCCCAGTTCGGCAGATCTCATTTTAAGTTTTAATTGATTTCGGACGCGTTAATACCTATGCCTCTGGGACTGAGCAATGCACGACGTCTATGGAAAGTGCTCCACTTCACTCCTCTTAAAACTTCTTCCTTTCACACCCTTCGCTTCTGACAGGAGTTTTCAATTGTCTGACCATATTATTTACGCTACGTTTTAATTCAACAAATATAGTATACAATCATAGATAAACGTCGGTAGGGTGGAATGTGGCGATATTATTGATATCGATAGATATCTATATTTTACTTACAATATTGCCCTATATCGTGGTGCAATAAAAATTCCAATATCAGATTTCGATATAGCACGTTATCTTTTGTTTTTCTTTTAAAATAATAGACATTTTTTTTATTGAGAAAAAAATATATTTTGCCTCAATTAAGGGCATTGATTATTTGGGATATATGAAACACATAAAACAAAAACGATAGAAAATTATAACAAAAGAAAAGAAACCTTAGTATAACAGAATAAATGAAATATGAGACAACCTTAAAAACATAAAAAATAAAAACACATTCCTATTTATTTACAATATTTACAGTCAGCCTTAGAGTCGGGCCCTTTCCCCTACGTGTGGAGTATAAGGGAAAACTCCAGGAGATCCCATCGCTTCTCTCTCAGCCGCATCACTGAAATGGGAATCCAGCGAAGACTAAGAGAGGGCACTAAAGCCACATACGCTCATTACTTGAGTGGAGAAGCTGGTCATTGCCAGGTCTCCTGTGACGTATTTACAAAAGATCTCGAGGCCACTGCCGTTTCAATCTTCTTGATGGAGGATTGTACAAATGACTGGAACAGGATATGGATTGTGCTAAGGGATTAGGATGATCAATTAGGTTCTGATGAACATTTCAGAATCGGGTTGAAATAACGTCAAGTTCATAAGGCATGTTAAGGTCATGATGAAAGGTTTTGTTCGTAGCATAATAAGGAGCATTAACATAATAAGGATCACAATATACATCTAAACTGTATCGAAAGTCGTCAGTGAAAAAGGGTTTTCTATGCATTTTAGAACACGATTATGCAATTTTTAGAGATGTCAATTATATATAATAATAAAAAAATATATCCATTTATTTTCGCTACATTTCGACCACCAGCGGCGGTACATTGAGTTGGTTCTCAGGCGGAACGATACCATTAATCGTTCGATAAATTTCGTCCAAAGTTAAGTATGTTAGAATGTTTTTCCCTGTGTTTAAAGTATTGAGAATACCTACAGCTCTGTCTCCTAAAGTTACAAGTTTGTATGTATATTAAGTTGTTGATGGGAAAGTACCTGTCTGAGATCCCATAGTCAGCCGCCATTTGTTTCAAGATGACGTGGGAAAAAATGTTTCTCTACAGATTTTGCTATTTGAAAAATGCAAATAACTTCATATCCTACAATTATGTCATCTTTTTTAAAGTTAAGGTTTTTTCCAACAACAAAAATAAACAAAAAAAAATACAATCGGACAATTTATTATAGTTGAGGCGTTCTAAATTCCTAGGAAATTTTATCTTCATTATTTGTTTTTATGATATTTCAAATTTGCAAATCTACTGGTAGATTCTTAACGTTGGTTTGATAATAATTCATAGCTTAATAATATATATCTATAAAATAAATATTTCTTAAATGACCTAATCTCAGCCAAAAACGTTTTTCTAAATCGTAGGCAACGTCTTGTGTGCGGATAGGCTACGCTTATTTAATTTAAATCTTTTTGAAAGTAATAAATCATTGGGTAATAATTTGAATAGCTTTTGTTTATCCGTTTAGCATCTGTGATACAATATATTCCCTTTTTTTTTAAATAAAAAATAAGAATAAAATAGATCTAGGAACTGTGTTGGCTCACCTTTTTTTTTTATTTGATTTTATTGAATAGAAATTGAATACAACTATGTTAATTTTCTGATTTCACAGAGGAAAAATTCATCAAAGTACTTAGTGATATAATTTAATAAAACGTTACTTAATAAGGTTTTGCAATTAACTGATGAAATGCTAAATTTTCTTAGCGTGATTTTCTTTCTGCATTTGTAAGGTTTAACATTTTTTAATATTATGTGGGATATTTGTGATGTTCATTTATATGATCTTATATCTTCTCTGCACCAATGATGCTGTATAGATGTAAATGAAGAACTGGTTTTAAACAGACTTAAATCTCAAAAAATTAACCAACTAAAATGTTTGAATTTAATAATTTTTAAGGACATTATTACCTAATGCTCTTGAGTATGGTTGATTGTATTATTATACTTTAAAAGCAGTTAAATAATAAATATCGTAATAAATATTTAATTTATAATTTTAATATAATCAAAGGAATTTTAATCCGGTGAAACAATAATCTGACAAATAACATTAAATGGGAACAAATCAAAAGAATTATTAATTAATGGCGATAATCCAGAGTTTGTGCTAATCGAAGTGGATTTACCCTGACCGTGTTTTTATTGTTTTTATTAAATATTAGCCTTCCTTAATTAATATAATTAAATGTTTATATTAATCCATATTCAACACAGAGTTGTCACTATAATTTACAATTCTCATAGTAGCAAAAAATTTAAATATTAAATGTGACAGTGGTCACACGATGGTAAATCGTACAATTAATTAAATAATACCTAACTGGTTTTGGTGTGTACTCAATTTTTACAAAAATAAATTACTTTTCTTGTCATGTATTTTACATTTGGTGTCATCTTATTATGTTTTTATTTGATAGATTTTATACCTAAGGTCACTAATAAAATACCTACTAATAAATTTTATCGTGTTTCTTTATTTAACAACGTTTTAGCTTCTTGAGCCATTTTCAAGAATCTGTATAAAATTATTTTTTAATATTGTTATGTGTCTTTGAAATACTTCTATTTTTAAACTTACTGTAATATATATTTCCCTTATTATATATTATTATAATATTTAAAACTTAGTAGGGTGAACGCACCAGTTATGGACAGGAGGACCAGTGATTGACAGGTTGGACTTTAAATTGATATAATAAGCTTCCTTGCCGATTTAAAGGTTTTTCTAGATTGAAGAACAATTGACAGCTGCATGAAAAATTTTTCCAAAAGTTTCATACAATCCTACTAACAGTTTTGCTAAAATTAAGTTGAACATTTATATCATCTTATCTTTATAGTTAAATAAAGACTTTAGAATTTTTCTGAGGTATTTCTATTACCGGTACCAATCTCCTGTCAATCAATAGGACAATTGAATTCGGGATGCCCATCACTAGTGCAAAAAGGTGTTGTTTTTTTTTAAATTGATATTATAACTGCATTACTGAATTTTTTTTTTCAATTTTAAAGTGTTAAATAAAAAAAGGAGAACCCAGAGTTTCTAAATGTCTAACGGATAAATTTATTACTATAATAATTACGGCGACAAAAGCCAAAAAAGACAAAAATTTCCCTCGCTATGTCCATCATTGGTGCATTATATAATATATTTTGATAATTTTGGTTTATTAATGAATTAAACTCATATATCAATATATGTTACAGAAAGTTTAAAAATTGAAAAAAAAATCAAAGAAATGTATCGAAAACATTTTTTTTTTTACAGATTGTTGAAAATGGCTCGAGAATGTTGGCAAATAAAGAAATAAAATAAAAGCGTATTTTATTAGTGGCTTGTGGCCAAAAACCGCTTTAGTAAAATAAATTATATACTATACTTTGTATAATTAAAGTCCCTAAATATGTTTAAATTCTATAGAAATCTCAAATGAAGGGTGTGCAATAATAAAGCCATTCTGATATGCAGCTGCAAGATCTGAACACTTACTTGCATCCTAGAAAGTATTACTGAAAAATATGAGAGGGAAGTCCTCCGTACGATAACTTCAGTAATGTGGGATCAGAATACTATAGCATAAAGGATAAGAACCAATAATGAACCGCTTACAGAAACTGGCCAATCAATATCTCATAATAATAAGCAAGGAGGTTAAGATGGCGTGGTCTGTAGCTCGTAGATATCCATCAGGAAACTTCTACACATCGAAGTTGCTTAAAGACCACTTGGAAGACTAAAAGCCAGATAGATAAATTGAATTAATAAAGATGCTGTAGAGCTGGATGCAGAAAAACTGGAAAGAAATAGCTCAAATCGGGTAGAGATGGAGAAGGGCGGATAAGATCTACAAGGTCTGTAGAGACAACTGAAAAGGAAAAAAAAACGTTCTGAAAAAAGATTGGCATACCATAGAGTGCGTTCCAGAAAATAGTTAACCCTTATCACTTTAACATCCATTTATTTACAGGTTTAAGAAACGATTTCTTTGACTAGCATTTTTTTTAATGCAGTCTAATACATAATGACAATAATTGCACCTTATTTTTGGACTACCAGAGAAGTATTTGTAAGTGATGATAGAGTGAGAAAACTCTATTTTATCGAATTATTAACATCCGTCTATTTCTTGAGTAGCTTCGTCTCCTACCACATTTTTATTTACGAAAACTCTCGGAATCGGGGCGTTTTCAATCTGAAGATCGGCAAACGTTGTCTATATGATAAGGTACTAAAACCTCATTAACACACATTTACTTTGCTATTCAACCGTAACATAATTTGATCACAAAATCAGCTGCATATTTATAAATTTACAGTTCCTAATTACATTAATTAATTTAATTAGAAAACTCCCAATTTCTGATCATTTTCGTTGATACAAAAAGAGATCTGTACCATGGACTAAAATATTTTTATGTAGATTTTTACTCGTACATCAGATTTTTTTTTTTTTTAGTTTGGTTATATCTCAACAGTAAATTTTTGAAATTTAATTGAATTCTGACATGCCAAAACATTTATCAGGGCAATCGATTGCTTAATTTTGTCAATTTTTATTTTTATTAATAGATGACTTGATGATGAGCCAATGGGCCTCGAAACGTCGTTCTTGATGTTTAAATAAATGGATGTTATACGTAATCATTTTCTTGAACAATACTCTATGATATAAATAAAAGAGAAGGGGACTGTTTTTAATAACGTTATATATAATATCAAACATTTTAAATATTCAATGAAAGTTTGTGTTTTTTTCTCATATTCTTGATGGTCAAGGCTTCTTATATTGTACTGCAAGAGTATATGAATAAATTGTTGATATTTTTTTATTTATTTATTTATTGAATAATAACACAATCTGCCCAAACCAAAGGCAATTTGCATTAGTGCTAAAGGTATCCTTTCATTCAATATATACAAGCAAAAAATAAAGTATTGAATATTTAATAGTTGGCTAAGTAACAAGATCCTAAACTTGTTCATATTTTAATGTACTTGCTGTTTATAATTTTAATAAGCTTATTCACATTGTTTATAAATTTTGTCTAAATATTATCTAACTGCCACAATTCTCTATCTTTTTATATCTTGTCCGTTCTAGCCCTGAAGAAGACCTGCAAAGTCAGCTCGAAACGTCGGCTTTCAATAAAATAGTTTTACCACTATTTAGCCTATTTTTGACCGCCACCCCGGACCATCTCCTTCCTTTAAAAAATAAAGTAAAAAAACAAAATGCTTCCTGATTTGTGATGGGTCTTAAAGGAAAACAAATCTATTCATGTAATCGAGATTTTAGTAGAAAAAACATTTCTATTATCACTTTAGATGATAATTCTATTAAATCGAATAATAATTATTTTAATCTTTTTATGTGTTTATACATTTATTATTATACAATGCATCTTAAGATGTGCTATTACTCCTATAAATATTTCCTTCTCTCTACTTACGGGACATATATATACCTTCTTTCTTTTTCTTACAGAGTAATTACCGTTAAAAAAAAAAAAAAATCCTGAATCCGCTTCTGGCTTAGCATAATTTGTTTATGCCTTGTCCGAAATTAAAAAAATAAACAAAAAAAGATAATAATAAACATGTTCAGGGTAAACCCATATCGACTGGCACAAACCCTGGATCATCGCCATTAATTAAAATATTATTGTTTCGCTGTGTTAAAATTCCTTTGATTAGATTAAAATTATTAATTAAATATATAATTACGAGATTTATTATTTAACTACTTTTAATTTTTTTTAAGTATAATAATACAATCAACTATACTCAAGATCATTAGGTAATAATAGGTTTTTATACATTTATTATTATACAATGCATCCCTAGATGTGCTGTCACTCCAGGAAATATTTATAGGAGTGACAGCACATATATATATTCTTTCTTTCTTTTTCTTACAGAGTAATTACCGTTGTTATAAAAATAAAAAAAATAAAATCCTGAATCCGCTTCTGGCTTAGCATGATTTTTTTATGCCTTGTCTGAAGTTAAATATAAAGGAAGTTCTTCGGGCTTTTAATTTGATACCATATCTCAAAAAAATCTCTAAGCATTAATTTAATTGTATTTTCCCCTACCTCGCAAGGCCTGCATTATCGGTAGCCATTCTTGTTAAGTAGAGGGCCAAAGCTGGGGAAGAAGGCCGCGGTATCAACAGCAGCCGATCGATCCCCGCCGGTGATGAAGATGTACTTTTCGTGAGGAGCTTATTTATATTAATGAGTTCCTTATCAGGAAAGCTTTTAAACAACGATAAAAGTCCTGGATTTTCTTCCTTAATGCAATCAGATCTCGAGACAGTTTATAAACTAAGTTATCATTTCTTATTGCATTAAGGGGGCTCACTGTTGTCGGCCAATCGATCCGCCTGCTAACCTTATTGTTGCTAATGAAGAAAATTAACAAGTGAGAATCAGCCAACTTTGTGTACATGTGAACTTAAACTGTTTATCCCAACAAAGATTTTAATTATGCTGAGCATCGAATGGTAAATATTTAAGTGTATGCTGCGAATACTAATATCTTGTGTCGCCTCTCCCTCCTTTCACAAGTTTCCAAGAGCTCCCTGCTGCCGCTTATCTCATACTTAATTGCGCCCAAGAAATTTAGCAATACTCCGAGTAACAGAATACCGTTGATTATGTCAGAGTTTTTGTTATTACATCTCCATGTATTTAACACATGACAGTTCTCTTCTATACATACGAAGTGTGGCTATTAAATAACGAGACTTATGCTGTATAATATTTTATGTTGATTTCGTACATTTTTTAGTTATTATCATCTCACTTGGAATCCTCATACAAGACTGAAACTACAAGAAACTACTCGATGTTTCCGCTTACTCCAACACTAACTGGACGAACGCACTAAACTTGCAATTAATTACAAACGACTCATATACATGACTATAATAAGACCTATTGGGACTTATGGAGTTGAGCTATAGGGCTCCACTTAACCATCAACTTGTATCCAATCCTTACAAACCAAAATCCTTCCTAAAATCCTGAATGCTCCTTACTTTGTCACTAATAAAATAATCCATAAAGACCTTAATGTTCCATATGTTTCCGATTTGGCCCAATCCAGATACTTATCCTTCCATAATAAACTTCATAACCATCCGAATCCTCATGTTTCTAACCTTGCTTCCTCTTCGATTCCTGATAACCCTCCGAGGCGCCTGAAAATAAGATGGCCTCGTGATTTCATGTAGACATATTATTACAGTACTACCAATGGGTAGTTTTTCAACAAGCGTTTTCATGTGATTATATTCCTCTGTACGCATTTACTTGATGTATTTATGCTTATGCAGTTGTAAATATCATAATAAAAAAAAAAAGAAAGTTATTATCATCTTCAATATACGCTACTCCTATTTTATATTTTTTTATAAATATATATTATTGCCTACGAAAGATATAGACCAGCGTTTAACTAGCTCAAACAAAGCTTTCTTCTCCCTTTCAAAGGTATTGAAATCCTGAAACACCTCAAGAAATCTCAAATTAAGGGTGTACTATGATAAAGCCAATTCTAATATACGGCTGAGACCTGGACACGATCCAGCTCTCTAGAAAAAAGTATTGAAAGATTTGAGAGGAAATTCCTACTCAAGATAACCGGAGCGATCTGGGATCAGTGTACTAATATGGGGAAGAAAGGCCAATAAAAAACTGCTTATAGAAACTAGTTCATCAATATCCCATGATATGAAGGCACGGAGGTTAAAATGGGCTTGGCATGTAGCTCGTAATAATCCATCTGGAAGCCCCTACGTAACAATGAATGCCTCAATAGAATGCTAAAGACCACGCGGAAGGCCAAAAAGCAGATGGATAGATAGAATCAACAAAGATGCAATAGAGCTGCGTGCAGATAAATGGAAAGAAATAGCCCAAGACAGGCAGAGATGGAGCAGGCTTGTTAAGGCGGCAAAAGATCTACATGGTCTGTAATATCTACAGAAGAAAAAAAAATCACGAGAGATAACGTACTACATTCTTATTACATTATGATTATAGTAACCTTTGGATGGTTTAACAGCTATCTTTCTAAGAGTCCAAACCAAACTTATAGGAAAAAAAATATTTGCTTAGCAATTTTTATCACGACTATTTGTTTTAATACACTTTTTATTAGTTTATATACATATAAATAAAGGTTTCTTGGTTTGTTATCATTTTTCAAATATTCTAAGTACTATATTGTGGGTCATAATTTTCTCCATTGTTTTACATTTAATTAAAAAAAAAAAAAAAAGAGAGCTATGTAAAAGCTCAAACTATAATTCCACCTCCTGTGCTGAATAAAACCTCTAGAATGATGTCTATAAGAAGACGTGTTAATTGCGTCTAATCATTTGTTTGCTTTATCTCTCTAGAACTCATAGATCTTCTAAAGTAGGAAATTCTAAATCGAGGTTTGTTTATGAAAGCTTAACTGGATCCTTCGTTTGGTGCTATTTATTTGATCACTCGTATTTTTATCGATTATTTACAGAAATGTAAGGATAGACCAGTGGATATGCGTAAGCTGGTAAAAAAAGAAATGATCTGGATGATCTAACGTTACTAATATTCTTCGTAGATCTTTCCTTCCTTGTTCTTTACCTAAGTAGGAATTTTATAAAAGACTAAGGCTTGGTTAAGACTTTTGATTTTGATTGAGGGAGGGAGGGACGATGGACCAAAAAAAAAAAAGGCAGAAGTTTTTATTATGTTCAAAAATTCAATATAATTATTTCGAACCGAAAAAAAATATAATATTAAATATTTAAAATTAATTTGTTTATGTGTTTGTATATTTGTAAGGATTTTTATTTATTTGTTTTCTTATTGTATAGGTATACTTGAAAATATCTAAAAAAAAATACACTTGAGTATATAACGTATTTGTTTGGGTTAAACTCAGTGGAGATGGAATGCAGCTTTAATAAAATTAGTACATTTATAGAACTTTTTCAGCTAAAAATAAAAAAATGGAAAACAATCTTTGATTTCTTAGTGTGTAGAACTTCAAATAAAAGTCCGCCTAGTTCGCCGGAAAAATTTTATAAGCATATCACGTGGAATTTATGGACTATTGGATCATAAAATCTTTAGATTTGTTTATATATATACAATTATCTTTTAATATAAATAAAAATTTGAATAAAATAACATTTAGGCATTAATAAAATAGTTACATACTTACTACTATGCCCTAGCCTAGCCAATTGCTTTTTCTTAATCGATTTTTGTTTAAACATTTTATTCGTTCATGTAGCATATTTATTATTGATTTTAATTTTTTTTATTTTAAATTATTGGGGGGGAGGAGGAGAAACGATATTTTGGCCCCCTCAACATTTTATCAGGAGGAGGGGGGCGATCATCTCTTTCGCCCCTCCAAGTCTGCACCTATGATTTAAACACCCATTGAAGTGGGAAAATTTTTTTTGAATTAATTTTTTTCTTATTTGTTCTTGAATTTTAATATTAGTTTAATTTTAATGTATATTAGAAATTTTTAGATCACTACCTTCATATTTCTGAAATCTTCTTATTTATGATGTTTCGGATAATATTTATACATTTTCAAATATATATTATTTTATTTTCATACTATTCTTGAAATTATGGTTGTCTGAAATTTGGTTTATTTTTCAATAAATGATCAATTAATATACAAATATGATTTATATAATAAGGTTAATGTAAATCTCAATACTTGGATATGTAATTAAATTACATATAAATATGTAAATTAAATATTAGCAGGTATATCATTTTATATATACACACATATTTTTGAAATGTTATGGAACCTCAAAGTTAAATTTCAGCTAATTTTTGGGATAAATATAGTATTAATTTATGATAAATTGAGTTTTAATTTCAGGTAAAAAAATATATCTTGGTAGTATGAAAATAAAATAATTTTTGAATATTTAATAGTTTACCGTTGCATTATAAAGGAAAGAGATATTACGGAGTGGCGGTCATAAATAGGCTAAATAGTTTTTATCACTATTTAGCCTATTTATGACCGCCACCCCGGACCATCTCCTTCCTTTAAAATAATTTATATATCTGAAAATGGATAAATATAATTCGAATGATTGGAGATAAATAGTCAGTATAACATAATAAATTAATAGTTTTATTGTTGCCAAATAATAATTATGACTTTGTCCTGATTATTTATCCCCCATGATAGCTAGAACAGTCGATTAACGCCCCACTATAACAAGAATCGTCTTAAGTAAAATTTGTTTGGTAACAAGATGCTTGTTATTCAAATATTCTTAATTATCATAGAAATAATTAGTAAATTATCTTGAAGTACAAATAAGAAACAAATATTATTTTAATTTATTTTTTTGTTTACCAAATTATGCGGCACTTAGATCCGTATCGTCAATTCAAGTACTTCACACTTGGAAATAGTGTCGCCAAAAATCGGTCTTGGTCTTCCACTTTGCAAGACCAAGACCAAGGCCGCCAAACTGTTGCAAGACCAAGACCAGGATTGGTAAAAAAATCGATTTTTTGAGTAAAAATTGAGACAAAATAGTTACTAATACTTGACAATCTTAGTTACTATATGTAAATAATTGGTATAACCATTATACTTTTGCATTCAACTCTTCTAATTTTTCATTTAGGCTTAGTTATGTTTTTCCTATCTAAAAAATTACAGCAATATCTCTATAGTAATAAGCTAATAAGTAACTGCAAGACTGTTGCGAGACTTGCGCAAGACCAAGACCATGATCAAGACTGAGTTTACAAGACCAAGACTCGTCTCGGTCTCGCATTTGGGCAACATTACCTGGAATAATCAAATTCCCGAGCCAGATATTGTAATTTAGATTGGAATGGTTTTAGAACCAAATTAAATTATTTGATATTAATAAGCTGCATTAAATTTCCTAGAATCAGTAGTTATTAAGTTTATCCACCGCAGCATATCCTTCTGAAACATTGTCTGACGCGATGTTTAAAGGTTATAACAAAAGGTCTAGGTTGTAACTTTGGCGTTTATTGATAATATTGATATCGGGCAAGTTCTAATACTCTGGGCTAATTCCATCGATGGAATCCATCAATCGATTGAATTCAGCACCCAAGGACAGCGATTCATCCAACAGACAAAGATAAAGGAATATCTACCTACTGAATCTTAATATAGAAGTGAATACATATAAAAAACAAACTGAATATATAGAGAGAAATACTTTATTAAAAGTAATGCTGCCCTACTACAAATGGTTGCTTATAAAATAAATATATGAATAAATAATTAATAAAAGACATCCCCAATTATTATATAAATGATAGTGGATGATCCCCAGGGAGTCCAAAATAATATAAGTAAATTGAGATATGAAAACACTGAGGTTATAATGAAGTTACATTCAGTAGACCCATCGATCCTAAAAGGCGGTGGAACCGCTGATCCATCAGTGATTCTATTTATGCATACAGGTACGCGCTCCATTCTATGTGTTCAGAACTAGTGAATTTCCGATGCCGTATATGAGCTTAACGCTGTTTAGGACTACGCCAAACGTTTGATCCAATTTTTAATGTATTTTTTATGAAAATGTTAGAACTAAATGATAAAATTTAATTTAATTGTTTAATAATTATAACGGGCAAGATATAGCTTTTAGAAACAAAAAAACCTTGCTTATTTTTATTACCACACCATATAAATGATTCATGAATGAAGCCAAATACTTGTATTGCCTTTGAAGTTAATGAATGGATCTTTCTTAAAGGCTACGATAGTAAAGATTGTTATTAAAATGGTTTCAAATTTGTGATGGTTTAAAAAATAAAAAAATAGAATTATCACACATCGTGTATGCCACTTGGTAAACTCAACGAATCTTTTAGCTAAGAATTCCCACAGCTTTCAAGTACAGCATTTTCGCACATGAGAAGGGGAGGGGTAGATTCATCAACTGATAAAGTTTCCCCTCCCGAACCCATTTCTTGCTTTTAGACCCCACACCAGTTTTGCTTCTTTGACAATCATCTATGTGTGTGTTTTTTTTTTTGTTTTTTTTTGTTTGTGTTCGTACCAGTGACAACAAATTAAAATAACTAATATGCAAACATTGTTTTAAGATGTTTCGCAGTAATATGGTTCTACATATAAGAATTTCTTTATGATTGTTTTATGAATTGTCATAATCGAAATCCCCCTCCCTTTCGTTTCCATAGATGCCACAGTGTCCAGGGATCCATTGCAGGACTACTTCCTTGTGAAGGGACATCAAGTCTTCAAGATTTTTGGCAAGTTTTATCAGGCTTTAGCTCCACTTCGACCTGAGTGATTGTTATACTGACGCTGCATCAGTAAGGAACACATTTTTTGAGTTTTGAGGTCTCTTTAGTATTCTTATCAGTTTCGATACCTCACAGATAGCTTCTTGCTCTGCCCGATAATTCGAAGAAGTGATGTCTATTGGTACAGCCTTATCAATAATATTCCTCGCAGGAAATATCATTATTGTTCATTTATTTTACATTGAATAGTTTTTCCCCATAGTTATAGATATCATGTAGCTTTAGGGGTGTCTTTTTTGTGACACTATAGTCCCATTTTCCCAAATGTTAAAAATTTACTTCTTGTTAAAATGCCAAAGTATGGCTCACTAATCAGATCTGGAAATTATATATATATATATATATATATATATATATATATATATATATATATATATATATGTGTGTGTGTGTGTATTCCTTCACCATAGTATTGAGTTGTACATTGATATTATTATCTTACCCACTGCCAGAAGCGGACCTAGGATTTAATTTTGGGGAGGGACTTCAACCCGAAAGCTTTTTATATATATATATATATATATATATATATATATATATATATATATATATATATATATATATATATAGTATATATATATATACTTGGATAAGAGTGTTTCTAGATGTTCTATTGAAAATATAATTATACGAACAATAATACTTGATAAATTTAAAATATTTTTTATATATTTAAATACTTTGTCTTGTCCGTATTTATTTCGAGGTTTAGTTCTCTGCCGGCTTTCATGAACGTTGTATTTATTTATTTTATTTTTTGTTTTTTTAAATAGTCTTTATTGAGATATATTACAATCTGTCACATTCAAGGACAATAGTAATAGTGATATAGAGTAGCTCATTCATACTATGCACAATAAATAAAAATAATAAACAGCGATATAATAATACTAAAGCAAATGTATATAAACTAAAAGATACTAAACTTAACAAAAATAAACTAATCCAACAAAATAAACACTTAAGTACACACATACTTGTATACAATATTTACAATATTCGGTCATTCAAGATCTCCGAGCCAAGCCTTTCCCCACACTCGTGGAGGGAAAGACAGGACTCTAGGAGATCCCAGCGTCTTTCACTCAGCCGCATCACTTGTATTACCAATAGAGGCTGAGCAGAGACACTATATTTATTTATTAAAAGAGAGAAAAGGAAAATAATTTCCATTTACTTCAATAACCATTTTATTATATTTGATGTTATGTTAATTAGAAAGTAAATTATAACTTTTTGTAAAATCTTATATGAGCTCATTGGGCTATTCATTTAGGCCGGCAATATGCTAACGATTCATATAATAGGGATGACGTGAGCCCACCCTCTTTTATTAGAAGTAACATTTCCCTCCTCGAGATGGGCACATCTGTGCAGGCTTCCTTCCTCACAGCCCGGGCTAGATTAAAGTGACATGGCATACTCCGTTATTGGATAAGCCGGATTCACTATTGCAATTATCTTATAATTAAATCCATCCGACCATATATTTGATCAAATTGTTTTGGAAATGTTAGACGGTTTCGCGTTGGATATACGATACTAGACAATTATCTCTACCCCTATATTATACACATCCCAATTGGAGGTTCATTAAATTTAGTACATTAATTGAGTGGTATTGTATTTCTTTTTTTCTCAAAATATTAATCAATATTGAATCAACATCAATGTCCCACGAATTAATATTTAAATAATAATAGTTTCGCTATTCTGAAAATCATATCCAAAATTTATTTAATGAGTTACACTAATTGGCCCGTGCGGATAATTCTCAAAGGGTATTGAACAAATGGCATAATAATAAGTAAATACAATAATGCAAGGTTGTAACAAAAAAATTTTAATGTCGTTTCTTTGGGTACAAAGCAACGCAACATAGTTATTTTCGGTCAATCTTGTAACAATTAATATATATATATCTCCTAGGTACGTTCCTCTACCAAATCATCAACAACCATCGTCCTTCTTACGCCTACAACCTTCTCCAGTTCAAATCCTCAGTCCATTCCCTGTCCACAAGATCTCGACGTTCTAACCTTTACATGCCTTCTCACAGATCTGCCTCATTCCAAAATTCCTTTATTGTTCGCTCTGTCAATTTCTGGAATTCCCTCCCTATCAAAATTCGACATTCCACATCCATATCCACATTCAAAACCCTCCTATTCCAATTCCTATCCCAAAAACAGTCAGATAGTTGCTAACCATTCGAGCTGATTTTAATAGAGAATTTGATACATTTTTATTTTTTAATTCTTTATTTTTTTCGTAAAAGTGTACACTGGTCTATAAGAGCAAACAGCTTTAAGTGTCTTGTCATAGTATTAATGGTTTTGTATATAGTTTAGTTTGTTTTGTATATAGAATTTTTACCTTATATTTTTTTTTACATTATTTCTTTTTTTCAATTGATTTTAATTTGGCCAGATGTAATATATTAATTTTGTTCTATTTTGTTATTGTCAAGGGACTGTGTCCCAGAATAAAGTTATTTTTCTATCTATCTATATATATAGACATGCCCATATATTCAATTATATTTGCTGCTATTATTATATTTATACAATATTCTATTACTGTGGTATATGTTAAAAGAACAATCGTTAAACTTATTCGGTTTAATGAATTTTTCCTTAGCTTGTTTTTTTTTATTTCTTTTTCAAGGCAAGTTTCGCCGGATCAAGAAGTTTCAGTACAGCAGTTTTATTATTTAAGGTTTAGCTCTAGAATTTTGTGTTGACTTTTAATCTTTCCTTCTTAGATACACATTGTTTCAGAAGCTTATACTCTCTCGTACTTTCTTAAGAAAAATGTATCTCTTGTGATAACATTAAAGAAATTGGGATCTCCAGCAAGCTTTTTCTTTGCTACTTGTAGAAAGTGTGAGAAGAAAAATCATACAATTGAACTTTGATATAAGCACAATTTACTGTATAGGTTAGGGTTGTGATAATTTTCAAGTAATCGTCCTCAAAAGTGTTTTTTTTACGGTGAAGATTACACGGGACTACGTACAAATACTAACATTTTATCCGTAAGTACAATGGATATCTCATAGGAATAAATTAGAAAAAAAAAAAAGGAAAACGTCACAACCAACCCCACACTAAGGACGGTTGTGAGTGCTTGGGATCGGCAGTGATAGGTTCAAAAATACACTAATATAGCCAAAAATAACTTTTATTGTATTATATAACAATATTAGATAATATTAATAAGGCTTAGAGGATCCGAAGGTTCGATGCCGATACCACCAATCGATGTCCACCTTCTTCCATCCAACCAAACCCCACCAAATCAGCCTTAACGCAATCTTCCCACCTTCGCTTCTGTCTACACCTCAGACGCTTACCAGTCGCTACAGCGCATATTGGCTTTTAGGAATTCTTTCGATACTAAGCCCAGCGATTTAACATGCCCATTTTATTCGCCTAAACTTAACCATTTCAATTATATTAATCGGATACAGTTCACGCAATTCAGCATTGTGTAACCGCCTACATTCTCCGGTTGAATCGTCATTTTTTGGTCCGAATATTCAGCGCAGTCATTTATTTTCAAATATCTTAAGACGCTGCTCATTTCTTAATGTAAGCGGCCACGTTTTGGATCCTTAAAGAACCGTCGGAAGGATAATAGTTTTGTAAATCCTAATTTTTAACTTTCGGGACAGGAGGCGAGAACTATGTAGTTTTAGCGAAGAAACATAACAAGTATTTTCCGCCTTCAACCTAATCTTAATATTCTCTTCAATTTCGTTTTTTCTAGTTATCGTAGACCCTAGATATCTAAAATTCTGTACTTGTTCAAACACATTCCCTTCTTTATCGATATTTTACCGATATCTAACCATATATTTTGTTTTATCCGTATTTATCTCAAGTCCTAGTTCTTTACTGGCTTTTATCAACGTTTTCGTATTTAGTTTTAGCGTTTCCATGGCTTCGCTTAACAGTACCAAATCATCAACATACTTAAGCACGGATATTGTTCCAACCAGATTCAAACCTTTTTCGGTATGTATCACCTCTCTAATGGCATGTTCTAATGTCAAATTAAATAGGACAGGTGAAAGAGAATCACCTTGTTTTAAGCCGGAACAAACCTCGAATTTCTCGGATAAATATTAACCAATTCTAACTTTATTGAGTGTTTCCGTCAAGCTCTTCCATATTATATAGCAAAATAAATCAAATATAGGAACAGATTTATCGCTTAAAACTATTGTTGCCCAAATGCGAGACCGAGACGAGTCTTGGTCTTGCAAACTGAATCTAGGTCACGGTCTTGGTTTTCCGAAAGAGTCTCGCTACAGTCTTGCAGTTACTTATTAGCTTATTACTATAGAGATATTACTGCAATTTTTTAGATAGGAGGAACCTATCGATTGTCAAGTATTAATAACTATTTTGCTTTAATTTGTATTTAAAAAATCGATTTTTTTACCAGTTCTGGTCTTGGTCTCGCAACAGTTAGGCGGCCTTGGTCTTGGTCTTGCAAAATGCAAGACCAAGACCGATTTTGGGCAACACTACTTAAAATTAATCATTTATGTAAGAATCAACTTTCAGTCCAAACGGCCCAATTTTCGTAATCCATCCTTTTTATAGATTTTGTGATAAACGAATATTAAGATTCAAGTGGAAAGAAAATTGGTATTAATTACTTTTAGCATATTATCAGATCAATTAATTTAATAGTAAATATTAATAAGTTTTAGTTACCTTATTAAAGTAATTCATTAATGTGAATTTTGGTAGATAAGAAAGTTATAGGTTCGGCTATACACACACACACAGTCTTTAGTAAACTATTACAGTTGACATAATATGGCGAAATCTAACTATATTTGTTTCCAGCGAAATTGGTTTAGATATTTTTGAAAAAAGAATAAAAAACAGAAATAATCTAAAAACTAACAGTCATTGAACTAAGCAATAAATAGACAATATAAAGTTTATTTGTTATTTCATACTCTTGACGTTTCTATATTTTTATTTATTCTTCACAACCTTCCCTATAAATCGAATTTGGCCTACAGTTAATGTTTTAAAGAAGAAACAAAAATACGATATATTGATAAACAATGATAGTAATTTTTAAAAAATCAATATTCAGAAGTAAACTGCATTTCTTGATAAGTAATATAATCAGGACAAAACAAAATTGACAGAAACATTAAAAGGGTTTGAAGTGTTTGTATCTTGTAGTATAAATTGGTATAATTTTAGAGACAGCCATGGATTAGCTAAAATACATCAGTTAGTCAATGACACGGTGATAATATTAATGTGTATGTAAATGATAGAGGCTATTTGTGACTATCACGATAATCTGCATTCTATATCTAACTTTGATACATTTATCGAGTATCCAACTATGTATTTAATCACTCTGTCATCGAAATAACTACAATTCACTATGGAATTTGAGCGTTATCTGAACCTGTTACGTCAACACTGTCAGTATTTATAATTTAAATTACGGATACATTCCTTTGTTTTCTAAATTGTTGAGCCTATTAAAATTTAAAAGATTAATTAAAATCTAAAAAAATGAATAACTGAGTGACCTCTCGTTGCAGAACATATTGCTTTGGACATGAGGCGATGACCCTTGGATACATTTGGTCCGTCCAACTGCAGGAAGCAACTCATACAGGTTGAGGTTAGGAGTGATGAGCCTATTCCCTGAATATTAATCAGAGGTCGTGATGAGATTCTAACAGCGTTGAGTTAGCATCTGGAGATTTATTTTATGGAAGATTCTTGAAAGACCGTCCATGAATAAAGTGGATTGGGAACAAAATAAGAAAGAAAAAAAAATAGTCGTTGGATTTTCTACTCGTGGGTTCTTTGTAAACAGATTTGATTAACAAACTTGCTAGTGAAAATCATCGAATACATTATAATTAATTTGTGGGACACCATTCTCTGCTAATTAGCACTAGGGATTTGGAAAAATATAATTACAGATAATGCAATATCAATCACTATTTAAACTTTTTTTAATTGTTCAATTTTATTATTTACTTTGATCAAATTTATTAGATCAATCAAGGTTTAACATTTTTATTTGACTTTTTTACATAACCATCCAGCCAAACTATGTAGATGTAGGCCTCCTTCATAGATAGAATAATTGATGGAACAAAACTGAGAGATCTTATTTAACCATTCAACTACAATTTTCATGAATATTTTATTGCAAACGAGAATTTTCACAAATATAAATAACAAATGTATTATTTCGAGGTTCTCAAAAAGCAATCCTATCGGTAATGGTCTTCTATGGATACAGAACTGATAATATTGATCCTACTTTCTAAGAGTTGTGAATTCTATCGTTATTTCAAACTCCTATCACCATTCTTTTAGAATAGAATAGAATAGAAAAATAATTTTATTCTGGGACGAAGTCCCTTCAGAATAACAAAAAAGTACAGAAATTAAAATTTTACATATGGCCAGATAAAAACAAACATAACAAATTAAGATAAAGATAGGTCATTAAAGAAAAGAAAAGAAAAAGATATTGGTTATACATACTATATACAAAATAAAATTAAAAAATCTATATAAAAAAACTCTTGAAACCATACTAAGATACTTAAAACTATGTACAATGTTAAAATATAAATAAACCCTTTTAGAAAAAATAAAAAATACAGAAAAAATAAATGTATATTCTTCTTAACAGTAAAATCTGTTTCTGTTGAAAAAAAAAAAAAAAAGAGAAAAGGAAAGTCGAATCTATAATAAGTATTTAGGTTATGAGCTATATGTGAATATGGTCTTATAGATAATATGTAATTTTACATAAAAGGTTAGCTGGTGCCTGACTGTTTTTGGGACAGGAATTGGAATAGGAGGGTTTTGAATGTATATAAGGATAAAGAATGTCGAATTTTGATAGGAAGGGAATTCCAGAAACTAACAGAACGTGCAATAAAGGAGTTCTGGAAGGAGGCAGGCATTTTAAATGGCATGATTTTACATTATGAAAAAAATTAAATGGCATGTGGTGTTAAACCTTTCATTTTATTTGACTAGAAGTTTAGTTAGATGATCCTCCAATACATTACTTGTGAGAGTGAAGCCCTTGTAAAAAAGAACGTGGAGCCCTTGCACCAGTTTCTAGCCATTGCAGCGTTCCTCAAAGTACCTTTAGAAATTATATGCACGTCCATCAGTAAAAAGTGCGTATAATGCCTAATTACTCCGCCTCAATGAAAATATAAGTTATAAAAGTCTTTTTATTTGTATTGTAGGGAATTATTTTTTATTTATTGAATATTATTATAATTATTATTATTATTTTGATTCTTAGGGTTTCACGGCTTAAAACATCTCATCAAGGTCGTATGTTTTTATAATTGATAAAAGCAACAATTGAAAGGGAAAAAATTATAGAAAGAAACAATAAGTTCTATTTCTGGTCCGAATTTTTATATTAAATTTTTCTGGCGAATTGGCGAATTAGCGAAACGTGGTCTGGTTAGTTACATATTTTTGCTTGTGGGTCTTAAGATTTTGCGTAGGATCTTTCTATAACATCTTAATATTAAAAACAATGTGTTTATCTTCTGTATGTCTCTTATTAGTACGTCATTAGTACACTATTCTTCATGTAATCCTGCCATATTAATTGTTTTATATTATGTTTGTCGTCTATCGTGTTCTGGTTTAAACTTAATAAAGATCTATAATATACGCTTAGACCTAGGCATGTATTACCTTACTGTTTGTCACATTCCTTACACTACAGGCGGATCTACGTGAGGGGGAGGGGGGCTTATGGGCTGAAGCCCCTCCCCCAAAATGTAAAAAATAATCACGTTTTATGGAAAAAATTATCTCTTAAAGTATTAGAGTTCGTGTAATTACATTTAATAGGACTTCAAGAATCACTTAAATACCATTTCGTATAGGTAGTTAATTTCTTTCTTTTTCTTTAAAAGTAACTATCGTTATATTTGAAAAAAAAAAGCTTTGGGGCTGAAGCCTCCACCCCCCAAAAAAATAAAATTAAATCTTGGATACGCTAGTTCTTTACATTACCAACCATCTTCTTGTTTAATAAATTTATTGCTGAATAAAATAAAAAGAGTTTCTTTCAGTCGTAGTTGGAAAGGTTCTGGTATTAAAACACTGACCTCATTGTATAAATTTCTTAGAGAAGCTATGTTCACTAATACCTTCCAAATTTGCAATGAAAATCTTACGAAACTAGATGTAGTTTTCTATGAGAGGAAACAATTAGTAAATAAAAAATATATAATGCTATATTTGCAAATATTATTCAATGTTGCGATCAATAATGTGATGCCTACTTCAAATAATTAACTTTTTTTCCATCACCCCCTCCCGGATATCCCCCATGCATATATTGAAGAGAAGGCAATATCGCTAATGCTGAGAGCGCGTAGGTTGATGAATGTTGAGTACTTTATTTTTGTAAACTTCGGAGGGTTAGCAAAAAGTTTGAATAGGGTTAGGCTGAGTGTAACCCTTTGACCATGAAGGCAAACAAATCGATGGCTTAGGCCCAGGTTCCGCGGATGGGGTGAAGAAAAATTCCATCAGAGCATCCTTTGTTGCAACCATCACCAAATTTTCACTGTACACATCCATTATTTATTTCATTTTTCATCTAAAGCTTACACTTTAGGGGCTTATTACTTACTGATATAGTGGAAAAGAAATATAAACTGTTGTTCAAAGTTTGAGTTTACCTCGTAAAACGTTTAACTTTTTTATTTATTTATTTAGAAATATTACAATCTGTCACAATTTAGGACATTTATAATAGTGTTCAGAGAGCGCATTCACACTCTATTTTACAATAAATAAAAATAAATAATGCAGAAACTAATAATAATAATAGAAGTAAATGTATATAAACAAAAGAACTGAACTAATCAAAATAACAACTAAAACACATGCATACTATACAATATTTACAGAATCCATTCAATCAGAAGAACTCCGAGCCAAGCATTTCTCCCCACTCGTGAAAAGAAAGGCAGGACTTCAGGAGATCCCAGCGCCTCGCACTGAGCAGCATTACTGGTATTAAGAACCAGTAGAGGCTGAGGAGAAGCGCTATAATCACACATACTTAGGTTGAGTGGACCTAATGACCTAGCCATTACCAAAAACTCCAATATATGCTTATTCACAGAAGGTCTCTGGGCCACTGCCGCTTCAACCTTCGAGGAGTTGTTAGGATGGACGGTGCTGGATAGACATTGTGCAAGGGGATTTGGATAGGTAAGGTTCTGGTGAAATTTGAAGAATTTTTCTGGGATAAGGTCTAGGACAACTGGGATATTAAGGCCATATTGTAGGGTTTTGCTAGTTACATAGAACGGAGCATCAACTATTGTTCGAAGGACTTTAGATTGAAAGGATTGGATCCGTTTGATGTTAGAAAATTTTGATGTCTATAGTCGTAGGTCTATATAGGTTTCAGGATTGTCTTGTGGATAAGTAATTCGTTTTCAATAGAAAGTTTAGATTTTTTGTTTAGTAGTCTGTATAACTCGCCGTATCGTCGGTTGAGTTCTTGTTTTTTGAGTCTAGTATGTGGGTTCCATGTTAGTCATCGGTCTAAATGAAAGCCAAGATATTGGACTGTGTCTGAGTTAGGAAGCTGGATGGAATTAATGTGTCCTGGTTGACAGGAATTACGTGTAAAGGTAATATGTTGGCATTTAGATTCATTAACTTTAATGCTCCAGTTATTGCACCAGTGCTAAATCAAGGACAGGTGCCTTTGCAGATTTAAGGTTGCTATTTCGGGATCAGAGTTGGATGATAAGATTGCGGTGTCGTCAGCGAACGTTGCAAGGAATGTATCGGGATGAACAGGGACGAAAAACAATGAACAAAAAAAAAGTTTGAACTAATTGAATTTTATTTGAAATTAGTATAAACGAACTTATTGCTCAATGGGTTGTAAATTAATTAGGACATAATTGGAAAATTCCAAACTATAAAGCCTCGAGTCTGTAACTTACAGTAAACAGTAACCTCTCAACCTGCCGATTCAGGCATTGGACAGAACATCACATACTCACAGTCAAAATAATACACCTGGATATTGGTAGAAATTATTAAATAAATAAATAGTTCAATTTGTTACATTAAAAACAATAGTTTGTTGTAATCTATAAACTTCTAGTAATTATAATTTTCTTATGTTATGTTTTATGTTCTTTTCTTATGTTATGTTTCTTGGTGTGGGAAATATTTGCTTTATTCTGGAAATATTCTCATTATATAGTTTAATATAGTAACATGGTCACTTAGACATTTTGAGAAGAAACTTCAAAAGAAATTGTGGAAAATTTGGGCCAAAAAACAAATCTTGTTTTATCAGGGTAATGGTTCCAACGCTTAGGCCTGTTAGTTAAGGACATTCGGGAACGTTAGGGCGAGAGAGAAAAAACGCAAAGATACGTTTAGATGAAAATTTTGAAGCACTTATTTTTATTGTATTGAAAATTATACATAAAGAGTGCCCCGTAAGAAGTGGGAAATATTTGAAAGGTGACAGAAAACATCAAGATCTACAAAAACTTCATATAAACAATGCCCAATTTCTAACAGAAAAGTAAGAAATTTAAGGATTGTGTTTTTTTAAGAGAGTCACGTTTTTAGTTGAACATGAACAACAAATTAGAAAATAATTGATTTAAGTAAATAAACATTGCTCCATGGTAAATTAGACAAAATTTACTTCAAACGAAAGTATAGTTTGTCATTGGCAAAACTATTTAAAGAAGACTATTGAGCGGGCAAACATAGATTTATTTCTTGGAATGTATTATAATAAAAATAATTGCCTAAAAATACATTTTATTTATAAAAATTAAAATTTTTAAAATAAACATTTTTCACATAAAGTGGTTATGAACCTGTGTTTTTTTCTGCCAGATCGCCGTTAGAGAATTGGGAATGTATTTATCAGTGACAAACTTAATTTATCTTACTGAAATTTACGTTTAAAATAATAATAATAATCTAAAGATTGCTTCAATTATCTTCATGAGAAAGTAAATATTGGAGCTAGAAATGTTAAGTTTGTCACTTATAAATACGTATCAATTCTATGACAGAAATTTGGAATAATAACATAATTTTATTACCACCTTACATGAAAAATCATTATTTTTATTTGTATCAATAAAATGTTTTTAGGCAATTATGTTTATAAAAATACATTCCATATCATGAAAAAACAATGAATATAAACAGTTAATTGTAGTAATTTTTTTGCAGAAAATAAGGATACTTTTAGGTGACTGGGTAGAAAATCACATAATTTCATTAAACTTGAGGTGAATCCCAAATTTTTTCCCAATAAACATCAACTTAATTAATATGGCTTTAAAGCTTATTAAACGAGAAAGCTTTTCTAAAAGTGGGTAAATGTAGTACAGTTGAAGAGTAATAAATAAAGATCACAAATAATTTATGACTTTTTTAAATGGGACTTAGCTGTGTTTGTTCGTTTAATAGTCCTTTTTAAATAGTTTTAACAATGGCTAACTATAATTTCGTTTGATGTCAATTTTGTCTCGTTTACTATGGAGGAATGTTTAGTTGCTTAAATCAAATATTTTTTAAGCTATCGCTTCCTATTTAACAATAAACGTGAATCGCTTAAAAAAAGGGAACTTAAATTTCCTACTCATCTGCGGGAATAGGACAATTATTTATATAAAGTTTTTTGTAAATATCTTCTGTCTACCTTTTAAATATTTCACTCTACTTACTTTATATTTGAGACATATTGGTAACAAGCCGTACTATTTTGGTGCAAGTTATATTTTCTCAACTAACTTGAAACAAGTTTCACAAATTGCGGTGTGATGTGTGGGGGAAGGATGTTGAGTCCTTCCTCTGGGGCGAGGGGCTCCGTGGTGCCGAGTTGATTGCTGCTTCCATTTCGTAACTCTCCTGGATCCCTTTGTCTTATTAACATCGGGAATGGCTGCGGCAAAGTTTTAAGGCTTCCTTTGGGCCTCTACCTTTGCCAAAACAAAAATGTTAATTTGCATGATAGGGCAAACTTGTGCTCCTTCATTATAAATTTTAGAATTTCCATCCAAGCCCTCCAAAAAAAAAAAGTTCTTAACGACACCTGATTGCAGATTATCATTAATAATAAGCTAATGTATATTAAAATTTATAACGAGGTTATACTAATTATTACTAATGACATTTTCCATTTCAAATATCATCAATTCTCTATATATATTAGAGTAAGCTCACCAGTGATAGACATAGATAAGGAAATGCTTATCTTTTTTGGCTTATGCCTCCGTAATTATTATATTGGGTGATAAATATTCAGAACGCAGTCGTTTTAAAAAAAAAAATTAATTTTTTATTTATGCCAACGTTTTAACCCAGACATGTGGATCATCTTCAGGGCTGAAATTAAAAAAAAAAATACAATCAGAGATATAATAGTATACGACCGATTATTATTTATTATTTATCACTATCGGTCGTATACTATTGTATCTCTGATTGTATTTTAACAACTTTTTCAGCCCTGAAGATGACCCACATGTCTGGGTTGAAACGTTGGCATAAATAAAAAATTAAAAATTGTTTTCAAAAAGGCTGAGTTCTGAATATTGATCACCCATGATATGTAGAACAGTCGACTAACTTCCTTCCGTAATTATTATAGTTATAATAATTAATAACGATATATAAACTTATAGTTACATAAACTTCAGTGTTAGACATACAGAATCTCTTAAGTCTCCTTTTTCTATTTACCACTTTAAAATTGAATAAATGTTTTAAACCATTTAAAAAAAACAAACAATTTTTTCGCACCTGTGATGGACACAGTGAAATTTAATTGTTCTAGTGATGTACAGAGCGTCGGTACCTGTAATGAACATACCTCAGAAAAATTCTAAAATCTTTATTTAACTATAAAGATAAAATAACATAAATGTTCAAATTACTCTTAGCAAAACTATTAGTAGAAAGATATGAAACACACCGATTCCAAGAGCACTACAGAAACAACAACTGGAGGTATTTTTTTTTGGAACTTCGTTCATACAGTTGTCAATAGAGGGCATTGTTCTTCAACCTAGAAAAAACTGGAACCTTTAAATCAACAAGGAAGTTTATTATTTACATTTAAATTCCAATGTTTCCATATTTGGTGCCGTCACATTACATATATATTTTTTAGTTGTAATTCCTGGTTGAGGTTTCGGGACAAGATTCCCTATCTTTAGATCATTATTTTTCTAGAAACCATTAAAAAAAACATAATTTCAAAGTTCTCATTTTACAAATGTTTATATTATAATAGTTTTTCTAATTCATGAAATTTATAACTGTATTAAAATAAAAATACGTCTAGTAAGTGCGAACTGAGGAATAAAATGGCATAGAAAGACTTGCAGAAATACATGTAAAATGCATTATATTAAATAAGATTCTCATGACATAAACTAGCATATCTAATTTCGCAATTAATTTTTAAGATTTCTAATGTTCCTTGAAAATTTGTGAAGTATAGAAAAAAAAAAAAATTTCAATTCATATTATTTGATTTACATATGTGTAGTTTTAAACAGCCGAAACTTTTTTTAAAAAATCATACACAATAAAAAAATAAATAAAGTAAATTAACCCAAGTTTAAATAAAAATAGACACAATTTTCAATAAAAAAAAAAAATATATATATATACATATGTCATGTAAGTTTTGTCTATACAAATGATGTGGTTTTGTGTGTGAACAGGATATCTTAAAACAGAAATCTATTATAAATCTATTATGGGGGGGGGGCATTTATATGCTTGGTATGTTACGGAATTTTTTTTTTAACTTTTCATTCGAGTTACCGAAAGTAGTTAAAGTTATATAATCAATTTTACACTTGTTTACGGATTTCTAGGATATGGCTCTTAGCGAGCTTTGATAATATGGCAAAATGCTACCATTTTTTCGTATATATCATTTTAAAAAATTACGTCTTCATCAAGAGCTAATTGCAGAATATCTCAATTTTTAAATAATCAATGTGGAATAAGTGAAAAGCTCAGCTCAGGTAAGCTCATAATATGAAAGGGTTAAGCAATATTTTAGCTTTTCAAATGGTAATACTAGCAATGAATAAATGTCATCTCTCAAAAATATCAGAGAATCAATATCCCTTTGAGAAGTTCCTTTTACTGTAAATTATCAGGGAAAAAACGTGCATATTTTTGCTACCCACACATCGTACGTGAATACAATTTTCCCTTTGTCATATATCAACTTCAACCTGGACAGTTTTCTAAAAATTGAATTGAATTCGTCACACGATTGGAACCGTACACTCAATAAAAAGTTATCTTTATATCGCAGATCAATTATTAATTTTAATCAATCAATAATCGCCCTACTGTGTCAATACGTGTCAGCAAATAAATAAATTATTAATTATTACATTGAATAAATTTCTTAATAATCTTGGTTTATATAATTCTTGAACTCTTTATCTTAATTTATATCCGTAATTGTAATATGTACATATTATTATACAAAGGCGAAATAAAATTATAAGACAATGTGAGTTTCATAACGAAATCCAACTGATAGACTTCAATAATAATATATTAATTATTATTAATATATTAATGTCCACTGTTGGTAGGGATTTTGTAGAAATATCAATATTTTTATATAAAAATAAATCTCCGATCGTTTTATTGGTGCATAACCTCTGTGAAATATTAAATTTTGATTATCGAAAACCTTTATTTTCCTCTCATAAAAAAGAATTGAAATTGTTAACGAGAAAAGTCTCCTCTCTGGTTAGGACATCAAAGTAAGGAGTTTTTAATACATGAGGTTTCATTAAATAGTTTTTATATTATATTAGTAAGTTTTTTTTTTTTGTTTATCTTGAAAGTTGGTTAGAAAATTGATAGACATCAGTCATTATTAATTCAATTTAGATTTTTCTCCTTTTTCTTTTCTTTTTAATGTTTGTGTTTTTAACAATCTGATTTCCTTCTTTTTTTTTTGTAATAATTATTTTTATAATAAATATTCATTTTTATGTTAGTTTTCTTTAGTAATAATTTCAAGATCGATTATCTTTTTTTATTATCTTATTCTTTTTTTTTCTATGGTTATCGATTTAATGAACTGCTCTGTATTGTTTCTAGTTTTATAGTAAATATACAGTAAGGGAAAATATATCGTAAATTTTTTTCGGATTTTCAAGACTTTTATGCACTCTTCTTCCTGTTTGATAATGATATAATGTATATGAAGATAAGAACTAACTCTTGAAGTCAGAAGATATCATATGAAGTCAATCATCCGATGTTCCTCAAACATTATGTTGAGAGTTAATTATATAATTAGTTCCAAGAACTATTTCTAATATGTGCATTGCAGTGCTCAACACGAGCCATGCTTTAATTCAATTAAATGCACTTAGATCGGGAAAGGGGCAATTGAGCAGGTTGATTGCTTGCCGTCAGTTAACATTGGCAGATAACAGAGCTTCTCCATTAGTTAATTTTGGAAGATGTGGTTTGGTTCCTACCTTTCCTTCGGTATATACTCAGGCACAAACACCTTAATTAAATTAAAACCAAATACTATAATTAAAGACCTTTAAAAAAATTAAAAAATTAAAAAGCCTTCATGAGCAGAATAGATGGTAACAGTTCGTGATTTCATTAATTCCCAGAAGAGGTCGGGCCGCTAGTTGCGCCACCAAAGTTATTGATTGGGATTTTGAATTTTTATATGGTTATTAATTTTTGGAGGGAACAATGTTTTTGTGAAGTTTCAATTTTGAGGAACGTTCGAACCAGAGAAAAAGAAACGCATAGAATGCACCAGAGCCAAGTGTAATTGTATATGATCTACTGCTTTTTCTAATTTGATTCACTTATAGTTTTTTAAGAAGAGGAGAGAAATAAAATTCCTTAGAAGGGAGGAGGAATTCGCCATTGACATTTGGGGGAGGGGCACATCTATATGATTTACCAACATGTTCTTGAGTTTGATATTTTCTGTGACGCAAATAATATTTATAAACAACGTCACCTATAAAATGGTTCTTTGATTATGGCTTTACATTTCTACAGGAACCTATATTATACCTAATTGATAATTTAATGGGAAAATTTTGAAAATTTGTAGTTTATATTGTTTAGATAAAGGCATTCACGAAATTTTAGGCGGATGTTAATAATTTGATAAAAATGGGGTCTGTACCACGGGCTACAAGAAGAATTTTTTATTGCCTGTTCATACCTCTTTGTTTCCTCAAACTGCGCGTTACCCTAATTAATTAAACGATCCCTTGTACATTTTGACCTATTTTAAGTATGATGAATTTTCCTGCTCTATCCAAGGCTTAAGTGCAGGATACTATGAAAAGATTCAAGAACATGGACGGATCCCAGACAGGAAAGCCCCTTGCAATTTCTGAACAGCAAGGCAAGCTAATTATACTTCAAAGGTTGAAGAGGTCGACTCCGACGAAAAAAAAAGACAAAATTTAAATTAGGTGACGAGTTTCCTCGTCTATCTTCAACCAGTAGGTATCAAAAGGCTTCTAAGAGAACTCAATCCAATTATCTGAGAAGCAGTGCTTTAAACATCTAAAGGGTGAATGTCAAAGATATCATCTCCTCAGGGGTCGATCATTTTACCCTATACTTATTGACCTAAATAATAAGACTTCCAGATAAAATAAGAGATTCTGGATGTTACAGTACTCAGGATCACTGATTATCATTTAATCAGCAAAAATAAAACTACGTGAAGATATCACCAGCCAGAATTTTTACCAAAACATGCAGCCAAGGTTAAGATTAAAGTATACCAGATAATGAAACAATGACAAAATATTGATAAAAAATAATAAGTAAAAATTATTAAAATTTATTACACAAAAAGATCAATTTTTACGCCCACCGCCAAATTTCAGTAGCAATTAATTTAAATAAAATGAATAAACCTTAAAGAAATTATTTCAACTATAGATATGAATTCACGATAATCGAAGTATTAATTCTGTTTCAAAGTCAAAACCTCCTCTGTGATCTTCAAAAGTAGTTAGAAAAATAGAGAATTAGAATAAATAGTAAATTCCACACACTTAAGTTTCTCTTTTAAGAAAGCCTCATGTCCACCCATATGGATTGACAATATCCCAGTGCCTTCGAAAAACTATGTACGGTACCTCAGACTCTACTTAGAGCAAAAACTGGAATATACATACTAAATTAAAAATACAACAGCTGACTAGGCGATACAACTAACTCTCACTTCTGGACTACAGATTCTAATTTAACTTACGATACAAGGGATGATCTAAAGCACCGTATTGAGACTAATTTGGGCATACGGAGCAGAACTTTGGGATTCGGCAAAACAAACATAAAATTAAATAAAAATATCACAATAAAAAATTCTACGAAAAATTGTCAATGCAGCTTGGTACCTTTCAAATAAACTATACATAACGACTTAAACACCCCTGCGGTAGAACCCTACATTCACGAACAATACCTTTAATTTCATTCTTCAACTCAAAATCACTTCAATCCATTAGTCTTTTCAATTTCTTGCCCCTTCTTACCTGATCGACGCAGATTAAAAATAAAATGGCCAAGGGACATACTCCTATAGAAAGCTAATCAAGCTAATGCCTAATTCATCAAATTATTGCATGGTGCAAATGACATTTGAAGTTAAAAATAAATAAGTGTTAAAAAAATAAATTAAAATGTGTGATGTATACACTTTTTATTTGTTATCTGGAAATAATTGTTAACAATTATTAATAGTTAACAATTATTAATAGTTAACTTTATATCACTCTCTATTACGTGGTAGAATATTATTTGATAGATTTAGATTTTCTAAAATTTTCACTTTCCGCCGGTTTATTATACATCTTCATATATTTAACATTTCTTATTCTCAGAAATATTGGAAAAATATTATATTTTATATATTATAAAACTCTGTCATAGTTTATTTATACAGAGTGTTTCAGGGTTAAGTGGCCAAAATAAAAATAATAATTAAGGACCTCATAACAAGAAACATACTTTCCTCTGAAGATATGTCAGCAAACGCTTTGTTTAGGAGATATTCACACCTAACGATTTTCATTGTTATGAATTATTTACGTTATATTAAGTAAATAAGGCTTATTTATTTGTTCCAACTACATTATTAATTAAACGCAATCATTAAATTCATAAAAAATACAAAAGTTTCTCTAAGATGTTGAAACGTGGAATTAAAGATAGACTTGGTTGTTAATCTTTTATTCGGAAATCGTCTGACTTACTCACGACGGGAAGTAATAAATAATAAACTAATAAAGTAGTTAGAAGAAATAAATAGGTTTTAATTTATTTCATCGAACGTAAATAATTCACAACAAAATCTTTAGGTGTGAATATCTCCAAAACAAAGAGTTGCGGACATACCTTCAGAGGAAATTTTTCTTGTTTTGAGATCCTTAGTTCATTTTTATAGTTTGGTCACTTAACCCTAAAACATCCTGTATATCTGTTTTAATCACTGCTAACAACGAGAGATTTTTAATTATTTCAAATTAGCGAAATTAAGGTACTTAGGAAGAAGAAATATACCTGTCTGATTTTAACATTTAATTTCAAATTAACACTTAATTTCAGTCGCGTATGACTTTTCAATTTTTCACACACATATATCAAACTGACAAGATAAAATTTATTCAATTAGAAACTCAATAATTTGAAATATTTCGTAAAACGTAAATATAAAACGGTAGAAATCTATGATGAAAGAAAGAATGTATAATATATGATACATGAAGGAATATTTAATAATATATAAAACTGAAATGACGATATTTTTTGTTAGGAGGTCGGGTGACCACCTTCTTTTCACATATCTCACAAGGTTATTGGGAATAGATGAATTATTATCGGCCATGAATTATGTGTCCGTGTGTTCAAGGAAATCTTAATTAAAGGGGATGTATATATTTCGGCCCAAATATTCAACAAATTGTAATATTGAGTTCTTTATGAATTATTTTATCTTTTCTACACAGTAAGCAACATTTAAGATTCCTCGATTAATTATAGATTACATGGTGATCTTATAGTATTTGAGATTTATTGTTTTAATTTGGAAGCGTTTGTGAAGTGAATATTGTTTTCACGGGGATCTACGAGCAATTCATCGTTTCGATGAATTAATTTCTTTTATTGGGATTATATACATAAGATCTTGTCAAATGAAGTCCCATGGAAGTTGCGGATTTGTTTAACAGAGATAATAAGCTGTTTTTAAATGATACTGCAGGGCAAGTGTTAAGGGCTTATGACTTATGATAAATATAATAAATAAAGATAAAGAATAAAATTAAGAAATAACTACATAAAAATAAAAAAATTTTAAAAAGTGAAAATAATAATGTCGAAAATTTAATAATAGTAATATTTAAAAAAAGTTTATTTGTTTGAGTCCAAAATCAGAAGATTATTTCTGCTGATTTCGGACTCTATTTATTCTGTTTTATAAACACCCATCCTCTATAAAGTAAGTACCTAATCCTTCATTAGGTTGACTTAAAAAAAAAACCCTGTCAGTTCAGTGCGTTCACCACTTACATTCACTTTCAACTATTGAAAAATATTTCTTAATTATCATCTTCTTTATGAATTGTAGTAATTTTTTTTTTAATTTATTGAAAAGCGATTTTTTAGTGAATTTTTTATTATTATTTTTTTTTTTTATTCATTGATATTTACAACTGCATCATAAAAAAAATACAACTAGTAAATGTGCACACAGTAATAATACAATCACATGAAAACGATTGTTGATAAACTACCCATTGTAGCATTCTAATAATATATTTACGAGGCCATCTTCTTTTCAGACGCCTCGGAGGGTAGTGAATTTAATATGCCTTATATGAATTTATAAAACCTACATAAATTTGACTAATTTATATTTTTAAATGATTGAAGGAATAATAATCGAAACATCAAAAATTGGTTAAAATGATAACTAACTATATGGTATTAAGAATGATACCACAATATTATACAAAAAAACTGTTCTTTACTACAGAGAAGGGGAGCTTAAAGGTTGTACGCCCCAGATCTGAAGGCTAAATGCCAAAGATAGGATCACCAAGGGGTGGAAAATATTCAACTAAATTTATAATTTTCGATGAGAAGGCTTTACTTTAGTCTTCACATATTTGTATATTAAGAAATGGTTTTCTTTTTTATTAGAATATAATATAAACTAATACATTTAAATTAACAATAATGAAAACATATAATATTAACAGAATAATACTTCATTCTCTTGAAAGTACTGCCTTCCTATATTGTTGCTATTTACACAGAATCTGGTTGGACAATTTGATAAAACTTGTAGTGAATAGTTATAATTTTTCCAAGTTTATTGGAATTTATTTAATTTATGAACGTATATTCATTAAAACGAATTTATTTATTTAAATAATAATTATATATATTCCCTCACATAAAAAATATTTATAACATTATAAACTACAAAAACATAAATTATTTAAGTATTTTAAAAATAGTAAATAAAATTATCTATAGAAAGCGAATTGAAATTTGCAAGAGAAATCATTTAGATGTAAGTGATAATTAAGGAAGGCTGTTAATAACCAGTATTAGGAATATGACTGAAATACAATCAGTGGATCTTGTCCAATTTTAAGATTAGAAAGAGGATGCTAATAAGAGTAACGATATTTTAAATGAAATATATTGTCACTATTTTTATGTTAAGATATTTTCAACGTATATGAGATAAAAAGTAATTTGAAAATTGTTATACATCATTATGATGGCTATGAAACAATAAATTTTAGTTCTGACGAAGGGCTGTCTGTGACTAATAATGAAGAACTTAATTGAAGTTTTGATGTCTTGATTTTCACAAAATATAATATAAATTCGTCATTTAAATCTCTACCAACGCCTGTAAATAATATAGGGTCAACGGACCAGTTATGGAAGGGGACCCACTAATGGACGATTAGATTTTAAATGTAAAGTTCGTGCAATGTAAAGATGTGTCCATCACTATTGCAAAAAAGTGTGTTTTTTTAAATGGTAATCATACCTGCATAACTGAATATTTTTTTTCAATTTTAAAGTGTTAAATAGAAAAAGGATACCCAGAGATTATAAATGTCCAACGGAGAAGTTTATAATATAATAATTACGGCGGTATAAGCCAAAAAAAAAAAAAAATCCTTAGCTATGTCCATCATGGTGCGCTTACTCTATATATGTGTGTTACTTTTTTAGTGTATAATTTCTTTATTGAGTAATATTACATTTTTTTCAATTAAGTACATTATTAATAGCTCATTCTCATCTACACTCTACATACAATTAATTAAATAAAAGAACTGTCAACAATAACAGTATTAAATTATTATTACAATATCAATCAAGTCTGTACGTTATCGATTTTACATACATATCATAAAATATTATCTCTCAATTACTACTCCGTATAAACACTGTAGACACCGGTACTGGTATTGGTGGGGGTGAAATGCTCCGGCAAACCTGGCCTTTTGGTTCTATTTGTCATCCCCTGACGGCTACCTTGAAGCTCCGCCAGAGTGAGAGTGTCAGAATTCATTTCTCTGCCCTCCTCCCCCCCCCCGCAAAATTAATGTTAACTGACCCAGGTGGTAAAGAACCTCCGGGAACCTTACCCCCATTGCTCCTCAGGTCCTCTAAATATAAGCATCAAAATATTTAATATACCGGGCGAGTCGGGAGGAATTGTTCATACTCCAGGAGTGGTCAAGCAAGAAATCAATATTTAAAAAATCATTCGTTCTTATCCGATTTTCATTTGTTTAAACATTTTATTGGCTAATTATTAGTGTTGCCTAAAATTGGTCTTGGTTTTGCACTTTGCAAGACCTAGACTACGATCGCCTAACTGTTGCAAGACCAACAAACTAAGACTGGTTAAAAAAAACTGAACATCCCAACCAATCATGTCTTCAATTATTCACTTCAGTCAACCATCATTCCACAATTATCTTCTTTAATATACACCGTTTCTAAATCCATTCAACTTTCCATCCGAATCTTTCAATGTTCGAAACAGAAGATGACTTCTAAATCGTCAATCAGCTTCACACGGACACGTGCCTCTTTCTCTTAGTGTGGCTGATTATTAAAGTAACAACGAAAAATATTTGTAATTATTTTCTTATACATTATCTCATACATCTCACTTATTATATTCTATATATTCTATTTTATATATATATATATATATATATATATATATATATATATATATATATATATATATATATATATATATATTCATTTCTATTTCTTTATTAATTGATTTTTATTTATTTTCAGGTAAGACCTATCTACCCAGTGTAGCGTACTCTATTAAAGGTAATTAGTTTTAAGAATAAAGTAATTATGTCTTAATGGCTTTAAAATGATGACCATAATTTCGTATGTATTTTATACAAATGGTATATAAATTATTTAAATTATAAAGCCTAAAAGCTTCCCCAATAAACAGTCCTTTTTACGCAAAATTAATGTTACTTTAAGAAATAAGGGGGTTCAAATAAACAAACGCTCCAGTTTTATATTTTTTTTAAAACTTTTTTATTGAAAAATATTACTATCTGTCTCAAAGCACATTGGTAATAGAGTTCAGAGATCACATTCACACTCTATCTACAATAAATAAAATAAATTATACAGAAAAATAATTTATATACAATAAATAAGGATAAAATGACCTAAAATAAATAAAAAGAACACATACATACCTATATACAATATAAATTGTTAAAAAAAAAAATTATTATAAATAAAAAGTATATATTTTATTATTGATAAACCTTTTAGGAACCATTTAGATGGTTTAGTTCAATTTTCGTAATAATTGACTAAGTAGTTGTTATTTAGGGCCGTGGTCATCACGCCTATATTTAATAAGTAGTTTTTATTTGTTACAACAAAAAAATTGTCCTTTTCTACTTCATTTTGAATTTCGTCTCGTTTCATATTGGTTGCATATGTACTGTGACAATATTTCGTTCCTATCCGTATTATTTTAATATCAAAATTAACGCTGAAAAATAATGTAACCAAATTATGTAAAACTAGTTCCAAAAATTATTAAGCTACTGAGTTATTGCTACTGGTCCGATCGTGGGTTTCAATAGCTTAAAATCTTGTCTAGACAACTCGTACCATTTTGTAAAAAAAAAAAACCGATCGGTCTTGTAGTTTTCATGATTAGAGATTACTAACGAAAAACGGGTCCTTTCAGAAATAACTGGTTACTGCATTTAACTTTCTTTTTACAACGAATAGTTACTGACAAATGGAGAAAGATCAATAAAGAACTGTTTGCAGAAATTGGTCAATCAATATTTCATGATATGAAGCCCTATGAAGGGTGGGACATGTAGAATGGAACAATCTATCAGAAAGCCTCTACACAAACTGGTTTTGTATGAAAAAGAAAAGTTCTCCTGAGCAGATCTGAAGGATGAGATCATTCGGAAGATAGTGCGTTAAAAATATGCAGGGCGGTACTGGAGGGGAAGTGGGGCTTGTGGTCCTTTATGCCAACCCCTGGCCGCTGCCTAAAGGTTACCACATATTAATCAGGGTGGGGGAAGATCACGATTGGGACCTCCGAGAATTAATATAAACTGACCCGTGTGAGAATCGAACCCATAACTTTTAAGAACCGGGCAGTCTTTAAGAACCCTCTCTCTCTCTAAGGTGCCCGGCCGTCACGTACTCAGTATTCAGAGGGATAGTTCATATGTGATGTTATCAACTGTATATTGCCGATTCACTTAGTGATTTATTTACAAGTTTGATATGACAGTTATATTTTTTTTTTCACTACGCCATCTTAAGTTTATTTGATATTTTCTGTTCAACTCGAATGATAACAATAATTTATTTATTCTGGATAAGTATGTTTAGAACCATACATAATAATACAATTGTGGGCTTTAGACCCTAATAGTTTTATACAAAGAGTAATTAAGTAAACAAATAAAAATATTTAAAAAATAAAAGTTAGCTTCTAACATTTTTGAATTTAAAGAATGAGAAATAATGGTTCTATTTGTCATCCCCTGACGGCTACCTTGAAGCTCCGCCGAGTGAGAGGTATATAAACTAATAATTTATAACTTATTTACAATAAAAGCATATAAACTAATAATTTATATACGTATTTACAATAAAAGCCATTTTCAATTGTTTGGGGAGTGGAAGGATAAGAAATTATTGATTAGGAGGGATTTAAAGGTGGGTAGGGTGATGGAGTGACTGATGGAGTAGGGAATGGAATTCCTGATTTTTTTATTTTTTCACCTACAATTCCTAAACGATGCATCAAAGCGAAAAATATGCTCTTTAATAATTAAAGAATGTTAAATTGTACATCCAACCAGTACATAAACTTTGTAAAATGTTTACGAGGTAAAGTATAGAACCCCGGTCAACCAACGCTAATGTTTACCAATTTTGTCGAAAACTGAGACAAATTACTATAAATGGCTCTGGAACATGGAAATGAGTTCTTTAAGAGGAAAACCCCATAGAATCAAGGTTATAGAGCATCAAATTGTTCGTCCAGTGAGCACCAACGAATTTAATGTAGGTCAATTACTCCGAACAAAAATGGTAATCTCTCGATGGTTAGAAATTGGTGATGATGGTGGAGATTGGTGAAATTGGTGATAGAAAGCTATACGTGATTTTCAATATTTCAACAGTATGAATTTCTATTATTCTGAGTTATTTTTGTTTAGAGTCTTATACATGCAGTATCCTCTTTTCCGTCTCTCAGCAGCGAAGGATTTTGATAAACGATGTGTCGAAAGATACCGAATTTTATGAAGTAATAACGAATCCCGATTCGAGATATATAATTGGCCTACAATACAAATGTCAGTACTCAGTAGACGAAAAATTCGATTCTCTAAAACTTTGATTCTATGGGTTTTTCCTCTCAGGGAACTCATTTCCAAGTTACAGTGCCATTTATAGTAATATGTTTTAATTTTTTTTTCAAATTAGTTAAAAATCAGCACTGATTGACAGCGGTTTCATAACTTACCACGTTACCAAATTATAAAGTTTATGTATTCTTTGGACGCACAATTTTACGTTCTTTAATTTATTAAAGAGCACATTTTTTGCTTTGATGCATCGTTTAGAAGTTATAGGTAAAATAAACAAAAACTAATAGAACAAATCTGACTTTTTTGGCTGTAAAAAGTTTTCCCTTGGTGGTCCGCGTTAGCGATTTTGTTTTTTACATGTTTAAGCCCATATATACAATTTTTAAAAATAAAAACTGTTCTCATATTTTTCGCAATTGATCTTCTGTTTTGATCCTCAAATTACTTGCCTTATATTCTTTAAATCAGCGGACATTTTTTAAAGCATCGGCTCTGAAACGGCAGACAAGGTTCTTGTTACTCAGAATGACATACATTTTCGTAATTTACAATCAAACCTTCGCCTTCGACGAGGTCGATTTTTGGGCCCTTCAGGGCTAATAGGGACGAGGATTGAATAATGAATCATGAAATGATAGTATCTTTTTCATTTTGTTTTTATTTTATAATATAAAATATTTCGGCATTCTTTAAAAATATATAAACATCGTTTTAAGTAGATGGACAAAAACTAAATAGTACAATTAATTCGCAATAACACTAAAGAACGTTCTTAGTTCTGAGTAAGTGTTATTTATAACTTGTGATTTACTTTGTGACTTTTGATTTACTCGTTATTTATAATAGTCCTATTAGAACTGCGTTCAATCTAATATCATAAATAACTAATAAAGTCATTTCTGTTATAGACGTTATCGAATACTCAATTACAGTTATAAATTTAAAAAAGGTTATCCTAACCTAAAGATAGAAAATGGCTCATCATTTATTGAAGAATTACTCCACCTCCTTGTTCCGCCATTAATTAATAATTACTTGCTCTAAATAGAAAAAGCAATGAAAAATCGAGTGGTTGTCGGGAGCTTTCCCTAATTATTCTCAACTTTCTTTAATTTTTCTAAACGTACTGTATTTTACAATGAAAATTTTTATAAGCTTGAATAAAAAATCTGGTGCGGTGTGCGCATTACACTCATTCGTTAACCACTTTACATTGACTAGAACTTTATTTAAAATAAATTAATGGACTTTAATTGTGGATTGAGGGTTGACTGCAGTGAATAACTGGGTTATCAGTAATGGTTGGTGTTATCAGTATAATTTTTTTTAAATAAATAAGTATATTTATTTTTACATTTTTTTTACTGATCATCCCAATTAATATTCTCTGCATTTACAAACTGTAAGTAGAATTATTTATTAGTCTGGAAATAAATTCTAATAGTTTCCATTTACTTACCTTAGAAACATTAATTTCCTATTCATAATATAAAATTAAAAATTATTTGATGTATATCTTTCTATACAGAAGCAGATTCAGGGTTTATTTTTTTTTTAGGAAGGGGTGGTGAGGCTTTTTTATTTTATTTTTTTAACGATAAAAATATTATGGAAGACAAAAAACGTAACTATCCACGATTATTCTAAAGTGATGATCTTGAACATCTGTTAAAAAAGAAGTAATTATAGCAAAAATAATGCTTTTAGAGACAACTTTTCTACAAGATTATTTAGTACTTTTATATGTATTATAATGGAAATAGAGTAAATATTTTAATCTATAATTACAGAGTTGGGCTTGGGGCTCCACTAAAACATTAAATTCGTCTTGTATCCAATCCTTACAATCTAAAATCCTCAATGCTCCTTATTTTGTTACAAATAAAATCATCCATAATGACCTTAATATTCCTTATGTTTCAGATTTAGCCCAATCCAGATACCTATCCTTCCATAATAAACTTCAGAACCCTCCGAACCCTCTCGTTTCTAACTTTGCTTCTTTTTCAATTCCTGATAACACTCAGAAGCGTCTGAAAAGAAGATGGCCTCGTGACCTCTTAATATAACATATTATTAGAGTGGCAGTGGGAAGTTTCTCAATGAGTGTTTTCATTTCGTACCCATTTGCTGAAATTAGCTAGATATATTTTGTTTAATACAGTTGTAAATTTCATGAATAAATAGATTTTTTAAAAAATGAAGTTTATAATTTATAAAGCCATTAGAACACCAAGGGTGTATTTATTTTCAATCCTTTTTTTTTTTTTTTTGGAATGACGACGTTTTGGCTTATTGAGCCATTTTCAAATCTATTGTCTTAAATGTATACATTTTTTGTGTAAAAGAACATCTCATAATATAAAAACTTAGCCATATTCATAGTTATTATTTGCATAATTTTCTATGTCTGCTTCCATAATATCTGTTCAAATGTTAATGAGCTTAATGGCTCAATGACCCGAAATATTAATTAAAAATTATTTCAATTAAAATGTTAATTAATAGTACATTAGCGGAAGAAATTTTAAAAATTTGCAATTTAAAAATCACTTTGTGTTCTCTTTTTAAATTATAACGTAAATAACTAACTCAAGTTGAAGTTCTCGTAAGAAGAAAAAATGCTGAAAACGTTATTTTCCCCGTAATTAAGGTTTAAAAAAATCCCTCTCCCTCCCCCTTTCCCGAAATTATAACCTGAATCTGCTATTGGTTCACATGTTTTTTGCGAAATTTATATTAGTTATTTGGGCGCAGTGGATCTAAAAACTTAAATTTCTCTCAAGAACTCCAATTTTTTTTTTCTTTTTACGATCGCACAACTTTTTCTTATTGTATCCAAATAACTAAAAGAAAAAAACAAATAAATTCAATTTTCAAACATGTTTTTATTATATGCAAGTAATCTTGTGATAATTAAATTTATTAATATTGGTTTGTTGGAAACAAAATTTACATGCAAATAATGACATGCAAATGCACTTAAGTATATTAACTATAAAATAACAAAAATTTAAAGAACTATTACAAGTAATTACTACATATTTATTCGTGTAATTAACAGCTGCAAATTATATATGAATTTAAAACAGGAAAAGTTCAAAGTTAGTATTTAGAATTTTTTAAAATAATTGTATGAACAGTTGCATTTATTATGTTATTCAATGATATTGGTGAATGAACCAAAAACACTTTTATAAAAAAAAATATATTTACACATAATATGTATTCATGATGTATTCATTTTGATGTTTATATGACGAAATTTACTTATAAAATAAATTTTGGCGTAACCTGTAAGGTGTCGTTCAATTAGGCCGGCCTAGGAGTGTCCTCTTTCATATCGATTTGCAGCGGCCTCACTGAGTTGCAACTTAAGTGCCCCCTGCTGCAGTCGTTCTGCATTGCGCTGAAACGTCCCACCTCCAATCCTATCAGCTACTCTTCGATTATCAGCTTGTTTTATTGCAACTCAATTTCTTACCCGGCATCTCTGAAGAAACAGTGCGTAAAAAATGAGTTCACACACGTTTTTACAATTGCTTGCAACAGACGTAGGCAGATTAAGGTATTAGATATGATAATTATAAACTATGCCAAATTCCAATAACTTACAAACCCAAAGGTTTTGGGTTTGGAGCCCGTCCAGGGATTCCACTGGAATTCCTTAAATAAAAAAAAAAACTCTAAAAACATTATTTCTCAAAAAATTTGTACAATAAGGTGGAGAAATCGCCTTAATGGAGTTCTAAAACTCTCTAGAGAGCATAGCTGGTCAGTTACTGCAGTGCAGCTACTCGCCATTGTGACCGCATCATACTAGTAACTGTCATGTGCGAATAGGTAGTAACTCTCACTAGTAAACTTGCGAAATGACAGTAGCTCGTACTCCTTGGATCATGCCGGTCATTCTCTTCGTTTTGTTGAATGCATTTTCTGTTTTTGTGTTTCGGGTAGTGGTTGTAAAAAAAAAAATCTGGTGTATCCACTCACACGGCTTTCCTAACTTTTTTAGAAAAGTTTTATATCTTTCCATATGTTGAAAAAAAAAAAAATTGAATTAGATTTATTTTCCTGAAAATTTATGAAAGAAAAGATTTGAGTAGGATTCATTTGATAAACTAAAGCAATATAAACCGGCTTAAGGTAGATCAGTGTAAACATTTCAATAACCTTTAATATTGCTCATCAAAAACTTTTTGCCATAGCATAATTTTGTCAAATAATAATTTCTGTTAAAAGTAGAGGAAATAGTGAAATAAGCTTGTGTGATGGGGCAATATATTTTCTTACTTTCACTTAGTTACTTTTTTCTCTCATTCACCGCTTTCTAAAACAAGGATATGAACTCGTAATCTTACATTGAAAATTGATTAGCTGTAATTTCGATAATAGTTCAAAAGTTAAAAACAGGCTAAATTTTTTATGGCTCTGAAACGTGTAGATCTGTCGAAAACCGCATATCGGAAATTTGACTCGATCGGAATACTTTCCTTACCTAGTGTAGATAGGAAAGTAAAAAATGGTGGATAGATGGAATGCGGACCAAAATATAAATTTGAGGAGTTATATAAGGACCAAACCATGTTATGGATTGGTTATATTATGTATTTTATCCGTTCCTCGTTTCCTTTGCATCCGATTCCTGAACAAAATCGTTACTTTTTTCTTCTTCTTTTTCCAGCATTTTCAGGAAAAAGTAGTTTTGAAACCGCTTTTATTACATGCAGTATAAACTGTATTCACGTATACTTTGTGACAACATTTCACAAGGACACAGCACATTTTCGAAGAGTGATGCAAGTTCACAGGTGTAGGTTGTCTACTTTCATGCCTGCAGCTCACACTTGGGTGGCCGGAGCGAGGCGAGCTTAGCTACTGTCACGCAAGTGCAGAGGTGCATTGCTGTCCACTGTCAGGTCAGCAACTCCCACTGTGTAACTAGATATACGTTTTTTTTATATCATGGCCGGACCCTCCCAACAACTTCGTACAAATATGAAGAAACTCAAAGTAAAATCACAAATTGAAACTATTTGAATTGAACGAATTGAAGTATTTACCAATCTATTTAATATTTAACAAGAAAATATGATGTCTGTAACATCGGGTTGTTCAGAACTCGTGTTAGCCGACTTATACGGTGTGATGCACAGACCTTTAACTTTTCTTATCATAAAATAATACATTAATGAAACTCAATTTAATATGATTCCTATTAGCGAATTTGATGGGAGGGGGGAGGGACGCTTCTTCTTCTCTTAAATAAAATATAGACAGATTTGAAGAAATTACAGTATAAAATTTAAATAGTAATCTTTCTACCTATCCAATTTAGCTGTAATCAAACAAAATATACTGTGCTCAACATAGTATGATAGGTCTTGACAAATCTTATTGACTTACATTATAAAATTCATACTGTATGGTTTTTGCTTATCAATTCTAGTTATTATCATACAAATACTATTACATGTACAATATACAAACACACACACAAAATACGTTCAGAAAAAAACGAAAACGAACAATATATGAGAACCATATATTCCAATACAATCATTGTTACAGTTAATAAGGATAATTGTTTAGAATAAAAAATAAAAAAAACTGTTTCACTATAACTCATGAATGAACCACTATAATCCTCCATGCGTTTGTACTATTATCCCAGATCACCCTAATCTTTCAATACTTATTTCTAGGGTGCCGCATAATGTGCCTATTTATTTCTGTATTTTGTAAATATAGTTTGTATGTGCTCTGTCATCTATATTAAAATTTCTACTAATCGAGACAAAAAGTAATATTTATCAATAAGGAAGGTTTTAAAAAAAGATTTATTGCTACTGCGGTTAAAATGTTGAATTTCAATTCTTTGAAAGACACTGTATTTTTCCGACCCCGATCCGTTATTACTTTGTTTGCCGGTTGCAATTCAATGTGAGGATATTTGTTATATATTGTGTTCATTTGATCAGATTATTGATTTCCACTCAAAATATAGCTAGCGCAAACCTACATGTTCTGAATACAATTAGTAAATCCCTGATTGTTCTGTTTCCTCGAAACAGTACACAATATTAGTCGGGTTTAGGAACAACCCCCCCCACTACAGACCTAATCTGCTGCACCTAATGAAAAGAAGGGATATATATAAGCGTCAGCTGGTCTCCCCTTTCAGCCTACGCCGACAGATGCTCTTGCCCTCGGTATTTGGATTATATTTTATTTAAACGAAGTGACGACGAAAATTTGAATTTTATCTGTACGGGTATATTAGATAGAAAGCAATATATTAGATAGATGTAAAAAACCGTTATCCCTAAAAAAGAGAACCACCATACTTATCGAAACACCTACGAATCAGCAAGTATTGTATAAAAAGATAAGAGAAGTGAATAAAATCGGCCTAAAAGTAAATGAAAATAAAATAAAGTATATGATAATAAAGGATATCGTGCCCAGGAGTAAAAAAATTCAAAAACATCAGCTCCACAATAAGCTCAACGAATAGATCATAGTATAACTAGCGCGAACAGAGCTTTAAAGTAATCGAAATCCGGAATAATTTAAAATTAAGTGTGTAAAATTCTATAATGAAGCCAGTTCTAATAAATAAATATGATTATAAATATTGATTCTCTAGCACCTAGGCGCATAAATAAAGATATTATTTTCTTCTTTAAATTAATTATTGGATTTATCAATTCATCTGCCCTTCTTAGTTAAGTTGATTTTCTAATTCCTGTCCAGCTTCATAATTCTACGCTTTTCCCCATAATTTTCTGTACCAATTATGCGTTCTATTCGCCCATAGATCGGATTCAGCAATGTGCTAATTTATTTGCACCCTACATAGATTTCTTTGATGATTCGTGGCCTTGTTTTGAGAAGGTTCTCAAATATGTAATATAGCTGCTTGCTGAGAACTGAAAAAGAAATAGCCTATTGTAGGCAGAGATGGAGAATGCCGGTTAAAGGGGCGAAAAATCTAAAAGGTTTGTAATTCGAACTAAAAAAAAAAAAATGAATATTTTAAAGGAGCCTCTTCAGTATTCTCGTTAATATGACATCCATTTACTGTTTTTTTCTATAAAACCTAAGTTCTGCTATTTTTAATATCATTAATATCCTTAACCGAATCACGAAAAAGTTAAAATATCATTATCATTAGTACAGAAATTTACGAAAAATTTCTAAATAAAGCCTTCCACCCTCTTAAATTTCAGTAAATAACTTGATCAATCAACTTTTTGCCAAAGGAGACATCTTTAGCACTGAAGAAATAGTCACATTAACGCAGTCCAGAAGCAGAAAATTAAAAAAAGACTTACCAAACAGAAATAATACATGATTCTTTAACAGTTATTTTTTTCCTGCTTCTATAAAATAGTTTTTATTATCAATAAGTACTATAACGTTTATTTATGATGAAATACCTTACAAACTATTTAAACAAAAAAAAATCTTTAATCTACAGTCAATAAATCAGCGCTTCTTGAATATGAGTTTAAATCGATTTTGTATTGTTGCGGCAAAGTTGATATAAGGGAAGCAACTTGGCGAAACACTCAAGTCCTCGACACCTCGGCTGCATAGGTCAATTGTGTACAGCTCCGAGTTGAGGGCTTAAGTTTCTCTTAAGTTCTTCCTTCAAGGTGCGGACTTTGTTTGGAAGGGTGCAAATGTGGGAAGCACTGGAGTAAGGTAGAGCAGGAATCCGCTTCCAGAGTCCTGTACTCTAATTAGATGAGCGACAAATAGTTGTAGTAGTTTGCCTTGGCGTTTGTATGCAGGCTGCAAGTCAGTAGAATAGTGAACTTGGCTCTAGTAAAATTGGCTTGTCATGCATGGTTTTTAATAGTTGATTTTTATTTCATTATGCCGTGTATCTGCCTAATTAGTACCATAATTTATAACACTTAAATAGTAAAGGAACATCTATATGAACCAATTTTTTTATAAAAAATGTCTCAAATCCAAAATGGTTAATGCAAGACTTAATTGGAAAACATTCGTCTTATATTTTTATTATAGACACCACAGAAGCAAATCATTGGGATGCCAAAAGCCATTAAAAAAACTCATAAATACCCAATCGCTTTCCACTTGAATCGTAAGATAATTTGATCACAAAATCTAAAGTAAGAGGTGCCTACAAAAATATTGGACCGTTTGGCATATAACCTCGTAAATTTGACTTGTTGGGGGTGGAGGTCACGGCGAACGGTCAATATTTTTGTAGGCCACATTTTGTCTCTATTTTGTGATAAATTGTCTTACGATTCAAGTGGAAAGTAAATAGGTGTTAATGCGTTTTTAGTACCTAATTAATTAATAGACAAAGTTTTTCGAAAGTAAAATAAGTAAAAGTAAAAAGTTTAAGTTGCAATGAGATGAACCTTTTTGGCGGATGTTAATGATTTGATAAAAAAGGGTCTGTACCACGGACTAAAAGTCTAGAGCTACTCAGTCGAAGGTAACAGAATGGCTTCTATTGGAGAACATAAAAACTTATAATATAACTGCCTTCTAGAATTCCATGCTATCTGATATCCACCATGCCTCTTCCTTGTCATTCAAATATCCTCTACCAATTCCTTCTCACATTCCAAATTGACGTACAATGAAATAAATATTAGGTATTAAATTTTGGCTGAGATGAATGGTTGTTGAAATTATTTGAGTTTTAATTTTAAGAATCAACCCATAGTGCTTAAAATAGTTTGTTTTTTATTTTACCTGATTTCTGTTTTTCTTTTCATTTAAACAATGTTTGTTTTTTGTTTTTGCAAAATGGTGTTACATTTTTTTTTTGTTTTAATATACTTTCACTAAAGATACTGTATATATTCTTTAATTTTGATTAATGTAATTTTTGGCTAGATGTAGTTTTTATTTTTTCTTCATAATTGCTATTTTCAAGAGACCTCGTCTCAGAATACAGTTTATTTTCTATTCTAAATACATATTACGGACATAATAAATGAACTAATTTTAAGTCTTCCAGATGTGATATGAAATATGGAGCGATTATGTAGGAGAATATCACCATTAAGTAGAAATGTTTCTTGTAATTTCATGGAGATAGATCTCGGTCGGAACTTAAATTCTTTTAATTTCTCTTCTGTTTTTTTTCTTTTTTTCTATGATTGCTTGATTTTTTTATCTTTTTGCCAACATTCATCGGCGAAGTATCAAGCATATTTTTCACTTTATCCAGACGGTAAAGGCTGCCTGTAATTTTAAATAATCCTCTTTTGTTGGCCACATTTTTGGCTATAGTTTTTAGCTTGATAATATAATTGAAAACGATTTTCCCAATCCTCCGGTAGTCTTCATCATGGTTATGAAGGTTCAGACTGTTTTTTTTTTTTTTTTTTTAAATTAGACCTTGCTGTAAAAAAAAACGTATATTATTTTAATTTTTTTATTTCAATATTTAACATTTGTTTTTTTGTTTGTTTTTTTCACTTCTGGGCTACTAATCATTCCTCCCATTTTATCCTGTACATTTTATAACCTTATGACGTCCAGTAATTAAAATTTTAGTTATGACTGAATCGATTCTGGACTACCGATAAATTGTGTGACTAATCTCAACAAAGTGAGCATTCGATCGATTTTTTTTTCCAATCTTACACCTGCTTCTGTGAAAGGTTCCTCTTGTGAAGTAAGTCTCTGAGAAAGTAGAAAATCTCTTGGTGTCAAAGCTCTTTGAAACCGCCGGCTACCCTAGAAACTCCTAAGCCAAGAATTTTCCACTTTCCCAAAGAAAGGAAGGAATTCTATCCAGTTCTTGGAGGATTATTTATTGTTTCTCTTTTTCTTGCTAAAATAAAAATTCTATATCGTTACGAAATTCTTATAATCATAGCAGTGATAAATTGTAAAGTACTTTATGGTAGCATGAGTTATTGTGCGTTACTGTATTATTTTTTTTTTTAAATCTGACTTTGGAAACAAATTTGAAAACGGTTTATTAAAAAGTCATTGTGAAGATCTCTTTTGAACTAGAATCTGAATGTACTCATACATCGACGGGGTTGGGAAGTAAAATTATAAAAGAACTTTTATCTGATTATTATAATATTAATTGCTCATTTGACTAAAATATATTGTCGTTGTTGTTCGGAACACTACTTATTTTCGGTTTACGATGGTCTAAAGGTAAACCATCGATTACAAGGAAACTTGTAGAAATGTTGTACTATGGAAGAATGAAGAATGAAGAAATAAAAAGTATTAAAAGTTTTTGGTTCTTAAGTACTAATGTGAAACTATTTTATACTGTTTATATAAGCACCTTACTTCTACTTCTTGAAGATAATAATATGACTTACTATGACGTCCAGTAAGATATAGTTTCTAAAGATTTTTGAGATCATTTTTAACGAGACATAAACTATTAATAAGATATTACACAAGCATATAAATGACTGCTTGATTAACTTGAATGAATGAATGAATAAGCCCTAAGTCAAAAATTAATTAGATTTGTTTAATGAAAAAGTTTTGAGTTAGCACAACGCATTTCAATCAGGTTCAAACTTTTATGTAACTTTTTAAAAAATACCCTTTTAACAGTTTTTGTGAAACCTTTTTAGGAAAAAAAATTTCTTAAAATAAATTTTCTAAGTAACTTTTGATAATAAAGTTTCAGATTTAAGGTAAAGGTTCAACCTTTAATTATTCAAGTTCTTAAAAAAAATGCCGGTAAATGAAAAATAAACAGTAATTGGGCTCAGATTAGAGTAATAATTTTTCTTAAATGAATTACACATGATTATAATGTGTCGTTTTGTGTAGCTATGAATAAAGTTGTTTTTTAGACCAACTTTTTAGAGAAATCGACAGAACATTTAAATAAAAGTTTTGTTAAAAATAAAACTTCTGTAATAACTTTACTTGAAAAGTTGCAAGGGTAACATTTATGGTTACGAAAGAACTGAAAAACTATCGACAATGAAAATCCTTTTTAAAATATTATTTTTTTTTTTTGTTTTCAAGCCCTGATTAGGAATTGGGTTAGCTCAGTGTAGGGTACTGAGCTTCCAATGCTAAAGGTCCCAGGTTCGAATCCCGGCTCATGGCAGAAAATTATTTATTCTGTTTCATTGGCCGTGATGCGACCCGTGCGGTAGGTAGACCCTCCTGAGTCACACCCAATCTCTATAAAGTGGGTACCTTAATTAAAATAATTAATTAAGGGAGGAAACCTGGCAGATGAGCGTGATCTCGGTCAAATCACCTCCTTGTACAACCGTAGACCAAGAAACAGTGCTTTTCCTAAATAGTACTGAACCCAAGACCCTTCATGGGTTGTAGTGGTACGGGTTTTTTTTTTTTTTTTTTTTTTTTTTTTTTAAAGCCCTGATTTTAACAAAAATACTGATAATAATATACATAGCTCACTAAGATAAGAATGCTCGACATCATTTTTTAATAAAAATCTTAAATTTAAAATTACAGGATGATTATTTTTTTATTGGAGAAAGTTAGCTTAAAGCGTTTCTACCCATTTAATAAGCTTACATAAAATAAGGTGGGGAAAATTGACCTTTAAAGATTATTCCTTAAAATGCTCTAAGCTCCTTGTAAGGCAACTAAGTAGATTACAGGTTCCCTCGGATAACTGACCCTTACCCTCTCCCTCTAAACATATTTCCCCTATATTTCCATTAAAAAAAAAAAATGTATATATGGGGCTCAACTTATTTAATATGATACTTTTAGTAGAAATTAGTTTTAAATGAATTAATACATTTTAAGAACATCAATTCAACTGAAAAATAAACCAAAATACTTCTTCTAAAATACAAAAAGCTGGCGCACTTGTATTTATCTCAAAATAAAAATAGATAAAAGTTTGTCGATTTAGTTCTTATTGAAATTTCACAAATTATTATTATGGCAAGAAATAAAAAAAAAAAAAGGAAAGTTTATAAAATGATGTTTATGTGTTCTTTGAAAGCATGTTAAAAAAAATATATATGCAATAAAACATCAATTACAGGAATTGTAACATGAAAAAATATTTTACATATTTTTAAATTTTGACTTTTATATTTTAATGTCAATTCACACTTAAGTGTATACTGTCCTCACAGGTCAGTATAATAAAAACCAAAATTAACTTTTGATAATTATAACTTTTTTTGACACGCCTATTTTATACTTTATTATTTAAAATGTGTACATATAGTGATTTTTAAAATGTTAAGCTCACATTACTCACTGAAACGAATATGGACTGCTGAAAAAAAAAATCTTATTTTGAAGGGATTCAACCCGAAGGTTCGATTCCGGTCTGTGCTGATTAATGTTGCCCAAATGTGAGACCGAGACGAGTCTTAGTCTTTGCAAGTTCAGTCTTGGTCATGGTCTGGTCTCTTGGGCAAGAGTCTCGCAACAGTCTTACTTATTAGCTTATTACTATAGAGATATTACTGTAATTTTTAGATAGGAGAAACCTAGCTATGCCCAAATTAAAAATTAGAGGCGTTAAATGCAAAAGTATATTGGTCATACCAATTATTAACATTAGTAACTAAGATCGTCAAGTATTTATAACTATTTTGCCTTAATTTTTTACCAGTCCTGGTTTTGGTCTTGCAACAGTTAGGCGGCTTTGGTCTTGGTAATGCTAAGTGCAAGACCAAGACCAATTTTGGGCAACACTAGTGCTGATTGAAATTTGTTTCGAGGCAGGTCTTGGAAATGACGGAATGCAAAAATAAGTTAACCCAAATAAAATTAAAAATAACTTAAAAGCAAAATTTTCTGTTTGTAATGATTTTTCCTATTACCTGTTATCTAGTTTCGTATGGGAGAGTATGGAGCCTGCGCCCTGTTTATCTAACGAAGGGATATTTAACCCCTATGCCCGAGGGCACTTTTTTCCTCTTGTGCCTACGAGCAACACCATCTACTTATAACCCTCTGACTTATAACATGGAACTACGCTTAGCACTCCAGCTTGTAACTAAAATTGGTGTTGTTTAACGAGTTTTATAATCGCTTTATTTTCTCAAAGAGCTTTGTATTGGAAATATTATCACGTTTCTTTAAAGACACTCATTAATTGATATTAGCATTTCACAATATTTTCCATTAAATCTTCATAATTTTTCCATTTTTTTTTCTAGAATGAAAGCTAAATGATCAGTAATCTTGCCTTAAGCGTATATATGCACTAGTTACGTACTTCTATGCCCATCTCTCATTTTATTGTTGCAGATTATCATATTTTGATTGGCACAGAATCACCTAAATAAATGACCAACAGTCTGAAATAGAGCAGCATAGAAAAAACACAGTATTTAATTACCGAAAAATATCTAAATATCTCAAATTATCTGTGAACTATTGTATTATAAAGTCAGTTCTGATACATGGCTGCGATACCTAGATATTAACTAGCATCCTAGAAACAAATAGTGAAAGATTTGAGAGGGAAATCACGATAACCGGAGCGATCCGGGATCCGAGTACTTTTACACCTGAAGAAATAGGATCAATAAATAACTGCTTACAGAAACTGGTCAGTTAATATCTCATAATATGAAGGCGAGGAGTTTGAGATGGGTGGTTTATATGGCTAAGAAAAACCTAACTGAAAGCGTCTACACAAAAATGAATCCCTGAATTGCAGGTAAGAGACAAGACCTAACCCAAAAACCAGATGGATTGAACGAATCAACGAAGATTCTGCATGCAGATAACTGGAAAGGAATATCCCAATATAGGCAGAGATGGAAAAGGCAAAAAAGATCTTCAAGGTCTGTAAAGCCAAATAAGCTGAACTGTTCACAACTCATATTATCCATTTATATTTATTATAAAATAGGTTTATATCTTGTATGCATTTTAACTGTATTATTTAGGGTAGAGGCAAGAAAGAGAGAGAAAATGATACATACTTTTTAATGCTTATATTATTTTTTCTGGTTATGATTAACTATGATTAATAATTATTAATCTAGGAAAAACACAGATAAAATGGTACCTCCTACTTTACTATAAACCTAAAATGGTTTATCGTCCTCTAATTGGAAAATGGTGAGGACTAGTGGTTTCATGTATTAACAAATACAGGAGATTGTTATGGTGAATATCTTTTGCTTAAAAATTAATTTATTCATTAATTTTTTTCAATGAGGCTATGACAGTTTAATTTTTTATTTACTGAGTATTTCAACAATCTGTCACATGAACACTAGTTATAGTGAGGTAGGATAACATTCACACTATATGTACAAAATATATGAAATAAATAGAAGCAAAATAACAATAAATAATAATCAAAAAGTATATACAATGAATAAAATAAAATAATGTTAAAATAAGAAAATTAAAACTAAACAAAAAACACATGCATGCCTAAATACACTATTTACAATCAGTCGAGGGAACTCCAGGAGAACGCCTACTCTCTCAACCGCATCACTGGCACTTAAGCCAGCGGAGATTGATCGAGAGCACTATTTTTAAAGTTAATTAATGTTTGAACCACACTGAGTCAATGGCGACGTTCTAGAAGAAAACCCGACGATTGAGAACGATTAAAGATTTTTATTTCATCTTTATTTTATTTTATTTTTTTTATAGGTTGAAGGGTCGTGTCATATTCTAAAATAGCCTATTATCTTTACATGACTATCTCAACTGTGGCCAACATCCTCGAAGGTTCTTTGAGGGGCATTATCAACGATTTCCCCTCGTTCCTGGCATGTTGGGAGGAGAGCATCCTCTGGTTATCACCGCCATCCCTCCCCCCGTTATTTTAGGTTTCTTCCTCCGGCTCCTCTCAGTTCCGTCTTTCCTATGCGGCTGCCCAGTCACCGTTTTAGTGGTTTTATCGTCTATCCAACTCGCGTAAGGAATTAAAATATCGGTGAGTACCTCAACAGTTTTTCATATTGGAACTTCATTCCATCAAGGGTTGGAACTTTCTTAGACATTTTTTCAATAATTCAATTTTAACAGTTTTAGTGCACTTTTTTAGGGAAAAATTTATTTAAGTTCTTTAAAAAAGGTGGCGTTGAATGAAAAAAAACACAATAATTTGGATTATAATTTATTTTAATTAAATAACTTGACCCTAATGTGTCATGTGTTGAGCAGCTAAGAACAAAAGAAATTTTTAGATCGACCATTTGTCGTAACTGACTGAAAATTTGAATAATGTTTGTTAAAATTAATTTCGTAAAAGCTTTACTTGAAATGTCGCAAGGGAAAATGAGAAAAAGTTCCAAATTTCATTTCATGCCCATATATATATATATATATATATATATATATATATATATATATATATATATATATATATATATATATATATATATACATAAATTTGTGAAAGATGCTTATAGAGTCAAGTATAATATATGCTCTCATTATTACTACCTCGTTATTTTCGAAAACATCTCCAATCCTCCAAACCACTGGTTGTGGTTGTTTTAATCCGTGAGATCAAATATATTTCTATTTAGCACACTTAACAAACTTCTTTAAGATATGATTTCATGAAAAATATAAGTAATATGTAGATAAAACAGTATAAACTCGCTTTTGTATTTTCACTAGCTTCCACAGACTGATGAGGACATTCTTTTTAAGTATATTGCATTAGTTTGTTTAATGTATATATATATATATATATATATTGGTCATTTTTTTTCTTTTAGCCAAAATATTTATTTTGGATTTGAAGAGTTAGGTTTATAACTTTTGAAGATTTATATTAAATTATCTGTTTCGTTGAAATTAACTCATGTTTAAATTATAAGCAAAAAGCGAAACTATAATCTTTTTGTTCTATTTTAACATAAAACAAACTATATAATAATTAATATATTTTAAAATATATATATTATAACAAAATTGTACTATATAATTATTAGAATGCTTTATATTAAAAATATAAAGAAAGAAAAGGCAATGTTTTATTTTAATGTTGGCTAACACATTAGGATCAAAACTTTGGGTTTTCTTTCTTTACATTTTTACGGTGAAACATTCTAATAATTATATAGTGTAACTTTTTAATAATAATTATATATTTTAACGATTTCATAGTTACTTTTATGTAAACAATATTGAACAAAAATTATTGTTTCGCTTATTATGTTTATTTAAGGTGACTAATCCCCAGAAAATTAAAATTACTACTTCCTATCGTCAAAACCCACAATGAGCAATTTATTAATTAAATAAATTCAAATTTACTAAATAGATTAATGTAAAAAACTCAAAATCGACTTTAAATGAACATATTCCGTTTTACAGATAGACTCGTTTATAAAATATTGATCTGATTCATCTATTTATTATAGAGTTATTAGACTGTATAGAATTCAATTAAAAAATGCAATTCTTATTTATTTTTAGTATTCTAATTCACTTGGAACCCCCATACCAGACTGAAACGACTGGAAACCACCCGACGTATTCGACTAATGCAGCACTTACTAGACAAACGCTCTAAAATCCAACTATTTACAAGACTCATATATATTACTATAATAAGGCCGATTTGGACTTGAGGGATCGAGCTTTGGGGCTATACTAAACCATCAAATTCCTCTCGTATCCAATCCCTACAATCCAAAATCCTTCGTAAAATCATCCATAACGACCTTAATGTGCCATATGTTTCCGATTTAGCTCTATCCAGATACCTATCCTTCCACAACAAACTTCTGAACCATCCGAACCCTCTTATTTCCAACCTTGCTTCCTCTTCTATTCCTGATAATCCTCCGAGGTGTCTGAAAAGAAGATGGCCTCGGGACCCTCTATAGAAATATAATTGGAGTGCTACCAATGGTTACTTTCTCTTCATGTTGTACATGCCATGTTACTTGTTTCATATGTATTGTATTTATCATTTAATACAGTTGTACATTTCAATAATAAAAAAAGTATTCTAATTAGTGATGATAATTAAGATTAAAAGCGAAACGATAGTTTTCATTTTATTTATTTTACATGAAAGAAGACATATTGTTAAAATTTTAATCATAATCAAAAGAAAAACCTGTCGGTTTATTTTTTTTGGGGGGGGGGGAGGGTGGAAGGCTCCATGACTTTCTTTCAACAAAAGAAATTATTCATTATAATTTTTTCGAATAATTGTTTCTGTAATATTTAATATACCCATTAATAGTTAAATTTGATGCATATATCAATTGAATTGCATTCTTAAGATCACGTAACTGCTAAAAAGTTACCACCATTTCCATGTTTAGAATGAATATCCATTTATGACAGGCGAACATGAACTCAAAAAATAATTCAGTCTTAGTTTTTAAATCTTCTAATAATTAATGAACTGGAAATAACTTTTATTCCTTTCTTTGAGTTTTCGCTATTTTTAATAAGCAATAGCATGTATCGAATAACCTTTTATGCTTTGAAGAACCTATACAATTAACTGATTCATTAATTGTAGAGCGCATACTTTTACAGTCAAATGTGTGAAACATGTTTCGGAAAATATAGTTATTTTTCTGTTATTACTATTCCTGGATCTAATTAATATTGAAAAAAAAGTCCAGAACTTGTCACGTTTTCACTTAATGCTGGTCGATGAAAGGGCTGATTGAGGAAGAACAACCGGAGATGTAGCGTTTTCGAAAAAACAGTTCCGTGCCGCTACAGGAAATCGAAAGGCGAAAGAAGATTGGGGTGGGGGGGGGGGGGCGTGAGTTAGTTTTGTTCTTTCCAAGTTCCTTTGACGTTCGGTTTTCTCGATAAACATGAGATGGATAGAATAAAAAAAAAATAGATTTTGAGTGTACTATATCTTAGCCGCTGTCAGCCAAATTCTAAAAACAAAAATTGATAATTCAATGAAAATAAATATGATAATAATAATTTTTTTATGTAAAAATCCTGACACAAAACCATCTAATTCTCCTTTATAAAGCTGAGGTGAAGATTTTTCAAATATAGGATTAATAACTTTTTAATATACTTACACTTACATATATACACTCATACACAAATATATATATATATATATATATATATATATATATATATATATATATATATATATACAAGTTTTTGGCCTTCTACCTTGTCTCGTACCTCATATTGAGGCATTCATTATTAATAAATTTTTTTTTGTAAATTTGGCGCATTATATATTTTCCACAAAGAGATATACGTAAATTATTTAGTATAATATTTACTTTGAAATTTTCCGGTTTACTCAATATTTATTTATTTCAGTCAAATTCAATATATTTTAATAACCTATTATGAAATAATTACTACTTTAAGCTATAAAAAAATAATTATTATATTTCAACATAAAATTAATGCTCCATATAACATAACATTTAAGAAACCATTGAATTTTATAAGTAGCACTTTTTCTTTGTTATGTCTGTTAATTCGATGAATAAAATAATATTGGAGTATTGAATTTGTATAGATATACGTAAAGAACTCAACAACTAAAGAAAACATGGATTTTTATTTCAAAACATAAACACTAGTTTAACATAATAAAAACTATCTTGATACAGATTCTAACAATATATACAGTAATTTAATAACAATATGAAAACATTAAAAAATAACAATAAAATATATACATATATAGATAGAAAAACAATTTTATTCTGGAACAAAGTACCTTTAGAATAACAAAATTTTGAACAAAGAAAATACTACTTCTGTCCTAAAAATTTGAAATAATAAATAAAATTTAAAAAACAAACAAAAAGTAAAGAAAATCTGAATTGAACGTGCTATATACAAAACATATAAAACTATGTTCAAAACACTTAAAACTATGTATAATGGTAGAACAGTATAAATATACACTTTAAGGAATTAAGAAAAATAGACAAAATAAAATAAGTTCTTCTCATTAAAAAGCTCTTAGTCTTTACTTAAAAAAGGTGCATCTGTGCTAAGAAGCTAATATCATTTGTACTCCAACTGACATTATCGGTTGGATAATAATTTTACTATCTCCGACAAATATATATGTATAAACTTTTTTTATACCCATAATTACGTTTTAATAATTCTTTTAATGTATTAAATGCCACTTAAATGTTCATTCCTTATTAGTCTAAAGCAGATTTGAGCTATATTTAAATAAAGGATTATCAATATAAAATAAAATAAATTTTTTTGCATTTGTATTTTAAGAATTAAAACATAAAATATATTGTTTGTGAATAACGGTATCTTCTTTTTAAAACACAAAATACAAATAAATAATATTTTATTTTATATCCATGATACTAAAATATAAAAAAATCATTGCATTTTGTGTTTTTATATACAAAATAAATTACCAAATAGAGTAGATTTCTTGTATTATATGCTAATCTCCAATAGAATGTATTTTGTTATTCATTTATTTTCATTTCTCCTCCACAGTGGGTACGTTTCGGCTATGATGCCATTTTTAGCCAGACACGAAAGGGTTAAATAGTGCATATGCAAATATTATCACTAAATTAAAATTTTAATTAATTAATATCTTTAACAGTTCAGATAATAGGAAATAGTGAAATAGCAATATATTAACAACATGTAACCTCTCAACCAAACAATCCCATAGAGATTATAATCCAATTATGGACTGAATAGAATGAGCGGTATTAACTAGGTAGCAACATCAAAATTCACTAGGAATCAATATCTGATTTATCTTGCATTAATATAAGTAAATTCATTTATAGAATATTCTTGTATTATGTTTTATTTTAATTAATCTAATTGTAAATTGTCTTATTGACTTAACCCTATTAGGGTTATCATTTATATAATATTGTTTTTTAAAATTTGACTAACATCACTATTATATTATGTTCAATGTTTTTGTATAAACTGATTGTGTATCGGTCTTATGAATGGCTTGAAAATGGCATTATAGCCGAATCATAGCCACTGTGGAGGAGAAATGAAAAACAATGTGTAAAATACAACGTCTATTTATATTGTATTTTGTTTTTTTGTTATTAAAATACAAAATACTTTTATTATTTTTTATTTGAAATACATTTTCTGATAACAATTTAAATAATTTGTAGCTACAATACATTGTATTTTAAAAACACAAAATAAATGGTATTTTATAAGCTTAATTTTAAAGTAATATTTAATATACATTTTTCACAGGTCTGGCCATAAAGCCAATCTCAGAAGTAAATCTGGTTCTTATTAATAACAATGTATTGTTCATTTTTCGTTAATTTTGAAGCATATAACATGAGTTTTGATATTCTGGTTAATAGATATCTGTAACGAACTGCTGAAACGTTGTAAAAAAAAAAATTAGTAATGCATTGAGTGGGTGACTTCCCCTTGGTTTACCTGGTTACCCATTCAATCGAATGGCCAGGACACGTGTCAAACATTTTCCGACCGAGAATCACCAATAAATGTTTCATCTGCCATTCACATCTCCCCTCTCTCTTCCCCCTTAACCTATTTGCCAATCACATTTTTTTTTCGATAGATTCTTTATGTTTTTGAATACTGAGCTACAATGATGTAGATTGAATGTCCATTCAATTCATTTGGTACACATCGAAATCATCAAAATACAAATAGTTTTTAAAAGTTACTTTGCTACGAAAAATTTTGGGTATTTGTGATATTTGAAAACATTCTGTACGCACAAAGTTACCTTATTTGTAAGATCTAGTTTTACGTAGTGTGTCACTTTATTTTATCTATATAGGAAATATATATACTGAGATAAAATATTGCGAGCGTGAAAAATTTCTATTGCGAATTTTTAACAATGTTTTAAGGTTCCCTGATTCCAAATAATCAAATCTCACAAAATGGTCTGTGTACACCTGAACAGCCTAGCTTAAAAACTAAAAGTCTTAAGAAACTTAAATTATGCATTTAACTTCATATGCCTGGGATGACACCGTAACCTTTTTAATAAAATCAATTTAATGTAGCACTACACATATAAGTATATATGATGGATTTTGCACAATTTAATCGAAAACGGCTAAGCGATTTTTATTAAACTTATATAGATGTAAAATTAAATAGTATTCAGTATTAGCTGGATAGTACCCAATGAACTTGTCTGATACTTCGGAATTAACAAAGAATTTAATGATTAATTAAATAAGAAAATGGAAGAAATTGATAATTCTTATATTGTTGTTGTTAATGTTTATTGTTATTTTTTTATGGGTGATAATATTCAGGACGCAGTATTTTAAAAAAAAAATTATTAATGCCAACGTTTCAACCATAACATGTGGGTCGTCTTCAGGACGTGGTTTGAGCTCTGAGGGTGTTCAAGTAAACCCCTCCAAAAAGCTTATTTTTATTGTTTATTATTGAATGGGAAAATAATGTTCCCACATTATTATTATATAGAGTACTATATCAATGTAACAAATATATATTAAATAAAAATATAATTGATTCGCTCAGCAAAGAAAAACCCGAGAATGAATATCGTGAATCAAAAAATATGTTTAAACTTTTTTTTCTGTACACTTTTCAATCCCATTTTATATAGTAAGAGTCCTTAAATTATCTGAATTAAAGAAGTCAAAGGAATCACAAAATTAAATAATATTTTTTTATAAATGAATTGCAGTTTTTTTACTTTGTTTTTTAAGAATATTCTTAAACTATTTATTTTTTATTATTGTTTTAAAGAAAAAGAAATAGAACATGCTTAGACGACCTTGCATAGTGTTCATTGTATACTGGGACTATTAGTCAATGAATAACTGAGCAATAAATGGGTCAGGAGCTTTAGTAATCCATAGTAATAAAAACTCTATGTACTATGGATTACTATATGAATAACTTTAATAGTGTAATCATTTTATTTATTCGAATATTATTTATACAAATAACAGTGATGTTGCATATGTCATTCCTACAGTGAAGTTATAAATTTTTTTCTTCTTTATTGCTAAATAAAACTGTATAATTTTCAATGTCAACTGTTAAATTAAAATAATTATTTGACTTGAAAGATGTTTTAATTAATATTACGGTGACTATAGAAAGTACTGTTTTAAGTAACAGTAAACTTATGCATAATGCCCAATTTAATGACAGTTTTAAAATTTCTCATTTTTATTTTTTCTATCATGTAACGAATAGTATTTAAATACAAGACGCATTATTAACTATTAAATTAAATAACGTTTTGTTATGACATATTTTATTTTTAAATTAAAATACTTATGATCAATTATGGTGGAGAGCCGCTCAAAATATTAAATCCTTCTACCACAACGATCTTCAATAGATGTCTACTATCTTTCTACTGCTACTACGTAAAGAAAGTATTGTTACAGTTTGATCAAATTTGTGAGCTATTATCGATGTTTTTAAAAGTTTAAACATTTCCTTTTAATAATCTTTGGAATAAATCGAAAACTGTAAATATCTGTGAATAATGAGATGCGCATTTGAAATCAAATTATTTAATTTTTTACGCTTATTAAATGTTTAGTTGTTTAAATTTATCTGATGTCGGTAGCAATGCCGTGTTTGTAGAAACACCATATGTTTTATATATATACCATTTCATGATGACCAGTTATTTGTTCTGTTTTTTTTAATTGTATAACAAAAGATTCAGATTATTTTCGGTAAGACATAAATGCAGAATATCTTTTTCGACCTTTATGATATTTTCAAAAATGTTCTAGGAATAAAGTTGTTTAAATTTATAAAATCGTAAAAAACGTTCCTAGTTTTGTTCATTTAAATCGGAAGATATGTTTTATTGCAGATATTGTTTTGCTTAATATGGTTTAATCTCTAGAAAAAGGAATAGAAAATAAATCCGGCCTTGGAACACCATGCGGTCACCGATTTTTTTTTTTTGGTGTAAGTGGGTTTTGGGTTTTGTCCTTGCTTATCGATAGCATTCATTTACTAATATGACAGACGCCGATTGTTATACTCAATCCATTCTCGTTTCCAGTTGTATTATTTAAACCGGCATGACTACAACCTATGAAGGTTCTTGGGTTCAGTACTTTGTAAGAAAATATTACACTAAGGCAATTACTTTATGCCAATGGTTGTTGAAGGGGTTTGGTTGGGGGGAGGAGGAGGGTTGACCGCGATCACCCTCAATCACCCAAGACGTTTCCCCTAATCAATTAATTAATTAATGTTACCCTCTTTATAGAGGCTGGATATGCACCAGGAGGAGGGTGTCTCGACCCTAAGGTCGATCCGCGGCTGATAACAGAATAAATAATTATTTATCACAGACGGGCTCGAACTTAGGCTCTTGAGAATAGGATCACAGTGCTTCTTCTTCAATTATCTTAAAACTGCGAAATGGGGCTGTATTGTGATGTTCTGAGAGTCAGCAAACTGTGAAATAAGGGTTTTCTTCTATTTTAACCTTGAAATCTTCATCGGCAGTTAAAGGTAAAGGTCTTCTACAGGGTCGGTTTTCGAATTAAGTTTCTCCTTAACCGGAAATTGTCCGTTCTGTAAAAATGTCGGAGTTCAAACTAATAAGGGAATATGGTACGGAGTATCACGCCTACTTGGATGCGTTGAACATATACTTAAACGTGAGTTATAAATACATTGGGGATTAAAACAATTATGATTTTAAACATATTGTAAGTAAAAAATGGAAGACAATAATTATTCTATGAATTTCTATGGTGATTAAAACGGTCGTCACTTGTAAAACAACAGAATAAGGCTCTTTCAGATAGGATTATCGAAATATTGCCTTGTTATTAATGTCTTCCATATTTTCCTAACATCGTTAATCAGTCAACGTCATGTTCTTGTAACATTTGCCGACTATGAATTTCTTATTTCCTGTACCTAGAAATATTTTTTTAGCTTGTGTCTAACATGATCAAACCTCTTGAAGCAGTAAGTGATTTATTAAGGATTATCTACATCTAATATTGACCTTTAAACGGGTGGAAACACACAAACACAAACAAATAATTTTACTCTTGTTTTTGGTCTAATTTATCCATCCTGGTTATATTAAGCTGTAGCGCCTGGACCAAAATCATTTTATTAACGAGGGAGGCCCATTTGGTTTGGAGGAACTCGACTGTCATTGAGGACCACAGCCTAATGAGTTGGCAAGTTCATTCCCAAAGTTTCCATCACGAGTTCGCACACGCCATCATGTTTCTCTAAAATATTATCTTCCATCGATTCAAATAGGACGCCTTGCCATAAATGGTGGTTATCATTTAGGAAAAATTAATCCTCAGCTTTATAGATTTTTTTCCGTCTCGCTTATTACAAATAATTTTGATTCAACATGATGACTGTCAAAATTGATTACGTGTGATACTACAGTATTCCTACCTTCTGCCCTTGCAGAAATTGGTTTATTTTAGATATTTGCCTTAATAAGATGTATATTTGTATAAAGCTAAATTATTTTATAATGAAAGTTTACAATATTTCACAAAATATATTAATGCTAATAACATTTTTAATCCTCCATTCCTTTTTATTGTGTCGTTCTTAGTTTACAATTTTTATTTATTGAAATAGCTTCTTCGATCAATGATTGTTTCGTTCATTCATTTTTATCACCCAATATCGGTAGTAAAGTAACTGTGACCAATTTAGTTATCGCATCAGAGTCTCGAGTTATTCATTGAATATACTCAACTCGGAGAAGATTTGAACTCAGATTCAAATCGTTGGCTATCCTCCATGAGCTGCTTGATGAATGTATTTCCTATTGATTAGCCAGCGTATCATTCTTGATTGTTTTCTCAGAGGAGGGCATGTCGTATCCGGTTGGAGGGACGTCTACATATCCTTCTACAGACGCTTGTAAATGCTTTAAGGAGTAAAATAAATATAAAAATATTTCAGGAGTCGAAACATTTATGCAGCTTTTTTGAAATGTTCCATTTTAACGGTTTCTGTGTAATGTTTAAAAATAAAAGTTCTAAGGGATGTTTTTATTATAAAATTTCAAGTTTATAGTAAAAGTATAACTTTATTTATTTAAGTTATTAAAAATATCTCCATTAAATGAGAAATAAACAGTAATTGTGCTTACAATGAAAGGTTCGGACAAGAGTTCACCGATTTCAATGAAACTTTTTTTGGTGATACAAGTCAAAAATTTAGACCTATATCCGAGAGCTCTTTCCAATGCGCCGTATGAGCCAAGAAAAAAATATTTAAAAATATAAAGCTCACTTATTTTAATCATATGTCCAATTGAAATGAAAAATATTATTTAACTGATGGAATTGAACTAGGTGAATATGTAAAGTCCGTGATTTTTAGGAACTGGAGATGTATAGATTATGATGTTGTCACATGTTCCATTCTAGTCACAGCTTCTTAAAATTGGCATACCTGATATCCATATCCAATTTTTACGCAATTCCAAAAATTTTACTTTTAACTCAACTATTCTAAACTATCAACTATCAACAACTTATTCTAAATTCAGTTCACACGTTTAATAAGTTTGATTCTGTGTATTATACCTATATTTTTGAGGGGAAAAAAATCTTAACTTAATGATGTAAACTGACCTTGAAGGTGATGCGACTGGGAGAGAAGCGCTGGGATCTCTTTGTGCCCTGCTTTGCCTTTCACATGAGAGCGGCAAAGCGTGGTTCAGGGTTCCCCAGGCTGAATGTAAATATTGTAAATAGGAATTAATGTGTGAAAAGTATTTTTTTTTTTTAAATCCTTTTTACAAATATTTTGCATTTTCGTTAATTTTTTATTATATATATTTTTTATTTACATGTTTTCTCTTATTTCTTTTTTTCTCAATTTTGTATATAATAGTATGAATGTACGCATAAATTCTTGATGCCAAATTCCGTTTATTACGACAGATTGTACCATTATTCATAATATATATATATATATATATATTATAATAGTCTTAAAACAAAACTGGTGTAAAATTTATTGTTCACTTTGGCAATCAAACACATACCCGTTATTATCAAAACTGTCTCTCAATTCTCGATCTTGCTTGTATTGTTTGTTTTACTTTTTCGACCGAATATTTTCTTTATAATTATTTCGACCTATAAACAGACGTTTAATGCCATTGTCCATACAAATATTCACTATCCATATTTTGACTTTTCATGTAGGTTTTCTGGGATAGCTCGCCGAGCTACGATATGAAATTTTTTAGACAACTGGATGACTTTTTAAAAAGTAAAAATTGTATTGATCAAAATTCGTTGGTAAATATATTTTCAAAATTTGTTAATAATAGCTATTCAACAGTATATTTAGAGAGAATGGAAAAGTTAAACAAAAGATATACTGAGAATAATTGAGAGTATTTTAGTAATACAAATAGGTTCGTATCATTTATTCTTTTTAAGCGATAAATCTGCATTAATCTGCCGACCCAATAAAATTATGAGCCCTATTAACTAGTTTCGGTAACGTATTAATTTCATCTAGTAAGATTTTATTTATTTATGTAATCATTGACAAAATATGCTGCTAGAGAGCATTGCTAGAAACTACAAGCGTTCGTTAGCAGTTGTGGTTTATATTTAGCCCGAGTCAGACAGAATGGGACATCTGGTGGCAACTAATTACTCGGTCTGTCGGCCTTCAACTCTGGGTCATAGGATACATAAAATGGAAATTTTGATCTTTCAGTCATGAAATCCTCTGAAAAGTGCTATATTCCCTGTATTCATCAATGATATTGTCTTTTGTTTGTTGAAAAAAAAGAATAATAATAAAATAAATAATAGTAGCAATGAATGAAATGAGAAAATAATATGATCTATCTACTGTTTGGCTGTCCCGAAAATAATGGAGGATTTTGAATTTTCTGTAAAATACTCCTCTATATAACAAACTGTTTACGTTTGCTGGATTATTCATTTGTATGAATATCGACACTTAATAATCCTCTTCCAAACGATAATGTTCGTTTACTTCTGTAGCATTTCGCTGCGTAGAAATAATTGAGTCCTAACTAAGATGTCGACGCGTTATTTTCATATAATAATTTTGTTTCACGAATTTAAACTCTACCAGAAACATCAACCAAGTCTGCTGCGAGAGCAGCATTGATGAGTGAACTATTCAACGGTGGTTCAAAAAATTTTGGGAGGTCGACTTCAGCCTTGAAGACAAAGATGGTCGTGAAAGGACTTCCTCTCTTGTTGGCGATGTTCGGCGGGCGTTGGTTGAAGAAAACCCCAGAACAACTGTTCGAGAACTCAGTGTGATTGGGAAGGTAAAAAAGCTTTAAAGTAGGGTTCCACACACATTAAACGACCGAACAAAAAAAAGCAAAAAAAAAAAAGCAGCGTTATGAAGTTTGTGCTTTACTTCTTCGCCGAAACAAAAACGACCCTTTTCTGTCCAGAGTTGTTACTTGTGATGAAACCTGTCTGATCATCCTAATACTCTTGTTTGGTCACAATCCGGCCTTCCTTTCCTTCCTTGGTTTAGTCTTCCTTTTTTTCTCCCTTGGCGGTACAAAGGGCAGTCGCCCCGATACCTTATGTTGTAAATATGTCTGGATTAAGGACGCCCCCACTCAGCATTTGGTTGGTTTGAGTGCCAGTGCCTTCGCACCCTATAAATGTTTGGATACGAGGTTTATTCGTACATGAACATGAATACAGAGATAATTATGTTTGTATTCGTATTAATTCGATTTTTATTTATTTATTATATATTTTTTTATTTTTGTAAATACTGTACTAATCGTGTTGATACTGGAATTGTTTTCAATTTAATTTGAGATAATTTAGGTTGATGACAACAAATTTAGCCGACATTACAAAGCAGTGGCTGTGGGAAGGCTATGAAGATGAGAGCCATCACTCACCATTATGGCCCTGATGAAAGCTGTGAGGACTGAGATAGGGGTGTTATTGTTCTAATTGAATTCGATTCATACGCCAACAGGAGCCAACTTTGCCCTTTGACCGAAAAGGCAGATATTGCTACCTCCAGTTCCTAACTGTTTTATTTGTTTTCGTCATTTTGCCACTCTTTTTATATGTTATATACATCCCCCTACCAAAAAAAAAAAAAAAAAATTGAAATCCATTCAGACATTTCCAAATTATTATTTTTTCCTTTTTATATTATCTATAATTTAAGTCAATTTTATTTTTTTAAATTGTATTGACTGATTAAAAATAAACAATATTTCATACATGTATTTGCATTTCGGTTATCGAACTCTTGCTTATCAATAAATATTCGAAAATACTACCATTGACTTCTAAACATTTTCTGCTTCGTCTTCGATCCCTTCCTGATTGCTTCATATCGTCCTTTAATGACACCTCCAGCACTTTTAATGTGTTGAATTATTCCATGCTGGGTATCTACTTTTACTTTGTATACTTTGAACCAGCTCCATAAACAATAATCCAGTACTCTGAGTTATGGAGATCGACTAATTGGGCCACCTTTCATCCGAATATTCTCACCTGACAAGCGAAATAAGCGGGAGCTTCTTCATGCTGAAAGTGCATTTGATGCTTAGTGGAATATCCTCCAACATTTGAACTTCTCTCCGCATTTGGGCCAAATCGCACCTACCGTTTTCGAGATGAAGGAGTATCAAGGAAAATACGTTTGCACATTTGTTGCTAGAAATAAAGGATGGAATTCGATAAAATCGATGCAGCTTGATTTGTTCAAGTATCTTCTACAATCTACTAATTTTAAGCCAAACCTACGGGTAGTTCCGTCGGGGAAATTTAGGCATGTCTAACAAAATATATTTAATTATAAGAATAATAATATAATGCGTATGCGAAAGTATTAGACAAAATTTGAAAACATTGATATGGGAACATGCAGGTACCATTCTCTGAAATTCCATGAACATCTCTGAAAATGAAAATCGAATTAATGGGAACCAAATTCGAACGAATTGAATTCTCGAATCTGGGAACCTTTTTTTTTTCTCTTAGCCTATTACACAAATACAAAGCTACCCTACCGTTAGTCATGAGGAAGCAAAACCTTCTTATATACAACTTTCAATTTAATAAGTAAATAATAATTATTGTTTTTCTTAAAGCATTATATTAAAAAAACCTAAATTAAAAATGAGATTTACGGAATTTTATTAAATATAATTTTTGCTAAAAGATGATTATTTTTATATGGTGTCAAATATTTTTTTTGTTTTTTCAAAATGATATATTTTCAGAAATGTTGCGTTAACAAAATAAAATATTAAATTTGAATATGTTAAAAAAGGTGGGACAATCTCTTTATATATATATATATATATATATATATATATATCGATCAGGGACTGCTTTACAAACTCTGTAAATCCCTAAATAATACTTACTTCTCCATTATTCGTTCCTACTTAACTGATAGACACTTCAAAGTAAATCTAAATAATTCCTATTCATCCCTCTTTTCTCAATCTGCTGGTGTTCCTCAAGGTAGTATCCTTGGTCCTATCCTTTATACAGTTTATAAGGCTGATATTCCAACCTATCCTTACACTGTCATCACCACATATGCCGATGACACATGTATTATTTCAGTTAATAACGATCCATCAATAACATCCCAAACTCTTCAATCACACACCACAAACCTTGAAGAATGGTGTCAAAACTGGAGGATTAAAAGAAATTCCAATAAATCCAATCAAATCACCTTTACCCTTCGTCGTAAACCTACGACTTCCTGTCCTACAGTTTCCTTTAATAACACCCCACTTATCCCTGTTGAACAAATCCGATACCTAGGACTCCACTCGGGCAAACGTCTAACTTGGAATCCTCATACCAGACAAGAAACCGCTCGACGTTTCCGAACACTCCAGTACTAGACAAACGCTCAAGGCTTTCAGTTGATTACAGAAGATTCATATAGATGACTACAATAAACCTATTTGGATTTATGGAGTTGAGATTTGGGGCTCCACAAAGCCATAGAATTCTTCACGTATCCAATTCTTACAATCCAAAATCCTTCTTAAAACACTTAATGCTCCTTACTTTGTGACTAATAAAATAATCCATAACGACCTTAATGTTCCTTATTTTTCCGATTTGGCCCAATCCAGAATAGGTATCCTTCCATAATAAACTTCAGAACCATCCGAACTCTCTCGTTTCTAACCTTGCTTCCTATTAGATCCATGATAACTCTCCGAGACGTCTGGAAAGAAGATGGTGAATGAAGATCTTATTGTAAATACATTTTTTTAGATTGTTACCTGTGGGCAGTTTCTCAACAAGTGTTTTCATATATTCATATAATCATTTTCTGTTATCACATTTACTGAATGTATTTTTTTTATTAATACAGTTGTAAATATCATAAATTAAATATATATATATATATTTTAGTATATGTTTTCTGAAGTACACATATATTTAATGTTAAATTAATAATTTGATTATCATAATGAATTGTATTGAAAACGATCAAAGTAAAAAATGTGTTGGTAAACATTTTTGTGAGTTTCAGCCACATTCATCAACAAAAAAACAAAAAAAAAGAGGAACGGATCAAAATGACGCCAACACTTTCATATAAAAAATATGGTTACACTAAGTGCACCTTGTTCTGATTTCGCAGAGGGAAAATTCATCAAAGAACTTTGTGATTTTAGTTCATGAAACGAATGACATTTTGCAATAAAACGATGATATATACTGGGGCGCTAGATATCATTTATGGGGGGAGGACAAAGAAAATATCTTTATAAAGCTCTGTGTTAGATTAATCCCATATCTTTTTTCTGATCATAAACAATAAAAATATCTATTGACAATTATAACAGTATTAAACTCTTCCTTCGGTTCCTGCTGAATTGTTCGTCTTTCCATAAACATGGAAATGAGTCTATAAACTAATTGTAAATTATTTATTTTATTACGAAACCGATCTTATTTCGTTAATCGTCAAAGTATTTACGATATGATATAATTAAACTTTTCGTTTTCTTGATGGGAGGAGAGGAGGGAGGGGCTGTATCCACGCGCCCTTCCTCCTGCCAACGCATATACTAGCTTTACTTATATACAATATTTACACTCACTGTTGGCCTGGGGGACTCGAAACATAGTTCGGCCAGCTATAGGAAGATACCCCTCTCTTGTATTACAGCACTTGAGGAGATCCCAGCACTTATCTCTGAACCGCAGTGGCAATAAAAGCCATTCTGGCATGAGTTAGGTCGTCATAACCGCTGAAGATGTGTGTATTACAAAATTATTATACGAAGTAGACGAAACCTAACAACAAATTAATTAGAGAGAATTATTTTCATTTAATTATTGAAATTTTCAACTGTATTATAAAAGGCGACCAGTAAATGTAAACAGAACAGGAATAATGACTTGAGCAGACCTGTCGAGATACTACACAATGGTAACACCAGGAATCGAGGAGGAAGCTAAAGAGGAAACTAGTAGCTTTGGATGGGTCTGGAAAGAAAAGATATTTGGATAGGGTCAAACACCGACACATAGAAAAATAAGATGTTCATGAACGATTTTATTTGTGAAAAAATATGGAGCATTGACTATTTTACGATGAATTTTAAATTGTAAGCATTGGGCAAGAGAGAAATTAAATGGTTTGCTGGAGCCTAAAATCTCAACTACATATGTCTTCATAGGACTTATTATAGTCATGTAAATGATAATTACATAATTTTGTAATTATTTAAAAGCTTAGAACGTGTGTCCAGTAAGTGTTGGAGCAGCCGGAAACTTCCAGCAGTTTTTTTTTGATTCAGTATTGTATGCGGATTCCAAGAGCGGAATATTGTTGAACTATAATGTATGGCAAGAAGTCATTAGGTTTATGATGGGTGGAGGGAGAAGATGAAGGTAATTTAGTGGATTTGTTTTTCTCCAGTTGCAACACCATTCTTCAAGGTTTGGGATATATAATTGTAGAAGTCGGGATGCAATTAAATCATCATTATTAACTAATAGCAAACATGTGCCATCGGCGAATGCGGTTATGGAAGTGCCTCTAGGTGGGTTGAGAACGGCTCCACAATAATGTCAACGAATGACCAACGGTGAGGTATAGACAAGCGAATAACAAGCGCGAACAAAGCTTTCATCTATCTTTTAAAGGTTTCGAAAACTCAAAAAATATCAAATTAAGTGTACAATGGTATAATCAAGGCAATTCTAGTACACGGCTGCATGACCTAGACATTAACCAGCACACTAGAAAGAAGTATTAAATGATTTAAGAGAAAAATTCTCCGCACGATGATGGGATCAGAATACTAAGTCATGGAGGATAAAGACCAATGAAGAACTATATACAGAAATTGGTCGATCTATATCTCCTGATATAAAGGCAAGGATGTTATGTTGGGCGGGGCATATAGGTCAGAGCAGTCCATTAAGAAGCATTTACGGCACAATGAATGCCTCAATCATAAGCAAGAGACCACGTGGAAGGCCAAAAAGTAGATGTATTCCCAGTTTCACATCGAGTTAATTATCAAATTCTTTCATTGTTTGAATTTGTCCATTTTGTATTACTGCTATTTATGGGAAACCTTTAAGTATTTCTAATAAACAAAACTAGAGGTATTTTAGAGGAAGATATTTTGAAAATTCGGCATTTAAATGCCGTCAGAATATCTCAATTACGATAAGACCTAATTGTTATTAAATGACATTCTATTTTACATTTGATTTTTAGTTGAACCAAAACCATCAGAGAGGTTTGCGACCATATCGTAAAAAATGTGTAAAATAAATCTTATTAAGAGGCATTTTTACTTAGTCGAGCTCAGCGAAAATGTGGCTGTAACACCCCAGGCATATTCCTTACTTAAATAGATCGTTTGATATTTCGACAAGTTTTTTTTTTTTATTCGTAAAATTTACAACTGTGTACGAATAAATATACATCCAGTAAATGTGATAGAGAGAAATACAACAGTATGAAAAGACTAGACAATCTACTAATAATTGGCAGCTTGATTAGTTTAAGTTTCTTTTTGTTTATATTTATTCATTTTTCGTATAATTATTTTGATATTGTTTTATTTAAATTATTGTTCATAAAGTGTAAATGAACCCACTGTGTGACTTTTACTAAAATACTTAGTTGCGATAAAATAAAATATACTCAAAAAAGAATTTTTTTTTTTAAATCTCAGTATTGTAAGTCTTTTCACATTTACAAACAAACCTCCTTGCGAGATAAGGTTATTTGGATTCAAGAATTCTTAAAACATGTGCTTCCGTTAAAAATTCGTTTTCGAAAAGTTCATGATCGCATTACTTTCCCTTCCTATACATTTCCATATTTAGGCGATTGGATAAAAACATATAATTTGAATTCGACACCACAATAACCTCAATGAATGACCAACTGACCAGTGCAAACAGAGCTTTCTTTTCACTTTCAAAGGTATTGGAATCCCGGAAAATTCTAAAAAAAATCTAAAATTAAAAGGTGTATAATGCTAACATAAAGTCAGTTCTGATATACGAGTGAGAGGCCTGATTTATAAAAAAAAATATTGAAAGCTTTGAGAGAAAATGCTCCGCACAATAATCGGAGCGATCTGCGATCAGAATTCTAACATGTGAAGGAGAACGGCCAATAAAGAATTATATACAAAAACTGGACTATCGATATCTTATGATATGAAGGCAAGGGAGTTAAGATGGGCGAGGCATGTATCTTGGAGCAGTCCATCACTAACTAAGCCTTTACAGAACAATGGATGCCTCAATAATATGCAAGAGACCACATGGAAGGCCAAAAAGCAGATGGTCTTCGCAGTTTAATAGAGGTGCATACATATAACTGGAAAGTAAGAGCCCAAGAAAGGCAAGAAGGAAAAGGTTTTTTTAATTCGGCAAAATATCAGCTAGGTCTCTAATGCAAAAAGAAAAAAAAAATGTAGCAGGATATGTTTTTGAAATGTCCCTACTCTAGTATGTTTTTGTGTTATCTTCATTTTTACTGTCCTGATCATTTGTAACCCGGTATAATGTTGATAGGATAGTAACCATATTTGCTAGACCAGTTATTTTCTGGTATTTGCAGGACTCAAATGTTTTGTCTTTAAATTTGTCAATAATAGTCCAATTGAAACTTACAAATATATGATCCCCTTCCTTTAACTTTGATACTGTAAGACTTTTACTTTTCTTAGGCGGATTTGATAATGGAAAGAGAAGATGAGTTGCGGATCGAAGTAGGAGGGAGTTTTAGAAACTGGGGTGAAAAGAGCGTTGAAGTTAGCCGTAGGCTGTGGGGAGAAGTCGGAGGGGTCTGCTGTTGCGGGAACTCACCGATGACTTGAGGTTAATGATTCATGAATATAGTGGGAGGGATTTTGATGGCGACTAATTGTGATGGAAGGGACGTGGGTTATATTCTCAAAGATACATGGAAGGACCGTTTTGTTTCTGTTACATTGTTACAGCCCCTCCATCCAAGACCTCAACTGCCATGAGGTTTACAGGTTATAAAATGAAAATAATTTCAGAATTTTGGATAGTTCCTCTTAAAATGACCTTCTACTTTATATATTATTTATTTATGAATATACATAATACAAAACTATCGAAACGCTATAATACGGTGTAGTCAGGATTATTTGGTTTTATTTGAAGCCTTAGGTAAAAATAGTAAATGTAGGTTCGATTAAGGCATGGTATCTCAGCATTCCTAATTCTTCAATAAGAACCCACTAGAAGATTTCAGTATTTCTCTTTTACTTAAACTTTTATTGACGTATATGCTTAGTGTAGGAGGGGGAGGGGTGGTCGAGCGGGCTAAAGCTTGTGTAAAACAAGCGTTATCCGCAACCAAATAAACCGTTTATGTTCGTAAATAAATACTAATACATAATAATAAATTAAAAAATAATTATTTTCGATTATTCATCAACTAAATTGATAATATAAATGTATTTTTGTCTTTATCGCAGAATTGATCCGTATTTATAAGTTACAAATTAAATTTCTTAATCCTAATATTTACATTTTCATGAAAATAGTTGAAGCAATAATCAGGTTTCTTTTAAATATAGATTTTGTGACAAGAAACATTTAGTTAAACATTAGTTATTTTACATGGTATAAAACTTTATATAGGTGATACAAATATTCAGGACGCAGTATTTTTTGAAATTTTCTTTATTGAGTATTATAACAATCTGTCTTTTGGACATTGTTATGAGGTAGGATGACATTCACACCATATGTACAAAAAAAAAAATATATAGAACAAAATAATAATCAAAATAGACAATAAAATAAAATAACCTAAAAAAATAAGAAAATTAAAACTAAGGAAAAAAAAAATAAAAAAAATAACATGCATACCTATAAGTATTTTTTAAAAAGAAACTTAATTTTTTTATTTGTGCCAACGTTTCAACCAACCCAAACATGGTCATTTTCTTGGCTGAAAATTTTTAAAATACAATCAGATATATAATATTATACGACCGATTGTGGTAAATAATAAACTATAGTGATTGATGGTACATGAATCTTAACTAAGATTACAATAACAAATTAATTTTTTTTTTAGAAAGACTGCGCCCTGAATATTTATCACCCATGATATGTAAACAGTCGACTAACTTTCTTCAATAATTAATTATTTTATAGAAACACAAAACTCAAATTCCTTAATTTGTTTGCCGAAAATCAAGCCAATGTTTATAAAAACTTTTTTGAAGATTTTGAGGTCTGATATCACTCCTGTAAATATTTCCCTCTACTTGAGACACTATGTATATACGATATATGTAATACATAAGAAACTTTATTTACAATTTTGATTTTATTACATTTTTTCTGTAAATGTATTATGATGTCCTGTAAATAAGGAAAATATTTAGAATGGTGATAGTAGACATCAAGATCTACAAAAAAATATATAAAACAATGGCCCAATTCCCAGTAGAAAAGTAGGAAATTCAAGATTTCTGATTTTTTAAGTTAATCCCATTTTTTGTTGAATAGAAAGCAATAATTACAAAAATACTTAATTTAAGTAATCAATAATTGCTCCATAGTAAACTAGATAAAATTTGCTTCAAACGAAAGTCATTGTTGAAACCATTTAATTAGGTTATCACCGAGCCATATTCAGCGGCTGAACTCAGCTAAGTTCCGTTAAAAAAAAAAAAAAAAATTATGAATTATTTGTGATTTCTTTTAACCCTCGAACTATACTACAGATAGCCCACTGTATAAAAACCTTCCTCGTTTAATAAGCTTTACGTTTAAATTAATTAAGTTATTGTTTATTATAGGAAAATTTTGAGATTCCCTGCAGGTTTATTATGTAATATAAAATTATTATGTAATTTTATGTTTTATCAACTAAAAGTAGCCATGTTTTCAATGACCAGCCATGGAAAAAATGACTGCAATAAATTACTGAAAAGCATTAATTTCTTTTATTCCATTACCCTGGAATGTATTAAAATAAATATAATGGTTTTCCGAATATTTACGCTACATGTATATATATATATATATATATATATATATATATATATATATATATATATATATATATATATATATATTTTTTTTCTTACGCTTTGTACCAGTTTTTCTTTTGTAACTAGCCACAAGAAGTGTATTTCCTTCTAATATGATCTCACGTGTAGGAAGCTCATAGCAGCTTGTGATGATTTGTGTTCACCCTACGCCAGCTGGCTTCATATACTATACCCTAACAAAAACTCTGATAGGAGCTGTTGGTGAGGGAATAATGAAACAAGAGGCGAGTATGAGGGCCCCATTGGGTCATAAATCCATTGAGATATGGCCCTGAGGTTATCACCACCACTTCCGCCTACTCCTCCTCTCTCTCCGACCACTTCTATCTTTTATTGTTTCCCTTTTCAATGACAAACTCAAAACTAAATGAAGCAAAACTAGTGACAATCCGTTCTATTTATATTAATTTTTAAAGAAATATTAGAATTTTTATTCTTGAAAAAATTTGACAATTTTTGGTATGTCAGACTGGCGGATCCAGGAGGGGGAAGGTTTCTACCCGAAAACTCCGTAAAGTAAAAAAAAAAAAATCATTGACACATATATATTTATTTAAGACATGGGTAGTATTTTAATTTTTTTTTTTTACATCTGTTTATTGAGAAATAAAACATTTTGCCGCACTTCCTTAAGTGTTTAAGCACTGAGTACTAAGGCTAAGTGAGGCGCATTCATACCATGTATACAATTCAATAAAAAATAATAATAATAATAAAAATAATATACATCTATATAACAAAGGCAAAAACTATAATAAACCGGGGAAATGTAAGGAGTTAAAATTAAATAAAATATAGAAATTCGTAGCAAAATTAAATAAATTATAAGTAATAGAAATAAATAGAAAAACATTCATACTTAAATACAATATTTACAATTAGGTAAGAGATCTCCGAGTCCAGCCCTTTCCCCCACGTGTGAAGGACAAAGCGAGACTCTAAGAGATCCCAGCGCTTCTCTCTCTACCGCGAGTATTTTAAAATAAACAAAATATGTTGTTTTTATTTTGCATTTTAAGAAGTGAAATATAAGATACATTTTTTGTGACTGTATTTTCTATTTAAAATATAAAATACAAAAAAGGTATTTGTATCTTCTTTCCATGATACAGCAGTATAAAAAAAAATTGATTTGTATATTAAGAACACAAAATAAATTACCAAATTAAATAGGTCTCCGTTGAAGTATTGTAGTGAGACTGGTGGTTCGCACGAGATTCTTCACCGTGAAAATAGAGCTTAGAATATTAATGACGGTTGTGTTAAATGTCGATTACTTTATATTTTTCCATTGGAAGGGAAGTAGCTCAGTGGGTAGGGCATTGACTTCCAACGCTGAAGGTCCCAGATTACAACCCGGCTGAGGGCAGACAATTAATTATTCTATCTCATCAGACGTGGATCGAGACTCTCCTGAGGCACATCCAGCCTCTATGAAGATGGCACTCTTAATTAATTAATAAAGCGGAAAACTTGGCGGTTGAGCGTTCTCTCGGTCAGATCATCTCCTTGCACAACCGTCGACCAAGAAATAGGACTCTCCTACTTACTACTTTTAGTTGTACAGGCTTTTTTTTTTTTTTTGATAATTTTGCAGAACTCCGTGGCATTAGCATAAGAAAGGGTAGAAGAGCACGTTTTGTTAAATTAAAGAGTAAAAGGATATGTACTCTATTGTAAACATTGTAAAGATATTGATACTAATTAGATATGTTTATTTTTATCATTATAGTGTTTAAACTAAGCTAAACGATATCGCATTGTTATTCATCAGGAAAGCAGAGTAGATAATGTTAACGAGAATTTGATTTTATTTTCCTTTTTTTTTTTTAATTAGTCTTCTATTGAAATTTTAACAGCATGTTAATTTTTATCTTTATTTTTTGCAGGTAAGAACATTTCACGCTGATATGTTTTCTTTTTAATTTCATTGCCCCAGTGTCGTCCCAAATGCAGGTAATTCAATTCTTAGAGGTTATACATGAATATACATACATTTCGTTCATAAGTCGTTTAACTAGTATTCATAGCACTAACTTAATATGGATTGAAACAAAAAAATTCATAATAATGTACCCCTATTTATTGATGTATAAGAGGCCAATATGTTAGAGAATTTCAAAAAGTAGACGAATCCTTTTACTATTTTTTTCATAGTTAAAAGATTTCACATTGCTAGTTATCTAAAGTTTAACGATTGATTTTTATTTTTTATTCTTCGTTTTTTTCAATTCCATTATGACTAGTAACTTTTTGGTTTTAATTTATATTTTATATTTCTCTGTACACATTTACTTGATGTATTCATACTAATACAGTTGTAAATATCATAATAAAAGTTTTAAAAAAAAAATGTATATTTATATTTTTAAACTTAATTTTTAAAGTTCGCAATTGTAATTAATTTAATTAATATATTTATACAATGTTTTGATATAACTTTAAAAAAAAAAGGAAATAGTTTTGAATAAATATTATAAATAGTTATTTTTAAAAATATTTTTAACCAATCAAATTTAAGACCAGGGCTTTTAAAAGAAAATACTGGCCTAAAATGATTGCCTTACCAAGGTTTATTTATCAAAGAGCAATAATACCTTCTCCCTTTGATCATCAACTTCGCGGAAAAAGTTCATCGGTCAAATCCTTCATCTCAAGGAGAGGTAGTAAAGGCTCTTCGAAGGATTTTGGATCCTCAAGATTGGGTATAGGAGGGATTAAATGATTTTGTGGAGCCCAAAAGCTCTACTCTCTATGTAGTAAAGGAAAAATAAACACAAATCGGCCTAATAAAAAAAAAAAAATTGTACATGAAACTTTGATAATACTGTGCAAGAATAGGTTGAGATGTCACGATAAAACAAAGCCAGTCTGAGAAAAGATAATTGAACAGGCAAGATTATTAAATATATATATATATATATATATAATATATATATATAATATATATATATATATTATTTTTTTTTCAACTTGTTTATTGAAAATATTACAATCTGTCTCAAAGGGCAATTATGTATTAGGAATACTATTTACATTGAAGGTTCTTTCAATTGTAATAAGTATTTAAAGAGGAGGGGCAATTAGCAAATCAAACCCGGTCTCCAGACTTGGTCGAAAGCCTGATCTTCATCAAATAATCATTTTTTGGGCACATGGCCGTAGTTAGCTACCTTAGGACATTGGAATATTCTTAAACTAGTATGAGGTCTTTCTGTTATTTACTAGTAGATAATAATCAACGCTCAGCTTACACAGGAGTAATCTAGTCTAAAAGCGGAGCAAATTGTTTGAAACTTTTTGTACTTTCTCCCCACTGCTTGGGTATACAACAATAAATAAAACTTGTTCATAAATAGATAATTATAAAAATAATTAATTTACTATTATTATTATTGTAATTGAATATCCTCAGTGCTCTAACCACGCCCTGATGATGACCCACATGTTTGGGTTGAAACTTTGGCACTAATAAAAACCTTACATTGACTGCGTCCTTATATTGATTGACCCATCACCCATGTTATTATTATCAAATTTTCTTTCATATAAACTCATCAATAAATATTGGTATAGCATACATTTCAATCAAAAACCTCAAAGCACGATTTTTTTTCAAATTTCTTTTCTGCAGCAGGTCATCTGATAATTTCTGAGTTTTTCTTCCATTAATAAAAACTGCTTCTTTGTTTTTCACGTACTGTTTGCAATAAGCACATCATCATATGTTGAATTGCCCGGGATCTCTGTTCAATGAGTCTTATTATTTTTTAAATATCTCAGTTCTGAATTCATGTGATATCACTTTTTTCTACTCTAAATCACTTTTTACTGTAATTAGCCGAACATTGGCATGGTGCCATTTGAGAGATTCAAGGCCATTTTCTTGAATCTTCTAGTCATACACAAATCAAGAAGATATGGGATAATTTTATTTCTCCATTAGTAGATTATTCTAAAATCAGATGTTATTCTAGGCCAACCTATGTGGGTATAAAATCCTTTTTTTTTTTAATGATAATAATAAGAATATTTAAATGATACTTTACCATTAACAAATATGTACGTAATAATCTTTCAAGTTTGGGGTCCACATTTCACACTATAGATAATACTAAAATTATAAACTTGAGTACCATTGCTTTATTTATTTGACAGCAGGAAAAAATAATAAAAAATCTACCAAACAAAATGAATGAATAATTATAATAATAATGTAGATAAGAATTAAAATATAAATAAAATTATCAATAATAATAAAGTAAAAATTAAATACATTTAAATAAAAAATATAGTATATGTTATATATGTTAATTAATCTAGACCGAACCAAAATAAGTACTCTATGAATATCTGAGCTGAAGTATTTGTTGATTTAAAAATTTTCATGGTCTGGGAAACCTTTTCTAAAACTCATTAAAATATATTTAGAGATCTTGATATTCACAACTGACATGTGCGTAAAGTTTATATTTTGTACCAATGGTTAACCATCTGATAAATTGTTTTATTATTGATCCATTCTGATCCAGACAGCATCACATATTAAATTATTTAACGTTATCGTGTATGCTGATTGATCTTTTCGTGTCACATTATCATATTTAAGTCGTTATATTCATCTCAGAAACCTATAACTGGAAGTATCAATAAATCGATTTGTAGCTCAGTTCAAAAGCTCTCGGAATCCAACCAAACACGTTTGATTCTCGATAAGCAAATTATCACAAGTGTGATTTTCGTGGAAAATTATAATTCCTTTCTTACCTCTATTTTTCTGTATAATTGTCACTGTAGAGTTGGATTATATTGTTATTTTTTATCAGTAATGTATTGTTATTTTTTATTTTAACGGACATGCGATTAGCCCATAGAACAGTGTAAACAGCTCATTTGATTGTGTGAGTGATCAGGGATATTGGATAAAAATATTTGTAAATTAGTATTTGAGGACCACTTATATATGATTATGGTATATATCATACTGCACGAGGCATTGCATTTTGGAGTTCTGGTGGTGTGATCTGATCTAAATTTTAAATAAAAATGTAAATATATTTCTAAGTTGTATCCTATATACTCGTTCTTATCATAGCAGAATCTCGTTTGAAAGATTCGTAAAGTCTTCATATATTTTTAAATAATTATTTATTCACTTCGTTTCGGGAATTGCTTGCCCATTCAGTAAAGCAGGAAACTATAAAAAACAATATTTTGTTAACCTAATTATTCTTATTGAAATTTTAATAATATTTATAATACAATATAATGTGTACCTTACTGTTTAATAACTTTCTATTCACATCATTGAGAAAGTTTTATCTCACCTAGATCAAAATATTATGTTTAAACTTGATAACAAACCTACCACACCTTAGATGTTAGTCGAATAAATTTAATAAACTGTTATTGGAATAGTTATTTTATTGCATATATATATATATATATATATAATATATATTATAATATATATATATATATATATATATATAATTACTCATTGTTAATTTATTATTTATTAAAGTGTGGTTAGTAGATTTGTATGGAACATGGTTAAACTCGATAGTTTAATAAATAACAAGAAAAAACTTAATAATATACGTATAGAACAGTTTTTATCAAATTATTGAGATCCGTCAAAACATTGGTTAATCGCTTCATATTATCGTAACCTAAAACTGTTTTATTTATGAAAATTCTCGGACACACATTTACTTTACACTTTACATACAATCTTAAGATAATTTTATCACAAAATCGAAAACATTGTGGCCTACAAAAATATTGGACCAATTTGTATGACCTCCATTCCCAACTTGTCAAAATAACGAGGTTATGCTGGCCAAACGGTCCAATATTTTTATAGGCTACCTTTTATAGGGCATTCATGAGTACTGCATTACACATATTAATATAATTTAATGAAGAAAAGCCCCATTTATGTGAATTCCCGTAGATTAAAAAAAAGTTGTAAGTTACGATAAGATAAGCCATTCACAAAGTTTTGATGGATGTTAATAATTCGATAAAAAGTGATTTATACCGCGGGCTAGTATACAATATTATATTATATATATATTATGTATTATATATATATATATATATATATATAATATATATATTATTTATTATAAGAATAATTGATTACTTATTTACATAATTAGCAGCTTTTGAAATTGGCCAACAAATGCCTGGATAAGAAGTTATACAAAATAATATGTAAACCTTTTTAATCTTTTCCACAACAGCTTGAAATGTTGTATAATTAATTTTTATTCAGACATCAGGATGTCTTAATTGAGAAAACTTTGGTTTATGTTTTAAGTAATCTCAATAATTCATTTATTTTAACCTCTGATGAAATAATTTTTCACTTTTTATTTTGTATTTAACAATGCTATTGCATTAGCAATGCTTCGCATATTTCAGTATTACATAATTAATTAATAAGTTAGGTGATAAATTGAATTTTAAATTTATCAATGTAATATGGAGGAGGGAATGGGCTTTACCGTCGGCGGTGTGGATTGTTGCATAATTTATTTGGGGCCGGCAGAAACGGGAGCTCTAACACCCAGAGTAGCCCCTTTACGCTATGACAATTCCAACTGCAACTGGGAATTTCTGCTTGTTATATCCTTAGTTCTAACTTGGAAATATCTAGGAAATGTATTGCATCTATATTACATTATTGTGAAGCAGTGAAAAGTCATCAAGATACAAAAAAAAAAAAAGATGTTTGATTATATTCAGAACCCAGTCATTATAAAGTTTTATTAGTGCCGACGTTTCAACCCAAACATATGGGTCATCATCAGGGCGTGTTTGGAGCACTGAAGGTATTCAACTACTCAAGTAGTCAGTACTTGAAAATACCTTTTTTCTGAGATGATGTATAATTGAATGCATTGTATATCAGGATGATGGAATATCCAAAAATAAGTAATTTCGATTTATGTTTTTATTTCAAGATCGAAACATAAACATTTCAGTCACACATTTATCGAAAAAACAGCAGCATTTCTAAATATCGGCTTCTATATTTTTTATCTCTGTGAACCATGGATGATAAATATTCAGAACGCAGTCATTATAAGGTTTTTATTGGTGCCGAAGTTTCAACCCAAACATCTGGGTCTTCATCAGGGCGTGTAACCTAGTACTGAAATATCTTCAGTGCTTGAACCACGCCCTGATGATGACCCACATGTCTGGGTTGAAACGTCGGCACTAATAAAAACCTTATAACGACTGTATCTTGAATATTTATCACCAATGATATGTAGACAGTCGACTAACTTCCTTCAATTATCTCCGCTTAATTAGCATTTTTGTAGGTAAAATTAATAATCGATTAATTTAACAAACTGTATTCTTTTAAAAAAAAATCATAGATGTTCCTTATTGAAAATTGAAAAGAAAATTTCACATGTTTCGAACTTGCATAGACAGGAGGATGGTTAAGTTCAAAATAGTTGGTTTTAATGAAAGTAAAATCATTTTATATATCTATATAAAATCACATATATATATATATATATATATATATATTATATATTATAAATATATATATTATATATATATATACATATATATGGATAAGTTAAAATAACCTTAATAACCTAAAAAGAACCTTCCTTTTTATTTCGATTCTCCTAACCTAACTTCGATTCTCATCTCAACCTACTCTACCTCGAGCCACATTTAAAAGTTGCACTATTTAACTGATGGATAAAAATATCATAACTCAACGGGAAAAATCCGAAATCCCGAACATCTGTAACGCATTGTCGCTTAAAACACGGGTAAAACACACTCATTTTTCAAGTTTGTCCGATCTTCCCATTCAAGGTGTCATTCGATTTAACTTCCCGAGCCTAACAAATATTGTCGTGTATATTTTTCGGATCAGCCGGAAACCAGAAAAAACAATCCCAAAAATTTCACCCCTCCCTCCACAATATTCAGATCAAGTTCTAATTTTGCACGGATTTGGGTGACTCGATCTCCAATTTCATTATGGTTATTTTTCCAGCGATGAACTCAGCATCAACTCCAAAATCTCCTCTCTTCATCATAAATGAAAATTAAACACTTAAACATTTTAATGGACCAGTGGTGGTCGGTTTATTTGTGTGGCACCTAAACAAATAGCCGAATAACAAAGTTTTTATTATGACAATTGCGAAACCTTGACTTCCATAATCCCCCTCCTACCTAATTTTATGAAATTAAATTTGGACCCGCCCCCATAATATAAAATCCATTTAATAAAAAAATCCTAAAATTTTAACTATACACTCGTCAGCGACGGGTACATCAGCTAGTGTTAAATAAAATATTATTATCAGTGTAAAAAAAAAAAAGTCCTAAGCATGAAGAGGTGATGGGGAAGAGCAACTTCTTCACTGGATCTGCTCCATATTAGATTCCGGAGCTGGAGGTATTCGAACCCATTACTGCTAACTTGGGGTTCAACTTGTAACCATTCGCAGTTGACAAGGGGCTTGAATTATCGAGCTGTGAGAAGAGATGCCTGCTTTGTTATTAGCGTCTCTTTGCCAAAATTTCAATAAGAACTGGGCTTGAATTCCTATTATCCTAACGTTCTTGTAACAATCGGCACAAGTATCCTGTTATTTGTATGTTCGTGTTCTTCTCCGAACGTGAGATTTTTACCACCTCGCTTCACTTGGCATTCTTCCATAAGCTCTTGCCATGCAGAAGTGATTCTTCGAAGACTTTTGTTCTGCGAGACTTGGGATGTTTCATAAATTAGACTGCATTCAGTTCCTTGAGTTGAATTTGCTATGTAACAAAGGTAACTTTTGAATAAAATTAACTACTCATGAAACAATGTATCAATTGTTGTTTAACTTGATAGCTCACAAAATGAGGGTACGAAAATTATTTGGTAATTATAGGAAACTCCCAAAATCTGTCAAGTAGTTATAAATAATAAACCTATCAACGTTTCGTCTGTTAAGACATCATGAAACGAATTTTAGATCATATAAATGCAGAACAGAGATAGCACCTCTCATATCTACAAACGAAGAAAACTTTTTAAATAGATAAACTTCATCTCCATTAAACATTTCAACATAATCGTTAAATCATAAAATTACTAATATTGATAACGTTATAAATGGAAAATTCCAAACTATAAAACCACAGGTTTTTTCTAGCTAAGATGAGTATATAATATTAGTAATATTGATAGCATTTGAATAATTTTATTTTTCAAATATTTACTAAAAATAATCCCAATATTTATTTTAGGTGAGCTAATTGTAAATGGGTATATCAATTTTTTTTTTAAATGGACTCTCAATATTTTGCAGAATGAACTATTACGAACTCAAGTTGATTTTTGACAATGTATACTGACTTAATTATTAGTACAACAAAAAATTAATAGGGATAATTAGAATTTATTAATAAAAATAAGAGTTGACATCAAAGCAAACATTAAACAGATGCTGATTAAATGATTTTATAAAATTTGTAAAAACCATTACCTAAATTAAATAAATACAAAAATAATAAAGCGATAAAAATAACATTATACATGTGTGTACTTTCTCTTCCCGCCTTGTATTGAATGTATTGAACGAAATAAGTTTGAAATAGATGGAAATATAAAACAGCTCGAGTACTTAGAACATAATTTCTAAGAAATGTTTTAAATATCATTTTGTCCAATGAGGTATATTTATTTAGATATGAAATGGTTTACGTTAGATTTATGAACAAACGACGTCGTCTTGTTTTGTGAGGAAGACATGGCAGAATCGAGTTCTTCAAAGATAGGCCTTCATTGAGATTTCTTCATCGAACCCATAGTTTTTCTTCTGTGACAGCGCTATCTATAGACTGTTTTATAATCCTCACATTTATTCCTGGATGAGAATGATTTATATCCATATAGTAATTGATAATATAGAATAAAAATTATTTTACAGTGTTTTGATTAATTTTTAATTTACTATCGCTCTTTATTTTACAACTAATACCGAAACGATTAATTGAAAAAAAATATTTAAGTAACAATAAAATATTTACAACCAGCTTAGAAGTTTTATTAACTAAGCATGTATAGGCTACAATTATTGGTGGTAATTGAGTAATTGGTGTTAAGTTTGTTTAAATAATAGAAATGAAACGAGATAAGGTTAAATTAGATATTTTAAATTTAAATAAAAAAATCCTAACATTATTTTTTTCGTCTTTTTTTTGCTTTCGTTTACCTAGATATGCAATATATAGAAAAGAAAAGTATTGCGATCGCGAAAATTTTCGAATCACAGTTTTCAACGGAAATACACGTTTTGAGGTCCCCTGAGTCCAAATAACCAAGTCCCGCAAAATGGTCTGTGTTTGTGTGTGTATGTTAACAGTTTAGATCAAAAACGAAAAGCCGTACGAAAGTGAAATTGTATATTTAAGGTTTTTATACGCTAGGGATGTTACAGCAACTTTTTCAACAAAATCGGCTAGCCGGCAGTGGCACTTTATATTATGGACTAAACACATTTTTACATTTTCTCGAAAACGGTTCTAACGATTTTGATTAAATTCATGATATCAGTGTAACATTAAGCAGTTTTAAATAAAATGTTGATTTTATTCTGATTGATGTTCTCTAACAGAGCTTAAATCGCTAATTTTCAATATTAGCTTCCTCTAAAGTCCCTTTATTTTTTTTATTTAAAACAATTGACCATTTCACATTAATGTCTAATATAAAAGATAGTTAAATATAAAATATAAAAGAATTTGATGATTAACTAAAAGAGAAATAAGAAATTGTAACGAGGAATAGTTGTAATAGAAGAATCGAAGGAATACGATCGCACCCGAGCTCTCCCTAGCTCGCCCGAAAGATTATAACAGGCTTCCATAAGTAACATGAGCTTAATATAATACGGATTCCGACAATATTATTTAAATACACATATGCGGTTTTCATAAATGCTAATGTTGGTATTATTTATTTAAATTGTATAGATTACATCAATATAAATATTAAAAAGTGTTCTTATACAATTAAAAATACTCGCAATGAAATATAAATAAATATAGAGTCTACAATTTTTACTTTCACTTCCCCTTTGTCTGAAAATACTTATTTCTGCTAAAAATAGGGTGATAAGTGAAAGTTGTGTGATGCGCGTACCGTACCAGATGTTTTCCATTGTTTTTGGTGTCTGAATCAATCTAAAAATGACTAATACAATTTAAGCCACATTGCAGTTAGTATTATTTTATTTCAATAAATAAATTGGATTAAACAGTAAATTCATTTTAAATTGTATAAGTTCCTATAGATTTGTTTTACTCTCATGCATAGCTATTTTTGTTTCTGATGCATGCTTTTTTTTTTTTTTTTTTTTTTTTTTTTTTTTTTATCAACGTCCACTTGAAGGAGTGCTATGTGAAAAACGGGATGCATTATCACAAATAGTGCACATTTGCTATATCGAGATCCGGTAGGAAATTGATAATTGCAAGGGCACGAAGTTGAGTGAGGGGAGATTGCTAGGGTTTTTTTCTCATTTCCAGTCTTCATCAGTACAGTCCACTTTGGCGGGTTGCCCACAACTTTGAGCAGAAATTCTATCATCATTTACTTGAAGAAGGTCTGTCAAGGTACTATCTGTTTCTTAAAGCTTTGAGTGAAAAAAAAAGTATGTACGTGTGTGTTTGTTTGAAATAATAAACTAATTTTTCAACCAACATCTTCGACTTGCTTTATACAAGTGCCTAGTAAATCTTACAGAATTATATATTGTAATTATGGTTGGGTTTTAAAATTATTTTTTAAAAATATAATATTCACATTTTCATTACAACTATTTATCATCGTAGATTTCTAGATGGTGTGAATGTGTTCATAGCTCACTGCAATCATTGTCCACGTGACAGATTATTATATTTCTAAATAAATAAAACTAAAAAAAAAGATCTTTAGAATTTTTATTCGTATCACTTTTAAAGAGGTAAAAAAATGTTTCCATACCTTATTTATATAGAGGTAGAAGGTATTAGTCCGTGATACAGACACCTTTTTATAAAATTATTAACACCACATATTATTTCGTGAATGTATTCATCTTATGGTAACTTACAAATTTTGTATCTACGAAAATTCTCAGTAATTTTTCTGGAAGTTTTCTCATTAAATTCATTAATTTAATAAGATACTGAAAACTCATAAATATCTATTTACTTTCTACTCGAATCGTAAGATAATTTTGTCATGAAATCGAAAAAAAAAAAGTGGTCTACAAAATATTGGGCCGCTTGGACTATAAAACCTTGTAAATTTGACATGTTGGAGGGTGGTCACGCCAAACCTCCCAATATTTTTGTGGGCCACTTTTTTTCTCCATTTTATGATCAAATTATTTTTTCATTCAAGTGAAAAGCAAACGGGTCTTCACGAGTTTTTGGCACCTATTTAAATAGACAAAGTTTGCTAATCTTCAGATTGAAAACATTCCATTTCCGAGAATGTTCGTAATAATAAGGTTGTAGGTCACATGAGATAATAGCTATTTACTATATTAACCAAAGCTATATTAACCAAATAGCTATTTAGTAGATGTTAATAATTTAATCTACCACTGGGTAGTTTCTCAACATGTGTTCCATGTCATTATATCCATGTGCGAATTTACCAGATGTATTTTTTGTATACAGTTGTAAATATCATATAAATAAATAAATAAAATAAATAAATAATTTAATAAAAAGAGGTCTGTACTACGGACTACATGGTTCTAGAATTCAGTTCAGAGCGTGTTGTGTCTGTCTGCAAAACCAATCTCGAAACCAAGTTCGAAGTTCAGGTATATCAAACATGTACTTACTGATTTCTTTCAATTAACCGACAATATATGAAATATTATGATCTGTAGTACATTGAAAAAAAAATTAAAAAGACAATATCCTGTGTACTAATACGTGAAAATAGAGGTCGTGATATCTGAACGTAAATTTTAACATTCTCAAGTCTTGCGACGCCAATTCGAAATAAAATTATTACAACATATGAAATAAGTCTACGAATTAGTTTTTGGCTAGCTCAAATAAATATATCCTGGCTGGAAACTAGGATGCAGAAAATTGATCATCGAGGGTCCAATTTTCGGCAATATGGGTGACGAAAATCGAATTTTTCATATATATACAATAAGAATTAAAATTTTAAATAGATAAAAATATGACTTTGCATCTTACAATTTCTCGAAAAGTAAATATGTGTTTCTTATTTTTTTTTTCTTTGAGTATTACAACAATCTGTCTCTTGGACATTGGTTATAGTGAGGTAGGATGACATTCACATTATATGTACAAAAAAAAAAAAAAAATAGAAACAAAATAATAATCAAACGTATATGCAATAGATAATAAAATAAAATAACCTAAAAAATAAGAAAATTAAATCTAAGCAAAAAAAAAAAAACACATGCATACCTATAAACAATCAGGCGAGGGAACACCAGGAGAACCCTGCGCTACTCTCTCAACCGCGCCACTGGTACTAAAGCCAGCGGAGATTGATCGAGAGCACTTTAGCCACATACACTCATGTCTTGAGTGAAGAATCTGGCCATTGCCAGAACTCCAATGTATACAATCTACAAAAAATCGCGAGGCCACTGCCGTTTCAACCTGCTTGGAGGGTTATAGGGATGGGAGGTGCTTGATAGGGATTGTGCAAGAGGATTTGGGTGGTATGTAAGGTTCTGGTGAAATTTGGAGAATTTTTCTGGGATAAGGTCTAGGGCAAATGGGATGTTGAGGTCATGATATAGGGTTTTGTTGGTTACATAGAAAGGAGCATCGACTATTGTTCGAAGGACTTTTGACTGGAAAGATTGGATGTGCTTGATGTTAGAAAATTTTGCTGATCCCCACAGTTCTAGTCCGTAAGTCCAAATAGGTTTCAGTATTGTCTTGTAAAGCAGTAGCTTGTTTTCGATGGAAAGTTTAGATTTTCTATTTAGTAGTCGGTATAGTTGGCCGTATCATCGGTTGAGTTCTTGTCTTTTGAGTCTAGTATGTGGGTTCCACGTTAGTCTTCGGTCTAAATGAAAGCCAAGATACCGTACTGTGTCTGAGTAAGAAAGCTGGATGGTATTAAAGAGTACTGGTGGACAGGAATCGCGTAGCTGTGTAAAGGTAATATGTTGGCATTTAGATTCATTAACTTTAATGCGCCAGTTATTACACCAGTGCTCAATCAAGATGAGGTGGCTTTGAAGATTTAAGGATGCTATTTCGGGCTCAGAGTTGGATGATAAGATTGCGGTGTCGTCAGCGAATGTTGCAAGGAAAGTATCGGGATGAACAGGGATGTCAACTGTAAATAGGATGAAAAGCACGGGACTCAAGACGCTGCCTTGGGGAACACCAGGTTTAACGGAGTAGATATTGGAAAATTCTGTTCCAAAGCGAACTCGAAAGGAGCGTTTCTTATTAAAGTAAGTTATGGTCGTTTTGGGTTACTCCATTTCGAAGTTTTTCCTTCAGAGCCTTTTTCGACTAATAAAACAAAATATATTTCTATATGTTTTGTTATAATTATTTGTATTTTTTTCCTCGTTAATATATATAGTACGAATGAACTCTTGTAGCCTCAATACTTGTTGCCCTTCAATGTGGCAGATTGTACTATCATTCAATAAAATAAATAAATAAATGGTGATATTCAATGATATGTTTGCGCAGAAGCGAATGCTCGCTTCAAAAGAATCCTTTCTTTAATTCTAGGCCTTAATTAATAATTAATAATTATCTAATATTCTTAAATAACAGCCGAGAACTGGAGGGGATGCCGACAACTGGGGTTTTTAACCTATTATGGATATGTATGTAGTGAATAATAATTATAAAGGTGTATGTTATAATGTATGTATATTTAATAATTAATTTAGCTATAATTATTTTCGTGCTAACAGTTTTCTTACTATTTCTTATAATCATAACGTTTTTGTTTTGTTCAGATGATGGCCGAAACGTCGGCACAAAGAAAATGAAAAATTGTTTATGTACTGACTGCAGCTTCATCTACTGCCATATTATGATTAATTATTTATTTAATGATTATTAATTTTATTTAATTCTCGCAAGGAAACTGAATGTTTTAACATTTGATTTAAATCTAATACTTCATATTTTGTCGTAAGCTCGTTACCTGAAGTTTCTTTCACTCCCAGCGACTGAAATATCCCTTGCGTTTGTTTATTTAAACTTGGCAGAATCCTTAATTACGAAATACAAGCATGTTTTTTTTAGTGCTCTAATAAACTGACTCCTACGTATTCAACTCGGTAATGAGGTCTCGGTTTCTTTTAACGATGCTTCCTTTAAAAATTGCACCCCATTAAAAGGAGAAAAGAAAGAAAAAAGTGAAAATTTTAGAAGCTTTGAAAGAGAGATAGGAAAAAGACACATTTTATTATATTATTATTGAAAGATTTTGGAAAAGTCTGAGATATTTTTTCCCTTCGCAGGGAAGTCGCCCATGCCCTAATGGAATACTGCCGATTGGATTTGCGTTTATTGGAATGTGTGCGTGGGACTGAGAGAGAGAGAGAGAGAGAGAGATTTAAAAAATTCTCATGATTTCTCCGATCTCTTCTAAACAATCCAATTTTCTAAGCAAAGTAAATTAATGTTGTCAATTAGTGTTCGTACCATGCAAATTTTTGTCATATTAACATCTTTATTAGAATGGAACATAATTGAATTTTTCATCGCTTTAGCTCAACCATATTATTCCCAAGCTAAAAATGGGCGTCCCATCTTTTTGATTTATTTCGAATACTTTCAGCGCTCATAAAAAGTCGCCTGGGGTTTTTATCATCCCTCTCCCCTGTTAAGCTATTAAGAAGGGAATGTAACGATAAATAATTTCGGAATTCCAATTACTGAACTAATTATTGGGGTGTACCTATATAATGTAAGTATTCGCATGCATTAAAGTACCTATCATAATCATTTAATGGATTATAAAAGTTTTGAAAACAGTTTAGATCCATTGTGTAATATTATAATCTTAAACTTTAGTTAGAATAACCACCCCTAACCACATTCAAGGATAATTGGTAACAGCAGGGGTTGAAACATTCACAGATCTTTGTTAAAAAGTTCTGTTTCAACACTTTCTGTGAAACCTTTTAGGAAAAAAAGTTTAAAAATAAAAGTTCCAATAAACTTTTTTTTAAACAAAGTTCTAGGTTTATGGTAAAAATTTAACTTTTATTTGTTTAATTTTTTTAAATTATTTTTTTAAATGAGAAATAAACAGTAATGGGGTTTAGATTGTAGTCATAATTTATCTTACATAATCCTAATATATCGTTTGTTTGTTCGAAAATAAAGAAGAAAAGTAATTTTTATTATTTTACTAATAATAATTATTAGTAGGCCTGTCCGAAAAATCAAACAGTATAATGTTCAGTGATCAAATAATAAATTAATATGAAAATAAAATAATGTAACGTATCATAAAAGAAATCAATTGCTACTTTCTCCCTAAATAAAATCGACAAAGCAACCAAAAATTAATTTAAAATTTCTTCAGTGTTTGGAAGCGACATGTTTACAAATTTCAATAAGCTGTATTTTGATAATAATTGTCCGATTTCGATGCTTTTTTTTTCTCCTTTTGTAGGGAATTTAGTTATCTTTTATATAATCATGTACACAACGAAAGTGTAAAGTATGTAATTTTCGAGTTGTTCGCAAATAAAGTTTATTTTCTTTCATAACTTGTTTGCATGAATTTTGGGGGTGATTGGACTATTTTGGCCACCGGAAAGAGAAAGATCCTTCAAAATTGGTGCCTCAATATTTGGAATTGGTGAAGAATTAACGATGATGTGGCTTACCCACAAAAAACACCTTTGATAAATAACATAAACTCCTCCTCTCTCGGTCATAGGGGCCTCAAATCGACAAAATGAGACATCTATTCAATAACAGTACTATAATTAACGTTAGGTTGTGTGAATGCGAACCCTTTGCCTTGCATTATCTCGAAAATAGTACGTTTTGGGGCTTAAGAACGTAGGGCCCGATAGTTCCTCCGGGTATCCGGGGTTCAAAGCCAAATTTGTCCTGTATCGATCGCTTAAATACTTTAACTTTATTTTATAATGTACATACTAATCGAACTTCGTTTATGTAATTTATCTGCAAGTATTCTATTCTATTTATCTTTACACACGTTTCATTCTTAAGGTACCCATTCCCAGCATTAGTTTATTGTTTTCTAATCCTTTATATATGTATATATATATATGTGTGTGTGTGTGTGTGTGTGTGTGTGTGTGTGTGTGTGTGTGTGTGTGTGTGTGTGAAATAAAATGGGATAGTCCTTAATATATGTGAAATGGGTCCAATATTTAGAAATTTCTTTAACTATTACATATAGTTCTACAAAATATTTTTCTTTTTATTGATAAAAATAAAAATAAATGGACGAATAAAAGACAAATAATTAGATTACTATGGGTAGATTAAAAATAGATAAAAATTCTCAAACTTCCTAAATATCCATCTATTTAGTATTTTAAGGTTTATTAGGACTCTTAATAAAAAATATGTTTTCTTGATCACATCGTGACATAACAGGAATAGTATATCTCACTTCAACAGCCTATAAACTAACTGAATGCAAAAAGAACATACTAAGAAACAAAGAGTAATATTCGAAACTGTGATAGTCAGGAATTTAAATAATTTATAAAATCAAAAGTGCATTACACGTTTTAGAATTCAATAGAAAAAAATAAACAATTCTAATAATTAGAATGAACTTATTTCCATTAAATTAAAAAAATATTTATCTAAGTGAAAGTGGGAAAAAATAATCAACCATTATTATTACTATTTTAATATGAGTTTCTGTATTATTTATTTTTACTTATTGTAAATATAGTGTAAGTGTGCTCTCTGAACACTATTATAAATGTCCTTGATTGTGACAGAATGTAATATTTCTAAATAAACAAATATAAATAACATAAGTTTATTGTTTTATGAAATATTGTTTAATTTCAAACATTTGAAACATTAAACCGGTTTTAATTTTACTGTAAGCCTGAAACTAATTTTATTTCTTGGAACCCTCTGGTGTTATCTCTATCCTCAGACTCACGTTGTTAGCCCAACTGAAAAAAAAATTAAATGCTTAGTTGATATAGGAGTAAAACTGTTACAAAGAGAATATTGACTGCCTGTGAATATAGTGTGTAATTGAAGTCTTTGCCGGCATTAGATTAGCTGAGCGCCCATAGGCACTCTATCAGCTCTGAGCTGCGTTATTAAAAGCCTTGTCGTTGTTATGACTCTAATCTACTTAAAATGTGATGAGCAATAATAGAATGTTGCATTCGTTAAATGGCCTATTGAGCAATATGAAAATAATGAAGCATCTACTAATTCTAAGCATGGTTTGAAATGAAATTTTAACTTTTATTTTTAATCTGTTTCGCTCTGACTGGAATCTTTATCTTTTTATGTGGAATCATATTTTTAATTTCACTTACCTATGTATGTAATATATAGTAAGGGGGTAAATATTGCGATCGTGAAAATTTTTGAATCTGAGTTTTCAGCGCAAATACAAGTTTTGAGGTCCCTTAAGTCCAAATAACCAATTCCCGCAAAATGGTCTGTGTGTGTTAACATTCTAGCTCAAAAACAAATAGTCGTACATAAGTGAAATTGCATATTTAAGGTTTTTATATGCTTGAGATGTTACAGCAACTTTTTCATCAAAATCGGCTACCCGGAAGTGGCACTTTATATAATGCATTAAACACATTTTTATGATTATCTCGAAAACCACTCCAATGATTTTGATTTAATTCGTCATAACAGTGAAAAATTAAGCATTTAAAATAAAATGAGGTTATCATTCTGAATTATGTTCTCTAACAGGGCTTAAATGGCTAATTTTCAATATTAGATCTCGCTCAAGTACCTTCAATTTTTTTTATTTGAAACAATTGACCATTTCACATGAATTTCTAATATGAAAAATGGTTAAATATAAAATATGAAAGAATTTGATAATTAACCAAAGGAGAAATAAGAGAATAGTTGTAATTGAGGAACCAAAGGAATACGAGCGCACCCGAGCTCACCCGAAAAATTAGAATCCGCTTCCGTACGTATCATGAGATTAACATAATACGGACTCCAACAATGTTATATAAATATACATATGTGGTTTTCATAAATGCCATTGTTGTTATTATTTAATATTTAATTTTATAGATTACAGCGATATAAATATAAAATTTGTATATATGAAGGTACTTATATAATAATAATAATAAGGCTTAGCGAACCCGAAGGTTCGATGCCGACACCACCAATCGCTTGTTACACACCTCCCTCCACCGTTCGCCGTCCAAACCCAGTCCCTTCAGATCGGCTTTAATGCAATCTTCCCACCTTCGCTTCGGTCTACCCCTCGGACGCTTACCATTCGGCACAGCAAATATTAACCTTTTAGGAATTCTCTCGTTACTAAGCCCAACAACTTTACAAGCCCATTTGATTCGCCGCGATGAAATTACCTCAATTATATTACCCGGATACAGCTCACGCAATTCGGCGTTGTGTAACCGTCTGAACTCTCCGGTTAACTCATCCTTCTTCGGTCCGAATATTCTACGCAATACTTTATTTTCAAAAACCTTAAGACGCTGCTCATCCCTTAATGTAAGCGGCCAAGTTTCGCATCCATAAAGAACTGTAGGCAAGATAATTGTTTTATAGATTCTAATTTTTAAGTTTCGGGACAAGAGGCGCGAACTAAGTAGTTTTGTCACAGAAAAATAACAAGCATTCCCCGCCTTCAGTCTAACCTTAATCTCTTCTTCAATTTCGTTTTTTCTAGTTATCGTAGAACCTAGATACCTAAATTTATCTACCTGTTCAAACATATTACCATCTATATCGATATCACCAGTAGTATCGCCATTTTTGCAGCTAACCATATATTTTGTTTTATCCACGTTTATTTCGAGTCCTAGTTCTTTACCGGCTTTCATTAACGTTGTCGTATTTAGTTTTATAGTTTCAACGTCTTCGCTTAACAGTACCAGATCATCAGCATAGCCCAGCACGGATGTTGTCCCGCCCAGATCCAACCCTTTCTCGGTTCGCATTACCTCCCTAATGGCATGTTCTAATGCCAAATTGAACAGGACAGGCGAAAGAGAATCCCCCTGTTTTAAGCCCGAACGAACCTCAAATTTTTCGGACAAATTATTACCGATTCTAACTTTATTGAGTGTCTCCGTCAAGCACATCCTGACTAGATTTACTAGTTTTTTTGGAATCCCCTGCTCGATTAGAATATTATACAGTTTCTGGCGGTCAATAGAATCGTAAGCCTTTTTAAAATCTATATACAGCTGGTGAACAATACCGTTATACTCCAATTTTTTCTCTAATATTTGCCGTAAAGAAAATATTTGATCAATTGTCGAACGATTCCGTCTAAATCCGCATTGGTAGTCTCCGATAATTTCCTCGGCGTATTCCGTGATTCGACTGGTTAAGATTAAAGTGAATATTTTATAACATACCGGAAGGAGTGAAATTCCTCGATAGTTATTACAATCCGTCCTCGGACCCTTTTTGTGAATCGGAATAAGAATAGATTCTTTCCATTCTTCAGGTAATTTCTCGTTCACCCAGATCTTTTTAACCAACCGATGTATTTTAGAAACTCCAGCTTCCCCGCATGCCTTAATTAGTTCAGTAGGAATATTATCGATTCCCGCTGCTTTATATGATTTTAATTTTCCGATAGCTACTTCAACTTCCTCTTTACTTGGTCCTTCTATTAACGGTTCAGCACTCTGGTACTCAGAAGGAGGACACAGATCATAATTTCCCGTATTTAAAATATTGTCAAAGTGGTCCTTAAACTTATTCAATATGTCAACCGGATCGGTCAGAATATTGTTATTATCATCCCTAATTCCAGACGTTACGGGCCCTACATATTTACGTGATCTGTTTATACCTTT